>JAUMJL010000091.1:2798833-5597666 GCA_033558185.1 Dromococcyx pavoninus | reverse complement strand
TAGATGTTAATTAAGAGTATAAAAACATGAAAGGTCACATGAATAAATATGATGTGCTTGCAAAGTCAGCACGGCTTTTTTTTTTAAAGGAAGGTCTTGCATATGAACCCATTTAGGTTCTTCAAAGCCATTAACAAGTGCTATGATAAATTGATATAGTCCTATTTGGGTTTCCAAAATGAGGATGTGGCAGGAAAAGCTTGGGAAAGGACTCAAGTCGTTTACAGCACATTGACACTGTGCTGTGCAGCAAGGAGCAGGACTCGGGTTATAGAAAGCAAGTACATCAATGACCAGAGAGATCTGAGCTGAATTATTGTCAGCTCCAAGTCACTGAACTAGCGGCAGGGACCTGGGAGACAGTATCTCTTCTAACTTTGTGGTTGGTGATTTTTTTTTTAGTTGATTGGTTGTATGTGGAGGGAAGGGGATTTAAGAGTTCGTTGTCAGAATGCTGTGCTGTGCAGAATAGGTACAATTTCTGTGTAAGCTTAATTTCAGTGAGGCTTTGCACATACTCCAGCACAAATTCTCACCTTCCACTTCTGCTGTTACATCTTCTACACAGATCAGGGCTCTAATCATGGCTTGTCATTACTTTCTTCGTAGTTCTTGTGATTCTTATCGACTGTGCCTTGTTAAATGCACGTTAAGTAATGCTTCCTACAGACATCAGCAGTCACTGTGAAAATTTACTCTTGACTGCGTCATCTTCAGACAGCAATGTTTGCTAACCCTCGTGTCACCATTCTCCTTTAAGAACATCTAAGTGGGAAATTTAATGAGGACTACTTTGCATCTGATAGTTTTTACTCCTTTTTTATCTTGACATTTAAAGGTCTTCTGGAAGTTCTCGTTTATGGTAAGAAATTAAAATCAAAGTGGGAATGGACTGGACAGGAGCTGTGGCTAAGCGTAATGATGGGAAGAGACAAGTTTTATAAATCACACATCCACAGATGTATCAAACAGTGAATATGGATACCAAGCTGTAACCTTTATTTGGATGCTCCTTGTGAAATTTAAGGGCTGAGTACCTTCGTGTTGTATCATGGTGATACAGATCTGCCTGACTGGGATAACAGTTATCAGTGAGACCTGAAATGTAACTGGAAAGTTCGGTTTACCCAATTGCCCTCCAGATGTAATGAAGAATGATGAGCGGGGTTGTTGTGAAAACTTAAATTTTCCAGCACACACTTCGTTTTGTTGAAAAGCATTATTTGAAAATTATGTCTCCCACTGGAAATGTATGGTTTTTTAAGTAGCTCTTTAAGCTAATAAAAAAGAGGCTTTTAATAATTTGAAACCTTTTACAATGTTGATTTTCAAAGATTTAAATATACTTTATGCTTACTTGAAACATCTTTTCTGTTCTGATTTCGACTGAAAACTAATTTTGATGTATAATTTTCCCAAAGACAGAAGAACTCACTTTTTAGATAAGCTGTGTTTTATGTTAAATATTTCTTCTTGCAATTAATCAGGTTTTGTGTAGTAAACTTGGGTTCAGTGTCCTCAATAATCTTGTAATAATGAAAATAAATTATGTATAAGTAGATAAACCACTCAAAGTAAGGGCTAAAATGCAACACTGTGACTTAACCTTTGTTCAGCTGATTGAGAACAATTTTCTTTTGTCTTTAATTAGCATACAAACACTTTCCTCATTAGATGGTGAATATAAATTTAGAACTTATTTTATGGTGCAAGGCTTGGGAAGTTTAAATGTTTATCTTCAGCCTGCTGCTTGAAGTTTATTAGAAAATAGTTCAGTTCTTTTCTAGTTCTTAGTTGGCATTAGGAAAACAGTACAAACCACAATTCCAGGGCTGTTCTTAAAATGTATTTATGCTAAACATGGCTCTCCTTGTCAGCAACATTTGGTGTGTCATTACTTGTGGATTGAGGAAGTAATTGATCCAGCGGTTACCAGAAAATGTGTACCAAGTGGTGAAACAACTATTGCTGATAACGTGTGTCCCAGAAAGTTCCCTTCTGTTTCCTGTGGATTTCAATAATGGCATTATTTTGTAAGGAAATCAGTTGTGCAGTAATGTCAGGGTAATGCAAGCTTTTATTTATACTGTTTTAGTAAGAGCTGTACCAAGAGAGGAAGTTGTTTCACCGGTTTCTGAAATATACAACTATAAAGAGTTGCTGAAAGGCTTCTTGCCCTTCTTTCAGTTCAAATTATGAAGGAAAGGATTTAAAAATTAAGGCAAATGGAATGATGTACTGAATTCCAGTCTTGCCATTTTTAGATTAGATTTTTAGTCTCCCAGGCTTTACTTTAAGTTGGGAATTTTATGGAGATTTTCCTCTTTGGTGAGAATCAGACAGAAGTTTGCACTTTGCTAAGTTGGGCTAACAGCTCCATTGCTTTAAATCTTAATTATTTTTAAGTTTGTGGAATGCTTTTTTTAAATGAGTTTTTAAAAGAAGCATTGATTGATAGTGAATAGTACCAGACTTAGAATCCTAAAAATGAAATTATTTTATTAACAGACTAATACTGAGTTACGACTAAAGCAGATATTAAGTGCATTTGTCCACAGGATCCATCAATGAAAACGGCTGCTGCTGGTTAGGCTCCTAAGGTGTTGGAAAATTCAAAATGTTCATACTGCACTATTAGGATCAAATTCAACATTAGGCAGTTAATAGGTATGTGTGTGTATATTGAAAGAAGTGCTAAACCACAGCCTCCCCCCCCAGTTAAAGATAAGTGATGCCTTTTTATATGAATCGTAGTTAGGACATCTTTATAATCTAAAATTAGAAGTCCTGAGTTTATTGGTTTTCTTCAGTCTGAGAAAAGTGTGGATTTTCAAACTTAGGTCTGCTGTTTTGGCTTCCTGTGAGAGCTGCACCTTGTATTATGTGAAACTTTCAGGTACAATAAATCCTTTCTGTAAACCTGTTAGGTATGAATCAAATTAAAAGCCTGCATTCCTTTCCTGGTTGTATTCTTTATGAAAGCAGAATTGCTAAAGTAAATATGGATTTAGTTTTGCCGAGCTTAATTCTGTTTTAATGCAGCTGGCTTAGTGCACTGAGAGTGGTTCGTAGTGCTTGGTACTAAATTTGTTCATGGCAAAAACTTGTATATCAAGAACCTTTGTGGGAGGAGGGCAGTGTGCGACTTGTATCTCAGTATATAGTTTTACATTTTAGCAACTTACAGTTTCTATACTTCATTACAGTGATTCTGGACGTGGGAGCAGCCTCTTAGACAGAGCTATTGCTGATAGACGACAGCTTAACACAATTACATTACCAGATTTCAGTGATCCTGAAACGGGTAAGAACTGCATTTGAACAGTAAAATAGTGAAAATGGTCTGACCATAGCTAGATTTTGCATAAGATTTTTTTGTTTTATTCTGCAAAATGAAATTATAATATCATTGTTGTCATGTAAGTGCAAATAGTTATTGTGCAATATAAGTTTTCTTTTTTATTTATGAAGTATTTGCTAACCACGTTCTCTGTAAATTAAGGTATTTTCTTATGCAAGGGCTAAAAATCAGTATGCTGAACCAGTCTGTTTGCCAAGTCTATGCTTTTCTGTCCATTCAATATTTGCAAACAATTTTTTTAAAAGGTAAATCAGAAAAATTTCAGAAAACATTTTAAAAAACTTTTAATCTCAAAAACCTGAAGACATTGTTGGTAATTAAATTCATTAAAGTCTAATATATATTAAGATATAATTAAATTGGTGGATTGGCTTACTGTAGACACGTTAAGCAAAATTTGTTAATTGTAAATCATATATGATGTGATCTTATGATATGCACGTAAAAACTTGTGGTGCATAAGTGCACTACATAAAAGCTAAGATTGTTTACATGTCAGTAAATATGTACAATGTGTAGTTTGCCTGTTTTATTCGGTTATCACAGTGCGTATTGATATGTTTAAAAAGTCATATAACCAAAAAGCAAGTGAGCCCGCGTCCTGTGAAAATTGCGGAAGAAATTGCCATGAAAATTGCAGAAGAAATTGCCATGATAATGCTAGTTCTGAAATCCTGTACAATGTGCTACTTGCATTTTAAATATTGAGAGTTTTCTGTTTCTGGGGTTTTATCTCAAAACAGTAACATGCTTTTCCTGGCACCTTTCAGATGTGAATTTCTCCTTAATCACACTTTGACACAAGCAGCTTATGGGACAGTTGCCAGCCTCTGAATTAGAATACACTGACCCAAAAATGACATTACACATTTCAATGTATCTTACCACTTTGTTTAATATTAGAATTGTACAGTGGAGAAAAATCCAGTTTAGTTATTAAACTTCTGAAAGTTAAAGTCACAACAAACGTTCACTCAATTTTTAAATCAAGCAAGTAAATAAAAAAATATTTTGTGCTTACTATACTGGCAGAGAGTTTTGATTATAAAGATCAGGTCACCTGATTTCCAAGAGTTGCAGTGTGATATGATCTGAAGTATGGCATTATTGGGCTTGCTGTCCCTAATATGGAATTTTCTGTCTTGTAGTTGTACGATTAAAATGAATAAGGTAACATTGTAACGCTCTATAGTGATCATTCTGTATTCTAGTCTAGTTCATTTTTTCCTTTTAAAAAGTAGAACTAGATATTAAAGGTCTTATATACATGTGTGTAGACATAGATACAGATTTTTATGTCTTCTTTATAGATTTTATGTCTTCATAATCTATTATATGCCTTCAAAAAAGTGTTTGTTGGGGGGATTGTTTGGGGGAGGTTTTTTGTGGTTAGTTGTGGGGGTTTGTGTGCTTTTTCCCACATAGAGACACAAAGCTCTTGATCTATTTTTTCGAGGTGTCCTATTTCATATCTGCCAAGGTTGAGAGAATAACACATTGGTGCTTTTTAAAGACTGCATGTTCCTGAATGTTTTTAAATAAGGATGAACCGTCATCAAAACCAGTGAGCCTTTCAAGAAGCTTGCCCCTGGTTCAAATCCTGCAGCCAATATCTTGATTGAAGACTGGATCTATACATCCATTCTAATTTTTCTAGAGGTTCCGATTTGTCTTTTTTTCTGAATCTCAGCTGTGTTGTTAGAGCTTATCTCTCCTGTCAAGGAGGATGAAATGGGAAACTGAAAATATGAGGTCCCTTTTTGATTATTTTTTCTTACAAAAGGTAATTGTGGAGGATAGGTTGGTGGTGTGTCTTTTTTTTCCTATGGTTTTTGGTATTGTTTTTAATTGTTAATTTTAGCAGAAGAAACCTTGTTGCAATACCAATACTCAAATTCTCATAAGGACTAGACCTAGACCTTTGTTATCTCCTGTATCTATACAGTAGTATATATATAGAAGCTCCATATACAAGTTTTGTCCAAAATTCTTTATCCAGATTATTATATAAAATTTTGCAGAAATTAGATTATGGTACAATAACAATAAAAGAAATCAAACTTGTGATAGTATTTGAGAAAACGTTAAGCAGACTGTCAAATAAACGTTATCCACAAAAGCTAGATGATAGAAACAGCAGATGCTCAAGATGTTAGACATTTACAGACTGAAAGAGCTCACGTCCAAATTCTGTGGATTTCCGGTGTTCAGAAATACACAAGGAATTTGACATTTAAAAAATTACAAAATATTAAAATAAGGGTATGCAGGGATGGTATTGCATAAAATATTCTTAGAACAGAAATATTTGCTCTCATCCTATTTACACAGTTTGATGCTACTCTGTCTATGCATTTATCTGTGTGTATACACATGAACGTTTGGAATATTTCCCCTTCCTAACTTTGCTTGCCACCTGTGATGATCCCCTTTGCCTGTCTAGTCTGAGTTCGCCCAATCTAAGTACCCAGAAATGCAAGCTGTGATTCAGATCTGAAGTCTTATGTACTTGCAATTTGAGTTTTAGACTCCTTTAAAAATATATCTAGCTGTAATGGTCGTAAAACATTCTTTTTCTTAGATGTATGAGTTAAGCAGAAGTTGAAATTCAAAAAAGAAGAAGTCTTAAAAACCATTCTTCACCAGTCCGATATTGAGAAATGATTAAATGTTTCAAGTTTAAATTTGTGTAATCTTTGAAGTGTAAGAGGGTATTGGGGATTTCTTACAAGGCTAGATTGTAAATTCTGGTTTCCTGATCAGTAACAGTGGCAGATCTACTTGTGTTTGCCTTCTATTTCAGCTGGTGTGCCATGAGTGGCATGCACTCATCATTGTATATGTTGGTAAAAGAAATAAATATGGACAAAAAAAAAGTTTTGATAAGTCAATCACTGAAGTTAAATCTCACAGGGAGGCAGGCATATTTCCTATCCAAAGATAGATACATATGCAAATCACTTGAGACTTAGTTGGCTGTTTTGGTTAAGGTAAGTTATGCTCAATCTTTTTAAAAACATATTATTCAATTTGTTGTGTATCGGATGCAGTCCACTGAGTTTATCTTAGGAAGACGAGATAGTAGCTGAGTTCTAAACTTTGGTCTTTATTTCCTCTTAAATGTATTTTACAAATTTATGTGTTAGAACATAGGAAAAAATCCTTAATTTGATTTTTAATCTAGTTTTGTATAGAAGAAGAATACAAATTAATACAGAGTTGGTTTTGGCGTTTTTTTATGTTGCTTTCAGAAGAAGTTTTATTTATTTTATATAAAAGCCATTTCCATTGTACTGAATGGTGAAATAAATGCTTTGCATTTTTTGACATCCATGAGTCCATTAAAACCTGTTCTTGAATCTTTTTTTCTTTCCCGTCCCCCCCCCTTATCATTCTCTTTGTTTCGCTTTTTAGCCTCTGATACTTCCTCATCTTCTCTCTCAAGAACAGAATCTCCTCTCCAACTGTTTGTGTCTTCTCATCTTCCTCATCCTCATCCTAAACCAGATACCTTTGTCTGGCCCCATGCTGCCTCTCCATACTGTGACCAAGTTCCTGAACCCTGTACACCTTCTCGCTGTAAATTGTTTTTCTATTCCTGATGGGTGTGTTAGTTTGTGCTGTTCATTTCTGATAATCTTCGTAACTGATAAACTGTGTTTAAATAGTTTAAGTTTCCACAGTGTTAGTGAAGTCTGGCCTTCCAGATGCAGTTCATTAAATGCTGATTGGGTTTTAAGAGTTTCATCAGACCTGTTTTATTGATCCCAAAAGAGGTAAAGTTGCAGATGTATTTAATATTTGGTTTTCATTACTCTTGCAAAAGATGCTAGGTGTTTGGTAAAGGAAGTTATTAGCCAAGACTGCTTTATAGCATTTACTGCTGTAAATTATTTCCATTGCTGGCATCTTCTACTTAGCAAGATACTCCTTTCCACAGAATTTCCTTCTTATCTGTGTGGGTTTTGGTGATTTGATTTCTGAAAGTCTTAGCTAATTGTATTCAAAACCTTCCCTGAAAATTCACATGAAGGAAGGAATTGACCGAATATCAGTGTATATTTTCATACTGCAGGTAGGGCATATTGGAATGATTCAGAGGTATTAGAGTAGTGAAAATCAGCATTATGCTGCTTCAAGTCAAGAGCTGTGCTGCTCATTGAAATAATGCCAGCTTAAACATGCTGTAAGATCAATCCTCATGTTGTTTGAATACAAACTGTACAGTAACGCTGCCAAAGTAGTTCAGGTGGCAGGGTAAAATCGACATCGTTTTCTAGCCATTTATGTTTAAATTCTTTTCATTTCTATTAAATTGTCTTTCACTTACAGCTTTATGCATGGTGCTATTTTTTTCACTGCATTTACTGTAATTCAGTCTTAAGGAATTAATTTTGATATCTAGCCTTTAACTGATACTATATCAAAGAAATGATTTCCTAACAAAATGTACAAAAGAAGTCACTTGTTAAAATAGCTGGCATGAGATCAGACTTTTGAAAACACTAGCTCAAATGTAAGTCTAGCTGAAAATTAAGGAAAGTGCTTACTTTAGACTATAGGAAGTCTGTGTCCTACAGAAGTTTAACTGTTTGAAGTCTGACTTTCCTCTTGAAGCATTTGAACAGCTGGTTGATAGCTATTACAGGCTTGGGTGTTGTTGTGATGAACTTACTCAGACCTGCTCTATAAACGGTACATCACAGTTAGCATTAACTTACATTTTCTTTCCAGAGGTACAAGTCAGTAAGAACCCACTCAAGAATAAAGGCAAATTGAAAGAATGCAGAAGTCCAAGCACGGATTCTATTATGTAAAGCCCAAGTTTTCTATTTCCAGGCTACTATATCCTCAGGGCTCCCACCGTGTGCATGGAAAAGTAGCCGAACCATTAAAAAAACCCAGATATTGGAGTCCTTTGTATAGTGTAAATAATTAATGAAAGTTAAAGCTTGCTATCTTTAAGTAAGTAGAAGTTTGCCTAGATGCTTATAGCATGTTAATATAGTTACCAGGGCTGAAAATCTCATGTTTAATACCTTGCTCAGTTATTTTTTTTTTCTAGTGAAAGAAGCAAAAGGCAGTTTGTGTTATTGACTTAACTTCCAATTTCTGTTGAACAGGAACATGATTTTAGAGGTGTGGTAAAGGCTCTAGAAACATGTTTATTGTAAACTGTAATCTTCTAATTTCATTTCTTAATCTTTTGAAGCCCTGTAAACCTGTTTACAGTTTGAAGATTATCAGAAATCCTCTGGCTTTCTTGGAGTTCTTGATTTATATATATATTTTTTTGGTTTTTCACCGTCTTTCTTTGGTTTTTAATTTGTGGTTTGATCTGTTCAAAGGCAATCCAGCAGATGCTTACTTTCATGGTTTTTACTCCTTTTTTTCGGTTTGTAAGTAGTCTTCACTGTGCAGTTCTATTAATTTCTTAAGGACTTAAACCACCTTTTCCTTCACCACAAAGCGTACATGGTTTGTCCATCAGTAGTGGAAGTCTGATAGTGTGTAAAGCAAGGCTGATGCTCTTTGCCCATTCAGTCACCTCAGGGGCTGTAATCTTACGAGATCTGAACGCATTCAACTAACACTTGCATTTAATAATTAAAGAGGCAGTATTCATTTCTACAGGACTGCAAATAAAGATATATTAGGAGGGTCTTGTATAACATAATGGCCAGTTGCCACTATGTTGTATTAGAGAAGATTTTGTGCCGCTGCTGTTCCTAAGGAGTACATTGCTCCAGAATGCAACATTGCAACCGCTGTCATGAGTCATAGTAACTAATGCTATCTCTTGCCGTCCAAATTTTGCTTGTAGCGTAAATCTCGTAAAAGTACACTTTAAAATAATGAAATTGTAAAAACAAGCTAAATAATAGAGTATGAAGAATGTAGATTAATAAAAGTAACTCCTACTTTAACCAGGATGTGAAATAACATTTTTTTCCTCTAGCCGGTTACATGATAAAGCTGTGTGTTTAGCCTCGAATAGTAAATTATAGAGGTTTTTTTCATTGATTACTTTATTTTTTCATAGATTTTTATGAGGTAGTGCAGGAGACCAATTAAGTGGAGGAGAAAAAAGTAAGATACATAAAACAGTGTGTTTGACAGTGACTATACACAGAAAATATTTTTCAAAGAGCTGAGAGGCTTCTCTATAAATGATGCTGTTCATACCTTTGTGCTAATATCTCCGTGCATAAATTTGTACTAAAAATAAACTAGCTTTCTGATTTGTGATTGTGAAAGAGTCTCAGATACTTAAGGAATTCTATAAGAAAAAAATTGTTAATTTTAGCTAAACCTGCCAATTTATCTTACCAGATGTATCATTTCAGTGATGTATTATTAGTCCTGCAGAAGGTACTGCCTCTTTGTATCATGCAATTGCTTCTTTTAGCACAGTTCTCTGTATGCCACATCACTAATGTTCCTACTGACTGCTTTGTATGCATGTCAAGTTGAAAGTTATGGTTTTTTTCCTCTTTTTCTCCTGCATGAGCATTGCTGTTAAAGCATTTTTAAATTTATGTAATGTTGAAACATTGAAAACGTGATGAATGTAGAACTGTTTAGTAATGTTCTCTTATATAGTATAAAAAGAAATCCTGTTCATGTTTTTGACAGTTGATATGAATATGTTTGATAAAGGATGAAAAGTCCATTCTTTTACTCATTTTCAGAAGGAAAACGTTTATAGCAAAGTTGTTTGGTTCTTTTTCTCCAAGCCTACATTGCCAGCTAAACACTGATAGAGCCTATGTCTTAGTGCACGTCCATTAGGCTATGTTGTGAAGAATTTACTAGGAAATGACCAAAGAGAGAACTGAAGAAGTCATAACAAGCTTATTTACATAGGAGCTATAAATTATATTTAAAAGATAGATTTCATATAGACTCTCATATAATATTTATCTTAAGAAAAGCCTGAAGAGAATAAATTGAACACACTGTGGTTCACAGAAGTTGAATTCTAGGTGTGATTTGGAAAAGAAAGGTTTCTGTGAGAAACCTACCTGTTGGTAGTTTTTCTGTTTGGCTTAGAAATATTTTATTATGTTTAAGGTCTTCTGTCGCATTTTGGAGCATGCAATGTGACTGTGATTCAAGATGTTAATCAATAAGGAATTTAAGTAGTGAATTCTAGATCTTGGAAAGGCAGTCTCCGTTTTGCATTTGATATTTTTAGTATAAACCAGCTTCAGATCAAAACTAAACAGATGAGAGTGAAGAGCCAGCATCCATTCTGATGATTTATTACTTTTGCATACTTTTATATTTCAAAACAAACAGCGTTTGCTGTTTGTGGTATTTGGAGGGAAATTTTTCTTGATTCTGAAGTGTCGCATTATAACCTACTGCCTGTAAGTTGTCTGGGAAAACCAAGGATATTTGTGTCCTTGAAAGAAAGCAGAGTTTTAAACCAGAAATTACTGCTGCTGTATCGGAGCATTTGAAGGAAGCTACAACTGAGTGAATCATAACACTGACAGTGAGGATATGTTTGTGTTTGGCTGAGGATATTGAATACAGACCAAAGAAAGAAAATTCAGATAAAGCTGGAAAGAGAGAGCAGAGCTTATGGCTAAACCAACAGTAACTGGATAGATAGGACCTGTGAGACCTTGAGCAGACTTTAAGATCCATTCTTTACTCTCAGTTTCTCACAAACCACTATATCTTTCCCAGTTGTAGTTGAAATTACTATACATTTTTCAATTGTAATACGACTATAAAGATCTGAATCTAGGGACACTTGAGTTAGAACAAGGATTGAATAGTTCAGTTGTTAGTTCTAATAAGATAATGGCTGAAAAAATTTTGAAGACGGTCAGAAAAAGCTTTTTGTTACACAGGATCTTTAAATGATCTTTAAATGACTCTTAGTTGTCTGCAAAATGAAAGCTTACTAATTGTGTTTTAACAGAACAGCTAATTGTGGCAATACTAAAGAGGCATTTAGAGGTTTATGGGTTAGAGCTGTTGGCATGAGTGCAATGTACCTCAAAGATG
The DNA here is from genome assembly GCA_033558185.1 of Dromococcyx pavoninus. Taxonomy (NCBI): domain Eukaryota; kingdom Metazoa; phylum Chordata; class Aves; order Cuculiformes; family Neomorphidae; genus Dromococcyx; species Dromococcyx pavoninus. The sequence continues at coordinate 5,586,283 of JAUMJL010000091.1, read as the reverse complement.
CCTGATTGGGCAGTGTCAAAAGACTACTGATATTAAAACAAAAAAAAAAATAAAAAAGATAGTAGCAAAGATGTAAAAATGTGATAAAGGGTACAGTGGTTGTGCTGGTTAGGCATGCAAGACTGCACTAGAGGTCATCTCTCCTCCTTTCTGTAAGCTCTATAGCTGCTGCAAGAAGGGTTTTTAAATAAACAAAAGGAAACAACAAAACCCAGTTATCAATGCTCTCGTGCTGTTTCACAACATTCTTATGTTCTCTGCATTTTAAACAAGACTGAAGCATGAAGGATTTAAAAGGCTGGGATTTCCAAACAGCCCTGCAGAAGATTGCACCAACTTTCTTTGTATGCTACTTAATATTGATCTTCATACTTAAACCCCAAGAATCACTTATTCTGGATGTTCTTTAGAGGCACCTTAAATGTAGTCGATTATGTTGAATAATCAGAAGTCTGAGTTCCTAAAAAGTTACTTAGTCCACGTTGAATTTTATATTGTTAATATTCATGATAAATTTAGAATATGTTTTTATATCAGTTGTATTAATTTAGTGAAAGATGGAAGTTAACTGTTTTCTAGAACCTTGATTGAAGGAAAGACACTTGAAGATTATTACTTTGCATATGTGTTTTCTTCAGAGACCTAATTACTGCAATATAATAAGAATACCTTTTCCTAAATAGGAACTATAAGCAATTTGAATAATAACACTTTGAAAAAAAAAATCTATTATAGAAAGATTTTTTTTAAAATCTCTTATTTTTTTTACTACTCAGAATGAAGTCCAGGGTAGGAGTTTGTTACCATAGGAAGCGCTCTGTATCCACTCCATTTTAACTTCAATGTGGGTGGCACTGCAACTCATAAGAATTTTATCACAGTATATTTCTTTTTCAGATAGAAATTAGTGTACAACAAATTTAAATAATATATTACCATATGTATTTTATAGTTCAGTACTAGAGGCTTAAAATCTAACAGCACGCTTTCTGTATGAGATTACTTATGGCCTGGCTAGCAACCAGAGTCCCTGCTTTAAATAATAGAAAATATAGGCACTTTTTAATACCAAATTGAAAACTTGCTTTTCAGAAACAAGGGTTTAGATGATATCCTTTGTGTCATTGCACCTTTTCTTTACAAATCCTTCTGGGGACATGAGTAGGCTGTTTCCCTCTTGGTCGCCGGAAGGCTAGCAGGTGACAGGCTGCAGTGACTTGGATTTGCAGAAGTGGATGTTGAGCAAGAAAGGGATTACTGGTGATTAGTGATTATGGAAACTTTGCTGGTGTTTTTCTTGGAATACACTCTGTATGCTTATTGCTTAGACTTCCATTGAATTTCTTCAGAAGTCAAAGCTTACAGGTAAGAGGTAAGACACGAAAACTTTCATGAATGTTAACTCTGTAGACTGGAATTTGAGTTGTTTCATCAGCCAGTAAAGGAAAGCAAACTCTGCGGCCAGGTCCTGTTTCAGATCTTCAGGGCAATTCCTTGTTCGTAATGATACATGGAATGCTAATTAACTGCTGTGCTTCTTTTCCCTTGTTTCTGTTAATTAAAGAAAATATGATGCATGACAAACTTCCTTTTCCCACTGCTCTGTGCACTAGGAAATTCTTCTGCTTTTCTGGGTTGCTGGTTTATCTTGTCACACTTAACACTATACATTGTATGTGGCGGTACATTCTTGTTAAAATTCTTAGAAAACCTATGATACTAAGCAAAGGTTTCATTTATTTCTTAACTGCTAGCAATGAGAATGAGCTTGTGGAGTGCAGTTCAAACCTATACAGGACTCAGTACTTTCTTTTGGGGTACCTGCCATTGTTGACCATTACAGATACACTGATGGGCTTAGAAGACCTGATCCAATATGGAATATTTCACTTGCATTGTTTATTAATCAGTCCTAGTCAGTCTGAGATTTTATTATTTGTAATTATAAAACAAGTAAAAATATGTTAAAGCTTAGATGACAAGGATAAGTGCAGCTTAAACTATTAATAGTCTGGATTTAAAAAAAAATCGTGACTATGTTGTCAGTGATTGGCTGTCCAAAGTACAGTTGCCTTCGGTATTCTGTACTCAGAGAAGTTTTAAAATTTCTAGTACTTTGAAAAGGGTTGTATTTGCCAGTGAGATTTTGATCTAAAGAATTCTCCTTTACATAGTATAATTTGGGGATGTTCTTTATGCATGGGACTTCTTTGCTGCAAGAGATTTTAAATCAGCCTTCTTGATTACCAAAAGTTTACATTCAGAACAGTATAATTGTGTATTTGTGATGGGGTGTGTTGTGATCATCTTGTATATTTTAGTTCTCTTTTTTTCTGTGCTAATATTAGTCTTAAAATAGTCCTTTAATTGCACTCTATGGAAAGACATAGCAATTACTAACATCAAAGTACGTGCAGCAACCTGAACATTACAGTGTATGATACTGTCACAAACCTTTTTTTGGATTGTACATTTCCAGAAAAGAGGAGTCAGATTTAATAAAGAGTATTCATAGTAGCAACCTAAAAATATGTCAGGTATAGTTACCCATGTTCAGTGTGTTTTTTGTATAGTTTTCCAGACCAGTATAAAAGCTTTCATAATAAGGAAAATTAACCCGATATTTAGAAAAACTTCTCTAAAACAGTACACATAAATTAAATCTTGAGGAGTTTGGGATAAAACCTCTTATGAAGAGGGTTATGTTTAAATGTTTTATGCAATGTGTATGGCCTTCATTCTTTCTTCGATGGTAATTTTTTTTTTATTACATCTACAGGTTCAGTCCATGCCACATCAATAGCAGCTTCCAGAGTGGAGCAAGCACTGTCTGAGGTTGCTTCATCTCTGCAAAGCAGTGCCCCTAAACAAGGTCCCCTGCATCCTTGGATGACTCTGGCTCAAATATGGCTTCATGCAGGTACTCCAAAAGTAAAATTCTTTCTTATTCTTTCCCCTCCCCGTTCTTGCTAGCCTAGGGACTTGCAAAAATCTGTTGGTTTAATGCAGAATCTGTTGTCACTTACCAGGTTAAACTTTTTCCAGGTGTGTGTGGCACTGAAGCAATTCAATAAATAAACCGCACATTAGAGTTTCTTATATGTAAGATCATTTATGTAAGATAAGGCAGTAGTTTTATAATGCAGCTGTTATCAATGGAGTCATATCTTCTGTAGAACAAAGGCAACACTCTCCTTATCTGTGAAGAATTTAGTTTCTGAAGTAGTATTTCGAAATGTAGATGCTCTAATTTCATCGGTTGGAAAAAGGTGTTTGTAAGATTGTTGAATAGAGTTCCTGCAACTAGAAAATAAACAACTTTGTGTAGTGGGAAAAAGGGTAGTATGCCATGGGGCAACCTGTCCCTTGCAGCTGTGGTCATGAGCTCTCATTCAGTTCTCTTCCTTCTAGCTTCGTTAATGTAAAAGAGCTTGGTTTGTTTTTCTAAATGTGGAGTCATCTTGAGTGGAACTGGTATCTTTACAGTGCTCAAGCCTCAAGCTTGAATGCAATATCACAATTGGCTGTTATAAAGTTTAAACCATAAAATTATGATCCAGTGTATTTTTACACAGTTGCAAATGTATATTGTGCAATTATTTTCATTGGTGTTTGCATCAAAGTGTGTAGTAGAAATCAGTCAGCAATTGTTCTGCTTTGGTCTTCTCTCGGACTTGGGCATTTTTCAGTGACAATTTTTTTATTTTTCATGTTTACATTCCACAGAACAGTGCTGTAATTCTTGGTGGTTTAATTTACCTATTTTGTATTAACAGTCCTATTGTGTGAATGTCATTACAGGGCAATGGCTCCCAGTCATTAATGAGTGTTTCAGAGAAAAAGCCCAGAAGACTGGAAAGGAAAAGCACTGATAGTGGTTAATAATAGTGATCTCATTTGGGGGTGGAACGGCTCCTTGAAAGCAATACAGATTAGAACAAGGCCAGGTCCTCCAGTGCATAGTGTAGTCACCTGCCCTGCATTGTAGCATCGTTGATTTTTAAATATTTATGAACCATCACAGATGGCCATCTGCAGTAACTCTTAGCATCTGTAATGCTGATAATTTTTAAACCTTCTATGACAGCTTATTCCACTGCTTATTTTCTGTTTTTTAAATTTTTTGTTGGTTATGTCCTGCTGCTGCTTTTCCAGTCCATGCAAGTGACTGTTACTGGTTTGCCCTTAAAGGAGGGGTCTGGGCACTCATTGCTGTTTCCTTTTTATTTCGCAGCTTAGTCAGGTTTTCAGACCTGTTGGTAGTCTTCTCCACAGTCCACTTTTCACTCTTAAAAATATCTGTCTCATCAAGCAGAGTCTGTAGGCCATATTCTTGATTCCCAGCAGGGGGAGGCATGGATAGTAAATAGGAGAGAGTTGAGTTGGTGTGCTGGTTTTGGCTGGGATAGAGTTAATTTTCATATTTTTAAAAGTTAATATTTACTAGAGTAGCTACTATGGTGCTATGTTTTGGATTTGTGCTGGAAACAGTGTTGGTAACACAGGGATGTTTTAGTTACTGCCCAGCAGTGCTTACACAGAGTCAAGGCTTTTTCTGCCCCTCACACTGCCCCACCAGCGAGCTGGGGGTACACAAGAAGATGAGAGGGGGCACAGATGGGACAGCTGACCCTGACTGACCAAAGGGATATCCCAGACCAGTGTGTAATGCTGGGGGGAAGAAGGAAGGGGGAGACTTTCAAAAAGATGGCATTTGTTTTCCCAAGTAAACACTATGTGCGTTGGAGCCCTGGATTCCTGGAAATGGCTGAACACCTGTCTGCCAATGGGAAGTAATGAATTAATTCCTTGTTTTGCTTTGCTTGTGCACACAGCTTTTGCTTTACCTATTAAATTGTCTTTATCTCAACCCACAAGCTTCTCACTTTCACCCTTCTGATCCTCTCTCCCATCCCACTGATGGGAGTGAGTGCGTGGCTGTGTGGGGCTGAGCTGCTTGCCAGGGTTAAACCACAACAGCTGGAGCAAGAACTCAAATGTTAAAGATCCAGGGGAAGGATGCAACAAAGTATGAAGAACCCTCTGACTCTTTGTGTATAGGGAGCAATGAAAGAAAAAAAACAAGAGATGAAAGAGAACTGCTCAGTGCCTTCATAGAAAATACTGCAACCTGAAGTCTACTTCCAATCCACTTTGGAGTGATCCTGTTCTTGATATTTCAGGCTGATGATTGTGCTGTGTTTCAGAATGTTATGCTGCTCTTCAGCTCCTTCTCCTGCTACAGTTAATGCTCTGAGCATCGAGAAAGGCTCTTTACTGTGGGAACAGTCAGAATAAAGTTTTCTCCCAGAAGCACAATACAATGCAGATATTGTGAAGGATACCTCCATCAGTATGTATGGGTTATTTGCATAGAAAACAGGGATAAGATTACTTAACGCCTCACTTAGAGCACACGTTCTTTAAATAAAAGTGAAGATCTACCATTGGGAAATTGCTTCGGTTTTGAGACTTCGCATTTTAACTGTTGGACTCCCTGTGTGGTTGTGCAGTGGTTTACTTCTTAGTGTGTGTAGAAATCTTTAACAAGCTTTGCATCTTAAAATACAATAATTGAGAATTATTCTTGTTAGATTACAGAGACATGAAAAAGTTTACGTAACTAAGCTCTAATTCCTGCAAAACCTAGTGGAATATATTTGCCCAGACTAATATATATGATGAGAAAGCGTGAGAAAATGCTTTTCCTTGTGCATATACAGTGTCATTCCAGCTGTCATTAGTGTAAATGAGTGTGGCATTCAGTCCAAAGAAACTGATTTTTCACACAGTAACTGGCTTTTAATTTTTCATTTTATATTTGTTAATGGACTGTTTCAGCCTTTTATTTCTGGACATGCAGTGTAAAGGTGGAAAATCAAGTTTATTTTAGATGTGAAACAAAATGACTTCTGCAATTATTCTCCAGTAACTCACTGTTAAAAACCAAACCTGTCCCTAGGCAATTAATGGCTGTGATGTTCCTCTGAGAAATGCATCAAGACTGAGCTCGATATTGCCATGCAGCTTGATTGGAAAACAGATTGATATCTCAATAAAATATAAGTGTAAGCATTAGATGGGTTTGAATCAGAAGGCATTCCTGGTATTCTACAGGTGGAAACATTGAGAAGAGACTTGGCACCTGGTTACTCTTCAAACTACTGCTCCTTTCTGAGATATTCCTAAAAAGCCTGCTGGCACTTGTCAGTTTTCCACAACTGATTTATTGGAATTTGCCATCTTGATTTTTAACATTTTTATTCAGTTTGAAGTCATTATCTTGGAATAAACACCTCGTAGAATCATAGAATCCTCCAGCTGGGAAAAGACCTGAGATCAATGACTCCAACCGCACCCATCATTCACTAAACCACGTCCCTCAAAAACTCATCTACCCGTTTTTTAAACACCTCCAGGGATGGTGACTCAACCACCTCCTGGACAGCCTGTTCCAGTGCCTAACTCCTTCAGTTTCAGAAATTCCTTGAATGAATTTACATGCTTAACACCTAGCCACAAGTCCAGCCTGCTATTCATTCTTCCATAGCCTGCTGTATATTCTGTTGGGGTGGCATATCTTCCGGTAGAGAAGAGGAGGTTACTTTTAATAATTCCATAATAACTTCAAACATAAAGTATTTATTTTGTTTAATTTTTAATACTTTTAGGAAGGTCTGTTAACTGGTAAGTTTCTCTGCTGCAGAACAGCAAGATTTAGTATCTCTTACAGTAACATAAGACTTATTTATAACCAGTACTGCAGCCTAGATAGGCTACTGTTAAAAGCCATTGCCACTATGCTTGTTTCCCCTCAAGGAATACAGAATTCCAACTGCAGTTTAAATTAGCCAATCTCTGCTTATTTTTCAGTCTACAATAATCGTGGTAGCAGATAATCACCTACTTAAGTAATTTTTAATTTTGACATATCATTTGCTAATAATTATAGCTTTTATAGCTTTTACTGGGTACCTTTTACAGTCTGTCAATTATATTTTTTCCTAGCTGTCTCTTCTCTGAACAACTTGTGAGTGTGTATTTAAAACTGTGTTTCAAGTCTGATGAGAAAACAGGAGAGCTCAAATGGTTCACATTTAAATAATGTAATGTATTTTATACTCACTGCTCACTCTTGTTTCTCATGTAGTAATGTAGCTTTTAGAAAGCACCCCAGAATGAAGTACCAAAGCTTTTTCAAAGTATTTTAGTGTAAAAAACAAAACAAAACCCCTCAGTACAATTCACATTTTATATTCTATGTCCATTTTTCAAAGAATGGCTATGTCTTGCTCTTTCTATTCTACCAACAGTTTGTAAAAGTAAAATCCTGGAAAAAAAATAATTTCTCACAAATTTAGATATTTATTTCAAAATGTTATTGCTTTATTCTCTTCCAGGATTGATATTCTTTAGTTATGCAGTACTGTATCTGACTAGGTGAGGTGGTTCTTTTAGCATTATGGGGGAAAAAAGGGTTGCTGGACCTGCAGTTTAATGTGTTCTTTCTTCATGTGGATGAGACTTTTTTCCGTCAGAAAGCATTTTGTTAGTTTCTAAAAATTAATCCATACATCTACATGGACAGTTTATGTTAGGTAGAATGTGTTTTGTGAAATCACTGAGTTAACTGAGGAGCAAATAGTGCTCCTTTTTTTAAAAAAAAGAAGTGTTCTCACTGTTCTCGTCAATAGGTTCAGATCTTAGAGGAAGAAAATAATTTACTACAGCAACCATACAAAAATTGGTTCTAAAAAAGAAAATTAATAGGATTTACTGTGCTTGCTCCCCAAGTGCTACTGCAAGTCTAGGGTTTGTTACCTGTTGTTATAAATTGATTTTGATAAAAATAATTATGACTGTTTATAGCAGATGTCACCTGTAAGTTAAGGTTTATACACTGCTGTACTGAAGTTGAACAGTTAGGGATACTAGTAAGTCTGTTTAATGCAGTTACCTCAGAAGAAAGCTCCTTTAGAAGCACTCCAACATTAGCCCCATTCCGAGTTTTAGGCACAATCCGCTACTGTAGTGTGGATCTGACAGCCTTTCAACCAAGATGGGTGGCCTGTACTGTAGAGAAGTGCGTCTTGGACAGCAATAGATCACTTTGCTGTTTTGATGGACCATTTTGATTTAAACCTTAACCCATGAGACTCTCATGCAGTGTGATACAACAGAACACAGTTAAACAATTACTTTGAGGCTCGTTTCTTTCTAGGGTCCATACCAACAGAAAAGAAATAAATAGCCCAACCCAGAAACTTTAAGACTTTTTTCTTGCATTTAGTATCTCTTTATCCCTCTCTTCTCCCACTCCTTCAGCAAGAGATTAAGGTAGTCCAGCAAGGTAGCAGAATTGAAGAGTACCATAAGAGGTATTGAAGGTAGATACTTCTGTTGTTAGTTGTTAATCACTTACAGAATTAACATTTTTTTCCCCTTGTAGTCTATTATTTAGGTAAGTGTGTGTCAGGCTACTCAACTGCTTTCATCAGGAGTGATTTATGTTAATTTTATTATAGCTGCTTTTTTTTTGCTAAGCTCCAGAGTTAAATATGCTTAGCTTCTGGAGAATATCTTAGGTAAAATGCTTGGAAATATGAAAAAATTTGTCAGATCAGAATGCTGATTAAGCATTTCACATATTCTGCTAACTTAACTAGGAAACTTTTCATATCAAATAACATTATATTTCTTTTAAAATGCTCTAAAGTACGAAAGTTAGGAAAAGGCTTTCCATTTAGTGCTTGGTAGCTGGAGCAATTGCTACTGCTTCCTTAATGGCTGACATGTAAAATTCATAAAACCTCACAACTGATGGTGTTCTCTTACCTACTGTAAGGATCTCTAGGTGCTGTTTTGTTTGGGGTTTTCTGTTTCTAGATACTACTGGAATATTGGCATGCTCGTATCTTAAAAATAAAAATTAAAATGAAAAAGTCCCGGAGTTCAGTTAAAAGTAACAAACTATAAAGAGTCTTCTGGTGTTTAAAACAGCCATCTAGAGGTTCAGACTCCTACTACATTTGGAAAAGCATTCTTCCTAAAAGAATAATTCATTAAGAGAAATTGTTACATGAATTATTTTAAAGTTGCAAATTTTTTTTGATGAAAACAGCCTTTGCTTAGAATGCAGCTATTTACAAATAGAGCATGTGTGATAATGTCTAGTCATGGTAGGATGAAGTAGGAATCATTCATAAGTCCTCACATTCCTTCCACAGCTGAAGTCTACATAGGAATTGGGAAGCCTGCTGAGGCCACAGCATGTACCCAGGAAGCAGCCAATCTCTTTCCAATGTCGCACTACGTTCTCTACATGAGAGGTCAGGTGGCTGAACTTCGTGGAAATGTCGATGAAGCCAAACGCTGGTATGAAGAGGCCTTATCTATTAGTCCTACCCATGTGAAAAGCATGCAGAGGCTGGTAAGTCTTGGGTCCACATTCACAAGTACTTTTGTCTTAACTTATGATATCTTAATGTGAAAAATTGGTGTGGGTAGCCGATAGCTTGTGAGTTTGGGATCTATATTCTTATTAGCAAAACAGCTTCGGAAGCAGTATTTTCTGACTTTTTATTATTTCTTCTGTGTGTGTTGGAACATAAAAAAGGATTTGCAGGCAGTAAGACTATTTCAGTCCTGACAGAGGCTGCAGAAAAGAAGTCATTTACATCTGTCATTGGAAAATAAAGGTGACTCATGGTAAGAGAAGAGTTGCATACTATAGTCTAGAGGAAAGTCCAGTTATTCTGCTACTTCCGGATTAAAAGTTGAATTCTACATGTTGATGGATTACCTTCATGCTATGTGATTTCTTGGATTTTTGAAAGGTACAGAATCAATCTTGTCCTCCAAGAAATATCTGGCTTTCAGTACAAAGGTGTCTTCCCCAGCATAAATGCAATCTTTTTAAATCCAGTTTTCTTCAAGATAGAGGAGAGTAGAACAGCTGCAATCACCTTCTTACCCCATCTTTCTGTTCAAAAGTAGAAGCTGGTTTCTGCCTAGATGAATTATTCAGACAAATTTCTTGTGCATCCCTGAGGGTAATGTATCAGACAAAAGATCAGATAGGAAGGTAGCACAGGGAAAGTTTTTTGTTTCACCTTTTAAGCATTTCAAGATATTTGAGCCTACTGACAAATGCGAAAAGGTTCCTTTTTGTGAAGAAGCAGGCAGTCAACCTAAAGCAGTGCAACTCAGTGAGAATGAAAGCTTAAGTTTTTCTGGGTATCTTTTTGTCCCTCCTCTGAATCCACCTTTGAATAAATAGTCTGTAAACACGTAATACTTTTCAGAATGACTGAGAGATTAACTGCCTTAAGAGTCATGTGAGATGAAAAATACTGTGCATCCAGTTCAGGTTCCCTTTTTATGAGCTTTTCAGCTTTAGTGCAAGCTGAAGGGTAGCTATTCATTACATTGGATTGGCTAGTACTTTTTAAGCAATTTTGTTTATAAAAGCTTTCTGTATTACTCCATCTCTTTTCTAAGAGATGTTGTTTCGAATAGTTGCTGAGAGATTTGTGCTGCTTAAATACAAATGTTAAAGGCGTATGCTATAAAAATAGTTGTCTATATAATTCCATGTGGGGAAAAAGGACAAGATTCTGTATCTTTCTTATCTTATTACTATTGCAAAAAGTATTTTGAGGAGTAAGTTGGCAGTCTTTACTCTTGCTTGTGTGTGTAGGTTATTATCTGTACATCGCAACAATTTGTGTATATTTGCCTGTTCATTATAAAGAGATATGATCTCAATTGCGGGGCACCAATAGCAACAGCATTGTGTAGGTACCAACCTCTATGACAAAAGCTGAAACATTAACTTGTAATAGCTGTGTTCTCAATTCTAAGCTGACAATCAGCTTATGAACCAAAGTTCTGTAGAAAAAATATCTTATTTTCTGGGATGAATTTGATATTTTAAAATTATTTGAGATGGCTTTCTAGTGATTCTTAGAAAGCAATATCAAATGCTACTGTTTCAATGTAACAGTTGCCTCAAAGCTTAGTTTTATTTAATAAGCTTTGATGAATTTCTTTTTTTTTGCAAATACCAAATATAGATCATAATAACTTTATGTATAAAATGCAACAAAAAGAAAATTAGATTTAAAGATGGCACAAGTTCTAGCACATAGCGTACGTATCCAGCCCTGCCTCTCCAAGTAAAATTACTTGAAATAAGTGAACCTGAAATCGGTTTTAAAGGCTTTTTTCCTTTTAATTAAAATTTTTGAATGAGTCACATCTGACACGCCGTAACATTTCCCGAATACTTGCGGTTTACAAATCTGGGTCTTTGATTTTAGATATTTGTAGCTATATGGAGAACAAGGTCTGAATAAAATGTTTGCTTATATCTGTATGAACAGGAATGGCTTACTGGGAATAGGCAAGATTTCTCATCTCCCTCCTTTCTTTTAATGATGATACATCACTCTGGTAACAAGGATGAAAAATTAAACTTAAAACAAAGCTTTACTCTTTTTCAGTACAACTTTTTGGCTTTATGCACTTATTCCTGAATGCGATCTACTGTTTCAATACAGAAACAACATAATTAGTCTAAATTAATGAAGAAATATGTGAAGACTAGAAAGTTCAGTCTTGTGGCTTGAGAACGGATGTGCTTCCTCCTGTGAGTTGCAGCATGTCGTGTCTCAGGTGCATTTGTCTCAAGTTCAGACTCCCTATTATGTTAATGTGACCATGAAGACGTTCTCTTTGCAGAAGTATAATGTGTTATCTGAATGCAGTTCCAGTTTATTGGCTGGTATGATCTGTTGAAAGAAAATTAGTCTAAAATCACAATTTTCAAAAAAACCCAAGTTATTCTTAATTATGCTGCTGTCTCTAAAGTCTTCAGTGATTTACTACTGTTTTAAAGCTTTACTACAATGAAAACCAGGAGGATTTGGCGATGGTATGAAAATTGGAGCAGTTAAGAGTGATGGAAGATACTTGTTCACCAACAAAATTATAATAAATGGAAGGGGCTGGAGGTAGAGGCTAACTCTTGCTGTATTTGCTGTAGTAAAGAAATGCCTAAGACAATGTGACACCACATAGTGGGGGCTTGATCCATGAATAAATGACAGTTTATTTAACTGTATTCTGCTTAGTTAAACTTCCTGGAAAATGGAGCTGGTTTGCTTATACTGTTACATTACCCAAGATGTGAGATATTCTGACAAAGAACTGGCTGCAGGGGGCAGTGTGTTTGTGTTCATGCTCACTGCAGTTTCAGTCCCCTCTAAAATATTGGAGTTTTTATTAATTAAATCAGATGAACGACAGAGCTACTTCATTCAAGTAGAAATGCTGTTAGAATTCTCTTTAGTTGCTTGTAAAATTTAATTATTCCACATACAGTTATTGTTTAAATCTATATATTCATGCGCTCTATTGTTCTAAGCAGCTTTCATTTTAAGATCTACCTTGTTCTCAGGTGCTGTTTTTTTACCATTTGTTGCTAACTGAAATTTTCTCCAAGCCAGGGTTTATTCCAGTTTGTTCTTTGACTTGCTCTGACTGCTCATAAGATGTCAAGAGTAAAGCAGGAACATGTCAGGATCAATAAAGTGTACTTAACTGAGTCAAAAGCAATGCTTTTGAACAAATGCGGTGTCCTTTCTTGTGTTTAAGGGTTGTATAGTGCACTTGGGGAGAGCAATGCAAAGTTGTGTTCTAAAGGTTGGAAATCCTTCAGGTTGTGTTCCGTATTTCAATTCGCTTTTTATCACACTCAATGAAATTTAAAATTTTCTTGAATTACTGAATTGAAAAATGGTGATTCTCACTTCAGTTGAATGTCATATATAATTGGTTGTCACCTACCTGGTTCTGGTCAGAATGGATTTATTTGAACAGCTTTCTCCATTCTCCCTACCCTTTATCATCACCTCCATATTTCTACCTTACTGTTGCCTTCCTGCTTTTGTCATTGTTTTCCTCCCCTGTGAAAAAAGAATAAACAGTCTTTTATCTCCTGCAGTCAAAGTGCTGTTGTGGAAGGTAGCCCTTACTGCTGACGTCTGAGAAGTCCTGAAATGGGCCATCATTCAGAAATGCCCAAAATGGCAATGAATATTACAAACCATTGCCCAGGAAACAAATCGGTGTATTCCCTCTCAGGCTGACAATTGTTAGCTAAATGTAGCTTTGACCTGAAATAGGTTTTCCAGCATCTGTATATCATTATAATCCTAGAAGACTAGTATTTTTGGAATATTAAGTATTTCATCACAGCACTTGCCAGTTAATCCTTTTAGTAGCTTAGCTTCTAAGAGTAGAAAACTAAAACAGAAAGGGAGAAATTACTTATCCAAAATTACTCTTGTAGAAATTAGTTTTCAAAAAGCATTATCTTAATTACATTCACCACTCCACACTCTTAAAGATTCCTATAATTATGCCAAACTAAGACTGATCTCTTAAGGCTTAGATTAACTATGTGCCCTTTACCTCTCAATTATAAATATACTGTTATTCATTTCTAACTGTATAGACTTCATACATTTTTTTCCAACCCAAAGACATCTTACTAGAAGGAAGCATGGCAGTACGTATAGGTCGTGTGTGCTTATGAACCTGCAAGGATGTTGAGCTCACTGAGAGAAAGAAGTAGCAGAGATGACTTTAGAAACATGAGTTCAGACCCTGGTTGAAGGGGTCAGGGGAGTTAAAGAAGACTGAACACAGTCACCCAAACTGACTTTTTACCTTCAGTGAGACAGTATTCTCTAGTATTTATGCTTTCTGTCATAACAAGGGCCTCATCTGGGGAACATTTAATAACTCATTTGATTTTCGTTGTCAGGCCATTATACTGTGAAAATTGTTGGTTTAGGCCACGTAGGCTTGTCCTAAGCACATTGTGCTGGTTCTTGTGGGTGATGTGTGTTGTGACTGATTACCATAGTCTCAATAGAGCTAAATGCTGGTGCCAAATCTCAGTGCTCGTTTGACTCACTCTCTAAAAGCTTCGTTATGCACACGATGTTTGAATAAGAATGGAGAAATGATGGTAATTGGTTTTGTTAGATTTCTTAGTAAAATATTGAGGGTTTGCCCTTCAGAAGCTTCAGGATTACTTCATAGAAAGTAGAGAAAGCAAAACATATGTTCAGCCAAAAGCTCACTGCTCCTTACTGTGATTTGACCACTGTCAGATATTTCGGGTATAAAGATTTTACTCTGAGAAAACAATGGCTCTACTTGTACTTCAACCTATAACACGCTCACTGAGTTCAATTGACTCAAGGACCATTTCAGTACACTTTAAATTCTTCCTCACGGGCTATATTCTTTGCTGCCTTGAAAGTACTCTTTCCCATTTTAGCCTTACAACAGAAACCATTGGTGCTTAGAGTACTAAAAAGTACATAACACGAGCCTGTAGGGTCATCAGCTTTCGATGATATATAGAATATAAAGTGTGAATCAAGGTCAATAATTAAGGAAGTAAGGGGGGTTTCCCTGTCTGTTTCAGAGTTATATCCTTTCACTTTTAATATTATTGAGCTCAAGTACAGCAGTTAACCATTTCATGCTGATTCATATCTTAAATTACCACTGGAGGACGACAGTAGAATTTCTTAATCCCCGGATGTTTTATTTTTATTTTAGACTTTCTTTTCATGTTACCATGTATTTACTCCAAGTGGCTTAAAGCAGCTATAGCAGGAGCAGATCTTTCAACAAGACAATACATCCATTCTTGGATGCTTTAAGAGCTCTGTAAGAACTCTTCGACAGGTTTCAGTTTGTCTGTGCTGTCCCTCAACTGACAGCCATTAAAAGAGGAATATTGCAGCTGGGCTTAAATTGACTTAGACAATCTGTAAATATCCAAAGGTGCAAAGGTAATCTCATTTTGTGCAGCATGTACTGTTGTTGCATTGAGTGGAACTGGAGTAAGGTAGAGAAGCTAAGAGGTATAATATTTATTGTGAATCTAGTAGCAATGGTTAAGGACGCTTTCTGTAACTTTCTCAAGTGTATTTTAGATGTGGGTTTTTTTAACTAACTTTCCTGAGATTTCTATTTGCAAGAGAGTTTCTCTCTGAATTGAAAAGTGTTTTGGTTTTGTGGAGTTTTGTTGCTTTTTGTTCATTTGTTTTTGTTCTACAAAGGGATTTTTGCCTGTTGTGCTCAGCTTTAACTTTATGTTTTTGTCTGGTTTTTTTGTTGTCTGTGTGATAGATTTTTCCACAGTTTATCAGTTCAGGCTCAACTTGCCAAGAACCATTTTATCACTTCTATTTGTTTCCATTTTAAAAGTGGAAAATTAATTAGTGATAGATGTTGGCAAAAGGAAGGGATGCTTTCGCTAGAGTTACTGTTCTTTATTTGGCAGGTCACGAATCATTCCAGTGTTTTTACTGCATTGTGTGGAACTGATAAAATGTCACTGATCAGAAAATTCACCACAATTTGCTGTTGCAGCAGGTCAGTCTACATTATGCAGTATTGCTCCAAAGTTGCTTCTCTTTGCTTGGAAGATTTTAAGAGTTTTGATATTCAGTTTTCAAAAG
The DNA here is from genome assembly GCA_033558185.1 of Dromococcyx pavoninus. NCBI lineage: Eukaryota > Metazoa > Chordata > Aves > Cuculiformes > Neomorphidae > Dromococcyx > Dromococcyx pavoninus. The sequence goes on along the minus strand of JAUMJL010000091.1, from coordinate 5,570,735 downwards.
GTAAACAGTGCTCATCTCAAGCTTTGATTCATGTTTTATACTTTGAACTGGGTTCTATTATCAGGACTGAGCTATTATCAATTTGTTTCATGTACAGCAAGTACAGATTAAATGTCATAATTTGTTAGGTAGCAATGAAATACCATGTCACGCTCAAGGAATAAAATCCAAAGATTACAATGGCCAAGTCTGGATCAGGGCTTTGGTTTTGCTAGACATCAAAATAAAGCATCTGAGGAGGGATTGTCTGCCCTGTACTGTATGTTTCAAGTAATCGACAAAGAGCTGGGGAACCAGAGTACAATCACATACCATTTGCGTAATGGTAGCAGTATTTCAGGTAGCTGTGTGAGATACATCCACTTGTCCAGAGAGGTTGTAGAGTCTCGCACACTTGGAGATATTAAAAATCTGACAGGACGCAGCCCTTGGTGACCCGCTCCAAGTGACTCTACTTTGAGTTTGGATGTAGACAATCTCTAGAGTTCCCTTCCTACCTCAGACATCCTGCGATTCTAGAAACGCAAGCAAGACAAGATTTATAGGTAGAGGGAATGATCTCTGCTAGACAACAACATGAGGGGAGCACTTGTTTGTGGGCAAAATCTTGTTACAGTGTTCCTATTATGCAACACTTTCATTACTTCTACCAGTGGTAAAAATCTATAAAGCACAGATTTTTTTTTCCTTTCTTCCCTTATTTCCATTGTACATTACCCACCGCAATCATGAACGGATGGTGCAAAAGATTATTATCTTTCTCAACTATATTCACTTGTCTTACATATGTGCACATACAATAGGCACATATATGTATGGATGAATATATTTTCTGCTACAAATGTACCTTAACATTTTAGATACATCTTATTGGTACTGTAAAAGTGAGGTGCTGCCAGACCTCGTTATCAACTGGTCATTATCTTGCAGGCATTGCAGTACCCGGGAGTTCCTTAAAAATGGCCCATTCTGTGATAGCTAGTTAATAGTGAGGCATTTTTGATAGTTGCAAATTAATATTTTTATATGCTTGATTTGGCTGGTTTTTAATAGTTGAGCTTGTTAATGTTTTTTTTTAACCATGCAGATACAGTGCAACAGCAAGAACGGCCAATTGATTACAAAATATTTCCAGTCATGCTCCTCATGCAGCCTGCTTATTGGAGAATGTCCATGCAAAAGTGTCAGTGGTTAAACAGTGCAAGTGAAAAGCCTTAGTTGTTATCTTCACAAATTAAGTTTTTGAGCTTTTGTTTCACTCTTGATGGTTTTCTCATAGGAGTTTTACAATTTACAATTACACCTTAATGATCTGCATTGAGGATTCTATAGACAAAGATGTGCCTAATATTATTTACAGATGACAAAATATTTATGACTCTTACAGCTTGTTTACGTGGAAAATATCTCCTTTATGTTTTCCTTTACATGGAAAATACCTCTCTTATGTAGACATAATGAACAGACCACCAAGCTAGTAAAAGCATCTGATCAAAGGTAATGACAAATTTACTTTTTTCAGACTTTTTCAGTAGGTTTTAGAAAGGGTGGTTCCTATTAAAAGTCTTGCCAAAGTCCATCTATCTGTTTATGCATTACCTTCTAAAGGACTGGCTACATTAAAGTCGTTGTCACTTATGTTTTTTTGATATCCAAAAATAATCTTTGCGTTTCCCACTGTGCCTTTTGCTGGGCAACTGGCCACCGAGAAGACGATGGAGGGAAAGAATCATGCCTATTTTTACTAGTGGACAAATACTAACAAGTAAGACTAATGTAACAAAATGAAAATGGCAGTAGTTTTAGTCTTACTAATTCAGGATATGGCCAGGAGGCCTTGTGTCAGTAGAGTACTAATAGTTGCCCTGCCCTTGATAGTTAACTTCTATTTTTAAAAAAGAAAGACTAAAATGGAAATGAGAGAAGACCTGGAAAAAAATGAAAATGTGTGCCATTCCCTGCTATCCTCTGTACTGTCTTAAACCCCTTTTTGTGGATACTTGCTGGTGCTTTTTGCATGGATCTCAAAAATACAATTTTTATTTTGCTCTGTGCAATTGCCTTTCAATATGAAAATTGCTTTGCAAAACACTTTTTAAATTAGGTCATTTTGCTGAAGATGGCACTGAGCTAATTACGATTATTTTGCTTCCCTGGGCATTTTTTTGCTCATTGATTTTATTAAAGTGTTACTTTATAGCTTGAGCTGAGAACATACACAGCAATCAAAGCTATGTGGCACCTGGCATGTGTGGCTCTTTCCTGTAGTCTCTAAAGGCTTTTGCTTGTAGGCAACATCTGGCATCTAATCATTTATAATTGAATTTCGTATAATTAATAAATAAATATTTTTAAGGATTTATTTGGGAGTAAATATAAAGAATATGAAAAAGGCTGGAAACAGCAGCCACCCTCAACTTTAAATGAATGAAATATTTTGTTTTCCTGAGAAAAATTCTGTTGTAGAATTCTGTAGGTGAGAACTCATTAACTACAGGAAAACATTTGAGACATGAAGTCATTTACACATGTTGTCTTTTCTGTTGTTTTTTCCCTTGTGCTGCATATCTTTGCACACAGTGAAGTGTAGCTAAATGCTACAGTCAATGGCAGTGTGAATGAAACAAATCATTCCTTGTGGTTGTTAGTAAATGTGTGTGAGAAACTTGCAGCACTGTAGCCAAGTGTCCAAGACCTGGCTCTTTAGTAGTCTCTCTTATAATAACACGTCGTTATAAAATTGCACAGGAGTTATCAGTGCATGTGTTTTGCTATAAATCTCTTGCAGTTCTTAGGTCCGTTTCTGGTGTGCTGAGGAAGTTACCTTTTGCTTTTGCTTTACACATGTCACAGGGGATTGACTTGCTTTGGCATAAGCATTTTCCTGAGACACCAGACTGCTATTGAGAGGGCCAGAAGTTGTCTAATCAATTAAGATTGCTTTTTCTGACTAGGAACTATAAACTTGTTCTTAAAAATTGTCCTTTATCTTATCAAGCGGAAATTGGTCTACCTTAATGCGAAACTAGAGATCTGGAAATAAGTGTCCCTCAGGAAATTATTTTAATACTTGCTTTTGCCAGAGTTATGTCAAACAGCTGCATTTCCCAGATAAGTTGTCTACTCTGGTAGAGAGTTTTTTTCTGTGAATCTCCAGTCTGTAACAGTCTTTTTATGTCTTTTTTATCTCTCCAACTCATCTTATTTTAAATTTTATTTGAAGACTTCTTTTTCCATTTACTGCAGCTTTACTTCCCCGCTGGCCAATATTGTACTTAGCAGTTCTTCCCCTGCTCATGAGTCTACAGTTTAAAGGTCAGTTGAACCTTCCACTTTGGAAAGATTCAGCCAAATTACCGTGTATGAAGAGCATAATATAATTTCTACAAGATTAGTTTTCTTCAAACAGACTGTGTTTTCTGGTAGCTAACTGATTTTAGATGGACTTAAAGAAGTGTTTTTTAAAGTTAGTGCCAGGCTATTCTTTATGTTAGGATTTTTTTTTAATCTAGATTATCCACCTAACAGAGAAAGCAATTATTTCAGTGAACTTTTAACTTATCGGAAAATCCAGAGTGTACTTTGTCCAACTCTGAAAATTAAAGTTTGGATATTTTTCCATTATTCTTCATATTAGAGTATATTTTGTCAAAAAGTAGCAACAAATGGTATGAAGAAAGTTATGTGCAGGTACAATTCTTTAGAAAGCTGCCCTCTTTTAATTTCTTAGTAGGGGAGAGGACACATTGTTTGGTCACCTTGCATACTGCACCTCACTAAAAAAGGCCCGTGTTATCTTTGAATAGAACTCACTGTTGTCACTAGATAGGGAGTAGGAGATGAGAATGGCCCTTTAGGTAAAACCATTGTTACCAAAGATGTGGACTGCAGAAGGACTTTACTAAAAGCCTTTGGATGAACTGCTTCTGTACTACAACTTTGTTGCAATTAAATTTCATCAGCAATCGTGATATACCTGTGTGTTAAGACAATAAATTAAAGTAAGATATGGCCTGAGGCTAAACTTTGAAGTCTGCTCACTATCACACATTCCTACTGGATGGATGGGCTAGTGCAAATTAGTTCTTAAATCATTTGTTTTCCTATATCTAGCTGTACTGAAACTTTACTGAAAGCCAGACAAGTCAGTTCTACAATTTTATTTTTCTTCCCTCCTGGTCTGGATACCTTTTTAATCTGATTTTCTACTGAGCATAAAGGATCTGTTCATGCTGTTGCTATGATGTGATGCGTTATTAACATTAACATGAGCCAGTAACTTGGTAAACTGCTATTAATGCTGTACATTTGGCAATATGAGACTATGGTCTGAGTTTCAACTTGTGTTAACTTGATTGAGCAAGACTGAAAAGTCTGGTCAGCACTGAAGCCATAGTGAGATGACCATGTTTAGCGTGGGTACACCTATATCAGAGACAATGTTGTACAGTTTATTTACTTGAGCCAGTTATCTGTGTGTAAAAGCACAAGGATTAATCTTTTCTAAAACCAACCTCTTTCCTGTACTCTACTGTCTGAAGTAAACATGCCCACCATGTGTTATCCAAGTTCACTCTGTATGAAACATAGTGAATGCAGTTTTAGAGTCGCTAATGCTTTTAACAGCACTTCTATCATCTAAAGCTACTTTGCTAAATTTATATGAGCGGAAAAATACATCGTGGAGTGAGACTTAGTAATGCTAAGTTTGGTTTGGGCTTTCATCATTTTTCAATCAGCAGTGCGGTGTTGATCTGCACCTTTGTAATACTGACATTAATATGCATGGGCTTTATAGAGAGCTGTTTCAACAGTTAATCACATGTACAAATCTTGTCTATACGTTTTGTTAAAACACTGACTTTGCAAACAGTTCTTGGCATTTGAAAAAAATGCCATTAATTATGTGGGGGGTTTTATGTCTTCCAATACCTGATTTAAGTCTTGAATTTGGTATTCAATATTTGGTTGTATAGTTACATTTTTAGTTTCAACACTTCATATTTTTAAATTTGAATATTTAAGCATTTAAGCAACTTTAAAGGAACTGAGCAGCTGCAGGTAATATTGCTTCTAAGAGTTAATATCGTAGATAGTAAGGCAATGACTGAAATCTTTTTTACTCTTTTTCTAAATCAAAAGTCTAGATATTTAGAAAAGGTTATAGTATTTGTTTTCATAACAACTTTGAGTGGTCAGTGTGTTAAGTTTCAAATATGCTTTGCCCTGAAGCATGTAGCTTTTATTCGCAGTCAAGAAATGGGGAAACTGAGACGTAGATGCTGTGACTCATCCAGCTTTAAATACAATAAAAACCTCCCAGTTTCTCATTCTGAGCATCACATTCATGAGTCTCACATACAATTCCACTGCTTATTCTTTTCAGTGCCTTTACGCTCTGAAGAAAATAATTTTCCCCACAGGGATCTCCGATGTAACATTCTGTCGTGTTAGGACAGCAGCATCAATATTCCCACCGGCTGCTGAAGAGAGCCTGTGGAGTGTCTTGTGGGGTTTTGACTTGCAAATGATTGGCAGACTTTAGGAGGATTTTCCCTTACGATATTTAAATTTATTACTGTCACTGATGGACCTCCTATTAAAATGTAGATGATTAATAGAGCTCTATCATTTATCAGTGAAAAATTATCCCTTTGATATTTACTACCTTTGCATGCAGATTAAGTGAAAGGATATGTGGCAGCTCCTTGATAGCCATTTCAACTCAGCCACGTAAAGTTAGGCCATTGTCTCAAATTCACTGCAGAACTTTCAATACTTCTCCTTTCTTGAAGATTTTTTCAGTGTTGTCTTGGATTTGCTCAATAATATTTCCCAAGTCACTGCAGCTGAGATGGTTGGTGAAGGAGATGGCTGTTTGGGTGGCACATAATTTCTGAAGCTTCTGTGGCATCAGTACTTTGTGACTGATTTTGATCTGCTTATGAGAGCTAAGATAAACTTAGCACATTTTAGGGTAATGTACTTTTATAGGTAATAAAGGTAAAGTGCTTCCATAGATCTTTGTTTCTTATCTTAGGTTATTACCCAGTAAAAAGTTCAAAATTCAAGAAAAGCTAATGTCAAACCAGCACTGAATAGGAAGTTTGTGGATGTAGAGATCTGAAGGAAAAAAGGATTGCTGCTTTCATTATAATGGGTTGTTAGTTTTTCTCAGATGTTCTGTTCAGGTGTATGCTTTGATGCATACTCCTGTCCTAGAAATCAGAATCTTACCCACATTTGAACAAAAGAAGAACTAAGTCTTGTTTTATGTACTTGGAGGAAGCTGGAGGCTATTATAGCCCCTAACATGAACTGGTGAGCACATATATATACTCTTGCGTATTTACTCATGTGTAGCATAGTCAGATTTGGATAACTAATGTCATAAATTTCCTTTTGCTGCGATGTTGTGTGCTCACTTTATTGCCTTTATATGAGAAAAATATCATTTCTTGGGCCAGCTTTTTCCTGAAAAAGGAAAGGCGATATCCCCTGGGAAAGGTGATCAGTTTTGTGGTAAACCATAACTCTGTGCTCCCGCTCTCTGATTAGTGGGAGGTAGACAAGGGAGGGCAGTTTTATACCTTGAAGTTTATCAGAATGCTTGAAATATTCATTATTGCCCAGATGCTGAGGTTTAATGTAGTTTTGTACTGAGATGCAGTCAGAATTTTGGGAAACTAAAAAAGCTCTGTATATGACAATACATTACAGCTTCTTTCTGCTAATCTCTGACCTGAAACGTAGTGTATGCATGTGGCTTTTTCACATAAATATGAGAAATCCTGCATTATAATAGATGGTGTTCCAGTGCTTCAGTGAAGCTGACTTTCAAGAAATATTTCAGGTTGCTTTTAGAAACAGCATTTCTTTCTTAAGAACTGATACAGAACTGAAGGGAAAAGAAGTACTAGCAAAACACTGAGATGTTAAAAATGGAGTGCTCATGCTTAAGAGCCACATCTTCACATAAAGCACATGACTTGAAAGAAATCTTCAGTTTTTTAGTACTGCTCAGATCAACTAAACAAAGCAATTCATTAGAAAAGCATGCACTTGGCAGAAATATGAAAACATGAACACTGCACACTGTTAGAAGCTATGCACTGCAAGAAAAAGCACTATGCAAAATACTTCAGCAGTATAGCCTGGTTTAGAAGGCCCATGAGGATGCAGACATTTCAATCTTTCTATTTTTTTTCTAAGTGCTTTGAAAAATCCTGAAGTTTTTAGATGCTTCCCTCTAGTCTCAGGAACTAAACTTTGTAAGTGAAGTTGTGAATGTTTCCTTTATGGATGTATCTGAAATTAGCATTTGGGTTCAGGTTTTTTCTGGATTTTAACTCATTGATTATTCTTTTTAATCACCAATGCTGGTGAAATGATTTGTTGCAACTAAGTGTGTTCAGACTCTCTCAAGCACTACTGATGCACTGTTTATATCACAGACACTGAACTTGCTGGTTTATATCCTTAGGAAATCAGGCACACTAAATCATCATTGCTTGTATGCGTGAGTGTGCCAGCTTTGCCTTGATAACTTTTCAATTCTTTATCCAATTTTATCTGGACAGAAGAGGGAATGATGTAAAAAAAAAAAAGTACAATTTAGACTTGTGCCAGTATTACAAAAATAGAGGCAGGAGAAAAGACTACAGAGCTTGTTTCATGATTTCAAATTTTTATTAGATATTGGCAAGTAATTATGAGAGTGAACATCTGTAAATTCTCTGCTGCAGAAATATATGACGTAGTAGTTATAAAACATAGCTATTAAAAGTTAACTTTTAAGAATATTTCCAGATATAATATAATATTTCCATAATATAATGTGTTCTGCTGCATTAGGTTAGTTAGCTATATGACTTGATAGCATAACTTATTTAGACGAAAGAGTGAAATGTGAGTGTTATAAAGACTTTGGCAGTAAAGAGATATGGAAATAAAAAAAAAAATTAAAAAATCACGCAGATTTGAAATTTCTTCAGTACAGTAACAGTATGAAAATGCTTTCAGAACTCTAAATCTGCATTGGCAGAGGTTGTGTTAGGTACTTTGGTAAAATACTTGTCTTCTATCAGAGGTTATCTTCTACTAAAAGAGAAGCACTGCTTTTGCCTTGGTTTCTGAAACAAAATTTTTCTGCTGATAAGTGCTTTTGCTACCTTAAAGTAAATAATTTTAAATAAAGATGTTGTTTTCAAAGTATATTCTCTCATTTAAAAACAAAACTCTTTATTTTCTAAAGAGGGGCAAGTAATAAATTAAGGCAGGTGCCAAATGGTTACAAAAGTTAAAAAGACAAGCAAGAGAACATCTCTCAGCTGCAGAGCCATTTCAGTTTCCATTTTTTTTATGGTCCTTGTTACAGTTTGTCCTAACAGCTGACAATAGCTTCTTTGGAATTCTGTCTGGATTTTAATTTATGACCATTTCAAAAAGTGACAGTCACAATGGTGTCGGAACAGATGGTATTATGAGGGTCGCGTACCCAAAGACTTACCAGAGGGCTATGAAATGCTATGACACAAATGCAGTCTGTGATGATGCTTTGTCATATTAATTGAATGCCTAGCCAGAAATTGGTAGGTTACGGTTGCCAGAAATAACTGTTCTTGGTATAAAATCTAAAACAGTACAAAAAGCTGTCAGATCTATTAAAGTAATTGACACGTCAAACTTAATTTCCTTTAAAATGGTGACATGATGGTGTGAGAAGCTGGTGATCTCTGTTGAAAATAAGTGATGTAGCTTTGACTTGGGCATCCGAAGCCATCTCACTTGCTGCAGAATCAAACCCTAGGCTTCCTAAAATTTGGAGAAGGTTCATTAGTAGGTGTGATCTCTCTGTCATATGCATTACATTTGATTTTATGTAACTTTTATATATGAATATTTTTTCCAAAGATAAAATCCATGAATGTTTAACACAATAGCTGGTAGGAAATGTTTGTATCTCACCCCACACTCAGTGGCTGCCTTAAGTTCCAGAATTCCCACCTTCCCCACCAAACCCACGCTGTTACTGTAGTTCTTATCCTTGAAAATGGAAGCTGCCACTCTGCATTTCAGCTTTTCACTCAGTGAGCATTAACTTCCCAGTTTGCTTATTCTGATCAAATTCTAGCTTTGTGTGGGAGTGCCTTTTCTGCCATTCTTCTGTTCTTCCTGCCAACTGTGCTCCAGTGAACTAGAAAAGAGACTCAAATGGACAAGATTCTGACACTCTGAGAAGCAGGATTCAAGTCTATTTCAGCTGCCTGTCAGCTGACAATAGTAAACCAAAGGAAAGGACTGAGAGAGAAATGGCATTTACTCTGCAGATTCCAATCTTGTACTCTAATTTATTATACAGTTTGGAAAATAGATTTCAAGAGCCATAAACCAACTACAGCCTATGATTTGACATGCTGTGTCAATCAGTGCAGTGATGGATAACCATTTATAAAAAGTCCATAACTGGATTAAACTTGCATTTTACCCCAGTGTTTAACAGGAATATGATATTCATCATGTGTGGCAAAGGTAAAATTAGTAGTGAAGATGCAAGTATGGAAATGGTGGCCACTGCATGCTGGTCAAACAGCGTTGGAGGAATTGGCCAGAATTCTGGATGAGCTTGTGAATGAAATAAGAAATCATTAGTCCAGTAATATTTGGTGAAACCTAAGTTAACAAAAGATTGCAGGATAGTTAAGGTACCTCCTCTACTTTCTCCTTTCCCTGTGGAAGATGGTGGCGTTCATGCCCCACTGGTGGCTTCACATCCCAAAAATCTACTGCCATGCCCAGAAAGACCAGATGAGGCTGGCAAACGGGGAAAGTGTACACTCAGTGTGAACTAAAGCATAGGTTTCACTTGGGGTGTGCCCTCAGGCTGGCCCTGTGATTCTCTTGTAATCCCAAGTAAAGTGTGTGGATGACAAAACTGGCCTGTAGCTTTGCATCGCTGTTGTCCCATTTACCCAGTGAGCACTGACGTGACTGAGCCGTAGCATTGGAAGGCCTCTGGAGCGTTTCCTCGAAGGAGTAGGAAACTTTAATAATAATAATATATACTCCTTGTGAACATAAGAGGAATATGCATAATCAAAATAAGGCTTTGTGAGATTGGCACTGGAACAAATGAAAACAAACTGGCTAAGGAGAAATTTGGGAGCATGATTTGAGGAGGATACCTAGCACTGTAAGTCTGTTTAGACTGTAGTCTAAACACTTTGGAACAAGAAATCCTGTGCTAAGGTTGTATGCAACAAGAAGGGAGCAAAGTGAATGCCTTAAGAGCGGTCTTCTGATCTGATGTTAATTAAATGAAAATATCTTTTTTTTTCAAGTTTTAAGTAAAAACTTAATAATGATGCACAAAAGAATACTTGTGAGCGAACTGGATAGGCTTATATGGAGTTGAATTATGAAAGGTAGATGATACTTGAGTTTTATTTAGCTGTTTTCTTCTGGATTGGTATTAGCAAAAGCTGATTTGTTGAAGTACATTAATGTTATTTTTAGCTTTTTTTAAATTAATTTTAGTGTTTTTTCTTCAAAATACTGCTGTTTGAGATTCTCTCCTTAACGGTATTTTTTCCTTAGTTTTCAGTATATTCAGCTTCTTCAGGTTTTGTGAAAGGTAAATCAGTGTATGAAGAAGTGTTTTGTTCTGTCTTTCTGAAAGTGCTCAAAGCCCTTTCTTAGCCAATTGTTATAGGGTTCGGCTCTTCTGGTTTTCACTTGATGGTGCACAGATAGGAGGGTGTATGCCTTCCCTTCACACTGAAAATAGCCTTCATCTAAAGATGGATCTGCTGGCAGTTGTCCTGTCAGACTGACAAGCTAGCGGACTACCTACAACTTAAATGAAAGGTTCTGACGGGTAAGGGGGTTAAAGCGGGTGCATTCTCTCTTGTGCCAGGAGAGTTTTGTAAACTGCAATTAACATGGCTCTTCCCATTGTGGTGCATTGAGCCTGAGGAGCAGATGGCAGTCCACATCTGCTTTGCGGGTAAGGAAATGGTTTGTTTCCTGGGGATGCTATTAAAAATGTATTTATTAATGCCATATTAAAAATAACTTCTTTTTCTTAGAGGTTACTACACTGGCATTGCAGGTGTGCTGCAATAGTTCAGACAATAAGTGCTACTTTCTGTAGTATTGAGTGTGTACAAGTATAGACAACAAGTACGAACTTTCAATAAAGCGACAGTCTAGCTAAAGATCTCTGTGGTGCTCAGTTTGGACTCTGACACTTTTATTAATTATAAATTTTAATCAGAGCATCTAGTACTGGATCTGCAACTCTGATGTTCTTCTTCAGTATACAAACTATTCTCCTGGTTTCACATTGATTTTTTTATTAGAACATTTGATCAATTTTCTAATTACTATTTCCAGAAGTCACATACCACCAGTATTTTTATTATGATTTTATAGAAAACCTGTCATTATTGAAAAACAACTTCTTAAAAAGTAATTGCTTGCGGGTTTTTATTATGTTTTAATTCTATCAGTGTTGACTCATGAACAGAAGAACGTTAATTTCTTGACATTATAATTTTGCATGGACTACAAGCTTTCAGATTTAGATGTACTAAATTGAAATCTAGGCTTTAGGCAGTGGAGAAAGGACACTGAATTCTCAGTATCCTCATTTCTTGTGAAAGATCCAGCTTTTGCTCAAATGCTTGGATAATGACTCGGTGGGATGACTTTGAGGCTCCTCATTTCAAGAATCTTGATCTTAGGTTTTCTGTTTCTCCAGCCTGTTCTGCACATGTATAATTTTAGGAGCATTTGGAATATTTTTTCTTATTTTAGGTATTGAAAGCACTTTGTTAGTCCTAAGTCTTGAATAACAGAAAAACAATTTTCTCTGCTTCCCACCCTTTCACTCAGAGCTGGGGAAATAATTACATCAGTAACAAACAGTACCTCGGGGTCTCTGTAGGTAACACAATGATGCAGTAGTAAACCTGTCCATGCTTTTGAAACTGCCAGAGTTGAAATACAGCCACAGATTAGAGTGATAATATGGTAGGATTTCAGCAGTGAATATAATGTAATTAGATAATGCATTTATATCTATAAAATGTCTGCATAGGGGAAAAGGGGTGAGTGTGTATGATAATATACAAGAGCTGAATTAAGGAATTGCTATGGGCACAATTCATAAACAGCACTGGCTGTGGCTGTGGCCTCCAGCACCAGTTTTCAGATATGTACTCAAAGGATATTATACGTCTGGGAAATCCTTTTTTCTCAGTTTTGAGAAAGTTGAGAAGACCCTGATGTGGTGTCAGTGCTAGGAGGGAGATGAGGCAAGGTACGGTGCTGCTGAGCTTCCAGGTGGAGGGAGGTGATCAAGAGAAGGATCACCTACACTTCAGTGTCACCTCATGGTGTCACAGCTGGGAGGAAATGTAGAAACATTTGTACCAGATGACAACGACTCCAAATTCAGGATTGGCCATCTTCTGAGGACTAAGATTGTACTTAATTAATCCCTGATGCCAAAGGTGAGGCAGTACTTGCCAGAGCTGTAGCCATCTGACTTCTAAAGAGAGAATAATTGTTGGTTTACTGTGTTTGTAAATACAGCATATGAAATCAGTATAATTTTCAGATGGAAATAGGAAGTTAGATAATCTCTGAAGTCGCTAGCTGTTTTGCTCTATCAGTATAGAGTTTTGTTTCCAATGTGCTTGCTGTAGTCAAATAAGTTTTCACAATATAACGTGGTGGTCATGCTGTGTTTTTATAACCTGATATGTCATTCGTGTAAAGTGTAAATCAGAATTCTAGCAGACTATTGCAGGATTGTGTTGTGTTAAGAGGACAAGTCGTCCCCCAAGGGCTGCTGTCTTGGTGGAAGGCTCTGATCAGTAAATTAAAAAAACCAAACCAACCTTTCAGTTTTGAACCTCTCTGCAGTATCAGTTGTGAACAGTAACAAACTAAAAGGCAAGCACATCCCTGTTGGAAGGGGTCAGTCTTTTTCAAGGGGGTTATAAATACACAGATGCACTAACAACCACGCACGTTCGTTATTTCATACTGGCAATGTAAAGTTCCCTGAGTAACGAAGCCAAAGTTGTTGTTTTAAAAATCTGTTGCCAAGCAGTAGTATTTCTCCTAGCAACCAGTGTTTTGCAGCAGGGGAAGCAATTGGATACCTTAGGGGGTATGTTAGCATTGGGGGAAGGGTAACAGAATAGCAATCTGGGGCTGGGAGCTTGCTTCAGCGGTGACAGAGCACTCAGCTCAGTTACTGGGTGTGCTGGGGGTCGAGGAAGGCAAGCACGGGGACAATGCAGAGGGGACACGTAGAGCGGGCAATGTTTTGGGATAGGCAGTGAACAAAAATGTTGGCTGCAGGTGCAGGTTCATATTTGTTCATTGGTTGCTTTGGTTTGGTTTAGTGAGTGATCGGTTCTAGTAATATTAGCTGGTTGTCCTCATTTAAAAAAAAAACCATGCCGCTGCTAGGAGATTTGAGTATATTTGAGGAAACACACTTTGTATTAGTCAAAAGAATTGCATTATGAGGTAAATAAGTAGGTTTGTATTCTGCATTTTAGAAGCATATTACATATGTTGCAGTTTCTTTCCAATTCAAAAAAAAATGTATTTATGGAAAATTATCTTTACTTGTAAGCATTGGTGGTCAAACCAGTCATCTTTAAACCTTATAATATGGAAACCCTTGAAAATTCCTACGTTAATATGCATCTATGTCTGTCATTGCAGACATAGAACTATGTTTATTCATCGTTTTCCTGATAATTACTTGCCTTGAAGTGATACACCATGTCACACTTCTTTCACAGTTGCAGAAAACATTTACTTACAATAACTAAACATGTAACTGTTCTTGGTACGTGCCTTTGAAAGGAGGAGTTAATAAATGATTTCTTGTGCAGTCGTGCTTCCATTAGATGGACATGTTTCAGCACAAACTCATCAGCTAAAAGAAAAACAGGAGAGCATAGTTTATAAATAATGTGCTATTTCACTCTACATAAGTGTAAAATATTGATTATAGAATACATTTAAAATTTGTTTTTACACAGAGAATGAGAAGTGCCAGCTGCAGAATTTTATTTTTCCATATATCATGACAAATTCTTATCATTTTGCCTCAGAAACGCTTCTGTTTCATTATTACAGCATAGCACTGTCAAGTCTCTGATAAACCTTCGAGTTTGTTAGATTTGTTTGAAAATAGCAGCCACCTTAACACATGCAAAATAGGCTGAAAAAGCAGCATGTAGCAAGGGGCAGTTTTGTGATCCTAAAATTACAGTGCATATGGATTTGCAATGCATACATTGCATATTAAGTTTTGTATCTCTTTATGGTCATAATCCTTGATTTTCAAGATTTTTTTAGATAAGATGGGATGTTTCTATCTTGTCTTTCTGCATATCACAATTGAAAGTTGATTCTCTCTTAGGTAGGCTGGGACTTGTTAAAAAAATAAAATAGTGGGCTGGGAAAATCACTGGGAGTTGGATATAGTGAGTTCTTTAGGCCTTTTATGGTAACTTTTAAAACATCTTTGTTTTCCACATCTGTGTAGCTCTATATGTGCTTATCCAATTGCAGCTGTGAGCTTCAAAAGGTCCTCAGTAAATCAGGCAAGTAGTATTTTGACTGTTCTTCTGTCACCTTGCCCTCATTAAAAGCAAAATCAGTCCATTTTTTGTTTTCATATGCTTATAATATTTTCTTATATCTTTTGGTTTTGCAAGGGAAACTTTTAGTTTTTAGGGGTATTTTTAGCTAGGTAAGGTCTGCATCATACAAATTTAGAAGCTCTTTAGCAACCAAGTCATGCAATAGACCTACTAGGAAAAAAATAATATTTTATCTAGTAGAACTCAAATCTTCGTAGCTGAGTCTTTTGATTCTTGAACATAGTGAGCATCTCTGCTGCTTTTTTGCATGCTAGTTTGGCCACATTTCTTCTTCTCATACTGGCGATTCCTCCCGGTTAACCTTTTCCTTCTCTGCATTTACAAGAGTGTTCAGTGCCGAGTTCCGCATCCTGTCTGAAGAACGCAAAAGTGCAAATGGACTCATGGTCAGTTTCCATTACATTGGTTTTCCACTTCAAAAATAAATTTCATTGCTTTTGAGAACATCTCCCACCCTTGAGAACATCTTTTCTTAGTGAAGATGAAATTGTTCTTCCTTATATCAAATAAGTGAAGGATAAAATCTCAACAGAAGCTCCACTTGAGACTGAGAACAGTTTATTTTCCAGGAGGGGTGGCATAGTAGTCAGACAGTTAAACCTTAAGAAAACTCTGTCTCTCTTGAGCAGAAATTTGTAGTCACCTGGAAGAAACCACGGGGATCTTTGTGGTGTTATCTTTTTTTTTTGGGGTGGGGGGTGGGGGGTGTGGAAGTTGTATTGTGAATCATATGTTTAGCACTTTATGATAAAACTGTGGTTTGGTGAGACATATGATGGGTGATAAATATTGCTTTACTTTTTAAATAGTTAGTTCCATGGAAAAAAATTGAATGCTAGCTTCGCATTTGCCTAAAAGCAAATAAAAAAGCGTGACCTTACTATACTCCTCTAACTGTCAAGTTTTAATTGTACTTCAGAATCAGAAATTAGTTAATTAGAGTAGTTTTCCATTTCTGTCATATGTTTATTTTTCCATTGGTTGTTTGGTTGATCATTATGAAGGTTATGAAGGTTATGGTGTGCAATTTACTTTATGTCTGTATCTGTGGATTTTTGTTGGTTTGGGGTTTTTTTTTTCTTTAAATAAATAGCTCTATGGATTTGAAAATTTCAGAATCCTTTAGTTTTATCATACTGGGTTTCTCCTTTCAGCAGAAAGCTGGATACATACTGTAATTTTGCTGTTTAATCATCTACATTCATCAGTTGGACGTTTCTCTGCACGTTTCTTCAGTGTAACACGAGGAATCAAGAGAAAATTGTTCTTAAAGCAGAAGCATCAAGTACTCGTTATATAGGCATGAAAATACTGTCACTCACTTGCTTCTTGATGCAGTCAAGGGAGAATCTGATATTGGACCGGGGGTAACAGGAGCTCCCTGGGCCCTTTAGGCAAGTCTTCTAGGAACTATCAGAGCATGCAAAGTCTTCCTGTAGAACTAAGTCTTAGTGGTGTTTGGCACCCTTCTACTATGAGTAGAAGACTGTTCCAAAATTTCACTGCTCCATTTGCCAGGAATTTTTTCACTTTTTTTTTGGTAAACTTACTCGCAGGTGATTTCTATAGATGTAGGCTTGTGCCAAACTAAAATAGTTTTTCTCTATTCTGTTCTCTCTGCTGCTTTTATAGACACTAACGTCTTCTCTTGGCTTTTGATTTGCTAGGTTAAACAAACCAAGTCTGTTGGTCTTCACTTGTAAACTGAGATTTTATTGATCATCTCAATCATCATTTTCCATGCCTGTTCCAGTTTGAATGACCCTTGTTGAATAGAAGGGTACCAGAGGAGGCCCTACTATAGCTGTGTATGGCGCAGATGCTAAAATCTCTGCTGTCTTTCTCTTTACTGGAAATCTTTCCACGCTGGCACTTTTTCACAATGGCATTCCATGCTATATCCAAGTTCTCCCAAGCTGCTTGGTTGACAGGCTTCCACCATGCCACAGAACTTCTGTTTTACTGTTGTGTTGTTTTCCACTTGGTTTTATTCACTTTTGGCACATTTCTGTTACACTTTCTATATTGTATCTGCTTAACTTTTTATTATCTATTTGTATCATCACCCTCAATTTTTGTGACGTCACTAATTAAGACAATGAACGTGTTTAGTCCCAAGACAGTGTCCAAAATACAGAATATATAATCCCCATTCCTTAATGCATGCAAGATAAGTATAAATGAAGGTTATTCAGCCAAATGTTTTGTATGGCACGTTAAGATATTTCTCTCTATTCAGATTGAATAGTGCATTTTTCTTTCTGGACTGTATTTGTGTAGGTACCTAGGAGATATTGAGTAATAAATAACAAATGAATTCTGGTTTGACAATAGGATCTTCAATCAAGGGTTGGGCCCTGTGTGGCAGAGCATTATAAACAATCATTGGACAGTTACTTTGGCAAAATAAGAAAAGAATGTCAGTTTTGTATGGGGGGCAATCTAAAATGAAGTGTAAGGGTGATGATAAAGGGAGGAAACCCCGGTAAAATTATTGACTAAGTAGAGGGAGACTTTGTAACTCCAGACCAGATGAAGAAAGAATTGGTAAGATCTTGAAAATAACCTGTGGGTGAGAAGAAAATGGGGACTTTTTTCCCCTTTTTATTAATCCTTAGAGAGTATTGATCTGTCGAGATGTGAGGTTTGTGTAGAACCTTGCTTCCAGTGACAGTATCTCCCTCTCGCAGGCAGCATACAGTAATGTTCTTTTAGAAAGCCAGCCCCTGGAGGTTCTTAAATTTGGCAAGTCCATGTTACTCCTGGCTCTGAGCCCTGATGATGGCCTGAGCACTGTAAAGGGCTGTCGACCTTTCCTAGACCAGAGAGCATCTGAACTCCACAAATCTACGAGTACTGTTGGTTATTCAAAGTGACTGGTATAAATACCAATGGGCCAGAGACCTGAAGCACTGCTTTCACTTCTTGTGATGATGGCACAAAAAAGTCTCTGTTTTTCAGAGATTCCCTTTGCTTTCCACCTGTGCCGTTTCTGATTAGAGATTTCTCTTGGAGTTTTTTTGAACTACAGAGTCAGCCTCTTCAGTATAGAACTGGATAAAAGTAAAACAAGATTTGCTTAGAGAGTTTACGACCTAAAGACATCATGAGCAGACAGAAGCTGGAAACCTTAGCACATTTAGGAGAGATCAGTGGTTTGTCAAAAGAAAAAAAAGCGAACAAAAACAAACCACCAAAACCAAAAGAACCTCAAAAGAACCCCAGAATTCTCCGAAAACCAAACATGGGGAAAAGTAATAACCAAAACTTATACTGGGCTGCAAAATTTAGAAGCCCACACACATTAGAGGCTTTTGTAACTGTGCTAGAAGCAAAAGTCATAAATTTATTGGTCTTTCATGTGAAAGAGCCAGTGGCAGAGATGCGTTGTCCTAGCAGGGTGCCAACAGTTGGCTTAAACCCCTCTGTCAAGTACTGCAGCATTTTAAAATGTACAAAGAACAAATAGATTGCTTAGATTTTGTAGTTCCTTAGGAACTTGCTGTTTTCATCATATTTGGTAGAATGGGTGTTTTCCTACTAGGATTTCTTATTATTTACTCGAGTGATTATGTAGCAGTTTTTCTAATTGATCCAACTTCCAAAATCCCTATAATATTTATTTTTCTGAAGTTGATGTGCTTGTTTATTGAGGATACAGGGAAAAGGCATTCTGTTTATGTTTTAAACTAACATGCCAAGTCTGAAGTTGTGAGCCATATGTCACTTAGGTACCCCTCTGTGTTTCTGCAGAGCTGATGTGTTGTTCAAGCCCATCTCCATCCATAAAGCAAGAGACCTAACATTATTCTGCAGATAAATATTGTCTGTACATCTGCTGCTATGCAGGTAAAGTCCAGAACCCGTAGTGGTGAAGGATTAGGATAATTTGCATTGATATCTGGGAAATCTTAGAGGAGTTTTGTTTTGAGGGTTTGTTTTGTTTTGTTTTGTTTTGTTTCAGTAGTTTGGTTTGTTTGTTTTTCTGAAGGATGTGGTACAGTGAGCCAGCATATGCTGACAGCTGGTAAACTGAAGGTCGGTTTTCTTGGATGGGTGATGGTGCAAGGTCACTGCAGGATGTTGCTGCGTGATAGGCATGCCTGCTCCTTCTCCCTGTGGTCTGTAGTGTCATGCTTAATAGAACAAAGTCAGGGAAGGACCGCAAACAATTTGAAGTTTTCTATGCCTCAGAATTTTAATGAAGTCACCCGAGAAGGAGATCTACAAACTGGACACTCACAATATATGACATCTGACCATCATTCTGACAGAGTTAATGAATCAGAGGGTATTATGTCTTCTTTCTCTAGATTGCTTGTTTGAGCTCAGCCCACAGCTATAGAGACCAAATGTCACTGTCCTTTTGATGCTCTGCGTGAAACAAATCTATTTTTATCTCCATTGGTTCTTTGGAAGGAAAGCTCATTGCCTCAGTGCAGATACTGGAGGCAGGCATCTTCATACCGTCCCAGCCTGAGACACCAGTCAAAGCCTGACTTTAGTAGTTTATTTTCTTACAAAAATACGACAGCAGGCAAGCAGCTAGTATTTGCTCTAGTTCTGTCACCTACAAAATCTCAGTACACTTCTGTCCATACAGAATAGGGCAGATGTGATATAACGTGTTTCTGATCCTATCAACAGGCTTGTATCTGCAACATTTGGTTGTCTCCTTTCATCTTGAAAAGACCAGCTTGTATCCTTAGCAAGCAGGGAAAATAGTCTGGCGTGTTTGGGAAGAAAAGTATTATGGATATTCAAAGAACTCATGTGTTTAATTATTATAAAATATACAAATCATAGAATCATAGAATGGTTTCGGCTGAAAGGGACCTTAAAGCCCATCCAGTTCCAAACCCCCCTGCCATGGGCAGGGTCACCTCCCACCAGACCAGGCTGCTCGAGGCCCCATCCAACCTGACCTTGAACACTTCCGGGGAGGAGGCATCCACAGCCTCCCTGGACAACCTGTTCCAGTGTTTCACCACCCTCATTGTGAAGAATTTCTTCCTGATATCTAATCTAAATCTCCCCCCTTCCACAAGTGCACACAGAATAAAGGAAGATTTTTGAAAGCTGGAGAATCTGGCCTCGAAAGTTCAGAATGCTTTAATTATGCTTAAGTTAGGTGCATGCAGCCAAACCACCTTTACATATTCCACCTTCTTGCTTCATTTTTTGTGGTTTCACATCTGATACCTACCAGTCACTGACAATCACTTTTCTGCAGATAAAAAAAGCCAAAAAAACCCAATCCAGCCCTGAGTTATCTGATTTTTGAATTAGAAGTACTGTTCTCTCACTCTGGAAATGCTGACTCACTTGGCAGCTCAAAATTCCAAAACCAGAAAAGCCCTCTAGCACCTTTGTGTGAGAGCGTCTGCTCAGGCTGATAGAAATTAGCCTTCATTGTATTTATTTGTTTACTTGCCAATACAATAGAGCGCTTGTAGGATGGAGCGCTTGTAGCACGGCTTGTAGGATGGAGTTAGCAGTCTGGTGTGCTGAAAGTCATCCTGGGGGTGGAATTCCAGAAACCTATGTTGGATAATTCAGGAGTTGCATAGAGTTTCAGTACTTTCTAATCATCAGTGCTTAGATTCACAGTGATTTGAGGGACAGATGTACAGAAAGAAATAAAAGAAATGTCTCACGGAGTGGGGGCTGAGAGGGGAGAAGTCACAAGGAATCTGTAAGCATGTAATCAGGAAGCCTGTCTGGAAAACAGAGATTTGTGGTTCATATGCATTTTGCAATACAGAATCACTAGGTAAAAACGCATAACATTGTTAGGATTATAATAATCCCAGAATAAAGCTCTCTTACTGGGTCATTCCATGGCTTTTCTGGCATAGCAGCATAGCTGATGGATGGAGATTTCCATTCAACCCATATCCTGATGGGTTTGGACATCCTCTTGGATGGTGTCGTGTTGAATTGGACCCCATCCCGCAGAGGAAGACAAAGAATCTGTATCCAGGGTGCTCCTGAGGACACTGTTATCCTGCTGGCCCTTTATACCCCACTGATGCAATATTAGTCCCAGCACACTTCCTGTTCCACAGTTTGAATCAAATACCATGGCTGTCGCCCATTGGGCTGAACTCTGTTCTGTTACCACCGTCCCTTGAGAGCCCGTGGAGCTGTGTGTACGCTGAGTGTTGAGATGTGTGGGCAGGATACAAACACTTCAGAGCACACATCATTGGGTTTTAGACATGGGAGCTTGCCACAAAAGCTCAGGATTTTTGGTGGTTGGGTGGAGTTTCTGTTGTTCAGCTCAGTTTTTGCATTTCAGTGTCTGTTTCCTGTCCAGAGCCACTTGACTCCTCGTTGGGGTGTAGTAGCCTGCTCCAGTCCTGCTTCAGGTCACGGGGTTTTTTTGTTTGTTTAAAGAAAATAAAGTAGTCCTTAACACTTTGAACCCAAGAGCTATCTTCGCTTATTTCTCTTTTGGGATGCATCATTTGAGCTTCAGGAAAGTTCTACAGGCCAATCGCAATCATTTGTCCTTTGTTTTCTTGCAGGCTCTGATACTTCATCAGCTTGGGCGCTATAGCTTGGCAGAGAAGATTCTCAGAGATGCTGTCCAGGTGAACTCCACAGCCCATGAGGTCTGGAATGGCCTGGGAGAAGTTCTGCAGGCTCAAGGCAATGATGATGCTGCGACTGAATGTTTCCTGACGGCGCTGGAGCTTGAAGCTAGCAGTCCTGTGGTCCCTTTTACCATTATTCCCAGAGTCCTTTGAGAAGGCATCTCAATCAGCTGATTTTGGTCTGACTTCTGGGTGAGGAAGCCCCCTGTATCAGGCTGCCTGGTAACTGGTTAGTTTCAAACACTTTAGAGCTACAGGTAACAAGCTCCAGTCTTGCAGGAAAGTGGCCAAAACAGTGACGTGACGCAATGTATCGGTGTTAGACTGAGAGGACAAAATGGCAAACCAGTACCGAGTCACTCATACTGCCTGCGGTTTTGCCCTGGTAGTTTTCAAGCATCGTTACATTGTTCATGGATGATGTGCCATATTTTGTTAGTGTTACTTGAGTGTTACATAAAATATAATGGAATCAACTACCAAACGTAGAATAATATATTCAAGTTAAAATTCAGTGGCAGAGCAGACTATTTTTAACAAGATTGTTAATAAAACTGTTCTCTTCCTGCCTCTCAACCTCTTTTGGCCCAAAGTCAAAATGTGAATTTTCTGTTTCCATCTCTATTTTAGTCCAGGCCAGAAAATCAGTTGAGTTCTTGGTTTTAGTTGTTAATAACTGTGATGTGTGGCTAACTGTTATCTCTATTTAGAGCAAAGGCTGAATAAAAAAATATTTGCATTTTACCAAGGCATGCCTGTTACAAGAAATATATTAGTTATTTAAAATTTAATTTTAACTTTTTCTATGTGAATTCAGAGTTTATTTATCAATGGAAATATGTAAAAAGAAGCCTCAAATGGAATATTTACCGACATTCCTTATACATGACCCACACTTGGCTAAATGGAAAGATTATGTTAATAATAAAACGATTTTTAAATGGATCCTTTCCTGTGTATTGGTTAATAACCCAGGGGGAAATAGAGAGTTTGAACACGTTTGAATGATGTGGGGCCTGTGGCTGGCTAGCCTCAAAGATGAACGATACCAAAATCAAATGCCCTGAGGCCACTCTAGATAAAAGAAGCTGCTATGCACTTTGCCAATGGTATTGTTATCGTAGATTTCAGGTTTCTTTAAGTATTCATTTCTCCTCCATTTTTATTCCTTCCACTCAGCCTCTGTGAAGCCGGATTACTCTGCCTCTACATAATACATGGACATTTACATGTATCTGGGTAGTGTTTGAGAAGAGCATGTTAAATATTTACACACTGCTCTTCAGTTTTCTTTACCTTCATAGTTCTTTCTCAATATCTCCCGCGCTTTGAATCCTTTGAAGGAAAAGCTGGTTGGTAACAACACTACTGCCACATCAGTAGGAACAGGGTCAAATGTTTAGTAGGCAAGTACTGGCCAGAATTTCTCTGATATGTGTGAAGAAGAGTTATTTGTTGCAATGAATATTGTGTGCATGAGCTGGGGTAATCTAGTGTCTGCTCATTTACAGTGTTGGGCTCATATGGAGCCTGGGAAGAATTCCACATTCCCCATTAGACTGAGTTCCCCGTTAGACTTCTTGGTATTTGCCTGATTTGTTGCAGGAAGCAGTTTTAAAATGTTTTGCATAAGATAGCAGATGATTCAGAAAAATAACGGCAGATGTTTTTCTCTGTAGCTCACCAGAAAACTTCCTCACCTTAAATGCATGGATGCTCACTGTGACACAGGCTCTGTGTGCTCCAGTGAGGATCCCCAAATGGCAGAATGCTTAAACTTCGGGGAGCTCTTCAGTTTTGCCTCTCTTTCCTCCCCATCCCCCCCCGCCCCCCAGCATTTCAAGTGCCTTTTAGGCTGAGGCTACTTTTGAACGCTATCTGCTTAGTGCTTAGACCATCTGTTCTCTGTAAAATGGACCAAGAGGCTGTAATAGGTAGTGTTCTCAAATCTATTCAAAAGCCAGTAGAAATTGTGACATCTTGCTCGCTGTGAAAACATCAAAGGTTTCCTCCCCCTTTTAAAATGCCTGTTTTGCATATTTTCTCCTACTGTCCTTGGCTTTTTTTTTCTCTTTTCTATTTGCCAACTGTTCTCTCTTCTCTAGTCCCAGCTCATAATAAATGCTGTCTTTTAGCACCCACTATGTGATACCTGGTGTACCAAAAAATACTGCGAAACCTTTATTTGTTTGATTCAGTTCCTGCTGAGCCTTTCTGCTATCCCAGTTCTGTTACTTAAGTTTTTCATTTTCACAGGTGTGCTACTTTTCAATATTTATTCACCTTTTATTATAATATCAAAGCTTTTCTAGTAAGGCAGTTTGCACCTAGGTCTGAGACTACAGGTCTTTCTCGAGCTTTAGATGAAAGGAGACAGAATAGGAGAATTCTGTAATAGCAGAATTTATCTCTGATTCTTCTCATTTAATTTAAAATTCTGGCGTATTTTGCTAAACTCCCAAAGTGGAAAGGTTAGCAGTGTAATTGTGTCAAATCTTTTATTCGTGGAGATGTCGCTGCTGCTGTGTGCATCAGGTGAACTTGAATATCTGTTTCGTTTTTCTGACACTGGACTCGGTTTCACTGTAAATCCACAAGCTTCTTCCTCTTGGGAATAGCCTCAGCTACCTATTTTGAAGAATGGATTACTACTGTAAGACTGTGCATTCAGGAATTTCCATGCAGAAGTGGGAATCCTTGCAGCATGTGAATTAAACAGCAACATTTGTTTAAACATCGTTTTCAATTTAAAAAAGAAAAGTTACTAGATTTTACAGCTGTATTTTTTCCCTTAAATCGAGTAAGAAGGCCGAGAGTATTTTTGTATCTATTTTAGTTGATATACAGAAAGGTCTGCGTTTTGCAATCCCCTCTCAGGCCACTCTGGTATCTCAGTCATAGCAGCGAAGCAAGCAATGCCAGTGTGAGCAGCCAGTGCCAGGGCAGTGTCCCCTGTATGAGAGCTGCTCCTGGACTTTGTGACTGACCAAACCCCTGTGTGGATTCACAGATCTACATGTGCTCTTGCTCCCCCAGCCTGTGTCAGAAATAATAGCTGTTCAGATGAATTGTGAGATAAATCAGGGGCTGATCCAGCTGAAAACTAAGCCAGCCCCTTGCTCCCTTGCCCCAGGGGTTTACCAAGCTTTGGGTAGAAGCCTCGGAAAGGTTTCAGGTAGATCTTTCATCTGATTTGCTGCAGAAGTAGTTAACACTACTAACATGCAGAATGGAAGATAAGACTTCCCCTGCACACAGCAGCCTGCACTTGCACCAGCTTAAAAGGGTTATTAAATTGCTTTGTCAGGCGCTCTGAACTGTATCACTGTAGTGACAAGTTGCACAAGCTTGAGATCTCCAGCCTTTCAACAGGGATCAAATGCACTTCTCTCATCCCTAAGACTGGAATAGCAGTTCCAGAGGAGGCTTCCCTTACTCTGCGCTGTGCTTGTGCTACTCAATACGATTAACATTTGGTGTATTAGGCATGTGCTAGAGTGTAACAACAATCTCTGTCACACATGAGAAAAGGTCTGACTCCGCAGTACTTACAATAAGAAAACCCATTGTTCAAGTAATTAGTTAAAATTCATCTCTAATTTGAGTACAAATAACCATTTTTGACTCTAGGAATTTTATTTTTTTTTCCTTTCATGATGATTGAGAACCAATCCAAGCAGAGCTAATCCAACCGTACCTTTGAAAATTTTGTCATTAACTATATGCATTTTAAACGTCAAAGGCTATTTTTAAAAACGTAATTTTCCTTGAAAATCTTTGTTTTCCTGAGTATTCTGTTCTACTCTGCAATAATAATATAAGCCTGGGTATATCAGAGTTCCACATTTACCTCACTAATACTTTATTTGTTCAGTTGTCAGTTAAAATGACATTTTTCTTGGCCGTCAATCTGGCAATCATCCTCTCTCTCATGTTAAAACCTTGTATGCTAAAATATGCTTTCAGCAAGGATCCTTCTCCAGCGTTTCGCCTATTTAACCTCATCATCTCCAAACTACTGCCTCTGATCCTGCTGGTGGGCTACGCTGAAACGAGTTGCATTTCCACAGGCATCTGTAAATAACTGGTAAGAATCCTACTTGTGGACAAATTGATTGTCCAACTTGTTGATTACGTGAAACTCGATGGGTGTCTCTCGGGCTGCAGAGCCAGCAAGCGTGCTGAGGAGATGTGTGGCATGGGTGTTGGTCAGACTTCGTTCTATGTTTCGGGGGCACGTGGTCCTGATATACTGGTTTGCCGCCACCTTAGCCACGTGGCCTTCTAGTTCCCAGTTTAAAGCACCTTTGCAGCCCAAATCTCCCTAATGATTATTTTAAAGACAGAAAACTGTGCCTTTGAAAGATGTAACCACTTCTGTCCGGCTCCTGTTACGTACGGAGTCGTGGGGCAGACAAGCACTAGACACACACTACTGGCATTTTTGCCCAAATATTTTCAAATTACAATGGCTGACAGATGTTATCTTCTGGGTTCAGACCATAAGTCTGAATAAGCACACAGCAAAGCTCCTGAAGGTAGGAGGGATAGTGCTTTTGCCTTTCTTTATATGCCTTCACTTAGAAAAGTTATTTGGAGGAACTGAGTGTAAAAACCTATTTTGGACATTAAAGGATTAATGAAATGTGTCACTGTTGTGCTGAATCCTTTTCCTTTGTGTCCTTACATGAGGAGGGCATCTCTGTAGGACAGATTACCTTTGTCTGCTTCACCCAGGTATAAATCTTCACAGCCTCCTGCTTCTGTCTGCATTAGAGTGGCATGTCTAGCTCTTGGCTCCCTCTAAAATTGCCTCCCCAAGAGAGTGACACTCTTCAGTATAAAATTACTGAGGGCACTGTGTCTATCTGACTGGAAAAAATAATCAGTAAATATAAGACATAGTAAGGTAATGATAATATTTTTGGTTATTACTGCAGTGATGTGGCTTTAAAAAGGTGTGGAGTCAGTGCTCTTCTGTTTATTTCTATAGCTGAGTGCCCCCATCCTCTTCGAGGATGGTGAAACTGGTGCTTGATCTGGTTGGTACAGCTGAGAAACAAACATCTGATGAGCATGTGTGCCCTCAGGCTTGTTACCAAGGAGAAAAATGGACTTGCTTACAATTTATTTCAATGTAACTTTTTTTTCTATATACGTGCATGCATGCACTCAGAGTTGCAGAAAGTCAAGTTACAGGTGCATTTTACACTCACGGCAGAAAGATTTGAGAGGACCTGAAGTTCCTCTGTGAGTTCACTTCAGCTCCTAAAAAGCTATCTCCTCCATAAACAGGCTTTGTTTTTCCGATAGAAGGCTGGCAGTGCCAGAAAAGGAAATTCTGACCCCAATTCTCACTTCCAGCGCGTGCCAGATGTAGATCAAATAATGAGCCACAGACATTATTATTAGTACATGTTTTCTCAGGATTGTTGTTTTCCAAACAGAACTGACTACTTATGTAGGACTGGAGGGGGCAACAGAGGCCATAAAACATAACTAGTTGCTTCCCTTTCAACTGCATTTCCAAAACAGCTCCTTATCTGGAGTAAAATTGCAATCTTCTGGCTGAACAGTTATTTTTTTAAGGGTCCCTTCCAGAAGGCTTTTATTTTTTTTATCTTTCTTTCTTTTTCTTCTTGCAAGCAAGCTTTTAAGGTGACAAACTCCTGTTGGGCAGGTCCCATGACTGAAACACCCAACTGCCTTCACTCATGCAGGACCTCTTAGGCCAAAATCAATTCTTCTCACACGTATACTTCAAGAGTAAGTCCCACTTGCTTGATGATCACATTGCCCTGCTTCTGTGGTACTTCCCCACACTGGTGGCCATCCTGCAGGAAGCTGGGTTTCTAGAGCTGGTGCTCCTACCCACTGCCCCTGCCTCCCCAGACAGGAGCGTCTCTGGGTTGCAGCACCGTCTGAAGCAGTAAATCACAACACACCTATTTGGAAGCAACTCCTTCATGATGTGTGCTGAGTCAGCCAACACTGGCATCTGAGAGATTAAAAATAAAAAAGAGAGTAGGCACAAGCTCCTCTGGCTTATGAAAAGCCGCAGAGAGGTTCCACCACCAAGTGCAAACAAACCTTTGTACAGTTTCCGTCTTCTGCTGTCAGAGAACTCTGGTACGTTCTTCATTGTCTGTTTTGGGTTAGAGGCTTCACCTGAGGGACCATATACTGCAATGCTGAACTTCAGCAACAAAAAGGGTTAACCAAAACATGTCTTGGATGTCAGTTGATGGAGCAACTTCTCTTAATGCCTGACCCAAAGCAACAACAGGTGCTGTTGAAAAGGAAACCTTGTCACTGCATTTACTTTCCTCCTGTAGCATTATATATGGTGATTGTAAGGCTACCGGGTGAGTCTGACCAGCTCACTGTGCTCAGGGCCTTTACTCTTGGGGTTGTTTTTTTGCTGCAGAGGAGGCAGTGGAAGTGGGAAGGCAATGTGAACTCCTTTCAGAAATAGCCAGCAATGAGGTGGGTTGGATTATGCCTATTAAGAACCTGCAGTGTTGTTTTCCTCATTGTTTTCACCAAAACAAAGGCTGAAGTAGGGTGGCAGTTGGTCTGACAGTTCCCAGCTGGGTCTCACCCACATGAGACAAGACAGTTGTCCCATCCTGGCTGTAGAGCACCATGCTTGCCCTAAGAAACACAACAGGAAAGAGTATGGTGGGTTTCTACTCCCAGCTGAGATGCCTTTGCTGTGAATTATTGCCGGAGGTATTATGCTGCTTATGTCTTGTTACGTTATAATTCGAAAAATATAGCCTAGGTGATAATAGAGATGCTCAGGAAAGTTAAAATGCATTCATTACAACTGTGATGCTGGTAATCTGTAAGATAAAAATATACTGCATGCTTATGTGGATGTTCTTGTTCAAAAATAACGTGGACTTTGCTCACTGTAGCTTCCAAATGCAACACAAGAATTCATAAGTTGTTGTCTAACAGTAGCCTAGACCCAGAGCACCCAGCCTTGTTAAAAGTGCTGGAGGAAAGGAGGCACAGATCATATAGGTCACAAGTGAGAAGACTCAAAACAACTCTCGTGACCAGTGCCTAACATCAGCCTCACCCTGTGATTCTTATCTCGGACCTTGATTCTCCCTCTGTAAAGAATTTGACTAGGAAATGATGCTATTGCACAACTATTTCCTTTCTTGGTCCCAAAATGGACTTAATTTGTGATTCTTGGCCATTATCACCACTAAACTTTCAGGGCTGTGTATCATGGATCGCAGTTTTTTAATCATTCTCTTGCTGTAGGCCCAAATTAGGCCAATAATAACTGGATCTGGCACATGATGGACTGACGGTCTAGGCAGTGTAGCCATGCTCATGAGACAGCTCTGTCAGCATCCAGCCTTCACAGACATTGCTAATAGGATTTTCACTGGGTGTGATATATTGACAGCATTTGGGATGCAGTCTTAGCTTAGATGCTGTTTAGAGAGCAAGGCCACCCATGGATCTTACTCTTGTTTGAAAGAGAAGGGACCTGATAATCACGGTGCACGACAAGCCCACGCTCCTGTAACACCCAGAGATCGAACAGCAATGAGATGGCTTTGTGATCTGGCTGTACAAAAGCATGGCAAGCATGGGCTCTATCTGGGAAATGAGGTTCTGAATGTACTTACACACCCTGCAGCTAAATGCCTAAAAGACCCTAGCCAAAAATGAGAAAATAATATATTTCAAGAAGTATTCGGTGTCAGCTCCAGTCTGTTCCCACTGATTCAGTGGGTACAATCACAAGACAGGTAGCAAGTGCTCCAGAGGGCTGGCACGAGCTTCAGAAAAGCTGGACTTTCCACAATCTTGGAGAAAGTATGTGTTAGCTTTCTTCTAAGCAGTTTAAAAGCAGATACAGAATCTGCCTCCGTATTATTATACTCCCCACTACCCGTATATCAGTCCTCTCTTCATGTTTTGATGCTTCAAGCCTCCTTTCTGTGCAAAGGGCAACATGGATCACTGACAAGTGCTGTCTCCATCCTGCTCTCCATCCACAGTTTCCTGTTTCACTGGAAGATGCCAAACAATAACGCTCCAGCAGTTTTGTGTCCTGATTCCTAGAAGAAAGCATCCCCCAGAGAGCAGCTCACTCGGCCTGAGATGCTCAGGCACAGCAGCAGCTGCAGCCTACATGCAGTGGGGGAGGTATAAATAGCTTGGGAGAAGAGAGGCAGGAAAAATTACGTGGTATGGCCAGAGCTGCAGCATTCAGCTTCAGCTTGGCTCTGCAGTAAGCTTTGTTTCAGCCAACATCAGAGTTACGTTGGGTGGTCCCAAAATTGCCAGTTTTCCTCATTTGGTAAAATTCATGTTTTCTGAATCTTTTGCAGAATTTTCACTGTGTTAACAGTGACTGTGAGTTTCAGAGCTTTGTCTTAGTTACTGACTGACAGAAAAAAGAAAAAAAATTTATGTAATCTGCAAGACAGGGACTCTGTGCTCACCAGGCTTCACTCGCTGGGCTGCTGGTGAGGGCCTTGCTCTGTACGCTATGCAGCCTTTATGAACTCTGTCTTCCTCCTTGCAGGGCAGTTTCAGCTTCAAAAGGGGAGGGCTTTCTCCTTAATTCCCCTCCTTACCCTGCTGCTGACTGCCTTCTTCTGTGCTGTGAGAGCTGTGGGTCCAAATGCTCCCAGCCCCGATTAGACAAGACCTGAACTATCCTGTAGACTGGGTGGAGGCTGTAACTCTGGTCTGTTGTAGCCTGGCTAGAAGCTCCAGCAGAGCTGGCAAGAGATTGCTGCAGCTATGCCCATGTCCTCTTACTGCTGTGCTGGTATCCTGTGTTAGGTGTGTTCTGGGCACACTTGCACGTGAAATCCAAGCTGACTGGCAAAGCAGCGCTGAAGTTTAGGGGTAGGAAGCAGGCACCTAATGGGCCAACCTGAGCACCTGCAGCTGTGTGTGGTATTTGATTTATTTAAGACACAAACTTCCCTGCTGAGCAGAAGATGCTCAGGGATTTTTTAGTGCTTCAAGCCTGCTGACCCCTGGAAGTGTACATTGCTCTCCTGAATAGTCACCAGCATTCCCAGTGTGTTCAGCTGTCTGGCACTGCTGGCACCGCTGGCACCTATATTAACTCCAGATTGCCATCCGGGGGAGATAAGTATTTATTAACTAAACCCTAAATCTTGGGTGGGGAATGGAAACGGCACTGAGGTTTTCAGTCTGCCTGGAGCAATTCCACAGGCTGACAGTCTTGAGAGTTAATGGGCAAAGGTAACTTTCATCCATCACCCCAGAGTGGAAACGGCAGCAAACGCTTGATTGAGGCCTCTCTTGTGCCCCAGAATGGGAGTGCCTGCCAAGGGAAGCACTCAGCACCACCAGTTCCCTGCTCCAGAGCCAGAGGCAGGCAAACTGCTGGAGTGTTGCAACCCACTGGTAGCCACAGCTGGTGATGACTTCTGACTGTCACTGCTCTATACACAGCATTGTGTCAGATAGACACACAGCATTCATAATGAAAATTTACAGAGGCCATCCCTTAGAAGCAAACGTTTTCCAGCCCTCTTACTGGTATAACAGCTGGAGACTGGACACCTTCTCTACTGCCGCAGCCGCAAAGCTGTCCCACATAGTGAACCCACAGTGAGGCACTGCACCAGCAACACTGATAGAGGTGAGCTGACCCTGGTGTTGTGAAAGATGGGTTTGGGTGTGACTCTGTACATATGCTTAGTGCTTATATGTTACAAAACACTTCTCTGTCCTTCTTGGTTGGTATGGCTTGTCTACTGGATCATCTCTGCCTTGGAAAAGCAAGCCTGGTAACCTTGAGATTTACCTTCAGCATCCTGCTGAAACCAGTGTGACACAGTGAAGCCCTTTAACCTCCTAGATCTGAGGAACAAAATACCCACAAATGAACGTAACCTCAGGCAGGAATAAACAGCTCAGCTTTTGCCCAGGTCTCAGCTGAAAGCCCCAGCAACATTGGCAGGTAGGGTCAAAGCCATGTTGTGATAGTTCTAGTAACTGTCTTCTGATAGTTTCTGATGTCCTCAAGTCTGGAGCATCCTGAAAGACCATACTACAATGATTCCAATTATTGTCTGCCAGCAAGACTGAGGAAGTCTTCACCAGCATCCAGATTTGTGTTTTGACTACATGCATCAGGTTCCTTACTGCCATTTACTCCAATACCACAAGCCCCCAGCAGTCAATAAAGGTGACATCACAAGCCAGGAAGCCTGATTAATTTAAAAAAAAATCACAAATATGGTACTTCAGCTGTATCAACTGCTTCTTTCAAATGCATAAGCTCCTTTCACTGGTATTAACAGAGCACTCAGGTCCTTAAGCGTTAGGTATTTACTGCTTTCTCAGCTCTAACTAGAAGGTTTATAGGATAAGATGGAAGACATTAACATCCACCTTTGATCACCTTTGTATGTCTGTGGACAACTACTTGAAGGAGCTAATGCACAGTATCCAGGCTAACATTCCCATGTGTTCACTGCAGTGTGCTGGCCATGGGAAGAGGCTTACTGGAGTCACCTTCTAGAAGAAAAGCCTAAATTCCATTAGCTCCATAGGATATAGCTGTGCTGAACTCGGTGGACCATAAATTCACCATCTAACTTGCTAGTGAAGGAGTCTCAGAGCAGAGATCAGAGTAATCAGCCCTTCTAATAACTGAAGTGAGATTGAAGAGGCCTGCAAGAGAGCTGGCTCACTTGCACAGAGTGTGCCAATGTGCCTTAGTGAGAGCTGCTCAGCATTTCAAGCAGTTACTGCTGAGCAGCAGATCCTTTCTGCAATGGCTGACATTAAAGGAGTCTCTGAATATGCATGCTGCCCTCTCTGCTGACAGATGAGTCTCTGATGTAGTGAAATGCAGCACATCTGCCAAAGGAGCAAGCCTTCCTGAATAAATTAACATCCACTCGGGATATGAGCTTGGACCCCTTGGCCGGCTGAGACCAGCTAAGAGACCAGCAAGGGGCTGCAGGGCATCCGTGCCTCACTTCCCGAGTGTACAGGAGGCTGGTGAAAGTCAAAACCATACTGAATGCAGGAAACGTGCAGGGGATCCCCATGGGCCATGCTCATGTTCAGGTCCTTTGTGGCACCCTCGGACTTGTTCATGGCAATGTCCAGGTGACCACAGGAATTAAAAGACCCCCTCAAGCAGGCAGAAATGCAGGCAGGCAGGAGGGTGGAAGGAAGAACTGTGTAGTGATTTCTGGAAAATAGAATTCCTCCTGCACATCATGGAAAGCCCACAGGTATTAGCAAGCACCGTGCTGGGAACACAAACCAGCCTCTCTGCATGCCATCACTTGCTGATGCCATACTCCTCTGCATCACTGAAGGATGGGAATAACAGAGACACAAACTCCCCCATATCTAAGGTCTGCACCGAGGAGATGAGCAATTCTTCTGTGGCCTCACAAATGATCAGCAGAAGCCTTGATGGACAGATTTAAGACATTTCAAGAGGGTGCAGGCAGGGTCAGCAGAGATATATTTGCCTATATTTCATCCTGTCCTCCCTTGAAGTCAGAAATCTGATGCTGGGAGACTTCGGGATAGTGCATCCCTTTTGTCCATTGTGGGGTAGCACTGTCTTTTCCTTGCTGAAGCGATGCAACGGGGTCCTCAAGCAACGGACTCCACAGATTTCCAAGGAAATAGGCCATTCCTGGGGGTCTGCATTGTCCTTTGCAGAATTTATTGTCTAGGCTATGGTTCAGGTCACAGCCCTGGACAGGTGGCTGCCTTTGTTGGCTCGATGGGAATGCTCACTTCCAGGGAGAGGAGGAAACTCACTGAATTTTAATTACACTTTGGCTGTCAGTGCCAAGGCATGGATAATACTTGTTTACATGATTAGAAACAAGATGTGTTACATACACATAGTCTCGTCAGCAATTAGTGCCTGAGCACAACAGACAGTAACCTCCTGACTGAATACAGCACAAATCCCTTGGCCTTCTGGCACGATTTTGCCTCCAGGAGTCTGATGATCCCACAGATCACACAAGGGAATGGCACCTTGGCTGGATTCCTGGTTTGACCAGGAAAAAGAAAACATACTGAGCAGCTAACATCCCTTAGCAGTAAACGCAGCTAGAAGAAAGAGGGAGTCTTTATGCACCTGGCATAGTTGTGTTTGGTGAGGGACAATTTTAGCTGTCAGTGTGGAGTAGGTGAACCACAGTGATTCAGAGGAAAATGAAATTGAGTTCTTTGTGTCTGCGCAATAAAGCACAAAGACGAGACCTGAGATATCCATAGGCTGGGTTTAAATCCCTTCCAGGGCTGTCTGAATCTCAGACAGAGGTGGGAGTTCAGTGAAAGCAGTAGGATAGCTCTTTGCAGAGCTCTGACTGCAGCTCACCAGTCACTCAGGCCAGGGAACGGAATGGCGCTTAAGCAGGTTGGGAAGGGAGATGGTCTTGGGCAATGTTTTCACCTGGCCTGCTCAAATCCTCAGTGACAAGACTCCTGCTGCCAAATCCCCTGCAGATCTATGGGGATCTTCACAAATGATAGAGTGTTACCTCCCTCTTACAGGAGGGTTTGGAAATGCAAAGCACCTTTGCAACTGCATCCCAAATCATTAATTTCTGAGCAGTCATACAGACTATGGCCCAAACCACAGAACCACGCACGTGTTCGGTCTCTGTCCCTCTCTCCCTCACTCTGTGTGTCTCTGTCATTAGAGAGGCAAGTGCTTTTACTTGAGAAACTGTTAATGCAACTGTCTAAAACCAGCCTCCCTAACAACGCTGCCTATTTAGGGACCTTTTGCAGCTCATCATCTGTCACAAGAAATGCAGCACATTTGGTTTTTTATAATGGAAATGCTGGCAACACATTTGGCTTCCTAAATCTTTCAAAATAAGTTGCATGCATCTCTGGATAAATTGCAGATAAGCTAAAAATAGCAAAAGCCAACCTCTGAATTTAATTTTTTTCTTTTCTTTTTTTTCTTGGATGTGCTCCCTGTGTTGAGCAGTTGCACTTCCCATCAGGTCAGGCATTAAACAACAGCTTTCCAAGAGCCTGGAGATGAGAGAAACCCATAAAACAATTTCACATCCAGCAGCACAGATCCGCTGGTGCTTACTGGAAGGTCTGCCCTGGAAATGGGCTGGGGTTTCTCTCTCCTGTCTGCCTTTATTATACTGACATTTCTTTTCCAAAAATCTTCCCAAGCTGTTTGCTTTTATCTGCTCTTGCTACTTACTCAGCCTCCCCGTTTTTCTCAGGCTGTGCATCCCTCAGTGTCCTGCTCCCACTCAATGCTGAGATTAATGCTGTGTAATAATCCAGAGCTATCACATTCTGCTACTTGGAGCTCATCTCATTCTTTCTTAAAAACAAATCTAAATTGAAAAACACACAATTGCAAGCCTGTATATTTAAGTGGCTACGTAGATACGGGAGCAAGTAGTGGTTGGGGGGGTAATGAAGGGGAGGCCATGTCAGATTAAATGGGTAGTCTTTTAGGTGTGAAAATTTTCTCCACTTTATTTAGGTGTAGGCATGCAACTTGTATGAGCCAACACTCCCTAGCATGCAATGAAAAGTCTGCTTAATTTGGAGCACCTGAGTGCTTTGGATTGCCCTCTGCAGGTTTCCTGAACATATCAGCAACAAGGCAGGGATGTTAGGAGCTGGAGTGAAGGAGCCATCCTTCTGCATGGACATGCTGTCGGCAATGAGACATGAGCTCAGAGCAAGTCTGGCTGTAGGACCATGGTGCTGTGATTCAGCCCCTCAGGCTGGGAGCCAGTTAGGAAACAGCCAGGAAATTAAATTCTCACACTTCTCAGGACACAGGCGGGAGGTGTGTGGGAAACCAGGAAAATCTCACTAGTGAATAATTGCAGAGTCAACTGCAGAGTCTCTTGGCCCATCTGTCTCCAGCACCCACCAGGCCGTGTCAGAAGGCAGGCACTCTGCTTGTGTCTGTTCCCAAAGAGACTGGATCTGCCTTTCCTGTACCACACAAACAGAATAGAGGATTTGCCTCTCTCTGCCCAGCACAGAGGCCAAGTTCAGAGCACAGCAACTGAACTCACTATGCGTGGATAGAGGAGACACTTTCTACCCGCATTTGCACTTTCCTTGGAAACAGATGTTGCTCCTTTGCCTTTCAATGGAATAAATGCTGTGAAGCAGTACAATGGAAGTTAAAAATGTACTTTCCCACTACCTCATGGAAGAGTGGGCTAATAAGGTAATGATGATTAACTCCAGTGTTTCAAACCCGGGGAACTGAGTTCCCTGGAAGAGCAAATTAGATGATGTTGTTACTGACAGCTCCTACAGCAGCCCAGTGGGTACATGGCAGAGAGGTGTCCTGGCCTACAGAGGAAATGGTGACTTACACAGTACAGAATGATGTTTTTCCTCCTAGGAAGGGCAATCTCTATGGGCAGGAGCTGATGAAATCCGCTCTGCTTCATACCTTTTGTGGGCAATGCTTGGCTGCACAAAGCCTCTCATCTGTGCCTTTCCGGAGAAAGAATAAACCATCTTATTCCTGCATGTATTGAACTCAGCTGCCGGCCATTTTCAGTTTGTTCCAATAGACAGAGAGCTTCTAAACTCTGGCTGGCATAAGAGTCCAACAACAACGAGGTCAAAAAGGAGAGAAACATTCTGCGCTTTGAAGAGAGCTGGGACATTTGCCAAGTTCAAGCACAATTTTTTCTCTAGCCAGTCAAGGAACACAGAACCTTTTCCAGACATTGTTGTCAAATTCAGAGCACTTTGGCCAAAAAAGCAATATTCTGGAGTAATCCACTCCGGGCTGTATTTGGATTTGATTTTTAGTCAGATGATCTGTCCTTCATAACAAGGAGGAAAATACCATGCAATCTATGTTCAGGCAGCCACAAAAGCACTGCTGTGAGATATACTGCAATAAGAGCAATCGCTACCACTGATCCTCCTTCATGCTGGAATACAGCCATGGTGCCTATCATCGATCTGTATGGTGTCCAAGCCATTCCAGGCAATGGAAATATTGATGTCCTGTCAGTGAGGCTCACTCCCCAGCACCCTTTGCCCGAGTGTGACTCCTGCAGAAAGTAATTTTTCTTCTGCCAGGGCTTCGGATCAGGGGGAGGCAACAGCGAGCAGGAGGTCTTGCTGTCATTGGTTCAGCTGCCCGGCCTGACCTTCTGCCTGGTTTCAGGCTTCTCTACAGAAACAGTTCCTTTTTATTACAGTGAGCAGTTTCACAGCAGGGTCTCACCACCTCTTACACACTGAAGTCATTTCTGCTACATACCTGTCATTAATTCTCTGTAGTGGCAAAATTAAAGAATAGCCTCATAGAAACGGTAGGAGGAAACCAGAAACACTTCTCGGTTTTCTATGTGAAATCTTCTGGGATGCGTCACGTTATCCCAACAAAGCCTACAAACCCAGGCTCCAGAGTGGCCAGGTATTTACGCCATCATGTTTACCCAGGGATTTACTCCAAGACACCCTGGCATGAATCCTGTTCCATTTCCACCTGTATCCATAAATGCCACCCTCCTTCCTCCCTGCTGCCCTCAGTCCCTGGTTCCAGGATCAATAGCCCCTGAGCTCATGCCTGTCAAGAAAGTGTTAGGAAAATGATTTGAATGCTGAACACGGTGCCTGGCTGCCCAAGGCTGCCCTGGAAGACTGGCGTGTTAGGCCAGGCCAGTGTCATTTGGCGATATAATGAGGTCTCCTCAGAAATGTAGTTTCAAAGCAGATTACCTGGGTTTGCAGATGAGCTGCCCTCTGGTTACAAACTAATCCTGCTTAGGGGAAATCTGGGCACAACATCAGCGCACAGGGATAGTTCTGCTTAAAATCATGGTAAAATCCAGTCTGAGATTTTTGTCTTTTACACCTTCACTAGCTTCCTAATTGCTTTCTGTTAATAGAGGTCCTATCATAGGTATACGACATAGGGAATGACAAACTTTTCGTTAGCTCCTTTCAGAGGCATCCAGCTGACACGCAGAGTAAGCATTGCCTATGCTTGGTGATGCTCAGTGGCAGCTCTGTGTGCCCATTGCTCTCAGGGATACTGTGTCCTGCTTGACAGATCAGATCACATACAAATGAATGAAAGACAACTTTTCAGAAGAAGAACTACAAGTGTCCCCGGGACTTTTTGTCCAGAACCTGCATTACACCTAATCCTTCAGCATGCAAAAGCTTATCATGATGTTATTTTTGCTTAAAAATAAGAATTTGGAGCCTCCCTTTTCATTCTCTAATAATACATTAACAGTAGGTAAAGGCATTTGCAGACAATTATAGCCTTTCTACTTTTCCATTGCATTGCAACAAAATAATATAAAGGTTTAGCTAGGAGGAGAGTTTGACTTCTCTGTGTAAAAGCTGTCACAGTGAAAATAGAAATGAATATGGCAAATGGTGCAGCTGAACAAACCCACACAGCCTCAGCTGCAGCAGGGTGACTTGCTGCAGGATGACAGCACTTGGGTACCAGTGCCAACGTGCAGGCAATCTGCCGGGGGCAGCCATCATGAGCCTAGAGGATGTTGCTGCCGTGATCGCAGCAAGGAGCTGCAACATTTACCAGAGCTGCCCCATTTTCCACAGCTGCCTGTTGTCCACTCAGTACCCAAGAGGCTGGAGCACCAGGGCCATCAGCCTGCCACGTGTGGGTCTCAGAAGGACAGGAGTCGCAAGGCCACCTTTAACAAAGTAAGAATGAACATCTGCAGCTGGTGTTACTGAGCCACCCTGCTAGCCTTGGATAAAAACAACCTGCAAACACAGGAAGCAAGAATCCAGTTTTGTTCCTGCGGTGAGCCAGCGGTGTTCCAGTATGTATAAAAATTAACATTATTTTAAATTATTGAAAAAAAGTTATGCAAGGTATGCAATCGTATGAAACTCATTCCTTAATATTACCTGTGTAATTCTGGAAGGCATTGGTTTAATCAAGGCCTGCAGACAGCTTTGGGAACCTTGGATGAAGGGTAACATATACAGGGAACTGTGTCTGGCAGCCAAAATTGTTCAGTGAGGGCATTGACGCGTCCAAGGCAATGGAGACATGTTTCCAAAGTGGGGGCCTCTCAGCTGTGCAGGTCTCCATTAAATCAGCCAGAAAACTCCCCCATCTGTCTTTCCATACCACTTGACAGGGTAGTGACAATGCCAGCAGTGTTTTTGTTATTACTGGGGCAGCTAAGCCCTTTTTCTTCATTCAAGGTCTCTCCTTAGCCAGACATACAAGCTGTGGAGACCCTCTCTGTGCCAGCACAGTGGAAATTGCCACTGGAAACTCCCCTGGTGCAACTCCAGTGACACGTGGATTCACATCCTTCCTGCTTGCTGATGAGCCAGCACTACCTTCCACTGTATGTTACCATCATTGGTTTTTCTTCCTCCAGGCGCTGAAGGGAGGAAACACTGCCTCAGGCACTGCTCAGAAAGAACGCACACATCCAGCTATGCTAAGGTGAAAGTAGCCTCAGTCACTTCCTCCTTGGTGAGATGGCCCAAGAATTCGCACACTTCATGCGACTCCATGCCACATCCCTCTGTGGCATCGCTTAGAGGAACAAGACAAAAGTTTCCCTGTTTGCAAAATGGGATTAAATCATAGTTGCCTTGTGTTATGTATCAATTTGTTAAGCAGTAAACATTCAACTTACAGCAAAACCAACAATACTTTTATCTGACAAAGTGCTTTGGTTGAGTGGACATTACTCAGGCATGTTGACCCAGTAGGAAGAGGGGTTATCAGCAGGGGACAGCCGTGGAGAGATCTGCCATCAGCCCAGTGTCCCACAGCTGGAGATGCTTTATTTCTCACCTTTGTAGGAGCCATAAGGCTCACAGTTAGGGATGGGCAAAGAGCTGAGAATAGGCAAAAGCTCACAAAAAATCTTATTGATACCCTACAGTGTCACCAAAGGGTTTGGGAGAGGTTGTTTTGGGGACTGTTTCACAGACTACCGGGGAAAACCTGCTGGGGCCTGTTTCACTCCCCAGGCAGCTTAGTGATAGGAAGGAGGTAGGGAGAGGATTATCCGGATCTTCTGGAAAGAAGCAGGAAGGAAGTGGGAGTGTAACTTCCTACTCAGGACAGTGAGACTCGACCCCTGCTCAGTTTCCCTGTGACTCAAATGGTATTTCTTAAAGCAGCCCTTCTTCCAATGACTAAAAAACCGCAACTGCTGAAGCAGAGGAGATTGCTGACTAATGCTGTACGAGAGGATACATCTTTTTCTTGAGAATACGTTTATACAAACACCAGATTTTAGAGGAGCTAGAGAGGATTGCCAGGGGTACTTTGTGGCAGCTGACCTACAGTGCAGACTGTTTTCAAAAATGCAGAAAAGATAACTAAACAGGGCAACTTCAATAAAACTGTTCTACAACTGCATTGCAATCTACGTAAATGTCATTTCTAATTACAATGGCTAAAATTTTTGGAGTCCTCAGATGAAAAGGGCATGAAAATTACCAGCAGAGACTACAGGCCTTCCCTGAATCAGCTCAACTTGAACATGAGCATATCATTTGGAAAAATGCTAAGTGTCCAGTGACTGCAATCTCTGACAAGTTGCAGCAAGAAGAGGTTTCTCTGACCGTGAAAAAAATCTGGGCTTTATTTCCAGGCTGATTTTGTTGAGACAGGCCTTCCTCATCTTTCACCTGACATACTGAGGGCCCCTGTAACAGCATGTTCCTGATGGGAATACCTGCAGATAGAAAGGTTCATTTAACCAGAGGGACAGAGCTCCTACAGCAAGGCAGGCCTTTCAGTGCATTTGTCAAACCAGCATTTCAAATTGCACCCATCTGGCAGGCCAGTCTTACCTGCACTGTATCAGTAAGCAAATCTCCTTCCTCTTCATGAGTCTCCAAATTTTATATCATCTGCAAATGTGGTCAATGTAGGATTCATGATATTGCCCTTCAGAACCTTGAGAAAAGCTGTTAAAGATGTGGGATCAGGGAACAGCCATTGCAGGCAGGTACAAATCAACCAGGAAAAGAGGTACACACTTAGAGCAGTGCGTGTGCGCACACACACGCACAGAGCATGAGCCACAGTTAATGCAGGAGATTCCCACTGCAGTTACCTGCAGGACCCCACTGGTAACCAGTGTGCCAAAACAATTTCCCAGTTATGGGTACACAGGCGCTCTGGCAGCGAATCACTTTCTGATACACAAAATACAGTCCACTTTGAATTATGTATCATTCTGGGTTTTTCAGTTAAAGCTTTGTGTTTTCCCAAAGAAAATGCCTGAATGAAAACTAAATCTAAACACATAAATATATTTACCTTTACCCACAAATCTTGTAATCTCAACAAATAAGAGATCTCCAGGTAGGTTGGCAATGATGATTGGCATTTATTAGCCACCTCTCCCTTCAGTTTTTAATAAAGGATGTGATGCCATTATTTTGCCTGGTCTCGAAGATCATGAATGGACTTCTTATTTATACTTTTTCAATGTCAGTAAAACCATCATCTTTCTTTCACTTTTCTGGCATTTCCCTAGTGCTCCCTGTAACACTGCAAATCAACATCTTCAGTAGTTTCTGCTCGAAAGGCTTTTGAGTTACTTTTGGACAAAGAAACTTTTCTCTGTTGTCATGCAACGTTTGCATCTTCATCTAGCTTTCTTCATAGTTTGGCCTGACCAGGAACTCTCTTCAGTGTTGAGCTGGTACCACTGCTGTAACTAGTTTTGTCCAGAAATACGTTTAACAAAACCATCTTGAAGAAATGCCCTATTTTTCTTTACCCAGGTTTTATGATTCAGACTAGTTTCTTTCTTTTGAATTTACCTGTTTTCCACCATTCTATTGTTACAAGATGCATCTACTCACCACATTTCAGCTGTTCCAGGAGAGCCCAGGTGCCATCTGCACATTGGTGAGGTGTCCCTTCCCCAAGCAGTGCCCATCCAACACCTCAGAGGAGGTCAACAGGTATGGGAAATGCCTGCCCTAGGTCATGCCAGGAAAGGGAGAAGTCCAAAGTAGGAAAGTGTCAGGCATTCCTCAATGGCAAAACAGTCTTCTGGTTAAAAACAAGCAAATCTCCCCTGGGAGAGCAAATTAACAACCAGTATCTGACACTGTTTGTCTTTCTCCTGATGGATGAGCCATTTTTTCCTCTCTTTCAGAGTAATACTTGGCTATACTTTCCTTTTAATGAGCTTTTGGACCAAAGCCCAAAATGTATCAAAGTCATTGGAGGGAGGGGCCAGGGGACACATGACCCAAACCTTTTGCCTTTTTTGCTTTTTCTTTACAAACAAAAGTTGCAGCTTTATTGAGATTGATGTCAACAAAGGGGCTTGGTGCTTTGTTTCGGAGGGGGGGGTGGGGGGGTGGGGGGTGGGGGAGTGTATCCATTTGCCAGTTCGCC
Source organism: Dromococcyx pavoninus (assembly GCA_033558185.1). Classification (NCBI taxonomy): domain Eukaryota; kingdom Metazoa; phylum Chordata; class Aves; order Cuculiformes; family Neomorphidae; genus Dromococcyx; species Dromococcyx pavoninus. The sequence continues at coordinate 5,529,033 of JAUMJL010000091.1, read as the reverse complement.
AGTGGTGGAACATCAAGCAGGAGGCTGCTGCTGCTGCCTGCACAGTGGGAGAGCCCTCTGGAGAGGGGCAGAGAAAGGGTGGCTGCTGCCAATGGATAGTGCTCGCCTCTTTGAGAAAATTCATCTCTGCATGAACAAACACAGCAGCTCCTGGGGGAAAAACAGGAAAAAGATTAATGGGTGATTTCCTGCTTCTTGTGTGACATGTGGGCCCTAGACTCAAGATGGTGAGAAATTACAGCTGTCAGGAGAGAAAGGAGCAAGGTAGGGCAGGTAGGAGATCATGTCGTGTCTCCATTCTTCCTTCCCTGTGTCCCTGAAGCACAATTAGTGAGAGTTCACTGCTTTCAGCAGACAGCTTTGAGATCACCGTGTGGGAAGTACCCTCGCTGCCAGAAGCCGTTGCTGCTCTGACAGCCCAATACAGAGCACAGGCCTAAAAAGGGGAAATAAATAGTCCTGCAATGTTATGACCATTAGGGCTTGGCTGCACTTTCTGAGCCATTTTTCCCCTTTTCCAATAGAAAGCTTTGCCAGGAGCCTGGAAACTTGCACTTGCTTACACGTGCCTGCCATAAAAAGTAGCTGAACACAATTAGGATGCTGATGAATCTGGAAAAGGACAGGAGAGACAACAACTGTATCATGCAGCAGAAGTAGAAACAGCAACAGCTGTAAAGAACCCCCATATCCTCACGAAGAGACTTGTGGCTGTGGGCATTGTGGGCCCCATGGTGCTGGGCTAGTGGAGGCATGACCCTCTTGGCAGAGGTGGGGGGAGGAGCAGGGGCTCTCCAGCTGAGCCGCTGGGGCTCGGCTGGCTGCCCTGTGCCAACATGTAGGGCAATTGGGGATGCTGGGATGCTCCTGGATAGGATAAGCAGTCAACAGAGGCTTTGTGTGATGAGGAGCAATGAACACCACGAGCAGCTGCTGGATGGGTAACAGGGTGATTGCCAGCCCCCAGCCACCACATGGCAAGGCCATTAATAGCACAGTGGGAGCCATGCATCTTCTCATTTGGTTTCAGCAGTTTTTGCTCACCATCGATATTTATCCTGCTCTCTGAAAGTCTCCCCAGCCCAGTGTGCCAGTAGCTCTCCGAGCAGCATGCTGAGGGCCATTCCACTCCCAAATCGTGGGAGAGAAATACTGCTCATGCAACATAGGCTTTTATTTCCAGGAGATCTCTCACAAGAGGCAGTTGTCCTTCACCAAGTACATTTTCTGTACTAGGCTCCAGGTGTGACTGAGCAAGAGCAGCCCCTGGTACACTGCCCAGCCCATCACAGGCTTGCAACACCTCTGTTACACAGACCTGCTTGTGGCATACTCCAGATGGCAACTCAGGACGAGTGGATTAGCTGTATGGAGTGCACTCCTACAGAAAATGGAGAGGCTGCCAGGCTTATTTGTTGGTGATTGTGTGCAGAGTTCTGGAACATGCAGGCTTTGTTCTCCCTGTTCCCTACCTTTGAAATGTCTCTTCCCAGCAGAAGAAAACCACCATGTCTTATTCAGATTCAGTGCTCCTGTTGGAGGGGGCAGGGAGCTGCATAGACTCATACACATAACCCTCTACCTCTCCATTTGGTTTTCTTTTTCTCAGGGTAAAATAAGAGTCGTTTGAGCAGGAAGCATAGAACTGGTTCATATTTGCACCTTTCCACCCTCTACCTCAAAATACAGCGATTTAAGGGATTTAACAAAAATGTTAAAACCTTGTATCTGTCCTCCTCAAATATTTGCTATGCTGAGCATCTAAATACAAAGAAACATAATGAGGTTCCATAAGATTCAGAGCGTGAAACACACACAGGAGAGACCCATCACACACTAATGGGCATTCCCCGGAGTTTCTGATTCATGTATGTGTTTGGTACTATTTCTGCAGGGCAAACAACAAGAGGAGGAAGACAACCACTAGCAGAGGTGTCTGCAAGCTGACTGCAGAACTTGGTAATGCCAGAAAACTGGAGAGTGGCTAATGAAGCATCTCGCTTCAGAAATGACAAGGGGAGACTGCAGGGAAGTGCAGCAGTGACCTACATAAAGTAGAAGGATGCAACAGAAAGGCCTGGAGAGGTGAGGGCAGACAGAAGGAGGCAAAGGAATTGTCAGGACAGCACAAAAAGACTCTATTTGCATAAAATAGGATGTAATGAAGCAAAGGAAAGCATCTTTTCTATTGTGAGATAAACAAGCAAGACGCACCTGAGATGTGCTAATAGCTAAGTTCCGATTCTGTCATGTTAGAAAAATATTAATAAAACTGGATATTTTTTGGGAATTCAGGTCAACCACAATGAAAAAACACAGACGTTTTTGTACAAACCAAAATGTGGGTTAGGTCTTTTTTTTACCAATTCAAAGAAACATAAAAATGACCCAGAATATTTTGTTTGAGCCTTCAAAAGAGTAAGGATAATTTCTAAATAAAGTATAGCTTCAAATGAGAAGAATATTTGAAAGCATATCGACAAAATACTTCTGTGTTTTAAAAGGACTTTTTCAGGGTTCCTTCCCATTGAAGAAACAGAATAAAATTGAGATTAATTTCCAAAATGTGCTACTTTACCTTATTTTACATATTCTGGGGCGTGGCGGGGCTAGGAGGGGGTAGAGATGTAGAATACATGAATTCATCTGCACCTAGTAGCTCTTTCTAGAGTTGACAGTGCCTAGTGCAGCTCCCAAAGCAAAACAATCCTGTTGCCGTTGAGTTCATTATTGTGAAAGAAATAAACATATATTTCTCTGCAAAGACCACATCTGAAAAAGTGAGCTGTTTCCTGATGAGCACAGAAACTGGAGGGAAATGTCATTGTGGCAGAGCAAGCACTTGCCCTGTGGCAGGGGCAGTAGAAGGGACCCTGTGTGTGTATGACCACTTTTGCGGCCATAACGGGAATGCAGAGCAAGTGAACTGAGGTGGGAGCAAGCACTTCTCTTTCAGTACGAACAGCAAGTCCTAAAAAAAGGGGGAGCTGCAGACAATGAAGTCTTAAATTACTATGGCAAGCTTTGCTGGAGAGTGTCTGCAGTCCCCTGAAATGGAGCCCTTCTCCAGCTGATTCACAGAAGGTCACTTCTGCCAGTCCTGCCTGACTCCTGAGCCTACTCATCTAGTAAGCGTGGCTGACAGAGGTGAAAGAGTGGAGCAGATTGAAAACATTTGATGTGGCTCTAGACAGGCAGACTGCTTTGCAAACTCAAAGCACAAGAGAGGCTGAGAGCTATTGCAAGGGATTACAAATTAGCTTGGAAACACAGGGGTGAGGCACAAGGAGGGAGTGCTGGAGCCGGGAGGGTGAGTATCCTGACAAGATTTCCAAACCTCTCTGCCCCTGCCAGCATCTGTTCCATTAGTAATTTGCTCTGTCAATTGATAGCACTTTGCAAACTCAAGTAACTTTGCACACTCAGCAACAAGATATTCCTGCATCTCTCCGGGTATGGACACATACATACCTTTGGAGTGGTATTGTACACCAAGTTGGATCTTCAGTATTAGCATCATGCCATGCTGGGGCACAGCAGCTCCATGGGGAACACCTGCAGGAGCCCAGAGCCAGCCGTTGCAAGCCCTGTGACATACCCAGATTTGTTTCTCACTCCAGCAGGGTATTGTCCATCGACTGACTGCAGGCATCTCGTACTGCTGACAGCCAGCATCTCCTGCACCACAGGTTACCACGCTCAGCTCAGTGACAGCAGAACAGGGTTACAGCAAGTCCAGCTGAGTGCTCAGTGGGATCCTCCAGGCTCCCAAGCACGAGCATAAGATCCGAGCTGCCTAATCTGCATTACTGGATAAAAAATTGATCACTCTCTCACAGCCACAATCTGGGGCTTCTTAACTCATCACCTTCTTGATGAAGGTGGCTGAGCTCAGCATAGAAACAGAGGCCCTGGGAGTAAGACAAGCCTCCCCTTGAAGGGTAGCCTGGCCTCTGCCAAACTCAGGGTCTGGCTGGCACTTGGAGCCAGATCTCTTGGAGGCAGCTGCTCCCTTCACATCTCCAACTCCCACTAAGCTCTATAAGCACCAAGGAAAATGCATAGAAGTGTGCTCATGATGTGGAAGTCTGGAGTACTGCTGCAGCTTCTAAAAAGGACCCTGAGCTGTGATCCTGTTAACGTCATTCAGCCTTGTTTTAGTCATGTTTCTCTTCTTGCTGCTGTGGGCCCTGTGGCTTCCTTCTCGCTTCTCTCCCTACAAAAGCACACAGAATTTATCTTGGGCAGCAGCCGCAGAAAAGCTCCATCTGCCCTTTGCCTAGCGCTTCTCCCCTTTCTGGCTCATCTCCCCCTATGCCCAACCTTCCCATTTGCCAGGCAGGTCTCTCCTTTGTGAAAACCATATTTATTTGGCGTGAATGGAGCTGGGGAAGGCAGGGACTGGGAGAGGTGTTATTTTAGGAATGTGAAGACAGGTAAAAACTCTATTGCTGTGTAGGCCAGTAGCAATAGAGATTACCGGAAATCTGTATTTTCACTGGTTAGAAATCCCCACAGTATGATTATAAAACACATCAGTGTAGAGAGAAATCACAGGGAAACATGAACCACGTGGTTCAGCTGTGGCACTGTGCAGAAATCACAGCAAGACTTTTGTAACAATAGTGGAGTGCAAATTATGGGCATGTTTCACTGAAGACCTTGTGCTGTTGTTGTTGTGCAATTTCTGTCTAAGCTATCTGGACTGTAACATCTATAGACGTGTTTAACGCTGTGGGTGGTAAGCCGAATAGATAGGATCTGACTATAAGTCTGTCTACCATCCAGCCCTTACAGTCTCCAGCAGTTGCCAGGAGAGGATGTTCAGGAAAGAGTAAAGTGAGGTGTGGACAGAGCAACCCCTCTGCGGCAACAACCTTCTAGTTTCAGCGATGAGCAGTTTGGGAACTTTCGGAGCTGGAGGCTGCTGCCAGGCTTTGGTATCTGATAGGGTCTGACAGACCTACCCTTCCTGAAGTTCTTTACCATTTTCTGAACTTTTACCCTCTATAACAGTTCATAGCAATGATTGCACTGATTTAATGTTGAAACTATTAAATGGGAATGAGTCGTGTGGGGAAAACAGACTTTCATTTTGTTTGGTTTCTATCTGCAAATGGATAATGTCATTAGCTAACTTGCATAGTTAGGGCTGGTGAATAATCATTTCCCATTCACTGTCTCCACCACATCTGTGATAATATCAAATCTATCAACTCCACCTTAGTCTTTTCTCTTTTAAAACAAAGAACTGGAGGCTGTTTGATTCTCTGTGCAGAGAACTGTTTCCCACGTGTGATCACGCCAGTTACCCTTGTTAGTGCGCCTCTTGAGTTCCACTGTTTCCCTTGCCAGGTTTTATGACCACAGCTGCAAGGAGATACTACTCCAGATGCCAACAACCTGTGGATTTATGCAATGGTCTGTTAGTGTTTTTTTCCCTTGGTCCTTCTCTAAACACAGCTATGTGTATTTCTGACAACTACTGAGCTGCAGTTTTCAGAGAATATGCACTGTGACCCAAAGATCTCTCTTCTGACTTGTGCTATTTAATCTAAAGGTCATCTCTGTCCAAGTAAGGCTAAAATTATTGTTACAGGATACAGTTCTCTTAAGCAATCTGGTGTTAATCTTCTTTACCGTGTAAAGTAAATGTTCCTATTGGCAAGCTGATGTGAGAAATTGACAATTAAATGAAAATTTGGTATGAAATCTCTCTTTGATGTGAGAATGGTGTTCTTAAGCAGAACATGGTAAATCTTGGAAGTAAACTCTTTCTTTAACCTTCTCTTTTATGGGCATTTCTAATATATTCAAGTCTTTTCTCTTCTATCAGCTCCATATCAAAATGCAGCTTAGGCTGATGGCTGAAAGTCATCACTGGTTGTTGTGAAATTAGTTGTTATTTTTGATCCATTTCAAAACTCCCATTAGTCCAGCTTAGGCATGTGCTGAAATCTTCAAAAAGACAAGAACTGAATTGGCAGACGGGAGAAGTTGTTCCTGCTATCCTAAGGTTAAAACTCTGAATAAAGGAACATCAAGGGTGGGAGACTGTATACATGCTACATCTGCTGTCTTTGTCTCTGTGAACACAGGGAGAACACCATCTAGTTGCTACACCTTTCCACAGACTTATTATTAACCAAAAAACATGAAGAGCAGAGCTGAGGACCGTGAACACTTTACAGAAGCTTCTAGAACCCAGGGACCTATTTTTCATCAAGCTACAGGCTGGTTCAGAAATAAGGTTTTTTCCTTGAAAAATCAAGCCATCATCTTTCTATGTATTAGTACTAAGGTCACATTTTCCTCTCAGCTTCTGTCACAACAGGAATAACATAATCTCCATTGGTTTGCAAATTGCAGACACCTCCCCTGCACCTACTATAGCTTTTCTGCTCTGTTTTTCATACAGCAACCTTTTTGGAGAGGAGATGGGGGGACTTGTTTCCCCAGAAGAAAAATAAAAAATATTTGCATGATAAAGCTGGTGTCTGTTGCATGGTAGTTTAAACAAAAGAACCCTACCGTGGACATTTTCTTCTGTAGTGCAGAGCAGCTTGGAAAGCTGTGTAATGTGTCTTGACAGCAGTACAAATCACTAAAGGTCAAGGGCTTGGAGATTAACCACATCCCCATACAATGGGCTGATATAGAAAGGGCAGGACCATGAGGGTTCAGCTGTAAAATGAAAGGTTTTCAATAGAGATGATAAAAACAGATTTGTGGAAAGGAGGACTGCCAGGACTGTTACCCTTCCAGCACTCGAGCAGGCTAACAAGATCACAGCGCAGAGGCAAATATCTCCTCATTCTTTTTTATCTCAATCAACATCTGGTTATGGAGACCCTACCTCTGAGATATCTTTTGCCTTCCTCCTCAAATTTACTTTAGCTGCAGATCCTCCATTCATGTACAGATTTCCAGAGATCTTTGCCCTTTCTAAAGCCTAGGTCAGGTTAAGAGATGGGATATCCCACTCAAAACCAATGCTCAACCTCAGCGATAGGCAATCTACTTGGTTAAACTCTGTCCCTATATAATTTAGAAATAAAGAATGATTCCCCTCTCTCACAAATACTGCTAGGTTTAATACTTGTAGGATTTCTTGCGATTACAAAGCTTTATAAACCAAGCATCTTAGCTTGAAAATTAAGGTCTCTTTCTGGCATGCTATTGAAAACGATTGCTGAAGGGATAGTCTTGCCAGTGGAAATCTCCATGGTTTGGCTGAACTGAGGTAGATGATCTGGCACACAAAATATTGTCTCTTGGATTCTAATCACTGGTTGATGTTTTCAACTCAATCCCATTAAGTCTTTTCTTTAAAACCTGGACCAGAGCTTGGAAAGGTGATGATTTTTTAAAGAAAGCCTATCACAGAAATGCAGAAAAGTTGGGGCTGGAAGGTACCTTTTGAGATTGCCAAGTCCAACTGCCCTGTCAGCCACTGCAGATAGTCCAGGACCAGATGGATTTTGTATGTCTCCATAGATGGAGGATCCACAAGCTCTCTGAGAAACTTGTGCCAGTGTTTGGCCACCCTCACAGTAAAAACCTTTTTTTGTGTTCAGAACATCTCATGCATTTCTATTTGTGCCCATGCCTTCTTGTCCTGTCAGTAGGCACTACTGAAGAGTCTGGTTTGCTTGTCTTCATTCCCCTCCATCAGATATCTATCCACGTTGGTAAGATTCCACATAAGACCTCTTCGGGCTAAATATTAGCTTAATGAAGTTTTTGTATATTAAACTTTGACTTAGATGCACTCCTCTAAGATAAGCTGTGGGAATGGAAGACTTGTAGCTTCAGATACTTGATCCCTTGAGAAGAGCGATATATGAAGCATTGGTTACATAGTCACATTAACACTTAACAGGGTTTCAAAAGAGAGGCATTTTGGTTCTTTTGCTTCAACTTTTTGATTGTAGCATGTGTGAACTGCATTGTCCCACTTTTCCATGTCATGCATGCAGAGTAGCCACAAAACAGCTCAGTTCAGGCCTTTTCCCTTCTACATGAAGAGAAGACATCAGAGATTATTTTCTGTATTAGAGCTCAACTGAGAGAAGTCTGCACCAGAAAAGCCTATTGAAGTTACTTTTCCCCCTCCCATCAGTAGAAGAATTTTTCCCTGGAATCAGCAGCAATGACATTATTGAGCGTCAGCGGAGCGTGGAAAGGACAATGCAGTTTTCAGAGGACACTCTTCTTTTAGCTTTACTCACTGGGTAATGAATAAGTAGCGTTCTTTGCCAAAGGGCAGAGCATTTCAGTAATTCTGCTATGATACTTGTGTTGTTTTTTTTTTAAAAAGCAAGAGAAATAGAAATACTAGGCTACCTAAGCCTGATGAGTGCATTGACAGGAAAGATGTCACTCAATGAAGCTATTTATTAGTAGCGTGGATCCATGAAAGAATTACTGTGTAGGATTTTTGTTCACTAATTAAGTGCTAAATTACATTAAATTATCACAGTAGTGCCTCTTAATTACAGTTATTATGACAAACACCAAACAAATGAGTAAAGGAGTAACCATTTTCATTTGAAAATAAGAACATGTCTCTCACCAATGCTAGCTTTCTGAATATGCAGCATTAGTGTCAATTTTCATTTATGATTTGCAATTGGAAGGACTTCTTCATTTAGCTTTTTTAAAACTCCCTACTCAGTGAAGGTCTGCCCTGTTTAACTTAGACAGGAATGCATTAAACTTCTTCCATTGACTGTCAATTATTTCTCCCTCTGCCTTCCAGGTGGCCTATACAGTGTGACTATACAGTCCATGATGCAGCATTCCACAAGTCTCCTGGAGACCTCTCTCAGAATTTGTATTTCAAAAGCCACCTTGAAGTTAAAATTGAACATATTAAATATATTTATACTTGATGTTCAATAGAAACCCAATTATGTCCAAAATGTAAATCTAGGGACCATTCTAGATTGTTTTTTAAATTCTTAGTTTACCTTTGATGCCAATAACTAACTGCTACAAATACAGATTAGACTTAAACTCCTATTTGTCTACAGTACATTTCACATACCTTCAACTTTATCCAAAACGTGTGATACACAAGTTAGTAAAAAATAGGGTGCTAACTTAGATGGACTAAAAATATAACCTGTTGTGGCAATTTTTATGTTCCTCTCTTCTTTCAAAACCTATCAACAAGGTTCTCCCATTCTACACATCATCCACTGAAAAGTGAACAAGTCACACTTCTCATAACAAATCAAGGTGGAATCAGCAGTCATTTTTACGTGGCTTCTAACATAGGCTTGTCAGACACACGCACACAAAGCATGTTACATTTCCATTCTATTCTATGACCATTAGTAACACAATGCATAGTTTACTGGCAGATTTGTTTCAGTGAATGTGTATTGTTCCTGTTGCTAAGATAAGGCTAGGTCATGTGGTATTTGCTAGCCCTAATAAAAAGAATGACTACATATGCTTGAGACACATGGATAATCAAGCACTCTGTGTTTTAAACACCAAAACACAAACAATGAAATGGCAGTTCTTCTGTATTCATTGAGTGTAGGCACAGAAATGCTTTTTGATTGACAGGTCATCATTAACAAACAATTTGAACTGCAGCTATCCAGACAGTGACTGCTGGTTGACTAAGAAGCTAACCTGGAAGAAACTGACTCAGCACAAGACAAAAAAAAAGAGGTTAACTCATCAGGTTACATTTCTTAGCAAAGATTTTACAGAAAGAATAAACTAGGTAAAAATCTAACTAGATTGAATGATATGATCAGAAATAACATATACCCTACACAGCAGGGCTTTTATGTGTATCAGCTGGGTTTTTATCAAGAATCAAAAATAAGATGTCATGTTAAGGCTACTTTGGGATTTTGAAATCCATTAACCAACTCCTTTCAGCAAACATCCTATAACCTATACTCATCTAATTCCAGGGAATAACTATTCGTATTCTTTAACAAATTTTTAATACAATAGCAACTTCCAGTTACAGGGCAGCTTTTATCTCAGTGCTTTATAATTGATATGCACATAGGTGTGGCTTCATCCATTCTTAAAATACAGTTCCCTTTTAGCTGAATATGTTAGCTATTCAGAAGCACAAATGTTGAGGCTATGAAGCAAGACTGACATTTAACAGTGCAAGTGGGAATTTGCTGAAGATTTGGAGGCTAATGGTACGGTATAGAAAGCATAAATAGAAAGCCAGCTGCTTGTACTCTCAGAATGGCTGTGCTTACATTTTATTTTTTATGTACTTCATTATTTGCCAAAAAGACAGCAACTCTTGAATGGCACTGTCCTTTAAAAGCATGTTGAACTGAACTAAAGGAAGGAGGACCCAATGCTGTTTCCCTCAGTGCCTGATATATCCATTCACAGCCCATTTAACAAGAGATTTGACTAATTTTGCTTGATCCGTCCCGATCAGAGCCCTAATCCAATGGCTTCAATCAATTTTGATCTCCTCTATAGTATTGAAAGTATCTTATGCTCACGTTCCTCAACTCATAAGTATCTGTAATATTGTTTGTTTGCAGAAAGATCTGTCTGAAGTAGAATGAATACAGAGTGACCTAGAGCTGAGCAAAAGACTATAGATAGGAAGTAACTGGGATAGGTGGTACAGTTCCTAGGAGAATCCAGCATGGAAAGTTTAGCATCTACTGTTAGCATCTGTGTGAGATATTTATTTCACCTGTACATTTTATCATACTCACACAATCATAGTTGGTAAGTGTTAAAAATACATTTCCCTGGCATTAAGGTGTTTTGTCCTTTCAGAGGATGAGGAGGGATGGATTAAACTTGTAAACAATAGCTAAATCCAACAACATGCTTCACAGGTATACTGCAAGGGAGTGTATGATACTCCTTATGTCCATGCGCACAGTTTTTCAGCTTACTTATCTTATGAGTAGTGCCTTGCTGCACTGAACTTGGCACACCAAACTGTTTCTCCTTCTGGAGATAGTCACTGTAATTTCCCACTTAGATGAAGCCATACAATTAAAAAGATGTTATTCTTGTAATAAAATATGTTACTGGAAACACACCTGGTATTTCCTTATCATAATCATGGTAAGATGACCCAGTCACAACACACCTAAACTCTGCCAAACTCATCACTTTCTTAATTGGTTTCATCTTCTCCAGTGCTATTATCAACAACTTTTTATAAACCATGGGTCAGAGTTACCATGTCACTCAACACTGCATTGCTACGTTATCCTGATGTAAACATGAATAGGATTCATCTTTCGTAGTCCCATCGGTCTACCTGCTTATTTTCAGGTCATAATAAGATTACTCCAACACCTTTTTATTGCATATCTTCCTCCTGACTGGAGTCCCAGGTAAATATTCAGCTAACAGTCATCTAGATGAGCTATATATAGACCCTGTTTTCAAGCATTTATCATTTGCGCTTCCTGGTCAGTAGCATATTGTGAGTTAGAAAAATCTCTCCAAATTTACCTTTGTTCAGCTTACTGCTGCCAGCATCAATATATTTGCTCACTTTTAGGAAACAAAGAGCCCAAAAAAGTTTTAGAGTACTCTTTCCTAGTTCCTCTGTTCTTTTTTACTGATAATCAATCCCAGTCCATACTGCTTACTATTAGATTTTTTCTAAATTCTTCCTTTCAGCACCCATACTTTGGTCACAGTTAAGGATACCATATGCTGCATTTGCCTACATGTAGTAGTAACTTGTTGTCAAATAACTATTTGCTAAGAATGACCCATCACTAACCTCATAAAGGGATTTATTGCTTGAATCATGGACAGGAATGTAATTTTTACAATCCATTCAGCAAAATCCCCGAAAGACACTACAGCAGGTAAGAGGCAAGCACTTTACTACCTTTCAGAAGAGTTGCCTGCCACTGTTTCCTCACCATAAGCCCAGTCAGCAGATATTGTAGGATAACAGAACTCATGTCAGCGTATTGGAGAAAGATGAACTTCTGTGTACCAGGAACCTTCAAAGGAAATGATGCAGAATAAGGACAGCTCTTAACTAGTAGAGCCATGCAGTCAAGGCCAACTGGAAAGTCAGGAAGCAAAAACTAAGGACATCGTCTGAAAGTAGTGCACTGACAACTTGTCAGCTGAAGCATGCTAATGTGTCTCTGTTGTGGACTGACTGGTGTGTTCATAGCAGTAATGACTGCCAGAGTTGACATTATGTATGGCTTCAGGCCTCACTACTGCAGGATCAGTTTCAACAGCTTTAACTGCTGTTGGAACCACTTTGTTTCCTCGAGGAAGACACTGATCTGCGTTTTTATGCTACTGTAATACTGCATTAAGGGATGTTTGGGGATTTTTAATCAGTAGTTCAAAATTCGCTGGCTTGGCAATTTCCTTGTCATTCGCATAAAGGATATCAACACACAACTAAGAAAAAATCATGTAAAAATAAAAAGAAGAAAAAAATTTGAGAACTCGACTCCTGGACAGATTTTACTTTCTAATAAAACTCCACAGCAGTTTAGAAAAAAGGAACCTCCCTACCCACAGATAAATGATAGGTGAATTGTATAGTAATGGGGATATTTAAGGTTTGAAGACCATCTGTTCTGGAACATCCCTATCTACAGCAAAATTCTCAGAGAATTACTATCACAGCTCAGGGCAAGAAATTAAACAAAACAAAGAAAACAGCTTTCTTTCAATTAAAAATTTTAAGGATGGTAGGCAGGAAAACAAAATAAAACTACTCTTCAAGGCTTATTGATTTTGAAGCTGTGAATATGCAAATCCAGAAACTCAGCAAGTACAAGCAGTCAGAACTGTGTGTGTCTGTCTGTCTGTCTGTCTGTGCACACCAATTTAAATATCAAATCCCAAAGATTAACAGGCATCTACAGCACCAGGCGATATTCATGTAGGGCAAACTCAAAAGCACTACTGCTGAAGATTTAAACATCACTCTTCTTTCTTGCAGTGCTGTTCTCACAGCCCCCTCTGCCTTTCCCCTTGGGTTTTCATTTATAATTCTGCAAACTGGAGATTAAAAGCTCTCACGCACTGCAGGAGAGATTTATATCCCTTCACTGCATAAGTGGCAGCAGGGGTGCTGAATGAGGGAATGGGCGGCCAGGAATGGGACAGCTGGTGAATTAGGAGAAACAAGCAGGCTCACTGAGGGCTGAGGGCCTGGGGAGGGAGAGGTTTGCTTCAACATGGGGAGATTTGAACTCATCTTGTGCAACCCCCACCTCTTTCATTTCTTCTCCCACAGAATTCACTTGCCTTTGATCATTGCACAGAATGTCAGCCACAGAGCATTGTCAGAGGACAAAGAGAAACACCCAGCCCTTGCAAATCTTGACTGGTTTGTGGAGAAAACATGGAGCTTTGACATGAGAGAGAGGGATCTACTCCAGATAAGAAAATGTTTTCACTGGTTACTGTCTCTTCATTTCACAGGTCTTTTTCCTCCTGCGTTCTTATAGCTTACACTCTCTCTGTTGGAGCAATTCCCAAGTAGTCGCCTTTCTGCAGGTGCAGTGTGGTAACAGCTCTAAAATGTTAGTCACCATTTTGTTAGTGTTAAAATGTTCTCAAGACAATCCTTTTAAGAGAACTGTCACTCAACACACTCTCTAGTAATTCTCTCTGTTGCAGCAAGTCAGAAGATTAAATAAAACATTCCATTTGTGTTACTCATCTCACCTTGTTTTGTACCCTGGACTGGAGTGAGCCTGAGGAAACGTAGCCCAGTTGTAAAGTGTTTGTGTTTACATTGCAGCAGTTCAGTAAATCTTTTCAGCTTCCAGTAAGAAAAGCGTTTGTTTCTGCCTCTCTTACAATGGTCTGAATAATTCTCAAAGCACTTAGCAGAGATTTGGATTTTTAAAGATTCCATTCTGATGCCATTGCAAATCAGCAATACCACCAGTAAGCTGATTTTATGTAAGATCTAGTTCACATTTGCATGCAGTAGTGACAGGAGCCTTATGAGCACTTAGGTAGAGGAGTTAAGACACACTTATGACAAGTCCTGCAGAAATATGATAATTCACTTATTGGAGATGCCGCTGCTCATGTCATCTTGACTAAATGGCATAGACCAGATTAGATTCTAGCTCCCCTGAAATCTCTACAGATGTTGCCATCAACACAAGGAACTCAGGCTTTCACAGAATACGTATTTACTAGGGACTGCTTGCTAAGAGAATTCTCGTGTGTTTTAAATTATTCTGCAGTAGTGAATAATTAATACCCAGAAAAAGTTCAGTATTTCTTTATACAAGGAGGTCAAGTTAGCAGCCTACTGGATTTGAAGATGCTGCTCAAACAAGAATAATCTCTTGTTGCAAAAGCTTTTCGTGCACCTGCACTAGAGGAGTCCTTCTCCTTTCCTTGTCTCTGTACCTCTTTACTATAGAAAAGAATTTACACTTAAGAATGCCACTAAAAATGTGAATGGCAGGTACTGTATCTGTCTATACCAGAGGCAGCTGCTGTTAGAGTGGAAGGTGGAGATGGAAAGGAGGTAACGAGATCCCGCACTGCCCCACAGAATATGAAAGGCAAGAGGGAATTTTGGTCCAGGACAGTTCTTCAAAGAGAAATAAGAAAGGCAATTAATAGGAACACTTCAGATTGACAAAACAAAACACTAATCTGAGCCAAATCTCCAGTAAATACTTCTCATTTATAACTGCTGTTTGTGCATATGCATTTTCTCTGCCACAGAACTACTGTGTCAGCGAGAGGAGAGGTAACCCGCATGGCTGGGCGCAGGGGCAAGCCATAGTGTACCCAGATCCCAGGAGCTGCTTCTTCTGAAATGGAGTAGGGAACTCTTCCTTTGATGAGGAATCTTTTATAATTAGCCTTTCTCATTTAGGCAACTGACAGCTAGCTTGAATCTTTCAGGTTCAGAATCAATGTCTAAGGTGTTGTGCTGCTCTGTAAAGTTAAACATACACTGAAAACAGAGAAAAATTCCAGTGAAAGAGTAAAAATAATTGACAAGCTTTTTACAGGACTGGAGAGTGCAGCTGTAGAGAATCCTTATGTGATCCAAGGAAATTACCATGCTGCCCTGTAAATGAAGGCTCCTTCACCAGGGTTTTATCCTTTTATGAGGAAGCTTTTAATTATCATTTGTCACTGCCTTTCAGATATATTATACAACAATGTGATGGTCTCTTTGGAACCATTTGCTGTTTTGAAATATATGCTTTCAAGAAAAGTGGTCATTTATACTTCTGCTCATGGCTCAAAGGAAATACCAACTTAAATATTTCTAAAAAACCAAACATTATAGGTTGTGTTTAATGGGATGGGAGACTAATTACATATGAGAAAACAGAAATGACAACCCGTCGTAGAAATCTCTTTACCATTATTGAAAATGACACAGCATCACTAAATATTAGTCAACTTCCAGTTTGACAGTTCAATAGTGGATAAATGGTGATGAATGTGCCAGAGTTGGCTCACCCTGACAAACTAGACAGGTACTGAACTAGATGAATGACTGATTTGTGTGCATGTGGGAGGGAGGTTTTCCAGTTGCAGTGAGAACATAAACCAGTTTTAATAGCAACAAGAAAAATAACGAGTGAGGCTGCCTTTAAATTTAACAGGATATTGTGGGTATAAAATTACCAAGATATTTTTGCCTCTCAACCACCATGCATCAGACTATTAAAAATGGATATATATATTTCTTCACACATAGGTGTCTTATAAGTCATTGTCTTTAAATACTCCAGATCACAATCACCAGATTTAAACATCCAGATTACCTTCAAAGCTTTTAGATCATAAACTCCATAGCAAACAGGTTTGGGTATATACCTTAGCTGTATATGCTGCTCACTTTGTGGTGTTTTTCTGTTATGTCTAAAACACAAAACTAGACTGCTCACTTCCATTTGCAAGGTGACAATACTCTAGACATTAAAAACCACAAAACCAGATTTGATCATTGTCCTCCTAGAACAAAACTGGGGACTACCTGAAGTGTTCAGTACTGCCCAGGCTCCTTCTGTCTTTTTTGCCATAGTCCTATCCTGGTCCATTACCTTTGCTGGTCCAGGACCAGGGCAGTTTGCCAAGACAGCAAGGCTCTTTGGGACATAGTGAGCTACCCTCATAGTGCTAAAAAACAGCCTGGGAGGCAATGAATGTTTTCCAAGCAAGGAAATATGCATTTGTTTTCAAAGCAGAACTGGAAACCAGAAAAGAAAGAAGCAAAGTGAGTCTATGAAGGAGTTTAGTTTATGTGATCTACAGCATTAAACTGAGCTTAAAATTCTTCAGGGAACAATAACTGATATAACTATATTTTTTAATTATTTGATACACTAACATATTGATTATGTGAGTCTCAGGAGTCCTCAGCTTGCCCTGGTTGTTTGGAGTTCACTGCTACTTGACTTGCAGATTCAGTGAGAGAAAGGAGGTGTTTCTTTCTGAAGCAGGTGATAAAATTTGAGTAAATTTAGATAATTCTGTGCACAAGGTGAAAACTAACTCCAGAGAAAAAAAGAAGCAGAGTATAATGATAAATTTTGCTGACTTCTGCAGTGGGAGCTCAGCACAATGAGAAGCATATTTTGCTAAGGTAAATAAGGTTTGGTATCTAAAAAATTCAGAAGTCATGATTCAGAGTCAAGATTGCCTCCAAAATCACTGGAATTATGCTGGGGTTATGTGGCTATATTTTGGGCAAAATCTGTCTTCTGAATGCTTTGCCCAGACCTCTCATGCCCTTAACTATCTGTTGGTCTACTAATTTAGCAGGTATCAACTTCCAGCTCTGCAGATCCCTCAGATTCCAACTGAGTCCTGGCCAGACCTCAGCTCTCACTCTGTCCCCATTTCTGCCTTTCCAGCAACAAGCTCTGAGGGCTTCCTCACTGGGAAGTAAGGGCTCCCTCACTGGGAAGTAAGGGCTCACTCTGCATACACCCATGGCGCTCACCTCTAGCAAAATGAATATATGGCAAAGTGAACCTGGAATCACATAAATGCCTGTCAAACAGTTGATGTATTTTGGGTGAGGCATTGCTAAAAAGGCAGCGTTGTGTTTCAGGCCTGGAATTCACCCCTCAAGTTTATCAGCCAAATACCACTTTGGAAGCAGCACTGTTCCCATGGGGAAGTTGAGGGAAGGGACAAACACTGTCCTATTCCTTGGCAGTTCTTCTACAGAAGCCAAATCCTCACCTTCCTACACAGGAAATAAATCAGCCAGTGAAATGACAAGTGCTGCTTAGATAGTTGGAAGAAATAACCAATGACTAGTGCAGATGATCACAAGGGCATGCAAAATGGATTTTAGTAGTAGTCTAAATGTGAACTGACATATTTGCATGGTATTTCACACAATCCCACAGAAGTGACTCTGACAATTATTACACTAAGAAAGCATCCACGATACAGTCAGAACATGAATGTTCAAAAGTAAGCCCAGAACAGTAGAGTCCCACTCTTCTACAATTCAGAGACATCAACAACATCTGAGAAGCATAATGCAGTGTGTCAGGCCAAAGAAAGGCAATTTTCCTTTATTTTCCTTTTAGTCTTAATTTGCTAAATTTTTCTTTTACTCTGCCACCTGACTTTGCTGCAATTCTGGCCAAATTCCAACTGAGTAATTCCCTTTTGCATTTTTTATTTCTTCCTCTAGAAACTGAAACAGTTGCAGAGTTTGCCAGACAGAAATCTACACTTCTGAGAGTGTATCTCAGAGGTCTCATGTAAGAAAATGCATTAGTAAAGAAGACAAGTATCAGGAAAAAAACAAACCAACTTTTATTTCACAAGATATTTTTTTCCTTAAGCTTAAATGCATCTGATTTATGTGGTATTGATTAGTGTTATCGTAGGATCAAAGATCTTCTTTCCTACTTTATGGTTTTATTTTAGTGGCTGTCAAATCTACAAGTAATCCATAATCCTATGGTCCTGGTCTACTGAGTCATATTAAACAATGAAAACATGATGACCTACATCAAAAGTCTTGGTTAAAGTCAATGTTATCCAATAGATATTGCAAGGCTTGGTACTGATTTGGGGTCCAAAAATTCTGGAGAGTTTTATATCAGTAAAAATCAGGCAGCTTCAACTGAATGCTGTTGGTTTATGCTGGAAAAAAATGAAAAATTAATAACAACTCCAATTTATCACCTGAAGAAAGGAGAATTAAACCATCTTGGAATTCACAGTTCACTATATTTTGAATCAGAAAAGCCCTTGGAGTAATCTAGTCTAAAGCAATGCCAAACCTTATCGCAACATTTACGGAAGAGAAAATATCCCTACACTGCAGACCAGATGTTTTTCCACAGTTGCCTCACTTTTGAAGCACAACTTGCTTTGTTATTGCAGGTCACTCGTACATGGCTGCTGGCATACAGAGATCTCCTAGAAAAAAAAAATAACAAGAAAAGCTACAAGTCTCACTATATTAATTCTTCAAAAGCAAGTAAGAGGGATGCACAGGCCACAAATGTAAGTAATTTGTATGCAAGTGCCTGTAGACAAAATGTTGGAGCAGATCCCTATTATTGCTTTGTTCTCACTATGGTGAGATGTGTCTCCTTTTAGACAGCTGAAAGCTCCCTATTCCAAGCGACCACAAGGCTGACCACAAGGGCTTCAGGATCACTGGCACTCCAAGATGTCCTGTGTTTCACCTGAAAAGCCCTCCTCTCTGCAGAAGGTGCTTTCCTGCACATGGCTGAGGAACTGCTAGGAGCTGCCTCCCTGCCTGGCACTGCTGCACTGGGCATTTGGATTCCCCCATGACTGTTGCACATCCAGTGGCAGAGGAAAGAATCAAATGATGCCCCAGATTGAACAGTGAAAGCTGGACTGAAGTTTTTTTCCAAATTTAGGACTTCCCTTTACCTAAGCTGCCTTCTTGATTCTTGGGTTCATGTAAATCATTTAGGTTACTTCCTCAAACAGATTCTGCAAAGGCTTTCTAGAGAAAAAAACATGTGTATATATGCATTTATATACATGCACACGTGTAGATACAGAATTATAGTGAGAGTGTGTGAAGCGGGGCTGACTTATGCACCCACGCATTGGCCGCTCCCTTCAGACACTGCTGCCAAGAAAAGAGCCCGAAAGAGGGCCTGTTTCCCTGTCACCATGGCAACACTGGGTGGAAGGCAGCATTTCCTACCCGGCATTGCGCTGAGCCTCTGTGAGATGCTGCCAGACTGCTGCAACCCAAAACCAGGAGCAATGCCTGCCCTGTGCTGCTCCGGGAGCAGCTGTCACCCCTTGGCCTCCTGAAGTTGCCCTGATGTACCAGCCACTGCCACAACTTCTGCTGGGGGCCCATAGGCAGATGCCTCAGTGCAGGCCTGAGGGGAAGCATTCCAGCTGCCTGTGAAGGCTCGTGGGGATAGAAGGGATGGATGGAGATATCCTGAAGCAGCTGCCCTGCTACCTCCTACCTGCACTGCCTTCAGAGCGACCCAACTTAATGGGCTTTGTGATGTGGGGGACAATTTACCAGAAAAAAAACCCAACCAAACTTAAAGAAACAAAGTATTGGCAAGTTTTTGACCCCATAGCATGCATAAAGGCTGAGCAAGACTGGACTTCTCTGAAATAACAGATTTCCTTGCTGCAACTCTGACAACTAAGACTAACACATTTAAAAAGTATGTAGGTTCACTCAAGTTATTTTTTACTTCCTCCTCTTCTGAGTAACATCTGACTGCAGTAACAGAAATTTAAAACCTTGTGTTATATTTGCTTTAAGGCATGTGCACAAGTCTAAAACCTAGGTAAACAATGAATAAAAGCTCATCCACTGTATTACACCAACCCACTTCTGTG
The DNA here is from genome assembly GCA_033558185.1 of Dromococcyx pavoninus. Lineage (NCBI taxonomy): Eukaryota > Metazoa > Chordata > Aves > Cuculiformes > Neomorphidae > Dromococcyx > Dromococcyx pavoninus. Next base: position 5,509,200 of record JAUMJL010000091.1, on the reverse strand, counting down.
TCCTTGAGAGTCTAATGATTACTGTGACAGTGAAAGACTGAAACTCAGTGTGACTTTTTTTTAAATTTGGATATTTCTTCTTGTGTGAACATGTCTGATATTAGTGGGAAAATGAGTGGTGAAGTGTGAATATGCGTTCTTACAGCTACCTTAGGCACCACTGCATAAAAAGCCTTCTTAATATGAGGTGTGGGCTACAGAAAAATATCCAAGTCACCCAGTGATTAAATATAAATTACCTGCTCAAAGGAAAACAGCACTCATGCACGACTTGTTTGTGTCATTCCCATCTTAGGCCTTGTTAGTTCTCCAATTGAGGTGTGCTGAAACTAAAGCTCAGCTCTTGTTCAGACACAAGGAATCCACCCAGCAAAGACATTCTATGGATTCCCAGCTGCTGGGGAAAAAAAGGTATGGTAAAATGTTGCACAGGAATATTTGGTACCACTACAGAAAATGCATCTAAAGGATTTCATTAACTCTGTCGCTTTGCAAAATACTTTGTTTCTTTTCTTGGTCACCTGTATTTATTCCTTATTTCATTAAAGTCATTATCTCACTTTCTTGCCTCTCCTTCTCCATGCTCTCCCGTCTCTTTTTGGCAAGGTCCTTCAGTGTGTTCCTGACTTCCCCCCAGCCTAGGCTCTTGCCTCCCCTGGGGTTCTTGCCCACATCCTGCTCTATTCACACCAGTAACTACTTTCTCCTCAAACACAACTTTGCAAACATTATCTGGAGCAACTCCTTTGTTAGAGGAGGAGAATACAACTGTGATCCTCACTGCTCAAAACTAACAGCGTAGTTCGATAACACAGAACCTAAACAAGCATGATTTCCTAGGGATTTGTGCATCATGGTTGGTGTACCCCATGCCTAATAGGCACAAACTCTGAGCAAAACTACCTCCAATTGCAGGAAATTCGTGCTTGCTTTTCCTGTGTGAATGCTATGCTGTATAAAATCAGGAACTTCACAATGTAGTCCCTCTTAGTGGAGGCATCACCAGTATCTCTCCCCTCCCCATGCATGACAAATCATGTGGGGAATTTACAATATTTAAATTAAATGTCAAGCATGTCATGCTGGCTGAAATTGGTCATGGATTTAAAATCTAGACAAGCTGAATCAAAAGACAGATGTGTACCTGTTTCAGCCTTCTTTTAATTAGGAAATCCAGCTGATGTCTGGGTTTGGCAGCTTGCCTAATGTTTCCTGTAATAGTAAAAGCAAAACTTACCTGAGGTTGATGAAGGGGCTAACGTAATGGCACTCCTGTGCTGAACTTCAGTGATGCCAGAATTGTTACTGTCCCTTCAAAACTTAAGCTATAGGTATTCTTCAGAAAAAGGTACAAAAGTATAGCTTGTAATAGAACAAAAGGCACCAAAATCACCACAATAACTTTCTAGTCAAAATGGGCAGCTCAGGTCCTAAAGTTATATTTGATCCTTAACTTGGCAGAGGGAGAGAGGAATTAATCATGTACAGGTCTTTCTGCAGATTACATAGTTTATCTTACAATCCAGCACATAGTTTATCTTCAAATCATGAATTTCAACAAATAAAACCAATATTTTAATGTTATTTCCTGGGTTATGAGCTTTCCATTTTCAGCCTTCCTTTTTCCATTTTTAACTCCATGATTATGAAAGCTAAATCTTTGTCTTAAAAAAGACAAAATTCACCAACATTGAATTCCCAGCAACTTCATGGATGGTTTTGCCTAGGACATGTGAAAAAGTCATTGTCTTAGACATCTAGATACAGCAGAATGCTCAAGAATTAGAAAGGGATTTTCTGATGAAAGGTATTTTATCTGTTTCTGAAAACAGACTTCTTATAAACTATCCTTTGGCAAGCAAATTAATTTTAAACTTCTTCCTCAAACCGGGCAGACAGTTAAGAACTTATTCTTTACTCATTTTTACTAAGCTAAGTTTCAGAAGTTTTATCTGTGGCTTGCTGTCAGAGAAGATTTAGTCTCATAGATCAGGAGCTTCTGGCTTCAGCAAGTCCTAAGCATACCCTGCTCCTGCCCCTTTGCAGCTGTGCTTCTGTGTTTCTGTTTGGGAGGACAGTTTTTCCCTGTAAGTTCAAGTTCATTTCATGTCTTTGCCAGATGCGGAAGTTCAGGATGTATAGAGTCAGTAAATCTTTCTTTGCAAGAGGTTTTTGCACATTTTAGTTTTGATATAAAAGACAATAAAGCCTAACCAAGGACCACTGACAACTATATTTCACCAATACTCTGCAGTAAAATGCCAAATCTACATGTAGATATTTATATTTTGACCTAAGGATTGCTTGCATTTTTTTTAAAACTGATAAGACATTGAAATGCTAGATTCCAACTCTCAGCATCAAATAAAAATTCAATACAGTTAACCATCAACCACAGCTTCTTCAGTGAATAGTGCCTGTCTCCTGATTTCTACCTGAGTCCATCATCTTTCATGAGAGAACTCTCTTTGTATACTGAAGTTAGGCTTTTTGCCTATTGGCTATCAGTGATGACTCCCAAGGGCCTTTTAGTAATCAGAGCTCAGGTTTCAGTCCTTCTTTTTCTAATCCTGACCTTGCATATAAAATAAAAGGCAAAAGATGCTAGAGTGGTAGCAGGTTATATCCTGTCTGCTCACAGCTTCTTGAGGTCCTTGGGGATTAAGGTTAATCCCATGCACCCCAATAAAAGTTTACATTTGGCTTACCTACAAAAATCATCAATTAAACATGTTAACTTTTCTTGTAGAAAAAGGCATTCCTATCTTGCTCAGTGCAATACTGAGAAGCATTAGTGTCATGCAGTGGTTAGGATAATATACACTGAATTAGTGTTCAAAAGAGTATCAGATTTTGTTGCTTGAGTGCAAGAGCATAGACCCTTAAACATGTTTCTCTGTAAAGCATTAAGCTCCAATTTCAAGTAACTTTCCAATGTCACAGTGGAAAGAATATTTACCGTGTTTGAACTGGGAAATTGTTGTAACAGAGATTTTCTGCAAAGGGAATCATGCAAACAGGTCAGTCCAACAGGTCTCACAAATGAAACAATGCCCTTGTATTTGTATCAATTGAGTCCCCACTTGCAGGATTGACTAAAGTTGACTTAGAGCTACCACTGGCAACAGGAGATCCATCACTGTGCCATTTCAGTGTTCCAACATCTATGAGTTGCGTGGCAGCCCCTGGTGACAGCTGGGATGGTGCAGTGGCGTGCTGTATTTGCTTCAGTCTTTCCTGCATACTGGGCACAAGCAAGAGCTTTTAATATTGAAGTTTCACTCCTCTTCCCTCCTCCTTCCTCTACTCTGCTGCGGAGTGCTACCGGGACTTAGAACAAAGGAAAGACATTTGTGTTCAGCAGCAACAAGGACAAACCTTTTCTCCTTTTGCTGACACAGAATGTGACCAAGAACACCAGTAAGCTTCAGAAAAATCTCCATGAAAGACGCATAGATGCAAGCAAAAAAATGAAGACCATTTTCCATCTAGCATGCATTCAGCTCCTCAAGGAGCATAACACCACACTGATGTGTTGTCAAGTATGGCAACTCCTCTGCGGAGACACTTGGGTGAGCTGAATCAGTAAGTTTTATTTAACTGTCAGCCCTTCCTACGGCACTGTATCGAAGTCAAGAAATGAGGTTTCGTTCTCATCTGAGTCTCTACAAATAGTGATTTTCAGGGTACTTCAGGCAAGGAAAACTTGAGCTAGGGTTTGGAGGCTACAAAATTAGTATTGTATCAGCAATGTCTGATTTTCAGAAAGAACTGAGCTCAACCTAAAGGAGTGAAGCCGGTTCATGGGTAGGAACAATCGGTGGCAGCAACTTTGGGAGTTTTACTGCCTCCAGATTTGCATATTGGCAGCTGAATTCTCAATTTTTTAATTTGGTCTTTGAGGCCAAAATATGAACTCACTTCGATTTACTCTATCTAAACTTGTTTTCTGAGCAACCTATTGAGATTCTCTGCCTCAAAATAAAATATCAGCTAGTGATAGTCTTCCATATAAGCAGGTTATCCTGCTGAGAGGCAGAAAAATAGACTGTGCTGTTTCACCAGCACTTGAATCTATTTCTAGTGATTTATTTATAGGTGAAAAGGAAGGAAACTTGTCCTCCTAGCTCCATTCAAAAATACCAATTGGCTATAAATGTTCCCAGCTTTCCATCAAGGGATTTTCTTCCTTCCTTCCAACAGCTCTGCAGTTACTGCTGTCTTGTACTGCCTCCCTCCAGATGTACCGATTGCAGGGTTACATTGACAACTACGAAGAAAGCAAATACTCCGACAGGCTGTTCTCCACTCCTTTCCTCTATTACGAGAGAAATGCTGGTTATAGACAGGTTAATAATTACATTCAATGTTAACCTTCTGGGAAGCAATGGCAGGTTACTCTCAGGACAGTTATTGCAGATAAACACTTACTCTTCCACTTACCCTACAGCTAGAAGTCCTTGAGTGGCTCCTTCCTGAGCAACCTTTCTGAAGATTTTTTAAAACATAACTTCCTTTATTTTGGTGAAATCCTTTTCTTGCAGGTTGGGAAAGTTTTGAGTTTAGTTTAATTGGTTTATGCCTCTGAACTGATGGCCTGCCACAGCCAGTGCCGTTTTTGAGATTAGATTCATATGACAACTTGCAAATCACAAACTCTCTTCTTCTAAAAACTGTTCTTGCTCACTTGTTATTTCTCTTCAGGCAAAAAATAAAGTAATTCATACTGCAAATCTCCAATTTTTTATATACATGAGACACAATGTTAATCTTACCATATTTCAGCATCTAGATATGGTTAACCTGCCTACCTCAAAAGACTTTTGAGGCATAATCACATGCATTGCCAACACTAAATTCCATTTTAATTTAAACTGACCCCAGGCCCTCCAAGTAGGCCCATGTCATTACTAAACTGTTCAGACACAGTCATTTTTTGCCTTCTGCTCCAGATTTGAAGTGATCTCTAGGCGATGGTTTCGGAGAAGGAGAAAAACTAACTATCTAAAACAAATTTAAGTGGCTATCCATTGATCTGGTACAAGTTCAGCAGCATTTTCCTTAAGACTGACCCAGACCTACCTTATTATATATGCAATAATAGTCAAATATTTTTCTTACCTCTATCTTAAGTAGGTATTGGGCATACGTGTCTCCTGCGCAGGTCAGCAGAAAAAGAGGCTCTGCACCTTAAATTACTACATTTCCAGTAATATTGAACCCACAACAGTTACGAGCCACTGCCTGAGGCGCTGCAGCTTTGTGGCAAGACATTTCCCAGCACTGGTCCCCCCAAGAGAGATGGGAAAGGTACTGGCTGCTGTGGCTCCCCAGCTCTTGCATCGTGCCAGCTTGCTGCATCATACTGTGTGCGGGTCCAGACTTCGCAAATTTCTGAAACCAGATGATGCCTGGGTCTAAGACAACTCCCCATGGCCAGATCACCAAGGCCAGCTCTCCATGGGACAGATCTCGGTAGGGACAGCTCTACATGGGGACAACTCTAACCCTGACTCTAAGCCTAACTGTAAACCTAAGACTAACCCAAAGCACAACCCTAATCCTAACTTTAGTGGCTCCCCATGGAGAGTTGTGTCCACAGAGTGTTGTCTTGTGGAAACTTGGATGCAAAGAGTTGGCTGTGGAAAGTTGTCCCTTCCTGCTGCTGCCCAGCAGCACAAATTGATGACGGTGTTTCCATCAGTAAAACACATCATGCAAGCAGTCCTGTCCCAGAGAAATGTGGCCCCCAGTCCTGGCACTCAGGCTCACCATGAACCACCGTGTGCCCATCTCCTCTGCCTATTCCAGCTGCTTGGGGACAGGTTGGGTGCTATGTAGTACCAAAGTGACTCCATCATATGTCTTGTTCCGGGTCACAACTATAAATTCTCATTTCACCTGGAGAAGAAAGCTGTCCTTGCAGCCAGTGTCCCATACGCCTTCTCCAGGGCACCACAGATTCCTCCTGTGGGCAGGTTCCTCCACAGCCTGGGGGAGAAGAGGGACGATGTGGGGTCACCTGGCAATGGCTCCCTGAGGTGCTTTTTTGCCTCTGACAATGAAGGGAGGCAGGAGGGAAGGCAGCCAGGTGGGGCAACTGAGCTGGGGGCAGCGGTGGGGGATGGAGGCCGTGGCAGGTCCCCTCTGCTGCTGCTGCTGCTGCCACTCCCTGCGCTGAGTCACTGCACTCCCACCCCTGCACTGACACGTTTCTTAAATAGATGACTGAGAGTATGTGATTTCCATACCAATGAGTCTTCCCTAATGTAGCCTGTCCCGGCTTCTCTTTCTCCTCACTTTAGCAGGAAGCTCATGTGGAATGAATTATTAAAATTGTGTTAAAAGCACCTCGAGAAGGTCTTGCCTCCTCTGTCTTCAGCAAACATGGAGGGCAGTGAGGAAAGGCCTGGCTGTCTGCTCTGCAGCCTTCTCACAGAGGTCTATGCCTCTGCTGTGCCACATGGCTGGCAGTAGCATGGCACCACTTCCCAGCCTTTTTTGAGATAGACTGGAAATGCTTTTCCTCATTCCTCCATTTGCTTTTCAGTCCAGCTCCTCTTGTTCTCAGCCCACGGTGCAGACAGCCCCTCCAGAGAGACTCCACAGCCATAGCCACTGACCTCCCAACCCAGCCCCACAGACTCCTCTGCCTTGGCTTCCTCCCTGTCTTCTTTTTTTCATTATGTTTGTTTGTTTGTTTTACCTATCAGCTAAATATGAGTTTTTAACATCCACCTGTGGTTTTTTACAGGACAAGAACCGTCATGCCTTTTGGTTCTATGTTGTCCATGGAAATCAGGTTTTATGGATTCTTGTTTGGCTAAGAAATATGTCCACAAAATCCACAATCAGAGTGAGATTTAGTAAAAAGGCAATTTTATCAATTTTCTTGCACAAAAAATTTCTGCATACTCCTGGCTTTCTGCCATAGGTAATTATTAATTTGAGGTTTTCCACTGCTAACAGTACATATTCTTGCTCGCAGAAATCAAATCTTCACTCATATTTTCCCTTTGGCCACTGCTTTGGGCAATTGCTTCAGCTGCTTAAATCATCTTTCTCAACAAAGGGATTTTGATGCTAAATGTCAGGCAAATAAGAAAGCAGAGGACAATGTTTTGAAAATACTCAGGTTCTTGTGGATATGAGGTATCATCAAACAGAATTTCAAAGAGAAAATAGAGGAGACTTGTTCTTGCACGTAGAAAACTTGAGTGCTTTGGTGGGACAGAGAAGTTGAGTGGAAGGTCTTCATATCCTCCTAGACTGGGCAAAACTATTTAAGAAAGGTTTCTGGTGTGATTTTGGCGGTTATGAATACGAAATGCACTTCTGTGAATATTCTGTATTGCTTGATTAAAACGAGCAATTTTTGTGACTGTTTTTATCCATGAACTTTTTCATGAATGTTCATTGACAATAGGAGGGAAGGCATGAGCAGAATTTATGGAAATTTGTTTAAAATATGAATGACTATGCTTGAGATTTTTTAAATATATTCATTACCTCTTTGTTACGCATTTTTATTTATGTTGATTTGATTACCTAAAGATAAAAGCAGATGTACAGCCACTCACACCCCGTGACCATTGTTCAGATATGACCATAACATAAGATTACATGAGATACCTCCAGATTTATTCTTTAGGGAGCTTGCATTGATCATAATTTTGAAAACCATTGGAAATCCAGCTGAAAAGTAGCAGATTCTTCCCTAGGGCTGGTCCCAGTGTACATTTCTAAATGGACATGCGGACTGGTGCTGAGTAAAAAAGAGACAAGAACAGTCCCTGCTGTGCCTCCAAGACTGATGCTTGGATGAAAGGAAAAGCACTAAGGGAAGGAAATATCCTGTAGCATATGCTGCTCTGGAGGCTGTCGGCTTATTTGGGCTGTGGAAACATACTTCAGTGTATGGCAGTGGCTCTTCGGGTCCCTGATATGACTTGAAATCTTCAGGCACAATGATGCCTTAAACTTCCCCCAAATCCCTAGGCAATGAAACGATTACCCTAAAGCTTCTTTGCCTCTGGAGATGAAGCACAGTCCCAGCTCAAGAGTCTTCTCTTACAGCACTGGAATTATGTTTAAAAGAACTAAGCAGACATCTCAGAGCATTTGAGCAAATCCTAGAGGACTCAGACATCAAGTTAGGACAAAGACAAAGCTTTCTGATCTCTCTCTATTAAACTGCACTCTTTCAGAGCCTGAAATAGCAGAGCAATGCCTGAGGGTACAATGATGAGGCCTCTACTGGGATTACAATGCATCAGTTATTTCATTATTTCTAAAAATATTTAAAAGAAGACCAATCTCAAAACAGCTTGTTATAAAAGAGAGAAAAAAGAATGGAAAGGGAAAAGGCTTATATTTATGCTTTTATCTTACATTTCTGTACTAAATGTATCAGTATACATATTGTCTATATTTCTCTTAATTCATCATTAAGAGAACTATTGACCTCTTTAGGTGACGTTGGACATCACAGGACTCTTTAGGTCTCTTTACACTTGCATCAGACTCAGGATTATAGGAAGCATAATCCAAAGATGCTGCTGTGAGCAGGGCCACAGGGTGCTAGAATTACACTAGCAATAGTTGCAGTAGCCAAGGGGAATCCATCTTGACCTTTGCTCATTTACATAATTTACAGAAAAGACTTTTCATTCAGAAGAATTCCATACAAAATTAATAGACTATAGTAAAATACAGGCCCAGAAGAGGGACTTCACCTTAGAGTATCTATCTGCCTCATTGGACTTCTGTCTGTTGGTTTATTTATCTACTAAAGATACAGCAATATCTGCTTCTCCCAGTGCCTGATGAGGTGGCCAAAGCCATTACAGCCGGATGTGTGTCTGACTGAGGTGCAAGAGCAGAGTAAGACATGCTGCAGGCTGCTCCTCTGCTGTTGCGATGCCAGTGCCTACACATGGAATGGAAACAGACTAGGAGTCTGAGCCTGTGATATTTGAACGGTTTCAGTTCCCTTCTAGACTTTGACCATTCCTGATCCAATTCTCATCTCATGAGTAGCTGTCCTTCCCTGCAGCAAGCAGTCATGCAACCAGGCTCTGTGCTTTAGTTTCTTTGCACGGAAAAAAAAAAGAACAGGCATAGCAAGAATGAGAGGTTAAACTAAGTGCAAAACTCCACATCTTCTGGAGGGCAGGTAATGGCATTAACTATAATGGCAGAGGTAGACATTTCGTCCTGAAAGGACAGAGAAGATGAATCATATTATGATATGAATGACACAAATATCTGCAACAGTATTAACATGATTAAAAACATTTTAAAGGGCAATTCATTCCCATGCTTTCAGTCTAGGGTAAAGGCTCAGTAGGGGTAGAAGAAACCTCCCCTATTGGCAGATTATTGCATAGCCATTCAGTGCATTTTCCTATGGATTCCCCTGAGGAAATGTATCTTTAAATGGGATAGTCCCAGAAGTACTGGCAAAGACCAGCTCTGCTGGACGGTGAAAATCTTTATTCCTAAAACTAAAGGGGATCTCTTTCATTATCTACTATTTCTGTCTGTATTGTATGGTTCAAAAGTCAAACCACACAGTTCATCAGACTGGTGAGCATGCGTTCACATGGGCATTTTCGTTACTACTTACAGCCTTTCAAGATCCAGGGATGAACTCAACACATTTACCAGGGTTAAATAGGTCTGACTGCTAGTATTCTACCCCTCTCTAACATGTTACAGGATTGCAAAAAATGCAGAATGTAAATTTTTATGCATTCTAACACCCCAGCTATATATGTATGTGTTCCTGGGCTCCTTAGGGCTTCTCACAGACGGATGCATACAGGGAGAAACGCAAAGGAATGTGGAGCGGCACCGTATGCTTCCCCTCTTGGTATGCACTTCCCATTGTGGTGAGATGTGGTGCTGGGCTTGGTGCTAATGTGTGTGCTGTCCTCACATATAGAGGTGGGGATATGGCACAAAAGGATTCTACTAAGCTTTATGTCATGCTGGTGAGGATGGACCCCACCATTCACAAAGTTATCCCTGGTGGATAAACATGTAGGTTAAAGCACAGAGATTAGCTCACAACAGAAAATGAGAAGTAATGGATAATTAGTAACTCAGAGTTTATAGACCTCATATACTTTCCATTTTAAAAAACCCTAACCTTTTTTGGTTCCTTCTGTCTATGGATAGGTTTAGCCTGAATCTCTTGTGGACAGCTTGTATCAACAAGGAGCCTGGAATGGAGTGCTGAGAAGTATTTATATCACTTAGTGGCACTATGCATACTCTGTCCATGCACTTTGAAGTTGCCATGTTAGCTGTGGCCAGCACCTGAATTCATAAGGATTACATTATTAATGTTATTCTTAGATTTTCCCCAGTGGGATACCCCGAGTTCCCACTAATCCCATCAGTGGAAAAAAGTTGCAAATATAGGGCTAATTTTCTCATAGAAACACCTGCTGCTGACAGAGGCCATGGACAGATTTGTCACTCCTTGGTGCTGGAGGATTTCAGACCTTCCAGCCCATGAGGACTCATAGGTGGGATCAAACCCCAGAAGATCCAACCTTCTTTAAAGAAAAAAAGGCATCTACGTGTTTCTCTTCACCACAAATATTTTCTTGTCACCTTGACTGCAACACATTGGTGTCACTGTCCACTGAGAGACTGTCACTTCTCTGCTGAAGAGCAGAAGCTTTTTTATCAGTAAAGAGCATGCCATGCTGTGGTTCGGGACAGAGCATAATGCTGGACATGGATAAAACTGCCATAGGCAGATTATTACCACTTTGAAATGTGACCTGTACACCAAAACCAACCACTAGACTTAGAAAACAGCTTTGGATTTTTAATATCCTTGTGTGGTCATGACCTCAGTTGTGCATTTCATAGGTTATAAGGTTTAACTACTGCCCAAATGTTCCTTAAAACTTCAGGTATTTGATGGTAATTGTAAGCTCAGACTCTGCTACTGATCTGCAACTCAGTCTTTAAAAACACTGTTCACTGTGGGTCCAATGCAAGAAAGCACATCTTCAGCTTTAAACAGATGAATAAGAATTAAAAATTATCTAGTATTACAATGTTTTACCTAAAGTAATGGAATTGCTCATGTATGGAACACAAGAACCAGTTTACTGGGTCTCTGCTCCATCATGGATCTCTTATTAGTTTTGCCTCTTTCTTGTAGCTTCTTCCTCCAAGCCATTTGACTTATAATTCTGACTGTGTGGAGAATAAAGTCCAGATAACACAGTCTAATATTTCAGGATCTTTATGACAAGGGCACTTGACTAAATTAAAAAAAAAAAAAAAAGGAAAAAATACTGTCAAAACCCCTTAATAACTGGATACGTCCCTTTCAACACATTTTTTTCTACTTGTCAGCTGGAAAGGGTAAAATATGGCAGTTTTTTAATTTGACACACAATAGGCTCTGAGTGACTTGTTATGTAAATTGCATTTGTTTAAGTTCAGCTTTAGAGTAAAGAAAGACTAAATGACTTTTTAAAGGAAGAAGGAAATTTACAGGCATGTGGGAGATACTATACAATGAGTAAGACCCCCTTAGCAGAGAGTATAGTACAGAGTAGGGAAAGTATTAAAAATCTGACCATTAAGTCAATCTGTGTCATTTTTTTTAATTGAAAAACACCAAATTTGGAGTCTAACACATAAAAAAGTGTCCTTTCTAAAAGTGAAGCCCCAAATCACCCAATCCAACCACAATGAATTAAGAAAACAGCTTGAGAAATATCTGAGTCTATCATAATGCTGTCTTACTAATAGGCTGTTGAGACATGCTTTTTCTGAGAAATCTTTCATGAACCTGCTGCACAAGCCTTTTTCCAAATAAGAGAGTCTGCTTCCCCGAAGACACGGGCATTAGACAGCACTGCAAAACTGCACATTGAGATCAGCATTATCCACAGCCCACTGACACATTCTCCCCCCTCCATATTTGCTTTTTGTGCCTGTTTAATGCTCTCCCCAGGACGTATGGGCTGACAGTGGGGGATGAGAGGAGGAAGGAAGAGGCAGGGTGCAGTGCATGCCCCAAATTTCCTATTGTTTTCACCAGAGGTTCATATGATGCTTACTGCCAGGGTGGTGGTGTCTGAGGCTATACAGTGTAGAGTAGACAAGGCTCCTGGTAAGATTAATGGGCAAATATTTAGTTTCATTAATCATAACCCACTGGTGTTGATGGTAAGGCTCTTCCTGACCTCATTGCAGCCAAGATTTCAATCCAGACAGCGTAAGCCTGATTAAAGCAGATCTACATGAGATGATGATTAAAACATCAGCAGAAATCAACTGAGAATCCTCCTTGAAGAGATGAAAGTTACAGTGAAAAGTTTGGATCAATGTCTGTAAAAGCAAAGGTTCAGTCTTGCACCCTGTCAGACTGGACATTCATGAGTTTCCACTGAATCCTGCAAAATGAATCATTGTGTGGCATTAGGTTGATTATCTCACCTCCATCCAGTACAAGTTTTCCACCTGTAAAGAGGGAATAGTCAAATCTGAAGACATCATTTACTTCTCTAGAGTTGACAATATGGCTTGAGTCATGTCTGATTTAGGTGAAGGGCAATGCTGGATTTCTTCAAGCCATTTCTTTAGTCAGTATCCTGCTGCTGAAATCCAAGTTCTCCACAAGATACAGCTATAAAATACCTGTGGATTTCAATTTGTAGAGAAGGCAGCTGTGCACATACTCAATATTGGTAAAGAATTCAGGCAATGTTACATTAGTATTATTAGCCAATCTGATTTTCACTTAGCAGTTAATAAAAAGTCATGCTGGAAAGCTACATGTTCACTACCATTGACTTTTAGATTATTTTCTTTCTAGTTCATTTTGCCAGCATAGTCTAAATGTTTGAGACTGTGTATGCAGGAAGGAACTACAGCTGAGAGAAATATTAAAAACACCTTGACAACCCATGATTCATTATTATTATTTTTTTCGTCAAAAGTGGAAGAAGACTAGAAGCTAAAGTTATGGATTTAAACCTCAGTTTCTGGCTTTATTAATACACCACGTACAGATTTTTGCCCTAAATTATGTATTTTCCACTTTTTACAGTGGACATCTACTACTCAAAGGCAAGCAACGTTCTTGTCTTCCTATCTGTTTTTGTTTATCGATAAAGACGTCCCCTTTAATAGCTTAGGCATGACTGCGAATTCCACGGTGATTTTCTTTGTCACTTGTTTTTTGGTCTGAAAGACGTATTTAATCTGGCATAAAGTAGACAGACTCAGCTGCTCCCAGATACACAGGAATATAAATTCTCCACATCTCACTGACGACCACGGCCTGTTTTTCCCTACGTTTACAACAATTTTATTTCACTGATATCAGTAGAGATCTCTCCTGATCTACAGCAGGGTCACTGGGAGCCCTGCAAGCTCAAGTACCACATCTGAATCAGGGTTTCTCTCTGATCTAAAGTAAATGCAGACTGAGAAAAACATCACTGACAGCACCTAGATTATACACACACAACCACATATCAATCAGTCATTCCCATCTACACCGTACACATAACAATACAGCTCTGCCAATTATGTTTCAGTGATGTATTATTGAAATACTTTCTAAAGCAGGAATTAAAACCGTATGATGTGCAAAGGAATAAAATTGTTAAAGGATTACATTAGCTGAATATTATCATGAATAATCCTGATCCGAGAAAATGACGGAAAGATCCCTTTTTTCCTCCCCAGATCTTTAAGCCTTCGTCTTACTCCTTCTTTGTCATCAACACTAAAACAGTGAGTGAATACCCAGAAGTAGGTCACGATTGCTAATATCCAAGGATACCATGTTTCTGTGGTTACCTCAGCACTCCCTCCCTTTCTCCCCCTCTCTCCCTCTCTTGAACCAAAGCACAGCCCCCATACCGCCATTCTGCACCAATGCCACATCTCCCACTTCAAAACTGCTGCCCTTGATTTACACCCACGTTACCACACAGGGTCCACATCACAGCTCCAGGCTTGGATCTGAACGTGTGATGCCTGTGGAAAGAGAGGCTGGGTGCTGAGGTTGGGTGCCACACTGTGTCTGTCAGGCTGTCTGTCCCCTGCCATGATGCATCAGGACAGGATGATGATGGACAGGATGCAGTGGCATTTCTGTCAGAGACCAGCACTGGGGGACACATAGCCCAGCCGCACCTGGTGCGCGCTGTGTGGAAACAGGCAGGCTGGCAAGTATGAGGACATTTCCTCACCCTGCAACACCACCCAGAGTCAATCAGAGAAATGAGGCATGATCCTACGGTGTCACTCCAGCCCCACTGCCCTCACATGTGGCTGAAGGGGTTGTTTCACTTGCACATGTTTCAGCCTGGACGACATAAAATGGACTGGGGCTGCGGACACGGTAACAGAGAGGCAAAGCTTGAGGCATAAACACAAAACAAATCACACCGTGGCAGCTGTGTATAAAACGGCCGGCTGTGCATTTGAAAGTGTGAGAACAGAGCGGGCTGTGCACAGAAAGACAGGCTTCTGAGATGTGACAATTTTAGCACTGACTCATCGTGGGGTACATTCACCACAAGTGTGGCTGGGCCACAGTATTTAAAGGGCTCTGCAGCGATTGATGTTTGGGCAGGCTTTGTATCAGGCTTTTGCTTGAAGGGGATGTTCTTTCCCTTTTTTTTTGACAGGACCCATGGGTTGGTAGAAGTTATTGAGACAAGCAGCTGCGGTTGATTTTCAGCAGTCCTATAAAGTACTGTGATATTAAACTCTCTCATTCTAAATTTGGGACGTATTTACCCTTATTTTTTGTTGACACCAAAGTTGATGCCAGCCAACTCCCTTATTAGACTACTCAAGGAGTGCCCACAGCAATGGGAGGCACGCTGGTCCAAACAAATGTGTTTGCCTTAGAGCTCCTGCTGGTGCATACCAGCATAGCCCGGTGGTGGGTGTTTTAGGACCATAAGAATAGAAGCGACTGAATTACTGAATCCAGTCATGATTGCAGATTTCATGTAATACTTGCTTAATCTAGAAGCATCCAGCTGTCATCTACTCTCCACTAGGCAGTTCCTAGCATCCTGCCCGCCATCCTCAGACAATACTTGCAAAGAACTCTGTGACAATTTTAACCATTTTAGGTACCTGCTGAGTGCCAGGTTTAAGCAACTTTCCACTTTGTCCAATTAACACTTCTGTTCAATTTTTGCCCAACTTGTATACCTTCATATCAGCTTTCCCATTGCTGTCAGCCCCCCAAAAATGCCTTGGAAGCCAATCTCGATTAAAGCTGAAGCTGTAGGTGTTTTAATTACAGCATTTAGTATGTGAATTGGAGGTTCACATGAATTTGGGCTAACTGCTATGAAAATGTGTGCAGATCCATCAGTTTTCTACCTATCAGCTAGCAATAAAGGAAGTAATCAGATAAAGAGGGCAGAGTAAAATCTTTGAGCTCTTGTGAATATATAGGCTGTTCATGGAGTTCTAGGCAAGAAAGACCACTAAACTATATCAACAAACAATTTGCTTTCACCCAATATCATCTGCAGTGAACCACAAAACATGCAGTTTTGACTGGACTTTTCAGAAAGCAGTTTAGTCCTATTCTGACACATCCAGAGGTGGAGAATTTAGGGCCAGAAATCACTCCCACTGTTAAAGAAAAAAAATGCCTAATTTCTCATTTAATTTTGTCTGGGCAGCTTCAGTTTGCAATTATTGTTTCTTATAATGCTTTTCTCCACTAAATTAAAGAATTCTTTAATACCTGGAATTTTCTCACTACGAAAGTACTTGCACTGTAATCGCAACACTTCTCAGTATTCTTTTTGATAAACATAACAGGTTAAGCACTCTGACTCCTTTACTAGGAAGTACTAATTTAAATTATAAATCTAATTTTCTCAAAGCCTTTTTAGAAGTCTTTTCTTCAACTTCAGCATTTTTTCAATATTCTGCTGAAAGTATGGACACCTGAGCATTATCCAGTAGTCCACTAGATGTGTCACCAGTGTCATTTGCAAAGGAATAATCACATTACTGCAAGTTATTATTCCTCTCTACTTATCCAAGAATCACATTCAGCCCTCTTTTTATATTAACATCTGTCAGTTAATGGGTTGCCAAGCCACTTTTATTAATAGAGATTTATCTGTAAATTGTCCAGATACACTGATTTAAACCGTTAGCTAAGTCACACACACCATTTGGCATCTACTCTCCTGGAAGTCAAGAGCCTTAAAGTAAAGGCTCATTTTTCCGTCTGTATGCCTATGACATACAGGAATGCAATTGTACGTGCTTGTTTGTCTGTCCCTTCTCAGGTCAAACAGTCCACTTTCCCCACTATGCCCCAGAGCATGCCAGATCTGTGTTTTCCAAATCTGAACATACAGAGCTTTTTAATTTTTTTTAATTTTTTTTAAATTTTTTTTTTAGCTTTTTTTTTTAGCTTTTTTTGCATGGTTCTGGCATTACACTTGGTCTTTGCAACTCAGTCAAGATTTCCAGAGAGGAGGCTACAGGCTGCCCTTTCACAAAGTGTGGGGTGATCCTCCGAGCCCAAGAGGACATGGCAAGCAGGGAAGGAGACACCTTCAGATGGATAAACACTGTGAGGGAATTGGAAAGAGGGCCAAAATGTGCAGCAGCAACAGCAGCAGACAAAACATGCAGGAGATAAGCGGGCAGGGAAGATCTGCTGTACTGGCTGCCTTTTCGAGCAAACCCTTCTTTCTTCCCCATCATCAACCTTTGTTTTTCAGCTTGTCACTTACTGTTTTACCTTTTCTCCACTCTCCCCTGCAATGTCCTTTGTCCTGCTGCTTTTTATTCCCAGTTGGCTCATTCCCAGTTAAACTCACCCTCCCCTGTCAAAGCTTCTCATGGAAACAGCATTTCTCCTGCTGCTTTCACACCCCTCTTTTGGCTCTTGTGTGTCACCCCCTTGTCCCTTGTTCTCCTCCTCCTCCAGGAGAATCTGAATGTCTCTGAGGCATGGACCACCTAGAGCTGTGCTCACTCAGTCCCTTGTGCAATGGGGCCCCTGTGCCTGCTACTTTTATTTTAAGCTGCTATTTGAATAAATGTGACTGATTGCAATAGCACTGTGATGTGTAGTAGGGAAGACTGATGAAATAATTGTGTAGTGGGGAATGAAACAGCCAGGCTGGTGGAGAAGCAGAGCAGGCATTAGCTGTGCCAGCCTTACATAACATTGCAGGCTGAGTGAGAAGCAGCCAGAAGGAACTCACTTTCTTATCTCGTCCATTTCCTCCCTCTTTATTATGAAAAAAAAAAGAGAGAGAAAAAGAGAGAGAAGAAGAGAGAAGAGAGAAGAGAAGAGAAGAGAGAGAAAGAGAAAGAGGAGAGAAAGAGAAAGAGAAAGAGAAAGGAGAAAGAGAAAGAGAGAAAAGAGAGAAAGAGAAAGAGAAAGAGAAAGAGAGAGAGAGAGAAAGAGAGAGAGAAAGAGAGAGAGAAAGAAGAGAGAGAAAGAGAGAGAGAAAGACGAGAGAGGAAATGAGAGAGAGAAAGAGGAAGGAGAGAAAGAAGAGGAGAGAAAGAGAAGATGAGAGGAAGAGAAGAGAGAGAAAGTAGGAGAGAGAAAGAAGAGAGAGAGAGAGAGAGAGAGAAAGAGAGAGAAAGAGAGAGAGAGGAGAGAGGAGAGAAAGAAAGAGAGAGAGAGAAAGAGAGAGAGAAAGAGGAGAAGGAAGGAAGGAAGAAGGAAGGAAGGAAGGAAGGAAGGAAGGAAGGAAGGAAGGGAAGAAGGAAGGGAAGGAAGGAAGGAAGGAAGGAAGGAAGAAGGAAGGAAGGAAAAGGAAGGAGAGGAAGAAGGAAGAGAAGAAGAAGAGAAAGAGAAGGAAGAGAGAGAAAGAAAGAGAGAGAAAGAAGAAAGAAAGAGAGAGAAATGAGAGAAGAAAGAGAGAAGAAGAAAGAGAGAAAGAGAAGAAAGAAAGAAAGAAAGGAAAGAAAGAAAGAAGAAAGAAAGGAAAGAAAGAAAGAAAGAAGAAAGAAAGAAAGAAAGAAGAAGAAAGAAAGAAAGAAAGAAAGAAAGAGAGAAAGAGAAAGAAAGAGAGAAAGAGAGAAAGAAAGAGAGAGAAGAAAGAAAAAAAAAAGATTGCCTTTACTGCTTCTGCTTGCCTGGGTGCAGGTACCTTTGTTCGCGTTGGAGGTGCCAGCTCAGGACTTGCTCCAGCTCTGATCCCACACAGTTTGCTAGACACAGAGTCAGGTGTCACTGTTAAAAAACGGCCTTCTGATTCATGATTGCTTTTTTTCACGTCTTGCAGTGGATGTGAAAAATAATTTGAGTTTCAATATATGGCTGATGGTGCCTTTCTTCTCTCATTAAATTAATCATAACCCTTGCCTGGTACTGATGCTTATGTCACTTTAGATGGCTGATATCTGCTAACCACCTTTCTGAAAGATTACAAAAGCATCACGAAAATGAGAATGGGGAGATGGACAGATCGATGGATGGGTGAGGGATGCCTCTATTACAAGGAGAAAAGCACAGAAAGCTTGGATTAGGGGTGAACAGCTGGTGCGGATTCAATAATCAACTGCTCTGAAAGAAAAGCCTATTTTTTTCTCATCCCATGGCATTAGAGAACAGGATACCAGAGCTGCCAACCTTACAATTGAAATCTGCCCACACAGAATAGCAAATTCCCCTTGGCTTGCATTTAAATGCTCCTGGCTCATTATAACTCCATGCAGCCTTTAATACATACATGTGGTCTGCATATTATCCTGGAAACAGAGCGCTGCACTGCTTCTCTCAGCACGTCTCTGCCTTCATTTCAACACCAAAGGGAGGGATGGGGTGGGGGAAGAGAAAGCAGGACAGGGAGCTTATCGAGTTTACAGCTGCTGTTGAGCATATTGGTTTGATTCTCACTGCTGGTCAGGATTCATTTCCACAACAGGCAGCAGGTTGTGGTGGGGAGCACTGGTTTAACAGCCTTAGGAGGCTGCTCTTTGGGACAGTCCCTTGGGAACAACACATCGTGCCAAGGAGCTGGCTCACAGCTGGGAGCCATCCTGGCAAGCCATGGCAGAAGGAAGGGCTGCAGCACTTTCAGCTGTCATTATCCAAGGGGGAACAGCTGAGCCAGTAGTACATAAGGCTCAATATGAAAAATAGGGAGGGTTGTTGTCTGTTGATTTTCCCAGGTATTTTTGTGATGCTAAACATGGCAGAATTACCAAGGTTTTCTCCAACCCTATCAGCAGCAGCCACAGCAGCTATAATTCACTTTTCTTCCCCTTCCTGACAGTATGAGTCCATCTCAGCCCAGGAAGCCAGCCCTGGGAGGCCTCGATAAAGCCCCTCTTTTTGTCCACACAGCGCCCCAGCTGTCTACTCGGGCTGCAGATCTGCCCAGGAGCCTGGGGACAGGCTGCGATCTAGAGAGTAGATAGCAGAAATTCACCTGAAAGTGATGGTGACAAATGGGATAGCAAACAGCTGCCAAATGGGAACATTTTTCTCTTTGTTCTGCCAGATGTAAGAGGTTAGAGGCGCAATACATCAACATTTGATTCCATCAGCCTGCCAGTATCTTGGCTCTTGGGTAAAAATAAAGGAAATATTTTGCATTTAATACTGACTTTATTTTGGAATATCAAGATAACAACAGTGAACAGAACTCTTGTTACCAAGAAATTCTGATCCGTAACATAGTACTGAATGTTCAAACAGAGAGATCCCAAAAGCTTGGGCTGCAGGTTTGCAGCCGAACATCCTATTAATAGTCATGTCATACTCCTGCTTATTCAGTGGCCTGTTTTTTAAGGGAAAACATGGCTTGTCTCTGCTGCCCCAAATGCAAGGAGAGGAATGGAAGGGACTGCATGAATAACCTGTCAGCTTGGGTCTCTCCTGTGCCTCTTGCAGAAAGGAAAGGAAGATATTAATGCAGATGATTTTGTTACATAAAAACATGTTGTATCAGGGCCATTTTTAGCATTTGTGGGGGTGTGAAGAACTTCTCCAAGCTGCGTATCTGTTTCATAGGATATGAACTGAGGAAAAGGACAGAGAGTTTTAAGGTAAATTATGAAGATACATTTTATTTAAGCCCACACAATTCTGTACAGGGCTTTGCGTGACAGAAAAAAGATTTTGCTAGCACCTCTCTGGCCTTAGTAGTGTTTTGTAACAGAAAGACCTCTTAATATAATTGGATAAAATTAAGGACACAGTTATCATGAAATTTCAAATAATATGTCTGCCATTTGGCTTCAGAGAGTTTCAGTTTCTTGAAATTCCAAAGGGCTGCAACACTTAATTAAAACAGAATTTTAAAATCAAGAAATCTAATTTTACTTTAATCTCAAAGCCTTTTAGACTTCAAATAGATAAATTTTTAGTCAGGAAGAAGCCATTTTTGAATGAAAAATAAAATCTGGGTGTAATTTAACAAATCGGGTTCGTTATATACAGACCTTCTCTTGATTTCTCAGCAAGTTTCTATCACCCCTTCCACTTTAGCCTCATGGCTCATCCATCCCCAGGGGATAAGCATGGCTCACTTCACCCTCCCACCGGATCCATCTGTACAGAAGGCAGAGTGAACTGTGGCCTTTGGCACAGCCGTGCCAGCCAGGGATGTGTTACACCCACTCCAAAAATGGGCCCAGGTTCTGCGGTAGGTGTAGGCTGAAGAGTGATTGGGACTGGCATGGGCAAAACTGGATTTTGCACTCCTGCCAACTGAGAGTGTCCAGCAACTGGAGCAGCAAGGAGATCCTCTGAGATTTGCTTGCCTGCAAATGTTTTCAAAAAATATTTTACTGTATTATCTCCAGGGCCATCTGAGAACATTTTCCTTCTGGAAAGCAGTTTTGGGGGACTGTGTTTTACTTACAGGAAGCCGTTGCCAAAGGGAAGTTTTCATGGGATTAACTAGAGCTACAGGCTTTGTTTCTCATGCTTTGAAAGGATCCGGGTTTGAAAGGAAAGAAATTTTTAAAAGAACATAAAAATTACTTTTTTATAAATAATCTAAACTTGGAAATTTCGTTAATTTCAGTGCCTACATTCAGTGTTTCTCAGAGCTCACCATGCAATCCACACGGCATATATTAGCTGGGTCACTGTTAGCTACAAGGTACCCAAAATCAGAGGGAGGAGAAGGTGGTTAAGGAGGAGATGGACTACCTAAATAAGTCTAATTTAATACTTGCTGCATCCATGGTAGGCTTAATCCAGAGTATTTTACAGACATGGTAAAAGAATGTTAGTCTCATTTCACAAAATCAGAGGTTTGTATTTTGGACACTTCAGAGTTTAGGAACTCAATTTCTTTGCCACAGGGGTCAAGTTTCTCAAACAGACATTTTAAAATCATCCTGAATCTTCTGCCCCCTGTGGGCTACTGCTCTAAGAGATTCATTTAAAGTCACCCTCTGAACTTCTTTAAGAGGAAAAGAAGTCAAGAATAAATTCCACTGGTTATGTTAGTGCTTTTTGGCGGTAAAATGACAAGAAAAACTCAGAAACCCCCTCTACCTGCCATATTTGCTTCTCAGTACTCCATTCCCTCATTCTGTTGATTACCATCTCAGATTCATTTTGGAGAGACAAGTCCAGATGAAAACCTATCCTGCTGTTAAGAGAATCATAGAATGATTTGGATTGGAAGGGACCTTAACGATCATGTAGTTCCAACCCCCCTACCATGGGCAGGGACACCTCCCACCAGACCAGGCTGCTCAAGACCCCATCCATCCTGTCCTTAAACTCTTTCAGGGAGGGGACAGCCACAACTTCCTTGGGAAACCTGTGCCAGTGCCTCACCATCATCATCGTGAAGAATTTTTTTCTAATGTCTAATCTAAATCTTCCCCCTTTCGCTTTAAAGCCATTCCCCCTCATCCTGTCACTACAACCCTTTGTAAAAAGTCCCTTCCCCTCTTTCCTGTAGCCCCTTCAGGAATTGGAAGGCTGCTATAAATTCTCCTCCGAGCCTTCTCTTCTACAGGCTGAACAACCCCAACTCTCTCTCAGCCTGTCCTCATAGCAGAGTTGCTCCAGTCCTCTGATCATCTTCGTAAACCTCCTCAGGACCCATTTTAACAGTTCCAGATCCTTTTTATGTTGGGGATTGCAGAATTGGACACAATACTCCAAGTGGCATCTCACGGGAGTGGAGTAGAGGGGCAGAATCACCTCTCTTGACCTGCTGATTGCGCTTCTTTTGATGCAGCCCAGGACATGGTTGGCCTTCTGGGCTGTGAGCGTGCATTGCCAGCCCATGTTGAGTTTCTCATCAATCAGCACCTCAAGTCTTTCTCTGCAGGGCTGTTCTCAATCACATCGTCCCTCATCCTGTATTGATACTGAGGGTTACCCCGACCCAGGTGTAGGACCTTGCACTTGGCCTTGTTGCCTTGTTGAACCTCATGAAGTTCACAGAAGCCCAGTTCTCCAGTTTGACTAGGTCCCTCTAAATGACATTGTATCCTTCTGGCGTAACAACTACACCACTCAGCTTGGTATCATCCACAAATTTTCCAAGGGTGCACTCGATCCCACTGTCTATATCATTAATGAAAATATTAAGCAGCGCTGGTCCCAGTACAGACCCACTGAGGGACAGTACTTGTCCATATAGACATTGAGCCTTTGAACATTACTCTCTGAATGTGACCATCCAACACTCTCTGAATGTGACCATCCAACCAGTTCCTTGTCCACCAAAGAGTCCACCCATCAAATCTGTATCTCTCCAATTTAGAGAAAAGGATGCTGTGGGGGACTGTGTAAAAGGCTTTACAGAAGTCCAGATAGATTACCTCCATTGCTTTTCCTATGTCCACTGATGTGGTACCTTAAAATTATTGCTTAGCATTCATCAAAGAAGGAGGCAAAGGAGACAAGATCAATGCAATATATTGTAATGGTAAGGATTCCCAAGTCACCCCTGAGACTCTAGAGTTCAATTTTGGTCACGGTGTTAATAGTAAGAGGAGATTCAGGAATTCACAGAGACTTCAGAGAGGTCATAATCTGTGGGAAACAACAAAACTGCTAAAACTGTGCTTTACACAGGCTGACAGCCCAAGGCCATGCTTTCTCTTTTTGGAGCAGGGAGTGAAGATCTCTGGTATATGCATCTTGAGACAAAGACTAAAATGAATTTGCAATAATAATGCATTCAACAAGAAAGAAAACAAAATAAGGGAAATCTCATCATTAGGAACACTTGAACCTGATTCAAAATAAGATACACACTGGAAAGTGGCATCCAATACCAACTAAGAGGACAGATGAATAGAGAATAATAGAGAGATGGATCTTTCCATTAGAAACATGGAGTTTCTATGAGAGATTTTTTTAACAATAAACAATAAAACCAATGAAATCATCCTCTTAGAGTGCTGCTCTGCACTACAAAAGAGAAAGTAAGGAACACAGACAGGAGGAAAAATATAGTTCAAAGCCTTCAGCATGTGGCTGGGAAGAAGGAATATATCAAGACAGGATTTCAATAAATTCAGTGCCCATAGCAGCAGTCCCAGCTTAGATACAATGCCCCTTGCCTAGCTGGGAGCTACCATTGTGGACACAATGGTAGACCCTGGCACTTCATCAAAGTGTCCTTCTACAGTAACAGCAGTAATTGATGCATCTCTCAAGGGTGAATCAACTAAGCTAAAATTGTATGTAGCTGTGGAAACAACTGTTCCCTTCCACCTGAATAAGGTGCTTAAGTTAGGTGTTTTTAAGTTTTTGTATCCCTCTCTAAATAAGAAAGAGAAAAAGGGTACATCAAAAACGGGTTTCGCTTTGTTCCTGTGGCTGTTTTTCCTGGAAGCTAAAGAAACATAATATCAGATATCTCCAACTCCTCTCCACCCACACTATTGCAGGTGTGTCATTGATAGCAGAGCAATGTGGTGAACTGGGTTGGTTACCCTACCTGGGTTAACAGAAACTCTGCCAAAAAACCAACCAACCAACCAACTAGTCAAATAAACTCCACAGATATTAGATAAAACTAAACAGTTTAGTGAAGGAAATGAGCAGTGCCCTGGTAGTGGGAACATTTGTTCTCCAGAAACGTAAATCATCCTTATGGGTTCACATTAGGAATACAGAGGTGCACAGCAAGTACTGACATCATTCTAGAGAGACTTTTCTCAGGGGCCATGAAAGCTTGAATGATTGCGTGAACAGACACAAAAGGGAAAAAGTTAAAACAGGTAAGTCACAAATTCATTGCAAATCTATGAGAAGTGGAATGACCTTCACTCTTCTTCCCTCATCTCACATTCTTACAAGGAGTGAGAAAAAATTTATTTTACTATGCTATCTTCACTCTTTTTCAACAGACACAATGAACTGTATTTTGTTGCTGTAAACCTACTGCCAACAAAAGATATATTTGTCCTGATGTGCTGCTTTGTTCCCAGCGCTTTACAAAAATTACATTATAGGGACACAAACACAGTATACATTTAAGCACTGTAGTACATTACATTCCTTCTCAGTGATATTTCAATATACACACATAGGAGTTTAGAACTGAAAGTTTCCTTAGCTAAACATCTTCCTCTTTATTCTCATGTATCTATACTAGACCATTACCCTAGATGTTAATACATATGTATAAACATAGACCATGTTGTTTTGGTAGTGCTGTACATGGTGCTGTACATGGTGCTATACATGCACATATCTCTGCCTGCTGAAACAGGACCTGCAGCCCAGCTGTATTTGCTAAACATTGCCTAGCTCTCTTTGATAAATGCTCCCTTTAAAATCTTTCCTCTATAACATTAGAAGTCAATGCCCTAATTTTAAGTTGCCCTTTGAAAGTGAGCCAGTATTCAGATGGATATTGACTCTGGGCCTGCTGTTTTTTCTACAGCAGCATTTGGAAGGCTGCTGTTCTAATGAATGTGCTAACATCTGATACACACACTAACAAAGTCAATAGCACTATTTTTAAAAAAGCATGTGGCTTTACTAAGTACACTGCCACTACCCCGTTGTGCAGAAGTTTACTAGAAACCTCCCTATATGACTAAATTGATGCATCTGTCTCATTTCTCTATGTGCTTGCCAGAATGCGTAAAACCAGGCTTCAAGGACATTCAAAGTCAGCCTCTGCAGCAGAAAAAAATGTGCTTATTTAAGTTTGAAGTGTGTGTGGTAACCAGTACCTGAAACTCTCTTCCAAGAGTCTGTTTTTCCTGATTTCTGACCTACTGTTGGCACAGAAAAGACCTAGGGGACCTAACAGAGCTTTTCACATCAGAAATTACCGTTTTTATGGTTTCTGAATGAATTGAGTGACTATGGGCAGAGAATAAAATGTGTTTATAGTCACTGTTGAATAAATTAATCTCTGCCCTTTTGCTCCTTGTCTTCAGTAGGCAAGCACACTGAGAGGTTCTCAAATCTAAACCTTAGATATGCTGCAGACCATCTAAAACATCCTGTCTTCAAAGCAGCTACTGATAGTATTCAGTCCATGTGAGTGAACAGGCTAGAAGCATTTAAGGGAAAGGAATATGTTTCAGAAGCAAACCCAGAAATCCAAATGCAGTATCTATTCAAGCACTTCTAGTCACACTGACTTGATTCCAGCTCTGAAAATTTGTGTTGTCCTTAAGGAACAGGTTCAACACTATAGTATGTGGGCATATACTTGAACCAGAGACTAAATATAGCATTAAAGAAGTCAACAGTTAAGGAAGTTTTTCCTCACGTTCAGGTGGAACTTCCCATGTTCCAGTTTGTGCCTGTTACCCCTTGTCCTGTCGTTGGGCGCCATTGAAAAGAGTCTGTCCCCATGGTCTTGACCCCTGCCTTTTAAATATTTATAAGCATTGATAAAATCCCCTTTCAGTCTTCTCCAGTCCAAACAGGCCTAGGTCTCTCAGCCTTTCCTCATAAGAGAAGTGCTCCAGAACCCTCATCATCTTTGTGTCCCTGTGCTGGACTTCATCCAGTAGTTCCATATCTTTCTTGAGCTGGGGAGCCTAGAACGGGGCACAGTACTCCAGATGCGGCCTCACCAGGGCAGAGCAGATGGGGAGGAGAACCTCCCTAAACTTGCTAGCCACACTCTTCTTTTTGCACTCCAGAATACCATTGGCTTTCTTGGCCATGAGGGCACATTGCTGGCTCATCGTCAACTCATCCACCAGGACTCCCAGGTCCTTCTGTACAGAGCTGCTTTCCAGCTGGTCAATCCCTAACTTGTACTGATGCATGGGGATATTCCTCCCTAGGTGCAATATTTGCCTTTATTGAACTTGATTAGGTTCATTTCCGCACATTCAGATCTCGCTGAACGGCAGCGCAGCTTTCTGATGTTTTAACCACTCCTCCCAGTTTTGTATTATCAGACAGATTAAGGCAAGATAGAAGATTAAAGAGGTAATACTCTAACAGTATGTGCAAGTATGTCTTCAGTCTCTGAAAAGTTCAGTAATTCAGGATTATAGAACTATGTGAATCTGTCAGAACTAGTTATTTCAATCATTTGAATCTTCAGTGCTAGTTAGTTGCCAAAACATGGCACCAACCTCATCAGAAGGAATATAAATGTCTTCAAACACATTCACATCTGTAACGAGTCATAGATTGGCTGAAAAACAAGCCAAGCAGCTACACCAGAGGAAAAATTTAGACTTTGGGTGAAAGAAAGTTTCCTTTTTTCCTAGTTTGAGCAAGCATTACCCATAGTAGGAAAAATATAACTTTTTTTTTCTTACCTTTACTATATTAAATTTCAACACTAAGGCTCTAAAAGAAAACATAATACCAGAATGTTCATACAACACATGGGTATCCTTCTGAAGTCCTGTAGAACTGATAAAGAAAAGACAGAATATTCTTAGCAGAGATTCAGAGGATATTCACTGAATGAAAATTTGTTAATTCAAAGCCTTTCAAAGAATATTTTTTTACACAATGAATAATTAGACAAAGAAACTCATTGTCACAAGCTCTTATCCAAGTGGAGAACAGAATAAGAATCAAAGTGTAGATCCAAAGATAGAGTAGGAATTTTAATGGGTTAAAAGTACATCATAAGCACAAAATGTAAGAATTTTGGAAGGAGTATAAATCATATTCCATGTAATATCTCACCATGAGGGATAAGGAATGTCTTTTTCTTCATGGCAGATTATCACCTTTAGTCTTCTATGCTGCTTCTTGCCTTGTCCTCCTAGATATCTGGTGGGTGTCTCTGCCAGGCAAAATACCAGGCTACCATGGTCACAGTAACCAATTCATTGCAGCAACGGCTACCTTTTCAAATCATCCCTCTGTCTTTTCAGAAAGGGATAACTGAGAAAACACAGACAGTTTAACAACTGGTTCTTCCTTCTCTTAGAAGGAGCACCAAGAGGCTCTAGGCTACATACCTCTCCAGGTTGCCTGCAGAAGCACAGAAAGAGGCACAGCACGCAAGAGAGATGGTGCCATAGCTGCACCACTGCCTGTAGCACAGGCAGCCATGTGCAGGCAATCTGCTAGCAGGCACAGGCTTCAGGGCAAATTACAGCAGTCTTGTGGGAATCTTGAACCATACTTGTGTGAAAGCCTGGGCTGAAATCTCCTGCCTTGCTACCAGTGGTGGTGAGCTTAAAACTGTGGTGATGATGCCCACTGCTGCAGCAGTCAGCTGTGGCCTGCTGTGATCCTACATATTGAAATGTCAGTATCCCCATTTTAAAAAGACACTTAAGTAAAGAAAAAATTAACTGAATTATCCAATTCATCTGTATATCAAGTGAGATTATCCCAGTGTTCTTGAGCCCATATGAACTTCTCTAACCCCACCTTCCCTCCTACAGAGTCACTGTAAAATTAGACCAAAGTGGCCTCTATATATCTATAAACATCTGATATTGGGAACGCAGAGAAGAAAAAAGACTATTCTGCCCGGCACACATAAGCAGTATCACGTAAACAGGAAAGAGTGGGAAGGCAATCTCCGCTGCAGGCCTTTCTAATGAAACTGTATTTGTGAAACTACAATCCAATAAGGAATAGGCAGGGGAGCACAGGAAACGATCTATAGACCTTCAGCTCATTCTGATCCCACATTCTTCAAACTCAAACTATAACCTCATGCAAGAAGTCAAGAAGCCAGTGGCGGAAAAAGCACCACATGCTGATGCCATGCGAATGACGGCCAGACAATTGGCTGGGCGGTCAGGTTTTGAGGCAGCTTTGGCCATGTCTGGAGAAGACAAGAAGGTTAGGGGAATCCTGCGAAGGCAGAAGAGCCATGAATGTGACGGCTGGATGAAGCAGGAATGAGGTCTGCAGACGTGTTTGTAGTTTTGCTCAGCTCACTGAGCTACCACAAATATTTGCTGAATTCTTCCCCACATTCTTCTGTCTCATATTATTTAATTTGCCTCAGTAAATACAGCCTTTTACCAAAAAAATCAAACTATGACAGACTGTTCTGTGGCCTGGGCATCACATCAAGGTGTCTAGCACACAGATATTAAGTTAGCTTCTGGGCAGATATTCATCAGGTATAACCTGATAGAGTATCAGCTATTTTTTCTCTTCAGTTGACATACCTTCCCACAAATAAGTAACATAAATGTGCACATTTCTGCACAGATCAGTAGACAGTATCACTTTGCACCCAGAACATGGGCTCTGCTGACTTTTCAAGCTCCTTCCATTCCTCAGGCAGTTTGTTCAATCATAATTCATTTTAAGCAGATGATTTCCACAATGCTGGACAATTTCTTCTTTTTTATTGTATGATCCATCCAACTATAGAGGATATTTTGGCACCATGCAAAGTTTTGTTACGTGCATGGATACATCCTGCAGGTTGCAATGAAACGTTTAGGCTATGATAATCAAGGATGTTTCAGAAAGGGAAGAACTTCATTATTTATAGGTTCAGGTTTATATGAGAAGTAGATCACAGCTGATAAGTGTTTCTCTAAGATCTGATCCTCTACCCATTGCTGCAGGAGAGCTGTTAATACTGGAAGGCATTAATATCTCTTACTCAAAACAGTAGATTTGATTAAACCACTAAGAATATCTTCTTCAGGTTCAGTTAAGACCCTTTGTAGCGTGAAACACCTGATAAAAGCAACAGTCATCCAACATAACAGGCCAAACTCTAAGCCCGAATGATGGGTTGAGCAGAGGGATTCTCTGGCTCAAACCAGGATAAGTTCAATGTGTGTGCGTATGTGAGGGGAAAGAAACAGTAAAAACCTGCCCAGACAGCAGTGGGTAATGTTGCAAGAATGACCCCAAGAAGGAGTCAGCATGCACAGAATACAAGCAGACGCATGGCATGAAAATGGCCTGGGTATTGTTTATTTCTATTGTAACCAGACAAATGAGAGTCTGTTTTCATTTGCTATAAACAAAATATTTTTGCTAAAGAGTAAAGCTCACCAGAAACTTTCAAAGGAAAAAAAAACTACACCAAAACTGTAAAGGCTCTGAATATTCACTAGCCATTCAGAGGGACTATGGTGTCCAAAGGACATCTAGTGACATTCTCCTGCCTATGTTACAGACACTTCCAGCTTGCAGCCCTTCTACCCAGTAATGATGGAAAAAATGAAACAGGTACCAGTGTAAGATATCGACCTGTTGTTACATTCTGTGGGACAGATAGAGCATGGGCTCTATTAGAGTGGGCAGGACAACAGCATGAATCTTGTACCAGAGTTCTAATTATTGAATCTAAAATCCACAGGCAAAAAAGAAAAGCCCAGGATTTCCTATAGATGAGAATTTAATTTGCACAAACACAGGTGACGGGCACTTCAGAAGTTTCCATTTTGTATCGTGTTTTCATCTTAATGAGTATTAACATCTTTTTCCAACATGGGAAAATCCACATAACACTGATCAAGAGAGGGAAACTGTAGTTCTAATATTCCCCTTCACTCAGTTGTTAATACTCTATGCAGATGGGTAGGTACATCATTTCTAACAGCTGAGTTTCATTGAAAGGAGCTAAATTCATCACTGTCATAATGAAGGAAAGCTCCAGCAGGATCATACCCAAACTAAACTGAGCCACAGGACTCCTTAAATCTGTTTGCTGTGAACTGTAGACAACACATGGATGCTGTTGCTGTCTGAACCCACTGTACAGCAGGTTCCTCAGGCTTGGCTGCTCTCTGGCCAGGTCCCATGACTTTGGACATGGTAAAAAAAAGTGTGAATATCCTTCTACCAGTTCAGCCTGCTGAAATGGCTGGGCACCAGGGCTGGTTAGTTAGTACTGGAGCTGTTTGAAGGAAGATACAGGGTCCCATGACCAGGGTGGAAGGAAGAGCACGACGATGGCAACGAGCTGTTATATGGCTGAGGTCCTCATGGAATTACAGCCTGAACTGTGAAAGCAATAGGGCTTTTTCTGTGAAATGAAGGCACTAACACCAACTAATACCAGTGGCAACTTTTCAGGTGACTGCCTGTGACCTAAACACCTGCTGCAATAGTGCAATTGAAGAAAAAATTGTCTTGGTCTATCCAGCACCTTAATTACTTGGTTTTGTATTAACTGATCATCTTTTTGCAAGACATTCTTACTTTTTTTACAGAACAGCATATTGTGAAAACTAAATAATTCTTCCACAAGCTGTAAAATACAATCACAGCAAGTGGACGTGAGTGCAAATGAAGCAGCCAGTGCCAGGAAACACCATACACCCTGCCAAAGACACCTTCTTTGTATTTATTATATGTTAAAAAGGCTGCTCTCTACAAGCTGAATTTCAGTCCCCAAAGGTGCAGGACCAAATCACACACTCTGACAGTGCCACTGGTATGGCAGAGGAAGCCTGACACTCTGCTGCTTTGCCTCAGAACAGTCCTGCCGAGCGTAGGAGGACTGGACTTCAGAAGTGATGGGTACTCACAGCTAGTGCCAACAGCAGGGCAAGGTGCAGCTGCTGTTCAGCTCCTGGTATCAGGCTCTGAGGGTATCTCCTGCCTCCTCCTGAAAGTGCTACCTGGTCAGCCTTTCCATTTACAATTAATCAGAACATCATGTTCACAGTGATGTTCATTATAGCTATTTTGGATCTTTTCGCTCCACAGAAACATAGTAGTTTTTGCAGGCATTTATACATCTCAGCGCATTCCATTTTCCAAATTAACCTAACCTCTTAATAGCCTTCTTGCATAGACACTGTGCCATTGGCTTCCCCAAGCAGAACACAGGTGCTTTGCAGCTGAGTGGCCTGCGAAGGCACAGCATGTCCATGGCACCACAGCAAAGGGAAACAGCTGTGCACTGAGAGGGCAAGGGTATCACCTTTTCCTATGCCCCGAGAGTCAGCCTCCTGCTGGATCTGACTATGCACTTCAATAGGCCCACTGGGTGGGATTTGCCCTTGTCTGGTTCTGCCAAGTGATGTAACAGCAATGGAGAAAATACACAGAGGATTTTCCAGCCTGTTATCCAGGTAGAAAAAGCAGTAGGAAAAAGAGAAGGAGAAAGGAGGGTAACAGAGAAAGTAAAAATGAAAGCAAGTAGGGGAGATGATAGAGTGGAAATATATCTCCTGGTTCTTTGGCCCATGCTTCTCACTACTGCAGCAACAGTGCCGTGCAAATCTCCACAAGCTCAATCTCACACTTGTTTGACTTCTGAACCTCCTTACTTCCATTGGAAAGCTAATTTGGAACCGCACTCCTCTCATGGCTAGAAGCCTTTCAATTTCCAACCTAATTTTATTCATAACCATATGTCCACCTGTTCTTGTGCCAGCCTTGTACCATAGCTTAAATAGCTCTCTCTGGACGATGTTAACCTCTCAGTTCTGGTTTCACGTTTAGCTTAAGCTCACTTTATGCATGAGCTGCTGCCAAACAGGCATCCCTTCCCTCCAGTCGGTGGCACAGGCACTTCCTGCATCTCTGCTCTTGACAATATGGTCACTCTTTTTCCTCTGTACTGCATTAGTGCTCGTGCTGTTTTTGAGCTCACAGTTAGCCAGTCTTGGAAAACTCATCCAGCTGAAAATAACCTCAGAAAAGATCCCTGATCACACAGGTATCCAAGCATAAGCACTGGGCCAAGAGAGGTGTCCAGACAATGTAGCACAGGCAGAGGGAAGTAAAAAACCCCTGTGCTAACACCCTGGGCATCAACCTGTTTAAACCAATTGTGAATCCACATCCAATGAGAGCAAGACTTCACTCTTATCCTTTCACATTGCCCAGTCACACTTCTGATTTCATCTTGTCAGATAGATAGTCTGTATTCCAGATATCCTCTGCATTTGTTTCTGCTGGAGTTAATATCTCTGTAGCAGGGAATGACCAGATCTGGATACACTACTCTGGAGGTGACCTCACTAGTTCCCTTTTCAATGGTATTCTTACTTCTCTTTCTGGGTTAGAAAAACATGTCCCTTCCAACCCAAACCATTATATGATTCTAATTCAATGATTCTGTGTCCTGAGACTGCAAGGTTTTTTCCATCGAGCAAGGGAATGACAAGATCTGAAAGATTCAGTGAGATGGGCAGAGAAAGAAGACAAAACTGTTACCTGGGATGAACACAGAATGTAGAGGTCTCTGGGGCTTTGTGTTCTGAAACCTGCCCTAAAGCTCTCTTAGCACTTTTTCCTTCCCAGGGGAAGTTTCAACATAATTAAAAACATCTTCTTGGGTAATGGTGTGAGCATCCTAATGCCAGGGAGGTAAGAGATGATGCTGACAAACCAGGTGACGGCAGTGCTTTAGCTAGCAGTTTCCTCACATCTGACAGATGCTTCTGTCATTAAGCACAAGAACCATCTAATCACATATGCTTCTAGTCAGGCGTATGTTTATTCGTGTTGTTGACCGAGAGCCTACACGTCCTTTCAGATGATATTTTGTAAAATGCAAGAGGTAAACAAATGAAACAGATCTCAGAAGAGTTATGGGAGAAAAAAAAATACTTTCTCTCTAGAGAAAAAAGAAGGGAAAATAAAAAAGAGTCTAACCACTTATTAAATGATTTTGCATTTTAAACCCTGATGGGCTATCTGATCCGCGGTGTTGGGTCCATCGTCACATATTCCCAAGCACACAGTGGAGCAGCATGAGTAACATCTCTTCCTGGGTCCTTCATTTTCAGGAAGAATATAAAATTACTGGAGTATCTCTGAGAATTCAACACTGAATCACTTCACACCTGATGACAAATATGCATACAGATGGGAAGTTCCCTGGTCAGAAAGGCATCCCTCTGCCTAGTATCCGAATCATATAAACCCTGTTGCAGCTTTGATAC
The DNA here is from genome assembly GCA_033558185.1 of Dromococcyx pavoninus. Lineage (NCBI taxonomy): Eukaryota > Metazoa > Chordata > Aves > Cuculiformes > Neomorphidae > Dromococcyx > Dromococcyx pavoninus. The sequence goes on along the minus strand of JAUMJL010000091.1, from coordinate 5,475,936 downwards.
AAGACCCTCATCCCAGGAGCTAGAAGATAGGGTCTGCTTGAGACCACAGGCTGGCAGCACAATGAATCTGCAACCTCCACTTGCAGAAGCTTCCTCTGGATCACATCAATCATATCTTAATATCACAGCACTTCCTTCCCTTTCACAACCCTGCCCAGTGCAGGGTGGGGAGCTGGGGGTCCTTGTCAGAAATGGCTGTGCAACTGCTTGGTGGGATTGTTGTAAAGACACCTGAACTCCCTGGTATGCATTGTGATGGCTGGGCTGGATAAACCTGAACAACAAGTTTACTGCACATCCACAGACCACCGGGGCTATGTACATGTCGTTGAGCCTCACAAGGGACATCTCAACCACGTGCATGCGCTCAGCAAAGCTGCTCTGTATCTGCTTACAAACACCAGTTCATTTTCTGAGGCTTCTGAAGATCTTACTCTAGGTGGAAAAGAGGTCTTGTCCCACTGAGGTTTTGTCCTTTGAAATATCGGATATCTTCCTCTAAAGCTACCTTCACTAGGTTGCAGAAATAAGTGTTCAATGAACTTTAGGAAAAAGTTCTTCACTGAAAGGGTGATTGGCCATTGGAATGCGCTGCCCAGGGAGGTGGTGGAGTCACCGACCCTGGAGGTGTTTAAGGGGAGACTGGATGAGGCACTGAGTGCCATGGTTTAGATGATAGTTGGTGTTAGTGTTGGTGTTAGTGTTGGGATATAGGTTGGACTTGATGATCTCAGAGGTCCTTTCCAACCTTATGATACTGTGATACTGTGATACTGTAATAAAAATCAGGAAGCCAATAGGAAATAAAAGACTTTTTTTAAAATACTTTTTTAAAAAAACCCTACAAATATGAAAATGACCTAATCCTTAGATTAAAACCATATTAGGGGACTGGAAGGATATATAATTGCTCTGCTGTCTGGATTATCTGATGGAGTAACACTCAGAAGCACTACTTGCCAACTGCATACATAAACCTGGTTTATCGCGTCCCCAACAAAGTAGATTATGTTTTTGTGGTGCCCTTATCCACATGTTCAATCAACAAGACTGCATTACCTTCCTCAGTGACCTTCATATTGCTCTCCTAAATTAAACAGCCAGGCATTAGTTGCCAGCTCCAGCTAAGGTAATTAGCTGTGGTGCGAGTGGTGCAACCTGGGGCAGAGCTTCCTGGTGGCATCAAGGTCAATTATCTCAGAAGAGAGAGGAAAGCCCCAGCAAAGGAGACGTCCACCTTGAACCTGCTGTGCATCACCAGGAAGGCTCAGCCACTGTGAGTGCTTCATGTGGAAGTATAGTCCTGCCAAGAGTGGCATCAGGCACTACAGAGAAAGGGAAACTAAACAACAGAGTTTCTCCAGAGCTGCTCTAATTAAGCAGTTAATTAGGTGTGAGCTGAGATGGATGTGTTGCTGCAGACTGTGGGTTTGAAGTCCTGGTCCAAGTCAGAACAAGGGCAAAGGTATAGATTTAGGCTCAGTTGGAATGAAGCTGGAAACTGATGATTCGATCTAGCAAGATTTTCTCCAGTGCTGAAGGACTTTACCAGTTTTACAGGTCAGAAGAACCTGTGTTATAGCAACCTTTTTCCTTCATCTCATTCATCATTATAAACACTGCCAAATCTGAGGGACTTCTGCCTTCTGTGTTTTAATCCTATGTCATCCCCAACCTATGTCATCCCCAAGGCAGACTTCAGTTTCAGGCGAGATCCTCTCAGAGACTCTTCCAGCTTACCTGAGTCCTGAAAAAACGACAAAGGGAAAACATTCCCTATTTTACAGTATTTTAACATGCATTAAAGAGGTATATATTTTAACCAAGAAAAAAAGTTAATTTGGAAGTTTCTAAATATTGATACCTATCTTAAGACAGAAATTCCTAGACATTTTAAAACTCTAGCCATATTGTCCCAGCTGTGATATCCATAGAGAATATGACACAACTATGTAAAATTGCTATGATTGCTAAGTGTATTCAATTATCTCTGCTAGTTTTGTCTCCACATCCCATACTTGCTATTCATCCCAAAGTTCACTAAGAATCTTAAGCTTGTTAAGTGAATTCATGCATGCATTACAAATAAGCACTTTGGGAAAAAATACGGCTATTTTGTCCACCTCAATGTATGGGCATGAACGTAACACTAATCTGTGTAGAGCTGCACAACATTGTCCCTTTTCCTCTTACCCTCCCCCTATAGAAAAAAAAAACAAAACCAACAAACTTTGGAAAATGGGTCATGTGAATGCAGAGATTTCTATAGGAAGCCCATGGAACAATGAACGCATTTGGGCTCCCATTGTCTCACCTTCACACTTACAATAAGAGCTTTGCCAGTGGGGAGGCTACATGGGAAACAAATGGATGGACAGTAAAGATGACGTTGGCATAGAGTGCCAAAGTCCTTCTGCTTCTGTTTCTTTTAAAGACTTGTGCATAGTAATTCCTCTCCTTTGTGGTATATGTAGTGTATATATTCATTATGCATTTGCTAAATAAGTGTTGACAGCGGTCAGCAGAGAGGCCTGTGTAAGTGCTTTTATTCCACCAGCCCCGTTGAGTTCAAACAGTTGGCATCCATGAGTGGCAAGCAAAACACCAACTCTTATGTTAATGGAGATGACAGTGAAGAATGGAGTGAATGAAAGCCCAGTTTCTCACCCACTGACAACAGTTCAGGGGATTTTCCCTTCCAACATTGGAGTACTGAACTATAGCTAAGTTTCATCAGAACTTTCTCTACAAACCATTTCAGAAGATTCATGACTGGGCTGCAAAAATTTACCTGGAGATAAACTCTTCACGTCAGGCTTCAAACAGATATAAAAAAGGGCTGTTATTTTTGTGTGAAGGACCCACAGATGAAACCACTAAAGCACTGCAAATACATGTATTAAAAATCCATAGAGTCAGAAACTGAGCTCATACACATTCAGAGAGTTGCACAAAAGTCAGATTAATTTACCCCAGATGATAACTTAGACTGTAAAAACTAAAGTATTTCTTTTCTATCACTTTTAAGAAACATTATACTAATTTGAAGCAAAAAGTTCTTTTCTGTTAAATTCTGTGGGATGACTTCAGAAGTCTACAGAGAGGCAACCAGTTCCCATTCACTTCCAGAGGCTTTTTCCCCAAGAATTTGAAGTGATGATCAACAGCAATGGTAGTTCTTCCATCACTTCTTCCCTCAGCCTCCTCCACATACAGCAAACTGATATTTTAAACACTCCTATTGTGACAAGTGGAGAATAAATGACATTGCTGAAGTATCACTTTTCAGACCAGGTCCTCAGTATATTTTTTGGTCTGGGAAAAAAAAAATCTACATTAATATTTTCTCCTGACCTTTTGTTTTCGTAATGCTTCTTTATAAGAATTCCTTGAAAAATACAAAAAGCGTCTTCCTGTTTCTAAACTTGAGCACTGGTAGCAAGATGCAGTGTTTTTAACTTGTGTGTCTCAACCAGCTCCAGCCTGGGCTAATAGTGATGGAGCATCTTTACGTCTGAAGGACCCAGCGGAGTAGAGCAGGCTCACAGTCTGTGCCTCTGAAAGCATGGGTCTAAAAACTGGTTTCATCATGGAGAAACCAAAGATCACACAGGGGCCATGGGAAGATAACAGTACTGCCATCATGCTACCTACTGTGAGAATTAAACCTGTCTTAAACAGAGGAAATTAATACCAAGCACCTTATTTACATGGGATCTCATTTGGGACAAAAGCCAGGAAATATAAACATTAGCTTACTCCGCTTATCACTCATGTCTGTGCCTTTTGTTTTTTTGGTGTGACTAGCGGCAAGGATAGAAAAATCAGCTCCAGCTCTGAATTTCCTGGGTTTTGTCAGTTGATGTCACACCCATAACATTATTCAAATGGTGAAGTAGGGGTGGTTGTATGTAATAGATAAATGTCGACAAAGCCCTGTCTAATGCCTTTTAGGTTGCTAGGAAACCCAGCTCTGTAACCACCACAGAGATATCTCTGGCTAGGGGCTTAGATAAACTCTGGCTTGTTTTGATTAGGTGAGCTTTATTGCAGAAAATACAGCAGCATGCTTGACACCGCAAAAATATGACCTGCTACAAAAACAATGGCACGAAGATGATTTATTGCTTGCAGTGCATCTGTGGGAGGACGCTAAGAATACCTTTCTAGCCCACCAAATCACTTTCCCCCTTGAAAATTCCACACCTCGTAATTAAGGTCTCCCATGGTTCCCTAGGACTTCGGCTACTGCTGCTAACACATCTGTGTTAAATGGTGTTGTGGTGAAAAAACATTATTATCCTGTCTTTAATTTCATGTTTCGGGAGAATGGTGGTATTTGTGGTCTAGTGGGCAGAACAGATAACTAAGAATTAGACTACCTCTGCTCTTCTCTCAGCTCTGCAATTTAGTGATTTTGCTTAGAAAATTAGTCTGAATGAGCTATACCTGTAGCAAATATTTATGCAACCACATTAATGGAGGAGTCAAAGGGATATGAGTCTCTCCACTGTTGCTGTACCTTGTGGTGACCTGGGGTTTGCTCAGGGATGCTGAGGCTCTTCTCCCTTCAGTCCAAACCCATCTCTGCCTGTTCATGCTTATGCCAATGCCCTGCTCCTGCCTACAATGTGTCCAACAGGCATTTGGTGAAACAGCGGAAATTCCACACCCTTCTGATAAGTGGTTTCCACCCTTCGCCTCCGAAATGATAGAAAGTTTCCCCCTTGATCTACCCTACTGCAATTTAAGCACCATACTTCTTGTCCTGTTCATAGCATGGATAATGAACAGGCTATTCCTTCCTCTCTGTAGCAACATTTTATATATCTGAGAATAATTATCCTTTCTCTAAACAGTCAACTTTTCTCTAAACAAAACAACTCAAACTATCCTTGTCTTTCCTCATAGAGCATATTTTCCCTAACCTCTTTAACACCATAGTGTATTGCTGTGAAGTCAGAGAAGATATTCTACTATTTATAGACAAAACACAACAACATCTAGGTGAAAGCACAAGTCTGACCACAGGCTTAGTCATCCTGTACCTATGAACTATGCAGTTTAAATCCAGGTTGCTGGCAATAGCTTGGGATCACATAATATACCCTTTAATCAGGAAGGGATCAGGCAGACATGGCTGATGGTGTACAGGGTTGCCAAGGAGTAGTCGAGTCCAGTTGAGGCAGTCAAAAGATGACAGAGACCCAGAGTTCGTAATGGGATGTAAGCAGACCCAGGACTTTCATTTTGATCTAAGTTTACATTTACATATTTACATTTAATAAAGTGCATGGCTCAATGAAATACCCTCTATTGACAGATGCAATTTGTGTCAGTCAGAAGAGACAATCCAGATCAGTTACTAAAGGAATTTAAAAAGTCTCTCCCTAAATTCACAATCAATTACATGAAAAGTTTCATTCATGCAGAAAGTGTAATCAGCCTGTAATCATAGCATTCTTAAAGAAAACTGTGCTCATCAATCTATCTCAGGTAAAGCTATTACAGAAGCTAAAATGTGATCCAAAGGGTGAAAACAATCAGGCTCTCTCCAGCTAATTGTGAAAGCAAGTTTCAGAATAACGAGTTCTGCACTGAGAACGCCACAGCCGAAGTGTTTCAGTTGGGAGAGCTTGGTACTAACAGGTACTTTCCAAACCATTCCGTATATAGGTTAATATTAACATTAGGCATTGCACATTTAACTCAACAGTCTAGGAAGCAATGATCTGGTATGCTTCCCTGCACCTGTGATTAAGTCCTGGGTTTGTATACTGTGTTCAAATGCACCATTATATACTGAGATCCTGTTCAGAAAGCCTGTTTAGACTGTCCTTGAAGTTCACACCTGGAGAAAGCCCTGGTCCTCTGCCTATCCATTAAGATTTGGCCTGTATCCCTTGGGAGCACATGAACCGTGACCACACTCTGGGAACAAATCTGGCATCCTACCAATCTCCGTTGCCATCTGCCATTGGCAGTAAACACCTCCACAGCTCCCCAGCACAGGGATCAGTACAATAGAGCACAACACCAGTATCCTCCTCATAAAGCAAACAAGCCTAATAGATGAATGCAGAGGCTGTTGCTAAAACACAGCACCTGCTTCTGCTGCTATTGCTTCCTCAGGATACAATGTCAAAGTTGCACTAGAGAAAACATCACTTGTTGGGGTGGAGGCAAGGCCAGCTTAAACCAGGGCTATGGATACCCGCACATAGATGCCTGTTAGAGCTGGTTTTGGCCAGATGGTGTTTGTGCACTACTGTTGCCCTAATTATGTGCCTGGCTCTTAGCTGCCAGCCAAGCTGTGACATACCAAGTTGTTACATGGAAGTGCTCTTGGGGCCTGGATGTCATTGTTGGAAAACATGAATGGGAAGCTGCTGATGGAAAAGGCTGCTCATGTGTATATGTTCGTGTGTGTGCACATCTGTGAGTGGTACCCAAGATATGGGGTGAGATCAGTCCCTTTTGTCCTGGCCCCTGAAGTGCCCATCTCTGCTGAAGAATGCCTGAATCACACAACATCTCTTTCCTAAACGCTGTTGTACCTAAACATAAGTTTCTACTCTCATCTCTCCACTAAATATAACTCAGGGAAGGCACCCACCAGAGCTAGGGGCAATGCCAGAGTCGTCGCCTCATGCTTGGGTCCCCACCACCGGTCCTGAGTACAGCAATAAAACTGGAAGAGGTGAATTAATGGCCCCAGCAAGTCTCACCTATCTCAAGGCTTGTCAGGATCCTAGACCTCTCCAACTCAGCATGATGCTCAAGTCCCAGGTGACGGCGCAGCACAGAGCAATACTGTTACAGAATATCAGTCCCAAACTGGTGTATCTCTTGATAGAGGCATGTATGTCAGGTTGCACTAGATCTTTATATGTGCAGCCTTTCTTTTGATGAATCTGCTGCAAGATAAACCCAACTGGCCTCAGCCAGTTCACGGCATATAGACATCCTGGAAGTCCTGATTATGAAAGTCCTGATTATGGAAGTCCTGAATTTCTCTTTGAACCTGACAAACTTTTAGGTTTTTTCAATCACAAGGTTCACTAAAGAAAACCATGTGGTCAAATAATGGAAGGATTGATTTAGATCTCCCCAGATTCATACTTTTCATGCTAGCTAGGAGACTTGTGAGCACAGTCAAGTGACATTTATGTGCATAATGGCACTGGAGAACACTTTTGGGGAAAAGAAATGAATGTGGCCAGGTCTGTGTAAGTAGTATCTGTGGTGTGCAGATCCTTGAGAATACCCCTCTCACACGCACCCAAGTTTCTTCACAGAGGTAGCTATTTAGCTTGATTCAGATAGGAGCCAGGCTGACATGGTTGCATGTAGATGACTGGGAAAGTAGGGCCAAGTAGCATATCTAACTACAAATAGACTATGTAGACGCACTCATAGTCATGGATCATGTTTGTGAGGTCTGAGAGGAACAAGTACAGTTTTTCCAGCTGACGTCTGCACAGAAGTAGTTTTGGCACCTGCATGCCATGCTCTTACAACTCTACAAATAGGTATTCAGAAACATCCCAGATTCACTTGTCTACCTCATGAAAGAAGAGCCGAACGCAATCAATCAGGCACATGACAACCAATTTCTTCCATTGAGTAATGACACCTTCTCTCGCTTCAAGCTCCACTAGTTTGAATTTCTAGTTACCAGAAAACTGGGACACTGTCCTGGCTAGAAGCATAGGAAATGAGTTATTCATTTGTGTATCACCTCAACCCAGTGCCTCACAGGCTTGTGGTGACACAAGCAGGTGAGCTGACTTACCTAAGCATTGCTGCCAAGTCATTGTCTCACAGTCCAGCCACCTCCTCACGTTTGTTTTCTTCTCCATTAATGTTCCTGATCATTCACTTCCCCTTACACCTGTGCAAGTTTGGCCACTCACTGGGCCCAACCATATGCTCATGCATCTCCTTAAACTTGGAGAAACCAACCATTTTCTTTTTGTTGACTTAGGTTTCCCTTGCATTAGCAAGTGGATGTAGGTCACAGGTGGGTATGAGAAGCATCAACAAGAGCTGGCACAACGTAAGTGGCAGGTGAGCACAATTGGAAATGCAAATAGTCAGGGGACAGCAGGACCTACCCCTCCATAATTAAATCAGTCCATCCCATCTTGCAGGATTTCATCTCTCTGGTTTGGCCACACGCCGAATAGGTTTACTGACAAAAAATAGTCTAGGGGATATTAAGCAATTTCCCCTCCAAAAGTCAAGCATCTAACAAAAAGGACCCCTCACAACTCATCCTTTTTATATGAAAGCCGATGATGAAGATAATAAAATCTTAAGCTCAATGATGCAATAGTCTCTGACATAGTTGAAAGGAGCAACGTGAACAACTGACTTTCTTAACTATTTGTCACATATCATCCTCCAGATCAATGCAAAACTCCTCAGATTCACAGGAACACAGAAAATCAAGTTTGTCTCTGCACTCCCAGATGCATTTCCCAGCCTATTTACCAACCACATCACCCAAAGAGCTAGGACAGCAGAGAAGTCTGTTGTCAAAAAGATCTCAATATTAAGAGGTGATGTACCATGCCCATTGATTGAACTCTTCCTTCCCTAGCTTCAGTATTACAAACATGGCTCAAACCCCAGCCAGATCCTGTCTGGGCTGTCTCTGCAGGACTTGAAGACAGTGTCTGACACAGAGTGAATGGCTGAAGTTCAACTAGAGTCAGTGAAGAGTCTGCGTAAATTAGAAATGGAGATCTCCTCAGGGCTGTTAGGCAGACCAGTTCAAATTTCTGAAAGAATATCTAATTTATGCACTTTCTGTGTGCCTGCTCTTACTTCTGCCATGAGGCCAAACTTTTTAATGAGATTAATGATCCATGGGTCACTGTGGCCAGTGATTGATGAGGATCTCAGCAAAATCAATTTACTGTTTCTTTCTACCAAGGGTTGCTGCCACTCTACTGCATGCCAAATTGGGTCACAATTAAGACGATGTAGTTTGAGCTGGTTTTCCCTGACCAGATGCTTCAATTCAGTGCCTATAGTTTGTTGAATACAGTTTTCCGATAACTTCAAGGGAGCCTAATTGTAGCAGTGCACTAACTCACTGATGCTCATCTGCAGGATATGCAAATGAATTAAATTGGATCTTGTTTTCAAAGGGTATCATAAGCTGTCCCTTGAGCTTCATGTCCTTTTGGGGATTATTAGATACATTAACATTTAGCTTCTGCCAGGTGTGGTTCACCTTCCTCTGAGGTAAAGAGCTTACAATGTGACACAGCCCTTGTGCTTCCCTCCTTGCTCTACTTATAAGAAATACAAAATCCAATTTCTTTCTCCTGTTCCTTCCCCCACTGCTTTCCTCCCACGATGTTTTAAAAATCTGACAGTAATGTGAAAAATAGTTGTTGCAGGGCTCTGTTCTCACTCAGTGACTCCTGGATCACATTTGCTACCTTGATGTGCTGCTGCTATCAGGAGCTGAACAGCAAGACTGTTTTTTACTGCTCTTCTTCACCCTTGTATTGCTCTGGGACAGCTGCTTTACCTTGACTCAAACATAAGAACAACTAAGAGGAGGAGATTTTTGCCAGACTCCTGGACTTGTTTTGATCCCATCACCTGCTGGGACAGGATTTGGGGATATTACTCAGCCTAGTGTGAATATTTGCCCCGTGCAGGCCCTCAGGACATTTCATAGCTTTGCAGCTCACCAGGCTATTTGATTTATGGAGTTCTAAGTGACCTGGGACATAACCCCTGTCAATATTTAAGATGATAGATTTTTAAGGTCAGTAGGGACTACTAGCCTTCATTATACCAGAACCCAAATAATTTAATCCAGTAAATCCTGCCTCAAATGCACATCTTGTGGCTGACTGGAGCGTATATTTTCAGAAGCTGCACCAGACTCAATTTAGAGATTTCATTTTAATGAAGTATCCCACTGAGCTCTCTGTGTCCCTGTAACCCCCCTCGTGTGCAGCGCTGTGTGTGATGTGCTGACATCCCCGTTCTTACAATAGAGTTTTTACATTACTGATTTTGGTTAGAACAACGTTATTTACAGAGGGCTGCCAGTATGCTCTGCCTTGCCTAAGTCATGGGCTTATGATGTAAATTAGACAGATAATACTGTCTGTAAACCATACTGCATGATCAGATGGCAGACTAAGCTTAGTGAGATTGAGATTTCCTTTTTAATTAAAACTGCAACACTTCTGTGTGGTGGATTAACACTGAAAGGCTCACTGGAGGAAGTGAATTAAAGTAGGATTTGAATGATGAGAAACTGGCCATTTTTGAGCAATTTAACAGCAAAACAATTGCGTCACTTCCCAATGTCTTCCATTCCTAAGGTCACAGTATCTTTCACTAACCTTTAAAATACCTTAAAGGAAGTAAAATATCCTCCTCATTTTGTTGGTATGAAAACTAGGACATGAAAGTTTGCAATAGCAATGAAATCACATTTGGCTCCTCTTTTGCAATCTTCATCTTGAAAATGAGACTGCTTTTGGAAGCATCTTGTACCCAAGGCTCCCACCAATTTCTATGTGAGCTGAGGTATCTTCAACAGCTCCAAAACTCAAGCCCCAGTAGTTCTTTTTAGGCAAATCATATTATTCCCTCAGACAATGTGTGCACTCCACAGTTAAGCTGCCATTTGAACATGGAGCTTTAATTCCCACGATATCCAGTTCTCCTGGCCACCTTGTCCCAGAAGACTGCAGTAACCAGTGGTGCCACAGACGTCATACTTGCTCTGAAATATCCTGTCTTTTTGATGAAAAGCAGTCTAGAGTATTTTTCCGCAAACTAACCCAAGCTACAAATTCCTGAGTCAGACTGATATGAGCCTACCTTCACATAGGCCTCTAGATTAATTTCTCCCTATTAGACTGTAACTGCTGTTCAGCTGACATTTGTTAACAAAGCTGAGTATAATGGATGGTTAACTTCAAATCTAAAACTTGAACATGAATTCTTTTGCTAAATACTCTGCAATTAGACATAAGCTGAGTAAGGCAGAGACTGCAGTATTGTATCACTAGGAAACGTGAAAGGAGAAGAACTCTGAGCCATCCTTGTTCCATTAAAAGAAAAAAAGCAGATATTTCCCCTGGTTTCCTCAGGCTTGTAAGTAATCCTGAATTAGCTGCTCACAAAGAACAAAATTATTATAATTATATTTCCACGTGCACATTTGCAGCAGTAGATTAGAAAAACCTCTCAACTCTTAAGCAAATACCATATTTCTTCCAGTAAAAAATGTCTGTTGAAAACAACAAATCCAATGTGGTTACAGACATTACAAAACAGAGCAGTAATTTGGTATTAAACCTCAATAAATTATTTGAATAATCAAATATTTCTGTGCTGGCACGAAAGAACAAAAAAAAAGAAAAAAGGATAACACTGCAATTGAGATTGTTAGGGAGGAAAACATGAATTTGTCACCTACAATTTCCTATGAAAGTGATTTCATTCTTCTCAAGCTTCTGTATGAGACAACCTACAGGAAAGGCAGAAAGCCTCTAATATTCAGGTTACAAGCTGCTTGAAAGGGGGCTGAATTTACTTTGAATACTTCAGCAGCACAATGACATCCTCAGCCTCTGGGCTGAGGCAAGGTTAGCTTGTAACAATAATAAATAAAATCATGCTTACTGCATCAATTACCTCAAAGGAAATTAATTTTTAGTTTTATAGAATAACTGTGAACAAAAACCACAATAAACAGCATAGATCACACTCAAGATTAGTACAAGCAATGCCAGATATCCAAACATTAAGGAGATGGAAAGAGAGCCCTCAAGGTACATATTTTGCTCCCAGTCCTCCTCATATTCCCCATTACAGAAATCCACGAGACTGCAGCTGCGGGTAGGCTGAGGGAGGACCAAAGCTTCCACCTGCGCTTACCTACCCCCATCATTTTATGCCAGTAAACTCTGCAATGCAGCAGTGAGTACTCTGCACTTGGGTAAGTGTTTGCTTGTCTCTCGATGTCTGTGCCAGTGAACGTGTGCAGGCAGCAGGGAGCTTTAATAAAGCAAACTCTGCAGTAGACTGCAGCGCAAGCTGATTAACAGTTTTGGTGGTACTGGGGAGCACAGTGAAGTGCTCTGCTTCCCCTCCTCCACCCAGCCTTAAACCTGATAGATCAAAGCTTTGACCAGCATCAGGTGGTTGAAACACAGTTCATTAACTCATGGTGCTTTCTGTCTGCCCTCCGTAGAAATGCTGCAGGAGCTGCTTACAGTGATCACAATACTAAATGTGTTTACTGGAGCTCAAAACAGCTTGTCTTTCTCATGCCAAGATAGCCCTTTAAAATGATATTAATTAAGCAAGCAGCTTTAATACAACAGGCAAATGGCATGTAATCAGTGATTATAGCAGCAGGCAAGGACACGACTTCCCAGAGATTCAGTGAGAAGGGGACGAAAGCAAGACCTTGTTTTCCCCACATCCTTCACCCCAGAGCTCTGACCTGCCTTACTCCCTGCCCTGTTCTCCCAGGTCGTGTGGGTGGCCTTGTGCTGAGGTCTCCAGAGGAACATATGAGTCAGGAGGTCTGAAAAAGGGTTTCCCTTCCTCTTCTATAACAAACCAGCTGGGGAAGGAGACATGTTTCCCCAGTCTAGTTTTCAAACCAAGACAAGGCAAGGCGATGCAGCAATGCAGGGTGCAAAGTCACAGTCACCCCAGATGCCCCCATGGAGCAAAGCTGCAGGCAGCCAGTCGAGCTCAGTGACTAGAGGTGGGAGCAAGCAGAGTAAGAACTACAGGGGAGGTGATGCTGGCACGCAGGGCAGCAAGGGGCAGCCTCTGGCAGGTATCAGGGGCAGGTGCCCCAGCACTATGAAATTCTCATCAGGCAGAGAGTGATCAAAAATTCACCCAGCTGTACGTTGTTTAGCAGAATGAGATGGAAACCAAATTAATAAATTGTCCTAACTCCTGTCCCTGCACTCCCACTCAATGTATTTGCTTTTTTCCCTTCTGTCTTTGCTCCTGTCCTCCCACATGAAAAAAAGCAAAGTTATTTGTTTATCTTCCTCACAGTCCTTTATAACGCCTTATAAAATCATTACCCAGTCTTCTGGGCCAAAACCCCATTTTACAGCTGCAGAAAATGCAGCTTGGAGAGGCAGAGTAACTCAGTCAGGATTTTGTAGCCAGCCCACATCAGAACCAGCTTTCAGTAAGCATTTTCTTTGGCTCCTAAAATGAATCTTCTTCCAACCAGCACTAGAACTTTCTACTGGAGCTGGAGTTACCCATTGCACTGAAGTCGCTATCTTTAGCCCCTTGCCATTTAACTTTGTTCTTCAGAATCCTGGATGCTGCAGAATGTGAAGCCGAGTATATGCTATTGTTCACTTCAGCTTTGTGCTGGTGAAAGAACAAGCACAAAGGAGGGAGAGAAGACCACAAAAGGGGCCGCTTTCTTGTATAAGAGGCTCTGAAATCCCATATGGAAAAAACTCTATAGAAGTGAATAAATGTGATTCTAAAAGCCTATTGAGTTTAAGAGAGAACGCTCTCCTTCCCACATGGTTTTCAAACACCATATAGACTGGTACAGCATTTGAGCACTTAGAGAAAAGAGATCAGTCTCTTTTCAATGCTATGGATTTATCTATATAAAACTATTGCTTTCATTTCCACTAAGTACTTTATGGAAAAGGCCCAGGGAAAAGGATGAAAAGATAACTAGGAAAACAACTTTGATTGGTTTGGTTTTGATTTTGAACTTGTTGCAGAATAGCAACCATTACTATTGCTTTCTTCTCCTGATTCTCGATGGTGTCATATTTGTTTACTTTGTTTATAGGCTTTTCTCTGGCAATTACCACTACAGCATCGAGCAGGGAGTTTTTAAAATAGTGTGAATTCTTGCCTAGATGTTTTTTGAGACGAGTTGCTTGCCTGAATATTTATCTTCACTACACAAGGAAAAGGCTGTACTCAGAGGAAGGCAAAGTGAGTCTTCACGATCGTTTATCTTGACGGATGAAAAAGCAGTAGCAAGTGAAACAGCAGTATGTATTATAACATCTAAAGCCTCTTAGGGGAGGGATAGGAGTGCAGAAGGCAGCAATGCAAACAGAAGGCCTTTTCCACACACCTGCTGCTAGAGGCATGGGCTGTCATTCTGCCAGAGAGGGCCACAGCTGTGCCAGATGTGCAGTGATATGAGCACAATGAAATTCAACATGGCGTTCAGGTAGACTAATTTCTTCACACAGAATTCAGTGAAACTGTTCCCAAATCCTCCTGCACATACATGCATGTGCGTAGGTATGTTACATAAAAGCAGTGTTTACCCTTGAAGCCCAGAAGAAGCATTAAATGACTGTGCATTGCTGACAATTGGACCAGAGTGCCCGAAGGCAGCTTTTCTATGATAAATTTATGTCAGTTTTTATATGCTACAACATCTGGGTCCAAAATTGGATCTAGAAATCTAATAAGACAGCTTGGTTATGAGCAGTCACTCCAATGTCTTGACCCTGATCATCTCCCTTTTTTCAGATGATAAAAATATTGGCCCACTCACTTACAGACTAGTTATTTCAGCTATCTCCAAGTTATGTGATCTTGCTGGCCGGGGAGAAGTTGGCACCGAGAGTCCTAGGCTACAAAAATTTGTAGTCCACGGCTACAAAAAATTTCCCTGCTGGTGTTGAGCACATTGCCCCTCAGTCAACATGGTGCTGTTTTCTCTGTCCTGGTGAGCAGTCCCTTTGCTGCTGGCACACGTGTGATAGGATGTGCAGTTCCATCCCTCTGAGGAAAGTGTTGCCAGACTCTTTCCTGGAAGGACGTCTGGGCTGGCCAAAGCCACACAAGAGAAAAGGGGAGGTTTCCTGGCCCCTGCCTCTCCCCTTGCCCACTTGGGCACTGCTGGGAGCAATCAGCCTTTTGTCTCCCATGCCTTTGCTTATCCAGCCATAAAACCGTGGCTAGCAATCACTCTCACCTCCCAGCAGGACTGGGAAGCTTTGTTTGGTAATGCTTATACAATGCCATGACTGAAACGAGCTGTAGAAGGGCAGTGTTGTAATTAACTATTATTGGTCCTCTGATGTGTGGAAAAAAAGGGCTTTTGCAGGGAGCACAGTGGCATCTTGGTAGGTTACAAGACCATCCTGTGCTGCTTTGTTCCTGTGCACAATGGGAACACACATTAGTTAGAGCATCTTTTTCTTTATGTATGGGGCTATTTCCACAGATCTCACTGCATTTCAGGTCAACTCCTAATTTCAGGTTGCTCCAGCTCTCCCAGTGGCTTTCAGCTCTCCTCCAGATGACAGTGGCCAGCATAACCCTTCCTGTTCCTGGGCCCATTTCGGTGCCACCATGGAGGCTGTCTAGCTCCACAGCAAGTTCAACCAGGTAAGATTAGGACTCATCTCAAGCATCATCCTACACATTGTGAGTGCCCAGCATGCCTGGACTTAAATGACTTAGTGTTGGGTCCTAATTAATGATGAATTTTCAAGGTTAGTATTTAACCCTGTTAATTTTGCTGTTCTATTTCTTAAAGAGAAAAATCCGATTAAAAGGTTTCAGAATTTTTTTCTGCACTGGCTTTCCCATCCACAGCAACCAGTACCTGCGCCAACCTTGTGGGATGGTTTCATTCATCCAGTCCTATTCAATATCTTTATTAATGATCTGGACGAAGGGATCGAGTGCACCCTTAGCAAGGTTGCAGATGACACCAAGCTGAGTGGCAGTGTTGATCCGCTTGAAGGAAAGGAGGCACTGCAAAGAGATCTGGACAGGCTGGATCAATGGGCTGAGACCAACAGGATGAGGTTTAACAAGACCAAATGCTGAGTCCTGCACCCAGGACACAATAACCCCATGCAACGTTACAGGCTTGGGGAAGACTGGCTGGAGAGCTACCTGGAGGAGAAGGACCTGGGGGTGTTGATTGACAGCCAGCTGAATATGAGCCAGCAGTGGCCCAGGTGGCCAAGAAGGCCAATGGCATCTTGGCCTCTATCAAAAACAGTGTGGCCAGCAGGGCAAGGGAGGTGATTGTACCCCTGTACTCGGCACTGGTGAGGCCACACCTCAAGTACTGTGTGCAGTTCTGGGCCCCTCACTACAAGAAGGACATTGAGGTGTTGGAGCGTGTGCAGAGAAGGGCGACGAGGCTGGTGAAGGGGCTGGAAAACAAGTCCTGTGAGGAGCCGCTGAGGGACCTGGGGTTGTTTAGTTTGGAGAAGAGAAGGCTGAGGGGAGACCTCATCACTGTCTACAGCTGCCGGAAAGAGAGCTGTGGGAGAGCGAGTGTTGATCTCTTCTCTCAAGTGACAGGTGATAGGACAAGAGGAAATGGCCGTAAGTTGTGCCAGGGGAGGCTCAGACTTGATATTAGGAAGAATTTCTTTACTGAAAGGGTAGTCAGGCACTGGAACATGCTGCCCAGGGAGGTGCTTGAGTCACTGTCCCTGGAGGTGTTTAAAAAACAGAAAACAGATAGATGAGTTTTTGAGGGACACAGTTTAGTGGATGATGGGTGCAGTTGGACTCGATGATCTCAAAGGTCTTTTCCAACTGGAAGATTCTATGATTCTATGGGTTTGTGCTCTGGCTCTAACCGAGGCTGTGCAGCCATGCTGGTAACCGTCACTTTGGTATTCGTCTCTTTTCTTACCTTGACAAATTTTATGAAAGGCGTTGATGGAGCATTTGCCAGGTCCTTTCATGCGTTCTGACAGAGCCACTGTGTGTCACACTGTGAGCTTCTCTTCCCACATCTTTGCCCCTCTGATGTTTTCCTATCTGCTTACAAAGGCAGGGGTTTTATTCTAAGTGTGTGCATATTATTGCCTCATTCTTGGCAAACTCCAAAGGATGTCTGTGTATCTCATCATACAGCCTGACACAATATCCTTCCCAGATAGTCCAGATACTGTTCTGCTTCGTTAACATATTTCTCACTACTGTCAGAGCCCAATAGAGTTGTAGGAAGAGTGGCGAGAGTGCAAAAGGTACTAATGAGATTTTTGTGTGTGCCTTTATGGTATTGAAGACCTTTATATATCATCTCTCTGTGTATCATTCCCGCTCAGGCCACTGCTGGTGAATAAGTTCTGTCTGACTCCTGCATCAGCTACACTGCATCTTGATTTCCACTTAAATCAGTCTCCTACCTGTAAATACTTAATCCTGTCAGCCTTAGAAATCACAAGGCCACTGGAACAATAGGGAGAATTTATACTGCAGTTTTCATCTTCACAGCAAATTTCAAACAAGAATGAATCAATCTAACGTGGGACATGACAAATGACTGCAAGGCTGATTTTACAGACTGGGCTCAGAAAATCTGAGGAACTTGCTGAAAGTCATAAGAAAAAAATATGGCCCAAACTGTAAAAAGAACAGATGAGTTTGCAGTGCCCTATACTACTGAATTTTTACATTATGTTCTCAGATGATACCCTTAAACCACTAGGCAGTTTATTTTCTGTGTCCTACACTGCATCACTAGCAGTAGAACCAGGACATTCTCTGCCCCCTCATTGTGTCAATGATATTCATTGATGTAACATATTCTTTCAGTGGAAATGAAAACTAATTATTGGAAGTTATAGGGCATGTGATGACCCAGTGCCTGGCAGTGCTGAGTACCTTGGTGGAGTGCAGGATGTACTTGAGGCTGTACACAAGGAAAGGTCTTTGTATGGAAAATGATTCTGCAGGCGTCGGAAATGTACTCCGTCTCTCCCCATCATTACAAAATGCTACCAAGTGGTTTTCCTGTGCTACTGAATCTGCTGCTCCCTGCACCCATGTCTCTCTCTTTCTGTTAACATAGCTGAACAACTTGCAGTTCAGTCACTGAACCACAACATATTCTTATTTCAGTCTACTATTAGTAGGTAGCTTTCTCATTTGACAGACTAGGATACATCTGCAACTTAGAGATTACTCTGGATTTTGGATTATTCTTTACAAATCCTGTCCATAGAATGCCTTTTGGTGGGATAATAATCCACTTTGCTCTTTAGGAACAAAGACAGACTGGTAATAAGTGATTTATATTGCATATTACTGTGCTGGATCTGCTGTGCTATCATAGCAGACCTGAAAGTTTGGTTAAGCTTGTAATGGAGTAATGTAAGAAATTAGCATATGTGAAGGACTGCTGAAAGTTCTAGGAGGTAAATACAATGATGTGGAAGATGCCTACTGACTGCAATCCCAACTCTGATACCAATAGGGCCCTTGGGCTTGGATAAACCAGATGTTATGCTTTGCTGTAATAAGCTTCTGAAAAATTAGTCAATTTTTTTATACTTCAGAGGTGGGGTTTGAGATGAAATTATTAACCAAGTAGAGTGTTCTTACCGTGTAAAATGAAGAACCAGTGATTTAAAAAAAAAGAAAAACGTTAGCTTTCACATCATTAAGAATCCCTACAAAACCAAAAACTTCCCCTCAAAGGAACCAGAGCAGGTAGTGGTGTGTAACACAGATTCTGCATTTAAATTGTGCTTGGAGGCAAAAAAAACCCATACAGAAGAAGACATTGGCCTTTCCCCAACCCCCTGGGTATTTCCTGAATATTCCTGAAAAGATGGGAGTCAGGAAGAAAATGTCCAGAAACTGTAGGTACATCTTATGTTCTGGTACAAGTGGAAACAGTCTATGAAGGGCTCTGGTGACACTGTTTTTTCCTCAACAGCTCTGACCCCATATTTTCATGTGGGCAAAGCGATTAATTCTAGAAAAAGACAGGGTATTTAAAAAATGCTCCAGGACAAAGCCACGTAATTTGCTAGAAACTAATGAATTACATACATTCATGCTTGTCTTTCATTCTTTTCATTGTCCACACCCATGGTCCACCTCACTTCAGTATATTAAAGATCAGAGACCCTGTTTTAACTTCAAAGTCGGGGATATTAAAAAGACCCAAACCTGTCAGCAAGTCCTAAAAGAATGGTATTGCTTTTCTCCATTTACATTTTCACTGTTTTTTATTATTTTTCCTACTTCCCATCAGAGCCGTGGGAGGCAGTGATATCTTTGGACTATTGCCCTATATTTTTTATTCTGTCTTTTTCTTTCTTTTCTGGCCCATTCTGGAACAGGAAAACAATGTGGGTGGCAGGAGGGCAGCTTCCACCATTTCATTAAAAAAGCATTTTTTGTAATTGAAATGTCTTGCAGAGGCCCTCATTATACCTATTATTATACAACATTTCACCATTCTTACAATATTCAGCTATTATTATTTCAGATTCAAATCTATGTACTTCTGTTCTGCTATGTGAAGCCCATCTACGTCCCCATATATATAGCTGCTAGCCAGCTGGTAGCTGAGTAATACGTATCAATGATGTTTTAATGGTGCATTGTTTCAATATATCACCAAAAAGATAGTGCTTGCCTGATAGATTAGTGCCATACATCACTGTACCAAGGTGTTTCTTATGATGTATTGCCCAAACAATGTCATTGGAAAGGAAAAAGAGACACATAACTAACGATAGGTTTTAATTTACTGCATTTTAAAAACCACATCTTATATTCTTAACATAATAATAGCTGACCTAGTCTGAAGTGGAAGAGACATGATATTAAAAGAGAGATCTGAACCATCACACAGACATCACAAGATAAGCCCTGTACCTATTTATACTAGCAGACACAAGAGAAAGGAAACGGAGGATTGAATTTTTTTTTTCAAAATCTATGTACCTCTGATAAGAGAGGTGGGGCCTCTTCGACTCTCAGTTGCCTTGATCCATGAAACACTTCCTTGCTGGAGCTGGAGGTATCGTTTTTGATGGGGTAGTTCTTTGCTTTTTTTTTTCCCTAGCCAAGTTATGATGATCCACCAGGAAAGAAAAAACTCAGCAGGAATATGGCTGTGTCAGTGATGCACAATTTGAGGCTAAATGTTGGTTAATTAAGAAAGATTGACATTTGTGGATAAGGCTCTTGCCAAAATCCAGCTGGCTTGATCCAGCTCTTCTGCTTGTCTTGGTATGGCCGGCTGTGCCCCAGTACATATGCTGGGTTTGTAGGGAGAAAGATGTATGGAACTTCCAGCTGTTCACCCTCTTTAACTCACAAACAGTTGTGACACAAGACTCAAACCTATGGTTTTGCAACCATGGGCCACTAATTTCACTTTAGTTGGAGCAGAGAGACATTTGATTGCAGAACTGCATCCTATGTATGCTCTTGGAGACATTTAACAAGTGTAGCATATACAGCTCATTAGTTGGACCAGTACCCTACCACCTGCTGGTGGCTCCTGCTCTGATAAGCAGTCACATATAGCAAGAGAGTATATTGGGGCAACAAGAAAATAAAGAGGACAAAAGGAGGCAAAAAAGAATAAACTGAGCATCGAGCTGGTGAGGGCAGCAGCAGAGTAAGTCATCCCTAATCATATGCCAAGTAGGACTTCTGGAAACTGTGTGGCCAAAGTATTTCTCTCATCCCCCGGTTGCATATATCCTAGTGCTCATATGAAGAAGTTGCAAGACAAGCAATCACATAAACCACTTAAAAGCGAAGTCTGTTGTGCACAAAGCAATTTTTTCTTCAAGAAAAATACTGCTGCACATGCAATATGAAGTGCGTTGAGTTGTCTGATCACTATATGTGTCCTATGTGTGTGTTTCCACTGACATCAGCTGGAACAGTAAGTGAAAAGTAAGGAAAAAACCAAAATTATTGTTATTAAAGTACAAAATCCCTGTTCATTGTTAATATCCAGTTATGTACTTAATGTGTATCTAATGTAGAAAAAATGCACTAAGTAGATAGTGCTCTCCAGGCAGATAGACTGCCTGTAGATAGATTCTCCAGGCAGAAAATACTAGACTTTAATTAAATGAAGTAAACATCTCATTAAATGTCTATTTCTACAGACACTGATGAACATTGTTGCTGAAGGGGCAAAGGAAATAAAATAATAAATAAGGTAACATGTATTCCTTAACAATTTTGAGTAGCAAATATCTCCTGTGATCTAAAAAGGTATAACAAGAAATCCTAGTATATTAAAATACCTTTAAAGATGTAAGAAAACTGATCTCTGATCAACTCAGCTAGAAATTAGACCACATATTTCCGCTTGGCTTTTTAAAAACTCCTACTCTGACTGTAATGCACCATTGGAGAAGATAACATTATTTATTTTAGGATATTTCACACTAGTTGAGCAAAAGCTCTCAACTGCAAGGCAACCTTGAAAAATGTATAGAGAAATTTGAGCAATAAAGACCTCAATTTTAAATTTTTTTTTTTCAGCTTCTACTTACTCTTTTCACGCAGAGTGGCCTACCTTTTATCCTACCTCTTCCTGCAGGTTGCATGGTGAGATTTGTACTCATCACGTTCCCCTTTACCTGCAAAGTTCAGCACAGTATTTTTGCTCAAAGCCTGTCTGGAACAGTGCTAGGCCTTGCCAGGTGCTGTGTTTTCTCCATTTGTCATGGGATGCAGCTTATCCACTCATATCTGGTGCCTCTGATATAGCTTTGAGAAGGGCTCTGCTCACCACCACCCCCACCCAGTTCCTCTCGTGTCTCTTTCTTCCTTTCCTGTTTTTCCTTCTCCACCCTCCCCGCTGACCATGATGTGCCACCAGACCAGGGAAGTTCCCCAAAGCTGCCTGGTGCAAAGTGTAAGTCCAGGCCAGAACAGGGCTGTCTAATGGCCACTGGGACCTTCCCTGCTACCCCACCAGCTCCCACCCTTACTCTGCTCCTGGGCTGTGGGGAACATGGCTTTTGCCATCTGTGCGGTTTTCCCATACCATACCCATCACTGTATTCTGTCCATTATTTTAGAGTTTCCATGCGCTGGCAAGCTGTCGGCAAGCTGTCAGCGAGCCTGAGGAGCCCCAGGAGCTGTGTTTATCCCAGTGCTCTGTTGCAGGCAGGCAGCTCTCCTCTCCCCAGTGTGCTGCAGCACCACCAACTTCAGCACTGGGTTTTGATCAGCTGTAACACTGCTGTACAGGAGAAGGCACAGCTTTGTACACACATCTTGCATTACTCATTCATCAAGCTTGCCTGTGTCGTTGCTGGTTATTTACAGAAGACCCTGTCTTTCTGTCATGCCCAATGTTGTTTTTCTCTGAAGCATCAGATATAAGGCATTGCTGGAAGCAAGGTGCCCAGTGTGGGTGATCAAACTTGCTTCATTTCTGCCCTGGAAATCAAGATCAGTCATGGCTTACAGTCCTGCGAGCCAGATGGTTAGCAGGGCTGTTGAATTCATTCCTTGGTCTTTCTGTGCATAAATCCAGCTAAATGCTTTTACCTTCCTACAGTTGGCACATGTGCCTAATGATGTGATCTTTTACATTTTAAGTATTTATTCTCTATTTAATTTAAACCCCTGAGACTAATCCTGGTGCTTTAACTTAGCCCTCAACTAGTTGCACTGAATCATCTCTATCACTATTCAGTGATCTTCAACAAATTGGCTTCGTATACTAGTAGGGCACAATACTTTTTCTGTTTGTATTTTGGGGGTATTTTGGAAACAGCTACTGCTGATTTTTTTAGGTATTACAAGGCATTAAACTGTTGTTTCTGTCTTTTAAATTATAGATGGTCTCCATAGAGATACTGAAGTTCTACATTGCTCTATTGAATTGCCTGAAGAAGTGGCACTTAGAATTACATTCGGAACAATGCTAATTAGCAAATGCTGAATTTTAAGCAAGCTTCACAGCAAGTTTTTTGTCTGATAGGAGCAGCAACCAGCAATTGACTGACCAAACTGACAAAGCTGAATTACAGACAACATGCTATTTAATTATTCATTAGACATTTTACAGGGTTAACTATAATAGGCACCATTCCTTTTCTGAGGAATCACCGAGCCAAGCATAAATGTCTTAGAAATCCAGCATAATAAACAGTTGGAAAGAATCAGCAAAATGAAATCTGCTTTCCAAATTGCAGATTTATTGAGGAGGGAAGAAGCAGAAACAAACCTTTGCAGCCATTTGATAAGAATGGCCCAGAGCATGTATGGAATAGAAATAACTTGTCAGGAGCCCAGTCCTGCTGATAAAGCTACCGTAAGAAGAGTCTGGTGAAGGGAATCATTGCTGAAATGGGAGGAGGGCAAAATGTGCATCCTCAGTCTAGAATTAGGCCTGGGCAGCGCTAGGGGAAAGAAGATGGAGCAGAGCTGCCCACGGGCCCCTGAATCTCCCACTGTTGCTCAGAACCGTGGGTGTTCTGACTTGCATGTATGTAGAGGCACAGGTCCCCCAGTTCCCTACATGGCTTACCTGAACATCCACCCCACTGTGCGGAGGCGTCTTCATAGGCTGGCCAGAAGGTAAATCTGGGTGGATATTTTGACCAGCTTAGATGTGCCAGCAGCTGAACATAGAAGCCAAACATTGGTTCTAGAACATATTAACCTGGCAGGGTGCAGGTAAGGAGAAGAAGAAAGCTTTGGAGAAGGCTTTTGTATTAGCTAAGATCTTTTCACTTACAGAATAAGCCATAGTCAAAGAAAATGATTGCAAGAAGGAGAAGATATATGGATCCATACAGAAGCCACAAAGTGTAAAGAAAGATCTTGGATCGATGCTGATCTAAGCTCAAATATACTTAGGATATGGAGACTGGGAAATACAAGTTTATTCCACTGTTTTGTTTTGATCTAAGCATTTCTTGTGCTAGCTAAAGCAAAGATTGAGTCTGCTCCAGCACAGCCAGTGAATGAGGATGGTGTTCTGCCTCTCCCAAGCCAAACGAAACTGAAATGGAAATGCTGCCCATTTGTAGAGACTCAAATGCAGGAGATTTACAGAAGACCCTGCAAGCAGCACTGCCAAGACTGTTTCAGATGGTACTAGGCTGACTGTAGTTATCTGTGGTTAGACCAGCAGACTATCCTGTGGAACACAGACCAGACAGATAATTTGGGGCTACACTTTGTACCAAGATTTATACTTGGAAGAGTGAAGTATAAATAACTTCCATGCTATGTCCTCTCTCTGGAAGGCAGGGGAAATAGTGATTGATGACATTGCAGGCAGGATGGTTATAAGCGACTGATGTTTGTGGAGACCATTGATCCTTAGAGGGAAAAGTATTTTTAAAATGTACCAAAGTGATAGTTCAATTTCAGTAATAAAGTAGTGTAATCTCTTACCATCCTGTATCAGTCTTCGTTGTAATTTTGTTACTTAAGTAAAGACAATGACTGATCCTGGGATGATCTCTGAAAGCTAAACGTTCTTCCCTTAATGTGTTCAATGTTTCTGTGACTCTCTCAAATGCTTCCCAGGCATTAGACACAGCACCACTGTTAATGATGGCTTCAGAAATGGAGAAATGATCAAATCAGTACATCAGGCTTCACCTCACATGCATGTGTATGTCAGCCCTCTGGAATGGATGTGCTACCCACGGATGTTGTTCAGCACGACAATAGGCATTTAACCACCATCTGCTCTGTGTTGGGGAGAAACATGAATGCAAAACAGGATGACTTCAAAACCATGCACACTCCCTTGGCTGGGATAATGCATTGTATATGAGGTATTTGTTTGAGGTGATTATGTTTTTTGAGAGGAGACAAATGAGTGAGCAGCACAAAACCTATTTAATCAAATGGAATCAAATGTAACTGGTAATGCCATTCGCTGCAATGGGGATGCTTCGCCATCCTTATTATAGTATATCTACCTCTATCGAGGCTACACTTTAACTTACTATAATAAAATCTATCTATCTAAAGTGGTTCACAATCTAAAGTAAGTTATTTGGCTACTACTGCCTTTTCATATCAGCAGTCACTGTACTTGCCACAAGCATTTGAATGATCTGTCATAGGATAGAACTGGCCTGCAAACAGTCTCTATACGCTGCAATTCTGGTAAATAATACCTGTGCTGAACCTGACTGCAAGAATGATCTCATCTTGTGTATTATTTTCTGTGCATTGTCCACCATTATTATTGCATGTCCCAAAACACAGAGAAGGCCTCATGAAAGGATATGATTATTTGCCTTTCCCTTTCAGCCTGCATGTTTTATCCTTGCTAGTTTTGTCAGTGGTGAAAAAAACCTGGGTGCTGAAGCCTGCAGATCTCTTGTTCATTCCTGGCACTGAATCCCGCACACATCTCAGGTAGCAGTTGGTCTCCTTTAATGTGTCCACTGAACACGACACTGTAGGATTATACACATAAGGGAAAGCCTGAAATAGGACCTTTTAATTTGACAAATGGGAAGTACAAAGATGCTAGGCTGCCACTGTCGCTGATTAAGACAGCTCGCTCAGCAACATCCAGGCACATCAGCTGACATCAGCACAGTTATATAGGTTTGAGTGAGCGTGCAGTTTCTCCAAGTCACCAAAATGTTCATAAATGATCACGCAAAGAGATTAAAAAAAGAACCTGGTGTTTACCCATAACTGTCTCTCCCCATTTGTTTGGTGTCAGCTACATAAATACCCACTTCTCCATTATATGATTGCTTTATAATCTAGGCTAAGATCCTGCCTCAGGCATGGCATCCACAAGTGGATTTGCCCTGCTTGCATGAAAAGATAGACACTTTGTAATCACCCCAAGTCCCAGACTCCTAATGCTATTTCACAGTCTGGAGTGTTCATGGCGAAAAAAGCCACATAAAGGAAGACACTGGCATGCTCATCTGGGACCACGTGCTGAGCCTGCACTGTCCTCCCTTTAAATCGGCCTCATTTGGGGTTGTGCAGCCTTAAGGCAGGCAACAGCAAAGCACACCTGATCCACACAAAGGGGAGGTGGGCAGGGAGTTTGGAGGAGAGGGTCCCAGGAGGCTGGGAAAACAAGCGCAAGCAGGGAGTGCCACAAACAGGTTCCAGAGCTCTCAAAAGCTCAAAGGATTTTAAGAGTGTAAAACCCCACTGAACCTCAGTTCTCTCCTCTGGTATTTTCCAGGATAGGAAAAGAGGAATCTGGGGTTGGACACTTGACTGAATGAAACAAACAGAAGTGAGAATGAAATGTTTGCTGAATAGGTGTTGGGTTGGTTTGGGGTTTTTTCCCCACTTAAATGTGTTTTCCTGTTACCTAGGAATGAATTAGCAGTTGCTTCAGATCTGATATCCAAATAATGCACCTCTGGAACTGACCTGACCATATGGGTTCTGGCAGCACCTCAGTTTGCAGTTTCAGCAATTTGGTCTGTCCAAAAAGAATCTGAATCCAAACAGTGCTTGTAGTTTTATAAGAGCGGGTCTAATTGATGAATTAATCAGAAATAAGAAAAATAAAATTAAAGTGAGTAAAGGAATTTTTAACTGGAATATAGGCAATTCAACATTTCTGTATTTATTATTGTAGTGGTGCATTACTTGGACGCATCATTTCAATCTACGTTGGTCCAAGAACTATGAAGCAGCAGTACTTCCTATCAAAACCTGGATAACAACACATTAGCAAGAGCACTCACTCTCCCAGGAATGAAGACATCTCCTTAGACTAATGTTCAGTTTCAGAATTTTCTGGCTTTTGGTTGATTTACCCATGCAGGCATAATCTCACTATGCTGCAGGCTTTTATGTTTCATTTCCTAGCTTTCTAAAGGAAACAAGAAAAATAAAAAGATAATTTAATGCACTCCACAATTACTATTTAAGCATTACATCATAAGAAAGGCTGTCACTAGTAAGTGGTTCCAATGACAAGACAGAATTACTTAGCAACTGCAGAGAAATCATTAACCCTTTTGTAAGCACCATATCCACGACTGAAAGTTGAAATATGTTGCAGGGAACAAATGCATATGCCTAAGTGCCTGAAAAAAAAAGAGCTTCTACCACCTTGTGATTATGGTGTGAACATTTTGCTGTGTAATTCTGAAGAGATGTCCAATTCAGTTCTGTGAAAGAACATATGAGGATCAAATGGCTGTGAAGGCAGCTTCTCAGAAAGAAGGGAAGCATGATGAATCATACTAGTGCTATGTGTGCAGGCGCAGAGTGAAACACAGGGTTTTTTCTCTATCCTGAAGACTGTTTAAAATATTGCTGAGAGTCTCGGGAGACTTACAGCCCTCCAGAATCTCATATGATGTTTTAGGGAATGTATTATATTCACCTCGCACTCCAAATAGCAGAAAGTGCTAAAGTTAGCTGTAACATTTAATTTTAATTAAAATAATTTAATTAATTTTAAGTAAGATTCACATGAAGAAAAGAAAATATAATCTGAATTTTGACATGATTTACATAGTAACAGTCAGGTGCTGAGGAATGAAACACCTGCTGGGCACCTGTCAGGCCTGTGCCATCTCCTGATAAAATGGTACCAGCCCCTGAGTTTGTGAACATCCCAGGAAACTTCTAGGATTTCTCTTGCTTTGGTGCTGAGCATCTGCAATCCACACTGAGAAAAAGAGCAAGGACCTCCACTGCAGCTGCAGCTCATACCTGCTAGGAAACCAGCAGCAGAAGCAAGGGCTGCAGGCAAGGGGGAAACTGGAAGAGGCACCAAGAACTAGGATGAGACACACGACGAGACTGGCTGCCAGCGGGGCAGCATCTCTATGCACTGTTACCTTCTTTAAGATCTGTCTTCAATTTGAAGAGCTTGCCATCTTTTCATGTCATGATATTGCACGGAATGTTCATATCCAGAATGAGAACACCAGACACAGATAGAGCTCAAGTCCTGATGGTTTCCATGTGTCTAAACAGTGGAGAAAATAGGTGTGCATCCTCCTGTGTTCCCTCCCAACACTAAAGAGGTTTTCAGGCCCTCAGAAAGTCCTCCATGGGACCTGATAGAGAGTCAGCAGGCTCTGTCTGTCTTCAGACACAGCCTTTTATTTTTTTGGACACAGATGTATAATAATAAGCACCACAGTCCAATTTGTAGGTCTTTTCTTAAATTGCACGGCTTGCAGTAGCCATTGAACGTAAGCAAGCCAGGAGATTAAGGAAGTGTGAGGAGAGAAAGAAAAACTCAGAAAGGGCAGCAAGAAGAGTACAATATTTTCTTTTCAAGTCCAGCAAAGATGGTCTGAACAAACATCACTCTAATTGGAGAAATTCTTCAGTATTGTATTCCAAATAAATACACTGTCCAACTCTATTACGTATGATGATGTGTATTTGTTCCAACAACCTTTAACTGGGTACTGGGACTGCAGTGTTTTATGTGTTTCCATTTTAGATGACTAAAACAAGATTTGTAATATCGCCCCAGAAATATATGATGTCCCACTAAATCACTACTTTGATATGATTATAAAAAGACTGACTTTGATTACAATTACATTTTCATAAGCAATAATAAAGTGGAGCAAAAATGCAAACAAGCAGATAGGACCTAATTTGTGTCCTGGAAAAGCTAAGCCAACCTGGAGTTGACACTCTGCTTCTCGCTGGCTTCACTAGAAATCTCTCAGCATCTCCTAGGACTGTTGAGCATCTGCTAATATCCACCCCATCAGTGCAGTTCCAAGTCCTCATTGTCCACATTACGTGTTAACATAAATTATAGTCAGTATTTGTAAGAGCTGATCCAAATACTGGTGAACACCTTCACTATTTTACCAGGTTAAGAAGGCTGTACCTACTCAAGCCATCAAGGAAAAGTATCATCATCAGTGTTATGAGGATCAAACCATATAAAATGATTTTGCAATATTTTCATATAATAAAATACACACAGATATTAAAGCCACTGATCTTGTTGCCTACAAATACTGTTGATGCCTAGGAATTTACAAAACTATCCACAGAGCTTTGTGAACTACCTTTACAACCTGAGCCAAATCCCAGACTGTGATCCTTTTTGATGTTAGGACAGCTTTTATAGTACCCAGTTCCAACTGTTGTCCTTATTTTAATTAACTGTTCTCTTAATAGCAACAAGATGCTGTATGTGTTTCACCGCAAGGAGATTATTACAGAGTAAGTTTGTTAAATTCATTTGGTATGTGACCCCACGTCCTCTAACACTATCTAAACACTGGATTTATGGAATAACACTGTATTGCCTGCACCACCCAGACACCTAAGCCCTTGCACCACATACACAGAAACTGATTAGGAAATCGGCCTGAAGGAGCAGAAAAAAAATTAAAATAAAACATGGGAATTGTTGCTGTAAAGTAAAAAGTGGCCCAAAAGTGGGTAGTTCCATTAGTACAGTTGCTAATGTAGGGCAAAATTGCAACTTTAATGGAGACTTTCAGTAGAAATCATAAATGATCAATGAAAATACCAGTCTTTTCAAGTGCCACATGGTTCTGTAGAGAACTCACAACAATTTAACGAACAATCTGTTAAAGAAAAGAGAAGCAGCAAATTTTGCCCTCAATTAAAGTCAATGAGATTGTGTGTAAAAGTGAACTGTAGCTCAAAGTGACATTCTTGTAATATTAAATATTCATTGAAATTCTGCATTAATACATTTATTTTTCTAATGGATCATTTCATTCTGTGAGAGTGCACAATTTCCTTTTTTCCAGTATAGTACTGTATATTACCCAATCACATTGAGAAAACACACACAGCTTCAAAATTGTGCACTGAAACTCAATCAATACCATCTCAGAAACTTTACTCAGAGGGGAAAATTGGTGAGAAAATATCTCCTCTATTCATCAACAGAAGTCTTAGCTACTTAAGAAAAAGGCCAGATTTTTTTCTAAAATATTTGCTGCTCTGCAGTTCCTATTTTCTTTTCAACCAAGCTAGCGCTGACTTTGAGAACCTGACCTCCTGAATAATCTGCGAGATATGAGCTAAACTAAAGCTATTATTTATTTAAATTTCTATTAAACTTAAAAAAGATAAATACAAAATGCAGTATCAGACAATGAGGCGATTAAAAAGTTCCCTTTTGCATATCCTGACATTTGTTGACTTGAACACTTTGCATTTAATGTCTTTGTTTATTTTCTTTTTAAAAGGAAAAATCTCCCTTTGGGTGATGGCAAAAAGATGATAGTCAAGCTTCCCCTAAATATTAATCCTGAGGAGTGACTAAGCCAAATATATTTGCTTTAGAGCTGTTGTTTCTATCTTGATTTTATTTTATTTTCTAAGTCAGGAAAAGTGTGAGAAAAAGATATTGTAATGGAAACTAGGTTTCATTCTTGACCATAACAGGTACTGGCAAGATCTCACTATGATTTATGTGTGTGCATCTTATATTTCATTCCCTTATCTTTTTAAATGAGTTGTGAATAATTCAGAGAATGGCTGGGTGGATAACAGAGCTCGTGCAGCCCAAAGATCAGAATTGTCTAATTACCCAGTAACGGATACAGCTCGGAAGTGGTAACACCAGGTTTCCTTACCCCACCAATCCGTGGCCCAGGGCTCACCCCTATGCATGAGCCCATTGCTGTCCAGCTCCCAATTAGTATTCAGCTTGTCCTTCAAGACATCCAACAAGGCTGACAGTGAAGATAATGTTCATAAGAGGCCACTTGCCCTGAGGGAAGTCAACTGCCTCTATCAAACTTGTTCCAGCAAAGAAAATAAAGTACTTGGCATATAGTAACAACGTACCTGCCACTATTGCCTCAGACCAGGCTTCAGCCTCACCAAAAAGAGGCTCATAAGTCTTTATTAAGCTCTTATTATTATTTCCCATTAAGTTCTCCTCTTTGAGCATGCAAACCAAAAAAATCAGAAAACTTTTCAATTAAGACCAAGGAGAGTGACTTGACAGTGAGAAAACACCAAGTTCACCACAAGACTCTTTCAGAAACATACTAAAATAAAGAGTCCTGGCTATTTAGCCCCACTGCAACTGTCATTATGAAGACAGGAGATAGGTTTGGGGCCAGCTTTTGGAAGATTCAGACAATCTCTTTATCTATTTCTTTTTGGTAAGGATTGAGCAAAAATTATTCAATTCTTTTTCTCCCGTGGCTATGCACAGAGCAGTGGCTCCAGAGCTATGCTCCTCTAATGGCAGAAAACCTTTCATTTCCAATGTAGGTTTACCCTAGGCCTCTTCCTAATCATTTGTCTTTCTACCAGCACTGTCCTTTGGCTTAAATTATCCTTCCTTTCTGGTATTTATTTTCCTGATAATAATTATAGAGATCAATCCTAAAAGTATTAAAGATGTTCGTATTTATCCAGAAAGGAAAAAAATAAAGGAAGACATGTCTGGCATGCTACAAGGAAATGGGGGGTTGGGATGTTTAAAGGTGTAAAATTTCTCTCTACATCTGAATTTCAAACATGCTGTGTTTTGGGGATGAGGAGGGGAACAGGGGATGTTTTGTCTGATGAATAAGATAGAGGCCACTTACAAAGTTTAAATCTAAATTTACCAAAAATTTTGGTGAGGGTCAGCTGCCAGTATTTAAAGCAGATCGCTGTGTACAGCCCGCATCCATTTGTAAGAGATTTCCCTCCCTGTGTTATAGCCCAGGCTGCAGCAATGGGAGCTGCTGAGCTGAGACCAGTTTCCTCCAGTCCCTTCAGTCTGCCCACATGCAAATGTCCCGACACATTTCCCTGGGTTGGGTGGTCAGGGCATTATGTGCCAGCAAGTCGCAAGTGCCAGGCTCGCGCCAGCTCCCAGCTGGCAGCACAGGATCCAGTCTTTTGGCTGCTCTGCGCCCATGGGCACCAGGAAGTTTCCGCTGGGCTGGAAAGAACCAGCTCCATGGCTGACCTCCTTGAGAAGAACAGTAAAAAGCAACGAGCAGGGAGCTCACACCAGCCTGTTGGATCTAATAATGACATCAACAATAACAATAAGTCCCTTTTCCTGTCCAGCCCTGTGGAGCAGCCAGAGTAGGCTTTGAGTACGTAATCCCCAGCAGTCGCAGTGTTGTGTGGAGCTCTCCTGGCTGGCTTAAGCTGGGTTCATCAGCTGCCAGCACTGGCAGGAGCAGCATTGTACTCAGCATGGGCAGCAAAACCTGCCTGGGAAGCGGCGGATGCCCAGTGGGTACCCAAGCCCGAGTCCCAGCCAGGCCAGCACACGTGTCCACCACAGCAGCAAGCCCCAGCCCCCACAAAGAGTGACAACCAGGATGCTGGCAGCCAACAGCCCTTGCTGGTTGAGCAATCCCCAGTCACTGCTGTGTCACACTGAGCCTTGGCCTCAGCTTGCAGGGTGGTCTGCAGAGGCATGTATTTGAACCTGAGAGCTGTGTTTGCTCAGCCTGCTGAAAACGAGCACGTCTATTTAGCAGCTGCAGTACCACCAGGCTGGGAAACTGAGTACTGTCCCCTGTCATAACAGCACCTGTGACGGGAAAATCAGCAACCACAAGTACGCACATAGGGTGACAATATAAGCAGCACTCCTCTGCAGACACCCAAGCAGGCATTTGCTGCCAATAACTTCTGTTAACTTCTTGCAGGTTCCATCTGAACCAATGAGCTTGGTCTGAGTGGCTCTGTGCCATATTCCTTTTTCTAGACCGTTTGCTAAACTATTCAAAATGAGGAAAGTGTTTGCATTTTATTTTGCCACTAAGTAGTAATTTGAGACCTTCTCTGTAGTCTTTATTTCACTAGTTTTAAAATTGACGTGACGAAATAAAAAATTAGAGCTAGAGGCTAAAGAAAGGAGCTAGAAAATATTGTACTGTATTTTAAACCATTCACAACTTTTCCAGGTACACTTTAAAGCTCTCATCTGATAGTTTTCAATCAAATAGTCCACATTCAAGCTTAGTCCTGTGTGAGGCTTCACTCCTAAACTGCTGTCTTCTAACTTTTCAAAAGTTGAGGAGAGCTGCACATGAGCAATACCTGGATAGAGAAAATACCCTAAAAAACCAGAACCCAGCTTGGAAACACAGACTACAGGAGACAAGGCCAGCTTTAGAACCTAGGCAGAAAGCCAATCCACCATTGCTGTCATTGCTGGAACTGGAAACAAAAGGATTGCATCCTGCTCCTCTTAAGTCACAGTCCCCTAAACTCCTGCTCAGCTGCTACATAACAGCTACAGTGTTGGAAATAGTTTTCTGAGTTCTTGGCCATGCCTGTAAGCAACTTGGCTTCAACATTTACATCCAATGTAGGCCCTGCCCCCCTGGGATCTGTGCAGTAGGGTCCCAAGTCTGTTTCCTGATGACTGGGGTGCACCAACATGGTTACCATCCTTAGATGCCCTGACAACCTCACTATCCTGAACACAGCACCACTGGTGCAAAGATTTGGGATGCAGATTTAACCTCTCCAGGAAGAGTAAGAGATGAAAGACACTCTTGCTCATGCATTTTGTTTTCCTCTGCAGCAACTGGTGGTCACTCATTCTGTGCAAGATGGGAAGCTGTGCAAAGACAGAAAGAAGCTATCCCTGTCCCCTGTATCAATAAGGACCACTTCACAATCATGGATGTCCCTGCCAGCACAGCCCTTGCTGCAATCAGGCTTGGAGCACTGAATTCTCTCGCAATGGAGATGCTTTTCAGCTTCCCAGAATGAAGTAGTTAAAGCTCAGAGAATGGCAGGTTATAAGACATGACCCCAGGGCTCATCACAGCGGTATCTGGTGACGGCAACTGTGTGATCATCAGTTGCTTGCCTTCCAGATAAGTGGGAACGGGCATGGCACTGGACAAAGCTTGTACAGGGGAATAGCTTTCCCAGCAGTAAGTCTAGTTGTCACCTCTTCATACGTTTCCCCCAATGTCCACATTAAACACGTCCCTGCTGAACACTCCCTAAATCTCCTCCTGTGTTCTTCTGCTCTAACACGTGCAGGGAGTCTGACAGCTTAATGCAGGCTGTGATGGCTTTGTTTCTACAGCAGGGCTGCTACAATTTGTGTCAGGTTGCATTCCTAAGGCTATTTGCATGTTTCACCTTTTTCCGTCTATTTTAGATTCTCCCTCAAACACTCTGTCCCTACTCACCTCTCCTCTCTGCAGGGATTCTCCTGGAGCTGGCTCTACAGAAATCTCTCATCATTCTTAGTAAAGCTCTTCTGTGTGTGAGCTTTGCCAAAAACACTCATCTTTTATTCCTCCCTAAATCCATCAGTCTAGCTTTCCTGTCTTTTTTTGTACCAGTAACACCTTTTTCCTTTTAAACCTTTTTTCTTTTTTACAGAGGGTATAATAAAAAATTAAACGAAACCACGAAACCTTATTTTGTAAAACTTGGTCTGACCTACATCTCCAGAATCAAAGAAATTCTGAGCTAACGATGACTTGGTCTTGTTCAGCTAATCCTGCCTAATTGCCAGAGTTCATGGGTGCTTAGCTGGTAGTGCAGGAAAAGAACACACGATGATTGTAGAGTTATGCTTTCACTTATTTTCATTGAAGACTGAAGGAATTGTATTTGGAAACAAGAAATCAGGATAAATTTTTCTGTAAGGCGACGAATTTGCAAAATGAGTCAAATACCAGACTGAAATATTTAACAGCAACCTATTCATTCAGAAAGAAGTATACTCAATTCATTAGAAAATCTGCATGTAAAAAGAATTTGCCAATCCAACAGAGTAAGACTGAAGAGCTGAAGTAAATTCCAAAACTAGTAGTCAGCAGCGTGCAGCCAGCAATAACCCTACAAAAATGGTTCCGTTTTCTCACCAATTCAGCCATGTGACCTTAATGCCTACTCCAACTCTTGTTTTATTAACTGCTCATATTAATTTAATCTGGAATTTGGTCAAGACAATGCCTTACGAGTTGTAAATCACTAAAAATACCTACATTGCTATACAAGCAGATTCTATAACCTCTGGGTAACAGCTTAGGAACTAAAACTGCATGTGAGATTTAATATTGCATAGTTATTAGCAATTAGCTTCATACTTCATCCTTGAAGCAACATCATCATTTGTGGCAAGTCACTTGCACGTGATGGACATAAATCATTACAAGAATCTGAATTCTCCCCTTACCTGTTAAAACCACAAGCACTAAACTACATTCCATTATTTCATAGCAAGCAATGTACTTGGAAAGTCTGAAAAAAAGTATCTAGCTATATATATTTTATTAGATTTTACTTTTTCATTTATACATATTCAGTAATGGCTATAACTTTGATATGAAATAGTTTTTGCCATATCAGAGAGGGAAGATTATTTTTCCCCTGACAGTAACTACCTACTGTATGGAAGAAAGTCTAATGTCTCTAAGTACAGAGTACTAAAATGGCATTATTGTAACTACTGCTTCATAAAATTTCAAACTACCATAATAATTTAATATCAGTGCAATCAAACTTTGTCTTTTTCTGCAGGCATACTTCTGCAATTGAGAGCTTCCTGATTGTACTTTTTGGGGAGGGGGGTACTCCTGCAGCAGCTTAGCAAATAGGAACTGTTCTCCTAATATAAAGCTGCCTGTTAACAGAATGAAGTTCAGTGAGGTGCTCTTTGTAGAACAGGTAAATTTTGGCTCATGAAGTCTAAGGAGAGGTAAGGTTAGAAGGGAAGAGAGAGGAAGAAGAGAGCTCGAGGGGGTGCTTGGAGGGATCACAGTGCCTCCAGAGAGTCTGTGCCTTGTCCCACTTTTCTCACTGACCCAGACTTACACACATCCTGCAACACATTATGGCCCCAAGTTCAAAACTTATGCATGGATCTCCACTGGGAATAACCCATGTGCAAAGTTGATTCCTTAAGAACATACTATGTTTTAGGCTCAGGAAGGCTGGATGTCAGTGGTGGGTGAAGTGACTGCTTATGCTTACACCTACGATGATTCTGCTTAGGGGAAGCGGACAGCAAAGCTCTTGAATTCAAGAAGGTATGTCTGTATATACAGGGGAGAGAGTGATGCACTTCATATTTTCAAAAGTAGTAACTTCTGAGATATAAGCAACATTTCAAGAAAGCACTGAGGCACCCTCACAGCCACACTTATGGCCAAGGTAGACTTCCAACAGCTTACCTCCACACCAGACCAGGTACCCCCAGCCTGAAGCCGAGCGCAACCTGCACTGCATCTTTTTTTTTCTTTTTTTCTTTTTTTTTTGGTGCAGCTACGGCTCCCTGCTGCTGCAAGCCAAGTGAGGCTCAGACACATGCATCAACCTGGTACCTGAACAGAGCACAGGAATAATTTCTTCTGCACCCTGCCTTGAGCAACCACCTTGTCTTAGGCAACATGGAGAAGAAATCAGGAGGTTAGGACAAAAAGTTGGTGGATGCTTGTGGGAATGGAGAGCTAGAAGATGTGTCATTGGCAGCCCTAATCAGAGAGAAATAGATAAGTTCATATACTGTTATTTGCTGGGATCCTATTATTTGTTGGGATCCAATTCATTAGTAGCTTCATAGGAGCTCATATGGTGCTGGGTTTTGGATTTGTGATCCAAATACTGTTGATAACAAAGGGAAGTTTTAGCTATTGCTGAGTAGTGCTTGCACAGAGTTAAGGCCTTTTCTGCTTCTCACACCACGAGCTGGGGTTGCACAAGAAGTTGGGAGGGTACACAGGTGGGACCACTGACCCAAACTGGCCAAAGGAATATTCCATACCGTATGACTCAGTGACAAAAGCTGGGGGAAGAAGAAGGAAGGGGAGATGTTCAGAGTGATGGTGTTTGTCTTCCCAAATAACCAAGACATGTGATGGAACCCTGTTTTTCTGGGGATAACTGAACACCTGCCTGCCTATGGGGAGTGGTGAATTAACTCCTTGTTTTCTTCATTTGTAAATGCGGCTCTTACTTTCCTGATTTAACTGTCTTTATCTCAACCCATGCTTTGTTGCACGCTTACCCTCCTAATTCTCTATTTCACTGGGGGGGGGGGGGAACGGGACACCAAGCAAGTGGCCGGTGGGGCTGAGCTGCCCACTGGAGATAAACCATGACAGCAGAGAAGATGAAAGAGAGGCAAGGACCATGGGACAAGGCAACTTAAGAGAAGTCTGGGAGGCTCAAGTTGGACTTGATAAAGGTAGATAATAAAATGGAGAAGAAGGAAGGGGCATGACAGCCTGAAGACAGGAGGTATGGGGTCATGGTTACAGTGGTTGTGGAGAAGAGCCTAGGGCCATTAAAGCACAGCCTCCTGCAGAGCCTCAAGCTGCTTCCACAGTCCCTGAATCCTCTGCAAATCCGTGGGTAAAGTGCTCCCTACCCATTTTGGGTTGGCTGAGGAAGCAGAATAGTTGTGCTTGCTGTCCCTCTGTTACCTCTAGAGGCCATGGTCTGCATCGATTCATGGAGGTGTCACCATGATGACACACAACAGAGTTTCGTGTGCTAGGAGTGTAATTCTGCTTTCACTCTTGCAGTAGGAAATTACAGGATTGGAACAGCAGCAAAAGCACAAAGATATGGAACAGAGTTAGGAAGTGCCAGAAATGAGTTTCTTTGTCACTTTTATTCACCTACTTCCCTTCCACCCCTCCGTTATGTGGTCCCGTAGTAAAATCACCCTGTTTATTTCAGCTTCTTTGCTTCTTGGCACAAGGGAAGCTGCTCTGGGCATGAATCAGCGTGGTGCAATGAAGGAAATGCTGTGTAGTTGATCTCTATCCTTGTGTTGCAGAAATTAGGCAATGCATAGTGAGTGATACAGGAGCTGGAAGAGAAAAGCTGACCTGCCGGATGAGGCAGACTGTTGCTGCCCTGCAAAACTAGCACCTGTGGGCTCCGCATGGTGTCCTTGTGTGGGGTGGGTCGACTGCTTGGACTCAGCTGTCTACAGGCAGGCCCCTCCTCCAAGCACATCAGTCAAAAATTGCCAGACCCAGAGGCTTATATTAATTTTCATACACAGAGGATATTGATACTGATGAGGTCTCTTTGTATCACACAGGCATGATTATGATGCTGACAAATGAAAATGTCTGATTGAGCTCTCAGAAATACTGCTTTGGACTTCAGTGAGTGCACCTCAGCTGCTTCTGTTTGACGAGGATAAAGCGTGTCCAATACTTCACTGTGCATCCTAAAAAGAAAGCAGTATTTGTGAAGCATTCAGATACTTAAGTGCTATAGGAAAAAACATGGAAAATAATAGTTCTGGTCTTTGGAACAAGAGCTGGGAAGTGTGCAGTGACTACGATATGGAATAATGTATTCAAAACGAAAGTTACAATGAAATATTTAACACACCAATGCAAAGATGCTGTGGGCAGCATAATATGAGACAGGAGAATGTCACAGTGTTTTCCAATCATATTTGCAATAGGCCAAACTGGAGTTTAATGGATAATATTAATTGGGCATTTTTTTAAATTTTGAGATTTTAATTTTGTAGCCCTAAGGCCATTCCTCTGTCAAAATATTTTCTATGTGCACAAGTGTTTAATATAGGAAAGAATAATAACCCAAGGTAGTGAAGAAATTACTTTCCTCCACAAATTAATTCGATGGAAAAGAAATCAGTAAGACAATTTTCACACAGTAGCTCTGCTTTTGTAGCTGTGCTGTAGAGCAAGGTAGTGAAAAGATGTTTTATTTATTGACTTGATTTACTGATCGAATCTACTCAACTTTAATTCAGCCTTGTAGTGTGGACATCATGCCCACTGATTAATTGTCAGGGCATCTGGTGTATGTGTGTAGGAATTTTTACTTTACACATATTTCCAGGGAAGTAAATTATTTTAAGCCAGAGTATTTATCTAACAAAAGAGGTTCAGTGAAAACCTATCTGAAATAATGGTTGTGTTTTGTCTTCTTCTAGAATGTCTGGAGGAAATTACTCTTTTTAATGTGTTTGTAAAGAAAGATCCAAATAAGCAGAGCACATGTGGCAAGTCCTGAACCACAGCAGGCTTACAGCTAACTTTTCCAGGTTGTGTATTTTCAGGTATCTGTAGAGTAAGCATGGGGGGGCTTTGGAAGGTGAGCTAGGAAAAGTGGACAAACTTGAGTGATAGCACCGCTGCTAGAAAAGCTCAATGCCCAGGGAGCTCACAGCCAAGGATTTATAGCTTTATGGGCAACAAATACACTGTGAGACAAGACTACAAAGCAATCCCATGTTCAGATATTCTTCTTGCTCTCACTCTATTCATTTCTTTCACCATATCCTCTTGCAGAATACTTACTATGCTGTCAGCATTGTTATTGCCAACCCCACCACAAACCAGTAAAATGGGGAATGCTATTTGATGCCTTTTTATGGATTTCTCAGTTGACCCAATCAGTTCCTACTCAAATATTGTGTTGATTTTAAATGTTGGAACTGGTAGGGAAAGAAGGACTTTTGTCCAAGAATCTGTTTTTCAAATACATCATATTTAGAGATTTAAATATTAATAAATAAATAAAACGATTCAGAAAATGTTTTGATTCATTTTCAGGTGATTATCCCAGTTTTCTTATTGTACTTCAACCACTAATTATCTTAGGAGATGGTTTTGCCAAGAAAAGGCTGCACTATGAAAAATTCTTTCAGTATTTCTGCAGATGCTGATTTCTGAGGCAACCGAAATGCAAGTGGCTCTTCAGAGGAGATCTGTGCAAGATTTCCCAATCCACAAAGCTTCTATGAAAGATAAGAACAAGAAGTCACCACATACAAGGCTGTGGTACTCACTGCGACCTAGAGCCAGCTTTGTCCAACACCTACAGGGACGCTGGAAAGGGCAACTTGCAATCTCTTTGTTAGGGTCTCTGGCGGCAATGACCTGCTTCTCAGCTTTGTTTCTGTAACATCACTACATAGTGCTTGGCATCACTCAGCATCTCAGACTCCACAGGGAGCTGGGTGAAATTTAACTCCCTACTGCAAGCACTTTTTTTTGTATCAGACATGTTCATAATCTTCTCCTCCTGGAGTTCAGTAGTTTGACAGCAGTGCAAAGCACTGCACAGGTAAGTAAGAAGAGGGTCCTCCCTCATCAGCACTACAGGGAGGAGAGCACAACAGGCTGGTCTGCTCTATCTTGCTCCTGGTTACCATCACCAGTAGGGGGAAGAGCAACACAAACACTCATTAGCTGCTGGATAACAGCTATGCTTAATCATCCGTGGGACTACAGGAGATTCTCTTAGTGTCCACCTAATCAGCAGCTCTGCTATTTATTGGGATATTTGTGTTTGAAAACAGGTTTATTAATATAAAACTTAAAGCAAATTATTAACTACTATAAATATCCTCTGCTTACCTAGGATACTCACTGATAGAAGTTCTTAGAAAATATAAAATCCTTTAAGTACTTGAGCCTTCATGTAAGTTTTATCTAACAAAGAACATCAGGAATCTTTGGAACTCAATATCCATATGCATCAAATTCATTACTTCAAAATCTTGTATTTAGATTTAAAACAAAAAAAAAAATCTCTTTAATATTTCGGATTACCAAAGCTGTTAAGTAAAAATCCCACACAACTTCCGTGTGTTTGTCTTACTGATTTAAATGGTCCACACGCTCTATTTGCAAGTAAATAATTTGCTTTCCTAAATGTCAGTCAGGAGAGACATGGCAACAGCCTTCCTCGCCGATCTTTGCTTGAGGTCAGAAGACATGCTGTGGTCCTGCCACAATCCCTTCTGTCAGATTTCACTTAATCATTACATTTTAAAATCGAATCAAAATCTCCCAACCAAACCCTAATTGTATTGCAGTAAGACAACTTTCCAGTTAATGTCATGGTAGGGGAAAAGCAAGCTGTATTAACTGTTATTTCTAAACCCCAAGACTGTGTTTCTAGTTAAGGATGGTTATCACCTGGGAACAAGGAACTGCATTCACATCACACATGTACTATAGGAAACAAGACACAGCCTCATCCCCTCCCCACTCGCCTGGGCAGGGCGCAGGGGCTGGGACCTGCTGCAGTGTGCACTGCCCACAGACCAGACCCACACATGCATTTAATGCATCAATAAGGCACAGGGCAATTTCTTGATCCGTTTTTGATAGCATCTGTGTTTCTGAAGCTGCACAAGTGGGGCAAATGGTTGGGGGATAAGAATCTTCTACCCCATCAGTAACGACTCCCACCCCCCACCTTTGCCCCACCCAAGCAAACAAAACATGCCCCATACCTGGAGACATTTCAGTGCCTGAATTAATAAAATAAGCATGATAATGAATAATCTATGTTAAGCATTTTCTTACCCTTTATTTTTTCATTATGATCAGAAGAGGAATATGATTAACAGCAGTTTAAACTTCAGCAGTACAATTTCAGTATTAAATATAAAACTACACTGCAAGTTGATGTATTTTAAAAATGGTTATGTATACTCTAGCCTTAAATTTATGTATCAAATACAAGTAACTCGATTGTTTCTTGCCTTGACAATTAAACATATCTAACAAATTTAAACAAGCCAGACATCCATCTTTTCCATTAAAAAAAATAAGCAAGCACACCAACTCTTATTCACAGCAAGGGGGTGTAAAGATTCAACACTTTCCTGAGTGTTGTGCAAAGAATAACAGGTTTGAAAAAGTCAGTTAAGTAAATGTAATGATAAACCTAAAGCTAAGCTGGAGGACCTTTTGATTAACTTCATATTTCATATACTACTTGCATCAGTTGAGAGCAACATGAGTTACAGAACTTCCATGAAAACAAGCCACTTACAAGCAGGTGGTTAAGCTTGATCAGTTTATTAAAAGGATTATATGACACGGTTGCCTGCAATAGCAGGGGACTGGATCTGATGACCCAGGAAGTTCTTTCCAGTCCCAAGTTTCTAAGCCATGCACCAAGTGTATCCAGCCCACACTTTCACATTTGGAAGAAGCCAAAGCCACACACACACACCCACAGAAAAAAAAAAATGTCCTTGATGACACCACTTCATTTCTCTAGATATTCACTATGCAGAAGGGGACAGAGCTAGTCCTGTACAGAGGATACATTTACTCGAGGTTGATGTGGTACTGAAGTCAGTTAATAATTAGATACCTCCAGGCAGATTCAGTTACAGGGCATACCAACACTGCACATTGCCAGACAATTTCTAATCAAGCCAAGAACCTCTTGCAGGAATGAGGTCTCTTTGCTAGCAAGCACAGAGCACACTGAATAAGCTAAAAGCAGCTGTTCTTAAATGAACTACCCTACCAACCGTGAGTGAATGACAGATAGATGGTAAGAAGCATTTACCTACTAGACAAGATCTCTCTGCACACTCAGGCAGAAGAAGTAATTAGTTCAGAGCAGCAACCATTGCTCATACCTTGCCTGTCTCTTGAGTACTCTTTAAAAGCTGGTCTACAGAATCAGCGCAGCCTATCTCAAGCACTACCGAAGCAGCAGTCTGCAGCTGCCATGCAAGACTCTTTATTTTTGAATGGTAGTCAAACATGCCCATCACCATGGCCAGTTTGCTAGGACAGCATATAAAGCCATAGCAAAAAGCCTTTGCAACAACCAGAGATCTAAACAATTGCCTACATTCAGCCCATCTAACTTTTAGGCACTTGGTTAAGGTGTCTGGGCCCCTTGTCACCCAGAACTCCCCCCATCCCCCAGGAAAAAATAAAATAAAATAAAATTAATCACTGAAGGCATAGTCTCAACTGCCTTCTGGAGGTGTTGCTTGACCTCCACTGAGTAAAGCTGCATTTCAAGCAACCAAGTTCTTAACACAGGCACCTCAGTTAGACAGGATGAATGGAGACTTCCATCTCTTTCAAGAGATAGTATCAATACCCTCCACAACCAAAGGCAAATAAGCAATTAAGGTTTGCAACTCCAGTTACTTTTGGAAGCAAACATACAGTCAAGTAATTAAGCTGTAGTCCCTCCCTCCCAAGCATAAAAGCCTTCCCTATGGAGGCTCTACTATTTTAAAAAAAAAAAAAGCATTCTTCTTTCAAACAAAGAAGAGTGGACACTGCTGCTTTGCCACTCATTCATGGGGAAGCTGAAGGAGAACACTTACTTGGAGACCTGGAATGACTAAGCACTGCTAGTGCATGCAAAGCAGAAGTAATAAGATGTTTTTTTAAATTAACCCTAGTCCTCTTCTCCACCCCACAAAATTCATGCAAGTGTTTGAGAAGATAGTCAAGAGATAATAGCCCCACTTTCCAAAAAGGCTCAGGGTTTTCCTACATACTGTAAAAGAAATGTCCTTTTGTTTTATTTTGGTGGGTATGCATTTTTGGCATGTTTCAGAATCATAGATATCTATGAAGTCCATGCTGTTTAAATTCAACTGTTTTCTATAACCTGTCAAAAAACATAAGCAGCCTACACGTTTCCCCAGTATTGACATGCATGCTCAGAGCTCTCCACTTTAGTGAAATGAGGCGTTGCTTCTGTGCTGATAGTTGACGGGTCAGCATTACACGACTTTTGAGACCAACTAAATTAACATTGTCGTAATATGAAAGGCAAGCACAAGTTCATTTATTTATAGCAAAGGTCTTGGGTTACAGGAGGTCAGTTCTTGCCATCTTGAAAAGATAGGGGATAACTTATTGCATACATGTGCATTATAATTTAGCAGCAAGTCATTCATAGAAACACTTCCCTCCTACTGCTTTTTTGGTTTATCATCTCAATTATATATATATTTTAGCTTTACAAAGCATTTAACACCACCTTTAAGTTAATGGTCTTTTATTGGAAAAAAAGACTAGCATTTACAACTTGGAATGGACATAAATTGTAATATCTTGAACAGCGATGTTGATAGTTGTGCTGAAGTCCACAGGCTACTCCGCCAGCTCCAAGTCATGGTACAGAAGGTTTTAAAAATATGAGAGTCCAAAGATGCTCCCTTGGTGAAGGTTTCTTTTAAAAATTTTGTGAACGGTAACAGCCCGACACCCGTTTCACTATAGTGCAATGCAGACAATGTTAAACCAGTATTTTAACACAGACATGCCATCCATAGTTAAGATCATCATATTTTTGGAGCACACTGCTACGTACAGGAGAACCATTCAACCTTTAGGGCGTTTTCACTAAGTTTTGCATCCTTCAACCATTTTGCTGCATACCATCCTGAGGTATAAACCAATTTTAAAGTAAACCAGCTATGACAATTTATACTACAAATTGAACTAGGATCCACTGCTCAACAAAAGAGTGGATCTTTTAGGTTGTTTTTTTTTTCCTTTTAATACAAATGTCTGACTGTGCTCAATTGTCAAGCTGCATGCATGAAAAACTGGCCAGCCCAAACAGTGTAATAGTCATTAGCAAATGGAACTTTTGAGTTCACTAAGTGCTTCCTTTTTTTTTATTTTCAAGGTAGTACAATTACTTATATTGTAAAACTGATGTTTAACTTTATCTTTTGGGGACAGGACCACCAACCATTACATGCAGTTTGTGGACAGAAGGTATTTTGACATTCAGTTTTGCTATACAGAAACAGAATGAATAAATGAACATTTTTTTGCAAGAGGTAAGTAAAAGATTCAATTTGATTCTTCTAGAGGAAAAAAAGGTGTAAAGGAGGTCTCTTCACTTTGCAGTCATCATCTGTACGAATTCTGAAATGATAAAAAATCATTGTGATTTATTGTCTCCAGAGTACTGCAACTTTTAAGTCTTCTCTTAAATAGACTCAGCACAAAGAAGCCCCTTCCACTGCATCTAAGGGTTTGTCCACAGAAGCAGACACCCAAACAAGCCAGTGTCTCAAGACCTAGAAATTAGTGCCCTATGCAACAGGCTTTCTCTCAACCTGAGTAACAGTTTTGAGCCAAGACAAGCATCTTTTTACCTTCATAGTTGACTTGCCCATCCCCATCAATGTCTGCTTCTCTGATCATTTCATCTACTTCTTCATCTGTTAGCTTTTCTCCTAAGTTTGTCATAACATGACGTAGTTCTGCTGCACTGATATAGCCGTTGCCATCCTGTGAAGAAAGAGTGGCACAAGATGATGATCAAAAATCCTGACATTAACTCTGAAATTACATCCAGGTTTCCAG
Source organism: Dromococcyx pavoninus (assembly GCA_033558185.1). Classification (NCBI taxonomy): domain Eukaryota; kingdom Metazoa; phylum Chordata; class Aves; order Cuculiformes; family Neomorphidae; genus Dromococcyx; species Dromococcyx pavoninus. The sequence continues at coordinate 5,431,141 of JAUMJL010000091.1, read as the reverse complement.
TAACTGCTTCAGACCTAGCCTTATGGCACCTGAGACAGAAATACAGACCTACTACACTGTATAACCCTACAGTATCTACTAGTCCCATTGTCTGATGAAGCAAACATACCACTATATTCTTACAGTATAATAACTGTATAAAAGGATGACTACATGCATGATTTATAGCTGTGATAAAGTATTTTTAATGCTTTTCAAGAGCTTTCAAAATAAACCCAGAAACCAAACATTTTTGTTCAGCCTCTGCTGCCTAAGCAAGGGCAAAAAAAAAAGGGACCAATTTCCCCACCAGCAAGAATAAAGTCAGCTGTGTAATAATACCTCTATAACCAGACCACAAGCTGCTAGGTTAGGCTTCTGGGAGAAGAATAAACCTTCAAAAGAAAGCATTTAAATTCTAATCAGTGTCATGAAAAGCTTCTTGGAAAAAGAGGATGTCAGTTCTAAGTTGGTATTCCCATGAGTATAACCAAACACAGAGCTCACCCCTAGCCACTTCAGAAATTGTCCTCTTCCATCTACAGGAAGATTCCACTAGCTGAGAGGAGGAGTTCATATGGCCATCACCAGTAGCTAAGCTAACTCAGTGGCTCCAAACACAAATCCAGCCTGCAGAAATAACCCCACAGGGTGGATGAAGTACTAAACAAACACTTCTTCTAGCACATTTTCCAAGTGAAGTATTAGAGACTGCCACTTTTTTCCCATAAAAAGAAGTAATAAGGCCTTCAACACATGTGAGCACATCACCTTGGCAGCTGCACCAGCCATTGCTCAACACAATTCTCTTGTAACTTCTGTTATATCCAAACAATCCAAAGAGGGGAACGAACCCCTGTTCTAGAAATAATTGACCTTCTTCATGTATGCCCAGGTATCTTTAAAGTCGGTAGAGGGCATTCTTAGTTTTCCCGAAAGCAACCTTGAAGTGAAAATCTTGAAAACAGAACACGCAACACTTCAAGTCCCTCTAAATACTGATGACATCATCTTAGCTTCAAAAGCTTCCATAAAGTAGTATAACCTTGTGCATCCATGCAAACATTCCCCCAAAGTCAGAAGGTACAGAACCCCCTCCCCTCCCACCCTAAGCATCAAGTTCTGCTCATCTCTGCTCTAAGGAAAGGCCAGAAAGCTTTCCTCATGGATGAGCATAAAGTTTAAATCTGCTGTGTAAAGCAGGTAGAACAAGCCTGCAACAGTCCTGGTTCTGCTTCCAGAACAATCCCCATTCTGTTTCCAATTCCTCTGCTTCTGCTAAGAAGATATTTTTTATCTTCTAGACAAGAAGGGAGAAAACAGAAGGGAAAAAAACCTGACATCACTGCTTCTGAATAATATTTGTACTTTTATTAATACCTTGTCAAAGACTCGGAATGCCTCACGGATTTCTTCCTCGCTGTCTGTGTCCTTCATTTTTCTGGCCATCATGGTTAAAAATTCAGGGAAGTCAATAGTGCCATTGCCTTAATGAAAAGAAACTTCCGAAAATTAAACTTCCATGCTTCTCTTTATTAAAAAAAGTAAACTGGCATTTAATTTAGCCAGGGACAAGACTGACAGATCCTCTGTAAACCACTTACAGAATAAGTGGTTCTCCTCCCTCAATTGCTACCACTTCCTTTTTTGCTATCACTGTCCCTGCACTGTTTCAGCGCAACAAAAAAAATCAATTTTTGCCTTCTCTCAAAGTCAAGCCATACCATTTGCTACCAAAGTTACAAGTAAAATGTCTGTCTGATGCTCCAAAGTTAACCAATATTAAGACTTACCCTTACTTCAACTCAATCCTCAGAACTAATAGTTTAGTTTCTTTAACATCTCCCAATTTCTGTGGGAGATTCTCAAAAGGAACATATTAGAAAGCTGGCACTACAAATCCAGGATATCTGAAATTTGAGAAAATTACACTTTATTAAGCTGCTCATAAATACTTGTTACAAATCAACTTCCTTATCACCATTTGTTGAACACCACAAAAGTAACGCACAAGAATCTGAAAATGGCAGCTTTTCTGATGCTGCTGGAATTATTTGGTATTTCTGATAACCTTAGCAGTAGGTGTTCTTAGAGGTATTTCACTGCAAAACTGAAAAACCCCAGTAACATCCAGGCCTCTCTCCTAAGATTAAAGTTCATTCAAAGTAAGGACTCAAACTGGCTGCTCAAACCTATGAGAAGACTGGTATATTAAAGAACTTGATCTTGACTCTTCACAAACACGACAAGCTAGATTAGTATAGTCAGGATTCAGCCCTATATGCTGAAAAACCTGCATTAAATATTTCACTGTGCAACTAAGATCTACCCATTGCTTGAGGGAAACATACAAACTCACTAAGTAAGCATAGCAAAGAAGCTAAATAAACGTAGTTTAAAAAAACTTTGCAGCTTAGGGATTAAAGATTGAGACATACACAGCTGTTTATCACCATGGCCAGCTCAATCTACCAGCTACATCTGAACAGAGGTTTTGTACTCAGCTTTGAAAAATCCCTAATGACCATGCAGAATAACAGCATTCTGCCATAAAATGAGTTTAAATGGATAGGCAGGCATGCTTATCTGAAGTTCTCAGCCTCCTTTCATTTTTACTCAAACAGAGCAGCATCATGGACTGCAGCCTAGAGAATCAACTACATACAAACTCAACATAACACTGCAAATCCTAAACTTTTCCAGTACTTGTATCCAAGAGTCAGCAATTAAGGTCAACTTACACTTTTAGAAAATTAGTTGCCATTACTGTAGTCTGATTATCAGATAAAGTATGCTCTTGCCAATATACTTTCAATCTTCTTTTACAGAGGTGCTAGAGAAAAGTCACTATCACAACCAACACACAAGATCAAAGCCTTGACATGACAGTACAGGGGAAAGCATTTTTCATTTTTACAACTGCTAGCTTGTCTGGAATTTCAAAAACAAAGTGTTCAGTTACCCTTTCTGGCATTCATTTAAAGTAATTCTGATAGATTTGATATGGGAAAGCTTTTCTGCCTTTGCTTCCAATCCCTCCTCCCTATCTATTAGTGATAAAATACACCACATTATACTATACAGTCTCTCCCTGCATTTTCAATTCTTGGAAGTGTAGCACTATTCCACTCCTACCACATTTTTGCCTTTGGACAAAACCACAGACATTAGAACAGTTATTAAGACCAACATGGGCTGATGAAACACACATAGAAAAGCTGGATGGAAACGCAGGTTAGCAGCAGGTCAGGGCAAGTCAGGTAGCAACAAGAAGCCTGTGACCCATAAATTATTAAAGACAAATAGCATAAGTTTGTCCATGTCCATCCCCTTTTTTAGATTCTCGCTAATACTGCCAAAATCTTTGACTGTTTGCTGTGCAGAGCAATCAAAAAAACTCCAACATCCATTTTAGAGTCTATAAAGTATTTTGAAACTGCTTCAAAGGATCAATGTCACAGAATCTTCTTCATGCAGCCCAAGCATGGAGGCCATACATAAGATGATCAAGACGCTAATAACTACCTTTCCAGCACTTACCATCAGCATCTACCTCGTTGATCATATCCTGCAATTCTGCTTCTGTTGGATTTTGACCCAATGACCTCATGACAGTTCCCAGTTCTTTTGTTGTAATAGTACCATCGCCATCTTTGTCAAATAGGGAAAAGGCTTCCTTGAATTCTAGAGGCAGAAACAGTCCCAGTGTTTAGTAACATCACCAGCATGAGAAAACTGCATACTAAAAATGTCCTCCACTGACAGTGTCTGGTACGATTTTTAAGAAACGTTTTTTCTAACTGTCTATGTAATAAGAGATTTAACATTCAAAACATTAATGAAGAAATTATAGTACCAAGACATAATTTTCATAGCATATTCAAACTTATTTCATGTGGCTGTATCTGCACTGTAGCTCTGTAATGCATTTCAACATCTTGCTTGAGGCACAGTGGTACCATAAACAGCAGCTGCCTGGGACACACTGGGTTCCCTTCACTATCAGTAGGGTTACAGGAACAATAAATGTTGTCATTTACCACTTATTTTTTATTTTTAAGCCAGTAGACAGTAAGAATTAATGTCAGCCACAAGTGGTTGACTGGTCTCAGAAGGTCAAATAATGATTCTTCTCCTAACCAGTCTGAATTAAAGACACTGTCAGAAGTTACTTTAAAAAACACTGGCTTGTATTTCTGTGTAATAAATCCATTTTACATTTATTTGTTGCCATTTCAAGTTTATCTTCACTTTATTAAAAAGAAAAGAGTACCTAAGTCTGCTTTGAGTCCAACAAGTTCAGTTGAGTCTAGCAATTATTTCTGTTTACAAGAAATCTAGAAGGACTTGGCTCAAGTCTGAAAGTCTAAAAAAATCATTATGTGTAGTCCAAGGAACAAGCAATCTAAATTAAGAGGCAATGAACCAGTAATCTTCTGGAATTTTTTTTCAAGTATTTTTTAAAAAAGCACAGATTTGAAATTGTCAGAGGTTTTTTCCATTATGTTTGAGATAATATATTTTCTTGTCATGAGGAGTTAGCAAAAAAATAATAATTTCTCATCAAGACACTTACCAGCAATCTGTTCTTCAGTCAGCTGATCAGCCTACACGAAGAATAGAACATTTTAGAATATCGTTTACCTCTAGCTATGTCAAGCCACAAAACATTTCCTTTAGATTTCAGTAAGGATTTATTTTTACAAAACCACTTTCAACTCCTGAAATTCTGCCTCTGCAAGGAGACTCCCCTCATCTACACCACACAGCCATTTCCAAAAGTACATAAGCCAGCTTGTTTTGAAACTGCATATGAAGGACCAGACATGTCATCCCTCAACTTGGCGAGTTCAATTTGGTCAAGTGAAGGGCACAGGGCAGGCTCCTTTCAACTGGTCACAAAGGCCTGAAATCCTTAAGGACATTTGTTTGGGGTTTCACATTATATCCAATGTCATTTTCAGCAGTACAGTGTCCCCAATCCTGCGTGGGGGTATTTGCACACCAGTGGGCTAAGGACAAGCGTGCCACCTAGTGATCTAACACAGCTGAAGTCCACCCTCCCCACTATACTGCATCAATATTAGCACACTGCAAGCCTAACAGGAAATTTGTGCCACTATATTAGGAGGAATTAATACTTGGTATTATGGAGATTTTTGCCATTTATGACATAGAAAATGCCAGTTTTCAAGTGTCACATTATTTTTCCATTCGACAAAGCAGTTTAAAATGGCTCCCACCGACACACACGCTGTTTTATACAAAATTTTAACCTGCATGACTTAAAATGCTTGCTCCTGACCTTCTGAACATCAAGGGGCCACTGCTGCATCCAAAGGTATACAACTCAGTGGACAATTTAAGGAGCTTTCCCAGACTCGAACTGTGGAAACTGCATCCTTCCAGAAGCCTCTCTGTATGGATAGCGCATCACAAAAAGCTCTGCTGTTTGGACTCAAAAAAAGCTAATCAATTCTTTATGGAGAAATATGCTTTTTCTAGTGATTAAAAAGAGAAAATAGACCTATGACAGTGATAGACACTGCATAATACAGGATACTAACTCATTTTAAACTAATGTTAATGGACACCTTTTACTAATAGAAAATAGATTTCTGTAGGTCAGAGAAAGCAGGCACTCTGTAACCTTTTTGTCCTAAAATACCATTATTCAAGCAAAAAAACCCATTTCACTGCTGTAAAGAGCAACAAATGTAATGGAGAACTAACATGACATATGATCTGTGAAGCTCTTGCGCAGGTGAACGAGGTAGGGCTGAAAGCCTGCTGTATATGTTAAGTGACATACATAGTTTTTGGGGGTTTTTTACCTGAAAATAGTTGTCCGCGGTTTTTTTAATGTTTTAATGTCTCACACGCACAGTGCGGTTGCGAAAAACGGGTACAAACGTTAACAGCTAGAGACACAGCATAAATTAAGTCTTCTTTAATAACAGCAGAAAACTCGTGTTCAAAACCCAGTTCGACTTTCCATGCTCTTTTTGTGATTTTCCAGAATAGGAGAGGTTTTACTTAAAGATTATTTAAGCAATTTACATAACAGACTCAGTGCCCTGCAGAACAGGCAACAGAGCCACACCTCGGCAAAAAAACCTCAAATCCACAGCTCCAGCTCCTTGCCCCATTAACTGGTGCTTCCCCAAATCGGATTTACAATTAAAAAAACCATCACCTCGCACACACCGCAATGCCAGAAGCGGGAATCCGACCCTACATCGCCACGAGGTTCACCTTCCCGAGCAACAGGCATCAGCGAGGCACAAGACAAAGGTACCCAGGCTGGAGTCACCACCCCACCCAGCCAAGTCATCAAATCCCGTCCCAGTGATGTCAGCCTTCCCGGCAGGAAGGGGAGATGGAGACAGAGCCCAGGAACACCCAGATGGCCAAAACGCGATTAGAGGTCAGCCTTCGGCCGCTTCCCCGCTCCCGTAGGAAGCTAAAACCAGCCGGGAACACTCCAGCTCTTCCTTTCGCCCTCTTTCACGAGGAGCCCGGCAGTGCCTCCCGGGGCCCAGGGGCGCTGCGTTCCGGGAGGGCATGCGGATGCCGGCACCGCCCGGGCGGGGCCGCCGGAGGCTCTGCGCCCGCAACAGGCGCCTTTCCGGGCAGCGGGTGCTGCATTGCGGCCTCACACTCCTCCCTCTCCAGTCGCGCCACACCACGTCCTCATCCTGCAGTCGCGAGGGCTCCTGCCCTCCCCATCCCATTCCCCAGCGGCGGGGACGGCGGCTCGTTCCTCGCAGCCCCCGGGGAGCGGAGAAGCGAGGCTGCGCTCCCGCCCCCTTCCCCGAGCCCCCCATGCGGGTGCTGGGCTGGATCCAAGGCAGCGGCGGGCGCTGCGCCGCGGTGCCCCCGGTCGCGCGGGGCTGGGGAGGAAGAGGAGGAGACATGATGTAATGCGGGCAGCGATGGGCTGCGTTTTTTAGGGGATGGGGGTGGCGAGGGCGCAGTATCTGCAGCGCGGCGCCCTCCCCCGGGCCGCCCCCCCGCCCGCTGCGCACTGCAGCTGCTGTCGAAGCCGGGCGCCACCCGCAGCCCCGCGCCCCGCCCGCGGCGCGCCCTGCCCGCCGCGGGGCCGCGCCCGGCCCTTTCCGGCGCGGAGCGGGGGAAGGCGAGGCGGGGCCGGGGCGCCACACGGGTAGCCCCGGACGAAGGGGAAAGAAGCGGCGGAAGGGCCGCAGCTCCGTGGCGGTGTCGGGAGGGGGAAGAGGGTGTCCACGCCCGCAGCCGCCACCCCGCGGGGATCCGCGCGGGAAGCAGCGTTCTCCCCACGCCCCACTCCGCTAAGGTGGCCCCCACTCCTCCCCGAACAGAGCGCGGCTCCGCAAACCCGACCCCTGCCCCCTGCGCGCCAGCTCGAGCTCCCCTACCATGGCGCGGCGGCGGCACGAACTGCGCGACCACGAGCGGCGGCGGGTGCTGCTGCTGCTGCTGCTGCTGCCTCCTCCCCGGCGCGGCTCGCAGAAGTGCTGGGGCTGAGTGCCTGCGCCGCGCGGCTATATATGTAAGCGCTGTATCCCTCCGCCAGATCGGGGCCTTTTTTCTCTCCTCCCCGGCGCGCCGTGTGTGAGGGCGACTGCGGCGCGCGGCCCTGCCCCCTCCACCGCCCGGCTCCACCCCCGGCGGGACCGCTCCGCGCGCTCCCTCCCTCCCCCCCCCCAACCCCAAGGGGCGCGTCCGGCGGGGTCCGGTCCCGCGCTGCCCCTGTTCTCTCGCCCCCGGAGGAGGTTCTTCGCCCGAGGGACGACGCGGCCGCAGCTCCCCCGGGCTGGGTGGCCGCCCCCTTCCTCCTCGCCGGAGGGCAGCCTGTCTGTCCCTGCTGTTGCCATTGTGGCCATCTCCCCGCCACTCCTCGGGCCGGGACCCCGCGGTGAGGGCAGCCCGGAGCGTAGGAGAGGAGGATGGCACGGGGCGGGGGGCGCTAATAAAGCACGTTCTTAGAGGAAAGCCGAAGGGCAGAGACTCTGAAGCCGCTGTGCTGAAGCGGGCACAGCCGTTTTGCTTTTAATCGTAGGGTTTTTGTCAAGCACCGAAATGTAGAGGATGATAAGGTTCAATCCAGAATGAGATGGTGCCCAGCTGATGGTGCGCCAGCCCCTTCTCGGCAAGCAAGAGGCAGCAGCAGCAGCAGCACGTTCTGATGTCAGATGTTCTCTTCATTTCTCCTCTGTCTGCGCTGGGTTTGAGGATTTTGTCCCCCAGCTGGTAATAACCCAGGTAAATATTGTAGCATTCACGCTGTGCCTCCTTTAAAAGCTATGGAAGCACTAACAAACACGGACCCACACTGGTTTTGGTTCCATTCATGACGGGTACCCTTAGATTTTGAGCCTCCTCATAGCTCAAGATATTTTTAGTTAAGTTTTTAGTTTAGGCCTCTCTCTGCACTGGGAAGCTAGCAGTCTTTCCAATGTGGTCGTAATTTTGACAATCAGCTTGCAGTGCAGCACTGAATATTTTAAAATGCATTTTTCTATTTTTCTGTTTTTGAAAAATGGTGCATACTTTCAGTGTTTGAAATAAAGACAAAACCAGTTGAGTGCTGTCTGTTTTAACAATTTCAATAGCTCTACCACTGAAGTTACAGTTTATTTGATTGCCTTTCTGGAACACAGTGATAGGCTGGCAAACACAACAGCTACCTGTTTAAAATCTAGAAGGATTTCTCATAGCAAACAAAATAGTATATTTACTGTGTCATAGTTTGGTCCCCAAAGCATCCTAACCTTTGTGTAGGATCTAGTATATGAAGCAGTGGTAGAAAACTGATTTGCAGCTGGCTAATCTGGAAATGATAGGTTTATAGACAGCTTCCATTTTAGATGCAGAATGCCCAGCCTCTTATTTGTAATATACTTTTTTTTAAAAAAATTACTAAGCACTGACATTGGATTTGTGGGGGGTTTTTTGAGCTATGGAAGAACGTGCAAGTTGATCTTTTGTTTTCAAACAATTTTAAGCTCTTACTGTCCCAGCTTACTTTCCTTCTGGAGAACATGGCACGATGTTTGATTGATATGGGCTACAAGAGGTTTTGCTTGGATAAGTGAAGCTTGGAACTCCCCGAGTCTCACAGGGATGTGTGAAGAACAATCTTCATGCATAAATCATTCACCTCATTGTGCTGGTCTTACACAGGTGAAGACCTCATTATTGAAACACTAAATCCTATATAAATATTGGGCTAAGAAATTTGTCCAGTTATCTTACAAAGATAAATAGCTAATGCAGTTTCATGGTCTTTGGCCAAAATGTTTCAGCCTGGAAGGCTGAAGGTATTAACAGAACAATTTTACAAATATTTAAATGTGACGGTTTAGAATGTGGGTGCCTTATTTCAGTCTCTTTAAAATTAAGTGTATGTAATACGTTCTTCCATTGATGCAAACCTTCACTTGTTAAAAAGTGAACGGATTAGATTTGTCTGTTGAGGAGAACTATGAGACAAGTAATTAAAATTTATGTAGATTCTTTTACAAACCAGCAGCATTACAGCATTTAGACATACGTGAAGAAACTTGGAAATGTGAAGTAAAAAGCAGCTTGGTCACATTCAGTGAACGTTGCCAAAGATTAACAGGGCCTTTGAGCAGAAGATTGCTGTGCATTTATTCTGATTGTTTGGTTTTCTTTAACTTTTTGTGCCTACTTTTACTAACTCTTGATGGTTCACGCTATTAATTCATTTATATTAAAAATGGAACTATAAAATAAAATTATTTTAAAGTAGTTTGGAATACCATTATCTTGCTTTATTTAAGAAAAAAATTAGGATGATCAATTAAGGCGCCACAGTGGTTTCTGTTAAATTGCATCATCCTGTATTTGAAAATATTTCACAGCTAATGCTTCAAAATAAAATTCTGGCTAAGGGGAACTTTTTTCCTAATTTGACATATGGCAATGATAAATGTAAACAAAACAGAATAGTAGTGTTTTGCTGCTTATTTAACATAGAAAAAAATAATCTAAACTGGCATCTGCCTGCTTCTTGTAAATTTGCTTTCACTCAATTGTACAGCTAGATTTTGATCAGTATTCTTTGTTCTCTTGAAATTTACATTCAGTTGTGGGCAGGCAAGGAATGCCTCTGTCATTCCAATGACATACAATGTCAAATGACTTGCCAGGATCTACAGTCTCATTCAAAATCTCCTGGATCTCAGTGGGAGCTAGACTGAGCCATGGAATTACTCAGTATTTGTGTCTAAAACCATAGAACTTGGCCATCCCATTACTACAGAGCTCTTATATGAACAGAGGGCTATGTGATAGCTATTAAGATGAAATTCTGACTGGATAGCTTTACTGTTCTAAATCATTTTACTGTCTGTCACTGAGCGTGATTTTGTTGACTTGTGTTCAAGCTGTACTATTAACAAAAGATTATTTTATACATATATTAGTTGCAGTGAAAGACTTGCAACCATTCTACCTAGTATTACATTTCTGAATTTTGCATTAATGTGATAGTAAAGTTACAGTGTTCGTCTCTGTTTCTGGAGATACTAAACACGTCCATTCTTTGGAGCAGCCTAAGATACAAGGAGGAATCCTGTTAAAAACTCTAAAAAAATAATAAACCTTACTACTTAGATGCAAGGTGTGCTTTTCAGCCTTGGCTTTGTTAACATAAGCACTGAAGAACATGGCCTCACACGTATCAATTGTTAAGTTAAAAAAATCAAAACTAAAACATTTCACAGACATCTGCCCTAGAGAATGGATGTGAGAACAGATGGGCAGAAGTTTGTTATATCATTTAATGCACAGCTGGGAGCCTGATATTATGGTGATAAGCGCAGATAAGCAGTATATAAGTTAGAAGTGTAAGAAGCCAAAATCAAGTATATATGTGCATGCAACATCTGTGCAACTGGAACAAATTCATAATTAGTTTTCGCGGCTATAATATTGCCAGTTATATGTGTGAGCTACCCAGACTGGGTTTGAATTTGTTGTACAGCTTTTCCAGTCAATTGGAATTCTGTTGGTATATCAAAAAAGTTTTTTACCCTTTCTATAAAAGTCTGTTTACATAGGCAATGTTTTTTGGGAGACCATTTTCAAAAAATTAATGTTTCTAAGTGCCATTGGCAGCTGTGAAAATCTAAGCCAGTATCCTTATAAAAATACTCTATGAGCTTCACAAAGATTGCAAATAAGTGGGTGGAACTCCACTGAAATAAAAAGCTAGAACAGAATTGAATTTGACCACATTTATACAAGATGTGAAAATAAAGATTGTTTTAATCTTAATATTTAAGTTTCCAGACTTGGTAGCTCTTTTAAATGGGAACATAGACGTTCCTGTAGATTATAGTTTGGGGTTTTTTTTTGAGAGAGAGAGGAAAAAACAAAAAACTCCCCAATCTTTTTTATGTTTATGATTTCTTTATATTTGCCTCATTCTCACTGGTGTGTATGAAAATCCCATACAATTATGGATTTTCACTGAGCATTAAGCATTAGAAGGCTGTCAATGTAAAACTGAATAATAGTAGTTGCTACTTAAATTCAACGTCTGTTGTTTTGTAAAGTTATAGATACTGATTTAGCCATTGGTTAGACCTAAATTCGTTACACATTGCAATTAAATTAGTGAATCCTTTTCTATGTAGCTATGTAAACTGGCATCTTTGAGGCCAAATAATTGGAAGCGGTTTGTATTGTAAACTTAGGGCAAAGTTGGGAACCTTAAAGATCCTATCTTAAAAGACTTGCCCAGGTGGGAATTACTGACCTGCTCCCATACATAAACTCAGTCATACATCTTGCAGGTTAAATATTATAAAATAATTCTGTTAAACCAAAGTGCTTTTCCCTACTTTTTTTTACATTTGAAATGTAAAATAAATTAAAAAAAATATTTTTTTTCATAGTCTTAAAAACCCAACGTTGCTTCATAGTCCTATGAAGAGCTCTCTAGAAGCACTGGAGTATGTGAAAACAGGATTTTCCTTCTCAGTTTTTTTAATTGCCAGTTTCATAGGAAGGATGATTCATGGTATTAACAGAAGTTACTCCTTCCATTTTTCTATTGTTGATGTTTTGTTATTGTTAGTGTTTTCATGCATAAAAGCCAAATTTTATCCACTGTTTTTCAAGAATCAAACACAGAAGAGGACAGAATATTTATCTATGTGTTTGGAAGTATTTTGTATTTTTACATAACATTGTCAGGCATACCTAGGTCATGCTTACTCACTGTTGGATAGATATATATGAACTATATTCCATGATGATCATTCCAGTTAATACATCTGCCAAAGAAAAGTAATTTAATTTTACCAGAAATATGTTTTAAAATATTCTATATATAAGATATGCATGGGAACAGTCATTCTAATGATAGGAAAAATATGCTTCTAATTTCAGTAGAGGGATTCCTCAAAATTTAAAATGATACAATGTAACAATTAATAAAACAATTCTTAGTCAGATGTCCCTTATTAGGAATGGCCTGAGTTTGCATTTCATAAAAATATGCTGGAAAACTGAGTGGGCCAAAACCTGGTTTACTTTATAGGTTCAAATTTCTGTCTTAGGACAAATAAATAAAAGCTGAGCAGCTCTTGCTGTTAGCTACAGATTTTTAACCAATATATACCTTGTAATAGTGTAATAAACAATGGTAAACAAATATGCTTCAGAATTTTAAGACCTGAAGAAAGGTTGGAAATCAGTTCATTCAGCTCCAGTATCAGTTTCTCATTTCAGTTTGTCCTATTTAACATAGGAAATAAAAAACCTTCAGACACTCAGGATTGCTTCTTTACATAATGGCAATTATTAAATGAGCCATTTGCATTGGTTTGTACACCTTTCCTTTGTCCGTAAGTAATTCATTTTCATGTGAATATTCCTGTGACGCAAACTTGAGACATTAATTTTGCAATAAAAGTCCCAGTAAATTTAACGAATATATGTATGAGAATATATATATATGACATAGACAGGTATGTCAGATCCCCAGATACATCCTCTAATGACCAAGTCTCCCATACTTAACCCCAGAAATTTTATCTGGGTCAGGTAGGGCTGTCGTAAGTCTTCATGCTATGGCTAGAGGTAAAAAATTCAGCAACTCCACATACGCATTTCAAGGGTGATCATAATTTTAAATCAGAATCATAGTTTCTGTTACAGACTTTCAGTAATTATAAACATGCCCTGAAGTCAATAAAACCCTGCTAATTTGCATCAGCTAGGGATTTATTCTTCCCTTCCTTTCTCTCACACACTTGAAACAAGGAGTTTGTATCAGTTTGTCCAATTTCTTGGGAGAAGAAGCTACAAGATCAAAAAACACCTGAGTTAATGGACGTCAAATACTGCAGTCCAAGAAGCAACCAGTGTACTAAACTGCCATACTATGGAGCTGGCCTCAGGTGAAAAGTAATATACATGCATCCCAAATTACAGATGCTGGAAGCCAGAATCATTGCCAGGCAACACTCTTCTTCATTTGTCTTAAGTACATGAAGAAAGGTATGGAATCATTGCTCTCCTTCACACAGCTATTCTCTGTTGTTTGTGCCTGCATCAATAATAAACCCACCTGATAATGAAATAACTTCCCAAACTGCCTGATCACCATTTTGGGGGGAAAACCTCTATGTTGTTCAACAACCTTGAAGTGAAGATGCACTCCTAGTATCAGTTCCGAGAAACTGCAAAAATTATTTCCAATCCCCGCAGCCTGTTAATGGAGAGCAAACACACTTCCTCTCCCCTGGGAACCTGGCATGGCAGTACCTAGGAAAACCTTTACTGAGGGCGTGTCTTTTCTATGGTCGTTTAGTGAAAAGAATTTTTAAAACAACAGGAACATCTGATGCCTCCAGAGTATAGGTTCTGATACCCCAATTAAGGTTCCTCTTTGATCCAGTTCTTTGTCTAGAACTTTGGGTTCTTACCTTTAGGGGCACTGGCACATGTCAAGTCCAGCCTCTTAAAGACTGACCCTTCCATGCGTGCATGTGCATCCATCCTAAAGTGCCTCACATCATTGTTGAAATTCCAGAAATGGTACCAAAAAATGCTGTCTTTCTTTGTAAACATGGTAAATAGAGCTGTCCCATGGGGCCTGCTTTCTTCCCAACGTTTTTCGTGAGGGTACAGTTCACATCAGCTGCCTAATTAAACCTCTGTTTTGCCTGGGTTACTCCGAGGTTGTCGACTTGTATGAAATAAGCCTAGAAACTGGCCTGTCCCACTTGGTGCACACCTTTCCTGGCAAGTAGCACTGACCTTCTCCACACTAGGGCTCTTTGTTATTATTTTTGTGGTAGCAAAACTATGCTAGATGCTAATGAAGCATTTATATTTAGTAAGTGCACTGTTATGTGCTAGCTGTGAGGCTGTCAGCAGCGCTGTTAAAAAGCACAAGCCTAACACAAAGGTGCACTGCACTGAGAATGGGATTTTTATGTTATGTAGAAGGGAGATATATATAATGAATTTATTTTGGTTAGCTTTCAGTTTGGTTTCAGGTCTGCCAATACTGACATCATTTTTCCAAGCAGGGAGCACCATCTAAGCCTTCTCTGCATCACTATCCTTGGGGTGGGCCTGTGTGTGGGCTGATGCAGTGCTCAGCACTCCAGATCATTTCACTTTGGCATCCATTCTGCTTCTGCTGTCTCTATCTCCATATTCTATTTTAGGTGCTTACAAAGCACCAATCTCCTTAACTAAAATATAACTGAAACAAGATATTCAGCATCAAATAAGCAAAAAGCAGAAGACTCAAAATAGACTATTTTGTTGTTATTATTATAGGGTCAAATCACTTAAACATAGCTATCTTCCTACTCCTCCTCCCACATCTTTCCTTAGATTGTCTTATCTTGTTCTCTCCTCAGGGACGTACTGCTGGCCCACAAGCTTCTGCAAAAAAAGAAAAAGAGCTCTGTTCTGTGATGGGTCCATGGGTACCAAGTAGTCATCTAGCTTAATTTTTGCAAAAAAATGTTATTGTTTGAATTTTGGCCGCCCGGAGATCCTCACATCAATCCCTCAGCCTCCAGTGGGACCAGGGAGCGTCCTTTAGAGCGAACCTCCTTAGATGCCGTTGCCAGGCCCTCGTGCAGGTTGTTCCAGCTGGATGTTTGATGAGGTAAGGGGTCTCGCAGCGCTGCGCGCGCACAAAGACACAGCCCCAACGAAACCCGTGTATTTATCACTTGGTCTGTGGGTGTGGGGAAAGGGCAGGGTGCGTGTTAACCAGGGACCCTAAAGGAACGACGTAGAGCCTTAATTGTCGATGTGCTGGGGGCTTCAGCTTGCCACAGAAGACCGGCGCGACCTGGCGGAATGGCAGGCTCCCGTCCCACCCGCCTGTGTGAGGTGCCGCTCCTCGCCCGCCCCGACGCCATGGTTGACGCTCGCCATTAACGGGAGACGCCGCAGGGCTCCCGGCTGTGCCGCCAGCGAGTGCCGCTGCCTGGCCTGACACAGGCGGCTCTGCAGCTCCTCGGGAGCCACTTGAAAATGTGCCTGGATGGAGGCTTTGGCTCGGCTTTGCTCTCTTCAGGCTGCGCTCGCCACGCAGGGACTGCTGATGGCGACTGGCACTGTACCCGGCAGCGGGGCCCGCTATGCGCTGGGGTCTCCCACAGCTCTCAAGTGGAACTGGAAGGAAAACGCCGTTATTCCCGCCGCCGTTTCTCGCGGCCGGGGCTGAAAGGGCTCTGCGCTGGAAGGGCTCTGCACTAGGTTCGGCCGGCTCCCGCAGTGCCTGCGGGTAAGGCCCGACGTCTGGCAGCGGCGAGCAGCGCTCGTACCTCCCAGCTCGCCCCCTCGGCGAGAGGCAAGACAGCGCCGCCCCCCTGCACCTTCCCTCCAGGCAGGGCCTATATCCTCTTGTGGAAGGTTACCGTCTCCCGGCACGACAGTGCCTGGTAGAAACTGATCCGAGCAGCGCTTTGTCAAGGGCCGCCTGATTGGCTAAAGGGCCTCCGCAATGGTTAGCCAGTAAGAGTCAAGCTCTCTGATTGGTTGCACCATACCTGCAATGCGTCAAGTGAAGCTGCTGGAGCGCGCGCACTGGAGGGGTGTTGCGGGATGGCCACGGTGGGGACCGCCTTCTGGCTGGCCCAGCTGCGCCGCGGCGGCGCTCCCGGCCCTTCTGGCGGCGTCGGCAGGCCCAGCGGCGGATTTCCCGCCTCTCCGCGCTGCTGTCGCTCGGAGCGGCAGCGATTGCTTGCCACCTAAGCCAGAAATGGCAGGAAGGAGTTTTTCGTCAGTCAGTTTTCTCCTTAGGGCCGGGTTTCTGTACTGGGAAGCAGCAGGAACACAAAGCCTTTATTTGCCCTCTGTGAGGAGAGACCTCATCGCTCTCTGTGGCTCCCTGGGAGGAGGATGTAGAGGGTTGTAGAGGGTGTTGGCCTCTTCTCCCAAGTGATAGGTCACAGGAGGAGAGGAAATGGCTTCAGGTTGTGCCAGGGGAGGTTCAGATTAGACATCAGGAAAAATTTCTTCACCAAAAGGGAGGTCAGGCACTGGAACGGCTGCCCAGGGGGGTGGTTGAGTCACCATCCCTCATAGTGTTAAAAGATGGACAGATGAAGTACGTAGGGATATGGTTTAGTAGTGAAGCAGGTATGGTTGGACCTGATGTTCTCGAATGTCTTTTCTAGCCAAGTGATTCTATGAATCTATCATTGTCATTCCTTCTCCCTAACATGGGGTGCCATAGGTACAAAATGTGGCAATGTCAATGTGTTTGTCCTGCCCCTCTGCTGACAGTGTAGCAGCTGCAGGAGGGATGAGCAAGCTCCTAGAGGTTTACTGAAACACTGCAAAGTCTTCCAACACAAAAAGATGATTTTGCAAAACGACTTGAACGGCAGGGCAGCGCAGAGGTGCACAATGCTGGCCAACCTCCACCCGGGACTTGTGAACACGGGTGGAAATCCTGGGCCCGTTTGGCTTTGACAAAGCCTGCTGCAGTGCTGTTGCGTAAGGCACCTCAAATGTGCCATAACCACTCGTGCAGGGGGTTTATGTGTCTCTAATTGAAATAAACATAGATAAACCAGAAGCAAACAAATAACAAAGCCTTCTTTGCACCAGTAAGAGGCTTACAGGACCGCTGGAAAATTAATGGGTGTTCCAAACCAGCAAAAATTTCCTGGCACATCTGCGAAGCTAGATACAATAACTGTCTGAACATAGAAGTAGGGTACAGATGCTCATAATATTATCTAAATTCTCCAGTATTTCTGTTACGGGAGTGTTTCCATTGCTCTTTTTCAAAATCCCATTCTTGAACAGTGAGTCAGCATGAAGTCTGTGAATGTGTCAGGGAGCAATAAGGTTTCACTGCTAAGCAATTATTAAAGACTATGTTAACATATGAAAAAATGTAAATTTGCATATGAACATAACAGCCCAATTTCTTGACTCTGATGGAAGTTTTCTTCTAACTCAAGTTTTCAGGGTAGCATTCCTATGTGCTATTTGAAGGACTTTGAGGTAAATTCCATGCTAATTTGTTTCCTTTATTCCATTTGCTCACTAGGAGGTAGAACACTTTTTATTTTTAAATTATTGTGATTTCCTTTTCACATCCTTAATAAGTACAAACTGCTTTCCTGCTGGTACAAACACTTCTTACTGTCTTTTTTCCAGAGAATTGTTTCAAAATATTAAAAACAATCTAGCCACTTTTCCTTGTAGCCCTAGCCAAGTGGAACAAGTGCAATGAAACCTTTATGGGAAAATTATATGCCTGTGTAATTATAATTACAACATTTATAAGTGAGGATTTGCTAAACTGAAACATAAAAGAAAGATTGCAAACTCATTCTGTTTCTTAGTTGGTTATATAAAGTATGATAGCATTTTCGAAAAATTCACGTTTGAAGAACTTGCTAAAACAGCTTGAGGTCTTTACATACATAAAGAAAATAGGTATAAAGCACTGGTAAAGGCATCACATGTTATTCTCCAGGACAACCTTAAACATGGTATATTAGTTATAAAGGCAATTTCTTGTATGAATTTACTATAGTGACTATACAAATAATAGAACTTTTGGAATTGACATCATAATTCGATCGGAAATAAATATAACAATTTCAGGGTTAACAAGTAAATCATTATTGCCCCAAATAGTCTTCTGTAAAGCAGACTGTTTAAAAGAGAAACTCAAGAGCGGTCGTGTGTTCGGGTCAGCAATTACATTCTAAGAATTTAAGAACTAACTTATTTTGAGCACAAGTTGCTAGAATGAATCAGTGGGAATAAATACTAATTGCATGTTTCTTAGAAAGAGTTACATCGATCAAATTCAGGTAATTCGAAATCAATCAACTCTGAGTGATAATGCTACATTTCATTTTTTTATGGGTGCTCTATATAGGCCATGTCCAAAGCCATCAATCACTATGGGAAAGGTAGTACAGAGCAGTAAGCAGAGGTCATTACAGTGCTAAATATAGCACATTCAAAACATCCTTACTAAAAAGGTGCACCATCCATTTAAAGCAACCTTTTTAAAGGCGATGTATTTACAGCAATGTCTACACTATCTGTTAAATATATGCAGGTCTGCCATCTTATGGAGCCTGAATGGTACTACCAAATATCAGAATATGGAACTACATATTCATATTAGGAGAACAGTTTGAATTTTTCCTTTTCAGGTAATGTGTTCTTTCTTCTAGAAACTGCACCATTTTTACTCTATTGATACGTATATTTATTGCATTTATGTATGCATGCGAGTGTACACATGTAAACACAGTCAAAAGCATTACAGTTGCAAGTTCAAGCATGGAAAAGATGGGAAGCATTAAAGTTGAAGCTAGTTGTTTATATTATATGACAGCCTTGAAAAACATCATCATGTGCTATTTTTTTCTTTGGGACCACTGTGTGATTCAGTGTTCAGGTTAGATGGTGCTATTTAGTGAATAGCTATTCAGAGTTTTGCTTTAGCCTCTTTGTTTGGAGTGTGACTGTGCTATATGTGCTGCAAGCTAGTCAAGCCCTATTGTAAAAACAAAATTATTGATTTCTATATGGGCTTTTCTGTAGCTGTTATTATTAGAGTATTATTATGAGCAATTTTGAATGAATTTTTTACAGGCCAAACCAGATAATTGTCATGGAAATTTTCAGGCCAAGTGATTAAAGTCTGGCAAAGATGTTAAAGTTGCTAAAATTATGCTCTTTTGTTTGTTTGTTTTTATTTTCTCTTTTAATGAAAGCTGATGTCAGATAAACTTCATAAGTGACTTTTGGGTCAGCCAAGAACAAATGCACAAGACTGTCATAATTAGTACACCAAGTATTATCATACATTATTTTCTCTTTAACTAGTGCAATTTTATTTTTAGTTGAAAAGGATTCCTCAGGAAGACCTTATTACTTTGTTATTGAAAAGTCTGAGATGAGTTAGGAATGTGGTTGATCTAAGTGGTTGCGATACTGTCAGATATTATAGTGGAGCACTTAAGATAAGCAAATTGTCCATCATTTAATAAAATTTTGCAGTTTTACCAGTTGCTATAAAACCTTGTATCACCTGGAGTCTAAATGCTTAAGAGGATGTCAGTTTTCACTGAGTTCTACCTGTACTAGAAAATACATAAAATTTTCTGCATTTAGTGTCATTTGCAAGTATTCACATCTACCCTGATACTCTTGTTGGGAAAAGACACTGAGCACAAATTGCCATTTAGATTACGGTCAACTGAATTTGATGATCTGACATACTGCTTAGCACCACAAGGAAAGTCTTGGTATAATTTGTTTTGTGTAAGAACAGAGTCTTCACCTTTTACAAGAAGGGGTTTCTCCCCTGTTTGGTCTTGCTTGATTGCAACTACAAATTTTCATGTGTCAGAGTCCAATACTCTCTGATTAGGGTCTTTTTGATACTCCATATGAGGGTTATATGTTTAATATCAGATTTTTTTTTTTGAACTATTTGGTGTTACATGGGATTTCGATTCACGAGAGTGATACAGCAATTTACTGAAATCAAAACACAAGGGTGAAATAGCAATTGCAATATACAGGTGAATCACAATAAAAATGTGATTCTTGTTATGGGTCACCATCAGGGTCCTGGGCATCCCCAGTCACCCGGAAGGAGTATGTGGGTTGAAGCCAGCTTGAGCCGGTTGCTCTCTTCAAAATGCATGTTGTTGGTTGCTTAGTTTCTCTACTCTATGTTTGGCTGAACCATGTATATACTTCTCCCCTAACATGTTGGTCTGGCTAGCTCAGGAAGGCGTTATTTTCTACAAGTTGTCTCAGGGAAGGCTGTTTATACAGTGTTGACCCACTGCAACTGCCATGTATGTATAACAAAGGTTACCATGCAGCCCCCTTTCTGTTAAGTTCAGCTTTAGGATAACTGGTGGTCATTGTTGACACTTCATTGAGGTAGTTACTTTTTGCTTATCTCCTTGGTCCGTTGTACGGGGGTGTAGGTTGGTTGCATTCCACCCCTTGGCTCAGCCCAACGTTCAACAATTATTGGTGTTGTACAGTGAACTTAATACATTTGTCATATGCATTACCAGCCCTCTTGCCTGTGCATGCTGAGGGTGGGAGCATGTGGGAAGCTGATTGTTTCCAGGTTTAGTATGTGATTTAACTTGAATTAATAACATGTTGTATTTGATTTTTCAGGTAATAGGTCAATATCAAGGTTACAAGAAGTAACAATAAAATCATTATTAACAATATAAGCATAGGATGTAACAGTTTCACTACATTGGTAGCTTTTGGTGATAAACCTTTAAAGATAACATACCAATGAAGTACAGTAAGGCTGGTTTCTGCTTTCACTAATTGAATCGGTTCATTATTATCATATACCATTTTTGCTTGTCTTTCATCTAAACATTTTCCAATTTTAGACAGATGTTGGGTAGCCTTGGCATTTGTTTGAGAAAGTCATCTTGTGGATCAAAGGTCATTCCACATGTTACTGATACCTTAGATGGTGCGAAATAAGACATCTTTTGATTAGTCAACAAGAAGTTAACCTGTAAATCTGGTTGGTTATTTGGTCAAAAATATATGTCATAGAATCGTAGAATCACAGAATCATTTAGGTTGGAAAAGACCTTTAAGATCATTGAGTCCAAATGTAAACCTTGCACTGCCAAGTCCACCACTAAAAAACAGCCCTAAGCATCACACCTACACCTCTTCTAAATACTTCCAGGGATCGTGACTCCACCACTTCCCTGCGTAGCTTCTTCCAGTGCTTGACAGCCCTTTGGTGAAGAAATTTTTCCTAATATCCAATCTAAACTTCCTTTGGTACAAGTTGAGGCTGTTTCCTCTTCTATCGTTAATTTGTTGGGAGAAGAGACTGACACTCACCTTGCTACAACCTCCTTTCAGGTAGTGGTAGACAGCAATAATATCTCCTCTGAGCCTCCATCAGCAAATGTTGCCAGGTCCAAAATTTACATCATCTTCGAAGTGGATAGTATTGAAGGTGGATACGCACACATCCAAAACCATTGCCATACACTCCTGTCTCATTACTGTAGACGTCCTGCCAGATGCAGATACCAGAGGAGTGTTTCATACTGTGTAATTCTGGAGCTCGAGGCATAGTAGGGCAAGTCCATCCTCAGCTTGACAGCCAGCAGGTGTAGCGTTTACTAATTTCATAAATGTCGTGTATTACGATGCAAACAATCATCTGCATCTACATCTTTTTATTAAAGACTTTAGGAATGACAGCAAATTCGCGTAAGGGTATAATTTTTGTATCAGTGGCACTCAACAGTACAATTCCTTGCAATTGGAATATTAAGTCCTCTGTAGGTGCATTATCATAAAGGCCCTCAGTAGTTTTAAGTCATCCTCCTTTGAACTTGTCTTTAACCAAGTCAGGGAACATTGGTTCTAAGGTTTGTCTTTGACTACTTCAATGGCTACCCAAATCTAATTAACCTGGTATATACTAATTAAGTGAAATAGAATACAAGATGAAGCAGAGCTAACTTCCTGTGGTATGGTTTTGGTGGGTTAGTCATGAGTACCACAGCGATACATTCGTCACTAAAGGAGTCAGGTACCTTCCCAGTCTCGTATGGAAGTTTGAAAAGCTGTTGATTCCCAGCTTGCAGTCATTCTGGTTACACCAGCTTTCATTTCTTCGAATACTGATAATTTGTTTGCTAGAATTTCAGTCTCAAATTAGTTCAGTATTCCTGATCCTGTACCAATTCCATGCAGCAAAGTTTGCATGATACCTCTTTTAGTTGTGTGCCCTGTTATAGAGGACAATACATTCAGCACAAGTCTTGTTCACTGCACTGGTGTTTAACGTCGCTTAAGTTCAAATGTATGTTCTCTGTCACTAATTTTGGATAGTAATAATCGTGGGCTCTTATCTATCATGCAGTTACAATAAATAAAGGAGTACCTTTATTAAGAGGTTGTTTAGGTTGCTTTATAAGATACACAATCAGGAACAAGTGGTATCTTAATTTTGTCCATTTATATCAATTTTCTATGATTATTAGCAGTGTATATGGAAAAATTGCTGTATATTATCACTTAGTTCTCACCACTTACGATTCAAGCATAATTCTTAGGAGCCATTAAGGTGTGATTAGTTGCCTTATATGTCTGTAGTAGCCACTTCATTTTGTTCTTAAAATAATTTGCAATTTCCCATCCAGTATTACATATAGTTAAAATCAGGTTAATTTTAGGTTTTAGGATTAGTGTAACATTATTGCCTACTATCACTCCTTGACCTCGTGCTAATGCAGACAGTATTCTTCCTTTAACTAGTTTCAGAGTTGGTTTGCAGCTGATGTTCTCCTAAGCTGTTCCAAAGGAAACGTGAAAAGACAGAAGCCGTTAGAGACAGTTCTCACACATACGTTCTCATTGTCAAAATTCCCATGGTGATGAGGTAACCCTCTATTTTCCTGCAAAAGAAGACATCTAGGTCCTGGACATAATCCAAGACCCAGTTATTGTTAACTTCTGCTTGCAGTGTCTACAATATCCCATACTCTTTTTCCTTTGTAAAACTTCATTTTTAAAGTGTGATCCATTATCATATTGAATTTCTCTGGGAAAGCAGCAATGATTGCAGGACCAGTCATAGCTTGCGTGGGGTGCACATTGCCTACACCACTGTTTCCACTCCTGTGAGGATGTATTTCCAGCCTTCAGGTGTTCACTTTAAAGGACAAGTAATCTACTTGACGAGTTTCTGAGAGTAGTTTGTCTTTCACAAGCCTGGCAAACCACTGTCCTTCTGATAGGTACTCTACCATTGTTTGAAAAAAACGGCATACATCTACAATACGTATTGACAGAGCTTTTGTCACAGGTCATCCTCTCCTTGTAGCTTGTTGAAATAAATCATAATTCCCAACGTGTCCTAGCCATTCCTGTAACCACTTACTAGCCCTTCTGCCTTGAGTTCTGCAGTACTTTTATTTTAGCCAAATGATTGGCCATCTGATGCCAACTTGCCTCAGGCAAGTTTTTGGTGAGCAGATACATCTCCTATGAATAGGCACTTAGATTGGTCTGTATCATAAATCTTTTTCCAGTGTGTTTTTCCAAATATGTCTCAACCATTTACTTGCTGATTGTTTTTCACCCAGTTCTGTAGCCACTGTGAACCAAACTTCTTTTGTCTTGCCTTCCCATGGTGGTGCATCAGTTATTGGAGAGGAGGGCATCCCGATTAACTCTGCACTCTGATCATTTGTTTTCTTTATTCATCACATCACTTATCACCTGGTAGAGTACATAGAAAGCCCATTGCTGCACAGCAGTTTCCTGAGCTACCAGTAAGAATAATGGCTTGCCAGTTAAAATTGGTTTTAAAATAGGAACGGGCACACAAAACTTGATTTCCCTTTCTCGAATTCAGGGCTCAGAAGTTGGCAGCCCTTCATATGCAGCTAACAGCACTTTCTCAGATTGAGTGTTGTTGGGAGCCTTGCCAAGATGTAGAGCAAAACGTGTAAGTGTTTTCACCATTCACATCTTGTTGACATTATCCTCATTGGTATCCCTCAGGTCTACACCTATATGAAGTGTACTTGGGTGTGCAAGGTTAATGGGTCCCATAGATTAGTTAGTAAAATTTCATCATTTAAAACATCTACCATTTCATAAAAATTTTGTTTCAAATTCCATATTATGTTTTTCTTCAGCAAATTGTTGAGATCCCCAAAAATACTGAATCTAAGAATGCGTGACCTCCAAAACTCAAAAGTTCCTAATAAAGCTTGTAACTCCTTTATATCAAAAAGTGCTTGAATACTTTATATTACTACTAATACAGATTCTGGAACAGTCTTCTGTCCTTCTGTCCATCGTGTACTTTAAAATGTAGCTTCATGACTTGGTCCTTGCTGTTTCAAGTCAGGAACACTAATATTTAATTCTTGTAAATGCTGGATGAAAAGCTTTCATGCTTTGGTGAACCATTTCCTCATCATGTCATTCAGTTAGTGTATCATCTATATATTCCAAAATTGTTACTTCAGGTGAGAGGATGACGGATTCTAGCTCTTTAGCTCATACGACATGGGCAATAGTGTGGCCATGTTTAACACTTTGATATGGGCGATAAAACTATATTGTTCACTTTACCCCAAGTAAACAAAAACTGTGGTTTGTCTGCTCTTGTATTGGCATCATAAAGATCATACCTTTTGTAGCTATCACTCCCACCCACAGAAGAGCATGTTGATATCTGCTATGGCAGGAACAGGGGCTGTTAAAGGGTCAGTTGCTTTATTTGAAGTCCTACAGTCAATAGTCACATGCCATGTCCTATCTGGTTTCTTAAAAGGCCATACTAAGCTATTACATGGGGGGTGAGTTTTTTCTGTAGTACCCCATTGCTCTAATTGTTTGGCTAATTCTGTCACAGGTTTCATGGTAGGAGTTTATGGCTTTAAGCCTTCTTCTATTGTGAGGGTGTGTTGATTGGTCACAACATGTGATTAATTTCTTGGGTGTAATTTATAACTTGTTTGTTATCTATCCTAGCATAGATTCCATGACAGTAAAATACACTGATACAGAGCAGAGGCTCCCAGGCTTAATCCATTGGATAGGGGCAAGCCTTTAGTGGAACTGATAGCATAAAACTTCTGATCCCAGACTGGTCTGCTTGGATGTGCAGGAAGTTATGTGCTTCTACACCTGCCCTCATGCCATTTCTGCACCTGTGTCCATGTATCACACATTGCAGTCCTAAATTTTAATTCGTCTCCCGCATCTCTGCAAAAAGAAGCCAGCTCCGTTCCCTCATTCATCTCCATCCCATCCATGTCACATTTCCTCCTTGTCTTGTTCCCAGAGTCTTGGAAAACGTGGGTCTGGCCAGACTCCTGCATCAGGGCAATGATGGTTGAGAGAGAGAAGCTGGTGGCCTGAACAGTAGCGAGTCACTGCCCTTTAGCTGAGTGGTGTTAGCTGCTGCTCGTACAGAAGTCCAGTTGTAGAGTAGCTTACTCCTGGGTTACATGTGGTGTTTCAGAGTAACTGCTCTATGTCAGAGGGTACTGGAGGCACAGGGAGACATGGCAGTGTGAATGGCTAGTGGCTGCTTGGAACTACTTTTGCAGTCGTCATTGCTCCACAGCACAGGTGAGTATCTATCTGCCACTTGTGTCATTCCTTGCAATTTAAAGAGTGTTAAAAAAGCAAAAGTAATGTTTCTAATTAACAGGATTATTTATCTTCTCTGAATCTGGGAGCAGCTCAGTGCTTAAACCCTCACTACCTTCCCCTGCTGAAATTGATCAGGAGCTGGTCTCAAATAGGAGTGAAAGCAAAATGTGGATCAAGTTTTTGTGCAAAGCTGCATTAAAAAAACCCAACAAACCAACCTCTGACTGCAAAGATTAGAACATAGTTGAGTTTGTATGTTGAGAAAAAAATCTAAAACCCAGTGTAATTTTCTATGCATCTCATCCTTAAAATTGTTGTTACTGATAAATCAAAATGACAAAAAGATAACTGAAATTGGCATCCACCCTACTTTCTTTAGCCCCCAAACAGCAGGGATGTAACAGGAAGCTCAGAGGTTGATATATAGAAAATACTTTGCTGGATCGAACTTGAGATTCATTGGGTCAGTATCTTTCTACAGCTATGGCAAGATCAGGTTCTTGAATGAAGTACTTATTGCTAGTAATGAGACAGTCTGTTCCCATAAAAGATTGTATTTTAAACTGTAACAACAAGAGATCTTCTTAAATTTAAAGTATGACAGGTAAGAAGGCTTCCAAAATTATAGTGAACAACCGCAGCTCTGGGTAGTTTGTTATTCATATACATTTTTAGAATTTACTGGATTCTTGACCTCGATGGGTTTCAGTAGCAATTTGTTTCACCATGTGATTACTCATTGATTTGGCAAACAGTAATCAAGTACATTACTACTTCTACAAAATGATGCAAGATTTTATGTACTATTACAAAGGAGGCAACATTTCAGCTCCCATGTTTTGTCTGAGGAATCAACACACATTAAACTGCCTTCAGCTGCCTGTATCTTTTAGCTTAAGAAAACATATTGGGATTCTTAACGTTAATTTGCAGTGTCAACATGTCTTGAGCTGGATGCTTAGTGTTTTACTCAAACATAACATTTTCTGGGTTTTCTAATAATTCAAAACAGCTTTTTCTAGTTATTTTGAGCTTTCCTATTTCTGGGGTTTTTTTTATCTAAATACATATAGAAATGAGTATCATTTAGTCCAGAATTTGTTTTACTTCTGTTAAACAATAAAAGCCTGCACAGATGGCTGCGAAACAGAACCTTCAAATGCAGCCAGATTTGTACATTTGGGCTGATTTCTTGCTTTAAGGGAACTTGGTTCAAAATGCTGTACTGCCAAATCTGTCCCTGCAGTAATTCTCTTGGCATCCATGGATGGCCACATGGGATTGCCTGTGATATCTGGCTAAGCTAAGAGATTCCGTGCAATTCCAAAGGAATTTGTTTGACAATATGAAAAAATGAAGTCCAAGGAGCATGCTACTGTGTTGGGCATTGGACAGTTCAACCATTTTTTTCAAATTAGTGGCTATGAGAGCCACTTTCCATTCAAAAACCACTAGAAAGAATTAAAATGTACTTTGATTGAGTTAATGGGCTGTAGAAAATGTTGTACTTACTGGGTCACGTGCAGGTGGAGACAATAGGAGGGTAAACCAGTCCAGATGGTTTTCTGAGGATTTAGAAATAATTTCAAAACTGAGAATGCACTCTGGAACTGTAATTCTGTCTTTGTGGCATCAGAAATGCTGGAATGATGATTTTTTGAATACAGCTGCCTACAGAGAGCCTGGGAACTACAGGTAAATAAATTGTTCCTACACATCTGATTTCTTTGTGCTGCATAAGTCAGGATGTTATGCTCATTCTTCCAAAATAAAAGGGATCATAAAATTTCTTCATTTTATCTTCCTAATGGAAACAATCTTAAAGATGTGGAAAGCTGGACGACTCTTTGGGCTAAAAAGAATTGGCATTACTAGAGAACATAATATCACACCAGGTGACAACATAAGAACAGGCCAAAAGCCTGTTTGACTTCTTTGGTGTTGTTTATATGGGGCAGACAAAACACACAAAACCAGCACTCCCAAAGATAACTGAATCAGTGAAATTGTACACCTTATGTGAATATTTGCAAAGAATTAAAATAATTACTTTTGAATCTTTGATGATCCATTAAAGGCAGTGATAGTTACTGCATTAGAGCAAACATGCTTGTGTTCGCTTGGAAGCTGGCTTGCTTTCATTTGGCAAACTGTATTCTTTTAAAATAATCCAAAATAGAAATCACATTTATGGTGCAATATAAAGAATACAGAATAACCAGCTGCAAATCTGCTATCTAGTGCTAAAATGTCCTTCTGCATGGAGAGGTGATCATTTAATTGTTGTTTGTAGGAAACGGCTCTGCTTGTGAGCTTTGCGTTAGCACTGTAACAGACAACCAAGAAACAGTTGCCTTGTAACTTCAACTGGATCCTCTGTGTCATCCAGCTCAGTCAGGCTGCAGCTGAGTAATACTTTACTTTTGCAAGTAATACTTTAGAGTGTAAATGCCTCACTGGTGGTGTCACCTATGACATTTTGGCTTTTTCATTCTGCTCCCATACTTTCCTCCAGAAATTGGCTGGGCTTCTTGCTGCTGGTGTTTCAATTCTGTCTCCTTGGTTCCCTGTAGGAGAGTCTGTTGGGTCAGATATCCAAACTGGATCCATGCATGTATATCGTATTCACCTGACCTGAAGGGCCTCCCATAATCCCGCGTGCTGGGGATCATTCCAGCTATCTCCGCATGAAGTTGGCTGCAGTTGGCCTGCAGCCCAGCTGAGTTTGAGCTGTTTCTGAGGGGAAGCAGTGAGGTATGACTGCAGCACAGTATCTGTGACTCCTGGCTCTGGGAACACAGTGAGGAGAAGCGTCGTCTGTTTCTTCAGAGGCAGCTTTGTTTTGACAGTGTTTATGATCTCTGGCTGTGCACGAAGGTGTGTGGATTGTTTCCAGGCCGGCACAATCTTCCAAGAGACATTTGTACAGTGGTGGGCCTCAGCTAATAACTGTCCTGGGTGCAAGGTGGATTTACATTTGTGGCACAGTAATCAATATAGATAATTAATCGTAGATAATTGAGAATTGGCTCAATGGGTGTTACAAGCCTGCTCTCAGTTTTGATCTTGCATAGGCTGTTATTTCACTGCTGTTCAAGCAACAGTATCAGCTTGAGGTGTTCCCACTTCTCTTTTTTTGGTTCCCTCTTCTGCCTGTGGCATGCAACCCATTCTGTTGTGCTAGCAAAACTTTTCAAGATCAGTAACTGTTTTTTAAAAATGAAATCAGTTCCTTGACTTAGTGCTAACAACCTTTTAATGAGCCTTATTTAAGAAGCCCTACAAGCTGTTGTGTTGGCACAGCTGAGGAGCAGAGGGGGTATTAGAAAGCTTTAAGCTGCTGTTGCCATTTTTTATCATGAAACAGCAGCCACAGGGTAGCTAGACTCCTCTAATTCCACTAATTTTAATAGTTGTACCATTGTAAATTAGGAGTAATCTTTCAAATAAAACGATGCTTCCAAGATTACCAAACATGCTTGCTCTAAGAGGGTGAAATATTAAAAAATTAACAATGTCAGTAGGTAGCTGGAGATTTGAGGGAAGACCTTTTCTTCCTTGCAAATAAAATAATTTAGGAATGGCATTAATAAATAGAATTATTTCATTTTAGCACATGGAAACATTATTCTCTTTGTTTTAGTACTGAACCACCACTTAGAAAACTGCAGGACTGCAAAATTACAAAGCACATGCAGTACTCTGTATAAAACTAGATGACTTAACCAAGCCGTGTACAACTGCACTTCATGGCTTGTTGGGAATGAAAAGCAATGGAGCCTCAGGTTTCCCAGTCATCTTTGTCAGCGACTTCAGTGAGGAAAAGGCTACAAATGAAGTGGTCTCAGCGAGCTCTCTGCCCCACAGGCACGGTGTCACAGGGCCAGAAATTGTGGAGAAATAAATCTGTGCTTGTCCTTGCTGCTGCCTCTCCTCTTGCTCCACCCCAGCTGTGGGGGAGGACAATGGTACAGGGCAGGGGGTGAGAGATTACCATCAGGCTTCAAAAGTCAGTTCTAGAAGTGGCATGTGATAGATCACACCATGATTTTCCTTGAGGTGAGAATCTTTGTGTGCTGAAAAATTAATTGAAAAGGAAATCCAAACAAAAGGAATAAATACAGAGCAGGCACTTTTGCCAATGAGAAAAAAATTCCCTTGACAAGCAAAGGAACCAATTGCTGTCAAGCTGTTTCCTCGACAAGGAAGAAAGATGTCAGAATCTGCCACTGGAGAAAGCTCCCACCCAATGTGGCTATTAAAACACAGTCGACAACCCCAGAAAAAGGGATCCCTGAACAAGAGATCACCTGAAAATACTGTATTTCTCCTGACTGGAGAAGAACAAATTCTATTACCAGGAAACTGTCTCTGTTTGGCTACAGCTATTAATTTACAAATGGCATTCAGGAGCTCTCATTAGCTAACTGTAGTCTTTCTTATTGCTTTCCTCCCTCCCTTTTCTCTTTAGTCTCTCCTTGTACCCCTCCCTGTGTTCATGACAAGTCACTGAATATATTGTGCCTATTATCTGAATGTGCTTGTCTCCAGGCTTGTCTGCAACTGCCAGTTCTATTAACTTACCTTTCTCAAATCATTATTTACTGAATAGCAATAAAAAGTGATTACTTCCTAGCAGCCAAAGAAAAACCCTGATCTTAGTATTTTAAAATAGGATGCTTTCTAGACTAGGTCTTAAAATCTTCAGGGTTCATATTTCAGCAGTGATATTCTAGTACAGGGCCTCCGTTAATGATTTGGGCAGTTCAAACACTTCTATAATGTCAACATTTGAGTTTTTTTCCTTTCCAGTATATTTGTTATGGATTTGTCTACTAACAAATCTGGGATACCAACTCACAAGTACAAGGTGCAGTTTTCTTTAAATGAACTTGGACGAACATAGCAGAGCCTGTGTTATACAGCTCTTCCTAAATGAAGTCTGCTTTGACAGTGTTCAGAGATTCCACAGTTCATGTGAGGCTACTGTATGCTTCTGCCAAAGGCTTTAACATAGTTTGGGGTAGAGTGCAGCTTCCCCTTTCAGTGTGTAGGTGACAGGAGGTTTTGATCTAAGCATATGGTGTGCTTTCTTCATCAAAATGGCAATATACTTACATCAAAAGAGGTACTTCATTCTAAGACTCTCTGGCACCCTTTTGGTAGCAAAGGCAGTAGAATACCATTTCAGTGTTATTTTGGATTTTAGGACATTGAACAGTCCTAAAGATCAGGAATCACTGGTTACAATTCCTGTGAAATACAGCTGTAGTGTTTTATCGCTTCCAGTACAAGACTATCTACCATGGTTGATTGGATATCCTGATGAACACTGATAATAATTTCTTAGTCATTATTGAATTGTGTAAATATGGTCAGGTACATATTTCTCTGTCACTGCATTTCCATTTACTTCTATGTGGATTTTCTGGTTTTTTTTTTTATATAAGATTTCTAGTTTGGAACAATAACCTAATATAATTGCTAAGCTAAATTATACAGATAATATAATCTAATATAGATAATAATGAAAAGAGTAGACAGAAATTAGTGGACTGAGGCTGTTTATAAAAGTAAAGTGTATGGAATAATACACTGTCACTGAAGCATTTTAGAAGTTTTCCATATTTAAATGATACTCTTCCATTGTGCAAGAAATTTTGTACAAATAATACTAAATCATAGAAATTATGTAGATTTTTACATTTTTCTAGCTCTTTTACCCTTTTCTGTCTCGTAATTATTTTTCACACAATCTCACGTTGCTCTAGAGAAAGACTTTATTCCTATTTCTACATTCTTTTTTACAATTCTTTCTCTGCTGGCTTTTGATCAAGAGGAATAATACACTTGGAGTACTGAAATTTTATTGAGTAGTTTTTCTAATACTTTTTCCTCAATAAAGCAAAGCATTTCACTTGTTTGAAGAGGAAAGGAGACAATACTAAATAGAATTTTCATTATTTTTCTAGCTTAGTCTTCTAAATCATAAGAAGCCTTGGTACTATAAACTTCTGGGATCAAGCTTTATAGGTTTCCGGAATTGTTTAACCTTTAATTGGATAAAGGTTAATGTTTCCTTCCATTCGTATTTTAAATTGCCCTCTCATAAGATCTCAAATAGCAAAATGAACTTTTTCTTCAAAGTCAGAAGTAAGATAACCTATGAAAACAATATCCGGCAGGTGTATGTGAGGAATTCATCTGTTTGAATGGAGGTGCAGAGAAGATCATGTTCATTTCAAGGAAAGGGGAACTTTGGCTTCATTTGTTAGAAATACAACCACAACCTATACCTCACCAGTAATCTATCAGGGGCTGAGCAGATATTAACACATGTTTAGATGAACAGTAAATGACACTGCTCTGCTTTTGGTCCAATGGAAGGACTCCTGTTACTGAGAATTTCAGCAGCAAAATACAGTGAGAGGTACTACAGTGGTCCTAGACAGCTCTGTCTTTGGACTTGTGCTGCCAAACAGGCATGACTAATTTTTGCTTTGAGCCAGGCACACTGGCTTACCTTGTCTGTTTAATCTGTCATAACTTTCCAGCTTCTGGCTAATTAGTAGTGTGGTTTAGGTTTAGATCAGTAGATAAGGTTATTTTTTTTCTTCTGCGAATTCCTAATTCCTCTAAAAATGGACAGTGGAAAAGAATCCAGTCCCCAACCTGGCAGTAGTTGAAAGCTGGAAATGCTTTTTTCTTTTTTTGGGAAATGGGAAAATGAACAATGCAAGAATGATGGACAATGTAATATGGACTGTGTGTCTAAGCTTTGTTTTCTAAGTATTGTTTTCCATGATCAGTTAGTATTCGAGGGGGAACACCTGTTATGTTCTGTATCAACCTGGACCATAGTTACAGCAGTAGTTTGCTAAGGCCTCAGTATCACAGTATCATAGTATCACAAGGTTGGAAAGGACCTCTGAGATCATCAAGTCCAACCTATAACCTAACACTAACACCAACCATCTTCTAAACCATGGCACTCAGTGCCACATCCAGTCTCCCCTTAAACACCTCCAGGGTCGGCGACTCCACCACCTCCCTGGGCAACGCGTTCCAATGGCCAATCACCCTTTCAGTGAAGACCTTTTTCCTAAGATCAAGCCTAAACCTCCCCTGACATGGCCTCGAGCCATGTCAGAGGGTTTTGCAGGGAACGTGCTGCCTGTGAGCTATGTGTGGAGGAAAACCTACAGCAGATCACACTCTGTGTGGGATTACATCTCATAGAAGACCAATTGTTTCTACGTTTTGTTTGTTAATATGATGTGTAAATGAGAAATGAGGCTTTTTGTTTACACTTTTTCCACCTATGTGAATAAGAAATGCTTTAGGTTGGCTGTTCCACATACAGCTGTTTCTTTTCCAGCCCTCAGAGTCAAAATAACTGCTTTTATGCAATTTAATGGATGTAGGAAAACACTGAGGGACAGGTAAGGTGAAAAATAATTGCATAGAAGAAGGACGGTCGTACCTTTGAGGAAGGACCATAAAAATGAAATTAGTGTCCTTTCTTCTCTACATAAAAATTAAATTTCCTAATGCTGTTATAGTGCTTGCCAAGTGTACTTGCCTATGCATTCTCCTCTTCTCAAGGTTGCACAGCGTATTTGCTCCTCTTCGGGTTGAAAGTAATAGTAATCGAGCAGAATAATTGCAGTTTGTATAAAAGGACTTTCATTGCTAATAACTTAGAGGATTTCATTTTAATAAATATATAGTTGATTAGTCCCAGTTAATATATTATTGTGACTTAGCGATTGTTGTAGTTTCAGGTTTTTCAGAGAATTTTTCTCCCCTTGCTAACATGGGAACTGATGGGGGGGGGCGGGGCAGCGACCGCTGGGGGCTGCGAGTTTCCGGGGGGCAGCATTATCGGGGACATCCCGAGAAGCGGGTGTGGCTTCCGGGACGGGCTCTCCCTGTCACGCTTTGGCGGGGAAAGGAGAAGGCCGCGGGTTACATGCAGTGGCTGGGGGAGAGCTGTCTCCGGATCGTTAGCCCCGCCGCGCTGCCCAGGAGGAGCATCTCCAGGCCGCCTTGCGACCGCCCTTCCCTCACGGGAGGTTGTTGTCTTCGTTTGGGAGCGTCCGCTCTCAGCGTTGTCTCCTCGGAGCCCAGGCGGGTCACGGCGTGACGGCAGCGCCCCCTACTGTCCTTGAAGTGTAACTGCACCGTAGGAGCGAAGATCGGACTTGCTGAACTCGCTTGAAGGCTTGGGTTACAGCGTTGCTCTGTTCGGTTCTGTGTTTGGTTATATATATATTTGCAGTTGAGAACTGTTATCTTTTCCTGTACACCCCCCCCCCCCCCGATTAAAGTCGATTAATTGAAAAGTGGTTGTGGTGATTTTCTTATAGGAGGTAGCCCCGATACACGTCTTTGTTTTCCTTTAAACTAAGACAGCGATGCCATTCATTACTCAGCTATGTTAGGTTTGTGTTTTTATAGGTATAATAATTCTCAGTGTGCTGAAAGAACAGTGTAACAGTTCAGGACAGCAGGATTCCAGTTCATTATGTTGTAGGGGTTTTTTTCTGTGTACATATCAAATAGTTTCAATGCCTGTCAAATTGGTTGTCTAGTGACAGCCATCAGCATTCTGTCAGAGAGGTGACATTGCATACAACTCAAGCATTACAGAAATTGCCTGGTAATAAAGCTTTTCAATAAAGGATACCTATGTGATATTTACAAAACAAAATTTTCTAGAAAACGGGAGGAAAATTTGCAGTCTTGATGGCAGCTAAATTAATGGAATTTTTCTGCACAAATGGAGACTAGGGAAAGGAAAATCATGGGCAAGCATCACAGCTCAGTTGTTGGTGAAACATGAGCTAAGGGAGATATCTGGCAAGGTTAGAGGGAGACATCTGAAAAACACAGATGTACATTGGAAAACATGAGCTACTACTACCAGTACACCCCAGATATTTGTGCAAGTGACAATAAAAGCCTTTTCTTTTACTAGGCACAAACTGATGCTATGTTAGGCTAATTTTGGGTAGGTAGTAATGATGGGGAAGAGAGCTGACTGCGTTTAAAGTGGAAACAGCAGTTCCCTCTTCATCTCCACCTGGTTGAAAAAGTCAAATTAAATGGAAAAATAAACAAAGCTATTTCAACAATTAAAAGTTTTGAAGGGTTTTTTAATACCATAAGAACAAATGTTGGCAGATTAGACATAGTAATTAAGGTATTTGAATGGGTGGAATAAGTCAAAGGCTTAAACATGACAGAGATCTGGAATTTATCTGACTCAGAGATGCAAAAACTGTTTGGAATTTACATTCCAAGTATGGAAGCGGGATGAGTAACTACTTCAGAGTAAAAACAAAGAAAAGGTCTGTATGCAAAGGAGAAGGGAAATGAATGAATGAGGAAAGTGACTTGGAAGACTTGCAGGTGCAGGAATCAAGGAAGATTTGCCAAACCTAACCCAGATCTAGATCTTGCAAAAGAGTAAAACGAAAAGCAAAAGACTGTTTAGCAATATAGGCAGTACATTGCAACAAGCACAAAATAAAGGGGAACCCCAAGGTGCTGAGGTTATATATAATCTAGCTACATTCCCCAGCCTGATGAGTACTTTTTGCAGCTTTCAGAACAAAGATGAAGAAAGAAAAGTCAAAGCTAAGTTTGTTGTTAGAAGAGAGTATACCCAAAGTGAGAAGACCCATGGCATGGAAACTAGACTGGAGAGCTCAGCTTGCTCAAATGGGGAGGCATTACTGACTAAGGAAGTAACAAGGGCATGAAGTTTTGTAGCTTGTTGTAGGGATTTTAATCCTTCTGTTGTATTGTGGTAGTGTGATATAGTAAACTTCACTTTTTTAAAGAATAATTTGCAATTTTCTGTTATTCTACAATAGCACACAAAGCTTTAAAACAAATTTTGAAAATAATGAACACTGTGGGTATAAATGAAGGATGGGATAAAATCCAGTCCAAGTTTACTAAGGGTAGATCATGAGTGAACCTTAATGGCAGCAGAATTTTTGTGGATGGAAACCTGGTAGATGCAATTGATTTTTAACTCAGTAAAGCACTTGACAATGTAGTACTTGTAAGATTATCAGTTGAAATGGGAAATAGAACAAGTAATGTAGGTTAGATGAAGAACTAGCTAAAAGAAGGATGACAATAGGTCTGTGCTGGAAAGGGCACTGACACCAGAGAGGCATTTCAAGTGGAGCCCCTTATACCAGCATATGGCCCAATATTATTTAATAAAGATAATGGCACAAAAGTAAAAGCATGCTAATTAAACATGCTGATGGCAAAAACTAAGAGGCCTTGCTTACAAAAAGTCATATGAAGAATTTCATTCCTAGAAAACAGGTGACCTAGCAGCCTGCAGTAATAAAAGTAAAGTTACATTTAATAGAAAATACAAGGCCATGTCCTTAGGGACTGATAACAAGATTTTCTTCTATAACAGGGAGATTCATCCAGGGAAAGTGATAGATTGGAAATGCCCGAGTGTAATTATTGGTCATGGTCATTATGAGCCACTAGTATGATGCAGCCAACTAAATAATAAATGCAGGCTGTAGAATATTTTTAGTAGAGAATGAGAAGTAGATGGTTCTGTAGAGTACCACTGCATCTGGAATACCATGTACAATTCTAGTTCAGAATATGAACTGAAAAAATTGGAAAAAATTCAGTGGACAGAGCGACTGACCTGCAGAATAGGTGCATTGGGGCAGAATACGATACATCAAATTTAATAGCAGTATTATGCAATTCCTTCATTTAGAATACTTAATGTATGCATAATATAATGTTACTAAAAGCTGAACAAAAAGTTAATGATTAGAATTTGTTGCTAAATTTGAGTCAGCTCATTTCCCTTTAAAATACAGTAGAACCACTTTCAAAAAATATGTAAAATTATTATACCTTTGCATCAAACTATGTTCATATTTGAAATGTCAATTGAGGATTGGAAAAATAATATCTAGACATTTAAGAAGATTTTTTATTTTTTAGAAGATGCCCTCTTGAGCTGCTTCTTTTGAACAACATCAGAAACATGAGATGATGGAGAGCTCTACATCGTTTCCTCTCTGAAATGTCCCAGGCATGTAACGCCTGGTGCTCATGGCATGAATCTGGTTACCTGGGGAATCAAGTAGACAGGGAGGAGAGCCGACGGCGTGGCAGTGGTGGCTGCCAGGCCACATCCAGACTTGGGGAAGTCCTCTCTCTCTTCACATGAACAGCAGAGGTGGGAAAGGTGAAATGGTGGCAAGTACAACAGAAGCTCTGAAGGGGAATGGAGTGGGGTGAAGGTGTCCCGGTCCTAAGGACACTGACAAGCCTGACCCTGCTCGGCTTTTCCCAGGAGCTCCTCCACCACTCTGCCTGTGGCCCAGGACCCGATGTCAGCCCCCTGGAGCCACCAGCCCCTGCTCCAGCAATGCCGCAGTAGGGCTGATCTCCAGCTCCCCACAGCCCTGCCTGGCTGTGGGCCTCCCTGAACCAGGCATACCTGTGGGCCCATGTCCCAACCCAGCCTCAGCCCAGCTTTGTCTCCAGGGTGGTGCCCATTCCAGGGCTTGGGCTGTCCCTGGTGCCCTGTTCTTGGCTGGGAAACTCATGTCCTGGTCCCAGCAGCCCCTGCCTCCTCAGGAGCTGCCAGCCCACACAGCATCTTGACACAGGGTAGGAGGAAATAAAATGGCTATGGGACCTTATCAGGCACCATGAAAGTACTAAACATGTGATGCTACTGCAGGAGGTCATCTCTTTTGAGCTGTGCTCCTGGTGAGTCTGGCCACGGGCCAGCGCTGAGGTTACAGCCTGGCAGCAGTGCCCTGCACCAGGCAGAGCTGAAACCCCAGCTCTCACATTTCTGCCTGCCAAGCAGGTCTCAATAAAAAATTAGCCCTTGGTAAAATTAACTGAGTATATCTCAATACATCTGAGTAGTTTTGGCATAGACAAAAGGATTTCTTAGTGAAAGAAACCTGAGAAAGGTCTGAGAAAATGTAGAGGAAGGCTGGAAACTTGGCACGCCATCAGAACAGGAACCTGTGTTATTGGAAAATTTAGATTAGGCATTAGCAAAAAATTCTGCACAATGAGGGTGGTGAGGCACTGGCACAGGTTGCCCAGGGAAGTTGTGACTGCCTCGTCCCTGGAAGTGCTGAAGGCCTGTTGGGCCTTGAGCAGCCTGATCTGGTGGAAGGTGTCCCTGCCCATGGCAGGAGGATGGAACTGAATAGGCTTTAAGGTCCATTCCAACTCAAACTATTTAATGCCTCTTTCCCCAGCAGCTCCCTCTTCCAGACCCGTCAGTGAAGGCGAAAGTTACGAGGAGAAGGCAGGCCATCCGCGGCAGCTCTAGCACTAGACCCTTCACCCCCAGCAGCCGCGGAGCGCCAGCGCCGTTTTGGGCGGGCGAACTACATTTCCCGGCGTGCTCTGCGCCGCACTGCCATCTTGCCGCGCCGGGGCCGCTGGGCCCGAGAGCAGCGGTGGCCGGCGGAGATATGGCGCTGTTCCCGGCCTTCGCCGAATCTGGGGAGACTCTCGCCGGCAGCAGCGAGGCCGCCAGGAAAGGTAACGGTCTGGAAGTGTCCCCTTTGCCTGAGCAGCGGCCCCTTCTTCGGGGAGCCGTTCCGCCTCGCCTTCACTCGGACCCTTCGGCCCCTGCCGCGCACCCTGTGGTGCTGCGGCCCGGCCGGGGCCGCGGCCGGTGCTGCCTCCGGGACCAGGGCCCAGGGGCCCGTGCAGCCCCGCCGCGTTGCACGCGGCCCGGGCCGCCTCTCTCGCCCGAACAGCGCGGCCGGTTTGAGTAAAGTTCCTGTGCATAGAATTAAGCCCATTCCAGCTCCAACCCCCCTGCCATGGGCAGGGACACCTCCCACCAGACCAAGTGGCTCAAGGCCCCATCCAACCCGGCCTTGACCACTTCTAGAGGGAGAGGGCGTCCACAGCTTCCTTGGGCAAGCTGTGCCAATGCCTCAGCACTCTCAATGTGAAGAATTTCTTCCTAATGTCTAACATGAGTAAGGTAACTTTCTGTGATGTAACTTTGGGGGGAGACTACAGTAGTGCTACGCATCCTTATTGTAGAAATGGTGCTGCCTTCTCGTGGGTGGGCTTCCAGGTGTGTTCATTGAGAGCAGCCCTAGGAAAAGGGGCTGGAGGTCTTTGTGGATGAGAAGCTGGACACTGGGCTGCAAGTACACGTTGCTGGCTCAAAAGCCAACTGTATCCTGGGCTGCATCAAAAGAAGCATGGCAAACAGCTTGTGGGATTCTGCTCTAGTGAGATGAGACCCGACCTGGAGTACTGTGTCCAGCTCTGGAGCCATTAGCACAAGAAGGACATGGACCTGTTGGTGTGGGTCCAGAGGAGGCCCATGAGAATTATCAAAGGCCTGGAACACCTACCCTGTGAAGAAAGGCTGAGAGAGTTGGGGTTGTTCAGCTTGGAGAAGAGATGACTCTGAGGAGACCTTATTGCAGCTTTACAATACTTAAAGGGGGCTTATAAGAAGGATAGGCAAAATTTTTTTAGCATGTCCTGTAGGAATAGAAGGGGTGATGGTTTTAAACTGAAAGAGGAGAAGTTTAGGCTAGATATTAGGAAGAAATTTTTTTTATGAGGTTGGTGTAACACTGTAACAGGTTGCCCAGAGAGGTGGTGGATGCTCCATCCCTGGAAACATTAAAGGTCAGGTTCGAGAGGGCTTTGAGCAACCTGATTGAGTTGAAGATGTCCCTGCTCATTGCAGGGGGGGTGAATTAGATGAGCTTCATGGTCCCTTCCAATCCAAGCTATTCTGTGATCTGCTTCTTCCAGCTCTCTGTTGGTGGATGCTGGGGGCAAGACTTATCTTTGAGTATGTGAGTTTTGGGTGTGAGGTGGAGGTTTGCTTTGTGAAGAAACCAGATTTTGAGTTCGTTTAATCTTCCCCACTAGCCTTGGATAACTTAAAAAGTGTTTTCTCATTACCTTGCTTATTAATCCAAATTTTACTTATAAAGGATTTTTTTTGAAAGATCTTGAGTGAGATTATGATTTGGTTTATTGTTTTGAGTGCTACACAGTTATACTTTTAGTAAACAAGTAAAGAACACTGGTGATGTTTTGGTCTATGCTTTTTTGCCAGCCAACTTCCACCACTCTTTGTATCTGCCCATCCTCTGAACACCACAGTAAGAGAAGGCTCTAAAGAGTATTGTTTACTTAGGTTAAATATCGTGTATGCTTGGTCCAGTCAGTGTGGTGATTTTTTTAAGCTTTAAGCAGTAGAGGCTAGGTTTGTCTCCATGTTCTAACCAGTTCTGGTGTTACCTACTGATGACATTGCAGCTGCTGGTACTCAGCGTGCCAGTGCAGAGATGTTCTAGTCATGTTCAGGAGCCTTTCTGGTAATGATGCTTCGTGCAGCAAGTAGTGGACGTAATAAGATTCCAAATTATAGCTTGTACGAAGAGGGGAATTGCTGTACTGGGCAGAGGTACAGTAAAACTCTCTAGTAGTAAGACTTTGCTTGTATTTTAAAACTGTGGGAATTTAGCCTTCAGGTTTGTTACACCTGGTCTGTGTCACTGCAGACCACCAGTCTGGATGATCAAATTATGCAGAAAAAGGTATTAAGGCTGACTTTGGGATCTAGATTTCAGTTATCGGCACTGAGTTACATTTTGGTCTACTGGAAGGTTTTTATGTGAGAATAACCGACAAAACTTTGAGTAAGATAATTTGGTTTATGTTTTAGTCAATATTATACTTTGGTTTTAAATGACCACATTTCAGTATATTATAAAATTTAAGCATTCACTCAGAACACATTTATGGTGGCATGTATCAAATTTCACATGTTCAGCTTGAGAGAACTTGAGAACTTGACAGGCAACTTTGGTATCTCTCTGACAGGTGATGCTGTTTGCTCAGAGCTGAGCCAAAGTCCATCATAATACAGAGATCGCAGGGTGTGTTGTGTTTAATTAGTTATGTAAAACTGAGGTGTCTTTTACAGTCATGTAGGACTGCTTCATAGTTTCATTGTAAAAGTTGAGGTAATAATGTAAATATGTTGGCCATGTTTCCTTCCTCCAGCCACCTCTGTCTCCTCTTACAAACCTACTTGGACCATTTATAAATATAAATGCTGCCTGAAGCAGAAGTATTGCTGTACATTCTTCCTATCCTGCCAAATTGCTGAGTTGCAGCAACTTCTAGAGTGACAAGTAATTTTGTGTATGGTTTCTCACAAAACAACTATGTTGTCAAGCTTCATTAGGTTTTGGTAGAAGATAAATCACAACTTTATCAGTAGCTGTATTGTAGAGTGGTAATAATTAACTCCACTCACAGTAGTAAGCAGTACGCATAGTGTTATTTACAGTCTGAGCTATTCTGTAGGTAAGGTGTTGCAGTGATTTTTGATGAAAGCAGCTTTTAGGGATTGTGAAAGGCAACAAAAGGCTTTGAATAACTCTTAAAATTGTCTCTGTAGACATGCACTGTAAATTCTTAAATTTTTTTTCTACTTGGGAATGTATAAAAAGAATGCCATTGAATTGCTTTCTCTGTTGTGTTCATGAATGTGGCTGGAACAATAACAAGTACATGCATACTGTCACAAAAGAAGTCTTTTATATCTTTTATTCTTTAAGAATGTAAATCTAGTCTGTGAAAATGATAGAACTTCTTAGGCATCTGGCAACAAAAAATAGCAGAAGAATGAAAAGGTAGAGTTTTAAAGTTTGGAATGCATTTTGGTGTTTGAAATGTTTGTGTCTAGCTGACTGATTCACTGGAGATTATTTGCGGGGAGATTTGGTCTTACATATTGTGTAATGGAAAAAATGCTCAGTTCTTTCTGAGTATTACGTCAGTTTGATTAAATTGTTCAGCAAATACTGTAGTTGGAGAATTCTAAACATTTCCCTGGTGTATCCACAGAGGCATATTGATTGTGTTATGGGGCTTGGTTTTTGCACTCTGATTCTTCAACGTTTTAAAAGTGCAATTTAATCTCATCTGCTCAGGTAGAACCAAGCTGCAGGTGATTAATGTTTATGACTCCATTTCTCAAGGTGAGTTTTACTTGGAGGCCCTAAAACAATAAGTTAGAACATGAAAACTAAACCTTATTCTGCTTGTGCTCACTGTTGGAATCATATTGCACCAAGTTAGTCAGTGACTTTGCATCTGTAAGGGAATAGCAGATACTTCCAGGTGAAGTTAAGTCAAAATGGCATTCTGGAAGTTAATTTCTAGTAGCTAATGGCAATAATAGACATTCTTTTTCTATATTTAATGGCACATTTTGTATGGAAACGGATCTCATGCACACTTGCTGTATATCTGTCTGCCAGCCTACTTCCTCAATATCTCTCTCCTTCTCAGGAGTTTTAACCCTTTCAGTGAAATTTCTTGTGGTGGGAGAGAGAAATGGCGAAAATAGAGGAGGTGTGTGAAAACCTACATTTGCTTAGAAAAGACAAACTTAGATTAAGTGCCAGTGCTGAGAGAGAGGCTGTAATGTGACTTGGAATGTTACCAGGATGGATGGTCTTGACAGTGAGCAAATGTGCATTAGCCAACTAATAAACATCATTGGAGATCACAGTCTGATGCAGCACAGGCTGCCTCTTGCCCAGCTATTAATTAAGGGATGAGGAAAGCACTGTAGAAGAGTCTAGAGGACACAGATAATTCCCGAAGTTGTGGCAGCAGTGAGGAGTGTCAAGAATAGAGGATGCAACTTGGAAATCCTGGCTTCATCCTTTTATGAGCTGCAGGAATAGTTTGCTGGGAGGAGGAGAGGAAGGAAAATATTGCCAACTCACTTTATTTAACAATGTGGTTTGGGTCTTAAACAGAGAAATATAAAGATAACTGCTTTCCACTCTTCTGCCAGGTGTAGCCTCTTTTGTTTGAAGCAGAAATTTATACCATTAATCAGCCCCATGTTTTATTGTGTCTTCTAAAACAGCTGGAGCTTTACTGCTTGCTTTGTTTATTTTGTTCTCTGTTCATTTTGTTTATGTGATTGATAATGCCATTTTAAAAGGAAATGTATCCGTTGCTTTCTGTTTTTCATTTTTTTAAGACTGAAGCTCTTAGTGCTGCTAAGGATCTGTATCTCCATTTGGAAGTTATTTTGCACTGTGGTGACATAAGGCTCAAGGTTATGAAGTGTAGCATGCTTGTTTTGTGCAAATTTTTTTTTCGCTAGTGTGGGCTGGCCTGTTTCTAACATGTTTGCACTGATGAATAATATAAAAAAATGTATTATCTGCATTAATCTTTGGAGGACCTGGTATTACGTTCTTGAAATCCGTGGAAAGCCTGTTTTGATGCTTACAGCATTTTAAAAAACCTTAGATCAAGATCTTAAACATCTTAGACGTTTTTCCTAATAGTCTGAATATTTTAAGTCTTGAATTCTGAGTTTTGTCACCAACAAGTCTGTATGACTGAAGGCAAATTATTTAACTTTATTCTGCCTTCAAGCTTACATTTTAAAAAAATGTAGCCCAGTGTTTTATTATCATGAGTATTAGTATTAATATTGTCAAAGTGATTTTTGAACAATAATTCTTCATTCAAATCAATACAGAACTACCTTACAATAAATTTTTTCTACCAAAAATATGATTTCTTACACATTACAAAGGGAAACAATAATTTATTCAAAAGAAGAGACACTCAAAGGCTACAGAGAGTATCTTTGTGCCTGAAGTATGTTACTGGAGATCTGGTCAAAGACAAATTAAATCTTTTTGTTATGTCTTTGGAACATATGTAATAATTTTAAAGAGACCTGTCTGGCTAATAAGTTATAGTTTTGTGCTGTTACACGATACACCTTTACACCAGAGACTCTGCCAGTCAGTGATTCTTTGTTTTGTTAGGTCTGACTGGGTAATACAACGCAAATCAAAACAAAGACGGGATTTTTAAAAAAATTAATTAAACGTCTCCTTTGTTTCAAACTAAAGGCTTTAAGCTGCATTTACGGAAATGTGGCATGCTTTGAACTGAATTTCTCTGAATTTCTGTGTGTTTAAGGAAGACCAGAGTGTGACCAATGGAAAAACACAGCAGAGTTGCATTTTGCTCCTATATTCTTTTACACCCCATCTTCATTACCGATAAGAGCAAAAATAATTGAGTATAAGGAAGATAATAATTTTAAAAATCAATATTACATTTAGTAAATATACCTCAAACATCTCAGGTATGAAGTGGCACTTGGTATACTGCATGGCATATATTGAATTGTTAATTCCAGTTTGTTTATACGGTTACTAGATGTATTAATTTCAGTCCTGTGTGTTTTAAAAATGTAATGGTTACAGAATTATTTATGAGAAACATTTTGGTATTTCATGGAAAATACTAGGTTCAGTTCTACTAAGAAGTCATTCTGATTTTAGATGGGTTCTTAATACATTGCTTACAGGACAAAAATAAGAAATTAGCTTACTGTTGCATAACGTGCTGTTCCGCAGCAGGGGAATAGTTGTTTTGATAGGCGAATGGAATGTTG
This sequence comes from Dromococcyx pavoninus, assembly GCA_033558185.1. Taxonomy (NCBI): domain Eukaryota; kingdom Metazoa; phylum Chordata; class Aves; order Cuculiformes; family Neomorphidae; genus Dromococcyx; species Dromococcyx pavoninus. The sequence continues at coordinate 5,386,956 of JAUMJL010000091.1, read as the reverse complement.
CTGGGGTATTATCTAGCACAGATCTTTGGAAGAATGCTTTGTGGTAGATTTGCAGTTTTAGAATCATAGACACATACCTAAAATGAAGGCGTTTGTGCCATGGTGGATTCATTTAAATTAAATAGTAGATTTTTGTCATAAAGTGAGGGTCATGGTTTTAAGATTTCAATTTTTGCTCTAATTTTACATTAATATATCTTAAGGATTTTCGAGGGGCAGGTGTGTGTGTGTGTGATCTCATGTTGATTTGCAACAAAGTAGGACAGGTTTGGTGATTCTGTTTGCCAGACAGAAGGTTACAACAATATACACAGGTATATATTATACAGCTGGATTTTTATTTTTCGGTCTATATCGTATGTTTTGGTGAGCTGGGAAGTGGTGTGTGGCAGTGTTGTGCATCATATGGGTTGGGACACTGGTGGGAATCGTGTTTTGCTCTTGACACTGCTGTGGATTTTGGGTTCTGCTCTGCACAGAGGTGGAGGTTCAAGACCATTTAGGAAGGATGCCCTCCCCACAGGGCTTATGGTCTCTGGTAGCAGAGGCAGTCTCTTAGGAAATGAGAACTGGAGCTTTGCTTGATTGTATGTGCTTCTTGATGAGTTGAGCTTCAGTTAACTGTTTTTACAGCCTGCTCCATTTTAAATCCTTTTGGGTGCAACAATTCTGAGATACGAGATGGAAGAAGGAATTCTGATATGAAAACCTGTTTCTGAAGGAAGTACTTTAGAAGGAGGAGAGATGTATGGCTTGGCAGACTGTGTTCATTTTGTTTGAGGATTAGAGGTCAGTGTAGTCAAAAGCAGAAAGACAGGAGTGTAACAGGAAAAACACAGAGGCAAAATATGGTTGTAGAGAGCAGGGAGACCAGATTTGTTCATTTTGTTATCTCCTATGGTCTGGTACTGGAGGAGGCTGATGTTGAATTCTGTGCTTATGTAAAAATAATATTTGCTTAGTATGTTAGAAAATTTCACATACTTAAAAGAATGCTAGAAGTGAAATCTCTATGCAAATGGCTATGGGTTTAGTACCAGTAAAATTTTGGCAAAAAAATTCCCTCTCCACATCCTGTCAGTATCTGATCTTGTCCAGTCCTAAAATGATCAAGGTAAATGCAGAATGCTTAGTGCCACATAATATGTAAAAATTACGATCAGTTAGCCTTTTTTTTTCCCACACTATTTAAAAGCGTACTAGTATTATGGTGGTTAGAAAACTGAGAATCCAGTGGCATGTTTTGACTCGTATGAAACACTTGAGGATTTTTATCAGTAATGGGTGTTGCTATCAACAAAATTGTGCTAAAAATATTTTCCATACAGTGAATAAAGTACATTTTTGTAACTTTGCATACATTGTATTGCATTCATTAACTACACCTTGCATTTAATTGTGCTCTTCAGTAATGTTTCAACATTAATATTTAAATATATAAATTTATACATTTATATGCGAATATATATTTTATGTAATATAATTAAGACACAAAATATATAAAGATACATTAGGCTATCTTGTATAATTATGCATATATAACATACATTTATAAAATATATACATAAGAGTATATATTTAAAAAGAGTATTTATAAAATATATATGTAAGAGTTAGGGTCTTTACATGGTAAAAATCAATATTGGACAGATGTTTTTTTAACGTACATAGTAACATGAAACAGTATCTGCTTACAATATGAACTTTTAAGTATTATGATATAGTGGGGTTGTTAAAGCTTAGATTGATGTCAGGGGAAGATTCTAACTCCTAAATGCTTTACGTCATTACAATCTAGTGTTCTTCTAAATGGAAATTTCCTGGACTGCTTTCTGATGTGCTCAATTATTACACATGAGGTAGGGACATCTGCTGTGAATTTAGCTGTCTGCTGATTAGATTAACGCCCCCACTTTAAAAAGTACAGCAGATAATTTGTATTGATGTCACACTTTTCTTTACTTGCAGAGTTGGACTGGCTTAGTAACCCAAGTTTCTCTACGGAAGATGCCCTATTACTGCATCAGCGCACTACAGAAGTTGCAAATCTCATTCCTGAAAAATCACCACTAATAAGGTAGAATATGCTTCAATATCTTTTAAAATAGCCTCTTTCTTGTGTCCTTCTTATCTTTTCTTATGTGAGACCAAAATTGGGAATTTTTAGGGCTGCTTTTCATTCCACTGTTCAGTGTTTAAAAAGGCCTGAACTGAGTCATATATAAAAGAATGAATAATACTTCCATGTCTTTTAACTTAAAATAATGAGAAATTATACTTATGCAATTACATTCCCAATTTTTTCTCAAAGCTGCATTTATATCAGTTATTTAGGAATGAAAAGGGAACTGAGTGATCATGATTCTTCATTAGCTTTCGAATGTCCTAAGTGACCCTTGAAATAGCATAAAGGTTAAGCATCATCTTTGTGATTTCTGTGTGAAAACCAGTTCAATCAGCCATTCCACAGTAGTTTTCTACTTTTTGAAAACTAGTTGAAGATGTGAATTACTGAAGTATTACATATATCATGTTGTGCAACTGTGTACACATGCTGATCACTGGAGTGGGTGATGGTATTCTTTTACAAAGTTTGGCTTTAAGCAGCCACATTTGCTGAAGAACTAGTTTTAATGCCTTCGTTAGAATAGTTGCTATATTTGGCCTATCTACACTATAACTAGCACTAAATAGTTAATGGAATCAAGTTGCAGCTGCCAAGTTCAAAAACTTGTTCACTTTTAGTTTGATATAAGCTCCTGTATTTATGATAAGTTGGTGGTTGTGTTACAGAATGTCTCTATAATAATCACAGCTGAATACATCTTTTTGTGTACATATTCTTGCTTTCACATGTATTGTGTGAGTGAAATGCAGTCACTGTTCTGTTTATCGATCGTATATTTTGCTTGTATTTCTTCAAATATTTTCAGGACTTTAATGTCATGAAATGAAGAAATTTACAAATCACCATTTAGATAGAATGACATAGTAAACTCACCATATTTAATCTGTGGAAAAGAATGTGTCAATAAATAGCATACAGAGAAATGGTTGATCTTTTTGCCTGCTACTGGGGTACATTCTCAGCTCAATAAAAACTAATTACTTGGACATAATTGGTGGGGTTTGATTTGATTTTTCTGTTTACGGGAGTGTGTTTGTTTCAAAGGTTTGTTGAGGGTTCTCCTATGGTTTCTTTTTTCTCAGTGCCCTTAAATAAATTATGTAAGTTTCTTTTTTGAGGTTCCTTGCTTCTGAAATGTTGTATTTTCTTTTATTGACATATTATGAATAGTGAGACTTGCTACTCCTTTCTTTTACTAAAGTATTTCAGAGAAACTGTTTAAAAAGGGCTTTTGCTTTTATGGAGGGAAGCCTCCATATTTCAATTGACTCTTAAGTGTGGGAGTGTATGTAGTATTTGCAATGATATGTCTTTTGCCAAAACTGTCTGTCTTTTGTGTGGTCTCTCAGTCAGTTGTCATGTGTTACTCCATTGTATTATGTGATAATATTAATTCAATAGTCTTAAAAGATTGTTCCTTGATTGGTGAGATTTGAATTTCTAAGCTGGAAGTAATTTTAGAAGTATGTTTTTCATATTTCTTATGTAAATCATAAAGAAACAAGAAAAAGAACTGCAGACTTTTTTCTTTCGTGGGCCACCCTGAAAGATTTCTCATCCTTTTAGCTTGATCTATGTTGTCTTAGCAAAGTTAGGAAATGTTATCAGCTCAGTCATCTTCTTTAGTTTGGTCAGGATAACAGATGGATATTTTACAGATCATGCATTATTTTAATGACTTTTGACAATTAAAACTTTGATTGATTGTCAGCAGCTCAAAAAATACAGTCATTATTTAATGTGGATTTATATCACTTTCATTGTATGGGTTGCTACTTACTCTCTTCTCCAAAAATATAGAGAGGGTAAATGTAACGGGTAAAATGATTCTGAACTTTCTTATGGTGGTATTTCTTTACAATTTTACTACTTGGATATAATAGATAAATATTCTTGCTTTCAAACAGGACTACTTCAAGATCAGAGTTGTCAGGGGAAAGCGATACAGATGAGAGTCTGAAACAATCAAGTAAGAAAAGGAAAAAGAAAAAGAAAAAGCATCACCCTTATAAGAAGACAAAAAAGAAAACCAAAGGGGACTCCAGTGGCAGCGAATCGGACCTTGACACCAAGCGCTTCAAGGACAAAGCCTCAGGAAGTGGCAGAAATTCCGTAAAGGAAGCGACAGCAAAGTGTGTATTTATTAATACTATTCAAGATGTAAATGAATTCTTGTTTCGTACTTGTCACTTCAAATTTGAATGAAATTCTTACCAGTGGTGGGTCATTTTTTTCTAAGCTGTGTATGACTAAACCTGCATTCAAAGCAATGAAAATAGAATTAGAACCACTTATTTAGTCATATCTGAAAAATTGTGACTAAAATATTCTGTGAAGTACTGTTCTGCAGAACAAAGCATGCTGTGATGATATTGAAATATATTTTTAAAGTTATGTGGAAGCTTATGTTGAGTTTTTGTAACATCTTATTTCCTTTCATAGATCTTCTCTTGGGAAGGTTTGGAGCGGTGTTACATTTAACATCATTCTTAAGCAATGCAGAAGGCTTAGCATACAGCTGTGTTTGCCTTATAACGTCCTCCTCACAGAGTTAACATTTCATTTTTTTCATATTAAGGCAAAGTTAGTTGTAGAATTTAACAGTTCTTTTTTGTTCAGCCATTCGTTACTGTCTGCCAGTGCTTCATACTTCTTGCTCATGGTACATCTAGATGGGTATTTGAACTATTGAAATTGTTTTGCTAGATCTTTTTGTTAATTCCAGGAGCTCTAAAGTACTGCTTAATTAGTGGAGGTGTCATTTTTATATAGAGCAAGAAAAGAGGTCTCTAATGACTACCATGATCTTTGAGCAGTAAGAGAGGTTCTGTGAACACACTGGCTATTCAGTTCTGGCTTACCAAGCTGTGCTTTTCTCAGTCTCTTGGGCTTTGATCATTTCACTCAAAGTGGCCCAATCTAAGTGACTGTGTAAGTCACCTTACAATGGCCACATGTCACATCGTGTTTGCTAGTTTGAGCAGCCATTTTGCCTCTCTCCGATTCCGTAGTTCCTGTTTTTTCTTTAGCATCAGCAGCTCTGGCTCTAATTCACAGCATTGCAGCTTCTCCTGGGAGAGAGTGAAGAATTGGTGGAATTGTTGTTACAGCTGGGTGTGGTCTAGTCAATCCTTGTTTTTTCCCCGTTTACTGCTTTTCCCAAGACAGATAAACCAGGAGCTGAGAGCACAGGCTTGTGGACGTGTGTCTGTCCCAAGGGATCTTAACATTGTTTCCATGTGGAAGAATGGAAAGTGGTACTGGAGGAGTTGTGTGAGGCCTCTGGACACACTCATTTCTTCCTTTATGAAGACTGTTGTTGGCTTGTGGCAGCTAAGGCTCACTTGACTGTGAGGGAGCACAATAAAAATTGTTGGAATGTTAAAACTGTTCAGCTCTGCCCAGTCACTCTTGTCTTTGCTGTGGGAGTGTTTGGGCTGGATGGAATGGACTTAAGTACTGAACCTGGTTCATCAGCTGTTTGCTATACTGGGCTAACCAGACAGTGCTTTGTCCAAATGAAATGGCTGAAGATCTTTCAAGGTGTCTGTTTACACTTCTTTTCATAAATTGTTGATTGTGAGAGAATACTGAGTTTTCAGGAGACTGTTTTTGAAACTCGAACAACCAAGTCTTTCTAAATGCAGTGAGTCTTGTGAAATTTTAGAAAGCTTCTTAAGACAACAGAACTCGTTTACTAAGTTACATATTTGTAACATGAATTCAAATTGGAAGTTCATAGTTGTCTACAGTTCAGAGGCAGGTGGCAACTTCCACTTAAGTTCATTTGTATAACTACAATCCATAAAGCACCTTGTTGCACAGTGTTTTATCAAATACACGGGTATAATTACAGTTAATTAACAGAATATCTTGCATGCTATACTCTTTCTTAATTTTAGCATCTTACTAAGACAAAGTAAATTTTTAAAGTAGTAATAAATGGCTTTCAGATTATAGTTTTCCAAGCAGTTGGTTGGTTAAATCTGGATATTACATTGCATAATTCTAAATCCAATTCTTGGAAATGCAAGGAGTGTTTGTGTTTTGTTTTGATGATTCCCTTAGTGTATTTCTAGTTGTTTTTCCAAGCATGTGACTGACTTTGCAATAATGGATGATGTACCATTACTTTGAGTAAATTAAATTATTATGAGCTACAGAAATGCAATATTTCCTGGGTTTTGTAAGTGCTGAATATGTGCACAATTGTTTAGAATATACTACTTCTTTTCTGCAGCCTAGATAAGAAAACATCAAATCTTAACAGCAATCGCTTTGTTTGGCTCGATGATATCCAGGCTTTCACAGCAGAAACCTTCAGAATAGATAAGAAACCAGACCCTGCGAACTGGGCCTACAAATCCCTGTATCAAGGGGACATAGCAAGGTACAGTATGTTGGTCTCTATTGGTATTCAAATGATCACAGGGTCACTATGTCAAAATTCTATAACTTGAGTCTGAAATTTCTTGTTAGAGGTGAGAAAATAAGGTAACTGAATAGTTTATTTCAAAATTTGAATTTGCATCAGGTGTAAATATTTCAAAAGGCAAAAGGTACAATGAAATAATGGGAACAAAGCATATGATTTTAATTTTTTTAAAAACACTCTCTGTGTAGTAGACTGCAAGCTTGTGAACTTGTAGAACTGCCATCTGGGGGTGGCAGCATGAGGCAGATTCAAAAGCATGGTTCTGATATCAGAAATCCTGGGTTTTGTTGTACATTGTCTTTGGGCAAGTGGTCCTTTTGATCTCTGTGATTCTGTTTCTGGAATGGAAATGAAGGTACCGATTATTTCATACTATATTTGTCAAGAGGTTTACTTACTTGAATAGTTGATATTCTTGTAAAAAAAGGTACAGGTACTTTCTTAGTAAACAGATTCTGTGTTAGGTGACCCAGACATTGTACTGAAGGATATCTGTCTTATGCATTGCTACATTTCAAGTGAGTATAGATGAAATTGCACAGTAAACGTTCTCAGTGGGTTACTGGTACTATGATGGCCCTTCAGAACGTTTCCTGGTTTTAACGGAGAAGCCCATCTAAATGAGCCTACACTGACCTTGTACGTTATGTATGTAGACTTACTTCTTGATGTTCTCAAGGAAAATTGTTTACTGTATTTACAAAGTAATTATTTGTGGAGGAGGGAAGATTTATGGGTTTTATTTTTATACTGTTTGTACCTTTGCAGTAAAATTGCCTGGTTACAATCTATTCCAGTTTTTTACCCCCTTTGGATTCTCAGCTATTGTTTGAGATGAAAAGTGTTATTTTAACATTGCACATCACTATATCTGCCACTGAAATTACATTCTTGGTAATATTTTACAATGGCATTTTCCTTTATTTAATCCTGAGGATTATTGTGGCCTTTATGAACCTGGTCTCTCTCTCCTCTCCCCTGGCTTTCCCCCACTCGCTTCTTGGCATATAAAACATATAGAGCCTTAGGGATACAGAAAGATATTACTGGCCTGAACTACTGGTTTCTGATTTTTCAGTTTAAAATAAGATAATCTAAATAGCTTTAAATAATTCTGTCTGTTGTTCTTATTTCAAGTTTGTCCACATGGATTAAAATGATAGGAGGAAAAAATAATTTTTCTTCTGCTGAGTATGAAAGCTACTGTTGAACTCAGAGGAAGCTTATTACGATAATAAAAGCTGTGATGGCCCTGAAAAATTAAAATCGAAGTCTTAATTAAGGAGAAAGTTACAAGTTCTTACATTTTGAAGGTCTATGCATACATTATTTGGGTCAATTTGAATTAAAATGCTTATTCCGTACTTGCTTTCTTTTCTTTTCTAATGTGTATTTACAAAGATGTTTAATTGTTTTTTTTCTTTCTAAGATATAAAAGGAGGGGAAAGTCCTGTCTTGGCATAGATGCAAAGAAACAGTGTATAACTTGGGATAGTTCTGCATCAAAAATAAAGCAATTGCAGAGAAGACCTGTGCGCTATTTCACAAAGAACAATGTGAAGATGCTGAACATAGATGGGGTTCCTGTTTGCAGTAGAAGTTCTCTATCTGACTCAACTGCTTTTATACCAGTTTTGCAAGTGGAAATTGATGATCCTTTTGATACAGTGGAGGTAAATCCTCTTGGGATTTATGATCCATCAGCTACAGAGTGGCTACAAGGAAAAGGATGCAAGGGTGCAGACCATGAGCCTGTAAATACTCAGCAAACATATCAAGAGCCTGGGATCAGCATAAACTCCATTCTAATGACAAAAGTAGAAGAACATAACAAGAAAGTCAGAGAAAACCCAAGAGATATTAGTGCATGGATGGAATTTGTTTCTTTTCAGGTATGTGTTTTGACAGACCTGGTTGTAATAAGTACATGAACATTATACTATAGTTTCCTTTGTTTAGGGCTATTATCATAGGATCATATATATCTTCTCCTGATTAAGAATGAGCTGTCAATTCATTTTCACAAATGTCAGCATTCTTCTCATGATTCTAGTGATGATTCTTCCTAATGTCATGATTTTTCTTTTGTTTTAAGGATGAATTAATGAGAGGACCTAGCCCTTATGCAAGTAAGGGAGAGCAGGAAGTAAGAAGAAAATCATTGAAGTTAGTCTTAGAGAAGAAGCTGGCTATTTTAGAGAGGGCAATCGAAAGCAATCCCAGTAACGTTGATTTGAAACTCGCCAGGCTGAAGATTTGCACAGAATTCTGGGAACCACCAGCTTTGATCAAAGAATGGCAGAAGCTAATTTTCTTACATCCCAATAATCCAGAGCTGTGGAAGAAATATCTCCTGTTCTGTCAAAGCCAGTTCACAACCTTTTCTGTTTCGAAAATCAATAGCCTCTATGGAAAATGTTTGACTACACTGGCAGCTGTACAGGATGGCAGCATGGTGTCACATCCTCTGCTGCCTGGTACAGAAGAAGCTATGCTAGGTAAGTTTCTTTGTTTCTTGTTATGGTCAGAATGGTGTTCATAGGAGTTGACTGCATTCTCTTTAAGAGCAGGCATTCCTATGTATTACAGGAGATTTTTATTCTCTTCAAAGTGCCTGGCATCCTGGTTTCTTAGCTGAGAATTAAAGCAGATATTCCAACCAAATATGGATATAGCAGATGCTTTTATTCCCAGGAGAGTTTGTGATATAACATCCAGTAAAGTCTAATGTACTCAGTGGTTTACAGTACAAATGTCAAGGCTGCAGCTAACAGCTGAGAGATGTGCTTTTTTGTCCGAAAACTGTTTATTAAAAAAAAAAAATTTTAAAAGTTGACTTGTGAAAGAAACAGTTTTCTCTTGTTCAGAAATTTTATAGTTAATTACTTTAATCCAGAAAAAAAGAAGGGACATGGGAGGTCTGATATGAATTTTTCTTGAGCATCCCAGTTCGTAGATGGAGAATTCTGAACTGGAATACCGTGTGATCATGCCTTTTTTATTTATTGTATGCATGTATGTAACCACTTAGAATTTATTAGATTATTACCCCTGGAAGGAAAACTAGATGGTTAGGATGCTGGACTGGATCCAGGGAAGAAAGAGCTAAGTAACTTAACCTCTCCCATTTGAATTCTGCTTTTCTGCCTTGGAGGGTCATTGTCATTATTAATTTGAATACACTGAGGAGGGGGAAATGTTAGTGTCGTCATAAGTATATTTGCATTTTTTTCCTTTTAAAATTTGTTTTAAATCTAGAGGAGACTACTATGAAGCAGTCCACATTTCTTCATATATGGCGTAGTCCAGGGAACCTCTGTTTTTATCCAAGCGCTATAACTGCTATTTGCACAATGATGCTATCTGTTATCCAATATCCAGTCTAGTTTTATAGATTAAAATGCTGGGTTACAAATTACTTTCAGGTGTTTAGATCTATTCCAGTCTGCATTTAATTCATTTTGGATCAAGCACCGGAAAAAGTGCTGTAAAGGAAAAATCCTCTGCTGGCAGATGAATATTGTACTGCCTGATAGGATCTAATTGCTTATACTGTCTCCAATCTCCAACACTTCAGTCACTTTGTACACTAACACCAGTGAATGATTCTTGGGACAAATGCTTTATTCAGCATATTTTTTTTTTCAAACAGGAAGGATTTTCAGTCATTTTGTTACCCTGCACAGAGAATATTTGACTCGTTAAATACTGTTTGTCAAATGCTATGAGAATTGGTTTTTTTTCATGGTGTTCCTTTAACTATTTAACTGTGTTAGATTGACATTTTTCAAAATACTTGTTTGCTGGCAATGTGTAGATACATATATATAGGTTAAAATGAAAATGAACTCAACTTTATTTGTGTTTCTGTTCCACTCTTAATGTCTTGTTGTTGTATTAAGGCTGTAGTTATTTGTTTATGAACATTGAGGGTTTGAGGTTTTGATTTCATTAGTTTAGTTGGTGTTCTGTTTTTTTTTTTTGCTTTTGAAATTCAAGTGATAGGAGTGGAGAAGTTTCCAGGGAGGAGATTTCTTGATCTGAGAGGGTATTTTTTTTAGAGACTCAACTATCTAATTCTTGGGCTGAAGTTGAACTGACACTGTACTTATTAGGAGGATTATCAAGTTCTTTGTTAAGATAAATATACTAAGACTTTCATAAATTAATTATGAGGTGTGTAGCAGTGTTGATGTATTACAGGCTTCTGTCTTCACCCTTTGACCTTTACTAATGACGAAGCGTAAGAACTAGTTTTAAATGCCATCTAGTCCTCAGTTCAGTACACAGTGCTATCTGCTTGGAAATAAGTGGGTGTTTTTTAAAACGTGACATTTAGGAAAGTGGATAAAAACTGATTTAAAATTATGGATCAGTTTTTACTTAAATTTTGAGGTAGCAATTTGTAATATTTTTAATTTACCAGGATCTGTTAATATGAAGGAAATGAAGGTAAGCATAAATAAATTCTGCTGTTGGAAGGGAGTCCTATTTTTGAGTTATACCTACTGGTTGATGAGAAACATCTTTTAGGTCAGTTCAGCTGCAGAAGTGTCTTAGCATCATGGACTAATTAAGTATGTATTTGTACTGTCTTCAGCTTTTACCACAAAGAAATGCTGATTTTGCATTTATTCAAATGTAGTTTTCTTTTTTATAATGCAGAAAATCCTGTGCTGTAATTTATTTTTGTCTTCAGTTTGGCAGCAAGTGCCGATGAGATGTTCTCTACATGTATACTATTTTAATCAAAGTTCATATGTTGGAAGCTGAGAGAGGAGAAAAAGACAACTTTTTCAGTGTCAGTTGGGTACTGAAATTGATGAAGAGAATGCCTAAATTGGTTACAATACATTGAATGATTCTATTATATGCTTAAAAATACTTTTTTTTTGTTTAAGTATCTTCAGAAATCTCAGACTCTTTGTTATCAGAAAGAATCAGTGACTTAACAGGAAAATCAGATAAAATGCCTAGTTCTTATATTCTATCCAAATTTGAATTTTTATGTACACACACCTGATGTAAATCTGAATACAAGTAAAGAGAGTAAATAATTTGCCACGTCTTAGTATTTAAAAAATAAGATGATCATTAGAAGCAATTGATGGTAATGTATGTTGATACATACATGTATCTAGACACTTGAATATTTCAATCATTTAGAACCCTTCAAAACCAATGCATTTAGTGAAGAAACAATAGTTTTTTAAGAAGTATTTTCAAAACTATCAATGAATTATTTAAGTCTTGATTTATAGGTTTGGGGTTTTTTTGCAAGCTGGTTGAGACTTGAGTGTAATTTGAAGTGATAGAGTATCTCTGACTAGTGAAAGAGGTGTTTTATAATGCCTGTTATTTCTCCAGCTTTTTCGTTTAAGACTCATTATTAACACATGAATAGAAAACCAGGGGCTTTACTTCCATTTTGAAGCTGAGACTTGAGGCTCAGTGTGTAAGAGGGATATGGCAATGATTACAGAAGTAATATATTGATGGGCAAGGGATAGGACACTTCCCTACTTTCAAGCAGTAATACTTTGGCCAAAAGACTGGCTGTCTCTTAACTGAGTTCTTATGGAAAGGAAAAGAAAATGGTAATGACAGCTGGAATGATAATGTTATATTACTGACACATTACCAGTGTAACTATCCCATGCAGAACTTTAGGCAAAAGGATTTTTTTTTGTAGTCACTTACAGTGTGAATTACAATAATGCCCAACATCTTCAAAGAGGGCTATGACCTGCTCTGACAGATGTCGGGTAAAATGAAGTTGGGACAGGTGCGTATAGCTTCTATTCATCAACAAGGATATGCATGTGTGACATAAGTAAAAAGTCATCTATTTGGTCATTTAAAGTGGGAGGTCTTAATTAAGCAATGACAATTTTGATGTGCATTTATGCTAGTTACTCCTTATGGATACAGTTCCAAAACAATTATCCTCTACAGCGCTTAATGTATGCTTTTTGTATAGTTGTAGGCTGTAGTAAATTCATTTGAAATATTAAAATTTCATCTCTTTACTTTACAGGTATATTTATTCAGCAGTGCCACTTTCTGAGACAGGCTGGCCATTCTGAGAAAGCAGTGTCTTTGTTTCAGGCTCTGATTGACTTCACCTTCTTTAAACCTGACAGTGTGAAAGATCTGCCAACAAGGGGACAGGTAGCAATTTCTATTTAAGTGTATATTTGTGCATTACAGAGAATGCTCTAACAGAAGAAATTGTTGATGATCTTTTAAGGACATAGGGAAATGTTTTGAATCACAATTTTGTAGTTCTTAAAGAGTGTTGCTTGCATTGGAAAAATGCTTGTGAGTCCTCTGGAATTACGTGCCAAATGGCTGCTTCTACTATATATAATAGAAGTGTGATAACCAGTCACAAATGGACATGGATGTCCTCTTTTTTATTAAATAAGATGGGAAAAAAATTATCTAGCTGATCAAAGTCTGTCTGATAAGCACTTCTCCTTCTTCTTTTCCCCAAAACTGCTACTGTTTGTTACTGTTGATGGGGGAAGTTGATGGGACCTACAATCTCTTTCTGTTTCAAACAGTTCTTGCAAATCTTTCTTAGGTTCTGTTACCTGTTGTATTCAGTAATTCTTCAATGGCTGCATTAGGAACATCTTCATGCTTTAAATTACCTTTTATTTGACTGATGAGATTCCATTCAGCTTATTCTGTTAAAAGTACTAAATTACGTTTTCTCTTGATTTGCTTAGGAGGATGTTGAGCATGCACCCCAATAATAATTAGTAAGTTAATATTCAGAGGGGGCTGTTGCCAGTGTAGCTGGCACTGAATTGTTGGGAGCCACTTCCTTTTTAATTAGTGGTAGGGAGGGCTACTAGTTAGGCAACTGGGCTACCGTAGAGACAGAAATTGAATTTCCTTTTGTTACCTCACTTTCTTCCCCAGCAGCCACTACTGAGACCCATTTTTTTTCTTTTGCACTCTAGGTTGCTGCTGTTGCTCACTAATGAACACTCCTGTAGTTTTAATAATAGTGGGTGTCCTTTTAAAGAGCCAAAACTTTAGAGTTCAATCATAATTATCATGGAGGATGGGAGATTTGGTATAGTTACAGAGGCAAAGCTGGAGTTATGCTTCCAGTCTTTTGAAAAAATGCAAGATTATCTGTGGTGTTCAAAAACCCGTAAGAAAGCAAGATGGAAAGGAACCTTGGTTTAAAAGGACAGTGTTTAGATCAGAAAGTACCAGCCTTGAAAATAGGAAAATGCCAGATTTACAGCTGATGGCACATTCTACCCTCTCACAGAAGCATTATGACTCAGTCTTGATTTCCTTGTTTCTGTACTGTTTTCACACTTCACTTTCTCACTTGGAGCAAAGAATAAATCCATGAGGGGCAGAATTAGATTTTGCAGTTGCTTAAACCTTGCATTTTCTGATTTGTTGTTGCTTGATTTTTCTTGGAGTAAATTTTATTGTTAAAATTTGTATTAATCAGTCTCATCTCTGATATACAAGCCAATATTTGGTACACAGTAGAAGCATGTGATACAAGAGAGGTGGTCGTTAGAGCTACGTGTACACGAAGCAGGGGAGGAATTGGTGAGTCTGAAGATGACAGATTGTATATAGACAATGACAAAATCATAGCTAGAACTCTGGGCTTCTTATTCGCTGGAATGTGCCTGAAGTTGTTGACCACCCTGAAACCTGAGATGAAAGGCCTTACTGATCTTTTCCTCTTGTCCCCAGTACAGTCATGTTTGTGTCCAACTGTAACATTTTGATCAGAGGTGTGTGATTGTCTGAATTATCATTCTGTTTGTCAAATTCTATTTTGATCGCATGGAAGATAGAGAGGAGGGGAGATTTGATTTCTGGTAGCCACATCTTGGGGACTTTGGATCATTATCCTTGAAGAATCTCTATAGGACATTTGGCATAAAAGTCTTTTACTTTCTTTAAAGCTTATTATCTTTTAATTTTTATTTTTATGTTCATGAAAAGAGCTGGTGAGAGTCCTGCTGTGCCACAGGCGTAATTGGAGCACTCAGTTGTTCCTGCTAATTCTTAGTCAGCATCTAACAAAATCTTTAGCTAAGAAATTGCACCCAGACAGGAGATTGTAGGTTACAGAAAACCTGAGTTGACCCCCAGTAGTGTCTGTATAGCAGCAAAAATTATTTTTCTGTGTGTTTTGTTTTCCCCTGTCCAAAACAACAGGTGGAATTCTTTGAACCATTTTGGGATAGTGGAGAACCGCGAATTGGAGAAAAAGGAGCAAGAGGCTGGAAAGCATGGATACACCAACAAGAAAAGGGTGGCTGGGTTGCTCTTAAGCCTGGTACGTCTATGTCAATGTTTGTGATTGTATGTCCACATGTTCTTCTGGACATTTCGATTAGAATGTTGCAAGTTGTTTCCTTTCAATTTTTTTGTCTATAAGTTTTAAAAAATATTTCCCTTCACAGGGAAAAGCATGTATTCCATTGTTTATGGAATATTATCCTTCCTAGGAACTGAGGGAGAGGATGACATACCCTCTGCTCTACTGAAAAGGCTAAAGTTGTGAGCACTTGGTTGAGACCCATGCCTGTGTAAAGAGGAAGGAAGCCACTTCCCTTAAGGCCCTTTCATCGTATTGGTAGACTAGGTGGAATTCTAGTATTAGATGGTAGTTGCCTCAAAGATTCCTAGCTTAATGATTTATTGCTAGAATCAGATTTCAGTTTCTTATTCCAAATGATTTAGTAGAAATAGGTGGAAAACCTTTTCTTGCTCTTTGTGACACAGAAAATGAAGGAATTACATCTCCACTTGCTGGAGTGCTTCCAGGTGAGCAGGGGTACAGAAAACGCCTCTCTGCTGCTTAGTCACACTTTGTCTTCTGGTCTACAGTGCTGTCACTAATGTCAAGGACTATTTCTCAAACAGATATGTCTTGAAGAGAAGCAAGGGGCTGGAATGTCTTTGGCCAAAGATAAGCTGTCTCTGCTTTTGCTGCTCCTGCTGCTGTAGCAATTCTAATGAATAAAGTTTCACTCTGCTTTTAGTAAACAAAGGAACTGAAAAATGATCTGGCACTTCCCTTGTCCGTGGATTAAAATGGAACGTCCTTGCCTCTTACTTGAGATCAGCAGTCTCACTGGTGATGGCTGTAGACATTTTGACCACAAATTGAGAAGGCTTAGCATAGAGAAGAGGACCACTGCCAGATTTGGGGAGGTCTAGTGTACATCAATAGTTTTCCTCATTTCTGTCAAGGCCATAAATTCACATGTAATGTATAATCAGATATAATTTCTAGAACTGTCATTTTTTTTTTTCAGACTTTGCTTAATTGTGGAAATGCTGTCATTTTTCATGGAGTGGCTAGCTAAAGGAGAGCTTATAGATCACAAAAAAATGTAGAGAAAATAAAAATATTGCTGCCACCTGTTTGTTTTACCTGAAATTTAAGAATTGGTTCACAAGGTTTGGAAATGTCCTGCTCTTACAGTATTGATATCAAAACCCAGAACTATGATGTGGGAGTTTTCAGATCCGTCTTCTGTCTGTTTTATTAACACTGTATTAGTTTACATTTTTAAAGTAGTTAAATTCTGTGTCAAGTCTTGTCTTTGGATTGGCTAGATTAATTTTTAAATTTTTCTTTAATAATTTTGTATGTGTCTGGGTGTCTTGATTTGGTTTTAGATGATGATGATGAAGAGATAGATGAGGATCAAGAAATAAAGGATAAAACACTCCCTAAGTGGCACATTTGGTTGGATATTGAATATTCTCGTGAAGCAAGGCATTGGTTACCTTGGAGGCCAGACAAAACCAAAAAGGAAACTGAAGAAGATTGTGAAGATCCAGAAAGACAGGTCACTGTGATATAATAAAACAAGGGGGGTGATAAGACAAATTAGCCTTTCATTTGAAGCCGAGACTGCTGAAAACCGTAGGAAGCTCATGGTAATCTTTGGAAAGAGCTGTAGGCACATTGTCTGTGCTGCTGTCTGGTTTCTCTCATCTGTATGTGGACACGTCACAGAAATCTGCTTAAGAAGATTCAATAAACAAAGGTTTTGTTGCCTTCCAGTGAGATAGATGGATTTATTTTTTTTTTCTTCTTGGGAGATAGGTCAAGTCAGACATGGATTTTCAAGTATGTGTGTGTTAAATACCCTAAGCAATAATACCTTTTAGACCTTTATTGTGTAAGTTTTCTGTGAAGGTCTCTCGATAACAAATTTACAGTCTGACTGGAAGAAGACATTGTCTGTTTAACTTGTCTGGTTTTAATTTGAATGTCGTTCTGTTACCATTTAATGGTAAATAAATATCTTTATTGAATTGAAACAGTTTTTAATTACATAAATTACAGGTTTGCTAATTTTATTTGATTGCATAAATTAACAGAGTTCATTTTCATTTGGATTTTTTAGGTATTATTTGATGATCTTGGACCATCTTTAATCCGACTTTCTAGTCCAGATCTTCAGTGTCAACTTCTGTACTCATTTTTGCAGTTTCTGGGAGTTCCATGTACAAGTAAAGTCTTTCCTTCCAACCTCTATATTGCCATGGATGAAAATAACATCTTTGACAGTGTGCTTTCTGATGAAAAGCCACTGACTTATGTTGATTGTCCGCTTTCTGGATTCAACAGTATTGGTCATATGGACACAATGCTACGAAGGAGACATCACATAGGGCACTATAAAGAAGGAGAGGAGTTCATACAGAATGTTTTTCATGTTCTATTCCAACTGTTTTCAGGAAAGGAAAAATATAACCTGTCCATTTGTTGGTTACAGTATGAAATATCTAAGGTAATGAGGAATCTTCATATACTCACTCTTGTGATGTGTGGCTTTCTTGTATATTAATGTTTATATTGAATTAAAATAAATATTGATAAAAATTAAGTCTTCTAGGACTAAGTATTTAAATCAGGAGATGAATGTTGTGCTGGGGGTAAAAAAAGAAACCACCCTTTGTCTTCAGTTAGTGTTACGCAGTGGCATACATGTAACTATCTTTTGCAGTCTTGGATCTTATTATATGATGCAGAAATGGATGCAAGTGTGTTTTTTACGAGGCAAAGTGAGTCAGCCAAGTACTTTTACCAAACTGTTCTACAAAGTATATTCTCCCCAATATCATGATGTGAGCACCTTATCCAGATGTTTCAAACTTGCTGTATGAGTTACATGTGTTATTAAAGGAAATAACAGCTTATCATTTGAGTACGGATTTATTTAAATGAAACTACCCTAATAGGTGCCCACAAAAGGATAAGAGTTCAGGTTGTCTTCCTGATGCTTCAGAAAGCTTAGTGTTGTGTTTCCACATGGAGAAGTTCTCTGCTTCTTACTCAAATACTGCCTGACCAGAAGATCTCCTGTAACCTTCCCACCAATCTCCACACTTGTCTATCAGCACATTCCCCACTGTAAAAGCTACTTGGAGGTTTGGTTGTGCTAGCCATAAACTTCTTCTGGCCAGATCGGATCATTTAGTTTCCTTTTCTCAACCATTACAGGTTAGCAGCTCTTTATTTGAATAGTTGGCCTTATAAAAGAGTGAAATTTGATATTACTTAGTGACAGTGGCAGGAATACAAATGATAAGACTGCAATTTGACCGTTTTGGAGGGAGCTGACAACAGGCAGTTGTGGCAACTTACAGTACTCAGCCACAGATCTTGCTGGTGGTGAAATATGGAACAATATGAAAACAAACGCATTAATGAAATTTAAAAAATGCTGTGAGGTTGGGGGTGGGTTTCTTTTTTCCTTTCCTCTCCCATCTCTCTCAACATTTGTTCTGTTTATTCTCCCCTGCAGGTAGTTCAGTGTCTCCAAACAAAAAAAAAGAAGCAGCTGAAAGCACAAGGGAGGAAGACTAAAAAGTTGGTCAAGAATTTCCTTAAAGCACCTGACAATCGCAACAACTTTTCTCTCTGGAAACTGTATGCCTACCTAGAATGGCTGCTTGGTAACACTGATGATGCCAGGAAGATACTTGACACAGCTCTTTGCACAGGAGGAACAGGAGGACTGAAGAGTCCCCAGCTCTGCAGCCTCAGTCTGCTTTATGCTCAGCTGGAAGTGGAACTACTAGAAACTCTAGAAGGAGCTGCTATGTCCCGCGCTGTTCACATATTGACCAAATTGGCTGAAAGTGGACCATATGTACCCTATAGTGGACAAGTGTTACCTGTGAATGTCTTGAAAGCTCGTAAAGCATATGAGCATGCACTGCAAGATAATTTAAATAAAACACCAGTTTCTGATCAGGATCAGGTCAGTGATGCTAATCAGCTGGTTAACTTGGTTGGTTGTTATGCACTGTTCCAATATTTGACTGTTGGGATTGATGCTGCAGTATTAATATATACGCAGACTTCGGAAAAACTTGAAGCTCCTGACCCACAGAAATGTGAAAATACTGGAGAGAATTTTGGCAGTCAGAATTTTCCCACTGCTCTTGAAGCTGTCACAGTGCTGCATACAAATTTACTCAGATTTCACATGAAAATTAGTGTTTATCCTTTGAATCCTCTGCGAGAGGCACTAACGGAGGCTCTGAAACGGTATCCTAGCAACCAGTCTCTTTGGAGGTCATATATCCATATCCAAAGGAAGTCTCACAGTGCTAGCAAAGCAAGAAGATTTTTTGATGGTGTCACAAGGTCTACTAACTCTTTAGAGCCATGGCTGTTTGCAATCCAAGCAGAGCAGATGAGAAAAAAACTCATTGAAAATGTGCAGAGGTAATATCTTGCAGCTCCTTACAATTATGCTTTTTTTGGTCTGTCTAATCACTTAACAGAGGAGAGAAAATGCTGTCGTAGTTCTTCTTTGGCAGATGAAGAAGCTGTATCTAGGGAAGGTTATTTGTTAAAGACTGAACAGTGAGTCAGTAGTGGAATCCTGAATAGAATTAAAGACTTAGATGAGAGTCTCACATCCTTTCTACTGGACCAAATTGTGTGTTCCTTTGTATTTGATTACTTGCTGCTGTCTTCAAGGTGGTACACATTTCTTTAAGTAATTTTTAAATAAGAGCCTGTTCAGGTGGCCACGGTAGACAATGTGTGATTAGAGAATGCTGCATTTTAATACTACAGCAATAAGGTGCGTAATACAGAGCTACGCTGCAGTTTCTGAATGAGGTCGCTGCCCTACTTTACTCCTGGATCACAGAATACAGTTGTGACAGATCTGTTTCCATAGTGAGTACTTGGGAGTTGAGTTTTCATATGTGGTTGTTGCTAGGTAGAAGAAACTGGAAATTTCCTGAATTCGCAGTGTGGTGTGGGCTCAGTTTTTTGCTCCTGAGAAAGGAGGAGAGGTTAGGAAATGTGGGGAACAGAGGTATATGTTCATTTGTAAAGCTTAGTCTCCAGCTGTTGTCTACCCATTGCTTGGAGCTACCTATCCACTGCTACCTATGTATATCTCTAACAACATTGGCAACTTGGTTCTTTGTGTCAGCACATAGCAACAGAGATTTCTAGGAGAATGTTATCTGGAAGCTTTACATAGCTTACAGCTTACAATATGCACACTTGATGGAATTACAGAATTATCAATATACTTCAAAATGATGGTGTGGCCACTGCTTTGATTGCCGGAGTATGGCAGCAGGCATGCATATGTGACAGTGAGATTCCAGAACTGTCAGTGTATGTCATCCTAAAGTGTAATAAGAATTCTACAGCAACCAAACGTAAAGGAGGATTGTGATTTGATTTACTGGTAATTACAGACTGACACTATGATAGCCTTTCACTGTTGTTACTGGAAACTAATGTGAACATTGCGGAATCATGATTTTCTGTGAAATTTAGTTCCTTTCCAGATTGTTCTCTGCTACCATAGCCATTCCTGTAGGCTACATTTGTACAGGGACAAGCTGGATGTTGCAAGAACAGCACTGAACTACTCCAATAGAGAAAAATATGGCCTGTCAGACATGCATAAAACTAACATTTTATGATGTTATGACAAACCAAGAAAATGTCTGTATTATGTGTGGTTATTTCCTAATATGTTCTGTATTTCTGCTGTTTTAAGTGCATGGAATTCATGTAAAGAAATGAACAAAGGATAAACCATATAATTCAGCACAAGATACAATGCTTCAAATGTCTGACTTCATGTAGAGTAGATTACATAATTTTTCCTCGTGGCAAAGGTTAAAATGAGAAGAAACATTACCTCAAAGACCCTTGAAAAAAGAGTCAAGTTAGGAGCAAGTATTAAGGGTGAGTGGAACAAGCTGGTAGGTTAGGAGAATGCATGCAGAGAGAGATTATGAGTGTTCCAGGCTGTTTTCTAAAGATCAAGCATCAAAAATAAGCCAGTCTGTACCAGCTGTAGACAGAAATCAGTGCTTTGGTGAAAAATGCATACTTGTTTTTGTGTTACACCTGGAACTTAAGGGATTTGAATCTCTGGGTGAAAAAGAAAATTATTGTAAACAGGGTTGGGATCCAGAGCTATAAGTTAGGCCTCAATTCAAGACCAATGAATGGTCTTACAAAGCTGCCAGGGGAAAATTTGAACAGGCTTGCCTGGGCACCAGAAAAAGGCTTGCTGACCTAGACTTGAGTTTGGTTTGTGGTGCTATGCCAAGTTTGGAATGATAAATGATCTTGAATGAAGACTGAGGTAGGTGTTTTAAGATCATAACATAGTGGTTTATTGTAGTCAAAGAGAAATGATCTCTTCCAGTTGAACAAGGTTAATTTCTCAACATGCTAGAAGAATTTTCACAAAAATACCTCATTTATATTCTTTTAACTGATTTTCATATTTAGAAATGTGTTGATCACATTAGCAATTACTAAAAATCTAGTTTATAACATTCGGAGTCTGTAGTATGAAATGCAGAAACCTGGCTGTACACAATGCTGTGCAAACAGAGACAGTACAGTGATCCTTGCCCTCTTTCACCTGGATGTGACCCTTTAGCTTGGCTTTAAGGGATTGTGGTTTCTTTTTTCCTCTGTGTTTCAGGGCAGGTGTTGGTGAAATACATTCCACTATTCCTGAAACTGGGTTAACAAATCGGATTATAGCTCTATTTGAACATGCAGTTCAGAGTGAAAATGGTACCCATTGTCCACTGCTGTGGAGGATGTATTTGAACTTTCTGGTAAGAAGAGAGTATTGGTGTTTTGTGGGTTTTTTACCATATTTGGAATTTCTTAAAAATGCAGCTACAATACTGTGTAAAACCAAATACTGAATGTTCCCATACCTTTATGATTTTCAAGATCATGTATTTGAATTGTAGTCTTCCTTATTGCTGGGAATACTAGGAAGAATGTAATTCACATGGATTACATGTAGAAAGAGTAATAGCTTCTGACAGTGTAGTTTTACTATAGATGTATGCAAGTTATAGTGACAGCCATCTTGCCTAGATAAAAATATGTCATAAGATGTCGATAGATGAAATCCACCCAATCTAACTCACAATATAAAGGTAAGTGGAGAGGGGAGCAAAATTTAAGAAAAGAGGAAGCAAATTGTAGGATCTTAGGATTTTATTATTTGTGTGTAAGTAAAATCAGCAAAGATGACATATTTATGTTTTAGAATTGCCTTTAGTGTTCTATAAGGACGTTATTTCAGTCAAATCTAGATCCTTCGCAATCACAAAATGGCTGAGGTTGGAAGGAACTTCTGGAGATCATCTTGTCCAACTCCACAGTTCAAGCAGAGCCACCTAGAGCCAGTTGTCCAGATGGCTTTTGAATATCTACAAGGATGGAGACTCCATACCTCTCTGGGAAACTCACACTACTACTGAGTCACCCTCAGAGTAAAAAAGTGTTGTTTTTTGATGTTCAGAAGGACCCTCCTGTGTTTCAGTTTGTGCCCATTGCCTCTGGTCCTGTCACTGGGCCGCATTCCCTGTCTTTGCACTCTCCCTTCAGGCATTTGTACGTAGTGATCAGATCCCCCGCTGAGCCTTCTCCAGTCCCTACTCTCTCAGCTTCTAGTGAGTAAGAAAATGTATGTGCATGATCTCTTTGGTGCACAAAAATAATGTATTAACACCCTCACTGCACCAGAGATGCTCTTGCTGTGGTATGTGAGTTGCACATCAGGTGTAAGTTCTGATTAATGATTTGCACTCTTTCCCCTTGCAGTATTATTACCAAATACAGGCAGAGGGATTGACTGTAACTGAAACACTCAGCAGAAGCTCTTTCTGCTGTTCTTAGTTCTATTACTAGTGAAGTCCTGAAACTTCTTAAAGACATCTCTTTGATTACCTTGAAAAATGTCACCAGTGTAACCTACCAAATCGCACAGCTACCACAATATATAGTAATAAGAATTACTTAGAGGAGAAACACTGAGCTTTTGAGCAGTGATTTCTTTGTCTCAAAGATGGTTGTTTTATTATTTCAGCTATTACTGCATTGAAATATGAACATTTTTTTTCTCACACAGGCTTCACTGGGAGAAAAAGAAAAATGCAAAGGATTGTTTTATAAAGCCCTTCAAAACTGTCCTTGGGCAAAGGTAGGCACAAAGAAAAAACCAAACCTGTTGTCATACTTCTTATTTTTGAAGTTCTGTATTTAAAAAAAGAATTTAGAATTTAGTAGTTGTAATGAGTTATATGCAAATGAAAGGAGAGCACTGTCATAATTTCTGCAAGTAAGAGATGCATCAGAAATGGAAACAAACATAGTGGTCAGTGTTGTTTGCATCTCAGAACAGGAAGGTGTTGCATTGCATGAGGTGAGGAGATAATAAATTCCTCTCTGTGTGATCTGGAAGTCATCCTGTCTTTCAGACCATGTTTTATCCGCATGGTAGTATTAGAAAAATACCGGCAAATAAAAATGTATTTAGTTAATAGTACAGGAAATTATTCAGTAGCACTCAGGTAATGTCAGTATATGCTTCACATACTCCAGCTTCTCTTGATGTACATTTTATCTTATTGAATGAAATGATTTAGTAAGAATTGGAAAAGACTTGATTAAATAGCTACATTGCCAACATTGTAGAAGTACTAATTCTGTTTGTATTGTTTTAAATAAGTACATGGTATTTCTTATGTTCTTGCTGTGGAGTTGTTTGTGTATCTACATTCTTTGTTATACCATGTTTTTTGCTATGATAGAAAGGTGGCACAGACAATGTTCTCGTCGTCTTTCTAGGTACTCTATTTGGACGCAGTCGAATACTTCCCTGATCATCTGCAAGAGACGCTTGATCTAATGACTGAAAAAGAATTGAGGGTGCGGGTGCCTGTGGAAGAGCTGGATCTACTATTGGAGGTTTAAAAGAAGACTGTAGATGAGTGGAGAAAGTACAGAAGCTAGTTACAAACTACCACTTAGACTTGTCTTTCAAGCAGGAACTCTGTTGGGACTTGGGTACTGTGTACTTAGTTTCAGGGTTTGATTCTATTTTTCAAAGCGTTTATATAAATTACTACACAAATGGAGTTCTGCTGGCTGCAAGTATTTTGGAATCAAGTGCTGCATTTTGCCCACAAAAATGCATACACTTCCCTGAAGTATTGCTGGTTGCCACAGAAGGACACCTCTTATAAATATCTTCCTGTTGAATGTTGCCCACATTTCTTTTTCTATTGTTTGAATTTGCATTCCCTACAGTTTAGTAGAGATCCAGTACCTGCCACCTATGGTTTGGTGAGCAGCACAGGAAAGAAACATCTGCCAAATGGACACTTCACTGTCCTCCATTTGGCAGACTTCTGTAAGTTCCTTCAGCCTGGGGGGGTGTGTGTGTGTATATAACTACCAAGCGAAACACCAGTTACAGCTGTACATAAACTGTTACTCAAACCTAAAACTTTGCTTTAGCAGGCACCTATTTTGGACTCGTATTTCTATGTTTTAGAGATGACCATTTTAATATGAATATTTATGATAAATACACCAGATTATTTGAAAATTCAAAAGGAACTTGAATTACTTTGTATTTCTTAAATTAACAGAACTGTGAATGTATTAAAAATGAAGTTGTATCCACAGTGCATCTCTAAGCAGCTCATTTTTAACAATTTTTTTGTAATGGGTTAATCTCTTCTGACCCAAATATAGGCAGTTATCAGAAGAGAAGCAGACGTCTGCTCTGTATTTAATCCTCACCAAAGAAGACAGAGCAGTGAAAACGTGACTGTTTAATTAGTAACTTCTATTCCAAGAGTCTTTATGCAAGCTTACAGAAGTAATACGAAATACAGCAACAGTTTAAAGATACAGTTATGTTACACACATTTTGTAAGACAGACTGTGAAGAAATATGTTTTTAGTGCTTGACATCCAAGTACTCAGAAAATGGATCTTCGTCTGGAAGAGGCTACTTGCAGCCACAGACTATCCAAAATTATTTCAGAAGTTTTTCAGGAGAAAAGTAACAACTGTCACAGCACTGAAACGATTTGGAACATCTTGCTGGTGAGATGTGATTACATGGAAAACTATGGCTGGACAAAGGCATCCAACTTATGGCTCAGGTTTGCCTGTAGCAGTGCAATAAAAGATATAAACCAGTTTAGTTTAGGCTGCACTTCATTTATTCCTTTCAAAAATATTACCAGGAATATGCAGAATGGCACTGCAGCACCTCCTAAGAGCCTTACAATATTGCTGTGACTGCAGGTGGTGCTGGTTTTGCTATAAAAGTAATTGATCAGTATTTGTAAAAACTACATATTTTTAAAATCCATGCTTCTTTCAGAAATGACAGAGCTCCTGAACTGGAGATAGAAGTTATTCTATGCACTGAATGGGGAACATCACAAATTGTGTGTGTTTATTCTTGCTCTCTGTCAAAGCAGAATGCTATTTCCTCTAAAGCCCTGGAAAGCACATGGAGAGGAGGAAAGCTCAGTTATGCTCCAGCTTTTTGTGGGACAGGGAGCCTAGGTGAGATGATCTAGCACCCTGACCAGTCACATCTTAAAAACCTCCAGTGATGGCAGTGATGACTCTTGGTTCAGTCACTTTTCTCTTCCGTGCTCTCCCCTGGGCACTTCTTTTGCACAGCTTCTCCCAGTGCAGCACCCATTCATTTGGGGTGGTCAGAGGCTGCTCCCTTACTCCAGGGGCTCCACTAAGTCCTGCCTTTACATTCAGACCCCAATAGGTTTTCCTGTCCTTATGCAGAACACACTCACTGTTTGCTTTCTCCTGATCTTTATTACTTTGGTCTTAATCTATTTTGTGACTCAAGTTCAGGAGTGTTGTAGAAAGTGGCAGAAGTTAAATTAAGTTGCAGAAGGTATGAATTTAATTTTCAAATAGTTTTTTCCAGTTACCATCGTGGCAGACAGTGTACCAGGTTTAGTTTAATACATTGCAGCTTTCCTTCAGTCAGTTGAACTGCACACTGTAAAGCTCTTTAGTCTCTCAAGCAATGATGAGATTAACAGCTATGATTAGAAAGTGCTAAAAAAATCACTGGTGGTGTGACATTTCCAAGGAGATGGATCTCAAAGTTTATGAGAATGGGTAATAAAACTTGTTGTTTTTCTATCTCAAGATGAAAAACAACTATATCAGGGTTCCTGTCATATGGATTGAAGACTCCATTCACCTGTAGGGTTTGTTTTTAACAATGAACCACATAATTTTAACATAGAAAAACAAAATCTCTTGGCCTTGCTGCTACCATTGTTGTTACAGTGCTGGCAATTATCAAAGGGGTTGCTGCGTGTGTATAAATCTCCAGTGGCGGTTACTGGCCAGGAATTGCTCCCACAGAAAGTTTCAAGAACAAAGACTGCACATTGTTTAACTGGAACTTTATATAAACCTTAAAAATCACATGTACGATATTTGGAAATTAATTACTTAGAACTCACTGAGCACTTCATGCAGGATACTTAATAGGCAGTACCTGCATCGCTGCAACTTAGCGAAACAGAAATGTGACTCCTATGGGAACAGAGCTGCAGGCAGTAGATTTGTTTAGAAGGGAAGAAATAATTTTAAGATTACACTGCAGAACAACAAGCATGTGACTTGCAGTTTGAATCCTCTGCAGACCAAGTACCTCTGAAGCACCCAGGCTGCTTGGTGCCTTTACAGAACGTACATCTTCCCCGAGTAGTGCACAGCTGTAGAACCTGTGTTGGTTCCTTTCCAAGATGTTCTCCAAGTGATTGTAAAGAAAGTATATTTATATAATGAACTGTAACCCTCTTGGGAAAAACAGATTTACTGCTACTGTACCCAAGCACGTTTTAGATCTTTAAGAATACTCATGAGTGTCCACCTTGCCTTCCTGTAAGCACAAGTGCTGGATAGCTATGGGTAGTTTTGAAGTCTATCCAACAGTTACAATAAGTTGCATATTTTCCATTGATTTTTTATGTATATATGCCTGAGGACAGAGTTACTCAAACGTGACATTTGTCCTATTTACTTAGCCCCTAAAGAGAGATACAGAAAAGTAATTAAGAACAGCAGCAATTATACAGTAGTTGTAAAAGACTGCCCTGCCTAGCAAGGCCTGAGAAGCGGGGGACCTGCTTACACGCTCCTCACTGCATCTTATGCTGTATCACCAGCGCCTTTTCTTGAACGCAAGACTGACAACAGCCAGTTCTATGTAAATAACAAGTCTTTGCCACCAGAACAGTTCAGTTCAAGTAAATGTTTTATTGGGAAAGGAAGTGTTATACTGACTGAAAACCCATAATCCACCAGGATTAAACCTTTTGAGAATAAAAGTTATCTAGACTACGTGGTTTTACCCATGACTGTCATCAAGAGTTCCTGCTAGTTCCCCAGAGAGACAAACAACTTAAAGATACAATCCCTCAGGAGTCCCCTCCTGCTTCTTATAGAGAACATTCTCTTTAGACTTTTTGAAGTCTTCATTTGTTACTTTCATTCGCCGTTCCCTCAAAGCCATCAATCCAGCTTCTGTACAAATTGCCTGCAACAGAGAAAGCAAGAATAAGTTGCTGGCTCTGTGCAGTCCCTTCAAACCACACCTCAGAAGACATCAGCATCTCCATAATCCACTGGAGCAGAAGCAGAGTGTTAACAAAATCTACATTCTGAAGTCTGATGCTGTTCAGTAGCACTGAAACACATAAAATAATCTGGATAAAGCTAGATGCGCACATCCTGTAGTCACAGTAATGCCTCCATGACAAAAAGGAACAACAGAACTTCCCTCTGAGGAACAGATACATTCACAGCTCTAACAGAGGACTGTGTTATCCTTCTGTGATGAGGTGAAAGTAATGTCATGTTTGCTTAAGTGCATTAGTGTGGTAAATCCAGCAAGGTTCTCTGTCTACTTTAGAAAAGCAAACTGTGTGTCTGAAGCTTCTTAATCTACAGTTACATGTGTATCTGCTTGCAACATAAGTCTCTAAAAATCCTTATCCTGTACTGTCTTAAGTAATGTTTAAGACACCTTGCATGTTTGGGCAAGACAGAAGTAGAATGTCCAAATTTCCACTTTGCTACTTCTAAGATTTTATACTCAGGTAATGGAGGTATGTACTCCTACCAACACAAGCTACCTCATAATTTTGCTAAGTTTCCTGCTTGTAAAGCCGGCACTTGCTCATAAAAGGTGCTTTAAAGCCATCCAGCTGTCCCTTGGTGACATAACCACAGGTAATTAGAAAACAGTTTGAACAATGTTTTTTGGATACAGTAACAATGAAAATTGATTTGTGTTTTGAAATATAACAATGGTGATGTACACTGACCTTAATATCTGCACCACTCAGATCATCTTTTGCCATAATCAGCTCATCCAAAGTCACATCATCTGCCAATGTCATCCTGCTTGTGTGAATCTGAAAAATTCGTTTCTTGGTCTTTTCATCAGGTAGCGGGAACTCTATTTTCCTATCAATACGTCCTGTACGAAAGAAAAGTTCAATATCTTAGATGAACTGCACGCAGCTATTAGAAATGGAGCAGGAAGAACATTGCAAGGTTAAACTGACAGTAACTGTTTCTTCACACTGCAGTCAACAGTGTTAGTGTAGGAAGTACAATCAGACTATTCTGTTTGTAATGAACAGAAGCTAATGGAGCTGAAAGACACCATGCTGCTGAAGAAGTCTGTCACTGCAGGTAAGACACCTAACCTGGGAATCACAGAAAAACACAGCTTCCTTGTGTCACAGGTAAATATAAAAAAAGTCATGTGTCATAGCACAGAAAAGTATTAATCAAATAACTTCTGTT
Organism: Dromococcyx pavoninus; assembly: GCA_033558185.1. Classification (NCBI taxonomy): domain Eukaryota; kingdom Metazoa; phylum Chordata; class Aves; order Cuculiformes; family Neomorphidae; genus Dromococcyx; species Dromococcyx pavoninus. The sequence goes on along the minus strand of JAUMJL010000091.1, from coordinate 5,358,189 downwards.
CTTGTAATAAATTTTATTCTACTCTGAGATTACAGTTAGCTCCAAAGTTTAATTTTCTGCCCCACACAACACCAAACAAATCACTGTGGCAAGAACTCTTCCTCTCTATATAGCCAACCTCCTAAAAAATTCCCTCACAAATCAAAACTGAACTGAAAAGGGAAGGTTTTGTTCAAGATGTTCTGTTGCAAGTCCCTACCAGATGTTTCCTTTGTGTCACAGTAGACTTTGGATGCTCTGGTAGTCATTGTTCCAACTTTAATGAGCAACCTTTTAAAAATATATTTTCCATCTCCTGTCGTTCTTCAGTTTTACAGTACCTGTTCTAATAAGGGTTGACGGCCCCACATGGGAAATCAGCCTACCTAACTGCTTTAAGTGCCCTTGTTGCTCAAGCAATGGTTTTAATTTAAATACCCAACAGATGTAGGAAGTTTCCTTCCACCAAATTTTGGATCATCTTAGCTTATCTTTTAATACTGGTACAGCATTTTCTGTATGGCAACAGCAACTGGTTTTGAATTTGGAGGGGTAAAGCGAAGATGGTGTCAAAACCAGACCTTTTGAAAACACAAACACACCTCAGCAGCTTTGTATTGTGGAGGTGTTTGCTAAATGCCTTGGGTCCATACAGTCCAGTGACTGTTCGAAGTAGTTCTTTAGCAAATTCATCTTTAGTTACCTTTGCTCTCTATCTAACTTACCCCTGTTACTTTAGATGGGATATCTTTACAAGCTCTTCAATACTTAGGATTTACTAGAGGACACTAACGGGTGGCTTAGCTTACTGCTTTGATCTCCACGATGCTTTCTAACTTCTGATTTAACAGAATCCACAGGTGTATTACAGTTTGCTACATTTTTAGTGGCCATTTAAAAATACTACTTGTGCCTGTTCAAGCTCTTGGCTCAACACGTAATACAGATGTCAAAATAAAAGACTACTTCTCCCTCACTCATCCCCCACTGACAGCAGTATGCCAGGTCAGTAAGGAAGCAGACTGGTTTCCTTGCATCAAAATCCAGGCTCTCATTGTTCAGGCTCAGGTTCTCATCTGTGGAGCACAAATGGTGCTGCCCTGCCTTCCCCAGCTGCTGAAGATGTTAATGAAATGTTGCTGCTACACTACAGCCTGCCTTAACAAGTATTCAAAGTAGCTGTGCCATTTAATACAAAGGAAGAACATTCAAATTGTTTATGTATATGTAAGAGGAATTAACACGTTTCTTCTCTTCCATGGGTTTTTCTCCCATCTGGAAACTTGTGAATGGGTTCTGACTTTAACAGATACACCAACATAGATGGGATGGTGAATGAAGATAAACCAGGAACTCATATTCTTTTTACCAGTCCATGCTTGATGAGTTATGACAAGTCCTTTCATAAAAAAAGGGACTTCAGTGTCGCAGCAGGAAGTCTCTTACCTGGCCTAATTAAAGCTGGGTCCAGTGTTTCTATTCTGTTTGTAGCCATGATAACTTTAACATCCCCCCGAGAGTCAAACCCATCCAGTTGGTTCAGCAGCTCCAGCATTGTACGCTGGATCTCTCTCTCACCACCTGAATTTGAGTCATACCTTTATAGACAACAAGATAAGTTAGAAAAAGTACTATGCAAATTTAAGAACACACTTCATGTAACTACCACAAGTATATAAAAGTGTTGTGGTGGTGTTTTTTTTTTAAACACCCATAACACATTTTTTTAAACTTGATATTCACTATTCACCCATAGAAAACAAAAACCAGACTTTCAGAACGATATTGTGACATCTAGGTAAGCAAAAAGACACTGAACTGTTCTACCTGGGGAAAGTAATAACAATCACATGTAGGGAAACTGTCTTTTTTCCACATTTGTTATCTATCAGAAAATCTTTTTTCCCACTAATAAATCAACAAATTAACAAAGAAAAAAACCTCATGCTTAAAAGCATGTGCATCCACTTCATAGAAAATACAGCTTGTCAATTACTGTGTATTTGGATTGGCACTTCAAGTATACCATATGAACTCATACACAGTGTCTCTGTTTATGATATCCGATCACAAAGATGCTGCCAAGTAGTAAGAGAACAGAGGTTAAGTCTCTGGTCATATCTTTTTAATATGAAAATTTGAAGTTTTCGTTGTCTAAATTGCTTACACTAAGAGAAGCATTACAAACATGGCAGCAGAGCTAAGAAACTGAATATCAATAAGGTTGCAAAAGATGAGTTTCCAGTAAACCTTTTATTGTCCCTGTCGATATTTGTGTGTGAAATGGGAGCCGAATACTCTACCTCTTTGTACCAATGGCATCAATTTCATCAATAAAGACAATCGATGGAGCATGCTCTTCGGCCACACGGAACAGTTCGCGCACGAGCTTTGGACCGTCACCCAGGTATTTCTGTATAAGTTCTGAACCAACCACTCTCAGGAAAGTTGCTGATGTTTGGTTTGCCACTGCTTTTGCTAATAAAGTTTTACCTGTTTTCAGTTGGAAAAAAATACTGTAATTAGTTTGCAGGGGAAAAAAATAAAAGTGCTGTAACAACACAGTCATATGACATTTGAATTTGTGACAGACGTGTTAGCTGAGCATACTTGTTCCTGTACTGTAAGATACCTGTGCCAGGCGGCCCATACAGAATGACCCCTTTGGGTGGCTTTATTCCCATCTCTTCGTAATATTCAGGATGAGTGAGAGGAAGCTCCACAGACTCCTGCAGCACAAGGAAGACAAACCTGAATTTTTAACACTAGTGAGTGCTCTCCACAGGAATTCTGTGGGGATCTTGAGAAACCGTATTAATAACAGTAACAAAGGCAAAAAGAACTCAACTAATTGCAAGACAGACCTTGAAAAGTACACCTCCCTGTTGCCTCTAATGCTAAGGCAGATGACTGCTCCATATGAAAGGGTCTTCCTATTGTTTCCACTTCTCATGTGGAAGAGAAGCAGTGAGTGTTCCCCCTCCTCCAACCCAAATGCATGATGCTGAATTTAGAACCTGTGACCTCCTAACTCCCAAACACTCAAAGAGGACCTTGAGGTGGGAGGATGTCTTTTATCATGAGTTACCAGACACTACAGATCAATACTTTAAAAGCATTTATGATTTTGGACACATACTCAAAGCAAAAAGGTTGCATTTAACCTTTACATGTTGCAAAATAGTAAGTTATTGCAGAGGTTTTATGACCTCGGGACTCCACAGGTTCCACAACAACAGTGAAAGGTTTCTGCACATATAGTTTGCGGGTTGGTACGCTACCCACTTAAGTGATTGAGGTCCATGAGTCTGCCTAACAAATGAAGAAATGCACTATAGCAAGAAAAGAACACTACGTGCACAGCAGCTGGTCCTGCTGTGACACCTTTGGGCTCCCAGCATAACACCTACACTGCTGACTTAAGTACTTAACAGTGCAAATTGGTACAATTGAATACCTTAATTTCTTGAATCTGGTTGTCGAGGCCACCGATGTCAGCATATGTTTCTTGAGGAGCTTTTTCCACTTTCATCACAGTAACTAAGGGGTCTGTGTCATCCATCAGGACTCCTATCACAGCATGAACCTAATTCAAACATTAAGATTTGTCAGAGAAAGCAAAGGGCGTTTACTAATACAAGTTCAAGCCTAAACCCAAAGCCCACATATTTAGGTGCGTGAAATAATCAGCATTAGCTCTCACACCATATGATCCTGTGATTCTCAGAAAAAAACCCCAAACAGTTAAACCTAGTACAAGAACTTCATTTTATAAAAACAACTCACCTTGTGATTTAACAAAACGGAGCAGCCTGGCTCTAGCAGATCCTTGTCTACAAAAGACAGAATACTGACATAGTGTTCTGATCCTACTGATGTGGACACAATAGCGTGATTGTCATCAATGATCTCCTCCAAGGTACCCACGGACATCGGTGTTCCCCTCAGATCATCCACCTTTGATCTTTCTTCCTGTTATCAAGAAGAATCAAAGAAACAACTCAAAACCACATGGGAAAACATTCTTACACAACACTGGCTCAACAGTTCACACCAAACATAACAGAACCAGTTTTTGCTATTGTTGTTCTGCTGTCCCAAAGGCATAAAAACATTAGCCAGTAACAAAATCCACCACTACTTCAGTCCTAGCTTACCAACACTACTATGCGGATGTGCATAACTAGAATATTCTTTCTCTATTTAGGGATATCTGGGAGCTGCACTTTGACAGACCACTAAACAAAAAAAAAAGATGCTGTGGTCTCATCTATAGTAACCCATGCTTGGATTAAAACCATTAAAACACAAGAAAAAAATCCTGTTTTCTGGACAGCAACTGAGATTTAACAAAGAACTGTAATATACATGTTTGTATTGACTCACATTCACAGTATTTTATTTCCATTGCTTTTGTATGAAGTAGTTTATGTCAGAACATGCACTGTAATATTAGAAATAACAGTTCACTCAAACCTCACCTCTTGTTTTTCTTCCAAAGGTTTCATCTGTTCTTGATTTCTGATAAATTCTTCCTCCATTAAGAGGTAATCTTTAATTCTCTCCAGTTTCAACAATTTGAGTCTACACTGTGTGTGAGGAGTCACTGTAATCAAAGCAGAATCACAATACATTAGACCAACTTTGACACGATGCCAACTGTTCACTAATTCATTACCAGAAATGCTACTTTATTTTCTGACTTCTATACAAGAAGCAATCACTATTTGACTTGTTCCACTGTAACTCTCGGTGAAACATTGTTTTGCATGTTTCACCTGCATTTCTCCTTATTTCAATTTCTCTCTAACCTGCAAATTCATGGGCCGCACCTTGCATAACAATAATCTTATTTTGTGTTTTTACATTAATTAGAAATAAAATGATGCAACCTCCATACAGCCAGATCTTGGGGAAAGGATGGCTTTGCACTTCTTGGAGAGCAGACAGCCCACAACACTGCTGGGGCGGGCAAAATGCTTACCCAGAGGAAGTTTGCTGGCAGCATCTGGTCCCTTTGTTTTCTTCTTCTTTTTCCCCACTCTGGTTGGAACTGGAGGTTCATATTTCTTTTTCTTATCCTTATTCATAAGATTAAAAAAAAAAATCCATGAAAAAAAGAAAATCAAGATATTAACAATAAAAAAATACACGCAGATGTTTGGTGTGCAGACAGAGAGAGCACTCAACTGAAGCTGAATGGCTACAGAAAAAAATAGTCTCCTTTATGATATACAGTGAGAAGCCCAAAGGAGTATTATTCTTACTTTTTAAGAAAGTTAATTTGTCATGTATGTTACACCTCCATCCCCAAAGGGAACTGTAAAAGCCTCTAAGGGTCCACAACATGGAGTACAGACCTCACGCAGATGAAAATCTGTCATTTTCAAGCCAAAACCAGTTACTTAAGTGACTGCTTGAAGGCAGCTAATACTTCCTAACCCAGACAGATTTATAGTTTTATTCTTTTTAAAGGTAAATTACTACTGCCAAATAATTTCAGTTCTCCTTTACAGTTAAGCTCCTTTTCTGTTTGTGAACAGCAACCTGTCTTCTCCAACTTGCACCCAGAAGATATAAGAGATTTCATCACAAGCAAGAGTGTAATTTCATGCAGTTCTGAGTACAAGAAAGAAAAAAAAAGTAAAACAAATCCTATTGCAGCCAGCCTCTGCAGCAGCACACCTGCAAAACCATTTGTTTTGTTTTCAGTTACCTTGTCATCCTTCTTGCCGCCACCAGGACCATGTCCACCACTCTGACTCTGACCCTAATCAAAAAGAAAGAAACAATAAACAACGTAACAATGCAGGATACAAGGCCACCACTACGAATTTTGTAGCCTATGGCCAGTTCCATGCAAACAAATGATACAATGAGATTTCTCCTATCTAAACAAAGTACTACTGTATTCCAACCAATTGTCAAAAGTCAGCGAATAAATAAAAGTGTGGAGTTGGCGGCAGGGGAGGACACTTTTATTGCTGTGGCTTTGGACTCATGACACTGCGCCGTATCCCTGCATTGGTGCTGTAGCTCCCTCCTTGCTGTCGTGCTTTAAGGAGCAGCACTAAGTAACGCGCACGACGGAACGCCTCCTCGGTCCTCTCGCCAGCCGAGCAGACGGCGCTGCTGCCGGCAAAGCCCCGCGGCTCCCGCGGGCAGCCCGGCCCGTCGGGCAGTGCCGCCGCCGGCGCTGCAGGCCCGTGGCCACCGAATCACTTCACTCCTACAGCGGCGAGGAGCGAGGAGTCCCTGGCTCACAGCGCTGCCCGGACCCGGACCCGCAGCCCAGTCCCAGTCCCAGCCCCAGCCCCAGCCCCGCAACCCGGCCTGGCCCCACGGTCCGGCCCCGGCTCCGGCAGGAGGCGAACCGCAGGCCCGCGCCGGTGACTCCGCAAAACCCCGGGCGATGGCGCGGGCGCGCCTGAGGATGCCCGGGACCTTCCTGCCTGCCCCCATCCCCGCAACGCCTCGACACAGCCCCTCCCGCGCTCAGCGGCGCCGCCGGGGCCCCGGGCCAGCCTGGGGAGCGTCCGTCTCACCATCCTGCCCAGCCGCCGCACCGGAAATGCCGCCCCTCGGGTGCCCGGGGAGGGGAGGGGCGCGGCGCCGCTACGGCGTCCGACGAGGACCAGGCGGCGCGCACGGAGGGGGCGGAGCGACAGGTCACGTGCCTCGTGGTGCCCCAGTGGCGGCCCGGTCAGGCGCGCCCTCCTCGGCGTGCCGCGGGGGGGCGGGGCCGTCGGTCGGGGCGGGCAGCGGGCAGCAGAGGGCTCCGTGGTACCGCAGCCGCGCAGAGCGGGGCAGCTGGCAGGTTGGAATGGGCTCGGCTCCTCTGAGCTCCCCTTGCGGGGCTGCGGGCCAGAGTCGCGGTATGGAAAGGATATCGAGCTCCTGGGGTGTCTGGAGGAGGCCACAAGGCTGGTGAAGGGTCTGAAAGGGAAGCTGTATGAGGAGCGGCTGAAGTCACTTGGTCTGTTCAGCCTGGAGGAGAGGAGACTGAGGGGGCACCTCATAGCCATTTACTGCTTCCTCTCAGCGGGAGGAGGAGCAGCAGGTGCTGATCTCTTCTCTCTCGTGACCAATGATAGGACCCAGGGGAATGGCAGGAAGATATGCCAGGGAGGTTTAGGTTGGACATTAGGAAAAGGTTCTTTACCCAGAAGGTGGTGGAGCACTGGAACAGCTCCCCAGGGAAGCAGTCACGGCACCAAGCTTGACAATATTCAAGAAGCATTTGGACAATGCCCTCAGACACGTGGTGTGAATTTTGGGGTTTCCCTGTGCCATCAATGATCCTTGTGGGTCCTTTCCAACTCAGGCCATTCTGTGTTTCTGTGACTTGGGTTCACTGCTGCCGGCAGACGGTTCACATTGTACCTGATCAGCCCTTGGGAGCACAAGGCGCCACTAACTGGAGAAAAAGTCATTCCTGTCCCCTCGGCAGCCACTTTGTGGCCGCATTTCAGCTGCTGCTTAAGTTGCAATGGCTTTTCAATACAATTTCAGATTAGAAACACATCTCACTCAACATAAGAATGGGTATTCTTCATATATATTCATTCAGCTGTATGGCTAAGCAGGGAGGACTTTTTAGCAGTCTGCTAAGAGCAGCATTTGCTGTAGAAGTGTGGAACTGCTTTCTCTTCTGTGGAAAGCTAGGAGAAAGCAGAGTTCTTTCCCCATGAGGTGTTTCTCAGGTACTCTCGCAAATTAGGTCACATTAGAAAAAGAAGATCATGATACATATTAAAGCTCATAATAACCAGTTACCAGAATGTCAGTATCCTTTAAAAAGATCTTAAAACCTCTGAATATGCTGGGAAACTATCACGGAATAAACACATCCATTATATATATATTTTATATAGCCTGCTGCTTCATGAACAACTACTCAAAGGGCGTCTCTGATGGGACCCTGTTTTATACCATAGTGGAGTGTGATCTGTGGTCATTCTGATGGCTGGGTACCACCTCTGCTGGAGCTGTGTGCCCAGAAACAGCTCTCTGCCTCCTTCCCCCAGTGAGGGGAATGGGGAATAGGGGTTTCAACAGTCAGAAAGCCCCAGTCTTCATCCAGCTTGGTATTTGCCAAGACCTTGGTAGGCCATAATTTTTATCACGCTCTTGTCAGAGTGGTCACACCTGCCACAGGGGGTTGCGGTCAGTTCATTGCACATTGTCTCTGCCACTCCTTCCTCCTCAGGGGGAGGACTTCTCATCCTCTTCCCCTGCTCCAGCATGGGGTCTCTCCCACAGGGGACAGTCCTCCACGAACATCTCCAATGTGGGTCCTTCCTGTGTGCTGCAGTCCCCCACAACCAGCTCCAGTAGAGGTTTCCATGGAATGCCAGCCTCTTTTGGCACCTCCACCTTCTCCACTGTGGGGTTCTCCATGGGCTGCAGGTGGAAATCCACTGGGACTCCTCATAGGCTGAAGGATGACAACCTGCTAGACCATAGGCTCCTCCACCAGCTGCAGGGAAATCTCTGCTTAAATGTCTGGAGTACCCGCTCTCCCTCCTTCTTCACTGACCTTGGTGTTCTCTGCAGTGCTCTTTTCCTCACATCTGGTATTTCTCTCATGTCTGGTGTCTGCAAGGCTGTTTCTTCCATATCTCACTTCTCTCTCTTTGCCACAACACTGGATCATTTTGTCCCAACCCATCCACCAAGCCCTGGTAGCCCAGCCACAGGCATGGTGGGAGGGGCATCAATTGCCTTCTCCAGCGCCTCCCTCTCCTCTGCCGTTGCCTCTTGCTGGTTTTCCCCCATTCTTAAATATGTACTCGCAGAGGCCTTACCAGCATCGCTGACTGGCTTGGCCTTGGCCAGAGGCGAGTCTGCCTCAGAACCAGCCAGCCCCAGTTTCTAGCAGCTTCCAGCAGCTTCTAGCAGAAGCAGCCCTCGTAGCCCCCTCACTACCAAAACCCTTGCCCCACAAACCCAACATACGTGGGCACTGTAAAATTGTCTTTGCTGTCTAGTTTCTATGTTTCTGCTGCTGTCTTTCCTGAAGATGGGGAAGAGAGCAGCTTTTTAAAATGTGCTGTGTAGAAAGTGAAACCACATCATGTTGTTTCTTGCATAGGTGCTAAAAATAAAACTGCCATTGGAGTCCAAGGAGCTGTTTGCGGAAGCCTGAAATTAGAGACTGGGCCTTCTTGCACCAAATCTAATGCAGAAAGAGGGTGCAGGAGGCACGCTGCTGGGGCTCTGTGCAGGACAGAGTGGGCAGCACAGCTGGGCACAGCTGACTGAGCCCTTGCAGGTGTTGCTGAAGCAGGACTTGGGTACAGCTGTTGCCAATCCTGAGGCAGCAGTGCCAGGGGATTTAAGAGGTGTTTACAATCAGGCCCATGTACCTGTTCCACTGCCCCATGTGATGCTCCTGGTCATGACTTGCATGGTCCTGTCCCAGGAGCAGCATCCAGATTGCAGCAGTATCTCTATCCCCTGAGTAATCTACAGCATCCTCGAGGCAGTGGGTGAATTAGAAAGTTTCTCAGTAGTTGTTATGTGCAGCAGTAAGTTCAGTGCCATGAGGGGTTCCTGATTGGGGTTTGAGAGAGTGAGTGCTTTTGCTTGCTGCCTGCAGTAGCTGGCATCACTTAATGTGGACAAGTCTGGAAGAAGATGCAGTAAATCTTATGCAGTATCACTGACTGTCTGGTGCTGCTTGAGATCCTAATTTCTGATCCCTGGATATGGGTCTGAGCTGAGCTTAGAGCAGAGCTGCATCTCTGCACCTAGAGCATAGAGGAGTTGGGTGCTGTCCTGGGGGCCACCTTACCATGATACCCAAGCTTAGGATGGGCTCAGGGCAGCAAGGGGTGACTAGAGCTCAAAAATTGATGCTAGCAAGCACCACAGGGAGGGGAAGGAACAGGGGAAGGCACCTACGTGGTTGTGGCAGGGGAGGATTCACCCATGGAAGAGGACAAGACTTGTTCTGCGCCTCTCCCCTCCTCCTTATTTCTGCAGAGCAGCACTTAATTCTCCAGGGCAGGCAGCTCTGGGTTGAATGAGATGTAGTCATGGTCTGGGCCCACCTTTTCAGGAAAGATAATGAATTTTGCCTTGGTTTTGTCCTTGTAGGTGTTGCTTGCCATCTCAAGGAGCTGTTGTGCAGTGGGAGCATGGTTAGTGGCTTGCACAGGGGATCCCAAAACCTCTCCTGACACACTGGGACTGGCTGCTGTTATAACCCAACTACCCTGAGGGGTTATGCATTCGTAAAGGTTCAGGCTGTCGCAGACAGATCTATGTTAGAAGAATACCCAGACTCTTCCCTGGCCACCCTACCTCCACCCAACTGTTTAAAGCTGATGTACAATGGAGACCAATGTCCGTAGAATTATGTTGGAGAATAGGAAATTACACATCGAGTTGTGAATTCAACAAATTGATTCCATGGTTAATACTTTCAACACTTCAGGGTGTATTGGTTCCCTCCAATGAGGGTGACATTAACCGCTTCACTGGTTAGTCCAGTTAAAAATTGGTACAGACCAATTGTATTCAGTATGCAGTGATTGAATTGGATGTGGTCCAGGACCCCAGAACAATAATGGTGTATCTGTTTCATGAGTCAGACTCAGAAATTCAGATCTTGACCTTTGGTTATATGATACCCAAATTAGATTAAAGCTATAATTCCTCCCCTGAGATTTTGGAGAAACTCGATAGGATTTCCAAATGTCTGTCCAATTTTCTTGACTGAAGCCCTATCTTCTCCCAAGATTATTATATCATCTATATATTGTAAAATATCTACATTATCTTCTGCCTCTGGCGTCAAAAAGTCACTTGGCACATTATGTGCTCGAGTGGGAGAACACACATATCCCTGTGATAAGCAATTAAATGTATATCACTTACCTTCAAATGTAAAAGCAAACTCAGATTTATCACTGTCGGCAATGGTAAGTTGAAAACATATCCTTAATATCAATTACTATTTTAAAGGGTTTATTATTGTTTCTTAGATAACTCAAAGTTACTTTCCTATTGGGTACAGCAGCGTGCAAAGCATCAGCTTTAGCATTTAGTATTTTATAATCCACTGTTAGTCTCCATTTCCCGTTGGTCTTTCTTACTGGTCAAATGGGTGAATTCCATTTAGACTGCATGTGTTCAATAATAGTCTCTTGAAATAATCTCTTAATTTCAAGTTTAACTCCACAAAAAACTGCATTGGATAAGGAATACTGTTCCTTGTTCACTACATGAGATTGGGGCAATTCTCCAAAAGTTTTGGAGTTGTTAACTTTGATTTTGTTAGATTTAAGTCTTGAAGTCCACATTTGCTCCTTTTGGTCTGTTAAATTGAGACCCTGAAGGTCTCCTCGTCCTAATAAACAATCAGAAGTTTCCATACCTGTCACTTGTACCCATCATGGATATTTATCACCAGGAAAGTGTAGTTTAACTTTTCCTATAGGGGCAAAAATGAAATTATTCCCAGCTCTTTCAACTTTAAGTATATAATTGATCCATAGTCCCCACTCCCTTTCAAATATTTATGGGATAATATGGACATCTGTGTTCCTGTATTAACGATAAAGTTAAGCAGCTTTCTTTCAGAGTCTTGAGAGAAACTGCAAGATTGTTACTCTTTAAGATGAGCCTTTCTTGCTTTAGGGACCTTACTGGCTCTTGTAAGATCCCTGCCATGGCTTTCCCTGCTTTTAATTTTGTTCATCCATCTTTCTTAAATCCTGTCTCAAGGAGTATAAGGAGACTATCCCTTTGTTTTGAGGATTCCCTCCCTTTCCACTATTTCCTTGCTCTTTAGTTGGATTATTGCTACCAGTTGAACAATCTATCTGATATCGAGGGTTCCCAGTTTTAAAGCCCATTGGAATAGCTCCTTATGAGACCCCAGAACCCCAGTGTGTTTTAATCTGTTCAGTGGTTCCTTGCAAAAATCCTTCAACTCTGAGTAAAGTAACAGTCTGTGCTAACAAATCTGCCCACGAATTTGCTTGAGGATCTTGAAAAGTCAGCATTATGGTTTTTAGTTCTGAGGGGGTCTCTTGTAAGAGCCAATTTATGCCCCTGTCACTCAAAGGCGTCAGCCATGGGTCAGGGGATCTCCCTGTCCAGGGAAGACACAACCAGTCTAACAGGCAATTTTCCTGAATAGATTTTTTCAGCCAATTTAGGTTTTGTAATAGTTTAATCTGGGTCTCTAAATGCAGTAGTTCTTCTCTGAGACAACTCTGTAATATCTGTAATGGCCTCAAGTTGCACCAGGTGAGGTTCGGATTGGACATTAGGAAATATTTCTTCACTGAAAGGGTTGTCAGGCACTGGAATGGCTGCCTAGGGAGGTGGCTGTGCCACCATCCCTGGAGATATACGAAGGACGGGTAGATGAAGCACTTAGGGATATGGTCTAACAGTGGACAGGTACAGTGGAACCCAGCATTCTCACAGGTCTTTTCCAACCAGGCGATTCTATTATTCTATGACCTATAGCAATAAGTTATGATTGCCCCTGGCTGGGGTCAGGAATACTCCTGGCCTCGACTGGAGACAAAGTGTCTCAGAGTCAGATAGTAAAACCACCACCCCATCAGTAATCTGCACTCTATACAGCCAGTCTGATTCTTCTTCTGCTAGTTCCTTCCTGTATTTCTAGTTAATACCTGTTAGTTCTAGGGTAGTTAAGCTTTTTTCCTGCTGAATAATCTGCTGTTGGCCATCAGCATAATTAGTAATTTCACTAATAATTGCGGGTTCGCTATGGACCACGTTTACAATTGCTATCTGCAAAAGGCACAGTTCATTTCAATATATTGTTATGTTTGGAGGAAGGTATTCCACTTATATATGTATATCTGAGAAAAGGAGATCAGGAATTAAGGAAACATTATCAACCACTGAATAGCAAGAATCATAAGGAAATACAAATATGTATTCTTTTTTTTTTGCTTTATAATTACTAAGGGGACAGCTGAGCAGTAAATCAAATGTTCACTCTCAGCAGCTGGATTAATTACACTGCATTTAACTACAGTTTAAATGAGATGCTATAATTTTTACTTTCCATTTCTGTTCTAGGAGCTGAAGTGTGCTGGCATGTTGTAAAATATCTGTCTGTCCCATTTCCCTGCTGGCTGTGTTTGGGGTTGATTTGTGCCACAGCTGATTTATTTAAACTTAATTTTCTGCAGTATCTATTAATTTGGGTAGTTTGATGGAGTTTCCAGTTGTTGACTTGTCTGCATCACTTTGTCTTCAAGTACTTATTCCTCTAAAAAATAGCTCCCACTGATATGTGTTGGTGTTGTGAAGGCTGAGTACCACCGAAACCCAGACTTCTCAGAGCAGGAATTATTTGGAACTGGACAAGCAGAATTATAAACATCTAGAGTGAATGGACACCTTAAAAAATTTCAATAATAAAATTCTTGAAAATCTTTCAGTGCTTTAGCAAAGTCTGACACCTTGAAGACTGACTCATACATGTTTTCAGAATACTACATAATAAGTAATTACATTAAAAATTATGCTTCTAATGTACTGTGTCTTTATATAGTCTCATTTGGAAGTCTCAAAGCAACACACAATTCCCCTCAGTTACACCTAATAGTCTTGTAGGCAAGCAGGTAGATGAAGGAGGCTGTCTCAATCTTATCATCCAACAGCTAAAGTGAAATTTCTTCTCCCTTCCTGTAAGCAGTATTGGATTCACCTCATTCACCTGGTGGCAAATACATTCCCATCAGTGATGGCAAAGTTTGGCCCAAAGGGATCCAACAAGTCAAAGCAGCACAACAGCAAAGTAGCATCCTAAACCCAACTGGAAGTGAGTGTAAGAAGGAAAAGTTATTTTTCTCTTTTTTTGAAACAGTGGTTGACAACATACTAGGTAGTGTGGCTTGTTAGTTCTTGTATTTCTGTAAGGAAAGATCCTGTAGTACTTCAGCAGTGAGCGAAGAATGATGTTGCTATGGTGACTTTTTGTTGCGTGGCAGGCAAATGTAATAATCTGTGGATTTGCCAGTGAGATCTAACATATTAGACAATCTGCATTTTTTAGGGCTTTTGGTAGCTTTATGAAAGCTGATACAAAAGACTGCCTGATGAAGAAATTACTGAATTTGGGGAAAGGAAAAAAAGAGAAGTGAAGAAACACAGAGATATCATCTAAATGGAATACAGAGTTCTCACCTGGCAACTTAATGGTTGCTGATGTTGAAAAGATGCCATCATCCAGTGCTTCTCAGAGTCAACCCATTGATACACAAATAGTCTAGGATGGTTTTAACCAACTGAATACTTCATCATCAATTACATCAGCATTCACATAAACTGAGTTTTTTCCAGAGCCACTTTTCAGGACTCAGTCAGTTGATGAAATAGTTTTCATGGAAAGAAGAAAACATGAAATAGGCTTTCCCCCTTATTTTACAGAAGTGCTTTCTAAATATATTGACTACTGCTTAGTCTGTGTGCCTGACATCCTTGGACAGTAATAGATATTTGCCAAGTCTGTGTGCTCCATTGAATTATTAACTGCTAATGATTTGTGTGTTCTTCCTCATGAAAGGGCAGACTTGTTAGAATTACTTATCTAATGCTCATACTTCACAACAATCAAGAAAGGCATTGTGGCCACCCAAGAGGGCTTCTGTCCTCACAGTGCAGTGCAGGAGGGAGGCCAGAGGGAAACATCAGTGCAGATATGCCAGCCAAGGATTCATTAAAGACAGTAGTTTTGAGGAGAGACTTGAGGCCAGAAAGCACTTAGGGACAATCCCAAAGCCACTGAAGCAGACAGAAAGAAAGGCTTAATCTAACAATGAGCAGTGTAAGTAGACTGAATGCACTGGAGTATTAAAGAGAAGTAGAAAGCCAAGAGAAGGTAGAGAGATATCATAAGTGTAGGAGAATAGGAAGTCATTGTCTGAGACATCAGAAAAGGAAGTGGAAAAATATTAATGTCCCTAGTAACCTAGGAGTCACCAGCTTCACCACCTTGCCACTGGAATTGAGATGAAGTTTTGTAGGTTTTAATCCCTCTTCACTGAAGTACTAGTTCTGCATTAATCTGTTGGCTATAATGTAATCACTCTTCTGTCATTTCCTGCAGCACTGTAATCTAATACTGCACAAGTGTCTCACCATGTTCACATCCTCTATTGAATAATTGTGGCTTCAGTTTCATGATGCACAATTTGTTCAATCAGCCTGTAATTGCAGCTCTATCTGGAGGTATGGTTGATATACCTATGAAATTATGTTTACTCTCAATAATGCAAATTGAATCTGTTGCATTAGTGAAATCAGTCATCCTCACTGGCAAGCAGCAGTTTCTACAGTTGACTGTGTTTTCTAGTTCTATTTTGCTTATTCACAAAAAATACACTCTTACTGAAAGGTAATTTTGATAACTTTCACCATTCCTGAAAGTGTAAAAAATGGGTAGATGTGGCACTTTGGGACATCTTTTAGTAGGCTTGGTGTGTTGGGCTGACAGTTAGACTGGATGATCTTAGAGGTCTTTTCCAACCTTAATGCTTCTATGGTTCTATGAAATAAGAACCAAAGAAGCTGCGCTGTGGAAGCGTCTTACTGTAGAGGCTGTGCAGAAGTTTTGTCTACGCAAAGCAGCTGGAGAAGCCCCTGAATTTGGTGGAATGAGTGTGATACTGGCATGTGCAGTGAGAAATGAGGAATGCATTAATTCCTGTTTGCTTTGGGCATTGCTTCATATGAACCTTGCTAATAATGGGCAGAGTCTCCTCTGGAAAAGCATAGGAGCCATGCAGGTGCTGTGGCTCTGAAGTCGTATTATACCTCTCCACTTCAGTTTCCTTATTTTTCATTCACAGCAGTTTCCTTCATGCCGTATTTCTCAAATGTTACTTCTATCAGGATAATGTACTTCATGTTCTAATGTGAAGTGTTCAGAGCCATATGAGTTTGATTTGTAAGATTATACTGTTTTTCAGTAACATCAAACTGCACTGGGGTAATAATATGACATTTTGGCTATCAACTTTCATAATCTGTTTTAGAAGCTGTGCTATTTACTCTCAACTGCATTTGAAACATGTAAAATCACCTGTTGTATTAGTGAGTTCTTGAATGACAACATGAAGAGGTTGTAATGCTTTGGCCACAGGCTGATGTGCACAGTTCTTCTTGTCAAAAGTATTACCCTCAGTGTGAGGACTGCAACTGTCAGTGCTGTGATCATTTGGTAGGATTTGTCTGTATCCCCTCTATCACAAGATAAAGGCTTCAACCAGAAATATACAGAATTATACAAGTTAGAGGTAGAAGAGGCACTACTTTTTGCAGAATATATTTCTCAATCTGCAGAAAAAAATGATGTAATCTGCAAGAGTACCCCCAAGCTGAGTCAGCAGTGACCTATCTGACATAGGATACATGTGAATCAACAGCAATATGCTGTTGATGTAACAATACGCTTTAGCAATATGCTTTGTATCTAACAGTATAATTTAATTTAGAGAAATTAATGTCTTCCTGTGACTTATTGTACTTCTATTATCAATATCTGTCTTTGAGAGTGTATGTGCTCCACCTATCTGTGCTTCACTGTGATCAGCTTTAGTGACAACATGGTGTTTACCATGTATCACCAAGATTCAGAGGAGAAAAACATTTGTAATTTCAAAAACGATCTGGTGTTGAGTGTCAGATTTAAGTTGTTTCTAATGAATTCCTTGGAGGTCTGTCTCCAAGCTCAGTTTAGGTCTAAAAGTAAAATATATAGCATATTTATCTAGTTCTCTCCCAAATCCAGAATGTCATGCAAGCCTCACTTGACCCAGCATATGTTTTATGTTTGTGCTGTAGGAAAACAACAGATCTGGAAGTATCAAAGACAGGGTCTGCCTGTAGGATTAGTTTTATACTTTCAGCCAATAAAGGTGAAAGACAACATTGTTTATCATATATTTAGCTTACTAAAGATAATTCTAGCTGGGAAACAAAATGCTTGATTTGAAGAAAGATTAACAACTCAGTTCATATAAGTGTGCTAGGAGTGTGCATGAATGTGCAAATGATAAGGTAACTGAGTCCATGGGTGGAATTTCAGAAGGAGCTTATGGCAGGACAACTTGGAGAGGAAAGGAAGCAGTGCCCAGGCTATGTATTGCAAGGGAAATAGTGGGAAACAACTGCCTGGACCTTTCAAACTACATTAGTAGTAGATTTGGTAGAAAATGCATGTTTTGAACAAATCATGCACTGTAAGAAAGAGTACCATGACAACAGGACAATGTTCCTCCATAAATACACAATTGACATTTATGGTTAGAAGTAAAATTCATTAAACAGTTTAGCATTTCTGGACTTATTCTCATTTCAGTGATTCTCAATTAGAGATTGCCAGCAGAGAACTTCAAGTGTACATGTGCTTTTGTCTTCATGAAGAGATGCACTTTTTGCTCTAGATTTGCATGGTTTTCCCCATTGTTGCTCATTTATTGTTTGCTGTTGCTCTTATTGACAATGCACATCTATGCAGTCATACAGTCATACAGTCTAAGGAAACTGTCTCTCCACACAGAAAGGTCACAGCTGCAGAAAAAAATAAATGAGACACTTATGAAATATAGGTCAATTTAGCTGTACCCTAGATACATGATAAAGTGAGAGACTAAACAATGACAGAATAGAATATGATAATAAAAATCACCAAGAAGGAAACATACATTGCAAAACCAGTAATAAATAGAAAAAAAACAAACCAACAAAGCAGTATCTAAATGTACATCTGAGTATATACATGGCAAGATCTGAGAAGAACAACATAACAGTTTGTAAGTCCTTGAAGAATATAACCACTAAGAAGGGAGAGGTAGTATGTAAATCAGAAAGAAGCGGAACGTAATCTTAAGTGCACAAAACAAACCTCCTGAAAATGAGCCTGTGGAGTATTCTTCTAAACATAGCATTGGCAATCTAGATCCTAAAGACATTTAAATGGACAATGAGCCAAAAGTTTGGGGACGCACCACTGGCAATGTCTCACCCTGGCCATGAGTGGCTTCAGCTAGAGGAAAGAGAGTTCTCCTTCCCAGCAGTATGTGACACATTGTTTCCTTCAGCTGAAGCCTGCTTTCTTGGGATGTCCCCATCAAGAATTACTCACTGTGGTCTTTTTAGCTCATGATGCTCCTTTTGTAAATGAAGAATTGGTCATACAGTATGAATTAACATTTGAAAATGGATTTCTTGGCATATTTAATTAAGACTGAATATAGCACTGTTCCAATAAAAAAACCTCAGTTCAGCCTCCAACAGCTGGGAACACTGTATGATTTATGTTGCACAGTCCCAAAGTTCCCCCCCATTTTCTGCTTTTAGGTGGTTGTTGCAAACCATTTGTTGGTGCTATATTATAGTTATTCTCAGCCATGGTATTACCTATGGCTCTGTGAACTCCCTAAAAACAAGTATTAACGACCCTGAGTAGAGCTATTCATTTTTTTTTTATTATTTATTGTTGCATGTGTGGCCAGACTGAAGAGACTCTGCCCAGCTTGTAAGAGTTGGCCCCAACCATACTGTAGCTCTGCTTGGGGAAAAGTCTTGTTGGCTTCTGTGGGACAAGGTTCCACAAAGCAGCCAAGGGGAACCTGCCAAATTTGCTATTTGTTCTTTAACAGCACTGTCAGCCTGTTTCATAAGGACTTCAGGGCATTCTTCTGCTAAGTCTAGGCTTTCATCTCTTCAGAGTAGAGCACTATTACTAGTTTGTAAATTAGAAGTGTGTTCAAGTTTGTGTGATAGTATTTAAATGGCAAGCCTCCCTGTTGCCCTAGAAGCTACACAAGAACACTCTCCCATTGTTTGTGATTTCCACTATTACCTCACCTCCACTCTACTCTGAATATGGGATGAAATGGCTTTCTTCTCTGCAATATAGGTGACAAATAACATTCATTTATCTCTTCATTACATGTCCTTGATAATGAGACACTGTTCACCATTTTTCCCCTTAAGCATTGTTCCTCTGGAGCAACTCCTAGGTCCTTAAAAGAGGGCATCCCAACAAAGGCAAGATGCCAGTGTCAGAACTTGGGTAAATGCAAAACATATTATCTAAACTCAAACTGATTTCACAACAGAGGTGGCTAAGCAGGGCACTTCTCTGAAACCTACACAACAGCAGTGTGTTTCCAAAAAGTTTTGAGAATCAACTCTGATCATGGAGAGTGAAACCTCAATATTTCATCCTGGTCTATTCTTTAAAGATACCACACTTGTCTATAACATGTAGTACACTGCATTTCTTAAACACCACACAACACCCGTGAATCTTGTTCTGGAGGTCCTGACTTTTTCTATGCATTTCCCAGGGCAGCCCACATGCTTAATTCAGGGTCATTATTTCCAAGACATGTCAAGAGCGAGAATTTGCAGTCATGTGTTTCCAGAGGATTTTGGTAGCCAACTTGGCATTTGAGGATCTAGACTGATGGCTTTTATCTCTATAGTAACAACAAATTGCCCTGAATTATGAGTCATACTCAGGCAGAGGAGAAGCTGGCACGTTACTGTAAGTAATTATGATAACCAGCTAAAGCTTATAATATAAAATATCTGTTCCTTAGCCAGAAAAATATGTAGCCTGTATAGATGTGGTCCTTTCCACTTATGCTAGATCCCAAACTATTAATACTGTCTCATTAAAATATAAGGAAAAATTAAAATAATCTAATACGACTCATTGCCTTGTGAGGAGACTGTTTCCCTTTTTATTAACTAACTGCAATCTGTGTCTTCCTGAGGTATTTGGAGAAGCTGATCTGTCTTTCACCTCATGAATAGGGTATTGGTTATACCACAACAAGATAAATGGTAGCAAAATAAATGATACACAAATGATGCACTTGAATAGTGAATGGCAGCACTGCCAGTGTGGACTTCATTGAAAGTCTACAGATTGTTCTATATCTTAAACAAGATAAAATAGAAGCAGGAATCTCTAGCACAGGTGGATTTACTGCCCCAAGCAGCTCTGTTTTTTAGAGATCCTACTGCCAGTTTAAAAGCGATTGACTGTGTAATTACGGATATGATTATGAATATTAGATCAACAAGCTGACAATAATCATGGTAGCCAGGTTTTAGTCTCTGGCAGAAATGAGATTAACAATTGAGAAGTCCTCTCATGGAGACTAACCAGATTTCCTGTACAACATAAGCATTCTTTATTAAGCTTGTTGAATGAAGAGGCCACAGGACATCCTGAAATCGCAATTCCAAGAAAACTATCATTTCATCTATTTTTCTTTCTCTGAGTGGGTCAATGTCTGATGTTCCTCTCGGTTTGTTCTATAGATTACTCATGCAGTGCAGAATGGAAGCCAGTGTTGATGAGCAATCCAGACCTGACAGGGAAGGCAGCAGAGCTGGATCACTTCTAGGTGAGGTATCTCGTCTGAATGTGAAGCAGGGCGACTCACGCAGGTACTGAACAAGCAGTGGGAGGCTGGTGCAAGGGCTGTTCTGGGCAGCAGTCAGTTCTGAATTGCAGTGTCGGAAGTCACCGCTGTCCTATGCCAAGTAGGAAAAGGTTTTAGCTGAAGGCAGTACAGGCCTTGGGGAGGCAGCCAGCAACATTTTCGCGAGGGTCTGCACATTTATCGCACTGGGTACCTTCTGTTCCTGCTGGTTTGTGAAGTCCAAATACTCTCCCCTTCAAGGATGCTAAATCCCTTGTGAGGAGCTCTTCTCTGACTTATCTGCTTCTCTTCCTGATGATTTTTATGTGGAGGCTGATGACAATCCAGCCCCACACTGTCAACTGCTGGCTGCAGTGCTTGCCTGTAAATTCCAGAGCATTGCCAACCCCAAATCCCAAAGGCATGCTCTAAACGTGAAGAAGAGAATCACATTTTTTCCCATGATTTTTAGAAACACGTTTTAATGATCCCTCTGTCTTCTGTCCTCAGCTTTATGACCTTGCAGAGCACAACAGAACCTTCAAGCTTTTCTTTGTGACAATGACAGTAATTTCTTTTACAAAAGAAAGGTGAGAAGCTCTTGGATCACAGTAAGGCAGGGGCTGGGATTTCCAAGGAAACTGACCAGTATCCTCAATACACTGATAAAATCAACAGTCCTAACAGAAACCATGATTATCCATGATTGCTCCAGGAGCAAAGTGGAGTCCTTGCAAGGCAATTATAAACCAGTAAGAACTGGTGGACTAGGCAACAACAGGTGAAGGAATGAAAGGAGAGGCAGAGGAACAGAGATTTATAGATGTTTGCTGTCTGGCTACCGTCTGAAGCATGAAGGAATTTCAGCTGATTCCTGTCACCTATAGCCAGAGAAGATATTTCCGGAAGAGGAAAATGAGAGTCTGGAGGAGATGTATAACAGCGAATAGAAAAAATGGGACCATTGGGTTTTTTTCATCATTGCTTGTGGTAGCAACATTGGAAAGCTGCTGTTTTACTCCAAGTAAAAATGGAGTCTGACATTGCCTCAATTAAAACAAAACCACCAGGAATATGATGTCTCTGGATGTGCCTTCAGACTCCTTATGGAGATGAAAATTGCTGGGGGAACCTTTAACTCACATCCTTAGTTTGTAAACAATTCTATTCCTTCCATGGTGAGAGAGATGCAAGGGAGAAAAACAAGCCCAAGAGTTTCAGTTCTGGGGTAAGATATTCTGACACTACACCTCCTCTAGAGTCAGCCTAGCCAGGCTTTCCAGAGACTCAAGGCTACTGGAGAGCTCTTGCACTTGCTGTTGGCAGCTGAACGACACTATTACACAGAATCATAAGCAGCAAAGTGATTAGAAGGACCAGAAGAGTGTCTTTTTTTCTTCTCCATATGTCATGGCTGAGCATGCTCACTGACGACCTGGTGACTGAGGATTTTTATACATGCTAAAGACAGCCTGGATTTTGTCCCTGATTGGGCCCCCTGGGGGATGGGACACACTTCCAAAAATGCAGAAGAGTTCAGTTTTGGAGATCCTCATCTCTTTTTATCCTTTCCCCTTAGCTCATGTGGTGGCCGGCCATCCCACCTGCAAAATACCCTCAGGCAGGATCATCAGCCCCAGAGAAAATGAGGCCAGACCGATGCCAGAACAGCAGCTGAGGAACAACCACCTACTGAAAGCATCCAGATCCAGTAGCCACCTGGAAATTCGTAGTGGCTGTCCCAGGGAAAAGGTCATCAGCTCCCACCATTGTGCTCCCAGCCCTCCAGAACAGACAAACCATAACAAGGATTGGAAAAACACATTGTATCACCTATAGTGTGTCAGGAGACTCTCTGCACACACTGTCCAATAATAGATATATATGGAGTTGGGCCATTTGCTAAGGCACCAGCAAACTGATGTACTTCACAATGAGTGCATTGTTGGGAAAAAGAAGAGATGACACTTCCGTCCTGTGTAGCTTGTTGTACCTGATTATTGTAGCAACTCACCACGAGCCCATGGAAAGCATCAGATTAACAATGTGTGTTTGGAATATGCGAGCAACTTGTTGCCTTTTTGGCCACCTCTGTGTTACTCCTGGCAGTGCGGAGAAGCTCTCAAGTCCTTTGTCTACAGAAGTAATTGAAAATACACCACCATTGTCTGAGCATGAATGCAACACTCACGTTCTTGACTGGTTTTGGTCATTAGCCTAATTTAACTGGCTGAAAGTAAATTTACACCAGGGCTGACTGTAAGAAAGAGTCTCCCTGCAGTAAGCAGTGGCTGGGGCCAAGAGCTCGTGTGAGAGTCCAGAAGCAGCACTAATACAAATATTGGAAGTTTGATGAGTAAAAAAAGGTGGAAACCTGTTAAGGCCTTGTAAATTCTTTTTGTTAGGCTTAGGTGCATGGGACCAGAGGCATTTCATGCTGCTTGAGGATTATGTTATTGAACAGCTATTGTTACAATTGACCTTAATAGAAAAATCCTCTTAAAAGTATATTTCAGTTCACTGTCTGAACTCTGCCTGTAGCTCAGTTATTAATTTCCTATCTAATTACCAAGTCATATTTCCTCTTCCTCTGCTATTTTATCCCTTATAAAGAGCTAGCCTGATTTTTTTCGTCCTCACTGCTACATACCTAACATGTAAATCACTTCAGGAATTCACTTGGGGCAGATTGTTAAACAAAGTTCATTAATTTGCTTGCCTGGATTGCCTACACATTTCTGTGCAGCTGTGAGTGCAGGTGCACACAAACACTGGTGACCCCATCTTAGAAGGTGCCAGGTAGTCCTTTCTGGCACACAGCCTGCTTTCACTGTACCAACCGGATGCTGCTGGGCAAACACCAGCACAGTGATTACCTTCATTAGCAGCCACTTCGGAGAAGGAAAATACCACGTTAGCTTTGAGACTGAATTCATTTAGCATCAATAGCGGCGTTTCTCTTAACTGCAGGATGACATTGTTTGGGGACCGTGGGAGGGTCTGCAAGACTGATGTTTATCTGCAAGCCAGCAGGTATCATTTGACACTCTCTTTTCCACTGCTTACTCTCCCTCTTAGTTACACTCTGTCGGACTCCTTTTCTTTGCTCCTTTCCCAAATTATAGGAACACAGGGTTTTTATTCCCTCACAATCTGTGTGGGAAATGTCTAAGCAGAAAAATCCCTGGAGGCTGAAAGACTGTATGGAGATACTGTTCCATGAAGTCTCCTGGACTAGTGCTACTGACTGCTGTTTGAAGCACAACTAGACTTTGGGCCTGATCTGATCTAGCATGGCCTCATTAAGGCATTTTCCATGACTGCACTTTTCTTATTTGTTGGTGCATTGTCATATTGTACACAGGACAGTGTTGAAATGAGCATGTACTGCTGCAGCAGACACTCACATCTATTCTTCTGTGCTTCATGAGGAATAAAATCTCATTCCTAGCCACAGAGAGCATAGCACTACTCAATGAAGAGGGCTTTTTGCTCCATTAACAACTCTGTTTTAGGAAGGCTATGGGGGACCTGTCTTGCAGTAGCACGTCTTTAGTGAAGGGATGCCCAGGAATGACCAGGCACTGCCTCAAGAGGTCAGGCTGTTTGCAGGCTGTTTCTGAGATGCAGAAAGCAACTTGTGGGATGGGGGACAAAGGAGTGTGTTTGTAGTGTGCTCAATGACTTGGTTTCCTAAAAAAAGCTTATACTGACACAGGAGAAACGAGGGAAAACAATGCCTGCCCATACCAAGCAGGCTTATGAGAGGGAGGAGAATGGCCTAAAGTAATCTAATCCTTTCTCCTGCTGGCACTGGCGAGTGAAGCATGTGTTCCCTTAACTCACCAGAGTCTGCTCAGAGCAGAGCAGTGTTCCTGTCTCCTGGGCTGGCAGCCACAGCACCCATAAGTCCTGACTCAAGCACTACCAGGGCTTGGCTGCCTCTGTCCTCAGGAAATTTAGTTCTAGAATCAAGCAAAACTTTACCTTGTGCATCAGAAGCAAAGCAGCTACCAAGCACATAACATATTCCAACAAGTTCAAAAAGCCAAGTTCAACAAGTCATGATACTCAGTCCCTACAGTTCCAGGGAGCCATACAATAGCCATTTAATACACTGCATTCTCCAGAGCATCCCCTCTGTGCTATAGCTCTGGGCTGGAAATATTTCCCCATATCCTGTGATATAGATATTGGTATGACACACCATGGCAAAAAGGCACAGCAGATATGGAGAGAGTTACCACAGCCTGAGGTCCTTGCAGCAGTAGGGCTTTATTGGGTGAACATGCCAGCCATCTAGAAACTGGTGGCAGCCGATCTACCTTTGAGTTTGGATTTTAATCTACAGCTTCTTCATTTTGTCACTTGGGGACAAGGAACTTCAGTGACTTTTTTCCCTGTAAATTGTGTGGATGGTTTTGTTACTGTGCTCAGTGCCATCTTTGTGTCTCTGCCTAGAAACTGTCTAACAGCTTCTTACCCAAGAACTTCTGATTGAAAATTCCAGATTGTTTATCTGCATTTAATTTGGTTTCTCACTCAAAGCCACAGCCAGAAACCACATCCACAAATGAGAGAACAGGGTTGTGTTGCTAATTAGTGCATTGCCAATTTATCATACTCCACCAAGCCTAAGCTCCCAGCACAAGTGGCCACATATTACTCTGCTCTAAATTTCTAAATTTACCCAAGAGATGAAAGGGAAACTATACTTGTTCTTTTTCAAGGAAAGGGGAAATTAAAATTAAAGTGAATATCAAAGATACTCCAAGACCCTTTGTTGTGCTTAACAATCCATTATTCCTATTGATTCATCTAGAGTGCATGAAGCATGTCTAAGCCACAGCGTGGGGTGAATCTGAAGTCTGTTAGGAAGGAACTGGTCTGTGGAAAGAGAAAATGATGGGCAGAGGAGCATCAGCCTTTAGGTTCCCCAGAGCTGCAAGCAAACTGCAGGGGCACCCATCGCACAGGCAGCTGACACTGGTCTTTTGGCAGGGGCTGTACTAGAAGGTGCGCATGCAGAGAGCAGAGAACCTGTCACGAGTGGAAGTGTCTGTACAAATCACCACCCAGAGGACACTATGACAATGATGAAGTTTAAGGGCAGTGCCAACACTCCTAACCTTTCCCTTGCCTTTCTGCCTTATACATTAGCCTCACAGAGATCAGTTTGAGCTTCCCAGGTAACGTGCTTTTTCCTACAGCTAAGTTAGGGCAGCCACCTCTCTCCCTGCACTGACTGGTTGTCTTAGTCTCATTAGGATGAAAAGAACAATGGTTGAAATACAGGTGCTTCTCTATTTTGTTGACCCCTGCCTTTGCAACAGCTGCTACTACTGTCCTGGCGCCAAGGTGCCAGCTCTGAGCTAGAGATGCAAACTGAAGGAATAACTCATTCCTGTAGCAGCAGCCTCCAAGCCTTCAGGGTGGAGTGAGGCAGGAAGGAAGGAGTACGCCACAGGAGAGCATGTGCCAGAATTTTGTAATAGAAGATGTCAGTGCATATGCCTGTGTGGGAGATGTGCGAGTGCTTTGGGGTTGTCTGCGGTGAACCATCTTATGTCTTTCTCATACCTCTAGAAATCACTCTGAGCGCAAGTACATCCCAGCAGGCGTATGTGCCACTACTACCCATGGTGCCAGCTGGGGAGAGCATTTGGATTTGAAACCTCTGGAAAGGGTTGAACTGCCTCAGAAAACTGGGACAGTCATGCTGTGAACATCCTGCACCTGGGTTCCCAGCAGCTCTTCAACATCTGTTAATTCTCACAACATGCTACAGTGTCAATTTTCATTGCTTTTTTTTTATAAGGGTGAACAGCTTGAAGAATAAGTGACATACTGGAAAAGAAGTTCTAATTTATATAATTTTACCAAGTTTGTAGATGACCTTAAACATTGGAGGAAATTTTACATACAGGTGCAGATCTCTGAGAGATGTGGACAAGAATGCCAAACAGGGATCAGCATGGCACAAATCCTTACCCCCAAAGAGTAGCTACATTGCAATTGGTACCTAATGGTGCCATCCATTGGCACAGTGTGGAGAATGGGGACTTTTAGACAGAGGATTTCCCTGCTCAAAGGTGAAAGCATTCACTTAGATAACTAAAAAGAGCTTTCATGTCAGTCTGATGTCATTATGTTTAATGGAGCTGAATATGTGACTTGTCCTGAAATTAAACAATCTTACAGCAGTGGGAGGAGAGAGACACACATTTTACATTGTAGCAGCCTCATGAGAAGGAGAATAAAACTATAGATGCTGTGAGCCTAATCACAGAACTGTGCTTAGTTTTTGCATTGCCAAAGGAAATATGGGATTGATACATTCACAAATCCCTGGAGGGAGTTGAGGAAAGGCAGAGTGACCGGCTTCCCTGCCACCACAGCCCAACAAGCATGCACATCTCTTCTCTCCTTCATGATTTCTGTTTTGCTTCCAATGTCATTCCATTACAGAGCCCTCGTTGTGTGGGTTTGGTAAAATTAACCTTCCCAGCACAACAACTTCCTTCCTAAAATTTCAGAACTTTTAAAGTGAATAGGTTAATAAATTGTTGTTTGGATTCCCTGGACAGAGGGGTAAGTATGAATTTTTTCTTTTACATTCCCGTATACAGTCTACATTGGACTAATGCGCAGTGGAAAACTGAAAGCAAAGAGAAGCACTCTTCCTCCCCCTTAACATGTGGTCAGGGTCTCATTCTCTAGCCTCACGCAGGATCTTGCAGCACAGTATGGTTTGACTCTTACTTTTCCCCACTGTAGGGTATCTGGCTAAGATTGACTCACTGGTCCCAGTTTTCCTTTCCATGGGGAAAGACTTGTTAACACAAGTAACAGTTAGATCCACGTGCCCAGATTCACAGAAATGGCCATAGCATGACAATACAGAAAGTCTGAGATGCTAAACACTAAGCACAGCTTCTGCCCAGCCCTGGAGGTGCCTGCAGTAATTTCCATGGTTATGTTCTCAAAGTGGGTCCATAAGCAGCTATGTTTTGGCTGAACATCTGGCCTTACACTGTGCAGCACTTAGGTGCTGCTCCAGCTGTTTTGTCTGCAGGTGGTTTTGGAGCATGTCTGATTTGCCTTGGAACAGAGTAGACCTGGGAGCAACGGGACCTCTCAGTTATATTTCCTCCCCTTATCACAGTGGCTGCAGCACTTTGTACATACACTGTTAGCACTGGTTTGCCTTGGATGTCAAGCAGACATGATCTTTTGCTGCCTACCTCCAAAAGCATAAACAAATATATAACACATAGAGGAGATGACGAGGTAGGAACAGCTGAAAACTCCCTCTCATAGAAGTTACCCAAAATCCTGGATCATATGGATATGCTATAGTGCCCTAGATCCAAGTCCCATTCATAGCCCAATTAGCAATTGTGGCTCCCAGGTCTACTCTGTTCCAAGGCAAATCAGACATGCTCCAAAAACACCAGCAGATTAGGAGTGATGTTACTACAGGGCAGGAAACATCCCAAACTAAATGCAAAATACATATTAGCCTCTGGTCATCTTTCAGAGTTGGACAGCTGGAGGCAAACCACTTGGTTTGGACCATTTTCAGAGGAAATAACATAGATACGATGTGGCTCTGTAGCATGGCTGACTGCAATCACTCTTCTTGGTGCATTTTTCCCACTGTACTGTTAAAATAAATTTTGGAAGAATAGATGGTGATATGACTACAGCCAGCTTTTTCCCTCCTCTTCTGTTATAATTATGGGTCTCTGTTCAATTCCTTATTACTGAAGGAATCTTTGGATTTTCATCACTATTTAATTAATCCTATTATTTTCTGAATTACAAACCACATGTTCAATTTCTCCATTTATAAGGGTGCCAAAACACTTGATTAGTTTCACAGTACAGAATTCCCATAAGGTCTGATTGTTATAGATGGGTTCCGCATCACTTTCTTTCATCTATCACCCAATCATTTCAATAACCAACAGAAAAGAAAATATTTTATATTTAAATGACATCATTTTGGTCCCAATTCAACAGAACATTTAAGCCTGTGCTTATGGTCACCAGGACTCAGTATGCATTGTTGTGTCAGGAAAGAACCTGAAAGAGCTCAGCTGTATGAAAAGAGTGTATCTGCCTCTCAGAGCACACGCCACGCAGGACAGCTGCGATGCACCTCCAGCAAAGCTGTTTATCTTACAAGTTACACAGATGCTCTCGGCAGGAGTTAGGGGATGCTGATAGAATCATCATCAGTGTTTTTATCTGGTTCATGTTTCTGCAGGTCTTGGCCCCAGGTCAGTATAGCAAGAACACATACTTAAATCTCACTGCAGATAACTGGAGTGAAATTCCTGCTGACCTGATGGTACCCACTGGCTGGCATTGCTACCTCCCACTGCAGCCCTGCAGGGCTGGTGTTAGCTCTCCTGAACACTTCAGTGGGAGATACTGGAGCCCTGTACAGGCTCACTCCTACTCAAAGGCTGACACTCTTAACACATGCGTTTCAGAAAAATATTTTTCTCTGCTAGGTTACGTTCAAAGGAAGAAAGAAGAGCCATTAAAAGTTGCTTTGTGTGTACCCTCCACAGCACCATTTTATCCAAGTGAGGTGTGCTGTGACGATTGCTGATGCAGATCTCAGGGTACAGGAGATCCACTGAGGACTCGCAAAGTGAGTGAAAACCCATCTGTGCCAAATGGTACCAAATGCTATTCAAAACCTACATTTGACTGTGGAAACCTGTAAAAGTCTCAAAGATTGCCATTCAAATCCACTCACTTTTTTATTACCAATTGTAATCCTTGGAACTTATTCAGTACTTTGCAGTCAGTAGACTAAAATACTATAATAAAATTAAAATCTCCAAATTCCCAAAGCAAGATGCCATGTGAGTTTACAACATGGAAGCATTGGGAAATTAAGTCCTCTAAATCTTCCCTCTTTCAGCTCAAATCTTGTCCTGTCACTGCACTCCCTAATAAAGAACCCATGCCCAGCCTTCCTGTAGGCCCCCTTTAAGTACTGGAAAGCTGCTATAAAGTCTCCCCAGAGCCTTCTCTTCTCTAGGCTGAACAAGCCCATCTCTCTCAGCCTCCTCATATGGGAGGAACTCCAGCCCTCTGATCATCTTTGTGGTCTCCTCTGGACTCACTCAAACAGATACATGTCCTTCCCACGCTGAGGACTCCATGGCTGTAGTTTGTCACTCCAACAGATATCAGGGTGGTTAAAGCTCCTGAAGAAGACCAGGGCTTGTGAACAGAGGCTGTACCCATCTGTCTGTAGAGTATCTTATTTGCTCACTTTTTCTGGTCAAGTGGACTGTGGGAAACCCCCACTGTAATGTCACCTGTTCCTGCCCTCCCCTTAATTCTGACCCATAAGCTCTTGGCTGGCTCCTCATCCATGCCCAGGTGGAGCACCATGCACTCCAGCTGGTCATTGACATAGAGGGAAATACCCTCTCCTTGTCTCCCTTGCCTGTCCTTCCTAAAGAGCCCGTATCCCTCCATTCCAACACTCCAGTCATAGGATCCAGACCACCATGTCTCCGAAATGCCCTGCAGGCGTGCACACTTGTCTCCTCTTGTTTATTCCCATGCTATGTGTGTTTGCATAGAGGCACTCAAGTGGGTCCACTGATGAAACTATCTTACTGGCTGGAGATCATTTGTGTTGCTCTTCAGGTGCTCTCCTGCTAACCTGCGATCCTTCTTCAGACTCTGGGCATCTATTGCTGGCACTTGCATCAAACTGGTAGGAGCAGGATGAACTGAGGTTCCCCTCCCTCAGCAACTTTAGTTTAAAGCCCTTTTCACCAGATTGGCAAGTCTGTGACCAAGGATGCTCTTCCCTTTCTCTGACAGATGCACACCATCAGCCCCTAGTAGACCAGATTTCTCAAAGTGAGTCCCACAGCTTACGTAGCCGAAGCCCTGATTGCAGCTCCAGTCCTGCAGCCATTTGTTGGCTTGCCAGACTTGATTGGCCCTTTCAGACCCCACCCCTTTTGACCAGGGGGATTGATGAAAAAACCACTTGTGCTCCAGAGTCCCTTCCTGCTGCTCCCAGGGCTCTATAATCCTTCTGTGATCAGTGTGCTGCTCCTGCAGTCCAGAACAGTCCCTTTTGGAGGGCTTTTGGTTTTGTCCAGGCACTTTCATAACTATCACTAAAGTAACAGTTACTATGAGAAGAGTTTGTGCCTCCAGTGCTTCAGCAACTGAGCACATTGATTCCCGAGTGAAATGCACTCTGCTGTTGAATCACGTAATCTATATTATCAGGATTTCTCCCAGAGGAGAGTTCTTGCTTTCCTGCTTTCTTCAGCTTTTGTTATTTATTAGTCTTAAGAAGAGTCTCAAAGTCTTAAATCGTCAGGTAGAAGCACAAGAACACACTGGAATGGAGTGGAAGTTAATATACTGTCACAACAGTCATACTCATTTGGGAAGACAATTTATGATTACTTTCAGGTCCATAAAGATAAATGAAGAGCACTTAATGCACAACTGCAGTGCATAAATACTATTTTTTACCTGCGCTTTTCTTCTACATACTACAAAAGTAAGTTACTGCAAACCATTCTAAAGGTAGGGAATCTGAATTACAGGGAGCTTAAGTTACTTTTCCAAACCCCTGCTTTGAACCAGCCTCATTCAGGCAAAATCCAGGCTTCATAATTCCATATCTGAAGCACCATAGTGCATGAAGTACTAATCACATACAGAGAGGCAGTGCAGTTGTGTTCCAGGCCACAGATTCCACATCTCAGTTCAGAGGCCAGACTACCCACTTCTGAAACCGCGAGTGCTTTGGTGCATTCGTGTGGGCAAGTTTACTGGAATTTTCCAACCAAAGGCCACTAAATGAAAAATGCAGTGCAACTTGAGTGCTGACGTATGATTTTTTGAAAGTATGAGGGAAAATGAGAATCAGACAGGTTGTCTGAGCCCTGATTTAGGTCTGCACATCTAGAAATTATAATCTTAATCACCTATAGTTTCATCTGGACTGAAAGTGAGATGGGACCAGAGTGTGTTTTTGCACTTTCCCCACTCCTCCCTCCATAACCAAGGCTCTGGCTCCCCCAGGACCTTCTGGTGAAGGCCAGCTGAGATTTCCACTGTTCTAGTGAAGAGATGTTTATTTTCCCCAATACCTGGAGTGTGGACAAGAGCCCTCCATTCGTCCAGTAGCAAGCTGTCTTTTCAGTCTGAATGGTCTTCTCGAGCTGTGTCCTGTAGCAAGCTGTCTTTTCAGTCTGAATGGTCTTCTCGAGCTGTGTCCTGAGGCAGCTTGCACTTCAACTGATTGTGGTTTGAGGATCTCTAGAGCTGGATCTACTGTCTCATAATGCAGAATCAAGCCCAAAGCAAATTACTGGTCTGGCAAGAATTCACTCAAGTAGCTGAAGTTCATTTAAAATATTTGCACTGACAAGCTTGCCAACCTTGTGTTGCCTTCTCCATGAAGTCATGAAGCTGCTGTAAACTCCTTATTCTGTGCTTTGGCTGATTTAATAAAAATGCAGTTACATCTATATGTTGGTCACTCCAGGGCAGAAGTGTCATTGTGTGGTACATGGATCTGCTGTCAACAATCGCAGACCATGACAGTGAGCCTTGCCACAAGAATACTTTCTTCAGTCTCTTCCAGCTGCTCAGTAAAGAAAGATACTCAACAGCTAACCTGTTTATCTCCTATGGTTATCCGAACTCAGATAACTCCAAAAAAAGTATCACACTGTTGCACCCTCACTGAGGACAGAACTCAAATAACACGCAAAAGAGGACCCTGAAAAAGCCACATAGTCAAAACATGATTTGTTCATTATATGGTGGGAAGTATTGTTCATTGTAGGGTGCTTTTATACCTCAAGCACAAGTCTCATTAGTAGTCTATTCACAGCTCATAGCAAGCTATAGGCTCAAAAAGAGTCAGTGCCCTTCAAAGGAGATGTAAAGGCCATTGTCAGTCAGAAAAGCTATAATTAATCACGATCCTATTCTTTGGTGACTAATTGGGAATTATTGTATTATTCTTGTTTTTCAAACAAACCATAGCTGCTTTAAATTGCTGAAGGGAAATACTAACTGTGATCTTAAGATATTGAAATGCTGTGATAAATTGGGGTACTTAACATTATCATTTCTATGTTTGTTCGAATTTGTTTTCTGTATCTGGCTCAGTCTTGAACAGATTGCAGGAATTTTTGCTTCTGAATGTTGCTCTCATGGTGAAGGGTCAAGAATCACTCAGTTACAGCAAATCATTGCAAAGGGCAACAATGATTGGAAAGTGAGTTTGGTGGCTTTCGTTTCCTGCACAGGCAACTAAGCAGTTGAGCACTCTGTACAAGCTGCAGCAGGTGCTTGTGTCAAGACAGCCGCCCACTGCCACTGGCCACGTACCTTTCTACTTCCTGCTGTGGAACCTGTGGAAGATGGAGGTATAGAGACAGTTAATGGGATAAATATGTTTTGGTTATGCAAGTAAGATGTCTATTCCAAGGATATTGGCTTGTTTTGAGACTTCTTTTTGGGCAACACTTGTTTTTACAATTGAAGCTAGTCTGTCAGTCACAATAAAATCTTGACTCAGTCACGAATATGCCCAAATATAGACCCTGAGAAGAGGATTATAAAGCTTATAAAAAGCTACCCAACAGGGCTCATTTGTGTATTCGTTAGAACAAATTGAACATTTCTGTTTTAAGAGCTTCCAATGTTATTGGTACTGTAGGAAATAATTGCCCAGAGAGGCCCAGTGGTTTGGATCAATGCAACATCCATTATATTACTGGGTACGTTCTGTACTTAAACAGTGGCTTGAGTCTCATCTTCCCCCCCTCCCATGGTCTTGATCAGTTAGCTGCATGTAATGAGTGCTCTCAGTCTCCCTTCCCCTACTTGTTGGTGCTGCCAACAAGCCTTATTGTGCCATTTCTCACAAGCTCAAATATGCCTCCTTTTTGTATCAAGTTTTTCACCCAAGAAGAACGTAGCTGCTGCACCGTGGCCTCTCACTCAGTTCCCAAGAAGAGCTGCTGCTCTCGCACCCTTCACCAGTGCCACACCATCCGACTCACGCAGTTCCACACCTGCTTTTGCTGCCTCCCTTCAGTGGTTCATGTACGTTTTGATTTTCTTCTGATTGTACATTTTAGGAGAGGCCTCCTCAGCTAAGATCAAAAGGACTGTGGCACTTGCTCATGACGCAGAGTCAGTTCTCCAAGGAACTGACTGTGCTGGGAAGAACTGTTGAGTGATGCATTTTTCCTTCCCTGCACTGTGCCTTTCAGCAAAGGTCACCCTGCTCATGTCTCAACACAAAGACCACAGCAGAAGAGGCCACCATGCTCTTGCTGCTGCTGTGACTCTTCTCAGGACGGTAAGGAAAGAGAGCAAAGAAAAAATCAAACCTGACTTTTGCCATGTCCCACGGAGGAAGCTGTGCCCTGCAGAATGCTGCCGGATCCACAGAAGGGCTGCTGCAGGGGACGGCCTGACTGGGCAAGCACATGGGCACGTATGGCAAACTAGAGGGCCTACAGCTGGGTCTGGTCAAAGGTACTGGTCAAAGCACCTCACTTAGAGGTATTGGTCAAAACACCTCACTGAACGGAATGGGATCACTTCTGTTACCAGCATTGGGCATTTTGGTGCATTTGTCTGAGCACAGGACTTCCCACTTTTCAAATTACCATAGAACTAATTGCCTGCACAAAACAAGGAGGCTTGGAAGCTTTACTCAGAAGGGGAAGACTTGCTTCTTGTGTGGCTTTCATTTGCATTGCCTAATTAGCTTCCTATAATCTGGTCTGTGTTGTTGCAGAACCTAATATATCCCATGTCCAACAAAGTCATTCCTGTTTCTATGTCATGCTTTAGTTGCCCCAGATTGCAGGAAGTATTTGGATGTTAAATTTGATTTAAGCCATTATGTTTCATTTTTATTGAGAATCTTTGACTCATCATTTATTTAGCTGCTTCAGTTCCTTGTATGGCAGGCTGCCCATTGCAAAGCATCTGAGAACCTCATCACCAGTTTAAAAATCAGCAGACTGACAAGCCCCAAATCCTGAGAGACTGGGCCAGATTTTGCAGGGGATGATTCATCTTTCAGTTGACAAGTACCAGCTGCTGATATTGGGAGGTTTAGTCTTCTGTATTGACAGCTCAAATCTCTCAGCCAGTCTTAGCCATTTTATGCAATATAAAGAGACCAGGTCTAAACTAGCTGATCCCTGACGCGAAAGGCCCTGCCAGTGTTTACTGGTAATATGAAGCCTATGTACTCTCTCTATTGCCAAGAGAGGCTATGTACTCTCTCTAGTGCTCTCTCTGGTAGCCCTTGACATCAGTGAGAGTGGAATAGAGGCAGAGGTGTCTGTGTGTGTCTGTCATTTTCTTCATCCACAGTATCAAGATTATGAATCAAGACTGAGCGTGAGGCATTTTGTAATGCACGCGTGGTGCTCTCCTTACAGCCTCAGAAACCTAAAATCAGTGAGTAGGTTGTGAGAGATCTTGTGACTGATTTCTGATTATCCTGGTGGCAGTCTGCTCTCCAGGGTTCTTGAGAGGCAGAATTGTTTCACTAGACTGCAAAATACATGAAAAGCAGACAAGATTTATGACACATTGTGTGTGAGCAATGAAGTGTTTTAGTAGTTACAAACATTGTCAGATACAATGAGTAACTGAGATTTTTCAAAACTAGGATGTATTTTAAAGTTATCCTTAGAAAACCTCAGAAGAGTTAAAAAGAAATGCAAAATCAAATTAGGGACTTCAGGGCAGATTCACAAAGCATAGTTAATGTTAGTTTTAGACAACTATATAAAAAATTTACATTCTCAGAATGAATGTTCTGTTACTACCCAGCCCTTGAGGACATATAAACCAGACTCATTAAACAAACAGCCTATGGGCATGTGGACAGCAACCCAGGTCGGGGTGGCATCCGGCCTCTTCAGGTGAATGAATTGGTGGTAGACTGAGTGTTCTCTGACCCACACCACTTGCATGGCTTTTATCCAACCAGCTAGCAGCATTACAATGTCAAAACATCACTCACTTGGGAAAAGGTAATGCCATACTTTTTAGGTAGTGCTTAGGGCAGTCTCCATGAATATTTGCTATATCCCATAAGAATGTACTTAACAAGCTATAAAGTATATGGGAACATCAGCACCAAAGTGCTAAACACTGCTGAGGCATTGCCTGAAGTTTCTGGTGATTCCTGCTCTCTTCACCAGCTGCTGCGATGGCTACGCCAGTGTCTGTCAGCCCTGCATGGGGCCATGATCTGAATTTGGGGCTGCTCCTGCACAGCTTCCTGACCCCACTAAATCTAAGACAAGACTGACAAATAGGCACAGGGCTGCAGATGCTGAGGGGAAGGGAATTTGCATGCTGCTATTTGCACTTGTGCCTGCCCAAATACCAAGTATCCAGGTGTGAGGCTGCCTCCTGCTCACAGGACAATGCACACCATTTCTGCTAGAATGTCACAGAAGATTAAAAAATCAACAGGATGGCAGAATAGCAGGATCTGGCTCCTAAGAGTCGCACAGATCTTGCAGCACAAGTGACTACTGATGTAAACAGCTGTTGAGTTGTATAAATCCATGCACAAATGTTTTATAGGATTGGGCCCTCAATAGCCTACTTAGTGGCAGAAGACTTGCTTGTCACACACTCTGACTACTTTCCTGCACTTAAAATACACAGGAAGAAGATGCTTTTAAACTGTTTCTGTTAGTATTTGAAGCACAATTAATGCTAAATTTTCACAGGATGATGAAGGAGAGCAGAGAATAGCCCTGAATCTGGATAAATTAATTTCCTAACGTGTTCAGTTTGGGAGAGAAAAAAACAATTTTTTCTGTTCCACAACTTTTTATAGTGTTTTATTCAAAATCTAATTCAATCACAGCTACATCCAGGCACTCAGCCCCCATAGAAGCCTAACTATCACTAGCAAAAAAGTGAAAATCTGTTTTCTGGACCCCTCCCAAGAATAGCTGATATAATGGAGCTGCAGGAGAAGGGGATGTGCTCTTTCTTAAATTTCATTCTTTCACTAGTTATCCCTAGGCTATAGTATATTTTTTTTTAAGTCCTGGCTCAAGGATATTTAAGGTGCCACAGGGAAAATAATTTTATTGGATAACTATCCAACAAATAACTAAAGTGATTTTCTGCCTCTGGACCTGTCTCCTTGCCTTTCTTAAATTAACAGCTTCTAAACTCAAATCAAAATACTTCTTAGTGTAAAAAACAACTGTCCTGTTTTTTCACACCTAGCAGGGTGAATAGTTCACTTAGTAGGCTCAAAAGAAAATCATTATAAGCACCATCTGCACCCAGACAAAGCTTGCCACCGGGCTCTCTGAAAACCTTTCCTGTGTATGTCTTTCTGAGTCACAACATGTTCAGGACAGCAGGAAGGTTTCTGGCAGGGGCAGTGGTCTGTGAGCCAGAATAGCCAGGTGCTTCTTGCTGCAATTGACCTGTTGTGCAGCCCTGGCCAAGGTACTTCTTGCACTACGTCTCACATGGGTTGTCTGCTGTTGGGACAGGATGCTTATGCAGCAGGGGCTGAATGCAGCAGAATAAGCAAGGATCCCTCCTGAAGCCATGGAGCAGAGGAACAGGTTTGCCTTAACTGTCAGAGTTGGAGGAGGCCTTTCCACCCCTTGGAGATGTTCACAAACCAAACACTAGCTCATGAAGTGAATATCCCATAAGGCTAGGATGTTCATCTGAACAGTTCAGAACTTCCCAGCATACAGGACAAAGATGGGCACCCCTCAGTGTTAACATTGTTCTCCACGCAATGTTCTCCTTTACTATTTTCTTCTTTTATCTTTCCACACCTAAATTACAAATCATAAGGAAAATATAGTAAAGGGGGACAAGAAGGACAACTGTCTGCCAGAAGTCAGGAGAGGAGAGGCCTTGCTCTGGAGCAGGAGCCAGGTCCCTTTACATAGGGAAAATCATAGAATATTGCAAGTTGTAATGGACCATAAGGATTAAGTTCAACTCCTTGCTCCTTGTGGGACTACCTAAAGCAAAACCATATGACTAAAAACATCATCCAGATGCTCCTTGAACTCTGACATACTTAGTACCATGATCACTTTCCTGGAAAACTTCTTCCAGTGATTGACCATTGTCTCAATGAAGAACCTTTTCCTAATGTCCAAACTGAACTGCCCCTGATGCAGCTTCATTCCATTTCCTTGTCTACTATTTCAGGTCACCAGAGAAAGGAGATCAGCACCTCCCCCTTGCTGCCCTCCTTGAGGAAGTTGGAGACTGCTATGAAGTTACCCCTTCTCTTCTCCAAGCTGAAGAGTCCTCCTGATCTCTTTCTGCAGGGCTGCTCTCCAACTTCTCATCTCCCAGTTTGCATGTACAAGCAGGTGCAAGCAGGATTACCTGGTCCCAGGGGCAAAATCTGGCACTTGTTTTTTATTAAATTTTGTATGGTTGGTGACTGCCCAGCTCTCGAATCTATCCAGATCTCTCTGAAAGGCTTCTTTACCCTCAAGGGAATCCACAGCTCCTCCTAGTTTCATATCATTGGCAAATCTACCTAATTTACATTTGATTCTGGCATCCAGATAATTTATAAAACCATTAAAGAGCACTGATCCTAAAACTGAGCCCCCCAAAATCCAAAGAATTTCATATAATTGCACAGAGCACTAGTTTTCCAGCTAATCTTATCAGTACTTACTTTAAGACAGCCTTTCGAAGCTCTGTATTAAGCTACCTCACTGGTAAAGATCTAGATAGAAATGTCAACAGAAGATTGAATGTTCACATTTATCACTGTAAGCTCAGTTTATAAAACACACCTGCTTTGGCATGTAGAAGTTGTCAGTCCTGTTTTGGCTTGATTCGTTAATGATTTTACTAATGTAATCATTTTTCCTAGGCTGTCTGGTTTGCTTGTAAATAGGAAAGTCTGGGCTAATACTCAGAGGAAATAAAACTTACTTAGTATAACTTGCAATTGTTTTTATTAGGCAACCCATGAAGAACTTGGGGAAGAGAACATACCTTTGTCTTAATAGTCTTCTAATTTTCTTGAGACAAATTACAAAAAAATTACAGAAGGGGCATCACATTGTGAATTCTAAGAAAATCTTCCCACTTTTTTGTGCCTTTGAAGGAGAATGTTTAATGCAAGTTCTATTTAAATATACCTAACTGAATACCTACTGAAGCTGCTAGAACTGTCAGAAAATCTAGGTTATCTGATCATTATTTTCTCTCTTTATTCAGATGCATTAGGCTGAGATTTTTTATTCTACATGAGTTTTGGAAGAGTTCAATAGCCCCAGTCAGAGCCTCTCTGTAAATAAACATCCAAACTGTCTGTAAGTACTTATAAAAATAGAAAATGGGCCCTGGCTCAAAGCAGATGAAGCACAGCTACATGGGTACGTTAAGAACAAAAGGCAAATCAGTGTGATTCCTTTCTACAAGAGGAGACCTTCTAGCTAAGGGAGAGGAGGTAGATGCCACATATCTTTGTTGAACTCTTTCCACAACACTTTCATAAGCAATCTAGGCAATGAGACTGCTTAAAGGTGAACCAGAATTGTCTGAAAACTGTGTCAGAGACACTGTCAAAATGCAGAAAAAGAGGCTTGATATAATTCCACATTTTCACCAGTGAACAGGTCAGAATTAATGCTCCCTTTTCTGGGTTTAAAGCTCCAGATATCATGGAATGGTTTTGAACAGTGCATGGCAGAAGAATCCAGGAGCTGAGGGCAGAGGCGTTGAGAGAGGTCAGACTGTGGCCCCCTCATCCCAAGTCCTCTGTAAACAACTTCATGAGGTTTTCTGTGTTACTGAGAGTAAAGGTAGTGTTGCTCAAACAGGACAGACCTGCATTGCAGAAATTATTCTAAGACCATTCTTTTATATTTTCTTTGAATACAAGAAAATGTGTGCATCAGATGTAAGGAGTGATTATGATAATTAGATGAATGATTAGGGCAGATCAATGATTGCAAAATCTCACAGTGGTTTACTGATTAAATGGAATACATTTTCAACCTAATTTTCCTCCACCCACCTTCAAAAATATAGCTAATATTTTACGTAACTAAAATCCTTAAACTTAGGGGTTTGATACCTAGCCAAATCTTAAGATAGATGAGATTATCTAACAGTACCCTAGAACAGTTTTGGAGTGCCAAGTTTATACTGCATGAGGAGCTGTGCACATAACATTGACAGTGTGCAGAGCACTTCACTGTGGTACACAGCTTGCCCTGCACCACAGAGCTCCTGTTTGTGAAGAGCACATGGCAAAGACAGTTTGAGAACTCCTAGTGTAAAATTCAGGAGTGGAAGTCCAGAGTAACAGCCTGTAACACTAATGATGCTCATTAACACTTCTCACTCATCATTTTGCCTACAGTAAACTACGACATACTGCAAACATGGGATTAAATGTTAATGAACAAGTGCCAAAACCTCCCTCTTCCCGCATGTTAAAACTGGAAAGCTGAAGTGGTAAACGCTAC
Source organism: Dromococcyx pavoninus (assembly GCA_033558185.1). Lineage (NCBI taxonomy): Eukaryota > Metazoa > Chordata > Aves > Cuculiformes > Neomorphidae > Dromococcyx > Dromococcyx pavoninus. The sequence goes on along the minus strand of JAUMJL010000091.1, from coordinate 5,318,210 downwards.
AATATAGTTGCTGCAGCTCATGGGGAATACATAACAGTATATCTTTCCCAAGGACTGTCATATGAGGTTAAATTCTCCTTGTTCTACTTAACATTAGTTATCTGCCAGTTTCATTACCCATGAGTAAAACTTGGAATTTGTGTGTGTCGTTAGGGCCGTAATACCAGGAGATATCACTGCATGGAACAAAGAGTGCAATATTGAATTACAAGTATTTTTACCAGGAATGTTTTAGACCAAGAGCCAAAGCTGAGAAAACCTTCTCAAAACCAAGTGCTGATGGCACACCAACATTGTGAGCGTCTGTGCCAGACACAATTCCGAAAGTGATCTTGTGAAGCCTTGAGAGTGTCTCATACTACAGTGTCAGCCTTTCATCCCATAAATTACCCCTACGGTGTGTATGTGTGCACACATTTCTGCACTTCTTGGCAGTGCTCAGAAGATACCTATTTTTACTGCTCCAGGGTAACACTGAGGAGGACAAAAAGGCCTTGGCTTTTGTTCTGTAGCAGGTTCCTCCAGGAGCAATAGACACCCTCACAACCCTCTGAAAGGGCCGTCTGCACTCTTTCCCTGTGTGCTGCAATGTCCTACTGCTACTTAATGTATGACTTTGCCATGCAGCTCTGTAAGGCAAAGAACAGTTTATAAGCTGAACATTTTGCAGATTCAAGTCCTGATAGCCTCAGATTGCACATGACCCTGGGCAGCTCATCAGTGTGATGGGGACCATGTTCACAGTCATAAAGGAAGATGCTTCTTTTCTCTCTTGAATGCTGTGGTGGCAACTCTCACCAAGAAACCAAACCAGGGAGAAGTGTAGAAACATCAAAATCAAGTTCCAGCTTTCCCTAGCCGCTTGCAAGATTACATAAATCACTATATTGCTGCTCCGCCTTATACTTGAATCTAATGTTTTCATGCCCACTGTACTATTAATTTTAGACCTGCTTGCATCTGTAAGTGAGCTGAGCTGGGGCAGAATGGGAACATGCAGAAAGGACTGTTTCAAAGCAAAAAAACCTATCCTTTGGTTGAAGGATGTGCATCTTTTTTATTATGAGAAATCGGAACACGATAACTGAAATTCACAGTACAGTTAGATGACTTAAAATGAAATGATTAATAATTTAGTCAAAGTTCATGAAACTTAGGTAGTTTTTCATATGAAGGATGCTTTCTCAGAAGAAAATGAAATATTGTTGTACTTTTTACTACTACTGTTATCTTCTTGTTGAAGTAGAATCATATATCATCTTGCCTTCTGAGAAAAATAAGTACTTTTCCACCAGCTTTGCAAAGTGTGTAGCTGAAAGAGATACACAGGTGTTTACATAGTTGTAAAAGAAAACAATTTATTAGAAATGCAAAATGTGTGTCCCCTCCCTTCATTTGAAAGGATGGGGAAACAGGCAAATGAATGAGAATTTTCTGGGCCAGCTAGAATATCATATCATGAGGGTGAACACGGCTCAATGCTAAAGGTCTTAGAGAATTTTGATCAAGAACCTTTTCCAAAGAAACATGCCAGTTTTAGTAGCACTGGCACTGGCTTTGTTCTCCACTGCTTTTCTCTGACGTATTTTGTGTAGATGTTTAAAATGTTACACTCAGCCCATGAAACACCAGTGCATAATTTCTATTACACAGAACAAAGTACGAGAGTAACATCTATCTGAACAGAACCAGTCAATATTAGACATGTCAATCTTCTAAGCAATATAAACTGTACACTTGCTGGACATAAGCCACATTCTAAATGAAATACATAAAAGAGAAATTTCTCTGATAAGCAGATTATATCATAGTTATCCATTAATAGAATCCCGGCAGTCTTCTCTAAGGCATCTTGCACTGGTTGCTGTCAGACATAGATTTGAATACACCATTTATCTGATCCAGAATTATATTTTTCTCTTGTCATAAAGATAAATGAAAGTCCTAGTTGTTTATTCTGCTTTTGGTTTGTTTTTTTTCCAAGAGGTGGATGTGTGGAATGAGACAAGGATTTGCAGAATTTATGATTTTTAAGCTTTTGCCTCTGGATTCCCCCTACCCTTCTTCATTTCAAATGTATTACATTTCAAATAGTAATATATTAATTACACTTTAGGGAAAGAAAAACAAAATTACCACTAAATTCAAAGTATTTCCATGTTTGAAGGCTCTGGAATTTGGAATTCAGCTATAATAAAATAACATTATTACATTATAATAGTATTTTCCCTATGCAAGTCTCGACATTCTTTTAAAATACTGGTTCTGAAAGGTATTATTTTAAAAGAGAGACTGACATTACAACAGATTTTGGAGCCAGACACACATATGTATTAGCTGAATGGGATCATCGTACAACAGGATGTCTTTATACAGCTTAATTGAGTAACAATAGAAGCAAGCTGTGACAGACACTAATTTGCACAAGCTTGCCCAAAAATTTTGATGTTACTCTTGCATCTCAGGCATGACACAATGTTTGTACTGAAATTGTTATTCAAACATACTCAACTGAAGGGGAAGGGGTTCACTACAGCGGCTGCAAAGACAGAATTAGTAGCAGACCCCAGAATTGGTGAACTGCAGCCCTTTAAGCATGTTCCCATCATGTCCAGCAGTGAATGAAAGAAAAGACAAATCAATGACAAAATATATACCAGCTTTTTTCCACCTTTCAGTAACAACCTGAGGGACAATTCAGAAAGATGTAAGGGTTCTGAAGACTTAGAGGCTAGATGTATCCCACCTGTTGGAGCGTAATGTAATTAGCAGATGACAGGCTACTCTAGGGCAGGTCTTTTTCTCCCTCTCTTTTACTGTAGCTGTATTACATACTAATGTTTGTATAGAATATTTAAACAATCACCAGGTAATAACTTCACCTCTCAGGTAACCTAGGAGTTGAAATAACAGGTTTTCAGACCCTGTTCCTGTGGAACTAAATGTCTATAAATGAAAACTCTGCTGTCAGCAAGATACTCCTTGGGAGAAGGAAGAAACCAACTTGAACACTTGGGTACAAGTGCAACTTGAAGCTTGATCTCTTGCAATCTGAGCAGATACTGCAACCATGGGAGCTATAAGTTCATTATCAAGGCTAGCAATAGAGAAGGTTTTTTATTGCTCAGCTGTGACCATTTGGCCAACATCTGAATTTTATGACTGAGACAACTGGGGGAAGTGCCACTTGGCTGGAGACTGGTTAATGTTACACACATTTACAAGAAGGGCAGGAGGGATGATCCGGGGAATTACAGGCCTGTCAGTCTGACCTCGGTACAGGGAAGGTCATGGATCAGATCATCTTAAGTGCTATCACACAGCACGTGCAGGACAATCAGGTGATCAGGCCCAGTCAACATGGGTTTCTGAAAGGGAAGTCCTGCCAGACCAATGTGATCTTCTTCTGTGACAAGGTTACCCGTTTAATGGACAAGGGAAAGGCTGTGGATGTGGTGTACCTGGACTTCAGTAAAGCCTTTGACACCGTTTCTCACAGCATTCTGCTTGAGAAACTGGCTGCCATTGGCCTGGGCAGAAAGTTATATGCTGAGAACAGAGCTGGACTAAACGGCTGTTGCAGTTCTAGTCTGTAGTTTGTTGAGTTCTGTATAATCCCTGCCTCAAAAATGTCTCACGAAGCCCAATGGTTGTAGAGGTGTGTTTATATCCATTATGAAATGTTGGCACGAGTGTAGAACGCTTGAAGGAGAGAAGGAGATGGCACATCTATCCATTGGAGCGAAATGGAACTGAAGCAAACAGCTGTTGCTGTTTCACCACAGTGAGCAGAAAGAAGTATCTCCAGGTGACATGAGAGAAGAAATATGGCTGTAAACCAAAGTTTCAAACTCACGGTTTCAAGTAGTCTGTGTTACCATAGGCCAGGGGTGTCAAACTCACAGCCCATGAGCCAAATCCGGCCCCCCACCTTGTTTTATCCAGCCTGGCGCCTTGTTTCTACCCGTCGGCAGTGTCGAACTCCTTGCCCCTGCACCCCTGCCAACGCTGGTCACGTGTGCAGCGCGTGTGACGTGGGTTATGCTGCAGGAACAGGAGCAGTAGAACAATGGGATCTGTGAGTTTGATGTCCCTGCCATAGGCAGTGTAACACTCACCACCATACTTCAACTGCCTCTATATGAAAGCATATTCGAAGAATCCAGTTAGTTAACGGGACATATATAAGTAAGAGGAAGAGAGAAGCAACAGTTTCCTTCTGAAGTGTTTATCTGAGGGGTAGAGAACAAAAATGAGTGCTTTAGTGAGAGATGGAATTATGTCCCTCCCCTTATGGGCCCCATTTTCTAATTGTCAGCTGCTCTCTGAAGTACCATTGTGTCTTTTTCTATACACTCAGATAATTTTTGCCAAGAAAATATTCAATTTAGCCACTTGAGATTGATGAGATTTCTGAGTTTTGTCCGAAAGTGATGTAGCTGCTGTACTCAGTGAACAGAAATCGCAGGGTCTTACTGTGGTAAGCTGGGGGAAGGAAATAATTTCTATAGTTCATTGGCTTCAAAATGCTTCATTAATAGTTTTGAATTTCACTTGTTCCCCATTCAGAATAGATGGCCTGGCAAGGTCTAAGGATGTTTAACCAGTCCTGTCTTTACCACAAGACGTGCAGTAGTGTAACGATTAGCACAGAGCCACTGGGCTTTTTAGAGTTCTGATTCTTGCAGACATGACCTTTACTTTTGATATGCTGGGAGTATTTTACTCTGCCCACAAACCAACACCCAGAACCTTGTCTAAGCCATAGCCCATGTTCAGTTTGTCTGCTAGAACTGGAGTTTGATCTAATTTCTCTCAGATGGATTATTGGCTTGAATGATTCCTTACAAAATATGAGCACAGGCCACTCCAGAGAAACACTCGTAAGTATGTTGTAAATACAAAACACTTAGTACACTTTATCCAAATATGGATGCAGCCCATTGCGGTGCAAGGTTAACTTTAATTCTCCTCCCCGAGAAGAGTGAGGTAAAGTGAACTGGAAGCCAATGTTATCAGAAGAGATTCATCATGGTAATCACTATGGACAACTAAAGAGAAATGTCTTAAATACACCAGGGAACCACCCGTGCTGTGGTACTTTATTAAAGCAAGTGCTAGAAAGGTGTCTAATCCAACTTGTCAAGAAGCAGAATATTCACAAATTACCCGGCACCTTTGAGATATATTCTCAGACTATTAGAGCTATTATAGATCAAAGCTTTTTTAAAATATGTGCTTAAAGTAGTGTTGCTTTGAGAATAATTGTGCAAACACAACCATCTGATAATGTACTTAATGGCCAGACACAGGCATTCTTTTAATATTGGAAAGTGTATTTGGCTTGCTCTTATATTTTGCTTCAAATGGAATTGCTCAACTTTGTGCTATATTGCTAAAGTTGAAGCAAAATTACCTGTTGTGCTACATTGCTAAAGCTGGAGCAAAATTAACTCCTATTGCTTGAAGAAAGGTAAGTGCTTTTGAAGTAGGATGATCAGATTTTTTTCCCGTCGCTGAGAAATATCAGAAGACCATGACATTCTTCATGATGATAACCACAAAGTGCTAGGTGGACATGGATTTCTTAAAAGGCTTACAGTTGAATGAAATTGTCATCCCTGCTACAGATGCTTCTGTTACTTCTAGCACCAGGGCCTGAAATGGTAGAGTAAGTAATTTTAAGTATTTTTACCATGAAACTTGTCTGCTACCTAGTCATTAAGAGGCAACCATATCTGAAAGTTGGGAGGAGAGCTGCACAGCAGTAAAACCACTGAATGCATGAAAAAGGATTATGCAAGGTGAATGTATTAAGATTTGTTTAGAGGTAATATAAGGCACACACATATGTGTAAGATATAAATAATGCAGTTGTCAAAGGAAGTTTTGCTGAATATGTCTCTGAGGTGTTGTCTCAATCATTCGTTTTGCACAGTCTGGGCCATAAGCTTATACTGGGGATTTCAGTTCAGCCTCATTTCCTAGACTGCTACACCTACAATACGAAAAGAAAGCATTGCCTTACATAATGTTGCCATTCAATCTAGTTAGTATTATTCTCTTATCATTTGTCTACCATTGCAGAAAATGCACATAGAAAAGGGAAAAAAAATCAAAACCAATAGAATCATAGAATGTTTTTTGTTGGAAAGGACCTTAAAGCCCATCCAGTTCCAACCTCCCTGCCATGGTCAGGGACACCTTCCATTAGGTCAGGTTGCTTAAACCCCCATCCAACCCGGCCTTGAACACCTCCGTGGATGGGGCACTCATGACTACTCTGGACAACCTGTTACAGTGCCTCACAGTAAAGAATTTCTTCCTAATATCTAATCCAAATCTACCCTTTTTCAGCTTAAAACATTACCCCTCATCCTATCACTGCATTCTCTGATTAAGAGCCCACCCCCAGCTTTTGTGTAGGCTCCCTTTAAGTACTGGAAGACTGCTATAAGGTCTCCCCTGAGGCTTCCAGACTCTTTTCTAGACTAAACCAGCCCAACTCTCTCAGCCTGTTGTGACAGGCAAATAAAGGAGAAGCCTTGGAGATACTAATTCAAATAAGCTAAACTGGATTCTTCTCTACATGAATCTTAGAAATTCACTTGAGTAAATTTAAGCACCTAACATCTATGAACAAGCAGATGTTTTTACTGTAGGTATGATAGTAGCACATGCAAGTAAATACTCTGCTAGTTTTAAAATTATGTATCTGGACAGTAATGGCAACAAAAACATACAACCCTTAAACACATTAGCGGATTGTCTGTGCATACAGCAATTGCATGGGCAGAATCCCTAGCCACTTTGTGTTCTGATTCTTGGCTCACAATAAAACCCAGTGTGCCAGATCTTTGCTGTTTTCCCTACTCCAGTCATGTCTGAAATTTCTTATGTGAACACACTCCAGATCTCCTCAGTGTTGTCATTATACTATTACACTTACTTCCTCTTGGAGAACAAGAAAAAGTAACCATGGTTTTGAATTGTGATCTTATAGACTTGCAAAGATGTGTGCTGCAAAACTGCATAGATGTCCTCACCAGTAAAACTGGCAACTCTGAAGAAAAACACTAAACTTTTGTCTAAAGCAAAAGACTTGAGATAAATTTATATGACTTAATATATTTTTTTCCTGTAGCTGTTCCTGGAGAAGACAGAATGAAGTATTCTGTATTTTCTGCAAGTAAAGAATGGGAAGCAGAAAAATATTTTCTTATTCTTTTTTAGGTCATCTGTCCCATCACAAATTCCATTTAAACAGGCTACAAGAACGCTGGTGTAATCAGGGCAAAATGGAACCTTCAATCATCTCCTTTTCAATCAAACATTTTAATTTAGAAACAGAAGACTGTAGTACAGGAAGATATGGAAACTCATTCTGCTCCTGTATATCAGATAATTAATTCATAAGAGTGCTACATCTGCTATTTGCAGGGGGAAGAGGGAGTGCCATAAATGCAGAGGAAACTGCCAGCGTACTAAATAGCAAATTTCCATGAGTGTCCACAGATTTCTATCAATCTGCATATGTAGCAGAGCTTCTGACATTCAGATAAAAAATAATGGTCAAGAGGGGTAAATAAGATTGCTTACATTTATTTTCATCAGCAACGAGTGGTTTAAAATTGTTACAGTGGCACTGGCATACTATGAAAACTTCTGAGTCAATCAGGAAGTAACTGGAAGTAATCAGTAAATCTGAGTATTGGTGAAAACAAATGTGTTGGTAAAATTTAGTTTAATCTATTTGGCTGCCCCTTAGCATAAGAACAAGGTTTTTTCAAACATGTTTAGAGTAACCATACAATGTAGAACCCGTACAAGAAAAAAAACATCAAAAATCTGCCTTATTACTTCATTATGACTATAATAATAAGCACTAAGAGGAACTGGTCACCCAATACATTTCAGAAGTAACACTTTTAATCGGAAAAAAATAGCAGAACTTGTGGTTATTTCATCTGAAGACTGAAATTCTTAGAAATCAAAGACCAAAAATACCCCCAAAACTAACAAAAGACGTTATTCACTAAAGGAAGCCAAGTTAGAATGCAAACAAATGAAGAGTAAAAAAAAACCATTGCATAGCCTCTTCTACGATCTTCCATTACCATGCCAGAGCACTGGCCTTGTCCAAAGATCTAATCCTTTGTGTACGCTTTCAATTCTGACTCTTTCACCAGAATTTGTGGAGATCCAGTGTCTGGAAGGCAGGATCCTAAACTTGGGATCTGAATGTGCCAAAAAGAGTAGAGGGGAAGAATAAAAATCTTCAACACCTGTACCTTCCTGGAAGCTCCTCTAGTCTCATTGGTATTGATATGAAGGAAGGGTAAGGTCAGGTAATGACAAGCTAGTGTCATGTACTTAGAGCTATAAACATCAAACAAGCCTGTTGCTCAATGTAAAGCACAACACATTCCTAACAGAGTACTTGTTGGTTGGTGTGGATTGCACTGGAAATGAGGAATAGGGAGAGGAAATGAAAATAAATTCAAAGGTATTGACAGCCAATAAATAAAGAACAACCAGATTCGCAACAACATTTACATGCATTTGTCCTGTCTCCGCTTGGTACATTCTTCAGGCCTGCCTTATCATCAATCCACTGTGCCACAGGCATTGTGCTACAGTCAAGACGAACGTGAAAATGGTGGCGTTTTTTTCTTTTTTTTTTTTCCCAGCTATCCCGGAAAGGCTCTCAGAAAGCCTAATGTTGAGGAAAGGGCGACCTGAACAGTGGCACATACTAGGGAGAGCTCTTGTCCCACCACGTAGACTCAACCTCAACAATGATCACAGCAGTAACACAGAGGTTAGTTTCAAATAAATACTTATACCTGGAAGCACCTTTAACAGAGCTTTTCCCTACCAGTTTGCCTAATTTTTTTGTCACTTACTAGTTTAAAAACTTTTAAGGCCCATAGTAATATTTTTCTAACAAAGATAGAACCCAAAGAAAGCATTCCATGACCTGGTGACTGAGGCACTAACCTGGGATATAGATCTGCTCTCTGGAAGAAAAAAATCAAGTCTGATCATTTGTTTCCAACAGGGATTTCAGTCTGAATATTCGTCCTCTACTTAACCAAAGCCAGTGCATTTTCCTGCAGCGTTTGTTATCTTATACTAAGCAAAGCAGGAGGAGAGGCTTTCAGGAACCTGTAAACACAAACCCCTGGTGGTACTCTGAGAACAACATAATCATTTACTTCCTGTGTGGGAACTGAGGGCTCCCATCACTCACAACTGATACTGTATTTGTCAGGAGCACAAACTCAGCCACAAGAATAGCTGCTCAAAAAATAGAACTGATGATACAAAAATGGTCTTAATTATAGTGAGTGAGTTTCAGCAAACAGAAACATCTGCCTTTCAGCAGACAGCACGCCTAGGAGCTGTATGCAGGGATTTGATACATTACATTAGAAAGGACAAATGTCTCATTTAGCGGTTTGTTGAGAGCATGAGAGTGTTTTGACAAGCCGTGCTAACATACTAATAGAGAGGGCTAGAGATGCTCTCACACAAAATGGCCCGGGTCCATGACAAGTAAATTATACTAGAGGGCATTTAATTGACATGCTCACATTCTGACAGTGAGCGCTGACCGTCTCCCCTGTCACAGCACACGGCGGGGCCTCACCGCACTGTGAGGGAGCAGCCACGTCACACAGCACCGTGACAAGCAAACGGCTGGTGGGCTCTGAGAGCATCACTGGTGGGACTTCTCTGGGGAACCAAAAGTGAGCTTAAGCAAACCACCAACCTCGTCATACTGCCACCTGCCTTGAGAAGCTCCTGCCCCAAATGGCTGTTTGTCAGCTCTGCCAGCTGAGAGACCCTTGCCAAGGGGCAGCCCAAGCCTGTTTCCTCCCCAGCCCTTCCCACTGAGCGTGACCCTGAGGGACACAGGTCAAGGCACACTGCTGCCAGAGGGGTTGGCTCCTGGCTGGCTTTGGACTGCCTGGTGCCTCACCAAAACACCTGGCAGCTGTGAAAAGGGGGTAGCAAGACCAATGTGTGGGGCTGAGAGCAGCCTGCTACTTGGAGGGCTGCTATGGAGGCCTGGTTACGTCCCTGTCGTAGGGCAGGAGAAACAAAAAGCCTTCTCTCTTGGCAGGCTTGGAATTTCTGCTTGTCCAGCAGCTTTTTGACCTCTGCAAATTCTTCTCTTTGTGCTGCAAAGTGCCAAATCCCAACTGCATCTCAAACCAACAGCCGCAAGTTTGTGTCTTATAGCAGTGCAGCTCATCCTTTAGGCACACTGAAAAGGTGTTTGGAAAAAAGCCCAATATATTTCCCAATGTCTGCCTGTTTGTAGTATTAAGAAAATAGTTATTTTTGCCAGTGTTACCTGAAAAAAAATAATCCACGCACATATGATACATCTTTTATTGATTAGAAAAATATCAGTATCTTAATTTTTAAATAACTTACAAACCATTTCTGGCCATGAAAATAAATGCATTGCGCACTATTAGTATTCTCATAGCTTCTTGTCATGGGAGCCAAACTCAGTAATGATAGTGCTTTTTTAGGGTCAGATTTTATACTTCTTTTTTGTTTTCAGGATGCTGCAGCTATCTTTCTAATAGCTGTTTGTTAACTGAATATCTCTCAATGAGGAAATGCCATCAAATGAATAGGTAATTCAAGAAATAGTAGGAAAAATCACTTTGAAAGACCTGAATCTCATAAAGTGTAAGTTTTGAATGATCTATTATCAAAGTTGCCTGTCTTTATTGAACATTAGCCTAATCCATGATGCTAAGCTTATAGACCAATTCCCAACCTCTGCACAAAGAAACAACACTTAAAATGCAATCTAAAATATTCATACAGCTACAAATATTAGCTGCACTAGTATTAATTTTCTTAGGGGTCTTTTAACACAAAAGTACTTCTACTCTGTACCCCTACTGTACTATTGTAATGTGCAACTGCTGCAAGAATCAGAACTGTGGGCACTCCAGAAGGCTTTGGAGAGACAAGTGTAATATTTTAATGGGAAAGAGCTGGCCTTATATTTAGGCCTCACAGTGCCAAAGGCCAGGTCTTTCTTTGGTGTGAATTTGTCAGTTCAGCACCACCTGAAAAATCTGTTTGTGTAACTGCTACGCTCTTAAACAGTTCACAGCATTTACCAAAGCTGGAACAGAACTTGGTAGTTTGCATCTGTTTGTAATAAGGCTTTTCTCAGTGGAGAAGAAAATCTTTAAACATGGTTGCAGAGCATAAACATAGATCTCACTTTCTCAATAAATATTCTGTTATGGGATCTATATTGCTTTTAGCACAGATATATTTCCGAAGTAAATTTGCTTTGCTCATGTGCTTCCTGGGCAGTTCAGTAACACGGGAAACAGTGTTTAGGAGAACTGTAAAGGCTTATTGGTATGATTATGAATCCTTAATGCCAGTTGCTAAAGAGAAAATTCTACATGCAGTTTTTATAAAAATTTATGTTTTACAGGAGACGACTTTTTTTTTAACACCATCTGCCTGGAAGAATGATGACTCAGAAGCATTATTTTATATCAGATGTCACAATTATTATTTATGTAGACATCAATTTTTAAAATTCTATTGCTATTTAAAATGATTATTGTTCTGCTTTAACTGAATACATCTTTAGAGTGTGTTTTTTTCCCTTTTATTTGCCTTTTTGGGCATTTTTTTTCTAATTCAATCCTTTTTAATGCTTTCAATGGAGATAACCAAATGGGTCACAATATTTATCTCTTCTTCCACAAGCAGACATTCTGCTGGGCACCCTGGAACTTGAGTGACACATGTGAGCCTTTTTCTTGTTATACCTTGCGTAAGAGGGATAGCGGCCCTCCTGAGAACCTGGCAGAGCTTGAGCTGAAGGACTGGCTTTTCTCAGTCCCCTCCTCTGTTCCTTGTATTTCCTCTTCTTTCCAGTCACAGCATAAGCAAGACTCACACTTATTTCATGAGTCAGATCTGCAAATAGTCTTGACTTTTTGTTTTCCTGTCTGTGTGCCTTTGAAATAAGCATTAAGGGACCTCTGATTTGACTACTTTTAATTGTTTATCCTTGTGCTTTTTTTTTCTTTTATAACTATCTTTTTGTCAAGCTATTGCAATAAGAACCAGGATGAGGACATGCATGTGATCTATATAGCACAATAACACGTTTTCTTAATACAGTGATACTTAGACATGCTCCTTCTTTTTCACTTTCTTTGTACCTTGAGCAGATGTCATCATTCAGTTCTTTGATACAGGCAATAGCCGGGAGAAATGCAGGACACAGGGGTGGAAGATAATTAGGATATCATAGTGGGCTGGCTGTGGCAACAGGAAAACGCTGAGACTATATGAATATTTGGTACTGAATATCCAATAAGGGTATTAGATTAGGGTGTCATTGGGAATAGAAAAACAGGGGCTGGGTTGCTTTACTGGTCATATAGGGAATTCATTGCAGGGAACAAGTATAGGGAACAACAGACATAAATTTGCATGCATTTGGGGTGATGTGGCCACATTGCCCACTTTCTGTGGAGCTGTGGTCTCAGTGGACCATCAAAGCAGGCTGGTGTTGGAAACAGTTGCTGTTTTAACATGGCCCATGGAACCTGACTGAAAATAATTCTAATTTCAGGTTCAGGCATGTAAATAATGTAGCTCTTTTGAAGATTTAATTTGGAAGGAACTTAGTCTGTTTAAGATATTTCAGTAGTTCTCTTCCCTTCAGAAGAATACTCTGTTCCTGTAATAATGTCAGACACCTATTCTCTTGCTGCAACTCGCAATTACAATAGGATTGCCAGGATGCTGCATGCAGAAGGCAATTTTGCTTACACACGCAGGGACCACCTCTTGAAAAAGCAGCTGTAAAAATTTCCTACTTTACCATGCATCTGAAAGGAGACCTGTGCTTCTCTTTTGAAAGTCCCAACCTATATCCAATCCTCATAGATATCCAATGTCACTTCCTAATGGTAGTAAGATGAGGAGTATGTTTAATAAGTTCTCATCACTTTCCTCTCTGTGGCCCTGTTCTACATTGTCTCTGTTGTTTGCTATAATTATTAACTTTTATTTGATTTCAGAGGCCCCATTTAGCTTTGTGCTGTTCTGTGCTGGAAACTGCTTATTGCAGTTATTACTATTACCATACAGTTGTGATGTAATTCCTCTCATGAGTCCGTTCAGAATTTATAAAAATGAAGAGACTTTACTATAATAATCTGCTTCCCACAAAGTGGATTTTATATGGATTTTATATTTTAACCTGTAACTCTTCAGGGTTCAGAGAGGGAACAGCACAACTTCCCTCCAGCAAGCCTGCGAGGGAGATTTCCTTACAATTGATATCTGAAGGGAGCACAAAGCATATTTTACACCTTTTTTTCTGTCAGACAAGCATTTGCTAGTGGACCATAGGCCAAGATGCCTTAGGCAAATGAATAGTGAACTCACTCACATTGAGCACATTCATTATAAATCCACAAGGTTTGTTTGGGAATTGAAGCATGGACACACAGCTCTATTCCTGCTGTCCTCACAGAGATCAATTTTTCAAAAAGATAATCAACAGCCTGACACATCAAGGCAAAATTGTTCTTGAAAAACCTTTTTGCCGCATACATAAAAAAGGTTGTCTGTGTTTCAGTACTTTTAGCCAACCAGATTAAAAACATCTAGAATAATCTCACCCAAAATAGGATTTGACGTACCAACTTATTTTAAAATTAAACTCATACTTATAGAAAAATATTTCATGCTGATGTTTGATTTCTGTAAATGGATTTTCATCAGTGGAACATTAATACATGGTGTGGAGGAAAAAAAACAACCCAAATTCTACCATATATTGCCAAAGCACTTTTGTATTTTTCAGAATTAATTATTCCAGATAATCTTTTGAGTAGTTTAATCTACTTCTCTAGATCTGGGAATACAACTATATTATAAGATGTAACTATAAAAGGACAGAGTGGAGTTTTGTGTTGGAGGCTTGGTAAATCAAGATTTACTTTTGTTTGATTTTAAATTTTATCTACTTTTCCCCTTACTAAGTGGTTGCACAAATTCACTCGGAGATCCGAAAGTTAAATTTTTCTAGTACATATCTCAGAACCTGGAGCAAAAATATTGCATTTGCAGATTACTGTTACTTACACTTGATGAAACTAACACAAGACAAGTGCAAAATCAGTTGGGAAACATTATTTAGACAACAGTATGTACAGAGTGATAGTTTAGTTTCAAACTGGAAGAAGATCCTATCCGCTGGGTTCTGCAAGACTTGCCCTGGGTCAACATTTTGATTAATAACATGGATGATGAGAACACAATTCTGAACACAAGTCTAAAGATGATCCCAGGCAAAGATGCTGAAGGACTAGGATTCAAACTGAAATGGATACAAGAAAAGTATCTGAAAAAATAGAAGCAATTCGACAACAATACATGCAAGACGGTACATGGGAATAATCATCTGTGTAGACTGGACGCACTAAAGTTTAGGTAACAGTTTTGCCAAAAAAAAAATGGTATTAAAAGCACATGACAAATTGAGGATGAATCAACAGAGTTTTTAAAAAAGCAAGCCTAGAACCTAAATGAACCTGGTGTTCTATGTACGATGTGGAAAATAATCACACTGCTCAATGCACTATTAACAGAATATTTTCTGTGTCAGTGTATCTGATTTTTAGCACCATATTTCAAAGGGGAAAAAAAAAAGTGGATCAAGAAGACAGTCTGAAGCACAGTAAAGCAATTATAGAAAATGTCCCTCAGGGAAAGGGATTTTTCTGATCTGGAGTAGCAAAGATAAAGAGGAGATAGCATAAAAAATACATTCCTTTGGAAAAGGAAGGGAACATTCTGTTCCCTGCATGCTAGAATGCAAAGAATTTATTTGGAAAAATGTTTAAAAGTATGACTAATGGTACTCTGCAATAGGTTGCCTGGAACAACCATGGAACTTCTAACGCCGGCAATTCATTAAGAGCACGATAAAGTTCTCTGTTTTCTTATAGTTATAGACTCTGGTCTGCAGATATAATTCTTGCTGTTACACAGACCTGTTACGTGGTGTCAAACAAGGACCAAATATTTGCAGATATGGTGACACAGTTCTGTAGTTTCACTTGTTTAAGCCTTTAAGCTTTGGGTATCCAAAGAAGGTAAGAGAGATCAGGGCAGCTAGCAAAGAAGCCAATCAAGCTCTAAATAAGTTAAATCCTGGAAGATTAAAGAGATCTTTTTTAAGAGATGCTACAATATCACAGCACTCTTTTTTTTTTTCCATGCTTTGCAGGACCTGGCATTTTAGGAATTTTTAGAAAGGTTAGAAAATCTTATTACTGATATGAAACAATTTCTCGATCAAAGACAACTACTTTTACTAAAACCTAGATACATTAGAAAAGTGTAGGTCTGTGATCAATGGACCACATGAAACTGTTTTCCCTTTGGATCTTCGCTGTGAGTATGAGGATGTGTAATCTCTGTTTAACACTTTCTCAGCTGACAGGACATTTGGAACATCATTCTCTCTTTGTGCCTCACTTTTTTTTTCTCCTGACCTGTTTTGTGCGGCTTTTCCTGTATCTAACAGGTTGTAAGGCTGTCTCTCAGACTTTTTCTCAGGAGGGATGCTAACATTTATCAAAAGGTTTAGAAAATTGTTGCAGTGTGAGAGTTGTCTCTCCCTTTGACATTTTTGTTTGAAACTGACCAATGTTTAAAACAGAACAGAGGCACACAAATGCATATGTACAGTTTGATCGCATGCACTTTTTTCCACAAGACATCAGGGACAAATGCTTTAAGAACATCTTATTATGACTCTGGTAGTGTGGGGAGTAGTTCTACACAAATGCCAGTGAAATCATGGCTGAGAAGCTGATGAGATAAAAATATTTAACATCTATGCCATGGCTGTATTTTATAGCAGCCGTTATCAAAGGAAGAAAATTGAAGTCAAGGCTATTGTACCCCAAGCGTCTGGGGAATTCTGGAGAGTTACCAATTGTTACTGTGCTCACAGAGCAATGCAGACCCATTCATTTATTAAAAATATAGTAAGACAAAAGCAACAGATATTGATAGCTCAATCAAGTCATTAGTCTTTACTGAAGGCATCTGTAGACAACATAAGCATCCATGCAAATTGCAGGCCAACTGGATGTACAAAAAGGCACAGAATATCCCTTCCAACTGCCAAAGAGTTCAGGGGGAACTGGATCAGGTCCTTTGTGACCTGTCTGCAGCTCTCCATCCAAATACTTGTATGTGATACTTCCAATTCCAACTTCCTAAAAACTGTCTTGCTACTCCCAGTGGAAGTAGGAATGAAAAATAACAACACATCTTTATCATTACATTTAATGGATGAGGTATGGTTCTGAATCCATATTGAATAAAGAGATGCTTGTTCTACAAGAATCCTTTTTAGACAGTGAGTCCACTTTCAAGAGCAATGTTCAACAGAGGCAAACCCCATAGTGTATTCAGCTAGGAGAAGAATCTGATGAACTGAGACAAAGATGAATGTAAAGAAAAAAAGGAGGAAAGAGGATCTTTCAGGTATGGACTGAGGGAAGAAAGCTGAGGGAAAGAAAAAATTGATACGGGCAGTCAGCAAAGAGCAAAATCTGCCCTTGTGGAACTGCAGGAAGTTTCAGGGAAAATGTGATATTTGTTAGAATTTTCCAGCTGAGGAGATGAGTTGCTAGCAAATAATTCTTAGAGATAGTGATCTGGATACTTTCAATTTTAAGCAGATTATTATTTTGTTGACCAAGCAACAGTCCCTGGGTACAAGCTGGTGCAGAACACAGTACTGCATAAGTAGAATTAACATTTGCACAGCTGGTGGCAAAAGCAAAGCAAAAGGCTAGTCAACATTTCTTTGGATTATTTTGTAAAGTGAAATCAATTCTTGTGAAAAATGACATAAAGAGCCCAGCACAAAGTCTACATTGATTTCAGTGGAGCAAAATCAGTTTCTGAGCCAAGAACACAGCCAAATCCAATGTGCACAGCCAAGCCAAGATGCTATGTGTTGCTTGCCAAAGGGGTAATACCCCTGCCTAGGAGCTAAGGGCTGACAGACTGACTGACCTTTTCAGTCCTTAGCATCTCTAATAAGACTGCCAACCATAAGGATATCTAGGGATCAAAACACCCATCTGCTATGTATTAGGCTGAGAAAAGCGTAGTTGCTATTTACAAAGAAATATGTTTAACTTAGAGCTAAGTATTTGCTCAATGCAATAGCTGAAGAGGAAGGGCTGTGGCTTCCTCTTTGTATGGGGTGGTGGTGAATAGTTCATGAGAAGGGCACTTTCAGCCCGCTGTGAACAGTGCAACACGCAGAAGCAGCATCACCTAGCAAACTGCAGATATTTGTGGTGATACAGGCAGGAACTAGCTGGACTTGGTTTGGAAAAGGGTTTGGAGACTACTTGGCATTGAGAGGCCTCTTTTTGAGAAAATTTTTATCTGAATTTCTGAATTGGTGGTGCTGGACAGCGCTCTCTCTGCTTCTGGCCCTGTTCACTAGATGCAGGCAACATGACACCCAGATGTTATTAGCCAGCAATTGCTGTTACTGATGCAATATGGACTCTAGCGGTCACAGAGTGTCTCCCTGACCATTGCAGGGATGTGAGTCACCCAGACTTTTCAACTCAACAGACTTAGCACAGGACCCACAATTTAGACCATCAGCTCATTTCCAGCATTTTGAACAGATGAACAAACACAACTTCAAAGTTCTTTGATTTGGACTGTGACTATTCACTAATAAGACCAAACCTCTTTGGTGAGCTGTAGAAATTCAACTCTGATGCAAACTTCAAGTTAGCATAAAGAAGAGGATTTTAGCAGCTCCAAGCAGTACATGTAAATGTTATGTAAGGTTGTTTTCATTTTCCTTCATGTGTGTCTCTTTCTTCTAAAGATATCAAAATGCAAGGTTGAGTTTTCTCTGACAAGAGCACCAACAGAAAACAATCACACTGTTCTATTGCTTTGAAAGGAAGAATAACTTTGGAAGACATTTCAAAACATAAATTTTGAAAACTAGGCCGTCTTGCCTCTCTCCGTGAGCTTCTGCATGGCCACCTAGTAGGAAATCTATTTGGAATCCAGGAATCGGCACACTTGCTTGGAAAGAGAGCTCAGTAATTCTAATTTTAATTAAACTTTCCACTTCTAAAAAGCTAGGCAACCTGAGGAAAAGGATATTTAATTTTAAACAAATGCCACTAGTATGCTTCTTGAAATCTTTGCAAATTATTGAAAAAATATTGAAAATCATTTCAAAACATGAAAACTGTACTAGAGTGCAACTGTAGGAAAACAAAATATAAATAAGTGTATCTATTCCAAAAAGTCGTTCTTACATTTACTAAAGTCTGCAGTGATGGTGGTTTTCTCAAGTTTGATGGGAAGTAGCTCTATAGAAATGGATCATATCAAAAAGCTTCTGACTATCTGGACCTAAAGTGTCATTCTTTCTGTTCACACTGGGTTTCTCTTGAATCTGATAAAGACCAGGACTGTGTTGGTCAACTTAGATGAGCAATGACTTTAATTTTCCTAGTGAAATGTGATCTTTTAAGCAATAATTAAAGAGTCTTGTATGGGCATTGTTGACAAGAGGTGTTTGGAAAGTAGGGAAGAGGGAAATGATTGTATTCTTATTTCACTACTGTGAAAGTTGTCAAATAGACAGATTGTACTTGTGTATTTGGCAGTATTTTCCCAGGGGGAAAGACAAGATTTGGTGATTCTCCACAGCTTGCACATGAAATTGTAGAAAAGAACTTTACTGCTTCTTGAAGATTTCAAGGAATTACAGTATTAGCCAAATGTTAGTAGCCTAATGCAAAACAATAGATGATGCAAATTGTATTGATTGAAATGCTGACCCTTCCCTTAGCTAAGGCTCATAGAGCTGCTTTTCCCAGAGAGAGGACATAGGCAGGTCGTAGCAAGAAGCTCCACTTCCACAGCTGTTCGAGAAGAATCATCCAAACAACTTAATACTCTCTACCTCCAGAGAAACTTTACTCAAATATAATGTTAATCAGAAAGTTTTCCCCAACTTGACCTCCTTCTCTTGATTAATTCAGTCTGAGAAATGGAGCTGGTTTGTTTTTCATGCCCAGCCCAACCACCTCTTTGTTATTCAATTTATAAATGTGTCAAATATGATTGAAACTGGCAGAGGCCAAGATTAAATCAAACGAACTATAAACATTGCTTGTGCTATTTGGTAGATGCAAAGCTTTCACTATAAAAGACTTTTAAATAAATGAACTGAGCTATTACAGTGCTGCAGCACTCAAACCTTGCTCCAAGTGTTTGAACTTTCCAGGGACACTGTCAGGTCAGCTTAGATTCCAAACCTAAAACATGGCTAGGATTCAAAATTGCCTAAAAAAATTAGGTACCCAACTTCTAATGAAAGTCAACATACAGTGGGGAGTGAATGAACTTTCAGCAGGAATTAGATGCCTTTGAAAAGCCTATTCATGTCCTTGTAAATAGAGGATCATGTCCTTCATGGAGATAAATTAATGTAACTCCTTTGGCACCTACACACCCAGCAAAGTATCCGATACACAACTTTTACAAAACCTAAGATTAGGCATAAAACCCCTTAAGAGCTACCTTTATTTATATTTACTTGTTAAGAGGTATTTAAATATTTATTATGTATTTTGGTTAACACTAAGTATTTCTTTTCAATGTGCAACATTTATAATGTACAACAATGATATTATTAAGGGGATTACTTTAAGGGCATTACTTTAAGATCAACTTCCAGGTAATTAAAACATTAAGGACTTCTAGTTTCTGTCTGCCAGGCTGCAACTTGCCATTTAACCCACTGATTTTTGTGGTGCTCCTGACCTGTTAAGTGCAGATTCAGAGCCTCATTACATATAAGGTTTTCCACAAAACAATTTTGCACTAAAAATTCCCCACCTGCATCTCATTAGCCACCATGCAAATTCATAGCAGGCAATGAGGAAACTCAGTACTTTTGAAAGCAAGTTTCTGTCTTGTTGTTTGAGATTTTAGTGCTAAGATACATGACATCAAAATTTAGATTACACAGCTTGGAATCCCTGGCTATTTGGCATTATTTCCTTTAAATCCTCACCACTACTTTAAAAAATAATACAAGAAATATAATGTTGTCTGTATTTTTATTGTATCTTGTTTTTCACACAGGATGGGCATTTGTTGCTCCTGTGCTAAATTCTGCTTTTTTCTGGCATATGTATGTTCATATCTCTTCATGTTTTACAAATTTAATAACCTGGTGCTACATTAAGAACCGAGCTTTTTGGGATTTCTCTGTTCAATGTTTTTAGAAAACAGAACTGTAGTACTACTATTGGACTGGAATCATAAATTTCCCTTTCCAATATTAAAAGTCTTCTTATTTGTCCCCAAATACTCTCTAAGAATTCTACTTGTCTCCTAGGTAAAGCTACCTCATTCAACGTTCAGTGTGGCCTCTAGAGGGCAAATTCAGTGACAAAGTCAGAGATCTTTTGGGAACAGGATGACATCATAATACAATATGGCACAGTCACAAAACGTACTGGTCCTTCATCTCTGAACTGGCAATTCACATATGAGAGTGGGGATGAGCGGGGTGGGGGGAAACTGGGATAAACAGGGCAGAATGGAATCTGAATGGGGATGAACGGAGATGATCTGGGAGGAGGAAGAGGGCCCAAATGGGGCGGAATGGGGATGAACTGGGATGACTGGGCCCGAATGGAGCCGAATAAGGCCCAAATGGGGCAGAATGGGGATAACCTGGGCTGATTGGGCGCCAACCGGAACAAACGGACCTCAAATGGGGATAGACAGGGTGGAGTGGGGCTGAATGGGACCCAAACAAAGCAGAATGGGGATGAATGGTGAAGAATGGGGGAGAATGGGGCCAGAATGAGCCCAAATGGGTCTGAACAGGGTGGAATGGGGTCCAAATGGGTCCCAATGGGTCTGAACAGAGTGGAATGGGGTCCAAATGGGTCTCAATGGGGCAGAATAGGTCCCAATGGGGCAGAATGGTCCTGAATGATCTAGTAATCATGATAGTGTTGGATTAAGGGTTGGACTTGATGATCTTGGAGGTCTCTTCCAAGCCAGATAATTCTATGATTAGACAAAACTAGTGCAATAATTTCCTCTTCATCTTCAGTCGACATGAAATTAGACCACAAAGCTGCTGCAGAGAGTCTTGCAACTGGCAGGCTTGTGTCATGAGGAAGCCAGTGTTTGAGAGTAGAAGGTCAAGACTGATGAACAAAAGCAGAGCTAGCATACACCAAAGATCTCATACAGCCTCACCCAATCTTTCCCTTGCTTTCATAACGATAGAACTTTTCAGATCTGTTGAAAACAGCTGATAAAGACTCCTCTGTGGTGATGGGTAACCAACTCATGGCATCACAAAGAATGGAAACAGTGTAATTGTCTCATGTCTTGGCAGCAGCTGAAACTACATGAAGGTCTTAATGATCTGCTATTAGGATGTGTCATCTTCTAAACCGTAAATAATCTCTGTTGAATCAATTGTCCAGATTGTAAAGTTTTATCATTTCCATCAGTGTATGTGGTTTTCTCTCCTTTGATTTGCTTTCTCACCTATTTCCTATAAATATTGAGCGGTGTTTAGACTTCTAGAATCAATTCTGAAAGCTAATTAGATATGGAAGGATTTGAGTGAAAATCCTACATGCAAGCCAGATCCTTCATTAATGATGACACAGAACTGTAGAATAAATTAACTAAAGAAACCTGCATGTTTTCATTATATGTCTAAGATGATAATATGCATTGCCTCAATCATCTGGAAAAGGCAATAAAGAAGTTACTGTGTGTTACTTCCGTGTTCAGTGCTCAGCAAAATCTGATATTTGCAACTAGAAGTTACTACTGTCATAAACCGAGAAGGAAGCTGCAGTTTTCAAGACTGTGGGTGTCCTGTCCAGAATGAGAGCCCTACTTAAGCCATGAGCCAAGTCCTAAATTGTTTCTGTTAGCTGGCATCATAAGGAACACTCCCATAACAACGAGGTTTTGGAGTTACAGTCAGTGAACAGAGGCATTGCTGAAGGAATTTGGAAAGAAGGTCTCGGAGCACTACTCTTGTCTTTTTATATCCAAGAATTTTTATTCAGTAAGATTGAGACAAAGGTCTTGGGAGAAAAAAAAATTTAACAACGTAATGGATCCTGGGTACTATAATAATATCAGAAATAATTCAGTGGCAATTATTTTGTAATACATATCACCCCTATCACGCCTTGAAACAAGTCAGACTGCTTTTCTCATCAAAGTTTGGATCTGGGAGCCAATTTAACTTTTGTATGGAAGGAAATATGAAGGGATACTATTAGGGAAATATCACTGCTGCACAGCTGAGTTGATCCCAGAATTTGGAGTAATAGCTTCAGCTTGAAACTCTCCTTGTAACTAAATAGAGAAGGATTTGTCTTTTAATTAGGACATTTTAGCTGTAATATATCAAAAAAGAGATTTCAATACTTTTCACTAGGCAAGTTCAGTTGGTTAATATCTAGTTTTACTTTATCACATGAAAAGATTACAAGAGGTATATTTTTGTTTTCAAAATCAAATATTGCTTAAAATGAGTATTAAGACTTTATCCAAGGACTTTTGGCCAGAATGAAGAAAAGAGATTAGATAGTAATTCCTAGTAAAACTTAAACTGAAGAGGCTACCTGAATTTTTCTGGGTGACAGAAATTAAAAACTGCATACTGGTGTTTAAATTCCCTAAGATTGTAATAGTCTCCAAGGTTTTCTAGCTGTGAGAAATATTTAATCCTGATACATGTACTGTTTTCTTCAGGGGCATCTGCATGAGGTCCTTCGTGACCAATTCTGCTCTCATATGCTGTTTAGCTTTAATGCATGGCACAGTTCAAGAAGAATCAGGAATTCAACCCAGTCTTCCTTAAATTATAGCTAGGCTTTATGTTAATTTAATCTCTTATTTCTCTAGTTACATAGTACAAAGCATGACTTCACTGTCATTAAAGATCAGTTTGTCTCCTGTTTTCATATTCTTCTCACTATTCTTCTTGTTGAAGTCTTCTTTTCTTGGAGTATTTCATTGAGAAAAATGAGGATTTAAAGATTTTCTATTTTCCTAATCAAGACCCTGTCATTATCATCACCAAAAGCCAAAAAACAGGTGAAGAATGACAGAATTACATGAAAGGTAAAAAGGACACTGCCAAAGTGATTTTGTGATCAC
This sequence comes from Dromococcyx pavoninus, assembly GCA_033558185.1. Classification (NCBI taxonomy): domain Eukaryota; kingdom Metazoa; phylum Chordata; class Aves; order Cuculiformes; family Neomorphidae; genus Dromococcyx; species Dromococcyx pavoninus. Next base: position 5,294,897 of record JAUMJL010000091.1, on the reverse strand, counting down.
AATTCCTTACAATAATACACTGAATGTTGTCATGGCAATCTAACTGCACACTAAAGCCTGTTGTGTAAACTCAGTTACTAGTTGCATTACATAATGCTGATGCTCAATTGCATTGGTCACAACTGAGCATAATATTAATAGAAATTTGGAAAAGTCTCTGATTGTTGTTGTGGAATAATTCATGCAACTTGTCAGCATGACAGTTTTCAATTTAATTTGATATTTTTGAAACAGAAAGCTACAGTGATTCAATTCTAGAAGAAAAAGTAGTCTAGAAAAAAAATTGTGTTTTGCAAATGGTGAGAAGAAAACACTTTTGACAGTATGCTTTTAAAAGGAAGGTTAAATTAAATTCTAAAGGCCCAATTCTCTTTTCATGCCCATCAAAATAGCTCCAGAGCAGTCCTATCAACTTTCATACTCCAGATTTACACAAATATTAATGGCAGCAGAATCTGTCTTTTCAAGCCTAGTTATTTCACTATAAGAATGTTTAAGAAGTGATATATAAAAGAAAATAGTTTGGTGATTTTGTTCCATTAAATTAGATTTGCAATATCACAGAGAAAGGCTGATTCCTCTTTTGGTCTCAGGTAAGATACTTCCAGAAAACAGAGTAAGACAGAAAGCTCAGAACAATCTTTGAATTAAGAATGTGTTCAGTAGACGCATTTGGTTTCTTCCCATACCACAGATTTCTTATCCTGAAGTCCGTATCTCACATAAACGAAGGAGAACAAAACATGGAAAATTGTTCTGAAGGCTAAATTAAATTTCTCCTGCCATGATCTGTTCAAGGAACAGAAGGAAGGGCAAGAAGGAAGGCTGAGGCTAGTGCAATTCAAACAGAAAAGACATTCCATGACAGCCCCAGAAAAGCGTTAGAGGTCTCCCAATAGGAGTCATGTCATTCACATCCATCCCACCCTCTGGTGACAGTCTCTCCCTAACTATTTCCATTTGATTCACACGCTTTCTATACTTGTTGAAATGGTTTGTATTGTTTCACTGTTATTACTGTTATTATTTTATCTATCCACACTTGTCTCTGCCAGTCTGTTATTCATAATTGCTAGGGCTCCAATCCCACCAGAGAATCCATTTTGCTTTGAACTAGAGCTCATTTGCCTCGGGTAGCCATTAGCAGTTTCTGATAACTGTTTCTGCATGATGGCCAGTGAAACTTTATTGGAGGCCAGGAAGTCTTTCATGGAGATCATCTCGCCTGACAATCGGCGTCCGTCTGTATCGCTCTCGTTGACAATATCAGTCTCAATGGAGATATTTCTCCGGCTGCGCACATTTCCCGGCATTACTACATTCCTCCGTGAACGGAATAATTTTCTTTGGCATCTGTGGCAGCACCTGCAGTCCAGCTTCCTTAATATCCAGTTTATGGATTGTTTGATGACAATGGAGATTACGTTAAATAAGGAATAGATGCAGCACACCCCCATGAGTATGAAGACAAAATTGCCAAAGCGGTAAAGGCCTTGGCTCTCATAGTTCATGTTCTGGCTACTGACCAGATCACCAAATCCAATGGTGCTGAAGGCCACAAAGCAGAAGTAAAGGGAGTCAAAGTAACTCCATCCTTCAATCGGTGTGTACATAGCAGAGGCACAGCAGGAAATGATGAGTGATGCTACACATAAAATCAGCATAACATAGTACACGGAGGGTTTCCAACCTGCCAGGCTGTCCACCTCGGAGGTCCCTGAGCCACGGCGGCTGTTATGAGGGAGGACCCCTTTCCTTCTCAGTTGTCTTTCATGGCAGGACTTCATAATGTAGGCTATGACAGTGATCAAGCGCTCCAGGAACAGGTTGAAGAACAAAATGGTCCCTGCACATCCTATAAGGCCATAAAATATAAGAAAAATTTTGCCTCCAACAGTGGCTGGAGTGGTCATGCCAAACCCTGGAAGATAAAACAGAACAGTCAGGAGTTTTGTCACAGAAAGAATTGGCAGCAAATCCCCATGACACGCATCAGCTCTGGAAAAAAGTGGGGGCACTCCCAGACTGCTACTAACTCGTTCTTTACATTGTCCTAGCAGTAAGGGGAAGAAAACTCATGCCAGTATTTCCTCCAGAATGAGAATGAAACATAAAGCAGAAGAAAACACACTGGAAAGAAAAGAGATTTTAGCGAAGGTCTGAATTTTGTTCTGGTTGCTACGGTCACTCCATCCTTCTTTGTGCCTTGGACCACTTCCAAGCTTTGGGGTTATCGCACCCCCTTCCTTCTCTCTGGATCTGATCCCGGGGTGGCTCTTACCTTGCAGGGGACCATCCCCACCAAATGTTTTCACCCAAGGTGAAATCTTTCTGAGCCTCACTTAACTTCTGCTGTAAGTGTGGATGACCCATCAATCAGCACCGAGCACCCATTACAGCCCAGCTGAGGAAGTCCCTCATGGGGTTCCCCAGCAGGCATTAGAGCTACCCTGCTGCGCACCCTGGTCTTGGCCGCCAATTATCAGCCCTCTTTTAAACCAGTATTGCTGATGCTTCCCTGTGTCCCACTCCACAACTCAAATCTGTGTGTGAGTCTTAACAAAAGTCTCTAGTGATCTCTTTCCCTATCATGGAATTCCTAAGGTCAGAAGTGCTTCAGTTGCCTCCCCTCCTAAATCGTGCAAATAGTGATTTTATTTTGGTTACAACTACTTATAAGAAATCTTGGTTTTGGAAGATATTACTAAAGAGAAAAAAGCATGTCCAGAACATCATTGAGTAAATTTGAGTAATAGTCATGATAAATAACTTTGCTGCTGTTTTATTAGGATTAATAAGTTATTACATAACTGATCAATTAAGCCAAAACAATCTTGCTGAGAGGACAGAAAAGTCACGCTGGACAAGAAACACTTCCATTTGTTTCCCTCTCTTTGTAACTGTGAGATGGTAATTATAAAATAAAGATGGTAAACTCAGGCTCTTGAGGCTCACTGCATCTTGGCCTGCATCCACAGTCGAACGATACTATCCAGAAGATCTCCAGGAAGCACACATCTTTGCATCAAATTTCTGTGCTAGAGAGATGGACTGCAGCTCTGCGCCATAAGGAACAGCACCACAAGGCAAACTCCATAGACAGAAGTTCTTCATGACAAGAAATTTTTTCCATTGTTTGCCTTGACACACAAATATTTCCATTTACTTTCTACCCTTCCCTTCTGCTCCATGACCCGATCTGCCTATAATCCTAGTTTTGATGTTTATTTTCTGGACAGTCTGGGTTATATGCAAGTCATGACCTCCACCCTGTGGACAGACATGTAAAGACCAATGGACAAGGGGAACCTCTCTACAGCTGGTGGGATCTGCCCAAAAAAGCCATCGGTAGGAAAGTGCATCCCTAGCCCATCATGCTCTTTGAGTAAGAGAAGTGGCTGTAGGTGAGGCAGAAAGTTGGGGAGCCTCTAGCACAAGGTGAAGGGCAGCAGGGAGCAGCATGCTCCTCTCACAGTATAAAGCAAATGCCCTGGGAAGAGAAATGTAGCTCAGGCTCACACCTCCAACATGGCATCATACCTTCGGGCTGCTTCCCACAGGCCCCTCTCAGGACCGAGGCCTCACAGCTAGAGCCTGAGCTCCTCAGATTCATTTGTTTAGTCAACTGGATTTTATCTCAGAGCTCAGATCTGTGTGGGTAAAAACCCACTAGCAAAGGCTTTAAAAAGGCACCCAAAGAGGCGTGATGAGAAATGCACGGTGAACTATAAATATCAAAAGATGCAGAACATCGATCCAGAAAGACAGGGCAGCTCTGACAGGTGACTCTGCATCCTGTCAGCTCCTCCTCATCAGCTGGAGCCTCTTCAGACCTCCTGGAGTAAATGTAATGTTTTGTTAATTTTTCTGCTTACAGATCTCAATATGTAGGAATCAATACTAAGATTTCCACAGAAGCACTAAACCAGAAAAGTATAAAGATATTAATCTAGCACATATTTTCCTTCAAAGATCACTTTTCAAATTTGAGCTATAAGCTTTTATTTCCAGAAATAATTTCAGTGCTTGAAATGCTTTGTATTTCCATTTATTTGGGTCACACTATATCTGGTTAACTTTGGTCATCACAGTATTATACTTGGCATTACTTTGGGATCTGTATTATAGAGTAGGACTTGTTTGACAGTAAGTGAATTTTTCTCCAAATGCGCTCTTGAAGTGTTTGAAATATTCATAAATCCAAATACTTTTGTTGAATTGTTTCAGTCAAGAAATGTAGGAGGGCAAAACTGTAAAAGGCTGAAAGGGTTGAAATGAAACTAAATATCCTCTTTTAGCACTTTTTGTGCTAAAGCTTCTCATTTCAAAATGCCAATCAGCTTTTGGTTAAGACAAATCAGTTGGAAGTACAAAGAATAGAAAAAAATATCTTAAAAATCTTTCACATAGGAACAAAACATTTCACTAATGATCAAATCAAACCTAACAAAAATTTAATTATATTTTATCCTTCTGAAAGACCTAAAAAAAAAAATCTGTTCCTATACAGCTTCAGGTTAAGTTTTTTTTCTAGTTTTTACTGCTGGCCATCAAACTAGAAATGCACTGCTTATTAATTTCTCTTTCACAAACCCTTTCTTTTGAATTTTCTTTCAAAAACCATTTTCATACAACAGCCTTGCAAACACTACCTGGAAGTAAATTGTTATCCTTGATGGGATCTGCCTCTTTTTCCTCCCAAATTTCTGTAAGGAAAAATGTGACTCATTTGTGGACAAGAGGGTAGAGCAATAGGATTTACTCTTGTTTAATAAAATTACTGGTGATCTTGTGCTGTGCAAACACAGAGCATCTATGGATAAGTCAATTCTTTCATGAGGTCAGTGAAAGGTCTCATACCAAAACTCTTCCCTCTAATCTAAGGACACCAAAATAAGGCTCTTGGTGTGTGCTGGAATCATACACATTACTCAAATATCAGAGGAGCTGTGAGTTGTTCTCTCTGAAAGAAAAGACAATGCTTATTAGCACAGCAATGTTTGTCCTGGGGACAGGTATTTCCATAAGTCCTGGAGGTATGGACCTACCTCCATATTTCCCCTCTGCGTCCTGGACCTGGTCAGAGCCTCTGGTGGCTCTTTTGCTCGGAGGGCATAGACTCTTGCAGAGCTGGATAATATCTCCAGGAGAACCTGGGACACGGCACCAGATCTGGTAGTTGCAAGGCGCACTCGTGTTCCCCCACAAAGACACAGTGTCAGTGTCTCACTGCATACTTTCCATAAGACTGAAGATACACTAGCAAAAGCAGTATTTAATCCCTCTCTTCTGCTTCACATACTCTACACGGCAAGGAAATAAAAAATGCAGTTTCCCTTTGCTTGTAAAATGCCTTTTCTTCCTTCATTATAGAAAAGGTGAATGGAGTCCGGTGTGCCACTATAGCACTTCAAAACCAAAATATTGCAACGCTTAATTTTTGTTTGCAAAAATGTAATGTGAAAAAATGCCTGGCAGATCTCTGCATAGCATATAAGGCTTTCTCTGACATAACGCATGAGATGGTGCCTACCTGACAAAGTGAACCAGAGAGCAACAGATCACAGGGTATCTGAATTACTATGGACACACTTGATTGAAGCAGCATTTTCAATTCAAAATATTTAACTTTGGAGCTGAAATACGTCAGTTTGAAGTCTTGGCAGAATAGTAGGACACCTGTTACTCTGCCTGGTGTCTTTTTCCAGTCCCTGCACCATCTCAGGACAATTGTACTTCCCGTGTTTCCTTTTGGGGTACCCCAGAACTGGGCCCAGAAGCCCCTATTTCCATGTCCATGACCTGTACATGCAGAAATGCCCCGAACTGTCCTTTCTTCATAACACAGGGTACAGCCTTACAAATACCAGACTTTTCATTTCCAATCCTTTAAAATGTTAACCAAAGGCAAAGCCCTTATAAATTCAATGCTTCCTGTGGATGTTAGAGAAAAGATTGTGCATACAGACTTGCCATTTACTTTGCTGTCTTCTTTAGATGGCTGAGTGTCACGTGCAAGTGTTTCTCTACTCTAACAATAAGATCAGGTTTATAGACAAACTGGACCTACCCATCTTTCACAGCTGCAAGTCATGTTTGTCAGCAAATGCAGTTCTTGGTATTGCCACTGCCAAATCAACCATCCAAATACACGCTACATCAGTGTAACTAAGCCTTCCTAGTTGCTTGGCTTTTCTTCTATCAGAAATGATGAGTTGAGAAGCAATTGCCATATCTTTGGCAGAACTGCTACCTTGGACTTCCAGAGAGCAGACTTCGAACTGTTTAGAAGGCTGCTTGATAAAGTCCAGTGGGAGATGGTTCTGAATGACAAAGGAGCCCATGAGGGCTGGATGCTCCTCAAGAAGGAAGTTCTGGCGGCGCAAGAGCAGAGCATCCCTGTGTGCTGTAAAATGAGTCAGCGGGGAAGAAGGCCAGATTGGCTTAACAGAGAGCTCTGTGTTAGTCTCAGGAAAAAGAGGAAAATATATGAACTTTGGAAGAGGGGGCAGGTATCCCAGGAGGACTACAAGGAGCAGGTGAGATCATGTAGGCTTAAAATTAGAAGGGCTAAAGCTGAGCTGGAACTTCAACTGGACAGTTCAGTGAAAGACAATAAGAAACACTTCTTCAAATATATTAACAAGAGAAAGACCAAGGAGAATCTCCCTCCTTTACTGGACACAAGGGGAATGATAGTAACCAAGGATGAGGACAAGGCAGAGGTACTTAATGCCTTCTTTGCCTCAGTCTTTAATAGGGAGGAAAGATGTTCTCTGGGCTCCAAGCCTCCTGAGCCAGAAGACTGTGAAAATGAACCCTCAATGTTCCAAGAAGACTTGGTTAAAGACCTCCTTGGGCAATTAGATGTCCACAAGTCTATGGGGCCGGATGGGATCCACCCAAGGGTACTAAGGGAACTGGCAGAGGTCCTTGCCAAACCCCTTTCTCTCATCTATCAACAGTCCTGGCTGACTGGGGAAGTGCCGCTTGACTGGAGACTGGCAAACGTAACTCCCATTTACAAGAAGGGTCGGAAGGACAATCCGGGGAATTACAGGCCTGTCAGCTTGACCTCATATTGAGTGCTATCACACAGCACATGCAGGACAGATGGGTGATTAGACCCAGTCAACATGGGTTTATGAAGGGCAGGTCCTGCCACACCAATCTGATCTCCTTCTATGACAAGGTTACCCAGTTAATGGACGAGGGAAAGGCTGTGGATGTGGTGTACCTGGACTTTTGTAAAGCCTTTGACACTGTTTCTCACAGTACTCTGATTGAGAAACTGGCTGCCATTGGCCTGGACAGGCTCACCCTCTGCTGGGTGAAAAACTGGCTGGATGGCTGGGCCCAGAGGGTGGTGGTAAATGGAGTTAAATCCAGTTGGAGGCCGGTCACGAGTGGTGTTCCCCGGGGTTCAGTGCTGGGTCCAGTCCTGTTCAATATTTTTATTAATGATCTGGATGAAGGGATCGAGTTTGCAGATGACACCAAGCTGGGTGGCAGTGTTGATCTGCTTGAAGGAAGGGAGACGCTGCAAAGAGATCTGGACAGGCTGGATCGATGGGTTGAGACCAACGGGATGAGATTTAACAAGACCAAATGCCGAGTCCTGCACCTGGGGCACAACAACCCCATTCAGTGTTACAGGCTTGGGGAAGAATGGCTGGAAAGCTGCCTGAAGGAGAGGGACCTGGGAGTGTTGGTTGACAGTGGCTGAATATGAGCCAGCAGTGTGCCCAGGTGGCCAAGAAGGCCAATGGCATCTTGACCTGTATCAGAAACAGGGTGACCAGCAGGACAAGGGAGATGATTGTGCCCCTGTACTCGGCACTGGTGAGGCCACACCTCGAGTACTGTGTGCAGTTCTGGGCCCCTCAGTACAAAAAGGATATTGAGGTGTTGGAGCGCGTCCAGAGAAGGGCGATGAGGCTGGTGAAGGGGCTGGAAAACAAGTCCTACAGGGAACAGCTGAGGGAACTGGGGTTGTTTAGCTTGGAGAAGAGGAGGCTGAGGGGAGACCTCATCGCTGTCTACGGCTGCCTGAAAGAGAGCTGTGAGTGTTGATCTCTTCCCTCAAGTGACAGGTGATAGGACAAGGGGAAATGGCCATAAGTTGTGCCACGGGAGGTTTAGACTAGATATTAGGAAGAATTTCTTTACTGAAAGGGTGGTCAGGTACTGGAAAGGCTGCCCAGGGAGGTGGTCGAATCACCATCCCTGGAGGTTTTTAAAAAAAGGATAGATGAGTTTTTGAGGGACATGGTTTAGCGGATAATGGGTGCGGTTGGACATGATGATCTCCAGAGGATTCTATGATTCCACTCTAATAATAAGATCAGGTTTATAGACAAACTGGACCTACCCATCTTTCACAGCTGCAAGTCATGTTTGTCAGCAAATGTAGTTCTTGGTATCGCCACTGTCAAATCAACCATCCAAATACACGCTACATCAGTGTAACTAAGCCTTCCTAGTTGCTTGGCTTTTCTTCTATCAGAAATGATGAGTTGAGAAGCAATTGCCATATCGTTGCTTTCCACCTACTGCAGGAGGTGGCCATCCATGTTCTAGGTGCCAGCTGAGGGACTGGAAACTTCAGGTGAGCAGAACCAAGCTGCAAGAACACAGAATTACCATACTGGGTCAGATTGCCATCTTTGACAGTGAAAGGATATAAGAAAGGGTGAATAGGGAAGAAAATATGAATGAAGCGATCTTTCTCCGGAATATCCTCCAGGATCACAGAAATCAGCAGTTTAGAGGCCTTGAGGATATCATGTTTAATAATTCAATCATCAATCTTGTCAAATCATTTTTTAAAACATTTACACTGTTGGTCCCCCAATGTAATTATGTTTTGTGGAAAAGAAGTCTTTGTCTAACCTGCAACATGACATTTAAAGCTTCCCATTTTTTGCAGTTAGCTGTAGAGACCATCATTCTCCATGCACCTTCCCCTTTCTGATATAGACCTCTATTATGTCCTTCTTTCTCATTTCTTCCAGCATCTGACAACATTTATAACATTTAGTCTGTAATTTGCGGTCTGCTGAGACATACTTCTAACCAACCCTATTACCTTTCCTGTTTCTTTTCTACCATAATAGAGTCTTTCAAAGACAAAGGAGCAGGATTAGAACTATATACAGTATTTTCAATGCAAAAGTACTTTAAATTGATGCAGGGGGTACTAATGTGTTGTGCTTTGCTGTCTTTTTCAAAGGAATTCCTGTTTGCTTTTTTCATAGAATCTTCCGGTTGGAAAAGACCTCTGAGACCATTGAGTCCAACTGCACCCATCATCCGCTAAACCATGTCCCTTAAAAACACATCTATCCTTCTTTTAAATATCTCCATGGATGGTGTCTCAACCACCTCCCTGGGCAGCCTGTTTCAGTGCCTAACCACCGTTTCAGTAAAGAATTCTTCTTTTAATGGCTATTGACCACTGAACTGATATTTTCAGCAGCCTATCCACAGTGGGTCTTATCTCCCTTGCTCAACAAGTGATGACTTTCTTGCAGGTCTTCAATGTTTGGCTGTAAGTACATCTATTTTTTCCATGTGCACTACTTTGCATATGTCACCCCTGCATTTTATCTATTTTTTAATTAGTTATTCAGGAATATGAGAGTCGTCTGCAGTTCATTACAGTCAGATTTATAGTTGACTATCCTGAATATTTCTTTGTTCTAAGGAAATGTTGTTATATATTTATCTACCTCTTTTCTTACATTGTTTCTCACTGTTGAAATGTGTAGATGTCAGCAAAGAGCTTCAGAGACCTTGTTATTAATGTGCTTTCATTTTGAAAATTGAATATTGATACCTAGAGTTTTCTTTTATTGTTTTTAAACAATTATTTATCAATGATAGGACCCAACTTTTCATCCATTAGAGTTTTATTTCTTTAGCGGCTTTGATGAAGACATTTCAGTTCAGACACACTGTTATTTTTGTGCGACATGACATCCCTCCGCAAAAGCTGTGTTACCTTTTTGAATGTCCTGAGTAATTATATTCTCGTCTACCCTTTCCTACTGTGCCTTTATGGAAGACAGACTTACTGGCCTATGGTTTCCAGGAACATTTTTGCCATTTTTTTCTACAAAATGTTGTAACATTTGCTATCATTTCTTCTCCATGCACCAACACTGATTTTGGGCTCTAAACCACGCTTATTTAAGCAACATTCTCATGTTTGAGTTCTTTTATAAGTCCTGTGTGAAAAACTTCCATCTCAGCAGTCTGAAAAAGAGTAGTCAAATAGAAGAAGTAGATGAGAAACCAACGGTCAAATGGGAGAGAAATGACTTGGTGAGCAATTAGAGCAGCCGACTGATCCATGCAGTGTGACAGTGAAAGAGCAAGAAGTTAAACTGACAGACTGGGAAGCAAATACAGAATGAAATTACAAAATGATATAAAAGAGGAAATAAAAGGAGTGGCTGACACTTGAAAATATAAGATTGCTTCTTGTGATGAAGAAATAAAAACAGGAAAAAACTGTCGGAAAAAACGCTAGTGATAATTTTTTATCCTGTGAGATGAAACTTAGCTGATGAAATTCAGTGAAATTTATTTCACAAGTTGGGTGACATTTAATGAAAAAGACTTATTTCAAGTAGAAATAAAGATTATAGTTAATCAAGCAGGAATCAGATCATTTTAAGTTTGGAAAACTGGGTATTTTTAAGATACTGAAAAGTGCTTCAATGGATTTGTTAGATATGTCTGTGGATATGGCACTGTATTATTGTCATTGATAGACATCCATGACAGACCCTAACTTTACCAGCTCAGCAAAGAAGAGGGTCTCCTTAGTAAAAATATCAGATTTCTATTCTGAAATCAGAGTTGTATTGATTTCCTCATGTGCCACAATCCATTGATTACTACAACCTGGTATTATCTTTCCTAATATGCAGCTGGGCCGAGTAGACACTTTCCTTGCAGTTCCAATTTTTACTTTAAGTATTGTGTGGTGTTTTTCCACATGTTGTTTAAGCAAGGATTCAGATTTGTTTGCTGAATACTCATGCTAATTCTGAACTTCTCTGCAGTGGAGCTATACTTTCAGAAGCTGGGAGGAAATTAAACTGTAGTGTAATGTAATCATGCATTTTCTGAAGGAAGTACTGGGTATAACCACAGAAAAGCAAACACCTCTAATTCTTATCAATAGCCAGTGTGATAAGAAGGACTGAGATTCAACAAGAAGTTCTCCTAAAGAAGAATCCTCTTGCAGAAGGTAAATACTAACTAACACTAAGCAAATATTGATCTCAATCTAATCTAGTAATGTATCTATATTGAAATCTAACAATAGGAAACAGTCATCAACTTTCTATAATTAATCAGCTTCACAATCTTCTATGCTTAATTAGCTCTACAGTTTCTGCAATTAATCAACTGTACTAAAAAATAATCCAGTTTCTCTCTTTTACTTCCTCAATACTCTGATTTATCAGCCTCTGAAAAATCCGTAACAGCTAAAATAAAACAAGCACCAGCCTGCAAAAGACAGATTCTGAGAACAAGGCTGTGCAGCCATTCCATCCAGCCATTCTGGCTGTGCTGGGGTTCCCCCCTGCCCCATCACATCTCATTCCCAAGACTCAGCCAGGGGGCACAGCCCAGAGGACTTGTGCCACCCATGTCCCAGCAGGTCCTTAAGAGGCTAAAGGGCACAACACACAGCCTCAGCTGCCTACTCCAGGCCAATATTAGGTCATTCCATCTTTTCAGTTGTAAATTGCTCCAGTGCTGCAAATTGCTGTAAGCGTTTCTCATGGATCATTACCCACACTCATCTATCTGCCTCTGCCTAGTGGTACAAGGTTCAGCATATGTTTTAATTCTGGATGTCCCGACATTCGCAGTTTACATTAATTAAACCTTCAGGTTTCATTTCCTGGTACACTGATGCTATGAAAGAGCATCAGAAACAGTTCAGCAATCCTACTCCCTCATGAATGAAGCCTGGAGCGCCAAATATAATGTGTGTGTAGGATGACCAGGATAGGCACAGTTAATTTTGGATCATAAGACTGGGTCTTTCTATTGTTCTGCAAAATATCTCGCTTTTCTGAGAGGTTTCATTTCCTTTATAAATGTGTGCATTTTGCTGCTCCTGCCTTTCCCACAAAGAGGAAGTAGGTAGAAAGAGGGGCAAGACTAACGAATCATTGTAGTGCTAGAAATATAAGCATAAAACAGTTTTCCAGTTTTCACCTATGATCAGAGCTCTTTGTCTGTGATGTTGTGGCTGAATTCCTAATGTATTTTCTATTTATTTTATTAACTCTTGTTCTTGTTTTTCTCTGTCAGCTCTACTTTAGTCATGACTCACTGGGAAAACGATTATTTTCACCAGTGGAACAGTCACTGGCAAAAGACTGAGGATCATGACAGATGTGAACCAAGCTACATAGGAATAAGACTTTTGACTGCAGTGAAAAGATCATAAAGCAGTAATAAGGAAAGACCTGCACAGATGCTCACCCTCCTTTCCTGAAGCACATTCTGCATTGAGCTATCTACATAAGAATGCTTTGTGCTCTAAAAGACAGGCAGAAGGCATTACTTTAAGAGAAGCTGTACTTCAAAGACTTTAATGAGAAAATGTCCTGTACTGCGTATTGTTCCTACACCGTGCAGACACTATTTGGCAAAATTCACTTCTGCCATGATAGTCTGCATTGTGGTGCTGTTGGAACAGAATAAGTACTCTTAGGAACAGTTCTGCTGGAGTAATGGTTGCCCATAGGAACTCTTGTAGGAAGAGCTAAAGCACTCTCAAATCACATCACATCACTCCCCTCATGACACTGTTATGTCAGCAAGCTTCTAAGAGTCCTGTTCTGAAAGAGAACAAGGACATTAGGTCCTTCTGAGGAAGAGAAGAAAAAGACACATTTCCGTGAAGGCTTTCACTGTAAGAGTAGAAGTCCATGGAAGCAGCCATGGTCCTGTCACAATTACCTGACAGCAGCAAACTTGGACTTCAGTACAATTTCTGATATGAAAAAAAATGTCTTGCATGGATCATTTTGCTAAGTGTATGCAGAAGATCACACATGCGGATACCTCTCTGAGTTTTACCATCACTGGAAGCTTAGCATCCGAACTGTGTGGCTGTCTGGTGAAACACAGTTTCCTGTATATGTGCAGGAACCATCCATTTCAACGTCTTGGCCCTCTCTCTGACTACGAGGGGAGAATGTGCAAGCTGCATCCTGAAACTCTCCATTACTGCAACAATTCTTTTTCAGGGACAGCCTGGTGTGTAGTAGCATTTATTCCACTGGCAATGCAAATAGCTACATGGTGGAGAAGGACTCAGCCTGCCCAGGAAGGCAGGGGATGTATAGCTATAACAGCACTCCTTTGTGCTATCATGTTCTTCTTTTGCCAGATCTGCCTGCCTGAGTGAGCTTTGCACCTCCTGCCCAGGCATCTCCAGCACTCTGTGGAGCTGCAAAAGCTGGAAATGTCTCCAGGGCTATTACAGCTGAGTCACATCCGCAGATACACTGCTACACTGAGTGACTGGCTGCTTGGTGACCTGGGACCCTGCTCTAAGTGCCATTGTTGCTGCTTCCTTTTCCACCAGTCTGCTCCTGCAATGATATTCAGGAGATGTAACCTTCTGCAGAGCTTTTAGTAGGGTTAACTCCATTCCTAAAGGGTAATACTGATGTTTAAACTAATGATATAAAATACTTTGATGCAACAATAAATGCAGTTACCCAAGTACAATCTACATTTTCTCACATATATTGAAATTTTTTTCCCCCCGCTCTAACCTGTTTGGAGAGTCCTCAAACCTCACCACTGCTTCACAGAGGTTGAAGGACAGTAGAGAGATGCTGCTTCAAGGACTGCACAAGCACCGTGCTCAGTCTGTGCCACTATGGGGATGTAAAAGACTTTTGTAAAAGATTGTGCATAACATTTCTTTGCCTCTAAGAAAAGCCTTCTGAGAATTCAGTCTTGTAACACAGATGCAGGTTATGTCACACTGAGTGTGTGGAATGGGGCTTTAACAGTAGAAATAAAATCTTCAGGCTTTCAGAGATTTGATTTTGAAGAGCGAAAGAAAAATTTATTTTGTGTTAGAATAGACTAGACTAAATAAGACTAGACTAGACTAGACTAGAATCATTAAGGTTGGAAAAGACCTTTGAGAATGTTAAGTCCAACTGTCAGCCCAACACCACCATGCCTACTAAATGATGTTCCATAGTGCCATGTCTACACGTTTTTTTGGACAACTCCAGGCCTGTTCCAATGCTTCTTCAGTAAAGAAATTTTCCTCATATCCAATCTAAACCTCCCCTGGTGCAACTTGAGGCCACTTCCTCTCGTCCCATCACCTGTTACTTGGGAGAAGAAACCAGCATCCACCTCCCTACAAACTCCTTTCAGGCAGTTGTAGAGAGCAGTAAGGTCTCCCCTCAGCTTCCTCTTCTCCAGACTATAGGCCCAGTTCCCTCAGCTGCTCCTCATAACACCTGTTCTCCAGATTTTTCAGGAGCTGTTTTGCCCTTCTCTGGACTCACTCCAGCACCTCTTGTACCAAGCAGCCCAAAACTGAACACAGTGTTCAAGGTGTGGCCTCACCAGCACTGAGTACATGGAGACAAACACTTCCCTGGCCCTGCTGGCCACACTGTTTCTGATACAAGCCAGGATACCGTTGGCTTTCTTGGCCACCTGGGCACACTGCTGGCTCATATTCGGTTGACTATTGATCAGTATTCCCAAGCCCTTTTCCGCTGGGCAGATTTCCAGCCACTCTTTCCCAAGCCTATAGCATTTAATGGGATTGTTGTGACTGAAGTGTGGCCAGCAGGACCAGGGAGGTGATTGTGCCCCTGTACTCACCACTGGTGAGGCCACACCTCGACTACTGTACTTAGTTTTGGGCCCCTCACTACAAGAAAGACACTGAGGTGCTGGAGCGTGTGCAAAGAAGGGCAACGAGGCTGGTGAGGGGGCTGGAGAATAAGCCCTATGAGGAGAGACTGAGGGAATTCGGGTTGTTTAGCTTAGTGAAGAGGAGGCTGAGGGGAGACCTCATCACTGTTTACAACTGTCTGAAAGGAGGTTGTGACGGGGTGGGTGCTGCCCTCTTCTCGCAAGTAACGAGCGACAGGACGAGAGGGCAGGTTTAGACCGGACATTAGGAAGAATTTCTTCACTGAGAGAGTGGTCAGGGATTGGAACAGATTGCCCAGGGAGGTGGTGGAGTCTCCATCCCTGGAGGTGTTTAAAAGATGGGTAGATGAGTTTCTTAGGGATGTGGTTTAGTAGGGAGACAGGCACGGTTGGACTCGATGATCTCAGAGGTCTCTTCCAACCTTATGCTTCTATGATTCTATTCTATGAATTGCAGAACCCAGCACTTGGTCTTGTTTAAACCCATTCTATTGGCCTCAGCCCATTGATCCAGCCTGTCCAGATCCCTCTGTAGAACCTCCCTACCCTCAACCAAATCAACACTCCCGCCCAATTTGGTGTCATCTGCAAATTTACTGAGGCTGTACTCAATCCCCTTGTCCAGATTATTGATAAAAATATAAAACAGAACTGGTCCCAACACTGAACCCTGGGGAACACCACTTGTGACCAGCTGTTAACTGCATTTAAGTCCATTTGCCACCACCCTCTGGACTACTTAGTGTATGTGAGGCAATGTCTGTATTTAACACAGTGAAGTTCAGCTCACAGTGAGCCACTGCTAAAACCAGTCTGGAAAGCTGAATACCACTTAATGCCCTTCTCTCATTTCCCATGTATAAACAGCATGTTCTGCCTTGAGCAGAAACCTCACTTAAGAAAAGCTTCTAATATTAAGAAATCTAAAAGACATCAGTAAAATAATGCTAAAGGGGCAACACTGGATGAAAAAGATAATAAAAATTCAGTTTTAATAGATATCATCTTTATGGGTCTGTTGATACCTCTGTTACAATGTCGTGTAGGTATTAAATAATACATAATTCTTTGGGAGAGAGAGCCTCTGTAATTTTCATGATTGTTTTTAATTTAAGATAATTTAGGGAAGTCTTACCATTCTGTTTTTTATAATTATGGATATATTTTATTTAAGGTTCATTCCAAGTCTTGTGTAAGAAATGTACACAGCCTTGTAATAGCTCCTGTGCTATCATAAATTCCATGTATCAGTATTTTATGCCTACCTTCTGGCTTCTCTTCATAATTTTTACCTGGTTTTTGGAGCCTGAGATGCTATATCCAGTGCCTTTCCATCATTTGTAGACAGATTTGTAAGTCTGCCCACCTTTTCTATTACTATAGGGATAGAACAAGACTTAGTTTTGAAAATACCTTATTATTATTTTCAAACTTTTCTTGTGACTTATTGCACAGTCATTTAAAAGTTTGTGTAGCTTTTATTTAGTCTTAAAACATAAGAACACTTATCTAATTAAATAATCTAAATTTTATTAACATATTTGCATTTACAATTTAATAAGATATTAATTTTAATATTTCATACATAAAAGTACTCCAGCCCTACATACAGACACAACACCACATCTGGTCCAGCCTGAACAACCATCGGAGCCAGCCATCAATAGTTTGCCAGGCTCTAAAAGGCAGCATAATATTCTGGGACTGCAGGATGCTGAAGTGCTTGATTACATCTATGCTAATACTTCCAGCCCCTAGGAAGGCAGTAAGGGTTCAGTCCCTGCAGCTGTGTACATATTTGCTGCAGACATCAGCTTCCATCTCTCTCCTCCATAGAAACATCCAGCCCTGTTGGTGACACCAAGCCCAGCTTTGTGGTGTTCAGAGCCCTTTTTGGGTGCAAACCTGCATATGTGTGGTGCCACCTGAAACCCGATGCTAAAATGTGCTTAGCAGCTGATACCTTGGGTACCGTAATAAAGACGAGCACTAGTTCTGTGGATGAGCAGCACCAACCGCAATTCAGCAAGTGAAGCCGTTAGTGCTCCTGTCCTCCATCTCAGCAGAGTGGGTAGCCCTAAGGTCACTGCCAGAGTCTACTGGGAACCAGCTTTTTGCTATTTCATTTTGGAGAAGTGAAAGCCCTACATTTTGCAATGAAAAAAACCCAGCCTTCTATTTGATACCTCAGTAAGAGAAGGATGCTGAAGTAGTAGTGTTTCTCTTGTTCAAAGTAAAACAATTTAAAAATAATTAAGATTGCTATGTGCTGGAGTGATGCCCAAGCCTGTGCCTCAAGAGGAGAGTGTGTCTGTACATCCAGCCTGGCTGCACCAAACTAGTGGACTCATCTGACCCTGCCACTAACCCAACGCTTCTCTCCCCAGGTTGAACACGAACATACCTCACAGAGATTGGCAAAACTGTGGTAAAGAAGTGTGACAGAATTTCAAACTACAGCAAAGTGTCAGGTCCCTTACAGTGGGTCAGCAGATTATTTAACACTAACTGTTTTTCTTTAAAATTATAGTAGCTGTAAACTCCTAAACTCCAAGCTATACACAAATTTATTAAAGAAACAACAAGGAACTATGGCGGAATGAACTGATCCTTTTCCATAATTAAAAAAATGCCATAGCTGAGGTGGCAGTTTATGTAATACAGCAAAAAATAGCAGTATCACCGGTTCCATTCCTGTTAAAAAGCACCATAAAAATCAAATCTGAATTTTAATCACAACAGAAATATTTTCAGTTTGAAAGGTATATGCTTTTGGATTTAAGGTTACTGAGAAATGCAATAACAGTCTGATTTGTGCCGTATGTTCAGTTAACATTTAGCACTATCCCTGTACAGACATATTCATAGGGAAAAATGCTTTAAAATATTTGCCTTCTCTTACTGATCCCAGAAGAGTATGTTCAGAAGACAAGGTATATACTGTCTGCACTGCATACACTGCATATATGAAGTGTCTGTGATGTGTTAAAATAATCAAAACCAGACCTAAGGAGCTTGAAGTGTGACTGAAACAGGGATTTAAAAATATTTCTTAGTCTCAGTTCCTTACAGTAGAAGGATCTTAAGAGAACATGAATGGATCCACATACATGCAAAACTGAAATATATGTATGTCAGATAAGCATGTGTATATATGTATATAAACCTTTTTTTTCTGTTGAACAGTCTGCCTTACTAACAATTAACAGTAACTTCAAGCCATAATTCACCTTGGCAGGATAATACTTCATCTGAATCATTAATGCAGTTAACACTGTTTCAAGGGTTTATTTCAGTAAGTCAGTTTGTGTAACGTATTAACTTCAGCTATTAAGGAATAGGAACACAATGTCATGTACTAATTAATCTACAGGCTCATCGACACTAAAACTTTCCTTTTAAATAGTACAAATCCTCCTGTGTTTTAAGAGTTTGAAAAGGTTAGCTTAAATTTGCTTATTGTGAACTTTATTCTTGGCATGGATACATAAGATATCTTACTTTTCTCAGAGGAAAAAAAGAGTTTCTGTGCCTCCTTCAGGGCATCTTTCACTTAATACTGTAGAAAAGGTACATATGTCTGCAGCTTCTGTCATTTGCTTCTTCAGTCCAAGACGTATCAATACAGCTTTCCTCTGGCTTAAAGCTTTAGTGTTTCTTATTTAGGCATAAAACTATGGGAAGTAGCAAGTTTTTTGGTTACCCCCAGTGGAAAAAAAACAAGTGAGAAAACATGGTTTCTATCCTCTTGGTAACATATGGCAAGGGAAATGCTGTTAGTGGTGTTTTAGTGAAGGGGGGGGTTATAAAATGAAAGCCCTTCTGTGGCTTTAAATACCAACACAATCAGAGCAATTTTATGCTCTGTGGCACTTGTGGTTCAACTAAAGCAGAAAGACCTTGGCGGTGAATGTGAAGTTCAGAAAGGTAAAGAAAAGAATTTCCAGCATTACAAGCTGGAAGGAAGCTGCACACAGATATGGAAAGCTAATTTTTGGTAATGTGAAGAAATAGTATATGTGCACATGTGTTTGTGCGTGATTACATCTTTCTAACCAATTTCAAGCCTTATCTTGATAGCAGAGAGGAAAATTGGGAGCCATTGCTATCAAAACCACCATTTGCCAAGTGCCTCAGCGTTGCTCCCTCCAAGGAACAGAAAAGCTCACCCAGATTAGGTTAGTCTGATGCCTGGATACATCAAACAAATCAAAGGAGCGTAGTACAAAAGACAGCACAAGCACTGCATTAGTTCCTCAGAGAGTGACAGGCAGCCTCGAAAAGCTAAGAATAAAGACAAAAAAAAAATCACAGCTCCCAAGCAGGTGCTGCAGGGACTGCAAATGTAAAGCAAGGACCATGAGCTCACACCATATAGAAAAGGCTGTTGGCATGGCATATAGCAAGGTTTTTTAAATACTTGGTATAAAAGAGGAAGTAGATATTAATATTCTGATTAAAATTACAAAAACTAGTAGACAATGCTGATGGCAAATGTTATCAGAGATTTCAGTGAATATTTATCACTAGGAAATCGGTGATGGAGAACTAAATTCTATGAGTCCTTGAGACGAATGATGACAAACTTTAACTCTTATTTTATAAGGTCTGAATTTCTTATCCATTAATCCGTGTCTCAAAAGCTAGGAGTTATAAAGGGAAAAAAGCTATTTCTCACCCTTTTTGACGTTTTGAAAGAAAAAACATATGCCTGGGGGGCTGACAGATGGACACTTGGGAATAAAACCTGAGTTTGTGAAGTAATTAGAGAATCACAGAGTGGTTTGGGTGGAAGGGACCTTTAAACATCATCTCGTCCAATCCCCCTGTCATGGTCAGGGACATCTTTCACCAGATCAGGTTGCTCAATCTGAATAATGTCAGGTTACTCCGAAGAATACATCACCTACAAAAGAAGCGTTATTGCTATCAGGTGCAAAAATGTCAACACAAACTTAGACACCATAGAGCACAAAAACCAGATCAAAAATATGTGATAGTAATAGAATGCACAGTGGATTTTGAATTTTCCCTTGGAGAAAAGAAAAAGACATTGCTGAAACAGTGCTTAAACAGTGTGCCGGCTTCTATTTGCACAACAACAAGGCATCTAGTTTTGTTTTTGAAGTATCTGTCTTTTTCAAAAGGCAAGGACTTGCTAAGTTCCCAGCTCATGGATGTTCTAAATGTAATGCACGTGTTCCTTCTCGCAAAGTCAGAGATGCTCTTTTAGTAGAGGCTTAGTGGCATATGTCTGTAATACAAGCCTAAGTTCAGTGACTCAGTTTACTGACATGATTTTATAGGTTCAAACATATAATTAAAAATAGACGTATACGTAAAACAGGACGAGGAGGTTCACACTGCACTACTCCAAATCCTCCATAGCAACTTTGGCTTGCTATCAAAGTGCTGTGCCACCACAAATGTTAAAAAAAAGCACAGCACAATACTTCCTGCAAGGACTGATTCTCTTCCTGCCTCTCCTGCTAATGGCAAATCTTGCTCTCTGTACTCAAAATCTCAACATCAGCTGCCTCATCCATGCAAACAACTAAACAAGAACAAGACAAGAATGCAGAGGACGACAGAATTAAACGAGATTGTAGCATGATGTTAAAGAGTGGTCAAAAGCTACAAAGCTGTGCATTTTCTGATATAACTGGACACATGATGTACTAAGGACATCGCAAAATCAACATCCCCAGTCAGATGGGAATTCATCTAGAGGATAAAAAGTATGCCAGGCTTTCAGTCATCTATTTATAGATTTGTGAAATAAAACCATACTTTAATCATGCCTGGAAACAGAGATATTCATAGATGCAAGGATAAAATGGAAGTGAATCTTTTCAGATGTAAAATTGTGAAACTGTTTCTGAAACACTTTTGATTAAATGCGCAATGTTAGCCTTTGAGAGACGCACAGAAAATATTTGCTTTCTCTATGCTTTATGAGGTTTCTCTCTGCAAGTTTGTTAACTGAATTAACTACTTGTGTTTATGAGCAAACACTGCACTGCTGTTGGAAATGTGAGCTGTTTCCGAGGGTATCTGCATCTACCTGACCCAACAAAGGACATTCCTACCGGAGGTAAGTTTTGTGAGTTTCCAGAAGAAGTGAGTTCTCTCTGAAGAGATGACAATCACTGAGTTGAAATCATAAGGCTGAAAAACAGAAGAGTAAAAACTGGGAGGAAATGCCTGGGTGAACTTTAAAGAGATTACATGGATTTGGAGTGCAACATACAAACTCACTTTCCTAAAATCTGAAAGATCTAACCTAGGGCTATGTCCTGGCCCTTGAGCTAAGAAACAGTGACTTATGAAATGCCCATCATTTCAAGCATTGGTGTTAAATGAAGGAAAGACATTTAAAAAGCACAGAGAAACTTATCATAAGAATCATCCTAGAGATTTCAGATTATTCTGTAAAAAAGCTTTTCCAAGTGTTCTGGAAACTGTCAAACCTGGAAGTAGAGAGGTTTGGCTGTTGGCATCTTGTGCACAACATTGTGCTTTGTAAATACCTTTTTCAAGATGTGTCATGATTTACTAAATATTGTTAATGCTGATCAGTTAAATAACTGCGTTTAATGAAATTTTTTTTCACATTCTTCTTATGAAAATTGTGAAGCTGAGAAAGCTTTTACCACATATGTTTATGCCAGGAACCGAAGTATGACCTATTTAGTCCACAATGTACTCTGTCA
This sequence comes from Dromococcyx pavoninus, assembly GCA_033558185.1. NCBI lineage: Eukaryota > Metazoa > Chordata > Aves > Cuculiformes > Neomorphidae > Dromococcyx > Dromococcyx pavoninus. The sequence goes on along the minus strand of JAUMJL010000091.1, from coordinate 5,273,232 downwards.
GGGAAGGAAGAGATGAATGAGTAACTCCAATACAATAGACTTGGTCCATTTTAAAACCCTTAAAAAAACAACAGATTCCTGGCTCCTTCTAGAAGTTTTGAAGATGTCACTGGTAATAAGTTGAGATGCTTCTAACCTCATCATGCACAGTGCTTATTCCCCATCCGAATGGCACAATTTACTTTGGAAAAGAAGCACATTAATTAAGCAACAGGATTTCTCAGGACGATAAGTGACCAGTGCTGTGGCTACGTGAAAATAAATCTGAAAGTTTTGAGGCCGTTTATCAAGTCCTTTCTTCACCAAAAGGAGTCTGTGCAGTCTTTTGTCTCTCTGTAATGGCTCCCTGGAAGCCATGTCCAAACCTGTTTGCCATACATGAAACGGAAATAGAGCTTTGATACAGTATATAATACACATGCTGAAAAATAGGTGCAAAAACCTCTGTCACAAAGGAATCTCTTAAAATAAAAAGCCCGTCAGTGAAATAGTAGAAGAGAAGGAGTTTATCAGACTTCCATTAGAGGCTCATTTTCTTCTGAAAACAAGGCTTGTGAACTACATCATAGAAAAAAAAATATTTTTCACCCAGCCAGGAGGTGGAGAAATTAATGGTTTCAAAGTCACAGCAACTTTCTTAACAGGCAGAGAAATAAGTGGCATTCTCCAAAGGACAAATGAATGGGAAAAGATTAAGCTTTTATGTTGTTGTATTTTCAAAAAATTGTCTTCACATAATGATGTAGAATGATGTAGACAGAAAAATTAACCGTGTTTCAACAGAATAGACAGACCATAGCCACCAAACTCCCCACAAGTGCAAAATAAGGGGAAAAACCAAACCCAAACACACCAAGCTGTTGTTAGCAGTACTGCATGATTTGAATATGTGCTAACATTAAAACACAGAACAACCAATTAGCTGGTCCAGTACAAAAACATCTTGTGAAATACCAAAAGGGAGCTGTAGACCAAAGACTGGTTAGTAATTATTCCAATGCACCTGGTTTCATCAAAACTATCAGAGCTTCAGAAGTGCTGATACTTTAATGAAAACTATGGCTCACCTAGCAGTGCTGCATTTTGCTGCCTTCTCAGTGTTATTGCCTTCCAGAATCTCTGTGAGCACCTGAAAGTCTGCATTGCACACACTGGATTTGACACCTACTACTGTCCCTTCCTCTCTGGACTTATAGAAAGCAAAAACTGACTAAAATACTTTTTTGCTCAGTGTATTTTTTTTATATTTTAAAGATAAAATTTCGAAGTTTGAATAAAACTTTGCTTTAAAAAATGTTACAATTAATATTTTCTTAGAAGTGGTGAAACCAGAACTAACAAAAAAATAAAACCAGACTGTTCTGGAATAGTATATTCCATTCAGGTAGAGTCCTGAAAGGAGGCATTGAATATTCCCACCAAATACACTGGTTCCAGGCAGCACGGGTGGAGGATGTACCCAGCCTGTCCTTCGCAACAGGTCTCCCTTTTTAGGATCTGGAGTCCTTGGGTTTTAAAATCCTAATGCACTGCAGTAACTTTGCCAAAGCAAATGGAGATGAGTCTGTTCTGTTCTTTTCTGAATGTTGATCATGTCAGGGTCGTGTTTATTTACAGATGCCACACAGTTTGTCATAAGAGCATGCAGTTTGGTATCGTATTTATTATTTATTCTTCAGATGAGAAAGCAATGCTGTGGGATATTATAAAAAAAAAATCCTCTGTAAGTCGTTGTTACTTGGTTATGTACAGAAACGACCAGTTTAAATCTGTATTCATTTTTACTGAAGATGTTGGATAATCCCAGAGAAAAAAATCAATGGATAATACCAAACCACTAGCTAATAATTGGCTGTACAAGCAGCATCACATGACTGAAGTCTAACCTTATGACCTCTGGGTTTTCTTTCATATATATATAAAATAATGCAGAGTTAAAAGCCTTCCCCACAACTGTTGTATCTATTGGATCATCTAAAGTAATGAATTAAAAAGCAATTTTAAATTGCCTTTTCTCCTTGACTGGACCATTTTAACTCCTGTCTGTTTGGGGCTAAGTAATTCTTCAGTCAGAAACAGGAACTGTTTTATAATCATTATATCTGTATTCAAGTCTCTGTCATTTGTTTAAGTTCTCATTCCCGATGAACAGTTCAGCGGTAAACATCTGTTCGCAAACCTTTAAAAGATTCCTTTGATTATAGGAAGAAGCCTCAAAGATCTGTCTTTGAAAACAGATTAGAGACAGGGTAAACAGTCCTGACAGACCATTTCAATGGCCTTGAATAACTTGGGATCTTCAGCAGCTCTTTTGTCTTTCAGACCTAAGGACTAACTTATTTAGAGAAAAACGTCTAAAATTTCGAAATTTCAAACTGTGTTTAGTGAGCTGCTACCAGAGCTGTGTATCACTGAACCTCCTTGCCTGCAACACTTTTAAGTGTGTTTGTGCTGGTGGTTACAGTGGAAGCCTCCTGGCTTGGAAACCAAGTTATCTTGGTTTAGAAGTGCTTTTTGGCTGCTTGTCAATAAAAACCATTCACTACTTCAAATTTCCCATTTGATTTAAGGAATGATACATCATCTTTAAAAATGCTTTCTACATAAATATATCTAGGTCTGAAATATTGTCAACTAGTGAAAAGGGATCAGTTACAAAGATTATGAAAATATTAAAGAATATAAACTACAATTATTTAACGAGGTGATAATATGTAGTGTTTTACAGCTGTCTGATAAATTGTGACTGCTTTCCAAACTATGGCAATATGGTATTTGAAATGATTTTCATATCATTTATTCAATACTCTGAGCGTCCTTTAAAGACCTCTGTCAGGCATGACCAACAAAGGAGGGTGAGCAATATAATGCATTCTGCAGGACTGCCAGTGTGTAGTTTCTGAAAGGCTTTAGAAGTCATCTTCAGCTACTGAGAATGAAGAGAAGGAACAATAAAATATCATAGCTTCTACTCTTCATGTAGCTGATCAATTGCTTTCCCAGTTGCATGCTGCCTTTCACTTTCAACACCTGTTGCTGTTTGTTATCTATTTGCCCAAATTTGTTCCTTGGTTCAAGCCATGATATGGATTCACTGAAACATTTCTCCAACACGAATTCAGGCCAGGAGGGGTTTTTCTTCTTCCTGTCTGAGTAGCCATCACTAAGTGATGGAGGTAAAGTGATGAATTGATTTTACAAGCTGCTTTCTAGACATCCACATTTCCACATTACCTTCTAGCTCCTGGGGAGGATAATTTGTTCTCCTGTTTGAAAACTGCTGCTTTTGAGTAGAGCCCCAGCCTGAGCAGCCCTTTGCTACCATCTCTTCCAAAGTATTCTTTTCCACAACTTTCCTCAGCTCTTGTAAGCCAGACCTAATTCTTATTCCTACCTAAAAGTCTATCTAAAGACAAAACACCAAGCTTTCATTCCTACCCCATTTTTTATCACTATGTATAAGGTCTCATACACATAGTTCTTATATTCTAGACGAAGAACAAAACATGATAGGTACACACTTCCCAGATTTAATTTAATAGAAATGTCAATGTCAAGGGAAAGACAAGTGAATGAAAAAGAAAGGCAGAGCATGGTCAACATGACTATATGCATGTGCAAATATTTCCACAAAAACTTATTGGCAGTAAGTAAAAGCAGAAGCTAGTTACAGCTTTCATTCAACAGAAAGCTTTGGTATTAAAAAATATTTTGTTTGTGTTAATCTGAACATCAAGGAGAATTCTGAATTATTAGTAGTTCCTTTCACATTTGCAGCCCCTTCTTTACTGAAGCACTTCCATAAAAATTGTTCTTGCAACACTTGCAAGAAGCACCCTTCCATTTCAGCAGGATGAAAGTCAGAGGGAGTTAATCAAATTGAATCTAATCAGTTGTGGTTGAAAATATGTTTCTTAAAATTATGTTAAATGCTTGTATTTAATTGCTTATTACTTTTATTTCCAGTAGGCAGGAAACTCCAGTTGACCAAGCAGTAATTACACAGTAGTCTTAGCCAGATTTCTGTACTGTTTTTACATGATAGCATATGAGAGAAATTCGCTGGGAAATCAGATTTTGGCCTTGATACAAACCATATTCTACAAATTAGACACAAATCCATTAAGATAAATAGAATTACATTGTTTTTGCAGCAATAAGAGGTAAAATTTGATCCACAGCCCTAGGACTCATTGGGAGCTACCTATTTATGAAAAAAAATTTTAGTTGATAGAAGCATACATGCTAAAAATAGAACGGCTACTTTTGCCAACATTATATCTTGTCTAGAAATTGGGGGTTTGACTGCTGCTATGGATGTGAAATTCCGGGAAATAGCTACTCACATCTTAGGAAGTGAAGTTTTGCCATTAATTTTTGTGATGAGAGCAGATACCATATAGCAAAAACAAACCGTGGAAAGCAATGGAATGGTGTAAGCTGAGAACCATATATACTGATATTCCACGCTACTCTTGTCTTTTCCTAGGCTTGTATAACCTTTTCCAAGATCATTCAGCTTCTTAAAACCTGACAAGATGATTCTGAGGAATGAATGAGAAAACTACATGACATCTGATGCTGATTTGAGGACTCTGTGTAAAGTAAGGTAAGTTCAAAGATAAGTTTGCAGTTGTATAAAACTGTCTGCCTCAATATGTAGCGACTCAGCTTAAGGCTGACACATACCAACCTCTTCTCTGGAGTAAAGAAAGAAACAGAGTAATAGATGAAGATGTCAACATGGATCTAAAGCCAGATAATAATCAGTTTAATTCCTTTCCTTCTCAGGGAAGGAAGGATGTGTGATGGTAGGTCCTGAAAAGAAACACACAGAACTCTTTTAAAGACATAAAGGGAGCAAAAGGCTGTCAGCAGAAGAAAAGTCTTAAAGTTCCCAGAGTACGTGACTTTCTGGGGAGCAGAAGGAGCCATGTTCCTCTAGAGGAGAAGCTGTGATAGCCATGAGGAAAGAAGTCTAAGTTAATAGAAGGGAGATACTGGAAAGACAGGGTCCAGTCCATCAAAACAAACAGACACTTCAGCTTCATTTGAATATTTATTCTAGTTTTCAGAGTAAGCCATGGTTGATTTTTAACATTTCAACAGTTTTTGTGGGATATGCTGTAATGTGTGGTCCTGGAGATGTAAACTACACGTCAGAGTTCCCTGGGGCTCTGGGTAGACTCATGTTTATGCAGACAGGATTTCTTATGGGATCAATATCAGTCCTAGAAGCCATGACAGACAAACACTGAGAGCCATGTAATAAAAAAAATAATCAGTCTTTTCCTAGAAATGCTGGAGAGACCAAAAAGGCTTCAAACTGAAACTCAGGAAGCTAAAGCACCATGTCCAGGAAATTGAGTGCGAGTACAGACATTTGATGAAAATGGAAACGAGGTCATTTAAAGAGGGACTACACAGACAGATGATTTTTCTTGTTAAAAAAGAAAAAATAAAAGCACATAATCTTATCATTAACATCCTCTGGCAATAAAGACAGCTAGGAATTTACTTGCTGAAGTAAAAACACCTGTGCTGTGACGAGCACCTAGCAGTTGGATGTATGCCAAAAATCTACTGGCTGAAGACAAGAGGATATATTGACTGTAAAGTAAATCTTTAAATACTTACCAAGGCCCAAAGCAAAAATGGTACATCAGCACTTAAAGTGTGCTTCCTGAAAAACTTAGGTGATAAAATCTAAGAAAGAGATGCACAAAACCCCAGCTATTGAAAAGTCTGCAGGTAATTATGTTCCCTCCTCCAAAACTTCTCTAGATGCTTAGTTTTGCCTGTGTATGTCTATAGATGCTGTTACCTCCACTGGCCTGAGCATTTCTGGGATGCACAGGCAAGGCAGTCCTCTGCTGAAGTCCCTGTGGCACTTGTATCACTGACAGTACTGTAACCATGGCTAACACATAGAAGTAGGTCTGCCTTTAGTACAAAACACAACAGCTCTTGCCACTACCACTTAAAAGCCCAGCTGTCAGTGTCTGCCTGTTATGGGAAGCTTGAGATTTGGATTTGGTCCATTTGACATCACTCTCGTGCAAAGCACAGGGGTAGAAGCAGCATACACAGACCTTCTGTAACGCATGGTATGGGATTCCCTTCAACTCTGTGAGGAGTGAAGCTGGCGTTAGGAGACACGGCATCCCAGTCCAGCTGCTTTCCAGCACTCCCTGCCTCAGCACAGCTTGTGGCTAAAGAAGTGAGCACTGTAATCACACAAGCTGTTACTCCTTCTTTCTCGGCCTGCACATAAGTCTCAGAACACACACAGATGGAAAGCTCCTACTCACCATGCTCAAAAGGATTAAGGAGCAACTGCTACAGGAAAACTGGTACATTCAAATTCCATGGGGTTTGCTCGTGTGTGGGTGCTGGCAGTGGAAGCTTCTATAGATCAATCTGGCCTCTTGTGTTACCACATTTACACTGACTTTTACAGCACTATGTGAAACACATCAGGCTCCTGACATCTCCCTAAGATGTCCTAAATATAAGATGCCATCAGACACAGCTGCACACCAACTAGATAGCTTTCATGAAGAGCAGCCTGTCATCTATCTCCATGGACTTAAGAGTAAGCCAACAATAGTGAAAAGAATAAATCACAATTGTTTTAACAAACTATGAAGTTTCCAGAAGACTGGAAAAAATATTAAAAAAATAATAATCATTGAATACCTACTTGAATAGGCCTCTGTTCAGAGTCTCAGGGTTTCAGTTTAGCTGTCAGAACCATGGACGCAGCCTCATAACCTTTCTGTTCTAAGAATTACTTCACATCCATGCAGTAGAAAAGTTGTGTTGGGATATGGTATTGACCAGATTCTGAAATAACAGAACTAGCACATCATTCTATGAAACAAGTAGGAAACCGCTTTAAAACATAAAGATTTTTTTTTTTTAAATGTTGAATTTGCCTCTAAAGGAGAACAGCCAGACAGTATAAATAAGAATTGGACAAATTCATAGACAAAGGGTCCATGAGCAGAGAGAAACTGGAATGGGTCAGAACATACCTTCTAACACAGAGAATGGACCTGTGACGTTGACCAGGTTCACATCCCCAAATGGCACCACCTCCTGCGCTGTTGAAACATGACACAGGACTAAAAGGTCGCCTGGTCTGACTTAATTGGGAATTCCTCATGTTTTTATAGGAACCTTGTTTCCCTGTTTGCCCAGTCAGGGTTTGCATGTTACTCCAACTTTGCTGAAAATTCCCGAGGAAGGCTCCTCATGTCCTTCCTCCCACCTTCTCCTTCAGTTTTGGATTAGATGTCACATTTCTATGGCGTTTCTTAGCAAAAGTATTAGTTCAAGCTCAGAAAATCCTTTTTACCTTGCCTCATTACTTAATAAAGCATGTGTCTTAGAAAACAGCTACTACGTAAACATCTTTTAAACATCTAACTAATCACCTTCCATCATTTCATGGAAATAATATACATAATATACTTACTGACACAACAAAAACCAACACTGAGATGAGGGAGGCTGGGCTGACTGACATCATGCACATGATTAAATTTCGGTACCTCCTCTCAAGAAAGTTCTGATGTGAAAACTAATCTGTTTTCATAAAATTATTACTGGATATTAGCAAACCAATATTACTATATGTGGATCTAAATTTTAGTACAAGATTCTAAGGCTAAAAAGGTACAGTTTGAATTGTAAATCATTATAGCGTCGTCATACAATATTAAGGTATATATTTCCCTTCAGCACAGAATAATCATGACTACAGGCATTTCAGTTTTCTTCACAACTCAATTACAAAAATGCACAGTGCTGTGTAGATGACCTGCTCTGTCTTTTGCCACAGGCGAGGCCTTGGAGCTTGTGTGGAAGAGGATGTGCAGTTCCTGCATTCTTGTCTTTCCAACTGAACATTCACAATTTCAGTTGAACACTTTGCTATTTTTACCTTGGAACAATTGAAACTGAAATGTTTGATGATTCAGGCAAAGACATTATTTGCTTTGCAGTCCATTCAGTATGAGGAACAGTAACTGCTTTTTTTCAGGGACTTTGCTCACTGCAGGTTTATTGAAAGCATTGATGCCTATGGTATTCTCTTACTTTGGTACATGACAAAATGCAAATCTAAAAACCCAAACCACCACGTTTTAAGTATCCCCATAAAAAGAAAATGCCGAAAGTCTGAGTTCATTCTTTATACTGTACAGTTACACTTCTTACACTACAATTGAATATTCCTTCGCTTGTTCTACTGGGTTTAGTAAATTATGAGTCTTTACTATGGCATTTTCCAATTTATTCTACTTTAAATAGGCTGAAGTGGTTGTTCCTAAATGCAGCAGTGTGAGGGCAGTAATTCAGCACGGTCACAACTTAATGATGTGAGCAGGTGTGAGGAAACAACAGATTTATTTCAGTGCTGTGCGAGTAGGCATATGCTAACGCAGCCTGCTCAAGGATCAGGACTCATAACAATACCAACTGGTAGAGTATAGATGGCTTTAAAATGAATAATCTTTTATTGCTTTGGCTTGTAAGATGCTAGTACATAATTTTAAAACTTCTGAATTCCCCATTTTACACAACCCTTTGCTGCAGCAATGCTCTCTTTGGAGGGAGGCAAAGTATATAGCACTGCTTGTTCTGATCCCCTGAGAGCTGGATCAGGCATACGAACAATTTTGCAGGATGAACTAATTTAAAAACTTAAAACATGAGTTGAGTGCTTTGAGTAGGAAGGTATCCGTGCGTATTCGAGTCTTTCTACCCACTACACTAGCTAAGGAAAATCTAGGCTCCCACTATCGTTTCCATAAGCTTCTCCTCCAGGATTAACACACCTATTTTGTATTTTCCAAGTGTTTCTAAAATGTGCTTTACATAACAAGTAGAAATTCACTTCTAGTTTGAAAAGCTATAATATACTTCTATTTCACCATGTTTATTAGAGATCTGCCACATACACTGCTTTTTCAATTTGGTTTTGGACATAAGAACAGCCCTATCTGTAAGAACATAAATAGTAAACTCCCTCCTATTGAGATAAATCAGTGTAATGCACATCAAATAAGAAAATGAAGGCATTATTAGCATTGATGAGGGGCAGGTTCAAGGACTTTGAAGCTTCAATGCCTAGTTTTGAGCTGCACCACTATTCTGAGTTACAATATGCCCACTTCAGCAGCTCTTGCTCAGATACCTCACTGTGTCAAGCTTTGCTAAATGCAGTTGTAGTTTTGCTATTCGTGTAAATAGAATTTGCATAATCTGATGGGTTAAAAGATACAGATCCACGTTTTCATATTACTGGCAAGTGGTGGCATATGTTGGCGAAGCAGGAAAGAAAGAGGACACAGAATGAGCTTGGTGTGAGGATAAATGTCCTGTTGTAGAGAGCTTAGATTTGAGTCCAAACATCCCAACATTAAGGCTGAATCTTCAGGCACACAGACTTGACAAATGCTGGCTCCATATCAGCATTGCACATCTTTTACTAAATCCTTTACACCTTTTATACCACGTACTAAGTTCTGTTTGAGCTCTGTTGCTGCAGTTACACCAACATTGCCTGCATAAATACAGTTGTCAGTTATATTGACAAAAATGCAGCTTTCACAATTTACACTGAAATTTGGTAAGTATTTATCTCAGTGGCAATGGCAGCAGAAGCAACTCTTGCTCATTTAACCCTGGCATTGGCTTTCTTGTTTTGCCAGTGCAATTGTCTGATCCAGAGGAATACTGATCCAGAGGAAAGGTTAAATATAACCCTTTTGTCAGACAATTTTTAACCAGATGAGTTCCTTGATCCAGCTAATTGCATAGCCCTGCAAGAAACAGGTAGGTGGGAGAGAGAAGGTGGTTCTGGATTTGGCTGTGAAAGTGATTCAGGGCTACGGGGTGCAGCACCGCCTCTGAAGAAAGATGCACAATGTGGGGGATGTGTTGTTCCCACTAGACCAGCTCCTAGTAAGTGATTCATCAGATGATTTTGGTTTTGGCTAGGCTCTCCTCTCATTCCTGGAAACTGTTGTTTTCTGAAGGTATGTTTCCTTCCATCCCTGCTCACCAGAAAAGGCTGAGAGAGCTGCGCCCTTCCAGTGCTGCTGCTGGCGCTGGCAGACCTCCCCTCTGGAGGACTGGAGAGACAGCACCGGGGGCCTTTTCAAATGCATGTTGCTATGGGCAACTGTACCTAGAAGAATGTAGGCTAGAGGCAGAGAAAGCCAGGGGGATGAAGCAGAAATAACAGCCCAGCAGGAACAGCTCTCATAGTGGGTATAAAAGCTGATATAACAGCAACTCAAGCACTCTGCCAGCAATTGCAAAAAGTCAGAGCCAATACGCCAATGGGTTAAAAGTTAAAACTCCTGGCAGCATCTGTGAGTTTTCATGCTTCCTAAAATAAGGGTGCAGAGGTGCCTACTCCTCTGAGGATGGGGAGCAGACGGAGACGTGCAGAGACTCAGCAAAGCATTTCATTCTGCACTGTCCTCTGCTGTCTTCCCTCCTCTCATGAAAGAGAAGGAGCTGATATCTGCTGAGGGAGAGCTGTGATCAATTTGCTACCTTCCCCATATCTAGCTGGGCACAAGTAATTTATTTTATTTATTTTTATTTTTACTATTATTATTATGATCCATCATGGAAGTTCATGTTTATCTTCTCTTCAGGCACTTGCAGTGTGTCTGACAGGCACTTGTACAAGCTAGTTTAATCTGACAAGTATAGCTGTCCAGGAAATAGGCAGGTAACCTCGGGTGCTACCCTCCACTGAAGAAAAGAGTTAGTTCTTTCCATTGACACAGAAGGCAGCAGAAACAGCTATTGCACACGAGTTTAAAAGCTGATTTTCATCTTCAACTGCTTTGCAATTGTATTTAGAAGTCTAAAATGGACAATTCCATGCATATTACCATGCCTCACAATTGTCCACAATTGTGTGGTACCAAGCCAGAAAACACTGTGAAAGCCAGATATCAGGTATGTCAGTGCTACTGTTGGAAACCCATGGCAGAAGTGTTTTTTCTCTGCATCCTCCAGCTCTCCCCTTGCACACTGGCACAGAGGAGCCAGAAGTGCAATACTGCTGCTTCCATCTCAAAGGCCTCCTGGACAAACAAGTCATTGATTTTTCTTAATTTAGTATCCCATTCTGTTGCTGTTGCCTTTCACATCCCACATCCAAGATGAAGTATTACCTTGCTTGCCTGTTTTACCTTTCCTTAGTCCCGTTGCTGGCAGAGGTCCAGCCAGCTCAGAAGGAGGGGGCTGAATGAGAACATTGCACAGCCAGGCTCCTTTGGGACACACTTGTCCAGATTAGAGGCCATCCACCTCTCCTTTATACAAAGGCAGTTTGGCTAAATACACCTTTTTTTTTTTTTTTCAAATATAGCAAATTACTCACTTTTTAAACACAAACTTAAATGAGAGCAAAGTCTTCTGGGATCTCATTTAGCCAAACATTATTCATATGCAGCTTTGAGTTTCACACATTATGACATTTGTTTCTAAGGCAAGAAATCAATTGCAAAGATACACAAGAACTTACCCTGAAATTTGCAAGGAGCTTTTAAATTTCATATAATTTATTTTAGTCTTCTCTTTCCCAGAGGATATAAGCAAGATCTATGAGAAGTGATAGAGAAATAGTCATTGCCAATTTATATTTCATTACCATTTTTTTCAACAGAGGATGATTTTTATCCAAGTCCAACTTTAATAATAAAACCTCAATCGTATCAGGAACTATCACATCTGCAGGTCTTCTAATATCAATATACAGGTACAGTAAGGAGTCTGCTAGCACCTCATGGAAAAACCTGTGACATCTTCTAATTAGGTATGATTCTAAATTAAGACATCATCCAGTTTCCTGACCCTGTTTTTTCTCTTCTCACATTGATATAGGCATAGTTTGCTAGAAACAAACAACCTCGATTTTTTAAGATTTTAAGCTTCTCTTCCCTGCTATTTATATGCACGTAATCTAACTGGAACACTGCAAGAGAAAATCATAGCTTTAAATAGGAAACATAGAACAGGACAAGATTTCCCTTTAAAGAAGAGGTACAACACATATATATCCACAGATGAAGCACTGTGTCTATGAAACACCTTCCTCTGTGCAACATGGGAAAGTATTGAAGAAACTGACAGAATGTCCAAATACTGACAAATAAAATTTATCCTTTAATATTCCCTTAAAAGAGCTGTATTTTGGTTTAGTACACTTGATGTGATCAAATTTTTGACACCTATAATTAAGAAGTAATATCTAACATTTCCCATGGTGAAAAAAGTGAACAATTCCATTAATATAATCTGGGTCCTGCCAATTTAAAGTAATAAGATGCAGGAAACTGCTGGGTTTACTCCTCATGGAATGTTAAGCATATCTTCATGGGCAATGGATACTTTTGAGTCTGATTCCTACATCCTAAAACTCCTCTTTTTCTGACAATATTTTTTCCTGCCTTCCAGGCTGAATCTCACTTAAGGACAATGAGCAATACTGAACTGCTAGAAAAAGATGCTTCCTTTTAGCTTGACAGATAGAAATTAAAACCTTGCAATGAAATGTGCCCAGATGGTGTGGGGCTTCTGCCTTGAAAAAGTGAAGTGGTGACAGGAAACAGGAACTTCAACTCTTTCAAAAAGAAAAACAGTTGTTGATAGCACATGCAAATAAGAAGTGAGTGTGCAATGTGGGCAGTGAAGCTGAGTCTCAAACACACAGGCATCCCCTTGTGTTTCTCACCCAAAGGTGAATGTCTGAAATTATTGTCAGTGCTTTCAAAAACTTACACATTTGTTTAGTTTATCCTATAGTGGGAAATTACCGGCTGGAAGCCGTGACAAATTGAACTACATGGGTGTATCTTAGAAAGACAGCTGAATAAACCAAAAGGTAGTTATTCAACCCCACTGATAATTTTTAGCGCACTTTCAGTTACAATGCATCAGTCTGAAATTTCTTTCAGTTATACAGAAATATGATGCTCTGGGTTTTTTTTTTCCCAAATAGGTTAAGTTGATCCTGATAAAATCACCATTGGTTCTCCCAGAGATAAATTTTTTCCCCATAATTAAAAAAAAAACAATTCAAAAGTCAAGCATTTCTTTTTCTTCTTCAATGTTAATAACGCAGTCATAGACCACTGAATGTAAGAAAAACAACAACAGAGCATTTCAGAAATTGGCATTTGTGGCGTTTCTGAAGGTTTTTTCAGTTATTTTGCAGTTGGTGGAAAGAGGTATGAGCTCTGGGTTTATATCTGTGCGGATTCTCATGCAGTAATACACACTGCCATAATATTTTGGCTACAAACACTACAGAAAAATGATTTAAAAATATTTCTATTAAATAACCACTGTGTATGCCATAATAATGCATTCAGCAACATATGAAATGGTAATTAAAAGCTAGAATAAAACATGAAATTAGATTCCTTTCTATTATCTAGACTGCTCTGTAGAAAAATAGTTTCTGCAGAGCAACGTCTCATGTATTACACTGCCTAGAATATGTATATGGGAAATATGTTTTTCCTATGTATCGTATGAAGTTCAGAAAACATGGCAAATAAAAAAAGGAAAAACTGTTCATGTCTGAAAGAGAAGATATTATGCAAGATAGAAGATCATGTTTAAAGCAATAACATTATTTAGATTAAGAAAAATAATACATAGTTGTTTACTTTCAGTTATATCAGTATTCTTTCAGGCAATTCTTCTTGACATTGTGAAAGTAATGAAATTTCCATCAGGCAAAATCACCGTTCTCAATAAATTCTGAATGAAAGAATCCCTAACTTTAAATACTGATAGAGAAATTATGCCGCAAATACAACAGCTAAACTGAACCATTGAAACCCTAAACTGGCCAAATCATACAAAGCAATTTACTAGATTAGCTGTCTCTAAAATCAGGTTTCCATTCCTCTTGCAGTGACAAAAGCATCACACACCCTCCTTTTCCATAAATTAGAATGAACTCAAGACTTTCCTTGGAAAACAAGTCTTGTGATGCTCTGCTATTCCCATTACTCTTTCCTAAACCTTTATTCTCTCCCTTCAAGAGCAAGAGTCACTAACACTCAATACGATGTAGTTGCCAGAGGAGCTTCTCGATACTTCTCGATATCTCGCTGTTGAGATGGCTAAAAATAAGCCCTGGATCTTTTAATTTCACAGCCAATTCAGGCTGCACACTGAGTTGCCAGCCCCTAGAATTGCTGAGGAGCATTTCCATCCTGCAAATACCAGCTGCAATCTTGTTGCAAAATGCACGACATCCCATTTGCCTTGACTGAAAAGTGCCTTGCCTGCTAGTGTTCATTACCCAGTAAAATCATCAGACACCTGGGAACTAACCTGGACACACTGGTTTCTGCCTGCTGTTAGGAACATGCATATCTCTTCCGCCAAAGGAGGAGCCTGACCTTCTCTTGCACTTTTCCTATTCTTTATACGTAGTTTGAAGCAAGAAAGGCAAAGCATAGACTTGGTCAACTAAGACTCAGAAACTTGGGGAAGAGTTTACTAAAACATCTCAGGTGTCCTATTTAAAAAAAACAGATGAAGCGAAAAAAAACAAGTAATGAAGCAGGACACTGAAGAGAGTCTGTCATAACAAATGTCTTTCATTGCCCCAACATTACTTGCTCTCAAACCACGTGAGGTCATAGGCAAAGGCATCTCTCTAACTGTAAAGCAGAATGGGGTAAGCTAAATAAACTGTTCCATTGAGTTAAACGTACAAAGCCCCCCTGCATTTTGAGTAAAAATGTGGTTTGTCAATGGCAAAGCACCACCTTGTAAACAGAAGCAGCTAATTACAATTATAGTTAACAAGGCTTTAAACTGATATTTTTGTACTTTTAATAACTCATAAAATCAAATATTACATTCCATTACGAATGTGATTAAACTTAATCTTCCTGCAGTTGTATTAGTAATTAGGCATTTTTGCCTAATTTGGCAGATGTTTAAACTGAAGCACAGGAGGGGCAAAGCCTGTCTAGCAGCTAATGGCAGAACCTCGAGTAAATGCTAAAAGGTTTTGACTTCCATTTCTTTTAAACAGCTTACAGCACTAATTCCTTGACTAAGCAGTTGTCCCATGAGTATGAAATGAATGTTTATCAGGAAAACATATTAAAATACTAAATGCAACAAAAAGAGTCTGCAACTCACATCATCTAACAGATTAATCCCATTGGCATCTCACAGTAGTGCACACCTGACCTCCAACTGATTTTCCACGGACAAGTTATTCTACATTTTCTCCATATAGCACTAAAGCTTCAGTGGCAGAAAGGATGAACTGGAAAAGGCCATGAAGAGCAATGGCCTCACATCTTTCCAGTCCATATTCCAGTCCAGTGATATTCCTACATGTCCAGTCTCCCTGACAAGGCAGCACATTAACCCAGCAGCACAGGTTTAGAGGCTTTGCGTGTTGTTTTACAAGAACAAGTCCTATGAGTAGCGTCTGAAGGAGGAGAGGAAGCTGAGGGGAGACCTCATCACTGTCTACAGCTGCTTGAAAAGAGGTTGTAGCGAGGTGGGTGCTGGTCTTCTCTCTCTAGTGACAGATCATAGGACAAGAGGAAATGGCCATAAGTTGTGCCAGGGGAGGTTCAGATTAGACATCAGGAAAAATTTCTTCACTGAAAGGGCTATCAAGCACTGGAACAACAGCCCAGGGAGGTGGTTGAGTCGCCATCCCTGGAGGTGTTTAAAAGGTGGGTGGATGAGTTTCTTAGGGACATGGTTTAGTAAGGGGACAGGTACGGTTGAACTTTATGATGTTAGAGGTCTTTTCCAGCCAGATGAATCTATGATTCTATGATTCTAATTATATCTGTAGTTCTAAAAGAGACCCAGGCACTGATGTTAAAATATTCCACCTGTTACACAGTACAAGGCAATATACTTAGCGTGGGAGCCCTGCACTGGGTCACAAGCTAGAAAAGACTGTAAATGGCATTACACAAAGGCAAAAGTATGGTTTTAAAATTGCATTTGCTTCACTACTCTTGTGATACTGTTTGGCTTCCCAATGAATATAGATACAGCATTGTGGAGTCTGTGTGCCCAAAACAGTGTAATCCATCTCTGAAAATAACCAAGTAACTAGTCTTCAGAAAGGTAAGGGCTACTGCCAGTTGAGTATAAGACAAATTGGCCACAGAATGTTTCCTTCTCTCTATGTCAGTTAGAGAGCAGTTTAGAACCCAAAGCACAACAACTCAGCTTATAAAAAAACACTCTGAAAAATTATCTCTGTTTGTAGATATTCTCATTAGCCATGCACAGATATTCACAAAGGAAAATTTTACACTAGCCAAACTCCATTACAAAAAATCTGTTCACACCAGGACAACACAATGATGAGTCAGACCCCAAGATGGCAAATTCAGTGACATATAAATGTGCTGTAAACAACAGATGTAAAACTTTGCACAAATGACTCAGAATATAGCAAACAAATACTATATTAAAGGGCTGACAAAAATTGGGGAAAAAAAATCAAACCCAAAAAATCATGTTAATAGCTTAGTTGAGTAATAAGCTACATAATATTTCAGCTACATTACTTTTATGTTACATACAAAAAAATCTGAAAAGATTTAGCATTCTGAAAGTATTCTAGTTGGTGGCACAGCTTCTCCATTAATATAAAGTTTCATGGTATTCCAGAATTTAAAGTAGGATCCTTATCAAATCAAGACTTCTAATCCACCAAAGTTATTACATTGGCTAAAAAAAATCAAGTAGTAGGACCTGCATAACTTCTAATAAAATATTGCACATAGAGTCATAACAGATCCAAAAATCTTTTCTAGTACAAGAACCTTCTCTTACTAGAAGACTTTCCATAGGTGCCTCTTCTACTTGTGACTGGGCATGTCGTTTCTCTCGGCATTTGCAACCGTAGTCCATCCGCATGCTCAGCTTGGCACAATTGCAGACTTTGAAGGAAATAATAGGGAGAGTATCAGAAGACTTTTAATTGCCTTGAACACAACAGCCAGAACACTGAACAGCCGGAAGACTTAACAGCAAGCATCTTTTAGACCACTGCTGATTCAAACCCACATTCTGACAGCTAACAGTTAATAAAATTTCCACTTTTTTCCCCTAATATTCGTCTTCAACTTTTTCTTGCTTAATTTTGGCCCATTACTATTAATCATACTCTTTTTCATGCTAAATAAATCCACTCCTCCCTATGTTTACCTTTTCAAATATTTATAGACTGTCACCAGTTTATCCTGTACTATCAAATATTTACAGGCTGCTACTTAACTGCCTCTTATCTTGTGATTAATATTTACTTTGTTTATCCTCTTCTAACTATCGGCACCTTGACTCACTGGAAATTTGTGTAGCTCTCCGCTGAGAGCCTTTATTCTGTAAAAATTTTGCTGAAAAAAAAGAAAAAAAATCAAAGTGGTCTAAAAAGCCATGTGTGTTTACCCAGATGATATCGTGGGTAAGCAGTTCTGGGCCCCCAAAGCCTCCTCCACTTTGGCCAGACACGTGGAGTTGAGGAGCTGTCCCAGTTTGGTACCCATCCTCAGGCACCATTTATCTCCCCTCTGCCTGGCCATGGACAAGCATGTAGACTGCCAAACCCTGTGCTGATATCCAAATGGGTTTCTAGGCTTCAAGAGACATCATCAGCTTGAGGGTTTTCTAGAGGCTTAGTGCCAGAGAGGCAGCACCAGGGCTGGTGCTACCCTGCTACTAAAATAATGGAGGGTAAGAGGTGCTCCAGGGAAGCACCCGACTGCAGGCATCTGCAGAGCACAGAGAAAGCCATCTTTCCTCTAGTTCCCCACTGCCTTCACAAAATTCAACAAATTGACCAAGTAATAACTGAATTTTCAGGTTTCTAGAAGTACAATAGAAATACACAGCCTGACTTGCAATAAACAACTGTATTTGCCTTGCCACTAAAGCATTTATCATGAGGACGTGCTATTACTGCTTTTAGTATTCGTGACTCAGAAAAGGAAGGGAAATGTTGGGTTGTTTTTTTAAAGAAAGTATTTTCTGGAATACTTTATTAGAATACGGGAGTTTATTTTAAAAAGTCTGTAAAAGTCACTTAGATTTCTCACAGTTCTTTCAAACTTACTGAAATTTATGATATATTCATTCCTACAACAATCGCATGAATGTATTTATTAGGAAACTGAGGCTGTCTGCAGCCTAATACTGACATTTGATCTAAAACTCAGTTTCCACTGATGCTGATTTTCTGGACAACGATCTTTTAGCAGAGTTAACTAAGGGCTGCTCTAACGAGCACTTAGGAGAAAAATCTGTATACAGGTCCCTGTTAAAGCTTGTGGTGTCTCTCCAAAACCCAAAAACAGACTCAGTGGTAAAATGCAGCTACTAGTGAACTTATCCTTCAAGTTGGCCTGTGTTTTAGATTAAATGGCTTTTTTTTCAGTTTTTCTGAATTAAAATTTTATTTCCAAATATTGATTTTAAACCACCATTCACATGTATGTGCTACAACTGCTATCCAGGACTACTTTAATAGACTGTAGCGTTTTTGATTTCATTATATATCCTGTCTGTGGGCAAAGTTAAAAGGCATATCAAGTGCTAAAATGGCAATAATACAAAGTATACAGAGGCTAAGTTAATTATACCGAAAGCGATTTTGCTGTTACTATTGCAAGTGTGAAAGCATTCCCGTTATTTAAAGCAGTATTTTGCAGTGCTGTAAGTAGTCATGCTGTTATTCTCCCAATTCTGTAAGAGCAAACCACCCCTGAGATACTGAACACCCTTTTTTTCACATACGGATCACTTCTACATCCACCTATATCTTTTTCCATGTGGAAAAACATTGCTAGCCCGTGTCCTCACACGTGGATCACAGGTCTGAGGCTTTCATGACAGCTTCAATGCAGCATTTGGACCTGATGCTGTCTAAAACTGTGTGCATGCACTGGCTCTCCTGATTTCATCCTCAACCAAAGAGATCATAACTGGACCTTGAAATTTTCTGAGGAAGTAGTTCAGTAAAGAATCCCCCAGAAGAAAAAGAAAACATCACCAGACTGGGGGGAAAAAAAAAGAAAAATATATATGGAAAAACAGGTATAAAGTAAAATAAGAAAGCAATGGTTTGTGAACTGAATTAGTCTAATATGAACCTGTCTAGACTAGACAAATACATGCATCGGGAAGGAATTACAAGAGAGGACACAGCCTTTCACCATAAAAAGAGATGCTGACTTGTCACACCAAATTATTTTATCATTAAACAGACGTGGAGCTGAGTAACAATCAAAATAGCTAACAAATGCTAAAACATAAAGAACAGGAGATAAGATTCATCTAAAACACAGTACAAGCTATGGTACTTTATATATAATTAAAGTCAAGCACTTATGTAAATTGCTGGAGTCAGGGTCAGAGTGTGCAAAGCCTCAGTCCACATCACTGGTGTGACTCCATCATGGTTATCATCAGTGAATCTTCAGCTGTGGGTTTCTCTCAGCGGAGGAGAGGATTCAGGGTAATAACAATAATGATGAAAAGCATGGGAAATCTGCTGAATGAAGAGAGATTGAAAAGGCTCTGGCTTTAAAATATGAAGAGAAGATACATAAAAATAAAGAAGGATACTTAGTGATGTAAAGAAAGTGAAGCACTCTAGCTCATGTTTTCTAACCCAAGAACAAGAGGGTATTTGTTTAAATACAAATACTGATGAAGAAGACATTATATAAACCATCTGAGACAGGGCTGCACTTCACCACTCCCTTGCACAAAGCAACCCAGAAGTGGGTTTGCGAACTGTATACACCACTGCAATTTAAATATGTATAAACCCAAAAGGGCATCTTATCTATTACTCCATCAGAGTAAGGTTAAGTAAGGTTCTCCAATTGCTTAGTGAAACCCAAAAGGCACTGCAATACATTTCTGCCAACATCCAGTCTGGCTCTCTCAGTGCCCCTAACACACTTTGCCCTGGTCACCAGAGAGCAGACTCCTCCCTCTGCCCTTGCAGGTTCCTTTCATGTAGTGGAAGATTCTTGTCCTGTTTTCCTTCCTCTTTCTTTCTTCAGCACAATCTTAAATCCTCAGTGTTTGCTACCAGATGATGTTTCAAGGTTCTGATCATTCTTGACCATCTCTTCTGGACTCTCTCCAACTTAGTTCCACTTCTTGCTTTTTCAGGGTGCAGTGCCCAGGACTGAGGGGCAGGAACTGCAAACAGTGTCCGAGCAGATGGCAGCAGCTGCTTTGCATGCCTCACAAGTAATATTCTTGGTTATACAACACAAACAAGGATCCTTTTTTATCCCAGCACGATATCTTCTCATGTCCAGCTTATGATCCTCCATAACACCCAGGTGTTTTTGTTGAAAAACTTCTACACAATCTGTTTTCCAGCTTCTGTACTTGCATACTTGGTCTTTCTCCCATGCAGGACTTTGAATTCTTGCAGAACTTTCCTCCAATTTGAGTTCTCATCTTGCCATTCAAAATGCTTGCACTCTTCCCCCCATTATGACAGCTATGAGTTCAATAAGTAGAATCATAGAACGGTTTGGGTTCAAAGGGACCTTAAGGATCATTCAGTTCCACGCCCCTATGGGCAGGGGCACCTTCCACTATGTCGGGTTGTTCAAAGCCTTGTCCAACCTGGCCTTGAACACCTCCAGGGATGGGGCACCCATTATTTCCCTGGGCAAAATGTTCCAGTGTCTCACCACCTTCACTGTAAATAATTTCTTCCTAATGTCTAATCTAGATCTCCCTTCTTTCAGCTTAAAACTGTTACCTCTGGTCCTGTCCCTGCAGTCCCTGATGAAGAGCCCCTCCTCAGCTTTCCTGTAGCCCCCTTTAAATACTGGAAGGCCAGCATAAGGTCTCCCCAGACTCTTCTCCAAACTAAACATCCCAACTCTCTCAGCCTGTCCTCATATGTGAGGAGCTCCAGCCCTCTGATCATCTTTGTGGCCTTCTCTGAACTCACTCCGACAGATCCACGTCCTTCCTGTGTTGAGGACTCCAGTCCTGAATGCAGTACTCCAGGTGAGGACTCATGAGAGCGGAGTAGAGGGACAAAATCACTTCTCTTGACCTGCTGGTCACACTTCTTTCAATGCAGTTCAGAATATGGTATGTTAAGTAAATTAGGTCTTTTTTCACAGAAAGAATTCCAGCATAAATACTGAATAATTTTAATGGGACCAGATTACTCTGCTGCAGGAGCACCACCTGTGCATACACTACAGTGATGACTTCTGTCTGAACAGAGTTTTGCAGCCAGTTTATATCCACTTCACAGTAATTTAATCTAAACCAAGTTTATGCAGGATATGCATGAACAGCTATGTGAGGCAGTAGCAAAATTTACGCTAAAATGATGATCTCTCTGCTTTCCCAATGAAAAGTCCCATTACCTTGTCATGGAAAGAAATTAATTCACACAAGCCATCACTCATACACCAGCTCTTGAGGTTTTGCGCCTCATTTCCTTCCTCCTCAAGTTTTCTCAGCTTATAGGAAAGAAAGTAATTTTCTTTCTTTTCCATTTGCTGTCAGTATATCAGCATATATATATATACATATTTAGCCTGAAACGTATTTCTGCTGTTCTGTATTCCACAAAAAGTGGGAAATAAAGAAAACATCCAGTCCATAGAGGAAAGATTCTGGCTGTAAAGGTAGTTCCTGTAGACGCAGGGATTCAAACTTCAGGCTCCCTTTTCCCCTGACTTCATTATTAAAGTGGACTACAAACAGGCAATACACCACAGTAAACTTGTCTTTTCTTGAAATGGTCTAAAATTGGAATTATCTAGAATGAAAAATTCTGAAGTGTAACTGTAACTAGATAGGAATTTCCAGGGCAAAAAAGATTCTGAGAAGCAAAAGACAATTATTCACACAAAGTCAATAAAAAAAAAAGCCAAAAATGGTTAACTAGGTGAATAAGCTAGATCACCTAGCATGCCCACCTCCCTTGTCTGATTCTCAGACTTGTTCTTTCTTCTTCCTACTGGAGGGTCACTGTTCATAAAAAAAAAAAAATCCAGCACTTTTTTTTTCTATAAAAGAATCTTATTTTTTAAAAGGATATGTTCTAATTATTTCAATAGAATATCCCTCCCCTCTTCAATTTAATCCCAGGAATAAACAGCTCAGCTGTAACCAAGCCCTTCGAATCAATGAACAGGCTCCAATTTATTCCATATATTTTTTCAATCAATAAAAAAAGTTCCTGAAAATTTGGGGGGTGGGTATTTAAATGGTTCATTTTTTAATAGTTTTTTCATATTTTGCTATTATTACTTTTTACTTAATTTGTTTCTTTTTATTCCAAAGAGATAGTAAAAACTGGTGGTTTTTTAAAAGAAAGAAATCCACATCTGGCAAATTTTTTGAGATTATACAGTCTTATACACTGGCTATATACTATAAAAGAGAGGAGAGGAGAGGATAGGATAGGATAGGATAGGATAGGATAGGATAGGATAGGATAGGATAGGATAGGATAGGATAGGATAGGACAGGATACGACATCACAACTCCTAAGCCACGTGGTCAACGATTTATTTTCTAAAATTATTATAAGTTAATTAAGAACACTTTATTTTCATAAACAGAAGTCAGTCAGCTGAAGTCAATTTACATTTGTCACAGTTTGACTTGTCAAGATATTGCACAATTGTTTCTGCTACCTTCCTTTCTCGTGAAGTTACTCTCTGATCTGTAACTCCTTGCTCCATTGCAGTGGTCGGGTAACTAACTCACCAGCTCTCTGACTGTCACTACAGCAGTCACTGGCCCACTTCAAATCTGTCTTTGAAGTCGTTACTAATACTTCAGTATTTTCTTTCTTTCTCACTTCTACTGTGTAGTTATCTAAGTTGCTTAACGTACGTCTCTTAACCAGCTAATGATTCCTTCAGCAAACTATGCCCAGTTGTTCCCTAACAATTTGCCAAGTTAAATTCCATGCTTTCCTCTTCCAGGAAAGCAATCGCAGAATTATTTTCCCCATAGTGTCCTGGTGTTCTTCTAAAATGCTACCTGCTTATTTTCAGTCGATAACTTCATGCTCCTATATTGTCTTTCTATCGTCTTCAGGTTCTTAGTGAATAACTGGTTATTTCATACAAAGCAAGCAGCAAAGCCGTCACAAGATGTAATACATATTGGTAAGTTGCAAACCTTCAAATGCTCCACTTGTCGTTTAAGGATATACCATGGAGTAAAACACTTCATCAGTGCATGGCAAGATGTATTACAACCACCTCATTAAAGGTGAGCACTTTTCTACTGATTGATTTTTACCTTGGCAGAGTATCACAAATGATTTCTTTTTGGTTAGTAGGGAAAGTAGGGAGTTGGGAAAGGTAACACCAGCAGATCATTATCCCTATTGCAGTAAATGCCTAGAGATTCGACAGCACTTTTGCATGCTGCAAAGCAACACGAAGAACGAATGAATAACACCAGAATGTACACCCTCGTGAATATCTCATGAACACTATACATGCATACATACACAGGTGTACATATCTAATCTATCTCTTATAATACATGTATATATACAGTGAACCTTAAAAGCATGCAAACGTTTCCTTCATATTTGCATTATGTCCTTGGATGAGTCATAAAATACACTCTCTGACAATTTGTAAGACTGTTTGGAGTAACATCTCAGAGGTGATCAAGTATTGCCCCAGTGTGGAGCCAAACCTGGAGATACCTGAGCGTAGGAACTACTGCTCAGCAGGCAGCTCAGCCAAAGCCATCCTGTCTCCTCTGACAGACTAACAGCTCCCCCAGTTCAGATGGTCACTACAGTACTGTGGTGAAGGTGGGCCATATCAAGACCATAAATACAAACCACTACCTTCATTTTTAGCAGACATATGGGAAAAAAAACCCCATCCTATTACGGCTGCTTAAATTTTCTGTGGCACCTTCTTTTGCGTGCTTATCTTTGCTTCCCACTGACAGCGGACTTCATACTTTCTTCTTAATTTTTTTAACCTTTTGAGATCCTGTGCTAGCCAAATTTTGCATTGAAAATTTTGTTTCTGGTTATTAACAGGATATATTTACTGAGTATTTTGGCTCTGTCATAATTTGTAATCGAAGAATCATTTTACTAATAAACTCGGATTTATTCAGCTGCATGTCAGTCCATAAAATATGAAATAAAATTAGCCCTTCTCAATAATATTAATGCATGGAATATACTCAGTTCCTTTTCCTGCTCACATAAGTGGGGACAGATTACATGGTGTAGCATGCAAGATCTATACCGTATAGCCAGCTGACATTATATAGCAGCAAAGACAGCAATTTTTGAGCTGGAACCATATGACAGGCTCTCCTTTAAATGTGATAACATTTTAAAACAACTTCCTATAAAACAACTTCCTCAAATACATACACTCTTATTAATGAGAATACAATCTAGCAAGCTTTAAATGAGGCAGCTATGAAAAGTAAGGGGTAGTGTGATTTCCATGACAGCGAGTACAAGATGCTCTTGCAGGATTTAACTGTGCTGTTCAGCTGTCATTTATGAAGAAAAAGATGTCACAAAATCTTGGTTTTGAGTGGCACTAGCACAGCTTTCCTACGTGACGAAGCATACATTGGCCTTGGCTCTTTGCAAAAAAAACTTTATGCAAACAAGATGTGTTCTTCCAGAGAAGTCAGTCTGCCTCTATTCCTGTTTCTATTTTGAATTAATCCTGCAAGTAAAGATGAGCAGTGCTTATGTAAGGCCAAAAGATGCCTCTCTGCATGCTGAGACATTAAGCCAACTTGTCTTCTATTCATGCACTGTTGCTGTGGAGGTGGGATGTAAAGATCACACAGCATTTTAAAAATGTAGGGAAGTCCTGTAGTCCTAACCATACTCCCATCTGTTGAGGCATGGATCCCTTTCATTGAGAAGGGGAAGCCCCAAATATAACCATACTACAAGATCAAACTTGGAATGACAGAAAGATCTGCAGGAAAAAACACTTCAGAAATAACTAAAGTAAACACTAACTTTCAGTATCTTGCAAATCGTCCCTGGCTTCATATTAATTGGAATTCTGAGTTATCTGAAACTCAGATCACACCAGTAGTTCACCTCATTTTTAATGTTCAAGACCATCTGTAACAAACTGACAGCAACACCTCAGCTGCCGCATCTGTCCAAGTGTGAAAACTAATTTCAGAGTCTAGTATCTTGCACTGAGATAACCAAGTCCACGTAGTCCAAAAGGACAATTTTATTCTATTTTTCTACTTAAAATATTTTGTCAAGTGATGCACCTTTCCAAGATTACACTGTTAGCAGTATCATAAAGGTCTCAGTCAAATCATACCTTTGAGCACTACCTGGCAAGCAGAGCTTGCTGATTTTTTGGCACATTTCCCATTTCAAAGCACTGATCCAATCTTACAATATTCCAGGATTAAATAAAACCACTATTACTTACAGGACCAGATGCATCATCATGAAAACATGAAATTATCCATTCCTTAAAGACATTTCTTTCCTTCTAGATCACACATTTATATTTGAGAAGAAAGCACCTTTTATCAAGGAATATATACACTATTAGAAAGTTTGGAATAAATTAAAAACCTAATCCTAACTTGTGTAGGTGAGGGGCTATGATATAATTTCATTTTCTTTTCTTCTTCCCCTTATGAATTGACTACCAAAAATAAAATCTTGCTCAGTTTCCAAATTCAGGACTTTCTGCATTTAGGTAATTACCATCAGTCTCTAATATAAGACAGTAGACTCGTGGCTCAAAGCACATTCAGTTCCCAGCAATAATCAGTGACACTGCCTCTGTCAGTGAGGAACTAAAATCATCATCAACAGTAAGTTTCATATCCTAGTGAGCCAAGCAAGTACACCAGCACCGTAAAATACGCAATCGCTATTTTTTTCCTACTTGAAGAACTACTAATTTCATTGCGTTATGGCTCCTGAAGTGAAGACAGAAGTCTTAGGATGATTTGCATTTCAATATGGAAACCAGAAGAACCTGAGAGCTGCAAATTCAGTTTCATAAACTCATATTGCCATGGGTACAGGACTGCATTAGCTGTGATATTTTCCTAGCAACTAACAAACATTATCAGGACAGCAGGCTCTCCTGCCTATGCCTGCAATACTATTCTTTGTAGCTGGCACTATATCTTAGTTCTAAATAACATTTCCATATTTTCAAAGTTAGAAATGCCTGGGTGAATCAGTGAATGGTTTCCATTCTTCACATTTCAAGGCTGATTATTTGACCTGGATTTTCCTTATTGGTAACTGAGAGCTTCGATAAGTCCCAGGATTACACTGGGGGATAGAAGAGTGAAAATCTTCCCCTGCAGAATTTTCCTCAACTGACTCAAAGGCTGCTTTCTCCAGTAACTCTTTTTTATGGCTGCTGAGGAAGACCCATAGTGTTCTTGATTTTCATTAAATGTGATCACGAGCAAATTGTAAGAGTCAAAGATGATTCATTGGATTTTAGGGGGGAAAAAGCATGGCAGTTCAATTTTTAACCAGCACGTTTTTTCATAGCCCCATAGCAATGACGAGAAATGGCATTTTCCAGGAGAAAAAATGGTGCTGGTAACAATGTCTGATGATAGTGTCTGAAAGATGAAAGTAAAGTTTTGGATCTTACTCATTTTCACTTGCTGTTCAGAAGTTGCTCAAGTTTTAATGCAAGTGTCTGTGAAAGCCCACAGTCTCTATCTTTCCTGCTCAACCTTTACATTCTAGTTTATTTAGAGATTATTTACAAAGAAAAAAAGTGTAGGCAAAGATTATGTGGCTTTGTAAAGATCTAGAACTCATGGGTTCCCTGCCTAATTCTGCTATGAGAAACCCTCTGAATCTCTGTAGAATCTGTGTATAAATGCATACAACATGCAAATGCAAAAACATTCTTACTATGCCTGGCCAGGAATTAACAAAAAAAAAATTACACCCACAAATACATTGCAAACCTCAAAGCTTTCAGAAATCTAAAGAAAAGTGTAGCATAGGAAAGACCTGTACTGACAGCAACTGAAAAAATAATTATACATATCATTTTAGTTGGCTTGCAATAAAATGGTGCTTATGTGCCCTCTTGCTCATCTCTCTGATTATCTGTCAGTCATATACTGCTTGAGTAATTTTTGGAGCTGCTGCTGAGTCTCTGTCAAATCTGAAGCAGAGCTAGAAGTCTACATGACAATTACGATCCTACAGATTTGCTGGCAACAAGAGTTTGGGTAGCAGACAGAGAGGCTAATTCATGTTATTTGAAAGCAAGAGCTGTCTGAAAAAACTTCTACATATTTTGCTTGACAGCGATCAGCATATATACATTGTCCAGCATTTAGCAATACAGCTCTTGATAAGACAGAGCATGTGCTCGCTTTTGTGAAATAAAGGGGACCAGAAGATGGGAACACTTAAAGGTGACTGCAGAGTGGTTTGGCTGAGGGAATAAAAGTAACAAACTAAAGGAAAACTGAGTTAAAGTAAAAAGTAAAAATAAAAAATCCAATAGAATTGATAGAATCTTAACAAAGTTTCAATACACCCTCACAAACATCTATTCCACTTGGGATGTTAAACACTCACAGTTTACTTGAAACCTAAGTTGCCCTTAAAAAAGGGATTCCTACCCAATTTAAGCTAATATTGCAGCTGTGCACTTGCAGCTTAGCACGGTTCATAGGCACAATGGCCCTGGAAGTCAGGCTGCTGGCAGCACATCAAGGCAGTCCCTGACAGTGAGGCATCTTGGGCTGAGACTTTGTGACTGAAGAGCAGAAAGCTACGGAGTTCAGGCTTCACACTTCATGCCTACAGTTGACTAATGATGATGAAACTGTCATTGCTATGGTTTGTTATACTATGTCAAAGGAGACAATGATTGTTTTCCCAACAAATGAAACTAAACTTCTATCAATTACACTCCAGAAAGATTTGAAGGAGATAATCATCTCTAAAATGCTGCAGAGTCGTTGGGTTTTATAGTTAATTTGTGCACATTTTGACTATAATCACTGAACCCTTTGATGTTTCCGGAGGTTCCCATGATGCTGATATGAGAAGTCCTGGGAGATTCTTCAGTCCCCAGATCAACAGCAGAAGGACCGATTCAACAGCAACTATTGAGTCTATTCTTTTAATTCACTCATCAGAGCTTCAAGCCTAAATTTTTTGTCAAAACTCCTTACAAAAAAAAAGAGTAAAATTAAATGGATACTGAAAACTTGAAATTTAATTGATCTGAAAAATCACTACCCTCTTGTCCTGAGAATTGTCTGTAGTTTTACAGAAGACTTCACTTCGTCTTCTGTCTCACCTTGCTGTAAGAAATGCCACTATGAAGAAAATTAGCTATACTTCACTGTTCTGTGAAGAAATAAATAAGAAGAAAAGAAAGGAAAAAAGAAATTTCAGTTACATTAATTACATGTCTTATGTGTAATTGCATAAGGAAAATTTTAAACTCATTCTGCAGAGACCGGTTTGCACATATTACTTGCCCAGAATGAGGAAGTGAGTAGTTCCGTTACTTCAGGGGGATTATTGAGGATGTGTATGATTAAGCATCAGCATAAATCTACATTGTATTTCAGACACTGTCTACAGCACCATCTATTTTAGGCACATTTTCAACACAGAAACTCAAAAGTGCCAGTCAGACTGTCTCCCTTTTGCAGATACTTAACTTTCAAAATTCCTAGAGCCCCGCTGTTCCTCCACGAAGTATCTGAAGCACCTAAATACAAGTTGTCATGAATACCTTACAGCAACTCAGCCTGACTATCCAATCCTTGTGTTCCAGGAGTCATGCAAAGGCTTTATTAGGCACTGGCAATTTGCAATTCTGTTTAAAATCACGAGTGGCCGTGCCTAATTTTATTGCACATAGTGGCCAATGTCTGAAGTAACCAATCACCTGGGAAGTCAGCAGCTTGAACTCTTAAGTCCTACTTGGTCGCAGGAAGGTTTCAAGCATTGCTCTCATTCCCCAGAACAGTTTTTAAACAACCAACTTGAACACAAGTCTGAGACAGAGGTCCTTCTTACAGGACCTGGGCCATGGAGCCAACTGTAACAGGAGGAGAAATGGAGCGTGAACACAGAGCTACTAGGGAAGATATTGTGTCATATCTACCTTTTTATTTTACTAGTATAGCACAGTCCTGACATTGATTGTCACCTTTCATCCCTGCCCTAGGAAAATAAGATTCTTCAGAGGAATCTGCTCATGGAGGAAATGCTCCTTAAGTTATCACATCAGATAGCTGGCTCAGGAATAGGCCCCCTGGGGGCTTCTCCAGAGCTCTGTCCTAGAAGAGCACTCTTCAGAAAAGACAAGATTCAGTCCAAGGCAGCCTGAAAGCCTCAGTCACACCGATGTTGCCATCAGAGACCAAGTAATGGTCAGGAACAAATGAACTAGTAGATGATAAGGAAAGAAGGCGGGCGGGCGGAGGAGGAGGAAGAAAAATCAGATGCAAAGTCTTTGGTTGTTCAAAGCGATTCTATATAAAGTCAAAAAAGCACCATTCAAAGCAGTATCTGTGGGATTCCTGCTGTCATCAGACCACATAGATTTACTGAGTCCTGAAACAAAAAACAAGACCCAGAGAGGCTCTGAGAGGGATATACTTCTCAGAATGGACTAGCTGTAAATGCTACATTCTCCATTTAGAAATAAACTTTTGAAATTAAAAACCCTACCGCTATTGCTTCTATTCGACCAAAACTGAATTCATGATTTTAGAAAAGAAAATGTAATCAGTTACTGGTATTTCAGGGTCTGACCCATATTATAGTACTAATTGTGCAGTGTTTAATCTACTCTGCTGAGTATGTTTTTATTTTACATTGCTTAGTTTTGAGGGATCTTGCATAGATTTACTTTTTTGAATATCCTCTGAAAGTGCAAGTGCTATAGACAGTACATTGCCAGAAAATTAGTAGTCATATTGCTCAGAAGAATTCTTTTGAAATGGCTGTTATTCTAAGTCCTTAAAAGCTGTATTTTATGTAGTTGAGGCTTTTGCTTCTCTCTCTCTATCTATAAGTATTTTGATCACCTCTAACTACTGAAGTAATGACAAGCAACTATATCTACATCTAACACAAAGCATACTGTTAGAGTTTGTCATATCCACTTAACTTTCCTTTCTGGTATGCTATCACCTTCTGCCTTTCTGCCTTACTGCTGCTGGGAGCGTTAATCAGTGAAGTTATTACATTTTAAAAATTGGCAATTAAATATGAAGAGCTGAAATGTCTTTGTAACTCATGTCTCAGGATGCTTCTTCTAAGCAAAGTCCACAAAAGTCTTAAAACGCATTAGAATTCTGTTGTTTAGTTATGGACTAAGCCTCATTAAAGCCATGAAAGGGAGCTACACACTTCTCTGCAGGGCTAAATCCATGTTTTGTCACTATTCTCTGACTTAGAGCCCTGCAAGAGCACAAGCCTCAGAAATGGTGGTGAAGTCCCACTTTACTTTCTCACGTTCACAACCATCAGCACTGTTGGGATTTTTGCCAAGGAGAATTTTAATTTTTCTATGGTTAAGGCAGAGTTTTCTGTCACCCTCCATGGAACAAAAAAGTTCACTTGTTTTCTCTGAATTCAAGTAAAATTCTGTTAGCCACCATAGATGAACTTCACCAGCCAGAACAAACTGACTTCTTACCAAATGCCACAATAGTTATTTGATGTGAGGAAAAGCCCATATTGTCAGATGCTTAATTTGTTTCTAATTTTAAAAATAGAATATCTTTTTTAAAATGAAAAACAATTAGGGAACAAAGAAGTTTCTGCATCGTGGAGCTAGGAATTTTCTAACAAAACATTTTTTCATTGCGAAATAACAAAGAACTAAAGCCAAGCAGTTCACAGAAATTTTTTGGTTTTGACATATTTTTCCCAAAAAAGAAACAGGATTCTGACAATTGAGAAGCCATCTTCCTTAGTGCTCTGCAAAAGAGCCCCTGGGTTCCTTGTGTGGGACTTAGAGGCAGCCCCACTCCGTGGGTCCAGCAACAAGTAACTCATACCCTCAGAGCAACCCGTCACAGAGCCAGAGGTTCACAGCAGCCCAGTTGTGCTGGCAGCTCTTGGATGCACAGTGCTCCTCAGGCTCCCTTCAGCGTAGGGAAAAACTATTCTTATTCTGGGAAGAGGTGTCCAAATGTCCCAATGCCAGAAAGTTTCCAGAAACCACTCTGCTTTGCAGATTCAGCAAGTGGAGTTCTTGGTGAACTTGGCAGCATGCAGAATCCCTGACACTACATATCTGGCTGTTCCAGGTTGCTTTGAAAAGTGAGAAAAAAAATATTCTTGCAGACAACTTGGTGTATATCATCTGTAGAAACTTTCGGAGTGTCTGTGCAAATGTATCTTGATCCTCCACGAGCGCCACCAGGTCCTCTGCTTCACCACACTCTTCTGAATACACTGCTACTGCAAAGTGCCCTGTAGCACTGCAACTGAGCTCTAACGTGTCCTGGGACAGTTCCAGAGTTCAAGTATTTAGTGGGTCAATTACCTGCTATTAGCTAGCTCCTTTCTTAACAAAGTTGAGCATCTGTTTTGTAAACAATCCTGCTAAGAAACACATTTTCATTTTGTAACACCACAGCTAGGCAGCAGCTGGCTTCTGACCCCCTCAGCCTCCTCACAGCACACAGCTGTACCTTGGACCACGGGTCTCCACTAGGAGCAAGTGCTGGGAAGTAATTATGGAAGTCAGAGCAGCTCTTCTTCTCATCCATATTTCTTGCTTTGATTTTTCTCTGTGCTTGTCAGGTGCTGATTCTCTGTCTTTTCTGAGATGCATCAAACTCGTACTTAAATATGTTCTAGCCTTTTTTTTATTACTCATTGTATCAGGAGTTGACATAATTTTGTCAGGATTGCAAACACTTGCCAATGCTCCCCCTTTAATTTGTCAGGGAGGCAATTCTAGGTATGAGACTGTTGTATCTCACAGCTCTAGCAGCAAATAAACACATCACAAACTGAGATGATATTTTTGTATGTTTCCGCGCTGCTCATTTTCATGCTGGATTGGGGCTACTCCCCATGACTTCCTTCTTGTGCAACATGTCCTCTCACGGAAAAAATGATCTGTTTGCAATTGAAAGTGCTGCTGACTTAATGCATCATTCTAAGGAAAAAAAATCATAGATGAAGATAGGCTACTTTAAGTAAGTCATTTATTCTAGTCAGCACTTGATTTACCCTAGGATGGACAGATTTACACCCTAGCTAGTCAGAGAGATTGCTCTGCAGCAAGGGAATTTTCTCCTGAACAACCGGGGGGTGTGCGTGTGTGTGTGAATGGCAGCAGGGTCACCCTAGGGACCCCATCGAATCAGAGCAGTTTTAAATTGCAGCTAGTATTACACAAGCGACTCTTAAGACAGAGTTCCCCAAAAGTATGCAGAATCTGTGATAGCTACACACTTTTTCTGCCCTTTCTCCAGCCAAATTTGTTGACTGCTTAAATACCAACCCAACTGTCTTGGAGCATCGTTGACTCCTTGTCCTGCAGGAGAATTTTGTGCCACCAAAGTAGGTGCTGTCAGCAGCAGTCATGGCGCAACTATAGCGGTGTGATCTAGAGCTCTGCTGCAAGGATTGTGCAGAAATGTGCATAAATTTTTAAATCCTTAGGAAGGTTCTGAGCAGGACTGCCAGGCTGAAGCTGAGCCAGAGGGAAGCAATGTTTATAAAGAGAGAGTTTTTACTCTAGTTAGGTTCCTGGTTCGTGTTAACTCTTTGTTCAAGAAGTTTTAGAATGGTCATAGAACGTGTCCCATTCCTATCCTTACATATAGATGAAATTTTAACTTCTGTGCTCTTTATTATGATGAGATGGTGCAAATTTTAAGCCTCTGCCACAGGTAAAAAAACCCCACCAACTGTATCCACTCTATGACTGCATTTGCTACAAATACTACAAAGTGATTAAAATGCTTCCCCCTGAAGCGGTGACAAGAAAAACAGGCACTCTCTGTGTGAAATAAATGGACAGACGCCATTAACAAATGGATCCTTTCATTATGTTAATGGTTTTTCCTCTTCAGAAACTACAGATAAGCCAGTTACCAACAAAACCTCAAGCTTTATGTCCTTAGTGAAGAAGTGAAATGTTGTAGGAACAAGCACCTGTGTGATGCATAATTGTGATTTGTGAGGGACAAATCTATCATGACTTATCAAAGCAAGGCAGTCTGGGAACATGCAAGCCAAAAGCTTTCGGAGCACAGCCCCACTGCTGAAAGGCAAGCGTCTATATTCAGCACGGTCTTTAGGCAGACCTGTGACTTCAAAACACCCGGAATATGTGTGAATGAGGGATAAAGCCATTTAGTCCGGGTAATATTCAGTAGCACACAAAGACAGCTGGATCACTTCATTTTAAGCAAAGGGTAGTGAGTACCTGTGCTGTCACTGAAAACCAGCGAGTCTAAGCCTGTGATCGTCATCCTCAACACTTGCCTGCACATTGGTCCTTTACAGAGAGGTCCTTTTTCTCTGCAGCTGCCATAATCACTTCTACTGGCCACCTCCTCATTTCTGCCTGCCCATTGCCCAGGTACCTGCTTTAAAAAGAGTAGTGACACCCAACTGACTGCGGCTCCGTCTTTAAGCGTGGGCATAAGATTAAAAGCAGGATTTAAATCTTTTCTGATAGGGTATCTAGATTAGTGAGCCTCAGAAGTAATAGAAAAGAACTTTAAGAACAGTAAATACATAAACTTGTACTAACGGATGATATTTGATGGTTTTTATTCGATGGGAGCAAAATTTGATTTCTGAAGTGCAAGTCTGCTCTGAACCATGACTGTAAAACCACCTAGTAAACAAAGCAGATCTGTTCTCTGTGTATTTTGAGTCATGCCAATGTTTTTTTTCCAGGGAGAAGGCTCTGCAGACAGGTTGTATAAAACATCGAATTTAGCTCCTTGAATGCTGGTAAGATAAAAAATTAATCTTAAAATTATCTGCCCTTCAGTGCAACAGCCTTTCCAAGATATGACGTAAACTTGTAGACTAAATAAAATGTTATTTAAAAAACCCAGTATTTTATCCTTGATTTGAGTTGCCAAACACTTACAATCGCATAGAACTACGCCACAAAATATGGCTTTTAAACTGATTGCTAACTCACCCACCTTGTTATTAACATGCTCAACTTTAAACACATCAGGAAAACAGTTCCAGAGTTTCTGCAATAAAATCTCATCCAGTTAATTTCTTTTTCCAGTACTCTCCTGAATCACCTCTTGAAGTAGGAGATAATTCATTCTAGGGGAGCAACAGATAAAAACCACTGCCAACAGGAACATTTCTCCTTATAAAAGGACAATTTGCAAGGCAGTAAACTGGCTCTTGCTGCATAAATTCCAAAACATTTAGTGTCTATTTATAAGTCTGTTACCTGTTTCCTCCTATTAATCTGCTCTTTCAGATTCCATACAAAGAAATTGGAAGGAACAAGGAACAAATATGGGGAACCTTGAAATTGCCACTAATGGTCCTCAAGAGTAAATGAGGGCACTTAAGAGTAAATGTTTTATGTCTTTGCAATGCTTCAATACTAATAGCTTCTGAAACATGTTTCCTTCCTAAACAATACTTGTCAAGTTTATACAGGGGTGTCATGTCACTGGCACTGAAATATAGCAGTCCTGCCATGAAAGAAGCTGCAATGTAATAGCAAACAAAAACCCATGAGGTATCAGAGAACAGTCAGAATACAGAGTCCAGCTGAAAGCACTTTGGAGGAAGGAATGGCCAGTACTGCTCCCCAGAGCACATAGGACGTCTCAAGAAACTTTCTCATTAAGCCACAAACCAAGCTTGCGCCTGCTTACTCAATGAACTGGGAATATTGCAGTCTGAGATGGACAATGCAGACTCAGTTCTTTGGGCAGATGAAATTTCCTATTTAAAAGCATTATACATAAAAGATGAAAGGAAGAAGGACAGTCTGTATAACAAAATTAACTCCTACTTAGAAAAAGGAGAAATTTGCCATTACAAAATATAAGTTTTCTTGCAACGAACAGCACCACAGTGCCAGAGCACAGTACACAGGCAATGCAAAAGAGATGTGGTGTGGGGAGAATACAAAAGGAAGAAATTAAAAAAAAGGAATTAATCCGCAATACGAAAAAAAAGTTGCATTTAAAGAGAAAATTCTACCCTAATAGCACTATCTTATTATATATTTATAGAAACAACTTCAGAAGAAAATCAGTTTCTGCTTCTAACTAGATTATAGCATTTCCTCATTTTCAAAGCAGTTCAGGCAATGTGCTGGTTTTGCTCTAACTAGCTTTAAGATTTTTGAGCTTGATTATGTAAGTAACTTTATGTGTGTGTGTGTGTGTGTGTGTGTGTGTGTTTAAGAACATGGAATTCAATGTCAAGCCTGTTTGGTAAGCATTATCCTCTACCAGTCAGAATCATCAAAGCTGATTTGTCTGTACAGGCAACACCTATATTTCTGGCATGAAAAAGAGAATCGCAAGTACAGATGTACACAAGGAACACTCCATTTTAGTAAGAAGGCTGGACAGCTGTTCCTGTGAAGTTCTGACTAATCACTGCAAGAAAGTTTTGCAGAAAAGTACAAAATGGATGCAAAATCACTCTTAAAATAGAAAACTTTTTTTAGTCTGCATCTTTAGCACATTTAAATTCAATGTTTTGTTACTTGTTTTGCTTTTTTACAATGTTAAAAGTTTTACAATGAGCAATATATACTTTCTATTTACTAAGTTTTTTAATAACTGAAAACTATTGGATTATCAGCAGAACTGCTTTCTGTTAAAAAG
Organism: Dromococcyx pavoninus; assembly: GCA_033558185.1. NCBI lineage: Eukaryota > Metazoa > Chordata > Aves > Cuculiformes > Neomorphidae > Dromococcyx > Dromococcyx pavoninus. The sequence continues at coordinate 5,237,319 of JAUMJL010000091.1, read as the reverse complement.
CGTCACACTTAAAAATACTCATAATTTCTTCTGTGAGAATAAAATCACAATTACAGTCTTATTACCATTCTTACTGTGAGAACAAAAAACTTCAAGCTCAAAATTGGTTGAGATTGCAAAAAGCCTGGGCAATATTTGCAGTCAACAGCCCCTTCTGATACATGGAATTTTCACAAGTCAAGAGACTGAAACACACAAGCTATACTCCTCCTTCAGAGATGGCAGTGTGAAATCAATGGAACACTTAAGCCACATGAATGATATAAAAATCCCAATCTTATAACCTTAAATATTTTCCTGGCAATCTAAATTATATAATAATATTTCAAAGAATACTATTAATATATAAATGTATTTTTTCTTTTTTAATATTGAAAAAAATCTGTTTTGAAATATTTTTTTATTGTGCTGAAAAAGCTTTAATACATTAACTGATGGTGCATCAACCACCTGAACAAATGGACTCAAGCTTAGTCAGGGAAAGTTTAGACTTGATGTTAGGAAAAAGTTCTTTACTGAAAGGGTGATTGGCCATTGGAATGCACTGTCCAGGGAGGTGGTGGAGTCGCCGACCCTGGAGGTGTTTAAGGGGAGACTGGATGAGGCACTGATTGCCATGGTTTAGATGATAGTTGGTGTTAGTGTTGGTGTTAGTGTTGGGTTATAGGTTGGACTCGATGACCTCAGAGGTCCTTTCCAACCTTATGATACTGTGATACTCTGATACTGTAATGTTTTAAGAGCTGAAATAATGTCACTAAATAACAGTATTATCCATGCAGGTAAACAAATAGTAATCAAAGCCTTTATGTTCAGTACTTTCCATCTTGACTAAACCATTCTAAAATTCATTTAAGGCAGCCAGATGTTATTGAGATTTAAGTTTCCAACCCTTCCCCTCAAAATTTATGATTTAATTAGCACAACTCTCCCATTCTTTACATATGTTGGCTAATCCAAGTCAAAACAGTTATTTTATATTAACTATAAAATAAATCATTATTTGAACTGACTAGTTTTTAATCAATTAAGTCGATATAGATTTAACAATCTCACTACTTGCTATATCTAGACCCTCTTTATTCCTAAAATTCATCCCCTGGACAAATTAAGACTGCTCCCATAATCAGCAAGCAATTTGTTTAAATTAGCATTTTTCTTTTCTCCACCCAACTTATCCTACTTCACAGAATGTCTAATGTTCTCAGCCCTGATTAAGCTATTGTTTTCAATTAAAAAAGTAATCTTCCCTCCAGGAAACAAGAAAACCTAGTGTCACCACTCCAGTCAGAAAACCCTTACTTGCTGTATGCTCCAATACAAGGAATTAACTTCCAGCTCAGCCTGCAGCATGCTGCTCGGGAAACTTTAGGCTTGGAAATCCGTAGATACGTAAGAAACAAATAGCTTGGGGATGGAGGCTGGGCAGTCCAGTGCTGCCTGCAATGTTCCTGTGAACTTTCAACGTTTCCTTTGGGCACACAGACCTACAAAAGTCCCTTCTGCATGCCACCTGCAGAACTATGTTCCATTTTCACCAGTGTTTTATGCAAAAAATGCCTTGACTTGGGTGTATATGGACTTTTAGAAAGTTTAACGGCATTAAATCACTCCTGAATATTTGACCATCCAAACCACTGGGGCCTTCTAACACTTTCAGATATTTAAGACTTATCATCTCTCTGTGTCTGAAAAGTGAGATACCGCAACAGTGGCCTCAGTCATGTCTCACCCATACAAGAAGGCAAGGTCTGGATATGCCCAGCCACCCTTCCTCCCTTTATTTCCCCCCATTCCCTGTTTTTTTGCACGAAAACAAAGCAACTGTAGAGCCCCAAAGTGACCAATGATTCATTTCGCTAGGCCTCTCTTCTCAACAAGTGGGAGATGAAGGGAGCAGTTGAGGGCACAGAGGAGAATATCCACTGCTCAGTTTAAATGGAATCTCACTCCCTTAATTCTTCATCTGTGGAATACAGAAACCAGTATTTGCCTCATGCTCTTTGTCTCCAAGTCATATCGGTATATGTTACAGTAGCAGAAGGAGGTACAATTAATTACAGCTGCCAGAAAAGAGACTTCGTGGAAAGTACTTAGCTCCTTACAGGACCAAGCTCTTCAAATAAAAATACTTATTTTTAGCTGCTTTTTGATGAATCTTCTTCCTTTCAAGCTTTTTTTTTTCATTCCAGCAGCAGTAAAGATATTGTTATATCTGATTTCACTGTTTTAATTAAGTCCATGATCAGTTGTATTTTAGCTTGGTTTTAAGTTTATTTAATTTGAGACATAATACTAAGCAGGGTAACATAACTGCAAATGTCAAAGCCTGGTTCATCCTGATATTAAAATGTTGCTTAATTTCCTGAAGGTTTTTTTAAAAAAAATCTATGAAGCTCCATGTAAATTTGTTACCCAATTCTTTTTATCTTCATTCTAAAAATACAAGTGAAAAATTGCCATAGAACAAGATTCTGGATGCAGTGTGCCTTTTTTTTTTCCTAAGAACAACAGGGATAATGAATACAAACTATCATAGAACCTGGAGAAAAAAGCTCTGGCAGAGGCATAGAAAGGTCATCTCGCCCGGTGATGGAATTAAGGATTCCAGCGCCATTCTTGTGGGATGTCTTGTTAACCGGCTTGTAAAGGACTCTGGTGATGGAGTCTGTACAGCATTCCTAGGGAGACTGCACGCCAGCTTCACCTCACTTCGCATTAGGAAACTTTTTCTAATGTATAACCTGAATTTTCTTTTTTTTTGCAACTTAATCCTGTTAACCTTTGTCCTAGCTGCCATGCACTTCAAGAATAGAGTGTTCAACACTTCTTGTATCAGATTTTCTTATATTATGTTCTCCCTCTCTAATTTTCTTCTTTCAGCTGTGTAAGTTCTTTGATTTCTTCCGATTTCTGCGTAAATTCTGTTTTCTAGATGTCTGATCATACCAAGCATCTCCTAGACCCTGTTTCTAGAAGCCAAGCAGCCAAAATCTGAAAACTGTAATCCAGACAGTGCTTCCCAGTACAGCATATGGCGGAAATAGTACACTGCAATCTTTCCCATACATTTCACTGTGATTTTTAAAAATTTTTTTTACGAAGGCAAAGCAACAGCTGTGGACCAGAGACAGGCAGCAGGTCCCTACAGAACACCATTTGATACGTATTTCTATTCTGACAATGATCCAGTGAAAACTGTTCAGTGAATACAATTCCCAGCTGGTCCCATTGCAAATTAATCACTACCACATTTCCCTTGGTTGCTTATCAAATATGAGGCCATGTCAAAAGCCATGCTAAAGCCAAGGTACCTGCTATCAGTTGCTTATTTCTTATAAACAGGGCTAGTTGTCATGTCATAGAACAACAGGCAATATTTGACAGGCTCTACTTTGGGCAATTTCATGTTGATCATTACTTGACTCATTGTTTCCATTTTGATGTTTACAAATAGTTGATCTGATTATCCATTCAAGCAATTTTCAGTGAATTAAGGTTAAGTTGTTTGGGCTATCATTTTCTTCTTAAATTCCTTCCTGTCATCATCTCTATGTTAAAGACTGGCAAAATGGTTACTATTATAAGTTGCCTGGAATTTCAGCACCTTCCATGTGTTACCAAAGGGCCCCTTACGGCTTTAGTAATTTCTTTGAATATTACAGAATGAAGTTGGGTTGACTTAAATGATTTGATAAGATCTGACAGACATAAGGATGCTAACCCATTCTTTTACTTTCCCCTTTATTACAAGTGTTAATTGTAACACATCAGTTTAGAGTTGACCTTTTCAGCAGACGGAAAAAGGCACTGAACATTTCATCCTTCCTGTAGTAATTTGTTCAGCGCTCTTCCATTTTTCCATACAGCAGTCCCATGTTCTCCTTAGTCTTTCTCATCAGTATTGTGTTGATAAATGAGTTCACATCACCCTTGCAAATAGCACCATGTTTTGAGAGGCTCGACTTTTTATTCTGTTCCTGCACTTGCATATTATTCCTGTTATTTGTCTTCATGAGTCTCATTTTCTATACATTTTCCATTTGTGACTGAAATTAATAACTCACTTAAAACTTAAACATAGAATCACAGAATCATAGATTTGGGTTAGAAAGGATCTTACAGATCATTCAGATCCATCCCCCTTCTGTAGGCAGGACACCTTCCACTAGAGCAGGCTGTTCAAAGCCTCATCCAACCTGGTCTTTTAATACAGTTCCCATCTTCCTTCTACATGTGGATCCCTTGAGCCAGCATCTTTCATATCATTTGTCTTAGAAACTGATAGCTTGTCTTAACTCATTTTTTCTTTGGTTTTGGTTCCCCTGATAATGCAAACTGCAGATCTCTGAGTTTATTAAAAGTTTTGCTCTTGAAACTCCCCGATTTTCTGTTCCTCCTATTTCTCCTCTAAAGAATAATGATCTCTGCAACTTTCTGGTCACAAAAGTTATCCTCTACACTTCCACTGAAACTAGACTGGAGTCAAATCCAGAAAGTTTTCCTCTTAAGTTGCTTCTACGTTTCAAAAACTTGCTAGAGAACTAATGTGCTTAATCCCCCTAGCACGTAAACCACTGAACAGACAAATCCCCTATTATGATCAAGTCATGCCCTGGAGAATCGTGCCAGCTCCTCACAAAAAACTCTAATCCCAATCTTCTTGAGAGGGTGTAACTGATAAAATAATTTCTTTCCTGTACAGACTTCAGAGTGCTTTTAATGATTTACTGATCTCATTTAAGAGAGAGGGAAGTTGTGGCAGCAGAGTTACAGTCAGCACTGCCAATACTGATGTGCTGATTTGGTTCTGTTGCTGCCTGGGTGCCCATCTTTGGATTACTAGGATGGGATTTAATTCACCTGAATTTCAACTCAAATTGCATAAATATCTATGTTTGCACTTGGCACCTCAGTCGTTTGTTTCCAGTCAGGGAAGAGGAACAGACACATTAGGATGTATTAATTCATGTGACCTATTTTACTTATCTTCTGTAAAACTGGATGACTTGAAGATCACTTGAAGGCTCTGGCACTTAGCAAAGTAAGAAAATTTACATAGGAGAACTGACCTGGCTTTTTCCCTAACCTTCTGGGTTACAACCATATGGTTTAACCTTGTGTTTAACCTTGTTTTAACCAGTGTACATGAGGTAAAAGCTAGCCTATCACTGTGTTCAATATTGGGCCCCTCGTCACAAGAAAGACATTGAGGTGCTGCAGCATGTCCAGAGAAGGGCAATGAGGCTGGTGAAGGGGCTGGAGAACAAGTCTTACGAAGAGAGACTGAAAGAACTGGGGTTGTTTAGCCTGGAGAAGACGAGACCAAGGGGAGACCTCATCACTGTCTACAACTCCCTGAAATGAGGTTGTAGCGAGGTGGGTGCTGGTCTCTTCTCCCAAGTGACAGGCAACAGAGGTAGAGGAAATGGATTCAAGTTGCAGCAGGGGAGGAACAGTTTAGACATCAGAAAAAATTTCTTCACCAAAAGGATTATCAGGCACTGAGACAGGCTGCTTAGGGAGGTGGTTGAGTCACCATGCCTGGAGGTGTTTAAAAGATGGATAGATGAAGCACTTAGGTATATGGTTTCGTAGTGGACAGGTACGGTTGGACTCGATGATCTCAAAGGTCCAACCAAGTGATTCTATGATTCTATGATCACATCTTCACCTTTTTTAGATCTTGCTTGTGAAAGGAGTCCCAGGTTGATTTAATTTCATACTTTCTTTCCATTACTTGGTTTGCTTTGTTTGAAGATTTCTACTTTGTTCAGCATAATAGCGGAGACTGGCAGCCATCCTGTCACTATAACTCTGCCATTCTCTTTCTTCTCATCTTTTCCTACATCTTTGCTTTATATAGATCTGTCATATATCACAGAAAGCTTTCAGTAAAAGTTATAATGAACCATTCATTTGTGCATGTAATTCTTTCAAAGGTGGGAAATGTTCTAGTTTATTAACAGATGCAGTTCTAGGCTGGTACCAATCACAAACTGTGAGTTGACAACTCCTTGGTAGTCTTCTATAAAGCACATAAATGGCCTCAGTTTATCTGCAACTTCCCAAAAGCATCAGCCTAAGCACCCCTTAAATACAGAAACAAAGGGAGGGGGAGAGAGATGAAGGATGGAAACATAAAGTGAAGAGCATTTTGCTCTAGAGATGCCCTTCCTGAAGCACGCTCCCAAGCCCAAGGAAAGGGAGTCAGTCCCATCCTCACTCTCAGAGCACACACATCTTCCAGGCTCTCAGAGCTTTCAATGCAGAAATATTACAATGCATTTTTAAAAATTACCTGTAATTAATGAATGACTTTTTTATATACACTAGAGAAGACTTTCTCATGAAACTATCAAAACAAAGGAGGAAACATTCTTCCTCTATTTTTTTTCCTTCTGTCAAAAAAACCCCTCCTTGTTCTTCATTGCTTCTAATCTCATTGCTTCTGGCTGCTGTTTCCTCTTTTTGGCATGGAGCAAGCCTTGAGTTCCTCCTTCTTTTCTAGCTCCACCTTTAGGACCCCTATTGAGTGAGATTTTTTTTATCTTTAATTAAAATCCTCTTTGCAGTCCTCTTAATGCAAATGCTACATCATTTGGAAAAAAAACCCCAAACACTTTTCTGTTCTATTTATACAATGAAGGCCAGCAGGGTTGTTTCAATATCTTCTGAAAAAAACAGCTTCCAAAACAATCAGTGTAACAATTTTTTTTCTTCATTTTGTTTCTTGTATATCTGTGAAATATTTCAAAGCAAACTGTTCCCTTCTAAATTTCACCTCCTTGCTCAATGTTACTTACTCAGCCAGACGTAGTTTTCACTTTTAAATTGTCACCATACATAAATTACTGCAATGGATTTTTATAAAGCTGTTTCTTGTATACCGTTTCTGCTCAACAGAATTCCTAGTTTTCTGCACTGAAACTATGGAATCTTTGGATATTTTGTCATCGCTGAAATTATCATTTTTTAAAGTATACTAAAAGGAAAAGGAAAGCAGACACAACATCCAGTAACCTGCATGTCACCTTTTCAGGCTGCAAGTGGAACACACTTGTCAAATTAGACACTGCAGGATGTGGTAGATTCAAAGGGGAAGAGAGTGGTTGTCACACTAACTCAAGCAGTCATGACCTGCACTGACATTTGAGGTGCTCCTATCCTTCTCGCTGCTCTACAATAGAAGAAAGGAGGGAAATCATCAACATATGATATTCAACAGAGCTTATTGGAGCTAAATGTTTTATTGCTAATTGTTTATCTGAAAAAGAATCTGAACAGCCTGGTGCAATCTTTGCGTTTCTGTTGATGGCAAGATGACAAAAAGTACTTCATATCCAGGAAAGGACTCACAGGCTTAGTGACTCCAGGAATGTAACCTACTCCTTGCATACTCTATATCAGCAATATCATATCAGCCAGAAGGTGGACACCTTCAAAGTGTATCTGAAACAGCCTCCACACCAAACAAGAAGTTCTTCCTTAGAATGTCTCCATCACTGAGAGCTGCCTTAGTGAAAAGCATCTTGGAAACAGTACAGGATCCATAAAACTGAAAATTATGTACACGTAATCCTCCACTAACGTACCCTTTATCAAGAACAGCCAGAACGCGAGAGCTGTGGTCCAAGCAGGGAACTGAAACCCGATTACCTCTACTTATGGTAGAATTTTAATCATTATGCTTTTATTTAAAAGTTGTATGCCACTGTTTTCAAGGAGAAGAAGGATGTCTTTAAAAGAAAATGTATAGGGGCTCATATTTGGGACAGGATTCAGGGTATGATGGTGCCTTCTGATGTTCATGTTTAGGCAACTGACATTCAGGAACAAGAACAATACACTTTATGGGCATAAAAATGAGTTCAGACTCAGTCAAAGAATACCTTTATTGTCACTGCTGGGCTGGATAAAGTGAACCAGAGAGATGATACACTTCATTAAGAAATGAGGGACACAGGTAGGATCATAACGAAAAGCACTGACTTGGACTGCTTTCCTCTACATGATAGGACACACTTGCTGCCTATGCACAACTTTTGAAGTGTCAGCTCACCAAGAGGAAAGAGAAGACTGGAATCTATGACTTGAAAATTCCAGAAACTGAATGAATCTATGAAGAATAAAACAGTAGCTCCTATGAGCTTATTTCATTGTCCCACCTGGGATTACGGAGCCTTGGTTACGGCTTAGTGACTAAAGCAGTTAATTTTGAATTATGAGGACTGCTTGCAGCATAAACAATATTTCAAGAAAAAAATGTTAGTTAGGAGAACAATGCATCTTGTGCTGTGCAAGTTCAAATATTTCAGGAATGGTGTGTTTAGGTAATGGCACATCTGTTGGTTTCTGTGACACTAGGAGCCAACTTGGCCCTTGGCCCCAGAGTGGAGCATTCGGTTCAGTTGCCACCCTTTGTTCACTCTACATATGGCAAAGACAGGGTGATCTGCAGGCTACAAGCAATAGCCCAGCTCTCTTCTTTAACAGACTTGGTGGTCTGCTGGGCATCATCCCACACACACTTTATTTTCGCACAGGTATACCTCCACTCAGTAGGAGGTACTGCATTTACACAGGTGAAAATGAGGAAACCAGCACCTTCTCTGACACTGCTCAGCACCCCCTCCTTCACTCCATGTCAGATGGCTGTAACGCGGACAGCGCAGCTGTCTCACTCCATGCAGATTTCTCGATTAGCAAATGACGCTCACATCAGCAATCCTCCCTGGGCTGCTCAAAGAAGATGCTGTGGCTCCTTCTACCCGTTCTGTATAATACTCTCTGTGGTTGCTTGTCACTCCCTACCATAAAAAACTCACCCTTCGCTCCAGGAAATTTTATATCTTGGGTCGCAGGTAATGCATCAGTAGACAAATCTCTTTTCTCACCTCGCACCAAGACTTTACACCTCCAGCCTAACATGCTGTAGTTTCTTGCAGAGAGGAAGGATGCAAATCTTGATGATTTCTACAGAAAATGTACCTCATTTTTTGAAGATGATGTAATTTCCTCCTTTGCCTCACAGCTTATAAACAGTTCACATGGAAAAGACAAGAGGCAACAAGCACAAACACAAACTGAAATCCCATTTGAATGGGAAAAAATCCCCTCTTTTACTGAGAGGGCAGTCAAACACTGACACAGGTTGCTGTGAAAGCTTATGGAGCCTCCATCCATGGAGATATCCAAACCCCAGCAAGACACGCCCTGAGCAGCTGGCTGTAGCTAACCCTGCTTGGAGTGCAGCCAATCTCCAGAGATCCCCTCGAACCTGCACCAGCCTACGAAAAGGGCAGCCATATCATATGCCAGTTTGAGGAGCTGCTTCCTTTAGGCTGCTTGCCTTTATGACAAGACACATTTTATTCCATTAAGTGTTTTTTTAAAAAAGAAAAAGGAAACTAAGTCCTTTCGATTTTGTTAAGTTATTAAAAGAAAAACAGCTGCTCTTGAAATAAGGGTGTTTTGATGTACTGATATATAATTCTTCATTTGATGCAAGTAAGTAAATAAGGGTTTTATTCAATGGTTTCAAAAAGCAGAGAAAGCTCTAGATGCTGCAAATACTCCAGTATGCTAACCCTCTGCATTGCTCAAGAGTAGTAGTGTCCACCTATTTCCACTGAAACTGAGGATACCCAGGTGTCCGTCACTAAAGACAAGAGGTGACCCAATGCACAGATCTTCAGCCACCTGGGCAGCTGCTCCTAAGCTCTTGGAGGCACTACTGTCCCAAGATACCACAGAGGTCCTTAGATATCAGAGTGCCTGCTGACAGTCACAACCTTACAGTCTAACTCTGCTGAGCATCCAGAGCCTACCAAATGCTGTACCCTCTGAAGAAATGGCATAAACATTCACTGAAGTGCAAAGCGGGACTTTGATCCCAATTTACATTCTGGTCTTCAGGATATTTTACTAGTCTATGCAAAGCAGAAGAGTTTCAATGGAAAACACTGAGAGTCCTGTCTTAAAATTATTGCGCAGACTGGTGGTCAGGGCACTCTGCTGAGACACAGGGATGTTGCTTCAAGTTCTTGCTGAGAAAAAGTTGCCTTGACCTCTCACATTCTGAGACAGTACCACTGCCATCCAAATTATAGGCAAAAGACACACTGTATTCCATGACAAAGGGCTGATCAGAAACCAAAGCAGACTTACAGAGGAGCTCGCTACACAAATGTAGGCTCCTTTCTACAGGTTGGAGTTGGGCACCTGATTCAACCCCATCTTTGGCCTTGGGATCCCTTTCTGGCTAGTCCAGGTAGTCTCCCAGTTTGACTGGTATTTGCGGCTACCTTCTTACATTTCTAACATTTTCATTTATTTATAAGTTACCTCAGTGCTTAGTACTGGATAACACTAAGCAAAAGACACATCAAAATTAGGAGTTACAGGCTGAGCATTGATAGAAATAAACACTTTTGTAGAACATATTCTGAATTACTAAACTGAAAAAAACCCACACTATTTTTTATTAATTCAGTTCAGCTTAACTTTGTATTTTCTTGACAAATGGAAACAGGTCAATTATATATAGTTTTGACCTCTTGACTCAATGCACTCATATCCTGCTCTGATATCCAGGAGACAAACATTTTACATGAATCTTAATTAAAAAGACAGTATTACTCCCTTAGATTCTACAAAACTGTCTTCTTTCCTCTCAAAGCCAAAAATACATGACGGTATTTCTCACTAGCTAAAGCACAGGAGGCGATGCTACAGGTAATGTTTGAGCCATGCTTTAGTAGTACATCAAAGTGGTTAGGTTCACCTTATTTACTGCAGAAAAAATAAATTTACTCTGGTAAAGTACCAAGTAATTTCCACTATGCAAAAGAGAAAAAACCCCATAAATTTACAAAGGAAATAAGAGATGACTGCTTTTACAACAATTTGCCTGCTAATTCAAAAGCTTCTATACCAGTATATAGTACTGAGAGTGGAAGGTTAGATGATATTAGGAATCTCTCATAAAAATACCTATTCCTGAAAAACTGCTTTTAATTGAAGGCACCAAATTTTATTTACCTGTAGAAATGTTTTTAGCCACCAGAAGTATAGCCTGCAAAACGCACTACAGAATCCTTCTACTTTCCTTAGCGCTGGCAAAGTTGCAGCGGGGGTAATACATCAATTTTGGGGCACCATATTGGGATGAGAAAGACATGGACCATTTTGAAAGGGCTGAGAGGAGAGCAAAAGTATTGACTTGAGACATGTAAACCAAAGTCTATTGTTAGGACCCCAATATGGTTGATAAAAATGAGTGTGTGGTTGCAGAGCGTGCAGAACATTCCTACGCAGCACACCTGAGGGAGTCTGGCCACAGCACAACAGCCTTGTGAATGTCCGGAGAGCACAGCCCGCAGCATGAGCTAAGGTAAAGAGCTGAAACACACAATCAGCCTCACAAAGCAGAAATGCTACTGAGAAGATTAAAAAGAGGGATGCCATTGATATGATTGAAAGATTGCAATACTACTGATGGGATTAAGAAAGAATGAGGCAACTGATAATTGCACACACTGAGAAGTGACACCATTAGTAGGACAGAGAAAGAATAATGCCAGGTCAAAAGAAAGGACAGGATGCAAACCACCGAAGTCTACAGACCACAGATAAACTAAAGGAAAAAGGGTTCTCAAGGACATTTTCCGCAGAAACAGTGATGGGGCTCTGAATTGTGGTCAATTGAAACCAGCAAGCCAAGAAATTACCAGAAAGTGTGATGGATACATGGATGCTTGTGTTTGCAAGTGGCTGCAGTTAATAAGATCACAGATAGCCTTCTCTTCCTAACAATCTCATTTATATAAGATAAATAATAAGAACTACTGGCATCAGTTAATATATGTGAGAATTAACTGTATCTCTGCAAAAAGGAGTGACAACATTGTGGCTTTCTGAATTGAGAAAAGACTGAAGGGGCAGATGGCAATGGTCCTTGATGCCATTCTCTTGATATAAAGGATGGTAAGACAAAAATTATGCAAGTCACTGAACTGCAGTAAGGTAGGCATCAGGAAAACCCTTTTTTCTAGTGAGGATAATAAGACATAAGGCTGGATTCCTTGTGGTAGTTGTGGGATCTCCAACAGTGCATCTTAGAAATGGCAGTTAGACAATCAGGAAAAAAAGAAGTTGTCCTGCTCTAGGAACAGAGGTGGACTTTGGAGATCTGGTCTCAGCTCTCTTTACTACGATTTTATGGCTGTATTTTGATCATCCAAGAAGCACACTTTAAGGAAGATGTTACAATGGCAAGCTGCAGCAATTTGTAAAAAATAGGTTTCACAATGTTTTAAGTTACTTTAAATTACCAGTTCGGCAGAAGATTCAAGCACGGTTCTCGGGTCTTACAGACTTAAGGTCTAAGGATACAGAACACCCAAATCTTGATGTACCGAGGAAATAAAAAAACAGCCTGACAACACTTTTCACAACAAAATTATCTCCAGACCTTAGAAACTCCGTTTTACGGAGAGGCTGAGCAGAACCACTGGAAAGTACCAGGCAGTCTGCAAACTGCAGGACAGCAGAAACTTTCACACATCCCACATAAAGCAAGGCATCTTAAAACTCCTCTTCAGGGAGTAAATGTTAACGGAGATTTCCTTAAGAACTGCTGTTGGTTAAATTAAACAACTGTTTCTCAGCGTGCATTTCGCACATGGAGAGAGAACAATGTGAACTGGAGATGCCGTTACTAAGATTCAGTAACCCCATTTGTCACAGTGGTAAATGCACATAGGATCGCCTGTCTTTAACTAAAGCAAGCTGTTTCTCCAGGGCTTTAAGCTGTCTGCAGCCGCCTGAATGAAGCCTTTCTGCTGACACCCACGGGCTCCCTGGAGTGCTTATGTCAATTCCCGGCGCTGTTCCTTTTCATCTTAATGTGCTCCTGTCAGTCCCCTCAGAATTTCTATTCAGTATCACCTTACCCGGAGGCTCCTTTAACCTCAATAAACCTGGGTTTATTCATAAATGAAAGAAGCAGTGCCCATCTACTTGTTGATTCTGACTCAGAAAAGTCCCCTCTGAGCTTACAGCCTGCTAAGCCACTCACCTCCACATCCAAGACTTGCTAAAAATAAGATTCCCCAGAATTTAAAGACAACCAGCGTTTGTTTAAAGCTTTGGGGTGCGGGTGTTCCTGCACGAACCTTGCCCCCGCCCGCCGAGCCAAACTCCCCGGAAACTCCGGCAGCCGCTGCTCTGAGCTCCCGGAGAGGGAGCAGCCGGCGAGATGCGGCGCTGGGCTCCTGAACGGGAGAAGGGGAAAAGAGGAGCAGCGCGGAGCCGGGAGCGTCCCCCGCAGCAGCCCCGCGCCCCCGCCGCCCTCGCCACGCTGCCCGCCCGCCCCGCCCGCAGCTCACCGATGGTAGAGACCACGGTGCCCACGAAGTAGAAAGCGCCGGTGAAATCCCACCGGGGCCGCACGTCGTCCATGCGGATGCCGGCCACGCTGGCCTCCTCGTATTCGCGGAGGAAGCGGCGGAGCTCGGCGAGGCTGAGGTTGTGGCGGCGGGTGAAGTTCTCCAGCCGCTCCGCCCAGCGCTCCTTGGCCGCGCGCTCCGTGGGCAGCTCGATGGCCGAGAACACGGCGGCGCCGCACAGCATGTACAGCACGATCAGCACCGCCAGCAGGAGGAACCGCGCCGTATCCGCGTTCATGCGCCCCGCGCTGGAGCAGCACCCTCTGCACGCCATCCTCCGCCCCGCGGCTCCGCGCGGCCGCGATACGTCGGGCCCCCTCCCCGCCGGGCATCAGGGCGCCGCCCGCCAGGCGTGCGCTGGGCTGCGGGGCGCGGGGCGCGGCGCTGCAAGCAGCCGGGTGGCACCTCCGCGCCGGGCGGGCTGCGGGCGGCGGCGCATCCCGCGGGCGAGGGAACCGCCCGTCCCGCCCCGTCCCGCGGATCCGCTCAGCCCCGCCGCGCTCCCGCCAGTTTCATATCCCCTTCCCTCCCCCGACCCGAGCGCGCACCTCGGAGTGGGGCGCGGGGACCCGCACCGCGAGCCGCCTCCTGCCTCCCCGGGGTGAGGCGAGGCGGGACCTGCGGCCGCTCGCCCGCCACGTCTGCCGCGGAGCCACCCGGCCCCGGGGGGAGCCCCCTCAGCCCAGGCGCGGCCACCGCCCCCAAGGGTCTCCCCGGCGCTCCCGGGGGCGGCACCGGGCGGGGCGACAGCACGGCTGAGAGGGGCAACGAAGCCGGTGAAGGGGCTCGAGAACAAGTGTTATGAGGAGCGGCTGAGGGAAGTGGATTTGTTTAGCCTGGAGGAAAGGAAGCTGAGGGGAGACTTTGTCTCTGTCTGCAGCTCCCTGAGAGGAGGTTGTAGCGAAGTCAGTGTTGGTCTCTTCTCCCAAGTGACAGGCGATTGGACGAGAGGAAATGGCCACAAGTTGCGCCAGGGAAGGTTCAGATTAGACATCAGGAAAAATTACTTCACTAAAAGGGCTGTCAGGCACTGCAACGGCTGCCCAGGGAGGTGGTTGAGTCCCCATCCCTGGAAGTGTTTAAAAGACGGGTAGATGAGGTGCTCAGGTTTAGTAGTGGACAGGTACGGCTGGACTCGATGGTCTCAAAGGTCTTTTCCAACCAGGCGATTCCATGATTCTATACTCCCAACCCTCCCACAGCCCCGAGGGGTGCGGAGCGCGGGGTCACCTAGGGTGGCGCCTCTGACAGAGACCCGGGACGACAATCTGCAGGGGATGATGCGCCCCTGCTATCAAAGCAGGAAAAATTGCTCCCTTTTGCCAAAAGAGGGCATCTCTTTCTCTACAGGTCTGGCCACTGACTCGACAGGTTCTTATAGCTCCATCCTCCAACGCGGGGCAGCCGGAGGGGACGGTGTGCGGAGGAAGAGGCGCCTCTCCAACTGCACTGCGGTTTAAAAATGCATTGTTTTCAGTGTCGAAGAGATCTCGATCCGAGCCTTCTGGAAAAATAATCGTCGCTATAAAGAAAAAAAAGCTAAACTTAGTGATGTCAGGCAATTATTGCAGTGCCAAACTCTGCTTTAAAATGATCGGGGCTAGAATTCAGCTCTATTAAACATATCAGTGTATAAACACACTTTTTTTTTTCCAGTGAAAGACAACCTACATATATTCATTTTAGAAAGCAAGTTAATGAGGCATTCTACAACATTTACCTTTTTTTTCCCTCCATTCTCCATCAATTAAGTTACAGTTAAAATGCTGTGGGAAATAAGGGTAAGATCTCAGTAATTACAAATCTCCCTTAATGGCAGATAATCGTGTACTTTGTGTAAGAACCATTGGTGATCTCACAGCCTGAGGTATATTTGCATCGTGGGTGCTGGTCTGAGCCCTGGGGAGGACTGTGCACAATTTTTGCAGGTGTTCAAGAGAAGATCACTGACTGCATGGCATAGAGAGATGCCAAGTCCTTTGCCCACGTTACACAGTAAACCAACAGCCAAAGATGAATGGGACTCATGCTTCCTCCTTTTTTTCCTATTTGTTGTTATTCATAGGTGATAGTCAGGATTTTATTACCCCCTTCATTAGGCTCCAGCATGGACTGTCATATGGCAATTAAAATTAGCAGCAATGCTGGAAGACATTGAAGAGCCAAAAAAAAGAGGAAGACAAGATGCCAGTCAAATTAACCACATTATGTGCCAAGTGCTAAAGGTAACCACATGCTTCCATAAAAAAATGCTGATATATCTTTAAAAATATTGATAGTTTCTATTAGAGGAAAAAGAATTCCCACCTGTATTTCCCTGCTTTTCCATCCAGCCAGAAAGAACATGAATCTGCTGCAGAGGCGGCAGAACTGATGGAGCATCCTCACCATGCACAGAAGTCTCCTTCCATTGAAGTTGTTCTTGGGTGGCTTGGATTAAGACACTGGGAACAGGAGCCTTTAACTGCTTGCAACCCTGACATCAATATGATTGCCTGAAGGAAGGTGAAGAACATTATCCAAAAAGTCATCCAAGGAAAATCATCCAAGGATATTGAGTTCCTCCTATTATTTACATATTACTTTGTTATGGAGTTGAGGATTTTTTGTTAGTCTTGGGCATAGAAGGAGCATTACAGCAACACAACTAAGAACATCTGGCGTGGTTTTGAAGGACAATGAAGTACACTACCGTCACTGGGCATAAAAAATTGCAAGTTCCCTTAATTTGTCAAATCAGATCTTCACCAAACTAAAACATAATAAAATGTCCAGTTATTTAGTCCCTTGAGAAAGCAGCTTTTTAAGAACATACACCCTGTTGAAGGAAAGAGCAGGTGTGAGTTGATATTGACTGGAATCCTGAAGTATAAAATGAGAAGATAGCTGACAAATATCACAAGTGTGGCACCTTTTATGGTTTTAACATTCTTTTCTTCCTTTACTTCCCCTGTTTTAATTAAGGTAATTATTCTAAAGGCTACTTTCTTGTAAAAAAAGTTCACTATTCCTATTGTGGCTGGGTAGAAAACTTCAGTGTGTGGAGAGCAGGAATAGTGTAATGATTCAGAGCATTTAAGCAAGGCTGAATAAAGAAATGCTGTGTGTTCACTGGCATAAGAAAAAAAAAAGGTTATCATTTAGTTTCAGGTGAAAAAAAATGGTTAAGAATGCTGCTGACGTTTAAATTAACCCCAATTTGAAGCTAAGATCTTGTGAGCCCAAACACTGAATGCTTTGCCATTAACCTCAATACAGTCAACTGTGGCATCATGATCAGGAAACCTGCTCTGTTTGCCCCACTCCCCAGCACCATCAGCACACACAAAGCTCCCTGGTGTCTGTGTGTGTGCAGGCACTTAGTAACAAAAGGATTGGTGGTGGTGAGGCTTAGTACAGTTATAAGTAATAGGAAAAAAAATCAATGCATTTACTAGTTCTGTTGATAATGTTAACTGATAACCCCGTAATTAAGAAAGCTACAGTCATTGAGAATCTTGGTAACATTTAGTACCAAATGTTCAGTCAGAACAGAGCTATTATTAATGCATCAGAAAATTACCCGGAGGAATGAAATAGAGATTTAGTTATTCTCTCGCATTGACAGTGTCAATACTTTTTAATTAAACATCTCCTTTGGAAGTGATAAGCTTGTACACTTAACTAAAATGCATTGTTTGTCTTTGGAGAAGATACAGGAGAGCTGCAGTTTGCTTCTGAGTAAATTTTATGCGCAATGAAACATCTTGCTAGAGAAGCAAAGAAACCAGCCTTCCATTACCTTTGACCCTGAACAAAACTTCCTCTGGAACTTAATAACCTTGATGTTAACAAGCTAATTTGAAAAAGTCTCCAGACATCACGAACATGTGACACTTGGAGCACCTGGAGTAGGCAAAACTTTTCAATATCCCTGTTGCTTTTCATATCTGTGGGAATCCTACTAGATGTGAAGTAAGGAATCATAGAATCATTTAGGCTGGAAAAGACCTTTAAGACCATGAAGTCCAACTGTAAACCTAACACTGCCAAGTCCACCACCAAACCCTGCCCCTAAGCACCTCATCTACATGTCTTTTAAATACCTTCAGGGATGATGACTCAACCACTTCCCTGGTCAGCCTGTTCCAGTACTTGACAACCCTCTCAGTGAAATAGTTTTTCCTGATATTTAGTCTAAACCTCTCTTGGCACAAGTTGAGGCCATTTCCTTTCATCCTGTCACCCAGAAGAAGAGACCAACACCCACCTCACTACAAGCTCCTTTCAGGTAATTGTAGAGAGTGATAAGGTTGCCCCTCAGCCTGTTCTTCTCAAGACTGAACAACCCTAGCTCCCTTAGCTGCTGCCCAAGAAGACTTGTGCTCCAGACCCTTCACCAGCTTCATTGCCCTGCTCTGGAAAGGCTTCAGCACCTCAATGTCTGTAGTGAGGGCTCCTAAACTGAACACAGGATTTGAAGTGTGGCCTTAGCAGCACTGGTACAGGGTCATGATGACTTCCCTAGTCGTGCTGGCCACACCATTTTCTGATACAAGGCAGGATGCCATTGGCCACCTGAGCACACTACTGGCACAGGTTCACCCAGTACTTGCCTCTGTCTAGTATACTCATCCCTCACAAAGCAGAAGATGCTTAGCTATAAATATGTCTGAATGTGGCTGTATAAAAGAGATTTTCAAGAATGAGAAATGTGAAAACTTTTTCCATCTCTTTCACATCAGTTACTGAAGTGTCACTGATAAAGATAATCATACTCCAGTCTTCTTGGGGAAGACAATATTTCATTTATACTTGGAAATAACCTGTAAGTGTATTTTTATTTGAAGATATTTACAAATTAGATTTTACAGTTCAGGAAGTGAGGCAGAGAGACATTGTTTAAACATTCCAAGGGACTCCTCAAGTACAAGATCCACCTTTGGAGACCGCTTTGTGTTTGCATGCTGCTTGTATTCCAGCCTTTCAACAGGTAAGAAAAACACAATGGAGTTAACAGCTTAGTTTTCCAAACTGTATAAACCCCCACCATAATTCAAAGCAATGGTTTTTGTTTGTTCATTCTTATCGGTACTAGAACTGCATGCAGTAGTGATTTGCATATTAAGTGAGAAACAGAGACACGTGAATCAACTTGGGTGAAGTCAGAACAGAGTCAGAAAAAGAGTTAGTGAAAGAATCCAGGAGCCCCCTAATATTTCTCCATTCTAACCAATGGAAAATACTTTCAAGTAAAGGATGAACTTTTTACTCTGATTAATACAACAGGGTCACATTGCCTTGAAAGCACTGCAGCAACATTTAGAAACTGGAAATTAGTTGAGTAGAGATAAAATTTTACTAAACTGAGAAGCAGAAAAGCTAGCATATTACAAAAAGAAGCCAGGGACATAGACTGTAGATTAACATAGGAACTCTGAATTTACGCAGCTCCTTTCAGCCTCCAGTACTTTTTTCCTATGTTTCTTTCTATTGCCCTTCAGGATGCCACTTACAGTTGCTCAGATTAAAATAAACTCAGAGGTAAAAGAGAGGGAATGGTGTGACTACTGTTCAGCTAATATTCTGACATCCTAGGTCACAGTGATTAATTCCACAGCTGCAAAATGTCAGCAAGTTTATTAATGTCAGTAGAAATGTCTGTGGGATTAGGTAGCATCTAGCATTATAAAGCATATTACATCCCCATTCTAGCTTTTTCAAATACACACATTGCGTCACCGAGTGTGTCACAGTGAGTATCTATATATTACATTAATTTTCTGATTTCAATATTTAGTTCTCGGTATTACATCTCTATTAATTTTAATTTACTGGGAATTTTTTTTCAGTTATTTCTATTACTGTATTCATATTTATTTACTGGAAGACAGGCTGGAATATCAAAACCACAGAAAGCCTTAGCAGAATAAAGTACATAGGATTAACACATCACTAATTGCTGAAAAAAAGCACACTGACCCATGTAGAAAAGCAACCAAGCGAGACAGCTAGAATACTGTTGCGTGTTTACATGCCTAGAACGGAACAAAACACGTGATAGCATGGTACCTTTTACACCTCTGTACCTTCTGTAATGCTGGATTTAATCTCCAATGGGGCAAAAAGACTCTGGGTAGAACACTGCATCACAGTCTCGAACAAACTAAGTTAGATCGGTGTTTTACTACGTGAGTCCAATAAGAAACTGCACAATGTTAGCTGCCCTTGACAGAGGGTTTAACCTTTTCAGAATCAGAAGCAACCAGTAAGTTTCCTTTCTTGTCCCAGGAGAGAGTAAACTGTTATTAGCCCATTACATTAACGGATACAGCACTGCAGCCACTGCCATCGTGAAACCAACTTTTCGGCCATCCACCTTGATCTCTCCTTTTGCAGGGTGTAGGGCAGCTCTAGAGTTTGCTTCCCTTCCATGCTGCAATCTCTCTGATGGGATGGTTTGTAACACCAGGTTGGAACCTTGTACAGCTTGGGGTTAGGGATCAGCTTAGTTTCTACGAATCATAAGCAATTGCATTAGCCATTAAAACTGGCTAGGGCTTGATCAAATTGTTTCAGCCATTTAGGCACAGAAAAATGCACTGCTTCATTCTTTACAACCTAATTAGCAGCACTACAGAAACATATGCACATTGTTTGCACCAGCATTTATTGATGTGCATTACAATAAATTCTTACACTTGTTATAATGGAAAACACTTAATTTTGAAGGGGGAGCAGAAAACATTCATCTTCAGCAGTAGCAGGAAAAATTAATCAGCAATTTATTGAGTAAAAAAAGATGATATGCTGAATAGCAATTACTTCTATAGACAATGCTGTTGCCTTTTTTTAAGTTCAAACTACCTTTTAAAAATAAAGAAGCACACACGTCTCAGGCCAAATATCGCTCTAACCAAGGATTCCAGATTCAAATCCAGTTACCTGTCAGATATTCTGCTATGCGTTGGACTAATCTGTTTTCTTCTATTCAGTTTCCCCTACTTTTCTTCAAACAGAATTCTCAAATGCACCAGTCTTCTAGATAAAAAGGATTATACACAGTTGAACTCTACCAGAATTAAGTGAAACAGGAGTGAAATCAGGGAAACTGAAAAAGGAAATGAAACAAAAAACAATTAAGAAAATAGAATATTAAGATATTCTGCACAAGAAGAATTTTTAAATTTTATTCTGACACTTAAGTGTCCTTGCTCCTGAGGGGCAACACAACTAGAAAACTGTGATTAAACAGCGTTTTCTGGAGAAAGGTTTTGTGAAGAGCCTTCCAGCCAGCTCCAATATGTCATGAAGCCTGACTGTGTTTGGACTGCAAAAGACTGTTGCTCCCCTAGATCTTTAGTTATCATTGGACGATTTCTTCAAAATAAGTTTTCCTTGCTGTTCTGGAAGAGAAGTTGTTAAAACAGAATTACATGAATATCTTTTAGAACCAAACTCAAGCCTTATTTGAACCACTAGTTTGCCTCACATCACTTACATCCAGCAAACCAAACCCCCAGCCTTCACTCTCTCCTCACTTCTGCCACAGAGGGGTCACAACTTTGTGCTGGAAAGATTTCCTGAAGCTTCCTAGCACAACTAATCACTTGGTTTACTCAGTTCTTACCAATAAGTTTTGGAAGGATCTTCTAACAGTGCATTAATCTGAGCCCTGGAGAGCTGAAGTTAAAACATACCAAGTTCCTGGAAACCCCAAATTCCAGTTGAAATTTAACCAGGAATGCCTCAAGAGCCAGTCAAATAGAAATGCTCACATACATAGCATTAACCAATCTTAATGTTCTTCACAACCTCATGGTAACTATATTGTTAGTTGACCTTCTAGACGTCTTGAAGCTTTCCTTATACTAAGATGTTTTTCCACTTAGAACTTCTCTAATTCCCACAGAATGAAAATAACTAAAATGAGATCATACTGCCTTAAAACAATGGTTATGAAGTTATTTCTTGGTTTTCAGAGCACACTGCTCCATTTTCATTTTATTTTCCCCAATCCCTGTCTTTTCAGAATCATCAGGGATAGAACCGGACAGTTTCTGCATGTAGGATAAAGATTCCCAGTACCTGAAAGGAGCCTAAAGGAAAGCTGGGGAGGGATTTTTTTAGAAGGTCAAGTAGTGATAGGATGCAGGGAAATGGGTTTAAATTGGAAGGGGCAAAGATTTAGACTAGACATTAGGAAGAAATTCTTCATGATGAGGGTGGTGAGACACTGGCACAGGCTGCCCAGGGAATCTGTTTATGTTCCCTCCCGGGAAAAGTTCAAGGCCAGGTCAGATGGAATCTTGAGCAACCTGATCTAGTGGAAGGCATCCCTGCCCACAGCAGGGGGGTTGGAACTGGATGGTCTTTAAGGTTCCTTCTAACCCAAACCATTCTATGATTCTGGATACAGAATTGAGGGAAGGTGGAAAGCAGAAAGCAATCTTCCTGTATGTCCCATGGACATCCCAGCAGCACTCTGATCCATACTCAGCTCACATTACTTGAAAAGTTATCAAAACCAGATAAAACAACAACAATGATTACTGTGCCTCCAAATTGCCAACACAAGCCAAGGAATGAGCAACCTAAATACCTAAGTTTCTAAATATTTGCTGTGAAGAGTGAGTGTAAAATTCCTCTGCGTTACAGGCAATGCTATTCCACTGTCTTAGCTCCATTTAACCTTTGAATAAGAGACTCTACAATCATTTCCCCAACAATAACTCAAAGCCATAACATTTTTGATTTGAAAAGCCATCTGACAACTGCACCAGAGAACTTGAACGTAACTAGAGAGGATACGAAAAGATAGAAAAGGAGCAGTACTTCTTAGTGTTTCCCTCTGGATTCGTCTGTGACAGCACAGGAAAACGCAAAACCAACTCCTTGCTAGCCAGATGCCATGATAATTTCCTAAATACACCTTTTCTATGGTAATTTTTGAATGAAACGGGGGTAGACATTAGATTAACATTAGAAAGTAGTGCACTCCCAGCGTACTGCAAACCATCCCGGGGAGTGACACTGCAAAATGAACGAGGCAGCACTGGCACAGCTACCCAGTCAGATTATTTGGGATCCAGATGGAGTTATGAAGTAAGACACTATACTACAAGAATTCCAGACTGCAGAATCAGTTTTCCATACATGCCATACCACTATTTCAGACTACTCTTCAGCACCCAAGCCCATCCACACCAATTTAGTATTTCCAACAGTACTTGGGTGTCTGCAAGGGTGAAAAAAAAGAGGTTAGGAAATAACTGACAAAAATCCAAAATAGCAAATTTTAGAGCTTGCATTAGAAGTGATAATTGCAAAGCAAAAGTTCAATCCGATTTGAAATGTACACATTTAGAAGATGGAACAAAGGGTATATAAACAAGATTGCTTTTATTTTTATTTAAATTTGACATACAATAACTTTTATTCCAGACACTGGGGCCAACTGACACTCTCACAGAACAGTAAATTTTAAACCCATTACAACTATAAATGCAGAGAGAATCTCTGAGAACAGTGTACAATTGTTTTTCATCTTTAAGAGTTTATTACGAACCACTGTAAGAAAAAAGCATATAAAAAGGTATTAAAAAATGCAGTGTTATGAGTCATTTATAATAACAGTTACAGATCCTCCAAGAATCTCCCCATTATCAACATTTTAATGTTTATTTCAACTACAAATTAGCCATTATGACAGACATCATAACTTAAAAACCAGAAACAAGCAATCTTGCAAGTAGCATGGCAGGCTCAGTATCAGTAGGTGAAAAATCACAGAACACTGGAAACATTCAAGATGGAACCCACATATTGCCGTGTGTATCAGGGGCGTTAGTGTAAGGAATATTCCAAATCCATGGCTGATCTGTAAACAAAAACAAAACCACACTCATGACACATTCAGTTATTACATTGTAAAAGTTTGATCCTTCAGAGGAAGAGGAAGGTTGAAATTCCCACTGGTTTTCATATAACCCCATGTGCAATATCAGTTTACTGAAAATTATTATTCACCTGTTTAAAACCGTTAAGATTGAGTTTCAAAAGGCCTTGCTTTCCCCCCAGATATTATTTTAAATACAACTATCACAAGCCAACATACTCCCCATCAGCTGTAAAAGAACAGAAATGCAGACAAATTTGGTTTGGCCCATAGGCAGCAAGTTTTATGCTGCATATCTTTTAACCCAATGGAATTATAAATAAGCACTGTGACATATTAGTATTTTTCACAGGGCCAGTAAGAATTCAGTATCTAAACCCTGCCTGGACTCTGAAATGTTCAAATTCACACCTCACTTCTTCAAACATTACATTTTTTTAATGAGCAACAGGTTTGCAGCAGACAGTATCCTTCCTCCACTTCTCAGAATACAGAAGCTATTCTCACTCTGGGGAACGAGAAAAGGCAGCACAGTAGGAGCCCGCTGCCAGCTCTGCAACCTGCTCTAGGCTCTTCCTCTAACCACATCCACGCTGCAGAAAAGCAGCTGGTCTACGAAGGCAAGCTATTATTTTCCTCCTCTTGGGCTACTCCCACCGAAATACAGAGTAAACTGGTTCAAATCCTTTCAGTCATTTTTCTCAAATAAGAAGTTTATATAAATCTCGCCTGCTTCTCTTCTCCATCTACAAAATGAGCCCTGAAGGAATAGTGATGTTGATCCACACTGCATAGATTAAACTAAATTGTACCAAGGATGACAACAGTTCATTTATCAAAATGAACCTACCCATATAGATGATAGACTATGTATACTTGCTAAAGATTTGCTACATGCTTGTCAACTGCACTACTATAGATAAGCTATTGGTTATGATTACTGTTGTCCAATTGTAAGTTTATGGGCTCCAGTGCCACTTGTTACAATATATATGAAGAGAGAATTACTGCTGCAAAAAGAGGAGAGTAAGATAGTGACAGAAACAGTATTGAAAGGATATACAAATTACACAACAACACACTGTGACAAGTGCCAAGCCAATTAAATATGGGACAGGGAGAGCATTCCTACCAAGAACTTGTTATTATTTGCATTTAACTGAGTTTAATTCCAGAAGTACTGCAGTTCAGTACAGAACAGTGAAACACATCACAGCTATGCAAGTGTTTTACAAAAGTATCTGCTTACAGTGATAAGGTAACATAAAAAAACCCTTTAAATTACAACACAATTGAATCCACTTCACTTGAACAAAAACTTCATATTTATGAAGACTGATAGGGATGTTACAAGTCACAGGAATGTGAGCACCAGTGAAAGAACAGCCTGTGCAAAAAATGCCATCTTTCACGTGATGTTATTAGAAAAGGAAGCTAAAAGTAAACATCCTTGTCTTTCCCTGATTTAAAATCATGATACAGCCTCTAGGTGGAAGCAGTAGTTGCCTAACCTTTGGCTACACTGGATAGACGATTTCTAAGCACGAAAAGTTAAGGCATCAGAAAGATGAAGAAACTATAGCACCTAACTCACGGTGCACGACCAAAAAATTTTTCCAGGTTTGTAGGTCAACTGCAGGATATCTAGACTTTGAGTGACCTCTTACAAAAAATGAATAGCAGCATCTTTATTTTCTTAAGTTCTTTTATCAGTCTCCTGCCCAAAAGCCACATGAACAATTTGTATTTTAGATTACTATCTTACCACATAGTAAACGCCTTTCCATCAACCTTACTAGGAAGCAGAAATTCTGAAGGTAAGGTGAAGGACATTAAAAGTTGTAAGAATGGGTATAAAGCATACTTTATTCTGAATACTGCATCCAGCTCTGAAGTCCTCAGCACAGGAAAGACATGGACCTGTTGGAGTAGGTCCAGGGGAGAGCCACAAAAATCAGAGGGATCGAACACCTGTCCTATGTGGAAATGCTGAGAGAGTTGGGTTGTTCAGCCTGGAAAAGAGCAGGCTCTAAGGAGACCTGATTGCAGCCTTTAAATACTCTAAAGGGGTTTATAAGAAAGATGAGGACAGACTTTTCAGCAGGGCCTGTAGCAACAGGACAAGAGCTTTTAAATTAACAGAGGGTACAGATCTAACAGAGGTTAGCCAAACTCTAAGGAAAAATCTTTTTCACTGAGAGTGATGAAACACTGGCGCAGGTTGCCCAGAGATGTTGTGGATGCCCCATCCCTGGATGGGATCTGAGCAACCTGATCTACTTGAAGATGACACAGGTGATCTTTAAAGGTCCCTTCCAACCCAAGCTATTCCATGAATGCAAATGCTGGAAGAAGCACTGAGGATTCCAAGCATCCATTCAAACTTAATCATTGACATCTCTATGACATCAGAGTAAATCCAATCCCATTCAAGCACTCGAATCTGTCACTTGGAGTACATTATGCAGCTTGGACCTATCCATCTTCACTACCATCTGCATTTACTCTGGTAAATTCAGTAAAACACACAGAAGAGGAAAAGAGGAAGACTTACACGTACAGAAACAACCTCAGTCACCCCTTAAAGAACTGAGAGGCTTCAATACCAAATGTATGGGTTTTTTTATTGTGGCTATCCTAATAAAATTTTCTTAACATAGCTATTAATGAGCTTTTAAATTTGTTCTGTTATTGGGATGCAGCAGGAGACAGAAAATGACGATGTCTAAATACCATATGAGCGTAGCTGCTTACTGCTGCACACTGAAATGACTGCCAAACTGTCAAAAGTTAAAGCTGTTGATATTCTTGGAAAAAAAAAGAGGTTAACTGTTCACTATTTCCCTTCCAACTGAAATACTCTGTTCTATTCACAGCCCCACTAGATATATTTTTAAAGCCTGCTCGATGTACTTACCTCCCAACACTCTAAGTCCAGTCCTTCAGTTTTGATACTTTAATTTTTGTCTCTAACTGCACCTCACTGGAATTAACTATTATCTAGAGACTCAGTACCACTGCTTTCTTCTTGCCTTATTTATAAGCAGCAGAACTCTAGTTAAGAGTTAGCACACAGTAAAATGAACAGAGCCATTCCTACTGCACTCCTGCTTTAAGATAATCTTAAGTCTCAAAGCGCTATTTCAGTTATACTCAAGATTCTCTCACAACTGAATAGACTATCACATTTCATTTAAAGATAGAGAGGCCCTGGAGAACAAAACAGATTTTTACAAGTACACCTGATAAATCACTGAAAGGATCCTTCACATTTTGAGATCATGTTACAGACTAGGAAATCAAGAGCCAACAATGGTACAACAAGGTTGTTTTGCAAATTTCAAAATAGTATTTTACAAATGCAGTATATTGTGTAGGCCAAAAACATGTCAGCAAGTCATCTTAAAACTTCATGTTCTGCTAAGTATCACAGATGGCAGTTAAGTACGTACATACAAAACCAGAAGAGTCTGTGAATTACATGAACATGCAATTGAATAGTAAAGTACAAAATACAATTAAAGCATCTACGTGTTCCTCTTCCCATAGTTTAAAATACAAGTGTCTTTTGCACTGTGAGTAGAGACCTGGATGAGAGCTATTCCTGGTTCATTCCCTAATGCAGAAACTGGATTCTTACATAATTTTTCACAATGAGTCTTCCAACACAAAAACGTAGCTTTGAAATACTAAGTGCTCACATATATAGAAAAGTTACAAATAACTGGAGTCCTTTGAGCCACTCTACATATATATTCTCACGTGGCAAACTTAGTCCCTGCTACAGAAGACTTGAAAGGTCTCTTTCAGATTTTAGGAAGGCGCACACTATATGTCAGTCTCTTTTCTCCTCTCCCTTTGGATAAGCATAGCATTTAAAAAGGAAATAATCTTGTGCCTCTCAACGCAAAAATCATACCTGAAAGATCTCAAGAAAGGGAACAGACAGATGGGATCAATGTGGGATCAATAGTATTATTCACAAACAACAAAATAATTCCTGAAGGCCAGCACTATGACCGCTTGCTGATGAAAAAAAATAAAACAAACCCAAAACCTAGTACTGCAGTTTAAAAACAGGTTTGGCTTTGTTTCTCAAAGTGTTCATGTGAAGAGAAAAAGTCCTTTGTACCTCTGAGGCATTTTCCAAATTGTTCTAAAAAAATCCTTGATGTACTTACGTATTAAAGTTCCAAGTTCATACCGTACAGCACATTTTCTCAGTCAGTAAATTCTGTAGTATCTAAATCACAAATTAAGTGATATCCCTTGACTACAAGAAGTAGCTTATATCCTTCCCCATACTAAGGTACAAAAAAACCCTGGGACGGGATCCCTGTGTATAATGTAAGTCTGCTGTAAGACACTTGTGAACAGCGTTAAACAAGAGTGACAGGGGCATCAGTCCTCATGCACTTTAAATAAAATGCTGTAGTTTCATGAGAGAATCAACCCAACTTGTATTGGTAAGAGAGCAGCAATATTGCAAATGAGAAATGACAATGGAGTTCAATGAGAAGATAATTTTATAAAACAAAATAGCAGTAACTCATCTGAAAGATTCTAGAAGGAAATAAATATCTGAATATTATCAAAGGCACAAAGAAGTTTTATTTATGAAGATATCTTGCTAAGTAGCATTGGCTGCTGTGTGCTTGTTTCCCAAATAGCAGACTGGATCATTTTCTCTTTTCCTTCCAAGAAACTCAATTTATATTCCAGGTCTATAAGTTTCTTAGTATATTAGTATCCAAAATACACTCAGCTTTGTCATAACCTTTTTTGTTATGACAGCCTGAATCCATTGGATAGAAACAGAAGTTCAGGAAATTGTTGTATCTATAGAGTTTATCTGTCAAGCTATTAAGTAGTACTATCAGCTACCAAGTAATTTTTTTTTTAATTCTTTAAATGTTTTGTCCTGAAGATGCATCTACGGCCCACAAACGGCTTTCTGCTGTTCAGCTGACTCTGGAGGTGAACAACTGCAATTGCTCAAAACAGCAATTCACAACGAGTTAATAATAACATTTGTTGTGTGCAACATGTACATCTGCTAAAAATTAATGAGGTCCTTTGTCACTTCAGCATTGGAATGATCTTGATCTTTATTTTAGAACTGCCAGAAGTAAAACATGGATGTTATTCCCTGCAGCAAGAGGAAGATGCAAGCTATGTACATCATGCATAGTAAAACTGTTTTGCGGTGGTAATTTAAAGCAGTTGGGAAGAAACAGCTTAAAGGAAAAATAACCAAGTAAGAATTCTCTGTGTAACCTTAACTCTGATCTGTTAGGATGACATATTGTTATATTTCCTCAGATTTCAACTACAAATCTTGCACTCTGCACAAGATGGATCAAATCATACGAGTTCAACACGGAGACTGAGCATCATACATCTATCCTGAAAAATAACAACCAAAATAAAGGGCATTTTTAAATTCCTGGGTTGACCAACTATTGAAGCAAAATATTGACCATCTGGTGAATTTGCCATCTCATGACGATGCTCTTAAATAATAATCTGAAGTATATTTTGGAAGATCCCTCTCAGGTAAACACAATCTCAAAGAAATTGGCTAGTAACACATGGCAAATCAGATCAGACTATCTAGTGGCTCCTTCTGGTCTTCAAGTCTGCAATCCTATCAAAACAGTACACAGAAGTGGTCAAACTAAATGGTGACTAACTCAAGCTTCCTCTCATACAGAATGTTAATATATTCATGGTCATTACAAAAAGCTTGACGAAAAACAGGCTTTGCTTTTCACTCAGATGTTATACTTGGAATCTGGGGGAGCATCTGAGGAAGTGTCTGATGTCAAGCTATTTTAAGAGAGCTTCAATCTCAAATTGCAGGTTTACCAGTCAATAACAACGCTTTTGGTTCCACCTAGGAAGAAAATGAATGCCAACATAGACTAAGAGTGGTTCTAAACCCCACTCCTCACTACCCACCCTGGTGTAAGAACTACAATGACAACATATACTTGCTGCTTGAAAAAGTGGAACACTAAACTTATACACATACTCAGGTTTACATTTGCCATTTCACTTATTTAACACTCAATATTTTCTAGTCAATGAAAACACTAAAACCAAGACTAACTTCTAGTTGTCATCTCAGAAGAACAGGCATTCTCCTAGAGTTTGTACCATATTAAGCATACTGAAAGGATTTAAATTTGTTTTACCTAAGTTTGAGTTTTAGAATAAAACCCACTGACTAGCAAGGCAAACTGGGCAAAGGTGGACAATTTTTCTCTATTTTATTCCTCTCCGTTATATGAGGTGAGGGGGAAAAGTAGGCCAGGGATCAAATTATTTCATTACCATTGAACTTAATGGATTTTAAAAGATTGTGGATCAGCCTCAAATTATTATAACAGAAACTAGACAGATTATTCACGTCATGTACCAATGAGTTTATCATTGCATGTCCTGAGAATTATTTTATTGCTTTTCAAGATTCAAAATGCATTTACTTCATTATAACAATTTTCAAACTGGATGTTCAGTTCCATCTGATGAACACTAATTAATATGACAAAAAAGCCATTGTGACAGAATGATAAAGAATCTCAGCAGTTAAATTATTTCCACAAACTAAGAACTTGCTTTCCTTTAATTTTGTACATTGAATAATAATATAATTCTGTAATGTTACGTACGTCTGATCCAAGATTTGGACTCGCTCAAGTACAGCTGTTTTGGTATAGCTATCATCTACTTAGAACTCTACATGGCAAATGTATGGCTCTGCTCCTGACCATCTGTTCACTATTCCGCCTGTTTCTCCTCCCTCCTGCTGCTGATAGGATTTTTCTGATTATAATGAAAGTGATGTGTACTTTGTTTTCCCATGACTAGAGAATCTGAGTTCATGGAAAATCGCCTGGAGCTTTTTCTCCTTCAGTTACAGGGATCAGTCAATATGATTCTTCAGGGAAAGGATAATAATTAGCATTTCTGCTTCTCAAGATTTTATTAAATAAATCTATTTATATCACACTCCAAAGACTTTGGACTTTGATAATCTGTCCTTAACAATACAGCTATGTTATCAGCCTATCCCATAACATGAAAATTCCTTAAACATCTTTTCTACAAGGAGGCTGAGGAACCGAAACAGAATATTCAAAGGGATGTGAAAAAGCATAGGCAGCTGACTTTGTTTCCATTGCCAAAGCCTAGACAACTATTTTAGACATCTGTTCATATCATGGGAGAAAGCTGAGACCCAAAAGCTGAGTTACAGACAAATGAGTTCTCTGCAGACATAAGCTTTCCATGCAAAAAGTGAAAAAAGTTATTTGGAAAAAAAAAATCTTTACATTTAATTGAAACATGCATAAAACTTATTGACACAGTAGGTTAAATGCAGGAATTAAAACAACAGGATTAATTATACAACTACATTCTTGTACGAGGAAGATAGTATATGTGACACATTTGACAATATAGAATCTAATTTTTAATCTTTGTTTTAAAATATCAAAAAATTTAAGTATAACCTTTTAGAAAAACCTTCCAAAACGCATCAGTCTGAGCATCAGTTGCCAAGCAGACAGTGCATACGCATCCCAGAGCACAGCAGTTAAAACTAGCTTTATGTAAGAATTCATCCACAACTGCAGACGTTCATAGCACTTACTAGAACATCAGCTAATATCTGACTCCTTAACATTCTTAAGAGTTGAAAGCCAGGTCAGTAATAAATGACAGTATGAATATATTCTTCCGCTTTAGTTAGCTAGTAACCCAGGCACAACCCCTGCCACTCCTCCCTGAAACAACATTAAGAGCACTTAGACAACATGTTTTATACTAAATAAAACTTGATAATAAATTGTGTTATCATTTCTGCACTGAGTTTTTTTTTCTTTGGGAAACCGAAGTAAAATTTAAGAGTTTTCAGGTAATTAGTAAGCTCTTAAAGGAGAAAAAACATCTTTGCAAGCCACAAAAGTAACACACATCATATAGAAAAGCAGAATGCCAGGCTGTATAGCTGGCACCATGCTCAAGATTTTGGCTTCTATGGTCACCAATCGACCTGTGAGAAACCAGGTTTGTTGGGAGCTAATGGGACTCAACTAGCCAAGCAGGGCAAGAGCCTCTTTGCCAACAAGCTGGACAGACTTGTAAGCAGGACTTTAATCTAGATTCAGAGGCAGAAAAAAATTGAGTTTTGAGCAACACAAGAGCCAGGGGCTGCAGATACAACAGGCAAATACTGTGAAAAGATGCAAAAGAATTGAGGCTTGAGCCTCTTTTAAAAAGATGTCGTGGTCAACAGCCCAGCTGAAATGCCTTTAAACGAATGCACACAGCATGAATAACAAACAGGAGTTGGAAGCCACTGTGCAGCTAGAAAGCTGTGATGTAATCAATATCAGTGAATCTTGTTGAACCACGTGACTGGAGCACTGCAACTGATGACTATAAACGGTTCAGAAGGAATAAGCAAGGAAGAAAAAGGAGGGATACTTCTTATGTAAAAAAAAAAAAGAGTGGATTGACAGCACAGAGCTATATGTGAAAAATAGCAATGAAGACGCTGAGAGTTTTTGAGGGGAAAGAAATCAGAGGTCAAGCCAACAAAGGAAACCTCATAGTTGGTGTTTACCACAGGCCACCCAATCAAGAAGAGGATGCCGCCAAAGCATTCTTAGTTCAACTATAGGAAGTATCATGATCACAGGCTCTGATCCTGCTGGTGTACCTCAATCACCCTGAAATGATGTATCTTATTTCTTAGTTTTTAATCATTTTCTCTTCACGTCATTTGTTAGTGCAAAAACCTACAGAAAGATCTTAATTGCTACAAATACTATCTTTCCTGAACTTTTTGTTACACTATTGTTTCAGGCTCTTCTGCAGATGATGTCTTTTTTAGATCGTGGCTTCTCAAAACAGTTAGTTACAATCTTTTTGCATTAGTTTTAGGAACAAAAATAGAAAAAAATTACTCTTCCCAAATATTGCAGGTTGCGGATCATCATTACCTTCAATGTATTTTAGGTTTTCAAGCCATCATCACCCCATAGCAGCACTTACTTTTCACCCCCTGATTTGCATGTTCTAGATATAGGCTCAGAAGCTGAGAAGGTTAAGATTTTGTAAGTCTCTTCAAGTGTTATGAAATATATCCCACTCCATCCCTCCAAGTAGGATTCCAACACAAATGAAGTCTGAAACTATGAAATATAGAACAGACAAAAAGAAATTTTTTTTTTCTGATTTGCAGCAATTTTCACATTTGGTCTATGGTATTTCTTTCATCTCCCACTTCCAGAGGATTGTTTTTTCCTTATATCTGCTCTCTTTCAAACATTTTTCTCTAAACATCCCTTCCCCCATTAGTTCTGCAGAAAAGCGTTTTGATTCAGTAAAGAATAACACATATAAGAATCCCAGAAGAAGAATGAAAAAAAATGTTTTGGTTGTTGATACCAAGCTTGAACAGCAATAAAGAAAAAAAACAGAACCAAAAGACTACAGTTGTCTTCTTCAAAGGCACAAGCAGAATGTGGAACTTATCTCTAATATAGTCATGCCACAAAAGTTAAAATAAAGATTTGGAACATAGCAGTGTTCAAATGACAAGTTACTCAAATTAGTTTGCTTCATATACAAAAACCCTACTTCTGAAGTCTCTCCTTACCTTTGCTTCCATACTGTTCTGGTGGCAGGTCATAAGGTACAGGAAAATAGGTTGCTGGATCGTGACTTTCTGAAGGCATTTTCCCTTTCACACAAAAGTAACCTTTGTCCAATCCCTATGAAGGGAAACATACAGAAGGCAGACTCATTAGTTCTGGGAGAAAAAGACAAACCTAATTCACAATAGATTCCTTATCAATAAGTGTTATTTTAATAAACAAAATGTTTTGCCTCCTGTACTAAGATTAAATACTTCGTAGAGAACCTTCTTGTCTTAAGAACTCAGATTCTCTTATCGCTACTGTTTCAGGCTCTTCTTTCTTTCACAATCTTTGGCTTGGTCATGCAGGTAGGTCCACATCGGATACTCTACCTTCCCACTGCCTCACGCATACCAATCTATTCATAAGTTCACTAGATGCATACATTTGTGGGAGCTATTCTGACTAAATTGCCTAAAGCAGAGGTGTCAAACTCATGCCCTGCGGGCCAAATCCAGCCCAGCACCTTGTTTCTACCCAGCAGCAGTGACGAGCTTGCTCCTACACTCCTGCCAAGAGCTCTTGTCACGCGCAGTGTATGATGCATATTGTGCTGCAGGTGCAAGAGAATGGCAGAAGCCATGAGTGCGACACCCCTGGCCTAAGGTCTCTGCTAGCACCATATGGGTGCCACAATACAACCACATGTTGCTTCTTTTGCATAAAAGTGTACAGATGGAATAAAATTTTAACTATTAAACAAAATACTAATAACTTTGGGTGTTTAGTATTTTACTAAAAGAAAAACCTATAAAAATGTCTGTTTAGTTTCATCCTGACCGTATTAGTTAGATGTTCAGTGCATTTCATGAAATGAATTAAAATTCAACTTCTGATACAGAAGCAAGTCTTCAAACCTATGCTTTTCAGATATCTTGGGTAACATCACCCATGTACGCTAATACTGAAGATTTTAAACTGCTTGCATGAAAGCTTCAAAGACTACACTCAGAGCAACACTGAATTTCAAACAAGGTTAAGGACTGGGGAAAATCCCACCTATACTACAATATAATACAAGAGCAAATAGATTTAAAGCGATTCAAGTAACTCTGGCTGATTATATTGCTTAGCCACTTCTCCAGAGAAGCTGGATCCCATCCATCAATTGCAATGAGTCCTATAAAAGCTCATCTCCCATATTGAGATTTCCAAAGGCCTATTGTCAATTAAAGTACAGTTTGACCAGAATAGACTAAAAGTTCAAAGGCTATCAAGATTTTTATTTCTTTCTAAGGCATTACTGAACAACTGTACTTTTCTCTCTAAAATCATAGAATCTTAGAATAGTTTAGGTTGGAAGGGATCCTTAAAGATTATCTAGTCCTATTCCCCTGCAGTAAGAAAGGACATCTTCAACTAAATCAGGCTGCTCACAGCTTCATCCAATGTGACCTTGAATGTTTCCAGGGCCAGGAAATCCATCAACTCTCTGGGCAACCCATTCAAGTATTTCACTGCCCTCATCATAAGAAGTTTCTTCCTTGTATCTAGTCTGAATCTACCCTCTTGTAGTTTGAGACCATTATCCCTTGTCCTGTCACTACAGGCCCTGGTAACAAGTCCGTCCTCATCTTTGTTATAAGCCCCTTTAAAGGCTGCAATCAGGTCTTCCTGGAGCCTTCTCTTCTCCAGGATGAAAAACCCCAACTCTCTCAACATTTCCTCGTAGGAGAGGTGTTCCATCCCTCTGGTCATTTTTATGGCCCTCCTCTGGACTCACTCTAACAAATCCTGAGGGCTCCAGAGCTGCATGCAGTACTCCAAGCAGGGTCTCAGCAGAGCAGAGGGGTAGAATCACCTCCCGGCTTCTTTTGATGTGGCCCAGGATATAGTTGGCTTTCTGGGCTGTGAATGTACATTGCTGGCTCATGTCTGAACATTAACTTATACTCTATCCAAGCTGTAGGATCCATCAGTCAAGTTTTATTGGATTACTGTTTTGTGACAGTACAAGCATGTTATTTAATTACCACTAAATAAACCCATTTTATTCAAACATACATGCAGGCTGAATCAATAGTTGTATCTATGTACAATCCTTTTGCAAAACAGTAAGTTCTTCTTTACTGAAGTTTTACTTCATTAAATGTTAGCATCATAAATAGGAGGAAGCAATGTTCATATGACCACACAAAGCATAGGATACAAAGCAAAAAAAAGGTGTCTTTCTTTGAGATTCAAGAAGCATAGAAACAGAAAAGGGAAAGCTGCCACAGACAATATCAGGCTGTATTAGAGCAGTTCTAGCAGGTCATGATCCAAAGTAACGGGAAACCACTAGTTATGATGTAAGAAACACTGTGCATTGTTTCAAGGACTAAGTAAAAGCCACTGTCTCTTAAATGAAAGAAAAGGGGAAAGAAACAAACAAGGTCCATGCTAAAGGACTGTGTGAATAAAAATTAAATTAAACTTTTCCAGGCCACAGCCTTTAAATAACAACCAGTATGTTCAAAACAAACTAATGCAAAGATGTAAGACCACTTTTAAAATCTCATAAACAAAGGGTTTGAAACTGACTGAATAGAAAACTACGAAACAGAATTACTCAGAAAAAAATGCAACAATCAAGTTGAACATCTTTACTTCCAATGAACTTGAATCACTTGGGAAATTACAGAAATTTCATGTAAAAAATGCAAATAACCATACTTATGTCTGCAGTGGAAAGAACATGAAATATGCCTGTGATGCTATAGCTCAGAAAGAACAGGAACTGTTGAAGTGGTGGTGATACGAGTTTTCCTCCTCCACTCACAGTAGTCAGGTTTCAGGTGGAGGGTCTGGGTGATGTGCAGTTCTCAACAGTACTCACAAGGTGATGTTCTAATTGCAAACTAAAATAGCTTGTATGAGGTTTGATTACCCTGAGTGCCTGTGAGCTTTTCTCATCTTTTATATGCTGCTACAAGAGCAATGGAGAATGGCAGAGAAGGCAACTCTGCTGCATTGCGAGATGGTCCTTATTCTACCATGAACTTCATATCCGTGCCTGATCAAGAGCACCAAGGTCACACAACTGTTGCCTGACACCACCCAAAACTGACATTTGATAACCATTATCAAAGCACATGGGGTAGCACAACATCTACTTAGGCCTCTACATCAGACATAGTAATATCAGTTTATTCAAGTATCAAGAACTATGCCCCATGTATCCTACTGTGCAGCTCATTGTAGAGGGTACTTTCACAGAACATGAAAGGAAAAAGCACCACTTGTAGAGTATTTTTAATCTCATTTTCTTTCCTGTTATCCATCTTTTATTTTCAACACAGTAACGTTTTCAGTTTTGCTTCATTTCTTCTATCCCTATGTGCCCTGTTATTACTTCAGTGCATTTCTTCTCAGGCATTTTGCTTCCTTCTCATGCTCTACACCTTTGCTTTCCTCCTCTTTGTTCTTCCTCAGCAGTCATCAGCTGTATTTTCCTCTCCTCTGAGGATCTTACCATTTCCCTGATGCTGACCATCAATCTTGTTGGACTCCCTCACTTGATCCCAGAATTTTGTCTGTCAGAATTTAACCTACAGAAATCTTCCATTCAGGAAATGGTAATCCAAGAAAAGATATTTCTTTTCATCAAAACATCCTGGAGTAAGAGTCTACATTCTTTAATGAGGCTCTCTGAGGGGATTCACACGCTTTTAAAAATAATCATGTGTCTATCTTCACACACAAGATCACACAGAAATTTAAGTAAGTCCCTCATTTTGGCTGTTTTGACCATTTCCTGGATGTTGCTCTCATTGCTATTTCCATAAAAAGAAAAACACGAGCATGATCTTGCCTAAAAAAAAAATTCTGCCTGCCGTGTAAATTTTCCTCAGCCATGTTCTCTTTTTTCCAAATTTTTCTTCTGCATCTATATTTTGTTCTTTGACTGATGTATTTTTTTTACTTATGAAACTTTAGATGCTGCTGTGGATTCTATTCGTGCCTTAGCATCATACACTGTGAAAGTAGGCACTGGGAGGAGGAATGGGAGAAATAACAGCTTTTAAAATTCTGCTTTCCAGCCAATCTTTTTTTGCCACAAACAAGGCAAATTACAAATGACAAAAAAAAGTCACACAAGATAGAGGTAAGAATTGCTACTTGAGAGGAAATTAACACCAGTAGTATTACAGTATTTTGATACTACTGAAGTATTATTTTCTACAAGAGTTGATTATTCCACTGGATGATTATGGGTATTGTCCCCTCCCATGTCAGTAAACAGAAACCAGCTTGCTCTTCAGCAAAACTATTTTAAAACACTGTATTTAGGACAGTAAAAAGTTAAAGATGCATACAAACTTTACAGTGACCGTGCTCCACTGGCACAACAACCACAACACTGAGAGACATTTACTGAAAAGAGAGCCTTACTGAACTGCATTAAAACATTATTTTCTAAGAAGCCCACAGTGACAAATTCAGGTACCTAAATCCAAAGTCCCTTAGCTTGGAAAACATGACCCTAAATGTCTTTACCACTGGAGGTTGAAAACCTAATAGCAGTTCTGGGAACACTAAAAGCAAGGTTTAACATCCTACAGACCACATACAAAAATCTTGTTTACCTACATTTTGTTTGTTTCCCCACCCTCACTCTATTTCATACAGGACAGAAGAACCATTTGAGACTAGAGGAATCAAAGAAGTGGTACTACATTACTTTGGAAGTTAATGTTGCAGTCAAAGAGATAACCTACTTTATTTTGGTTCTGGTCTGAGTTGAACCATGACTGAAGGTGCCTGGTCCAGTTGTTTGAACTCAGCAAAAATTTAAGCAGTTCAGTTCTGATGATCACTCCCCACCCTCAATTGCGGGTTGTTTTCCAATCCAGAGTCAGCTCATACATCCAGTCCCATAGGCAACTATAAGAGTGTATTTTACTCATTACCAGTGAGTATGCACCATGTAATACAGCATTTCAGAATCTGAAATACTATTGTTAGTTGTCTGATTATCTAGATATAATGTAGTATATGGCAGACCCAAGGAGGCAATATTAGGTAAGTTCTCAGTTTAATAGCAATTACTATATTTCTGAATTTATATTTCCAAAAGCTGACTGGCTAGTATCATATTCTTCAGACCTTTTAGA
Organism: Dromococcyx pavoninus; assembly: GCA_033558185.1. Lineage (NCBI taxonomy): Eukaryota > Metazoa > Chordata > Aves > Cuculiformes > Neomorphidae > Dromococcyx > Dromococcyx pavoninus. Next base: position 5,199,185 of record JAUMJL010000091.1, on the reverse strand, counting down.
AGATGTAAATATTCCATGAACTTTTATACCATTTCACAGGTCAAGCTCCGTGTATCTCAGAACCTTAGCAGTCAGAAGTTGTAAGGAGCAACTATTTATTTAAAAAGCTTTTCCATTTTTCAAGCAAAATAATTACTGCAACACGCTTCCCAGAACACCATACTGTTTAGGTGATGGGATTCTCTCAATGTGTTTGACATGTTAAAGATAAAATTTATTTCAGCTTCTGGAAAGGAATCCCCAGCAGCTGAAAGAACAAGCTGAACACAAGTTAGAGTGAAGATGTAGGAAGTGAGAAATAGAAGTGGAGTTAGAAAGGGAAATGCAGTTCAAACACAGGACATGATCATTTTTATAAACATTATTTGTTAATCAAGAGAAGCTTGTGATCTAATGTCAGCATCAGCTGATTCTTCCCTAAACACTAAAATTGTAAATTATGACAGCTGCTGCAATGTTGAGAACAACCATTCAACATATTTCTGAGAGCCTGCATTAACACACCAGGCCAAGACCCCACCTCAAATCATGAGTTCTGGAAACTGTTTAAAAACCAGACAAAACCTGGCAGTCAACAGGTGGCAAGTGAGGAATAATCCACTTCCAAATTTGTATTCAGCAAAAAATAGAAGACAAACTGCAGAACCTAGTGGAGTTTAAGATTAGGAATATTATGCGTGCAAGTCTTAACTTCTACCAGAATAACTGTCATTAACTTTGTGATCAAACTGCATGAAATCATCTGAAGAAACAGAACTATTAGAAATCGGCAGCATTAAATTGGCATTCTGCTAGCTGGAGTGCACTGAGTCTCTTGAGGCCTAGGAACGCTCAGTTGCATTTCAAAGCAGTTAATGTAGTTTGTAATCTGACATTTCTAATGGCAAATGAACTTTAAAAATTTAGGGTTTAAGTGTTAATGTATTCCTAGTCCTCCATTATCTTTGCCTAAAACTACTATGCCACACAGTATGTTAAAACTAGACTGAACCCATAAAAGTCTTTGACAACCAGATCATCACATATAACAGGGGCATATACATACATAGATCATACACATAAGAGATTCACAAACTAAGCATTTCAACTTGAATATCAGATGACTGCATGTACATAAGGCAAGAATTAATATTTCTATCCCCGACTACATCTTTGTTATCAAGTATCTCTGCATGTACTACCCAGTAAAGAAGAGACAGCTGCAGTCCCTCTCACCACTTTTGTCCCATATGCACCATACGTCACAGTATCACAGTACCATAAGGTTGGAAAGGACCTCCGAGATCATCAAGTCCAACCTATATCCCAACACTAACTCCAACACTAACACCATCATCTAAACCATGGCACTCAGTGCCTCATCCAGTCTCCCCTTAAACACCTCCAGGGCTGGCGACTCCACCACCTCCCTGGGCAGCGCATTCCAAAGGCCAATCACCCTTTCAGTGAAGAACTTTTTCCTACCATCAAGTCTAAACTTTCCCTGACAAAGCTTGAGTCCATGCCCTCTAGTTCTGTCACTGGTCGCCTGAGAGAAGAGACCAACCCCTGCCTGTCTACAATCTCCTTTTAGGTAGTTGTAGAGAGCAATGAGGTCTCCCCTGAGCCTCCTCTTCTTCAGACTAAACAGCCCCAACTCCCTCAGTCGCTCCTCATAGGGCTTGTGCTCCAGCCCCTTCACCATCTTCGTTGCCCTCCTCTGGACACACTCCAGCATCCTGACATCTTTCCCAAACTGGGGGGCCCAGAACTGTACACAGTATTCAAGATGAGGCCTGACCAGTGCCGTGTACAGGGGGACGATAACTTCTCTGGTCCTGCTCACCACACTATCCCTGATGCAGGCCAGAATGCCATTAGCCTTCTTGGCCACCTGGGCACACTGCTGGCTCATGCTGAGCTTACTGTCAACCAACACTCCCAGGTCCCTTTCTGCCTGACTACTCTCCAGCCACTCTGTCCCCAGTCTATAGGTATGCATGGGATTGTTGTGTCCAAAATGAAGTACCTGACATTTGGACTTATTAAACATCATCCCATTAGAATTGGCCCATGTCTCCAGTCTGTCCAGGTCCCTCTGCAAGGCCATCCTACCCTGTAACTGATCAACCCTTCCTCCCAGCTTGGTATCATGTGCAAACTTGCTGATGATGGACTCAATCCCCTCATCCAGATCATCAATAGAGATATTAAACAGGACAGGACCCAACACTGATCCCTGGGGGACACCACTGGTGACCGGCTGCCAGTTGGATGAGAAACCATTCACCACCACTCTTTGGGCTCGGCCATCCAGACAATTCCCCGCACAGAGTGCTCCCATCTAAGCCGCGGGCTGCCAGCTTCTCTAGGAGTCTACTGTGGGAGACAGTGTCAAAGGCCTTACTGAAGTCCAGGTATACCACATCCACAGCCTTCCTCTCATCCACCAGGCGAGTCACATGGTCATGAAAGGAGATCAGGCTGGTCATGAAAGGAGATCAGGCTGGTCATGAAAGGAGATCAGGCTGGTCATGAAAGGAGATCAGGCTGGTCATGAAAGGAGATCAGGCTGGTCATGAAAGGAGATCAGGCTGGTCATGAAAGGAGATCAGGCTGGTCATGAAAGGAGATCAGGCTGGTCATGAAAGGAGATCAGGCTGGTCATGAAAGGAGATCAGGCTGGTCATGAAAGGAGATCAGGCTGGTCATGAAAGGAGATCAGGCTGGTCATGAAAGGAGATCAGGCTGGTCATGAAAGGAGATCAGGCTGGTCATGAAAGGAGATCAGGCTGGTCATGAAAGGAGATCAGGCTGGTCATGAAAGGAGATCAGGCTGGTCATGAAAGGAGATCAGGCTGGTCATGAAAGGAGATCAGGCTGGTCATGAAAGGAGATCAGGCTGGTCATGAAAGGAGATCAGGCTGGTCATGAAAGGAGATCAGGCTGGTCATGAAAGGAGATCAGGCTGGTCATGAAAGGAGATCAGGCTGGTCATGAAAGGAGATCAGGCTGGTCATGAAAGGAGATCAGGCTGGTCATGAAAGGAGATCAGGCTGGTCATGAAAGGAGATCAGGCTGGTCATGAAAGGAGATCAGGCTGGTCATGAAAGGAGATCAGGCTGGTCATGAAAGGAGATCAGGCTGGTCATGAAAGGAGATCAGGCTGGTCATGAAAGGAGATCAGGCTGGTCATGAAAGGAGATCAGGCTGGTCATGAAAGGAGATCAGGCTGGTCATGAAAGGAGATCAGGCTGGTCATGAAAGGAGATCAGGCTGGTCATGAAAGGAGATCAGGCTGGTCATGAAAGGAGATCAGGCTGGTCATGAAAGGAGATCAGGCTGGTCATGAAAGGAGATCAGGCTGGTCATGAAAGGAGATCAGGCTGGTCATGAAAGGAGATCAGGCTGGTCATGAAAGGAGATCAGGCTGGTCATGAAAGGAGATCAGGCTGGTCATGAAAGGAGATCAGGCTGGTCATGAAAGGAGATCAGGCTGGTCATGAAAGGAGATCAGGCTGGTCATGAAAGGAGATCAGGCTGGTCATGAAAGGAGATCAGGCTGGTCATGAAAGGAGATCAGGCTGGTCATGAAAGGAGATCAGGCTGGTCATGAAAGGAGATCAGGCTGGTCATGAAAGGAGATCAGGCTGGTCATGAAAGGAGATCAGGCTGGTCATGAAAGGAGATCAGGCTGGTCATGAAAGGAGATCAGGCTGGTCATGAAAGGAGATCAGGCTGGTCATGAAAGGAGATCAGGCTGGTCATGAAAGGAGATCAGGCTGGTCATGAAAGGAGATCAGGCTGGTCATGAAAGGAGATCAGGCTGGTCATGAAAGGAGATCAGGCTGGTCATGAAAGGAGATCAGGCTGGTCATGAAAGGAGATCAGGCTGGTCATGAAAGGAGATCAGGCTGGTCATGAAAGGAGATCAGGCTGGTCATGAAAGGAGATCAGGCTGGTCATGAAAGGAGATCAGGCTGGTCATGAAAGGAGATCAGGCTGGTCATGAAAGGAGATCAGGCTGGTCATAAAAGGAGATCAGGCTGGTCATAAAAGGAGATCAGGCTGGTCATAAAAGGAGATCAGGCTGGTCATAAAAGGAGATCAGGCTGGTCATAAAAGGAGATCAGGCTGGTCATAAAAGGAGATCAGGCTGGTCATAAAAGGAGATCAGGCTGGTCATAAAAGGAGATCAGGCTGGTCATAAAAGGAGATCAGGCTGGTCATAAAAGGAGATCAGGCTGGTCATAAAAGGAGATCAGGCTGGTCATAAAAGGAGATCAGGCTGGTCATAAAAGGAGATCAGGCTGGTCATAAAAGGAGATCAGGCTGGTCATAAAAGGAGATCAGGCTGGTCAGGCAGGACCTACTCCTCCTAAACCCATGCTGGCTGGGCCTGATCTCTTGGCTGTTCTGCAGGTGCCGCATGACTGCACCCAGTATTACCTGCTCCATAATTTTACCTGGGACCGAGGTCAGGCTGACAGGTCTGTAATTACCTGGATCATCCTTACGGCCCTTCTTATGGATGGGCGTCACATTGGCCAACTTCCAGTCTTCCAGAACCTCTCTGGTAAGCCAGGACTGTTGAAAGATGATGGAGAGCGGCTTAGCAAGCTCATCCGTCAGCTCTCTCATCACCCTAGGATGGATCCCATCCAGCCCCATAGACTTATGAGGGTCGAAGTGGCTCAGCAGGTCTCTAACTTCCTCCTCATGGATTGCAGGAGGGCCATATTTCACCCTGTCCCCATCAACCACTTCAGAGGACCAACTGTCAAGCGAACAGACATCCTTACTGTTGAAAACTGAGGCAAAGAAGGCATTAAGTACCTCAGCCTTCTCTGCATCTTTGGTTACTATATTTCCCTCCACATCCAATAAGGAGTAGAGGTCACTGCCGCCCTTCTTTCTGCCATTGATATATTTATAAAAACTCTTCTTATTGTCCTTAACAGAAGTGGCCAATTTGAGCTCCAGCTGGGCTTTTGCTTCCCTGATTTTTTTCCTACACGACTTAACAACATCTTTGAACACGACCTGGCTTACGTCCCCTTCTTTCCAACGGCGATACATCCTCTTTTTCTTACGTAGTTGTGTAAATTGGAAGAAACGGGATGTGGATTCCAACATGGGGCGATGAAAATAACATCATTAGCCTTCGCTGATGACCTGGTCCTATTGAGTGACTCATGGGAGGGAATGAAAAGGAATATAGAAATTGTCGAGGCCTTTTGTGAACTAACAGGCCTCAAAACACAGGGAGCAAAGTGTCATGGCTTTTACATCAAGCCAACCAAGGACTCATATACAATCAATGATTGTAAGCCTTGGACTATAAATGACTCTCCCCTAAATATGATCAACCCTGGAGATTCAGAAAAATACTTGGGAGTCCAAATCGATCCATGGACTGGTATAGCCAAACCTGAATTGAAAGGGAAGATCAAAGACTGGTTACATCGGGTTGATAAGGCTTCTTTGAAAACTATGCAGAAGGTCGACATCTTGAAAGGGTTTATCATTCCTCGTGTGATTTACTTAGCCGACCAGGCAAACGTGAAGGTTACTTACCTCGAATCTCTTGACGCCGAAATAAGATCGGTAGTCAAAGGATGGTTACATCTTCCGCAATGTACTTGTGATGCCATCTTTTATTCCAGCACAAAAGATGGAGGACTGGGCATTACGAGACTCTCAAAACAAATTCCCTGTTTACAGGCTAGAAGACTGCATAAAATTGCACAGTCTTCAGATCCTGTAGTGGTTGAATTTGCGAGGAGCGAAAACATCGAGAATGAGTTTGAAAAACTATGGATAACAGCTGGTGGGGATGAAAATAAAATCCCCTCGATTTGGGATCAGAGGTCCGTAATGCTAATAACGAGTCTAATTGGGGGAGACGAACCAAGCTCGGAATGGGAGGTATCCGCACCTAAGCTTGTTTATCCGAGACCATGTAACTGGAGAAAGAGGGAATTGAGAACTGGACGAAACTATTGACTCAAGGAAAGGGAATTACCAACTTTGAGAATGATAACATCAGTAATAATTGGATTATGAAATATAGGGGCATTCCTCACAGAAAAATCATTACCGCCCTTCAATTACGAGCTAATGTCTACCCCACTCGTGAATTTCTATCTAGGGGTAGATCTGAGTCTACAATTAGATCCTGTAGACATTGCTCGGAAGAATGGGAAACCTGTGCCCACATAATCGGTTATTGTGAGAAGGTGAAGGATATGAGGATAAAAAGACATAACCGAATATGTGAAATACTATCAAGAGAGGCACGTGTCAAGAATTGGATGGTATTCCAAGAATTACATATTAGAAATCAAAATAACGAGCTCTTTAAACCTGATCTGATTTTAGTTAAAGATAATGCCGCACTAGTAATTGATGTAACGGTACGTTTTGAATCTAAAAATACTACTCTAAAAGAAGCGGCAGATGAAAAAATAAGGAAATATAAACATCTGGAAGAACAAATCCGAGACTTGACAAATGTAACATCTGTTAAATTTTTAGGTTTCCCCCTTGGTGCATGTGGGAAATAGTACGCTGGGAATTTTGGTGTTTTAGAAGATATCGGGCTCTCAAAAACCCGGAGAGAACAACTGGTGCGCCACCCTTCAAATGTGGCTCTATTTTCATCTGTGGACATTATACACACATTCACGAGTAAGTCCCGTTCAAATATAGAATGAATTATTTATCTATTTATATATTTATGCATGCTTATTATGTCTGTGTTTTGTTTGTAAGTTCTTGCATGCCTGGCCCACTTATTATTAATTTGGTTCTTTATTGTCACTACTTTTGTATCTGTTCCACTAAATTATTATTATTATTTTTATCGCATGTTTATTGCATGTTTAATGATTTTAATGTTTTTAAATAATTTATAATAATAAAGTTTTCAACTTTCCACTAACCCAATTCGGCCTAATTTGGACAAATTGGCAAACAGTGAGGAACTCTCGTGATGATTACCGCTAATCATGCAAGTGCCAACCATCGCACTTTGTCACTAATTGACCTGGCTTTGACTGATGGACGGGCCATCGCCAACCCGGAAAAGGGACACACGCGGGTGTGTTCAGTTCTAGTTCCTTCGAAAGCTCCTTATTCATCCAGGCCGGCCGTCTGCCCCTTCGACTCTTCTTACAACACATGGGGACAGCCCGCTCCTGCGCCTTCAAGATTTCATTCTTGAAGTGCATCCAGCCTTCTTGGACCCCCTTGCCAACAAGAACTATTTCCCAGGGTACTTTCCTGACCAGTTCCTTAAATAATCCAAAATCTGCCCGTCAAAAGTCCAGCATCGATGTCCTGTTCCTGGCTTTTCTTGTTACATTGTTTACAGAAAACTCAATTATCTCATGATCACTACACCCCAGGCAGCCTCCGACAACATCATCCACCAGCCCTTCTTTGTTTGTAAACAGCAGGTCAAGGAGAGCCTCACCCCTGGTGGGCTCACTCACCAGCTGTGACAGAAAGCAGTCCTCAATACACTCTAAGAACCTCCTGGACTGCCTCCTCTCGGCAGTGTTAAGTTCCCAGCAGATATCCGGAAGATTAAAGTCTCCTAAAAGAACAAGGGCAGCCAATCTAGAGACAGCCTCCAGCTGTTTAAACAATAGAAGATCCATCTCCTCCTTCCTGGTCAGGCGGTCTGTAACATACTCCAACCAGGAGGTCAGACTTGACTGCCCCTCTGACCCTTACCCATAGGCACTCAATCTGGTCATCACCGACTACTGACAGGTCAGTACTGATGATGTCACTACTGATAGGTCACTTGTTGCTCATCTTCACAATTAACTATCAACATTTAGGAAACTGAGGAAAAGAACCAAGTATTCTCTTCCAAAAATACATATTAGATGTTACATATTCTTGCAAGTTCCAGTTCTTCCAAGCTCCAATTAAGTTCTTTCTAGAGGTCCAAAACTCACATGTAAAACTATGTCATGCATACCAGCAGATTTTAATACAGCCATCTGTACAGGAGCACGTTTGCATGCCTTCTATAATTTACGTAAGACACATATGAGTTGGGAGAGCTTAGAGAAAGCATTGTACTTATGCAGTATAAAGATACTTTGTGTATGTTTTAATTATACTACTTGACAAAATCAAACTCAACTTTATGATAAAACGTGACAGAATTGATTCTCATGCGTACACACTTCTGTCAAATCTAGATGAAAAACTCTTGTTAGAAACACTTGTTAGAAAAACACTTGTTAGAAAGCAATCAGAGGCTAACCTACTACACACCATTTGTTATAAAAACACAGCAGGCCAAACAGACTCAGTGAGGAGAACCTTGGGATCATCATGTCAGATTTATATCTGGATCTATTTTTCCAGATCTATATCTGCACCTCATGTGCACCATTATCCCTCCACTCGCTACCCTCCCAACCCAAATTATACAGAAGAAAAAATAATAGGGAGAAGCAGTAAGAATGATCAAGCTTTCTCCCCACGTTAGAAGCAACTGAACAGGCTAAGGATTCCAACCTAGAAACAGATAAAGGTCTACGGAAAGAGTGCTATGGAAAAGCTATCCATATGCTAGGATCACATCCTTACTGTGTCTTTCAAAGCAAGGGAAAACCAAATGAAACTCATTTTCACAATGCTGTGCTTAATGTTACATTGTTATGTTGTGGAACCCTGCCAGAGCAGGTTGTGAATGGTAGAAACTCATAGGCATTTAAGAGAAGACATGTTCACAGAAGAGGCTAGAGCCTGTAAGTCACGAAATCTTCAGGAATAAACTACTACATACCTGCCTGCTCATTACACTTTTCTATAAGCATCTGCTTTTAGCCAATAAGAGTTCTGAGATGTGCCTTTGATATGACAACATAAAGCCTTTTACCCTCCCACCAACAGCAGCTACTTTAAATTAACCAGTGTGACAGAAAAGGAAAGATGTGGGGCCTTGGCTCTGCTACTATCCACAGCCAGGTCGTAGCCATTTACACCTATTTTAATCCAAAACTTCACTGATTAGTCTCCTCCATAGCCTCTGGTTTCAAAACCAGGCCAAAAGGTTCTCTCAATCCTACATTCGCCTTGCTGCTCTCTCCCCTTCAAATTCCCCTTCCTACTTCTTCCTTGCATTGGCATGCACCTGATCATGTTGAGCTGGTTCACATAAGACTTGCATAATTTGATTTTGGTCACTCTGAGCTGGTTTAAAGCACAAGGAATCCACTAACCACCAGTACCAGTACAACTAAAAGAGAGAACAGTCATGGAAAGGCTACAATCATGGTAGGGCTAACTGATGATGCAGTTCCACATCTTAAGCTGATCTATTGCTTTGACATGTTTGAGAAGTCAGATGCCACCTTGCCTTATCTGGTGGTTAATTCTCCAACAGACTGTTCTGCTGAGTCAGACACGTACAGCAACCTATGCGTCACCAGCACGTGATCCTGAGTTGCAGCAAAGCTTCACTACATATTATTCTTCCTAGGCTGACAACCTAAACCTGCAGCAACTGTAGGTTTAAAGAAGAAAGACCTTGAACATTAAACAAGAATGACTGCCACAATCGGCAGATTATCAGCACCGAAAAAAACCTGCTCGGAGATCAAGAACTTGGCTAGGTTTCCGTAACTATTGTTTACATGCACTGTATGTATAGAAATTGTATTAATTTACTCTAATGAGTAACTAGCTACTTCAATTTCTGTTGAAGGCTCCTTTTTAACTGAATATAGTTACAAAACTTCCATAGACTATGACAAAAGATGGCTCAATAAACAACTCATCTCTAAAGTTTAATGACACCTTTGAAATGAATGATTTTTGACAGACGAAGATCCCAAGGGTCAGATCCTATAATTATAAAATTTACTGAGGAGTATCAGACTGAAACACAGCCTCAGAAAAAGTTACAGATGCTAAATTAAATCTCTTTTAATGGTATCTGGAACCATTTCCTTGAAATGCTGACTGCTAAAGCTGGATAAAAGAACTGCCAAAAGCACTGGTGTCTACTACAACATTACAAATGTACTAATGAAAGGCATGGCACTGTAGTGACAGCAGCTTGTACAGATATGCCTGAGGAAGGCTTAAACTAGTGTGGACACTGCTAGAATAGTAATCATAAAATACTTACCATGGGTCTGTACTGCTCTAGTTCTTGGACTGGAGTTTTGCTAATTTGCACTGATCTCCACTGCTATAACCACCAACTGGCAATTCTCAAGAAAAAAACATCTTGTGTGCATTAAGCTATTTTTTGTTTTTATTTTTGGATAAGTTTATGCTGCAATAAAAAACAGCCTTTCAAATTCTTGAAAAAATCTGTCAGCAGTACTTGTTGGCAGTGACTCATCTTTCTGATATGTCTATTTCTGCACTCTGAGAAGTCACTTGGTTCTCAAACAACCCCACTTGACACCCCACATCCCCAACACAGCTTACTTATGCTTCTGTAACCATGTCAGGAACACAAGTGAAAGTTCAGTTTTGAAAACACTGATCCCTAGCTTTTGCATTTGACACTAACTATATTAAATGTTTTGTTGATTTTCAACTCTTAAAAAAACTAAACAGCACAGAAACTGAGTTTTCATTCATTATTGCCACACAGTCAACAGTTATACAGGTGTTACATAAGGCAGCACTACAACAATATTACAGTTTTAAAGTTTGAAATCTTTTTTCAGGGGAGAGTCACAACAATCAGATAGTAGGGCAGTAGTGGAATAGATCATCAGCAGACACACCCTACTTCTCCAATTGATCTAATATTACCTTGCAGGCATACTATACAAGACCACAGTTCCTGCTCTCAAGTGTATTAATTTTTTCCCCCTTTTTGCAACTACAAATGGCAAAATAAACATTTTTTTCATCCCCTTCCTTAAGGATCTAATTTTCAGCAGTGACTCTTCAGCACTGCAGCAAGTCTTCACACTGCTGGCTGCTTCAACTAATGACAAAATAACAGAGGTATCACAGTATAACAAGGTTGGAAAAGACTTTTGAGATCATCGAGTCCAACCTATGACCCAACACCAACACCTACTCACCGTCTAAATCATAGCACTAGGTGAATTTGACCTTTTCCTGAACATAGCAGGGGCTGGAATAGCAACACCTTGACTGTCTCTTTTAGAGGGGTCAACAAAAGGAAAAAACAGAACACCAAAAGTCAAGGACCCTTATACATTTACAAGCCAAGTGTTCTCTGGGTGCATATGAATGTAGCATGGAGCAAAAATTGCTGGAAAGCAGAATTATCTCTGGTCACTAAACAGAGGTTTGGCAAAAAACGGTCAAATGTTTTCAATGTTTTAGTGAAACCTTTCCTCTTATGAGAGCAGACATCGTTTTTTTCTCTCAACATGATGATCACAAGACTTAAGCTTCATTAAGAACTGTTTACCCAAGAGTATTTTCCAAAATCATTCTTTATTGTTGTCATTACTAGTAGAGTACTCATATTGGATTTACACAGGAATCTACCTCTAAATTTTCTTGTGTCAACAGGCCTGCAGGTTTCTGCTAAAGGTTGGAGCAGATGCTTAATAAGTATCCAGTGTGTTTTTAAACAATAAACTTCGCTTAAACACTGTATTTAAGTTCTAGTTATTTTGATGCAATATAAAAACAAAAATACTCTTCCATTTTAATAATTCTAAGTTTTAGATGTCCTCAAACTGCTAAGACTCAACTGTGAGCAGAGAAAAAAATTAATTTTGGTCTAAATAAACACCCAGAATGATGAAAGTCATTAATAGCAGAAAGGTCCAACTAGTTTGCAAAGGTGGTAAAATTTCAACTTCAGATTATTGACATTTTCTAAAGCTTGAGTGCTTCAGAATATTTTATATTTCTGATAAATTAATGCTACTGAACAAAAAAATTCTGTTCGTTTTGATGAAGTCTGATTTTACAATGAAACCAAGTTAGTTACAGAAAAACTTACAAGATTGAGATTAAAGGCATTAAGACTTAAAATTTTAGGCATGAGAAGAAAATTCAACATCTTTTTACTCGTTTTGGCTCTCTAGAAAACATTCTGATTATGCCTCTGCCCGGCTCCATGCAAGAAATCCTGTGCAGAATGCAAGATTCATCACAGAATGCAAACCAAACATCCTTAAAAGGGATTTTTTGGTTCCTATTTGGTGGGGTTTTATTTGTTTTATGTGAAAATTTTGCAAATTGTTCATATCTGAAACAGGTATAAGTCATGCCTGGCCAAAAAGTCATAAAACTGTTATTCCTGATTTCCTACTCATTTGAAATACGTTTTCCACAACTACCAATGCATGGAAAAGCCACATCAAATTATGTAAAATGAGTGCGCAGTCTGGTGATCAGTTGTGTCCATATAAAAAACTTCATCTACTAATTACAATCATACCAGTACCCTACATAAATTCTTTGTTTGGCAGCATCTGGAGATAACAGTAGTCAGCTTGAAGATTATATTATCCCCTGAGGTCAACTGCTGTTAAAAGTGAATTTTTTTTTTTCACATTTTTTTCCCCTAACACTTCATTATTCTGTGTTAGTAGTTGTTTATGCAAGTAATGTATGCTTTTTAGTGCAGTATCATCAAAATCAATGCTTCCTACTATAGGAGGTTGTGGGATTTTTCTTGTTTGTCTGATGAATGCATTTTCTCCAGAATTTTTTTTTGCACATAAACCATGCTGGCAAATGATGCCTGAGATTACCTCTAAAGTTCACAATATCAGAGACCTCTACATAAACTCCTTAATAAATGTCAAGAGTGAGACACAGGAGTTCTTTAGCTACACCCAGAAACCATCAGTCTTAATAATGCGATCTTAGAGACCACAATTAGATAGTTATGGTAGGTAAACATTTTTCTGATGTTATTAGTAAATATTCATTTGGGAGTATGTTACTAATCAACAGAAATGAAACATTATGTGAATGTCTGAATACTACCTAGGAAAGATGTATTCTTCATCATAAAAATAATTCTAAGGACTTTTAGCATACAGATGCTTTACAGACAGAAACTTGGAATTTCTTCTCTGGAAAAGAGGAAATTTCACGCAGGAAGTTTGAACGGTTTCTGATCATAGACTAACTGCTGTTGATAACATTTTTGTACTGATAGGTTCACTAGAGAGAAGGAGCACTCAACAGGAACAAGAAACTCATCTCCCCACTATCACGCAGTAGATATAAAACCAAAACAATCTAAACAAAAAAAGGAAGCTTTTTTCTTAAATATAATGCACAATTAAGTCATAGGACTCACTACCATAGGGTTCTGTAGGGTCTAATAAGCAGCCAAAGTAGTTCAATAAGGACCTTGATGTGCTAAGAGACTAAACCTAGTTGTGGCCACAAACCATCATGATGTGGATACCATTTTTATCCTGGAAAGCCTTTAAAATAAATAACACAGAACATATACTAAAGAATTACCACATATATACTGTTTATTGTGCTAATCCCCATGTCATCTGCTACAACTGCTCTAAGACTGAACTACAAGCTAGAAGGACCTTAGTTACCCGAAAAATATTTCATGTCTCCCACTCTTCTGCTCCACAAACTACAATAGTTATTGTGGGTCAAACTTGTCTTCTACGTACCAAGACTGCTGTCACATAGGTTTGTAAGATATAATCCTTCAGCTTTTAAACAGATTAGATTTGTATTGGAGATTTTAAAAGACACATTTGAAATTGTTCTCAAAGCAGAAAGTTTGAAAAGAGGTAGTCACAATGCAAACGCATTTCAGGGAAAAAACAAAAACAGCAATCAGTGCAACATTAAGAACTGTTTTTCAAGCTACAACCCATATGCATCACTTCAATGTGAATATGCACTCACAGCCTAGTTTTAAGAAGCACAAAAGAGGCAGTTTCCTCACTCTTTTCAGCAACATTCAGTATGTTACAATTTTAAAATATTACTGCCTTTCAGTAGTACAACAAAAGTCACACCAACACTGAATCTCACAAGTGCTGTGTAGTAAAACAGACGGTTTCTATTTTAAAGAATACCTTGAGCAAACTCCACTTGCTAAAAACTTTCTAACATGGAAACACAGAACTTAGTAAGCAGGTTATTCAGTCATATTTGTATTCATCAATGTTTCAATATTTGCAGATTCTCAGCATATCCCAGGATTTGCACTTAAACTGTTAACTTACAAATGCCGAAGGCAAGAAAAGGACTCCAAGTTCATAAGAACGGATCATCAGTTGGGTGCCATTTTTCTCCAGAGCTCCCCAAGCTGCTTTAGATAGATTGGCACTGCAAACAGAAACAAAGCATGTCAGTGAAGCATAATCTTCACAACAGAAAACGCTTCAGTACCACAGCTGTAGCAAGACACTGCTAACTCTCAGAAAACTTCACTTCAATATGAAGACTTTTTTATGAGAAGTGATTCCAGTGTTACTACTCCTTATTGCTATGTTTACAGTAAAGAGGGAGCAGCAGAAATGCACAACACAGGTAACAATACAAGCCTACTTGTGTCCTGCAAAATGATTTTGGCCATTTCAATCTTAATCATAGAATGGTCTGGGTTGGAAGGAACCTTAAAGATCATAAAGTTCCAACCTCCCTGCCGTGGGCAGGGACACTTTCCACTAGATCAGGTTGCTCATAGCCTCATCCAACCTGGCCTTGAACACCTCCAGGGAGAGGGCATCCACTACTTCTCTGGGTAACCTGTTTCAGTGTCTCCCCACCCTCACAGTAAATAATTTCTTCCCAATATCTAACCCAGATCTACACTCTTTCAGCTTAAAACCATTGCCCCTCATCCTAACACTGCACTCCCTGATAGAGAGTCCCTCCCCAGCTTTCCTGTAGGCCCCCTTTAAGTACCAGAAGGCTGCTGTAAGGTCTCCCTGAAGCCTTCTCTTCTCTAGGATAAATAGGCCAACTCTCTCAGCCTGTGCTCATACGGGAGGTGCTTCAGCCCTCTGATCATCTCCGGAGTCCCCTCTGAGCTCTCTAAGAGATATGTGTCCTTCCTGTGCTGAAGATTCCAGAACTGAACACAGGACTTCAGGTGGGGTCTCATAAGAGCAGAGAGGCAGAATCACCTCCCACAACTTGGTCATGCTTCTGATGCAGCTCAGGATACAGTTGACTTTCTAGGCTGCAAGCGCATGCCACTGGCTCATGTTGAGCTTCTCATCCACCAGCACCTGCAAGTCCTTCTCTTCATGGCTGCTCTCAACCCATTCTGTGCCCATCCTTTAACTGTGCTTGGGATTGCCCCAGGTACAGGACCTTGCACTTGGCCTTGTTGAACTTCATAAGGTTAACACAGGCCCATCCCTCAAGTCTGTCAAGGTCCTTCTGGATGGCATCCCTTCCCTCCAGTGCGTCAACAGTACCACACAGTTTAGTGTCATCAGCAAACTTGCTGAGGGTGCCCTCAATGCCACTGTCCATGTCTGCGACAAAGCTGTTAAACAGCACCAGCCCTAATACCAACCCCTGAGGAATGCTGCTTGCCACTGTTCTCCACCTGGACATCAAGCCACCGTCCACAACTCTTTTGAGTGTGACTATCCAGCCAATTCCTTATCTACTAAATGGTTTATCTGTCAAATCCATCACTCTCCAATTTAGAGACCAGCATGTTGTGCACGACATTGTCAAATGCTTTGCACAAGTCCAAGCAGATGATATTACTCTTCCCTTATCCACCAAGGCTGTAACCCTGTTTCAGAAGGCCACCAAATTTGTCGGCACAATTTGCCCTTAGTGAAGTTATGTTGGTTGTCACCAATCAACTCCTCCTTTTCCACATGCCTCAGTTTCCAGGGGGAAACTCCATGATCTTGCCAGGCACAGAAGTGAGATGATCAGTTTGTAGTCCCCCAGGTCTTCCTTTTTTTAAAAATGGAAGGTATGTTTCTCTTTTTCCAGTCAGTGGGAACTTCACTGGACTGCCAGAACTTCTCAAATATGATGGAAAGTGGCTTAGCAACTTGATCTGCCAGTTCCCTCAGGACCCATGGATGCATCTCATCACACCTCATGGACCTGCACACCTTCAGGTTCCTTAGATGGCCTCAAACTTGATCCTCTCTGACAGCAGGAGGTTCTTCAATCTACCAGTCCCTACCTTTGCCTTCTGTGACTTGGGCAGTGTGGTTTGAGCCCTTATCAGTGAAGACTGAGGCAAAAAAATTGAGTACCTCAGCCTTCTCCATAATCTGTGCAAACAGGTCTCCCGTTTCCTTCAAAGAGTCTATGTACTTCCTGGTCTTCCTTTTACCACTGACATACCTATAGAAGCTTCTCTTGTTTTTGACATCATTGGACAGATTTAATACTATCTGGACTTTCAGCTTTCCTAACCTGATCCCTGGCTGCTCAGACAATTTCTCTGTATTCCTCCCAGGTTACTTGTCCTTGATTCCACTCTCTGTGGGCTTCTTTTTTGGGCTGAAGTTTGTACAGGAGTTCCTTAGTCCTGGCATTTTTGCCTGACTTCCTCTTTATTGGGATGCACATTTCAGAAAGGAACTTAGTATTGGTAAAAAGCTTCAATTTGATGACTTCAGAAGATTAAAGGCTAGTTCAATTATGACTAGCTACATTATAATACATTTAGTATAGCATATTTTTACAAGCATTAAACAACTGCTTTTGTAATTTTGTTCTTTTGATATATTTATGAAAGCAAGTATTTATTGAAGAGGTATTTTTGTTTTCATGTGCTATTCAGCACCATACTGGCTGTAGTTAATCCTTCATTAGTATCTGCTGTGACATAGATCAAGTCCGAAGTCAAAATAAATGCAATTCTGTTGTCAAAAACTATTTCTACAGCAAATTACAAAGCTTCAACATTACACTTTAACTGACAGACATACTGGATGCTTTTTGATAGTAGCAAATGCTGGAACAGAATTAAAAAATTAGAAGAAACTATGAATTGCTGTATTAGGTGGATCTAGCATCACATTTGAATGACTTAAATCCTTTAAAAAGCACCTTAATCACTACTACTATTGCAGGCAACAGTATCAATAAGTGATTAAATTTAAAGAGACAGAATATAATGAGGAAAAAAGATTAAAGTAACATAGCATTTAATAGCAAGGATACAAAGATCATGATCTATGGCATAGAGAGTTGCACAAAACTGAAACATATCTGTACTTTTTGTTTGCAGTAAGACATTCTCCCCTAATGTCAAGAAATTTCTTCCTCGTTCTTCTGGCTTCTTCAGAAGCCAAACAATAGAAATACAAAGCTAGGCTTCAAGCTAGATTGTTGAACAACTCAATCTGACAAAAGGTTAGATTCCAAATATTAGCTATCTACACATTTTGTAACACAAGGATAAATATAGGCTTAAGTCATGTCTATTTTGTACAAAACGACACATTCACATACAGTGTGTGTTAAAAGAAACTCAATCCAAGGCATAAAAATACTTATCACTTCAGTTGATATTGAACTCCAAAATTGACAGTTACAGCTCAGACAAGATTTTGGTGCAATTGTCAACAGTTACTGACAATCATTTCAACTTGCAGCAAAAAAAAAAGGGGCAGTGCAATAAAGAAACATTATTTACAGATAAAAATTCCTATCGCTACTACAGGTATTACGATGATTATGGCAGTGACTCACCTGGCCCTGTGATTGACAAGAATTTTATATATGACTTTTTTGTGAAGTGAGACGTGTATGGTTAGTTGTTACCTTGTCACTAAGAACCATGCAATCTTCTGGAAGTCAGGAGAGGTTCTCATGTATGTCTTAATGTGAGGCATAGCATGACTTCGACCCGAGACTTCTGCTGACCACTTGCTAGAAAAATAAAAGGAATTCTTCTCACATACAGTTTCATTTTGAGGTCTAAAAAATACTTGGCATAATAAAGTGCCATGTCATATTTAGTACTTGTTTCCCTTACAGAAAGGCTGAAAATATTTTAACTGAATTTTTAATCTTGAGATTCAATCTACTAAAAGCCAGAAGGGCAGGATTTTTTTTTTACATACCAGACAAATATTCTTCTAATTGAGTTCTAGCTGGAGCTTGATACAAGAAACCAAGACCAAACTTTCAGCTAATATTTCTTCTTCAAAGACTATCGACGGTTATGCCTTTAAGCAAAGTAGCTTAGCACCAAATTATACCTCACAATTTCCCCAAGCTTATTACAATTCATTATGCATGAGGTAGAGGCAGGGAGCAACTAATAGACTGCTGACATTACTCCTCCTGTTCCCTCTTCTGTGCTTCTAAACCACCAAGAAATCTGAGGGCTTAGGAAAGTAGAGGTCATATGTATCTCTATATAAACTAGTTTAAAGTGACAAGCCATTGCCGGGCTATCAGTGTTACAGAACTAAAGTATGAGCAGGCAGTAAATACACATACATAACTGAAGGTATTTAGAAGCTCTTTTGACTCACAGCTGTTAGTCCTCACTCAAAATTAGGAAGAAAGCTTCCAAATACACCTTCCTACACCTAGTGACTTTTCTTTCCTCAGTGTGGAATATAGTAGGCTCTGGTATGTAGTTGTCAATCTTGTTTCCATAGTTTAGCATTCTCTTTCAAAAGGCAAATCAAAAAGAACTAATCAGCTCCAAAAAAACTCTTATATAAGCAGTGTTCATTTTAAATCTTAAGAAGACTAAAGTGTAAGAGCTGGAATTATTTACCTAAGTTGACTTTCAGGACCAACTTTCACAGAGTTAAGTCAAGAGGCTCTACAGTTCAGAGGTCAAGGCCTACTAACTTCAACAAACCTATCCTCTGATAAAGAAAAGCGCTTGAGAATTAGTCCTAAAGGGCAAGAGCTGAAACACTGCATGCACATTTTCAGCATACTAGAAATCTTTATACCTTGATGCAAGCCACATGGAAGTCTGTTTTTGAAGAACAGACCAAGATACGCATGATACAGAAACAGCTAACTATACTTGTGTTCCCCTACAGAACTCTAGACTTTCCATACATACAGGCTGTAAGGCTATACCATAACTCACCAATTCATCTTAATAGCTTTTATCTCACAACTGAAAGTTTAGGCAAACATGAAGTTTAAGGCACAAAAATAATTAGGTAACTTCAGTAGCACTGCAGAAATGCAACACAGGAAAACCAGTAGAATTGAGAACTGAGCACAGATTTTCTTTTTATCTTTCTTGCTGCATTATTCAAGAATATTCTCCCACTATTAGCTGCAATAATTTTGAGTTACCATCTCAGTCTATTGCTTCTTTGCCTCCTTATCTTTGACATATACAATGAAGTACTGTGTTTTAGCAAGAGTACTACCACTTCTCTTCCACTGACATTCTACTGTAATCTAATTGCAGCAAGTTTCAATTACGTGTGATTGAAACCAGCATTCCAGAAAGTTAATATCAGAAAGGGGAGCATATATTTTGGCCATACTTTAATAGGACAACACAAATAAGTGAAGGCAAAAAGGGAAAAAAAAAGTAATACGTTCTTCGATCAGATTTGGTTGGTTTGGGTCTTTTTGTTTGTGGTTTTTTTGTTGCTGTTGTTTGGGGCTTTTTAAAGTAAGTACTTCATTAAAAAAAGTCAGCTTTTAGTAAAGGCATTATTAGCAAAGTAGCATTTAAGAAATATTTTTCCTTCAGCCTAAATGTCAGCTTATCTCCAGACTGCATAATGGAACAGTAAATCAAGAGAACTGGAAGGGGTTTTCAATGGCTACATCTCATTTAATCTATTCTTAATGCAACTAAATTTCAACTTTACCATGGAACTTTTTCCTGTCATATTTAAAAACAAACACCTAAACAGATTACAAAAAGCATAAAGTAAAATACAAGTACAGTTGTTTTGCACAGAAAGGCTAAATGCATATATCAATATAATAATTTCTGACTACTAGTCAAATGGGCTTTAGCACACTCTAAGCCACAAACCTTTCCTCAAAACGCAGCTGGCATAGGACATACACATGACTGATCTCACATTGCAATGAGCTTCAGGCATATTTAGTCTCAGAGATAAATATCATTAAGTTAAATGAAACTAGTTTTGAGAAATTGAGGCAAAGCCACAGCTTGAAGTAGTTATTGTTTTGACAGAGGTTATGGTACTATGCAAACTAAAAGCTCTAGTGTGGGGTGAGGAAAAGGAGCTATGCAAGTAGGTATTACCAGAATTTGAACAGCAAAGCATGACACCCTTTTTGCTAGTTCTTTTTTATTCTTTTACACTACTAGGACTAGAATTCCTTATCACTAGAACAGCTTAACTCTGATTTTAGACCACTAATCCTACATTTTTTGCCAGTAACTTGCTGCTAAATCCTCCCTCCGAGTCTTTTGTGGCATTTCAGTCAGCAGCTTTTCTTTTTTTATTCATCACATTACAGGCAGAGTAATTAAGTGCACTGAATTAAAGAGGTAATCTACTTCTCAACTCTTTAAACACAACAGCTTTTGCCCCTCCTACCCCTTCCTTTTTTCCAATTCAGGTAATTTGAGATTTTTGGGGAAAGAAAGATGGAAAAAGTGTTCTCTACCACGAATAAGGTAACTTTCACAATGAAGCAAATACTTTCCAATCACTTGCACCCCACTAAAAATGTGAATGCTTACAAGTTGATGCTTTTATACGTACCTAATGACTTGTAAAATTTCAGAAATATTTTTAAAAAATGTTTGATAAATATTTGTTTTATTCTGCAATGACTTTGACTACACTGCAATCACAGTGCATTTAGCTAGAGGACATACAGCAAGCATCGACTGCCACCAATGTCTGATAATTCTGGCAAAAATGAGGTAAAGAGACAGACACAGGTCTTTTTACAAGCGGAGTTACTGAGACAGGGAAGCCAGATAATCCCAACAGCCTGAAAATTAATCTGTGCAGACACACTCAATCCACAAGCAGATTCAGGAAGAGTTCTTTTCCTAACCTCACCACCTCTTCCATGATTTAGTTCTTATTTCAAACAGTGAATGGGCTCTCCACCTCAAGACACTAGCAGGAAAGCTTGAGCATAGATGACAACTCACACCATTAGTCTCAACCATAAGAGAACAGTAGGTTCTCTGTGTAAACGCTCAGTATCTCTTATGAATCAACAATGGAGCTCTTCTGAGATGATGATTATTCTTCAAAACTCTGCAAGCCTAAGCAACAGAAAGCTCTAACACAACTAGAGTTAGACTTGTGAACAGCAAGTCCAACAAGCTCTTGTCAAACCAATTTCTTCCACACTTTGAAAACAAGAATTTGACAAGCACCGGCATAAAAGTAAGGTATGTGGTGTTAAAAGCCAATCAACTAAAATGAGCATTAAAATGCAATGTTTTATGTACTGTTAAAGATGATCAACTGTTTCAAAAAGCAGGAATTAACAGAAATCATTAAGCATTGCAAATCTCTCCTTATCAATTAACAACACTGAACACTAGAAGCAAAACCAAGCAATCCTATCAGAAAGAAAACTGATTAAATCTCACCACTTACACAGTAGGTAATCCAAGAAAGCTGTCTACTCATCAATTGCTATAATCAGAAAAAAGAACTCAATACTAAGATTAATTACTTTATTCTTTGAGACATTACATTGAGATATTTCAGAAATTACAATTCAGAGCTGCATTACTGGTTACTTGAATACATTGAGCTGTATTTAAGGCATTATAAAAGTTGTACGTCTGGAGCAGAATTTCTACCTATTTGTGTGAGACTCCAGGATGCCATTTTTCAACACCATTAATTTCTCCCTACTGTTAAGAAGGAACCATTCCTTCTCCTCTACTTTAAGTATAAAGTATTTCTCTTCTTTCAGCTCTGGCAGAATCCCTACTTTCTTGCTGGTTTTGCATTATTTTCCTGTGAGGTAAAGACAAACTCCACTAATCCTTCTACTGCCCAAAGCTTTGCATTATGGCAAGTCTTTAAAATAGCTGATCTTATATTTAACTCTTAATGAAGCAGGACTTTCCATTTTCTGTCTCTTTCGTTACCACAGATAAGAAGCTGCTATATGTCATTTGCTCTATGGTAACAGCTTACAAGCAGGCTCTCCTCAAGGGTTACTGCCTTGTATCACTGCTGGATAAGAATCTGCATCTGGATAGTTACTATACATCAGCTATGCAGAGCCACTTGTCATCTGCAACCAGTTTGATAGATGAATTTAAAACAGCCCTTTTGTTCCCAGAGCAGGACTCTAATATTTCCAGAGAGACAGGTATGTGGGTGTTTTCTCATTAAACAAGAACAAAACAATGAATGGTCTCATTATCAAGTAATGTTCTGTGCACTAAATAAGAGACTAACTGAAAAAAAGGTTACATTGTTCTTCCAATAAGATTATCATGAGGTATGTGTCTATAGCAACTGAATTAAGACTGCAGAAACACCCCCAACTTTATGATCTCACTTTTTTGGTATCATGACTGAGCAATCTTGAAGTCTGGAAGGTGTTCGTAGCTCTCTTCCTTTGCTGAATGTGCTCACAGGGCACAATTCAAAGGCAGAAGACTCAAAGCCCTGCATGCTTACTGTTCCAGTCTATTCCTTGAACATTGACCAGCAAGGCTCACAGCAGCAATCAAGTTTACACCGGAATGAAGTATGCTCTCTGCATCTAGCAATTGTATTCTCAGATCTCTGAATATATACAGAGCTTTACAAACTCTTACTTAGATACAGATAAAATACCGTACCAGTGCAACTTCCATCTGGAAGAGTTAAAAGTTTCTGGTGAAATCAACGAGCAGCTGTGGCCTTATAAGAGGTTACCAGATTTAATTTTTTTTTTTTATCTGTACTAAACAACTTTTCCCATTGTTCTCAAAACATGCTTAAGTTTTTAAGGATTCAGCCTGAGGGAAATATCTGGCATAGAATGTGTCAGACTGTTAGAATTCAGCAATATTAGTAACAAGTGAAAATAAAAGTTCTTAATGGAAAACGTCAGGCATCTTTAACAAAAGATGACATTACCATAAGGGACTGAGAATTTTTGCAGGACGGCTGAACTCAACAGACAAACCAAAAAAGCCTTCCTAACCCTGTGGTGGCTAAGTTAAAATCCTGTTAATATCAAAGCACAGTGGGAAAGTGAAATACAAGTATAAAGAAAGGAATAATATTATTCCAGTTCAGAGAAGGAAAGTTTAAATAGAAGTACACAGAATCCAAAATTTAGTAGTGTTCTCCATTAGCATAAGTATCCCATGTCATTTTTACAGGTAAATAGCATGTTTTGACTATGTTTTGGAGATAAGACCAGCAGATACAGAACTAAAGGGTTTTATTTTAAGGAGTTTAAGAATATCATACGTCTGACCATCATCCTTTTATTTGCTTTTAATACTCAAACATTAGTTTAAACATACAATATAAGAAACCAACCAAAAAACACTGAAGAATTGAGTTCTACTTACTGAAAATAGCAATGCAACCACAGCTGCTTCTGTGCTGTCTGTATACTGTACGGAAGCGAGCCACCAGCTTAAGAAAAAAGAACATGTGCATTTGTTTTTTAAAAGACATTTGAAAAGCAGCAAGCATCCTTGGGAATAAGTTATCTGTACTACCCTCAAGACTTATTTTCAGAAAGTGGTTAAACGCTCCAGTAGAATAAAATGCATACCACAATATTAAAACAATGACTAGTGAGTAGTGAAATGTCTTATTCTCCGTTGATCTAATGTGCAGGATGACCTGGCAAGAAAATACAAGGAAAATATGGCACACTTAAACCTGAGTTTTCTGCCAAAAATCTAAGTGTGACTGTAATTAGAACAATGGGCAAGAGCTCCTTTTTCCTATACAGTGACATACAAACATGGCTATACAGACTCAATGATTATATACCAATGTCCACAAAGCTTCTTGTATTTAATCATAATTGGAGTCAGAGCTCCAGTAACAGTAATAATGGGATTCTACTGCCACCTATTCTACCAAGTTCTCAACAAGATGATAACTCCAGGTTCATTCAACATCAACCACTGAAGTTATTTTGCAGGACTTTATGACCATGAAAAGCTAATAGATGTTCATCTGCTTACCAGGATAGCCTTCCAGACTTTGCCTCACATTGTTCACAGTTGGATAAATCTTCATGGAGGGGGAGAAGAGAAAAGTAACTTTAATAATGCAGCTCTAAATACATAAGATGACAATTTTCAAACAAAAATCACCTTAAAGAAAACTTAAAAAATGTTAAGTTGCATTTCTCAGAATGAATAACATTGTAGCTTAAAACTAGTCACAGGCCAGTAACAAAGATGGTTTTGCCTGTCTTGCAGAGCTTTCCAAAATCATCTAGCAAGAACTCAAACAATCCCACTTCAACAGTGGTCAAAGTAAGCTCTTAACATTACTTGAAGAGATTTTAGACTCATATCACAAATAAGAGTATGCAAGGGCAATTAGCAAATGGTAAGGGCATAGTCTGACAACATTTTGTCCTTTATTTGACAAGTTCCTGCCACAAACTTGCTTCTGCTCTTCCCCTTAATGGTGCTAATAACCTAACCAGTTAGAAAATCCGGTTTAGATATTAATCACTCAGGGTTCAGCTACATCTCAACAGCAGAAACATCTGCATCTACAAAATTCTGTGGCAGATAAGCTATAGAATGAGAACTTGATTTTGGTTAGATTATATATAATCCAGTGTCACGCAGGTGGAAATTACAGCACATTTTTTTATAGTATACCATTCATGAATGTCACCAAGGAGCATCCTTATGACTTCGGGATGAAAACTACATTAGTGTCTTCCAGAAGTTAAAAGCAAACCAACAACTAAAGATTTAAACAACCAATCTAAAAAACATACCAAATGAATTGGAACATCACATTTAAGGAGAGCTGTCACACTGCTGCCTGCAGCCCCCAGGCTCTCCTGGAACTCTGAGAACAGCCATTTGGACCCATCAGCTCCCATTGAACCAATGCTTGAGAATTGTCCAACAACAGGCCAGGATTCCTGTGCTGGTGTAAACGAAGCATGCTCTTTCAAAAGCTAGTGAGGGAAATTAAAACATTGTTAGACTTCAACAGGCAACTAAAAGCGGGGATTTGACATCTCTTCTGATATAATAAAACCTTTATAATTCACTGCTGACTACAGAAGAGATTAACATTCACACTATCTATTTAACTTCACAATAAAAAAAGTCACAGACTAGTTTAGTTTGGAAAAGACCTTTTGATCATTGAGTCTAACTGTTAACCTAACACTGCCAAGCCTACCAATAAACCCTGTCCCTAACTACCACATCTACATGTGTTTTGAACACCTCCAGGGATGGTGACTCAACTACTTCCCTGTGCAGCCCATTCCAAAGCTTGACAACCCTTTCAGTGAAGAAATTTTCCCAATATCCAACCAAAAAACTCCCTGGTGCAATTCGAGGCCATTTCCTCTCATTCTATTGCTTCTTACTTGGAAGAAGAGACCAACACTCACCTTGCTAGAATCTCTTTTCAGGTAGTGGTAAAGAGTAATAAGGTCTCCCCTCAGCCTCCTATTCTCCATCCTAAATAACCCCAGTTCCTTCAGCTGCTCCTCATAAGACTTGTACTCCAGACCCTTCACAGCTTATTTGCCTTTCTCTGGACATGCACCAGCAGCTCAGTATCTTTCTTGTAGTGAGAAGCCCAGAACAGAACACAGTATTTGAGGTGCAGCCTCACCAGTGCTGAGCACAGGGGCACAATCACTTTCTTCATCCTGCTGGCCACACTTTTTCTGATACAGGCCAGGATACTATTGGCCTTCTTGGCCACCTGGGCACACTGCTGGCTCATGTTCAGCCTGGAGATTCACCCTCAAGCAGATCAATGCTCCCACACAACTTGGTGTCATCAGCAAACTTAGTGAGGGTGCACTTGATTCCCTTATCTAGGTCACTGATAAAGATATCAAACAGAACTGGCCCCAACCCTGAACCCTGGGGAACACTACTTGTGACCAGCTGCCAACTGGATTCAAGTCCTTTCACCACAACTCTTTGGGCCCAGCCATCTAGCCAGTTTTTTTTTTTTACCCTGAGAATATTACACCATTCAAGCCATGAGCAGCCAGTTTCTCCAGGAGAATGCTGTGGGAAAGTGTGAAAGGCTTTACTAAAGTCTAGGTAAAAACATCCACTCCCTTTCCCTCATCTACTAAGTGGGTCACCTGGTCACAGGAGATCAGGTTAGTAAGGCAGTATCCACCTTTCCTAAACCCATGTTTACTGGGCCTGATCACCTGGTTATCTTGTAAGTGCCTGGAAGTCATCAGGCCCTCCAAATAAGTCCACTGTTCCTTCAAGAGAAGGACATAAAAAATTCTATTCAAAAGCACCAAAGCCAACCATTAAGTAATGGGCAAAAAGAATGCTAGCAGCTCTTCCTAAAAAAACATTAATTTATTGTGACTTCTGAAGCTAAAAAACTAAACTGTTTTGTATTTGGTGGTTGGTGACCATAAAATTGCTCTCATATCCTAAACCCTAGCTACAATAGAAGCCAGAATAAGAGGGGAAAAAAAGAACAATTGAAGAGAAAACTGAAATAATCCTTTTAGAGGAGTTCTTTAGCTGTGAATGGTATTTAAAGTCACATTAAAAACAGGTGGATATAGACATATATTAAATTGTATATAGTGGCTACCTTTTTCTTCCCTCTAGAGGATACCTAAGCAAATGGCTTCATTTAATGTAGTGTCACCAGGTCTATCTGCACTGCCACTAAGAAAATAATCTTTATTTAATCACTCAAACATTTGCCACAAGAACATAGTTATCCTTTCTATTTTTGTTCTGGTATTTTTTGTTTGGCGGGGGGGGGGGTTGTTTGGGTTTGGGTTTTTTTTGCGTTTTTCTTTGTTTGCGATTTTTTTTACATCATGTCTTACTAGGCAAAAAAACTCATGTAGACTCCACATATCAAAAAGGGGAAGCACTTCACGAGCAAGGCAAGGTTTAAAACAGTAACTTCATGTTGAAAAGCAATATGGTAAACAGACATTTTGTATGTCAAAGTTAGCCACAGACAACATTAGAATTCCATGTGAAAGTCACAACGGAATTTGAAATAAAGTCACTTCAGGAGATGCAGGTTGAAAATTATTTTCATAATTGGGGAATTTAACAGATGACATGAAATATCTTACCTGATCTTAAATAAAGACTGAAAAAAAAGGGGTCCTATGAACTTGAGATATGTATCCTGTATGAAGATTTACCATTATGGCTTATATCTAAAACAAGTGGGAGGTAAATAATACAGGCAGTGTTGAGTTAAAAGAAATCCATGTTCCTAATCATCCAGCCAATTAAAAAAAATTTTAAAAAAAATCAAGATCTTAGAAAAGTAGTAGAACAAAATTAAAACCTGACCAAACAGATGACCTCAGTTATGTCCAAAATAGTTTTTATTGTGAATTTTTTTTTTGCCAGGTCTTTAGGGTGAAAAGAGAAACTGTAACAGCACTTAAAATTTAAGTAAACAAAATAAACCTGCTTCCTATGTTCAGGTAAAGTCTGTACCAATTCATCTTTCCTCACAGATTGCCTTTGAAAAGGCCATATTTAATTTCCTGTTACAGAAGCCTGGATTTTGATAGTGTCACATTTGTTAGAAACACCAACAGTAGACAGTAAGTAATTTAGTGCTGATGACTCCTCAGACATCTGTAAGCACATGATAATTGAGATCAAAAGCTGACCATGGTAATAGTGCCCATATCATGTTCAA
Organism: Dromococcyx pavoninus; assembly: GCA_033558185.1. NCBI lineage: Eukaryota > Metazoa > Chordata > Aves > Cuculiformes > Neomorphidae > Dromococcyx > Dromococcyx pavoninus. The sequence continues at coordinate 5,171,460 of JAUMJL010000091.1, read as the reverse complement.
AGTCTGCTCTGTTTTACGTTACAAGGATATTAAAAAAAAAGTTACAATTTTAGTACCTTTCTGAGCCTAAGATGACCCCACTTCTCTTTATCACTACCTTGATATCGTCCAGGGGTAGAACCAAGCAAATATACCCTGCAGAAAGGAAAAAAACCAACACCAAGTTATCTGCAGCTCTGGAGTGTTCTTGGTTTGTGAAGTATTAAGGTACTTCAGTAAAACCTATTAGCAAGGTTGAACATAAGAAGTAAATCTTGTAAGGCTCCATGTAAAGGAAAAAAATCCCACTATTTTATACATTAAACTAGACAAAGTTTCAGTCTCCGTTTCCACCACAGTTCATGACTGTGTTCAGCTTTTCAACAAATTTTTGCCAGCTGATAAAACTGCTATTAAGCATTTAAGGAGTGTCACACTTTCTGAAGTAAATCTCATATTTCAGTGGAAATGCAGATGCGTCTATTAAAAATAATTCAGAATGCTTAATTCAAGTAATATCAAAGTGATATTAGAGAAGACTGTTTCAAGACAAAAGTATATTATTGCCTAACCTAACACTGCCTACCAGGCACAAACCACCCTTGTAGTAGACAAAATTCCATACATGTGTATACAGATTGAACTCCATCTTAAGAATACATTCCCTATCCTTAACAAGATCCCTCTTACAATAATCTTTGCTTATATGATCACTCTTACATGACAAACCAAATAGAACTCAGTTTTTTCTACTGGTAATTTCATTCGAGCAAATACTTAAGCCAGACTGATTTAAACAAAACCAAGTCCATTACTTATAGCTACCTTTCATCATGTTACTTATGATGCACCTTTTTTTCATTCCTTTAAAATGTATGTTTATAAAACTAGAAGTTGGTCAATTCAACATAAACTGTATTACAGATTTCAAAACCTTCCTAAAGTTAGACTCATGTTTGACCATGTAAATCTGAAACAAGCTAACCTTACAAAATAAATCCATGTTCTAATAGATCCTAATAGATATGTTTTTCAAAAAAAAGCATGCAAGTTACTATAACACAAGATAACACATACCTTGTCTCTGATAAATCATGTTCTTGAATCAGATCTGTCCATTCCTTGAGTGCAGGAGAATTGTAAGCCATTAAGTAACTTATTAGGTCAGATTTAAAATTAGTTTCAGATTCACCAGCAGAATCACTTGTTCCCTGAGGTAGCCTTGGATATAAAGGGCTTAGCCATATTCTAAAAAAACCAAACAAACAACAAAAACCACAAACAAAATAAAAAAAACAAAGAAGAAAACCCCAAACAAAATCCCCCCAAAAACACAGAAAGGACAGCACACGTGAAAACATGTGTTTAGTAACTAATTAAAGTACTCCTGGAGGTCCTAAATGATTACTAGAAAGATTGATTGTGAAAAGCAACTTCCCTTTACAATTACAGGATTGCCAAGTCTCAATACCATAAAGCTAATACTTTCAAATGAAAACAATTGCACGTTTATCCATGCATACGTTCACAGCTTTCCACGCCATTAAACAGGTCAGACTCAGACTTACCAACAAGCAGTCCTTTCATCAAGATATTCTGTATGAACAGAACACTGCAACACATTCTGCTAAGCTACTGGTTTGTGTAAGGATATAGAAAAAACACCAATCACAGCGTCTGAAAGTTCTGCACAGTTTAAAGAATAGCCCACAATGATAACTTGGCTCTCCAGAACTTCTATCAGAGTAAAAGAGGGTGGGCACCATGCAGGCAAAACATCTAGCATTTCTTTCCACATTACTGTAGTCATGGAAACCAAAGTTTCTGCACTCTGCCATATCAGCTTCACAACATCCTTAAGTAAAAGATTTAAAGGCAAAAAACAACAGGTTATATTTTTGCCAGTCGAAAACCTTTATGAGAGCTTGCCTCAGATAAGTGACAAGCCTCAAAAGCTTGCCATATTTAATGGCAGCAAAATGTATGTCAAGGTGACAGTAACTTCTGAAAAAACATTTTCAACTAGTTTTACAGAGAATCTTCTACACTAAGATACTGTCAAAAACTAATTGAAAAATGCTTCCATAAAAATAGCGAAGAAAATAAGAAGTTGAGGGGCTTTGTATTATGTCACTTAGTTCTGGCTTTTGTGCTCTAAATGGAACTATGTCCCAAGCTGGTCATCAAGTTCCAAAATTTCTACCAAAAAAAAATTAGGCAGAAAACTCCTTCCACAGAAAGGATACTCAGTATCCACACAGTAATCAACTGTATTAAGAAACCAGTGGTGCCCAGCATCTGTCACATTACATTCTAGATACAGTCACAGCAGAGCATTCGCACATTCTCATCATTCTTGCAATGTTAAGATAATTTTTAAATAGCTGCTTCATATTTGTATAAAGACTACTTTATAGCTAGGTAGTTTTTTTCATAAAGAGACAGCATGGCATAATAAGTGATGTTAAATGAGTCAGACTGAGTTTAGGGTAACAACCAATTCCGGAAGTATATATTGTGGGGTGGTTTTTTTTTTTTACAGTAGAAAACAAGGAGAGTTCAGGCTTAAACAGCTACCACCATGCTAGGCTTGGTTTTGGTGGTTTTTTTTGCGTGATGGCTCTATGTTAGGAGCATAAGACTTCTATCATCTGGCCTAGTATCTTGTCTCCAGCAGTAGCAGATACCTACAGAAAGGATTAAAGTAAACGTGCACCTGCTAGACACTGTTGCTTACCCTTGAGTTTTCTGGTGCCAATCATCAGCAATAAGATTGGATGTATGTATAACAACTCGAAGACCTTCTTCATATAACAACAACATCATTTTCCTTTAAAAGAAAGATACACTTCATCTGAGAGTAGGAGATAAATTAATGATTCACTGAAGTGCTCCAAGATGATTATTTTCAAAATATTTGTTCTGCATAGAGCAAACATTTAAACTTCAATCCATGTAGCATGCCAAACTATCCCCACATATTCTGTCAGCAGCATCATTTGATATATTTCAGAGTACAGCTTAACATCTCTTGCAACACATTTCCCAAGGAAAAAAAATAAATAATTGCTGAACACTTTCTATATTTGCTATGTTCTTCTGATAAACTTATTCCTTTGCAGACAGTTAAAAACCAAATAATTAAGGAACACTGAAACACCTTTGATTACAGCCGAATTTATTAAAACCCGGTTCTTCTCTTAAATTGGCAACTTTTATTTTAAAAGCTGACATGTAGGTAACTAACCATTGGCATGACAAAAACTATTTAGCCATCATAAATCTAAACCTAATCTACAGCACAAAGGAGTTTTAAAACTAGCAACTGAGTTCAAAATAAATGTCTATTTTTTGTAACGTAAGTCCTCAAACCTTCATGTACAAGTTTTCCATAGTTGTGTAAAGACAGCATATCTGCGTGATCTTGAAAGATGAGATTGTTTCCATAGAAGCCATGAACACTCAGAATAAAAACTTAAGGAAAAAGAGACTTATTTGCATTGCTGTCCTACAGCAAGATAATGCTGCACAAATTATACCAGGCTCAAATTGAGACAATGATTTATTCAGTAATTTCTGCTTTTATGTTAAGAGTTCAGCAAACTAACATTCAAGTATCTGCACATTTTCCTGTGTTTTTCCTGAAAAGTTTATGCAATTTGCAAGACTCCCCACAAGTGTGCACACCTTGATCTAAGCTCAAATTGAGTTGACAGTAAGACCAGTATTTTTATTTGACAGCAAAATAAAGTGTAAGACTAAATCATATAAAGCAATAACTGACCAGAACACCACTACTTCAAAAAACTCACTAACATAAATGTAATTTAAATTTTACCTCATAAAATAGAAATTATGTGAACTTAAGTCTTTATATTTGATGGGATGAAATCTGTTAAGATATTCGCTACAGGACATAAGATTAAATCTATGCCTATCCGTATTTTGCAATCTACAAAGTTCCCTTTATGACATTTATATAATATCAAATAAAAGCTTTTTCTTTGAAAAGACCCCCAAATTTATTAATTATTTCTAGATCATCCAGGTTAACTGCATAAAACTAAGCGGTAAATCAGCACTGTGTCCAGCCTTTCAATGACTGATTAAACCTGCATTACGGTATTGTCACAAGCCAGGACACCCAAAGTTCACTGACTTCAATTGTCTAATTTGTACATTTCATATCCAATAGTTGATTTGTTTCCTTAAGCTAGAACAATCCTATTGTTTATAAATACAGAATAGTTAAGCAAATTTTTCTTTAAGACTCTTGTGGCTTATGGCTTTAAAATAACCTGCAGGTAAACAAAATGGATACACATAGAATATGAAAGACATTACCCTTTAATTTCATCAATACACATTAGGCCTTCAAAATCATTGTTTTCACAAACAGTAATATCTATCCCATAAATACTTCAAGACACTAGTTACAAGTACAAGTACAATTACAGTAACTGCAAATATCAACTCTGTGGTTATTTTTAAAAGTGGAACTTTCTGCTTCATAGCTGTTACTTACGTATGGTGAGTTCCAAATGCAATATCCAGTTTAGCCTATAAAATTAAGAAATTGATCAATAAAATCTCTTGTGCATTCCTATATGCAAGAATGTTAAAGTGCTTCTTCATTTTGTTTTATTTCACTGCTCTCTAGTGGACAGATGACAAAAACCCATTATTTTTCCTGTCACCGTCTTTAAAGGTACTCTCTAATTTCTAGAAGTTAGACTTTAAATGGCAATGCAACTCTTTGCTGGAACTGCTCCAGCAGAATTTCTGGTCTGTTACCAGCAATATTTACAGAAACTGTTAGCCTTGCAGAAAAGGATCTGAGGGTCCCACTGGATGTCCAGTTGAACAGGAGCCAGCAATGTGTCCTTGCAGGAGATAACTGACAGTGTCCTAGGCTGCATTAGGGGGAGTGTTGCCAGCAGGCTGAGGGTGAGACTACATCTGCAGTACTGGGTCTATTTCTGGGGCCTCTCGTACAAGAAATACGTACATACTAGAGACAATCTAACAAAGGGCCACTAAGATGATTAAGGGACTGGAGCATCTCTCCTTTGAGGAAAGGCTGAGAGCTGGTACTCTTTAGTCTGGAGAAGGCTCAAAGAGTATCTGACCACTGTGTACAAATACTTGAAGATAAGGTGCAAAGGAGAGACAGCCAGGCTCTTTTCAGTGGTGCCCAGTGACAGGAGCAGAGGCAATGGGCACAAGCTGAAGCACAGGAGATTCTCTCTGAACATCAGGAAATGCTTTACTGCAAGGATAACTGAGCACTGTCATCTTTTGCCCAGAGATGTTACGGGGTCTCCATCCTTGTAGTTACTCACAACCTATTTGGACATTGTTCTGGAAAACTGGCTCTAAGTGATCCTGTTTAAGCAGATGACTGCTAGAGGTGCCTCCCAATGTCAATCCTTCGATTCTCAAGCACACAATGCCTCCTTAATGGCAGACATTACAAAAGACAAAGGACAGAAGCCACATAGAAATGTTTTGGTTTTTTTTTACCAGTGCTCTGCCCTTAAAAAGAGTATTTACAGCACAATTCCTAGGAATAGAATGAAACATGCATTACAGATGCTAAGAAAATACTTTTGGGTAGTCATTACTTATGCCTAGTTAATATGGGTGTGGACAAGAAAATTAAAATACTTAAATTTAATTTTGGGGTACTAACATAATGGAAGGCCTATAGATTACTGGAAGAATCTGAAGCAGTATACCCAAATAGGAAAACCATCACAAATGCCATTTCATCTGCTACTTACCATTAACTACACCGACAAGTTTAACATATGGGACATATTATACTCAAATTCTTGTCCTGGGTGAAAAGGAAACCTTATATGCTAAATCATGAATTTATTGTTAGTATATTTGAAATCTTTATCTAAAATTGTTGCTACTCCCCAAGAAGGTGCAAACACCTGATTAGTATAGCACACAGCAGCCCAGAAATCCTTGTCTTGAGAACTCACTATGTCTGGCATCAATACAACAGTCTCTAGGAAGATCAGGGTTACCAGACTGCCTGAGAACGAAGAAAATTCCAAGATAATCCTCCTACAAAGAGTAAGGTATCCCCCATGATCAATTACACACTCTACCCAGCAAAATCATGAAAGACTGGTAAGCTGCCATAGCCCGATACCTCCCCCAGGCTGAAGCCAATAATTTTGGCTCATGGACAGCAGAAGAATGAGCATAACATCAGACTGAAAACAGCATGTGCAAGGAATTGCGCTCATAGCAATTTAGCAGTATTACAGACACTATTTGTAACTGCATTTTTTTTTTTAAAACATATTTGGACAAATAATTCTTTGATGAGATTTAAGATTACAGTGACACTAAGTCCTGCACTTTACATAAAAAGTGCTTCCTTTTCAGCTATTACAAGAATTTCAGTGCAACATGTTGGAAGAAATCAGCAGCTCTCTTGTAAGCCTCGTGACATTTCTGTGGGCAGCTGTCCTGCACAAACCTTTTTGGCTGACAATCTGCCATAACCCCAGAAGAACGAAGCGTAGTTACCATGTTCCTATGGTCCTGGTAAGTATATTCCTTAAAGCATAACAATAAATTCTTGACTTCCCATAAGGTGCGTTTCTCTTCATCTGTAACACGATGAAGAACGGTTTAATTTCAACCAAAGAATGATACAAACATTAATTACCTGACAAAAGCTAATGTTCTCATAAGGGCGTGCTTGTGCAACCAGTTCAGCTTTGGATTCTCTCTTTTCACCATGAACTATCAACAGTGGCTTCCTCCTTAAATAAAAGGAGACTACTATTAAAACAAAGTGAATCAGTAATCAGTGGAAACCACTCCTTAATATAGCTATGACTTCTGGCCCCTAAATCTGAGAGCCAGAGGAAGATGACAATGAAATTTATATACCTTATTAACTCAAAAAAGCAGTAACTACTATAGAACCTCTAAGAGAAAGAGGGTAGAAAATTTTAATGAAAAAAAAAGGAAAAGAGGAAGCATAGAGTATCAGATGCCAAAATATAAAGCAATAATACAAGGAACTCATCAGTATAGCTGGAAACAGACGGATAAAAGCTCTCAAAAGTACTGATACATATTGCATGCATCTAAAACAACTTATTCAGTTGTCAAGAATGAGAGGAGAAAAGGAGAGGACTAGGTCTATTCAGGCAGTAGTTTCATGTTCACTTCCTAATACTCTAATATTTCTAATACTCTACTGCATTTCCAGCAAAACACAAAAAAAAAGAGAAAAACTGTACATCATATGCTTACTTCATCTGCACTAAGTTGCAATTATGAGAACAGAATTTAAAAGCAAACCAAGAAGTGCTTTCATGACAATATTCAGCAACTCTTAACTATATCATAACCATGATATACCATCCTGATCATTTTTGCAGTTTTCTTGTGCTACTTTCCCTTGCGTTACTTTGTTCCTGGCTCAGTAAACTGTACGGCAAAAAGCTTCTTGTTGCATCATTACAGATCACCCACTGCATTGTCATTGTGGCCCGTATTGGGACCTCCTCCTCAGTGTTAATAAAAATCATAAGCTATCCACAATGAACTCATAATTTAACAGTCTTGAAAAGAGGCAGAAAAGCCATAGAGAACAACTGGAATAAGTATACAAGGAAAACCAAGAGTCTATACATACACAAGCTGCAACAACAATTTATAACTGCAAACAAGTGTTTATCATTGAGTTGTAACAGCAATTTGCATGAACAGAATGATTAGGAAGCTTTCACATACTTTTCATCTTCCTAAAACAAACGTACCTGAATTCTTGCGGATACTGCTTTACAAGCCATCCCACATCTATACAGTAGTTAAACTTGTACATAAGAAAAAGAAAACAGACTCATTAAAAAGAAAAAGCAGAGTTGTCAGAACAATGAACTACAAAAAAGCTTTCTAAGTAAAATCATTGCTCAATATCACTTACCAATAAATGTTTTAAAAACAGGTGTATTTTTGAATTTCACACACTTTCTTTCATGTCTCCTAACAATTCAGGAACGAATTTAAGTTATCCAAAAGCATTTATTAGTGTTCATAAAATTTAATACGCAGAAAGAGAATAGCATACACACAATGTAAAAGCTTAAGTTCAAGAACCATCTCTTTTCCATGTGTTTATACCATGACTGGTAGCAAAAGCTCCTATGCAATAAGAAAAATACCATTCCTAGATTGCAAGGGTTTTTCTTAAAAAAAATTATACATACATATGCACTTTTCAGTTGCACATTCCCCCAAAACAGGGGAGAGAACATAGACTTGTAATTGCCTGAATTCTAAGCGGAACATGAGATTACTTTTATATTTCAATAAATCGTACAGTTGAAAACATCTAGAGTTCCCTCTGTATTTTAACGCAGTATCCTGCTAGTATCAGCTACATGGCACAAACATCAATTATCAAGGTTAATAAACTGAAATAAGCAAGTAAAATCAATTTCGCAAACACAGAACTCACCTGAACAGAAGAAACAAGAGTTCCAAAAAGAGGAGACAAAATATCTAATAAAAACATTAAAAAATAATTGAGTAAAAAAGCTTCAAGTAAACATCTCACATCTTGCAGAAAGTGATAACTACCACAACACAAATGATAGATTGTTCACAGACCTGGTGTAACCAAGACATTCACAATTAAGTTTACTGTTTTAAATATTTAAGTCATCAGTTCTCCTGTGAAATCCTTATGGATCTGTTTGTAAAATCCATTAAACCTCTCAAAATAAAGCAAATTTTAAAAATCTCATTAGGAGAAAGACCAAGATCACATGGAGAAAGGGACATCAAACTACTCTCTCCCCTGCAGAGAGGGCTTGAAGAACTGTGGCAGGGTAGAAGCAACACGGGCATAGTTAATCCTTACAGGCTTATCTGTTGCAGACTGATGGTAAGATATGTGTATCCTCAGTTTACTCATGCTAACACAAAAAACTAATCCAACTGACAATTTATAACCTCAATAATTGAAGCACAGCAGCAACTTGAAAACATAGCCTACAAATACTTTCTCAGGACACACAAAGTATTTCATGCCCTATCTCTCCACAAATCTGGTTTAGCAGGTTGAACAATCAAAGAAAACTTCAGCCCCTCCACCAGCACAACTAATTACCTAGCAAGACAACTACTGCTGAGAGGACAGGCCAAAACCCACAATAAATTCACAAAGCAAATAAAAACAGAGCATTAAAAGCAAGTCAAGTTTCTGTCACCGGCTTGCCACCAATAATCAATGCTCACAGGGAGCAAGTGAAGTTGAGGAAAAGTTACAACCTAATTGTGTAAGTCTCCAGTCATTTGTTCTCCTTCAGAGAACTAACTCGTTTTAGCATATTTCTGTGTATAAATCTCCCATTAATGCTTGTTTCTGATTATCTTGTAATGTAATATTTCATTTCTAAATGAGGGGATGTTTAGAGGTGCACAGAGCTGTTTCCCTTTACGTCAAACTATAATACAACTACATAGCACTCCTGAGGCATCAGTATTTATGCAAAGACTTCATCTTGATTTACTCACATCTAATTGAATTGAATTGTGCCCATGAACCGTAGCCACAGAACTTCAGAAGTACTGTCTTGTACTGCATCAAATAACAGAATTACTAGGTCCAAACCACTCAGCAGCATGAAGACAAGTACTAACAACCACTCAAGAAGCATGGCTAGGCACCTAAGAAAAAGTTTCCCCTTAACAGCCATGAAGGTAAATGGTTTTCCCTAAATTAACTCACATAGAAAATAGCAGTAAGCCATACCATATAATTTGCCTTGGTTAAACAAACATTACATTCACACAGCATGATTTAGAAGTCACTACAGAATCACCATCAGCAAATTAATGATTTATACATTATACTGCTAAAAGAAATATGCAAATATAACAGAACCAATTCACACAACTTGCACATTTAAAATTATGAGTTCTTGACTAAACCAAGGAACATAACAATTTAAAAATACCCACAAACTAGAAATAAGCATTGTCATGCAAATAAGTGTCCTAGAAGTCCACTTCTTTAGAAGCCACTTACTTACCTTTTATGTGCAGGGCTCCAGAATTATAGCTCTGTTCAATTCCTCTGACTTTAGTGAGAAAAAACCTGAAAGGGTTTCCCCCATTCAACAAATCCCAGGTATCTTGGGCTTCACTGGGTGTTTCATAATACTCCTCTTTCTGATTTTCTGAGAGTTCATTATCTTCGCAAAGATTCAGAGGATGTTCTTCTGGTGCATCACACTTTTCTTCTTTCAATGTTTGTTTATGGGCATGCTTTTCCTGATCTTCAGGCTCTTCATCACTACTAGAAAGACACCAGCCTAAGCCTTCTTGGCTAGTTCTCTGTTTTTCTGCTGGAGGTTTTTCTATAGAAATCTTCCGATCACTGAACTTCAGGGGAGAAGCTTTTCTCTTGTGAGCGGCTTTCCTGGCTTCAGAGCATGGATATTGCAGACCACTCGTTCTGCCACGTGCAGCATCTGATGGTACAGATGTAGACGGCTTTTCACTGTCAGAATTTTCCTCAGTACTTTCATCACTGCTGGATACTGTCCATTTTCCATGTGCACCTTCCTGAAGCATGTTACTATGGATTAAAAAGCAAAATACAAAGAATTGGCACATTTAAACTATGCTCAAGTTTGGTTTCCTCCCTACTTCCACCTGCTTATCACTAGGGAGCTTTGCTTTTTGTATTTGGTACAATCTCCATGCAACATCCCTGGAGGTTTTCAAGGCTAGGTTGGATGAGTCTTTGAGCAACCTGATCCAGGGGGACGCGTCCCTACCCATGACAGAGCGGTTCGAACTGGATGATCTTCACGGTCCCTTCCAACCCAAACCACCCCCTCCTTCTATGAGCCTCTAACTCATGAAAATTTCATAGCGCACAAATCTGTGCCCGGGAAACAAAGAAATACGTGCAGTGGAAGCCGCCACCACCAAGTGGGAAGCGGCTCAGGTGGAACTCTCCACACAGAAAACGAGTTGGGCTAGCGGCACGCACGCCAAAGCGCTTCAGAAAAGAACATTTTGTGTCGTACAGATGTTCCACACCGGCCCTAACGCTTAGGGTCCGGCAGGCTCTGCTGAGGAGGTTCAGGGCCGAGCCGGTGCCGCTCCCTCCAGCTGCCCCCGTGGGACCGCAGGGCGGGGCCACGGCACCGCGCGCAGCTGCAATCGCGGCCACCGCCACCGTCTGAGAGGGCTCGCCAGGGGCCCCAGCGGCCGCACCGCTCCCGTCCCGCAGCCGAGACCTCATGAGTCCCGCTAGTCGCCCCCTCCCGCTGACGGGAGGGCCATAGCTTACCTGTGCCGAGTTCCCACTGCCCAGGCAGCACGCCCACACCCCGCCATACGGAGGAGACCGAGCCCGCCTTCCCGCCGCGCAGCCCCGCCACCCCCCTCCTCCCCAGCCAATGGCACGCGCCCGCGCTCGGCCAATCGCCGCCCGCGCCGCGCTCCCCCGCGGGAGTTTGCAGCAGCGCGCGGGGATGTCTATTCCCCCTCACCGCCGCCAGAGGGAGGGAGCCGATCACCGCTGTTGCCCCGCGCGGTACTCGCCCCCAGCGCTCCGTGGTGCCGGAGTCATGGGATCCCCTGGTTGGAAAAGATCTTTGAAATCATCAAGTCCAGCTGTACGTCCCAATACCAGACGATATCCCTGAGCACTTCATCTGCCCGTCTTTTAAACACCTCCAGGGATGGGAGGCTCAGCCATCTCCCCAGGCAGCCGATTCTAGTGCATGACCACCCTTTTGGTGAAGAAATTCCTCGTGATATCCAATCAAAACCTACCTTGGCACAAATTGAGGCCATTTCCTCTCATCTTTATCACCTGTCACTTTGGAGAAGAGACCAACACTCACCTCGCTACAACCTCCTTTCAGGCAGCTGTAGACAGTGATAAGGTCTCCCCTCAGCCTCCTTTTTTTCCGGGCTAAACAACTGTCAGCTGCTCCTCATAAGACTTGTTCCCCAGCCCCCGCACCAGCCTCGTTGCCCTTATGTGGGCACGCTACAGCCTCTCAGTGTCTTCGGGCATCAGCCAGCACTTCACCAGCTCTGGCTTCTGTCTCAAAGTAGCTAAACCAGGGACCAGTCACGTCTTAGTGACCAGAATTAATCTAATCAGGGGCTTTACTTGCCCTCAATGTTAGTTTAGGGCAGGTGCAGCATTTGCATAATCGTTCATTCAGCTCGGTGTTAATTACTGTGACTGAAGTGCCCCACTAATGAGATAACTGCGTGTTGGCTTCAAGAAGGGAGTGGGAGGAAAACAGGTGTAAAATTAATCAAAGTAAGAGCAGGGATGCATCAAAGCTGCTCTGCCTGCTGAAGTGAGCTGCTGTAGCATTCGGTTCTCATTACTATAATTTATCACAGGCTTGTAGCTGCAGTTAACACATGATGTAAGTGTTGTATGTCAGCATGTGATAAAATCAGCAAGCTCCACCTAGGAAAACATCAATGGAATTTCAACTTGTTTGTGCCATTTTATCAGTATATTTCTGCAGAGTTCGTTTAACGCTTCTTCTAATAGAACAGCTTACCCAGAGACATTGTGGTTGTCCCATCCCTGCAGGTGCTCAAGGCCAGGTTGGATGAGGCTTTGAGCAACCTGATTTAGTGGCAAGTGTCCCGTCCCATGGCTGGGGGTTTGGAACTGGATCTTTTGACCTGAGCGATTCCATGATTCTTCCCAAGACAATCTGCAGATGTGCTCTTAAATACTACCAGATTAAATGATGTATTATCAAACCTTGCTGAAGGTGATCTGTGGGAAAAGTTCCTAGGAAAGTCATGTGGGTTTTTGTAAGTTATGTGCACTATCTCTTGTCTAAGTATAGATTGGAGAAGAAGAGGCTCGGGGGAGACCTTATTGCTCTCTACAACTAACTGAAAGGAGGTTGTAGGCAGGCAGGGGTTGGTCTCTTCTCTCAGGCAACCAGTGACAGGACAAGAGGACATGGTCTCAAGCTCCATCAGGGGAGGTTTAGGCTTGATATTAGGAAAAAATTCTTCACCAAAATGGTGATTGGCCGTTGGAATGCGTTGCCCAGGGAGTTGATGGAGTCATTGTCGCTAGAGGTGTTTAAAAGCAGATTGGGTGAGGCACTTAGTGCCATGGTTTAGACGATGAGTAGGTGTTGGTATTGGGTTATGCGTTGGGCTCGATGATCTCAAAGGTCTTTTCTAACCTTGTGATACTATGGAAACAATACTTGTGTTCTAAAACCTTATTCAGAAAATCTGATGGCCTGTGACTATGCTTGCATTCCAGTCTCTCCTCATAGCTCCTGTTTATATCATGACTTAACTGAGAGTTAAAGATGCCCGGCATTTTTCAAAGAAAAAATCAAAATCTTAACAGACACAGATTTAATGTAATTTGCTTTGTAGAAGTCTGTAGCATGTATTCTAAGCTTGCAAAAAAAAGTTTTCATAATAAGCACCTAAAATGTAGAAGTAGGAAAATTTTATTTTAACTTAAAAATGCTACTGTAACAGAGCAGATGAACAGAGTTCTAATAGAGATGCAGCTAATCTTCACTAGTTTTTAAAAATAGCATAGTTTATTCAGCAAGTGTGTATTTTATTCTTCCCACAGCTATTATTAAAAGTAAAAAATACTAGGTTAGGTTTATTATTTGTTAGCGCAAATCACGTTCTGCAGGCTTTTGAAGCATATGATGAACATAACAGGTATATAAGCAGAGAGGACCTTAAACCTGCTATAGTAATGTTGTTTGTTTATAAACCCTCAAAGGTATATATGTTTTCAGTTATGTTCAGAAGACCCAGTTTATATAGATGTCTCCCTATTGAGAATGCTGTGTACTGACTGATCCACACTAATTAGAGTGGATTACTGTAGGTTTGGTAAACAAAAATACCTACAGATCCTTAAAGTAAATTTCTCATTTGGAGGTACTTATTTCAAAAGAAAATAATTGAACCCCTGCCTTTCTAGCTATAGACAGTGGTGAGCAGAAGGATGCATTGTGTTTCTTATGTGTACAAGAAGTACAAACGAAGTGACTTACTAAGCTTGTTCTTGATTGGTTATTTGGTTTTTTATTACTGGTACACTCCATTTCTTTCCTCAGTGGTTTCAGTAGATGTGAAACTACCATATGTCCTAATAACAAACATGTATTCTCAAAAATAGGGCTATTTTTGGTTTTAAGTAACAGTTGGATATTTTTAGCTTGCAATTCTCTAATACAAACCTATAGCTGTACAAAAAGGTTTATTGAGAGAAATCACATGTTGCATACTCGCAGGAAGATACGGGATAAATTGTATGGCTTAATGTAGTGTCAGAAAGTTAGGTTTCTTCTCTAGTACTGCAAGAGATCTCAAGAAGAATATGAAGAACACACACAAGATTTCAGAATAAATATATGTGCCTGTGAGTTTGTCCTCTTGGCATGTTGTTACAAGCTTGACCAATATACTATGAAGTATATTTAGCATAGAAATTATGATTCATCTTTCTTCTCTAGTCTGAACAATCTTCTGCAATGATCACTTGTGACTAATCTTTTTTCTTTTTACTTAAATATGTGTTTTAGGAAAATATTCTTAACAAGGTTAGAAACAACATTTCTTCTATGATAATTTAAAGTAAAAACACAGGAATGTTTTATAAAACTGTTAAAGTATACATCTCAGATACATTTTAGCTGTGGGTAAATAGTTTCTCAATCAGCTAGGGCCAGATCTAAAAATAACTTAGTGTGTCTTAACTGCTAAATTATGGATCTGAAAATGCTCAGCTTCACTTTATTTTTCTTCTCCTATTTTCATTGTCATGTACAAATTAACTGTTCTGTTAAATTCACTGAATGTTTCTTCTAGTAGAAGTACTCAAAACATGCTTAAGGCATTCAAACAAGAGCAGGTTCTATGCATAAGTCACCGATGGCTTCTTCTTGGAAAGAGAACGGAAATGGAGGACTCCAGGGGGAAAAGGAGGTGCAGGTTTGGTCATTTCTTCCTGAAAAGATGCCAAGTCACACCTGCTGTGTCTCTAGGCATTGCCAGGACCACCTGACTGTAGACCATTTTGTCTGTGCAGCTGCAGAAAAATTAATTGAACACATTTGTTCCAGGAGTGATTCTGTCGCCTAGTGGTTTTCCTAGCTCCTTAAGTGGTTCCAATTTCAGCAACTGTTGCTCTTTACCCAGTGACTGCTCATTGTGAAGTACTAAAAGATCCCTGGGTAGACAGATACTTTTATTTGTGGCTTTTGCTAACGTGCATTAACTGTGGTTTATGGCACAGCTACACCTTTTGCTGATGGCTACACCTTGCAGGTGTTACTTTCAACGTTTTGGTAGTTTTCAATCTAGTTCTTAGAAACACAACTTTCTCCATGCACCAGATGCTACAAATGCAGATGCTACAAGCTGATTGTCGAGTATTGAGTTCTTGAGCATGTTATTGTGCATTTTACTTTGTTGTCAAAATGATTAAAATCAAATACTATCCTAACAGCCTTTGTATTTCTTCAGAAGTCACTAAGGAAAACCCTGGAAAAGGCAGTACCTTCAAGAGCTTTTCCAAGAAAAAGGGAGTGATGTCACTTCTTAAGTTAAGGTGAAACTGTTTCCTCAACTACACTACAGACTAACAATTTTTTTCATTAGAAATGGTATTACTTATCGTCATCAACTTCAATCAAGCAACTGCAGTTATAGTGAATTGTTGCTGCACCTTTTTCATTTATGCTATGAATTGATAGTAATAATTAATAGTAATAATAATAGTAATAATTAAAAGTAATACCAACTTTACCCACTAGATGTCATTAATGAATCTTTACTGGAGAAGGCGGGACTTAAGAATTTGAATCACACTACTCCACTTGCTTTTTCAAAATAATTTGTTGTAACAAATCTATATTCTTTTATGAAATATTATTTTTGTGTGGTTATTCTTAGAGATTCTGAACTTACTAATGTTTAAAATTGTCATCCCTTAACCCAGCAGGCAGCTAAACATCACACAGCCGTTCACACACACACACACAGAGCACACCCCCCTCCCCCACAACGCTTTGGTATAGGGGAGAGACCCTGGCCAGCTCCCCCTTCCCCCTTTTTTCGTTTTCAGCACCATGTCTTATGGTATGGAATATCCCTTTGGCCAGTTTGGTTCATCTGTCCTAACTGTGCCCTCTCCCAACTTACTGTGCCTCCAGCCTTCTTGCTGGCAGGTCATGAGAAGTTGAAAAGTCCTTGACTAGTATAAGCACTCCTTAGCAGCATCTAAATCGTTAGCATGTTGGCAACATTATTCTTTTACTAAATCCAAAACACAGCACTATACTAGCTACTAGAAAGAAAATTAGCTCTATCTCAGCCAGGATAAAAATTAAGCCTTTTGAGACAAGTAACTGGGAAAACATGAAAACAGAAAGTAATTAACCTGATTGTTGGATTGATACTGTATGTATATTTTATACATTTATGAACATATTAAAAATCATCATTTCTGGGAACTAGCAGCATTGTGGGAATCATGTTGTGGGACTTTTTTTTCTCTGAAAGTTTGGTTCAATAATCTCTTCCCTGGTCTAAAATGCTCCCATATTTCAACAACTACACAGCTAGCTTACTGGATATTCAGGTGTTAAGTGTTTCAAATGAAAAGGGTACTGAGAAGGGGAACAGTAGTCATGAAAATATGTCATTTCCCCAGCTGAAGTTTCATTCCTGGTACTGTTACGTTTAGATCTAACTAAAAGCAGTCTCTACACAGTGCCTATGAGGCCAGGCCCCCTAAAGTGTTGTGTTTCCCCTGACCCATCTCTGTCCCTTCACATTAGGACACCAGTAGGTCGGCATCTGCTGCTCAAGGGGATGCCAAGAGCAGGACACCCTGACATTCAGAGTACAGAAGGGCAGTTTGAGCTCAGGGCTGCTTACAACTTCCAGCTGCTCTTCTGGCACATCTTATCAACGCTTTCTACAAAGGACTCCCTTGTTTATTTGTATGCCTGACTCAGTCTAGGTGAAAAGTGTTGCAGAACAAATGGAACATGTAGTTTTAGGTTAACTGGTCACAGCATGTTTGGCTTGTCCGTTCTCCAGAATGGACTATGCTTAGGTTGCACTAGAAGCTGTTAACGTATTATCTCCTCCCATGTGAGATGTCTTAGTGTTGCAGCTATGTGCAGTCTTGTATTCTAATAACATAAATGTGAGAGTTTGAAGCACTCAGTCATGCAAAAAAGCAGTATAAATATAGCCCTAATTAGATATCTGTGCTTTCTTGGATATACACTCTCTTTCTATTCCTTGCATTTTTCAAAGATGTTTTCCAGTGATCTCTTGGTCACTTCCTAATTTAATTCTGAAAAGCCTTTTTTTTTTGTTTTCATCTTGTCATTTAGCTGTTTGCTTTTCTACTATTAATGAATCTTGGTAACACATTAATATTAGTGAGTATTAGTGAATCTTGATAACACGCTAATGAATATGTGTCACTGCTGTGTTTCTATCAGGTAAAATTGTGAGGTAAGATCCTACTGAAAGACAGTAAAGGAGTTATATAGTACATAAAAAAAGACAGTAGTGGATTGGTTTCAAGACAGTTGTAGAAGCTGAATTACGAGCACAGATTTTTTCATTTCCTTCTCATTTATTTATTCTCTATGTTTTTATTAAAGTTTTTATTTTAGACAGATTTACTGAATGAATTTTGATCAAACTATGTTTAAGGAAATAGTTTGTCTCCAATCTGAATATTGAAAGTTCTTTCATTGTTTAAAGGCAGTAACAAATTTGGAGACTCATGCTCCAAAAGTTTATTTTTAATATTACAGTTCCTTTGTGTGTATTTGAACTCCAACCTGTATGAAGTTAAGCATGTTTGTTAAAGAAATCTTAGTTTAGATTGGGTATTGATTAGGCTTCTATCAGGACTATGTATATAGTTAGTTTATGGGATGAAAAAGAGTTCAGTTTATTTTAATTAGAATGAAATATTTTCTTAAATGCTACAGATTGTGCTGTTGTATAATATGTTTTATTATGAAAATGGTGTTATCAGGTATTATTGATAGAAAATGGAAATTATCCAGGAGTTCAGATTTATCTCTTCTGTAGAAAACCACTGTGGCATATTTTCCATGTTACAGATGGAGTTATATTCAGCAATGTATTCTGTGAGACCACAAAATTCAGGCAATATGCAAACACCTGTCAATGATTTCTATGCCTTTTTCATTCATAAATTTAAAAAATCTGAAGCTTGGACTCACAAGAGCTTTGAAGAACCTGATGTAGAATAATGATAATGTATGCAATTTGTACGAGATACACCAAGATGAAGTGCTGGGTCCTGCACTTGTGTGACATCAATCCCATGCAACACTACAGACTTGGGAAAAGGGTGACTGGCAAGCTGCTCGGCAGGAAAAGACCTGGAGGTATTGGTCAACAGCTGGCTGAATATAAGCAACCAGTGTGCACAGGTGGCCAAAAAGGCCAACAGCATCCTGGCTTGTATTAGAAACAATGTGGCCAGTAGAGTGAGGGAAGTGATTGTGCCCCTCTACTGGGCGCTGGTGAAGCAACACCTCAAATACTGTGTCCAGTTCTGGGCCCCTCACTACAAGAAAGACATTGAGGCGAAGCATGTGCAAAGAAGGGCAACAAAGCTGGTGAAAGGTCTGGAGAGACTGAGGGAACTAGGATAGTCTGGAGAAAAGGAGATTGAGGGGAGACCTTATCGCCCTCCCTGAAACGAGGTTGTAGCAAGGTGCGTGTTGGTCTCCTTTCCCAAGTAGAAAGTGACAGGAAAAGAGGCAATGACCTCAAGTTGTGCCAGGGGAGGTTTCAATTGGACATTAGGAAAAGTTCTTCACTGAAAGGGTCATCAAGCACTCAAAGAGGCTGCCCAAGAAAGTGGTTGAGTCACCATCCCTGGATATATTTAAGAAACATGTAGATGTGGCACTTAGAGACATGGTTTAGTGGTAGTCTTGGCAGTGTTAGGGGTTGTACCTGGTGATCTTAAGGGTCTTTCCAACCTAAATGATTATAGGATTCTCTTCTATGATTCTATAATTGAGCTGACCTTGGCTATTAAAGAGGATCACAAGATTTCATTTAGTTTCTTAATAGTTTTGCTACTGATAATGTTGTTTTTAGCTTGGACTTATTCTTGCTTCTCACAGTGCATTTCTTAATTGCAACATTATATAGATTAGTGGTAAAATAATCACTGATTCGTAGTGTTCAAGTTGGTGATGAAAAAAGTTCTATCAGTGTTTTGATACTGTTCCTCTGCTTACTTACTTACTTAGGCAAATATGGAGTCTTTGCCACAGTTCAATAAATACCTCTTTCTGTAACAACCCTCCTGTTTGTATAGTTCTACTTGTTTTTTTTTTTCTTGTGTTTGGCTTTACATTTATACCTGTACATCTCTTTGAGGAGTCATATGGCAAGACTTATTAGGGAAATGTTTCATATAAAAATGAAATGGCAAAAAATATGGCTGCTTTTATCAATAAGTTTCCTCATCTCTTTCACCACATGGCCCCACAAGTATTTATACCAATACATTTGAAGGACCTTGTGGGGACTAGTTCCATTTATTCTAGCATTGATGCCAAAACCCATGTTCATTAAACCACTCCGTTACTTGTATTATAAATCTTTAGGCAACTAATATAGAATAAAGATTTTACTCTGATTTCCTTTAGAAGAAAAAACATATGAATGCTTAAACCAAAAATGGTGAAATCATATATAAAATAGATAATGGATTTCTTAATACCTAACTGGTTTTAGTATTTTTTTAAGGTGTCATTTTTGTGTGTTGAGATATCTTTACAGCCTGTTCTAGTAGCACATAAATTGCCCACTCTCAGGATAAATGAATAGGCAACACTCTATTATAGGCGTAATTCTATAAAAGGAAAATTGTATACTATAATTTTCTGGGCTCGTATGTTACTCTGAAAGAGAAAAAATAAATGGGTAGAAAGCTTATATTGCTTTTTATGGTTTCACTTCCATGCAGGCAAGTTCAGAATGTTTAGACAACCTCTGTTATTAAAGAAATTGTGCATGTACAGAACTTTGCAGTGGAAAGCTGCAATCTTTGTAATTGTGGAAACTTAGACTATAGCAATTCTTAATATATGATTTTACAAGAAAAAATGAGGAATGAAACACTGGAAAACCATAAGCTTGGAGTACAAGTTTTTAATTGAGGCAGCAGGTGGAGCTGAAGGAGTTGTGCTTTTGAACCACTGCAGAAAGAATAGGATATGAATGAATCAAAAAAACGAGAAGTGTAGAGCTTTTGATATGTTATTTGATAAAGAAAATTCCTGCAGGATATGATCTTGTTGCCTTCTAAAGAAAACTAAATTGCTTAAAATGAGCATAAAGCATATGTTAGAAAGTTATGAGAAAAGAATATTTGTCTTTGTTTAAATATTGAGCTGAAGTGCGATTTTTTTTCCAAAATAATATATCTGCAGAAATTTTCATATAAAACTTTTTGCACATGTCATGGGGAGGCCTGAAGTTTGGGGGGGCAATTTTTGTTTCTTAATTTTTATGTTTTACTTTGATTTTAGAAGAAATGTTCAATTAAGGAGTTATAAACTAGATTTTTATGCCAATTTCTTTAATTCAGTTCATTAAACTGATAAGGCAAATGTATGAGATTTTCATATAGTATACAGGAGGAATAACCAAGCCAGTTTTACATTCAATTATGATTTTCATGGTAATCTATATCTGAGGTTTTAGATTATTTCAGAGTTCTTTCACTGCTGGGAATGATGCCAGATAAATTGTTTATGCAGCATGGATCTTGATCCATGGCACACAAGTGCTATTGGCTTAGAAAAGTCTATGTTTCTTTTCAATGCAAAGAAATGTGAGATGGCAGGGAACAAGAAAAAAAAGTAGAAGCAAAGAGAAGCATCATATTCAAGTATAGAAAAAATATGAGAAAATTTAAATGATACTGAAATGTTTGCATGATCATGATGTAACTTTGAAGAGTATTATTTCAGTTTTATTTTTATGTTTGTTTATATAATTAAAATTATTCTTAATTATTAGACTGCATTGATACATTTTTTAAGAAGAAAAATAAACATGATTTTTTTGCAGGGAGATTTATTTATATTTGACATTTTTCTAAGTCTATTATTTGAAAAGTTTTAAATCTCCTGAGTGCAAAGAAGGCTACACAGTTACACAGCAATTAAACAAAGCAAATATTTACAGATTTTGATGTGCAAGGTTTTTTCTCCTAAATATTTGGAGTATTAATTTATTTCTAAAACAACTAAGCAAAACGGAACACCTGAAAGAAATAAAAAAGGTTAAGATGAGATGTCGTAGACTAGGGGTGTCAAACTCATTTTCACCGGGGGCCACATCCTCCTGCTCCTGCAGCGTCACGCGCGTCATGCGCTGCACACGTGACCAGCGCTGGCAGGAGTGCAGGGACAAGGAGCTCGGCGCTGCTGCCGGGTAGAAACAAGGTACCAGGCTGGATAAAACAAGGTGGAGGGCCGGATTCGACCTGCAGGCCTTGTGTTTGCCATCTGTGTCCTAGGTGCTGCAAAGTTAAGTAAAACTGTACCACTGTAACAAAGATCATGATGATAATACTATAAAGTCAGTCAGAGTCAGTAGGCTGTGGTGTTCTAGAGAGTAGCTCTGGATTATCTGTTGTACTACGAGCTTCTTTGACTGTTAAAAGAAATCTCAAGCCATTCACCCTACCTATGTGCTGTTAGTGCTTCTAATTATTTCTGTTACTCATACTCCTCTATCTCCACTTAATTATTTATGCCACATATTTTATGGATTTCTGTCCCTGGTGGTAGCTATAGATCTTTTTTTTACTTCTCATGATAGACCAAGGAAGCGAAACCAAAACAAGAAGGTTTTTTTCTAGTTCTTGTTGAGAAGTAGATGTGGTGATTATTTATTATTCCTGCTGAACGACAAATTTGCTCTCCCATCACCAAACAAAAAAAAAGGAAAACTTTATCTGGAACCTCTGAGCTGCTGGACTTTCAGATGATCCTTTGCCTTTTCCTTACTGACCTGATATAGGACTATGGTCCTTGAGAAGAGGGAAAGTGAAACATACGGCAGACCAGATGTTGGGCTGATCAGATAAGCATCCACTCAGCTTTTCACTATGAACTAAAAGTAGCTTTTGAAGTGTTATTTTTAGTGAGTTATTTCAAAGGACTTAGCTGTTTCAAGCACCGTGCTTTTGTTTTTCTTTCTATCTGCTGCACACAGTCTGTGACAGCCCTATTTGAGGTGCTGCATTTTCCAGTTGCATCTGGAAGTAAATTCATAACCTAAGCGATTGATCAGTTGATATTACTCTGACATAATGTATTCAGGATTGTAACTCTGCAGCAGTATTAAACTGAAGGAGATTTTTTTTTATGAAAGAAAACTGTTGAAACACAATGCTGAGTGTATGTCAGTGAAAATGATAGATTTGACATGTAATTTTGCATATTCTAGAGTCTATATTTTCAAAGTTTTACAAATCTGAAATTTTCAATTAAATATGTCTACTTTTAAAAAAAAATAAATAAGAGGGTTGTAGGTGTCGTAGGCACAGTATTTTTGAACAAGGTTCACACTGGCAAAAAGAAATAGTCAGTATAAACCTTTCTTAGACTATTTGTCTATATAATGTAACCATCCTAAAATAATTTTGCAAACACAATAACTTAAGAAGCGTGTAATAATCTCAGAAATGTGAATTGATTAGCTCACATGCAAGCATAATTGTATTAAATAGTTTAAAAAACACCGTAATCAATATTTTTCTCTTGCCTAATCTTGATTTAAAAGATAGAAGACTTTTGACTTTTGAAGACCTCAAGAAAGCCCTCAATTCTGTTTCTCCTAAGTTATATGAAATAATCATAGTTGAATCATTTAGGTAAGATTAACAAAGAGATCCTTACTCCTAGATAGCAGACTTTTTGTCATATTAATTTCAGTTAATGAAAATGATTAGATTCTATCATGCAACTGAAGATAGAAGTTTAGGCAATTACTGTTTCAGTGCTTTTTACTAATAAATATTATGAACATAAATAATAAGTCTAAATAATATCATAATTAATATAAATTATATAAATAGAAATAATGAAAATAATAACTATAATAATAACTATAATTAAAATAATAGGCATTATTAGTTCCAGAAAGTAATTTGTTGCCTGTACTGTTTCTTAAGAAGCCTAAAATTATTTACTCTTACAGTTTCCTCCTATAATCACAAAATCTGTATTCAAGTGCTGTCTCTTGAAAAATTCTGTTAAACTGTAGTGCATATTGCAAGACAGTAGCAATGAGATTTCTTGCATGGTGAGATTGACTCAGAAGTGATAGGGTAAAATTTTGAGAGTAATTGGCAGATCATAAAAAAAATGTGCTCTTACTGCTGCAGTTGCCGGTAAACATTATTTAACAAATGTTTTATAAAACATTGCACTGCAAAGTGTAAAAATTCCTTTTTGATTGATTTATTTGGAAGTTCTCGTTCATTAAGAGAAGTCCTTCGCTTTTAAAGGCATGCCATCAGATAGCTTGCTGAATACTGTCTTTAAAAGGTGGGGTAGGACATGGGATTGTTTTTCTTTATTGCAATTATCTGGAGTCATGGTACAAAGCTTAGCAGAACAGGAATTGGTCTGTACATCTTTCAAGCCACTAGCATGCAATAACAAAATAAACAAGTAGACTGACTAATATGTTAGATAATACTCTTCTGTTTTCATGCTAAAGATGTAATATATTTTGTGGAGATTAATTATATTAACAAGATTTGAAAAGTTATATGGCATATTTTTTTCAATGTCCAAATGATTCTAGTATCACCTTTTCGTACATTATCAAGAAGTGAATAGGAAAATATAGATAGGTGTTATCTTGAGGTGTTACTCTTATAAAGTATTTTAAGGACTCCTATGAAGGGCTCAATGTCCAATTTTTCTGTCCAGTGAGTAAAGTGTTTTTGTTCAATATTAATGCTTTTTAGGTCAGAAAAGCATATGTAGTTGCTGTTCATACTATTTTATTTTGTATTATTACGTATTTTTTCATTATCTTTCTCATTTGAAAATTTGTCAAATAAATTCATACTTGGCTGCATATTGTAAAACAGTTCCGAAAACATTTGGCCCATCTTTCTGTCAATGAAACTCCTCAATTTCAAATTTAAATTATAGTCATAATGAATTTAATAAATGAAGCAAAGCTCAGCTAAATGTTATGGTATGCTATGTATCTAGTAAAGAAGATGTCAAGATCAACAGTAACTAACACTAGCATATTAGTCAGTAAATGTCATAGTTGAGCAAATGAAACTTGTGATTACACATTTATGAAGGTGGTATGGAACCTGAAGAGAAACATAGAAAATTTTCTTTTTTGAGAACAAGTTTGCTTGTTTCTTTGGCTACTCATGAAAAACATTGTGTAACAGTATTGTGTAATGCAGATTTTTCTTTAAGACTGAACAGGCCAAATCTACATTGAACTCTTCAGAATTAGTCTTTGAAATCTGTGTCCTTCTAAATCCTCTTTAGGTACACAGCCTTTTTGGATATTTCTTTTAAATCTTGCTGTGTATGAGTCATGGAAGAGTCTAGAAAGACCCTCTCACTGAGTAATCGGTTTCAGACTGAAGTCCCTATCAATAAGATATCAGCTTCCTAAGCTGGAGATTGTGGATTCATGTCACATCTGGGTCACCATCTCTTATAGAAGAGTAAACATTACATTATATAATTGTATTAATGTAGAGTCTACATTATAGAAGAGAGACCTCTCGCCAAGTCACAAGGTTCAGACTGGACCCTAAATTTTGTCTCAGAGAGGAGTCCAAGTGTGACTGGATCCAGTCTTAGCCTGCGATTGTAATGAAGAGTTCAGACTCTAGGTTCTGCCACAGAGTCGGTTTATTTTCAGCCCAGGCTGGGTGCCTCCAGAGGAGCACACCCCAAATGATGAAACCTGTGGGCAATTTTACCCTTACAATCTAAGATCCACCGCTCCTTAGGCCCGTGCTCTTCACTCACTGTCCACACGGTACCTAAGTCCAATGATATTCCAGGGGCTGTGGTCTCCTTCCTTACTTGTTTTCCTTCCTGCTTCCAAGCATGCCACTTCTTATCTCTAAGGTTTGCAGCTGGGGTAACACCCTTATCTTCCAGCTTTGGCCCCAAGACTCTTGTGTAATTCTGTGAATGTTCATCCTCCTGTCTTATCTGTACCAAAGTCCCCTTGCCTATTTACTCGTTCTTTTGGAGGCCTTTTCCCTTCCGTCATAAATTTTGGTCCTGGATATCTTTGTGAGGCAAGATGCCCTATATCGCTTCTCTTTATTCATTGCAATTTAACATCTCTAAACGACTATTTTTCACATTCTATAAGCAAACTTATTTTAACCCCCATCAGTATGATTAACTTTATGTACAGAACCAGAATGAAGACTTTTGTCCTAAATTGAGCTGTACAATAGAATTAAAACTGTATGAAAAGAAAGCCAGAGGAAATATTTTGGACACAGGTATTTGTGAGAAACTTCAATGTATTTGTGGCACAAAATCCATATTACAGTAGGTTGCTAAAACCAACAGAACATATATAATTTCATATTTGTTGATATTTTCCTTGTTCTTCCCTCTTTTTAGTATAGCGATCAGAAGCCTGTGACCTATATTCTAATATTCTGTGCCTGTCCTCCTCTATTCCATATGCTGTGTCCTTTTGTCTGAAGGCCTTTGCTACCATGCCACGTCTGTGTTTTTCTGCATCATTATCTTAAACTCATAAATATTTAATTTTACATTGAAGAAATTCTTGTTACTACTGTCTATATAGAGCTACATTTATGCTATATCAAGATGAAAAGAACAAATTAGGCATAGCCACGTGGTCCTTAAATGAACTGCTGTTCCCAATAAAGCAAGTAAAAGCTCTGGGCATGTCAAGCAAGCTCAAAATCTGACAATCCTCAGTCCTCAGACCCTGCAAACTTACTGCAGATTTTGTGGCCAGTTACAAGAAATGGGTGTACTCTCTTTGCTGGAATACAGGCTATGAAACATACAGTTAATTTCTCTACTTTAACTTATATAATCTTTCATAGATGTATAAATGTGTAGTTAATTGATTAGAATTGGTGATAGAGCTTCAAGGTGGAGTGGTGTTAAACGCTCTGTTTTGTGAAAGAAAAAGGGAATGTCGTTCAATATTATTTCTAAAAATAGCAAGTGGATGGGTTTAGGGTTTTTTTAATTCTGTGGGAATAGGACCAAGCATAAGTATATTTTCATCTCATACTGATAAGATAATATTTAAAGTAGACATTCTTTGTTCCAAGTGAGTTTTTCCTTACAGAAGTAATATACTGCCTTTGACTGTTGCAAAAGTTTGCAAAATGGGGATGAGTTTTCAGTTTATATTTGATTATATCAACTGACCATAATCTTGCCTGAACAGTAGTGTAAAATTTATTTTTTCTGAGGTAATATTGCAGTTATATTGATCAAAGTGCTCGAGTGCTAATCATGCACCTGGTGTGCACCTGGTTAAATGCCATCATACCATAATAACTGAACATTCTTGACACAGGAGTTGCAGAAATACCTGCTAAGGTAAATGGTGTGATGACAGGTTCTTTCATGGTGGGGTTCTTTTCAATGGGTAGCACACACAAGAATAATGCTATTATGCTGCATGTAGCTACATGGATATGAAACGTGACAAGTCCTCTGCAGTAATAAGTTGTGAAAAATGGCTGTCTCTAAGTGAACATGTTCTTTTAAAGTGGGATTCAAATTCTTAAAAAAATCTTTCAAGCACTGCTCTACTTTTTTTGTTGTGAATATGAATGTCATTCAAATTATACAATATTATTAATTACTGCTGCTGTGAAAACATTTGTCTTAACTGTACCATTTGTTTAGAAAAAATAGGTTATTTATATGCTAAATCCTTACACCATGATAATGGAAGTAGTAACAGAAGTAAGCTGAAAACCAATCACATGTGAATGTGCGTGAACCTTTAAATAATGAAAAATGTCTTAAAAACCACAAGTGGACAGAAAAGTCTCATAGTTTTTAAAGCTAGCAAGCATAAATCAGATCTTAAGAGAAGAAGGCAGTCATGATCTGCATTTTATGCTGCTGTGTCTTTAGATTGATAGGATCACACAGCAGAGGTACATTAGTACTTTTGTATATATCAGTACTTTCCATACAAAAAATGACCTAATTGTCCGGTATTTCTTTCATGTAATTATCTAGTAATGAGAAAATAACCTGGTTTTCAGAGCCACCCCGTGGAAGAAATCTTATGCTCTTTTATGCAAGTTTGATTTATAGACATGTACTGCAGAGCACAGTGAATATGAAACATTCATCTTCCTATGGCTAGTTGCCATGGAAACATAGTACACAGTACAATGTCATTCCAGCTCTGGTGATGCCTGCAGTAGTTTATTCCTTTGTTGTTCTTGTTTCTTGAGCAACTGTCTTGCAGCCTTTCATATTATCACACTTCATCACCTGCACAAGTCTCTTTTCTTATCTCTAGAGAACCATCTCTTACAGGAAAGATCTATTTTTTTGTCCACCCATGCATATCAATATATGTACTTTTTTTCAAATCATGGGTTAAAAGCTTGTGTCCCATGCCCACAAATAATATACCATTGCCCTAAAACCGGTGAAAGAAGATAGTAAACCAGACTGAACATCAAAGTGTAAAGGACCTGGTTCAGCATCTTAATTTACTCTCTCCTGTCAGGGACTGGAGCAAGACTGGTTTTCTGTAACCGTTATCTCACTCCAGGAAGACAGAAAGTAAAATATACCAATAGATTCTCTTACCTATCCTTAGCTGGCGTTTGTAAGGTGGACAAATGTCCAACAGTTGTCTTATATTACTTGCTCTATTTAACTCTTGTGAGATAAGAAATGAGAGGAAGCAGGAAAAAAAAAAGGAGAAAAAAAGGAGATCCTCATAATTAATCTAAAATGTGCTAAGGATGTTCAGGGGGATAAGTCAAATTGATTTATTTTTATCTTGAGAAGCTCTACTCTAGCACAAGTTCTTCTTTTTCAAGGTACTACCTATTTGATGCATTACACAAGGAACCAATATAGAATTAAGGCTGGTTGTGTCCCAGATCCTGCCTAAGTGGGACGATATACTTTGGAAAAAAGGTGTGTTTGAAAAGATTTTGTAGAAAATCCAGAATTAACACCTAAAGATAGATGTATTTTTTGTGTAATACTAATAATGAGTTTTGATTTGTTTTTCTTATCCATAACTCATTATAAGTTTTGTAATCCAATTACTTAAGAGCATGATTTGCTACTTGTGTTGGGTTGACCCCAGCCAGCAATTAAGCACCCACCTGGTCACTCACTAATTTCCCTCACATTGGAATGGCAGAGAGAATCAGAAGAGCAAAAGCAGGAAAACGCATGGACTGAGATAACACTTCAACAAGTGAAGTAAAGCTGAGCGTGCAAACAAAGCAGAATATGGAATTTATCCACTACTTTTCATTACCAGGCAGATGTTTAGCTACTTCCTGGAAAGCAGCACTCCTGATGGTTGCTTGGGAAGATAAACACCATAAGCACAAACATAGAATTATAGAATCTTCCAGTTGGAAAAGACCTCTGAGGTCATCGAGTCCAACCACACCCATCATCCGCTAACCCATGTCCCTTGAAAACTCATCTATCCTTTTTTTAAACACCTCCAGGGATGGTGACTCAACCACCTCCCTGGGCAGCCTGTTCCAGTGCCTGACCACCCTTTCGGTAAGGAAATTCTTCCTAATATCCTCCTCTTTCCTCATGCTTTCCCCAAGCTTTTATTGCTGAGAATGTTGTCATAGAATGTTTTGGGTTGGATGACTGTTAAAAGCCATCTAGTCCAACCCTCCAAACCCCTGCCATGGGCATGAACATCTTTCACTAGATCAGGTTGTTCAAAGCCCCATCCAACCTGGCCTTGAACACTTCCAGAGATGGGGCATCCACAGCTCCTCTGAGCAACCTGTTTGTCTCACCACCGCACTGTAAAAAATTTCATCCTTATAGCCAATCCAAACCTGCCATCTTTCATTTTAAAACCATTGCTTCTGTCCTGCCACTACAGGCCTTCGTGAAAAGTCTCTCTCTGTCTTTCTTATCAGCTCCATTTATATACTGCAAAGCCACAAAAAGGTCTCCCCAGAGCCTTCTTTTCTCCAGGCTGAATGACCTCAAGTCTCTCAGCCTTTCTTTTATTGCAACAGTAGGTGATATCACAAGTCTCTTTATAGCACAAACCAAAAATTTCATATGGTATGGAACATCCCTTCGGTCAATTCGGGTAAGTTGTCCCAGTTGTGTCCCCTCCTAACTTCTTGTCCACCTCCATCTTACTCACTAGGGGAACAGAGCAGGAAAAAGAAAGCCTGGAGGCTGTGCAAGCACTGCTCAGCACTAGCCAGAACATCAGTATGTTATTGACACTCTTGTACTCACAGATCCAAAACACAGCTCTATCCTGCTACTGTGGAGAAATTTAACTCCATCCCAGCCAGACCTAGTACACTACTGTAAATTCAAATTATTGATTCATTCTAACACTTCTCCAATAAAAAATCCATCACTAGCTAACTCCTGTGGTAACTGTGCATGCCGTTCCTACGGAGTGGTAAGACATTACACCTCTATCTCACATCTGGTGAAAGCATGGAGCTTTCACTGTGAGCAAATCCGACAACGAATCATCCTAACAAAAATTTTAAGTAGTATTTCTAGTGGATATGACCCAGGTCTATATTTTTTTTGTCTGAAGAGAAAGGGACTGAGAACCATATACACAAGCACGTTTGAGAGCAAGTTTGAGAGCAAAACCCAGCATGCGATTGTTGTACAATATGCTGCACATTTATGAACTCTTTCCTTCTAAATAGTTCAACATACTTTTTTTCTAATTGGGAAAAATACTACACAAAACAAATCTTAAAATATTTTTAAAAGTTAGTAACTTAGGTTCATATTTAAATTAAAATTTCTATTTTTGAGAATATGTTGAGACAAATATTTGACATTATGTTAGCAAATTTAAGTAAGTCCTGCCTCATAGTTATCACTCCTGCCTTTCACACTGGTCTTCTTTCATTGCTCCTTGAAGTACAGAGTAAATTGTTTTAACATAAACCATTCTTAGTTCACATGAATCAGTTTTCTTTTGCATTGTCATGGAGTAGAGATATGTATGTGGTCAGTTACCATAATACACCCATGATAATAAAATTTATTAAAATATGTTGATGTCACAATATGTGCTTAGCTGGTTATATCCTTGGTACTCTGTTAAAAACATTTTCTTTCCACTATTACGTATAATTAAAAATATTAGAATGTGGCAGCTATAAAATAGAGCAAACTCACAACATCAAAGATTTTTTTTTATTATGAATAACATCTGGGATAGTAGCAGTGCAGATTTTTTTTCTCTCACCTGTCAACATGCCTCAAATGTGAATCAGTAGCAGTAGCTTACATTTATTCAGTTTGGTGATCTCTTTACAGGGACTACTTACATAGATGCTGATTATTTTTTAATTGCGTTGGATGATAGAAACTGGGAAAAAGACTGACCCCACCAAATTCATTTCAAAAACTATTAAGCAGCCATTAGATGACAACAGTTCTTGCTCATTTTCATCCAAAGATGAATCTCAGCTCTGAAGGGGAAAATGTACCTTAGGCTCTTTCAGAGTACACTTTTTATTAAAAGTAGATTTTTCTCCAGTGTTAAGAATAAAAGATTTTCAGCAAAATAGTCTGCATCTTTTATTTGAAATGTAATCTGTGATGCATGCTGATAGACTGAAAAGCAGATAGGTTTGGAGGGTTTTTTTGCTTTAATAAAGAGAGTAGAGTAGAATCATAGAAACATAGGATCATAGAATCATAAGGTTGGAAGAGAGCTCTGAGATCATCAAGTCCAACCATGCCTGTCTCCCTACTAAACCATATCCCTAAGAAACTCATCTACCCATCTTTTAAACACCTCCAGGGATGGAGACTCCACCACCTCCCTGGGCAATCTGTTCCAATCCCTGACCACTCTCTCAGTGAAGAAATTCTTCCTAGTGTCAAGTCTAAACCTGCCCTGGCGCAACTTGCGGCCATTCCCTCTCGTCCTGTCGCTCATCACTTGCAAGAAGAGGGCAGCACCCAGGCTGTCACAACTTCCTTTCAGGTAGTTGTAAACAGTGATGAGGTCTCCCCCCAACCTCCTCTTCACTAAACTAAACAACCTGAATTCCCTCAGTCTCTCCTCGTAGGGCTTATTCTCCAGCCCCCTCACCAGCCTCGTTGCCCTTCTTTGCACACGCTCCAGCACCTCAGTGTCTTTCTTGTAGTGAGGGGCCCAAAACTGAGCACTCGAGGTGTGGCCTCACCAGTGGTGAGTACAGGGGCACAATCACTTCCCTGGTCCTGCTGGCTACACTGTTTCTGATACAGGCCAAGATGCCATTGGCTCTCTTGGCCACCTGGGCGCTCTGCTGGCTCATGTTCAGCTGATTGTCAACTAACACTCCCAGGTACTTCTCCTACAGGTAGCTCTCCAGCCACTCTTCCCCAAGCCTGTAATGTTGCATGGGGTTGTTGTGACCTAAATGGCCTTGTTGAACCTCAGCCCATTGGTCTCAGCCCATTGATCCAGCCTGTCCAGATACCTCTGCAGAGCCTCCCTTCCTTCAAGCAGATCCACACTTGCACCCAGCTTGGTGTCATCCGCAAACTTGCTAAGGGTATGTTCAATGCCTTCATCAAGATCATTGATAAAGATGTTAAACAAGACTGGACCCAGCATTGAACGCTGGGGAACTCCGCTCATGACTGTTTTCCAGCTGGATTTAATTCCATTTACCACAACCCCCTGGGCCCGGCCATTCAGCCAGTTTTTGACCCAGCAGAGGGTGAGCCTGTCCAGGCCGATGACAGCAAGTTTCTCAATCAGAGTACTGTGAGAAATGGTGTCAAAGGCTTTACTGGACTCCAGGTACACCACATCCACAGTCGTTCCCTCATCCATTAACTGGGTAACCTTGTCATAGAAGGAGATCAGATTGGTCTGGCAGGACCTGCCTTTCATAAACCCTTACTGACTGGGCCTGATCACCCGGTTGTCCCGCACGTGCTGTGTGATAGCACTCAAGACAATGTCTGCTCCATGACCTTCCCCAGCACCGAGGTCAGACTGACAGGTCTATAGTTCCCTGGATCCTCCCTCCAACCCTTCTTGTAAATGGGAGTTACATTTGCCACTCTCCAGTCTACTGGCACTTCCCCAGTCATCCAAGACTGCTGGTAGATGAGGGAAAGGGGGTTGGCAAGGACCTCTGCCAGTTCCCTTAATACCCTCGGATGGATCCTATCTGGCCCCATGGATTTGTGTATGTCTAATTGGCCAAGCAGGTTTCTAAACAAGTCCTCCCAAACAGCTGGAGCTTCATTCCCATTATCTTCCAGCTGAGGGTGCTGAGTATCCCTAGGGCATTCGTCCTTGGGGTTAAAGACTGAGCCAAAGAAGGCATTGAGCACCTCTGCCTTGTCCTCATCCCTCATTGCTACTGTCGCTTCTGCACCCAACAAGGGAGGGAGAGTCTCCTTTGTCCTCCTGTTGCTGCTGATATATTTAAAGAAGTTCTTTTTATTATCTTTGACCAAAGTGGCCAGTTGAAGTTCTAGTTGATTTTTTCCCTACACAATCTCACTTCATCCTTATAGTCCTCCTGGGACGCCTGCCCCCTCTTCCAAAGCTTGCAAACTTTCTTCTTTTTCCTGAGATAGCTACGAAGTTCCCTACTCAGCCATCCTGGTTTTCTTCCCTGCCGACTTGTTTTACGGCATACAGGGATGGCTTGCTCTTGTGCCGCCAGGATTTTCTTCTTGAGGAGCATCCAGCCCTCTTGCACCCCTTTGTCCTTTAGAGCCACCTCCCAGTGAACTTTATCAAGCAGCCTTCTGAAGAGTTCAAAGTCTGCCCTTCGGAAGTACAGGATGGCAGTTCTACTGACCCCTCTCCTCACTGCCCCAGGAAGCGAGAATTGTATCATCTCATGATCACTGTGCCCCAGACGTCCTCCAACTGTCACCTCTCCCATGAGTCCTGCTCTGTTCACAAACAGAAAATCCAGCTGGGCACCGTCTCTAGTCTGTTCACTTACCAGTTGTGTTAGGAAGTTATCATCCACGCACTCTATGAACGTTCTAGACTGCTTCCTTTCTGCTGTGTTGCACTTCCAGCAGACATCCAGGAGGTTGAAATTCCCCACGAGAATGATGGGACGTGATCGCAAGACTTCCCCTAGGTGTTTGTAGAAGGACTCATCAGTCTCCTCATCCTGGTTGGGTGGCCGATAGCAAACTCCCACCACGATATCTGGGTTACCACTCAAACCGCTGAGTTTAATCCACAAACACTCTACCTTATCATCGCTGTTACTGAGTTCCATACAGTCAAAACACCCTTTGATGTATAGGGCAGCCCCACCACCTCTCTTTCCTGGTCTGTCTCGCCTAAATAGCTTATAGCCATCCATGGTAGCGCTCCAGTCATGCGAGTTGTCCCACCATGTTTCCGTGATGGCAATTATATCATAATTGTCCTGCCTTGCCATAGCTTCCAGCTCATCCTGTTTGTTTCCCATGCTGCGCGCATTACTGTAAATGCACTTCAGATGAGCTGTTGTGACCCCCTCTTTTGCTGTCTGTCTAGTTGGGGATCCAAGACTGTCGTGCCCCTCGGGTCCTGAGGTTTTGTCCCCACATTTAATTCTATTAGCATGGCAGATGTTCCCCTCCCCCTTCCAATCTAGTTTAAAACCCTCTTAATCAGCGTCTTTGAGAGACCCCTTTTAACCCCTTTTAGCCTGAGTGGAATAGAATAGAATAGAATAGAATAGAATAGAATAGAATAGAATAGAATAGAATAGAATAGAATAGAATAGAATAGAATAGAATAGAATAGAATAAATAGGACTATTTAAATTGGAAGGAACCTATGATCATCTAGTCCAACTGCCTGACCAATTCAGAACTGACCAAAAGCCACCAAAAGCCAAAGCATGTTATTAAGGGCATTGTCGAAATGCGTCTTGAACACTGGCAGGGGTGGAGGATCGCCCACCCCTCTAGGAAGCCTGTTCCAGTGTTCGGCCAACCTTCTAATGTCTAGTCTAAACCTCCCCGATACAGCTTTGAACCCTCCCCATAGCACATTGCTTCTAGCATTTTCACCAGCTTTGTTGCCCTCTTCTGGATGCATTCAAGGACTTACACATCCTTTGCAAATTGTGAGGCCCGGAACTGCTCACAGCACTCAAGGTGAGGCTGTGCCAACACTGAATATAGTGGGATAATCACCTATTTTGACTGGGTGCTTATACTGTGTTTGATGAACCCCAGGATGTGGTTTACCTTCTTGGCTGCCAGGGCTCACTGCTGACTCATATTGGTCCTACTGTCGACCAGCATCCCTAGACTGCTTTCTGCAGGGCTACTCTCCAAACACTTCTCTCCCAGTTCGTACTTGTGCCTGCCATTACTCCATCCTAGGTGCATTCTGACTTTAAATTTCATCCCATTAATCATAGCCAAACGTTCCAGTCTATCTAGATCCCTCTGCAAGGCATCTTTTCCCTCATGAGAGACAACAGCACTCCCAGTTTTGTATCATCAGCAAATTTGCTGATGGTGCGTTCAACTCCTGCTTATAGATTGTTGATAAATATTAAACAGAACTGGGCCTAGAATTGAACCCTGAGGAACACCACTAGTGACTGATTGCCAGCTAGATTTAGCCCCATTCACTACAATATTTGAACTCTGCCCTTCAGCCAGTTTTTCACCCAGCACACCATAAACCCACTCATCCCACAGCTGGACAACTCGTCCAGTAAGGTGCTGTGAGGGACAGCATCAACAGGCTTACTAAAATCCAGAAAAAAAAAATCTGCCACCTTCCCTTCATCCAAGAGGTGGGTCACCTCATTATAGAAGGATATCAAATCAGTTAAACAGGAATTTCCCTTTGTGAACCCATGTTGACTGTGCCTGATGACTGCATTATTCTTCAAATGTCTTTCGTTAATGCTCAGTATGACCTCCATATTTTTTCCAGGAACTGAGGTTAGACTAACAGGTCTGCAGTTTCCTGGGTCTTCCCTCATGCTCTTTTTGTATATTGGAACAACACTGGCTATTTTACAGTCAGCAGGGACCTCCCCAGACTCCCAAGACCTTTGGCAGGTGTTCAAGAGGGGTTTTACCATAACATTCACTAGCTCCTTCAGAACTCTGGGATGCATCCCGTCAGGACCCATGTATTGGGTAACATTTAGCTGATATAGCTGCTGAATTACAGTTTCAGTGTCCAGAAATGGAAAGTCACTGTTCCCACACTCATAGTCCTCCAATTCAGGGGACCAGGGCAGCCCAAAATCTGTCAGTATTATTAAAGATTGAGGCAAAAAAAGCACACGGATTACAGTAGAATAATATAGTATAAAAAGTAGATAATATAAAAAGCAATGACTCTTTGCAGTAGCAAAGAAGTATCTGTGAAGTCTAGGATTCCTTAGCAATAGAAAAATCCATGCAAAAATAAAAATGGTCCAGACATGGCTTAATAAATGAACAGACTTCTGTCAACTTGTTAACCACTTTTCTTTGGGTTTAGACTCTGGTCTTTTTTTTTCAATCTCTGCTGCATTTTGAGAAAACTAATCAGCATCAGAATTGTAGTACAATTGAAAAGGGAATATTGTAGTATTACACCCTAACAAAACTTAAATGAATAACTAGTTTAAAGAAATACCTGGTGACAGTGCTTGTTTTTAACACGACAGACTAAGTTATTACTTGATTTAATAAATGCCCTCAAGTTAATTGGCAGCATGTACTGTTTATGACATAACTACATAGTGTCCCTTTACTTCAAATTTAGTATTTTGTTTAAACTAAGGATAAAATATTAATAGTACCATTTAAATTATGTATGTGCTTTTAGCAATCCTTGTATTCCTGAACTGGGCCAAGTTTATAAAAGCACTCATGTTTCACCTTTACAGGAATTTTTGTGAGCTTTTTAACTTTGAAACTTACAGACTTGTTTCAGCAAAATATCACAAAGAGCTGAGATTAAATAAATAATTTAATTTCTGAAAATTTCAGAAAAACAGCTGAACAAAGAGGAAGAGTTACTGTAAGTGTCCCCAACAGAGGAAAGTACTGTTATGTGAGTTAATGAATCTTAACAGGCATCACAGAGCCTACATGGAAGCAAGGCCATATAAAAGCCCAACAGCAGAGAAGCTTCAGATAAAGATATAATCACAGACCCTAAAGTCAGTCTATCATAAGATGCAAATCTACAGGAAATCAGACATCGTTAGCTCAACTATTCACAGAAATATTTGTTTAATACAATTTATAACTATTGTATGCTTTTGTTGCAATATTTCTCTCAGAAGTTAGAAAAGCATAATGACATAAATTCTGAAACATTTAATAATCTAAGATGATTTCTGAATTTTTAAAATGCATCTGCTGAATTTTTTCTCTTGTAAATTGTGTAAGTCTCTTGAAAGAAATTTGATGACAAGGGAAAATTCCCTTTTAATCATGGAATCCAAGAAAAAGTAAGATTACCGATACCATTGAACATCTGCTTCTTCTTGTGTTTTGGTACATTAATGATATTACAGAAGAGGAGTCTCCAGTACACAAATTCATATGGTCATAGGAAAGGCCCCAACATAGCACAATGATGTACCATGACAAAAAGCAATGTGTGCAAGTTGTGTCAGGGGAACTTCTGTCTGAAAATGGGGAATAATCTTCACTGTTGGGGAGAATTTACACTGGAATAGGTTACCCAGAGAAGCGGTGGAATCTCCCTTCCTGGAAGTAGTAAAAACTCAGCTTGACAGGATCCTGGATAAGGTAATCTAATGCTCTACTTTCAACCAGGTGATCTCCAGAGGATCCTTCCCACCCAGGGTTTTGTATGGTTCTATGCTTCTATGATTTCTGTTACAGCACAAGAACAAGAGAAGTCACAGATGTTCAGTAGCACTTGAGAGACTCAACTAAGGGCTAGGGTCACACATGGCACTAGGCAATATGTAAATACTTAACAAAATACCTTTTCTTAAAGATCTTGTGAGTTACCACTGAGCAAATAGTAATGCATGTGAGAGGCAGTAGATTCCAGAACCTGAGTTCTTCTTTTCATCTTAAATAAATAAGCTCTGCTTTTCTGCATGATGAGGACATTTTGGGGATGCAACACTGCCACGTTTTTAAGACCATATATCTCAGTTAGACAAAGGAACTGACTATACTTAATGTTTTTGGAAAATGATCTTAAGGCTCAGAAATGAATGCATGTGACATAGAACACAAACCAGAATGGTAAAAAAGAAGTCAGTGTGCCAAAGCAAAAGATTCTTCTGCCCTAGATTTGGATTACAGCCATTATGTGTGTCAGCAATCCGCATCAGGCCTGAGGTTGTTACCTGAGCTGTCCTCTATGCCAAAAAAGACAGCAATAAGAGCCCACAAAGATTGTCTGGTGTGACTATTTCTTGATGGAAATATGTAGCTAAAAGAGTGATAGAGAGTGCTTCACTGGTGTGCTCTGGATAAAATTTCAGTGCTCAGTTGTTGGTAATTGGAATAAACAGATTTTGTTAACTTCATAACCAGTTCTTTTAATGAGCTCTTTCTGTGGCTTTGTGGTCTGTATGCCTTTCCTTGCTTTTTCTCTTACAAATACAGTACTTCTAAATATAAGAAAGAGCACATGTGGCTTTCACAGAGCACTTGAGTGTAATTCCCAGGGAGCTGGTACGGAGAATGCTCTATTCAATCCATTGATTCAGTGAAGTCAAGAGGATTCCATTTCCTGTCATTGTGAACAATTTTTAGATATTCCAAATAAAATACTGGCTAGTTACAATCCTTCGTTAATATCATCCTTGTGTGCTTGTGATATCTACCTGCCATGTGTTCTGGAGAAACATACCCTCTTGTGTTATTATTTTGTTTGAAAAGAGCTTTCTCTGAAAAGGCCTTAATCGCCCCACTCTAAACTCCCTTCTCTGAGATGTGACCAGGAATTGTGGCTTCAGATTTTTTTAACTCTATATTTGTTGTACTGTAGTAGTTGTAGGAAAGGTAATTGATGCACACTAAATTATCTTTTCGTTTTCAGAAAAAATCTTCCATGGCAATGTCTCTCCTCATTGGTCTTTGGTTTCTAGACTCTTAAAGTCCTATAATTTCTAATTCATTCATCCCATCCCACCCCATACTTATGAATTCATAGCTATTTTCTCCTATTTTTCTTTCTTTGTCTATGTTGGTTATAGCAATAGGAAAAATTGTTAGTGAGTAAAATGTTCCGTAACTATTCTTTATTTGGAAAACCTGATCATGCCTACTGTGATAGGCAGACAATGGGGAAACAAACTCTTTATTTATCAGATATGCTGTTGTTATTCCCATATTTTGTAGAGCAACATTCTATTTCTTAGGAATCACATTATATTTTTTAGAAATTTTCAATAAATCAGACTATTAATTTTCACATATGAAACTCATTTTTCCATTTTAACAAGGAGTTGTTCCCATCCAGGTTCTGTATCCTGGAACTGTACAGCAGTTCTAATTGCATTCACTGCACTGAAGGTAGATTCTTCTAAATCAATTATTTTTATTTATTCATTTTCACAGACAAACCAAGGCTGTTGAAACTTTACGTTTTTAATTCTATCATCACATGATATGATACCTGACTAACCTGATGTGACCTCTTCTCGTTGTTATTTATATTCAGATCTAGACAAATATTAGCAATAAAAAACGAGCAGAAGATCCTTTTGTCAAAATCTGATGTACCATCAATGCTCTAGGTCCTCTGTTAGATCTTGGCATGACACAACCTTTATATCTTGATATGGGAATTGCCATGTATATGTTGTGTGAGTATCACAGGTGTATCCAATCTACTCCCAGTCCTTACCTGTGTTTAATGAACACTAATTGTCTGAGAAACTTGTTCATCAACTGTTGTTTCTTTTTTGGGATGTTTTCCTTCAAGTCAGCAATCAAGTACTGATAGACTTCAGAGCTTTAAAGCACATTGCTGATGTCCAGACTATTGTTTATCTCAGAAGCAGAGATTCTCCTCCTCTTTTTCTTTCCCCATCCAAAATATCTGCTCATAATTCACCAAGACTTCCTGGCTAAATAGGGCTGTGGGTTTTATCCACTCTGGAGTCTCTTACACCTGTTAAAGTCCTTTCTTTACAGAGATTGTTAAACACTTGTGTCTTAAAGGATTGATGAAGAATTGCTTTGGGAACTGCAAATCAGTTTCAACAAAACTAAAGTTTTACGGAGTTATGGTGTTTCAACCAACTACTTGATTGACTGCATATCAAAAGGCTGTTGTCAGAATTACTGCAAGTAAAAGGCATCAGAAAATGCTTTCACTTTGCAAGCAGTAGAGTACATTCCTGGTGTTCCTCGGGCACATGCAGAGGTCATGTTTCTTGCACTCAAAAAATCAGGAAAAAAAATCAGATTTTCTATCCAGGTAGCCCCCCACTTCGTGTTGCCAAATACCCTGAAAAAACAGGTAATGAAAGCATTTCAAGTCCTCCTTGATTTGAAATCTTATTCTCCAAGATAGTTATGAGTCTTTGTTGAAAGCAAGCCAAATTCCATACTTAGAATGCAGTTTTGTTGTTGAGAAACTGATCAATGATCTCTAATTTAACTGGTAAGTACATTTAGCAAAGCAAAAATAACCACCCTTTTATATGAATCTTCTATTAAGGATTTTATTTTTTTTTTTGTGCATTCCTATTTAATGTGACTGTATTTTGTATACGTGTCTATGTCCCCTGATTATGGACTTCTAATGCTGTTAATCTCTTTTGTAACCAAGTAGTTTTAGGAAAAGAGCGAATGAACAGCTCTTGTTTTCTTGACTGGTAGTTTTGAGTTTTGTTGTCTACTATTAACTGACAGCATCACTTGCTTCGTCTAGTAAGTACTAAGCTGTTGGTCTTATACATATAAGTCACAAACTTGGCAGCAAATTCATTTCTTTCTGTTGGTGTTTATCTGCTGTTTTCTTTTCCCATGAGTAACAGTATTATGGTATATGAACCCCAATGTCAAATGCAATGTTAATTCTTTAGCTAAGTTAGTAAATGTAAATACATAGTGGCATTGTCTTCTGCTTATGTATAAATACACATAATATACTGTGACTATAATTGTCGTGCATGAAACTTATTCCAATTTAAGGACCTAATAAAAATTGCCTTTTATTTACTCTATTTTGAAAAATATTAATTTTGAAAGATTTTAAACATTTGGTGTAATTCAAAAGGACACATCAAGTTTCATTTGAAAGAATTATTTAAACTATTTACTATTTTCCTCTTGGCTACTATGTTGGAAGGTTAATAAATTCTTTAGCTTAACTTTCTCATGTTGACAAATAGTGCTTCATAAACACTTCAAGTAGAGTTTTGTCTGGAGTCATCTAGTAAAAAGGGTCAGTAAGGAGAAATGGATGTGTTTAGTTAACAAGACTAAGTCATTCTCTGGTGGTCACCTTTGTGTTGTTCTTTTATCTGAAGATTGATTTTGGTAAATGTGTATTATACTTATTTTTATATACATATATAGCACAGCCATTCTGTTATACAAACTCATTTCTCCGTTTTTCATGCTTTCAAAATCCTGACTATTTGGACTGGAAGCTTTACAGAGTTGACCCTTCTGGTAGAGATTTCCTTTTGCATTTGCTGAGGTTTCTTCATTTATAAGAAAGCAAATAATGGTCAAGCCTCACATATATACCTAAAGATTACTGAGGAGACTATGAATTTGTGGTGAGTTGACCCTGTCTGCATGTTCTATCACTTCACTCCTCAACTGGACATGGGAGAAAAAATATAATGAAGGGCTTGTGGGTCAAGATAGGGACTGGGAGATCACTCACCAATTTACCATCACATGTAAAACAGACTTGACTCAGGGAATTTAATTTAATTTATTACCAACCAAAGCAGAGTAGGGTAATGAGAACTAAAACTAAATCTTAAAACACCTTTCCCCCACCCCTCACTTCTTCCTGGCCTCAACTTCACTCACATATTCTCTACTTCCTCCCCTACAGTGGCACAAGCGGATGGGGAACAGGGATTATTGTCAGTTCGTCACATGTCTCTGACATTCCTTCCTCCTCTGAGGGAGGACTCCTCGCATTCTTACCCTGCTCCAGCGTGGGGTCCCTCTCACAGGGAATCGTCTTCCATGAATTTCTCCAATATGGGTCTTTCCCATGAGCTGAGTTCTTCATGAACTGCTCCAGCATGGGTCCTTTCCACAGGCTGCAGCCCTTCAGGAAGACATTGCTTCAGTGTGGGTCCTCCACGCAATCACAAGTCCTGCCAGCAAACCTGCTCCTGTGTGGTCCCCTCTGTCCATGGAGCCATGGGTTCTGCCAGGAGCCTTCTCCAGCAGTGACTTCCCACTGGGTTACAGCCTCTTTCTGGCATCCATCTACTCCAGTGGGGAGTCATCCACTGGCTGCAGATGGATATCTGCTCCACTGTTAACCTCTATGGGCTGTAGGGGGACAACCTGCCCTACCACGGTTTTCATCGTGGGCTGCAGGGAAATCTCTACTCTGGCACCTAGAGCACATCCTCCGCCTCCTTCTTCAGTGACCTTGGTGTCTGCAGAGTTGTTTCTTTCACATACTCTCACTTCTCTCCTTCAGCTGCTGTTCTGCAGCAGTTTTTCCCGTCTTCTTAAATATGTTATTACAGAGGTGTTTCTGTTGTCACTGATGGGCTTGGCCTTGGCCAGCAGCAGGTCCATCTTGGAGCCGGCTGGTGTTGGGTCTATCAGACACAAGGGAAGTTTCTTGCAGTTTCTCACAGAAGCCACCCCTGTAGCTCTGCCCCCACTACAAAAATCTTGCTGCTCAAATCAAATAGAGAATTTTAGCAACTGTAACTTCTGAAGTCGAGTGGCTCGCGTTATTGATGTTCAAAGATCATTGATTTCCCTTGAGCAGTGAATTTAATGGGTTTGGGAAATACTATTCTTACATGTTAACTGTTCTCCATAGTAATGACTTGTAATAATTTGGGCATTTTGGTCTTTTATACCGTTCTATACTCTCACTTTTAGGGGTGGAAAACCTCAGTAACTACACAGAAGGTCGAAATCACTTCTTTCTGGTTTCCAGTTAACATAGTTTTGGGGAGCAACAAATGCTAATTTTAGTCCAGAGCTCTGTTAATAATGTCAAGAAATCTGGTGACAATCCCATAGAAATTTCTAGAAAGTTTTTCATTTGTTTCTGAAACATGATAAGGATTTTTTCACTACATGAATTGAAATGATTTTATCTTGCTGAACTGAATGTGTAACGAAGCTTACAGAGGCACATACATATATTTGCTTCTTATTTAGTACATATAATGTAATTTCACTTCAAAATCTGCATGATCTCCCAATGTAATAAGATACCATGTACAGCCTATTAGTCTCATATGAACTCTCCTGTAGTCTCGTGTCTTGATAGTAGGAGGTCTTTTAAATGTTAAACTACTGTCTACTATCGCAGCTTCAAAGGGGAATCACTTCTGTATTGTGAAGTATTCTTGACAGTCTGTAGGGTCATTCAGGTTAAATTGGTTTAACCTTTTGAAACCAGGAGAGTCCAGTATCACGACACACGTCCAGCCACAACCGAGAACAACTGCTTTTTATGGTCTAGGAAGAGTTTCCTGGCCAGTATATGCAGGGCCTGCTTTAGGGGATAACAATGAAAAAAAGTACATGTTGGGGTTTGGGTTTGAGTTTGTTTTTTGTTTGGTTTTTTCCTTTTTTTTTTTTTGAGATATTATCCTCAAATACAGCAAAAAAGAGAAGCTGGCAAAAGCCAAAGTGAAACAATGACAAACAGCGTGAAAAAAAGAGATTCCTGTATAAACAGATTGCAGAGAAATACATAAAAACCCCTCTTACATCTGTGCTTTTTTAGTGAGTGCCAGAGGCCTAACATGTCAGATGGGGAAAGTAGAATGCTTTATTTGAATTTGTTAACATTATAATTCCATTGAAAACTTGGGAGAAGGAGGGCCATCAGTACAACATGGAGATGGATTAAAAAATGCTCATTTGTGAATGATATAATAAATTAAAGAAAATCACAGAACAACAGACTCACAGAATAGTTGGGGTTGAAAGGGACCTCTGCAGATCATCCAGCCCAATTTCCACGCTAAAGCAGGTTCACCCACAGCAGGCTGCACAGTAACACATCTAGGTGGATTTTTAATATCTCCAGGGAAGGAAATTCCACAACCTCTCTGAGCAGCCTGTTCTAGTGCTCCATTACCATTACAGTTCCTCATGTCCAGATGGAACTTGGTGTTCTCCAGTGTGTACTCAATGCCCCTTGTCCTGTTGTTGGGCACTGTTGAGAAGAGTCTGGCCTCATCCTTTCAACACCCTCCCTATAGATACTGACAAGCATTCATAAGATCCCCTCTCAATCTTCTCTTCTCCAGGCTAAACAGACACCGGTCTCTCAGCCTTTCCTCATAAGAGAGATGCTCCAGTCCCCTCATCATCTTTGTGGCCCTTCACTGGACTCTCCAGTAGTTCCTTGTCTTTCTTGAGCTGGCAGCCCAGAACTGGACACAATACTACAGGTGGGACCTCACAGGGCACATTGCTGGCTCATGGTTACCTTGTCATTCACCCGGAAGCTCTCCTTCTGCACAGCACTGTTTTCCAGCAGGTCAAAACCTAACCTGTGCTTGTGCATGGAGTTGTTCTTCCCCAGGTGCAGGACTCTATACTTGCCTTTGCTGAACTTAATTAGGTTCTTCTCCACCTAACTCTCCAAAACCTTAGGAGAAATTGTATTGAGGGAATTGTTGTTGATTTCTCCTCAACCCTGTTAATATTTCTTAGTCCTATGAAGACATGGATAAAAGGGAGCAAGATTTTTGGAGTAAATGAGAAAACTAGATGTTGGTTAAGTTCTGTGCCGAAGAATAAAGCTTTCTCCTCTGTGTCGAAAGAGTGATTCAAGTCTGACGTATAATGTAACTGCCATACAACAACTTGTGCACTGCTTGCTGCTGATGCTGTTTGGCATACTTTCACAAAGGGTTACTGAATACTTTTGTCAGTGCTTGAACATAGGTTTGATTTAACTTAGCTTGAACATAGTTTTGATTTTGTCTTCATTGTAGAGTTCAGAGAAAAGTTAGAGGCATTTTGAAGGGATCATTTACGTGCTGATAAGAAGAAAAACTTAAGAGTAGGTAACTGAAGATAATTGCAACATGCTGCCTACTCTGGAGTAGGGAAACATTTTGACTTTTTATTCTATATGGTGACGTTTGATCAATACTACCTCTATTTTTAATTTCATCATATTTCATTTTGGTTTTCTAGGGAAGTAGGTCT
Source organism: Dromococcyx pavoninus (assembly GCA_033558185.1). NCBI lineage: Eukaryota > Metazoa > Chordata > Aves > Cuculiformes > Neomorphidae > Dromococcyx > Dromococcyx pavoninus. The sequence continues at coordinate 5,126,794 of JAUMJL010000091.1, read as the reverse complement.
TACACATTCACACTTTCTGTCTATCTTGCCTTCGTTATTTTTAATACATTGGCCAATTTCAAACAAACCAGAGACAACTAAAAATCGAAACCTCCTTAAGTTTCTAGAACTTAAAATTATAGCAACATATGTTGTTTTTCAGCTGAGGCAGAAAATATTATTTATTCATTATGAGAAGTAGAAGGTTATCCATCTCATTTCTTACATATACGTAGTTTTTAAATATATGTAAACCTTCAGTCATTTGTGGTGTATATTGCCTCCTACTCAACCAAATAGTGTGGAAAAGGAAAAGAGAGAGAAGTAAGAAGAGAATAAGAAGTATTGTAAAGTAAGAAGTCAATGAGGAATCAGGTTATTGTGGTAGGTATATGAAGCAAATCTATAGAAGGCTAGATTCATTATTTCTCTGCTCATTAAGCATCTCCTCTAAATATTTTTTTTTTCAAAAAGAGAAGACTAGGTTGATGCTGACAGCATCTGTTATTTGACAAGGATTAATGACCTTAGGACATTATTAACCCCTATCTACCCTGTCATAACCCTGTCTGGGTTTTTGAAGAAAATTTATTAAAATATTCCATGACTCTGAAAGGACATAACAGAAACAAAAATTAACAGAGTTACAGGAGGCTGAAACATGTTAGGTGGTTGATTTCCTTTCATATTCTATAATACATAATAACCAAGCTTTTTCAATGTTAACATGGACCCGTAAAAGTGGCACTTGTGATGTCTACATGGTAAGTCTTAAAAATCTTCCAGAGAAAGCTTACTAAGTAACATGATTGCTATTCTATGTAGCTTTCAAGAAACATACAAAACCAGAGCCTTCCATTTCTTAATTGCAACAGAAATAGGTTTAACCAAGACATTCTGTATTTCAAGTCTTACATTTGCTTCTGTGTCTTACTTTCATCAAATTTACACTTCTCTATGTCCAAGATGCCACCATATTTATGAAACAAGGTCCATCTCAGATGCTAACTCATGTTGTCTCTGTTCTTCCTACAGGTCCGTTGTTGGTAGCTTTTCTCTCTCTTCATATCTCTGCCCAAGTTAACAGATACATTTCTTCATATAGTATATTTTCTCTGTCATCTTTTGTTTTTAACTGAACAGAGAATAAAAATGAAAAAAGAAGAGCATCAACATTGCATAATAAAAGTGTATTATCTGTTTAGGAACAGTTGTGAAAAAACATGGAAGTCAACAGCAGCATTGAATGGGATAAATTATTGGAAAAGAGACACAAATAGGAAGTAGAACATGTTCAGAGATAAATGAATGTATGTCCTAATGGTATGCATGTTGCTTAGCAACAGACAGTAAAAATATGGATGAACAAGTAAGTACAAAAAGTAATTAAAATAAAGAAGCATATGTGTGGCATGGTACGGTATAATAACCAGGAATACAACAAAAAAAAAAAGATGAGAAAAGCAAAGATGAAGAAAAAAAAAGATTTAAAGACTGTTATGATAAATATTGAAACTTTTTTTTTTATTCGTCGTAGACTGATTTTTTTCCCTGCAACATTAGCTAGAAAAGAATATTCAGCATCTTCCTCTGTAATAAAGCCTTTATACAACACACCTTGCCCTAAGGTAACGTAAATTTAAAAATGTGAATTGACTACAAAGAAAAATGTAAAAAACTCATAAAATAATAAATGTAAAATATAATAAAAGTTCATTTTGCAACATAGAATTGATACAGAGTTTTCATTATTCCAGTTACTTAAAAACGAGTATTTGAAATAATACCATTCTCTTTCAGCAAGAATCCTATTTGCCCACAGTTTCTGCCTCTGAGCCAATTCTCAAAAGTGTATGTTCATGCAGGTGCTTTTAAAACTTTATTTTCTAAGACAAAATTCCCTATATATATATTCCCTATGTATTTTATCACTCAACTGTGTTCAAATACGGTTTGGAATTTATAAAGAACTTTTAATAAAAATCTGTCAAAGTAAATCTTAGGCTTTCATTTTCTCTGTGCCCCTGAATTAGAAAGTTTCACTAAGGCTGCCTAACATACACAGGTTAATGAATGTGTTTAGAATGGCCGTCTTGTGAGAGGAGTGAGAGGAACTGTGGTTTTTATACCTGCCAAAGGCTGCTGCATACTGTTCTGCAAATTTCTGTGCTGTCTGTGCCTCACTTTCCTCATTCCTCCTCCACACTGAGCACCTTAATGCCATAATAATGAATGCTATTACAAAGTTTGACTATTCATACGGTGTTCATGCAGTAAGGGAGGACTGCAAAATATTTTTGTAATGTGTGCCTATTATTACGTGAAACTTATTCTCATAATGCACATACTCAATACGAAGTATTGAAAAATAGGTTACTTAACGATATAAATTCATCTAAATTAAGTTCTGAGCACCTTAATGCCATAATAATGAATGCTATTACAAAGTTTGACTATTCATACGGTGTTCATGCAGTAAGGGAGGACTGCAAAATATTTTTGTAATGTGTGCCTATTATTACGTGAAACTTATTCTCATAATGCACATACTCAATACGAAGTATTGAAAAATAGGTTACTTAACGATATAAATTCATCTAAATTAAGTTCTGGTCTGTTGTTCTAATGTAGTTTTTTGTATTTGAATGATTACTTGATTACTTGATTACTTGAATATTTACTTGAATTACTTGAATGATTACTTGAATAAAGCCATGTTGTAACAAGGGGCTGAAATCTCAAATTAGTAGGAAGGGCTCCACACGAGACATTTTGAGATTTGCATCCATGGGATATCCATATGGGATAATTTTGAAATCCCAAGACTCTGAAGATTCCATATTTCCCTCCTCATCATGAATTGTGATGTCATTACAGTGCTCCAATTTCACATACAAGGATAAAAGTTGTTAATATATATCTATAAAAAAGTATAAATACACAGATGTATGTTCAGTTGGCTCAATTGATTGTAGGATAGATTCCAGCTCCAGTCATAAACTATACCTGAACTTGATTTTTTTTTAAAACTATGTTCACAAGGTTTATTTTAAAAGAATGTTTAAGTTGCAGAATCAAACAATCAAACCCATATTTGCTGCATGGTTTTATTTGAGCCACTTGAAGACTATGCATTTTATAAGGGTCTTCAGTTACATGAGTATATATTGCTGTCATTTCTTTTTATAAAGAAAGAATTCCCATTTCATTGCTTCATTCAAAATCATTAAGTGATATTTTTCAGTTAATGAGCGTCTTCAGCTTTATTGCTGAGTGCATGGCCTTGTGCCTAATTTAATCTGTACCATTCAGATTGAGCAAAGTTAATTCAGGTGTGATTGATCGAACTGTGTAGCCATTTTCATGTTAGCGTATCCTCTAGTACTGCACTTCCAATAAGTAATGAGACTTCCTGACTCACAGGGCTGTGGTTCTTGAAAGTGTTACCTTCTTTAAAAAAAAAAACAAACAGCAAAGTGCCAGAAGCTTCTTTGTGACAGCAAAAGATAGGAGGGCTAGGTATGTAATTTTTGAAGGTACGTAATCAAAGGATATTCAAGTCTAAATTTGCAAGAAGGCCCCGTTGTTAACTAGGTCCTTTAAAAGCTTGGTCCCAGGTTGCATATGGAATTTATTTAGTTGATAGCTTCCAGTGGCTGTTCAGAGGTTCATTCACTCCTGTGTTTGCCTTTGCCTCATTGTCTGCCTTCCACTTGGCTGGGTCAGAGTAAACAGCCATAGATACAGTTTTCCAGAGTACTGATGTACAAGGAAGCCTCAGGACTGTCAGGATATCACAAATTTAAGTGTGAAAATGGAAATTACTTAATCCAAACAGTCATATTATTTTTCAATTTCAATGGCCATAACTTAACGTGCTGTGTTACTAACACTGAAACAAAAGTCTGCTTTAATTAAAATCAATGGTAAACTACGTAATACTATGCCAGACTAAGTTGACCACTGGTCTAAATACTCTATGTAAAAAGGAATGCTTCCAAAGCATCGACAAAATGTCTGAATTATTTCTGTTATATAGACCACAACATCAACTAAACTCAAAAGAAAATCCTTTACCACTAGTAATACTTCTTGCTTTCCTTCCTCAATCTTGATACTGTTTGCACAGCCATTGGTGATTCCAGTTCTACAATTAAGAATAGTTCCTGTAATCCTGTTCATAAACACCTGCAAATAGCTATGCTACCTCTTTGCACATGGAACACCTATTCATAAGGTTGTCAGGAACAGGGACAATCAGCAATAGCAAGATTATTATTCCTCTTTTCAGCCATGAAAGCGAAGGAGTAAAGAATGGAAAACCAAGCTGGAAAAGATTTCAGACTCTCTGGTCACAGTTCACAGCTGGTTTACAGAGAGAAAACAAATTCAAATTAATGTTTAAAACTTACTGAAGTTCTCCAATGTGTATCAGTGTTCTAAGAAAACCTTTATGAATGTGTATATCATTATCAAATTCTGCAAGGAGCAAAAAATAAGCAATAGGCAACTTTCCTCTGTTATTGCTTCTGCTGACTTTTTAAAATGTGCAATATCAGTAAGGAAATGTCATTTTCTTTCATATTTTATAATTGGTCCCTATGAGGAAAATCCATTACTTCGAGTGGTATGTGCTCTAAAAGTGGAAGTGTGAAGTACTTACATACTTACAAGATGTCTGTCTGCCTTCATTCAGCACAGTGAAATAAAAAACAAAGGGGTACTTTAATTAATCTGACTTGCAGAACACTTGAAACAATGATCTCTCTGTACAAATAGTCAATAAGTCTCCCAGAGGGGAGGTATGTTCTCCCTTTGAACAATAGCTTTCTCCAGTTTAAAAAGAAGTCTGAAGCTTAGCTGTATTCAAGAAGTTGAGATAGTTATACGAATAATCATAGCACGATTTGGGTTGTAAAAAACCTTTAAGATCTTTAAGAAATTTTTCCTAATATCCAGTCAAAACTTCCCCTGGTGCAAGTTGAGGCTACTTTGTCTTGTTCTATTGCTTGTTGCCTGGGAGAAGAGACCAACACCCATCTCACTACAACCTTGTTTCAGGTAGTTGTATAGAGCAGTAAGGTCTTCCCTCAGCCTCCTCTCCTGCAAACCGAACAACCCCAGTTCCCTCAGACGCTCCACTTAAGACTGGTGCTCCTGACCCTTTACCAGCTTCGTTGTCTTTCTCTGGACACGTTTCAGCACCTCAATGTCTTTGTTGGAGTGAGTGGCCCAAAACTGAACACAGTATTTGAGGTGTGGCCTCACCAAGTACCTAGTACAGATATTTGCAGTTACATTGACAGTACAGTAGTTACATCGAGTTTTTAAGTAAATCACTTTGAGAGTTACATCACAGCCAGCCACCAGTTGTAGATGGATTAGATTAAGAAAGAAATTTGTATGTGAACAATCTATTTAATGTTTTCCTGTGACTAGGTTTCAGGTCCTTATCTCTGAAAGGTCTAGGAATAACTGTTGGGAAGGATTTAACGGATTTAAACAAGTTGATTCTCGTGTTTCAAGACCAACACCACACAAGATCTCTTGGAGACAGTTGACTCTTGCCACCATCACGTTACAAATGGGAAGCTGAATAAAAAGGCATGCTGTCAATCTGAAAATCCTGGTTCATCCTGAAAGTGATCCAGCACAAGTAATTATAAAGAATTCAAGTTTAGAAGCTTTTTTCAACGTGCTATTGCCAGTTCTTATTTGGTGGTTATTAAGCTGCTTCTGTCATGAGAATAATTTTTTTCCCTAGAATTCCAAGATGTTATTCTCTGAGAAAGCCAGCAGCAAACCCGAAATGGAATAAACAGGGCTGAGATATGCATAGAGAAAATCAGCAGAGATAGAAAGTAAGATGGTACTTATCATAGCTGCACTTGTACTGGTCAGAAGACCTTTAAATATTGGTTGAAGATAGAGCAGTTTTTAATCAAACAAGATAGAATATAGTATATCTCTTCTGGAGTCAGAGAGCAGTGGAACCTTCATAAATACCTGATTACTGTACAGTGCTTATATACACTAACCATTAGCACGTGACAAAGCTCTTTGCACAAGAGGTAGTGTCATTCTATTTCACAGAAGCAAAATGTAGTAACCTCATCAGAATTGACCAGAAAATTGAGTAGCAAGAATATACAAGTTTTATTAGACAAATGTCAGATTTTTGTTATTGTCTATTAATGCTGTCTTCTCTGAATGAAAATGGTGATGTAATTGTAGTTTTTTTAAGTACTCTTTAGATAAAAAAAAAACCCTATCTTCGTTTGGTTTGATTTGCTTTATCTCTTAGTTGCTTCTTTGCAGTTTTTGTGCCCTATAAGAATGTTACTCTTTGCATATTGAAACAAAGTTTTTCTGTTAGATGAGCACCTGAAAGAAAGAAAAAGTAAATATCCTCTCAGTTAGGCAGATCATTTTCTATTTTCATTATGCAGAAATATCATCTAAGGATGATGACAAGTCTTTGAGTTGGGAGATGGCTTTTAGCTTTCATAGGTACAGCAACAGATGGACAAACATTGAAACTGACACGGATGAGATAGGGTTGTAAAGTAGTGTTTTTTACAGACCAGTCGGTGCAGTTGAAAAAACTGGAGGAGTTTTCAGATGTATCAGCTTTTGCTGAGGTCAGAAAGCCAAGCCTTTCTTTATCAGTCTTGAGTATGAACTCAGTCTTTACCTGAATTTGTACCAGAATTCATCAGTTGTAAATGGATATCTGGTTGCTTGGGCTGAGGAATCAAACCCTGGCCACCTCAGTCTACATGTTTCTGGCTGGAGAAAATAGCAAGCAGAAAACTGTTCTGCCATAGTGAATATCTAGGTTGGATTTGGCCTTTGATCTTGACTCTTCAATCTTTCTTTATATCTGCTTTAAATAAATATTCCAGTTATAGGCCTTTATATAGATAAATCAATGGTGCACTTAGACTTGACTGAGATCCCTTGACTCCCAGGACTATGCTGTTACTTCAACATATGCACAAGAATCAAAATACTGCCCTGAACTGAGAGTTAAGAAACACACAGAGACTCCATTTTCATGAGCACACAGTAAAATATCCCAAATTTGCCTTAGTTTTAACTAAAAAGATCTGTAAGGTATTAATACTATAGAGTAGATAAGAAGAATTTAGACATAAAGCACTTTCCAAATCCTCAAACGCTATTCCATTTTACTTCCTTGGTAACCCTTTTTTTCCCTTTACTTTTCTAGTAACAATCTTCTCTAAAGTAACACATTATCTATTGTAGATACAAAAGATCTATCCTTAGAAGGAAGAGACTTTTTAAAAATACTTTTGTTAAAGCAGACACAGCCATGTGCTTTGCTTGGAGGGAGTGAATCTCTCTTGTGATAATAACAGCTAACAAATTCCTGAGAAAAGACAGAGTAAGTAGAACTGACTGTGATGCTTCAGGAGTGTGCATCTGCTGCTGTAATATTTCTTGGACCCATGTGTCCTTTGCTGTTCAGTAGGAAACCAGCCAGTGAAGTGCTGGTTTTTTAATGGTACCCCAACTTTGTATTATTCCCTGAGAATAATTTCAGTTTAATCAGTATTATCATGTGCTATGTACATGTTTAGATGACTTCCACAACCACAAATTATTTCCAGTTTTAACTGATCTCCTTTGTTACCCCCAAATCAATGGCATGCTTTAGAGTCGCAGTGCTATTTCTGATATTTTTACTGTTTATATAATTCTCTTGCTTTGCAATAATTATGGCTCTTCTCACAACAGCGGTTTTCTCATTAGTATTAAAAGGTGTGTATCTATTTTTTCTGCCTCCACTAGAATGGATTCTGGAAAGGAATAAAGGATTTTTATTTTTTTTAATACACTCGATATAGTTTTTTCCTCTTCAAGTTTCTAAAATTATGTGTGTCTGTATTATTTAGAAGTGGAAGGCTGGCAGTTGCAAATGTAAAGTGGAAACAGTAAAATATCTTTATAAGTATTGTGTTCAATAATATCCCATAAATACAAAAGAAAAATGATCTGATAGTTTACATTCCTAATGAAACAGGTAACTAAAAAAGAATTTAAAATGATCTAAGATCCCAGAGAGTTACTAGATCTACTGTAATTATCTTTATGAATATACTATTATGTTGAAAACCATATTGTCATATTTGAATACACTGTTTCTGAATATTTTATATCAAATAGTCCTTTATTCAAACATCTCTGAGAAATACTGCTTTTAAGGGAGAGTTAAATACGGCTTTCACTATAATGTGCATGCAGCTCATGCATACAAGCTCAAGAAATTCTGCTAGCAGCGATTTTCCAAGAAGTACAAGTTTTCAATGTTTTGTAGGGTCCCATTTGATGGTGCAAATGAATAGGTGCAACACATTTTATTAGTTTTCTCTTACTGCCCTCACCCAGGCAGAATTTGGACAATGCTGATTTCTTCCTGTGAGATGTAAGTTTTGGTGATAAACACGATGATTATGTAGATTTAATATACTTATGAGTTTGTAAAACTTAATTTACACAACTTTCTGATTTAAGACATAGCATTATACATATGTTATATGGACCAAGAACTGACTAAATAGATTTCAGAAAGGCATGAGAAAATTATCATTGAATTGAGGTGGTTCCTTTTGGATTTTGAAGTTATTAATACAGAGCTTAATTTCTAAAATATTTTTGTGATTTGTCAGTGCTGGTGGAATATGTCAATGACAGTAGGATGGGCAAAGTAGCAAAGAATGATGATTACAAGGCAGTTCTAGAAAGTGATTTAAAAAGTTCGATAGTCATTCAAAATTGTGTGTTTTAATGTACCTGAAAGGAATCATACATCAAAAACAAGCAATGGAGAATCAATCAAATATGAAATGTGGGTGGAGCAACATGACAAAGGATACAAATGTGGTCCATGGATATCAGAACCTATGGAGGCAATGAGGATCTATAGGAGGGTTATTTTCTCTCTCTCCTTGTGTAGCCTCTTTGGAACTGATACTGAAATATGATGTAGAATATTGATGTCCAAATGTTTAAAAATTTGCAGAGGGTACAGAAGATAAATGGCCTCAAAGGCAGGTTGAGATCTAGGAATACTACTTCTACTAAGAGATTTGAACTCACTTTAACATAAAGGTTGAGAGCCATCTGGTTATAGCATATTAATGCCTCTATGGGGAGAAAATACTAGACAATAGAAGTGTTCTAATCAAGGAGAAAAGTATTAGAAAGTGGCGGCTATCTGGAGACTGAAGCCAAGCATATGAAAATTAAAAGTACATTGTTGATAGTTAAGAGTGCTGATACGTAAAAGTACTATTGGTTAACCTTTGGAACAAATTCTCAAGAGAAACGGTAAACTACCTGTTATTTTTCAATAAACGGTTGCTTTAACTACATAGATATTAATTGACTCAATGCAACAAAAACATGTTTTTTGATTCATTGTAGTATTGGAAGTCACACCAGATTTGATAATCATTCGTTATACCTTCCTAATTTACTATCTATGAAAACCCACCTCGCTAGCCAGTAGTCATATTGCCTGTTACAGAACCGGAAGACAAGGTAATTCTGTTTGTATTACTTTTACGAATAGTCGTGATCAGTCGGGTTAGCACATTAACCTCTATGATAACTCTCAGACAGCCTGTATGGGCATGTGCAATAATGTACCCAGCTGCTAAACACATTCATATGCATAGCTTACCATTCTCAGAGAATGTTTCCAGGCTGCTCCTAAGGCCATTCTTTCTGGCTCACAGGACAGTGCAGCCAAGACCTCTACCAGCACTGTAAGTGAAGTGAGTGAGTCAGTTCAGTGAGATACAGGATGTGTCATTTCTAAATCTGGGTCAAAACCAACCATCTGCTTTAAATTTAAGGTCCCATACCAACAATGAAGCATAATTGCCACTGAGAGTTCACATCTCATCTAGCTTGGACAAAAGGAGCGAAATTTAATTACAGTTTTAATAATACTGTTTGGTTAATGAGTCTCTGAAGTGTCTGGTATTTTTGTTTGGCTCAAAACTATGCTTTTGAAACAATTACTATTAGTATTTCTTTGTAAGTTACAGTAAATACTGTGCTTTTTACAGCTACCATTTAAAGGCAAGCCAATATATCCAGGCTTTTCACATATCCTCAAATGGAATTATGCCAGAGCTTAGGGAAATGGGAAGTGAAATATGTATGGGCTTTAACTCTCATTTGGCAGACCAAAACCTGAGTCATAGAAGTGAGACTTGCAGAAGATAACACACAATCTGTAGATGAAACAGAAACTGAACAGAGTTCATTGTAGGCAAGTATCGAAACCCCAAAGGCGTTCTCCTTTACTTGGACAGGTCTTCCTTTCAACACTCATCGTTCCTGTTGCGACTGTTTTACCAACCATTTCAATTTCCATTTTCTAATATTGTGAAGAAGACATTATGTATTGTAATTCTATTCCTGAATATGCATGGGTTTATGTACTTTAACAACAACAACAAAAAAACCCCGAACAAATTCAGAGTTAGTGCATGGCTACTGCCATCTTCCTAAAATAATTACATGTTTTTGTATTTTGCCTCAGGTTCTCTGTCTCTGCCTCACCTTTGTTAACTCTGCTCAGAAGCAAAACACAAACTGAATTTACTGCGCCATAGCTGTTAAAATTAGGCAAAGTTTTCAGTTTTGTCATTGGAGACCTGGTACCAGCCTGTTAGTCTTGCTACACAGTTGCATGTAGGTGAGCACTGAACAAACATAGAAACACCGAAGACCAGCATAAAAAGAAATAATTACCTGCTTGTTATGCTAACATTGAGGAAGAAGGAGAGTTAAAGCTAGTTTCCCTCTCCTTCCATCTTTTCTTCTCAACACCAATTAGTGATAAAACATGATTCTCTCCAGGGAGTCTTGAGTCCTAAAATACGCTGTGGCAGGGTTATAGGTGATATGGTAATTATTTAAGGATGAATCAATTATGGACACTGGGGCTGTAGGCTACACATCACTTTGACTCATATTTCAGTATTTGCCCAATTTTAATTAAAACAATTGGTCATATAATACCCATGATATGAATAGATTCCAGAGTCTTTTAACAAGAAGTAAAACTGTGATAACTTGATCTTTGAGCTCCAGAGGTCAAAAATTTGACCTTTTTGTAGAGCTCATTAAAATGAACATGATAGATATGTACAACTATAATATATAAGAACTTCAGAAGACTCTGTCAGGAAGGAGACTTTCTTTAAACAGAAGGCCCTGCCTGCCCTATATGTATATGTTTTTTATGATTACCAGCCAATCTAATTATGTTCTTTTTTTTTAAATGTAATAGAAACTGTTACAACAGTTCTGCAAAATACCTAAGATAAATATGGAGCCTGAAGTAGTTTCTTTTATATGTGCTGCATATAACTGAGTATCTTAAGTATGATATGTGAGATTTGTAGTCCGGATCAAAGAGTTCTAGGTCTTACCATTGTGTGTGTAGTCTTGATTAACTTTTCTCTTATTTCAAATGTGAATAAAAAATAATATTAAAGTGCTCATTTTACTTGTACAGTTGTATCTCTTAAAAGTTAAGGTGGAATTCACGTTTTTATATGGTAGTAATTTTAAATTATTTGTGTTAAAATTTTTTATGAAGATCTGAATGTGTTTTTCATTGCAAATAGTCCACTGGTTGTCTTCTTGATACGGGTGGTTTACACATTCCATTACACAGATGAAATATATTTTTCAGATGTGTTAATATTGCAGCTTTCCATACCTTCCTCATATTTGCATCAAAAGTTCCCCCTCACTCGAGTGTATCAGCCATTTACGACTAGGTTTTGATTTTGGGTTTTTTTTCTTTTCTGAATTGAAAATGCAAGCAACATGTTTCTCCTATAAAACATATTTAGTGAAATTACAGTCTTGTTTGCCATATGGTGCTTTATACAGATGGATGATTATTATGCAAATCTTTTGATTAGTGAGTTTCTGCTATTCTAGGAATCATTTGCTTTGTATGTGTTGGCTTTGTACACGTTTAGTTTCATTCTTGGGAAGATCTGGGACTGTGCCAAATCTTTGATAATCTTTGTGATATAGTTTGTTACAACTTCAAACTTTTACTTGTATTTATGGTTTATTCCATTTTCTTTGTTCATCAGGCAAAAGAATTAGCTTTTACTTCAATTTAACATATGAGAAATGCAAGAAGCATTGCTCCCTGCTGAATGAAAACAATAATAAAATTTACATCTTTCCATCAAAGACCTTACTTCCATAAAAGATTGGTGAAGGGACCAGTCAAATAAAATATTTAATTTCATGTGAAGCTATTTGAGTACAATCAGAATTTAGTCTGGTGATTCCTACTAGCTTTTCCCCAAATCGGAAGTTTTGTAGCTGAGCACTGGACCGATTAAGGTGAGGGGGGGGTTATTTCTACATGATTCATAAGGATTCTTGATGGGAATTGTATATTCAGCTCTTTATCTATGAATGTGGAGTCTGAAAATTATATGTGAAAAGAAAATGTTGCTTTTTGTAGCTAGCCCTCTGTCAGCTCCAGATTGCTTAGATACAAGGATTAAGGTCTGTGAGTGATGGAAAGCATTCAATACATGTTCAAGTCCTTTACTAAGGTAACATACTCCATGTTATGATTTGTTCAGGATCATGTAAAAATCAGAGTTTTATTCCATTGCCTTAGGCAGGCCTAATATTCATAAAAATTAAAGCATTCCTAAATGATATGGTTGAGGTGCATGGACAGAAGCACTAGACTTTTTATTTCATCAAAGATGTAAAAATTAGATCTTAGGACAGCTAAGATCCAAGGAGATATAAGAGATGTCATTTAGCTTCTCCCACAGAATGGTAATGCTACACATCACAGTGCAAAGCATTCTAATGAATGAGTCTACTAAACCAGCCTTTAGGTTTTTAAATATTTTATTTCACACTGTATATTGATATTGTCAAATATTTCAGATTTAAACAGTATAAAATGATACTGTTTTAACTTAGTCCTATAAAATGTTATAAAATTATTTTTCTTAACTATATATCTCAAAGTTGTAGTGATGGAGACAGTTTAGAAGAGTAAAATAGGTTTTTTTAATTATCAAAGTTAACTTTTATCCATTTATTTAAACCAGCTCATTAAAATATTTGATGAATGTAGAGGTAGCTATCCCATAGAAAGCAGCTCTTATTTCTTCCAAGGTTGCTGAAAATAAAGCAGTTTTATCTATATCTAAGGTAAAAACCTAAACTGACTAGTTGTAAAACCAAACTGAATAATTTAGTGGATCATGGATATTATTGGTTGAAAATTTTGGGCCCAATTATGCATCAAGGAATGATTATGGAAAGCCATTTTAGTTTTAATCCCATGAATCTATTAATCAACTGTCTGTAATCAGTTGAACTTTAGATTCTTTAAGATACTACAATTTCACTTTTGCCAGATGTGGAATCATTTGAAACGCAATGTTTCTGTATGTTGAAATAATGCTTTTTTCTTTTCACTAGTTAAAACTTTGGTATAGTAAGAAGAAGCTTTTGCTACTTGTAAAACATTACATCTATATGAAATAAGGCTCTTAATTAACTTTTGAAAATGCATTTAAATACTTGGTAGTCAAAATAGTGGAAATGTTCCAGAACTGGGTACTATTTTCAGAGAAAATAGAGACATCTTTGGACCTTTTCTTTTGCATGTGAATAATTTTATTGTTTAATACTAAATATCTATCACTTTTTCTTTCCCTGGAATTTTCCACAGTATCAAAATTAGATTTTTTAGTAAGGACCTTCTAAATAGTCTGTCCACAACAGTAAGTAGATATGACAGCAGCTGACAAATAAAGAAGTTAAATCACTTGCTGAAAGGTTCAATGTCAAATCAGTAACAATTTAGAGAATTTGTTTGGTATAGAAGCACAGAGGCTGGATGACTTAGATTATTGGTTTCCTACCTGAAGCTTTTAAATACATGATTCCTTATCCCTCTTGGTTGCAAGTCTCAGTTCTGCTGTCAGGTTTTCTTTAATCTGCTTGACAGCCCTATCTGTGAGTGTTACAACCCTCCGTTCTGGCATAGCTTGTGCCCAATAAAATGTTATGGCACTGTTCTCTAGTTCTTGCCAAGATTTACATATAATACTGTGTAGTTATAATTCAGTGTGTATTAATGATTGCCACTAATTGCATTAGCAACTGCTAATTTTCCCAGTATTAAGATCCTTATAAAAATACCAATAATCAGAATCTTCTTAAGTGGAACAAAACCCAATTTGTATTGTTCCTATAGCACTTTACTTGGAATAGTATTCATATCAATCTGTCTAAACTTTGGCAATTTCTTAACCCCCTCTGATGATGGGGATAAAGAAACTGTTGCTGTACATCCAAATTGTTCATCATTTGCCTTAAACTATTTAGCTGTTTTTGTTTTCCAATCAGTACATTACTAATCCAACAACATCATCAATTTCTAGTATGTTTTCAACTGCAGTGACAAGAAAAAGTGTGTATAGATGCTACTGTTCCTTAATACAATTACTAGGTTTTATTAGGAACTCAGGGAAGGAGCTATTAAGAAAGAAAGAAAGATTAATAAATGAGAATATATTTTCTTTTACAGCACTGAAATTTAAGAAACAGGAGGAAATGAGAGATAGTTCTGGGAAGAGGAATATGAATTCAGAATTATGAATTTAGAGAACGGAAGAAATCAAGAATGATAACATGGTAATTAGGCTGTAAATGACACCATTAATAGAGGATAAGCAGGTAGCATAGGTAGCATATAGATTCAAATTATGTCAAGACATTAAACTGATTTCTTCTTTCTTATTTCTTTACATATCTGTTTTTTGACTCATTTGTGCATGAGAAAGATTGCTTTACTTTCTCTAGAACAGTTCATACAAAAAAAAGAGACAAACACGAATATTATTATTAAAACAATGTTATCTGCACAGAAGTATTTAATAAGAAAGCTATTGGAAAATGCGATGAACTTATGACCTGTGAACAACGTACTAATTGGTCAAGTCGTGGTTAAAGTTTAACAGCATTTTATACCTTTCAGAAGTACATTTTCTTTGTGGATATGTTAGAGTGTATATGAATTTGGTTTTACTGTTTTCTTTCATAGTTATGAGATTATATGTGTATTGTGATGCCACTATCATTAAAATTTCAATAATTTATTGTTTCATTGGTTCGTGTAGCAAAAATCCAAGGAGCTACAAGTTAAAAGGCACGACTCTGCTCTATAACAGAAAAATGGCTGGCTGGAAGGAAGGTAAATACCACTTACTACAAATGTATAATGTTTGTCTTGCATAATCATCCAACAGAATTCACAGGCAGCTACACACTTTTCAGCATTTAACTTTAGCATTTTGTTGTATTGGACTGATGATGATTGAAAGGGTAATTTCTAAAACACTAAATGCACTTTGTTCCGCACAAATGGATAGAGATGGTTAGATGCAATGAAGAAAATTACTTTTGAAGAATGATGGTCAGCAAACATTTTCCTTCCGAAATCCCACCACTATTTTGTCAGATATTGACAAAATGGAAATTTAAATGTAATTCTCATAGATATAGTGAATTAATATCTTCACTAGCTCCAGTTAAATAAGTCAGATATAGTTGATCTTTTAACATTTAGACCATCATGTGTCATTAGTTTCCACTATAGCTAAGAGCTTTAGGTACATTAACTGTATAGATGCCATATATAAGAGAACTTTCAGTGGTGACCTCCAAATGTGCTAAAATCTAGTATATGCTGGTTTTGTTTTTAAAAATTCTGGGTGCTGTTGTATCTCCCTTTATCTTACTTCCATTCAAATATAATATTGAATTTAATCTGTTGTTTCTATTTAAAAAAAAAAGAATTTAAAATAAAAAAGATTTGAAGAACTTTTATGCTTGAAACCTTGCCTGATCTATCCAGCTGTCTAATGAAAGATACTGCCTCTTGTCATGAATTTTTCAGGTCTTGGACTATCATTACATTGATTTAATCATAACTGATAATTTGATACTAAAAATTTCTTTGTCTTACTGGATGTTGTAATTCCAAACTAAAGAACTACCTACTCATTTGGAAACACATGGGGAGCTATTCTTATTCAGAGACATGAAATTCCTTTCATAGCATGTCTCTTGCTTTTCAAAGCATGCTATATTTACATTTTCTACCTTTTTAGCAGCTGATCAACAATGCAGAAAAAAATAGAATACATGAAATCTGCATTAATTTCTTCTATAAATATCTTTCCTTTTGTCATTGAAAATAATGATAAGCAACTTCTTCTATGATCACAGAAATATTGCCTATTCAATTCAGAAAGTTATTTTTCCTTTCATTTTTATTGCTACGATTAGGCTAATACAGGGTATTGAGACACGGCAGTCCTTAACATTAGCTCTATGCAGTCCTCATCCAACTCTGCCTCTCCTTTACACTTGTCATGGACAGGGCTACCTTCCAATTCTTCATCTGCTTGGATGAGAATAAACCTGGCTAAGACAACTATGAAGAGAAAAAGAGTACACAAATAGTATTACTAGGAAGAAGTACTTTAACTTAACATTTGTTGCATTTCAAGGGTGGATTAGAGGAACTTTTTCTTCAAGCTGTGAAGACATCTTTCAGATTGTGGTTTATGTCCTTTTAGAATCCACAGAACTACTATGTTAGCCAGAAATATGCAAGAATACACATCTTTTTGCTTGCTCTTTCCTATCCAGCAACAAAGTTCCGGTTATGCTTAGCTGAATTTGGTGTTTTAGTGTTCATATTAAAGACTTCCAACAGCATTGGTAAAAGGTACTGAAGGTAGTGCTTCCCAAATTTCAGTAATGACTTTGCACCTCTTAAATCCATTGTGAACTACAAAGCTGAGTGTCCTCAATACAACAGAAAAAGCTTTAAAGCTCTTACCAGAAGAGAGAAAATTGACCTACTCTTGTGGTCTTCAGGACTGAAATACAAACTCCTTACTTGTCCTCAACAGCTGTATTGGAAAAACAGCACAGAAGAATAAAAACAGAAGAAAACAAACACAGGAGTGAAAAGAGTAAACAACTCTTTTAACTATAGCTGGCTTATGGTTAAACTAATAAGCAGTTGTGATTTTACCTGTGTTGGACAAAATGGTCTTGTGTTAGGTATCGTAATAAAATTTTGAGTTACCTTAGTGAGAGTGTTGTAAATTTCTTAGAAACTTTTATGTCCTCAGACTAGAATCTGAGTACCTTACAGCCACTTTTGAAGTGTGTAACCAGTGATTTTGAGTGAGTGAAGGATTGTATTCTCTCCGTGTTGTAAATTGAAGCAAGTTGGCTTGGCTGGTGTCACATATGGAACAAATAGAAGCACCAGTTACTGTACACAGGCCTCCAGTCGAGTTCTAGACTGGGCCACCTGTCTCCCAGCCATATTTCTTCTTTATGATTCTGTCTATGATTGGTTATTAAAATAATATATCTGTTTTTTAAGTGGAATGTCATATTTCACTGTTTGGGCAATATCTTTACAATTGTATCAAATTTCCTTTGAGAAACAGAAATGTAATTTATCAACAGAGCAATTACAAGCATTCATGGGAAAGAATAGAGTATTTCTATCTAAATAGTTAAATAGACGTTACTTACTACTTTGCCATCATTTATTTTTCTGTTTTGCTTATATAACTGTTGACAGTTTGCTTGCAGTATTTAATCCTAAACAGTTGCATCTGATCACAGAGGTTTCTTGTCCTTGAGAAAAATGAGTTCTAATAAATAAAGATAATTATAGGTGAATTTACATGTAAATTAACAGTATTATGTTGTAGAATATTTACTAAATTTTTAAAAACATTCACCACTGCAGGTTGGCTGTCTGCTTTTTCACGTTAACCTATTACATTATCTACACTGCTAGTACTACATACTCATTACTTTCCTTGGGACTTACAGGTACAAGGGGTCCAGTGTACCTAACTGTTTTTATGTATTTAATTTAAATTTTTATCTAGATTTGGCAGGTGTGGAAGTAGGATAAAATGCATACATATGCATAAAATCAAGAGTAAACTGCAAACATGAGACTTGGATAGTGGGATGGCATCTAACTAAATCCTACTTTTCAAAAATCTATTTTTTAACTAGAAGGGGTGAATAGTGATGTTACTGGTTAATAAAGAATGTCATATTATTTGAGACTGTGTGAGTTTATCAAGATATCTGATGGAACCCTCAATACAAACTAAACTGGTAGCCCAACAGGAGATGAGCACTGTTACATAAAGAATTATGGTTATATGTAGCCAAAGGGATGGTTTGCAATAGTCCTGTGCATTCTCAGTTCTGAATTAACTCAGCAGCTACTCAAGGAAATGACCTGCATCTTGTCATAGCCATGTCAATGAATATCTCTTCTTTTATTCAGGAATATCAAAAACATGTAGGGATAGAGTTGGGAAGTAAAGGGAACAGGAAAAAAAGTAGTATTGCAATATTTGTAATAAAAAAATGTAAAATGCTGTTATTTCTTTCTTTCGGTTACTCTATGTGATTCAGTGGAAGCTGATCATCTCATCTCTCATCTTCTTTTAAGGATTATTTACAAGGGATGATTCATTGCATCTATTCTAGATGCCTGTGGTACAACATCTCTCTCTCTCCAGTGGCTTGATGAAACCAGGATAACTAGGTACAACTGAACAGAACTTTTTGGAGACATGTTAGACCACATAAATTCTACCTCTTGACTCAGAAGAGCCTAGTTTTTAATGGAAGAATTCCAGAAATAGGCAAAAAGTATTATAGATAAGGGCAAATGTGCATGTGAGAAAAAAGTTGGAAAGATTGGGATCAGTTGGCTTGGATAAGAGGTGAATAAGAACATGCATGACTGAAAAAAACAAAAGAAGATGATGGTAAAAAAGAAAAGGAACTTCAAACTCGTACTCTATCTTTTGTTGTAATAAAAGTACGATGTGTAAAAAATGCAATGTGTCTTGCATGAACACAGAACACATTATATAAATCCTAGTATTCAATAGTATTCAAAGTAGGATTAAGCCTCTTACTCCTATGAGGAGTAAAAATACAGGAAGTTTCATTAAGTATTTTTTTGTTTAGATAAGAAAATATGAGCACTTAGAGTATAAAGCAGCCACACATCCATGAGCACTGGGAAGAACATGTTTCTGTGAATGCCTATTTCAATATTTAGAACTACTGAGAAGTTACTAGTACTTTTTTCTGAAGTATCTCCTATTGATAACTGCCAAAGGCTGGGTACTAATGATTTGGTCTAGTGTGAGAATTTTTGTGTTTATTTTCTTTATTTGTAATGTGAAAGCATAAGGTTACAGGGAAGGTTAGTTAATTTCAGATGCTATACAAATGTTTTTGGTTTTTTTTTTCATTGAATCCTCTTATGGTGTAAGAAGCTGCAGTTGTACCAGAACATTTATCCATAAAATGAGAAGTAGCTTTCTATAGATTGTGGTAGTAATGTATAAAAAATGTGAAGTGCCACTGAAAAATTATACTCTCCGAGTTTAACCATATTCTTGTTTGCAAAACATCATATTGTTATTTTTACTCTTCCCCACTACCTTCCTTACCTATTACAGTCATATGTCAATAACAGAGAGAAAAACATAGAACTTTCCTGAGAGAAAAAGGAATTTTACCATCGAGGAGAAGAATTTAAGTGTAAATTCTCTCTTTTTCTAACTTCTTTAGGGCTTTTTTAAAGTTAATTCGTCTGTGGATATTCCCTACAAGAGCAGGGAACATAGCTTTTAATGAAACTCAGTATAGAATGTTGTATTTGTGATGCAGCATGCGCTTGGTTCACAGACCTCTGCTTTCAACAGTGAGCACATGCACTTCCCAGCTTTGGGGATTTGCAGAAACAGAATACTCAAGCTCCACAGACTTGTAAATAGCCTTCTTTTCCTTTAAGAATTTTGAATGTAAATTGTTTTTGTTTTTCTTTCTGAGGCATAGCACATGCTGGTGTTGCACCTGAAATAACTTTAATAGGATATTGGTTAAATCAGTTTATTCTTCTTTAGTATGTCTATAAAAAGCCCCTTTTTAAAACATAAATAAAGACACTTTAATGAAAATATAGTTTGGCAGTGTAGAATAATGGATTCTGTAAAACATTTTTATTTAGTAAGTTTAGTAAATAAGTAGGTTTTCTTCTGAGTTTATGATTACCATAAATCTGCAAAGAGATTTATCTCTCCTGTTTTCTTCTTAAACTTGCTTCTAGCATGTATTTTCAATTTTAGGCTTTGATGCATATCTTTGTTATTGTTAAATACAATACTGCTATATAGGAGCACACCTAATGAAGCACACAGGTTTAATGACAGTTTAGTTTAATGCTTAAAGTATGTAATAACATATCTTTTCCTGAAATAGTCTTGCTGGCTGGCCTGGTTTTCTTTAAATAAATACAAAATGTTCCCTTTCATAAAGAAAAAGCATAATTTCAGCAACTGCATATTTAAAGATCATGTTTGTATAATTCTATCTTTTTTTATCAAGGCAGCTTTTGAGGCAGCTTATGTTATACAGCTCTGTGGTACCCTTATGTGATGCTTTGTACCGAAACAGATGGTGAATCCAGTTGCTAAACAGGGAGAAAAATGAGAAGAACTGATCAGAAGTCATAAATATCTGAAAACCTAAAAGACAAGCAAGTTTGATTTACACCACAACACAATGTTAGTTCTGTGTTTATGCAGCCACTAAGGAGCATCTTGTTAAAACATTTTAAAATATTTCATGGTAATAGACAAGTTTCTCAAAAACATTTCAAATGTTACATTAGCTGAACGTTAAAGCAATCTCAGCAAAAATTACTTGATAGGAAGGTTATACAGTCATATTCATGTTCCCATAGAAAGGGAACTCTGTGGTGAGTTATTTGTGAAGCAGTGTTCTGTGGCTCACCGTGGAGGAAGGTGGGAGTTGGTATTCCATGGGGACAACACTAACGGGTCCCACAGGCCTCGGGATATGCCTCTGTTTCTGTTAGCAGCAAACAACTCCAGCAAGCTGTCAGATAGGTTGTACAAAGGTCCTCAAGAGGCCCTTGGAACTCCCTGTTGAGCAACTGTGTTTCCTTTTGCCACAGTCCATGTCGAAGGTGCTTGGGTTTTCACGCATCATCCATCTGCACCCTCAGTGTGGAAATCATTACTAAGACTTCATTTTGAATATATCAGTGAGTGTACTGTCAGAACCATGCAGCCTCTCATTCCATTCAGTCCCATGTGCATATATCCTCATCAGCTAGAACTGGCAAATATGTATTAAACTCTGCTACGTTAGTTCTCAAGTTACAAATCCTCACCAGATCTGATACTACGAACTTGTCACTGTCAAAGACTGCATCACTGCACTGATCTATGATACCATCTGTTCAAGGGGTCAGTTTTCCTCTTGTTTCTTCTGTAGGACTTCCTGTTATTGTGAAAATTCTGTTACTGGAAACACGATTTTCCTCATCCTTATACTTCTTTTCTAGTTAGATCATAGCATACTAGAAGACTTGAGCACAAAGTGAAAAGCTTTTCAGAGCAGCTGTTCTTAAGGCCTTAAATGATTATCATCGCTGTCCCATTTCTTTCATCTTATAACCAACTTCAAGATGGTACTGGATAGCTGAGGTGATTATATATTTGAAATAGAAATTGTTTGATCTCCTTTTTGGTATTACAGTGTTTAAGACAGATGAATTTCTTTCCATTAATGTTAGTGTATCTATGGCTTCTCGTAACCGTCCCTGTACTTGAAGACTTGAATGATAAACAGAATATAAACCTGTCCAAAAGCAACTGATATGATAGAGGTAACATGTCAGACAATCTTATTTACAATGATACTAACAAATACAAGTAATAAATTCAAAAATATTTCTGTACCTAAATTAGCTGTAGAGAATGGGAACTTGATGCTTTAGAGAAGGTTTAATGGGAGGCAGGACCTTTCACCTGAATAATGATCAGTTTTCAAAAACATTTATTACATGATCATTGTATAATTGTTGGCATTTCTAAGGTGAATTCATTACAGAGCAGTTTTTGTTAATAAACCAAATATTTTAGATTATATTTAATGGCATCCATTTTGATAATTTGTACAGAGACATTAAAATTAATATTCCCCTGAAGAAATATTCATCTATATTTATCCTTTGTTCAGTGGAGTACTTCTGGATTTTCTGTCTTTTTATTTTTTTAATTTAATCTTTGCATGCAAGATATGTCATGAGAAATTCACATTTTTATATCACCTTAAATATATTACTGTCTAATAAAACTTAAATGGAATTATTAAAAATGCCTAACACATACATTACTTTCTGAGTCTGTTAGGCATTTACAATTCCGTCTCACTGAAAATAAATTACACTTAGGTCTTCGAACTTTTTAAGTGTTTTGGAAATTTCTACTTCGCCTCGTAATGTTTTGCTTTTTATTTCCTAAAGGTTTATATAATACGTTTCTCTGATTTTTTTTTTTAACAATTAGATTAATCATCACTGACATGGAATATCCTGGTTCGTGTAAGCCATGCAGTGCCACTACATTTGGAAGAAACAGTAAATACTCTCCTACTTAGAGATTTATATGCACATTTTTACCTTTGTAGCTGGGTAATTTCCAGAGCAAATAGGGGTAACAGTTAAGTGTGATTCTATTTTCCCTCATTGTCTCCTATTACAACAAACAAAACAGTGTAGATTTTTGTGGATTTTTTTCAAACTGCTGTATTATTATTATTACAAAAGAACTAGTTGTTGAGATGAAGATTTAGAAAATGCATCTTGTACTCCATTAGAAGCAGTAGTGCTTTAGATGTTATGAGCATTTGTTCACCTGCTTTAGACTATTCTGTCAAGGCTCTACAGCACAAAACTAGCTTTGTCCTTAAAGGACAGAGTTGCAGGTTCTCAGTTGATCCTTTAGGTGTTCTGTCCATAGACTATTGGACACCTTAAAGATAATGACAAAGGCATAAATCTTGGCTCAGTATTTTACAGGAGCAACCGTAGAAGATGAAAGTAGATTTGACATACTTATAGTACCCTGGGTTGTAGTGGAAATGTGCTGCTGTGTTCTGTACTATTTTGAGTTTCCTAAGGGCTAATGGCTTCGTGACCAGGATATTGCATTGCTGTAGTCCAGCTGAAAGGTAACAAAAGCACATACTAGAGGCCAAATCATCAACAGTGAAGATGGGATAAATTCTTATACCTGTTTTAGAGTTATTGTCAGAAAGAGAGCTCCAGGATCAGTTCTAAATTATAGACTGAATTGCCTAAATGAGGTTGAGTAACATCAGCCAGTGGGTACTTTACTGTGCCACTAGCTCCTTAAAATGTTTCTGCCAGTTACCAATTGTAACATCTTTTCTCAGTTTCTGCTTCCACCTTCTGCTTTTTATCCATGAGCTCAAGTAGCGAGGCAGTTTGGTGAAATTGTGTTACTCTATTCAATACAATATGATAAAAGAGTGGAATTTTGTGATGCCTACATAGTGTTTTCACTGGAGTTCATGACATCTCTTTAGTTCTTTCAGTCTCAGAGTCTCTGTTTTAAATAAGGTTGAAGAAAAAGGAAACTGTGAGGTACATTTTTCTACTGCTCGCCTCTGGTTATGGCTCTCTCAAAATGAACTGTTTCAAAACAGTCAGCCTCTTTTACATACAGTTCATAGTTCGTTAGCTATGTCACATGCTGCAGAGAGGTTGAAAAGGAGCAAGGATGACTACGGTGTTCATAGTGTGGGTTGTCTGACAGAGAACACAATGTGCTACAATGTGTACAAATTCAGATCATGGCAGGTGATTGGTAGTATCCAGTTGTGAGTGTATTCAAGAAGAATGTAATAACCAAGTTTTAGCAAGAATATATTTTGAATGTGACATTGGATTCATATCTGTGCAGATAGTGCTACCACATCAAGTTGCTGTCTTAACTTGTGAAGCTCAAAGCATGAACTTTAAGCACAGAGATGAGCAGACGTGCATTTGAAAGCATGAGAAAAAAGCAGGCTGTTCATGAAAGATAAACAGAGGGTTGGAAAATTGCGTCATTCATCAAGGAGGACTTTTGCCACTTCTTTCAAAGTCTTTATCATGGGATTGCAGCTTTGGACAAATAGGAGAGCTTAACACCTCAAAGCCTATTCACACACCCATGAACTTCAACACTTAATCTTTTTAGAAAGATAGCATCCTATGTCACAGAGTATCTGCTTTGCCCATTTGAGAACATTGTTTCAAGAATGACTTAGAGGAATCAGTATTGAAACACTAACACAATGCTTTTCCAACCTATGTGTTTTATTTGGAACTTTCCAGATATGTTCCTACCTAGCTTGCAAGATTCGAGAGTGCAGCTTTAAATAATATGAAACCCCATGAAATATATGTATGTGTGTGTCTTTTTCCTGCAATCTTCTGTTAGATAGAGAATAGTATTTTTTCCAGTGTTAGAACAAGCAAAAGTTAAGATATGGAGGAGACAGAACTGAACATCTAATTATAATGAATTTAGTTGCTGTTTAGTTGTACTTCTCCAACGAATAAGAGTGGAAGTGAATATCTGCTTAAACTGTAGCTTTAGGTGAGTACATGCTCTCCTGCACTTCTACCAAACGTAGATGAACAAGGGTAAACGCTTATCACACAGGGAACCTTTGGCTAATCAAGGTGAAGCTTAATGAGGCATCTCAAAAGATTCAGCAGCTCTGGAAAGCAGGGTGGCCATTTGCCACCTGGACTGTAAGGAAGCTTTAACCTAAGTTCAAATTTGGGCAGCACTTGGATGGACTAGTACTCATCTACTTTGATCGGGGGGGTGGGGATTTTCTTCTTTTTTAAGTATAAACTTGTTTTTTCCCAAGCTTCGTCTTCTGGTTTGTTTTTTTTTTTTATAGCTGCCTGTTAAATGAGACCTCAAGCCTGACTGAAGATTTTAGGCCACAGCAGAAGAGGAATATTAATGATAGAAATAGTTACATATGTTATCCATGAAGTAAGGTATTTCATGTTTTCAAATAACTCTGTTCAGAGAAGATAAAAGGATGAAAATACCAAGTACAGCAGATATAACTAAAAACTTGATTTTTAAACTCCCATTTTTCCTCAGCTGAAAATCTAGTACTATGGCAACAGTAGTCAATCTCTGAGTCAGCCTCAGTGCTTTTACCCAGTAATTGAAGTCAGAATTAGTAAATAATTAATAAAAAATAATTAGCTAATAAAACTGGAGAAGATGAGGGTTTACCTGAACTTTTAACATAACTATACTGATTAATTTTTTTTAAAGATACTAGCTTGACTATTTGTACATTACAGGCTATATAGTTTGACTCAATTTTTTTCCTAAACATTTAAGTTTATCCTTCATTTTGCCTCTTTGTAGCCTTTGTCAGTGGTTCCTCTTCATCATCTCTGTGGAGGTACACTTTGCACATGTCGACAGCACCTGATAGAAACAGAAGAACTAAATTCCTTTGGGCAATTTCTGTTTCCAAATGATTTTTTGTAAGTTACCTTTCTGTATCATCTAAGTATTCTCTTAAAAAAACCCCAGACACCAGAGTTTAATGTAATGTTCCAGTATTGGTCTTATCCATGGCATTTTGCATTTGCAGCGTAAATAACACTTCTCCCTTATCTGTGCAATGAAACATGAATTCACTTCCTATGTCTTGCCTGCTCCTTAAAACTGCACGCTGGGCTGCTTTTCCACTAAGGTTCCAGAGATCTTTATGATCATATTTCTATGATAAACCTCCCATTGGGCATATAATCTGCATTTCTTTTTCCTAGGCTTCTAGTTTTGACTTTGCAAAAAGTGATTTTGTTTGAACAGGCAAGATTAACGCACAGTTCAGACTGTTGTATCCATGTTACATACTGTTGCATCATTCTCTGAATAATCCATAAACTATATATTATTTATAAATAAATTATTGTATAACATTGTATCATTATATACTTACTATAATCTATATTAAAAATTAAATATTACCTAAGTATTATGGTCTATATTATGTGGTATTCATATTATTAGAGATTATTATAATACATATATTATAAATTCCACATAATTTCAAATCAAGGCTAAAAATATCTGTTAATGATGTTGTTTCTACAACTGCTTATTAAATGAATCCACAAGAAACCCACGCTTTTATTCTTGATTCCAAAGGGCAGTTCTTTCTTGAGCTATGCAGTGTATTTCTTAATTTACTTATAAAACCAGAGATCCTTGTCAGTTTCACTGGGTCTCTTCTAAGTAGCAGAAGCTTAAGAAAAAAAGAAAGCAGTAAAAAGAGATTGACATAGGCAAAGATCATTTAGATTCAAAGAGTGAATTATTTTTCCTAAGTGAAAGAGACAGAAGACAAAAGAAAACATGTTACAATGGGCAGTTGCACACCAAAAAATTCCAGATGAGCTAGGAAGCACACTCAGAGAAGTACAACCTCAGAGTTCTTGTGGAGCTCTCCTGGTCAGCAGAAAAAAAGAAGGCAGAAATGATGAAAAGAAGAGCATTGAAGAAATAAACTGAAGAGTTACTCCACCTACGCACCACCACTAGCCTGATGGGATCAACCATGGCATGAATGATAAAGACTTCAGAAAACAAAACTAGTCAAGAAAGAAGGAACAAATTTTGGCAGGACTAGGATGTCCAAACGATTTCCATTGTTCATAAAGATGAAAATCAGGGAAAGCACACATAGACATCACATTACAGAATGATTTGTGTTGGAAGGGACCTCAGTGAACATCCAGTTCCAACCAACCGTGGATAATAAATATTGCAGGGAGAAAACTGGGCATCAAGAAGAAGGTATATTGCAGTTATTCAGAGCAGTAGTCAGGCAGCACAGTCTGAAAAAAAAACGAACTGGGGCAGTTAATTCTGTGTTTACTAAAGATCAGAATGGCTTTTCTCAACATTCAGTTTTTTAAAGAAGTGAAACGAATATACACATTCATAACAAGACAGCTGTGGAACTCTGCAGGAATCCCATCAAGAAGGAAGCAAGCAGGATGAGGAGAAAGGACCAGCTGGTTAATCAGGAGAGAAGGCAGCTTGTTGAAAAAGCTGTCATCCTTGAATCTTCAATTCGTGGGTCATTTTGTCCTCAGCAGGGACTCCTTGTGTGAGGTATAATTTTTACTCTCTTTGCTCAATCAGTATGACAGCTTTGGTTCTAAATGCAGGGAAAGGCTTGGCTCTGATTTAAATTATTCCCTGATGGTTTATTTAAAAATATAAAATAAATATAACAGCAATGAAATTTTGATGTAAAAGATGCAATCAGTTTTAAACTCTGGATGTGAAATCTTTTTTCGTAAACAGTTGAGATTTTATACATATAATCAATTTCTGCAGTTTCTAGCAATTGTGTTCAGGTGATTTGGTGGTGGTAGTTATTTCTAAGTAATTGTCAAGTAGTGAGTTTCTTACTCAGAGCAATTCCAAGTGTGAAATACAAGATTTCAGCTGTTGTAGTCCCAGCGGCCTGTGTGGTTGTTGCATAATTGGATGCATATTCAAGTGATATTTCCACTTACTCTCTGGAATTATATTATAATCATATGGAATATTTTTATTAATATCGTTGTTTCACAGACTGATACTTTGGAAAGCCCAAGAAGATGTTGTGTTCTTCTTATTGCTGTTTCCATCACCAGTTTGCATTTTTTCCATTTAATAGGACTTATTTTTCTAGCGTGAAATAGTTGCATATTGGAGCCAGGGCTAGTTTACAAAACTGTTACCAAATAATAGGAAAACATGTTTAGCAGACCTGTATTTGTAAATAATCTTATATTTAGGCTTTAAAAATTATTATTAGTATTATATTTCCCAGATAAAGAAGTCATGATTGAAGTTCTCAGATAGTGAAGACAGAAAAGAAAATCCTGAGCACTGTGTTCTTAACATTTAATCTGAGAAAAAGGCAGTAAAGCAGTCGTCTCTGACCTATGGTAGACAGGCAACATATTGCTCTGCAGACCTTCAGACATTGTTCAAGTCACAAGGAATGTTAAAACTAAAGCCAACAGGATGAGAGCCAAATATCGTTTACCCGTTTTGCTTTGAAACTGAGTTCATCAACGTGGGTTAGGAAAGTATTGTAACGAGTGGCTCTGTCGAGCAAATGAACGTGGAAGAAAAGGATGTCAGTAACAGGGTCAAATAGAATTTGTAAACAGTAGGCAAATATAATTTGGAAAATTTTATCACTCGGTCACATACAATGGATAATAAAGCTTTAAGAGAGATGGTTCCCTTGGATGTTAGATCCAGATAGTCTGACTGAGTCAGAGGAAGGATAGTAGCAGAAATAGTAGAGGAGCAGTAAAGGAAGATCCCTGGATCTTAAGGTAATTTGCATTTTTTCAGTACTTCGTCTTCCTTCAAAGTACAACTTAGGTGAAAATTTACATCATTTGATATCAGTGAAAAAGGCAGCGGGGTTCTTATGTGCCTTCTCCTTACGAAAGCACCATGGGTTTCCTGTGTAGGCTGGCTCCCTATAGTGTCCATATTTGACTTCAACAAATAATACAATGAAAAAAGTTATATTAATGGAAAATGGGCTTTGGATTGTCACAGCCAGGTTGGAAGAGTGAAGGTAAGGCAAATATTGTTAGCCCTGGGAACTTAAGCATAAAAGAACTATACCCAGAAATACTTGCAAAAAGGACTCCAGCCCTAAATCATTCATCACACCTTGGCCTCTGGTGTGCAAGTAAGATACAGCATTTGAAATGTAGAAACTATTTAATGAAACAGTACATGAATTGTGAGAGTTGCAAGGCAGCACTGCTGAAAGGCTTACAGTACTTAAAAGTAGTTCAGGTAAAATCTAGCATGTTCATTCAGGAAACTGTGCTCCTTAGCACTTCTCTGAAATAATTTAAAGAAATCCACTACTTCTCTTTACTCACGGTATACACCTGATGAATGAGATAGCAGGGAACTTGATGCATAGAGATTTCGGAGATTTATGAGGGAAATCTGTATGAATGCTTAATCTCATTTGTATGGCTACAATAAATATGGGGAAAAAACACTGCTCTTGGTATGTTCAAAAACCAGGGAAATGTAAATTGCAGAGAAATTGTGCTTTGAAGACCCAGTGTTGCATGCCTGGCATGCTCGTGTCTCTAATTCTGCAGGGCTAGCATGTAACATTCTTAAGTCTTCCAATGTGGAAGAAAAATAATGGCCAGTTAATAAAATCACTCTAATGCATGGACTAGTAAAGAAATAAGTTTCTTATATACATAGTGTATTTCATTGTATCTTCATCCGCTCAGAGAAACTGGTTGTTACATAGCAATATATAAAAGGCCGTGTATTACACCTCCACATGTAGGCATTTGATAAATTGTAACAGTGTATGGAAACTAGGGACCTCTGTAACACGGTCTTTCTCATAATACTTCAGCTAACTTGAAACTAAAAAGGTTTGGAAACAAGTATCTAAAATTCATCAAATCTCTAATTTTAAGTTTATTTGTAAACAGAAAATAGTCTTTTTATATTTAGTTATGGAAACAGTTAATGTCGTTTTACCCAAACTTAATATATCATGAATGTTTTTAAGTCCTACGTTAGACAATACATTATTTAGAAAGCCAAGTAAGCATTTGTAACAAAGATCAAGATTTTTTTTTTTGAACAGTAACTGAACTCCTTTTCCTGTAGAAAGCTGTGAGAAGGAATTTTGAAGTTTTCATTCTCAGTGATCTGTCCCATATATTATATTTCTCTTCTTGTATTTCATTTGCATGTTGTATATGGTGTTTTCTCCTCAGTGATCTCTTTGAAAACTCCTGCCTGTATAAAATAGACTAAATGAAAACTTCCTTCACAAGCGTTAACTTCAGTTCTTCCAAAGTCAATGTGACTACTAAATTTAATGATCTCTAAGGATGTTTACATAACAGAGCATTCTAAGCTAGTTTAAAGCTACCTCCTTCACTTGCATAAATCTGATGTATACAATGTCATCAGAGATCTGAGCAAAGTTTAATTTATCCTACCTCTTATTTGACTTTTGAGGCTTGTCCTGCTAAACTAAACAGTTGAAAGCCAACCTAAGGCAATCTCTGCTGGCTCTGCAGTGCATTCACTGCTCTTTATTTTTTAAGTAATAGAAATGATTGCTCTGATTTACCACTTAGGACAGATACTGAATTATCTAGAGAAATACAGAGTAGATTTAAAATCTTTGATCTATAGTTTTGCATGTTTTGGATAGATATGATGGATTAATGAAAAAAGATGTATAAATCAGATAGGTACAGTATGTTCAAAATGTGTCTCTACTTGAAGAGGTAATCCTTATGTGAAAGTCTTTCTACACAAACCCAAGAAATACTATGGCTGAATTCTGTATTTGTTGCTCTTAGTGTTATTATTTCAGGAACTACAAGATGTGACCATATGGAAATTGTTGTGGGGATAGCTGGGAAAAAACTTAAGTGACTGATTAATACATATAGCTATTTATAAATTAAGAGGCTAGGCTGTATTTGCATGCAGATACTTTTCTGATAAGTACTAATTTCAGTGAATTAATAAACACGAAACTTCAAGAGGCAACTTCTATTAAACATTAGTCTTTTACGTTATTCATTTACTCCACTCAGATTTACAGTTAAAATATTCCTGTCAGAAGGAAAGTACCATTTATCTAATCCAGTTTCCTATGAAAACACACTTAGGTGATTTGGGGAGTCTTCAATTACCTAACTTTATAAGAGAATAATTTATATCTCACAGTCAGTAACTTGTGATACTTATTATGACTCAATTTTCAGTGGAAGATCAGACAATTTACCCGAGGTATGACATACCTTGAAATATCTATGTGTATTTTACTAAGAGTGTTAAATGAATAGTGACCTGTGAAATGAAGATCAATATGCTGTGACATAGTATTTTCATAATCACAAGGATGAAGATATCATTTTCTTCAGCTAGATGAAAATGAAAATTTAACACTCCAAGGCCACTCTTGCTTTCAGATTACTTTTGGCAAGGTTCCAAAAATCCATAACATTTTAAAAAACAATAGCGTTTTTTCAGATTACAACACCTAAATACCTACCAGTTTATTTTCATTTATTACGCAAAGTATCTTGCTCATCTCTGCTGAAATGTTGTTCAGAAAGTGATTCTTAATTCAAAGGGTTGTTCAGTGGTTTCTAGGGTGTTGAAAAGCACCATGTAAAGTTGATGACCATTTTTCAAGAGCAGCTTCCAAACAGGTGCGTGTAGTGAATCTAAACATTAAAGATGTGATTTAAGCCCATAACTCAGATATTTTTGGTGAAATTTTTGTGTCCTGAAAATTAATGGCAAAACACCTATTAACTTCAATTTAGCCAGACTGTCAGCTCTAACTTGTAAAATACTCACAATCTTCCAGAATTAAAGTCTGAAAATATTTCATAATATTAAAAAAATATATTTTGCTCTTTGATTATTATATATTCTCTCAAATATATTAACCTTTATATTTCCTTTGAATGAATTAATTTTCATGCAAATAATACAGGTCATAATAATAAATGCTCTTTTTGTTAAGAAAATGCTTCAACAGTCAATCTTTAAAAGCAGATCTCTTTTATGCACCCTTTCATACATACAGTCACCAAGAAGGGTATTTAAATGATAAGAAGTATGAAATGACTTGCAGGTTTGAAACAAGTAAGAGGTGGTACTTAATCACAGAGCAGGTGTCCATGGGCTTCACATAGGTTCAAAAAGCTGTAAGACAATTACAGAGAACACCACAAATAGTTACATGCAGACATACAGGTGAGGTTTAGGAAACTCTGGAACATACAGTGTATACACCAAGGGAAGGTAAACTGCAGACAGTATCACTACACTTGTCCTTTTCTCCCCTACCCATTCAACTAATGAATTCTGCCAGAGACAAGATGTTTGGGTAAACGAACCAATCATCTGGGGTTTTAAAACTAATTTTTTATTTCTTATGGGGTTCCTGTTTATATGAAAAGCATCAATATAAATATAGAGACACATAAGATAAGATACATTTCAATGATTACTATCATAGCATGAGTCAGTAAGAAAGTAATCCAAACAAGCATCCTTCTTTTTGGCTGGAACATGTGTTATCAAAAGTGTGGTGAGCTGACTCTGCTGGATGTCAGGTGTTCACCAAGCCGTTCTAACACTCCCCACCTCAGCAGGGCAGAGAAAATATATGAAAAGGCTTATGGGTTGAGATAAAGACAGGGAGAGCTCACTCACCAATCACCATGATGGGCAAAACAGACTCAACTCAGGGAAATTTATTACCAATGAAAGCAGAGTAGGGTAATGAAAAAAAAAACCCTACATCATGAAACACCTTAGCCTCACCCCTTCCTTCTTCTCGGCCTCAACCTCACTCTCAAATTCTCTACCTCCTCCCCCCGAATGGCACAGGAGGATGGAGAACGGGGGTTGCAGTCAGTGCATCACACATTGTTTCTCCCACTCCTTCCTGCTCAGGGGGAGGACTCCTCACACTCTTCCCCTGCTCCAGCGTGGGGCCCCTCCCATGGGACACAGTCCTCCATGAACTTCTGCAACATTGGTTCTCCATGGACTGTTCTGAAGTGGGGCCTTTCCATGGATTGTAGTCCTTCAATAACAAACTGCTCCAGTAGGGGTCCTCTGCTGGGGTCCTAGCCCTCCAAGCAGTTCTCTGTCCCCCTCAACCCCCATCCTTCTATTATCTCAGAGGTGCTACCACCATTGCTGATGGGCTCGGCCTTGGCCAGCAGCAGGTCCGTCTTGGAGCTGGCTGACATTGGCGTTATCAGACACAGGGGAAGCTTCTAGCAGCTTCTTACGGAAGCCATCCCTGTAGCCTCTTCCATATAGGGGAAGTATAAAATAGAATCTGTCATTGTCTACAAAGCTATCTTCCTTTCTCCCTCTGTCTCTCTTATCCAGTAAACAGGAAATGTTCTTGCCTGCTGTAACTTTGTACACAACCATTCAAACTGCGCTGTACTAAGACAAATACTTCTTATTAAATTTATTTTATCTGTGTTCATATTAATAGCAATAGATAATAGAGATTTTTTTATCGGCACTGTCTCAGATCATATTGTCCACTGTATTAGAAGTTTCTTTTGAAACTCTTCAGAAGCAATCTCCTCATCAAATGAACTTTCAGACTGTAACATGTACTTAATACTGTTGTAAACAGATAACAAAGGACAAATAATAATGATCAGTAAGAGGAAGAGAGTATCACTAACAGTGTTAAGCCAAGAGAGTCTCCAATTTCTTCCACATTTTAGTGAGGCATTCCAGAACACAATTTACATGTGAAGTGTTTATGAAATACGTCTCTGTTTTCTGTTCCTATTACATTTATGCACCTCACTAGGCACATGTAAAGTGAAATCTTTCCCTTCTTTAATTCCAAACCACATAGTATAGCAATAATGGGAGGAAGCTGGAGACTCTGGGTATATCAGCAGATATATGTGCTCCTGTACACAAGAACTAGATATCCTTTAGGTGAAATGAGCTGTAACTTAAATAGTATAGTTTATGTGCTAATCAGTGGAAGAGATCTGATGTTACCTTTGAAAGGTGATGGCAAGACATGCTAATAGATTGGAGGTTTTGTCTTGCTAATGCTGCTTCCCAATAGATGAATGTTTTCATAAGAAAATCATCACATGGATGTTAAAGAGCGATACTATCACAGCCTCTTCTGAGATGCATAAGATTATTGAATTATTATCCCATAGGAATAGTCACTATAGGTCTAGGCACATTCATGAAAAAACATACGATGGTTTGCTGTAATATTACTTACATTGTATTTTTTTGGTCAGTAGACTTTTGTTTCTATGATGCCCAGACTCTTTATCCTTTCTAAACACTAAATCCATGTAATATCAATTTATTATGATATATTATTATTATTTTTACTTATTTAAAATAATTATTTAGTTCATAAGGAGCAGCTGATCTTAGAAGTTTCCAACTGCTGGAATTCTTATTTCTACTACAACCTTCCATTTGGCATTTAAAAAGTCTATGACATCTTGTTTACAGTTCTAGCCCAGCTGTGGTTTGTTGTCTAAATATCTGACAGTATCTGTAGTTCACAGATGCTATAATGTACAAGTACAATTTTCTGTTAAATATAATGGTCAGAAAGTTCTTTGAATGCTTTTCATTTTAGGAAATATATGTCTTGTGTATATGGCAAGAGACTCTACTGAGGAAAGTACTATCTATCATCTCCCTTATTTCCATATGCTTTCAATCCTTATTTTCTCAAGGACTTGAAAAGTTTCTATATCATCTTGAATTAAAAAGAACATAAACTCCAGGAGGGACCAATGAAATTATTTTACCATGTTGGAAATTTTTATTTAGAGTAGCACAGAACTGTATTAAAGGATCATAAGTGGTCATGTTTCTCAACCCATGGGAACTCATAGAAATAAACTGCAGATGACTACAGTTAGCTGGAACTGAGTAGGCACTAGTGACATTCTTCCTACTGAATAGTTGAATAAAAATTAATTACTAGCTGGTGTTTAGTTGGTTTTTAGCTAGCAAACTGCAGAAACACTTCAGCTATCAGTACAAATTGATAAAATTAAGAAAGACATTTGTTAGGTGGGTTAGGTGGTGGCCTTTTCTCAGTAGTTCAATAATGGTTAGGGAAACAATAAAAGGAATAGCTACTCAGCTATTGGATAAAAGAGCCCACAAGCTCTTCATTTTTGTATCTTTTCTGTTGCTGATGTAACAGCGCAACATGGCAGGCCATGTGAAAGGACTGGCAGAGCTAAGAGCTACAATCAGCCTTAGCTTGCAACCTGCGACTCTGACAACATAAGTCAACTCCAGAGTGACATATAATGGGACTACGTACACATTAGCAGGTTATATTCTTATCTGCGACATTTCCAAGTGTGGAAGGATGTTATTGATATGAGCCCAGATAAGTTTTCTTTTGTTTGATGATTGCCATCTTTGGCAGAACCCTGAGAAATGAATTGTGGCTGAACATCCAGCAGTGAAAAAATGAGTTGACATAGCTAAAGAGCCATAGCTCTGTAACAAGTAATTATTCGTGTATCCTATGGGAAAATACAGAGGTGAATCTTCAGGATTTATTGACCAGAATGTCATACTATCTTTTCTATTTTCTTTCCTATTATGTAGACTTTTTGTTGTTTCTGACACCTCAGTTACTTAACAAGTAAGTTTTCCTTGTTAAAAATAGCCATAAAAAGA
Organism: Dromococcyx pavoninus; assembly: GCA_033558185.1. Classification (NCBI taxonomy): domain Eukaryota; kingdom Metazoa; phylum Chordata; class Aves; order Cuculiformes; family Neomorphidae; genus Dromococcyx; species Dromococcyx pavoninus. The sequence continues at coordinate 5,091,440 of JAUMJL010000091.1, read as the reverse complement.
TTATTCACTTTTCTCAGGTTTTCAGGTGAGGAATCATCTGTTTAAACTATTTACAAATGGATCCTTTATACATTTTATAACTAATACATTGATTATATAACCATAAATACTATCAAAATACATATAATTTGCTCCCCTGGGTCTTCCATAACTCACAATAGCAGCTGAAACTGAGTAATCTGTAATTTCCTTTTAAAGGATTGGGATGATTTAGACTTCTTACCAAGGCTTGTAGTGGTGGTAGTACAGGGAACAGTGGTTTTTGAACTGTAAGAGAGTAGATTTAGATCGAACATTAGGAAGACATTTTTTACAGTGAGGGTGGTGAGATACTGGCACAAGTTTCCCAGGGAAGCTGTGGGTGCCCTGTCACTGGAAGCATTCAAGGTCAGGTTGAATGGGGCTTTGAACAACCTGATCTGGTTGAATATGTCCCTGCCCATGGCAGAGGTATTGTAATAGATGATGCAATCTGAACTAACCTATAATTCTATTATTTTATCAATTGAATGTTTGGTTGTTGAACTATGGTCTTAGGGCAATATGACACTCCTAGTTGCCTGCACAGTGTAGTGTACTGAAATCTAGATGTTTAACTGAAAAAAGTATTCAGACAATTAAGCTCAATACTCAAGGTTTTCCTTACTGAAATATTTTGTTTACTTTTTCTCTTGTGTGTCAAATAATGAATATTACACCTATTTATTTAGTAATCAGAAGAATCCAAGAATAAATATTTGCAGTGTATTATAAACATGGAATATCTCTCTATAAGGTTCTCAAAATTAAACTTTTAAAGTTTAAAGATAGTTCATTAGATTAGTGGCAGTGTTACTGTTATCTATCTTTAATCAGCTGAGTGGGTGGTGGCTGACAAGTCAGACCCAGTCACTAGCTGATACACAAAATGTCAGAGTTCAAAGAAAATCTTTGGCTTGGCTCCTATCGACTATAACATACAACTTTACAATTCTTTGGCAATTAAAAGCGGTTTTAAAATTAGTATGAATTTCAGCTGCATCCCTGCTTTGATTCCTTAACATTGTTCTTTGGGAAAGCTGCCCAAAAGTAAAAGAGTCAGACCTGTTTATATAAATTCTTGTGCAGAGATTGCCAACAGTGATTTGGGAAAACATATTGCAAGTTCGTCCATAAGGAACAGGAATAACAAGTGGGTTTTTAAATTATCATTCTTTAAGGATCCATATCTCAGGCTCTTATTTGCAAGAAATAAAAAATAAGTGATGAATTTTAAAAGAGCCCAGAGGCTGCACATGAATTAACATTTAGTTTCAAAACATAGCGTGGTTCTGAAGTGAGTTCTCTGATCTTCCCCACTTCCTTTGAATTGGTTCAGTTTGCAGAGTCATTATGGTGCATGAAGATTAATTTTGGAGGAAAGTAAAGTGGAAGACCACTCTGGGCACGCATGAAACATGCTTCCTCATGTAATGGAGGAGTGAGTCTGAATGACAACTGGCTTGCACCACCATGAAGTTCTTCAAGTCCTCCAGCACATATCAAGCAATCCGACTGACTATCAGCCAAGCAGTCACAGCAGCAAGGCAACCTGTTCTCTAGGTCTGGTTTTTCATTTGAAAGAAAAGCCAGTGCTGCCACCAGCATAGTGCCCCCTTGGATTTGTTTCTATAGCTCCAGTCGTTCATTAGTCCCTTCAACAGAGTCTTTGGATGTTGATCAAACTTAGAGTGGTGGTAGCCTGGCAACTTGCATCGTGATGTCAGCCAGAAATGAGCAGGAACAGAAACAAAGCTACTTTTGAATTTGAGACCATAGAGACAGGGCAGTGACATGCTACTGTCTTCTGCATGAGACAGACAAAAGGATGGCATGAAATTCTGTAATGTAAGTTGGAAGTAAGTTGGAAGACACCGTGGACAGGAAGGCATTAGTTCTGCCACATAGCTTCTATTCAGACAACTTTGAACAGAATGTGTGGTGAGAACATTTCATCTGGTGAATCTGTACCAATGGCATCATAGTACTAAACTACTGCTTTTGCACCAAAACATTTGCTAACATAGAGTTAGTCAGGAAGTCTGATGTTTAAAATTGCTTTGGTACTTATGCTATGGTGAAAATCTCAGCCTTAGTCAGATGAAATATCTCACTGGCGCCAAAGAGGGGTACTTCTATGTGCACTCCAGTCAAGAGCGTATTTAGATCTGTAATTCTCTTAGAGTTATTATAATTTAAATGAATTTAATATAGAAGGTGAATTTCTTTTACCATTGACTATACTAAAGGCAAGAAAATGTTGGGGCATGTAGATAAAGTTGGCTTACAAAGAAAAAGTAAGACATCTACAAGAGTTCATCTTAGGATGAGCTGCTGCATTAAAAGATCTGAGATGGGACTACTAAGAAAACCCTAGTAGCTGCAGAACACATGCTAGAAAGAAAAGAACTTTGAAACACTTAATATTTCTCAGAGAAGAAAGCTGTGATACATGTTTAATAATTGTGAAATATTCAGTGACATATTGAGATGTAACAGATGCTATGGAATCATGTCATAGTCAAACGTATTGATTTCATGTGTCATATATTTGTTAGCATTCCTAGCTAAGGGCAATCTTGAGGGTTAGTAATATGAAATTCTAGTCATAAAAGAGTACAAATAACAGGTCATTTGAAGTTCTACTTACCCACTCTTTTGGGGAAGCAGCACACAAACACACTTGGAAGCTGAACATTGTGAAATTCTGATATTTGACAGCATTGCTTTGGAAGAGAGAAGCCCTATTCCAGAACTGATACGCTGTGCCGAAAGACAGCAGCCCTGAAGGACCCCAAGTATCTTAGATATTCCAAGTTCCCATTTGGAAGATAGGCCACTGTCTGATAAGCTGGCAAATATATTAGCAACATGTTTTAAGCTTTTTTTTTTTTTATGAGAGGCTTTTGATCTGAATTAATATGTTTAATTAAATGTGTTTTAGGGGTCAGGTTGTGTTTGTTTTTTTCATAGTTGGCTTAGTGAAAAGAACAGATTTTACTGGATATTTTAATACTGCCTTGAAGCCAGACCTATAGGGACATTTGCAGAATAGTGCAGATGATGGAGCCCAAAAGACCTGTATGGAGAGAGGCCACATAGAATCATAGAATTACCTGAGCTGGAAGTGACCCAAAAGGATCATCAAATCCAGCTTCCATTCCTACACAGGACACTCTCAACATTCACACTGTGTGTCTGAGAACATTGTCCAAATGCTTCTTGAAGACTCAGTGCCATGACTACTTCCCTGGGGACCCTGTTCTAGTGCTCCACCATCCACTGTATGAAGAACCTCTTCCTAATATCCAATCTAAAACCTCCCTGGCACACAGCTTCCTGCCATTCCCTCTGGTCCTATCATAGGTCACAAGAGAGAAGAGATCAGCACCTGTTCCACCTCCCTCACTTGTGAAAAGGCAGCTATGAGATCCCCTCTCAGTCTCCTCTTCTCCAGGCTGAACAGACTAAATGACCTCAGTCACTCATATGATTTCTAGACAATTCCCCAGCTTTGTGGCCTCCTCTGGACACTCTCCAGTAGTTTGATGCTCTTTTTATACTGTGGTGCCCAAAACTGCACACGGTACTCAAGGTGGGGCTGCACCAGTGCAGAGTAGAGCAGGACAATCACCTCCCTCGACTAGCTGGCAATGCCGTGCTTGATGCACACCAGGACATAGTTGGCTCTCTTGGCTGCCAGAGCACACTGTTGGCTCATGTTCAACTTGCCGTTGATCAGAATCCGCAGGGCTGCTCTCCACCATCTCAGCCCCCAGTCTGTATGTGTATTCAGGGTTGCCGTGTCCCAGGTGCAGAACCCAGCACTTACCCTTGTTAAATTTCTTGCAGCTGGTGATTGTCCATCTCTCCAACCTGTCAAGATCCCTCTGCAGGGCCTCTTTGCCCTGAAGCGTGTCGACAGCTCCGTCCAATTTTGCGTCATTGGCAAACTTTGTCAATAAACCTTCAAGTCCTTCATCCAGGTCATTTATGAAGATATTGAAGAGCACTGACCCCAGGATGAAAAGATGAAAAGCAGAGTCCTGAAACTTAAGCTGAATGCCATGCAATTGTAACTATTGCGAGGACAGACCTAAGATCCACCTCTTCCAATGTCCAGTCTCTGACTGGTGATGATTACCTGCGTAGCAATAGTGGTGTAGAAGAGCCATACTTACCCAGCACACTCTATGTACCCAGCACACCCAGCTGTTTATGTCTCCCTTCTGTTATCTCCCGTTCTATAGAAGTGATTCTGCCTTCAATCACACTTGCTCCTTTCTCTGTGATTTTTTCAGTCTTACTACAGTCTTTTGGAGATGATCAGAACTGTACTCACTACTGAAGCCGAGGAAATAACTGTGTCTTTATATAGCAATGTAATAATGTTTCCCATTTTATGTTCTATAGCTTTCATAAAATAATAATAATTTGAAGATTTGATAGTGAAATGGAAGTATAGTTAGTTCAGAAATTATGCTAGGAAGCAGATAAATTTCCCTTTATTTTTGCCATGATCTTCATTTATACATAGGTAACTTTACAATCATAAATAAAACACATATATACACCATAAATAAGAAAGAAAAATTACAAATCAGATGATATGCAACATTAAAGCACCCAAATAAATAGGAAGATAGCTCTTGTAATCTGTAAAACAACTGAGGCAGCTAAGTGCTAGCTTCTGCTGGAATCTAATGATTCATATACTAACTACATACACAACTTTGAAAACCCTGTGGGAATGGGCCTGCATTTTTATGTTTTTAAAATTATACACATCATATGAATGAATTAAAAAAAGAAAGGTTTTAAAAGTCAAACACATATAATAGGCAGCCGCGCTCCCACAGTTCACCAAGACCTCAGACTGGTAATTGACCACCAGTGCATTTGCCCACTGCAGGGCAATATTGTGCAAAATACTGTCTGGAAGCAAAGATTGGGACCTTTGCTCTGCTGTGCTGACACAACTGTGCTGCTCCGAATGATGGAGCAATCCTCCTCAACATCTGCTGGGAACCCCCTGCAATGCTCTGCTGTGCTTGATCTGCCTTATTAGGCAAGTAACATTCAAATATTTATGCAGTGCCACAACCTGGATATATTTAATCAGAGACCACTTCTTAGAAAGATTTTCTTCATTCACAGCAACCCATGAGAACAGTTGTTGATTTCTAAACTTAGCAAAACACCTGGATCTACTGGAGCTTAAGAAAAGTGAGTCATCCAGATTTATTAAAAAATCATTTAATTCCAAAACTTATTAGGTGCCTTTGACAAAGACTGGTCAGAAACTCTGTTTATGGTGTTGCAATGATTATAGTATTTTACTCCTAATTGTTGAAATTGTCACAATATGTAATTTATTATGATGTATCAAAGTTTAGATCAGGAAAAGACCAGTTCTTAGAAATATGGAACTGAGGACTGTATGTCAAGGGTGGGAGCCAGTCATGACAGAAAAAACAGTAGGATCATAAAGAAAGTAGTTGCATCTCTGCTTGATACCACTTCTTCATTACAGTGATTCACCATTGCAGTTCTCTGTTCTCTAACTACAGTATGGAACAAAAATAAAATTAGTAATAGTGTACACAGGTCATTTAGGCACCTTTGTCCTACTGAAGTCACAAGAACTTAAGAAATGCATTATGGGGTCAGGTCCATGGTCCATCTAGTTCAGTAGCCAGTTCATATGGGAAATACAATTTAGAAAAAACACACAAGCCTGGATTCTACCTGTGATTCAGTTCTCTCATATTCCCCCAGAAACCGTAGTCACCAATTAAGGAAGTTGGAAGGACACTGCTAGTCTTCAAGACTTATGAGGGGAAAAAAAATTACAGGAACTGTTAAACTAAAATCAAAATGGCCTGGACTTTTCCAATCATCAGTGGAAAAACAAAACCTTGACTGTGACAAGAAATGTGAACAGTCAAAATCTTTCAAAATAAATTTATGGTCTTTCATATAGATATATGATTCACTGTTCTTTTACAGCATGCTCCTTTTTAAAAAAAAAACATACAAGCTGAGTTAAGATTTTAACTGATAATTAATAGTGTTCCATAGCCTTTTGACAACAGAGGAAATTCTTCAGCAGCAGCTTTCCTCTCCCTTACACCTACTTCCTTTTAAATGACTTTTACAATGCTCTCAGCAAAGCTATAGCTCTTAACAGGGACCTTGGTATCAAAAACGGAAAGATTCAAAGATGGACTTGCACGAAGAAGAGGCAGGTTAATCCTTTAAAGCCTCTATCTAATTGGGCTGAAAAGAAGAACATCTTTTTTCTTAACGGTGTTTCCCTGTGTTTGACAAGGTATGCCCTATATGGTTTGTGTATTGCATCAAATGTTTAAATGTGGTAAAAAATTACCCGCCCACTTCATTAATTCAAGTCTTCTCTGACCTTTAAATACAGTCATTAAAGAGTAGCACATTAATAAAGAAAGATCACAGAATGAGTATTGCAGAAAATAATTCAGTAAAGGTTCCTTAGAAAATCATAAATGAGGAGGTTTTTGGACACTTGAATTCCTTTAGTGTATGCTGTGCTGTTTTTATACGATAATTTCAAAATCCAGATGTTGTTTAGTCTTGAGACAAATGTCTCACACAGGATGTCATATCAGAACAACATTGATACATCAGACTTGCAATTTCACAGGAAAATTATATCAAGTTTATTTACCAAGATCTGTTTTTAAAAATATGTTGATTGATGTTAGTGCCATCCTGTGATTTTTTTATTGACAGGGTATTGTATTACCTCCCTCAAGCATTATCTACAATTTTATTTATATTTAGGTCTTTTTACGTCATTCTCACACTGTGAAGGGATGTTAGAACGAGTGTAGGTGTAGTGTGTACTCTTTCAAACATCCGTTTATATTCCTAAAATGGTATCAAATGAACAAATGAAGATCATAGACATGATTATTTTTATGTAACTTTTTATGTGTTTGAAGTTGTCAGCTTCTCTAAGGGCTTATACAGAGTATCTCAGATTCCAGGAAATATTACATCTTCCCAAGTGAACGGCAATAATTGAAGTACCTATCTTCCATCTCTCACTTTAGAGGCTTTCTTCACTCTGTCTGTTACACGGTGGTTATGGACGTGACATCCTGTTATTACATGAAAAAGTGGATATTTCCAGAAGATAAAATCTCAATTAATACAAGGACCCTTTAAGCGTATATCCTTGGGAATTTGAGCTAAAAATTCTTCTGAAGGAGAATCTGGAGCCAAGACAAATGTTGAACAGATAGATTGTATTTTTTTTGTTTTCCAGTAGCAGTCTGAATCTTCACATTCTAACAGGAATGACTTCAAATTCCTTTCTACTTTCTTTTATATTTACTTTTCAACAGCATAAATTTAGTTTACATTAATTTAAAGAAAATTTAGACTTCTATTTATAAAGTTGTTGTACACAAAGAGGTCTCCATATTGTAGTGTCTTTAAACAGTCCTGTTGTCTGTGTAAAAGAAATCCTGATAGAGCATGGCTAAGGACACTGTTTTGAAGAACAGAACGAAAAGGATCCAGAAACAACGTAGATGATGCCTCTCAATGTCACTACAGGCTAACCAGAGCATCTCAGAAGAACTGAGAAAACCTTGAAAAATAACACTAGAAATGCATTTAAAGTACTGAGAAAGATACACAAACAATTGAAAGTCGTACAAAAGCAGTTATATTAATTTAAAAATTTTCTGTTCAATATATTTTTGTTCCATGGGCATGGCTGTCATAGCAATATTAATTTTGTCTGCTGATTTGTAATCCTTTTCACTTGATGCAAATCCAAAACTGACAGGACTACATAGGCACCAATGAAGGTGGGGTTTTCAAAAGCGTCCATGAAAATCAGTGACATGCCTCACTGAAGTTGTGTACAGTACATATTGCTGAATACCTTAGGGCTTGACACAAGACATAAAGATACGCATGAGCTAATTTATGGCAGTGAAAAGTAGCTGAAGCTAAGCTGCTTTCAATATCTGAGCTACTTCAGCTATTGCCAATGGTAGATGTCTCTATACTATTCTCCACAGAGAATAAATACCCCTGGACATTTTTCAGAATCCCCTCCATAGTCATTGGAATCAGAAGCATCAGTAAAAACTTCATCTTTTCTGCACAATCTTGAATTCTGATGGTAGTGCATGAAAACAGTAATCTGGGTAGATGTCACTTCTGTTGGAAGTTTTGTTAGAAGATTTGCAACTGCACGAAGCCTCTTTTTACTTACAACTTATATTTGATTCAAAAATCATAGGTGTCCAGTAAATAAGAACCACTAGGATATCATTTTATAGTCACTTTTCAGAGCACAGCAGTTAATCTAACTCTGCGGTTACACCTTTACTGTATATTGCAAAATACCTGTGATGTTCACTTTCCTGCACTATAGGGCTAAGGTTATCTTACACTTTGTATTGTTATGACTTTCAAAGCCTCTTTGCTGGAGCTACATGTAATCCAGTATAAAATACTTTATTTCTCTAAAATTCTCTTGATCACTACTTCAGGAATATTTACTGTAGCAGCATCTGTCCTTGTGCAGGATCCCTGTAGGCAAAGTTCTCCACAAACATGTCAGAAAGGGTCTCTGCCTCTAAGAACAGGATACATACTCAGTATATCTTTCTTCATGCTGAGATAATACTTTTCTTCCACTGTTTTGTGACTGATTTTACTTATCTTTGACTACATGAATACTGTATTTTTTGCATGTTTTGGAAAACCCGTTAATGACCCTTCCTGAATAAATCAACAGAAAATCTAAATATTTTACCTCCGTGAAATAGTCTCTGGTATTATGATAAAAAACACGTCAGCAATAGTAGTTTGGCAAGCTACGTTTGATGTTTCTCCTCCCTGTGCCACATAATATATGTGCATAATTGCTCAAGTGCCGTCTGGTTGCAACTTAAGATGTGTTGCTCATTGATAATGAAAGCACTGATTTGGTCCCACACATGAAACAGAAGTGTGTTTAATGCGAGCCTGCATTTTTGTGTAGGAACTTGTTACAAGAAAAAGAGCAATGACTTGTCAAAACATTTTAAGAAATCTGCATTTAATAATAATTTTTCTAAATGAAATGAAAATACATCTGAAAAATACCGGATTGTTTTGGGCATGAAAAATTTAATTTTTACTATGAGTAGGATGTGGCAGTGTAAAGCCTTCAGCCCATTTTATCACATACTGCTAGGGCTTCCCTGGTGCAGGGAAAGCAGCAGGCAAGAGCAGAGTTCAGGTGACTTTCTCCTGCAGTAAATAGCAAAACTCCCTTCAACACAAGTGTGCTTGGCATCACCCTTGTCCCCCAAAACAGAGGGTGGTGTCACAATAATTGGGAAAAGTTCCAGGAAGAAGCAAAAACTGAACATAGACTCAGTAACTTTATTTAAATGCACAAAAGACTTACAGATACAGGGGAAAAAAAGAATCCTTTTCTTTATGCCTATAGATATTACAAAAAGTACTGTAATTAAACTGCAGCAAGTGAGATTTACTTTAAAGCTGAAAAAACTCTGTAATGATAGGGAGCAACTGGCAGGGATCTATTGCCTGGAGCTGATGTCAAACGCCCGTTAACGTGAGGAATCTAAGAACAGGTGGAATATATACCTGCCAAGAAAATCTTAGGTATAGTCCATTCTAGCATGGGTCAAGGAGATGATAGAACAACATTTGAGATCCTTCAAGGCCCTACTGTGGTCCTCTGTATTCTGTGTGAAGATTTCCCATGCCTCTGTACCAACATTTATGCATAACTTCTCATTCAACAGAGCAATACCCCTAGCAGTTCTTCCCTGTGACTTGTGTTTAAGACAAAGAAATGGTGAAGCATTACACATCTGTTATTTTTAAAATCAGGTTTAAAATTTACTTGCCTACCTGATAATGTCCATTTTAAACACAGATGTCTCAAATGTGCACAAAAGTGATAAGGGAGGTGACTAGAAGCTTATTATTAATTTGCTGCTTTTATCTTTGGAAAATTAACATTCTGGCAAGGAATTTAATTGGGCTTTTTTTTTTGAAATTTTCATAGTGACGCTTTGGTTTATCCTTTTGGGACTGGAGAGAAAAACCAGCATCTGGTGTTTGAGGATGCTAGGTATTTACACCATACTATGTGTAATATCTCTACTGTAAATAAACAAAATGAATAATTAAGTGAATAATGAAGTGTCCTGAATGAAGTCTTGTCTTGACTGTGTCTATAGAGTGTTTGTGCTCCTGCTGTTCGTTCTCTGTTGGGCATTTGGGCATCTAGGACATCTCTTTTTTTTTAAACAGAAGCCAGAAATAATATTAAAGGTGTCCGATACAGCAGAGGAGTTCTGCTCTTCGGTACTGTATCTGTCTGCATAATAGAGCATAAAACATAAGAAAAGTAGAGTTTGTGTCATGTCGCCTGCTCATGGCCCAAGACACTATGTCAGCTCCGGGACTGCCAGCCCCTGCCCCAGCGACACTGCAGCAGGGCTGGTCTCCAGCTCCACACAGCCCTGCCCAGCCATGGGTCCCATCCAGCCGGGCTCCCCTGCAGGCCCATGGGCCATCCTGGCCTCAGCCCATGTTTCTCCCTGGAGTGGTGTCCAGTTCCAGGGCTGGTGCTGCCCCTGGTTTCCCCTGCCAGCTGTGCCACCCTGCGTCCTGGCTGCCAGGCCCTGTCCTGCTGCCCCAGGGAGCCCTCATGGCCCCCAGGGAGCCCTCATCCCATGCTGTCTCAACAGGATGCAAGGTGATTTCCTTTCAAGTTTGGAAGAAGCATAGAAGAGCTGCTTTGGGGGTGCTGTTTGGTCTATCCTGATACAAAGCACAGTCCTGTTAGTTTAGATATTTTTGTTTTCATGTCATGAAATAGCCTCACGAGTTTGTTCACCTCCTGGCTGGAGACGTTCTCACACAGCAGGTCACCATGTGCAGCACTGGGTTGTCACACAGTCCTGTTGTGCCATCACCAGGCTTCCTCCAGGGCAGAAAAATTTAAATTCCCACCTTCACTTTTTCAGTACTCCTGAGGTAATGCTGCCATTCCCTCCTCCCAAAATACCAAGGCTTAGCACCACATTGGATATAGATACCATCTTCCATATGTAACAAGTGGCCAGATTTTGCAGCATGGGAAATATTACAGTACAAGAAAGGTGACAATATGAGTGACCATTTGATATCTCTCTAAACATGCAGCATCAGATAAAGTGAAGGCAAGATGCTATTCCTTTGAAGGCTTTATTAACATGCTTGTGATTAGAGCAGCGCAGGCTGAGATCCAGATTTCTGCTGCCATGTTGAGGCAACAGGAGATAGCTCCCCCGGCCAGATTTCAAGTGAACTTTCAAGTGAACAGGGCAAGAGCTACAGAAGAACACCTGCATTTTCTAAATGTCCTTCTTTAGTTGGATTACTAGAGATACCTGTCACCAAGCTGGCATGAAGCTGTGGCTGGAATCCATATTTTCTCAAATTCAGTTTTCCACCTTAGAAACGTAGTTGTGTATAAGTAGAATGCAAAATGATTTTTATGTCCATGTGATAGGATAATTAATCTTAGCACTTTCTCAGTGCTTGCTGAGAAGGAAAGCTAAATGAATTGCCAAAGTTGTAACAAATAATGCCACATTCAGCAGTGAAAAAAGAGTGGATAAATCTCACTCTGAACCACAACTGTATGAAAACAAGTCAAAAAGCACTGGTACTCTGCTATAATATCACTAAGATTTGATGGAATGATAGTTCATGAAAAAACCGATTCTGTCTGCCTTACAACACAATGTTATATAACAACTCGTATTCCCAGTAACATGGCATGAAACTCTTAGATATCACAGCTACACGAAATATAGTTTGCCTGATGTTAAACCACCAGCAAGGACAAACTATTTTTAGAACTGTCATACATTACTGCACCTGAGCTTTATTTGTCTGCTGATGAAAAGAGGTTTTCCTTCAGAGAAGTTCACTTGAATTTTATACTCATTTACTAAGTCTTACGTTCCAATTCAATTTATTTTTAAGCAGATTCTTCGGGGAAAATTATAAAGCTAATTTGAATTGATTCTTTGGAGATTCAGGCTTAAATGAAGTGCCATAAAATTGGCAGTCAAAGTGAAAAAGTAGAAATGAATTTTATACTTGTATTACTCAATGGACACAGGCACCTCGCTCTTTGCTGCTGCTGAGGGTTTTGATGTAGTACTTTTCAGATACACTTAAGCATTACACTTCACTGATGTTTTGGTTACTAAGGAACCACAGAGTTTTCCTTGTTCAAATGTATTTTATCAGATTATAAATTTATAGCTGGAAGATTCACAAAATGAGTCACTCTCTCCAGCTTTTCCAAACTAATTTTATAAACTCTTAGTGGTATTAATCCTAATTTTGCATAAGTAAAATTAAGTCCTCTATTTGCAGAACATCTGGAAGATGGTACTTTAGCATCTGTTTGTGGACTTGTCAGTGTAATGTTCCTCATGGGGAGACTTTCCCTTTCCTGATTTCCAAGTCCACTGGCTAATACTTGAGTAAAAATACTGCAGTCTTTTTGGTGTCCAGCAATTTGGCACCCCAATTTAAAACATTTAGTAAAGCATCTGCGGTTTGGGTAGCAAATGTATGGCTTTTTTTTTCTGAAACCAATATAATTTTGTTAGTTTTAGAATCCCATATTATGGGGCATCTAAAATCATTAACACTTTCAGATAATTTAGGCCATCGTGGTAACTCATTATCAAATGAGTAAACATTCAGTCTTACAGGTTTTCTGTCAACAGGTTAAATATGAGGGTTTTTTTCCCCCATAAAGCCTATATACATACCTAGAAAAATGAGTGAGACCTTTTGCTTAACAGAATTTATGTTTTTCTGTTACTGTTTGATGCATTCACAGCTTGAGAAATTCACAGAAATAATGTCCAAGGAGTTGGTTGTTCAATTTCCTGTCACATAAATTACTGAGTAGGTGTTCATTACTCCATCCCAGCACTGTGCGTACAACCTAATTAGAAGCAGAAGAAAGGCGTGCTGAAGAAAACACCAGTTGAGTCCATTATTTGCTCTGCACATATGATCCTGTATTAGAAATTACTGTTATTTTGTGTAAGTAAATATATTAAATAATTTTTTTAAAACGTACCGGTTTGTTCCGGTAATCCTTATGCGAGAAGGATGTTACTGAAGGAGGCCTTTGTTCCTAGGATTATTTTCTGATGTGTTCAGCTTTCCAAAAAGCATTAGTCAGGAGCAGACATGCTTATTTGCTTTGGCTATTATTTTAAGTGTTGGACACCTGAAACTAGATATCAAAGTCGATACTTAAATGTGGAAATCAAAATTCCCCAAACTTTTGCACATGCTAAGCTGCTACAACTCTTCATGATCTTGGTGGGAGCTGTGGCTGCTCCACATTTGAAAGTCTCACTCTTTAAACTGATATGCTTAGTAAAGGAGATAAATGTCTGACTGCCTTGATAGTGCTCGAATGCTCCCTGGAACTGGATGGAAGTGAGGGGGATGTGATGCTGCTCATTTGCTGTGTTGCTGATCTGATGGCAACCCACGGACTGCTCTCCCCTGCGCCCCCAGCTTTCAGAAAGCAGAGATTGGCACCTGCTATTCAGAAACTTTCTTCTAAAATGTTTTAACTAAAGATGTTCAGTAGAATTTGCCAAGAGGCTGCCAGCCACAAGCATATCTAGCTGTTGGGTTCTGGAAAGTGGCATGTGGTGTGTTATCTCATTCATAGGGCAGAATTTTGTTAGACTGAGCTGATCTCTAGATCCTTGGAAATCCTTTACCATCTGTCATGATTACAAAAAGAATAATGCTTGCTGTGTAACATATCAAAGACAGAGACCTGTCCTCAGTTTATATCAATGGCTTGCTCATATGCTATAATATTAAACTAAATTAGAATAATAATTTTTGATAGATAAACTCATCTTTCTGGCCTAAAACAGAGCAGAAGGTTTGGAAACCTGCCTCTCTCCTGCCCTAGTCCCCCTGCAGGCTGTATCTTTCTTTCAAGCCTGGCTTTCCCATCCTGTGATTTTCAGTGGCTTTATAGCCTGGCAAGTCCATGGAGATCGCCCAGCTTGCTGGGGAAACCTGTTTCTCCCCAGGTCCTCATAGGTCTGGGTCTGTTCACTGCTGCCAGCCCCTTATGTCCCCAAGACCCTCCATGACACCATCCATTGCTTCCAAGCTAAGGAGGCTCCCCAACTAACTTTTCTACTAATGTGTATAAAAATAGGCAATGATTTGCTAAGAACGGTTTTTCTTTGTTGAATCCAGGGTAAATTACAAGTTTCCCCTTTGTTCTCACCCATGAATTTTGTTTTTTCTTGGGGAATGAAGAAGGCTGGTAGTTTTGATTGTTACTGAGTTTTAAATTACAATGTAAACTGTTATGTACAGGATACTCATTTATCTGTTGAAGATTAATAAAACCCTTCTAATGTTTTGGGGCATTATTAAATCATATGGTAAAAGGATGGATATGTACCTGATTCTAAGAGGCATTAAATTTATTCCAGTTAAGGTCTATAGAAAGTATACAAACAGAAGGAAAGACTCTTAATATTTTTTAGAAATAAGCTGCATGAACACATTGCAAACAATGTAAATAATTTAAGTTTTTTTCTAATTAGGCCTTTATAATTTCAATGATTTGCCCCTTTTGCATAACTGTGTCTAAATCTCTTTTCTGACCTGAGTGCTGTCCCTCAAACAGGGGGTTTGTGTCTCACTTGTCTGAGGATGAAAACTCAGGTTTTCTCAGGTTTAGATCAGAGTTTAGGTATAACAGTGTCTATCTTCTAATAACTTTTTAAAAAAGACCCAGCTCTATTTGGGTGTTTATTTGACCTTGTCACTGTATCAGTGGCTGAGAATCTGAAACTTCCCCCTATGAAAAATGGAATTGCCACTGAAATAGAAACATAGTAAAACGAAGTCTGTTTATTAGCTGAGCGAACTAAGCCTTAGACTATATAAGCTCAAACACCAAAAGAGCTCACATATCTATTGAGCCTCATCCAGTCCTATGCTTTGCTACAAATTAAAATAGATAAGTTTTCTGTGTGAGTCAAGCAACAGCAGATGCAATTCACATTCTTTCAGCCAGCATAATAATTTCTCTAGAAAAGCTTTGGGAAGTGTTCTTTTCAAAGGTTCTGACTTTTTGGTTCTCAAGGAAGGAAGGAAGGAAGGAAGGAAGGAAGGAAGGAAGGAAGGGAATTCAAGAGCAGGAGGAGAAAACTGAAGAAACATAAGTGGAAATGGAAAAAATGTAACAAATATTTTCATAGGAAGTTGAGCAAGTACACATGGTTTATTTCAAAACTACCTATAGAAATAGTATAATAAATGAAAATACTTGCCATCATTACATGCTGCCCATAGGCAGTCTTGCTGTAATTATTTCACTCCATTTATAATGCTAAGGTATCACATCATGTAGGGAAGTGCTTTAGAGATGCCAATAGATAGATTGGCTTTTGACATGAAACCACATGGTATTCAAGGTGAGAAAGAGTACAATGGAAAGGGAATTGCCTTTGTTTGAGAACTGGGAGCACATCTCCACAGCAGAGCTGAGAGCAAAGCAGAGCATGTATTGCACAGTGTTGTGTGTCCCTGCTGCCCACGCTGTCTGTGAGCAAAAGGGAGAGCCTGGCTGGTGTGCTGCTGGCAGCTGGGGTGCCCCATGCCTTTGCAAGTGTACCGACAGCTCATACTCTGTGCAGACAATGCACTCGTGCTCTCTGATGCTTTCCAGGTATAATTACAATGGGACATCAATATCCAGTTCCAGCCACAGCTAGCTTTTGTCATTTTAATTATCTGGTGACCCTGGTGACTCTATTTATTTTGTTATTTTGTCTAGCTATATATCAGAAAAGTAAAAACTGACAAATATATCTGAAGAAACAGAAAATGTAGAAAATAGATGTCTTTTCAAAATCTACATTTGTGAAATGGCTACAGATAATAATCTATAACAGCATTTACAAAATAAGACTTAAAAGCAAGGAAATTAATACTTAAAGACTGTGCAAACCTCACAGTAGATTGTAGGTCAATATACATAATAAACAAAAAAACATTGTCAAGTAACAAATTCCCTTTTTCTCATCACATAGCAAGACCTCTGACTTGAGTTGTCTCTTAAAATAGTCTGACTTGTTCTCTGCTTGTTGTTCACATTAAATTCAGCTCCTCTCTCCCCTCCACATAGTGTTAAATTTCAGAATTAGTTTGACATTTTATTATTAATGACTGTAAGTAGAAAACACTATCAACAGACTTTATCTTAACAGTTCCTTACACTGTCCCATCTGACAACGAAGACACACGTTTTTAATACCTATGTATAAGTGTATTCCAAGATGCAGAAATTTTTAGTTCCAGAAATCTATTCTTTTTCTTAAGGCTAGTACAAGTAGCTGAACAAAATGATCTCCAGAGAAGCCTGAGTCACTTCAATGGTTTTACAGTAAAGATAAGTTAAACCTTCTAATCTGATACATCCTCTGAAAGGCTGAGGAGATGAAAGACACAATTCACTAGACTAAAGAATATGCTCAAAGAAATGTGAAACCCCCCAAAATTATACACTTCTATGAAAAAATTCTAAGTGCTTCATATTTGCTTTATTACTAATAATAGCATAGTTATTATCTCAATTTTATTAGATACAAAACTAGAACAATAAAGAGATATCAGCATGCTTAATATGCTTTATTCATAGAACTAGGTGTAAGTGTTGCTTAAGGATGTTTGAAAACTTTCTCTGCCACCTGTAATTATAATATATGAAGGATCCATGGTACCATTACTAATATAGGTTAAATTGCCCCCTTAAATTGCCTGGTTGTTGCACCATGTAATTGAAGCCAGAAATCGACCAAGAACTGTCTGCTCATGTATGGCATCAAAAAATTATCCATAAAGATCTTTTGCCCATTTATCATTTGGTAGAAGACTTTGCATTATGTCAGCTCTCGTGTGCCCACTCCACAGTCATGTTCACGCTGTGTTTCACTGGCATGTGTTGAAAACAGTCATTAGCACATGCTGAAGACTATCAAATGGGATGTTTGCAGCTGTCATTTTGCTGGATTATCTTTTGCAGTTCCCTCCCATTTGGGCTAATTCTGTCTGTTGTCACCATGTAGTTGGAGGATTGTGTAACAGGGGATAAATGCAAGACTCTCCTCATCAGACATTACTTAAGGGTAGGAACCTGGAAGACATTAATGCAGAGATCATGAAAAGAGCAAATAAGCATGGAGGAGGAATAACAGAGTTTCGTTCATAACTGAGTGATGTTTGATAACACCAGCATAATTTGGTTTTTGATGAAGCTAATGCTTTATTCAATATAATTTCATTTCAAATTATCTACACATTCAAATTGATCTTCTGACTACGTTATCTGGTCTGACTCAGACATGGCAGCTCCACATGGCTATGGCGCTGCAGCCTGCAGCCTGAGGTGTTTACTGAAATTCCCACTAAAGTGGCCAGGAGTTTTCCTTGAATGAGGGAAGTGAAGTGCCTGCGATCACATTCCATATGGAAACATGCCAGGAGAAATCCTCTGTATCTGAAGACTTGTCAAAAATACAATCAACAACACATGTGACATTTCACAACTGAGAGCCAAAGGAATGCTGGATACCCTTCACTCAGTCCCCTTTCCCCACCTTTGTTGGTAAGAGAAGGAAGTAAGTAAATAACCATACACAGCTTGGGAGGAGTGTAGAATATTACACTCGAGGAGTAAAAATGCTCTCAGGCACTTGATGCCTTGCTGCACTGAGAATTACTCACAAGTTGCTGCTCCTAAAGTCCAGCCATATGTGTTAGGAAAGCTAGTGTGAAGTTTTAATGCCCGAGCAGATAGTAGAGAGGCATATCAATATTTCATGTAGAATTGTTAGACTCAGATAAATGTGCAAGAGGTTTTTATTCAGATCCAAATTTGCCTTTAGTCAGGCATTGAGTCCTGTAGATGAAGGGTTCAATATTTGATGCTGAATGTAGGCATCCATAGGAATTGATGCTTCTCAGTTAGGTAGTGGCCATTTCTTTAAAATAAGTCCTCAATCTAATATAGCTTAAATGAAGTCAGTGGCTTCACAGAGGATGTGCTGCTGGTAGGAGAGCGATAAGACAAGGATGGCTCTGCATAACACATGCATTTTTTATGTTGTACTCTCTTCAGCTCTTCAGATATTTTCTGTAAGAGGAGTTTGGTGCACTCAGGACAGTTCTTACAGGAAAACAGAAGTTCTTTGACACTATTAATCCTCCATAAGACAGGGCTTTGTACCACTCCTCCCTCATCTCCCCCTCTTTGCCTGCCAGCATGAGAGTGAGCATCAGTGCATGTTCCCACAGCGAGCTGTTTTGGCTGGAGCTTGGCAGGCACAGATGGCTGACAGGCTGAAGCCCCTGGTCCTCCTTGGCTGAACACCCTCACCAGGTCATCTAATGGATCCTCAGGAGGTGGAAAGAGCACTGGTTTGCTCTGAACCAGCTTCACTGATTTCCTTGGGCTGACAAAAAACAGGCACTTTACAGTCCCTCTCAAACAAATTCTCTGCTGTCCATTTCAGGCTAGTGGCAAGCCTCATGGTTGCATTCTCCCTTCCTACTGCACATAAAGCCATGAAGAAGCCTTTCCTCCTTGCAACCACCACTTAGCTTCCAGGTGCTGTCCCTCTCTGCAAAACATGGGTCATCAGGCTAATGTCCTGGGGCTGATGATAGTGGCTGCTCCTAAGAAGCCTATGGTCAAAACTGGCAGGGCTGGCTCACGGCATGGTCAATGTGGGTGCCCCAGTCACTGCAGATGCTGCCAGGCCATCAGCATCTTGCCTGTTACACACGTGGTTAGGTGAATGTGGCTGAAGAGGAAAAGCCATGGGAGAAGAGACAGTGAACGGAAAGGCAGGGCCGGTGTAGAATTATGGGGGATACAGGGAACGTGAGCACTGTGGTGAGGCTCTGAATAGGGATGACACCAGCTGGAAAGAAGGGCAGCAAGGGACATCTCAATGCAGTGAAGACCTCTGCTGTAGGGGCTGCCACTCCTCCTGGAGCCCCCTGCTGCTGTCCCAACTACTACAAAAGCCCTCTGGGGTCTCAGAGCTGAGCTCAGGGTCAAACTCCAGCTGGGCCCCTTTTGTGCCCTTCTTCCTGTCACTACATCACTGCTTTGCCCATTCCTGCAGACAGTCCTTGAGCCCCTCTGGGCCAATCTCTTTTCCTTTAATTCATTCCTGAAATCTCACTTGTTATGTGAACTGAGCCTGGTTTCCCCACTAGTCCCCATGATATGAGCAACGCTGCATCCATCTCTCTCTTTTTTCCAACCTCTGGTGCCTCCTAGACTGAGTACTTGCCTTCACTTACCTGGTTCCCTTCTGTGTTCTCTGACACTAGGGCGTTAGATGAGTTTCTGGGAAGATTGTCTTCCCACTCCAGATGGCCTGGAGAAAAATGGTCTGAAGGCAAACCCTTCAGTATGCAGTGTAGATCCTCTAAAATTCATGACAACCTTGTATATTTTAAGCAATCACATCTAGATAGTGGCTAACACTGCAGTTGCTTGGGCTCTCTCATTGCATTTCTTTCTTCCTCTATAGATTTTTTTTCCCTCTTTCCCAGCACCTGCCCTCTGTTTTGTACTTCTGTTCCCACCATATCCTGTAGTCTCCTCGCCCATGCTAGAAAAAGGAGGAATCCATGATAATATTACAAGAGTGCCTTGGGACTGTGACACAGTGGTAGATCGCTCTGACAGCACAATTACGTTGAAGACTGTGGAACTGAGCCTTTTTTATCCCACAGCTGAGAATCTGACTCCTAATTTCAAAAGATTAATTCTTTTCAGGTTTACAGAAGTCAGCCAATGTCTACTTCTTCCTGTTGCTTTTTCTTGTCAAAGCACTTTACATTTCTCTGCTTACAACAATCTTTTTATTAGAAACAGTGAAAGAGTTTTATAAGAATAATGGTCTTGTGTATGATGCTCAATCAATCTAATTTTCAAGTGTCTTCAAAGTTTGCCAAGCTCTATGGCTTAAAAATCCACATTTCAGCATCTCACAGCAAATGTGATATGCTGCCTAAATTTCTGGGCAGCTGGAACATTTGCTGTCCTCAGGCAACATCAATTTGTCCATTACCACAATGAACTCAAATTGCTCTCCTTGGTTTGATTCAGTTCCAGGAGCAAATTATAAGATTTAGGCATATCTGAGAAAATACAGGTGGGAATTTTAAATGTTTCTCCAGCACATACAAGCTCAGTTCCTCTTAAAACTCCCTAGTACTTTTGCTCCAGGTCAGTCGGTAACAACATCTGCTCACATAACACTTTATTATACCTCTGCTAAGGTACGTCAGGAAAGCCCAGCAGGCATACTTCATATTTTGGAATTGACTGCAAGCTAGTGAATAGATGTGATTCCCTATACCCTCCTGAAAAGACGTGCAGAGTAATTTCACCTGCAGAAATGTGGAAGAATGTTTACTTGATGCAAGCAAATTACTCACATCTGCTACATTACATCTCTTAGTTGTTTTTCTGACATTGTCAGGAAGATCTTTACATTTCTTGGCCAAATCACCTCAAACAATAATTTTTCTGATAAACTGAATATGGGCAATGAACTCACGATGCTTCCAGCCAGACTAATGAGAATGCACATTCCTGCCATGTGGCCTTTGCTCATGCAGGTATGTATTCTTCAGAATTAGTGAAGGCTTTGTTGTTTTTTTTTTAAAAAAACCCAATATTTTGGCATAAAAACCACCAATAGAAACAATTCCTTAAAGTTTATACAATAAAAAATGGTACTAAAAAAAAGAGTAGGTATTTTTAAAAAGACAAAAATTAGGCTACTACTGTGGAGTGGAAGGCTCAATTTCAACCTAATAAATGCTAAAATAGAGGTTTCTCTGTATTTCTGTGCTATGAGAAATGATCATATCTGAAAACACATTCAAGAGCCTCTCTTCTCTGTTTCTTGTGATACTGCAGCTTGAAAAACTGAGATCAGATCTTAATTCCCTTTTACTTAGCCAGTTGGTATACTTGTCACATTTTCGCACTGCCAATGTTGCTTTTAGGCTTTGATATTTCAATAAAATAATATTTCTGTGTTCAATTAGAAAATACTGTCAGGATATATTTATGTTTAAACACATTTCAGTGGAAAGAATTAAAAAAGAAAGCCCTTAAACACATGCCTGTTGATCTCTGATTATGTAAAACATCTTCTACCTCAATTATATGCCAGATTTACCCCTTTAACATTGTTTTTACAAGAACAGGAACAAATACTGTTCAAAATGCATTAAAGAATAGGGAAACAGCTGATGCATTCTCTTATTATTCAAATGATGTCTCAAGCATAAAACAAAAGATGAAATGTGAGTGAATAGCTTGGAAAGCATGGAAACACAGAACCTATCTTTTTATTTAAAATGGTCCCATGTGTTGAGTTGCAGATACAAGTCCCAGATATTTTCCACTTGTGAATATCAGACCAGGCCAGTTTAAACCTAAGTGTGGATTTGGTACTTGGACAGCTTTGACAGCTCAGTGATAAAGTTCAGCGAGCACCCCAAAAGGTGCCATGGGGAAGCAGCACTAATTAAGGCCTTAGTGTCCTGTGCTTTTGCTTTCTGTTGTTCCCGTGCCTAGCTTTGCCTTGGGTGCAAGGCTGAGATTTGGTGCATTGAGTGTATTTCTTCCCTTGGCCATCAGCACCCACTGTGTGTGGCACGATCTGGCAGCGATGGCCACAACACTGAGCATGTGGAGTGCAACCTGGATGCCCTGCAGAAGCTGCGCCCACACTTCTAGGGCTGAACAGACTGAAACTGCGGTGAAGCCCTGCTTTGCAGCACCCATACACTGGCCATTGATGAGCAAGGCTAAAGCAAACATACTCCTCTCTCTATATTACCTATAAAGAAGCGTCCTTCTTTATTTGGTTCCCTGGGCAAACCATGACTTCTTCTGTTCTCATATGGTCCGAAATACTATATATAGGTAAACACAAGCCCGACTCCCTAATGTGATAATATCACTCAGCTTTGTATACGTCTGCATGCTGCCCTGGGAATAGGCCCAGCAACACTTCCCCCGTCTGGACGCTGTGCTAGTGTTTCTGAAGTGCTTCAAGCACAGTTGATTTTGTAAGTAGTGGTTTTAGAGTGACCATGGAACACGTCTGTTAAGGAATATAAATAAAGTTTTGCATATCAAATACAAATGTATGCAATTGTGCATTGAACCATTTCTGTTCAGTTCCTTATACAGCTCTAGAAACAGTCAAGATGCCAGCATCTCACGTATCCTGTGCTCCTAAGCCAGATCCATTCTGATGACCATGTGATCACCACATCCACGTACAAGCTGAAGATCCAACACATCCTCCTCTCTTACATATTTATTTCCATACAAAGAAAACTAGGCATGTAGGAGGCCAGAGAGGGTTGTGGAGAACCTCCCACTAACCCAGGGACCAAGTGGCAGGGCTCACTGCAAAGTACTCGTGCCCAAAGCATAGAGGTTGCCTTGGCACTGAAATGTCCTTAAGAGCCAATATTTGGAAACAGAGTTTTTTGCTTAGTTTCTGTATAAATAGTGATCTTCTCAAACCATTCCTGTACTTTGTGCAATGACACTTGCACTAAGGAAGCTTAGCAATAACTCTCATCTCTACAGGAGGAACTCAGGTAATTCCTCTCCTTGAACACCCTCTAACCCCATTTTCACTTCACAGTATCACAGTATCACAGTATCACAGTATCACAGTATCACAAGGTTGGAAAGGACCTCTGAGATCAAGTCCAACCTATAACCCAACACTAACACCAACCATCATCTAAACCATGGCACTCAGTGCCACATCCAATCTCCTCTTAAACACCTCCAGGGTCGGCGACTCCACCACTTCCCTGGGCAACGCATTCCAATGGCCGATCACCCTTTCAGTGAAGAACTTCTTCCTCACATCAAGTCTAAACTTTCCCTGACGAAGCTTGAGTCCATGCCCTCTAGTTCTGTCACTGGTCACCTGAGAGAAGAGACCAACCCCTGCCCGACTACAACCTCCTTTTAGGAAGTTGTAGAGAGCAATGAGGTCTCCCCTGAGCCTCCTCTTCTTCAGACTAAACAGCCCCAACTCCCTCAGTCGCTCCTCGTAGGGCTTATGCTCTAGCCCCTTCACCATCTTCGTTGCCCTCCTCTGAACACATTCCAGTATCCTAAAATCTTTCCCAAACTGGGGGGCCCAGAACTGTACACAGTATTCCAGATGAGGCCTGACTAGTGCCGAGTACAGGGGGACAATAACTTCTCTGGTTCCGCTAACTACACTATTCCTGATGCAGGCCAGAATGCCATTGGCCACCTGGGCACACTGCTGGCTCATGTTGAGCTTACTGTCAACCAGCACTCCCACATCCTTTTCTGCCTGACTACTCTCCAGCCACTCTGTCCCCAGTCTGTAGCTCTGCATGGGATTGTTGTGTCCAAAATGAAGTACCCGACATTTGGTCTTATTAAATATCATCCCATTAGAATCAGCCCATCTCTCCAATCTGTCCAGGTCCCTCTGCAGGGCCATCCTACCCTCTAACAGATCAACCCTTCTTCCCAGCTTGGTATCATCTGCAAACTTGCTGATGATGGACTCAATCCCCTCATCCAGATCATCAATAAAGATATTAAACAGGACCGGACCCAACATCGATCCCTGGGGGACACCACTGGTGACCCCACTGGATGAGACACCATTCACCACCACTCTCTGGGCTCGGCCATCCAGCCAATTCCTAACCCAGCACAGAGTGCTCCCATCTAAGCCACGGGCTGCCAGCTTCTCTAGGAGTCTACTGTGGGGGACAGTGTCAAAGGCCTTGCTAAAGTCCAGGTATACCACATCCACAGCCTTCCTCTCATCCACCAGGCGAGTCACATGGTCATAAAAGGAGATCAGGTTGGTCAGGCAGGACCTACTCCTCCTAAACCCATGCTGGCTGGGCCTGATCTCTTGACCGTTCTGCAGGTGCCGCATGATTTCACCCAGGATTATCTGCTCCATGATTTTACCTGGGACCGAGGTCAGGCTGACAGGTCTGTAATTACCTGGATCATCCTTACGGCCCTTCTTGTGGATGGGCGTCACATTGGCCAACTTCCAGTCTTCCGGGACCTCTCCAGTGAGCCAAGACTGCTGAAAGATGATGGAAAGCAGCTTAGCAAGCTCATTCGCCAGCTCTCTCAACACCCTAGGATGGATCCCATCCGGCCCCATAGACTTATGAGGGTCCAAGTGGCTCAGCAGGTCTCTAACTTCCTCCTCATGGATTGCAGGAGGGCCATATTTCACCCTGCCCCCATCAACCACTTCAGAGGGCCAACTGTCAAGCGAGCTGACATCCTTGCTGTTGGAAACTGAGGCGAAGAAGGCATTAAGTACCTCGGTCTTCTCTGCATCTTTGGTTACTGTATTTCCCTCCACATCCAACAAGGAGTGGAGGTCGCTGCTGCCCTTCTTTCTACCATTGATATATTTATAAAAACTCTTCTTATTATCCTTAACAGAAGTGGTCTTGATGGTCCTTGAACCATCATCCCAAATTAATATTTTTGTCAAAATTAGAAGAGTTATTTCTGTGCAATATTCTTCTATGTTGCTACTTCAAGCAAAAGGTTCACAGGGAAATTCAGTTGTGTCAAGTTTGACAGACTGGGACTACGGCCTCAGCATATGGCCCAAACTCCTCATACTGGTCATTATAACTTGACTTTTTCATGTGATCAAGATACTGAGGTTTGGAAAATAACCACTGAGCATGCAAAGTAGGTCATTCCATACACTTTGTCTAGGCAGTGATGTGTACATACTAACTGCAGTGAGAGAGATGTAGGTTGAATGGGGCTCTAAGCAACCTGATCGGATTGAAGATATCCCTGCTCACTGCAGGGGGGTTGGACTAGGTGACCTGTAATGTCCCTTCCAACCCAAACCATTCTATGATTCCATGATTCTATGATCTTCATACACTATTACCAAACCAGCAGGAATTTATGGACCAAATGGTTTTTCTTAAAAAACTAAGCAGATGAATGGTCTCTCTGTCTACCTTTACACTTTCTTATCAGCTTGGAGTTGAGTCCACCCTTTCCCCACACCCCACACGAATTTGCCATTTCTGCATGTTTGGTTGTTCATTGCAGTATGTTTGCAAGCAACTAAATCTGTGCTGTTGTGGAGAAGTCCCTAGCCTGAGTGATACAGATACCAGAAGCACCCAGCTTGTTTGACCCAGCTCATTCAGACCTTGCAAATGCACCTTCATAGACAACTAGAAAAACCTGCCCTGTTTCTGAGGTGTTGAATGTGTAGGGTTCCTGCTAATACACTGCGTTATTAGGGCACTAAGGACTGAGCTGTGGTTAAGGTGACTGTAAGCACCTCTGGTATGAGAAGCTGGGTGTTCTTGTACTCTGATCCTGTTTGTGATGCTACCTGCAGTAATAGCTGCTGGCTTGTGGCAAAGCGGCCAGAAGGTACAGCCACAGAATATTCTGGTTGTATTGGAGTATGTGGAGTGTCCTGGGTATTCCCCAGGCACTTTGAACTAGGGTAAAGTAGTATAATATTTTATTTTATTTTATTTTTTGCATACATGCAGTACTAGGGTCCTCTGGTTAGACTGCAACAGGTCACTGGCACATGCATGCTGCTGCTAATGTATTTTGCAAAGCCATATTCAGTGAAAGCACTATGTGTTTGGCAATTGTAAACACTGGGTAGAATGATGTGTCCCAGACTTTCAAATATATCTTTTGCTGTTGTGATTGGCTTTTCCCTGTGTTGGGCTGTGGAAAAATTGCATTAAGCTGACCTTTTGTTTGGGCATCTCTGTGCAACAGGGCACCCACTTGCACAGAAAGGGCCACCTGTGTACTGAGATGCCGAAGTGGACAGGATGCCTGTCAGTGGCCATGCTAGGGATTCAGGGCATGACACGTGCTAGCTGCATGTCCTCAAAGGTCCCTACGTGCAGAGACAAGAGGCATGGGAGATGGGAGCCAGCCTGCCAAAATACTGCATGCACCAGCCGCCAGTGGCAGTGTGGCTGCAATGGGCTGGGGCCTCATTGTCGAGTGAACCTAAGTTTGAACTTTAATGACTTTTATAAACAGGGCAGATGAAACCTGTGGTGTTTCTGGGCAGAGTCATTTGCAGATTAACCTTGGTAATCTTGGATTCTAATAATGCAATAGCATCAAGATTAATACGGCAAATTTAAGCAGTGAAGATCTTTCAGGTGACACTTGCATAACGATTCCACTTTAAAAATAAAGTATGGATTAGAAAGAACGTATTAGTTCAAACATTTTGCAGCAATTTGGGACTTGACATCATGATTCTTTTGGATTAATGAAGGTTGTCTATACTTTTCTGGCAAACCTTTCCTTCCCTGTTCCTTGTTTCTCAGCTTTATTGTACCTTGTCATGTTTTCAGTCTATGCTGCGAGGCTAATCAAAAGCCTGATAAAACAGACTGAAAGATCTCTACTGATTTCAGAGGTCTCTGGAGCAGACTGTAATACTATTAATCTCGTAGAACAGGGACCCAGTTTTGAAAGCATTTATACTGATGGAATAAATGCTCCAGGAGGCTATTCTACATTTCCATCATTTAAACTTTTCACTTTTTATTCAACTGTGCATCACCAGACAACATGACTGTGCTTTATAAATAAGAGTGGGTAACAGAGAGTGATTGTATCTTCATGCCTTCTTGCAAGGGTTTTATTTTCTATTAAGTTCTAAGGAGATCTGGATGGGTAAAAGCTTTATGCTTTGGATTTACTTTTTATTAGTAGCACTTAATTTTTTCATCTGTATAAAGTCATTGTCCCTCTCCAGTCTTTCCCAGTCCTCTCCTGCCCCTAGCTGTTCCTTAACATTTTAGTCAATAGTAGCTTCGTCGGTGCAAGCACATTAGGAATTAGCCCAAGAGCAAATGTGTTATGAGAAAGGAAATAATAGGAAACTAAGAGAAGATAAAAGCATAGGAAAGAACCAAGTATACTCTGAGAAAAACAAGGACAACAGCCAAGTACAGGACCGGGGAGGGCAGATCTTTTAAACTCGCATTCACCTCAGTGGAAAGAGAATGGGGCCAAGACATGTAGTGTGTCTGTAATTAGCATACAGTTCTTTGGGACAGAGATTACCAGTCTGCTGTTTCATTTTTAATTCAAATTGTGTGCTAAAAATAGTGAGTATTTTGGAGCTGAAAAGATGTGAGTGGCATAAGGAGGAAAAACAGAAACTGCAAGAGGAATGCTGCTGTAGCTGAAAGAGCCCTGCTGGGATTTCTAGCTTTGCATCTCAGTCAGTTATGGTCACAAAATGCAGATTTTCCTTATCTGGGCCATTTTGGCTGAGAGAGCACATAGTAGTCCCTTTGTGAAATAAACAATAAGCCAAAGTGAGTTGTCATCTGTCTCACTCTGTTTCTGTAGCTACTGCTATTTCTTTTTTTATGTATGAAGAGGTTTGTATAACTGATTATTAATAGCAGGAAGCTTTTAATTTTTTGAAAGTTTCATGAAAAATGCTGGACTCTCCAGTTTTCCATTAGAATCACTGCAGCATGGCTTGTTTGTCCAGAACTAGCAGGTCAAGAGAATTTATCTGGATAAAATTATAAAATTATTAGACCTTATGCTTATGCATTAGCCTCCCCTTCAGAGAAGACTGGAGAATTTTTTATCTGAAGTCCCAGTCGAGTAACTGTTATGAACAGATCCCTTAAAAGCAGAGATATTTCTTCTCTAGGCCAAGCAAGAAAATTCATTGAAAAATCAGAAAGCAGCCTCATCTCATTCTTCAATTGTTGTGCTTCACAAGCCTTAGAAACCCTTCAGCATGAATATATGCACATGGTGTAGGAAACTCTTTTTCCAGCAACAATTTGAGGTGATGCTGACCTCTGGCTTTGGACATGTAATATGTTGAGACTATCTGTCATCTTTGGCTTTCCATAAAAAAAGCAGATTTGGTGTGATAAAGAAACAAGCCCGGAAACTGTCAGATCTTCGGGCTTCATTTGAGTTCCAAGTTACACAACATTCTGTGAATTATATTTGTAACATCATCTCATATCTTAGAAATGCATTTGCCTATGTTACATGTTAGATCTTATATCCAGGAAGGCTGAAAAAGAATTAATTATCCTTTATTTTGCAAAGCCCCATCTTTTTTTTTTTTTTTTTCCAGAGGATGGGAGCTGTAGAGCTTTTCTAAGGTTCTCCAACCATGTCCAGCTGGAAGTACTGTTATATCCTAAAAACCACCTTCTCCCTTATAAAATACTGCTTCATCCAGCTAGAGCAGAAGGTGGTTTAGTAAAAATGTTCTATATGTTTCATTTTCTGCTATTTGTATGTCTAATGATCAATTTTGTTTCAGAGTAACCAAGGAAAACTAAAGGCACTTAAGTGCTTAATTCAGAATTGGACTGTAGTTTTCTGATTTACAACACTGATAGAAACTAGGTACCAAGAGGCATCACCTGATGCCTACTTTCATATCCTGCTTAGCTTTGTAAATTCTGCCCTGAGTGGAGTACTTGAAAGCCCTCTATTGCACTGCCAGTCAAGAAACTGGCTTTAATTTTTCTTTCATCAAACATTTTTTCCAGTTTCTAAGACACTTTGGAGCTGACAGTTGTTTTGGAGTTACAAGCAAGTATAAGCATCTGGGGTTGAACAAGCATTAATTTACTTTTTAAGAGAAGGATTTGGGCTCAGAGGTGAGCTGGGTGAGATTCCAGCAGCAGAGAATTGTGTCCATCCCCAGTGTGATAGACCGCTGGCGTTTGAGCTGCAGCTTCCACGTTACAAAAGGTTTGTGATTACATACAACACTACAGATAGGTACACTTACTGTTCTCTGAAATTTGTATATGTCTTTATAGGTGAATTGGTTTCCAAACTTGACAGTCTCTCTTGTTTTCTGTCACTGCTTCTTCTATCACTAGAAGAGATACTAGGGAAAACGGAAGGCAAATTACTGGTGTATGCATATGGCTGGAACTGAGCAGTCAGCCGCAAACTGAGCTTCAAAGCTGTTCCAATTGCATCCTGATTCCCTAGCAGCAGCACCATGGAGGTGTATGTTTGGAGCAATACAGCATGTTATTGCTGCGGAAGAGGAAGGCAGGGCTAGGTGTGCTGCATCTGCTCTTCTTGGCATCCTGGTAGTGTGATTTCACCTGCAGTAAATTGTGCTGGAAAGCATAAATAAACCTTTCAAGAGCATTGCTTGCGGCACAGTCTCAGGGCAGTGGGACTATGGCCCATATAAGTGAGGAGAGCCTGGGATGAAAAGAAGACTCCTGCATCTTTCACTGAAATAATTCCCCAGTCAAGTTTTAAGTTTAGCACAAGTGGGGAAAAAATAGCTTGCTATGTAGCATCACCTGAAGTAATTGCACCTTGTAGAGCAAGAAGTAACTCCATAATATCCTGATGACACATCAGAACACCAATTCTTTTACACTTACAGAGTGTTTTTTATCTTCAAAGCTTCATGAACATTAGCTAATCAATCCTCACAAAGCCTGAGGGAGTTAGGTATGTATTGTCACAAGCCGTGGGCCAACAAAGGACTTCACAGTTGTCACTACGTCTCGTGCTGTGGCTACTGCTGGTATTAGCCAGGGCAGAAATTAAGATCTGCTTACTAAAAAAGCACTCTCCTTTCCTCCCCCAGCAAGTGGCAGTTCAATGAGACGCTCCGCGGTGATATAGTAACTGGAATTCAAAATTAAGCTGCACTACTTCTATCCATCATGGTGTAATACAGCCAGTCACAGCTAGTGCTGCAGCCCAGGCAACTGTGACATAGAGCCTCCAGGGGTGTTGCACTGACAAAATCCCAGCAAACCAATGCTAGCTCTTACACTGCCAGAGCCAGGCTACAGAGCCCTGAAGTTTCATCTTCACATCTCAGGGAAATGCAGAAGTATACCCATAGTAGCGACACACAGAGAAACTAAGCAGCATTGTGGTAGTTCTACAGAAACTGCAGCTCCGTGCTGTCTCTCTTTGCAGTTTCTTCCAGAGCCATGATACCAGGGGCGAAGCAACAGCCTTGGAGTATCTTGCTGCTCTGATAGAAAGAAACAGTGCTCCTTCTTAGCTTAGATAATGGCCATCTGTGCATGGCTGAAGTGAGATAATGTTTAGGAGCCTCTCAGGATACTAAGGATTGCACTTTCTTTGATGTCTTGTGTTGTTCAAGCTCATGGCAGTGCTCTCTTTGAACTTGCTGTGTTTTGTAGTTCTCTCCACTTGCATAAACTGAAGTAGAATGCAATGGCTTGTACAAACAGTATGGCTCAGTGAGGGCACGTGTCACTGTATACATGCTGATATAAGCCAGATGATGCTTGGATATCAGAGGTCTCTGTGTGGTATATAAGGAGGTTTGACACCTACGTTGTGACATCTGTCGTCAATAAAGCCCATGCTGCCCACCTTTAGAGGGTGAGTTACATGTGAACTGTTTTCTCTGAAGTTACCAGGACTGAGACAGAGCACTGGGATTGTGGGGACCTGCATAGAAACTGCTGTGGTTGACATGGTTTATGGAACAGGGGCAGATGTGGCTGCAAGGCATCAATTTTCTGCTTGGCTGAATTCAGACTACGCACCCTGAAGGATGTTTGTTTTCGTTTGTTGTTAAAGACCTTCTTTAATGGTGATTCCACTGCTGCCTCAGTGAATCTCTTCTAGTGCATCTCTATCCTTTTTATGGTTTTCCTAATATCTAACCTAAATCTCTCAAATTGTCACCGTCGCAATTACATTCTCGTCCTTTACTTCTCCACAATTACTTCCTGTCCAATCCATCATGACCATGGAAATTACTTTATTTCCTTTCTCTGTGCAACAGCCTGGTTGTACTTAAAGGATGCTCTAGTGTTCCAGATCAGACTTCCTTTTAGTTTAAGCAACCCTAATTCATTCAGCCTGTGCTTGCAGATTCTAGACAGCTGATCTCTGGTTGTTCAAAGTCCTCCTTGGGACATACTAGAGATATGACCTCAGCAGTGCTTGAACCAACAGGCAAGAATTACCTCATATGTTTCTAAGGTTACCCAGTGAGAGTTCTCTGTGTTTTGGGTGTGTCAGTGTTTACTGGGGGCCCAGGATGGGCACAGACCTATGTGTCAACAAGGGACAGAATTTCCCAGTGGTCCAGAAAACCTTTCAATGATGTTTGCCCTCCCATTTTTAGTTCTTCCCTTTTTCACTGTATCAAGCATAGCAGTAAAGGAAACTTACATCTGTTAAGAAATCTCTTGTCTTGTATCTTCCTAATTTATGATTACTAAAACACAGCAGCACTAGGATGATATCACAGCTGTGCTAGAAAATTCATTCCGAAATTAACATACCTAGGACTCCACCAAGTGAAGCAAACTTATTGTAATGGATGAGTCATGATAAACTGTAGAGAAAAAGGCAGTTCAAGATATTTAGTGGAAAGACCAAAGGTCACATACAAGTCAGTATGAGAATAATTATGTTATAACGTCTTAACTGTTTCTCTTTTAGAAAGTAAATAATGTAATTCTAATTGAAATGGAAATGCAACTACCCTTTTGGAGAAGGACAACCCAAACCAAATAGCGACACAACTATGCCGAAGAACATCATTTGTTACCAATATCCTGGACCTAGCCAAGAGGTGTTACACTGAGTGGCTGCAACTTGACCAACATTGATTTCCAAGTGAAATCAAAGGCACATTTTGACTGAGAAATTTAAAAAGGGAAAACTAAACATCACGGTAAGAGACTGGGATTGGTATTTCATCAAAAGCAAAGTGGTGCTCGTTGGCCAAAAAATGTGGTACTTTGGAAAAAGTAAAGGAGATCTTAACAAGAGGGGAGTGACACCCAAACTTCAGGTACTTCTGCTTCCGCAGTGCTTGCCAAAGAGACTGATGAGCACTCATCCCTAAATTTGTCACTATGTGTTGCAGGAAGTGAACGTGACGAAACTAAGTGTAAGACCTTCTGAAAAGGGAGGGTGATTTTATTTTTAACAAATCTATTTTCAGTCCCTCACGCTCACTCCCTCATATTGCTCATGTATGCACACATTTCTCACGTGTTCACACCCACTCAAGAGCTGTCTTCTATCTGTGCCTTGGGAGGCAGAGACAAGGGATGCCAAGCCTTGAGCACTCACCTTGCCTTTTTCTTTTCTGGCAATGACAAACTCCTTTCTGGATAGTCCTTTTATACTCTCTAGTAGTTGAGATATTAGTGTGCTGTAAAACATTGGTTGCAAATCTTGCACAGTTCTTTCTCCAAGGATGCAAAGCAAGGCTCCTCCCCTTTGTCTTTGTTTCCCCATTTTAAGATTATAATTCTGTTTCCTCTTGAGAAAAAAGGAGGATGATAGCAAAAGGGTTGTGATATATCCTTGCTCAAATCTTGCTATTACCAAAAACTTTTGCTAGTAAATGTCTCAGATGGGACTTCATTGCAGAGTAGCCAACTGGTCTTCATGGGAACACGCTCCCCAGTATTTACAGCTCAATTTCTGCCAGTTGCATCCTTTGCAATCAACATGAAATATTCTTTTAAACTTTACCCATTTCTCACAGTGCTTTAACACACAGGCATTTCTATTCATGTATCAGCTAGATTAATCTTAATATTTAAGTCACAAATGTCCACATAGTAGATAGCCTGCAGCCAGGACCTTGCAACTTAAGAGATGTTTCTCCATATTCCCAGAAGCTCCTAATACAGTAGAGGCTGCCAGATGGAGGGAACTGCCTGATATGGCCCAAACACCAATCTCAACCCAATGAGGAGGGGGATCATTGCTGCCACAGCACTCACTGTTGGTCTGTATAAGAGCGAAGAAGAAAGGCATATGTTTATTTTATTGAAGTAAAGCAAAGCTGAAAAATGTAGGCAAGAGTGAAAGCTGCTACTGAAGAGAAGAGCTATAAGAGAGAAAAATGAAATTCTGCATTATCAGGTATGCTCTTTCTAAGTTGCTTCACCATTTCCTAGCCCAGGAGATTTGCCTTCTCACCTACTCATCCAAGATGGGTACATTCTGCGGCTTTCTCAGGGCCACAGCTGTCCCTCCCTGCTGTTGAGGACATCTCACCCCACGTGGGCAGTTGAAGAGCTGTCCCTCTCTTCTCTTCCAGCAAGCCAGGCTATTGTGTGTGTTTCCTCCTGACCGCCAGGTTTCTTGTGTTAAGAACATAGTGGTAAAACTTTATAAATCACAGCCATTGAAAAGAAGACATTTTACAATAATTTTATTAGAGTTGCACTATCCACACTATGCTGAGCTTTTCTTAAAGATCAGAAATTATGTGGCTGTTAGATTAAGCATCCATCCCTGTATACCTGTACAGTTAATTTTAGGGTGACAGTCTTAGCCAGGTCATTCAGGAAGAAAAGGATAACATACTATTAAAGTTGCAATTACTGTGTTACCTCCAAAATATAAACCCATACACCAGCTGTTATAACCTAGCTAAGGAGGGGTTAGGAATCTGGTGAATTATTTTTGTGGGGTTTTATATAGCTACTCATAACAGTGAAATTAAATGAATGCATGTGTATGTGTGTAGAGCTAAATTTATAGACTCTCCTTAAAGCGTAAGTATTTCTGGTCCTGCTGAAGTAGTGCAGAAACAGAAGCCAGCATTCTTCCACCTGTATAGCTGGCTTCATGTCTTATATTCAGATATGCTTGGCAATACTAGAGGGAATCACCTAAGACCTGCACAGCCATTTCTTGAGGAAGTTGTGAAAATTTGGGAATTTGAGCTTTGGAGCACCATGAAGCAGAAAGGAAGATAACACCGCAAAACCCATTTCATTTGGAAAGTGCTACTCCATTCCCTGCACCAGGGCAGTGAACCAGAGCCTTCAGGGTACCAGTGCTACTTACAACACAAAGCTTTGCCTAATGTCTGCAGGTTTTTTTTCATTTATTTTCTCTCCTCCATTAGATATTTTTGGCTAGATGTCTAGCCAGGGCAAGCTAATATAGCTTTGCTGGTTTGAAGTACGTGAGATGTAACGCTCAGTCAGCAGAAATTAAGTGCCTTGTTCAGCTGCCAATGGGTTATTCAAGCTGCAGGACAGAGCATACCTGGAAGTTTGCACAATAAGCAAAATAAATACAAATATGCCAAACTTCATTGTCGGGGTTACTGGACAGGGAAGTTAAGAGTTTGGCCTGTGTCCAGGCAGGCCAGGGTCCACAGTGGGGCAGATACTGCAGAGGCATTTCTGTCTCTTTGCAAGACTCCATCTCTGCAGCACCTGTGAGCTCTGAGTCAGGTACCACTGCCTCTGTGCCCCCTCCTAGCATCATTGCATCTGCACCAACACCCTGAGCACCCACCCTGTGGGACATGAGATCTGCTTGGGCTCAGCAAGACCAGTGGTAGTGGGTCCAAACCTGCAGGACTTTTCACTGCTTCCAGTCCCACAGCCCTGCTGAGTCTGGATGGCTTTGCCTCCAGCACTGCTCTGTGTGTGGCTGATTTACTTTAATATAACAAGTTATTCTTGCTCCTTAGTATTTCTCTTCCTTACTGTGTTCACTCCTTCTAGCTTGACCATTTCTGAGTAGAGCATCCCTGGTTCCTCTGGACTCCCTGTGCGGGACAGGCAGACCTTCTGCCTGGTAGAAGTCCTTCCACATCTGTTTGGGTCTGAATTCCTCTTTATGTGTCACCCACTACCCAAAGAGTATGAAGATCCGCAGGGGACCCTCCTCAGCTGCTGCAGTGGCACAGATGCTTCTCTGAGGATGAGAAATAACATTCCTGAGTTCATTTACCATCGTCTAGGAGTGTATATGATCATCTTTTAGAAGTACTCACCCTGCAGCTGAGTACCCTGTGATTTTATCTTCTTTAATTAATTTTCAGCATTCCATATTACTGTGACAGTTTTGTTACCAGCCTTTGCTTTTCAGATAAATTCAGCCTATTTCTATTTTTCAAAGACATCTAGGTCTTTCTGCATGATATTCTGACCTTTCACTGCACTGGCAATAGTTCCTAAAATTTGTGACTTCGGAACATTTTATTAATGGAAATATATATTTAAATATTATATATTAATATAACTTCATTTTTTGTAAATGCCTCTGATGAAGTTATTGTACAAGATCAGTCCATGAGTATTACTTTCAGCACTTCTGTACACAGAAACTTCTCTCAGCACAGTCCTTCCTCCTTCAGTAAAGCCTGTGGTCCTGTTGCACTGGCCAGATCACTGCCTGCTATATAGTTGTGCTGTGTGTTTCACATAGGAATTTAAATGGTAATTTCCCACATAAGACTACTGAAAATGCTTTGCCAAATTCCATGTAGTTACAATTTTTTTTCCTTTTCTTTCTCCAGAAGCCCAGGCTAAATTTTATCCCATTTGCTTTCATGTCCTCAATTTTTATTTTGTTTGGAAATTGTCCTAAAAAATTGCATAGAACTGATCTAGGGCAACAGGATATTTAAATGCCCAGACTACTTTTCGCTTTCTTTCTGTAAGTGCCACTAGTGCTATTATCTAGGGAGCCAGTGCCCCTTGACGGTGTCACCTGTATTCTGGTTACTGTGCTGCATCGCTCAGAATCAGGGAGGGACATCATCTTCCCTAACATCCTCCTTCCCCACCTGAACACACCACCTTACACTTCTAGTTAAGGATCTTCTTTCCTATTGCCCATCCACCTTTATGCCATTACGTTCAGTATTGCTGTCATTACAGAAAACCAAAGTACTCATTTAGATTTGGAACCATTCTTGGATTACCTTTAATCTTCATATCATTCCCATGTCAGAGAAATTCTGTTTTCTCCCTTGCTCTCTTTTTATTTATTTATGTAGTTGAGGAGCCATTTTTTATTTAATTTCCTTTGCAATGCTTCACTTTCAACAGTTTCCACTATATTTCTACGCTCTCTGACCTCTATGTCAGTTTTCATTTCTGATCTGTCTTTTTCCATGTCTTGTAACTGCTTTGATTGTTTAGACTTCAAGTTATTAATTTTGATTAGTTTTAAAAGGGACACGGGATCTTGCGGCAAGAGGCATGTCCCTCTTGTTGGAGTGCGTGATCTGGTGATGGGATGAAGTTTTCCATGTCTTCTCATTGTGGTGCCATTGGGAACAGGGTCATTCTCACTGCCTGGAGGGGGACAGGGAAAATCCAGAGCTCAGTAGTGCCTCAGTTTTTTGCCAGGAATATATAGGACATTCAATATATTTCAGGATGACTCTGGGAACCCGGGATGTCTGATCTCCCTATGACTAACAGCCATTTTGAAGTGATTATTCGTCCTGTTAGATCTGAAGCATCTCACTAGAAGTTGTTGCTTTTTCCCCCACACCTCACTTGAAGGTTTCTTTGATCTGAATGTCAAGCCCTTCTTAAATTGAAGCCCTTGAGCTATTTGGTCAACTTATTTTCACTGGTTGTTCCCTGGTAGTTAGTTCAATAAATAGTAACAGGTCTATTTTTTGTTTACTCTTTGATTCATTTTTAACTGAGCCAGCCCATGCCCACTCACTGCAAAATCCTTGTCTATAATTAGCTCTTGCATGATGTATTCCTTGCTCACCAAAACCATGTCTTAACTGCTGCTCTGCATTTGATTCAGTAGCTCTTTGATGAAGAAATCTGACTCTCTGAATCCACAAGTGTTTAGGCTGTACACTGCTTGGCAGGGTTTGCCCTGCAGTCGAGGTGTGAGATGTGCTGTTTCTGTGAGAAGATGATGGAGAATGAGAACCTTTCCTGATGCTGTTCCTGGGGCTGCTATGGATGCAGTAGAACCCACCTTTACTGTCCTTCCTCTGGATTATTTTAGCCTGAACAGATTGACTCCTACCTATGCTGCCTTTTCTCTTTCCTTTATGAACGACCACATCATGACACTGCAACTTTAATCTGCCATCATAATCTCTATTTCCATCTTTCCTGAATATCATGTACCTTCCAAGGATTTGTGAAACACAAGCAAATTGAGTCATTTTTAGGATAGCATTTTCCTAAGGCCTTTCAAGTGCTTTGATCTTCACTAGTAAAGACTAAGTAGTCCTTTCTCTAACTTTTCTCAACCTTGTTTTCTGCATCAGACTGACAGGGAATAGGGGCACTTACTTTCATCCATGTGTTAAAATGTGCAGAGTTTCACTTACAGTTACACCCTTTCTTTTTCTTCTTGCACTGAAGTTTACTCTGAGATTCCAACAAAAATAACATTACTAACCATATTTTTCTCTTTCTTGCTCTCTCTTTTTTTAAAGCTTGGTTTCCAGATTAAAAAAAAAAAGGTAGTTAAATCTTCACTTGGAAACATTTTTGCCTTTTATGAAGAACAGGTATTTCAGGGCCTTTATTGGGAATATCCGAGCTATACAAATACTTTGCTAATGGTCACTGACCCCCTGGAGAAAAGAAGTGCTCTTAGCAAGTTTACCACACACCATACCCACCTGACGCATGCCAGAGACACCAGTCTCCTTGTTTTTTCCTCATCCTTAATTTTGTACTCCACCATCCATCTATTATGAGTCGCTCGTAAAACTATCCTAATCATGACAAATATTTGAAGAACTAATTAGCAGTTCATAAGATGAACTGAAGTGGATTGAACAGTGAAGGCATTGATGCCACTAACTTGTTTTGATTTGTATGTGTTCAGACACATTTTGAAGTCAACAGGGAAGTATATACAACTTGCTGAGCTCAAATATTTCCTGCTTATTATCTTCCCTTTTCCAATAATCAAATTCATTTGCAAGTAACCATAACCAAGCAACCCAATAACAGAAGATTTATACCATGTTGGCAACTGAAACAGTCATTTGATTCGCAGTGAGTGCCTGTTGCCAGGTAGTTTCTTAACAGATCTACCTATTTATGCGATCTTTATGATTTACCATGTCACAAAGAAGAATCCAGTAGGGTTTCTGCAAGTAAGCTAGGTGCTACTTTAGATAACTCAGTTTCCTAGAGCTATTAGCCATGTATATTCCACACAAATTATTTTCCTCATGTTATAAAGTCAAAGTAAGCCTGATAAAACAATAACAGTATATCAATATCTTAAATTTCCTATTATGTTCCATTTGCATGTGGCTTCTCCAGCTGGAGGGAGACCAGGTCGAACAGCTCAAGGAAGTAACGTTTCTAACATCCTAATGCAAAACAGTGCAGGGCCATATTGTGAAAGTGAAGCTCGCACGTCATAAAGAAGGTAATGTTTTATTGAATCAAGAACTTGATGTCAGTCGTGCTTTTCAGTTGCAGAAGCCATTTGTTTATTCCAGCAGGACTTTCTATATAAATTCCATCTTGATTTACGATAATTCACATTGATAGACTTCCAGTCTGTGACACTGCCATCACAAACGATAATGTATGACAGCTTCAGCTCTGCTCTTTCAGTGCTGGTTTTCAAGGACTAGAGCCAAGATCTATTCACTAGAAGTAAATCTGGGAGGAAGTTCACTTACTATGAATATTAATTACTGTTTATATACTATGGTTTATTTTGTTAAGCAGTGATTTAATTCAGAACACTCAAAATGGTGCTGTGTGGGTGAAGAGAATCAGCAGCCATGTGCTCAATTCATTTCTGAGATAAACCTAGTTCCATTCATTTTCTTTTATGGTGGAACCTTAAAACAAGCTTTAGTAAACATGGCAGAAGAGAGAGTGCACAAGCCAGTGACAAGTGGTGCTACTCTGCAATTATGCAATAAAAAGAAGATGTTCAGCTTCACCTCCAAGTCCTTCTCCTTCATTGCTCTTCCTATGCAATGGAGTGAACCTCTTCACTTTCTTACCTTCTTTTTATTCAGACCAATCATCTCCTTGCGGAGACACTAGTGGAAGTGATTGAGACTAAGGGATATAACATCACCTTGACTGTGAAGAGCATTCATGGAAGCTGAGTGCATGACTCTCAAGCAGAATTAGAGAAGAATACATGGCAGAACTATGTTTTCCTTTGTCTGTTAGAAAAACAGGAATGGCCAAGTCCTTACAGATCACTAGCATGCTTGTATTTTTCATGTTATTGCATATGAAGGTAGTATCTTGTTTTACATTTTGTTAATACAAAGCCTGCAGTCTTTTTGGTGATCCTTGAAAATCTTTTGGTTTGTGAGGTTATGCTCTCGAAAGCACTCACATCCATTCATGATATGAGAAACAACCCTGTTTATGGCATGGTAGCCCTGACAAGTCTCTTTTCTGGCACCAGCTCTTCCCTTCCTGAAAGTATAACCCCAAAGGTCAGTACTCCTCTTTGAAGTGGGCTGAAGTGCGAGTGGGTGATGCTGCTAAGCCAGCTGCCTGTGCTGCCCTTGCAGCAAGATTGTGCTCACCAAATAACATAGCTGGTGCTTTTCTAGGATTTGCTATGGAGTGGTGAGGCAACGCTGCTGTATGGCCTCCCTCTCTGCTCCTTGTCCCTCATGTACTACCAGCTCTGGCTGGCTCTCCCTCCCCTCAGGCTGCTCCTCAGATCCCCTCCTTACTGGGCCAGCACAAAGTTCTGCGCACACACAAAACACAAACAAGCTTTCAGTCAAGCCACTGTCCCCCTTCACAAGCCAACCCCAAGTGCACCCATCTGTGCAGCATCAGTCAGGGGTTCCCAAGGCATATCAGTCAGCAGAGTCTGTGGGTTCAGGTCTTCTTCATAAGAGGGTGAAGCAGCTGCAGTCCCTAACAGCTGTGGACCGTTGTGCTGGGATGCTTCTCTTCCCACCAGCCCAGGTGCAGAGCACAGCCTCTCCTTGGCCACATCTTTACAACCGTCTTTTTAAAGGGTCTCTTTCTCACTGCTGCTCTGTGGAGCTGGGGTTGCTGCCTGCCCTCACCCACTCACCCAGTGGGCACATCAGCCTAGGAAAACCTTTTCTTGCAATTTCCCTGCATGGTTTACATTAGATAAGCCTTAAATAGATTGCACCTACTTCAATACATAGCTTGAAAGTGTACCATACCACAGCAACAAAGAGAACATCTTATTCCACTAAATCAGGTGTTAGGCATAATGTGAGCTTTATTTCTCCTTCATCTTTACCTGGAGCTGGACCTTTAGGATTAAGGATATAATTTGACCCAGTTAGGTGTCACAGAACAGACTTCAGTGGCTTGCACAGACTGTAGAGAGAGCAGAATGTTGCCCATCGTATTTGCTATCACGTTTGTTTTGGGAGCTAAATTATTCCTCCTAATTCTGCTAGCAGTGTAATGCACTGTCTCAGTAATGGAAAGCATATGAAAGCAAGCAGATGGTGAAAACAGAAAAAACCCCAAGTATGTCCTGATAATGTAGTAAGCAAGTTCATTTTTTTGGCATTAGGCTTTCATAACCAAGGCATGGTGATAACAAGCAAAGACACATATTTAGAGCACAGTTCATCAAAAAATATAGCCAGTTTCATTGCAGGGCAATGGAAGATTACTTTTTGAGACTTCTATATAGATAAAAGCTAGATGCGAATGCTGTTGAATTAGACCCATCATTTACTATTGCTATTAGCAGAGTGACAGAACAGATACTGGTCAGAGCGATTCCATCACAGCTCCTGCGATCCCTCATATTATTACAAATGTAGAGACTTTCACACATTGATTTGCAAATATGTAACCATCCTGCATTTCAGAAATACCACAGACTCTTCAATATAGGTTGTTATCACAGTGGGAAATTAAAAATATTTTATTTTGCTTTATAAGTATGCAGCCTCCGGTTTGAAATTTTGAAGCTCAAGGTTGTTGCTCTGGGATACTTGTGTGTGTGAATGCATGTATCTTCAGCCCGTGATGCTCCTAGCCTGAATTCAGCAGCCCCTTGTTTCTCCTACGCACATTATCCGTCCTTCCAGGGCAGAAGGCAGAAGAGCCTCAGTGGGAAACACTCCCATTTGTTTAGCAAGTCCGAGAAAACTGAGGCGACCTTGACTCACTGGCTGAGCAAACGGCCCTGAAATGTGGTTTCTGGGAAGGACACTATCCAGCCTGATGACCTCCAAACTACATTTTTCAGTCTCTCAGGGCAAAACATTCAGAAAAAAGGCCAGATTTACTGATTATCATTTTAAGATTCTTTAAAAACGGGATAAATTAATCTTTGTTATAATTTCCATTTGAAGCAATGAAGCCACGTGTTCACTTAGCTGCAGCATGGACCTTCCTTCAACTTCCCAGAGTTTTGGTTTCAGAGGAGCTACAAAAGGCACTGCTGCAATTGTGAGAGCAAATGTCAGTGCAAAATTGAGGGAATAAACCCAGATCTGAGCATTCGAATTTCTTCTGCAGGGAAGAGGGATGAGGACAGACAGCCTCATATCTCATTAAAGCATGTAATTGGTTACAAGGCTCTTTTTTCAACCTGCAATAACGCAGCATACTAAGTAATGCAAGAGTTTGATTTTTTTTCAAATATTTCATATGCATCTGGTTCATTCCTGACTTGAAGAAACAAAGGCAAAAGAGTCTGTTTGATTGCTTGATCCCTCTGAGGACCCTGTGCTTGCTGCTTCCTGAGGAAAGTTGTCTCCCTTTATCTTTTTTAGTAATGGCTTGCTGATTTAACCTCCCAGGAGATGATATTTTTTCTTCCGGATTGCTTTTAGTATCTCTGGGAGGTGGCAGGTAGCATTGTTCATATTTCTTTCATGTTCCTATGTCCTCTTCATTTCATTACACGGGCAGGACTTGGACCTGGGAAGAAATGGGACTGACATCATGTCCCAGGTCCCAGCTGTTTTTGTGCTTCTCTGCCACCGCCGCCATCTTTCCCTGATGCTACTTGCCCTTGTTGGATCTCTGTGACGTGGTACAACAGCCACAGGGCCACATTTTCTGCTGAGGTCAGGTGACTTTGGCAACTTGAGTAGTTTCTCCCAGCAGAGCCTCAGGCAGGAACTGACCTGTTCAGCTGGGGACAGGCCCCAAAATACCCAACTCAGATCCGCAAGCTGGGCTGGGAGTGGGGCAGCAATGAGCTTGGCTGAGACGCTGGTAGAAAGGGCTGGCAGGGAGCTGGCAGCAGCTCACGTCAGTGTGTTGCTTTCCACTGCTCCGTTGCCTTTCTGTAATCCGTGAATCTCTTTTAAGGTAAGAGCCCGCTGTCCCTCCTGCAGTGAAATAAGACCTTGATCCCAAACTGTTTAGATGGAGGTCAGCAAGACTATTTTCAAAGCAAAGCCCTGCTCTCTGTGAGTAAATC
The DNA here is from genome assembly GCA_033558185.1 of Dromococcyx pavoninus. Taxonomy (NCBI): domain Eukaryota; kingdom Metazoa; phylum Chordata; class Aves; order Cuculiformes; family Neomorphidae; genus Dromococcyx; species Dromococcyx pavoninus. The sequence continues at coordinate 5,049,007 of JAUMJL010000091.1, read as the reverse complement.
TCCCTCTTAATTTTTGCTTGACAATCCTGCAGCAAATGGCTTTAGATGCAGTGCCTGTGTGTAACTGCTCTTTTTGACACATTTCCCATAATGAGCCATAACATATGTGTTATGTCTTTACACACCTCAGAACAATGCTATGCAAGCATTTGGAGATTCTTCTAACAGCTAGGGAATGTGTTGCTTTTCACAGCTCACTCAGGCACTCCTGGCTGATAAGCCTGGCCACTGAGGGATGTTAACTGTATTTCTATGTTCAGAGGAAAAGTTAAAAAAAAGGAGAGAGGCATATCTGAATATTTTAAACAGCTAATTCTGATGGAAACAAGTCACACAGAAGACACTTCTCTGACTGGGAGGCTTAAGGAGGTGTGTTTGTGAGCTGTAAGAGTGTCCAGAGAAAGTTCAGTGAGAAGTGCAGAGACCTGAACTTTTTTGCTCCTTCGTGCATCCTGGAGCAATTGGCTCAGTTTCTCCCTCTGGCAAGTGCAATGCCAGTATATCCATAGCAATTCTCAGACATTTTAATTCATAGTAAGCGAATTAAATCCACAGCAGCACTGCATGTACCTCCCACCTCTGTATAACCCAGTACAGGAGCAATATTTGCCCCAATGGTGTCCCATCTTCATTAGAGAAGCAGGGTGCAGTATACACATGGTGAAAAGCCGTTACACGCCACAGCACAAGCAACTCCTCCAGATCTGTGCCAGGATGCTGTGAGTCTGACTGCCCATACATTCCTAAACTATCCCTGCTAGAAATGGCCTAGTCCTGGGACTCAGAATACATCTTTCTGAAGAGTAAGATTTTTGCTGTATTTCTGAATTTTACCAGAAGCAACTCAGCCTGCACTAGCTAACAGGCATTTTTCAGAAGGATTTTTAAGCTAAGTCCCTTATGTCTCAGTAACAGAGCTGCACTGTTATTCAACACGTTGCATTTTCTAGAAATAGATATTTTCAGGAAAATACAGCTGGATTTTTTTTCCCAGAGGTGCTGCTTCTATCTTCAGTTACAGTCACAAGCAAAGATCTTGCTGTAGTCTGTCTTCCTAATGAGGATGAGCCCCTGAGGCGTGGTGTTAACACAGGAAGAGCATGAGGGGAAGCAACGCCTGGCAGTGGAGGACTGCATGGCTGGACAGCATGCTTGCTGGGCAAAATATTGTGTGCATCTTTGTTGAAAGACCACTGAAGTCTTATTCCAAGTTCAGCAGACATACCACAGTCCCTCTGATTTACAACAAGCCCTTGACAACACTCAATGCTAGCACCAGCTCCATAGCCATTTCCCACTCCCAGCAGCACCACATTGCACTGTGCAGAGATTTTTCTCTGCACCGAAGTCAGGAAATTCCCAGTTATAATTCCCACAACAACCACAAAACCAAGTATACTGAATGAATACTGTAAATTAAAACTCCGATGTTAGCTCCACAAGTGTTTGTTGGCAGGTATGTGAGGGGCCCCACAGTACACAGTGGGTTGGGAGGTGCTGCCTGCAACCTCCATGCCTGCCCCTCCAAAACCCAAGCATAGCTGCAGGAGGAGTTCAGGGGTAAAACTTTTCAGTGGCTGATGCCAGGCTTTGGGTGTTCTGTGGTATTTCTGGTGACCTGAGGCCATAATCCTGGTACTGGAGAAGGTGGTGACCCATGCTATACATCACAGCCAGTGAGCAGTAGCTGGTTGCTGAACTCCGCAGCAACACAGGCTAATTGGCATCCTCACACTACGCTGTATCTTCTGTTCTATTTAGCGCACTTAAGTGGCCTCCATCACTTCAGTAGCTGAGGGCTTCACAATCGTTACCATGTTTATCTGTGCAGTGTTTCTCTGAAATAGGGAAGAACTGTTATCCCCATCTCATAGGGAAGGACTGCAAAAGCAAAAGGCCAAACATCCACCCCAAGGTCTCAGAGAGTCTGCAGCAGAGTCCGGGCCTCCCAAGTCTGAGGATCATAACCTCATTTTCCGTTAGTGACAGAACAGGTTACAGAACCAAAAAGTTATGGGTAAATAAATGCCATCGTCTGCTAGCTGGAATCCACAGGGTATGACTTCCCATCTCCACCAGTTTGTATTTTCCTCTGTTATTTCTGTTATTTCAAATACTTTAGCGTAGCATTGTCTTGTCTAGTCTAAACAATAGCCCCTCTTGCTCTTGAGAGTTGTAGTCTGCAGGGAAATACTTTGACAAATTTTATTATTCACGGTGTTTGGGCCCAGGCACAGAAGAGTGGATGCACCAGAGTCCGGACTGCTCAGTTCCTCTGCCACCCCAGCCCATGCTCTGCATAGAGCTGCACAGCATGAGAGCCACCACCAGTGACAAAGTCCCTTTCCACCCATGCTGGGACTGTGCCCATTCCCTTAGCACAAAGTCACAGCTGTCTCTGTAGTGTGTAGGAGCTGTGTGGCCTCAGTGGCATCACTTCATACACGTTAATGGAAGACAAGAGAAAATAATGTCCCCCATGTTCCAAGCTGACCCACTGTAGACAAAGATCCAAGTTGCAATGCTTCCTCCTCTGGACATGCCATCTCTTACAGCAGGCAGTGGTTCCGATCTCCAGGTGTGCTTCAGTTCTGTTGCTTTATAAAAATCCAGGTGTTACTGAAAGAACTATCCATGTCTGCTTCGGCCTGTGATGAATGCATCACTTGTCTCATTGCCTTAAAAGCAATAAATCTCTCTTTATCTTGATGGTCATTTAGTAATGAAAACCAGTGGACACATCAGTTATCTGAAAGAGGCTAAATGGCAACTTGCTCCACTCTCTGTACAAATCAGCCAGATGATAGCTTCAAAGCCCTTATTGGTTCCACGTGGCTGGATGTATTCCGAGTTGCCAAAACGTGCCAGCACATGGTGCTTTGTCATGCTGGCACCTCCCACCCATCCTGCTGCCAGCTAAACAAGGATACACAGGAATCTGTGAATTCCCACTGTGATTAAACTCAGGATCCTGTAATAATTTATGAACAAAAAGCAACTATATTTAATCATTCCTTAATATTTGGTAGAAGTCCCACCCAGCCATTTCAAAGCATTTCACAAGCCTAGTCCTTCTCTTGACTCAGGTATTCATTTCAGTGGGATTTGCTTGTGCTTTCATAGGGATTTGCTTTCATAGGGATTTGCTCGTGCTTTCCATTTTCCACCTGCAAATTGGGAAGAAGGCTATTCAGCCACCAGGGTTTTGGAAACACTGCAATGAGAGTGCTATTTAGGTGCCAGCTATCTGTAGTAGTATGTCACATTGAATTCAGCTGGGGAATGGCTGGCTCTGTTGTTGCAGTGCTCCTTGAGGACTCAACTCCCAGATGTATTAAGACTCCAGGTGTGACTTCTTAGTCTTTTTGCGCCTTCATGCCTCACCTGTAAAACTGAGGCAATAATGCTTCTCTGATTGCATGAATGCTGAGAGGCAGTACATTAATGATACCGAGACAAGAACCATGCAAATACCTGTAATGGATAATTCTGCAATAGCTGCAGACTCAGCATGCATTTGCATTTATATTCAACAGACTATCAAAGGAACTAGACAATTAACACTTTGATTATAGGGGGAAATGCCTGCAGACTCAGACCAGACCCAGACATCCAGGTGTTGCTGAACTTCATGGGGTGCAGTGTCCAGAATTACAAGTCAGGAGATAGTGAGTAGGTCTTGTGATTTCCATTCTCCAATCTAAACCAGATGGGCTACCCTTCCGGTATAAGCATTTAAGGAAGAAAAGCACAAAATTGGCAGAAAAAGTTCTATTTTCTGATTAACTGCATTATTATGACTTATGTTTTTTAATGAGATACATACAAAGTTAGTTTACAAGATAAAATGATCACTGTCTTTGATTCATCCCAGCAAAATGTGGAGGCCTTGTTTTCTCAAGGACAAGTAGGTGACCATAGAATAATACCATGTGTTTATAGGAAACAGAAAGCTCTCAGCCTGCAGAAGGAAAGACTCTCTCAGTAACGCTCATGTTAAATTAATCCAAATATATAAACAATTAAACATGAACCTGCAAAGCCACATTACTAATATCAGTCCAGGTGAGATTAATAGAACAGAGCAGAAACTTTGGCAAGTGAGGAAGAGCAAGATTCTGAGGAAATCTATGGCCAGCATTCTCGCACTTCTCAAGGAGAACCATCATACAATACTCCAGTCCTACTGCTTGTATCAGGTATGGGGACTAATGCTTGTGAGATTTCTTTGTTCACTTTCACTTCCTTCATTTTAATACAGGTATCAGGGTTTTTTTTAAAATGTCTAAGAAGTATTGAATGCGTAGCTGGCACATTAGACTAATAGGATGGTAGTAAAAATCTCTCTCCTGTTCATTTACTTTTTTACATACATGAAAGACAAGACAGTATCAGAAGCAGAGAAAAAACCCAAACCTTGATGAATCAGATGACATTGATCTCAGAGCTTTAAAGCCAATGAAATAATGAAGATGTTGGAAAAAAATATCTGTTACAATCAAAATGGCTGATCCATGAGTGCCCTGGTGAAGGCTCGTGTGTATTCTGACAGAAGCCTGGTTAAAAAAAATATTGGAAGCAGCCAAATCTATGTAACTGGGATGTGCAAAGCCAGAGGAATTTACACAGGAATTTCAAAGCATATGTTTGCAGGATGAACGTTTAGTCTCAGTGGTGCACAATTGTGCAAGTTAGCACAATATCAGAGCAGACCCAAACCTGCTCCTCCACAGCCCTGGGCACCATTAGAGCTAAAATTGACATCACCTGACCAAGCTGAGTTTCGGCAAGCTGTCAGGCACAGCCATGGTTTCAGGTGCAACCCAAGTTCTGACAAATCTTGAAGTAACGGAGATTAAGAGATTAATGGTCTGATTTTCACTCTTTTGACTTTATGCATGTGCCATTCTACCCAGGCCTGAAGCATTGTGGCAATCCAAAGCTTCTGTGGTGGATTTGGGAATGGGGCAGCTGGATCCACGGAGCTGGCAAAGAGCTCTGGGAGATCTGTCAGGGCAGCTGCAGAAGCCATTTGCAGAAGCGTCATAGCACTTTCTGACTGCTCTTCTGCCACAGCAAACTAAGATGCCATACATTTTTAATCCATTTCTATGCTAAATAAAGTAGATTTTCTTGAACCACCTGAGAAAGTGGTCTGGGCCAAGCTGGGTTACGTTTTGCTGAAGGGGACTGATGCTGTCACACAGGGCATTATGGTGGCTCAGCAGTGTCACTTCAAAGGCAGAGCAGAGCTACACCAGGGACCAAAATCCTAAACCCCCTAAGATGCAGGAAGCACATCTGCTTGTGTTTGGCAGCATGGCGGGAGAGCACCATGGAGGGGAAGCCTGAGATGGACAAGAAGAAGTGAAAAAACAAGGGGGAGGGAGGAAAGGCCTGGGGAGCAGATGCTGATGTGAATGAGGAGGCAGAGTGAGTATCCCTTTGCCTCAGGCTAGACTTAGAATAGCCAAAAAAACAGACTGAATCTTAGTGGCACCAACCAAAGTAAAACCCGTAACTGTCTGTGTAAACTCCAGTACAATTGATCAAAGAGTCTAACAGAAAAGGAAAACTAGTTTTACAAAACATTGCAGACTGCCATGCTTCTCAGTGATCCCCTCAGATAGATGGGTGGGACCAAGTTTGGCAGTACCAGTATAGCTTCACAAGTGTTTTTCAGTAGTTTTACCTTACTCCAAAATCTGCCTCTGAATAGTCGTCAGTCTTCTTTCCATGGGCCATAAAACGTATGCTGTCTTGGATCCTAGCTGCACGAGGTTAACAAATAACCTTCTTCTAACTTTTTTTTTGCTTTCAGTCTTTCAGAATTTCTGCCACCGAAGATCCTCTTCTATGGTTTCAAGTTGAAAAATCTTTGTGGCAGATTTGGCATTGCTAGTAATAATTTATGAATGTGATGTGTTGACATGTTTATTGTGTGCATACATTGAGCTACTTCAATGGTTGGATTGTCAAGACGTGTACCCAGGAGAGAGAAGATGGATCCAGGCATACATTTTTGAGGAAACACTTGGGAAACAAAGCAAGTGGCCTTCACTGTGATTTTTGGCTTGGCCCCTGCTTGGCTCACTGGAGAGATTTTCCTGAGAGGAATGTGGGCGCCTGGAAAGCAAGACATAAAAGACCTCAGGGAATTTACAGAGGACCATTTAAACAGAGGTTTGAGAGCAAGACTCCAAAATGGGTCGAAAGTGCTCAGATCTGTAGATGTTTAATTCAGTAGATGTTGACAAGATTACAAGATAAAGTGGATGTGAACTTTTTTTTAACTAACAGGCTTTATTTCAGTGATTAAACGTCTCTGCTGTTTTAAAAATGTCGTTTGGGTCACACAGGAAGGCTGAAGGTCTCTGTTCTCACATACATGTATGAGTCTGGAGAACACAGGGAGTATGTAGGCTGGAGCTTGCTGTATATATGTGAGAATCAGATTATCCCATTAATGGAAAGGTAAAAGCTCAAGGCCTGACATAAGCAGAGGGTAAGTCAGAAAGACCACTGACAACCAGAGACACTGCAGTAACCATAACAACACCACCATCTCTCTTATAGTCCTCACACGTAATTCTACTAATGACTTTTATTAAACATTTAAGCCTTAGCATTCAAGTGATTCATATTTGTTACAAAAACCCTCATCCCATTAACACAAAGTACAAGCCGAAACAAAGTTAATGAGCCCTAATACTTGCAGGATAATTCAAAGTTTGAAGGTGATATTAAGAAAAATAAAAAAAAGAAGAGTGGGAAAAATCCAGTTTCATTGTCCACCAGAGAACCTGAGTTTTATCCTTTTGACTCATAAAATCAAATCTATTGCTCAAGTGACTCTTACACTGTTATTAAAGTAGTACAAGAACACATATATGTGCATAATTAAGTACCCCTATGTGACCATAAAAGGTCTGCCTGGCTGTCCATGGGGAATGTTAGTGGGACTTGATTCATAAGCATGAAAAAGGGAATGTCATTACTCTAATCCCCCTGTATTTAACTACTTTGGGGCTCAGCTTTATGTGGTGGAGTGATTGGGTACACAGCACTGGAAATAGGAGTGTTTGGGTGCTGGTTCTGGGCCATATGCCCTGTATATCCGAGAGGCAATAGTAAATTGACCTGGAACTGCAAAGGTGAGTATTTGTCCTACGAAAATCTTAAGTATAACTCATCAGGCAAGCAAAAACCTGAGACACTGGGTATATATTAGGTATATATGAAAATTCAGATGAATATTTTGTTTTATTTGGCTTCTGGTTTTGCACTTTGAGATATAAATGGCAAACGAGTAACTTGGAAAAAGTCACCGATACCTTCCTGCCCATGAAAATGCACTGGCATTTTTATCTTTGTGTTCCAATGAGAAGACTAAACATGTTCAAGAAACAAAAAGGATAAAGAGCACAGCTCTAAAATGCCACTTTGGAAGTGACAAGTGAGCAGTTGTATGGTGAGCAATTTGCTACCACAATGATGTTCATTTTGGTGTGGCTCCCATTACCCGCAGTATCGGGCCTGTGATAAATCCAGCCTTGATAGACAATTTTGGAAGCAAAAAAAAAAGCAAATGAGTAACATCAACACACAACAGAACTGCGGTGGTGCAGGGCACACACAGGAGAACTCTGCACATCTCCCGCAACTCCTTATAACTCGGCTCCTTGGTAAATGAACACATGATGCTACAGCAAGTCCTTGAAGAGAAGGAGGGGTTTTATAGCAGGACCTACAGCTGTTTTGTAGGTATAGCCAAGGTCCTTTTGCGCTGCCTCCCCAGTGGGACTGGAGCCATTCCCAAAAGGGATCCCTGTGGCAAAGTGCCTCTCAGCTGCCTGTCCCCAGAGCAAGCACCATGTTGTACAGGCAGCAGAGAAGAAGTGGCAGGGACAGTTTTTCTTGAGGCAGAAGAAGAATCACCTGTGCCCCAGGGCTGCTCTGGGGGCTGTAAGCTCTTGGGTCAAGAGGCCAGAAATAACCTAGGAGCTGCCAGCTGGAGAGCCCAGATTTACAGACTCTCCAAGAAAACAAGGCTTAATAAAAAACTTGAAGGAGAATTATACAAAATGGACTGATGTGGACATGAGAAAACATTCTAATGCATAAATCATAAATTCATCCTGGTTTGGAGAGAGGTAAGAATTTAATCTCTATTAATTTCATCTGGCAGATACAGACAACAAAGCAGCTTTTTACATGGGAGAGTTAACAGCTAAGATTGATACGGAGAGACAAGATGCACTTGGAGACACAGGAAAAATGCATCTCTAAGAAAGTTTCCACTATTAATATTTTTCCCTTGCAAATGTGGGTCTTCTAAAACACGCTTTTCTTTAGGAAGGATCTAAATGAATAGGTGGTGGGAAGTAGAACTACAAAGCATGTAAAAAAACCTCAAATACATGAGTGGGAGGAAGGAGGAAGAAATGAAAGAATAATGAACCTTGCATCACTGGGAGCAAACAACAGAAGAAGGGAAATGCACGTACTTGTGGCTAAATTTTGCAGGAACTTAGGCTGAGGTTTAAAACTGCTGTGGTTAGCATAGATACAGGCACAGAGTAATTCACACTACCTGATCAAAGGACAAAGAAACACTTCTACTGATTTCATTAGGAAAATTATGTGGCTTAGAGTTAATGGGTAAGCACAGGAAAAATTTCTTTCTTTATAACGTTGACATGGAGTAGCGCTGCAAAGGGTAATTGGCACCTGCAGTGTCTATGTTGATTATATGATTTGGGGGTTCCTTGAGTGGGGCCAGGTTTTTACCCTTCCTGGAGTATCCTGTTGGCATCTGTGGGATTTCCATGTGGTGATACTGCAAACATATTCATATTGTTAAAAACAGTTAACAGATGTCTTGTTATTAACATGGTGCCTGGGGTCCCCAGCTCTAGCTGGATCAAAAGCTGAGCCCAAATGCTCAGATACTCTTGGGGTGTTTTCATTAAAATTAAATCAGGTATTTCTACTTTAAGCGCCTCTCCACCAGCCACTATGCCAAAGGCTACCCATCTTAACTATGAAACAAGCCTGGAAAAGGATTCTGGGGATGGGTTTATTCCATGCTTTCTGATTTTTTGTGAGTGCTTTCCTGTAAGGACATTGTTAGGTGTTCAGTGAGCAAGACTGATCTCTCCTGCTGTTGCCTTAGGTATATTGCAGAACAGTCAGTAGAAAACTTTCAACTGAACAAAAAGAGGGACTTGTGTGTATTATGTGGGAATCCTGTGGAACACCTCCATCTCCATGTCACCAAAATCGCCTATAAAATAAAAAACGTAACTTTGCTTAGAAAACCCCAGAGTTTTATATTAACTTTGGAATAAACTCAGCCCATCCATCCATTGAAGAGACGAATGTCAGGGAATCAACAGGAGGTTATGGCCATCTGCATAGAGGAGCAGTGCCCAGGGATATAGCCAGGACCAAGGTGGGGGCAGGGAGAATCTTCATGCCAGCAATTTTTACGAATGAAAGGACCGAGCTGCTACTTCTACCCATGCTGGCTTTTCAAAATCCATCCTGCGACAGCAAGAAAAATGGGCAGAGGAACGACATTTCCATTCTCCTCTACCAGTACTTGATACAGAAAACCACTTTCTTTTTCCAGATATTATCATCGAAATTCAGAGTTGCCACCTTTTTATGTTGTTGACCTCCAAAGGCTGCAATACCCTGGTGCAGAATCTGTGTTTCTTTTTGTCACTCCCACACTGAAGTGCATAGAGTCTGGTCTTGGGAGCCCTGTACAATGAAGGAGTAGAGTTTGGGCAGGCAGGAAAAAGGGTCGGCAGAGCACAGCTCTCGTTCTGCTCTGTCCAGGCGCAGCATCAAGGAAAGGGTGTATTCCTCGGGGAAAAAAAAAAAAAAATCATCCTATCCCAAAACAGTCATTTCCACATTATTCGAAAATAAATCTAAAGGGGTAAAGCTAAGCTTTTTCTATAATCACTACAGAAATCGCGCACACCTTCAGTTGTCACTCTATCTGCTTAGTTAGAGAAAGGTAAATTTACAATGAATAATTAAATGCCCTTTACAGCCTTGACAGTTTCCTAGGCGTGCAGCAGTGCTGATGGCACCATCTCCCTCGGAGATGCCACCCAGCCTCGGCACTCACAGACGGGTCCCAGTTCAGCCCAAAGCTGCGTCTCCCTTGGTCCCATGGGACCAAGGCAGGACAGGCAGCAGGAGGAGGCTGGGATGGGGGGTTGCACGGAGGTAGAGGAGGAGGCAGGGTGTTCCCTCGGTGCAGGAAGTTCTCCTGGCCTGGGCAGTTCTCAGGTATCTGACGGCAAAGAATGCAGTGTAACGAGGTGCCACGCCCCCCCGGCTGGCAAGAGGATAACAAATACCACAGCTTTAGTTCTGCATGTGTGCGTATGTGCCTACATACAGTATTTAATATATATATGTATGCATGTAGCATATATAGTATATATAATACATAGTTCTCCAAGTATGTCTGGCTCCGGGGACTCGAAGGTCGCTCCCGGCTGCACCGCCACGGCCCGGCGGTGCAGGAATTCACCGGGGCTTTCGCCTCTACGGAAGCTGGGACCAGGGCAGCCCTGCCCCCCGGGACCGAGCGGGGCTTCCCTGCGAGAAAAGGGAAAGAAAGCGCGTGAGCGGCCTCCCGCAGCCTCCCCCAGCCCCAGGACAGCCGCATCCTCGTGCGGAAGAGCACCGCGCGCAGAGCGGCACTCCTAGCCCGTCCCGGCCGCCTTCCCGCTCCACCACCGAGTTTCCTTCGGGAAGACGCGGCCGAGCACTCTCCACCGGCTCCGGAAGGCGTCCCGGTGGGGAGGGCTGGCGGGCAGCGCTAGGACCCGTTGGGGCGGGCGGGGCGGGCGGTGTTAAGGACCCCGGCGGGGCGGCGCTGGGACTCGGCAGTGCGGGCGGGGCGGGGCGGGGCGGACCGGCAGCGCTAGAACCCGGCGGGGTGTGGCGGGCGGGCGGTGCTGGCACCCGGCGGGGCGGGGCAGGCGGGCGGTGCTAGGACCCAGTGGGGCGGTGCGGTGCCGGGGGGCGGTGCGGGCTGCGTGTGCCTCCCGCCGCGGGGCGCGGAGCGGGGCGGCCGCGGAGAGCGCCCACCCCGCCGCGGGGGCGGCGGAGCCAGGGGCCGCGGCGCAGAGGTAACGGCGGCGGCGTTTCGCGGCGTCATCGGGAGCGCGGGCGGGCTCGCGCGTGTGCGGGTGGGTGCCCGTCAGTCCCCGCGACAGCCACCGCCGCACCCTATCCCTCCCGGGACAGGAAGGGAGCCCGGGCCAAACTTTCGGTTGCCAAGGGTGGCGGGGAGTTGGCGTGAGCTGCCCCGCACTGCTCGCCGTCGCCTAGCCCCGCCGGGCGCTGGGGACGCGGCGGAGAGGCAGCGGCTGCATCCCGGGCGCGTAGTGCTCTGCAGCGCCGGCTCCGCGGGTCGGGCAGGACGCGGTGTTCGTCCGTCCACAACCCCCGGGCAGGACGCGGTGTCCGTCTCTCCGTAGCGCCGGACAAGACGCGGCGCTGCAGCCCCGGCGGACGCTGCTAGGGCAGCGTGCGGTCACCCCGCCGCCCCCGTTTCGCCCCTCTGCTTTTCTGTCCGTGCGCGGGGAGAAGGCGCTCGGTCCCGCCGGGCTCGGTGTGTGCCTGCCCGCCTGAAGGGCAACCCCGGCACGGCTGTCAGAGTTGCCGGGAGAGGTGTTTTCCTATTTTCTCATCAGCTCCCCTTCGCTCGCCGTTCCTCAGCACTGGCGGATAACTTATCTGGAGTTACCGGGAATTAATTTTTTCACGATCTCTGCGTGTGTCCCTGCACCTCGGAGAAGGATTTCCTCATTAACTGCCGACTGCGGCCAGTTTTTAGTATCATCAAAAACGTGTGTGCGAAGGGCTGTTTGCACAGCCAAGGCGCGGCTGCTCGTGCAGCCCAGTTTACTGAAACTTTAATTACAGCAGGCGATGGTTTAGTGTGAGGCCATTTACGTCAGAGCAGACTGTTACTCCGGTGGTATAACGGAGATCATTTTTCACGCAGGGAGGGCTCGCTCCATTTCATGGGGTGAATCAGAAACAAAAATGAGCAAGCAGTGAGAATGAGTTTGTGCGGTGTTAAAAAAATCCCCAAGATGTTAAGGTCTACTATGGGCACGGTAAGTCGAGCAGCAGCCCCCCAGTTTTCTCCAGCACAGCCCACAGATCAGCCAGTAAACAACACAAACTGTGGTCACTTGGCAGCTTGAAAATACAAGGCCTCCAGCCCTGGCTGCCTAAGCGTTACGTGTCATTAAAGTAGCTCTCTTGGAGGAGAGGGACTGTCCCAGGAGCTGTAAAATCTATAAACACTTTTCTGATTGGTTTAAAAATTTAGACACAGGAAACGGATGGTATCTAATAACAGACAAGCGGAGACACTGTTGGCATGGAAACTGAGAAGACTACCCCCCAATTTAGTTAAAAAAAAAGAAAAAAAAAAGAAAAGAAAAATAATAAAGTCTGCATATCATCAGGAATGCCTGCAGACCGCCTTGGCTGCTGTTGCCTTTCCCACAGCATCTGTGGAAACCTGAGAACGTGCCTGTCAAATCAAGGTCATTTTACAATAAAACCCTGCACTGCTGCCTCCCATTCTTTCCTCTCTGGACGCTGTCCCACACTTTCCTCCCAAGGAGGAGCTGGGGGGCTGCAGCCGCCTGCCCTATGCCCGCTGGGCTACCCTCTGCATGGTGGGCGTCCTGCACCAGCCAGGCCTGCAGCTGAGGGAAGGCTGCTACTGGGGAAGCTGAGGAAAGGCTGCTACTGGGGAAGCTGAGGAAAGGCTCAGAGCAGGACAACCACGGAGGTTAAAAGCCAAAAGTAGAGAGGGATGACTTTTTTTTTAAATCAAATCATCAGGCCACATTTCATTCTTTTCATGGGAATATATGGACCTGGGAGAGAAGGTTGGGATTGATTAGTTCTCTCTCTGTTCCTCCACATTACAAAGTTATATTAAAATGTAATGATTAGGACTTGAATATTAAGGCAGTTTCGCAACTCTACCTGCAAATAAAAAAATAGGTGACAAATGGCTGTGGGAAACCCTGTGCAATTGCTTTTAATAAAAAAGTCGCCGTTCGGTTATAGCATGCTATTTGAGGACAAAAGCAGAGATAGAAGAATAAAATATACTTCATTACTGATGAATGCAGCATGAGAAAATCAGACTATTATTGTGGTAAATTGAAGTTTTACTTCACTGGACTATTGAAAGTTTATTGTGTGTGAAAGGAGAGAGCTATTTTGCTTTTGGAACTATAGAAAAGTATTTCGCAGCAAACACAAGAAGGGTTTTAATGTTTTTGCGTATTTTCTTGGGTGGCAGCCGTTGATTTCGGATGTTTATGATGGAGAGACATCTTTGAGTATTCACTGCATTTTCTCCAAAACATTTCATTTTGTTTCTCCTTTTAATCTTCATTTTGCAGTGACGAAGCTGAAAAAAGCACTTGAGTGCTTCACCCACTCTATAAATCATCTCTTTGAAACCTTAAATGACCAGTTTGACCTCTGTTTCTTCTTTACTTGCATATTTCACTTTTTGCATTATTATGTATTAAGAAAAGCAGAGACTGGTGAGCAAGTCTTGCACATCAGGAGGTAAATCCTGCAGGGCATGGAGGCGAAGCTACTCAGTGACCTCTCTACCGACACCCTGTGATCTTGATATCTGAAAATCCCAAGGCCTGGCTTTAAAATCTGATTGCGAGCAGAGCAGCCTAAAGGGATGATGAGGCTGGAGGAAGCAGTGCATGCTTCTGCTGGAGGGGTCCGCAGTGGCTGCTGGGCTGGGCTGGCACCCAGCTGCAGGAGCTGGGACACCCCTCCCTGTCTTGAAGAAAGGCTTGGGAAGTCGGCCAGTTGCATGTTTTATCTAGTTTGTGTTTGATAAGTCAGATGCTGCTTTTAATTTGGAGTTCAAATGGAGAAAGTTTGGCATGGTAGCGAAAGTGTGCTTGCTTCTAGAAGTGAATTTCCTGTTATCGGGAGCACCCTTATCTGCAGGAAGGTTTGCCGGCAGGAAGTGTGTCAGTTACTTGTTTTTACACGGTGAAGGAAATGAGCTGGATTAGGTACTTTCTAGATTTACCCTTCACAGTCCTCTGTCTATGTACTTCTCTATTTATCTCTAATGGTCTTATTTTGTAGAAGTTTTATGATGTCAGTCATTCCTGAGGGAAATACAAGAAGTTAAATGCTTGTGTTTTCCTGCCATTTTTTTCTGTTATAAACCAACACCCCATCAACCTCTCTGGCCCACATTTTTCAAAAATATCCAGTTTTCAAAAATATCCTTCTGAACCTCATTAATGATAGTCAGATGGGCTTTTTCTTCATTCCCCCGCCTTAGAATGAAAGATCAAAAAATGCACCAGTTATTTTACTAATAGGAGTAGTCCTTACACTTCTGAACTGCCTTTCATCATGGATCATAAATCACTTTACAGAAATTCATTTTTTAATATCCACAGAAGTTACGTAAGTGTAGAAAGTCAAAACATAGCATTTCACATGAACTGCCCAAAGTTGCCAGGCAAATTAGGAACACAGCTCACAGTCAATTAATTGCCCCTTAATTAGCAATGGCTAATGAATTAAAACTCTGAAAATGTGTCTGCCTATCCCGATTGTATTCATGCTAATGTGCCAATGCAGTGCATATCTGTTTGAGATGTGGGGTTAGGAGTGAGAATATAAGCAGGAAATGCCAATTATTTATTGATCTCCGTTCAGCCTGACGTGGCTGGGATGTCAGGTTGGAGGCTTGTAACTTTAGACACGGCTTTGGATGAAAGTCCAGACTAAAGGTGAGGACTGAGGTTTAGGTCTTTGTGTTCTATTAAGCAGGGAGGTTCAGGGAAATAAACATTATTTCTCTAATGTTGGCTCACAATGGAGTATTTATGGTGTTAAGCTGAACTTTCACGGATGGTTTTCGGAGGGAAATGTTGAGAAGTTACATAAACTTGTAAGAAGCTGCTTGGCATGCTGAGCAGCTTCAACAAGTGATTTTTTGCTTAGGAGTGGTCTTGGTGTTAGAAGCTGTTCCTGGCAGAAGAGGCTGCCAGGACTACCCAGAAGCCTAAACTGGACTGGAACAGGACTGTCCTGGCTGATGCTGGAACTTGCCAGTTCATGACTTCAGATGTAACTCAGCACAACTTTGGCTATGATTTTGAAATACTTCTAATGAAACTGCATTTGGCCTGTTACCTGCTCTCATGGCCAAGACAAAGTAAAACTGTAACAAAATAATGGAAAAAAACCCCAAAATACAGAACAGCATTTCATTTAAATGTAAAACTTATAGCTGTGTTTTTTCAGAAACGATCAGCTGATTCTGAGAAACCATCTTGAAGCTCTGGAAGGCAAGGCAGTTTTTAGGAAGCAGCTTTCTCCTAGGCTTTTGAAATGGTACTCCATTTAAGGTGCCTGAAGTTGAACTTCCAGGCATTGGGGCAACTCAAATGCTCCATAACTTCACTGTAACACTTTAGGTTCCTTTATTAGTCTTAGGACTTTGACTGGATCTGGACTGAAGCTTGTTCTCTAGCCTAAAGTTTGCACCTTGGCTACCTGCATAGGCCATGAAAGCATGAGGCTTCCTGCACTCATGTTATCCGCCCTGGGGATGAAGACGAAGCGGTGGGGTAGCCCTGCTCTGGAGATAGCTGGTGAAGAGGGATCTGGGGAAGGGCTGCAATTCCACATGGCTGGACACACAGCTTTCAGATGGTTCAAGTCATATAGGACCACCCTTGCCCAGGCGCTGGTAGCTGTTTGCTTGCTGGGGGTCCATTTTTCCCCGCCCCCCCTAGCTAGGAACAGAAGCAATATGTCTCTTTCAAAACTCTCCCTAAAGCTCATCAGTTCCTTAATGTCTGCAAAAATTGAATAGAGGCTAAGTCTTCTGGAGGTGCAGTGTCTGCTTATAATGCTGGACAGTATTTGGTTGCTCTTTTCCTTTGTTTCTCTGTCTATAGTCTAAGAGTCTCTTTTCTAGAGGTAGTCTTTCTCTGTGTTGGCACTGACTGCAGGACACACAGCAAGGCTGTGACTTGTGGTCAGAGTTGGTAGGTGCCACTGAATGGAAAGATCCACCTAGCTGTTTGACACTGTTGTTTTTTCCAGCATTAGCAGGAATTTACATCAGTGCTAGCAGATACAATGAAATTTCCAACACTGGATGTTTTTACCTTTTACTGAAGATAGGTTAAAACCAAATAAAAACAGTAATATTATTTAAAGACCAGGATGGTTTTGGCCTACCCTGGCTTCCCCTTTGCCCACCTCCCATGTGCTGGGTTGTGGTGGGACCCTGTATATGAACTCTCTTTGCTCAGGCTGAGTGCAAGATTCCCCGGTGAGACCCCAGTTGCGAACTGTTTGCCTGCCACCTACTTGCTGGTACAGCCCACTCACGATGTGTGGGCACACTTACTTTTGTTGCAAGGAAAATGCACCAGACTTCGTAACAGACGGGGCTTTATGTGCAAGGCAATCCAAGCTAGATTCTGGAAAGCATTTCACAGAGTGGCAGCCTTATTGGAAATTGCTTCTTAATAAGGTACGGCAAAGCTGTTACTCTTTTTAGTGTAGTTGTTTGCAAAGAACTACACCCGCCCCACTGAACCGAGCAACAGCCTCGCGTCTCCTGTGACCCTGCCTCCTGTCTCAGTCTTGCTTGGCTCCTCTCTCCAGCCCCTGGCAGCTTTGCTTTTTGTTTTTTCTCTTGGGCTTTGCAGAGAGGCTAGCCTTTTCCCTGGATAAAGTCGACTTCCTGCGCAGCAAGCAGATGCAGACTCCCCAGCGTGACCCATCCTTGCAGAGCTGCTCTCTATGTTACTCCTCTCAGTAAAATATTCTCGTTGCCAATTTAATTGCTGGCCAGACTTGCTGTGGAAAGGAGCAGAGGCATTAGAGGAGTTGTGAGAGGTTATTAGAGATGGGAGGAAGCCGAAGGTCTGACCCATCCAGATTTAACTGGATTAAATCTCATTTTACCCCCAACTCCAACTTGTTTTGATCTGGGTTTTACAGTAGATCATTTGTAGAAGCTACCCAATTAATATGCTAATTTTAACACCAGATTTTATAAAGGTTTTTTGTTGGAGGTGGAGAAGAGATCCAAATGTTTTGATCCTTTTTTTATCATTCTTTTCTTGGAGTTTTTCTCACTCTCTGCTTTGCAGAGAGGAGTGAAATTTTAATAATTCACTAATATACTTTCACTTCATTAACATTTATCATTCTGGCATTGTGCATATGGTGAACTCCTTAGTACTCTCATTAAGGGCCTGATCTTTCCTCTAGACTCTCACATCCCTCCAGGTGTGGAAAACCCTAAACACAGGTGCTATTATGCTTTTTGGAAAGAGCTTTTATCTTTTTCCAATAGATAGTAAATTGAACAAAACATGCAAAGGGTTCTTTTGGTTTTGTGTTTTGTTTTTTTTTTTCGTTTTACAGAATGGAAAAGATAGCAGTGATGATTAGGCTGAAGTTACTAAGTGCCAAGGCTCCAGCCATTACAAGAGTTAGTGATGTGGTCTAGAGAATGCAAAGACACAGGGTGTTGTTTTGGTATTGTTTACATCATTTTACACTGTAGCATATTTGGTTTTTGCAGACATTTATACTGGTATTAAAATGGTTATGAAACTTTCAGATGTCTTTCCTGGGATAGCACAGTGCTTGGTATTAGGATGGCACAAATAGCACATGAAACTTCATGTAATATTGGTGATTAAGTACATAAGTTTGCAGGCATGTGCCCACATTGTGTTAAATAGGTGCTTTTTAATTGCATCCTAATCTGAAATTGGATGTTGAACTTCCATGATGACTCTCTCTCCTTTTTTAGCATAAAATAAACCTCTGAATTAGTAAATGATTTGTTACTGATAATTAAATGCTGTTAGCACACCAAATTACTTCAGGCATATTCAGAAGGCATAAGAAGCCAAGCATGGCTGAGGAGTGGACAGTGGGTCAGTACAGGAGGCTTGAGGGTGGAAGGAAAAATTCTGCAATGTGAGCAGCAGAGAATTAAAGGATGGGTAAGAATTTCAGGAGGTGACATGTATGGAAAAGAGTGTGGCCGTTGGGAGACCAGAGGACAAGAGATCACAGTAATAAATACAGGAGATGTTGAGGGACCTAGGTGAAGGTTTTTACTTGTCAAATAGAACGTACTTGCTTTTAAAGGCACCAGGACAGAAACTCATCTCTTGTAAATTGGTATAATGCCATTGGAGTTAGTAGAATTACCCTGACTTACCCAAGTTGATTGTCTGGTGGTATTATAAGAACGGTGAAGATGTGAAGGATGGGGGAACTGGAAGAGGTTATAGGCCTGAGCAACTGGGAGTGTGGAAGTTTGTTCACAAGTGATAGAGAGGCTGGGCAAGTGAAGAAAGATGAAAACATCCATTGCAGCTATATTGGGTTTGATTTGATGATGAGACTTCCAGCTAAGAAATGGCAGCAAGGCAGGCTGAGAGGTGGGCTTGGCTGGAGGGAAGGTCTGGTGATGGAAATTGCATTTCTCATTGGCATGGTAGCAATTGGTGTGTGAGTGAATAAGATCACGCATGGGGTGAACAGGTTGGGGTGGGAAAGACCAGGGCCATGACCACAGCAGAAACTGAGAGAAAAATAATAAAAAGCCAAGGCCACAGCAGGAGCTAGGGGAGAGGAGGTAGAGAGCAATTGCTAGACCAGGATAAGGAGGGCCAGAAGACAGCATCTCATGAAGCCAAGGTGGAACAAAATTGCAATCTAGCAGGAGGAACAGAACAAACTTATCAAATATTATTTAGGGTTGCGAAGAAAAAGGGGATGACATTGACTTCTTCAGAGGTGTGAGGCATGAGCTGTGAATAATGTCTCCTACAATTAGTAAACTTTGAAGAGACAAGCTATAAATAAACAATCTCTTAAGTAGTATGTCTTTTCTTTTTCCTATCTCTGTTTTTGCAAAGTAGTCTCGTATTGGTGCAACAGACCTTAGTGTCCCCAGGCTGGTGACAGCAACATTGCCAATGGGTGCTGCGCTGTGTTGGCGCTGCGTTAGCTGCTCTGTGCAGAGCCCTGTGCCTCTCTTTTCCAGGGGGTACAAGTGGCCATGTCAGCCCAAGTTTACCCTGGAGACTTCCAGCTGTGCCCACTTGGGGTCCCAGGGGAGGTGTTGCTGTCAGGTTATTGCTCAAGAAAATCAAACAAGTACCAGGAAGCCACAAGGTTTTAATTAAATGTACTGGCATTGTCACTGTGGTTGCAGTACCCCAGTTATTGGGTCCTGTGTGGCAGGAGTTGAGGCAATGTTGAACTGCCTCTGGGTTCAGGGTGGGCAGGGGGAGGCAGTGGATGGGTTCCTCTCAGGTCTGCAGACATCTGGCGGGAGCACGTCTTCGGGGTGATGGAGAGGGTCTGATGAAAACATCACAGCGTCAACTTCTGTTCTGACTGAGTGGGAGGTCTCACTCTGGATGTATTTTGCCATGGAGTCACTTTGTCCAAGGAGGAATAAAACACAGAGTGGAAAAAATGTGGGGAAAAAAGTAAAAAAAGTGCAAAAAAATGTGGAAAACAGTGCAAAAAATGTGAAAAAAGTGCAAAAGTGTGAAAATTAAGCATGTGCACTAGGCTGTTCATCCTTATTCACAAGCACGTCTTTCTACTGGAGCAGCTACAACCCATTTACAATCCTGCGGCCTAATGCAAAGACTGGAGACAGCGTTACTAGAAATGAGCCTGGCTTAATTGTACCAAGACAAGAAAAATCTAAAAAACAGTGTCAAAAGTGAAAAGTAAAGTGCATTTTAAAAAATCCTTTTGGTTCCTGTAAACCAGGGTGCCATTTCTGAAGGGTGGGGGCATTCCTGTTCCCTGTTCATGAATCTCGTGGTCTCCCTGTGTAACACCTCACAAGCAGCCGGCCTGGATTGGGAAGTCAGTGTCTTTAGAAACAGAAAACATTTTTGCTTTACAAGTGGAATATTTCTTTCCTTCCTAGTTGTATCTAAAGCACGTGTTGCTGCAATTACAGCAGTTTGAGGAAAAAAGCTGAGCAACTTGAAGCTGAAATAGTTGAGAGACCACTCCTGGGGAAAGAAAGGAGAGATGTGGAGGGCTCAAAGGCATGGTAATGGGATGTGAAGCCGTTCACCACAGGTCACTCAGATGGGTTATCTCCAGAAAGCAGTAGTCACCCCCAGCAATGGCTGTTGGCGTTTGCAAAGCCAAGGGGCTCGTGCCCTCTCTGGGTCCTGGGCAGCTGCTGGGACATTGAGAACAGGCGTAAACTCAGGCAGTGGCCTTGTTCTGGTTCCTCGTGGGCTGGTAAAGAGACCACACACCCTCAAAGATCACGGACAATTAAAGACTATAGCTGTAGGATCAGGCTTCCCAGTGGTTCAAGCCTGTGCCATCATGTTGGAGAGTAACACAGAAGTATTGAAGAGAAGCTACAAATGAGGAAGGGGCCAGGCACAATTTTATAGCCCTCAAACCCCTTATATGAGGGGATAATTTCACAGTGCTAGTAGCAAAGCCTTTTTAACCAGAAAACTGTTACTTTTGTGCAAGGAGCTGCATAAAACAGCCTTTGCTGTGTTGATGGTAAGAATAGAATCATAGAATGGTTTGAGTTGGAAGGGACCTTAGAGATCATCTAGTTCCAACCCCTCTGCCACAGACAGGGACAACTTCCACTAGGTCAGGTTTGTCAGAAACACATTACAAACATTAATTTGGCTTTCCAAAGACAATCTCTCTCCTTGTCACCTTGGTTGATGCTCCTTGTTGTTTATTCTATGGGGTTGGGTTTGCTGTTACCCAGTTGCCCTTTTTCCCTGAGAGTTATGTCCTAAGCTGATGGACTCTGCCCACTCCCTGTGGGCTGCGCTTTATTTAAACCATGCTTCTTCCCTTCTTGCTTTTTTGTGCCAAGTGCTTTCTGCTCAAATGAGGATGCCTGTTCGTGGTGTGATGTGGGCAGTTCAGGAATAGCTATGAAATCTGGGGCAGGATTTCTCTTAGTAATTTCCATTCTGAATTTGTGCTCAATCTTGCTTACTACTATTAGCTACTGCTCATTGTGTTGGGGTAAGAGCTAGCACCACAGAGCACCAGGGATCCCAAGCACCCTGCTCTGTCATAGACATAGTGTGGAAAAAAGATTTTCTTTCTGACTCCAAAAACCTGCAGCCTAAATAAGACATTTGGAGCAAAAATTATTCCAGTATAGAAGAGTCTACACCAATGTAGTTACCTGTCCTGCTTTCATATTTCACATGCTGTATTTAAATTCCTGTCACCTGTTAATTGCATATGAACACTGGGGAAATTTGGAGGGTATGGACAGTATTATTGTCGTTTCTCGAGCAGCTGCTGTTGACCTGCTTACATTCAGTGGATTTCTTACTGTCAAAAACAGTTTCAGCACATGAATGAATGGGCAGGAAACCACCTAAATATTGATTAACGTAGAAAGAAACTGTGCTCCCACCTCTCACTAATTCAGAGCAACGACAACAAAGTCAGGCAGCAGGATTCAGCTCATGGGCTGTTGGAAAGAGCTTATTTTATTTCAGAAGTAGAGCTTTGTTCTGATGGAGACGCTCAGGTACTCTCAGGTAATGCTGGGGATGCAACTTTCGTTTCCAAACTCAAGGGACAAGAGGTTCTGTCCAGGAGCAACATTGGTAGGTGAGGAAACACCTTGACTTCTACAAGCATTGAAGCAAGCAGTATCGCATTTTGGAAAGTGAAGCCAGTCATTCCTTCTGATGCCAATGTGGACACGTATGCTGGCAAAGTTGAAGCTTATCCCTTTTCATGCCAAAATGTGTTGACTGTAATTGTCTTAGCTGATTTCAATGAAGATTTTGCCTGAGCAAATAGCTCAGTACTTGATCACGTAGGTGGTTGATGTTTAAAGTCCACCTTCATGTACTCATGGAGAACTCCCTTGGGATGCAGTGGCGGTTGCATCTGATTTTATGGATGCAGAATTCAATGCTTCGTTGCTGTCACTGGTATGGTGATAGTGATATGATAATGGTTATTATTAATTTGTATTCCAGTGATATGTAAACATTATTAATATTTGGCGCTTCCCCAGACATCCTTGCTCTCTCCATTGATACCAAAGGTGATTTATGCGAGTATTCCCACTCTGGCAGTGGAGTGATACACAATACAGCTCTTTGGAGCCAGCAGATGAGAAGACCTTTTTATACATGGATACGCTGCAACACGGATTTATATTTCTGTAACCGTGAAATCTATATCTTATTATGAAAAACACATAATCCAGTAATTGTTTGCACAAAATTCAGCCTTTACCAGCCAATGAATTAAGGACCAGAGGGCCAAACTCAGCCTTTTGAGTGCAGTGTATTTGCCTTTACTGACTTGTGGACCTATAAGCCCATAGACTCATCTTGAAGACTTGTGACTAGGGAACCAAAGGCAAATGGGTTGTCAACACATTTATCTTGTGGTGATAAATTCTGATGTGTAATGGCTGAACCCCTGTAGCAACGTTTCCTTGAGTTAACGTGCTCATCAGGTCTCTGTCTTGACCACTGTACTTTACAGAACTGCAAGAAGCTAGTTGTCTTTAAATTTAATTCTCTAAACCTGTTAAGGAGAAGGCAGACAGACAGATGTGGACAGGAGAATGACTGAAGCCTTTTTAATAGCCAATAAAGCTAACCGACTTCCCAAAAAATGCATAAGTTGCAGCCTAAACTGCTTTGTTTTTGAGTTGCAGAAGACGGAAACATGGTTAGAAATGCATGTAGTGAATTATTTACCAGTGCCGATAGTTATCCTTCATTATTAAAGGAACTTCCTTCAAGGTAAACCCGTACATTTGCATGTATCTTTGTCTTTCAGAAGCCCAAGAAGAGGTTCCTTTTCCACTTCTATTTTGTTATATGAAGTAATGCAACTCCACTGAAGTCACAGGTGGACAGCTGGGGAGAAGGCGGCTTCTTTTTTTAATTAGGTTTAATGTAACATTGTTTTATTTCTGCGCATTAAAGTTAATAACACAGCAAGTGTATTTTGAAGTTAAGTCTTTCTAGGATCTCTCTATCTTAAATAACTGCGAACAAACTTCATAGTCACTCTGTAGGCCCTCATGATATATCATTTTGAGCTTCTTTCTATCTATTACATTTTATCTGCCTGCAAAATCCATTCTAATTCTGGCCATATCTCCTTTGCGATCATTTGCCAGAAATCTATTCCCAGGATTCTCCTTATTTTAGTGAAATATCTCTGCTTCAGCACCTTTCCCAAGGTGGCTGATCTAATCACGGCACTATCAGTTATCACTTCTCATTTCCTTTGCTAGCTCTGTCACATGCAATGCACAGCCTAACAAAGTGACATTCAAATACTCTCAGTGACCAAGGCTGTTTCCCTCTCTTTTACTCTGCAAAACTGGAATTGCATGTGGCTTCTTAAACACATGTCCTTCACTCCAGGAATGTGACTTGTAGAGTGCATTGTGAGAAGAGTTAATATTAAGCAGATGAAATAGCTGCCTCTTTATTTGTCACAGATAGGTTCCATTTGTAGTGACCATCTGGATATTGAACCGCACCTTCATGACGTCTTTTTTTTTGGTAAAGGAGAGCATTGCTTCATTCCTGCCAAGTGACAAGAGAGCCATACATTGCCTTCGAAAAAATAAAATTTGTCACTTCTGTGATCCTAACCTCCGTACTTGTCTGTTTAATATATCATGTTTTTCTTTTAAATATGAGTGTGACTGCATGCAAAGGTTAGCATATACCAAACAGGATCCTTGTATTGTATGTAAAGAGTCACCTGTGTAGTTGGAATCTCTGTTAAGATTAAATATGGTTTCTGTGGACACAGGTCCAGCAATAGCATCTTTTTTTTGGCCTCTGTTTTTTTTTTCCCTGGGTGAAAAACCTCTTAGTGTTATCTTAGATTGCTATCACAGACTAATACTTGTTTTAATAAGTGTGTGGCTCAGTGCTCCATCCGCTCTGGAAGATAAAGTTATCCGCGTGCATCGTCACAGCCCTTCCTGCTTTGCGCCATTTAACACATGCTGTCACGAGCTCTGCTTTTCTGCGGTTTCATTCCTTTGTTGTTTGTTTTCTAGGGCAGAAGCCTAAATCTTGCTTTTTTGGAGAAAGCAGGGAACAGGCTCTCACCAGTCTGGCTAGGAGTGTGAGGAGAGCCCTCTCCACACACCTGACCTGGCTCCAGAGCACCACAAAGTCCAACACTTGCATGATGCTGGGAGTTTACCATGAGCAGCACAGCTCTGGATTTCTTCTGAAATCATAAAATCTTTTTTTTTTTCAGTTTTTGGAGTTCCCCTGCCCGCACTGTGTGAATCAAATAAACCTGTCTTGCAGTCCGCAGCAGATCAACACATGAATTTTCTCTGTAGCCTGTTACAGGCTGCAGAACAGTTTGTTTCAGACAGCAAGGGGAAGAATTAGGAAAACAGGTTTTACACTGACAATAAGAATGAGTCTGATTTCTTGTTTATGGCCCAACGTACAATACAACCAGGTGCTCTGTGTTTCAGTTCTTTACCACATGTTTTGATGAGCCATGTCGCAACCTGGCGGGCTTCCAGGGCAAGGTGTTTGTAGTCTCTCCTGGCTGTCACTTGGATCTTGTCCCTCTGGTCGTTGCAGAGATGCAAACTGGGGAGCATCTGACCTTACAAGGGATGACAGAGTGAGCTTCTGTGTGTCCTTAAATGATAATTTCCAATACAGCTAAATAACAAAGATGGGGTCTAATGGCTTAAAATGCTCATTGCTGTATTTTTTTTTCTAGCTATTTCTTTGCTGTAGGAAGGTAGAGAAGTCTGTGTTAAAATAATAATTAAATGCTGAGAGTACCAAATTTCCACCCAGCATGAGTTGGCAGCAGTTGCAAACCAAAACATTAGGTCATTAAAGAAAAAAAAAATCTGATTAAATATCTCTGTATGTTTTTTTGATTAGCTATTCTTAAAAAGAGCATGTGGCTGTAATAGAAGGGTGTGCCTGGCAGCAGCAATTACTTTTTTGGGGAAAGGTAAAATACTCCAATTTTAATGTGTATATATGTGTGTTTGAAAGGATTTCTTGCTGATCTTAGCTATGAGGATTTATATCTTACTAATCATCCGTTTTTAAAAGCCACCATGTAATCTCTCTGCCAGGAAATATGTGAACTCCCTCAGTATTATGTTTCTGGAAAGAACAGTTAACACTGACTAATGTGCTCAGGGTTTTGGTTTGGTCCCTTTTTCCTCTTCTCTGACTAGACACAGCTAATTTCGCACTTGAGAGTTGAACAACTGTGGTGGACCTTGCTGTAATGTTCATGGTATTGAAGCACTACAAGGCTCAGGGCTGGCTGCTCTGTGCATCCTGCAGACAAGCAGATAAAAGGGTTTCTGCCCCAAAGAGCTTGCTGCAATGGGATGGTACGTGAAGTCAAGTGAGGATTCGTAAGAGGGGGAGGTGTTGGGAACAAACCTCTCTTTACCCAATGCCCATTCATGGCGAAAAGTCCACTGCACTCAGAGGCAGGCTGAAGCTTGCTTTCTTAAGTATGTTGTATTAAAGCAAGATTTTCTGAGGAGACTGCAAAGGTAAAATTGTCAAAAGGTGCATTTATAGGCTGCCACTTTTTACCACCTGTTTTTTTCCTTTGAGATGCTCTAGCATATATTTGCTGTGCTCCGTAACGATGCTTTAGGAGGCTGATACAGATACCTACAGCCTATATCTGTCTGGAGCGTCTTCCAGGTCTTCTTCAAGGGATGTTGCTGGTGCTAGTGAGCAGAGGATCTGGTGCTGGTAAGGACTAGTGCCACTGCAGGAGAGTTGTGGCTGCCATTAGCCCTGTGGGAAGCCCTGGAGCATAAGAGGGGTCATAAGCATCTCTGAAAGCTGCATGACCCCGGTGGCCAAAACACGCTTCCCAAGCATGCGCTGAATGTGAAAGGATGTGCTGGCTGCTGTGCCTCTTGCTCCCATAATATCAGAGCAACTCATGGTTTCTGGTACTTGTGTTATCGTGCGCGCCCTGCAAGGCATCACAGGGTTGTCCTTCCCTCTTCCCTTCTTCTGGCCCTTCCTTCCATGCTTATATTTGAGAAAACGAGGAACAGAGGTCTTAAGAGAGAGGTTTCGTTAATTATTCCAAACTATGCTATTGCTTGAAGACGTAGTGTAATGCAACCTTTTGTTGTATTAATATAGAATCATAGAATTGTTTAGATTGGAAGACCTTTAAGATCATCGGGTCCAGCTGTTAACTTAGCACTGTGAAGTCCACCACTAAACCATATCCCCTGTCTGCACCCAGAAGTTGCATATGAACAGCAGTTTCACAAACATAAGTTCTGCTACATGAAAGATGTAGTGCAAAGGTTCATCTGAAGGGGTTCGAAGGATGCTCAGCATCATGTGTTTACAAGTTTACTCAGCACTTCTACTGGACTCTTAAGGGCAACTGACATATTCATTTTTTCCCTGGGAGCTGTATAAATTATATACCTTTTTTTCTTCACTGTGCATTCCAGAAAGCAGTTTCTCAGGAATAATATTTCCAGTTTGGTCTCCAGATTATCTGTTGTTCCTTTTACCCACAAGACAAAGAAGCTGAATAACCAGCTAACCCTAATTCAGGCAGAGCTGGGGGATATCTGTGGACATATATGTAGACATCCAGGTTTGAGGAGTACTGCTTTATTTTGCAGCATTTCAGCTGTATAGCCTGAGCGCAACAGTCAGTTGGAGGTGACCGCAGGTACTCCAGCGAGGCTGGCCACTCTCAGGAGTTGGGTTCTGACCCCTCTGGAAACATCCTGGATTTGAAAAGCAGAGCAAAAGGCGTATTTCTGCAAATGTTAGAATAGTGAATTTTTTACAGTTAAATGCAGTGACCAAGAGCAAGAGAAGATTTTGGTCTGTATTTATCTCCTGTATGAATATGTGCCAAGCAAAGAACAGATGGGGTCAGGGGGCTGCCTGTGGTTGTCTGAGTCTCCGACCACCTCCATTCTAGCCCTGGCTGGAGGCAGAGTGACTGTTCTCACTTGTATCTGTTGCCTTTGTTGCTCTGAAGCTCCCCCTGAGTCACAGTCCTGCAGGGTGGTGTGTGTGACGTGCCCCAACTGGGATGCCCCTCTATGATGTGCTGTGGGGAAGCTGAAGTCCTTTTGTATAGGGACCCTTCCTCATGAGAACTGACCACCACCAAACCTTAGTGACAGAAAGTGGCTCTGAGAGCCTGGCCCTCATGTATTTAAGTTCTTTCGGTCCCTGTAGTACTAGCACAAGATTGAGGCAAACTATTTCTCCCCTGATGTTAATGTACTTGACCCTACAAAGTGCAAGGTAGCCAAGCAGTTACAGGCCATTAATCTCCAATTGCTTTTGATAGGTATTATATTCATTCATCCAGTGCCAAACAGTGGTTTAGTTGTCAGTGTAGACCATGGCAAGATTTTTTTAGCTCCTGATTAGTGCTGAGTTAGTACCTAGTAAGTGGTGTTTGCAACCATGTAGGTAAACGCCCTCAAATTTCACCAGTCGGTGCACCAAAGCTGGGGCTCAGTGTTGGTTCATCCACTAAATGTGCTTTCAGAAACAGCTCTTTTTCCTGTGCTTGGATGGCTGATTCAGTGAAAGCCAGCCACTGCTCTGGTACCTGTAATGGGAGCTGCCCACTGTTAGGTCTCCTATGTAGTGCACCACATAGCCCAAGGAATCCAAGAGGCAGCTTCTTGAGAGCTCTTAAGTAACTGGGCTGCTTTTTCACCCTGTGACCTCTTTGGGTGCAACTGGAATGGAGGCGGGTTGCGTTATTTCAGTCCATGTTCACATGCTGATTTGATTACTTCGTTTTGCAGAGGAGGAACGCTCCAGGCATCCCGTGGCAGAAATTCCCCTTATTCTTGGACACTGCCCAAGGGTTACTCATCAGAACAATAATTGCTAAAAAGTAATGATGCTGAGCACCAAGAATTATGGAGTGCTTTGATAATGCCAGGCTGAAATAATTGTGTATAGAGGGGCATCCTTTTGTAGCTTGAACTGCTATAAAAGGTTTCAATAGCCTTTCTCTGGAAAACTGCTGGTACCTTGTCCTGGTTTGAGCTCAACCAGAAACAATACTCCCCTAACTTTCCAATTAAACCTTTTCTAAGAGACCGCGAGACCGCATTTTCTGAAGAACACGTTTTTCAGATAGCATCTGTCTCTAGAAGTGATAACGCTTAATATTTATAGTTATTACTTAGTAACAGGATGAATGGTATGCGGAAAGACCACTGCTTATACTTATTCCTATAGAAACAAAGGACATCCTAGAGTTGGTGGAATGCTGTAAGTCAGAGGATGAAAAAGGGTGGCACTTCAAGGAGGAGCGGACAGGACAAGTGACCCAAAATGGACCAATGGAGTATTCCATTCCGTACATATCATATTTGGTATATAGCTGAAGGATCACAGGGGTCAAGCTTTCTTCTTCTATGGGTGGTGTCCTGAAAAGTCAGTTTCTGTTCCCCTGCCTTCAATAGCAATCCGTGCATTCCTGAAGCCAGTTCTGGAATCCAGGTCCCATCTACTGCTGAGTCCAATCTGGGACTTTCCCCCTGCCTGCCCTCCAGCGTCGATGGTTACATGTAGTCATCGGGGAGCGTGATTTTGATTTTGTAGATATTTTATTATTTTCTTATTATTTATTTTATTTCTATAGTTATTGTTTCCTTAAAGCTGTTTTATTTTTAGTTTGCAACCCCCAAGTCTGTGTCCCTCATTTCGCTTTCCCTTTTTTCTGTGGATGAGGGAACTGGGACTACAACTGTCCCGTATTTAGATACTGACCAGGCTTGGGGAGGGGTGTGTGTGTGTGTGGAGTGTGTGCTAAAATGGGACGTACCCAGGGTCAGGATTTTGTTTGAGCGAGTTGTGCAAGCTCAATGCCTCTGTACATGTTATTGATCTGCAGCTGTTCCTGAGGAATACTGTTTCTGTTTTAGTACGTTAAGTTCCGCTTGTACCATTCTATATGGAAGTTTTATTTTGGAAGTATAAGAAAAACAAGAAGGAAGAATGTTGAGATTTTTTAACACAGCAAAAAACGTTTGCTTCCTACACAGAGCCATTTCGGAGAGGGAACAGCTTCTCCTCCAGTTCTGTTTTGGTCTAGGTCTCTCTCTGCTGAGATTCAAACATATGCTTATATCCATTCCTCAGCTGGTGTGTATCTGTTGACATAGTATAGCTACTGACATAACGTGCTTTCTGCGATTACACCTGATGTTTTTGCCAAGCTGCTTTAAACTTAGCAGATTCTTCAGGATTTAAACATGGTCCTTTAGCAAAGCTGTAACATGAGGGGTTTGGGTTTTTTTGTTTTTGTGAGAAGAACAATGATGTAATGACCGATAGGAAAAGGCAAAGATTAGGAAGTTGCTTTGTATGCCGACGTCTGTAGGATTTCTTGTGTCCCATGAAGCAGTTGCCTTTATTCAGCAGATGGGGACCATGAAGCTCCAGGTGGCTGGATGTCACCTAGCAGTCTGTGGCACACTGCGAGCAAAATCCTGGCATGCTGGCTATCTTGTGAACTGTTGTCACTGCAAGGCTTGCCCTTCCCTGGGGAAGCTACCCGCAGCTGGAGGCAGGTCGGTGCTGGGGAGGCACACAGCATGCTCTGGCTTTGCAACTGGTGTCACTTCAGTTCCAGAGCAAAGTGAGGATTTCCAGAGGTGTGTAGGTAAATCTGGAGCACAAATCCATTGTGCCCAGGTAAGCGGCTGAGATTGCTTGCAAACCATCTATCTCCTTGGCAGAAGTGGAAAGGAGCGCGTTTGGGAACTGCTGGGGCTGCTGGGCCTGACCGTAGGAGGCTTTGCTTTCAGATTTTATTTGTTTTTGTGATTCTGTCCTGGCTGATGTAACATTTGAGGAGCAGCAACTTTGACCCCTTTCAGGCTATTTGAAGAAAAGATGTTAATTATCAGAGAGTGGGATAAAATCCTGGTTGTAATGAAGGATCTCAGTGACTTTTGAGTATCGTGAGATCATCTGCAGCAAGTTGACCTCATCACCTTTGTTAGATACTCTGAAAGAGACTCTGTTGGGCCACAGGAACGTAGTTGCCTAGTTTTTGTTATCAGTTGCTCCTGTTGTCCTAGGTTTGTTTTTTTGTTTTCCCCCAAATCTAGACGTTATTATGTTTTCATCCTATGTCCCACGCGTGCATTCTTCTGCTAATGAAGGAAAGGAAATGGTCATGCTTAGATTTCAGTCTTTAAAAAAACAAGAGCATCTTGATTTTGTTATTTTTTTGGACAGGCTACAGGGAATAAAGTTGTACTTGTCTGAGAATGAATGTATACTATTATATACTATTATATGAGTGTTTACTAAATGCAAAGTGATTTGGAAATGTTTGGGGTTTTCCTATGAAAATTAAAGGCATCAAAGAGACTGAAATGATTTTTGATGTGGTGTTTTGGATTATTTTTTCATATCAGTTCCTCAGTTCTGTGCTGCAGAAGAGCAAGATTTTGAAACTATGTTGAATGGAAATAAGGAGTGCCTGCATTGTGTAGTTTGGGTGTAAGACTTAAAGCTAGTTCAGCTGTAACTAGCACCGCTTTTAAATAAGTTGTTTAGGTTAGTACGTGACTTCCTTCCGTAAATGCTATGAAGTTTCTGTTTTGTGGTTTGATTTCATCACAAAATTTCCACTCAATCATCTGCCCTTCTGTGATTTCTTTGTGTGTTGTTTAAAAGAACATCCTTTGGAGGTTTTTTACAGGCCGATATGATACTAACTTGGTGCTGAAGACCTGCCCTCATGCTGCAGTTGTTCCCACTGTCAGGGTAAAGCAATCTTGGAGTATTTCCATCCCAGGGATGTGTCTTCCGCTGCTGCAGCTGGGGGACTGCAGTCAAACAAACAGGGTGATTTCACTTGGCTGGGTCCATGTGGTGTGCTGGCTTCAGTGACAGTACTGGGGACTATGTAATGGGCTGTTATGGTAGTGAGAGTGAGAGTTCTAGGTGTTTTGTCAAATCTGACAGTAAGTTGCCTGCTGCTGGCTTTTTCTTTGACAATTGTAAAGCCATAGCAACAAGTTTCACTTTCCACAAAGATGGTCCTTTCTTTTTTTTCCTCATCTAGGCAAGCTAAGCAGAAATTGTTGGAGCCTGCTCCTATCTGTGCTCATATCTATCATCCTGCTGTAGACAGACATCCTCCCATCTTCCAAAATATGAGAGATTTCCAGTTAATTGTCTGAAAATCAGGGAAGGAGTGAGATTCTTTCTTGCAGTTCTCTTGTTACTTGTTACAGACGCTCATTGTTTTGTGTTAACAGTTCATACGTGAAGATTTCTGAGGATTGATACTGTAAATTCTTAAAGAACAAGATTAGACAAGGTGGTACTGGCTTTGATTGCCACTTTGGTCTGTGATGCTGTGCTCTTTTCACAAGTGAAAGCATATGTTTATTCCTAAAATAAATAACAATCTTGATGCTCACCTGAGTTTAGCTCTTTACTTGGAGGAAAAAAGTTTGCTTAGAAATGAGACTATTCAGAAATCTGTGTTGAGTGTTTTAATTGCTGTGTGCGATGAATCCTTTGAAGTTTTATTACCTATTACAGACTTGATTCAAAAGTTGTGTTTTGCAGTAGCTTAAGGTTTTGTATTTGCCTGAGAGTATTAACATTTCTGTTTCAAGCTATGAGAGAGCAGACTTTCTGAGCATGATTATGAACATTAGGTTAATGCATAATCCCCACTCAAAGGTTCTCCTTGATTTCTATGTGCTTGTTTAGAGGCTGTTCAAAGGTGCTTAGCTTCAATTGCTATTATGTGAACACATAGAAATAAGAACCCAAGAGTCTTATCAATTATTCTGTTCGCAAATTCATTTTTAGATCATCTCAGAGCTGTTCTAAGGTTTTCACCTAAATGGGGAGAAGGTTCTGTTGTCTTCTTATTTAAGAACACATTTTTTGGTCTTAGTGTAATTTCTGAGGCTTTCTCTTTTTTTTCTGTGACATTGTTTTTTGCAGGTATTTTACCTGCCTTTCACGTGCATGTGCAAACTTTTACCTGCCCACATAGAAATAATAATACAAGTCTGTTTAGAAATAGCACAGATGACTGAGTTTCTGTGGCTTTGAATTACCTATAAGATCTTAAATACTTGAGTTGTAATGGAAAAAGGACCTTACTTTTTAAAAGCCTTTGAAAATGTCACCTGGATGGCTAGAACTGCGCAACATAACTGAAAGGTGGCTGGATCTGCAACGTCGTCCATCCAAGAGAAGCCTTTCTGTAGTCATAGTTCTCACTTCAGCATTTTATCTTAAGATCTTTGAAGTCCGCAAAGGAATTTAGAGTGAGCCATTGTCGAGTAAGAAACTGGAAACGTGTTTCTAGAACACAGGAAAGGATTGGTGTATGGGGAAGAGCTCTCTGGAGCAGCCTGCCCAATAACAGAATGCCATAGTAAGACTGAGATAAAAAGATCAACCATTTTGTGCACTACACTGTAAAACATGTTTGTATTGTAGAATCAAGAATTGACTTCTAGAAATCATGCAAAAATACCATATACTTAATGCTGTGTGTTACCCACTTTATGAACAACTTTCTGGCACTTCAGGTGCTGGCACCAGTATCAAAAGCAATAAAACACAACGAGCTATAATCTGTCACATTAGAAGAATTCCGATTATCTCTGACCTTGCTTGTCCCACCCACCTGCATCAGCTGTGCATGGGCTACTCCAGAAGTTGGGCTCCGTGGATTTGTGGTCTCTTAGCTAACAAAAACCAATAGCCCTCTTATAAATGTACTGAAATGAATAATCAATGCTGGCAAGGAATACAGAAACACTGTTTTTAGCCCTGCCACAGCCAGATGTTAAGAGCACAAGAAACACCCCAGTCAGTTAGAATTAGTTTGTTGAGCCCAGTGCGCTGCTGTCAGGCAGTTGGTAGGAGATGCCACCAAGCGTCCTGCAGCATTGTCCCTGCTGGTGGCCCCAGCCCTGGAGGTGGATGTTCATGGTTCCCCCAACCCAGTGTCCCTACTGCTGCCTGGGGCTGCCTGCACTGCACCTGATGCTGGTCCTGGAGAAATAAATAATGCACATGCAGTGTGGTCATCCTCATCGGCTTCCTTCAGTTGCCTTGGAGGTCTGAGTTTCTTGTCCTTGAAGTTACCAGGTTCTGCCTAGCTCCTTATTTGTACCCAAATCCTTATGCGTTGCTGTCTCCTTGGCACAGCATTCACCTCGCTGGCAAGGTCTGCGACCATCATCTCTGATTTCCATTGAGCTTTTATTTTCCATTTTGCCTTTTCATCTTTATTTTAAAGAACTAAAATATGTTATGGTTCAGTTGAAGTTCTCCCCCTTTCTGACTGAACACCTGTGTGTGTTTGGTGGAAGAAGGTTGGTCAGTTATTCAGTAAAGCATTTCAGTCAGAGTAAAACTTTTCCATTGCAAAAAGCCTGAGGTTCTGGTTTTTGGGGCCAGAAACTGGTTACACATTTCCAGGATATCATAAAAAACAGTCACCACCAGATTTTTGGGCTTCTCCAGGACAAGCAGTCATGAATCCCAGTTAATTTATTCCCCATTCCATAAATGCTATCCCCCTACCAGTCCAAAGGCTGTCATTATACTGTTGCCATTAACCATCTGTTTAGCATGTAAAACTTCTCGGGGCAGGGATTGTATCTTTGCTTTGTACTGTGTAAAGCTGAGCCTGTAGCTGACACTTGAGAAACAATTAATGATAATGCAGCTCAGCAGGGTGCTTGGATACCAAGCTAATAAGAGTGGTATAA
Organism: Dromococcyx pavoninus; assembly: GCA_033558185.1. Classification (NCBI taxonomy): domain Eukaryota; kingdom Metazoa; phylum Chordata; class Aves; order Cuculiformes; family Neomorphidae; genus Dromococcyx; species Dromococcyx pavoninus. The sequence goes on along the minus strand of JAUMJL010000091.1, from coordinate 5,015,076 downwards.
ATGCCTGGCTGGATGGGATTAGAGGGAACTTCTGTGTCCCAGTGGTACATCTCCAGCAGGTGAAGGGAAATAGTCTTAAAACATCACCTGACAAGAAGCAGTGAAAAAATAGATGGCATTTCTCAAAGATGCAAAAGAGTCAAGGATACACGCGAATCACAATTTGGGTGTGTATCTGTGTTTTGCTTGATGATGATTATGATGATTATTATTATTATGAGATATTACAAACTCAATATTTTTCTCTACCATACAATAAGGGATCACTTCATAGCATTAATCTCATTAGTGGCTGCATTTTCCTTTGCATGGTTTTCTGCACACGTTATAAGTCAATGCTTTATCGTATTTTCCTTTGTATCTTAATGATCCCTGTGTGTTGAGGGGGGGAGAGAGACAGAGAGAATCACAATAGATTTTCATCTTATGTTAATCCATCAAAATCAAGTTAGTTGCGAGTGATGGAGGAGGCGCGCATATGCACACAGACGTCAATGCCCAGCCGAAAGCTTGCCAGTTGCCCAGCAACCTTCCCGGAGGAAGATGGATGTCCTGCCACCCGCTCCTCTTTCAGCTAAGCCACAATATATTCTCAGTACCACATCCTCCATGCACGCTGGGGACGGGTGTGTGAGCTCAGCCGGCAGGGGATGTCGAGTCTCTTAATAGTTGGCTCTTGTGCCAGGGCCAGATAAAATGTGTTTCATTCTGTCCTCATCAAAACTGTTAATTCAGTTGACTACATCACGTTGGTTTGGGAGCAGGTGCTATGAGCTTGTTCACATTGCTGGCGTTGTTCTTCCCCTCCCTTGGGCTCTTAAACCCACATTGGCAGCATAATTTCTCCCTTCTTTTTAGAAAGGCCCTTATCTGTAATATCAAATAAAACCACGGGCGGTTGGAGTTCAGTGAATCCTGTATGTGTCACTGGCTTCTTGCTCTTTGATAGCTTCTTCAGTTCCTGAGTCGGGCTCAGCTAGGTCAGTACCCCACGTCTGACCTCCACTTTGGCGGTGCTTCCCCATCCCATGGTTGTCTGGCTTTAGGGCTCTGGCCATGGATGCAGCCTGAGAAGCTTCTGGAGAAATCAAAGTGTTCTTTCTTTTAGAGGGTTGTGTGATGCCAACACTTTGAGGCCAAATAGGATCTGACAGTGTCTCTTTAATTTTATGGAATATTTAATTATTATAGGATGCGTTTATTCACTATTTGGATTTCTTTAGAAGATGTGCCAATCTTGTGCTTTAGGATGAATTTAAAATTCTTTCACATTTACAACAATCGGAGCTAATTCATGCTGAAAAGCTCGCGCAAAATGCTGCCTGTGTAATTGCAGATATCTTTTGTGATCTGGCTCTGGTGCCTTTATTTATGTTGACAAGCTCTTTACTTAGGGTTTGATACAGGAAAGCAGTTACGAATGTACTTGACTTTAAATCTTTTAATAGTCCCGTTGAAGCTAATGAACCTCCTGACAGGTTTGAGCTTGAATGTGTGCTTTGCTGGAGCTGGACCTGTGTGAGCGGTGTCGCTGAGCCAGCAGGACCTGGAAGCCCGGGGAAGACAGTAAGGGCTACATTGTCTTGGGTGCCATTGGATCAGGTTCTTTGACCACTGTATGTGCAGGTGTAGAAACATGAAAGGGGTATCAGAGAAAGCACTAGCTGTCCTAAGGGGAAAAAATATGCAGCCACATGATGCAGCCCCTTAAACTGAGATAAATCTGCCCAGGAAACCCAGGAGACGTTTTTCTGCTTCATCCTGGGATGACTCCACCCATGTGCCTGTGACCATAGGTGAGCAGGGACTGCCTCTGAGAGATAACATTTGTATTAGCAGGTGGGGAAAACACACAGCAGGAGTGAGCTCCGTGTGGAATGGTTCAGCATGGTTCTTGCTTACTCTGTGCTTTTATGTATAGCAATTATGTGCAATTTTGAATGCACTTTCTGGTGGCAAGCTATTTATCAACTGACTATTGAACTTGTTTCCTAAAACGAATGGTGTCTGGCTCCTGATTGAAAAGCTGCTGTTCTGTCTCCTTGTTCTGCCACCTCTAACGGATTTTTTTCCTATTTGTTTTGTTGAAGTCCTTCAACTCTAGATTGATAACTTCCATCACCTAATAGTGGAGCTTTGTTCAATGACAATGCTGTTGTTCTTGTCTGTGCTGTTTCTAAAATGGCTGTACACCAGGTGGCAGAGAGAAGTACCTGGAAGCAGAGCATCAGATGCCTGAAATTCTAAAGGAGAAATGTTTTCAGAATACTGGTATGCTTATGTGTTGGGAAATGAAGAAGGACTATGAAAAACTAACATCATGCTTACCAGATGGAAGGCTGGATAACAGCAAAAGGCTACATATTAAGGTTTTAATTGATTGAATCACAGGTTGTTGGTGAGAAACATTTCTTACAATAGAAAGTGTGATCAAGGAACAAGTGGTCTTGTGCCTGTCCCACTCCGAGCACAACTCTTGCCATATTCACTCTTAATTATGAGTGATTAGTGTCTGATCTTCTCTTTAGCCAAGTCTAGCGGTGATGGGTCCCTCCCATTTTGACAGTGTCAAGGTTTCAGCTCAGATTAAATAGTTTTCTTCCCAGAAAGTTACATTTCTAAGTAATTGCACTTTCCAGTAGCTAGAGCATTAAGGTTAGTGTGGGAATAAAGGTAATAAGACATTCTGTTTTAGTTTTGTAGTCAGCCGTGTAATGCCATTTCCATGGAACTCAAGGACTTCTCTCAGTTTCCCATGTTTTATAGGTAAGCAGGTGTATAAAGCTGGGAGGAGCTGAGCCAGGACAACTGACCCAAGCTGACCAACAGAAGTATTCCATACCATAAACATTATGCTCCCTGTATAAGTGACAAGCTTTTCTTTTTCTCAATGGCCACTGTCCCTGGCAGGTCCTGCTCATTCTTCTGCTCCTGGTGCCCTGGTTTCCACCTGCTATGACATTTTGCTGGAACTACTGTGCTCACTGTGCCCACCGTCTGGCAGTCATTGCTGGGTGCACACAGTCCATGACCACTGTATGGGCTGAGTGTAGCTTTCTTTATGTTATTATATTATTAGTTGTATCAGTATTAATATTAGCTTTATTGTTTTAGTAAAACTGTTTCTATTTCAGCCCAGGGGTCTTCTTTTCTTTTCCTGATTTCCCCTTCTGGAGTTGGAGAGAGGTCATTGGGTGATAGAGCGATTGCCTGTTATTGAGCCCCGGATATGGGCTGAACGTAGACACAGAGATAGTGGTTTGCTGCTCATGGGTTCCCATTTCAGGGAAAGGTGAAAGAAAGACCTTTATGGTTAGATTATTTTTATTTTCCCCCTCACTGAGGAGTGAGGTAGAAATGTGCTGTAAGCCACACACTGAAAAGAGTGTCTGTTGGGGTCTGCTCAGGGGAGCCTGCTCGCCCTTATCATTTACGGGCCCTCAAGAATACAGCACTGGTTTGCATTGTAAAGACTCTTGATGAGCCTGGTTGTGATCTGTTCTCTGGCTGTCACTCAGTGCTGCATAAACACAAACCAAAAGGGACCATTTCTCACTTTAAAAGGTTTACATTATAAGAAATGACCCTGTAGTATGCGCAGGTAAAGTGTTAGATTAGTGATTTTATTTCTGGCAGAGGAAGTGTGTCAGCCCTGCTGTTTGTCCAGTGTAGTGGGACTCACCTGGCTGGTGTGGTGTGGTGTGGGTGCCCTATCTGTCACCCCTATGTAGTCCACAGAAAGAAACAGGTGCTCAGGGGGCAAATTGACTCATGAGGATGAGGAGGAATTGAGATCACTCAGTGCCATCCAGGATGGTGTCCTAGAGAAGCATGGAGGAGTAGAGAAGCCAGGTAGTCTATCACAAAGAGCTATTAAAGCAGCAACAAGAATATCTTCTCTTATTTGAGACCATTTAATCTTTTTGAATGAGTAATATAATATTTATAATATTATAGTAGCTGTAATAACTTGCTTAAAAATTAAAAATAGTTAATGGGTGAAGTGGAATAAGCATTTTTAATGCTTCTCACTGAACTGCTGCTGTACCTCCTGCTGGAAGAGTTTTATTTAAATGCACAATTTTTTCCCTTTGTAACAATAGTGACTGGAGCAAACACACTGGCTCTGTATCCCCTTGTGGATATACATCAGGCTGATGGTATTTATAAAGCTCCCTGTCTGCCATGTACCGCCTCCTACCATCAGATGAATTATCCCTAGGCAGAGGAGGGCATTTCAGTGAAATGCATTGATCTGTCAGGTCCCTTTATGGGATACAATACTAGGTCTTTCGTGGTAGGTGATTTTGTGTATTATTTTATGTATTATTAGATAAGATTCCCTTAATTATTGAGAAATCAGCCCCAGACTTAGCCCAGCTCCCAGGAGAGTGCTATTTCCTGCACTGCTTTCCAGCACAGTAGAAAGCTCTGCTTGTGCTTGACCACAGCACTCAGTTGGGTACTGTTGGAGATATTGTAGACAGCTTGGACTTGTTCTGCTGGGGACTTGAACAGGAGAAGACGCTGGTCTGGATTTGATATTGTTGGGTCATCCATGTATTGTGTCGCTGAAGAGGTGCACCGAGGCATTTTGTACAAGAAGCAACAGTTTCCAGAGCACTGAAGGCTTCATCTGGGCCTGGATCAATTGTGTGGCTATTGCTAATTGAGAAGGTGATAAAACAATAAAAGTTGCAAAGAGATCATAATCTACTAGAATGGAATGGGGTGTTGATTCCTACCCAAAGTTGATGAAAAGTATTTTGTTGCTCATAAAGGTTGCTGTGGGATAATTTAGTATTGGGGTGAAATGTAAGCCTGGCTATAGGCTGCTTTGACTGATGGGGGTATGGCAGGGAGCAAGGAGTAGCATTCCTTTAAATGAAAGAACCTGCTCAGTGTGAGCAGACTCCTGAGAGTGCTGTCCTTTTCCCACCAAACTCACCTTTGCCCTCTCAGGTCTTTAACTGGTCAGTCTTTGTCAGTGGACCAGCCCCCACTGCACATGGTGAAGGCTGTGTAGAGCTATGACTCATATTCACAGCATCGGGCGTTAAGTCAGTACATTACAGTGAAGTGAGGTAGCGTTTAAACATTTTCCGATGACTGGAGATGGATGACTTGTAGTCAAAATCCTGAAAGAAGTTGATGCAGAAGCTCTTCAGTCTGTTTCTGTTAACTTCTTACAATTTTTGGAAATTCACAATGAGTGAATTTGTACAAGAGGACGATCTGGGTAACTGCAGGCAGCTTAGCCTGACATCAATCCTGGGCAAAACAACAGAGGAATTGGTAGAGGATTTAGAGAATTAAAGGCAGGGAATATAATTAATGCCATTCAACATTCTTTTTTGGAGGATATATCTTGTCAAACAAACTTGATTTATCTGATGAGATTGCAAGTTTCGGGGATAAGATAACCGTGTAGATATAATATACTTAAACTTCTGTAAGGCGTTTGATTTTATTCCACATGACATTATGATTAAAATATTAGTACTGTATACTTTCACTTGCAGCATGTTAAATGTATTAAGAACCAGGTAACTGACAGATCTCAAAAAGTAGTTGTCAATAGGGAATCATCATTGAATGGCAACATTTTTAATGTAACTCTGCAGAGATCAATCAGAGCCCCCATGCTATTCATCATTTTTGGCAGCGATCTGGAAGTAAATATAAAATTATTTCTGATAAAATTCATGGGTGGCAAAAAGACGTTTGAAGTGAGAACGAGGGCAGTAGGATATAGTGCTCTCAGTCACTTGGTTAATTGTCCCTATTGAAACAAAATTTAAAAATTCCTTTAAATCTAATCAAATAAGAAAGTTTTTTGTGCATCTGGAGAGGAGTGCAGCCTAGAGCTGTTGCACAGTCTGGAAAACAGAAGGTTTATGACAACAGTTTCAATCTGCTGGCCTCTCTGGCTTCCCTAGAGAAGAGGCTGTTTGCCTGCAGGATGCCTTGGTGGCAGTATGACAGTGGTGGTGGCCCACGGCTGGGCAGTGTTGCTGTTAGAGGATCTTTCCTGATGCGAAACCATGCCTTCATCTGCAGTGCTGTGGAAGACCTAAGAAAAATGTGGATTTGGGACTAGTTAAACTTCTGTGTTCAGTTGAGTATCTGTGGGATTATGAGTGTGTTTTCTCATTAACCTTTATCCATTGGAGGCATTAGAAGATGCCCTACACCTGGACTACAGAATCACAGGGACCAGATTTAGCTGTAGGGTTCAGCCTGAATATGGGTCAGGGTTCATCCTGGTGTGACTGGCTTGTAACTCTCTGTTAGCACCTCCAAAACTAAACTAGGCTACAGCCCCAGAAGGCGTACAGCAGTGAAATGAAAACAGAGGTATCACATACACTTATCATGGTTATATTACATTAATGGCTTAGCTCTTACGTTAGACGCTCTTTTTAAGTGCAAGAGCTCCTTGCATCCACAGTTACTTGCAGAGCACAGGTGCACGTGTGCACTCTATGGCATGCCAAGGCTTTTCCTCCTGGTGAGACCAAGAGAGAAGTTGTGTCCCATGTAGTAAACCCTATTAGCAGTAGGGCTGACAGGTACCACATTATGAAGAGGGCCATACCAGTGCCAGGGGTCTTCAGCAGTGGCTAGGGATAAATGCACAGGAATAACATCTTCAGGTTTGTTACATCTGGAATTTGAAAAGACAGAGGAGTTAACAACTCTTCTGCTGCTACTTTTGGCTTTGACTGAGAGAGATCTGCTTGTGCATGTAGTGCCAGGACCTACCTTATTTTCAAAACCTGAGCATCTCATGGCATTACAGAATCACAGAGTCATAAATTAGACAGGAAGGGACTTCTGGCGGTCGTCTGGTCCGACAGCTTACTCTGGGCTAACAAGAGCCAGTTGCTTCCAGCTGGAGATTTCACAGCCTTTCTGTTTGGTCTGCTCCAATACTTGACTACCCTCATTGTATTTTATAATTGTTTATGATCCAACTGGAACTTTCTATGTTCAGCTTGTGTCGCTTGTCTCCTGCCTCGTTCATGTACACCTCTAAGAAAAATCCGGCTTAGCCTCTGTACACACTCCCGGTAGGCAACTGTAGATAGTGAGAAGTTCTCCCCAGAGCCTTGACTTATGTAGGCTAAAAAAGCCCTGCTCCCTCAGTCTCTCCATGTATGTCCTGTCCTCTAGCTGCCTGCCCTTCTTAGTGGCCCTCAGCAGGACTTGTTCCAGAATACCAATGCCTCTCCACCAGTACTCTATGGTTTTCTTACAGGCCTGAGTAGAAGTGAATGGTCATTTCTGTCAGCCAACTGTTATGTTTTAAGAGGGGAGAAATGGAAGAAAAAATTTGGCTTTATTGCTACAAAGTTTAGCTTTTCTCAGAAAGATTGTAGCACGTGGTTGTTTTAAAACCCATAGAGGGGGGATGGGCTTCGGTCAAACTAGAAAAAAGTGAACTTTGGTGCAACCAAACCAGCAGCAGTATGAGGGGTCCACCTCAGAGTCAGCAGTGGCTCAGCCAGGGCTCATGGGGTTCTCAGCTGCGTAACTAGCTTGCACCAGAAGTTCAATGAGGATAGAGAGCTCATGAGACTGATGGGAACTTCAGGCCCCATAAAAGTGCATCAGGCCGTGGTTCTTCCTTACCTGTACTGCAATGCTGCTTAATGATGGATGCCAACAGTTTCTCCATTGGTATTTGAAGGACCGGGGCCATTCATAGGCAGACCAACTTTTAGTGTAGCTTTCCAGCCACAAGTTTCCCTAACCTAAAAGTAAACAGTGTATCTTACTAAATAAATAATTAGACGACAATGATTTTCTGCCTTCTAGAGCAGAATTATTTGGAAGCATGAAAGGCAATTGCTGCAGCAGTATAAAACCACTGCCCTTTGCACTTGCGTCTTTCCCACAGAGTAATCCTTCATTCATTGTTTACTTAATGAGAAAAGAAAGAGGTTAATTTATAAGACCAAATAAAAAACGGACAAAAGACTTTATTTGTGGAACAAAAAACTGAATTAAATGAACAGTCTATCCATTAATGCTAATTGTGCCATGCTCCACTGAGGAAAATACACAGGTCGTTAGTGTTTGGCCTCTGCTGGTGGAGTCTACAGACCCTCTCCAGTGAGACTTCAAGCCAGCACTCTGTGGCAGAAGTTTCCTAGAAACCTTTCTTGCTTGGTGAATTGTTTTCAGCTTCCAGTCTGTGATAGGCTCAGCCTCTGAGGGTTTTCTTAAATTTAATAGATAGGTGTAGGAATAATTGGCAGAGCTGATCATGCTGGTGAATGCTGCTGTCTGAATCATTTGCAAATTCTCATGAACATCCGCAGAGAGCTGCTGCAAGGAAGAGAAAAAGAGATTCCTTAATTCATTTTCCCTGCTCCAGAGGAGTCTGTCTTACCCACATTGTAATTTAGCAGTTTCTAGGCTATTTCTGTTGACTAAAGGATGTTGCAGAAGCTGGCATGAAACCTAGTCATGGGCGTAGATTTTGCTTTTCATCTGAGATTCCTGTGGTAGCCATTTGTCTTTGTTAGTGAGGGCAAGTCTGACATCTCCACCATCCTGATCGGGTAGAGAAAGTTGATGTGGAGCGGAGCAGGGTAGCTATGCCATGAGCTTGATGAGACATGGTTATATCTACATGGATGATGGCTAACTGATACTGAGTTCAGGTGGAGGCTAAAGATGCTATATCTCCCCCTCTTTGTTGAGTAAGCCTGCAGAGGAGCATGGGGACAGGGGAGACCTGGGCAAACATGGGCCTGTCATGGCTTGGAAAGAGTATTTAGTTCACGAAGACATCTAGGTGTAGTTCATGAAGACACCTAGGAGTTACATTTGATTCTCTTTAGGAAGCTGAGGATTACTGTGAAGTGCAGTTAAGGAAAAACACGTTTGGGAAAAAGAAATGAAAGTTGGTTTTTTGGAATTTTGTATGGTGGTTTAGGAGGTTTTGTGTTGGAAAAAGCCCTTTACTCTGGGCTGTAGCTGAAACTAAAGTAAATACATAAAGAAGGTCAACCAGCTACGCTGTGAATGTTGAGGCTTTATGGTCTGTCTTAACCTGACGGTGCATGAGGGCTTCTAAGTCCCAGCCTTAAGCTCTGCTTAAAGGAGCTTGGAAGAGTTTGTTTCTCACTGAGTTCTCATCACCTTTGTCAGGCTGTCCTAAACATTGATTTTCAAATTGTGACAGCAAGAGTGAAATGCTAATTGAGAAAACAATTTGTGAAAATTTAAGCCAAACTGGTACCACAAAGCATGTGCAGATTTTAATGTGAAAGAAAAACGTGGAGCAGAAGAGTTTTTCCCATCCTTATGTCAGGCAGATTCATCATTCTTGAATTTAATCTTTTATTTCTGACATGATAAAATTCTATTTAACTTCAAACAAGACTTATTTCTATGTGTATGTATATTATATATATCTATATATAAAGTATATGTATTTATGAACAGAAATTAATATAGATATATTATGACTATATGTGAAAAAGTATGTAGTTGTTGCTCTGACATAGCTTATTGGCACACAGTTATATGCAGTCCTTGAAAAGTGCATTTTTTGAAATGCAACCGTCTGGTTGTTAAGTATTCAAAGAACATTGCAATTGTTGCTGTGAATATCTTTTAAAAGCTCAGTGGAAAAAGTTGCAAACATTTTCATTAGAACATGGATTTGTTTGTAACCTGTTAAATACATCACCTGTTTGCATGCCAGCTGGCTTCCTTTTGAAAATGTACTATTGAGAACATATATATATATATTTATTATTGTGATATATTTTTATGCTGTTGTCACACTTTAATGATGATATGACCCTTCCATAATACCTTCTGGAAATATTTGGAAAACTTAAGACTGTGCTTTTTCTGGATAGATTGTCAAAATTGTACTTGGCTTATTTTGGGCATGCAAGTGGGTTTTTTTCCTCCTAGTTAACAGTAACATAGTTGAGCTTGCCAATGGTTACATCAACACGGTAGTGTTCATTTTGTCTAGAAGGCATGTAAGCTGTAATGTCTTTATGTCTGAAGCTGTCTCTGGAACAGGTTTGGGTCCTGGCGATGGACTGCTGGGCAGATGGAGTTTGTGGCTGGCGGCGGCTCTGAGTCAAGAAGGTGCCTCCAAGCACCTCTGTGCACTTGCTGGCTTCCGGTTGAGTGAACTGTGGCTGTGATTCCTCATCTGATGATGCTGCAAGCTGTTTGTGCCTTGTTTGAGGTTTTAAACGTTTCAGGACAGGTGTCATTTTTGACGTTTGTGTTTAAACATGGGGCTGCATGTGTTTAAACATGGGGGAGAGAGTAATTTTACAATATAACTGACATCTGCGTGTGAACACCATAGGAAGTCAAGGGTTGTGTTGGTAAAGCTGAATCTCTCCTTGTAGACAGCAGCCTGAGCTCCTGCAGGCTGCCTTCCTGCCAGTGCAGCCCCTTCCCGACTGGGGCGTGGGCCACTGTGGGGCAGCTGGGTGAGACCTTCTGGTGAAGGCCAAATCAAAGTTAGGATCTGTAAGAAATCGACTCTGGTTCCCCAGCCTCTGGACTGAGGCATTCAGCCGCTTTGTCTACTCAATTTTGTTTTTTAGCTTTTCCAGTTCATTTCTGAGAGCAAGGGTGATAAGTTTTTCATTCTCATCTATATCATCCTTCCGGCAGAAGTCCTCCAGGACTGGGGACTCTCCAGTGCCAGAGGTCATTTGGCTAGCATCTTTTCCCCTTTTTCTGGTTTTTTTTCCTGCTCACTTAAAAGATGAAGCTAGCAGCTCTTGGAAAGCATCTTTTCTGTGTTAAGAAGATGGAGTTGTGCTTTCATGCTCATGTCCTTCATGGTCCTTCAGAGCAACCTCTGAATGAGGAACTCACGTCTGTGGTGTGCTCAGGCAAGGCCCTTCCCCTCCTAAGCTCTCTAGGGGATTTTTTTGTGGTCTTGAGGGGGAGGCTATTGTATTTTATGGGTGCATTTAAAAGTGGCTCATTTTATTTGAAGGCAATTCCACTTAAATCTGGGAGGAGAGAATAGTAGGTTGAGATAGCTGAAATTGCCTGTCTGTAGTTAGCGTGGCGGGGGCTGTGGGCAGGATATCCTCAGCCCCCACCAGCAGGGCTGCATCATCCTGCCATCCTCGCAGCCGGAGAAGAAAAACCCGAGATGCACAACATGTAAATACTCCATAAATACTAGGAATTTGGCAAGGAGGCAGCAGTGGCTTCCTCTCTCCCTGAAGATACCACCATATGCCCAGAGATGAATCCGGTTATTTCAGCAGTGTTGGCAAAACTCAATTTCAACTCCCTGCTGATCTCTGGCTGGCGCGAGCACCAGCCCTGTCTTCACAGGGCTGAGGGCCTGAGGGGTAAGAGGGGACCAGAGAAAGCAGGGAAAAGCACAGCTGTAGGAATACCAGGACCTCTGGTAACAGCAGCTGGGCTGTGGGACAGACAAGGTGGTGCAGAAGGCAGCTGGCTTGGGTGAGGGGCTTCACTCAAGCAGTGGGTCCTCATGATGACCTGGTTTTGGGGTGCAGGGTGGGGGCGGAGGGGCAGGGGCAAGGGGCAAGCACTGGCAGCAGGACATGTACCTGGATGCCTCCTGCTCTCACCCTGTGCCTAGTCCTTTGGGCTTTGAGATCCGATGGGATTGTGGCAGCAGGTAGAATAGCTGCAGGCAACCACTGTTATGACAGATATATTACTGCAATAAAATTATGTATTTATGGCAGTCAGAGATCTAGGCATGTGCCCATAGCTTTTTCTCACTTCTGTGTATTGTCCCAGCCAGGTGGCACATAAACTAAACGGAACTGTAGAGGAAAAGGATGCTGTGGGGTTCACTGCACCCTCCTGCTTGATGCCCTGAGCCCTGGCGCGTAGCACCACGAGGGGCTGCTGGAGCACCGAAACACAACAGGGGCTTTTGTGTGGGTTTGGACTGTGGGACACAAGCTACAGCTACAGTACCTTCTCTGACAGATGTTACTTATCGGCTTGTGGCAAACCTCAGGCTCATGCTCATCAATGGCCCCACATTTTCTAGCCCCACATTACTGATACAAATAGAAGGTGCAAGGTGGGGTTTAGATTTGGTTGGGGCTTTTTTGTGTGGTGGTGTTGTTTTTCTAAAGGTTTTCTTTTAATTTTTTTTTTTTTCTACAAAGGGAGGAGATGTTTCAGTGGGTGGAAATATTAGGGGCAAAAATTCACATAGAGCACCTGGCTCCTCTCTTCTGTGCATACCCCTTCTTTCTCCACACCATCTGTCTGTTGAAAATAATGCTTTAATAACCTCTGCAGGTTAGTACTGCTATTTATTTGTTACAATGTTTTAAGTTTCTTTTCAACTTCCAGGATTAAGTTGGAGTGGCGTGTGTCCTAATGGACTGCAGAGATCCCCAAGCTGGAGTGTCACAGGCTCTTGAAAAGGAGGAAAATGTGGGAGCTGCTGGTTTCTCCTGTGTTTTCCTTGGCTTGCTTTCCTAGCTGCAGCTCCCAGGGCAGGGGGACTGAGGCCCTTATCCCTGCAGCGTGACCCAAAGCAGAGGCACATTTGGTATGCAATGCCCCAGAGTCCTGATGGATCCCACCTTGCTGTGTCTCCATTTCTGGCAGCCCTTCCCTGCCTGCTGCTCTCTGGAGCTCAAGCCCAGTCTCTTTAAAGTAATCCTGGAGCTGCGAGTCTTCTGATTTATATGGTTGGGGTTTTTTTCCTTCAGAGGTACCCAGAGCCTGAAGCCATCCCTTTTAGGAGTTAGGGGGTGTTTGAGTGCAGTTTAGTGTGTGACACAGCATTGTTGCATGTTGTCTCAGAAACCTCCTGGGGATACTACCGAAGTGTCTCACCCTAAATCTATGGCTGTGATCTTCCTACGATCCACCACTCTCCTTGGCCTGTCAGGGTCTTACCCCCACCGTGCCAGCTCGTGGTGGATGCCACATTCATCTAGGGACAGGTGTGCTTGTTAGCCAATAATTGTCACACTAATTGCTTCATCATAACTACATGGTATCAAGCAGGGTTCATGCGGGCAGATTCCCCTGCCTATCCAATAGGTTTGTCTGCCCTGGCACCCTTTCTGGGTAGCTCACCTCCTACCATCATTTTGCATACCTGGAGATACCTTGCATACCTCTTTCCCACATATCTGAATAGAATATGTCCTTTTTATTTTGCATCCTGGTACCTTTAATTACTCTCAACAAGTCTCTTTCACACTTTCAAAATCCTGTAGCAATTTCCATTTGAATTACCTTCTCTGAGGCTTCTGTTTAGATGAGTGCACCTGCTCCAGGGTTCCAGTGGTAATTGGGCTGTAATAGTTATGATCCTTTAAATGCACTTAAGGTACCACGAGCTTTAAGAGTTGATAGCGATGCAATCTGGCGTCTCAGCACCAGTTTTGTCTTGTCTCTGAGCTGAGCATTTTGGTTTTAATTGTGTTGTTTTGCCATTTGTGAAGATTACAAATATTTGCATGTTGTATAACTTGGATGTATTTAATTAAATGCTGCCCAGTGCTCACGTACCCATCCTGTGGGTCTGGGTCCAGGGCTGCTCCTCTGTTCCTACTCTGCCAAACCCCTGCTGAGCTTGGTGGGAGTTTTGCCAGAACAAGGCCCTAAAAAAGAAGCACAGCTCATTTGAGCAGTTCTGCTCATTTATGGACCAGCCCAGGCTCACGTTAAAAGGATGTTAAACAAAAAATACTAAAGAGTCTACTTGTCTTGTCCTTGCCCAGAGCAAACCCTTATCCTGGGACTGGTCCAGCAGATTTAAGATTCAGTTTTCTCTGGTTTGTGTGTTACCTAGGATTTTGTATTGTGGATACCATGAATAGATCAAAGCTTTTAAAGTTCTCGACTGCCTTAATTCCCTTCAAAGGAGAGGAGAGAGAAAAGAAAAGAGAAATATGTTGCTTTCAGGCATTTCTCAATACAGTAAAAAGAGGTGTTCAGCCTGTAGCCCGCTGCCACACTTCAAATATAAAATTTCCAAAATTACAAGTTGTGAGTGTGATAATAAACTAAAAGTAAATATGTTTTAGTTTGCTATGAATCATTCTTCAGGAGTTTAATTGGGCTTAGATGAGCTGGCATTCTTGCAATGTGAGAATGGAGTTGCTTCAGAATTAGACAGATGTTGTTGATCAGCAGACCAGAGCTGCAGCATCTGAGTGGCACCGGAAAACCTTACCCTCAGAGACGCTTCCCAGGGTGAATTGAGGAAGGCCTCCAAGCAGGGAAGGAGCCAGCAGCTCCCACAAGCCCCTGAGATCTGAGAATTTACTTACTGGTACCAAACACCACCTTCACTGTTTGAATTGCAGTTACATCGTCACTGTGAGTTAAGGTTGTCATGAGGTGAAAGGCTTCCCTTTCCCCTAACACTCCTTCAAACTCTTCTGGCAGGCAAAAGGAGTCATGAAATGATAGTGATGGGAACCATTATAATGGGATATTATAGCAAGTGAAAACAAGCATCTTGCGTTCCTCTTTCCAGCAGGAATTTAAGATGCCAAAGCAGAAACACCAGTGGCTCAGACAAGTCATTGCGTCCAGGCAAGGACAATACTTCCTTGAGGAAAGTGAGTGCGGTTTGGTGCTCAGTGAAATGGAAAGCTGGGATAATATCCTAACTTGGTGTTTGATGAGCGTAGCCATGATTGTGATTATGGAATGAGGTTCTTAACCTGGTGCAAAGAGATTTATATAAGTGATTCTCATTAATGCCAGTAGAAATTACTTAGAAACTATCCAAGTGCATCACAATAGAAATATGGTTTTTTAGTTTACTGTTAATATTTGAAGATAGTACAAGCAAAGTCTCCTTCTCTGAATCAAGTGAGGAAAACACATTAATGATATTTTTTTGGGGAAAAAAAAATCTGTTCTTTTAGTCTTCTGTGGAGTTAGGCAAACCACTCATACTTACAGGTCCTCAAAAATAAGGATTTTTTTTAGATATATGGCATGTTAACTGTTCCCGTGATTAAAACTGCATATTCTTAGTTACTGTCTGCTGGTTGGTGATGGGCAGCAGCCCAGCTCTGTTTAGATGCTGCTGACCATCTCTGCTGACCCACTCAGTCCGAGGGCTTCGATCCCACCTGTGGTGCACCATGGGACAGGAAAGGTTGGTCCCATTTTGCTTGCAGATACATTCTGTAATAAACAGGACAGGGAGACTACAGGCAGAAGAAAGGCGTAAGCAAAAGCAGAATTTGTGATTTTAGTCTAGTGAAATATCTCAAAGAGCTCGCTGCTTTGAAGTGACCATTGGGTAGAAAGGACTGTGTATTTATGTGAGGTACAGAGAGAGGCAGGCATTGACCTCTGCTTGATGTTTCTGAGTTAGTCATTATTCCTCTGTTCAGTTTGTATCAGTAACAAGCTTTCAAGTTGCTTTCTTCAAATTTTGGCTTTCTATTTCTCTGGCTAAAATTGGTATGAAGTTTGAAGCTTAAAGTTTGTCTTCCGGCAGCAAACGTTATTTTAGATATGGGTCCTGTCCTATATGGTACCGAGTACGGGCACTCAGCCTTTGCCTCCGCTTCACCTTCCTCCCATGGATGGCAGGACTGAGCCTGCATCTCTTGGCAGTGTGTTGCTGTGATGCCTTCCCCAGTCCCCATAAGACCTGTGTTTAATTGTTGCCATACTATTTCAACTAATTTTCTTTTTTTTCTTAGCATTATTTACATTTTTTATGGAAGCCCATTTGACTTACGTGAGAGGAAGTAAAATTTACCATTCCTGACACACGCTGACAGCTTTGTAGCAATGCAGGACATGATGTTGATGTCCTTGCAATGCCAGTGGCTTGGAAGAAGCTTCACCAAAGCAGAAGAGTCTTGCCTCGCACTGCAGATGATAAATGCCAAGGGCAACCTTTATAACTGCACTCTGCAGGTGACTGTCCACCCCACAGTCAAGTGTTTCTCCCTGGGATGGTCCTTGTTCATGACTTCACAAGTTGAATTTCGTCAGTTTTCACATTGCTAGAAATAAACTGATGAGGTAAAAGTTGGTGCTATAGATGGCTTGGTGCAAAGCTTCAGGATTATTTTGAGAAGTCAGGGATCTTGGAGATGTATCAACTGCTAGATTAGTAACACTGAGGATGGCAGTGTGTACCCTCAGAGCATACTTCCAGTCATAAGTGGACTGTGGAACTAGAGGACAGCCACAGCAAAAGTGCATTTTGTTTTTTCAGTCGAGTAGTGGCCAAATCCTGGCATAGTGTCTTTACATCTTACCACCCCTGTATAGGGCAGGTACTGTGCTAGGAGGTTTTGCCATTACAATGGTATGTGCTGCTTTAATACTTCAACAAAGATAACGGAATACCTAAATAATGCCTGTTTGATGCTGAGATAAGGATTACATCCTGCTACATCTGTAGGCAGATACCTAACAGAGTTTGTAATTCACTGTCCAAGGATTTGGTCCTTTTTTTTCACTTTCTTTTGCATTCCAACTTACAGCATTTTAACTGCATAGAAATTATTGTAAGGAAATAAAGAACATCATTGTTATATAGTAGCTGCACAGAATAAAGTTAGAAGATAATAAGGTGCTGGCAACCATGGACCTGGGAGGGTCTAGTTACTTGCTTAATACTAATATTGTATTGGACATTAAAAAGCAGAAATTCTTGAACGTCCACTGCTTTCCTTTTGTTAAAAAAAATCAGCCAAATGTGAGACTACATCAGGGTACACATCTCCCCTGCCCTGCTGTATGGCAACAGTTACAAGGTGTTTTACAAAAAGTTCCCCAAACTTCCTAGCACCGTTACAATTTCTGCTGCTTGACGACTGTTAGCAGCAGCTGGGCCCAGCTGGGAGCACTGGGCTCCTAATGCCAGAGCTGCTTTTAGACTACTGTGCTCCTTAAACTGGCTGAAGCTGACCCTGCCTGTGGGATGGGTAAGGCCACAGAGCCTAGCTGAAGTGTGGTTCGCTCCGGAGTGCAGGTGTGGGTCAGCGGTGGCAGCTGGGGACATCTGTGAGCACTAGGGACGGAACCCAGGCAAGGCAACCCCATGGTTTGAAAGGGAAAAAGATATTTTTATTCCAGAAGCTAAAACCCTTTTGTATTTTGATTTCTTTTAGCAGCTATTTATCCAAAACATTTGGGAGGAAAGCTGTCTCTTTATTAAATATTTAACACCCTTGCCTTCAGCTGTGGGCTGAGAAAGCTCCCAATCCACATGTGAGTCACCAAGAACTCCTCCGACAAACCAGAGGAAGTCCAAATTGGAGATCGCTACAGGAAAAAAAAAATGTTAGCTGATCTGAAAAAAGCCCAGAATGGTTCACATCTCTCGTATATCATAAAATGAGCACAGCAAATGCTCTGTTGTGTACGTGGAAGAGGACTTACAGAGCCCAGATTTTAAGTGGAGAGGATCTCTCTATACTAAGTAGTGTCACACCCTGTGTAACGTATACAAGTAGTGCGCCCAATAACCGATCTCTTATTAAACACTTTGGATTTGTATACTGACACGTCAGAGATGACAAGATGCAGATCACTGTTTCCTTCAGCAGTTTGTTCTGTTGGTAAATTATTGCTATTTTT
This sequence comes from Dromococcyx pavoninus, assembly GCA_033558185.1. Lineage (NCBI taxonomy): Eukaryota > Metazoa > Chordata > Aves > Cuculiformes > Neomorphidae > Dromococcyx > Dromococcyx pavoninus. The sequence goes on along the minus strand of JAUMJL010000091.1, from coordinate 4,997,490 downwards.
CATCTTAGTCTACTAAGTTTTCCCCTCCAGCCATCAGTTGACAATGCCTCTATCTGCAAAGCAAGGAGATCCATGTTTGAAACTGCCTTGCTCTCTCAAGACAATAGCCTGGGACTCGTCTTCAGAAGGTGACAATGTAGGCCCTCACTAAAAGAGCATATGGGAACAAATTATGTGATAAGAATGATGTGTGATAAACAGATAACAAACAAGATTATGGCTGAAGTTTAAGCTATTTTAGCACTACTAGTGGTGAGTAGTAATGTGCACTGCGCTTACATGGGCCATGCATGGTTCTTGTAACTGACTCTGCTATTTATTTCTATTGAAGTGATAGGAACTGAAAGAGTAAAATTAAGATGAGACTTTTTTTGAATGTTTCTCCCTTTGGCCAAATTATTTTTTTCAACATCCAAATGAATTATCTGTTGCAGAAATACATAGCAATCTCTGTCATTTAGCTGGTTATGTGGCTTTAGACCTCTTTCCACCAGGTGAGGTGGGTTCCTTGAATAGCAAACATGCACCTACTGACAAGAGGTTTACTCATCCTCATTACTTTTTGCAGATATTTTAAATGTGGTTCATGATATTTTTGCTGGTAGAAAACCATTAGTCTGTGACACAGGTAGTTTTTGTGCACTCTGAGATCACCCGTACAGGGAAGACATAGATGTAAACCACTTTTTTAGGCTATATGCTCTGAGTACTTTCAAACAACTTATTGTAGCTGATAGGTCTGATTCTGATTTCAAAGTAGAACTTGTAAGGTTATTCCTGATTTAAGACTATGAAAGTAAGATCCTTCTTTTTTCCAGGTGTTAAGCTTAGAATACAGGCCTTATAGCCTCTTCTGCCTGCCCTGGCTTGGTGTTTATTGGAAGGTGAGGAGTGACACCAGTAGTGTCTGTTAATCACACATCACTACTTGAGCAGCACTAAGTGGCCAGCATATTCTGGCACAAATCACTTGGCCCCTTTGCTCCTTTGGCTTTCTCTGCCTTGTACAGTTGGGACCAAAACAACTGCCTTTTTATGAGCTGGCTTTTATGTAGCCAGGGTTAATGGATGTGATTCTTTTACCCATAGTTGGTTGGCCTGTGGTGTCCCCCTTTTCTGGGATATGAGAATGAGATTGGCAAAAGTCAGTTTGAATATTAAAGACTGAAAGCAGTCAGATACCACTTTGTCAGGCATTCTGCAGATACCTGGAGACAAGACAGTCAGGTGACAGTTTGGACCAGTGTTATGGAAAACATAAGACTCGTTTTAAAACTCGTTGTTCAGATGTGCTGCAACATGTACCTGAATGAAAGCATGTGTGAGGACTCCTCACGGGGAGGAGCTGGTGTGGCCATCCGCCTGCGCCTGAGCTGGCTGATGCAGCTGGTAGCCTCATTCCCTACCTATTGCTTGGATTGCCTAATACTGCAATTGCAAGCCTCTTTGATGAAAGGCAGGTTCATGTATCAGACTGCTGAGCATTAGGTATAGGGGATTAGATTTGCGGTGTAATCTTCCAGTAACATTCCTCTTGATCTGGAGACCGTGCTTTATAAAAGGACTCTTTTCTGTCTGACATTGTGGTGGCCTGCTAAGGGACAACTATCTTCCACCTTCATATGGAGATAGTAAGGCTGCTACTGACCTGATGTTCGTGAAGGTCACAGCTGCACCAGGCAAAATTAGTTCTGTGCAGGACAGTTAAGTAGATTGGATTTTCTCAGTTGTAGCTGATTTGCTTTCATCTGGGTTCCTCTTGCAAAACCATTTAAAGTCCATTCCCCTCTGCCCCCCACTGCCTGTCTATGGGAAAAGACTGAAAGGAGGAGATTCGTGCCTGGGCTCCAGTGCCGCTTCAAGCCCTATTCTCACATCTTTCCAGAGAAGTGTCCAGACAGGGGCTGGGCTAGGCTTTGCAGTCTGGAGCCTCAGTCTGTATTTCATCCCATCACAAATATTGTAGGGCCAGTAGGGATTGTCTTCCCCTATGCCAGTTGACTGTAGCTTTGCTCTGTCTTCTTTGGATGCAGGACCCCATAGGGACCTTTCTGCAGATTCCTGGCAATGTTGCTGCACACGTGGTGGGCCCCTTTCCAGTCCAGATTTTTTCTTCTTGTGGTCGAATGCTCCTGCAGGTTTTGGAGCCTAATGGAGCCAATTAATTGGGGTCAAAAGGCAGACAAGGCCTAATTGGGAAACAAAACTTCTGCTGAAGTCAGTCGAGTACTAGATTTGGCCAGTTAGGTCCAGCCACTGGGAAACATGTCAAGGTACCTGTCTGTACTGGCAAAACATGTTGTGTGCTTGTGCATGAGAAGACCATTCATTGTGAGCGTGGTAAGACACAAGAGGGGGGGTAATTTCCACCCAGACGCATTTTACTTCAATGGCTTTGCCAGCATGATGTAGTTACGGTGGAGCTTTGCCGGTTACCCTGGGTTGCAAAAGCAACCACTGATGGAAAAAGCCTCTTGTTTTGCATCCATCAGGTTTCACTTCGTTTCCTTGTGTGTTATGGTGAAACTTGAAGTCTGTAGCAACTGCTGCTAGTGAGTTTGGGAAGCCATAGTAGAGGCTATGGCAGCACCATATGGAAGGAGGGCTGTGTGATACTCGTGATGGACTGTGATCCCAGTTCAGCTCTGCAGTGCAAATGGGGAAAATTCATAGGGAGATTTGCTTGAGGGCCTAGGCAGGGCTGTGCAGCACATGATGGGGATATTTCCTTCTTCGCAAAGTCACCTTTAGCATGTGTCAAAAATTCATTCCACCTGGGACTATATGGAAAAAGGGGGTATGGCTATAACTGAAGCAGAAGAGAGGTGCTGTATGGTTTATTCCCTCATTTCCAAAAGTGTAGCTGATGCAGAGTTAAAAACAGATGAGCCTTAATTGCTTCCAGAGCTCTGTGTCTCTCCTCTCTGGTAGCAGAGCTGCACTGGAGCAGCGTCAGTAGCACCACAGGGTCCTGTGCAGCACGGTCTGTCATGCCTTGGGGAGCCAGGATGGCCACAGAGAGAAGGTCTGTCCCTTGGGCCCCTCCCATCACGCCAAATCAAGATTTTTTTTTATTCCATTTTCTTTTCTAAAAGCTTTGATAACTTTCCTTTTCCTGTACTGCACTGAAAACATGCAATGGCCCTGGTTTGTCTTTGGCATTTTCTATTACTTTTTTATGGCATCTCCCTTTATATTATGATAATATGTCCTGTCCTGGCTTACAGATGTAAATATTGCTTCAGGTTTTGGGTTTTTTAGTCACCTCACATTTGGGAAGGGTGCTAGTGGCTGTCAAGTGGTCAGCATGTACCATGTGAACGTGAAGTTGTTGGAAACATCGGCATCCTTCGCATCTGTACTTCAGAACCGTTCTGAGGCATAAGGATTTTAGGTTTTCCATTCAGACTGTATTATATTAGGGGTATGAAGTATTTGACAGTTCTTTTATATTTACTCTGTTAATGTCAAAATGTGTCACATCTGGTATTAATTAGTGGAAAATTATGGCTCTAATTTACCAATTTGATTGTCTGGGAAAATTGAAAAGAGTGTAACATAATAAATGAATGCCTATTAATCTTTTAAATTTGTCTGTTTACCACCAACTACTATCTGCTAAAATGGCCTGTTATGTGATGCTCTAAACAGCTTTTCCGAAGTACTGGTATTCATGGAGAGGAATTACTGCCTAGAAGGGCTGTGGCTGATGTGTTTCCGACTTGCTAAGGAGAGGATGGGGCCCAGAGGAGTATTGGGGCCAATGGTGGCTAAGACCAGCCTGAGGCAGGGTCTTCTCCAGGCTGTCCCCTCATCCGGGAGAGGAAGGAGGGTGCTATTTGGTAATAACCTCATGGGGATGACAGCATGTGGTCCCCATTCCCATGTGCATGCCAGTCCTATCACCTGCTGTCCCGGGTGTGGGGACAGAGGAGCAACCTCGCTGGGACGTGACCTTTGCTCTCCTTCCTTCCCTCCAGCCGGGGCTTTCTTCTCATGGGTTTTTTAGTCCATAGCACAGGCTATTACTGTTGATGCCCAACACAAAGAGGCATATTTGTCCACTGTAATTGTTTTAATCTTTATTAATGAATATTAATTATTTCCAACCAGGGCTCTCTAAAAGCCCTGATTTTCAACAGAGGAGCAGAGGCAAAAGGAGTCAGATTGTTATTCCTGGGGTTGCAAATGGAAAAATTTCTCTCTTGGGCAACATGTGGATGAAACCCAAACTACCAGTGCACCTCGACAAAGCACTGTCACTCTGTCCTGGCAGCACCAGCTGTAATGAGAAGGGTCACCACTGCCTTTCCAACCGACACGCCGGCAAAGCAAAGGAAGCTGGTGGCAGTACGCTGTTATTTGGGTAGAGTGTGTGCATGTTGACAAGACCAGCAGCTTTTCTATCAAAAGACACCCGTGTGTTTGTGAAAATACATTTTTGGAGGATCAAATACCAGGTGCTTATTTTAGTAGCAGAAAACCCTGAAATGTGCCAACTCTGGAGTAAGCTGATTCTGAAAACTGACATATTCTGTATGATTATTCCAGTATATGCCATCTGTCAGTGGCATATCCAAATATTTATATATTTTGATTATTGTAACTGTTACCAGGGTACTGAAGCTCATAAATTGTTTCATTTTCAGCAATCATTTTATTAGTCTTCAATGGTTTAACAATGATGTTTTGTTTATGCCCACTCAGGCACTGACACAGGAATCAGAGTCACAGCATGGCTATGCAGGTGACACCCTTCATTCAAAAAGCCAGGGGATGCCTGAGCTTGGGTCCCCTCTGGGTCTATGCCAGCTCCCACTCATTTCATCTCCTTGGGCTTCAGCCTGTGCTGTGCTTTCATTCAACTCCATCCCGCCTTGTCAAGTGACTGTGCTTAGATTGGCAAATGATATAATATGACTAATTATGTTTAATGCAGATAATGTCTTATAATCAAAATAAAGACTGGATTGCAAACAGATCCTTAAAGGGCACGAGGCACAGAATTGACACCATATTTATTACCAATAACATCACTGAAGTGCTAACAGCTGCTCAGCTCCAGCAAGTGCAGCCCCTTTGCAGAGTTTTCCAGAAGAAGGGCTAAGTGCATCGGAAGCACATTATTGCTGATAATAGTAATTAGTTCAGTAGAGCTGAAAATGTTTTGTAAAATATTATTATCATCCCAATTTTGCAACTCTGCAAACCCTGGCACAGAGAAACAGCCTCCTCAGCATGGAGGAGTCACTGTCAGCTGTGGGGATGGCCCTGGCCCCGGTGCAGGGCTCCTGCCCCTCTCTTTGGACCACGTTGCTCTCTCCAGCTCAGTTCAGGAGTGGAAGGGTTGTCCGCTCCGTATCTCTGCCTTTGTTTTCACAAGTGATGGCAAAGAGACTTCAGTAGATGGAGAAATGCAATGATGTGAAAGCAGATTTGGGTGTTACATTTTTGAAAAGCCATTGTTAAGCTAAAACGGGAAACCACAAGCTGTAAAGGTTGATGAAGCTCATCTGTAAGGGACTCTTATTTTGCTGTGTATATTTGTTTTCTCTTGCTTGCTAGAAGGATAAAGTGCAATTGAGGTTTCAGAGAGAGATGGCTGATTAATCTGTCTGCCAGGTACATATGGAAATAAATTAGCAAATGGGGCATCTGGGATTAAACTACTGCAGAGATGATAAATTATTGCCATCTTCCATGGCTGTATTACTGAAGCTTCACTGGTTCCCAGTACTCAGTTACTTGCTATTCACACGATATCACCATGGCTGTGGAATGGAAAGCCTTCTACATTTGAAACGATTTTCTATGATATGCTAGTTTGAGAACAGATCTGGCCAGATTTATAAAGGTATGCAGTATGCCCAGATTAAGTGTAAGTGAAGAGATTGGTTTCAGTTCTTCTGCTCTGCATGAAATTCTGCTGGTTTCTGAGGGCGGGAAAGCTTGGGAAGGGGAAAGACACGGACGTGCAAGAGGTTTTTTCACTTATCTGTGGTCACCCCCTACCCTTTATCCCAAATAGCAGAGAGTTATCTATGCTAGCACAAAGTTGTGAGGGCCTGGAAGTGAGCGTCCTCTGGCCTGAACCTCTGCCACACCCTCGGTTTGACCCAGATGTAGCTCCTGATTGCACAACTCCAGTTTATCTCCAAAATCAAGACCGAGATGAAACACCACAGGGGCTGGTGGTATTTGCATTGAATCCTGATACAGGCTTCTCAGCTGTGTCTCTGCTTCTGCTGCATTTTTCATGTCTATTTAAACTGAGATATAGCCGATGGGCTGGCAGCTGAGATGTACCAGTGATGCCTACAACAGGATGTGCAAGTGGAGAAAGTGTAACATCAGACACATGGTATGCTGCCTTTCTGAAGGAAGAAAGGGTCATACAGAATTTCTCTTCAAGGCTTCTGTGTTACAGTACTTAGCAAGATTATGGCTGTGTCCCCAGTGCTTGTTGGGAGCTCTCTGCGGATCATCTGGACTATAATTTTCTTTCCCATCCACATAGCTGGATTTCATTTCAAAAGAAACTGGGACAACTGCAGAGATGGTAGAAAAAATGGTAGCTGTACTTGCTAAGCCAGGAGAAGTTGCTTACCTACACTAAAATGTTCTATGATAGCACTGCAGACTAACAAAAGTTCATGTTATGGTTTCCTTGTTTCCTAAGGTCTTAACTTGGGCTCTTAACACTTGCTCTGGGACCGCTCTTCCCTAGAAAGGATTTGAGGGAATAAAGCAACTCTGTGAATGGTTGCAAAGAAGTTGAGGAAGGGGCAAATGTGAGCAGTGTTGGACACAGAGATAAATCAAAGATCAAGTTTTGCTTGACGTGCCTGGTGTTTAAAAGCTTGTATTTTAATTTGAAAGCGTATTGAAAGAGCAGCTCAACTTGTCCTAGGGCAGCACATAACTGCCATTGCTGTGGGAGTGGGGGAGCATTGCTGGGAAAGCTGCAGTTAGACTTTCACAGGGAGTCTGCAGGCGGGCACAAAGAGCTGGTGTCTCCACATCAACCTCCCTGGCCTTGAATGAGACTGCCAGTTCTCTCAAAATTTGTCCCAGCGCAGGGAGATTTGCTGGGGATGGATCCTACAGGCTGACCTTGGCATGCTGGGTGGAAATGTGCGGGATGGAATGTTTGTGGAACTGGGAGCTGCTGACACTGCTTGTCTTTCAGCTCCTGCTGGGGACACTGCTGAGTGGAAATGAGCCTGTCATGGACAGCTGTGGGTTGGGTCCACCATGTCTTCAGGCTTGGCAAGGTGGAAGAGCAAGGCTCGAGGGACAGTTACTGAGTGACTGTGTCCTCTGGTTTTCCTCTCTGAGTCACGCTGTGGTCCATAAGTCAAGCACAATTAGGATGTATGTGTTTGTAATTGAATGATATTAACACGAACAATGTGTTTTATTAGGAGATGCATGAGTGGATGCGGGGCTGTAAATCTGAGCTAGCGAGGTCTAACTCTGTTCAGATTAATCGAAACATAGAAATATTTACTAGAAATGGATTTATCTCCCAATGACTTTATTTGCAAATTTTGGTGAACATCAGCAGTTTGCTCATAATATAATCATGTCAAGCAGCAAGTGGGACTTACTGTCGTTCTTGGCCTTTCCCATGAAGTGTTTGGAGCGGAATGCAGAGTGAGTCAAAGGAAGCACAGGCTGAAGGATGAACAGATTGCAGCACAGTCATCTATTCTACTGCACACTTCCAGGGAAACCCCTGCAAATTAGATGTGTGGTTTTTAAATATACAGAGAAAAACAAAGAAATTACATTATGAATGAAAAATAAGATGGAAACATCTATTCCTGTCTCATAAACAGTTCAGGAATAACTTCCTCTAAAATATTCTGCTTTAAGCATGCATTTAATTTGTCCTCTGGGAGCAAAATAAAGTTACTAAGATAAAACATTCTAATAATGATTTATGTAAATATATTTGAACAAAGCAATGATGTAGTTGCCTATAGCAAATTGAAAATATATTTATGAGCTGCTTCTCTCTATATGAATACAATAGATGATAGGAGATGCTACATAAAGAAAACATAATTGTACATTCAAAATGGAGTCTGATGCCATGTTTAGTAACCAGGAAAGCCAGTTGAACAGATTGCTGAGTGTCTGATAAAATAATCTCCGGCTTGATTCTTCCTAGGCTATTTATAGGCTGTGTTTTATTTAGAATTTAGATATATGCCACAGCTGACCGTAACAATCATACCAGGGCCGTGTATGATAATACAAATTTCTTGCCTCACATTGCACATATGCAAAAATCTCAAGTTGATTTGCAAGCAGAAAATCAGGCTTCATGTCCTCAAAACACGGATGAAAAAAGAAAAAACAATTGTAGTCCCCAGCTGCTAGGGGTGTATGGGGCCAAATTGATCCTGTCTGTTGAAAGTTGTGGAGTTCTGCTAGGGATGACTTTGATCCCATGTGTCTAGCAAAGTGGAACCAATATGTCAATTTAAGACATCCTGCTACTTCTGTTGTTTTCCCAATAAAATGACATCATTCAAAGTGGCTTGAATTTCCCAAGTACCCAAGTCACAAACGTGATCAAGGGGGATATTTCAAAATTGTTCTGATTGTTGCTACGTTGATGTTAAAGCAGTGACCAACAAATTGGCTTTTTCGTCAATGAGGGCTTAAGCCTCGGATTTGCTGATATAAATGAGAATGCATCAGCCCTGGGCATGGAAGACCAAGGGCCATTTGAAACGTTTTAACAAAACACTGCAGGACAGAGAGCTGCTGCTGCTGCTTCAGGTAGCACAAAGCAAGTTTGGCTTGAAAAGCTTTTCTCAAATCAGGGATGAGAATGCCGTGTAGAAATAACAGGGTTTTTTACTGTATTTGCTTTGGTGTACTAAGGCATCTCTAGATACCTGGTGATGGGCTGAACCACAAAGTCTGCATAGAGCTTCAGTCATTTACACGTTTAAGAAACGTTTGAATCCCTTGCTTTGAAAAGGGCTGATTTTCTAGTCCACGGCAGCTACTGTCTTGGGGATATATGGCACTTGTAGAGTAAATTCAGGTGAGTACCATGTGAAGATATGAACATCTGGCTACTGTACAAGAGCTGAGAAGTCTACGTGTGCGAAATTGTGCCTGTGGGAATCCTAGAGGGATTCAAATAAAATAGTGCTCTGTCACCTGATCAGGCTTCAGGTGACATTTTTGCAGAGTTAAGTTCCTCCATATTTGTTCTGGACTAGCACTAAGTGCCCAGGGTAGGAAAGCTGTGGCTGCTGCTCAGGACTTCACTGGTGGCATCAGGATGGTCTATCCAGCACCAGACTGGCATATTAAAGGCACTAATGAACAGAAAGTAACCCTCTCTGGTCTTATGCTTGCAGACTGCTCTCTTGGACCCTTCATGCATATCTGACTGAGGCTAGGAAAATTATATAAATGCTGGCATGACCGACAAACCTTCAGGTGAGACTCTCTAACCTAGATGGTGTTTATTTCCAGTGATGCTATAATACATTGGACTGTATGAAAAAGAGAGCTTGATAAACACTGTTCCTTCGCATAGCAGACGAAATTTTACATAAAATTATCCTGGGAGATGATTGTAGAGGTTAAATTTTAACCGCAGACATGTATAATCAAATTACTTTGCACTCATGTGCTTTGTAAAAAGGATTTTGAATGGCTGTGAACATAGCTACTCTAGTCTCTGTTTCTAAAGCAGTGTAGGCACTGTTAGCCTAGAGTGAAGAGTTATAAAGATACAGTAGACTCGCCACACAAGCTGCAACTGGAAGACCATCTATTTTGCTCTATTTATTCCTTTGTGATCACTCTCTTCTGCCTGGAGCTTTCTCGTCTGCACACTCTGCATTACTTATGGACTGCCAGGCCAAGTCTCCAAAGACATCTGAGAAGGCCTGACAGGTTAACTTTTAAATCTTGATCAATGCTGGTTTTCCATGATCATGAAGTCATTTACTGAGACACCACATCTTCCTTCAGAAATGTGCAGAATTTGGTTAATTTAATAGCTCACCTATTTAATACACTGGGTTATAGCTAACACTTTCTATTACATGTAGTGAACTAAACTGGGACATCTGTCACTTGAGTGTGCTACATCTGCAAGGAGGGTTTTAGAAGGAGCTCTTGATCTGTCAGTGGCAACTGTAGCTCAGGCATCTTCAGCCAAGACAAAAGCTTTGTTTGCTTAACAGGATTGAATTTTCCTCAAAGAAGTAATTGAAACAATAGGAGAATCACCTAAACCTGTACTGAGCATTAGCAGATGAGCTGGTTTGAAATCGATCCATTTGGAAAGGAAATAATGTGCGGATTGGTCAAGGTAATGATGGTATTGGATGATAAAGTAGATGCAGGGGTGGAGAAAAGCTTGTGAGGGATATAGTGTCACCTAAAAGCTTTGCAGAAGTGCTTTTATTACCCTGAATCAGCTTGGCTTTTCACTGACACTTAGCTGTTTGCAAAAGAATTATACCTGCTTCTGAGATAAATATATCTCATGGTGAACTCTCAACCCCTCTTGTGCAGGTCCCTTCTGGGTAGCAGCCGTGTAGAATGAGATGCCTTCAATTTTCCTGAATGCAGAGTTAGACAAAATGGGGTGCAAAACTATGGTATGTAATTTTCTGGTGAGCCGAACGCTTCAGGAAGATTACAGTCATTATTGAATGTAATGAAACCTGACAAATCAGAGTTTCATAGGCCCACCTTGAGATTAGCGTGATCCATTAAACATGCTCTCTGTCTACTAAATGGCATTGTCCCTTTTCACCATAAGAACATGAGAAATCCTGAGGTAACTCTTGCTAACAGCTGATTGAAAGCACCCAATCAAGAGCTCTTTAAAGTAAGAGGAGAAATTATCCTGATTAACGTTATTTCCAAGAAGGTACTCTCTGAGTCGGCTGCAAATTGTATTAGAAGCATTTGGGTATTGCAGAGAAGACCACATTTGACACTGAAGTGGCCACAAAGTAATGTACGAAGTGGAGTGATCAAGGGAGAACATTTTGTTGATTGTGGTGGGTAAATTGAATTACTCTGTCGCATAGCTATTCAGAATATGTATGTTAAAGTGAATGATACTCAGTTCAAAAGAAGTGCAAGCAAATAGGAAGAGGGAAAAAAGCCCTTTTTCCAAATCCTCCCTGCCTTGTGATTTATATCTTGAGAATGTTTTCACAGGGAATAGCGATGCACGCTGGTCATTAATACCTTATCTATTATGCTAAGACATCCCAGTGATGTGAACGAAATCAATACAATAGTATTCCTTAAAATGATTGCTTTTTCCTTGACTGTGCATTAAAAGCAACCTTTAAATGAGCCATTAGCACTTGAGACCTGGTCACTGGCACTGACTGAGCTGACATGAGATGAAATTGTGAAGGGTCTGTGTGGTAGAGCTGGTGCAATCCTTCTGAACTGCACAACAGAGCCTTCAAACTGGGAATCAGTGAGTGCATGTGTAAGTCACCAGTATGAAATAGAGAGTCTTTATCCTGTGGAAAAGGTAGCATATGGATATACTCTGGACACTAAGACCACCTTAAACAGCTTTTAATAGGCATAGGCGAAAAAGAGAGTGCTGTGGCTGTAGGTGGACATAGTAGCATTCCAGCAACAGATGAGCTTCTCCCTCAGTAAATTGCCTAAAAATGCAAATCCCACATCTAAACCCACTAAATAGCATTTGTGCACAGGAGTCATACATCTGCAATTTAGTTTTGCATGTTCCATCTCTTGGTCTCACCCATCGCGCTTCTGATGTCCCAGCTTGGGAGGTGCTGCACACCGCTAGGCACAGTCTGCAACATCTTTCTGACACTGAAATGCAAGAATCTGGAATAATGGCAGGCATTAATAGATATTTCTGTAGTTCTGCATCAAAGATTCAAATGAAATTCTAAATGTCAAATTAAAAGAACCGTGTGACTACCATTTAATGCTAGGAGCTGCCCAGTCTGGTAGTGTCATCTCATTTCAAGACATCCTCAATGACTAAAACTGATCCAGAAGATTGTTTTGTGGTACTTTTCCATGATCACTTATTAAAATTGGCTTGGTTAGTGGTGATTTGTGTGATGTTTCAGTCAGAGAAAGGGGCACTAGTAGAGTGCCATCAAGGCATATAAAGAAGACTTGAAGCAAGAAACATTGAAAGGTTAGAAAGGAAAACAAGCGCTTAAAATACAAATAAGATTCCCATAATCTTACCTCTGCCTGGAAGAAGGAGTCTGTCAGCATGGCTGATGTGGTGCAGAGCAGAACATGGTGAACATGAACACAATCCCAGAGAAGTTCAGTTTACTACCCCCTAATCTAACTGCTTATGAGCAGTTATTTATGGTGCCCATCCCTGCAATATCGGAACTATAATTGACATTGTTGTTCAGGGCTGGCAGCTCATGTCTCCTATCGAGAGCAGATCTTTAAGGAAGTTCTCTGTAGCTTATACATAAAAATATTTACGATAGCTGCTTACATCTATCCTCTTCTGAAAGATAAAGCACTTGAGTGCACACTGAATGCCTGCTACCTACTCATCTCCCTGACATTCATTAAAAACTGAGAAGCCAAGTTTTCTAAGAGCTATTTAGATGTTTTGTGCTGTAACTTTCTCTAATAGATATATTCCTATTGATTGCAATGAAACACACAGAGTAGAACAGAACAGATCAATTGAAAAGTAAAGTTAAGACAGCGAATACACTTCTTTTCCACTTACCTTAATGGAAACAGTTACGGCTGGATCTATCCCAGGTGTAATGCCGCTGAAGTCAATGGAGTTGTACCAGCGATGAATTTGGCTCCTAGTGTTTTGTTTTGACCTTTTCAGAAGGTTGCTCTGCAGGAGTGAAACTATTAGATACAGCCAGCAATACCTTAAGTCAAAATATAGAAAAGGCAAAGCTAGAGTGCATAGCACCTTCTTCATTAAGGAAGAGGCCTGACTTTTATAGAGTGGGGGTGAAAGAATTGATTCCAGATAAGTGCTAAACTTCGTTTCAGGTTTCCCTGGTGAATAACAATCCCAAGTTGCCCTGAGACTTGGGCATCTCTGCGTTTATGCATGGCTGTCTGGAAGGAGCTATAGAGTCTTGCTGTATGTCTGTGCATCAGGATGATTTTGAGTTGGATGTCAGTTCCTGCAGATACACTATTTATCCACTCACCAACGATCCGTGTGAACCAACTGAACATACTAACAGTTCAGGTGTCCTGAAATTGTCCAGCAGTGCTCTGTGTGATGATCTTTATTAGCAGGTATTTTTGGATTTCAGTAGAGACAACACAGATTTTTCATGCACTGCGGTTGTGTCAGAAAGCAGGGAATACCACCATGACTTTGGAGTATTTTCAGCCTTGAGACATTCTGTTCTACACCTTTGGGTGTACTAACCCAGGCTAAGAGATAGCAGCATGTTTTACAGCAAATGACAGCAGTGCAACTGAGAATGGACTCTCAGTATTGGCACTGTCTCCCTCCTGCTTCGATGCCTTTTCATTCTCCATTGAAATTTCAATGGATTCTGAAAGCAGTAAGTGAACCATGCACGCTGGGGACAGAGGCTTTGCTAACAAGGAGGGAAACAGCCAGAAAAACTCCATTTTGTCCTCAGACAACTGGATTTGGAAGAGTGGCTCAAGTCCAGAGAGGTGTATCAGAAGTGTGCCGCAGGAGGTCCTGCAGTGGGGCAGGGCAAGGAGGAACAAACCCTCAGCACTGCCGCTGCTGTAGCAGGAGTTGCAGGAAGTGGTGCACAGTGATGCCCCACACCACTGCAACTCCTGGCCTGGAAGTGGTGCTGGAAAGGTGCTCCTGGGCTGGCTGGCTGTGTGCTCCTACCCCTTTTCTCACAGCTTCTTCCCTCTCTCTTTTTCCATGTCCAGGACTTGCCTGCCCTTTCCCTTCCCTCCTCCTGGCCTCCGCAGCAAAGCTCCTCCCCGACTGTGTTGAAGAAATTGTTGGCACCAACGTGATATTTGCAGACTGTCGGCCTGCTTGTGCAGGGTGCTGATGTCCTCAGCCCTAATGTGAGCAGTGGGCTTTTTGGGGTCAATGTCTGATCCTGCATTGCCTTGCTCAAATGGACCAGGGCCTCCCCTTGCCTTTAGCTACTTGTATAACAAATAACACTGATTTGCAACAACTCTTAGTTTTCCTGGTGGAAGCAGGAGGAGGCATTGGTCTAAAGGTTCCTTGAGTCACTCACACCTAGTTACCATCCTGTATGCGTAGGTGAGGTGAGAGTATTTTGACACTAACAACTCAGAATAAGATACAAGACTCTTCGTGTTAATGGAAAGCTTAATTTATAATATAACTCATTTACTTCCTTGCTAAATTTTGGGTTTTCTTTCAAAGTCAAATACAACCTCAAATTCTTCATTTGGCCTAATCCTTGCAGCTCATAATTCCTTTGCTGCCCCAGCAGACTTCTCAGACCAGGAGCCCATGTAGCAGTCTCCCAAGCATGGGCTTTCTTGCTTTTGTGGAGTCTATGGCACTGTGTTTACTAGTTTATTCTGAAGTGTTATCATAAATAATTAAAGCTAAATTGTGCTTGTTAAAGAAATGAGGAATGCACATTTAGATGCATTATCTATGCTTTAATTGCACTCATTTGTTGAGCCCTCTGCGTGAACGGAGGGCTGTGGGAGCTGCAGGATCCAGGCTGAAGTACTAGGCCCTCGCTAGTTTGCCCAAGAATTTTTAAAACACATTTTTTAGCATAGTAGTGAATGTCTTCCATGGCGGTGAGAAGATGATCCTGGAAGCAGGTGCCGTCCTTTTGCTACAGGCTTTAAAAATGTGGAGAAGCTCATAAATGGATGAAACCTTTTCAAAGGGAGTTTCTTACATCAGGCTGCTGTTCAGCATGGGCTGGACAAGCAGGTGAAGCCCACTGTCTCTTGCATTTACAGCCATGTTGGTTTGTGCTGAGTGCTTTGCAGTGCACGCGTGCCCCTGTTAGCCTCCCCAGGGCTCCCTAGTGTGTTCCCTGTGCTGCCTGCTGCACATGTGAATCCATGATTTTTTTTCATTTCTCCTACAATCTCCTCATGTTCTTTTAATCATAGAATCATATAGAATCATTAAGGTTGGAAAAGACCTCTAAGGACATCAAGTCCAACCTCAGCCCAGCACCACCATGCCTGCTAAACCATGTCTTGGAGTGCCACGTCTACACACTTTTTGAAAACCTCCAAGGATGGTGACTCCACCACTTCCCTGGGCAGCCTGTTCCAATGGTTCACTACTCTTTCAGTAAAGAAATAGTGCAACTTGACGCTATTTCCTGTGGTCCTATCACTTATTACTTGGGAGAAGAGACCAACGCCTGCCTCTCTAAAACCTCCTTTCAGGTAGCTGTAGAGAGCAGTAAGCTCTCCCCTTAGTCTCCTCCAGACTAAGCAGCCCCCATTCTCTCAGCTGCTCCTCATAAGACTTATGCTCCAGACCATTCACCAGTCCTTCTTGCTGTCATAACACATGCACACCAATGCATGACCCAATAGGTCCCAGTAAGTTGTTGCTATGCAGCTATAGGCACATGGGACCCCTCGGGGTTCACCGATCCGCAAGGTGTAGCATCCCTTTCAGAAAAGGATACAACTTCATCTTAAAACTGGTTTAAAAACTAATTGCTGCAGAGAGTCTCACAGCCATCCTGATTAGTGATTTAAGATTTCTGGACTCAGTAACTCCATCTTCATTAGGAAGATCTGTTTTTATAATAATTGTCTCTAAAGAGGACCTGGGGGATTATTAAGAGATGGCATTCATTATCAGTAAAAATACCATGAAGAAATTTCCTAGACAAATGTTGATGTTCTGGATGATGTTATTTTTTTCCAAAAGGAGACAGAATTTTATTTAAAAAGCATAATTATCTTAATTATTATCTTGAAAGTAAATTGGATTTTAGGCTTAGTCTGTGATTTAAGTCTTGGTCAGTGATTTTTAGGTGGTTGACACATGCAGAGCTGAGCAACTAGAAAGGCTAAGGCTGGTTATTTGGGGGTAGGAGAGGTGAGGGGAAAGTCCAAACAAAATCAATAGAAAAAAAGGATAAGGAGGAAAAGAAATAGTAGTGTCATTGGTAAGGAAAGGCTTTGGTAGGATGTGACATTTAGGAAGTAGGCTAAGTCAGAGAGAAGTGAACTCAGGCAGCAGAAACCAACTTTAGATCTTGAGAGCTCGTCATAGTTTAACCCCAGCTGGCAGCTCAGCCCCACACAGCCACCCGCTTGCTCCCCCCAGTGGGATGGAGGAGAGAATCAGAAGGGTAAAAGTGAGAAGCTTGTGGGTTGAGATAAAGACAGTTTAATAGGGAAAGCAAAAGCTGTGTGCACAAGCAAAGCAAAACAAGAAATTAATTAACTACTTCCCATCAGCAGGCAGGTGTTCAGCCATTCCCAGGAAAGCAGGGCTTCATCATGTGTAGCAGTTCCTTAGGAAGACAGATAACAACATTCTGAACATCCTCCCTTCCTTCTTCTTCCCCTAGCTTTACATGCCGAGCATGGTGCCATGTGGTGTGGAATATCCCTTTGGTCAGCTGGGGTCAGCTGTCCCAGTTGTTTCCCCTCCCACCTTTCTTGTGCACCCCCATCTCACTGGCAGGACAGGATGAGAAGCAGAAAAGACCTTGACTCTGTGTAAGCACTGCTAAGCAATGACAAAAACATCCCTTTGTTACCAACACTGTTTCCAGCACAAATCCAAAACATAGCCCCATAGTAGCTACTATGAAGAACATTTAACTCTAGCCCAGCCAAATCCAGCACAGGGCTGAATGCTGGAAGAATTTGGCTGAGGGAGAATAAAGGATTTCTGGGTTTGTTTTGTTGCTTGTTTGGTTGTTTGGGTTTTTTTTACCTGGGCTGTTACAAGAGAGGCTAGTAGCTAGAAGATCTGCTAGAAGACCGTGTGATGGCTCCAAAACTAGCAAGAGGACTCGCTGGTGGCAGGAGTGAGGCTGGTAGGTAGAGGTGTGGAATGGCTGCCCTGGCTTAGGAAGAGATGGGCAAAGCAAGATGATGAGCAAAAAGAACCAGTGACTGCTGGATTTCTGGAGGTTTTGTAACTTTATAGAAACCAGATTTTGTGCAGATCAAAAGCCAGAACAATGCACTGATACAAGGCAGCTGTAAGATCAGTCAGATGTCCTTCTCTGTGGTCACCAAAGGAACGTAGGTATTCCTAGATACGTCTCACAGCACCTAAAATGGGTATTATTGAAAGGCTTTTGTCTTTATAGAGGATGTAATTCTAGAGCAAAAGGGAATAAATGGATTTGCTGCTTTTTTTCTGTACCTCAACTTTGCCTTCTTGATGTTTATTTTGGTTATTGTGGCTTCTGATGCTTTTTTTTTCTTAAAAAGAGTGCCTGTGAATGGTCCAGACTCTCATGTCCGAGGCTGCAGAAAATAATATTTTAGTGAAAAGGAATGGGAAAGTGAATTTTCTCTGAGGAGATGAGTTTCTGAATGATTGTTTGTATCTGTATCTAGAAGAAAGGAAACGAAAATTTCTTGTGGCAGCTGAGAGATGGTCATGAGGAAAAGGAAGCCATTATTAATTAATCGTCAATTATTATTATTTTAATATTTATGTAGCACTGTGTGACTGGTGCCCCACAGGGAAAGAGGATCATCTCTCTGCTTGAGGAGCCTATGTTCTAAATTTAACCATGATGAGGACTGCTCATGGCAGATGATGTGTTTTCATCATTCTCTACTCTGCCTCAGCCTTTCAGTTGAATCCCATTTTAATTCCACATCCACAACAGAGGGGAGCCTGCGCTAAGCAGGAATAGCAAGATCAGAGTCTAGAAGAGCACAGTCAATGCAGTAAACAGAGAGGCAGGATTAGAAATCTAATCTCAGTGTTATATCTTGCAATCTTTACCCAGAATTGCAATAATGTAAATAAAACCTTTCCAAGAATAAAGAGTGCAGGATTTGGTGCCAGTTTGGAAAGACCTGCCGTTCCTGAACCCTCAGACTGGTGTCCAAGTAAAGGATGTTTTGTTTTTTGGTTTTCTATTCTAAAGTCTTTAAATTGGCACACTGAATGATGAGACCTGTTCTGCATGGGACTGGTGGCAGTAATACTGGGCTGTTTCTCATTCCGATGTTTGCCCTGACCTTGCCTTTTGATGTTGTTCCGTTCCTGTTTCTGTACTTTGAAGCACTTGTTTCTAGATGCTGTGCCTGTACCTGGTGCTACACTTGGCTGGCAGCAGTCAGCAGGGTGATGAACTCTGATGGATGTATTCTGATCAAACCCATGTATTTAGTTCCTAGTAATTAGCTGATACATCACAAGGCTATATTCTAAGGAGGTAGTTCCATGAAGTGTCAAACTGAACTCTTTGATTCGAAGAAAACAGTTATGGGGCAGCCCATTTGAAGTGCAGTACATTTGAAAGGGCATCTGAAAATATGTAATTCTGAGAGAAACCAACACTTATGCAAAGTACCTATCCTTGTCAAAGCATGGTGTAGTGGCTAGAACAGAAAATGGGAGTCAAACAGTCTAGAGGCTATTTTTGGCTCCAGCACATCTGTACTGAAGTAAAATTAATTGGAGCTAAATACAGAAGTCTCTCCTTATATAGATTTTTGATCCACTTTCGGCACTCTGTAACAGGGTTGTGCTATTTTGTTTTTCTAGGGGATGATCTAAGGGCATGGAATTTGATATATTTTGTATCAATGTATGCAAGATTTTTCTACAAGCTTCTGAGTTAGCATCAGACATATGACTATTGTGCTGTGAGGGATGAATCTGTAGAAATCTATAGCTATTGCCAGATGCCAGTCTTGATCAGAAATCTGTTGGCTTTACTGAAATTGTGCATAGGTATGTTCCCCTCTCAGCTGACCTATTTAAATAGAAGAAATACTGTATAACACTCTTACAGAAGTTTCTGGGCAGAAAATCCCTCTTCTGCCAATGTAGAAGCTCAGGACAAAAGATAAGTTTTCATTTATTAGTACATTTTCCTTTACTTAAATAAAAAAAATAATAATTCAAATATGCCTTCTGGTCTTTAAAACAGATTCTTTAAAAAACCCAAACCAATGCAATCTGTTGTCTCCAGGGGCATGCCTGTGTAGTGCTCTGTGAAGGTACCCTAATGCTGTCTGAAGTTATCCCAGTGAACTTCAGAGCTGCTCTGTGGAAGAAGTTCAGCCACCTGGACTGTGAGTTTATCTTTGTGCTGGTGTGGGGACACTGCTAATGGAACGTGGCTGTAGTTTGGCTGTCCCTGCACTATACTGTGCTGGGGGCAGCAGATTTATCCTTACAGATTATCACTTAAGAGGACATTGTGACTGGTCTTTGTTTCAACTAGCTTCCAGATCTCAATGATTGCTCATACATGCTCCCAGGAGTGGAGGTTTGCTAATAGTTAGAAGAGACATTCTACACATACAGGAAATGTACTCTGCAGAGACATGGTTTGACAGTGGTTTCATCTTCTGGACTGACGTGCACTTCCATCGCGCTGCATGTGCTCTCTCTCTCAGTCTGCACAGAGCTGGGCATGTCCCTTTTGGGGATCAGAACCTCCTAGGAATACCAGTATACCTCCAGTATTTGCAATGCATGTAATTCACAGAAAAAACTGTATAACAGGGTGTGTTACTATCTTGTCCATTTGAGTTAGAAATTAAAAGCAGAGCTATCAGAGGAAGATACCAGTATAGGTGTCTGTTTTACCATTTCCCGCTGGATGTGGAGCAGGACAGGCTCAGGACTAACAGCAGCCACAGATGGTTTGGCCATACTGGTCTGTGTAATGGCTGGGGGCCAAATATACCCAGGATCACACTCATTTCTGTGCAGGACGTTGCCCCTAAGCAAGACAAGCATCTTGTAAGATGAATATCCAGCTATTACTGCCCTCCCCTCTCACAGGCTTGCTGTGGCGGCAGTGAGAGACAGGCAAACCTTTAGGAAGGGCTTTAAGATGACACTTTTTAAAGTACCTGAAGGCTGTAGCAATACTAACTTCACTGAAAGTCAAAGTCAGTGAGACTTGGGCTCCTAAATCTTTCCACCACTTTTCTTACAAGTTACCATCAGTACTTGAAAATCTAATCTATGGGCTATGCCTCCATAGCACCATCCATCTGAGGATCTCTAATCAAAGCTGTAAATATCTATAAATCTGTAATATTTTAAGAATTCTCTATATTGACTTGAGTTTTGGGATGTTTACTGTACGAGTATATTGATTTAGGGTAATAGGAAAAATAACCCTGTCAGTAGTAAAAGCTGAAGGTAAATCACTGTTCCAGGAGCGTGGACTTGGGTCGGTGAGAGGCAGTGTGAGTCTAGAAGGTTCCTGCAGGCAAAGGCTGGAAGGTCACCATGAGTGACTTGTGTAACCAGTCCTTCCTTTAGTGCAGCAAGAGAGAGTCCAAAGGAGACTGGCTTAGAGGACAGCAGGGTCTCCTGGGCAGAACGAGTCAGCTGTCACCGTTTTACCATCGGGTGACACAAGATAGACGTGCCCACTCTTCTTTATCTGGCTGTTAAGTAACGGCTTTATGGGGACTGTCGTTATCACTGTCACAAGCCTCTGTCAGAAGTCTAGCGGAGTCCTTGCAGTTTGTTAGATAAATAGGGCTCATGCTACTTCTCAGGGCTGCCTCTCGCGTTGGGAGCAGCTGCAGGATTGCACCCTGGGAAAGAGGAAAATGTGATGCCTCAAACCCGAGGAAGGTGTGATCCGAACAGCAGAGGTGTCACTGACTGTAGCAGACTTCACCTATGTCCCATGCTTATGGAGGAAAATGTCCATAGGTTATTCCATCCAGCAGCTGGTATGGGTCTGTACCACTTTGCCGGAAACCATTCTGTAGACTGCAGGGATCTGTAGACCGCAGGCTGCCTGATGTGGATGTAACATTAGGCTTAGCCACAAGACATGGAGCAGTAGAATTTGTAACTGGAGTATGTTTTTTCTGGTCAAGTTCCTTGGGATATTAACTCACATTGTTCTACCTCAGTCTCTTGTCCTTGGGATTTATAAAGCAAAAGAGCTTTTTTTTTTGCCCTGTTAATTTCCTGAAGCACAGTGTATTGGTTTCTTGTTTTAAATAAAGCTCCTGCTCTATTTTTTGAATAACATAATGAGTGAAAAATTACTTTATCCATCCTAGTGGCAGGAGAGCAGTTTGTTACACTGCCAGCTCGAGGACCTGGATCAGAAACAAATTTGGGTTCCCAGAATCCGTGCCAGAAGAGCTGAGACATATTTTTGAGGTGATGTACTTGGACTCTAGGGGGAGATTGTTGACTGAACTGAGCTGCTTTCAAAAACATCCTGCCAGCTGAGCTGCAAAACGCTGCTGGTCTTTGCCTCAAAATGGACAGGTCTCCTGCCCTGCACTGTGCATGGTGGTTAGGAAATAATCCCAGGAGCTGTAAGTGCAGGTGAAGAATTCAGGATACTTTTGAGTGGAAATTAGGTTCCTGCATGTATGATCATCCTTATTTATCAGTTATTGTTATTACTGCATTGATGCACGCACAAGGAGGTTATGTTTAATGATGAGTGCTGGTTGTTGGAGGGGGGAGTTGCCCTTTTCACATGGGGCCAGAGCTGAAACTTGAGTAGAAGATGATGCAAGGCCATCGCTTCCCGTATCACCACCCTCGGCTCCATGCCACTCTTTGAACGCATTCTCTCCCTTCCGGATAGCTCTTCCACAACGCTCCATGGTCCTTTCTTATCTCCCAGACCATTTCCACCTCAGCCAGGCTCCTACGGTCTTAGGCAGGTGTCACGTGTCAGCCAGAGGTTGTGACTTGCACTGGAGCACCCCTGAGAAGTTTGATAACTCTGAAGCTGCAGTTTTTTAAAAGGACTGAATTTGCACAGGGCCTGATCCATTACAGCTCCTGTCTGTGTGAGGCAGCATCTTCCAGCTGCTCTTCTCTCCATGGATAAAGATATCGTCAACTGAAATGATCTGCTTCCACGTTTTGTATGGACATATTAAGTGCCTGGAAAAGCTCCAGATGCTTCAAGTGGAACTATAATGGGAAAACTACAGAGTGAAACTACAAGGGAAAGCATGTTACTAGGACCATTTTATTGAAAAAGAACATCCTTTTCTCCCATATGGGTAGACACAACATTGATAATTATGACTGTATGATTAGGTGGTCATTGATAGGTATGCTTATGAATGATGTTTTATTGTTCATGTGTACCTCAGTACAAGTAATACCTTGTACTCAGGTGTATTAGTGGCACTGTCTGAGCAGGAAAAAGGCACCTTTGGGTGCTTGACAACTAAAATCCCAGTCTTGAAGAGACTTGAGCAAATACTTGCCATGGTGCGCATGTACACACGCACCTCCCTGCACACATGTGCTTGTTCACTCACAGAGATTAGGTGCTCAACAGAGGCTGTTCTGCACGTCTGGGGGTGTTTGTAGATGCCAAGTCAGAGTGTACAGGTGTGTTAGGAGAGCCAGCAAAAAATCCAGTAAAAATATGCTGTTCTTCTCCAAATCCCGTGGTGCACACCTAAGTGGCCAGTTTGCCTTGTTGTCCTCTTGTTTCCCTGTTGTCTCTTGAACTTGGCTGATAAGCATTTGAGGTGGGTTGACCCTGGCTGGACACCAGATACCCACCAAGCCACTCTATCATCCCCTCCTCAACTGGACAGGGAAGAGAAAATAAAACAAAAAGCTCATGGGTTGAAATAAGGACTGGGAGACATCACTTAGCAATTACAGTCATGGGCAAACCAGACTCAACTCAGGAAAATTAATTTAATTTATTATAAATCAAATCAGAATAAGGTAATGAGAAATAAAAACCAAATCCTAAAACACTTTCTCCCCACGCCTCTCTTCTTCCCCTTCCCCCCCTCCTTCTTCATTGACCTTGGTGTCTGCAGTGTTTTTTCACACATATTCTCATTCCTCTCCCAGCTACTGTTCCCCAGGAGGTTCCCCCCCGCTCCTTCTGAAATATGCTATTACAGATATGCTGTCACCATTGCTGGTTGGCTTGACTTTGGCCAGCAGCGGATCTGTCTTGGAGTTGGCTAGCATCAGCTCCATCAGATATAGAGGAAGCTTCTAGCAGTTTCTCATAGAAGCCACCCCTGCAGCCCACTCACTACCAAAACCTTACCACGCAATCCCAATACAGAATTTTTAAGCAGAGACTGTTGCTCTGCCTTTGCTTGCTCAGTTCCTAACATCATAGGCTCTTGGTCCATAGCTGGGGAACCTATGCCAGGATTACTTTCCCAGAGAAGTCTGTGTGACAGGGACCCTTCCCTGTGCTGGATTTCTGAGGAGTCTCCAAGCTGAGACTGTCTTTAGGGCCACTTCATATGTCAGTGTAGCATGTCTCTGGCTCCCTAAATCTGATGAGTGTGTGAGAATCCAGAGTGATCCACAGCTGTATACAAGGAGTGTGTGAGACCAGCACTGTGGCAGAAGAGCAAGTGATAAGTTCCTGATGACAGTGCTTGTTCAAGTCCATTTGTTTTTCCTTCTCCATTACTGCTATAGTTTAGACAATAGGCAGACATAAGTAAAAGTGAGAGTAATAAATGTATTCTGCTCTGGCTTTACCTGGCCAGCCCGGAGGGACTTTTTCACTCTGTGAAGTTGCTCTCTACTACTGATTACCTTGTAACTACTGGAGCTAACACAGACCTCTCTGTTAAGCCAAGGTGGCCTTCCTTCCCGCCGATTCATTTTATGGCACGCGGTGATATGCTGCTCTTGCGCTGCCAAGATTTCCTTCTTGAGGAACATCCAGCCCTCTTGGGCTCCTTTGTCATTTAGATCTGTCCCCCACTGGATTTTATCAAGCAGTCTTCTAAACAGTTTGAAGTCTGCCCTCTGGAAGTCCAAGGTGGCAGTTCTGCTGACCTCTCTTCTTACTCCTCCAAGAACTGAGAATTCTATCATCTCGTGATCACTGAGCCCCAGGCGTCCTCTGTATTCTGCTATTCTATGTATTCTGCAGGAATATTCTGGAGGAGTTGCAGAAGTAGCTTTCCAGTAGAGGTAACGGTTTGCATGGCTTTGGATTGGGCTAAGTTTGCCCTGGTAGCCAGCATGATCCAGCTGCCTTCACCTCAGCGACGTCAGTTGGCCCCAGAGTGGTGGTAGGAATTACTTGGTTGGCCAGTGATGGCTGTACACCCTACCCATGGCATGGCAGTCGGGCGAATTTGATGAGAACCGTGTCTCAAGACCTCCCAGGTGACCTCTTAGGTAATTTCCATCCATGACACCCTCAACAAGAGTAGTGGCATTGACCAGTCAAGAGATTCTTTGGCAAATGCATCAAGTGCTGGCTTTGTTGCACGCAGTTAAAAGTGGTGCCATCAGCTTGTTTGCCCATCCTCCCCCAGATTTGGCATTCTTCTGATTTTGCAGCCAACTGTAGATTGTTTTTATTTGGACCAAATTTTGCTTTGGGGTAAAACTGACATCACTGGGCCTCATTAGGAAAATGAGGAGCAGGGTGTGGGGAGCCAGCTGCAGGAAGCTTCTCCCGTTTCCCACCACTGAACTGGAAGGTGAACTCCGCTCACCAGACAGGTTAGTGGGGTCCAGCATTTGACGGGATTTCAAAGCAGCCCTTTGCCAACACCCTTCGGCTATGAGAGGCTCAGGAATCTTGTCAGGTGGAGAGCTTTTGATAAGTTAAGACTTGCATGCTATGTGGTGTAGGCTGCTCCGCTGCCGTCTTGGTGTTTGTCAGGGGATTTGGGCTTTTTTTAATCATCATTTTAAAGAGCAGTACAACAGCAGGGCAACAGGGTTTCTGTGTGTCTCTGGTACATTCAGAATCAGATGAATGAAGACTAATCACATTGTTATTGGTAGGTGGTAAAGTCCTTTTCTTCACACAGTGCAGAAGTTCTTACTCTGCCTAGTTACAATGTTTCCAGCTTGGAAGAAAGAGAGTGATTAGGGAAAATTGCAATAATTATTTCATTTGCAAACTTTGCTAGCCCTTTTTTTTCTCGCGTATAGATATGACTATATTGTTGCCTTATGTCTCCCACACTTTACCTTTTTTTTATTTCTTACACTGTGACTGGACTTTAGCTATGTAATTCCTGGCTTTCCCTTTTATCTGGTTGTTTCTGACCTTTGGAGTTGGGTTGTGTAACCAGAGGTGCAAGTACCGTTTTTCCACTGAGGCTCAGACACAAGTCATGTAAGACAGGGTCTTTAATGCCACTTTGTAATTGCTAGTTCAACATGTAACTGGTTACTAAAGTTAACCTGTAAATATTGTGAGCTATTTATCTTCCAAAGCAAAGTACTGTTTGAAGAGAGCCAGTGCCTGTTCCAGCCACCCCAGCAGCAAAACCCACCACTCCTGCTTCTAATATTGATCTATAACCTGTCTCTTATTTCACATTAAACAGGATAACAAAAGTATTCTTAGAAGTGGTTTGTTTCTAAACATATCAGAAGCTTGTTAGGTCCAGCACCTAAACAATAAGAGTGTGTTTTGTAAAGTCCTCTGTTTTCATTTTGGCACAAATCATGGATGTTCACAGAAGTATCAATAAGCACAGGCTCTGAAGACAGGCTGCTTCTCAGTAAACACACGCATGCCATTGTCTTCTTACCTCTTTAGACCTGGACTTCATTTTGAGGTCAGACTTTAATTTCTGAAGAATGTAATTTTACGCTATTTATAACGCTTCATGACTACCTGCAACTACTAATGAAAAAGACTTGGCAGTGGAGAAATAAATATGTAGCAATTGCAGCTGCTTTAACTCTACTAGAAGCTGTAAAAAAGAAAGCCTGAACATCTGAGAACATTAAACAAGGGGGCAGAAGCAAGTGAAGTATCTGTTTGATTGCAAAGAAAGTTTTACAGGCATAAACTGACAACACAGGAGGCTCTGGATCCCTGTATTTAAAGTTTACTTTGCTGTTGTTTTGAGTGGGGGCAGTGTTATAGTGAATAATTTATAGGCAGCATGAATGAGCTCATTAGTTACCTTTTCAGAGCTTAAATGAGGTTTCCGGTGTCATTACATGGATCTTCTGTTCAGCTGCATGGCAAATGGACAGCTGGGCAGCTGACTGGCTTATGGCAGGACAGCCTGTCTCCTTGTAGCCTTGACTGGCCTTTGACTTCTGCTGAAACCATCACTCTGCTGCCCAGTGCAGGTCCAGTAACCTGCAGGGGTTTCTCCAGTGACAGCTTTTTTATGTTTTTGGTTATATGTGATGTTTGATTTGATATTGTGTTGTTTTCATGTTGTATTTCTTGTTTCCACCGTGGGAAAAAATACTGAAGATTATGTGACAAGTGATGTGGAATAAATAAACTAGCAATAAAAATGACTTTTTTCCTCAAATGTACTTCAAAATTTTGTTATAGGCATGTCCTTGAAATGCTTATGGAAGTGCTAAACTGTATTGCTAAACTGAAATGTGGAGGAGCCATAACTATCAATGTTTACAGGACTGCAGATTTAAAGAAAAGAAAATCCTGAGGTTATTTCCTAGTGGCTGCTGAGGCCCTCTCCATCCTTGTGGCATCCTTGTGAGAAACATGTGGAATGAGAAATTTGCCTGCAAAATATCTGTGAGGCATCAGATGCGCTATCCCTCCCAGATGACTGCAGCTGTTAACTGAGCTTACCTGTTGCCAAAAACACCAGAGCAGTGCCAAAAGACCCGGCATAAATTAAAGCCCTGGTGGATAAATCAGCCTGTAATGATACTGAACTTCTGTCACCACAGAGAGGCCAAAAGCTACTCTCAGGGAAACCCACCTCACCTATGGATGTGTCAGCCATAGCTGGTAACAGAACTTGTTGCTGGGATGTGGGTACTTTAGCTGTGCCTTTTTTCTATGCCTCCTTCCTTCCTGCCTTCCTTCCCTCCGTCCCTCCATCCCTCCCTGCCTCCCTTCCTTCCTTTCGCTTACCTGCTCACCTGGTGACTGCTCTCCAATTCAGCTGTGGAGCCCACCTCATCAGTGGCTGGGGAGGGGAGTACAGGATAGCGCAGAAGCTTTCTGCAGATGCTACTGACTCTTTAGTCCTTCCACTGCAATTTCTCATTGCTTTCCATTTCTTGCTCTGTGATGCATTTGGTAGGCTGGTATGTAGTACTGAAAACACACCAAGGACACAATTCTACTTAATCATTTTATGACACTTCTCTTGTTTCCCAAAACCTGCATCTTCTCAGCATCCTTTGTAGACACAACTGTAGGTCAGCTGTGCTTGTGCTTCATCACTGCATCGCCTCACACAGGCTCTCGTAGCAGTCTCTGCATTGCTGCAGTCTGGGAATCTGGACCCCCATCTCACAGGATTTCCTCCAGGAATAGTGTTCAAGAAACGTACAGGAAGAGTAGTGCTGAGTAGAGGAAAGCACCCTGGATTATCCTGTGCTACAGAGAGCTAGAAATCAAGCTGGGACTGAGTACAATCATGGTGAGCCACCTGGCACAAGCAAATGGTCAGGGCCTGCTACCTCACAGCTCTAATGACAGCAAATTGTGTTTAGTATCAGTTCCCGAGATGCTCAGTTGATGAGATGGGAACATAAACTTCACTATCTGTGAGGTCTTATTGCAACTTAATTTTGGTTGCATGGATAAACAAATAAAGGACAAACTCCTGAAGTCTTTGATGACATGAACAGCTTGTATTCATGAAAGCTGAGGCAGGTTTGAGATATTGTCCAGAAAGAATTTTGTCTTAGTTTTAGAAACTCAATTTGGTGAAATAGTCTAGGCACTTTATAAAAAGAACATGGTCCTCCATTATTGTTTTCCCTAAAACTTGTGATCTTTACTTCTATGCAGTGTTGGTTGCTGCTTTTCCTCCACCTTGCTTTTAAGAACAAAAATACAGTTGATATCTGGTTCTGCTGATTACTTTTAAGCTTGACTGCAGCTACCAAATGGTGGATACTAATGTTGAGATAACTTGGGACCTCATGTTGTGGCATTACACATATACAACAGATAGCAGAGTCCAGGCACCAAGCCCCAGAAAATAGTTCTTTCTTTTTTCAGCCTCTTCAAACACTGCAACAGTACCAGAAATACTGAATTGTATTGTAATTAATGTACCAGCCGAGTTAGCTTAGGGGTGATTCCAGACCAATAGAGCTATTATAGCAGCAGACTCCAGTAAAGATATGTTTATCCCAGGAACATTTTGCTTCCCACTGGCTGAGCTACTAAAATAAGCTGCACTGGCAGAATCTTCTCTTTACCAGTGTAAGTTAGTTTTGTGCTTAATGTGCTAGTATGTTGGTGTAATTACATTGGGAAAGAACCTCTTATATGGACTTGTTTTAATAAATGTATGTAGGACAAACTGGCATGCATGATACTCTCCTCCCACTGCACTCATGTACAGAAACACACTTGCTAGGAGCTTGTCAGCTGTGTGTAATTTTAGCACCAAGTATACTCGTTTTCTTTGAAGCTGCAAGCAAGTGTTACTACGGTAACGTCGTAAATGTGCATACGTTATTTTATAAAGGAACTATTTCATAAAAAATCTGGATTTTATTGTAAGAAATTCATTATATTTTAGTCTGTGAAACAGAAATGCTGTAGATACTTGTGTTTGCTCGCGCTTCTGACATAGCTTCCTATCGCTGCTCCTTTTCTCACTGATTCACTCTGTTTCTGTTGGGTTTCACCAGCTGGGGTAAACGAGAACTTGAAGAATAATTAAATGAAACATTGGGAAATGCTCTGTAAATCTGATTCCATGGTCTCAAGTGAGTAAGTAAGATAGATCTCCTATCAGTAAGCTGGAGCAAGCCAGGCATTCATTCTGTGTGCAGCTTGTGTCTTTCACTAGTGCTTGGGGTGGGAGAAGAAAGAAAGGTGCATGCTTCATGGGGCAGGAAGGCAGGGTATGGATGTGCTCGCAGCAGCTGCGAGGCAAGAGCAGCTCGTTTTCACAGTAGTGAGGCACTGTTTGTCAGACAGTTAATTGTGTTACCTCTGTACAAGGCAGAGACTCTGGCTATTTAGGTGGGAATTCACAGCTATGGCCATTTCTCTGCCCCAAAAGTGGGCATAGTGTAAATAACAAAACCAGGCTGTGGTTAAAAATAAAGAAGTGCTGATACTGCAGGTTCTGTATGAGGGACTGGAGAAGAACGCTGGGAACAGGAGTTGTGAAAGAGGAAGGGAGCAAACCCATGTTGTAGTCATGATTTACTTTTTAATAGTGCCCAAAAGTGTTCAGTGTGCTTCTGCTCCATACAAATAGCCATTACCTCAGAGAAACCAGAAATTTAGAGGTGGCAAGACTGATGGGAGACACCATTCATTTTGCATGGAGGAAGAAAGGGAACAAAATGAAATGGCCAGTGTACAGTGTCAGTGCCTGAGATGTGTCCCACTATGAGGATCTGACCGCGGATCAGAAAGGGGCAGCAGACTTGTCCATCTCTGTCTTTGAAAAGTACTTTGTGCATCAGGACCCTTGCAGAATTAGGACGATTTTGGGTACAGCTTTATGTCAAATTATAAATCCTAATGAGCAAGTTTAGTTGGCAAACTTGCAGCAGACCTCAGGGAAGAAATTTGACTCTGATGTAGAGAACAAACATTAACAAGGATGCCTGTCAATGAGGACATTATAATTGGAGATCAGGTTATGAAGGGGGGCTTAAAGGTAAGGATAAGAAGTAGAGGTCTGCTGAATGGTGAGACTCGTGAGGTCAGGGGGCAGAAAGTAGAAATATTTAGCAAGGTCATGTGGCATGATCATAATACTAGCAAAGGAAGATGTTCCCGGCAGAGAAGGAGATGGAGGGGGAAGATGAGCTTTGGAGGACTGACAAAGAGCCCATGACCTTTGCTGTGCTTGTTTTGCAACTATGACTTGTAGGAGGTTATCAGGAATTCCAATCTAGTGGAGGATAAGAGATAAAAGTTTTGGGAGATGGCTGGAGATCCTCATTAAATAAGATACTGCAACATCTGCAGTTGGTATTCTGGAATCTGAGTGGAAGGATTAGACTGGTGTATATTAGCCCGCAAGGCTAAAGTGCAGCTCTGCACTGTTGGTGCTTCTAATCAGCCTTTGGACAAACACTTTGGTCTTGATGTACAAACAGTTTTCATCTGTCGGCATTGCAAATCTTTTGCTAATTGAGTTAGTATTATTCCTGTCTCAGAAATGGGGAAATCGACACCCTAATAAATTTGGTGGCTTGCCTAAGATTATGGTAAGTTACTCGATGGCCATATGTTGGATGCTGCTGTAGTCTCTAAACCAGCAGTTAATGATCTTTCACTGGTATCACACGAAACTATTAATCTTTCTTAAACAAAAAAGTTGTATTAAGTGTTCCAGCAGTGAGTCAGAAGCAGCTAGGGGACAGTCCTCTCAAGAGGCATGAAAAGTGTTTCTTTACCTTGCTGCTGGTGTTGTACTGCCCTGCAAGTCAGCAGCTGTGGTTGCTGTTGAGCTCTGGGGTAAGTGGGAGCCATCGAGAGGTGAGGAGCCCCATGTGACCCCTCTGACCTGGCATGCAGTCTGTCTCTTTCTGCTCTCCTAGGCTTCTGTGTCACCTGCTGCTGGCCCCTGCACTGGATCACACCGGCTTTGCTGTCTACATGGCAAATGTCTCACAGTGGTCCTTCACTGTAATCCTTATTGTGCGCTCTGGGGAAGTTCCTACCTCTGAAACTAAGCTTACTCCACCAATATTGGTGAGGAATTTTGCCACTAATTTTGAGTGGAACTGAGCTGTGTACCTGAATCAGATTCATACATAATATATTCAAGGTGTAATATTCTTTGTATACTACACTGCACCTCACAAGGCTTCCCTCTTCTCACTCCAGAAATACTTCTCATTAGCTGAATTGTTCTTGGTATTCTGTCCTAAGACACTTGATATTTACAAACGATGATAAATGCAATAAATCTCCTTGCTTGCTGATAAAGAGACATGTTGATTCCCTCAGGAAAATGTCTGAAGCTTTTGGAGTAAATTCAGGTGGGTGGAGTTCTTGGACTTGGTCATTCAGTTTGGGTTTCAAACCAAATGGTCATGAGATAAGAACTGTGTAAACTAATGGTCTGGTGACTGTTGGGAGTTAGGGCTGGTGGAGTCACAAGAAAGTTTACCAGTCAGTAACGATGAGATGATACTCTGCTGCCTGATAGGTTTTCTTCCCATTCTTCAATTCAGCTGCTGACTTGTCTTCTTGAAAATATGCAGGAATGTGAAATAGCACTTCACTGGTTAGGAGAGGGAAAGCTATTGGCAAAAGAAGGTCTTAGTGAAGTATGACAGGAATTTCTAGTTTGAGACAATCAACAAAATGCTTTTCAGCCCTGCACTTTGAGAACAAGGTAGTTGCTGCTTTCTTATCTAAAAATGTGGGGTTCGCAACAGTCAGAGGCATTAAAAGAGGTAGCCCATGCCTTGGAAAGTGACTAAGTATGGAGAGAGACATCCAGGAGGATACTGTGGTGATCCTGGTTATGCAGGATAATATTGGCTGTGTGGGCCAGCAAAGAATCCCTGCAAGGTCTTGAGACAGCTGTCCTCTAACGTCTCTAAAGAAAATGGCTAAAATGCTTTTCTTCTTGGCTTAGGGATAATTTCTGTGTCCAAGGTTGCTTGGAGAGGATCTACCAATATGCCCGTATTTCTAACTTGTATTATGTTCTTTATACATTTCTGCAGCATACCTTTTCTATACTGAAAGGAAAGTTAATGGTGAAGTATGCTAAGTCTGCAAGCCTTGTTTACCTAGAGTGGAAAATCCTTGATTTTTGTGGATCAGTTGTGGAACAGTTTCATGTACTTGTTTTGCAGGTGGACAGCATAATACCTTAATTCTGTGCTGTGACTCATGGAAGCTGCTTGAGGTCAAGCACGTTGCACAAGGGAGGCTGTACATCTAAATACTGCTGTCTAGACCAGGCAGCTTCTTTTTTGTTTTTCAATCAATCCCTCCAATTAACTGATGGTAAGGGTTTTTATACTCAAATTAGTACTGGTTATGTCACGGTATATTAGCAGGGGAGAAAATGCACCATTCTTCCTAATTAAAGAAGACCATGAAGATGATCAGAGGGCTGGAGCACCTCCCATATGAGAACAGGCTGAGAGAGTTGGGATTGTTCAGCCTGGAGAAGAGAAGGCTACAGGGAGACCTTACAGCAGCCTTCCAGTACCTAAAGGGGGGCTGCAAGAAAGCTGGGCATGAGTTCTTTATCAGGGAGCACAAGGAAGGGACAAAGGGGAATCATTTTAAGATGAAAGAGTGGAGATTTAGATTAGGCATTAGGAAGAAATATTTTACTGTGAGGATGCTTAGGCACTGGAACAGGTTGCCCAGAGAAGTCGTGGATGCCCCATCCCTGGAGGTGTTCAAAGCCAGGTTGGAGCAACCTGACCTACTCGAAGGTGCCCCTGCCCATGGCAAGGGAGTTGTAACTGAATGATCTTTAAGGTCCCTTCCAACCCAAACCATTCCTGCCCTGCAGGACCTGGATCCTCCACAGACTGGAAGCGTGGATGGGTTTGATACCGGCTAGCGGGTTCCCTTAGTACTGGAACTCCTGCTCCGAGCCATGTGTCGGTACTGGGCTTGCAGGCTTTCCCTCGGTAGGAACTGTTTGCTTGCTGGGAGATGCACAGGATGGAGCTTGGTGTTTTGATGTGGAAAGATGTCTCCTGGGCTCTCCGAGAGCAGGGAGGGAGAAGCAGGGTTCTGGCATGTTGTTCTTTGGACTTGTGATGCGGGTGAGACCTTCAGAGGCAACCATGCAGCTCTGATCAGACGAGTTTTGGGCACCGTGGTATGGAAAGGGTATCGAACTCCTGGAGTGTCCATAGGAGGCCACAAAGCTGGTGAAGGGTCTGAAGGGGAAGCTGTATGAGGAGCAGCTGAGGTCACTTGGTCTTTTCAGCCTGGAGGAGACTGAGGGGGCACCTCATAGACATTTATTGCTTCCTCACAAGGGGAAGAGGAGCAGGTGCTGAGCTCTTCTTTCTGGTGACCACGGACAGGACGCGATGAAATGGCTGAAAGATGTGCCAGGGAGGTTTAGGTTGGACATTAGGAAAAGGTTCTTTTACCCAGAAGGTGGTGGAGCACTGGAACAGCTCCCCAGGGAAGCAGTCAGGGCACCAAGCCTGACAATATTCAAGAAGCATTTGGACAATGCCCTCAACACACGGTGTCAATGTTGGGGTTGTCCTGCACGGACAGGAGTTGGACTCGATGATCCTTGCGGGTCCCTTCCAGCTCAGGTCATTCTGGTGACTCTGTGATCCTGAGCCAGGCTGGATCCGGCCGGGCCGCGCACAGCCGCGCCGCCGCTGCTGGGCCCCGGCAGCGCTGCCGCCTCTCCCCGCACCGGAGGCTGCTCCGGGCGCTTCCCGTCGGCCTCCCCGCCACCGGCCCGGCGCGACACCGCGCCGCTCCTCGCCCGTCCCAAAGGCAACCGCGTGCCGGGCGTCCCCCGGGGGCCCCGTCCGGGCGGCGGGCGATGGGTGCCCCGGAGGCACAGCGGTGCCGGGGTCCCCGTGGAAGTCCCGTTCGAGCCGTAGGTGCCTCGGACAGCGGCGGGCCCTGGGGTCACTACTCTGCCAGGGTCCCCGAACTGCCGTAGTCCCCGCGCCGCCTTCCCCCTCTCCCCCCCCCCCCCCCCCCCGCCCCAGCGGCCGCCTCCCTCCGATCCGCGGCTTCTCCCGTCTCAGCTGGCCCAGCCCACGTTTTCGCTCTCTCCCCTCCCTCCCTGGTCATGTGTCGCTTTTTTTTGTTTGCAGTGGAAACAATTTCTGGCTGGCGGCTGCCGGCGCGGACCGCTGCCCGCGGGGAGCGGGGGCCCCATGCAGGCGGGGAGCGCCCCGCGCCGGGACCCCGGCGGCGATCGGGCTGGGCCGCGGGGCGCGTCATGCGCCGCTCCCCCAGCTGAAACTTTGCGCCGCAGCCACGGAGGGACCGCGGTGAAGCCGCCGCGCCCCTTCCCCCCGCCAGGTGAGTTGCTCCTGCTGCTGCTGTGAGGTGTTGCGCCGGGCGCCGGTTTGGCTCGGCTTGACTCGGCTCAGCGCGGCTCAGTTTGGCGCGGCTAGGCTCAGCGCAGCGCAGCTGGGCTGGGTTCAGCTCGGCTCAGCACGGCGCGGCTCGGCTGGGCTCGGCTCAGCACAGCGCGGCGCAGCTTGGCACGGCAGGGCTCAGCTGAACTCGGCGCGGCTCGGCTTGGCGCGGCGCGACCCCGCAGCACAACTTGGCCGGGAGTTACTGGTGCGCTGGGTCCCCGCTGAGCCGAGCCCAGAGCTGCCTCCCGCGCGCGGGGTCCCGCCGGGAGCTGCTGGGGCTGGGAGTCCGGGACGCGCAGAGCGGAGAGGGCTGGCGGGGAGCGGCCACCCCGGCGGGCGGCGGGGCCGGTGACATCTGGCCGGCATTGGAGCCGCGCGCGCCGACCGCCCCGCCGAGCAGCCTCGGTCGCCTGGCAACGCCATTGATTGGCTGTGGCGGCGGCCAATGGGAGCTCGTGTACCCCCCCACCCCCCCGGGCGAGGAGGGCGGCGGGAGCGGGCGGGGCGGGCACGGAACCCCCCCCGGGCGTTGCGGGCCGGGCACCCGCGCCTGGCGGTGTTCGCCCGGGTGCGGGCTCCGGCGTGACCGGCGCTGCTTTGTCTGGCGCCAGGGGCCGCGTTAACACCCCGTCAGCCCCCTTCGCACATACCCCCAGGAGCAGCCCCCGTCGCCCCGCTGGGAGCCGGGCTCCGGCCGCCCCCCCCACCAGCTGCTGACTGGAGAGTGGGGAAAGAAAAGGGGAAAAAGGAATGGAGTGGTACGGCCCTTGGGGAGAGTACTGGCAAAAAAGCAAATTAAACAGAAAGAGAGCAACGTGTTGTCATAGCAACAGTGCAATTAAATTACTTTACTGTCAGCCATCATATCATTTTCCTGTTGGGAAGCTCATGGGACGAAACTTCCATTTGGAGTCAAAGTTGAGTGGGCTAGAGATGCCAGTGCCCCGGCAATGCTCGTGTTTGCCTTTGCATTGTGCTGGACACTGTTCTGAAAGCTAGGAAGTGGGACATACGCAAGTTTGGCCTCCTGGTGTTTATATGTGCCTCGGTATTTTTTCCTCTTCGAGATAACCATGTAAAACCACATGTGTTTGCTCAGCTTCATGGTGACAGTGTGTGTTAATGGGCTTCTGTGGATAAAAGTTCCATACTTTGTATTTTTGGTAGTGGCTGCTGTGGTGTACGGTGTTTGTAGAAAGAACCAAATAACTTTTATTCCTCATTTTTGCTTTTGTAACAGTTAAAATGCAGTCTACTATTTGCCTTCCCAGAATGGCCTCTGTTTTTTTGTTCCCTCTAGGTGCGTAGTTCGTTCTGTTACCTGTAGTTTCTTTGCCCTTCATTTACAGTACTGACTGTGTGACTGCATGACTTCAAGGAACTGCTGAGAGTATGTTTTAGATACAGGGAATCATTTTCCTCTTGTTCAACATTTGTACAGGAAATTTCATCACTTTTAAATCTGTTATTAGCTCTTTCCAATTATTATTTCACTGCTGTTCGCATCTCGAGACCTAAATCCTGGCAGTTTTACTGTATGGAGGAGCCAGGGAGCCTGTCTCCTGCTTCTGAAATAGAATTGTTTGGCTTCTGTGTTCTTCTTTCGAGTTGAGCAGGCACCCAACTTCACCCAACTTCGAAAGGGCTCCTGTCCTCCTGAATATTACTGTTCGTAGGTACCTTCCCCCCCCCCGCCCCTCGGTAGTTCACCCCCCTTCTCCCAGGCCACTATTGAGCATCACAGCAGTTTTCCTGTTTTCTACTGTGTTTGAAATACAGTTCAGCTTATGCTAAAATCTCCTCTGTTTACATACATTTTTAAAGTGCTCTGTTCCTCTGGTGCTTGTTTCCCTGTGTCTTGGCCTTGGTCCCAAAACAACCGTGCATTACTTTCCCTCCTCCCTTCTCCCACCTGTGCTGGTTTTGAACTTCTGCTGTCATTTCTGAGTTCTGTTGCAGCTGCGACTGAAGTCAGATTGGATGTTTGTCTGCCTCAGCCTTTAGCCAGACTTTAATCACAGTGATGTTGTATTGTCCTCAAAAGTGAAACAGCTGAACTTAATCTGAAACAACTGGCCTTAAGCCCTTCTGTTTTTGGTTTTTTTTTAGTTTATATGCTTATTAAAGTTATACAATCTGAGTATTCTGTGGTTTGTTACACATATTGATCATTAAAGGGACATGTCCTTAGGATTTCCCCTGTCGGGGAGGGGAACTGCAGAACTGAGGCGTATTGCCATTATCGTCTTATTCCGTTGACTGAAATTTCTTCCCTTGTCCTGACTTTAGAGTATTTTACTCACCAGTTGTAGATGGGCTTTTATGTGAGTCATTTTTAATACAGACGGCAAAATGCTAATGTCCTAGTTTCAGCTGGGATAGAGTTGATTTTCTTCCCAGCAGCTGCTGTGGTTTAGATTTGGTATAAGAAGGTGGTTGATACTACACTGATGTTTCTAGTTGTTGCTAAGTGTACAGGTGCACAAGAAGTTGAGAGGAGCATAACCAGGCAGCTCAGCCAAGCTGGCCAAGAGATATTCTGTACCATATCATGTCATTTATGCACAGTATATAGGTGCAAAGTTGACTGGGGGCCAGAGCTCATGAATCCACAGTTGCTGGTTGGGACAGGCTGTGTGGTTGGTCGTAAGGTGGTGAAGAATTTTGTTGAATTGTGCATCACTTGTTTTTATATTCTTTATTATTATCCTTATACTGTCTTCCTTTATTGTTCTATTAGGCTGTCTTTATCTCAGCCCATGAGATTTTTACTTTACTTCCCAATTCTCCTTCCTGTCTGGTGTGATACTTAGCTTCTGACTGGCACTGAGCCGACAACTGAGAGACCATTTGGGAAAAGCTGTCAAAATGTCATGCAGTGACTTCTTATGAGTTAACTTTTCTCTCTGTCTCTTTCTCCCCTTCCTCTGAATTTGCTTTACCAGGAGTCGCTGCCTAAATGGGTCCAGTCATGCCTCCCAGTAAGAAGCCAGAGGGCTCAGGAATTAGTGTTCCCAGCGGATTGAGCCAACGTTACCAAGACAGTGATTTATCAAAGGCACTTCATGATGATGAGGACCTAGATTTCTCTTTGCCTGCCATCAGATTAGATAAAGGGGCCATGGAAGATGAAGAACTAACTAATTTGAACTGGTTACACGAGAGCAAGAACTTGCTGAAAAGCTTTGGGGACTCGGTATTAAGGAGCGTTAGCCCCGTTCAGGACATCGGTGATGACACGCCGCCGTCTCCTGCCCACTCGGACATGCCCTATGATGCCAAGCAGAACCCCAACTGCAAACCTCCTTATTCCTTTAGCTGCCTCATATTTATGGCCATTGAGGACTCGCCAACCAAAAGACTGCCTGTAAAGGATATATACAACTGGATCTTGGAACACTTTCCGTATTTTGCAAATGCACCCACTGGATGGAAAAATTCTGTGAGACATAATCTATCCTTGAATAAGTGTTTTAAGAAAGTGGACAAAGACAGAAGTCAGGTAAGTTTGCAGCCTTGGAAGCCTGTCTGGCTCTGAAGATACTTGCCTGCTAATCCCAGAACATATTTGTAACAATGAAATGCAGAATATGCAATGCTGTCCCTGGTAACATAGTTCATTAAATTCAGAGAGCCAAAATTTCTTTAGCATGGCTCATTCTGATTTTATTAAATTCATTGTCTAGACATCTGTAGGAAAGTACTCGGTGTGTGTATGTGTTTTTCCTTTTCCCCCCAGCTGGTGTCTTCATGCATAGTGGTTAAATATTGTTTTTAGTTATCATGCTGTGGTAATGGTTTCCAGCTATACTAGATGAATGTGATTATGTTATAAATAGGCTGCTTGCTGTTCTTGGCTTATACAAATGTATAGCGAAAGGGTAAGCCTTATGTAAGAGCCCATCGCTTTTACCCTGGGCTGTGTTGTAATCTGAAAAAACTTTTCTTTTAAACAAACATAAGTTGTTCTGAATTTTGGTCATGAAGCTTTGTTCCCTTTCAAACAGGTTTTAGAGAAACTCTTCAAAGAGAGGAGATAGATCTCACATCAAAAGTGAAGGTTACCATTCACTTAAATTTCAGTTGTTCTCTCCCTGGGCTTGTGTAGCTTTTGCGGCTGGTGTGGTGGCAGAAGCCTCGGGAGTGCCTTTTTGTTTTTGTGATCTCTGTTGTCGCCTGGTTTCATTGCTGAATCCTCAGCAATGTCTGCAGGAAGAGACTGCATGTGAGGGAATGGGGAAGCGAGCCAAGCAATGGAGGCAGTCCTTTGCACGGCCTTCTACCGCGTCAGTTCGCCTGGGAGCAGGTGTCAGTTTCCAAAGGGGACAGTCTTCAGAAGCAGCGGTCTTGATGAATCTTTGTCAAAGTACAAGTATACTGATAAAAATATCACCTTGCAGAATACTTTCATAGGCATTCTCACAGGTTAGTGAAATAAATGGCAGGTAAAATCACGTCACCGACCGTCTGTCTCTAAAATTGGCTGAAGATCAGAAAGTGGACACTTTCTCCTGCAGAAAAAATAGATGTGCTCAACTTTTGTATTTCAGTGAAGTAAATGCTGTGATTGTCTTATAACTGGTTAACCTGAAACTAGACTTCTGTTGGTGGTGCTGTTCTCCCTATTTTGGTTGAGATTTAACTTTAAATGCTGTGGAATAGGAGCTCAAGTAACTCTAGAGAAAGAGTGTGCGTTACCCTAAACCAACAACTTTTCATTTTAGATAACTTTCTTTTCTCTG
This sequence comes from Dromococcyx pavoninus, assembly GCA_033558185.1. NCBI lineage: Eukaryota > Metazoa > Chordata > Aves > Cuculiformes > Neomorphidae > Dromococcyx > Dromococcyx pavoninus. The sequence continues at coordinate 4,958,622 of JAUMJL010000091.1, read as the reverse complement.
GAGCTTTCCTTCTTTAAATAATTGATTCTTTTATCTTTTTTTTTTCCACTTTTTCTGGGTTTTTTAAAATGTTATTCCCTAGAATCCAGTGTCCACATATTGGTGATTACACACTGTATGCTGGTATTTTTATAAATTAGTTGCTACGAAGGATTGTGTGGGAGATTAAAAAACCTGCTCCTGAGCTGGATCTTGTTTTGCATAAACCAGAGTCTTAAATTCTTGTTTGGAAGTGAGACTATAATAACAGGTGCCACACTGAACTTTTATAATCCTATCCCAGACCATAAGAAACCTTCACACAAAACATTTAAAAAATCCCAAATATTGTAATTGGCAAGGCATATGTTTTAACATTGCCATTTGTGTTTTGTTTTATCCCTCTTCCTTTGTTTACAAGTTCACTATTCCTTCTTATGAGGAACCTGTCTTCATCTCTGTCTGTCAAATATCCAGCAGTCTGCTGAGCTTGTTATGCACAATACCACAACGCGCTGCTTCTCCACAGGGAAGTGGCGGAGCACAATGCATGACTAGTCACCTACATCTTGAATTTGTGATTAGAGCCATGGTTACATAGCTAGACAACAAGGTGTGGTGGGAGGCCTTGCCTATATGAATAACAAGGTGGGGTTTTATTAATTCCTGGAAAATACCAGGTTATGAGAAAGAATTTCATCCATCCCCTGGAGATGCTAATAACTGCAGTTAGCAAGCATTAAGGTGAATGATTTGAGAATCTCAAACACAAAATGCAGCAAGGCTGGTTTTTTCTCATGTCCTGGCCAAGGGATGTGGCAGACAGAGTCCCAAGAGCACTTGGTCAGAGTTGCTGAATCAGGTGCTTGACAGCTAATTGTGGACTTGGAAGGCAGTAAACGTCCACTGCTGGCTTTGAAAATACCTTCGTGTGGGTGCACGCACACTTGGGGTTGATCCGAGTACTTCACAGCCAGCATTTCTGCTGTTCAGAGGGAAGGTGTTCATCTAAAGGGTTATCCTGTTTCAGACTGGGGCTCGGGGCAGGGGAAGGGGAAGGGGGGGATTCTCTCTAAGGAATCTTTTCACACCACTTCTTCCCCTTTGCAGTCAGATTCTGCAAATTTGGAGTCTGCCTGTTTCTAGGTGGAAAATGAAGCATTTAGTAAATGGCATGTTATAAAATGCTAACAAGATAGGCTCTGAAACACGTACGGCAGGGGGAAGGGAGTTAATCAATGCTGGGAATTGCCAGCATTTGCTGGTTGAGGTGCGTTGACATACTGTGAAAAGCTGGAAGCTTTTCCTCTCTGCTTTCCAATGTTTGTTTGTGTAGCCTTTCAGTACTTGTTTTTCTAAAAAAAATTCCGCTGAACACTTGATTCTTCTTTGAATTCCCTCTGCATAGTAGTTTTCTCAGTCTTGGGTTCCACTAATCTCTATTCATGGGGCTAAATATGTATTTAAGAGTATGCAGCTTTGTCTGCCTGAGTGTGAATGCCTGGGTTTCTTGATGTGAGATCCTTGTAATAGAATAGAAAAAGAAAGACAGGCTGTGTCACATGAGTTTTCGACTTGCCCTCTCCTGGTGCTTTTAGGTCTGGTGTGGAATGCCCAGAAAAGACGATTTTCTCCTTGAATTTGTTTGTACACTGCTGCTGTTGCAGTTCGGCTGCGATGCCATCAGGCTTACCTGGCAGGCCGACAGAGTGACTATTCATGTAATTTTGCGCTGAGGCTCATCTCCTGGTTGGAGACAGAGAGCCAGGCTGAAGAAGGGAAAATGCTGAGCCCTTGATTGTACAAACCTCTTTGCATTGAGCTCAGCAGTTTAATAATAGTTGGCCAGAGTGTGAAGTATCACATGATGGGGAGTAGACGAGGAGTTCCCTGGCTTTGTTTATACTGCTGGACCTGTGAATTCAATCATTCAGATTAATCCTATTGAGAACTGTACAGATCTAAACGTCCTCTAGTGTGTCCCATTTAGTACAGCCCCTTAGCCCATGACTTCCCTGACTTCCCTACCATCTGGTCCTTGGCTATAGAGAGGAATTTTTCTTGTATATGTGTCTCCATAGCAACGAGTTTGCAGTTGATATGGAAAGTAAGCAGTTGCCCTAGCAACGGAGTTACTGATGTGGCAGCTTCACTGCTTGCAGGGAAAGGGCTAAGCTAGTTCAGACGCATTATGTAGGTTTGCTGTAATTATAGCTGCGCCCACTAGTGCTGCTCTAGCTAAGGGTCTGTTGAAAAATTTTGTCACGAGCCCTACTTTTTCCCTCTTCAATATTTGTTTTGTTTGTGTAGGCATTCCTGCTTTGAACGAAGGCTGCTAAGATTGTGTTTTCAAGGGGTGCGATACCTCTGTGCTTTTTATGACTGCAAACTTTCTTGATTGTTATTATTAAATTAGTGGATGAGGGGAAAGGACGTTTGACCTCGTTGGCTTCTCTGCAATATTTTTGTCTTGTTGAACAGCTCACAGTTACAGAAACTGGGGCTCTGGTTCCATGCTCCTTTTTGCTATTCTGCCGTGTTTTCGCTGGTCTGTTCTTCTTTCGATAGCCATCCTATCAAAACAGTTCCTTTTTGTGTCTGCTCTGCCTTGTCTGAGATAGAGAAACGCACATGTGCTGCTCGCTGTGTGCACACTGAAGAAATTCAAGTCTCTTTAAGGTTTGTTTGGCACTCGTGCTGAGGGACGCCTTAATAAAAATGTAATGAGGGTAAAGGATATGTTTATGGGGCTGGGAGAATAAAATTCTCCTCTCTTGATGTGGAAGTTATTCTTAGAAGTGCATGGTCCATAACTGGGTCATGGAGATCCAGCCAGGCTCCTCCTCTGTCTGGAGCGGGCTCTGAGATCTGAGGACTCCTGAGTGGTCCTCAGGCTCTGCAAGAGCCAGAGTCTGACTTGTCTAATGCACCAGCTCTCGTAAGCGCTTTGCCAGGGCACCTGAGGAGAACCATGAGGGACTCTTTGGGCACAGGAGACTTTCCAGGAGTCCCTCCTGCCAGCATCTTTCCTCTGATGTGATAATATCTGGGCTTTTGACAGGTAAAACCCTGCAGGAAGATAAGCACTAACTGGAGTGAGAGGAAAAGGAGCCTGCTTGTTCTTCATTAGGATCTCCTAATCCAATCTGCATATATACAAAGATGAGGGACCCTGTCCTCCCTCTTTTGATGTTATTATTCAAGAGGATCTACTGTGAATGCTCAGTGGCACTTCAGGGATAGAAATGATCTCCGTTTTTTAGTATTATCACTTAGGTTGACCCAATAACACAAGTGTAAGAATTTCAGTGCGTTTATAACATCTGGTGGAACTGAAGTGTTTAAAAAACAAAGAAACAACAAAGCAAACCCTGAGATTCATATTAAAGACTTCAGAGGATGTTGACTCTATTAATAAAATAATGTCCTAAATAAGCTGGTCCAATTGTTAATTTCCCAAATTGTTAATAGGACCTGTTGTGGTTTTAAGCTGGAATAAGTAATTTTATCATACCACAGCCTGTCATACTAAAAAGCTCTTGAGCATCATAAATTTTCTCCTTAGATTGGTATTTGGAGCAATGAGGGTCATCGCATTTTGGAGCAACCATAGAAGTCTCTAGAACTGTGCTGTACTATGGGGTTTCCAGATATCAGACAATTTATGGAGAGATTTTCTTGAATGCTTTCAGCTTTGTTTTTGAAGTACAAGCCAAAGAAATTATACAGAATATTTAAATAATAGATTTCCTAAAGCTGTGTGTGGAAATAACATGCTTCCATTTCACTGGCTTCCAGCTGGTTGATTTTACATTAGAGCTTACTCTTTGGGGTGGAGTCTGCCTGTATTGACTGGTTTAGAGCTGTACAAATCATAATCAGTTCTTTTTCATGCAATGGTGAAGAACTGCCAATATCTGGAGAGTCCTCTGGACCTTATATCTCAGGTATTTACATTATCTTGCTCTTGGTTAAGATAACCTGTGGGCAGGCGCCCTGCTAGGTGACTGGGGTGTTTGCTGTACATTGATAGGCTACCATTGACCAGCCAGAGGGGATGGGTTAGGTTGAACAAACTGGAGTAACTGGCCGGGTCTATGCTCCTCACCCACAGCAACAATGATATGAAGCCGGTTAAGCAGCACCGAAGGAGCCCAAACAGGAAGGCAGAAGTGAGCTACTCTTCAACTCCCATTGGGTTTGTGCTGTTTTCGGGTTGCTGAGTGCATTTTTCAGCCTTGGTCGCGCCTCCCTTGCTCCTGGCTGTTTGCTCCAACACAGGAACTTTTTCTGTGTTCCTATGACAAACCTTGGAGCTTGTCAGAGATCTCATCTGGCTGGATTTTTTTTTAATTCTTGAGTTGCTTTTTAGGTTAATTCCCTGATTCAGGTCATAGCACAGTTGAACAAACAGTTGTGCCAGCACGACAGAGGGAGTAGAGATGATTGGGAGGTTAGGGAATATACCTCTCGTTGGGATTGCTGAGAAGGCAAGCCATTCTTGATGGGAGAAAGGCCTGACAGAGGCTGGCATCTGCTGCGAGAGTCGGTGGGTGTCTACTTGATGGGGTAATGGATGTGCTCCCTACCACAAGGCAAAGGCTAGGTTGAAATGAGCGAAATTTAAATACAATGGGAGGCTTTTTGCTGCTGGAGGTGTTTCTTTTGGTTTTCTCTTAGGAGCAGGACTGTGCTATTTGTTGAAGTAGCCTGTGTTTAGTGGATCTTTGTAGAGTTTTACAGCTATTTAAAGTGATGAAAGTCTGGGCTGACACCCTCAGGCATGGTCCCTGGCCAACCTGTCTGCCTGTTCCCTCTGCTGAGCGATTGAACCAGTCCAGGGCTGTATTTCCAGCCCTTCTCAAGCTCATACTGGCAAGTGTGTCACCATGCAATCAGCGGGCTGAAAACTGTGTTTATTTTTGTTTGGGTTATTTTTCAGTGGGCAAATTTAGTTGGATTCATTTTCAGGTCCCTGCTTAGCTCATGGTCACTGTGGTCAGAGGAGCACTAGTGTCGGCACAGGCCGTGGGCTCAGCTCTGTTTAATCTGGCATGAAACTGTGCCTGCAGCTTTCAGCTGGCTCAGAGCTGACCCGGCAGCAGTAGGAGAAAACAGGGAAGGGGGATGCCCTTTCCTTCCAGAGCACAGGCTGTGCTTTAGTCATTGGGGATGATTGTATGTTCATCCAGAGAGGTGCCTGGTGTGGGGTTGGGCCCAGACAGCATGGATGAAATGGTCTGAAGAAAACTGTGTGAGGGGGTGTGTACACATAAGCATGGATGTTTTCTCTGGTTTGCAAGGTTTGTTTCTTTTCTGTTGCTGAAAGGTTTTCATATAGACAATAGAAGTGGCTCTGAGTGGAGCTGTGCTGTGGATCCTCTTAAAAGCTGTTATGGAAATGGGAAGGATGTCTGTAATATTGATTGTCAGACTTTTCTGTGCAGCTATCTCCATGTCCCCAAGACCACCTGGGTTTCTTCCTACTTCTTGGGGAGCTAACGGGCTGCAGTTTTCTCTGCCAGCAAATGAAGCACGAGTCCTGGGGCTGCAATCTGGTTTGAGTACAGGAGGCCTTGCTGATGATAGGGCTGGAGAAGCTGTGCTGAGGCGCGCTTCATGTGTCCATTAATGGATGCTGGCCCATGGGAGATCACCATGAAGCTTCTGTGGCAAGACATGCTCCTGAGCACCAGGCTGACGATGGTGGATGGTTATGGCTGAACATCAGAGATGAACTGGACTTGCTGGTCTAGCTAAGTGTGTGCTCTTCTGTCTTGCACTTCAGTTCTTCAACAAAACATCAAAGGATCCATTTTAATTACAAAATATGTATCCCTTAGACTTCCTCCTTCCTTTCGTAAAAGGGAAATGGTTTACATTGGCTGAAAGAGCGCAGTAAATTGTGCTCCCTGCCTTCTTTTCCTGGATTAAGACTTCATGAAAAAGCATTTAAAAGACTTGAATGTAATTGAGCAGTTGAAAATAATTGAGGACTTGAAAATACTCTTCAGGCAGCCTGAAGTAGCCTTTGAGCTGCTGGAGAAGCTTACTTTCCTTGCTCTGGTTTCAGGCAATTGCTGTGTCCCACTCAGTGAGCTACGCAGCTGAAACCGTGGCTCATTCCTGCAGTAGATCCGCATTTCTTGTAAAGTCATTCAGACGACTGGCTCAGTGGGGTCTGAGAAGCAGTCTCCAGGCTGGTAATGCTGCTTCTGCATTATTTTCATATTTCAGGTAATTGCTGTATCTTCATCATAAATCTAGTTAAAATAAATGAATGGTCCAGGCTAACACAAGCTGGAATCCTTATGAAAAAGGAGCCCAATGTGACTCTATTTTTAATTTAGCTTTTTGGTATTTGTGCGTTGGCCAGAGGTCGCTTAGCATGTAGGAGTAATTGAGTTCTGTCACTTCAGTACTGAGCAGACCATTGCTGGATGAGGTCATGGTGCAGGCGCTATATGTAGCTACAACAAAGCAATATGTCATGATGCAGTTGATCTTGTGAACACATATTTGCTTAAAAAAACCCCTATGTGGCTGCCTCAGGTTAAGTTTTGCTCACTAAATGTCTAGGGAAAGACTTTGCTGCATGTGTATATGTATTTTTTAAGCTAATAAAGATTTCTATCTCTTTAAGTATTTACTTTTATCTTAATTCATAGTCTGGTATTTTGAAACATTATAAGTAAAGTCTGCTGTTTTCTAGATAAAGGAAGACACTGAAGAAAGTTTGCTTTAACGAGACATGTATGCATCTTGCTGTTTTCTGGTACTTCTGATTTAAGTCAGTTTGTTATTAAGTAGTTTAAGAACAATGAAACTTCACTTTCTTCAGTAGCAGCGACTGTCTTGTTATGATTCAGTATTTAAGTTTTAGTATCAAGGCAGAAAAAACTTTAACTTTGCTTCCTAACATATGGCATTTGATATAATTCCCAGTTAATTTCAGTCCCTCTCCCAATCTTTTCCCACCTGCTGTGGTGTCTCAGAGCTGGCCACTAGCAGAGTACCTGCTGAGCTCCAGAACTGGAAAATTATTACAGGTGGGCTCAGGGAGGGAGGGGTTTTCACGATCGGTGGCCAGTGCTGATCTAACAAGCAGCAGAGAGACGCAGGCAGTCAGTTCAGCTGCACTTACAAATCGCTGTCCTTGACGCTTATGCTCTGGCATCTTTAGAGGTCAAGTGGATCCTGTACATCTGCCTGAATGCTTGTATTAGTCTTGTATATTAGGTTTTTTCTGATTTAATTCCTGTGTCTGTTTTCTCTGGTTTGGAAGAATTTAGGCACAGAAGTAATATCATACGTTTTCTCTAACTGTGGAGACAAAGGCAGCTCTTTTGAAGGAGCAGAAACGTTGCTCTTGGACAGTGGCCCTGTGGATGGTTGCTGGGACTCTGACCATTCAGCAGAGTCTGGCTGGCCTGGGACTATCTGGCCTTGTAGATAAAGGCAAAGAGCACCTTCCACAGCTGTGCTGCTTTTAAGTGCCCCAGACTGAAGTTCACAGCAATTCTCATCTTTAATTACACAAGGGAGGGCAGATTGCCTCATCTCTGCTGTGCCATGTGTCCGTGATTCCTCTTAGTCTGCCTTCAGATGTTGCCGATCAAGTGAGGTGCCCAGTAGTTGAGATACCACATCCACACCGTGCTAATCATCACCATCGTGTCTGGTCATTTAGTGCAGACTATTGCAAATGCAATAAAACAGCGGTTATCTTTTCTGGACAGTAGGCACAGTTATAACAATCTGGATGCTGACAAGATTTATCTGCTTGCTGGCAGCTCAACTGGCTTCCACAAAGTCCTGAATTTCTTGTAACTTTAAGTGGTGTCACTTATCCAAGATAGAGGTACATAAGATAACCAACAGTAGAGAAGAAGAAGGGGGGGGTGACCTTCCTACTTTGGCATAAATATTTTTTATTTCTGAATTTTTGGTAGTTCACTATTGGCCCTTCTTATCCTGGAATGTTACTTGTTTTCTTCTAGTCTCCCACCAGTTTGGACTCCTGACTTCAGAGGATTTGCTTTTGATTTACTCTTGAGTAAACAACAACAGAATTGGGCTGTGGAGATTAGCAGTTATGACCATAAATGATATCTCTGGATCTTGCTCAGCTATCCATAATAGTAATTTTGGAGATAATAAACTTTAATTAATTAGTTATGTTCTTCAAATTCCATTCTGGGTGTTACCTGGGAACTGATGTAGAAATTTGTGAGAGGACTCATTCCAAGGATCTTAAATGTGGATGGCTTTTTCTGTGCTACAGTAGAAAAGAAACCAAATTGCTGCCCTCAGCCAGTGACTTAATATACAAAACCGCTATCTGCAGAGTGCTGAATTGCTGTATTTCTTTGCTGCAGTGAACAGTGGCAGTTTACCACTAGCTGAGTACTATCAAGTTTTTGAAACACTAGTCTTAGGTACTGGATACCTTGTCTCAAGCTTTCATGTACGTATTTTTATCTCTTTTTCTCACCCTTCAGGGTGGAGAGTGGAAACGCACCTCTCCTTAGGTTATGTGTGTTTCTGTAAAAATAGAGAAACTGTTAATGAAATACTCTGGTTTTAGATTAGGAGAAGGGGGGTAAACATTTGTTAGGGTTCAGTGATACAGAACATCATGAATGTAACCGTTTTGCAATTAGATCTGTTTTCTTTAAATTGTTGGGGAGAACTAAATAGTTCTTGCATGGTTCATCTTTGGGAATAAAGTCCTTGCCATGTGAGAAAAGCTATATTTGTAAGATTTTCCTCAGTGCCCCTGCCTTGCACTGACAGTCTATGTGCAGCCTTCTCCAGCATTCTCTTAGAATAACACAGAAGTGCTGCACTTGCAGACATCCTCACTGCTCCTGGGGGCACTTTGGAGGCTTTTGGAGAGGAATGTTTGAGGGGTTTAAGAACTGCATGCTGCCAGCTCAGATGGAGCTACGATTATGCTTAGACTTTGAGAGAAAATGTTGCAGAGCTCCTGAGTCAAAAGGTATTTAGTTCTGCAGGAATCCCCTCCAGAAATGATATTTATTTATGAGTTTGACTGGGAACAATGATAGGAGTCTTGCATAATTGCACTCTTCCTGAAGTACTTTGGGACTGAGGAGCTGTAGATGAATGATGTTAAGTGATTTGCTGGCTTACCTGCCTAGCTAAGGTAGGAAGAAATGCGTGGTGTGCACAGGAAATGCATGTTTTCAGTCTTTAGTTGGGAGAGACGGGGAGTTGGACAGTCTGTATGTGGCCAGCATCTCTCTCTTACCACCCTTCTCTGCAGATGAATGTTTTCCCGCTTAGTGTTCAGGGCTAAGTATACCAAACTTGCTGTTGTAAAAGACGGTAGATTTGTTTTTTACAATTTTGTATCAAGTTTAATACTTTCTAGACTTCTGGCTGCACAGTAGAGAAAGAGGAAAGAAACTGTCACGGAGACAAATTACGCAGGAGACTCAGTACGGTGCTAGCTCCCAGCTACTGAGACAAATGGGATTTTGTTGTTCATGCTCTACCTCCTCTTCTGCTTAAATTCATTTATTTTTTATCTATCTGTATATGTGTCTGTATAAAAAATATTTTATATATAAAAAGCATTACACAGTCATGTTGGTTTTTAGATCATTCAACACTTTTAAGGTAAATGGGAGTAAAAAGTAATATGGATTTGGGTTGCCAAACCAAGCTTTCTGTCTACTTGCATCTCTGTGTTAGGAAAACAAGATGCTGTCAAAGTGGTACATCTCTGCAAAATTTCCTTAGGACAGACGTGTTCTGTTGCCACAACTGGTTACGAATTAGTCTAAACAGATCACTCTAAATTAAGAGTCTAACTAACCTGAGCTGTCTCTTGCTTTTTCCAAAACAAACCAGCACTTAAAAATTCAGTAACTCCACTTTGATGACTTTTTTTGTTCTTTTGGGTTTTGCTAAAACACCCATAGGACTTCACTGGCTTTGCGCAGTGCTGCTTTTGTTCGAAGGAATAAAGTTCCTTGTTCTTGGCTTAGCACGTCCACTTTGATGTGTGATTTGCTATTGGCTTTTGGAGCTGAGTGATTCTGAATTTGGAAAAGCAGAAATGTAAGTATGACCCTTTACATTAAGAGACAAGCTTTTCTGCCATTCCTGTTTGAGAAAAAAAGTACAAAATTTTCATTTAGAAAGCCTTGGTAGTATTGAAATTGTGGGAAAGAGCTTGTTCCTCATCCTGTTTTTCTGCTGACTAGGAAAAAATACGAAAACAACCTGCCCCCAGCTAAAATCTTTGCATTATTTTAGTTTCAAACTAAACGTGCTTATGATCCAACCACCTTTGCTAATTACCATTGGTTCCTTCACCAGCACTTGAGTCCCACTTACCCTCCAGTGTCTGGCATGCCAAAAATGCGTGTACCTGAGCTTGACCTGATGGTACTAGAGTCCATGTCTTAATTATGATAGGATTATCCACTTGTGTGCCACAGCAACTTTGATAAGATTTCCCTCCCTATTTGTAAAATAGGATTCACAAACTTGTTGGATTTGCACTCTGAATCTTTAATTTAGACTGCTTCATCAGTAAGCTCTTGGGTTTTTTTGTGTTTTGACTCTGTTGATTCCTGTTGTTTGGCATTTGGTTAAACAATAAAACAGTTCCAGAGCCGATTTAAATGGCTTTTCAGTTCATGCCACGTGTAGCCTCAGCCTTCTCGCACTGTGTGCAGAGATGTGCTTTTTTTTTTATAAAAGGAGGGAATTCTGTAATTGCCCAAATACGTTCTCTGTGTTTGTGTTGTGTGGCTTTTAAGTTAGACTGAGTAATGTTATTATCTAGGGGGATATGTGTGTAATAGTATGGATGGGTATGATGAGGGTGTGGGGGGCTGTTTATAGATTCATAACTTAAAAGTTATGAAATTGGTTTAAAAATCATGTTGTCATTAAAAATAATTGGGAGGGAGTGGGTTCCTTATTTTAGAGCCTTTAAGATCTTTTACAGGCTCTTTTATGGAAGTGAAGACAACTGGAAACATTTGGATTTGGTCCCCCCTCCCATAATTTTGCACCTTCTCATTACTTTCTAATAGAATCTCCTGTAATGCCATCAGCGCTGACAGCGCTATGAACCAACAATATTAAAGCCAGATTCTGGAGGTTATGATAAAGCTGTAACCTGTCAAGTTTCTCTCAAACTCTCTTGTTGGTGTTGTGTTTGGTATTGCCCAGGAGAGTCTTTTGCAAGGAAAACACAGCAATTACAGAAATCATCTGCACAGTGCAGATGTCAGCATTTTTGGTCACTGGGTGTGACCAAGAAGAAGGACTCTTTGGAGGATGCCAGCCCTTTTCCACGTGCTGGCTCTTGGGATCTGATATATCTGGCTTCTATTTGTGGAGCCAGTGATGGTGGGTTTTCATACTACCAGCATGTTCCAAGGCTGGTTACTGTTTTTCAGCAGAATTTGGTATGTTATACAGTTCTGAAAGGTCAGGTCGCTGCTGTCGAAAGTTATTCATCATCAGTAGGAGGAATGGAGTCAATTAAAAGGTGCCCCTTCCTTTTTGTGCAGGATAGGGTCTTCAACACTTTGGTTCTCATTTTCTAGCTACACATTTTTCTTTGACAGGGAGTTTGTATGTTATTTTTGGTTGCTTTTCACATTCAGGTATTCATTTCCAATTGCAATTTTTATGGGTTTTCCCCTCTTAGTTCTCTCTTTTCTTGCTTGCATCATATAGAAATGGAATTGTTCATAAATGTCTGTCTGAGAAACATGTGGCAGGGACAAGTGCTTTAAATCACCATTGCACTGTGCTGAAAGAACACTTGCATTTCGGAAAAGAAAAAAGTTGCAACCTTTTCTGAAGCAATATTTTTCTTTGTAAACCATCTGCTATTTTTGGTGTGTCAAATACGAAGACTTCCTGTGTGAAACCGATAGAGAAAAAGATCACAGGAGACCTGGAACAGTGACTCAGGTCACAGCAGGCCTGTTTGCATGACACCGATGTCATCAAAATAGCCTTACTTTGGCATCCATAAATGAGATTTTCTTTTCCTTTGGATGGTAGGTCTGTTCAAAGGCATATTTGATCATGAGTAATTCGGAGTAAAACAATTTTCCATCCTTCTGAGAATATTGTACATCATCTCCTCCTTGTCCTCAGGTAATTTTGAGCTCTTCACAATATCAGCATCTGTTGTTGGGCAAGTTGTCAATTTTCATTACTGGAGTCCGCTCAGAAATTGTTTATCCCTGCTTCCTTCCACTTCAGGCATGTTAAGTCAGATAAATTCATACCCTGATGTTTAATCACTGAGCACTAATCACTGTTGTGCAATATTGATCAGCAGCCTTTTTGTATACAATGATCAGAATGAGTAATAGCTTGCCAGTAAACACCAAGGACTGGGAGGGTGAAGAAGGTGGGTTAGCCCAATGTAGAAGTTGATACAGCTTTTCTAATTCCCAGAGGTTTCTAGACTCCATCAAACAGCGTTGTCTTCTCTTTCTCCTCACCTGCTCCGAGCTCTGTTTTTCTTGTTCTCGTGTTCAAACCAAGTAGTAATCCTTCCTTTCGGTGGACGATGAGTATTTCCACAAGTGCCCCAGTGCCTCTTCTCAGGGTTGCTGGCACTGCTGAGGTTGTCCACAGTCTCATTTAACTAAGGAGTCTCTCATTTCTGCTCCTCCTCCTCTTGGTACACTCAAAGCACGTGCAGGCTTCCTGCGCAGCCCTGTTTCATGGGGGCTGCCTGTGAAGGTTGCATTTGAAACAACTGTGAGACAATTCAGTTAAGAAGAGACCAGGGAAAACCCAAGTAGGCAGGGCTGTGGCGTGTGGGTTGAAAGGGTTTTTTTCTCCCCCTGCTTCCTCCCACTCTTTCCTTACTGTGTAAAAGTTCTGATCTGTGCCTGAACTTGTTATTCTGAATAACCTCTTGTTTGCACACAGCGGCTGATGCTCACATCCTGTTTGCTACCAGCATAGCCAAAACTGTGTCCTGAAGAGTGACATTTCTATTTCTGCTGGGTTTGTTTCAGTGAGTTTGCAGGCTGGCTCTCTTCTGCTGCCTCCGTCATGTGCGTTTCTTCTGTGAATTTGAGGAAACTCGCTCTTCCCTTGCTTTTTGAATGAAATAGCAAAATCACGGTGGGATTTGGAATAGCATCTGGAAAAATGAAGTGGACTTTAAACAGAGGAAAAATCTATATTGAGTCAGGATCCTTAAGTATTTAGACTTTGATTTATGCTCTGCTAATAGAGAACGAGTCTGCGGGGGAAATGACGTGAATAAACCTGTGATTCCTATTCTTGTCAAGTTGTAGGTTTTGATCAGGGACTTGCTAGCTTTCTTGGAAAAAACCCTAGATTTAAATATTCATTTTTTTGCTTTAAATCCACACACCAGTGAGCCTACATCTTACTTCTCTAATGTAATCACTTTACCATGTTTAATAAACTATCTGCACACTTTCAAATCTGTTTTACTGGTGGAGGTGCTCAGGGAAGCTGAAATGCAGTATTAATTATCCACTCTAATATATGCTTGGTTGAGTGGCTCATGCTGGAGAAGTTCTTCATGCCAAGCTTTGTTGCATCTGCTGCTTTTAGCGTTTTACGAGTTGCAACCCATGAAACTGTGCTTGTAAAAATACAGGCAGCCACCATACCCACAGCAACAAAAAAAAAATTATAATTGTCAAATCTATTTCTGAGATGCTGTGTGGAGAAAAAAAATAGAGGGAGTCTTACTGTTTTAATGAACCTGACTATGAATAAAACTTTGAAGGCTAAGCAACTTCATCCCTTCTTACTGTTTTTGCAAGCCTGTGCTTCTACAGCAGACTTAAAATAAAAACAAGAGGAAATGTAAGCACATCAAATTAATTGCTACCACAATGAGAAGTTCCTGTATTGTTCTTTTTAACTTACTCCACCTTGAGGACGACTTAGGTGAGATATGACAACATAGCTTGCTTTCTCCCTCTGCCACCACGTCCTTCTGCTGAGGTCCATTTCTCACCTGCTTTCCCCTCCCCAACCTTTGCTGGTAGGATGCTCTTCCCCATCGACTGAGTGCAGGCTGGTGCCGTACGCCTGTGAGGCAGGCAAGAACACTGGGCTTGCTGCCTGTGTGACCAGGGTGGGAGGACACAGTGCGCTTAACCCACGTGAAGCAGTGTCTTCTGTTTGAGCTTGTGGTAGTGCCTTAGCCCCGGCTGTCCCTGCTGCTGTAGGGCTGCGGCATGCAGCCAGCTGCAGTGGAAAGAGCCTTTGTACTGTTCTGTATAGGTGGGCAGTGGGGCAGCTGCCAGAGGAGGCCAAAGTTACAGCTATGATCAGGAGAGGGTGCTTTTTAGCAACATGTGATGTGGTAGTGAGCAGTGTCAGGCAGGTGACTTAGCAGCCTGTGCCCTGTCTGCTCGCATATGTAATTCCCCTGCAGTCTTGAGGTCACAGCCTTTATGTGCCAGAAGGCTTTGGTGCAATCAAGATGTGTTGCTGCCTATCCCGGGAAGGCTTTTATAGCCAGCTCTCCAGAAGATGTGGGAGGAGGTTAGTGCCAAAGGTGGTGGTGCTCTTCCTCCACAGCCAGGCCCAGCAGGGACTTGCTGTTCCCTGTCTGCCTGTGGGTAGGGTTCCACGATGTGGCTCTCAGGCTGGATTTCTTGCTTGTTTTATTACTACAATAAAAACAAGATGCCAAATACCATCAGGGTAGTGAAGCTGTCTCCTACAGGCACTGCTGTCTAAGTCCTGCCAGGCTGCCCGGTGTCTAAGAAGAAGTGCGCTTCCTGGAGCGAATGGGTTTTGACCTCCCTGCAGGAAACCAGTTTACTGCTGGAGCTAAACTGGTCCTGCCCTGCTTTGCCTTCATCGCAGAGCCATCGTTTGGATCTCTTGCTGACTAATTTAGAAGGCACTTCTCCAGAGCCTCATGACAGTATCTGGCCTTTGGGAGGGAGGAGAATTGACATACACTGCTTGCAAAGGTACCGAGTCGCAGTGAAGTCCTAGGTTCTTTGGAGTCTGTGAGGTTTGGGCTTGTGACCTTGGCACTGTAGATGCTCCTGAAGCCACGCTGTGGCCTGCCAAGTTTGTGCTGTTTTGCGCTATGTGAGGGAGGTGAAAGCTTCAGATATAGTCGAGAAACTGTCTCATTTTGAAGGATGTTTGCAGCATGGGAAGCTGTTTGTTTTGCTTTCTGGGGTTTTATTCAGCCATGAAAAAGAGAAGAGGGAAAGAGAAATCATAGTAAAATATAAGTATCTCTAAATTCGGTTGCAGGAGGACGTTTTTTTCTCAGTATGTGCCTGTTGCAGATGACGGCCTATTGAGGCTGCGGAGCAGTGGCTCAGGACAGAGCACAGCTTTGTTTCCCTAAAGAGCCCAGGAACACCTGGAAACACCACACCGAGGCAACCTTTCAAACGATTTATCAAAGTGCCTGCTTTTCCCCCACAATTCATTCTTCGAACCAATGTTAAATACTAAGCAAGGAAAAACTCTACATTAAATGAACAGTTATAGGGGAAAAAATCCATTAGCTTTTGTCAGGTCGTCCTTATTACTATTTTTATTTGTCACTGCTAATGGATTTAGTGCAACCTACTCGCACCCATCTCTGCTAGCTGTTAACCCCTTCCCCTGGAAATTCACTCACTGACTTGTTTTGTCATTACTGCACTAGTAGGCAAAAAATGACCTGGAAACTTTTAGCACAGATATGTGGTGAATAATTTTTTTAATATCTGTGGAGTGAAGTGTTGTGTTTTACAATTGTCACTAAGTCTTCATGTACAATGTAACTATACATTTGTAAGAAAAGGCAATTTGGTTTTATTTTTCCAGTTTTATAATGTAGATGACACGAAGAGTATCAGATGACCAGTGAATATTTAATGAGTGCCCCTCTGACTTCAAAGTAGCACATCCCATTGAATGGGCTGTTGGTCTGGAGTATCTCGGATTTTTTTTCTTTTGCCATTGACTTTATAGGTGACCATGAGCATTTAACGTCTTTTTTTCTTCTTTTGTTTCTGTCTCCTCAGTTTTCTTTTCAATAAAGTAGGGATAATTACGCTTCCCATGTATACACAGGAATTCTATAGGCTGAAAGAGCATTATTAATGCTGCTTGCTACCCGTCTCCCTTAAGTACACCTGTAATGTTGACAGGCTTGTGTTGTGTGCGCTCCTGCCTTCCCAAACCAGTCTCCCTGCGTCTGTTTGATCTTGCACTTTGTTCCTCCCTAGCAGTGTCATAGCCTGTCTTCTTCAGCCCTCAAACTTTGCCTGGCCTGGGGAGGTTTGGGGGATGTCTGGGGTTGCTATGCACTAGCATGAAACACCACACTACTACTTTATTTAGGAGCTAGGCATTATTTAAGGGCACTTAACAACACTGCTTTATTTAGTTGCTTGCAGGATTTCCATATGACAGCCTAGAAGCTTTAAAGACCGGTTTGCGTATAAACTCAACAAGGAGGTTGAATGTGTCTTGGAGTTGGGTGACATAACACAATGCCTCCTGAGCCTGTTGGAGGAGTCTTTTTGTGGTGAGAGCAGTGGGAAGCTAATGTGGTGCAGCAGATCCACTGCACGCTGTAGGCAGTAGTATTGTGTGAGCTTACCTGTATTAATGGGCTTACAGGTGTGCTGGAGGATGAGCAGTGGACCGGCTGTGCCCGTGGTATCATCTGGCAGTGGGTCACCATGACTGAAATCACGACAGAGAATTGTTCCAGACCCAGTGCTCAAGTGTCCCTTGTGGGACCAGGAACATGGGCTCTGGGGACATGCCTTGTGTTGGCAGTCTCTGTGGCAGCTTGGAATTGCTGGGTGTCTAGGTTGCTCACTAGAAGACATTTCTGACTTCTCTGTACTTGAGAGGGGCAGTGCCAAGGCAGAAAATTGCTTAAAAGCCCATTATTGCCTTAATTTGTGTAAAACCTGAGCTTTCTATGCAGTCACTCCTCTGCTCTCAGAGCCATTGCCATGAGATGTTAACTGGTCCTCCTTTGCCCTACTTGTGGCAGGTAGATATGGCCATAAGGGCCTGTGCCTGTGGCTGTGCTTGAGGGATGCTTTTTGGGGGGTTGTGTGGGGGCCAGCTTTTAGAGGCATCTGAAGGGAGCAGGGCCTTCCTCACAAAGTGACCCTTCGCTCTGATGGCCATACAAGTCAAAGAAAACATATAATGTGCCTTGTGCTGGTAAGACTTGAACTCCTTTAACATTGGAAGACCACTGGATGCTGAAATGACCAGCACTGGTCCTTTTCTGCTATGATCATACTTCTCATTCTCAGTGAAGTTACTTACACACATTTCTGGTTGGAAAGACAGCGCCCATTTTGAGAGGACACCAGAGGCCGGAGATGGTTAATAGCCCTGCACCTTGCACTTTCCTAAAGGCACGTCAAGGGTTTGAGAGGTTGATGGCTGTGTTGGTGTTCGGGTTAGTTCATTGAGCAAGTGGGCTAAAATACCAAGAGATGAGCATGACAACAGAGGCTTGGACTTATGTGATTTGAACTAATGGATGTTTTCACTTGGAGCAAAATAAAATTTAAAAAGCCCAAGGCTTTTATTTTCCTGAGAAAAGCTGGTGATTACTTGATGCAACTGGTTTACTTGAGGTTGAGCACTATACTCCAGCAAGCCTTCCCATTAAACCTTTAATTTCATGCATTAAATGAGCATATATTTATGGTCATGTAATTGTGTGTTAGCTAGTCAAAGTTCTTTTGGAGCTTTGTGTTTGAGCTGAGCTGTGACTGCTGGTTTACTGAAAGAGAGCTGAAAATATGCAGGAGAAGTGGGTGTGAGGGTTTTGTTACACTGCATGCAAATACTGCTTTAGTTTTCTCTCAGTGTCAAGCTGTCACATAATGTTGCTGAACTTTCCTCAGAAGGGCAGGGGAAGTTTCTAACTCTTTTGGCTTTATAGGTAAGGGAGATTTTGTGTGAAGGTTTCTGAAAATTAAAAACTTACCATGCAGTTGTTCCCTCGTTAAAACTGCTGTTAAGGTCTGTGGTGCAGTTCTTTAAAACTGGCCATATAGAATTTCAGTGGTCTGTGCTAGAAATGTTGGAAGAGAATGAAGAAAATCTACCCTTACACTGCATAAAGAGTTATTTGTAATTTCTGAGATTACAGTGGATCTAAGGAGTATGCTTTATAATAGTAGTAATTGTTGGCAGTGGCTTTGTTTTCCTTTCTTTAAGAATTCCTTAGCATTTGGATTTATTTAAAAAAAAAATCCAAACTAGCTGACCTGAGATGATTCAAATGCTCTGTTTATGTCTTCCTGTGAATTGCTTCATTTGTTTAAAACAGGGGAAACTAGAGAACCCACCAGCCTCATCTGCGAGGTAGATAGCTGCTAAAGAGCATAAAGGTTATCTATTACACGTAAGCACTCATAAAAACTGTTTAAAACTGGAGAACTAATGTAGGTGAGCAGAGCAAGCAACACTATGCCTGTCTGGATAACCTGAAATACCAATGAGTGAAGATAATCAACAAAGTTTTAAACAGACCAACTTCAATCTTAAATCTTCTCAGCATTTGCCAGCTAGAAGTTTAAAACTTGTTGTATAGCATCTTTTACTCAGTTTTCATACTAGTATGCTAAGGAACTACAATTCTGAGTTGGTACTACTTTAGCAGTGATGCCCTTCACATAGAGGAATGCAATACTAACAGGTGAGATGGTTAGCTGAATTAAAAAGTAAGGCATGCTGTTCTCGGCATCACTGTCTGCAAGTGAATAGCATGGAGCTGGTCTTTCAGTCATATTCCTGATTGCACAGGTTCTCTTTGGATATGGAAAAGCCCCTCTGCCTGAATCAGTGTGACATTGAGTGGTCACAGTAGACTTGTATTCTCTAGTCTTGGTGAATTTTGGAATTGTGAGCCACTTGTTTCCCACAGTGCCTGCGTGTTTACAAACCTTCAAAAGTAGTGGCATATTTGGTGAAGGATGTGTAATGTATGTTGTATTGTGGGATGTTTTTTAAGTCACTTGGCAGGCGTCTCTGCCTAGTGCAAGAAAGTTATTTAAGCAAGTCATTCTCTCCTGAGGTGGATTTTGGAGTGATTATTGTGTTCCTCTTTATGCATTTCAGAGCTGAAGGCAGGTGTCATGAGGTGCCACTCAAAAAATATTTTACTTCCCTTCCTCCTGCTTCTCCATCTCCTCACAAAAATCCATCATGTTTCTTATGAAGTAGATTTTCTTTTCATAAGGTAAGAAGAGGGGAATTTTGTTTAGAAGGAATTCTTGATGTTAGTTTAGTGTCCTGGGAACCAACCAAAAACCTGTTTTAGTCCCGGTTTGCAGATAGCTCTCTGGTTTGGATGACTGCAGTGTCTGTTGGTGAGTAAAATACCCTGCTCTTTTCATGGTAAAAGTTTCCATCGTGCTTATTCTCTTGGGGCATTGACCCTGCTGTGCAACAGCCCTGGGTGTGCTCTCATCACCCTCACGAGGTTTTGTGTGCAGTGATCAGCAGTGGTTCTAGGCACAGTGTCTGTGAACAGAACTTCGTGCTTGCACAGTAAATGGGGTGGAGACATAAAAGTTGAGAAACGTTCTGTCTAATACCTTGTGCACAGAAATCTATTCTGGTCTAAACCAATTACTTTTTCAGATTATGGTCCTGGCTGTAGTTACTCAAGTGGTGATGTCACAGGTATTTCTATCATCCAATTCTTTCTCTTGAAATTTGCATTTCAGTAGCTGTTGCATTAAAGCTTGATCCTAGAGAAATACTTCTGTGCTCACAGGGCATACTTGGACACCTGTAGAACCTGTATAGCATTCCTGTGGATAAACTTGTGGGCAAATCCACGTGAAGGGTTTGCTTCAAGCCTGTTTTTGTAGGGTAACTGGGCACAAGGAGCTCAGGATAAATATTTCTTTAGAGTAGAAACCTTTGATACCCAGTAATCTCTCCACCATTTCTTGCAAAGAGGTCATTTGCTGTAACAGTAGTAGGTTTTATCCATGCTGAGAGCAAACCCTTAGGTCAGTAATGGTGAATACTGACACCAAAATGTTCCTCATCACTGCAAAAAGTGTCATTAGTGTTCACAGGTCCTGTGTTAACGACTGCAACAACTTACACTGAGCTTGGCAGGGACTAATAAGTCACAGTGGTGTGATTTCAAGATTTGATAGCTTGAGACTGCAGTTGGTAGTTGGAAATGTCCTTTTCTTCAAGTAATAGAAAATTTCTGCTTTTTTTTTTTTTGCTTGTTTTTACGGTTCCTGAGACAACCCTATAACCAACGGGACAGAGTTCTCAAAGGCGGTGCACATCTACACCACTTCCGCCTAGGCAGCTGCCATGCACCTAATTCATAGTACTGACAGTTCCGGTTCGAGAGTCTAGCCCTGGCTTCTCATCCCTTCGTGGTTTGGTAGTGGAGAAGAAAGAAGGAAGGGTCTACTCAGTGAGGAGTTGTTGGCTTGGTTTTGATTTTGGTTTTGGTTTTGTTTGCTCGTTTAAAGTAGCAAGGTCCTTAACTCAGAGAGTTCAGTTCAATAATTCTCAGCTTGCTGGTGTAGCCTGGGTGCCTGTGCAGAGCTGTGCGGTCACCTGCACGCTTGTGGGTCTCCTGTTTCAGTTCCTCTCCTCCCAGCCTACTCAGCTTCCCCTGGCCCCTATGCGTCCCTGCCCAGCATCTTCCTGTTTCTGGCTGGCCTGTGTGGCTCTCCCAGTCTTTCCCTCAGGGCCGTGTATGCCAGCCTTGCTGTCAGCTCACCCCAGCTCTCCCATGTACCTGCTCTCTGTCATGCCAGTTTTCCCACCACTCTTGTGCTTTGTGTCCAGGCAGAGACACGGTTTTCCTTCGTGTGCTGTTCCAAGAGATGCATCAGGGTGTCACCATGACTCCTGCTGCAGAATGGGAGAGCTGCCATTCCCCTCCTTAGCTCCCTGCATCCATCTCTGGCTTTACAGCAGCACTGGGTGCTCATCAGACCCTTCATGTGAGTCAGCTTAATGAGTTTAAATTACATAAAATTGTGCTAGCAAAATAGTTTTCTTCAAGGAAAATGACTGAAATGGGCTTGTGTAAGAAGGGCTGGGAGGAGAGTAGTGCAGCAAGGACCAGGGAAGCAGCATCTCATGCCCCTCCATCCCTCTGAAGTGATATTCCCTTAGGGTTCTGTTCCTGTAAGAACTCTCTTAGTGGTGATGCTGCTCTGAGAGATGTGGATGATCTGGGTGCCTGGAGCTGTGCCTCCCTGGGTTCAGCGCAGTCCCATTCAAATTCAAAGTGCATGTGCAACTGGAACTTCAGAAGGTACAATTTGAAATTGCCAGTGTCCCTCTGAGCCCATGTCGTGGTTTTAACCCCAGCTGGCAACTAGGACCATGTGGCCGCTCCCCCACCTCTCCATGGGATGAGGAGAGAGTCAAGAAAAAAGGAGAACTTGTGGGTTGAGATAAAGGCATTTTAACAGGACAACAAAGGAAGACAGAATAGTAGTAATAATAATAGAATATGCAAAGCAAATGATGCACGATGAATTGCTCGCTGCCTGACAGTTGATACCCAGCCGGTCCCAAGCAGCAATCACAGAGCAGTGAGCTCTGTTCCCCAGTCAGCTTCCCCTTTACATACTGGGCATGATATTGTATGGTACAGAACATCTCTTTGGCCAGCTTGGGTCAGCTGCCTGGCTGTGCTCCTCTGAACTTCTTGTGCACTTGCAAAACATGGGAAACTGGAAAGGTCCTTTATTTCTTAGCAACAACTGAAAACATCAGTGCAGTATCAACCACCTTCATACACCAAATCTGAACCACAGCAGCTGCTGGGAAGAAAATCAACTCTTTCACAACTGAACATAAATATCACCTGGCAACAACTAAAACAATATGTGTTATCAGCTTTGTTCTCACACTAAATCCAAAACACAGCAGGTACTGGGAACAAAATTAACTCTCTCTCAGCCGTAACAAGGACAGCCCACTTTCCTGAATCTGCTCTCTTCCCAGAGCTTTGTTTCAGGCAGACTGCTTGTATGGCAATGAAAAGAACAATCCTGGAAAGCACTTGCATTCCTAACGCATTTCAAGTCTGTGCTAAAATAACCAGGAAACAAAATTCATAAAATAAACATTTTCTGGAATTTTTATATAGGCAGGGTCTGTATTTTTTTTTCCCAGCCGTTGGTCTTGAAAAGAGTTCAATGCACAGTTTTTTTTAATGGGGCTTTGGGCAGGCAATAGGTGGTGTGTCAGGCCAGGCAGTTAGTTGTGAGGTATATGGAAGCAGAATCTTAACAGTAAAGAGTTTTAATAGTGGATGATGTTGTTGTCCCAATGAACAACTGAAAGAGCTGGCAAACAGCATTTTAATTATTTTTAAATTTAAAACTTTTTTTCCAATTCTACTAAAAAATGATAAAACATTTTTGTTTGGATCCTAATAGGTTGTGAGAAGTAGGATTTAAAAACTTTTATATGCAGTCCATCGGGTGAAAAAACAGACACTGAGCATATTGTGTACTTTGTAGTGGCAGGGCACTGGTTTCTGTTGTTGGGGGGAATCAGATTTGTTTATTTGCGATACGAGACAGAGCAAATGAATTAATATGTTGGGATTTAGTACACAATATTCTGATGCATTCTGCATAATATAAGGGACAGAAAAAACCACAACAATTTCTTAATGGAAAAGATAACTGGGAAGTTTTTTAAGAAAAAGTATTCAGTCATAAGCTTTAATGAGGTAACTCCTATAGGTTGGTTTTTTTCCCCGTTAGTACCTTTGAAGTGGCTCACCTGCAACTATAGTCTGTGCTTGTACAACGTGAAGGAGGCTCATAGTAATGCTCCCCTTGCTTTTAATAACCTTAAACATGAATGCAGAAGCAGAAGCCTGTGATCAACAGGAGGGAGGGAGGGAAGTGGCTGTGCGTGGCCCTGGGAGGAGGCACCGTGTGGGGAGGTCTGAAAGCACTCCAGTGCTGAGATGATCAGGGGGCTCTTATCCACTCCTCACTCACTTGTTGCCTGGGAGACAAATGTAATCCAGGGATTTTTTTTTTTTCCCCCTTCCTTGCTGGTTTTAGTTTGGAGCCACTATTGACTTTTGGCTCAGAGGAGGTAGTGAAGCAGCACGCCAAGTGTCATAAGATGGAAATTAATCACTAACCTGTGGGTCTGAGTTCCAATGATTTCCTTTTCCATGATTGCTCTGTATATGGGAACACTAATGACATATCTGAACAGACAGTAAACGAAGCTCTCAAAAAGGATTCTTAACCAAATGACACTTCAGTTTTCTTTTTATTTCTGCTCTCTTTTGTGATTATGGAGTAACAAAAGTAACCGCCTTAAAAAAGGAACTTTGCATGGCTGGAGAGCTCGGCCTTAAATCGCATTTGTTTCTACTGCAAAATTATAAGTCAGCTCAGTTGCAGTGAAAGATACAGCACATCTGCCTTTCCAGTGTTCCTTTTAACAAGGAGTATAATGCTTCTCCTTACTTTTTGTGTGAGTTTCTGGTTTTCAGTGAGATTGGGTTTGGCTTTTGCAAGTATATGGGCAAGCCAAACAAATTTAGCTTAAGAGCAATGAAAGGTTTTGAAGTGACTGTTCAGTAGTGACTTCATCTTGTAAGGCCCTGAACTTGAACTAACTATGATGGGTTTTGGGGGGTAATCTTTTCCCAGGTAGATGAAAAGTCTGTCTTGGAAGTAAATGAAAAAACGGTGAAGTTTGGAAACAATATGTTGAGTTCCAGCAAGTACAAATAAGGTAGATGGTATTTAAGTGTAGGGTTTTTTTTTTAAGCTTATCCCATGCTGTAAGGAATAAGGAATCCAGCAAAGGTTTTCTCCTGAAAAACATTCCTAGTTTCGCATGTTGCTTGCTTAAAAGGAAGTTTTGTGTTCTTCTTGCTCTGGCTCTTGGATGGAGCATGGAAGTGGAATTTGAGAGGTTTGGATTCTAATTTTGACTCTGTCCTTTACCTAAAAAGTCGCTTACTGGGCTTATCATGTCAAGTCTCTGGCTTGTTGTTCTCTTTTTTTGGGGAGAGAATTCAGTGCAGGTTTGCTGTCTGTAAGCTTGGAAGGAGGTCTATAAGGACTCTGTGCATTGCACTGTGTGTCCTGAAGCCGTCCTTGAGGCAGTGGAACGGTAGGGCTCCACAAAGACACCAAGTTTTTGAAAGGAAACAAGTGTCTAGTTTTGGTCTTCCTTGTGTCTTTAGAAAATAATATCCCACTTCTGGTGTGATTTGCATTTGTGTGTTAGGTCTTCTGCACAAGAAACCAAGAGCCTTGCTCTGCTGATGGAGGTTGGAGTTGAGAAGAGGAATGGTCCTGGTGTGAAAAGCAGCTGAAGGAGGTAGCATAGCCTCCCAGCCTGTTCCAGAAAACATCAACATGTACCAAAATTCTTATCATAATGCCTTGAAAGCCTGCAAGTGGCGTTCAGTCAATAATTAGGATTGGTGTTTGTTTTTATGGATGCTCAAGCAGACCGAGGCTGTTCCTCAGCTATCTTTTTATATGATTCCACAGTGGAGCCGAGGGAAAGTTGTTATTATGTTTGTTTGAGAACTTGCACGAAACAACTCAAAATATCTGCACCCTGACCTCTGGGATTGAACTGAAATTCTGAACTGAAATTGCACTGCTCATAACTGCTGAACAAATACTGAATTTTAGTGTAGTCTTCGCATCGGCTGCGAGTTGCTTCCTGTGTCCAGGAAGAGTAATTGCAGTAACTGTTTTTTTAACAGATCACAATTTCACAACACCCTTAAATAGTACTGTGGGCTTATTTTTGTTGTTGTTTTCCAGGTTTTTGGGGTATTTTTTCCCCTTAGGGAGAAAAGATGATTAATTTCCTCTTGTAGTATAATGGCACTGATGTCATGTGGTTGAAGGATTAAGTCCTTTTATTTTTAAGACAGTTGCTAGGATGTTTAAACCCCTCCTCTTTAGCCCTGTTTCTTGTTATGGATAAAGAAAATCACTTTCAAAAAGAATCTATGTTTCTTCAAAGTTTCCATTGAACATTAACTGTAGCTTCTTGCTTTTCCAGTGTGGGGTGATGGGGAAATTGCCAGATATTATTAAATCATACTCGCTAGTAACAGAGTGGGGGAGGGAGCAATCAAACATTCATTCTTACTTTTCCACCTAGAATTGTGGTCTAAATCAAACAGTTGCAGTACGTTATTAATGGAGCAATGATCTCTGGCAAGCAAACTGTGTTCACTTCAGTCAGACAAAAAACCCAAACCTGCTGCTTTTCCTGACGAGTACTGTAAATACATAAGACTGTGCCATTAGATCAATTATTTGATTTTTTTTTACTTCTTTTTTCTTTGCAGAGTATTGGAAAGGGGTCCTTGTGGTGTATAGACCCAGAATATAGACAAAACCTTATTCAGGCTTTGAAAAAGACTCCCTATCACCCATACTCGCATGTGTTCAGTACACCTCCCACCTCTCCTCAGGCATATCAAAGGTAAGAACCAAATGCATTTTACAACTCAATGTTTTCATACACTGTTGCCTATGAATTTGGTAAGATGTAAATGTAATTAAGTGATGCCGTTGTGGAAGTGTGCTAGCACAGGAAGCCTGGGAGCGCTGGTGGCAGCCTGGCCTTTCCTGATGTGCATCCTGGATGCCTTACCTGTTGGTCCCCCTGTGTGGAGGCATCCCGTCCCCCGAGCGGAGCCTGCAGTCCTGCTCCCACGTGAACCACCCAGCCTTTTGGCAAAAGAAGGCCTGGAGTTAAAACGCAAAGGGAGAGTCCCACAGTGCCTGCTCATCCCCTCTGCTGTGGGCGAGAGCACAGAACCCTCGCTCGGAGGGAATGGTCTGGGTTTTTCTCTCAAGGCAGCAACAGGCCCTGTGTTGGCTGCAGAATCCTCACGTCTTCCTGGGAGTCCTGTGCCCAGATGACTGAAATAGCCTTTGTTGTAGTTACCTGTTCCCTGTGTTCTGTGCGTTGTTACTTGCCCTCTGCATTGTCCTGGAGAGGCGTGGGCAGAGCAGCTGCCCGTTTCCTGCTTTGCTCTAGTGGAACAGGAGTGTTCGTTTCATTTGTCCTGCGTTTGGTTTGGGCACGGCCATGGCTGAGGGTGACCTTGGCAGGGAGAGGGGATCTCTCACTGCCCTCTGCCGAGCTTAGCATAGGAATGAGAGGGTATCTCCAGCTGACCCCACCAAGTTAGCAGGGCAAGAGGCGGAATCTTGCACCAAGCCGAGCGGAGAGTGAGGGGGAGATCTGCCGCTGCCACCACCAAGCTGAGCAGGGAGAGGGGGGATCTCCGGCTGCCCCTGCCTAGCTTAGCAGGGAGAGAGGGGGGGAATCTCACGCCAAGCCTAACAGAGGGAGAGGGGAAATCATCTGCTTTCTCCTCCCAGCGGGCAGCACGCCCCGAGTTCGACACCGCTGCTTTCTGCTCACTGCTTGTACGGGAATCGCTTTCTTCACTTTTTGCCACCGTGGCAGCATGCGGTGGCGGGGCCGGAGCCGCCGTTACGGCCAGCGCCGCTCAGCGCCCCAGAGCACCGGGACGGCGCCTTCCCCGGCCGCAGCGGGGTGGACGGCACCGTCGGGGCTGAGCGGCTGCGGTGGCTTGCGGAGTGTGTTTTTGGATTGTTTTTGCCCGGAGTCGCCTCAGCGTTGTCGCCGAGGCGCGGCGGGGATGGCGGGGAGGGAGCGTGCGGGTCGCCGTGGCAACGCGGCGTCTCCCTGGCAACGCGCGGCCCATGGCCGGGGCCGTGGCGTCACGGGGCCGCGCGCCGCTGCCGCGGGGGGAGGGGGGCGCCGTTGCCGTGGTAACGGCTCATCCTGTGCTCCCGAAGTTTTCTGGAAGCCGGGATGGGGGAGCAGGGGCTCGTGATTCGCGGAGCCGGGGGGAATTACAGGACATGTGTTGATTTTTTTGTTGTTGTTGTTTTTTTCCCTGTCTTTCCCGTTTCCTCCCGTTTCGCAGTGAGCGGTGGCGCGGGTTGCAGCAGGATTTCGGAATTCCCTAAGCAGCGCAGCTCTGGCTGCTCCATGGTGTCTCTCAGCTGCAGCTCTAGGGAAGTGTTTGCCCTAGTACCGCCTTTTGGAGGGATTTTTTAATTTTTACTTTTCCTTGGCTCCTGTGTGTTACAGCAGGACAGAAAATAATTTGAATACAGGCATTCAGTTCGCAGCTTGTATATTTGAACAAGGCTTGTTTGCAGAGCCTCGCTTTGTCTGATGGCTTTTTAAGAGTGTTTTAATTATCCCCTTACAGATTTATTTAGAGATTCTCATACGAAGTAAAAGTCTAATGCACATCTGATGTAGAAACTGAGGGATTTTGATCCCATCTAATCCCTGCAAGCAAAAAAACCCAGCAAAGACACGTAGTTGAAAGCAGGAGGATGTCCTATTGTTTTTTATACTTGAAGTGAGTGTTGACTGAACAGATCAGGTTTGCTGGAGCTTCTGTGCAGGTTGTGGGCAAGTGTTTCCTGCAGGAGCTCACAGATAGCTTTTTCAGGTTAGGCTGAAGGAAGTGATGCAGCAGTGCTAGTGCAAGTGGACCTGGCAGGGACAAGCCCGTGGAGATGCCCCAGCCTGGTACTGGGCGTTAGGGACCCTGTCCCAGGGCAACTGCACAGCTGTCTGCCCATGGCTATCCCATCCTTGCCATGTGCAGCAAAAGGCACCTGCAGAACTACAGACCTCGGGCAAAAGTCATAGAATCCTAGAATGGTTTGAGTTGGAAGCAACCTTAAAGATCATGCAGTTCCAGCCTCTCTGCCATGGGATCCCCCTGGATCAGGTTGCTCAAAGCCTCGTCCAGCCTGGACTTGAACACCTCCAAGGAGGGGTCATCCACTACTTCTCTGGGCAGCCTGTGCCAATGTTTTACCACCCTCACAGTTAAAAAAAAAATTCTTCCTGCTATCTAATCCAAATCTGCCCTCTTTCATCTTAAAACCATTCCCCCTTATCCTGTCCCTGCCCTCCTTGATAAAGAGCCTCTCCTCATCCTTCCTGTAGCTCCCTTTAAGTGCTGTAAGGCTGCTGTAAGGTCTCCCCTGAGCTTTATCATCTTCAGGATGAACAAGCCCCAAGCGTTACTGCCCTCTCCTGTGGTGGGTGGCCAAAAGCTGGTAGCCTGTTTTCATATACAGGAGAGGAGATGTGTGCTGGAACATGCTAGGCAGCTGTGAGATCTCATACAGCGTTTTGGGGGAGTGTCTACTTCTGCCAGTGCCTGGGCAAATGGCAAAGCCGTCTTCTGAGAGAGGGAGAGGGTGGGTGCTACTGAAACACCTCTAAGCGAGAAACTTCCTCTCCTTGGTAACTGTGGGCCATCAGAGCTGCTGTCACACTGCTTGTGCTGCCAAGTGCTTTTGAGTCCTCCTTGTAATGACTGCATCATCAAACAAAGAGCTTGTGTGGCTGCAGGAGCAAATGAGACCCAAAAGAGGCCTGGTTTTGTATGGAATAATTGTGGTCCTACTGTTATTTTAAGCTGGATATCTTTCAACAGTTCCACTATCAATTAAAACTTAATCTTCCCATAGTCTTCTAAAATATTTATTTATTCATCTACTAATGACTGGTGAAACATCAGCACAAGGCTGGTCTGGGCCATCAGTGACTGTTGAATTAATTTAATTATGCATTGGCAGTTACATGGAATAATCATTTTTTCACATCTATTTCTGAGAGATTCACAAGCAGTTGAACATTCCTTGTGCATTTGGAAAAACAGTAATCCCACATGTACGTGATTGCTTTCTCATGTGTACAGAGACTTCAGTAACGGGTAGAAAATGCAAATCCACTCCATCGTCAGATCTCCAGAGCAATGCATCGTTATAGTAACAATTCCAAGGGAAATTTTTCTGATGGTGAAGATAATGTGTCTAGAAAGAACACTTGGGTAGTAGAGGCTTTGCTGTCCATCCATCTTATATAAAGTGAATCCCTCACCCAAAGAGAAACTGTGTCACCTGATACTAATGAAATATGTCTGGAACAGGATAGTTCACCAATATTACTCCTGCCTTTAGGAACGGGATTAATGGGAGGAATTACAAGGTTTATAAGGATCAGTTGGTGCGATTCCACAGAGGCAAATTGACCTATTGCTTGTCTTTATCAGATGTTTTAAAAGAATAGGGATACACAAACAAATCACATGTTCTGTTTGATATCTGCCTAAGCAGCTTAGGGGTGAATTGAGCACAGAGTGGAGGAATGTATTGTAAAAGTATCCTAGGCAAGATGATGACGGAATAGACAAATTCTCCTTTTCTGAAAAGAGTTAATTACATCAGATAATTTAGCTTTACAACTTTGCTAGAGCTTCCTGCATAAACATAACAGGGAGGACCTTTTATGGAGGAGTTTTGTGATGTGAAGCCACTCATTTGCATGACTGAGTCAGTGCTACACCAGTATCATTTGAATATTGGGTGTGTGGGTCGAACCGGGAAGTTTGGATTTCATTGGGCTCCGTGTATAGAAGACAATAGTTTGGGGGAGTAAAGAAACCCTGCAGTGTTTGTACATAAGAAGGAACTTTAGACTACAGTTGTCTGAATTGCTGCTGCAATTCAGGGTGAAAGAAGTGTAAGCTTTAGGACTACAGTAATGTGAATTGTTTGGTTTTAAATGGCTTGGATGGGTATTCTTAACAAAAGCTGATGCTGAACCAAAAAAAAAAGTTAGTTCTTCTAATTGAAACACCTTTTATGTCATTTACGCAGAATTTAAAGGGTGAACTAACACTGATACGCAGCTTTATAAAGAAAAAACTCCTTGGTATGGCAAAATTGGTGGTTTGGTCTAATGTGTTTTTTTAAAAAATATTTACAGTTATGTTGGCAATAGCAACCATGGAATATGTCTGTAGACACAAACTTGGTTAAGTGGCTATGTAAATCAGTGCCCTGATACTTCATCTATATGTTTTATTTCCAGTTTTCTGACTCTTAACTGAACTGTAGGTAGAGTTTTCTCTTCTGTTGGTGCTTTGAGGAGATCCTGAGATGGGTTTTTTTTTTCTCTGAATGTGTTTTACCAGTCTAGTTCTTAGTTGGCTTTAGCAGTAGAAGGAGAAATACTACCAGAAAATGTAAGGTAAAATTATCGAAATTATTAGTTTCACAGATGGAAAGAAATTTTTTAAGATTTGAGTGACCTTCTGGGAGTGTTGGCTATATCTGTTTACAGACTTGTGGGGCATTTTTCCACTGCTTTTCATTTTTCCAGTGTGTTTTACTGATTGTTGTTTGTTGAACAGTGGCAAATGTTGACACATTTGTCCTAAGCTGCTGTATAAATGATGACATTGCAAATGCGCCTGAGGTAGAAACTGAAGAGTGGCAACCCTCAACCTGTCTGTTTGCTCCTTGCCATAGGAAGAGCTCCTTGCGTGAGCTGGGTTGGTACATTCTGCCTTAGGAACGGTTGATATTCCAGTAAGCCCTGAACTAGATTTGTGCTTGGCTTTGGGCACAGAATCCTGCCATGCCCTTCAAAGCACTTCAATCAGAAAAGTACCCTGCCTCTCACTACATTCCCACTGGGCGGCCCTCTATCGGGAGGGCTTGAGCCTTGCAGGGCTGGAACCAACAGGAGAATACATAGCAAAATCTCAACTGCAGCATGATTTTGGTTGTTGAGGGCAGAGCTGATGTGCCATTGGTGTACGTGGTGCTCGCCACTGTTGGCAGAGCTGCCCCACCAGGCTTCTGGCAAGTGCTGCAACCTCAGAGGCCAGAGGGACCCTGCCCTGCAAGTTGCTGGCAGAAAACCACCACTGCTTTTTGTGTAGAATCACTTTCCAGAACAGTATTCCATTTAAACGTGCACAGCTTTATGGTCTGGTTTTCCTTTCTGCATCTCTTGTTGATGCATATGGTACAGACAGAGGCCTGGGGATCACAGAGAACCTGCAGATACATGAGTGACCAAACCTTTTATGAAACGTCACCAGCCTGAGATTTGAAAAACTTGGAGCGGCTTGTGTTTTGTTGAATTTAGTGTCTCTTATCACTATTTCCTTCTGCTGCTGCTGGTTTCCCTAGAAATTCTGTGAGCTCCCTAAATCATAGAATCATAAGGTTGGAAGAGACCTCTGAGATCATCAAGTCCAACCATGCCTGTCTCCCTACTAAACCACATCCCTAAGAAACTCATCTACCCGTCTTTTAAACACCTCCAGGGATGGAGACTCCACCACCTCCCTGGGCAATCTGCTTCAATCCCTGACCACTCTCCCAGTGAAGAAATTCTTCCTAGTGTCGAGTCTAAACCTGCCCTGGCGCAACTTGCGGCCGTTCCCTCTCGTCCTGTTGCTCATCACTTGCGAGAAGAGGGCAGCACCCATGCTGTCACAACTTCCTTTCAGGTAGCTGTAAACAGTGATGAGGTCTCCTGCCAACCTCCTCTTCTCTAAGCTAAACAACCTGAATTCCCTCAGTCTCTCCTCGTAGGGCTTATTCTCCAGCCCCCTCACCAGCCTCGTTGCCCTTCTTTGCACACGCTCCAGCACCTCAGTGTCTTTCTTGTAGTGAGGGGCCCAAAACTGAGCACAGTAGTCGAGGTGTGGCTTCACCAGTGGTGAGTACAGGGGCACAATCACCTCCCTGGTCATGCTGGCCACGCTGTTTCTGTTACAGGCCAAGATACCTGTATCACTTCTCCAGTGTCTTGTCCTTTGATACCTGTTTCTGATAAAAGTATTTTTCCTTATTCTTTATGCCAAGCTAGAGCTTAAGAAAAGGGGACTTTGTCATTACAAACCCCTGTCTAACTTTGAAAGTTAGTAGGAGAGACATGATTAAAAATCTGTGAATGGTGGGAGAGCTGGTCTGGGCGTGCTTACACTTGGAGTTGAACTTAAAAAAAATGTGTTTGCCTATTTTGAGACTGAAACCCCACAGCTCTGCTTGTCTTAGTCCTAGCTCTCTGCTTCCACCTTGCTAGTGCAATGCACCCGCAATGCAATGAGGAGGACCATCCATCCCTGTGCCCACACCTTCTGGTGCCCTGTTCCCAGCCCCCCTGCCCCCGGCTGTGGCAAACACTCCTCATGCAGTCCGTGGTGCATGCTGTTGGCGCACAATTTTCATGCAGCCCTCTTAGGATGGGGAGCTTCGAAGCAGTTACATGGGTGCAAAAGAGACCGGTATTCCCCGCCAAGGATGGCTGTTGTAGTTGGCTGCTTTGGAAATTGCTGCTGTTGAAGCAACTCCTTCAAATATTTGCAGGTTTTGGCTTTACTGTCACAAGCTTCACCCTTTTGCAGTTGTTTATTGAAGCTAAACCTGTATCACAGTCAATATATTGTAGGTTATACATGTTTTGGAAAATGTATAAGCACTCATTTTATCTGTACAGTTTATAAGTTTGAGATCAGAAGGGACCATTTGTGGCTGGTTGAAACATTCTTTTCTGATTCGCTGAAACTTCTGAAGCACTGAAACACACTGTAGGGCATCGCCCTGCAAGAAGGGACTTAGAGAAGAAATTTCTTTGTTGTCCTTCGCAAACACAGATTTAATTCCTATCGTTGTTTTTGCTTTCAATAGAAAATTAAGCTGACCCACAGAGCAGTGTAATATTAATTTCTGTGCATGTTGCAAGCCCTTTATCAAGACCAATCCAGATATTTTACTTTCTGGGTAGAGTCAGAATGAGTTTTTTTTCTCTTGGTGTAGTGTTAAGGTGGAGTTTTGAGAGATCACAGATAACACAAGGTCTTTCAAATTGTGCCCTCTGACACCACAAACAGGATTTGAAGCACATCTGTCGTTTGGGATTATGCTGCTTTATTTCTGTTTTCTGGCAAGTTAGAGAACATTAGTTCCGCTTGATGCCAGGTAGGAATAGTGAAGAATAAAGAACTCTTGAGCGGATGTCTGTAATGCTATCAGCGCATAAAGGCTTGAGGATTGTATTCTAATGTGTTCTCGTCAACTCTCTAGCTGGTGACAGGGGAAGGATCCCACTGAGTGTAGTTTCAGAAAACTAAACACATCACCTCTTGTTTCTGAAGGAAGTTTTCTTGTACGTTGTAGTATGAGGGAGATGGACGGGAGGGAAATAAATTGAGAAAGGTGGCAGCAGATCTTGTACAGAAAAAGGAAGAGCAGAAAGTCCGAGTCTGCTTTCTTTCACCCAATGGTTTCATGCATCATTTCTGTAGCACCCTTGTGCTCAGCAGGAACGGCTGGCAGAGACACAAATAACCCTCTAATCACGTATTCATTCCTCTCAGAGTTAGATAAACACTTCTGAGCTTTCTCAGCTGAGATGTTTCCAATTCTTTTTCATCCTGACCCCTAAAATAGTACCAATGTCTTGTTTCCCATTTGCCAAGTACTAAAGATTTGGTTGAGTCTTTGTTTTGGCTGCTTGTTTGCAGACCTTTAGTAAAGAACTGTAAGGCAGCATCCGTAGCCTGTCATGTTTCTCTGAAGGCTGGGCAAACACCAGCTCCTTGCTTTATGTTGTTATTACTCATAGTCCCATTTGTTGAACAGTATTACCAGTTGCTTGGCTTTTTAGTCTTTCCCCCCCACTCCTCTGTGCCTTCGGAAGATAAACATAGCCCTATTCCAAAGATAGCTTGGAATGGTACCATAGATATTTCCACTTCAGTTCATGGGAAAAGGAAAGTCTAGAGATGTGTTTCGAAAATTTTATTAGTTTATTTGTAAATCCTTCTCTAGTCCTGTGTATTCCCCTGTGAAAATTGTTACAGTAGCCTCTCTGTTAGAGCTATGAATTGTTGACTACAGCAACTTGGAAGCATGGGGGTGCTGTGCTTCTGGGATCACAGAATCATAGAATGGGTTGGGTTGGAAGGGACCCTAAAGATCATCGAATTCCAACCCGCTGGCTATGGGCAGCAACACCTTCCACTAGGTAAAGTTGCTCAAAGCCTCATCCAGCCTAACCTTGAACACTTCTGGGGACTGGGCATCCACGACTGCTCTGGGCAGCCTGTGCTAGTGCCTCACAGTAGAAAATTTCTTCCTAATTCTTAATCTAAATCTGCCCTCTTTCAGTTTAAAGCCATTACCCCTCATCCTATCCCTGCAATCCCTGATAAATGGCCCCTCCCCAGCTTTTCTGTAGGCCTCCTTTAAGTACCAGAAGGCTGCTTATAAGGTCTCCCTGGAGCCTTCTCTTCTCCAGGCTGAACAGGCCCAACTCTCTCAGCCTGTCCTCGTATGGGAGGTGCTCCAGCCCTCTGGTCATCTTCGTGACCCTCTTCTGGATTTGCTCTAAGACATCCATGTCCTTCCTGTGCTGAAATGGTCTTCTGCGACTCCTCATCCTTCTTTGCTGTCCCAATGGTGTGTTCGTGTGCAGTCAGGTTTTCTTCTTTTCTTTGTAAGTAATTGGCCTTCTCTCCTTTGGTTCGTTTGGTAATAAGGATTTATAGGGAAAGTCGTCGTATTTGCAGTTTTGTTGTAAGAAATGTTGTTCTGTCTTAAGTTCTGCCTTACGTTCTGTCATGTTGGGTCATGGAAACTCTGGACCAAACAAGCTATTGGTGTCATCCAGTTTGGTGGATTTGATGTTTTTATACTTTAGATAAGATTCCCCAGGTTGAGCCTGAGACTTTTTTTCTCTGTGACTCTATGTTGTTCCAGTGATAAACACGCAGACCTCTGGGGGTTTCAGTGCACAGGTGTATGTATACAGTGTATGCTTTATGTCAAAAGGCAGCCTGGCAGCCAGGAGAGCTGCTCTCTTGTGCTTAGAAGCAAAATGTGCTGTTCTAGTGCAGGTGACCTATTTCTGATACAAAGGAGTAAATACTCACAAGCAACAGTGATAGGAGAATTGCTTGAGACAAGGACTCTGAGGTGGGTTTGCGTAAGCAGTCTGACTAGCAAACACGTTGGAGTAGTTTATTGTGCTGATGAATAACTTGCAGATACCAGAAGAAGAGCATTGGTGGGGCGTGCAGCCTGGCTCTGCTGCTCCAGGTGAAGTTGGTTGGCTTGTCACCTACACCCGTGTTCAAGGGAGCATGGTTTCCACCTCTGTGTTTTTAGGATTTTCTCCTTTGTGACAGGGGAATGGTTGAAGAAATCGTCTATCTCACATACCAGTGTGGATCAGAGTTTTGTTAAGGATCTTCCCTTTCTTCTCATCCTGACTTATTTCTGCTCTGTTGGCCATCTCCTCCTCATAATTGCGAGAACATGCTCTGTGGGCTCATGCAAATGCTTCAGTTACGTATGGTAATTTTTCATTGCTCTGCTCATAAAGCATCCAAGATTGTGCAGCCAATGGGTCTTGCTAGTACAAACGGGAATGTATTTCTTTCTTGATTTGCTGTAGGGTGCGTGCACTTGTTAAATTTTCTTTTCAGTAACTTGTATGACATATTTTTGGTTTTAGAATTGGTACTACATGGACTTTATTTATGAAAGTGGAATAACTGTAGTACTGTTCTGCCCTTTTCAAGGATGGTAGTCGGTGTCCAACTTTGTACAGCTGGTGCTTTTTTTGCAGTTCTAACTTACAGCCCTGTGTACCTGACTGCCGTTGCCAGTTGTTCTCTGTACTGCAGTTTTTGACCTCACTGATGGGTTCTCTGTATTGTCTGCCTGGATAATATAAATATTGCAGAGCTCTACACCTTCCACTGCTTTTTTTCTGTAACTATTTTTATCATGATTCCATTATATATCCTTCCAAAAGAAATTCTGTTCAAAATGTGGTTACAGGCTCGATGGAAAGTTTCCTAAGGTTAGTTTGGAGAACAAGATGCTCAGAACAGACTATTTTTTTGACACTTAAATGTTTAGAAGTGTGTGTGAGTCTGGGTTTTAGTCTTCTATGAGTGCAGTGGTGGTGTTTTTTAAGACAGAATATATGAAATTTGGAAAAATTAATTGCATAGTAATGCAGACACCGAAGACTGAGTTACTAAGAAAATAGTGATGCTTTAAAATGTCCATGCAGCACTGGAAATTCATAACTGATGGCAGTACCGGGTGTAGGTTCCAGTAAAAGTGTATGAAAAAGAGATGTAAATTAGCAAACTCAGGGTTATTTGGGTGTCATTAATTTTTATGTTTAGTTCAGATTAGCAGGTGGAGAAAAAATATAAACAAAAAGGAATTGGGTTACTAATTACGTAACTTTCCTGAAAAGACTTTTTTTGCAGGCAGCTGTCTAATCAATGGCAAAACTCACAACAGCTCCTCAAGTATTTAAGGTCTCAATTAATTGGAGTTTCTTCTATATATGAAAAATTGTTCTCTCCTTAGCTGTTTTGCATATGAAAGATGAAGGCAACCATTTTTCTCCTGAGATTAAAAAAATAAAACAATTAATTAGAATGAAATAATTCTCTAAACTTAAGGGAATTAATAACAAACAAAGCTTGTGAAATAGCCAGCTTTTATTTTGCTACTTACAAGTATAACATAATGCAAAAGGAAGACTTTATACAAATACATTTATTTCATGATGGTTAAGGGCCATAGTCAGCTGTATTGCTAATGCATTGTAGATCTTTTAGTTAAGTATGTTTTGCTTTTTTTACATTCAGATGTAGAAGTATACTTGCTCAGATTGTGGGGAAAAAGAAGGGAAATATGTGCTGGAAGTGCTGAAACTGGTCTTTTTCTGTTTCTCTAGGGATGTTACCATCCAAATCCTGCTTTGAAAATGGGAAGAGTTGTATTGATGAGCTCTATATTTTGTGATGATATGGAATAGGTGCTTTAGTAGTTTGTTTTTTGTTGAGTGGCACTGCCAAATTATTTGCCTGTTTTCTGTGCCTGTTTGCCAACCTCGATTCGTGATGGCAGGAATGAGATGCCCCTGAGAAGAGTGTCGAGCACTGCTCTCAGGCACTACAGTTGAAAACTCAACTAGCAGTGGCTGTCTGATCAGTTAAAACCCCTCAGACTAGCAGAGGGAACTTTTCTCAAGCTGTTTGGATTTGCTCCTGAGTTTGTCCTTTGACTTGTCTAAGACAACAGAAGGATACTTGGGCTTCAGCTGTGCCACAGGAGACAGTGGCACACAGTGGTCTCCAAACTGGTTCTCAGCCAGCTGCCTGTAGACCCTGGGAGCAGTATCTTCTGATTGCTCAGCAGAAGGTTGGTTTGGGTGGTTGGTTTGGTTTTGTGGGGTTTTTTCCTTCTTTTCATGTTTTCTTTGTTTTTCCTTTGCAAAGTCATTTTAAGATGCTGTTGCTGCTTTAGTACAACAGCAAACCATCCTCTTGGTTTTGCTAGTGAAGACATTTGTGTGATGCACTGTAAAAGGAATCCTAGTGATTTGTTTATTTTGTTTAAAGGAATGGGACTTGTCAAGGAGGGATGAGGGCTTTCATTCCTACCATGGAAAATGTCATTGAACTGTAATCTCACTGAGGCTAGTTGGATGGCACAGTGCTGTGCTAGTAAAATTGTGCTGCACCTGGCTCTCAAAACACAGTTTCTGCACGGGAGAACATGGAGGAATCATTGTACTTAGTGCTGACTCATCTGTATTTTGACAGGTGAGCACTACAAACTTGCCTAACGGTTTCCTGACTTGCAGACTTGTGTTCTGAAGTCACATACATGCTATAGAAAAGTAGATAAAGCAACAGTTTGGGAAAGAGGGGCTGTACCCCAGCTTTATGCTTCCTTGATCTTCACAAGGCTGATGAAATAATTTGTATGGCATACTTCTGCACTCTGCTGCATCATCTCAGCCTGTGCTCTAAAGCACTAGCAGTAGGGCAGCCCGGGCTGGCACAGCAGTTTGGACCTCACTGAAGCAAGCAGGTGCTACCTGGGGACTGTGCTCTGGGGAGAGGGGACCGGCAACAGGAACTGATCATCACTTGTTGTCTTCTGATTTCCAGTTTGTAAACTGCAAGGCATAAAAGGGAGGTTGTTTTGGTGGCTGTGAACAAGCTATGCTATCCATCTGTGAACACAGGTGCTCGATTTTCACAGGGGTGACTCTCTGGCTCCATTGTGTTGCTGTTGTGATCTGGCTTTGACACTTGGATGAAAACCTTGCCATTTTAATCACATGTGAGGAGGAAGCAAGTACATAAGACTCTGGCTTATCTTTCCTTGGTCGCTGACCAGGCGCAAATAACGAACTTATTAGACTGAATTAATCTCTTAGAGGAAATGGTCTGAAATCCATCTGGTGGAATGCTGAAAAGCAGACTCAATAAAATCCTAGAAAATTGACTGTAGGAAGGAGTTTCACTGTTGACAGAAAGCTGAATTGGATGACCTGAGGAGAGTCCTCTGTCTGAAATTTTTGACGCAAAGGCAAACAGAAATAAGTGATGGATCCTGAGCACAAGGTTGGCAAATTTTCAAGAAATGAAGAATTTAAGTGCACTTGTTCCAGCTGATGTTCTGTAACATGATTCCCTCAGTGAGTTGCTGTGCTGTGGATGGCTTTAGTGTGGTGGAGGGACCCTGACATTCAGAGGACGGTAATATGCACAGAGCTAAGCATACTTATTGTCTACCTTAATTCAAAAGCCTTCAAGGTACCACGTCATCTCAGGGTATGGTGCAAACGAGCAAAAATCATCAGTAATTCCAGCTCTGTGTTCAGACCTGGTATTGATTTCTGTGACTGGAGTTAAATGGGAAGTTCTTCCTGTGTGGCCATTGTGTGCACACACAATTTCTAGAGAGTATTTGCAGCAACAGACTGTGCTTTTTTTCTCCAGTGATAGATGCTGGCTGAGCGTGCCAGAGAGCATGCTTTTTACGCAGAAACCTGTGCTGTTGCCTCTTTGCACTCATGGTAGATTCGCTAAATCCAGTGAGACCTTTTGTGCTGGATTCTGCAGGAGTCTTTGGCACTGACAGCCCATCTCTTATTGATGCTCCACAAGAAGAGTTGATCTTGCAGGAGACTGAGGCGGGTTATATCTTTTTCCTTCTTTAATGCTAACATATTCTTCATAGCATACGTGCTTGCAGATGCCTAAAGGTGTGCAGTAGTGATGAGGCTGTGGATATAGTCACATTTGTGTTTAAACTCCAGAGCACTCCTTGAGGGTACAATGGAAGCAATGTATATCTCATCAGAAGGAGTTTCTTTTGTTGTCCTTCAACTTCAATACTGTAGAAGTCAATACAATATCTAATAAGTGTCAGAACATTATGTGGACTCTTGGTGATGCAGTCCTACCAGCTTGAAAAACTTTTGGAGCTTTTGGCTTATTTTGCCTGAATCAAAGCTCAAGGTTAGCCTTAGGTTTTCTGGAAATGAATGTCCATTGGAAATAGCTTTTTGTGGTTTTGTTCTAATGCACTTGCTAGATTGAAGTTTCCAATTGCCGAAAAACTAATTTTGCTTCCAGGTCTGGCTGGGAAATGGTCAATACAGATAGTCACTCAGTAAGAGAAGTCATTGTTTCTTTTTGGCACTACCTGCAAATGCAGTCATTAGCTGAAAAGTAGTAGACTTTTTTAAATCTCCTCTTCACTCACTATTCTTCAGGGAACTGTATTCTGGAATATTTCTTAAAGGCTGTCCTTTCACCACATCAACTTGGTCCCGTCACGTCGACACATTTCCTTGGTGGTGGCATTGCCGATGTGCAGGGTGCTCACTCACTTCCCTCCTTCTTCCCACTGCCAGCAGAGCTCCAGAAAATGCCAGCACTGCCTATGCCATCCTGCATGCCCGACTGGCAGAGCTCAGCCCCGGCACAGCGCCCTGCACGCCACCTGGCCCTCTGCATGCCAGGCCTGCAGATCGCCCACAAACTTGTGGAGTTCCTTGGGCAACAGCGAAGAGATTCTTTGTCTCTGTGAAATCTTGCTGCTCATGCTGTGCAATTTAAAGACAGAATGCTTCCTGCTAATTATTAACAGTTACTCTGTATGAACAGAATCATTATAGGGGGGTGCTGAACCCTGGCCCGCCTGAACAATGCAAGAGGGAGAGGGAAGAAACTGGGGAGAGAAACTGGAGTGCTGGCACCAATTAGTCCTGAGATTAGTCCTGAAAGAGGATTGCAATTTCAAGGCCAGAAAGAGTAGGGAGTGGGTAAAAGGATTTGAAATGAGATTATAGGACCTAAAAGCGCCTTTCTTTTGTTAGGGAAATAATTCAGCAGTTTTGCTCGAGCCAGTGAGACAATCCAGTTTAGTGGCTGAAATAGGAGATCTGTGTCCTGTTGCATTTTAAGGTTCTTTTAATGAAGTTGATCTTTGGTTGTGTTTGTTATAGCTTCCTGCAAAATCAAAGTGTTTTCAACAAACAAACAAAAACAAGCAGAAAAGCTGTTGCCTCATCAAAAGGCCTGTTGTTTTTCAGGAAGCTTATTTGTATTCTTTAAAAGGGAAGGCAAGGAAAGGAGACAGATTAAACTCCTTATTTTGCTTTGGGGAAACTTTTTTCCTGGTGGTTACTATGAGACAAACACCAGAGTCACCCTTTCACCTCGTATCCTACAGATGAGTTGCAGTGCCAGTTTTTGGTTGCTGGCCTCTTCAGAGCTGCAAATCGGGTAGTTCCTACCTCAGTTAAAAACACCATCTCCTGTCGATGCCATAGTGGTGTAAGTCTTTCTCTTCCTCTGGGAGGCAAGAGGGGCACTAAGCCTTGTTGCCCTATTGAAGAGACCACAATACGCACTCATGTATTGTAAGTATGTCAGGGGCTGAAGACTGGAACTTGCTTGGAGATAGCAGAAGAAGAGCACTCTTCCCCCGCCCTCTCCCTCCAGAAAGGGCATTTCAAAAGGGAGAATTACAAAAAAGAATTACAGACATTGTGGATTTAGAAGGAAATGTTTTGGTTTAGTACATGCATGACTGCAAGACTGCATGAAGTGATGACTTTCTGCCTTTCTCAAGGGGGAAGCTATTTCTCTTGGACTGGTGTAGACTCAAAAGGTGTGGAGGGATCATGACTGTATCCATTACTATCTTTATCCTGCCTGCCTTCCTTCCTGCCTGCCTTCCTTCCTGCCTTCCTGCCTTCCCTCCTTCCCTCCTTCCCTCCTTCATTTCTTTCTGGGTGGAACTTCTCAG
Source organism: Dromococcyx pavoninus (assembly GCA_033558185.1). Lineage (NCBI taxonomy): Eukaryota > Metazoa > Chordata > Aves > Cuculiformes > Neomorphidae > Dromococcyx > Dromococcyx pavoninus. The sequence goes on along the minus strand of JAUMJL010000091.1, from coordinate 4,917,607 downwards.
TGTGAAACACCTATTTAGTCAGGTTCAAAAGCCCTAATTTCAGTTCATTATGCCCACAAGTCTAGGGAAGATTCTTGCCATGAAGGGAGCAGTGAGTTCTGCCATGCACTTGATTTCCCTTGCTGCTGTGTTTCACACGAGCCAGTGTTAAACCTACTTTTTATAGGCAAATGGTTATAGTTCTGTTCCAGTGTGGCACTGAGTGGTTAACAGGCATTGTTTTGCCATTCAGGCTACTGTAGCATGAATAATGGGCAAGATCAGATCGTATGGGTAATATACTGTTTGAGAAAACCTCTCTTTTAATAGAGGGATCTTTTTTCTCTAGACAAAAACATTAAAACAGGACATTCTGCACTCTGATCTTGGAATTGCACTGTTCTCTTTGGACTTCTTTATAAACATGTTTTCATTCCCATCCAAAACACTTGTTAAATGCTAAATTTTAGTCCATTTTGGTTTTTTTATTCTGTTATGCAGCTTTCATAATCTCGTTTATCTGACCTACTGCTTTGTAGCTTTCATGATCTATTCTAGAGTCCCTCCAAGAAAAGAGGAAATGAGAGACAAAGGGATAAACCCAGTAGAGTTTCCACACAAGCATGGAGAAGGGAGATTGATGAAGAAACACAGCCACTGGTGCTGTCCGTAGGACTTCTATAAATGGCTCAATAAGGCTTTAGTTGTGACATTGTCTGGTGCTGAGATATTAAAGGCTCTACAAAATAGCCATGAACTTTCTGAAATAGAATGAAGACAATAATAAAACCCCAAAGGGATATAATGCGAGGGAGGAGACAGCTTGGACAGGGGTTGGCAGTAACAGCAGAATGGCAAGTCCTCTTTGTACGTCAGCAGAAATGGTTGGAAAAGGGTAAAGAGTGCACTGAGATGACAACAAAAAAGCTGATACCATCCAAGTTCTGCTTCACTTCAAGTCATGTTTCTCTGTGATGTATAACTTAGGCCCATGGATTTCTAAAAAAGGTGATTGAACATGTTCCAGTTGACCTGAGAGCCGCAGGTGGTATTTGCTGCACCCAGTGGAGGCAGCCCTCTGACTGGTTCAGTGCTGCCAATGGCTGGACTTGCTGCTTTCCAGTTTATGAGTATTTACTTTCAGTCCTTTGTGTGTTGGTGGGAAAATTCAGTATTGTGCTGTATATGACACTGAAAAAGAGACTTGACTGTCAGTGAAACCACTAACACAAGAATGAACTGGAATGATTTGGCAAGGTCATTTGTTCCATTCTTCCCTCCCACCATGATTTGTCAGAAGTTACATGAACACGTGAAGAAAATATTTCTGCTTAATTGGTTGTAGTAGACGAATGCGCTCTAAATTAATTGCCTCTTTAATGTTTAAAAGGTTATGTCCCATTCATTTTATGACTGATTAGTATCATTTCACTAGAATGAGCAAACTTGAGGTCATCTGATGTTTGAAAAGCATAGTTTGTTACTTTCTGTGATTTGCTGCTTTAGAGGGCACAGATGCTATCTGGGGATGTCAGGGTGTCCGTGTCTCTTTCTAAACACCAGTGAACCATAATTAATTGTTTCCTGTAATCTAACTCATTGATTTTCTATATTTGAGGTGATCCAAGGAACAGCTGTACCCGAGGGATTAATTACGGAGGGAGACTGAGAGTGTAGATTCACTCATGAACGTATTTTTGCTAGTTAATACTATTGAGGAATTTTTGCAACCACATGGCAGATTCTGATTCAACTGGAAGGAGAATTACACAGTATATGACAGATGACCATGCCCATGTGAAATGCCTCTGGTTTTGGCGTTGCCCACCAGCAGATGGACCTCCAAGAACCTCTTGGTTCATTGAGAGAGCTTGCAGTTTTCTTTGGCTGTTAAAACAGAGCTGTTCAGTGAGGGGCAAAGAGAATTGCTGCATTGTCATATTTGGTTTTATTCTTTTACTTTCTTGAGCTTTATCAAGAGAGAGTGTCTCGCTTGGCTTCTGGGTTTTGGCGCAAGGTTGTTACAAAACCGCTGTTTAGGTATACCATGTAGAAACAGCAAACATATATTTGCAACTTTTTGTGACTTTTTCTTGTTCATTATTTTTTTCAACCTTCTCCACATGAAGTCACAGCAGATAAAGCAGAGATGTAGAAACTAGTATCTCATCACAAAAGCAATGAGAGCCTTTATGTCTACACCTCTCCTTTCTGCTGAGAATCCCAGAGTGAAGAGCAATGTTAAGCCCAGTCCAATTTCTGCAGAAACAGCTGAGGAGAAGCAGCAAATAGAGGGAAATGTAGACTAGATCATGGATTGCACTGGGGAAGCCAAAATTTGTTGAAATAACAATGTTGTAAGACAGTTACTGGAAAAGTAGTCTCCTTGGTAGAGATGCAACTTCATAAGTCATATGAAGGATCACTGCCTTAGAGGTGGAGGGTCGACTTCTTGCTGTAAAATATATGCACACCAGCTTTTCTTTTCCTTAGTGAGTTCCTTCACTCATGCAGGTAATATTGTAAATTGAGACAATTATTAGTGTATTATTAAGTGCAATGTTAGTATACTCAACAGGCTGAACAGCTGTTTAGAGAGGTAGGGATTGCAGTTAGATTTGCAGACCATGTGAAAATCATTATTTCATAGATCTGCTTTGAAAATGTTAAGTACAAGGCTCCAGGGGTTGGGTGCTGAGGCGGTTGTTTGTGTAAAAATAACTAGGAGTGCTCTTGTTCTGGAGACCAGAGCAGTACAAACTATATACTGTTCCTATCCAGAGTTCCGTGGGGCTTCTTCTTTTTGGCATTGACTGTAAAGATGGAAGATTCTTCTGCAGTGTAAATACCTGTGAGGTCTCATCTTCTCTGCCACCTGAATTTGAGGTGTTGAGTTGAAGATTTTTCTGGTACAAATGGAGAGTTCCTTTCATCTCCTGGATGGATTTGGCTGATATGATAGAGTTTGGTTAAACTTTGCCATTTGCTTTAAATTTACAGTATGGTGGAGGGCGTGTTATAAACCTGCTTTTAGTTTGCTCTGCATCCAACCTGAGGCATTTGAAATTGATTTAGGAGAAACGCTGAACGGCTGTAGATGCAGCTAATGTCAGTCAGTGATGAGGAGCCCTAATAAGATAGCAGTGAGGGCTGTCAGCAGGGGCTGGGTGGTGGGGTGCCCGGCTACTGGTCCTGGTCTGCTACGGTTTACTGGGTCTTTTGGAGAGAAGTTGTTATCTCTGTGTGTATGTTTTCCCTTCTGTGAATGGAAATGATATCTAGATAGCTCTGTGAGTGGGAGGATTGATCTAAGTGAAGTCTCTTCATCGCTTCTGAATGCAAAAAATACTGTATCCTCTTCCCTTATACCTGTAGACCCAGACTGTAAGTGAAACAGCCTGGTGTTAGGTGCTGTATGTGTGTGTTGGCTTGTCCCTCCCCCATCCCTAAAATATAGCTGTGAGTGCTTCAAACTGAGCAATCACAGGAATGGAATGAGTTAAAACTGACAAGTTTTGATACTAAATTTTTTATGCCTTAGCGGTTTATTTCTAAAAACGTATCTCTAAGGATAACTTGATATTCATGCATTGAAATTTTGTGTTGGTGTTGGAAGCACCCACAAACTGTCTATCGCTCATCTTCTGAGCACCTCGCACACTGTGCAGTACGATCCTCAGGCACTAGTCTTGGGGATAAGAATGTGACCATCGAATCCAGGATTCATGTAGCAGATATGCATGAAGAGGTGGAATTGAGATTAATTAAAAAATGTAATTGAGGCTTTCTGAATACATGAATACTTGACCTCTGTTTTGTTATTGTTATCATGCTGTCTGCTTTTACGTAAATTTCTGACATCATGTGCATCAAACACTGTGGTGTATGGCCCAATGACTGCAAATCTCTGCATGCTCCTCTGCAGCAGTCCTGCGGCGCCTGTAAGCACATTAAGCTTCCCAGGGAAAAATACCCTCAGCATCTGGGAGAGGTTAAGTGTTCCAAGGGAGAGGTTAAACATTCGTTTTGTCCTCTGCTTCTGTAATTCCAGAAGCCAGATTAGTTCTGAATCATCTGAACCACATTCATTCAAGATTAATGAGAAAGGCCAAGTATGGAAAATTTCAGCTGGTAAGCGCCTTGGCTTTGAACAAGTGGTGGAGGGGGAGTTGATGCTGGCAGCAGCCTGCAGGTCATGCTTAGTTTTGAGTTTTCTTAGTACTTAAATTGATGAAATGGGGAATTGCACCATACCAGGTAAACAAGAATTTTAGCAAGAGACATGAAGCATTTGGGGGGTCACTTAAAGACCTCCCCTTCCTTTTTCCCCATGTACTTCTGTTTCGTTGGAGACCAGATTTGCCCTTTTGCCTATGCACATGTTTATAGCTTTGTTCACGTTCAAGGTACATTGGTGTCTTTAGAAATGAAAACGGGCATAGTCTCACTAGTGGGTGACAGGCTGTTCCAGCAGAGGTATATATATTGTTATTCTCAAGTCCAACTGACTGACAGGCCGTGGTTAAGCTGTGGATAAACACGTAAGTGAAAACCTCATGTAGAAAGTGTTTATGAAATTTAGGCAGGTCTACCAGCAAAGGTGTTTGAAATTCTGCAAAAATAATAAATGGAGAATTCAGGACTAGAATAACAGAAGTCAGTTGGATAACCTTGGGCTTTATAAAAATTTACTCAGTTTCAATTTGGGAGAAATGCTTCTTTTCATAGAACTTTACAGTGTTGTGGGTGGCAGCGCTGCAGTTTCACTGCAGTTCAGTTGTTCAGGTGGTCAGCGTGGAAGTTCTCTATGCTGTAGCATTAATTATCAAAGCAGACTCTTTACATCAAGTTGAAAATGGAGTCAAGGCTAGATATGGGCAATCGGTAGGACTCATTTATTTTCTGGAACCTGAGATTAAGGACTTTATTTCTTCACTGCGCTTCTAATCAAGTAAAACCAAAACAGCAATGAACTTCTTCTTCCCCCTCGCTTGTTTTGCAGCAAACAAAGGCTATTGTCAGAAAACTGGAGTGCTCCATTTCTGAGTTTGTAGAATAGAAGACAGTCAGACTTCTCCCCACTGGCCAGGTTCACATTTTGTACTGCTGCAGTCCAAAAGAGACCATGGTCCTCTGTGGTCTCAGAGGCCAATGGCTGTCTCAAAACAGGTTCATCTCTTTAGCTGGGCTTCAGGGGACTGACCTGGGGTGCCCGCATGAGCTGGCACAGGCACGCTTCGTAGCACATGAGCAAGTTCATGTAACTGAAGTTTCCAGTCTGATGACCACCAGTTTTTCATCCAATGATAGATAGTCCAGGAACCATATAATAGCAGTTGTGAAATAAGAAGAAACACAGCACTACAGCATGTGAAGTAATCTGCAGTGGTTTTCCTTGCTTGAAAATCAAGAAAGCAGGAACAAATAACAACTCATGCTTTAGAAGTGAGCTGTGTTGTTCTTTCTTTGATTATGTGCACTTCAAAAGACTATTCCATGCCTATTGTGTTGTTACTTAACGATTCTTTATTCCTCCCTGAGATATATAGACTGTATCAGTAAAAACTTATTCCTGCTTTTAACACAAAAGAAAAAAGTAAAACTGAGCCAGAAAGGATGAAATGGTTTGCCTGAAGTCATTGTGTGATTCAGTGGTAGAAGCAGAATTAGAATTGGAGGCTGATAGCTGGCATTTCCCAACTCTCAATGGAGACAAATCTTTTTTAATTAAAAGTAATGTGGGATAGTTGTCATACCGTGAATTTTCAAATATATCTGGACTTTTTCTTCTTTCAGTATTCAGCCTAGAATTATAATGTGTCCACGATGAATGTGTTAAAATATTTAAACACAGATTAGTGAGAAATTTATATTTTCAACCGTGACTGGAATAACTCAAACAGCCATCTCTCTTCAAACAGCAAGTTTCTAGAAGTTATGGGGGGTTTATGTATTTAAAGAACAAATCCTCAATTGTTTTCCATAGATATATATTCAGCTCTTGGCAAAGACCAAAATGCTGGCTGAATGCTACAGACTCACCAAGAGGAAAGGCTTCATGTATCACGTCAGCAGTGAGAGGGGTCTTTTGAGCCATCACAGCAGTGACTGATGGGCTCTGAAAGACACATGACCATGCTTTTCTTGAAATTAGAAATTGCTCTTGTTATCTCTAGTTCTGGAAATTTGAGATGCTTTTTTTATCCTAATTTTTTGTTTTCTTTCTCTCCCCCTATCTCTCTCTTGTTTTCTTGCTTAATTACTTCTTTGAAGTGGAGACAGTGGCAGGAGAATGGCTTTGGTTATTTGAAGAAGATAAAGATTTGGCCAACTTTCCACTTCATCCTTCAAAAAGTAACATTAAATTTTATATCCAGTCATTGGGTTCATGAATAGCTTTCCTGAGCAACTTTTCTTTTGTCTTCCATATAAATTTAGATGTAATCCCTCTGGCAGTCATGTCATATAGGAAGCTCATTTAGAGTGTGCAAGCGATCAAAATTTTATTATTCACTTGAAAATGTGTTCGACACCCTAGAGAAACCAGGAAAGGCTCTATCTAGGAGCTTGAAGTCTTGATCCCACTTGTCGCAATAAGTGAAAGATACCAAGAGGCAATAAAAGAGGGAATTGCAGAGGAAAAGAGAAGCATTACCAGAATAGTAGATCAGCTTTCATAAATTAAAAATTAGTATTGTGAATTCATAAATCTCTTTAAGAATAATGTTTTGTCAGTTATGGAAAATTCAAGAAGATAGAGTAATGGGATTTATATATTTAAAATCTCAAGTAATCAGTTTTCATTACAATCAGAAAGTACCTTAATACGTACCTTCCAGGTATTTTTATGTATTGTCATTAGCCCAGGTTAGCAGAGGTTTTTCCCCTTTGATTGGAGAGGAAGCTTGCTTGCCTGTTGCTGGGTGATCACTAATAAGTGGTGTTAACTGCCAGCACGGTGGTGGCACAAGTTACACATTTTTTTTTCCTTGTTAACAAAACACATGTGTTAGAGGTGTAGCGGTACCTAAATCCTTCTGTATTGCTCAGAATTTATGATGGGAGTGGTAAGTTCTTTTCATACAACTATGGTTATGTACTCAGGTACAGAGCATTAACCCCTCCTTGCAGTGCAGTAGGTCTTGTTAGCGCCCATCAGTAATGCCTTTAAGTTTGAGTGTAGAAAACAGAGCTGATCTGGTAGTAAAAGGGTCTGAGCTCCCTGGTACAAGCAGAGAAAAACTGCCAAGCATCAGAGGAGTCCGCAACCAGAGTGAGATGCTGTTTGTGCCGTGTTCACTCCACAAGCTTGTAGCAGTGTGTTTTGGATTGAGTGACCTCTTCCGCTGCCCGACAGATGCTCTGCAAGAGTGTTTTTGTGCAGCGCAGAAGCCAAGAGGGCTGCTTGTTGTCATGGTCATGAATATCTCTCATGCCTTACACAGGGTGGCTGCTGTAAGGAAGTATTCTTCATCTTTCAGTATCAAGGGATGCTGCATTACCATGAAAGTATACTTAAACTTTTTTTCTGTTACCACTCCATGCTGAATTTACCTTTCAAGGAATGGTAAAAATCACAGTCTTCCAGCTTAGTTGGATATCTGTTTATATACCTTACGGCAGCAGTCGAGTGAAGCTTGCACTGGGAGCTGAATGTACTTGTGAATACACAGGGTTTCATGGGCTCCAGCCAGTTAAAGGCACCTGTAACTATTGTTGTCTCAGCAACTTGAACATAAGGATAATTGTGGTTTACTTGCTCTTCTGAAACTCCAAGGTAGGTTTCTATACTTGCAAGATGCTGTGCTGGTTACTCTTTCACAAAATGGTTTGTTTATGGGTTTGGTGTCCTTGACATTTACTTCAGTTCACTCTTTGTCGGAAGGTGTAGGTGAGACTTGCAGTGAAATGTTTTATACTGTGGGTGGTTGTTAATGGAGTACTTACAGTGCAGGTACAGCAGTGCCTTCGTTTCCTTCATCTGGGAGTTGCAGCTTCTGTGCCTGGGAATTTTCAATTATGTTGCTGTCCTGATAACTGCTGTTGACCCTGGGGCAAAGGGCAGTAATGGCAGTGAATTGGGTGCTCTCCCATCCACTTGTTCTGCTTTACTGGGAACTTCTTGCGCTTGTCAGGAGAGGAAGAGATGTATTTCTTCCTGCCACGCCTGACAAATCCGTGGGCTGAGATGGATGTAGAGGCACTTCAGTCAAACATCTCTCCTCCTGCCCATCGTTTTTCCTGCTGATAAAGGCTGGAGAGGACATCCTCTGTGTCACTGCAGCCTGTTTGTGGTCTAGCGGCTATTTTCTTACTGCAGGCTTTGTGTTGGGTATATTGTGTGTAGCAAATTGTTGGCTTAGAGCTGACACCATTTATCTTTCTATCCTGTATGAAACTGTCCTGCCCTAAACTGCAAGCTTTCCTGGGAAACAGGGTGTGCTTTGGCACCTGCTGTGCTGCAACAGCTGAGCCCACCGCCTCTTGGCCATGGTGGCCTGAGGTGTGTGTGGAGCGTCTTCCCTGTCTCTCCGCTGAGCCTTCCTTCTTCAGGCTAATCGCTCCTTGCTTTGAAGTGTGTGGGCGTGTGTGTGTTCGAACACATAGGGGGTTGTTGGCCTGTTTGTTTTCTCCGCTTTCGGTGTCTTCCTGCTTTACCATCTCCCTCTGGACATTTTTGGTAGCACAGTCATTGGCCTGTATTTATTGCCTTTCTGCTGTGTTTTCATAATCCCTTAACTGTGGCATGTAGTCCCACACAATTGAATTTGGTTTGAATTTTTAGTTGTTTGGGGTTTTTTCATCTATTAATCAGGCCTTTCTGACAAAGAGGCCTGTGAAAGTTTTTGGCATAGTTGCGAATTACTGCAACTGTGAGAGAGAATTCATACCCAGGCTTTTTTTAGCCCTTGACTTTAAGAACCGCAGTCTCCTTGCTGTAATGTGAATTCCAGAACACAAAGGATTTGTATTTTCTTTTTTAAGTCTCTTGAAACCTGTGCTCCTTTTAAAGATTTTTATAAATGCATGGCTGTGTTTGGTAGAAATAATTAATCGGGGGGCTAAGAGGTGTTATTGCTTCTTTATGCCCTGGGAGCTCCTGGTTGGGCTGGCCAGCTGCCACGAGCCCTCTCTGGCTGGCCAACCGGCCTTCACGTCTGTCTGGTTTCCAGCAAAAGTAGTGTCCAAATCAACACATTCCAATGGAATGTTTTAGATTTCTACAAAGCAACATTTTCCTATGGAGAAGTCTCCCTTCAGAAAAATTCCAGTAGCCCTCAGTCAGACGGCTTCCCGTGCCTGGGCCCCTGAAGTGTAATGAAGTTTCCTACTAGTTGTGTCATCAGAGGAAAAACAGTTCACCCCTTGCCTTGAGCAGAAATCAAGTCCCACTTGTCATTAAAAATCAATATCAAATCACCAGGAAAGGCTGGTTTTGATCAGGGGTGGCTCCTAGATCCAGGTGTGTCATTTCCTGTGAGCAGATAGGAACAGGTTGAACACTGTTAGTCAGTTCTCTCAGCTGCTGGCTTTCAGCAAGCATGTAAATGCTTCATTTTCTCCCTGTGGTGCTGCACGGATGCTGCAGTGACAGTGACTGTGCTTCAGAGAGAGGTGGATCCTGTACTGGGCAGATGTGTACTTGCACCCCCAGGTCCTGTTTTATACATTTGCTACAAACACTGTTGCAGCTTGAATATCCCTTTGGCTGAGGGTGTGCTTGAACTGATGGTACTTTCTGCGAATCAAACCAACTGTCCTTGACAGGAAACTGTTGGTGTTTCACCTGTCATCTTAGCCATAAACCATACTAATTCACGTTCTTTCAAAATGTTTGTTTGAAGTCTCAGCTCCTTATGATTGATCCAAATCCATCTCCCCACCTCTCCCAAGTGCCCTGTGCTCATCTCTTGCTGGGAGTTACGTCAGTCCAAACCTGTGCACAACAGAAATGAGTTAAGCCACGAGTTTCTTCATGCTGATAAAAGAATTCAAACTAGTTACCGCTTTTCTTCTGGTAGCTATGTGAGAATTTATTAAAAATAAAATATTTGGTCAGTGTTTAGTTGATTAGTTTGAGGAAAAACTCTGCCATCAGTAATGCTTATTACATAAATATTACAGCATATATTCATTATGAAAGAAAATTCTAAAACCAGATTTTGCATGTTTATTTTGCCTAAATACTGAATGTGCTGTTACTTCTACAGAAGAGCCAGCCACTCTTCTCCAGTAGCTTACATAGTAAACTGAAGAAAAGATTTGTTTGTAAAAAATCCTGGGACGGACCAAATGTTATTTTATTATAGATGATCTTTAGAAGAATCAACTCCTTCAAATGGTTTCTCAATCTGGAACAGGGAGACTTTTTGAACACTTTAAAGTGAAAGATAGTTTAACTCCATCATTTATCAACTGGAAATATGTTTTAATAATTAATACCATCTGAGACTTCACGTGCAAAACTTTGGGAACAGAAAGATAATTTATCCAACCCAGACCAGGCATAGCTGAACTTCAGCAGAGCTCTATGAACACAGAAGGTTGTTGTTTGAAAGGCTTGACCGGTCACTGCGGTACATTATTTACATGCTCGAATTCTTTAGCTTCCTTCCCTGGGAAGGCACAGTTAATTTTCTCAGTTCGTGTGGCTTTGTGCTGAATCAGATGGAGTTTTTTATGAGAGCCTTGGGCCTTTTTCAAGTTGGAAAATAAGATAAATCACTATGGCTTTGTTTCTCTAGTGGAGACATTTTGGCTATTCAAATATATACACTTTTCCCTCTCCTTTCTTTAACCCTTTTCCACTGATACACAGGCATACAGAAGCCTGAGAATAAATTTTTTCTATGGCTTCCTTTTACAATTTTACCATTTTTATCCGGGACGTTAGAGAAGCACATTGTTGCCTTAATATGCCTCTGATATCTGTGTCAAATTTTTACAGTACGAAGACTACACAACAGCTTCACACTTGTAGCTTGATGTGTCCTGTGCCAGAGATTATCCTGGACTCTAATGCACTCCTAGAACTCCTAGTCTGTCCTACATGAGTGTGAATGCCCTCAACAGCTCTTGACCTTCATATGAGTTGAGGAGCTGCACTTGAAGAGCTGGCACTTACTATAAGGAATGCAAACAATTGGTTACATTAAGCCTTGTGAAGCAAGTGTGTGTTTTCAGAGGAGTGCATGCCCCAGCACACTCCAGCACTTAGGAACGTAGACCTATTTAACTCCTTTTTGGTCATTTTGGTCTCTCTCACTCAACTCCTCTTTTTGTTCAGGAGTATTGTAGGCTTTTATTACTTGTGTAATTGCTTTGGATCCTTTTACAGTCTGTATTTTAACACAGTGAAGTTTTTAAATGTTAGCACAGGAGTCTCTGCAGAATAATTGTGAAAGCAGTGTGTTTTTTTATATATGGCATTTTATCAGAACTTTGATAATGCTGTCAATGTCTGATTCCTGTTCCATTGCATTTTATGTAGCAGTAGTCAGCTCAAGAGTAGACAAAAGTAACTTCAAACAAAAATGGCGTGACAGGCTTGGTTTGCATTTTATGTCCAAAGGGGAAGGTGGATTACTTTAAAAAGGCAGAGTGCCTTACAGTAATCTTACTGAAGGGTATTTAGTCTCTTGCTTTTCATTTGTGCTTGAATTTGGGCACAGAGCAATTGTTCATGTAATGGTAGCATAATTGCATGATATTAATTTCAAGAAAAGCTTAATGTATTAAAATACCTGCGATGGTCTTCAAGCTTTAGAGGATTGTTTCATGACTACAGGAACAACCCCCTGACTTCCATCTGCCTTGACAACACTGCAACAAGTCTTTTCTGTGCCTTTGGTTATTTCCCCTAGGTGCTGCGCTTTTAAAATACTTGCTGCATCTGAGCCCTAGGATGCAATCAGAGTCAAGGGCTTCCCACCCAGGAAGAGCAGCAGGAGTTGCCGCACTCTCACTCTGGGCAGCACCACCTGTGGATTTACCTGGGGAGGGTGAGCTGTGCCGTAGTGGAAGGAGGGGCACACCTGGCCGTCATCTGTGCTGTTAAGAAAAGAGAAAGATTGCCTCCTGTGTCTGGGAAGTTTGGTCCTTCTGCCAAGAGGTGCAGCTATGGGCAGCTGCTGTAGGGAGGAGAGCCATTCTGATGTGGTGGGGTCTGTGGTGGGGTTGGTGCAGGGGTGCTCCAGTGCCTTTGTGGTAGAGGAGGGTCACCAGTGGCCAACAGACACTTCCTCACAGCCTCCCCTCTTCTCCAGCTCATTGTCACCACAGGTTTTTGGAGTGGGTGCTCCACAGTCCTATTGCCTGCAGTACCGTGAGGCTACTGCGGCAACAAAGGATGGAAGGTTTAGAGAATGATGCCAACATATCTGTTCTCTTCCTCCTCTTCCTTTTCCTGTGTGTCATGGTTTGATGGGTAGGGTAGAGAACGGAAGGGTAAAAGTTGAGATAAAGTTTAATAGGGAAAGCAAAAGCTGCACACGGAAGCAGAATAAAACAATTCTGTGCTTCCCATTGGCAGACAGGGGTTCAGCCACCTCCAGGGCAGCAGGGCTCCATTGCCTGTAACGTGTTATTTGGAAAGACAAATGCTCCGAACACCCCGCCTTTCTCCTTCTTCTCCCAGCTTTATATGCTGAGCGTGATGCCATGTGCTGTGGGATAGATATCCCTCTGGTCAGTTCGGGTGGGCTGTCTCAGCTGTGTCCCCTCTCAACTTCTGGTGCACCCACACCTCGCTGGTGGAGCGGTATGGGAGGCAGATGAGACCTTGATGCTGTGTGAGCACTACTCAGCAGTAAATAAAACATCCCTGGGTTATCAGTGCTGCTTTCAGCACAAGTCCAAAACGTAGTCCTGTACTAGCTAGTGTGAAGAACGTTAACTCTATGCCAGCCAAAACCAGCACACTGGGTTTGAATCCGTTCTTTGCCTTCAGTCGCACTTGCCACAGGAGAGGCCTCTCAGAGGCCATTGCCTTTGGGCAGCCTCTACGTGAGCAGGAGGTGAAATGGGAGAGGGACCTGGTGGTGGCCCAAGTTCAGGGAAGGGCTGTGGGGCATGAGGTGCTTGCATGGGGTAGACACCCAAGGGCCCACCCAGCAACCATCCTGCTGGGGAGCTTGCAGGAGCCATCATGATCACTAAGCAGGCGTACACGTCAAAGACCAAGCTTCATTAATGGTAGTGCTTGCAGGTGGCTCATTGAGTTGTATGTTTTCTGATGGGCAGGGTGCTCTGGTGGAAGTGCAGAAACCACACGGTCCTTGGTCAAGGCTGTTCTGGATTGTTGTGTTAGCCTGGGTAGCATATTTTTATGGCTGAGTGAAAGCCATAAAGCATTTGGGGTTTTAGCAGATGGCTTTGGGAAAAGGCATATATTTTGCTGTAATGAGAACTCAGTAAACATTTTTGACATTGATTTGGGGATTTTTTTAATTATTTATTCCAAATTGCTTTTTTCCCTCTTCCTCTAAGAGAGTGTGGGCGTGTGCTTTGCTGAGGAGGTTGTGAAAAGAATGAAATTAACCTATTTTTAACATGAAATTTTAGGCCCTTGCTTGAAGGCAGAAATGCCATGATGCTACATTAGATTTAAAAGCAAAATGGAATTTATGCAAATAGTAAACTTAGAATTGTTTAATGTAAATGAGATTTTCTTTACACTTATTTCTTGTTACCTTTAGCACATCAGGTCCACCCATTTGGCCAGGAAGCACCTTTTTCAAGAGAAATGGAGCCCTTCTGCAAGGTAGGTGATGGATACTACATCTTGGAGTAACTGTACTACTTAGCAAATACCTCTTGCAAATTGCACTGCTTTTGGGCAGGAAGTAAGCAAATGTCTTTTGTTTCCTTTAACCTATCTCCTTTACTGAGCATCTGGTGCCTTGAAAATGATGATTTGCTACATACAGTGAGTGTAGTCTATGAAAATTGCTGCTTTTTTCTTTCCTCAGATTTGCTTACTTTAAAACTTGGCAAAGGGTGGCTTTTTTTTTTTCCTCCTTTGTGTGAATAAAGAGTGCCCAGGAGCACTACTTTTAGCTCTGCAGATGAAGCAAGGATGTTCTTTGAGAGAGATCCTTCTTTTCCCTCCTAATTGTGGAGGGAACCTAATTGTGGAGGGAACCTTTGTACCCAAAGGTAGGTAGCACTGCTGTAGTGGGGAAAACAGTGTTAAGAATCTTACCATGTTTACTAGTGCTTACATCCATAGATGAATGTTAGGTGTCTTATTTTCGTTGGATGGACAATATAAACAGAAGCTATATGATTGCATTTTTTTTGTTCTTATCTCACCAGACTCTTAAAAATCATTATTCACTGCTAAGTGTGTTTATATTTCTGCCATTGAGTACATAGAACTGTCATCGCTCTTAATGGAAGTGTCTTGGGAACACAGAAGGCTATTTCTTGAGACAGCATGCATTTGTGTGCAAAAGTAACTTACACCATTTAGAATGATTTTATGGTCTTTGCAAGTATTTGTCCACGAAGTGTCTCAGTTTTGTGTTCATTCTCATGGTGCCAAGAGTTTTCTGGTCTTCTTTCTGATAGAAAATGCTGTATAATGTTCTCTAGAACATTTATCCAAATCAGCTAGGATGGAGCCTTATTCACAACTAGGCTCACAGGCAAATAATTGGCTGGTAGTACTGCTCACCTCACACACCTCAAAGTAATCCAGCTTCTGTAGTTTACATGAGAAGATTTTTCAACCAGTTCCTTGCACATATCTAAGAATTTGCATAATTCTATTATCCAGTATCTGTGCTGAGATTTGTTCAAACAAAATTTAAATACATTAAAGCATTCAGATTATTTCTTAACACTAGGAGATGGTATACGTTGTAGAGTTGGTAGCTTTTGGCTTTAGTCTTGATAGGATAGATCTGCAACCTTTGCAATCTTTCCTAATGAAAAGAACTAGATTTTTTTTTCTTTTTTTTAAGGAGAAAAAGAAACTATTGTGAGTAGATGTACTTGATTTGTTTTCAGTTTTTTTAACAGTTGTGGTTTTAAACATGTACCTGCACATATACAGTCTTTGTAATTTGAGTTCATAAAGTGTAAACTACTCCATCAAGTCTGTATGGCCCAAATGTTTTACCTCTTCTTAAGATGCAAGATATTCAGGAATTAAGAACAATGATTTTGTAGTTCTTCCTGCCTCCGTTGTTGCTTAATGCCTTCTCCAATAAAGAGTCTGCTGTTCTCCACCCTCTTCTCCTCTGCCCGCTTCTGCCTTCCAAACTGGGGAAGAAAACCTAAAAGCCCGGCATATTAAAGAAACATGAAGTCCGGCATATTAAAGAAACAGAGGAAAAAGAGAGCGATAGCTGCCTTTTCAAGCAACTAACGAAGTCTAACAGACCTTTAACTGAGCTGGCATTCTGTGTTGCCATTTCAAGTGGAAAACCCAGTCAATTGGAACTCTAATATGCCTGATACAACTGAGGTTGGAAGGATGAGAGTGTGAAGGAAAACCTCCTTAAAGTCATCTGTTAACACTTCTGGGCTTAATTTTAAAATAAGGAAAACAACCAAGTCTTTCTTGTTTTCATTTGTTGTTTTTCTCTTTCTGTCTTTCATATTTCCTTCCAATGAACTTTTTAACATACAGGCTTCAACAGGTTGCAGGGAAGTAGTGCATCCACCCCTTTGCTGCTTCTGACTGTCTTTTTCCAGAAGATCTGTGTAGAGAAATGGTAGCGGGTGCAGGGAGGTATGAGATGAGGGGGTGGAGAGGTTTGCTGAGTCCTGCCTTACATGACCATCTTAAGTCTCTTTTCCAGTGCTTATATACAGCTCAGTGTAAACAGGAGAATGAGAAATTGGCTTAATTATCAGTTTCAAGTTGTAGTACTGCCTTTTGATTGGCAAAAGTTTAGGTAACGGGGTTTTTAAATTATTTTTACTTGATAAATGTTTTGCTACATTTTAAAGTAATGGTCAGGACATGTTATACACCATAATGCAGAATAATTCTGAAATTTTAGTAAATGTGACAATTATGTACACTTGTCACACCTCATTTCTTCTGCATTGTTAAGGAAAATGCTGCTTTTCTGGTCTGGGGAATGAAGGGGAAGAAAATTCCACAATGACAGTAGTATTTGTTTTTTTCAGCCAAGAAAGACTTAAGTTACTCCTAGTTTCCATTCATTTTATACCTGAACTATTTGGCAAAGTGATCTTAACCATTGTAAAGCATTTAACATGTATCTGTAGAGAAAGTGACTGAGAAGCCAATTAGCTGTGTATCTCAAAGTAGCAAAGGAAGAGAAAGGGAAACTAAAACTCTTTGTAGCTATTTTGTGTCCTTAGCATCTTTGAGGAGAGCAGAATTAGTTCTGGCTGTCTTTGCCTGTATTTTGTTCAAGATTTTTGACCATAATATATATATATGCCATTTTCTTTTGGTCTATGATTTTATTAGGTACTAGCTGGCTACTTCATTTGCTTTTTTGAGGAAAATGCTACTGTTGTTCCTGTGATTATCTCTCTAATCAGAAGAAACAAGCAATAAATTTACTTTTTGTGTTAAGTCACCTGCTCAGGTGTTTTCTGAAATGTTGAGCTCATTCTACTAGGTGGTGATTGCTCCTTTATCTTTGTGTTCTTTGGTCTTGTCATGAAATCCCATGCAGAGCTTAATATAGGTAATAAAGACCTTCAACCTTACCAGACTCTAATATCTTCTCTCAAAACTTACTTGTACATCCCTGGAGATTGGTGCATTCTAGTCTTCAGGATTCCTAGAGTAACCTTTTTTTTTTCCTTCTGCTTTAATTTTTTCCTATCAGTGTGTGTAACTTGTGGTTGTACATACTGTGCTTTTGTTTCAAATCATGGTTTAATTTTTTTTAACCTCTGTATGGAGAGTCATTGATCTCACTGTTTTTTCTGTTCTCAGCTGTCGTAACATGCCCATTTTTATGTATAAAATGTGTGACAGGAAAAACGGGAGGTGTGAGGAGTCACTTGTGACCTCTTGTCCCCTTGGCTGAGGAAGCCTGAGAAAGGAGGGATTATCTTTCCCAGACCTCACAGGCTACTTCATTCTCTTTCTACCATTGGCTGCAGGGAGCAGGCATCCTCATGCTCCATGACAGAGGAAGTGGTAGGATGTTTATATGGGGATGGCTTAGCCTCTGCTCTGGAAAAGCATTGTATGAGACACTTTCATCTCTGATGCTTCCAGCAGCTCATGCATGATCTGCCTTGGTCCAGCTGCTATGGCTGTAGCTCGTATCACCTGCAAGGAGCTCTGGCAGGAAAGAGTTGGAAGACGCTGTCTTCACAGATATTACCAAAGCTGGTGTGAGATAGTGACTCTGGAGTTCATTGTAGGGTAGAAATGGAAACTCTGGGCACTGCTGCTGCAAGAAAAATATCAACCCTTGATGTCCTCGGTCTCGGATGGTGGCTTTCTTGTTTTAGTGTTCTGATATCTAACCATTACATGAGAGTTTAAGGAAATTGCCAAAGCATGTGGATCACTTTATTTTTGGATGAGAATGGTTATTTATTTGAGAGAGCTAGAAATGCATCCCAGATTCTGAGAGTCTATTTTGTACAAAATCTGGACAGACCAGACCCGAGAAGTCCTATTGTAAAAGATAGGGAATCAGCTCGTTTGTGAACACATGCACAGATTGATACAGAGATGTTTTGCTTCTCTAATAAGCATGAGACTCCTTGAAATGACCAAAGAGTTTGCTTAATCCATTGTCCATTGAGTAACTATAAGAAATGAGAGAGCAGAATTGAGACTTTATGTTTCAGCACTTGCTGAGATGGAAGTAGGCCAGCGGGGAGAAGACAGAAAGGGTGCGACTGTTGCTGGCTTCCCTTGTGAAGGCTGAGTTAGAATCATCTCCTCTTAAGAATGAAGACGTTCAGCCTGGTTTTGTGTTAATTGTGACGTTAGGATAAAAATATAATGACACCAGAGACTGGTTTCTTTGGACAGCAAGTACTGCCTGTACCAGCTACTCAGTCTTTTCCCTGGAGAGGTCTGGTAGGAGTCATCCTCATTACCTTCAAGATGGAAGTTGACAGCAAATTCACAAAGAGAAGACACCTGCATCCATGGAGCCACACACATTTTCTCTTTAATAACGTGAAAATTTGGGATGTGTTTGTCAGCACATGCCAACAATTGCCTGAGGGCCCCTGCAGGCACAGTGGGCTGCTTCCTTCTTGTGGAAATTCAGTTCATCTGCTCTTTCCATAGTAGGACAGGTGCAAGTTCTGGGCATATGAGGGGGGGGTGCAGCTCATCCTGGAACAAAAGGTGTCTGTACCTTTTGGTGCTAGCGGCAGGAAGAAGCAGGGGAGAGCTGAAATGTGAGAGGATTCAGGAAGTCTCAAGTACATTTAACCTTCAGAATTGCAAGTCTTACACCTCAGAAGAAAACCAAGGTTAGAGAGAAATGATCTGTTTTCTTCTCCTACCTAAAGGTGCAGAGAAAAACCAACATGGCAAAGTAGCATATGTATTACAGATCATTTGATATTATGTAATACTTGAAATGTAATGGTGACCATAAGGAGAAAGGTGAAAAGTGGTGCAAGACAGTCCAGCCTTAGGACCGGTAGACTTGAGTGCTGTCATCTATAACACAGCCTTGGGTAAGACCCTTATGCCCAAATCTAACTAAACATTAGTTCCCTAACACGTATTCGGGTGTCTCAGGTTGCCCAAGAATCTAAATGTTTTCTTGCTTTGGGGCTGTAATTTCTTGGTTTTCTGCTCTCTGAAATGAGGATAATAGTAGTGCTTCTCACTGCCCAGAGGTGTCAAGTCTACAAAATATTGGCTCTGTATCATATTCTGATGCTTCACTAATGGAAGAACATTGAACAGGGGGAACCTAACTGAGAAAAGCAACTGCTGTTTGTTAGCTTTTGCAGGCAAGTGTGGTTTAGATTGGCAGGAGAGGAGGGTTCCCATTGAAGTTTCAGTTCCTTGCTCTTAGAGGTACACTTAGAAATTGACTCTTGAACTCCACAAATGACTTGTTTGTGTGGAGATATTGGGTTTTGAGTGTCCAGTTTAGTTTCAGTTTATTTATCTTCATCAGAAGATCACTGAACCTTTTGACTTCACCATCTTTTCTCTTCAGATTTTGTTTCTCCAGCCTTCTGTTTCACCCTGTTTGGAACTGTAGTGATGGTCATACTCTGTGTTTGCTGGTGACTTGGTTTTGGTCAACCTATTGAATTAACAGCAAAGCTGCTATCTCTCCTTGTTACGATTAATCACTTTTCATTCACAATGCATTAGTATTTAAATCAGCTTTTTTTTTTTTGACAATCTCTTCAGGAGTTTTTTTTCAGGAAGATGATTCACGTGGTGCTTCCATAGAGACTGAATATTTGAATAATTTATTTATTATTAGCATTCAATGTGTTTGCAGTGCTATTATTGAAGAAGTAAAATTAAGTCAAAGTGTTTGTGCAGCGTGTCACTAAGGAAGTAATTTGAACAGCAGAACTCTTCTTTGTTTGAGAAAGTGGGTAAAACCCTGGTGGGGATGCTGTGGTCCTGAGGGTGTTGGTATGGGCTCGTGTTTGTGAGAAGATTTTAAAATGGCCTTCTTAGTGTGCGTTCAGTAAGAAATCCCAGTGAGAAACAGCATTTTGCAGTGATTCATACAGAAATGGTCACTTTGGTGTGACATGTTTAACTCTATGTAGTGTATAGAACATTTTTATACAGGGTGCTATGCCTGAGCTGTGCAGTAGGTATTTAGTCTTTTTATTCCTGTTTTCTTGATTGGGTGTGTAAGACAATGGCAAAAGCTGTGATTTATTAAGTGTCTGAAGTGTGGTCTTGTTAACATTGATGCAGAGCCATTAGTAAGGAAATGTGACCACTGGCTCTTTATATTCCCAGTGACCAAAACAGCTGAGCTACCTTTGGCCTCTGAAGTTGAGAAGGAGGAAAACCCCACTGCAGCAGACAGGTGTTGCAGGTGGTAGATCACGTTGCAGAGTACATGGAGATAAGTTAAATTCCTACTGTGTTTAAACTTAGTGACTTATGTTTTGTATCTGCATAAGTGTCTTGGCTATCTTTGCAGATAGCTTTGCTTATTTTGTAACAGTCCCGCACAGTGACTTTAAAATTATTACTTCTGACTGACTCGATGAAGTTTACTGGCTTTATTTACTTTCCTTGACAACTGGAGGGTGTGGGTGAGTGCTGTAAGGCAAGTCCTACCACAGTGTTGACTTTGGGCAGAGGAGAGGATACATCTGTGTCTACCCGCGTGTTTTACCTTCAGTGTCAACTGCTGTGTGAGCAGTGGCAGTAAAACAGCACTTCTTTGCAGTATCCATCGCAGAGTGAAATAACTATGGCTGCTGCTGCAAGTCCCTACAGTGCTGGACTGACTGCCCCAGTAACTCCTGTAGTGTAGGGAAGGAAGGGGAGATTACTTAAACTATGGAGGACGTGAGAAGACAATAGTCCTTGCCTAGAGAGAGTTCAGTGCCGAGGTAGCATTGCTCCAGGGATGCTGCTAAATGGCTTCAGATATGTTCTTTGCTTCTTTTCAGGTTGGTCCTGCAGGTGATCTGCTTGTTACTTTGCAATTTGAATAATGGAATCCAGTTCTTGTAAATCACCAGTAGCCGGTTTCATCTTTTTTAGGAGAAATATTTTCTGTGACTGGCCCTTGTTTAGGTATCAGTACAGGTGCTTTTGTCCAGAGACATGTCTGTCTGTCCATCCACACCCAAAACATGCATATGTGACTGACTTACACATGGAAAACTGACTGTGTTACCCTTGTATTTCAGTTGGGTGAAGGAAAATGTAGGCTAGATACAGCCAGAGAAGTGGCAAATTCCTGTTCAGTGGTTTTCTCATTTAGAAGTACCACCATGTATCCAGGATTCTCCTATGTTTTTCTTTCCCCACCAAGAGCTATAGTCTGCTCAGAGTGTGGGAATTGTTTGCCTGTGCCCAGGATTTATGGGTGCCTGGAGGCATGGTGGGAGCATCTCCTAAGGGGCTGTCAGGTAGCCGGGAAGTTCTGGATGTGATCACTGCAGAAACAGAGCCAAGTCTGGCAGCAGTTGTGTCAAACGTTTTCTATAGATGGGATTTGGGTCCAGGTCACCTCTGGCTAGGCTTTAGAGTGGGAAATTTCAGTGGCTTGTGATGGCGATGTAGCATACCACCAGTTAGATCCCATTTTACAACAGTTCTCTGAACAAGTCACAGTTAAAAACCACAAAAATTTGTACAGTAACTTGGAAAATAGTAAGGTATATAAAGATTTCTTTTCCATAGCTGTGAAATTATTGTGATTATTGCCATAAAAATCTCTGGGCTGATGCGTTGGAGCACATGCTCCATTTTGAGAGCCTGTGACTGTTAGGCATTCCTGAAATGTGAAGGTGGCTGATATAAGAAGTAATCTTGGCTTTTGTAATTGTAGTCTGTTGAAGAGCACAGCTATGACAGAGGCATAAACCTGTGCTTTAATGGAGATTGCTAAAATGAGAATAATATTGCAGTTGTGTTGCTTTGAGCAGTTTTGGTGATGTGCAGATTGCTGTGAGCAAGGGAAAGCGATTGTCAATTGGGCTGTTCCTTGACTGCATGTCAAGCTTCTTGAGACATTTCTATATTGAGAGAATTGAAACAGAAGCTCTGGGAATTTTTCAGATGCTGTCTTGCTGTGACCTGCTTCTGTGATGGGCAGTTACATGTTTTTGGATACGTGGGGAAACCAGAGTTTCATAACTAGTAAACAGAAGAAGATTATGGGAAAAACCAGTAATGGTGATCAAGTCCAAGCTATGTTCATGTCTTGTGGTTTTTGCATGCTGTCTGTATTGATGTTGTTCATGCTTAACATTGGCAATAACTTTTCCTCTCTAACATGCTAAGAATTTCTCCCCACTGGTCAGAGCAGATCTCTGTGTCGCTGGTTTAAGACTGGTAAGTTCTTGGTTCTATAAAAGGCATTTCTTCAACATCTAGAAGAAATGACAAATTAATGGAAATGCCGTATTATTAAAAGAGCTTCTTTTTATTTGAACAGTTGAGAAAAGTAGAGGCTGCCTGAACTTGGAAGAGTGGTCAGTGGTGTGCACATTTCACTGCTGTGCATTATTTAAGAATGTCTGTTTCAGATATTGGAATAAATCTTAACCACTAGGAATTCCTCAGCTGTAGGCTTGAGAGTGTGCAGAGTGTTCGTTCTTACACTTGTAAATGCATCACTTGACTTTCGTGCCATTTCTAACAGACTTGAAACTGAACTGGCACTTCAAGAGGGAAGGAATCAGGACTTTTTCCAGGTTGGATAAAACAAGATGGAGGGCTGGATTCGGCCTGCAGGCTGAGTTTGAGAACTCTGCGGTAGATTGTGAACATGAACCTACTGTATACAGCACTTCTTCCTCACAATCCCTCCCCCTGTTAGTAAACGGAATGTAAGTTGCACCTGCATTCTAAAGGATGACCTTCTACAGAACAGTCCTGTTTAATCAGCAGAATGGGATAAACTCATTTATTTACAAAGGTAATCTTTGAGAAGAGTGCATAAGACTTCTAGTCTGGTAAAAGAATTTATCCTCTCTTTAAAGCATTTAATACTGATGACAAATTAACAAAGAAAATATGACTTTTCTTTAAATTATTTTAGGACAACCTCCGTCAATTTGGAAATACCATTATAGGCTCTTTGGCTTCACCTTACATGTTATTTCTCTTAGTTTCCTTTCTCTTTATAGGTAAAAGTCTCACAGTGGTTGCAATTGCATACAATAAAGGTAATTGATTCTCTTTCTCTCTGACAATATTTTTTTCTATGTCTAGCCCATCATACTGCTCTCTAGTGCATGAGAAGGATAAGGTGAAATTAAAACTAAAATTCTTCACAGTGATGGGAAATTCTAGTTCTGATTTATATGTATATATATATACACAATTTGAATGAAGACACTAAGAAGACTTCCTGAGTGTCTTGCGGTTTTGTGTTTCTGTAGTACTTCCTTGCTTTGCAGCTTTTAAACATAACTTATTTTGTGTGAATACATATGATGTTTTTCTTTATAATAAGATATTCTGCTTTGGGATCCACGTGCTAAGTTTCAGCGCTCAATTTCTGATACTAATACATTAAGTTATTTATCCTGAGAAACAAGAACAATTAATTTTTTGTCCTGGAGGTGAAACAATAAAATAGCTGAGGCCAGACCACCTGATAAGCTGTGTGTGCACAAATATACCTGTACTTGTGTATATACTGAAGTAAATGCATTTAAATATAAATAGGTGTGGTTATCTAATACACTGAACATGTACGAAGAAACACAGGCAGAAAAATATCCCTTTTTGTGTTAGAGATTTGGTGCATCTGCCCTGTTCTCTTAAACTCTTAAACCCTTACATGGAGGAAGATGTGTTCTGATGTTTTTCTGGGAAACCTAGATATTTCTGTTCTTTTTTGGACATGTTTTCTGTGTCATCCAAATGTTTGAGATATCCATGCAGCACAATATGAAGTTTTACAATTTTTTTTGGTGACAAATGTCCTTCCCACCATGTGTTTTTTTCTCTCCCTTATGCCCAGTGTTTTCTCTATAAATATTTTCTTC
Organism: Dromococcyx pavoninus; assembly: GCA_033558185.1. Classification (NCBI taxonomy): domain Eukaryota; kingdom Metazoa; phylum Chordata; class Aves; order Cuculiformes; family Neomorphidae; genus Dromococcyx; species Dromococcyx pavoninus. Next base: position 4,893,988 of record JAUMJL010000091.1, on the reverse strand, counting down.
TCTCCAGTATTTTGTTTTTCTGTCAGTCCTCCCTTTGGTCCTTTGGAGCAAATCCACAGTTCCCTTAATGACTTTTCCTACCCTCTCCCCTTCAGGCTTTTCCAGGTTTCATCACTGCAGCTGACATTCCTAATGGTTAAGGCAATTTGGAGTTAAAAAAGGTTGGGTATACTGTAAAGTTGTTGGTTTAGTTTGGTTTGGTTTAATTGGTTCAATCTTACACTACAGAATGACTTGCCCTGGATGTCATTCTGTCAATCACAACTTACCCTGTTACCAAACACAGACAAGTTTCTATGTGTTTTAGGCAGAAGACACCTTATTTACTGTGTGATGTCTAAGAGAGGTCAGGGTATACTTCTGGATCTGTCTCTTGCAAATTTTGCTATAGAGGCTGGAGGGTTTTTTTGTGAGATGCATGATTGGTTATGAAATTAGAGAATTTTAGTTAGTTTATTGGGTTGTAATCGGTCTCTGAAGTGTTCTGTCTATTTGGTTTTGCTTTTTGGCTTTTCTAGATAGCTCCTTTTACTGTGTCTGTAACTTAGCTGCTTGTTTAAATGGGTTACACTATTTTGCACAAATAGAGCTGTTTCTACCCTTCGTGTGCAAATGAAGCTGTGTAGTATTTGTAAGAAGACGAAGGCTGAAAAATGTGAACTGATGTCTGAGTAAGGTTTTGACACAACTGGTACCAATTATAGCTCGGATGCTTGCTCTTAGTGCTTTGGAGAGTATTAATCACTGACAAGACAACCTGTGTGTGACATGAGTGCTCAGAGTGCAGTTTCAAACAGAAAGGCAAGAGAAGCAGCTTGGTATAGTCTGCTCAAATTGATACCCAAAATACCCAGCAAACTCTTAATTTCTCTCTACCATCTGTTGAAGAGCTTAATCCTCAGAAGCAGAAATGAGACAGGGCAGAACTAGATGGGGACGGAAACTAGCGAGCACATGGTACTGCAAGGTCATGACTCCCTGGCTTTTCTGTTCAGTCACGATGGAGCTAGTAGAGCTCCAATTACTTCTGAAGAACAGGATCCAAATTTACTTGGAAGATTTCTGAAATGAATCCTTCTGAAATTTTGTTCCTAGGATCAGCAGTTACTCTCTTGCCAGACTTGCAAATGCATATAGGTCAGTGGTGTCATGATTTATTTTGTAAACATTTCATGATTTGACTGCTATCTTTAGTGATGCCCCCTCTGTCTGCCTGTAGGTGTTTTTCTGGAGGAGTGACACACATTAAACTTCCAGGTAACCCTTAGTTTCCTCTCTTGGGAGGACAGTGAGTAAAGGTATAAAACAAACATTGCTGTGTTTTTCACTGGTATTTTACTTTCTCTGTGATTACTGCAATAACAAATCGTAAATATTCATTTTGCAAGAGGAGGAAAATGAAATGTAAAGGTCCAGAATGAGCTTTGCCAGTACACAAGACCACTGAGCAGCTGTTTAGAAATCCACAAATTGAGTTAAAATAGGTTAAGATGATGACAGTGAACTACCAGTCTAACTAAAAGGCATCTCTCAGGTTTTTTGAGTTTACCTAAATAAATAGAGATGTTTTCACTGAAGATTAGTTTAAAATAAAAAGGAAAAAATGTACTTTAGAACAGATCTGTTGTGTAAAAACAAATCCTGAAGTATGCAGTTCCTCTAGATGTTCTATTCAGCTGGTAAACCTGTTCTATAAGCTGAAATTCTTTTCCAGATAATATCCTAGGGGAGTGTGCTATGTAAGCCTGACAGGAGGGACAGTTTTATAGACCTGAGACAATGTGTGAAAAATCTGAAAACTGCTTCTCAGAACAGCCTGTAACCTGCAATTTGGGACACACCCAAGTGGTGCAGTGGCTGGCCAAGGGTCCTGAAAGAGGAGAGGAGCTGCAAGCTTCGAGCTGTCTGTCTGCTGCCTTGGAAAACTCTGGTTTGAAAATGACTAGTTGTGGTTTCACTTTGAAACCTTAACTCACGTTCAGCAACTGTGTCTGTAAATGTGTAACCCCTCCATCATGCTTTGCACACATTTACAGATTATTTTACTCATACTACTTCACAAATAATTTGGCAAAAATTGTAATATTCTTATCAAAAGACATGAATTGCATGATTCACTGTATGGCAACTCTAATTAGCATTGTGAGCCTCCGCTTGTATGTTTATATTACATAAAAGAGCCACCTGCAATGCTCTTTGGGACTTCCTGTTGCATTCAAGTATAGCTCCCAACATAGTTGAGGCATTGCTTTACTACAGGTATCGTTTTCAACACCTCAGATTTCCTGGATTATTCTTTCAGTTTGCTTTTTCAATATTTATTAACAGAAACTCAGGAAGTGAAATGCTATTGAATTTCCATAGGAAGTCAACAAGCTGAAGCTTGTAGAAGTTCTTCCCTGCAGGCACGACGTTTGGTCATTCAGAAGGAAAAAAAGCCTGTGTGATAAGTAGCTCCAGGTGTGCAAACTGCATGCAAAGTAATAAATGAGGCTTTCCCGTTGTCACGGACTGGAAAGCAGTGGTTGCCTTTGGCCAGGAGAATGGCCACTTAGAGTTACATGGTGGGGAGATGTGGTCAGTCCTCCTCGGGGAAGGTGTTGGTGATCCTCAGTTGCCTGGTGCCAGAAGACCCCTGCAAAGAGCAGAGCAAGGTGACCTCTGAAGGAAAGTCTCTCAGTTCGATCCCTGTGTGAGCAGCTACCGTTGTGAAAAGAGGCAATTTGAAAAGTGGTATTGAGACTTTTAAAGAGAAACCGGGTGATGAGGACTAATTGGGTAAAGGATGGTTAATATTAAAGATGTCTTTAGAAATGCCCCATTGCATCCAACTCACCTACCTGAGAATCTGTATGTACTTTTTCTCGCTTAGATTTCCTGAGCTGGCAAGGAACCCTTTTACTTCGAGTACTAAGTTTCCTAAGTGGCTCATAATTTAGCTAATTCTCATAAATTCAGCACAAATGCTGAAGTTTGGGAAGATTTTGGCATTCTGTTCTTGTTGTACCAACACAAAGATTCATCCCAGCTTTCGCTGCACTGCTTTGTGGTGATAGTTTCACAATCCATATTTCTTCTACATTTGCAGAACCCCGTCAGGCTCCTCTTCTGCCTTTAATGTATTCTACTGACAAAGCTAACTGTCAGTTACATTAATTAACTATTGGTAGTGATTTGTCTACTACCAGTAGAGTATAGGCTGGGAAAAAAAAAAAGCATATCTCTTTCCATGCAGTTTTAATTCAGCTCTCCTGTTATGTGTACTTTAGGATACAGATCCTCTTATTATGTAATTGCTTAACCTTTTTTTTTTTCCCATTAGTCTCCTGCTTTGTTCAGTGCATTAACTGTAGAAACTGAGATTTGGGGGCTACTGCAAATCTACCAAAACATAGCATTTCCTAGATTTTCAGTGTTTTACCTTTTGGTGAATGGAGTTGAGCTTGGGTTTTTTTAGTTCTGCCACCTTCATGACTTTCATTTAGGGTAGTTACTTGTATATATAAGAAAATCTAGACTACTAGTTCTTATGTGCTTTGGCATGCTGCATACCAGTTCTGTGTGAGATGGAATGAGTTTGTTTATTGTATTATCTGAGGAGCTCAAAAAATAAATAAAACAGGAAGTCTTGAGCGCCTGTTCTAAAAGTCTGAATGTACTCAGGTAGAGACCAAAGTATCTATTTAATAAAAAAGATAATTCAGTTACTTAGTTGTTTAGTCAGGGCTTTGTTCCCCTCACCTCTGCCCGTTGCATGTGCTGGTGTCATTATTATTTCCTTCACTGAAATTGAAACTTGGGGTCGGTTTCTTTTCTCAAGGAAAATCATTTACATTTTTTAGGAGTCATAGAATCATAAGGTTGGAAGAGACCTCTGAGATCATTGAGTCCAACCATGCCTGTCTCCCTACTAAACCATATCCCTAAAAAACTCATCTACCCGTCTTTTAAAACACCTCCAGGGATGGAGACTCCACCACCTCCCTGGGCAATCTGTTCCAATCCCTGACCACTCTCTCAGTGAAGAAATTCTTCCTAGTGTCAAGTCTAAACCTGCCCTGGCGCAACTTGCGACCGTTCCCTCTCGTCCTGTCGCTTGTCACTTGCGAGAAGAGGGCAGCACCCATGCTGTCACAACTTCCTTTCAGGTAGCTGTAAACAGTGATGAGGTCTCCTGCCAACCTCCTCTTCTCTAAGCTAAACAACCTGAATTCCCTCAGTCTCTCCTCGTAGGGCTTATTCTCCAGCCCCCTCACCAGCCTCGTTGCCCTTCTTTGCACACGCTCCAGCACCTCAGTGTCTTTCTTGTAGTGAGGGGCCCAAAACTGAGCGCAGTAGTCGAGGTGTGGCCTCACTGAGCACAGGGGCACAATCACCTCCCTGGTCCTGCTGGCCATACTGTTTCTCATCTGGTGATAATCCGGTCACTCTAATAGAAGTTTAGTATGTGATACCTAAGTTTTTTCAGGCAGCGCTTTTCTGTGGGTCCCATGACATTTTGCAGAAAATTAAAGGGATAGACCTTTGCCCTTTGCCCATCTAAATCAGGGGTGTCAAACTCGCGGCCCGTGGGCCGAATCCAGCCCTCCACCTTGTTTTATCTGTCCCAGTACCTTGTTTCTCCATGGCAGCAGTGCCGAGCTCCTTGTCGCTGCGCTCCTGCCAGCGCTGGTCACGTGTGCAGCGTGTGATGCGCGTTAGGCTGCAGGAGCAAGAGAACAGTGGGAGCCATGAATTTGACACCCCTGGTCTAAATGTAACATTTCTAAGTAGGACACCTTAGTCCTCAAAAATGATGAAGTATATTCGAGAATGATGAATTACTTTGATCATGATAATAACTGAATAGTTGCCACTTCATATCGTTGAAGTATTTTCAACGCATTGGCTAATTAAATCAGACAGATCCCTTTCTAGTGAGCACCAGTATCCCTTTATGAAATGGGGAGTTCAAGCAACTTCTTCAGGGAAAGCCTGTGTCCATTAGGTGTGGCAGGAGCCGCAGGATCCCTGTTGTTTCCTGCATATGTTTTTAAAATCCACCTTAAGAGAGACTTCCATCGTAGTGTAGAAGTGTGCTCCAGAATTGTTAAGTATCTGCCTGTATGTTTTGGACAATGAGTTCTGGAGGCCTGAATGAATAATTGCATGGTTTCTCAGTTGTAGGAAGTTTGCCATAGGTTTTCTTTGTCAGTGATGGACATTTACTGTGAGATTGCTTTGCAGGAGACCAGAAATAGACAGGTAGTAGAGGGGATAAAAGACCTCCTGTACTTGACCAAGTGAGTGGGGAAAGGAACCAGGGTATAACAGATTATCTGTGTGAAGTGGTTGTAAATCCCATTAGTACTTCCATGACCCGAGAGAGTATCTTTTTATCTCCAGTAATCTGTATGACTCTTCACTGCAGGCATTGCTGCTATGTGAGCTCTGAGCTAGCTTCCACGTGACAGCCCCACTGACACCTTCTGCTGTGGGTTCCTGAACTTTCACATGTGGACCATCGGAAGACTAAGGATTTCTCTGGTGTCATTGCCCCTGTGTCTGAACTGGCAGCTGGGGCTGCTCATATGGGTGCAGCTCACTGTCCATACAGCTGTGGGAGCAGTCACATAAGCAAGTATAAGGTCTGTCATTTCCTGCAGTATTTGCTCTATTTAAAGTTCTCGAATGACAGAGCACTCAATTTAAGGAGTTCATACACTTTGGAATTCAAGAGACTGTCTTGGAGAAACTCTCCAACTGCGGCTGAATTAATGCTAACTAAGGCCTGAGGATTGCTAGAAACAGGAGTGGATGAGGGTCTGAGAAACCTGGCAGAGATTCAGAATGCAGGGGTGGGGTGGCTGGGGAGCGTTATCTTATCTAAATGGTACTTTCTATTCTCTACCTTAATTAAAACACATAGTGCACAAACTAACATTTAGGAAATCTTTTGCAGGATCTTTTCCTAAGGGGATGTTTTGGAAGTAAATTGGGAGTTGTACATGCCAGCTCAGTGCAGCTTCTAAGAACTGTAGAATTGTACTAGGACTGTCATGGTTTAACACCATTTGGCAGCCAAGCACCACACAGCTGCTCACTCCCTTCCCCTCCCACCCCAGCTCCCTGGCAGTGGGATGGGGAGGAGGATGGGGAAAAAAAAGTAGTAGCAGTAATAATGATATTAATACTAGAATATACAAAACAAGTGATGCACAATGCAATTGCTCACCACCCAGTGACCAATGCCTAGCCTGTCCAGCTATTGCCACACACCTCCACAACACACAGAGGACTCTCCAGTTTATGTCATGAGCATGATGTTATAAGGTACGGAATATCCCCTTGACCAACCTGGCTTAACTGTCCTGGCTATGCTCCCTCCCTACTTCTTGTGCACCTCCCTGCTGGCAGAGCATGGGAAGCTGAAAAGTCATTGACTGAGTATAAACACTACTCAGCAACAACTGAAAACATCAGTGTGCTGTCAACATTATTCTCATACTAAATCCAAAACATAACACTGTACTGGCTACTAGGAAGAAAATTAACTCTGTCCCAGCTGAAAACAGTCCAAATTATATGCCCTGTTTAAGAAATGGGGGTTTATGTATGTTGATAGTTTTGGGGAGCTGTTTTTATTTTGTTCTTAATAATGCATTTTGCATATCCTCATTCTCTTAGGGAGGAAACAGAACCATGTTTGTCAAATCAGTAGAGATAAACAGCGTGAGCTGGAGGAATCTGGTTCAAGAGTACAGAAAGAAGTCATCATTTTTAAAAGAAAATTTTCTATAGCAGTTAAAAAGTTTTACTGACTTCTTAATGATTCTTCTTCATGAAGACTGCTTGAACAAGTTTATCCAGGAGCCAGTTTGGATGACTTAAAACTGTTATAGGTGGGTCTGATTGTGTATTTATTATAAATGTAGAAACAAGGTTCCCGCTTAGTAATCTGAAAATGTTTATATGGGAGGCATGCTTTTCGTTATCTTGACAATTTTCTTTCCTTTGCTGTCTTTCTTTGCATTCATATCTGATTTGTATGCATCCTTGCTTCTGGGTAACATCCCGTAGTCAGTGTCTCGGGTGGAATGATCTCATGCACAGGCAGACATGGGTACTGCTGGTATTTTATTTGCTACTTTGCCTTTTTATGGAACATGGGCACATAATGTATCAAAAAAACAACACACCAATCACCTTGCAAAATGTATCTCACTTGAAAAACTCTAGAATTTCTCAGATTGTTAGTAATTGCAATGACCTCAGGTGTAGCAAATGAGTAACAATGAAAGCCAAATAACAGTCTTCTGCTGGGCTTAGAGGCAGGGGTTTTTTTTATATGCACTTTTGCAGAGGGACAAATATTTCCTGTCTCAGGAAAAAGGAGTTACAAATGCCTGTGCGGAATTAAAAGGGATTTAGAAATGCAACCCTGTGCCCCAAATATGAAATTGCATGTGGTTTTCCTCGGCATTTCAGGAAAATCCACTGTCCTAATCTCATCCAAGTAATTAGATTTTGGATTAAGGTAGGCTATGGTCTTCAAAACCAGAACAGGTAGAGATAATTTTTGTCCAGTCTGGACCCTCTCTTATTAGGCCTAGGTTATTTTTCCTATTTATAAACCTCTGTATCTTTCCCTTCAATGATTAATCTACAGGCAGAGTGCAAAAGTTATTAAGGCTAGAAACAGACAAAAAGATAAATGCTGACCTTTCTAATTGGCTCTTGAAACCTGAAATATTTACCACTCAGAGGATTAATAATGTTTGTGGAATCATTTGTCATCCAAACTAAGTATTTCTTGCTTCTTCATGAAGCCATGCTAACCTCAGATAAATAAATATCTGCTGGTGCCTCTGCGTAATGGATTTTTCGACATCATCATAGAAAGAAATCTTACTTCCAAGTGATTCACAATAAACTCCAGCAGCCAAGCGTACTTCGCTGTTGGTTCCCTTGCTTGCTTTGCTATCATGGCTGGAATTTAATGGTTCACTTCTTTATATGAAGTCTTTGGCACCAGGAATCAAGACTTAATCATTCTCTGCATTGATGGGTAGCAGAGCATAACGGCTCTCTCAAAGCTGACAGGGTGGTATTTTGTTTTTTGCTTGTGTTCTCCTGAATTAGTGGAAAGGGCTGTAAAAGCTGTGATTCTTTGCTCCACTGTGGATTAGGGTTTTCAGGCATAACTTGGAGGTATTTTTCTCTCTGTTAGTACTGAAGCTGAGATGTCTGGTAGTACCCTAGGAAGCATAACGATGTCACCACCGAGAACATGCTTGTTTTTACTGTGTCCTGCAAACTAGCTAGGATTAACTGTTTGCATTGCACTGTACTACAGTGTGTTTTATTAGCAGAGGATAATAACTTCAGCATTTCACTGACAAATCTATAGTCTGTGCTCACAATAAGGACTCAGTAAATGTGATGAAACAGATTGTCTTTGTTGGAGTGTTGGTCTGTTAAAAGTGACTGTGAAAAGAAAAGAATGCCAGAAAGCACTATACTTTTACAAAGGGAGAGGAAAATGGCAAATGGAAAAAAAAAAAACCAGAAACACACAAAAAGACCTTTCCTGTGTCTTTGTTGTTGTGATAAATGCAGTGAGTTCTAGGGACTTCTGAAAGTGAGTCTTTAAAAGTAGCTTGACAGACAAAAGTGCAAACACTGAGCTAATCTTGAAGAACAAGGAAAATCACATTGCATTTGACTTTAAAAGGACTGGTAAACTCTGTCCTGCTGGGCCCTGATGGATAAATGAACATTGGTGTTTCATTGATGTAGCCTGTGTAAATTCAGTCTTATGTGTTGTGTAACGGCTGAGGATTTTAGAATTATGACGTAAAAGCCTGATACTTATTTAATAAAGTGATAATTAATTACAGTTCAACAATTTAGTTCTGAAGTGAAATGAAGAGTAGCTTTGTAGCTCTTTTCATTTTAATTGCAGCATCTGTTGCAAGTCTAAGTTTCCGTTCTCTGACAGTACTGCATTGATGCTGTATATGTATTATTGGACAGCTTGGTTTTTAGGACAAGTGTTTTAGGACAGCTTGGTTGGTTGTTTTGGGAGGTTGACCTGTGCCCATTCCATGAGACACTGAACAATTTGCTCAGGACTAACAGCTAGAGCAAATTGTTGATCCTCTCTAACTGGTTCTGATCATGGTTTCCTAGTTGTGCTTTTCTTTCTTTTCCCCCCTCTCTCTTCTACCACTTTGAATTTAATGATGTAATTGTAGAGGAAGGCGTGTGTCCTTGTACTAGCATTATAAAAAGATGATTTTGTAGGTCATTTATGATTAAATTTGGCCATCAGCTCTGCTGTGGCTGGTGGAGGGATTCATCAGTAGCTACCAAGATCTCCAATCAAAAGCTTCAGATAAGGTGCCGGCTAGTTACAGTGTGGGACATCAATTGCTCATCTGAATCTGCTGTCTGCTGTGGCAGCCACTTCAAATTTGAAGTTGTTGCTCTGAAGTGAGAAGTAAGCTTGCACTCTCAAAATGTTTGAACTTTTGAATTGCCTTCATTTCCGCAGCAGCCACTGACTGAATCATGAAAGAAGAAGAGGCTTTTCATATGTACACTTTCGAAGGCATGGATGTTCTGTCCTAGAAGGGAGATTGTGAAAACAGCAGGTGCTGTAGAGAAGGAAGAGTTAGTACCTGTACTGCTAGATAAAAGTAAAAAAGTCAGGAATGACCCAAAGCTGTACATGGGAGATCTATGATAAAACAATAGAAAGTATTATCCTGTAGAACTAAAACTGGAACATCTTACAACCTCAGGTCTTCCTGAAAATCTTTACTTTCCAAGAATAATTACCCAAGTGAAGAACCAAGCTTTTTGTTGTCCAGAGGTATGAATAAAAATTTACATTCATTGAGAGGGTAAACAAATTCAGCATAATGATGCTCCAGGCTTGATGATAATTCCGGCAGTCATTTTGTCCTGTGACCATTAGCAGAATAAAAGCAAACAGGTTTCTCTTACTTCAGCCAGTGGTGTAAGGCAGTGTTCACATAAAGCAAACAGTGCCGAGTGTTGGTAAGAGTAGTCTTGGGAAAATTTTTACCATTTCTTTTTAAGTGGAAAGTCTGGTATTTCCCCCCTAACCTTTTGACAGTCTCGATTTGCTTAGTTTCTGGGGAAGTTCTGTTTTCACACTGACACGTTTATAAAGAAAAATGTTTGCACAAGATGTGCACTGTGCATATTTACTAGTGTTGATGCAGAAAACAGTGGTCCAGTGTTGCTGTGTCTAAATTTAGGTTTTAAGTGTTTTCTTTCTCTTATAAGGGACCTTCAGGGAGCAGTATATCAGCTGATACAGCAGCATAGATGCTTTCATGTACACAGTTTATGAATACTGGTACCAAAGTCACTTCTTTGGTGCCCATTTGTGAAGTCCTGGTACCAACCTGCGCATCTCTCACACGGAGCCCAGCGTGGTCGCTGGGGGATCGTCTGTAGGTGAGAGAAACCCAAGCAGTGATGTTCAGCTGTGTCACATGAAGAACCAGATGTTCCGCCCCTGGAAGTCAATGTTGAGTTACAGGAGCTTTCACCAAAGGATTTCAGGCTGCACGTATTCTCAGTGAAGGAAACGTAAAGAGAACTTTCCCATTAAGGCTGAGAGTTTGCTGTGGGAGTTAGTGCTGACAAGTCTATGATTCTCTTAAGTCCCTTTCATGTAGCCAGAGTCTGAGCAGGCAAAAGAGACCTCGTTCCAAAACATTAGCGTAAATTGGGTGCTTAAAGCTTAATTGAGGCATGTGTGTTTTAAAATTAATTGAAAGGGGAGGAGGAAGTTTCCACTTATTTTTAATTATATTTGTACAACTTTTTTGTACAGTAATTATATGTTTTACTCTGAACATCAAGTTATATTGGGAAGTAAATGGTATAAGCTGAGTATGAATTTTAAGTGTAAGCAATGTTTAAAAAACAGTTAAAGCAAAGAGGTACACTGATTGACAAATGGGAGGAGGCAAGCCATTGAAAGTAGAGTGATATTGCTGTAGTGGTTTAATGTTCAAGAGATGGGGTAGGGAAGCGACTCATGCATGGTCTGAATTTTTGCTGGGCTTTTGCACAAAGCAGATCTCGTGGCAGCACAGCGTTTGTATGCAGGGCTTCAGCTGGCAGCCTTGACTTTCCCAGTGGCTTTCCTTTGCCCACAGTATTGATAAGTGTTTAATTACATAAACATCAGTTACTGAATATAACTTAACTATAATTGTAAAACGTTTAGGTTTTATTGTGATTTCCGAAGACGTTAAAGAAGTGAGGTTTCTATCCGTCTAACTTTTCTTCCCAGTGACTCATAGACCTTTGTACAGCACTCTGATAGCTGTACAATTTACAACTGGGGCACGTGTTCAAAAGAAAACAGACTGAAACTCTGAAGAGGTTGTAGCAGTACTATCTTGTTATGTGAGGGGCCTTTTGACTACTAATCAACTTAAAATATTTTCTTTGTGTGCAGCTCTCGTCGGTGCAGGTGTGTCTGGCTTCCAGTCACATTACTGGAGGTGACACGTGTACAGCAGAACAGCCTCCCATGGCTTTCAGGCAGTTGGGTATTTCAAGCAAGCCTTTCCCTTCCTTTCAGAAACAGCAGACAAGACCTGCAGTAACAAATTGTAGAGTAAATTTAAAGAGATGCAATGGATGATGAGTCGTTTCTTCAGTTTGGTTTCTGTATTATAAAATGTTTATTTTGTCTATAACCTAAAACTCTTCCCGAATGTTGGGCCAATGTTGATTCTTTCTTGTGTTCAGGGAAGAGAGTGATTTACAAAGTTAGGGAGAGTAGGTTATAGTACAGATTCAATTTGCCAAAAGAAATTAAGTTTCTGTACTGTTTTGAAAACCGATTTCTTTAAAAATCTGCCAGATCTTTAAGCTTCTAATTCTTTCAAGTGCAGTAGAAATGATTTAATATGCAAAAAAGCGGTATTTTGAAATATGGGTAACTTTATAAAGCATCACTGCAATTACTATATTTAAAAGTACTTATTTGGAAATAACTCAAAGCACTTTTTCTGACTTGATGGTTTGTGTTATATTTCGTTCTACAAGAAATGCAGAACTGAAGCTGTACCTCCTGAGCACTAGGCTCAGGTAGATTTTATGTTGGTGTCCAATTGGTAAGGTGGTTTTACAGGTAAATTCTCCACATAAGAACACAGCGTACCACCAAAAAGCATTGTCACTGCACAGTTCCATTTTCAACTGGAGTGTATCTTTGAAGGCATCATTAAATACAAACTGGCCCTCAGTGACACTCTCCGTGTTCACACTGAAGCAGGACTCCCTCACTGAGCCTGATTACCTGCTGTGATCTGGTTCCTTAGGAGTGCAAGATGGTGTGCGCCAGGATGGAGCTCTCACCCTGCTGCACTCTGCTTGCCCCTGGTTTCATCCAAAGGTGACTTGGATGTGTCCCTGGGCAGCAGCAAGGCAGGGTCCTGCTGCACGGTGACAAGCAGCAGTAGGTGAACGCTGCCTCAGGGAGATCTCACCAATATATGCTGACCTGGTGAAGAAGTTGGAATTGGCTAGTGTGTTATTTATCCTTATGAGAACTGGAAAATTTCTTAGAGTTGTTACTGCTGAACAGCTTCATGGTTGCACAAGTGGGGAAGAATTGCCACCACTAAAGCATTTGAGAGCACGGTGAATAGTATCAGTGCTAAGCAAAATTCCGTAGCTAGCGGTTAGATCACATCTGTAATGGAGAGATTCTACCAGGAGGAACTGTTTATTCTGGAACACTGCTGCACATCTTGGACATATTAGTGTTGTTCATTGGCCCTTTGCTGTCTCTCGACAAAAGCTTTCCAGAGCACTGTTTCTATCGCTGAAAATGGAGGTTTGAAATGAAAACTCTTTCTGGCTTTCAAATTCCAGCAATCACCAAGTAGGAGAGAAGATAGAGATGCTGCCAGTGGCAAAGCACCAAACAAGCAAGGAGAATAAGTCTGAACCTAAGGCTCAGAAAAGAAGGTTACAAGGCTTCCCAATGCCATCAGTTACAGTGGGTTTTATTTGGGAACAAGGACTCCATATACATCTGTAACCAGTTGCTTATACTGTAGGCCACTTCTATTTTCAGAAATACTGAAATACATTGTAAGCTGGAATTTCTTTGCTAGAATTAGTTTAAAAAATTGGCATGAAGGAGTAGGGTTTGGTGTGGGTTTTTTTCAAGTCTTTGTTTCTTAAAAAATGTCTTTTATCAAATGTGTTTAAAAATGTTTTGGTTTATATTGCCAGTTTGAAGTGTAGATCAAGTCAGTGCTGCAGCAGCCACTGTGTGTAGATGTATGAAGAACATCTTTTTGTAAATATCAGTCGATACATCTCTGAGTGTTTTATGGAACGTAACATAAAAGGCACATTCCTTGCCAAAACTTCCTTTGTGCTGGACTTCTCTCTAATGTAATTTCCATCAGTTAAAGAATAAAGAGAGCATGTTTTGGGGCTCATTTTGCTTAGCAGTGCACAAAGGAAAAGAAGGTTGGGCAGTGGGGGTTGGGAGTATTATTTCTCAGCTACTTTGCACAAAGAAATACTGTACTGCTTTCAGAAATCTCTTAATACAAATGCCTGCTGTCACAGGCAATCAGTGTTATGCCATTTTGACACAGCTGTACGGGATACTGCAGTGCATTATAAAATCATCCTGGACTCAGTACAGGAGGGCTGGAACTGGGCAAGAGCCTAGGTCTGATTTTCCATATTCATATGGGTGCTAATTGTGGACGAGAATCATTTCTATGAGTAGCTCTTCTGAAATGACGTTGTCTAATGCAGCACACTTAAAGGATGAGGCTCACCTTGGAGAGGGGCTGTCTTGGAAGGTCTGAAAGTGTCTTTGTTGGTCCCTCTTTAGGTCTTTGCAGTCGCGCATCTTGTTGTACAGGAAGGAGTATGAGATTCTTCATCACTGCTGTGACACATTGACTTGGCCTTCTGGTAGCATGTCTGTCGCAGCCCTGATCATTTAAAATCTGCTTGGTTGTTCTTTGCCTAGTTTGAACTTAAACACAACAACTTGGTTGAATGTTTTATCTTAAAAGGGATCCAAATCATGTGGAATGGCTGGTTGTTTTGAGGGCTTTGTATTTCAAGCCTTTATATCCATAGCAGTAGACGTCCTGCTGATGTGTTATCCCCTATTGAAAAGTTTGACCGCAGAATCAACTGCGGAGCAGCTGGAGCATGACTGTCTTTTCTGCTGGCAGAAGTGTTTCCTTCCAGGTCTCTGTACAGGGAGACAAAGTTTGACTGGGAAAAAGAGCTGAACTCTTCCTTCAGAGGGGTCGGGAGGAAGAAGCCAGAGAGCAGCAAACTCTCCGTAGAGTGGGCACAGCTCCTGCCAAATAGGGAATGGCCCTGGCAGCCAGCAGTGAGCCTGGTTCAGCAGCTGCCTAAAGACATTGGGAGGAGAGGCTGTGCTGCATGCTTGGCATGCACAGCAGTTGTTCTGCTGTCATAGACCCACGCAGGGAAAATGCAGACCGTAAAGAGCTGAAGTTCTCCGTGGTTGTTAGCATAAACATATGCACATGGACATGCTTCATGCCTGTTAAACTTATATCCCTGTTACCCTCTTTCGAATGATCTGTGTAATACTGAAAATGAGATAACAGTAAATAAAATGTTCAGCCTACTTTGCAACTGTCAATAAACAAATGTCTCCGCTTTATGTTGTATGCACGCATTTGGGTATCAGATGTTCCTGCAGTCCTGCTGCTTAATGCTCTTTGTATGTGCCTCCTTTTGGGACTAGCATATGAATTTTCTCTCCTAATTACAGTCTCGGATTGCTTAAACTAGTTTAGTAATGACGAGAGTGGCCATTACTTCATTAACATGTAAGAAGAAAGTAAGATTCAATTCCCTTGACTTCTGCTGGTCACAAACACTTTGAAAGGAGGTGACTTTATTCTCATGCTTACAATTTGAATATACTATATTTTTTAATGCACAAAACGTCGGAGTTCCTCATTAGTGGACTTACTGTGAGAACATCCTCTAGATCTGACTCGTTGACTTAAAACAGAAACTGAAAATTTTATTTGACTTGTTAGTGTTATACTGAATTCCATCTGATTTTCTTGGTGACCTTATACTTTTCAATTTTCATGGAAGTGCTTCATTTAAAACTTAGTTGTAAGAAATAGTTTCTTGATATTGGTTCAGTATTGTGGCCTATTCTTTTTGTAGTGTGTCACCAGTGCATGGGGAGGGGGTGTTGGGAGATTTGAGAGGAAGCGAAGGCCTGTCTGTACCTTTTCTTTTTTTTTTTGTCCTTTTTTGTTGAGTTGTAATTCATAGCTTTTTAATAAGTGTAAGCCATTCAACTTGTGACACTAGGAATTTTTTTCTGATCTTGAAGTTGAGGAAACACATCAGTATTTGTGATTCTAATGCATTTTGAAACAGAATTGGCATATTTCTTTGCTAGTATATTCCAGCAAATTACATGATGAAAACAACAAATTTTGCCTCTGGGTGTCCATTTTATTCATAGTGAGAGGGGAATCCTGATGTGCAAATGAAGGGCACTATTGAGTAAACTGTTTTCATTTTTGGTCTTTCAGTCTGGTGTTTCCCCACTATTTTGTTTATTGATGGCATTTATACAGGGCCAGTTTAACAGTTTCCTTGCATTGCGCCTGAGGTTTTCCAGTTTCTTTTGGGTGCTTAGTCTTGTATTTCCCTTTAGAGGAATCTTCTGACCCTGTACAGATAATTTTGCAGCTTTGCTTAAACTGCGAGGTCACAAATTCTGTACCTTCAAGCGAACTGTGTGTAGCTTTATGTTTAGCATGGGTCAAGTTTTAACGTCGTTTGCCTCTAAACATGGTTTCATGCTTTACTTTCACGGTAAAGACACGCTGCCTGTTTCAGTGCCAGTACATTATGTGTTTTTATATTTACTCTTGGTGTGGATGTAGGCTACTACTAACACAGTAGAAAGGTTTTTATCGATATTTATATAAGGTGTGTGGTTTATTTTTCCCCATTGGTTGTGTTGTTAAGTAATAACTGCTGTAGCTCGGTGTTATTCCTAAGTGAGTTTATAAAAGTACACACATCACTTGAAGGACTAGGGTTTTTTTTTCCCCTAAACTGTTGCGTGGAGAATACTGGTCAGTATGAAATGTGTTAGACTGCAGCAGTTAAAAATGGGTTCTCTGGGTGGAAAGAGAGAGATCTATGACACACTGGTGACAAGTGTATAATTAGTTCTGGGGAAGCGAAAGAGAGTTACGGTTTGTGGTCATCTGTGTATTAGAATAGATTTGTGTTGTTTCCTTAAGCAGATGTAGAAAGCTTTAACCAGACTGAAGCATTCTTGGTCATGCATTTTGCCTTGGCTTGCATAGAGCAGCCCTGCACTCTGAGGGCAGCAGGGGACAGGTGCGAGTTACCTTCTCAGGGCACAAGAAACAATTATTTCTTCCTGTGTATCATCTAGCCTTGTCATTGGTCTGCCTCATACTTGGTTGAGGTGTGGGGAGTTTGGGGGCCTTCTGCTTCCTGAGGCAGACAGCTCCTCTGCACAGACTGCTTCTCTGCCTTTGCTACAGTCTATGAGAAGGAGAGACGCATGTTTCCTAGTCATTTGGCAACTGCTTAAAAGGTGAGGTAAATGCTGAAAAACCAAAGGTTGCCTCCTGTCTGACTGACCAAAATGAGACCAGCTGGGTGTTTTAGTCAAGCAAAACACCTCTCTGGGAGTGATTTAAAGCACAGTCTGCAGCCGAACATGCAAAGCAAGGGAGAAGTTTGTGATGAGCAGATTATTTCACCTGGCATCCACAAGAGTCAGGATCCCTTGCTCTTTTCTGTGTTGTTTTGTTTTGTCTTTAAGGAATGTGGCTTTGAAGTATGGCACTGTGTTTCCTGTCCTGCCAGGGTGGTGCGATGCGGTCCTCTGTGGTGTGTGGACCGCTGCTGGTTGCCATGACAATAGAAAGCCCCTTCCAGCTGAGGACGGAAATGCTCCATTGCAATGTCTTCGCTGGAAAATGGCTACAGCTGCCTTTGAGTATCTCATCGGTGATTGAATTGTACTGACCCTACCTGAAATTGTGGATCATAGGATGAGGTTGTTTATTTTTCAGGCTGAAAGGGCGTCATGGCACGAGTATCATGTCAGGCTTCCTTACACAGATCAGTCAAAACCTGCATTTAATCATCTTTTTCTTGCTTGTCAAGTTACATTTTGGTACACCATGAGCATGTATAAAGATGATTCTTGCACAACCCACTTAAATTGAGTTTGTCGATTGATAATATCCCATTCTGATCTTATTTGCTGCTCTTCAACTTCAGTGAGTTCAGTGGAGCAATTTCTGATATGCAGGATAAGAGAGGCTCACCCTCTGAAATCCCCAAGTGCTGCAGTGAGGAGAGGCAGCTGGGAGCACTCCCTTGCATGTTGCTTTTTCATGATGTGGCCTTTCTGTCAGAATCATCCTGGTCCTCACATGGTGCAAATATCCATTTGTTTGAAGGGAAACGATAGCTCTTTCTATCTGTAGACAAAACATGTCTGATGTTTCAGAGCTGTCGTATTCTCTCACTCTCTCAGCACACACAAGAATTTCATATGATTAAGTTTGTAGAACATGCCCTCTATTTTAGTAACTTTTTTAATCTCATCTTGCCTGATGTGGGTGCTGCCACAGTACAAAAGGCAAGCAATTAAGGGAATCTTCAGTAGGGTGTGTTTGAAAAGCTTTTGTAATAGTTTATTTTAAGTCCTTGCCTCTATGTGGGTAAAATGTAATTAAAACCAGAGCTGCATTGCAAATTATGTTAATTCTGAAAATACATTAAGTATATATCATCAAACTTTTTATTTCTGAAAGCTTTAATTTTATAAAAAAGACTGGAAAGCAATGGAAAAAGAAACCTGGTTGCACTGCAAATAGTGCAAAAGTATTTAGTAACTGTAGTACTAATGAACACAATTTTTTTTTCCTTTTAATTTTTTTAAACGACATTAGTATTCCAAACAGCAAAATCCCTGGCTGGAGAATTGTAGAAATGATGATTGCTCATTAGCAAATAGAATACAGATGTTCTGTTCATTCTGCCTGAGTGTTTCACATAAACACCTTGGGGAGTGACTGGCACAGAGTACAAAACTTGATAGCATAACAGTGTGCTAAACACTTCAGGGCTGGTAACAGAAGCAGAAGCATGCCATGTAATTTTGTAAAATTTCATGTAATTTTTAATCATTTGTAGTGTTTGTATAATGTGAGAATCTTCATGTGGGAAGTGCTGGGGGGGCTGGCTCTGCACGGCTGTAATCTACACCAGAAACGAGAGTTGGGTCAAATTTGTGGAGGTCTGTTCATGTCTTTTTGGTTGACATTCTACCCTTCAGCTTACAGTGGAGCAAACTTCCACACCTCTCCAGGTCTATGAATCTTGTCTCAGTTGTACATTTCTGTGTTTGCCTGACCATTGCCTGGAATTTCTTGGGCCTCTGAGGTGGCATCTTCGGGGTATTTTCCTCATACTCTTCATGTGGTGTTACCAGGCAAGAAATCTGTTATTCCTTCTCTCCCCCTATTCTATTCCTTCATCCTTCCCCCCAACAGAAAGCCCAGTACTTTTATTTTTTCAATTTTTAATCTTATAAGTGCTACAACTGGTCTTAAGCACATGAGGCACCATTAGGGACTTCCAGATCATTGTGTGTTAGTGGCCATGGGGTTTTACAGCCCAGCATGATGTTGCTGAATCCACAGTTCCCTGGATGCCTGCAGTGCTTATGGAGTAGCTGAAAGTGGAGATACCCCTACTCAGCTGGAGGAGTCAAGTGATTTAAGCCTCTCTGTGTTCCTTGCTCTTGTTTTCTGCTCCTTGGAGAATTTTGTAAGAGAGAGTACCCTTTCACTGAAAGTGCAGGAATTATTTTGGTTTTTTAAGACACGTGTAAGAAATGCTGAGTCTCATTTGTGCGATTGGGTGGACTTGCAAAGAAAGGGAATTCCTAGCTGTGATCTTACTCTGGCCTCTTGCCATGATGTGTGTTGTATTTGTCTAGTTGCCAGGGACAGGCAAATAAGAAGCTGAATGAACTTTGAATCTTTCAAAGTGCATTTCTTTAATATAAGAATATGTTGATTTCAGTGGAATTTTTTTTGGTTTTTGTTTTTTTTTTTTTTATGTCAGGTAAGAAGTCTTCAAATTACTGCCATAAAAGTCATGGAGCAGTAAAGTTGTGCTTCAAAGCAGTGCCTGTTTCAGATTGCAGCTGAACTGCCATATGTCAGACCTGATTGCCTGCTACAGATACTCTGCAAAATTATTATGCAGCAGTATGTCCTTGGCAAGTAATTATTGAAAAATGCTTTTGTGGGGTTTTTGGGGACCTTTTAAAGTAGCTTTTCTTTTCCACCTTAGTAAAAGTGCTGATCCCGGTGCTGATGCTGTTTAATTGGTCAGGCAATAGAAATCAGAAGATGGCAGTGGGCACCCAGAGAGCTGGTTATGGCCTCAGGGTTTGTTGGTTGTGAGCTCCCACACCCCTTTTAAGCAAATACTGTAAACTAAATGGAATTTACTAACGTTAGTTTGTCCTGCTGAGTTGAAAACAGTCTGTTGAAATGTAAAAAAACGTAGTAGGTATCAAAGTTAAACCACTTCTAGAGGCAGAATCAAATTAAAGTGAATTGAAACAAGTTGGATCAGTATGAAGTAACTCTGTTTGCAAAGCGTACTTTGCATTTCTGTATCTTTTCACAGCCATAATTGAGAGAAGAATATCGGCAGCTTCACTTACAAAGCTTGCTGTTTGCTTCCTCCTTTTGCCCTGAAGCAAACAAAATAGGCAGGCTCACAATTTGGAATCTGTTGAATGGACTCAAATCACTTATTTGCTGTTTAGTTGTCCTGGCAACAAGGCAAATAGAAGTGAAAAAATTAGCCAAACAAAAAGGCGAAAACCTTGGCCTTCTAAGGATTTGGAAACGCAGTTAGTAGTTCATCAATTGTTGAGGCCATGGAATAAAGGCATGTAGGAAGAAGCAAGCTGGAAGTAAAATGCCTTACCTGTGAGATCTGTAGGGGTGGGGGGATTCTTGGGATAAAGGTTTTACAGTCATCTCTTCCTTTTTCTTTCGGTTTCTTTTTCATTGCAGCTTCAATATGTATTGAAAATCATGTTATGTATTGAAGAAAAGCATGTTAAAGAAGAAAATTACTGATTATGTTAGCCTAACGACTGAAACATTGCCCTGTTTTGCGAAGAAGATATATCTGAGAAAGGTGTTAGTGATGACGACATTAGCTTTTTTATTCATTCACTTTAATCTGAGAAATTGTAGACTTCAAGACACTTACAGCACTTATTATCAACCGAGACACAGGTAGGGAGAGACAGTC
The DNA here is from genome assembly GCA_033558185.1 of Dromococcyx pavoninus. Lineage (NCBI taxonomy): Eukaryota > Metazoa > Chordata > Aves > Cuculiformes > Neomorphidae > Dromococcyx > Dromococcyx pavoninus. The sequence continues at coordinate 4,873,567 of JAUMJL010000091.1, read as the reverse complement.
TTTGCCTCAAAAATGTAGATGCCTCAGAAAGATTGCAGAGTGACTACACAAAGCAGGCAGCCCATGCAAAAGGAGAAAAATTAAACTTTAACTCTTCGAGAAGGGAGGATGAAACACATTACCTGAAACCAAGGTGTCTGCATGGAAATAGGATGTGAATTTGAGACTGTGCTGCTCCAAAGGTTTTGCTGGCACAGGTTTACTGGACATAGATTTAGGTGAAGAAGGATCATTCCTGTCTCTTACTCTAGAGTACAGCCTTGGATATGGGCCCAGGGCTTAACAGAGAGTGTCCAGATGGGCCGAGCCTTTGTCTTCCATCACTGCCTGGAGGTCTGATGTACTGTCCTTTGAAATTGATAAATGGAATGGTGGAGAATTGTTACTGTGATATGAATTATTCCCACTGTTATTAAATAATAAACATGACCAGAGTGACCTACTTACTCTCTAGACTGGTTTCCTTCTGCGGCTTAATCTTGGTAATGGCTTCGTATTTGAACCACATGATATCATGGGTGAGCTGCGGGCTGCTGAAGAAAGGGGCAGCAGAAGGAGATTGGTGAATTGATACCATATCGTGTATCATAAAGTAAGGTAGTAAAAAGCCTCAGGAAATTATATTTCTTAAGTAATGCAATCAGAATTGCACTTAGACAGAGGGGATTGCTTTGTATTTGCTAGCTGTGTTTACTGCTTTTTCTGATATGCCTAAATAGGAAAAACAGGTATTTGGAAACTTCAGGGAGTGGAAAGTGCAGTTCTAGACTCAAATCTGTACAGTTACTTTTGGGAATAACACAGCAAAATGAGTGAGCTTGATTTGCTGCACAGCAGATGCCAGGATTATATGATGCAGAAGGAATTTTTTACTTTTAAACCCTTTCAGTGTGATGAAATGCAGGGGAGAGGAAGGAGGGGCTGACATAAGTGCCCTCATTTTTTTTAACCTCTTCTGTGCTCTGAATCGAGAGATACCAGTTGATTCATGCAAGCACAGCCTGTCTGCGTAGGTGGACTCTACCAAAACAGTAATTAAATGTAGTGTGTGTTTCTGGACTAGAGCTAAAATGTAATGGAAAATAATACTATTTATCCTGTGGTTTAAAGCTGTGCTGCTATAAACAGAATATACAACAGAGAACTGAGTTCACATGAAAATTGATGAAAAGTACAGTGAGACTTTTTTTGGTATTTATACATTATTGAAAACAAGTTTAGCAGACTATAAAGCTTTTGATTATAGTCACCTTGCAAGTGTGTTCTGCTATATTGTGCAGCATCTCAAAATGAAATGGACCAGCAGTTGTTTACAAAAGCTAAAGGCTTTCAAGACCTGCTCATGGGAGGAGCAGATGGTGTTTGGGCATTGTGTCATCATCCTGCAGTCCACATGATGCCATGTTGGGCTGATTTGTGGAGGTCGATTTGCAGAGACATCATAGTGAGCTGCTTCATTGAGAGGAGAAGAAATGTTTGAATTAACTTTCTTGCATTTTGTGCTATATTTAGTAAATGCCGTTGAATGCTGCTATATTTAAAGATAATGACAAGAGTATATCAGAGCCTTTATTAAAGTAAACCTGTGTCCCTTGCAAGCAATGATCCTTTTGTTCAGAAGAGTTTTCTGTATCATCTGTGACAAGGTGAAGAAGCCATGCAGGTAAGGTTCAGCCCCAGGATTTCTATGGTGGGATCATGCAGGACTGTGTTGATCACCTGTGGTAGGCCTGGAGAGTGGACAGCCCAGGTGTGCTTCTGCCACATGAAGAGCCAACTGCGGCATGACCAGGACATTTCACTCCAGTGTCTACTTTGTTGTGCAGCTGAAGACTCCAGAGCCAAGAGGAAAAGTGCTTCCCTGCCTTCCCACGGTGCCTCTATGCAGTCCTGCTTCAGGGCATGCAGTATGTTGGGATACTAAAATATTTCAGTTTGACAGGAGGGAAATGACTCTTGACTAGTTTAAAGAGGGGCAAAATACTTCCTTGCCAAAGGGAGAGAAAGAGAGAGGGCAGCTGCACTAAAGCTGGGTGACAACATGTTGCCTTTTAGACACTAACAAAGCTTGGAGTGACTTCATATTCAAAACCTGTTGAACCTGTTGGCAGAGCCCTAACTCCTCATTGCAGGCAGTTTGTTTGTTGCTACCAACTGCATTTCAATTGCCTAGTGATAGTGTTTGTTTCCTTGAAATTTGCTTTCTGGTGCAAGGTTTCAGTAGTGGCTCCCAACCACAGCCCTGCAAAGGCAAAGTTACGCGGGCCAAGGTACGGTGGGTCTGCCAGGAGGGCAGCGGCAGTGGAGGAGTGTCGTGGCTTTAAAGGGGCTGAACGTGGGAAGTGGGGGGAAACTGCAGTCACTTCCTGCTCCCTCTGGCAGGCATAGTTGGTTTTAAACCCGTTACTTAGTCAAGCTACTTAACCTTAAAGTTTGGAAAGAAAAGAGAGTCTCTGTCTTAAGTTCTTGAGAAGCATTCTGCTATCATAATGATATAGCTGTAGGATTACTGGGAGATATAAAATGACAGACATCATAGTTAATACTCATCAACATCCTTTTTACCAATCTCAAAGAACTCCCATCAGTAAAAAGCCTAAGCAAGCTGTGCTGTATTATCATGACTGAAGGACAGATCAGATTTTATGTTGCTGGCTGACATGAGAGGAGTAGAAAAGGAAGTTTTTCCACTTCTAAAACTAACTTTATAAATAAGCTTTTTCTAACACTGAAAATACACTTCTGTGAAAATACTCAGTAATGACATGAAAACCAACCTTAAATGTGTTTCCAGATACTTTGCCTTGAAACTAAAAGGAAGTGAACAGCTTACATTCATCCGGTAGAGGCAGAAATAGCTCAACGCATTCTCAGCATTAAGAATTTGGAGGTTTATATACATGCCAGGCCCTTCCTAGCCAACATCAAGTCCAGCAAAACTGATTTTTCATCAGGCATAAGTACCACTGTTAGTCTCCTCTGAAACAAGCGATACAACTTACCTCCAGCCATTTTAAGGCTTTACACTGTTTTCCATGCCTGTATTATCATTGCGCAGTCCAACACTTGTTTTCCTCCATTAAGGAGTCCTGTAATTACCAGGTCTGTTACTTTACAGGAATTTCACTGACAATTTTCCAAAAAATAGAAATGTTTTTGTTGATGTGTCCCCAATGGAAGAGTATTCATGGCTTTTTTAACAAAAGCTTTCCGAAGATGATAATACCTGCCATTAGCATTTTTAGTTGTACTGGCTGAAATATTGCACCAGATTTATAAATAATTGTTTCTAAATTGGAGCATCAGGTATGTGCTAGGGGAGGGGAGAGGAAAGGATCCCTATAAGGTTTTCAGCTCTGTTCCTGGCTATGTGCAAGACAGCTGTTTGACTATAAATGATGGTGTTCAAATAAAAAAAAAATAGGAGCATTTTTCTTTCTGCATTTGCTTTGCTGGAGGTTCGACACCCTTATACTTTGGGATTTTTCTACCCCCTGGTGGAGAGAGGAAGAAGAGAAGCAAGGAGGTTCAGAGTGGAGAGGGAAATCTTCAACAGACACTGGGGTGCATAGAAACTCTTCATATTCTAGCTGTGAAACGTGGTGAGGTGAGCCAGGAGGGCTGCTGTGCGGTGGTGGTTGGCTGCCTGTTTGACTCTTCTGTGTGCAGACAGGCAGATATGGGGAGGGGGCAAGAGGAACGTGTTCTCTCATTTTGTTTTGCTGTAATCAATGTGGGTACCAAATGTTATTAAGATTTGTTTCCCCAGACAGCCAGTGCTTTGCTCTCACAGACACACAGATCCAATGCACAGATCATGCTAGTAATTGAATCTGGGCTGGCAGAGTTAGTATGAAGCGTTTGCTGTACGTGCATGGAGCAGAACTCTGTAAAAGGCTGGAGAGGTGCCTCTGTGCTGCAGTGACAGGGATTACAGAAACTCATGCTTAAAATCAACAAACCGTCTCTCACTAGAGTCAGCTGAAATTTTGGAGTACAAAAAGAAGTGTGAGGCATTTTTTCTGTTTGGTTAGAAACACAAAACTGACGAGATGTCTTCATACTTACTTAAAAGCGAGCCCTCTCGTTCTTCCTGACAGCTTTTGTCACAATGCCCACTTGGCTGGAGCAACGGCCGACCCTCCCCAGAAGGAACATGGCTGCCTGGGACTGAGGTCTATGCTGGGAAGCTGCAGGAGCAACGAGATTTAGCACCATTTAAACAGCAGTTTCCTCTCTGGCCTTACTGTTTTTCCCATAAGAGTGGCACAAAACCACGCTTATGATTCTTGCTAATGAAAACACTAATTTTTTACAAAACTGTCCTGAACTACAGTTAAGCTGCGCAGCTGTTCCAGTCTGGGGCTGAGCCCTGCAGTGTGCTGGTACTCTGATCCTCTTCCATGGGCACTGCTCGTTCTCTCTGGCTTGTATACAAATATAAGTGCTTTCCTGGATTACAGCCACAGCTCTCACTACTATCTAGATAAAGCTTCATTTCTTTTTTTTTTTTTTTTCACATGGCCAACAAGTTCTTGTAGGCAGAGCCTGTGCACCCGGTCAGTTTGGATACCAACTCACTACATAAAGAGAATGGACTTACTCACTCTGTTTTGTGAAGTAAATAAGCTTTACAACTTTCAACTAAGGATCTGAAAGAGTGTGCAAAGGAATTCTGGTTGTATTCTGCCCATTCCTTACTGCTCTGATAACCTCACCTGTCAGCTAGCAGCAGTCCAGAGACCAAGGGGTTTGAACAGGGTCATTCATAGCAAATCAGAGGTTGGCAGAAGTGAAATCTTGTGTCTGCTCTTCTTGGTTTGTTATTTAAAAATAACAGATAATAGTAAGTAGAAGGTTGTTTCAACTGTTTTGAATAGAAAGAAGCTCCGTGATAGCAGTTTGGCACATTAGAAGCATCCAGGGGGCCTGTAAATGCAACTTAGCTGCAAAGTCTTTACCTTAGTGCTTGCTCTCTAGAGACTCAAGCAAATTATTCACTCGCCACATTTTGGTTCATGGCATTTCATCTTTCTTTTGGTTTTGAAATATTTAAATAAAAAATTCCAGTGGCGCCAATATTTAACTTAAAGGTTTGCTACTTTATAGTGCAGATGGTACTAAATCTTTGCATTAGCAAACTGTTTACTGGAAGACCGGAGATGAGTATACAGCTGAATTCAAGAAAAATATAAGTAAAAGCATGTTTGATAGGTTTTTCAGGTTTGCAACTTACCTTCTACAAAATCTCTTCTATGAAGTACTGAAGTAAACAAAACACCCTTAATAACAAGGATATAATACTTAGTGTAAACAAACTGCGTTGCAGTTGTTTTAAATAGAACTTGTTATGTATGCTATTTAAGCTTAGTTAAAGCCCTAACCTGACACTGACTAATTTCACTCTTAAAGTCTCTTCAGCTTATGTTCACCGTGTTGCTTTCAGCAGAAGCTTTCACTAAAAAAGGCCAGTATAGTCTTAGAATATTGGTTGTTGTAATTAGAAAGTAATTCTGCTACTCCACTGGTTATCTTGTAGACGTCTGTGATGGGAATGTCAAGGTCTTCAAAGGCTGTCTTTGTTTTTGTATGTCTTTACAATAATTCTCCAAAAACGATGCAAGTTGCTGCACTGTCTTACCATGGACCTGTCTCATCCCTCAGCCCACTTGTGAAGCTCTCCATAAGAAAAGTCAAAAGGCTGTAAACACTAAATTCTTGCTCTTCTGTCGTTTCCTTTATTTGAAAATTAAAGAGGCTTAGAAGGACTGTTGCAGGAAGAGTGAAACCCGTTTTGTCAGGTGATGGCAGTGTTGCTGGGGCTGTATTCCCTCCTCCATTGATTTCCTTCTGAGAAGCAGAAGAGCAGCTTGTTCCAGCCATGTTGAACCCTGTGGAGCTCAGCCATCATGCACAGACCTGGGCGAGTCTTTAGCATCTCCATGTACAGGCTGGGGCTGGCTTACAGCAGTGCAGAATAACAATTGTCAAGTGCTCTGATGGAAAACAGGCTTTAGTCTGCCTCCCTTTGTTTAGGTAAGTTTGTGTCTGATCCTGTTGGTCTTTAATGGGGATACACTTGCAAAAGATTGGCAAGGGAGAAACAGTTGTCCCAGCAGAGTTTCTTATGCAGTTAATAATAGGTTTTCAAACCTAGTAATTTGTTTATTTCTTTATTTGTTGTTTGAGTCATACTAGTGACTGTTAGTTGGTCTTTGTCTTGGGTAGAGGGAAGGTAAATGCTGAAGGCTTTGATTTTTCTTTATTTATAATGTGCCTTCATGTCTTAGACGTAATTCTGCTAACAAAAAGTGGTCTGTTCTCTCAGGTGTGGCTTTACTCAAGAGTTAGCACTAACAGACCTTTACCTATGCACTGTCTCTTTTGGGGAAAAACACCTACTCTGGATCTGGAGGGCAGGCCTGAGCTGGCTGCTGTGGCTGTGTGGAGTTCAGTCCTGGAAGACTGCATCTGTATCTGCTAGTTTGTCATGCTTATACTGGCGTTATTTTTACATACTTCTGGTGGCAATTCTAACTGTCCTGCCTACATACACGCTTTGAAACCCAGGATTGCACAATGTATACCAGAGTGGGAACTGATGGGCTTGCAGCCAGTTTTCCCAGCCTTCCCTAGGTTCATGAAGAAGCCCCTGTGGACCGCTGTCCTACCCCTGTGGTTCCCCCAGTCCCTTGTGTACAAGGTTTTTCCTGCTGGCACCTCTCTGCACCTTCCTACCTGGACCTATCTGCTGTCCTGCAGAGGAGAGCAGAAGAGAGAAGTGTAGTTGGAGAGGTGAGACCTCTTGCAATCCAGGTCTCACATGGCTTACTTACTGACTTTCCTTCTATTGCTGTGGTTCAGGTGCTACTGGAGTAGCTTCTGGCCATCACCTCTTCATTATACCAGCAGTCTTGCTTATGTACTTAAGACTGTGGTCACAGAGCTCAGGCAGGCTACATGTGACAGCTGTGGGCTTGCACCACCACTCCACACTGCATTGACTGTCAAGTGTGACGCTCCAGCTCTGCGCTGCTCTCCTCCAAGAGCAGATGGCCACTGAGCTTCAGGCATCCTGCCTGAGTTCAACAGCTGAGGGCACATCACACACTGGAAGCTGAGAGGCATGGGTTCTGTGCGCCCATAGCACTGGCCTTAAGCTTTTTGCATGTCAGCTTTGTCATGAAGTGATGTGAGGTCTGGTTCTGGAGTGTCAGACACTACTGTGGTGCTTCTAGAGATGTATGTAGATGAGTCTCTGTGCAAATAGGCTTCCGCTGGCATAATTTCTCTGTGATTGTGTTACTTGCCATAGAGAAGCACAGTTTGGAATGCAGTTTCTGGAGAGTCCCTTTATCTTGGTCATATTGTTATCAGCAACACTGCGTAAATACTTCTGAAAACTCACATTCGAACTTTTTCCTTTGTTCCAACTCTTGTTAGAGGAGTTTTCCTCACATTCCCCACGTTCCGTGTTCCGGTCTCACTTCAGCTGAAGTTGCTTTACCCAAACTATCTTTAAACTTAGTGTTTCTTCCTTGCTTTCCCACATTGTATTGTTACCTCATTGTGTTGATAGAGTCTTACTTCTTTTCTGCCTTTGTTTTACTGACCTGAGAAAGCCAAGCTGTCTGCTTTCTCTCCTAAAATACGTTACTGTGTCAATTGAGTTGTCCAGCTTGGTTTTTTAGCTCTTCTTTTTTTTTCAAAGAATGAATCTTCCTACTTTTCTCAGGATACCAGTTGGAGTGAGCACTTTTTGCAGTGACTTGCAGAAGGTGCAGCCTCCCTCAGGCTGAGGTCTAAAGTTCCTCAGCTCAGTCTGTTTCCCAGAGGTTCTGGAGGAACCATTTAGCTCATCACAACTTGCTCTTTGGAAGTCATAGATCTTGAGCAAAATTAGCCTTGCTGTTATCCTTTCTACTTAATCTAAACTGAATCGCTTCATGGTCCTTTGTTCCAAGTCGTTGTCATTACTTAAGATAAAGACCAGAAAAGAATCTATTCTTGTTCATTCAGCAACATGGATAAAGGAACTTGTCAGCTGTCACATTCAGGAATAACTGGCCTTCCCGTGGTTAATAGCATTTGTTCTCCAGTCTTTACTATGGAGTTAGTGTCCTGTGTTGAGATAATTCCCACTTCTTTAATGATGCAGAGCTCTGTCCAGATCCATATCCGGTGCAAGAAGTCAAGAGCAGACCCACTGTCTCTTAGAAGTAGTCTCTGACCATCTTTCCACAGGATTTCCAAACATTTCCTTCTATTTCCAGAGTCTGCTGGTTCATTATTGCATGACAGTATCCTACCATATAAAACCCTTATTTCTTTTCCTTGGGAAGCACAGACCTTTTGACACCTGTTTCAATAATAATTGCTGTTCCACCCTGTTTGTGAATTTACTGTAAGGGCACTAGTGCCTTGAGTGTCTCTTTTATGATGTCAGTCTCCCTGCATTATTAGCACACAGCTATTTTAACTGCTGGGGTTTTCATTCACCTTTTCTTCTCTTGTTTTTGGGTTTCGACTCCAGTTGGTTCCCTAGTTAGACTATGTGCAGTCCTTTCACTGGTGGCGTCACGTGCCTGATGCCTTTTTTCATCATTAGTAGCATTTTTTTACTTGAAATCCCTGAAATACCTTTCTCAATGTTATTTTCATGTTTGTCTAACATTTGCTTTCTGGATCCTGAAACTGATGTGGAATTTATGTTTGCTTTCCCTTGCTGTGTTCATGCTGTGGGTTGTGCCATGGGGTTTGCAGTGGTTGGGCTGTTTGAGTGAAGCCCTCATCTTGCAAAGAAATTAGACAAAACCCACCTTTTCCTGCAGAACCAGTGACTGAGAGGAGGGGACTATAAGCATTTCCCCCAAGGGTCAGTTGGGCTATGCAAGATGCATCAGTTCTTTTCCATTTGGCAGGTTCTGCGCTTGCTGGACTGAAAGATACTCTGGGTTCTCTGGGTCTGGTGGACACGACTGTGTATTGCAATAGCATGAGAAGGAAGTGAGTGCTTACAACAAACACTTGTGTGGGACAATAGGGTATAGTTTATTTGGTCTTAAATGGTCAGAGTTTTGTAGATGGCTTCCTCCTGCCAGCCATCTTCCCGCTTTGCTGGAATTCAAACCTGTTGCTAACAGCAGGGACTTATGAGAGCTTGAGAATTGATGGCCTTAATGTACCAGTTAGAGATAACACACATCTGCATAACTGGGGACAAAGAGTGTTTGTGTCTGTGTGTATCTGTATCCTTTGGTCAAAAAACATACACATGCAACCTGTAAGGCTGCAAGGAGTTATGGCCTCCATAATCCCATCTTCCGCTGTAGAAGCTGGGGCTGCAGAAGATGGTTTAAATTCCTCATCACAAATTAGGGTAAGTACATGATGGAACAGCAAATTGTTTCTCTCTTCTTCTGTGCTGGGCTCACTGCCTAAAGTTTTCTTCAGCTGATGGTTTCAGTCCAGTACTACAAGCTGCACAGGCTGGATGGAGTAAAAAAAGACTTTACTGTTGCCTACGTGATGGGTAAATTTTATTTTCACATCCTTCAGCACAGAAAATTAAGCTCACCAGTAATGTACACCAAATGGAAAAAATATTTTAAAACTAAAAGAAGAAAAACAAAGCAAACATCTCCACCCTGTTTTTAATCCAGAATGTATTATAATATGCAATTTTTTTGTATAAGATGTATTATCTCATCTCTCTTTAGTCAGCTGTCTCTTAAAAGATTTTTTATCTTGCACTGGGAAATATTTATCAGTGTTGTGAGTCTTTCTTTTAACAGTTAATTCATCTGAATTTTTCTACTGAGGTGAAAAGTTAGGATATGTTTTGGTTTCATACAGCTGTCCAAACGATGGATGAACCTCTTCGAGTTTGGGCACGTACAAGACCTTTTGTAACTCTTTCTCCTACGTTTCTTTTAATTAAAGCTAGCATTTTTAGCAAGAATATATGTTGTAACTGTTTGTTTATATAGTTTTTCAGATGATAAAATGGTATTGTTAGAGAGTGGAAATTGTATGTGTAACCTCATGACAATAAAAATTGAACAAAATAGAGGAGCAGGAAGAAGGTTTCTATTACAGGTGTTTGGTGTTTTTGAAAATTACGCCTCTCAGAATAATTTGTGCCTTAGCTTACTTGGCAGTACCGGAAATTAATTCAAAAAACAGGAACAAGTATTGGTTCATTTAGACCCGTACCTTTCTTCTTCTGTGTCTCGTACCAGCTCCTTTCAAAGGAGTGGGAAAACCACTGTGACTGCCAGATGAGTTTTGTATTGCTAGTGAAATTGCTTCCTCCTGGCCTCTATTATACAGTTTCCAGAATTCTCATTCTTGGTCTTTCGCACACTGTTGTTGAGATATGAATATAATTTCTTATTTCTTCCCAAGACCTTGGTTCTAAATCCTGTTGGCTTACCTTACGCTTCCACGAGTATTCTGTTTATTTTAAGAGCTCTACTCAACCTTATTTAAGTATTTCTGAAGTGGACTCAGTGGCATCCTACACCGAGGAGTTTGGCAGAGTTACAGTTTACAGTTCTCTTCAGGTATTTCTTTCTATCTTGCATATTGCAGTTTTATTTTAACAACTATATTCTTATTCTGTCATCAGCAAAATAAATTAAAAATACTGGGAAAAAAAAAAACAAAACAGTGGAAAAAATCCTTTACTCCATTAATTATTCTCTATGTCTTTGACCGAACCTGACTCATACTAAGGTTAACAATCAAGATGTGGGGAGGGAAAAGGCACATCTATTAACAGACAACTTAAATAGGGGCAAGCTATTTGCTCTGTTGCCGTTTAATAAGCCTGAACGTAAAAGTTGGAAGACCGTGTATTGCTTTTGCAACATTTTCCCTCAGCTGAAAAATTGAAAATACCAAGCAATCAAATCACAAAAAATGTGTAGGAATGGGTCTGCTAGGAATTAGGGGAGAGAGTAAAAAGACCTCTCTTGTAGAAAAGGAATAAACTGGACTTTTGTCTTCTGAGTACGGTGGCATTAAGTTTTATGCATTCCAGTTAGAGTAGAGCATTTGAATGGAAAAAAGTAGCAGAAGTGGAAGGGGCCGGGAACTAGTGTACCAAATGGTGAAGTGAAATTCTGTATAAAAATAGTTCCATTTTAAATGTAGTAATTTAAATTAAAAGAAGTTCTTATGAATTCCTTCCTGATGAGATAAAATGGCAATGGCTGTAGTGCAGATGGTGCACTTTATTTACTGACTGTATTTTTTACATCAGGACAGTAACATTTTAGTAGTACCTAAGTATGCATGTTAAGTGCCTGTCTCTAGGCATCTCTGCTGGAAGATTCAGGACATGGTTGCTTTGAACTTCTTAAACTACTGTTTTCTTTAAAACCTTATAGTGTGGCTGTAGAAATAAATGCCCTCTGGCAAAATCAAGGGGGATGTGTTATCCCAGTTTTTATTACTATTTTGTTGGAAGGGGAGGCATTCATGAAATGAGATCAAAATTTGAAATAAAAATATGAAAATAATATGAATGACTATAAAACACTTCCTCTCTCTACAAAATTATTTTGGATCAGAGATAACAGTATAATAAGAGGAGAGATGTCACATCTGACTTTCTCAGGTGCCTATTTGTTTTTTAATTATATTTTGTCAATTTTGGAATGGACAGTCTGGTACCTGAGAGTTGTTCTCTGCCTTGCTGAGTGTTTGCATGTAATGTCATGCCAAAATATTTCATGCCTGCTGTTTCACCATTCACATGCCTGTGCAGGATGAATTCTGAACTATGCAGTTGACGTGCAGAGTGAAGTTTGGCTCAAAGCACGTATTGACAGTATGCGCTTGATTGTAATTCCACAGAGTGATAAATTGTAGGGTAGTTCCTCAGTGAAAGAACTAGATGCTGTTTACTGATCTGGTGCTCACTTTTGAACACTTTGCTGAATAGTGGCTTGAATCTAAAATGCAGTCAACAGACCTGCCATGAGGTTTGTGACTTTTCGTTGATATCATCTTCATCAAAAGAAGTTTTGTCTTTGAAAGCAATGCTGGCAAAAATAACAATATGCTCCCACTGCAAGGGGAGGCACTGCAGCTGTGGTGGAGTTCTTGCCCCTTGTTGGCTTTAAACTGCATTGGGATGTATGCTTTCATGCTGCGTGAGTTCATGTAAGTGCTTAAGGTTTCCTCCAGGTCCTTTCTGATAGCCTGTGAAAGGCACTTGGTGGACAAGGGACGAAATGCTGAAACTTCAGATTGTAGTACAAAGCACTGAGTGTATAGACAGCAGTCATCAGTTTGGGACAGCTGTGGTCGCTGGCAATATTTGTCACTAATGTTTTTGTCACCCTCCGGTGATAACGGTTTGAAACCTGGACATACTCTTCCTTCTTTGTACAACACCCACAATCCTTCCTCTTCTTTTTACTCCCTGCTTTCCTCTTTCACTGGGAAAGCTGGGTATTTCTACTTTCTACTAGAAACAAATCAACATACAGTTTGTGTATGCTGTCAATTAACTACTTCCTTTAATTAGCAAAAAGAAACCAGTATGCATTCATTTAAATACTTAATTTTCTAAATTCTGAAACTTTGTACATAGTTATTTTTAACCTGGTTTCCTAGGGAAAGATGTTCCTGCAATCATTTTTCACTAACCACCCACTGTTAATAACTTCAGGAGCCTTTGTGTTGATCACAGACTTCAGGTAGGGCAGAGATCTCAGTTAGAAAATCCACAGCTTCACAAACACGGGCAGCTGGGTAGAAGGGAGAGGATCCGGTTACCGGACTGGGTGGGCTGCCACGCAAGGTTAGACCTTATTGCTCAGTGAAAGGACCCGCATGGAAGAGACTGCACAAAGACACCAGCTTTGGGGAAGTGCCATCAGTGTGGGGGCACTCATGGGTATCAGGAGCCTGAGCAGGAAATGCCAGTCCAAGCAAAAGCACTTCATTCACCTGCCTTCTGTGCTGCTCCTCTTGTCTACTTCTTGGCTCTTCTTGTTGTTGTCCTTCTCTGGAGAACACTACCAAATTGCAAGTATAAATGCTGCTCAAGAACAAACTGGCCTTTCAGTTTGCATTCAAATGGTGCTTCTGCACCTCTTTGTGTGGTCTCTTGACAGCTGGTGCTCAGCCTTTGACTTCCTTGTGCAGCCAGTCCCACCTTTTTTTTCCTCTCTGCAGAAAGACAACCTAAAGCACATTGTCCTTCCTACTGACACCACCCAGCCTCATGTCTCCAGGCCCTCTAACCTCTTCCAAGTCATTATGGAATAGTTACCTGGTTTCTTCAAGAATATACAGATAGAAACACAGCTAGGCACCATGGCAGGTGTGGATGGGCTTGAATCATGGTTGTGCTTTGGAAAACAGCTGCTGTAGATACAATTGTGTGTTGTAAACAGCCTGGGTTAGTGCTGTGAAGTCATTACAGAAACATGGTGGTACCATTAGTGGTCTGAAGGCCAGGAGTGCACCTTTGAAGATAAATTGATTGCATCAGCTTTATCTCAAAGCACAGACAAAAAAAAGTCATCACAAAATGTGTTTTTACTAGTTGTGTCCTTTTATTCGTTCACCTGCAAAACTAACATTATGCTATAATGTTACCCAGTGGTGGGACTGTAAAGTGAAACAACAAAACAAAATTTAGGAACAGGCAATAAGCAAATGTTGAATTGGCTGTACGCATTATGATACACTAAATTGGACTTCCAACAATCTTCTGAACTTATGGTATGAAAGATGGAAGAATTCTGGTTTGTTTTGGCTTCTTTTCTCAGGCTTCTTTGCTTTTTGTCTTGCCTTTTAATGTTAGATAGATTATCCCTCTTCAATTTCAGTAAAGGGGGAACTCCTGCTGTGTGTGCAGTGTGGACACAGTCCTGCAACCTGGCACATGTTTGGGAGTGAAGCTGTTTGGAAGCTGCACTTTCAGCAGAGAGGCTTGTACCAAGGATAACGCTTTTGATGTATCTTCAGACTTGAAGACGAACATAACTTGCTAAAGCTGCTTTTCTGAGGAGTCTGCTCAGGTGACTTGGAAAAGGATGTGTTGACCTGTCCAGGATACAGACAAGCATCTGCTTACCTTTTGGACTAATTAGTCTGCTGCTGCTTCAGCTTTCCATTTACATTCACTGCACTGTTGCCCTGTTTGCTGTTTAATAGAGTAGCCATTAGAAGTGCCTTTCCAGCTATTCTCAGAAAAGTAGTACGTACTTCACTTAATAACAAATCCCATGTTGTTCTTAACCGGTTAACTGACTTTCTGTTTTGCTTAGCAGATTCTGAAATCCTCTCTACGTCATTTGGGTTGTTAATAAATTGCAGGGGTTTATACCACCGCTCATTACTGGAAATAAATTTAAAATATATAAAGGTACAATATACATATATTTTTAACAGTGAAAAGTAATTTCCTGACATATTAGCCAAAATAAAGTGCCATGAAGCTATTAGTAGTAAATTGAATCTTTTGTTATGTAATTTAGTATAAATACTGACAAGCTGGAAAAAAAACCCCAAACAACAAACACATACTCATTACTCATTCTGTTTAGCAGCACAGAGGCAGCAGTCAGCCAGGGTGTGCGTTTTTGTGTCTGCTTCAATTGCACACTTCATTTATTTGGACATGGCATAGGCGGCTTTCTCTGTCACACGGCATCACTGCACGATTAGCAAGTTGCGCCCCAGGGCAGCTGGGACGCTTTGCCGGGGCAGATGTTCTTTTCAGCTTATTCAGTGGCCGTTGTGGGGTTGTTTACTGTTGTCATAGCTACCTACATTTCCATAGCAGCCGAGCTGCTGTGTGTGAAGCAAGTGAATATAGTTATAAAAGGATCATATTTTATTCTGTCTCTATAACTTGCCATCTGTCAACTGACTGTTAGTGATGGATTCAGAAACCAATTTGAGAATAACAGCAGCCAGCCAATGATTTTTGCTTCTGTTAAAGTGACAACAGATGAGGATGCAAATAAGTTTGTGCTTCAATGAAATGCTAGTTTCTCTCTTTTTTCCCCCCTTAATTGTAGTAGTTTGGCTTCCAACAGTTTCTCAGACATCACTGAAATACTTATTGACAAGTCAAAATGAACGAGTATCATCTCATGTACTTGCTCAGGTGAAGGTGTCCTTACGCTTTCCCACTCTACTGTCAGCTCATCCCTGCGTGTTGCTTCCACATTGTAATGTTCCACCCGCTTCCACAGAGCCTTTGTAATGAAATCTAAATACTCTCCACAGATCTAAGCAGCGAATTCATGAGGCTTACAGTGAAGGTACCACGCACACACAAGTGTGGTTTGGTCACATTCATCACTGCGTCGTACTTAATAGTAGTAATGGGTTTACATGCAAGTTTGGGGGTGAATTCAATGTGTGATCAACAAGCCCTCTGAATAATGAACTCTTACACCTTTTCGCTGCAGAGATTTGGTTGAACCTATAGTTTAACAACAGGGGCAAGAAGATTAGCCCAGTTGTAAATAATGTATTTATTGGTTCATTTTTCCAGATCCTGACATTGATGCTGCCACTGCCATGATGCTTTTGAATACTCCCCCTGAGATACAAGCAGGTTGTGAGTAGATATTTCTATAGCATATAGCAACATAGACATGTAAATTTAATATTCTCTTTTATAAGTATACAGCGTACCAGATAAAAAGAAGGATTAATGAAGGAATTTAACTTCCCTTGTAGAACCTTAAATTTCCTTGACCCTTACATGAGTATAATTTTGTGGTTCATATTACATTCTTTGTTACATGAATAATAGTAATCCGTGATCTCTAATTTAAAAGAGGGGTTATTGTTATTCATGACATTCACATAATTCAGTAACGTACTGTTATCCATACAGATAGAAAGACCTGGGGCAACAGCCAGAAGAAAGGCAGAAAGAGAAAGAGAGCAAGAGATTGAAGGGTACATGGCATATGGTTTTGTTTTCGTTTTGTTTTGATTTGACTCCCATCGTGTGAGTTACCACAGCCATCTGGATACTTTCCATTCACTCGGGCACTGTTTCAACTCCTTCCTTGCACGTATCCTGCCCATTTTGGTTTTTTGCTCTGTCCGATGCAAGGCTGTAGGCAAGCGCCAGAGAGCAAGGAAAGGTCTTATTTCCTGCCAATGCTATCCTCCTTGTTCTGTGACCAGATCCAAGGTTTTGATGCCATGTATTAACGGAGCACTGGAGGAGCCTTTGCCCCTAATGTATTGGGCTGTGAGCTTGCAGTGAAGGAATCTGTAGAGGAATATAGCTGCACAGGAGCAGGGAATACAAGAAAACAAGCATTTCTCTGGTCAGCAAGCCTGGTAGTAATGACAAGTGACAGGCAGCCCTAAAAAATCAAGGCAGAAGTTAAAATAGAAGCCATTATCAAGCCTGTCTAGCATCACCGCTATTGTTCTAGCTCGTGCAGCCAAATCTGAATTCCAGGGGAAGCCTTGATTCACACTGTGATACTTTGCCTGGGGAAGAGAGTCAATTACCATCAAAGCATTTCCTTCCTTTGCAGCCAAGGAAAGCTATTGTCAGCCTGCTTTGTGACCCAGCCAGCAAAATGTTTGTTGAGAAACTCAGCTCTGGGAAGGGCACAATACACCAAGACACTGCCTGTTCTGGAAAAAGAGTGGTCCTTGTCCTCCTCTCCTAAAAGCCTTAAAGGGCTGCTGTGTGTAGGTAGGAAAAGGAAAGATTTTATGGGGGAGAGGAGGTCATTGTTGGGCTTGGTAGGAAGAATAAAATGAGAGATCTTCAAAGGATCAGAAACTTAAAGAAGCCAGGTTTGTGGGACAGAGGAAAGGGGAAAAGAAGTTAGGGTAGAATGGGAGTACAGGAGTGAGAGGATATGTGAGAGAGGGAAGCAGTGTGTATGCAGAAAAGAATGGGGAAAACGCAGAATAATCTGAACTCCTGGAGGAACTGGAGAGCAGGAGAAGACTGCAGACAAGATAGGGATGAAAACCATAGTTAACTGTAAGTTCTAAATACACTGCAGATTTTTATCACACACGCATGTTTGCCAGCATTGCAGGTGTTAGCATGGAGGTGACTTGGAGACTTGGGCACTGTCATTTCATAGAGATCGTAGCTTGCAGGTTGACAAATGGCTTATTGCTATTTTAGTTTGGAGAGGTGGATCTGAGGAATGAAATTCTAGCCTTCTACGAGTTGGGCATATCTCTTCCCTAATGTCACCTTCACAGTGGTCTGTTGTGTCAGGATATCAGAAGTGAGAGCGAGATGAAAGCAGAAAGGTGGCTCTTCATTCACATTGTTCCCTTAATGTCCACAAGTAACAAGACCTTCCTCTGTGCCTTTAAACTGAAATGCAGGATCTACTCAGAAGTCCATGAATCGTTTCAAACATTGGGCAGAATTGGCTGCTGCCAGGCAGAAAGAGCAGAATTATTTATCTTAACCTCAGAGGTTCTCTAAATTGCAAAGGAGAAATATTCATGTGTGTGTGTCTGAATGGATACCTAAGGAAGTAAATCAGCCAGTCCTGTGAATTGCAGTTGGGTCTCACTTGTCTGCCATGTTCGGAAAGTCTTAGACAACATAAAGCAATTTAATTACTGCTGCACATCAAGAAACAATTGCATAAAAAATCACATTTAAAATTAGTTTTCAAATAAAAGCCAATGGGCTATAAAAAATTCATTACAATGCTGAGCATCATCTAGAAGCTCACAGTTCATTCTCTGCTCTGTCAGTGACTGCAGTGGTCTGTAAATCAAGCTGTGAATGATAAGGGCAGTAAGTGTGCCGGTAGTGTTTGATCTCTTGAAGATTTAGAGTTCTGTTTGTCGTAACAGACCACAGCGTCAAGCATGTGCTCAAGCCATCAGGGCTGCAAAATATCCCATCTTCTGAAAACAAGCTTTCCTGGAAGTAATTTGAAGAGGGAGAGACATAGTTTACAATTTGGCCAAAGGTGGTCAGGTGGAGGCAGAACCTGGGTGTCATTGCACAGTAAAATAACTTGGCAAGTCAGAAGGGTTAAAACTGTGATCCATTAAGGCCTTTGCCTGTCCTACAAATATTTAACCATTGTTGTGAAACATGGATACCTCCAAAGCAGTTGTGACAGAGTCTGGATTTGTGTTTATATGGAGGATGTGTCCTCCTTCCCAGCAAGACAAAAATCTCTGGTTATCTAGACTGCATGGATGGTGAAAGCATCTTTAGGAAGAAGATAGCTGCAGACATCATTCAAAGTCTTATTAAAATGTATTCTTTTAATGTAGTCTGTCAGAAAGGAATCCCATCTCAGTGACATTAGAAAATCCAGAATAAACTATTCTTACTTTGTAACAGATTGATTAATTAACTTTATGGTATTAAATGACCATTTAGAATTCTGTACCCATGTGTGAAACGATGCTAACAACCACACACAAATTTTAAAATCACCTTTTGCTCTTGTATGAATGCTATTGAGGTGATGTCTGAACTGGCACAAACATTGCTTACTGTTTACCCCAGTCACACCATGCTTTAATTTTCAGGTAAAAAAAAAATAAAGGCAGAATAAGAGTAAAACACCATTATTAGTATTATTTTTGTTTGAGGAGGGTTGCTTTATAGCATTCAGAAACTGATTATTAACATTATTACTAAAGGTTGGAAATAAAGAAATTATACCTGGGGTATTGACATCAGAAATCAATTTCTAAAATGTTAACACTTTACAGTATTTTGACAGACCAAATATGTCTAGATTGTAGCTAAAGGCAGAAGTTCAAAGTAACCAGATCTGTGCAAGACTCTGCTGAGACATACAGTCCAGCTGGCACCAAGAATAAAGCATGAAAGATACTGTGATATATTAAGAAAGGGCATGTAGGAACATAGTTCTAATAGATTTTTTGCTTCAGCTTATGGAAGTCCTTGTATTTCATCTTGTTTTGCGTGGCTTGATTAAGTTTAAAAAGAAACAGCAACTGAAACGTCTACTTTCTTCAGTAGCAGCTGTCACAAGTTACAAATACTTCAGATTTTATTAGTAGCCAATACATGAATGTTAATTCCAAAATACAAGACTTGCATTGAAAACTGTATTTTGACCTGCAAGGAACTAGGTACTGGCTGGGCCATCTTGGGCAAATTGCATCAAATTTCTGGGCCTGTCTTCTCTGATGGGAATCTTAACTCACAGAGGGGACAGAGGAAAAGGAGATGGTGAACAAATGATAAAGCTTAATTTAGAAGTTATGACTACTAACTCCATGAAACCCATGGGATAGTTTCATACAGTTGTTAAGATTTTCAATAGTTCAATTCTTACCAGTGTTTTGAAAGTAAATGTTACCAGCTGTCACTCCATCGCGGCTTTCCCAGCTCTTCAGAGCGTATCATCCTGGGCAGGTTGTTTAGTCTTGCCAAACCATTGTGTTTTGCCATGAATATAAAGGAAATCAGTTTTGGAAGTTTAGCAGTGTTTGGACTTCCTGAGATTCAAGTCACTTTAAGCATTTTAAGTAGCAGTAACTTCTTAATTGGTGAGGTCATTCTGAACTTGGAACCATTTGCTGTGAGGGAAGGACCAGCAAGAAGGGAGTGTGTGTAGTGCGTCTCTGAAACAGCGCTGCAGCCAGAGTGATTATACTGGAAGTCTTTATTTAATTCATGAAACTCCTGACTCAGTGATATTATACATAGCTTCAAATTCATGAGTAGTCCTTTGCCCATTGCTATATAATTTGGGAATTACACACAAATGTAACTACATTGCTCAAGCTGAAGTTTAATACTGCAAACAGCTATAAACAGTGCTTGCAGAAAGGGTTGGGTAGAAACCAGGAAACGTAAGCCCTCTCAGCTTTAAACATTAATCTTCAGGTTTTGATGCTGCTCACCCAGGTTAGCCAGAAAGTGGTAACCTTTAGGAGACTTTGCAATACTGGTTTTGTGGGTGGTTCCTTACAGGAGACTGAAGTGCTGTCATGGAACTGTTTGGGAAGATAAGAGCATGGAATTCTGCTGAGTGCTTCTTAAAAAGCATGTTTTCTAAAGGGTGAGATCAACAACTCTCTGGCTTGGAAATCTGCATTAATCTTTGTCTCAAAGCGTATAAAACCCAGAATAGATACATATATTTTAAATTTGGTGGGAGGAGAAGTAATTCCCTAGAAAGATCTGCTAATACTGTACCTCTATGCTGCTAAAATTGTACCCTGATGAAACTTGCTTTTTAAACTAATGCAAGTAGATTGTATATGTGGAAGATACATTTACAGGAATCAACACCAAAAAAATTATGTAAAATTGGCTTAATAAGAGACAGAAGTCCTCCAAATAGAATCAAATAGAATGTGCTGTTTTCTTGGGACATTTTTATTGTATATGAAACTTGATAACTGTAATGTGCTGCCTGTGGACAAGTCACTTATTATATTAGACAGCTTCCAGCCTAACCTTTTGTATCAGAAAATGTTAAGTCATTGACTGTAAAATATTTCATAAAGCTATGTTTGCTGACAATTCTATATCAAAGTGAAAGTTGGAAAGAGACATTTTCATAGGGTTTAAAATTTCCCTTCCAATTGTTGTGATATTTTGGGGAATGGCATCCTCCGCATCTGTTAAAGAGGATTTTTTTCTTTTTACTTCAGTGTTTCAGTATTAAGTCACTAAATTGAAATAGAATTGGAAAGAAAACTTACCATTATGAAATACTTTTTGCTTCTTCTCCCTAATCCTGATATTTTGATTTAGCAGCATGGTTTAGTTTGTTTTTGAGCAGTTGCAGCATCAACAAAATGACAAACTACTAGCTGTGGTTTTCTGCTTATACAAAAAATAACTCAGAAGATTGAATTATTTTTATTATATATCCATAGACAAGGTATGTGTGTGATAGGATTATCAGGATACACTTCCTCCACCCCTGTCCCTACCCTCTGAGTTTTTGTTCAGAGTAAATGGCTTGTTGGATGCATCCTTGATTTGCAGTTTGTTAGGATTACAGACTGTGGAACTTAGAAGCTGTAAAATTGTCCTGAAGCAGTAGAATAGAAGAAGTTAGGCAGATGGCATCAAATTTATGCCTGGGATAAGAGAGTTGAAATGAATAAAGTTACACATTTGACAGATAACATTTGCTTTTGGCAACATCTGATGTCCTATCAATTATACCTGAGATATTCTGCTAAACACTGTCCCGGAAGAGAGATTGACAGAAAGAAGCTGAAGCTCACAGATATTAGCAGAAACTCAGTATCTCTTGTCTATCACGATTTCCTCTATACTACAAGAGATGAGTCAGGGAAGAGAGCCCTAAGATAAATGCATGTGCCACATGATGACAGAAGAGACAGAGAACCAGTCTGTCCCTTCAGGATACCTTCCTACTCAAGTAGTCGACTTTTTTGAAGTTCATTTTCAATAAATATTATTCAGTCTTTCTTGCTGGTCTAAATGCTGTCTACCTTGAGCTGGACAGTTTAATGAAGTGTGTGCTTGTTTCCTAGATGACATAAAGAACATGTTTGTTACTCCTTTCTTTTAAATTTTCTTGATTTACCACTGCTCAGTCTCAGTGCTAATACCTCATTTAACTTCCACATGCCATCCCTTAACCAAGAAGTTGTTTTCCTTATTTAGTGAGCTGTTGGGGTGTCTGATGACTGTATCCATTCAGTATCCATTTCCTCCTTTTCCATATCAGTTTTGCCACATTGCTATATTATGTGTTAAACAATCAAATCTTCAGGGAAGGGCCAATCTAACATGGTTTTGATTGTTGCAAAGGTCTTGGATGAGGTTGTTAGCTCAGATGGGTAGGGAAGTTTGCTTTACCCCCACACACACTTGCAAGTAAGAAATTATGGATGCACTCTGTTGAGAGTTGTGATGAAAGAAATCTATCGTTTGGGATGTTCTACTCAGCTAATGTGAATACAGACCATGCTCTGAATTAAGAATCCAGCACTGGCTGTGGAGTGATCATGTGGCCTTCTACTTATTTTCTGCCTTCAGAGGCTGACCATGGGCTACAAAACAACGCTAGATTTTTGAGGGCTTCTGTTGAATCTTTCGAACACTATCTGAACATAGTGTCTTGATGGATTCAGCTCATGGTGTCTTCTCCTACATGGCATTCACTTTATTGTCCATCAAACTAATGTGGAAGTTTGCTACAAAACACAGATTATTTTTTCCCTTGGAGAATTTCAGAGATGCACTCTGATTTTTGATTTTGGATACATTGCTTCTCTCCACAGTTGGCTTGTGGAGAGATGAAATACTGGCAGGTCCTACTCAGGTTGTGGAATTTCACCAGAGCAGCATAAGATCCAAAAGTTGTTTGCCCATTCGTGCAGCAGATTAGGGGCAGATTCTCCGTACACGGTTTAACTCTACTCTAGTGTGCGTATTTTCTGGGTTTAAGCTTCTTGAGAGCAGAATGAGATCCATTGACTCCTTGAAAAAATAGCGGTGATGAAAGCTGAAAGACGAATAATGATTTTGTTGTTTCAGGCTCTTTGCACGTCACTAGGAGCATTTTGGAAAGAGGAAACCTTTATCAAAGAGATGCACAGATCTTTTTGCATTGTTTTCTTGAGCTGAGCTTCTCATACATAAACATCTCTCCACACTTGCACAGAAACGGTGTAAATTACATTTCACACATCTGCCTAGGAATTGGGAACCGTGTAACCTGCCTATGCTGTTGGTTAAAGAAGCATTAGAGAAGAGGAGTTTGGGCTGTAAGGTATTAGTCCAGACTGGCACTGATTGATGATACAGCTTAGAGTAAATTATCTTACCTCCACACCTTGAATCTTCAATATAAAAGATAAATACCTCACCTTAAAGTATGGGTTTGAAACATAATTAAAGCTTGTAAGACATAAATGTATCTTTAGAAAAAGAGCACCACATATTTTCTAGTAAATAATCCACAGCCCTTCAGAAGTACCAACATGTGAAAATAATTCCTTGGATAATAAGTAGCCATCGTAATACAAACAGCACGAAGGCATGGAAGGTGTCTGGGTACCAGGGGCAGTGTTTTAGCACTTTGTGTACATAGATTTTTCTTAAAGTAATTACTGTCATTTTAGGAAGGATGACTATTGATGCTTTAAATGCTATAAGTAGATGTGTGCAAGCAATCAATCTTACAGTAGTACATTGGTTATGTTGATAACTAGAATTTAATACCTTCTGCTACTGATTTATTTCGATCCTGCTTTTCATTTTAGGTTTAGACTGCTACAGGAACTAATTTACCAGCAAGTTGTGGTGGTTTGGGTTTTTTTCCATTATGGTTCCAGAAGTTTACTGAAATGATACACTGTGTTGTCCAGTGCCCTTCTTCAGCTGATTCCTTGCCTACAACCTCTCTGTTTGTCTACATAACTTAACTAGTGATGTAGTGGTATTGCTGCATCGTAATTCAGAGAGTTTGGGAAAACAAAAACAACAATCAGTAGCAATAATACTGCTGCTGCAAGCTGAAGTAGCTATTGAATTCTGAGTGGTGTTTCAATATACACAGCTGTGGTGTCCTTCAGAGAAAAGTTATAGTCATAGAATCACAGTTAAGGCCTCTTCTAGCAGGGAACCTTTTAATGATCCGTGGCATGCTGAACACACCAGACATTCTTGAAGTGAATTTCATAGGCAGGAGTTGTCTCTATTTAAGCTGTGTCTTCGGAGATATTTTCAGAGGGCATCAAACTTCTACTTTTTTTTGAAGCAGTTGCTGAAGGGAAGATGTGGAGGGGGTGGGGGTGGGTTGAGATGGGGATGATTTCAAATTGAAGATTTCGAAGGGGGAGTGTTCCTGAATAGCACACTGTGACTTACAAAGCTGCATAGGGTCGAGGAAGATGGCAAAAGGGTTTGAGTGGGGATGTCAAGATGGAGGAATTCAAAGCCATGAGACTTGGCAATGTACTTGTATATGTAGGAGTGTAGGAAAAAAAGGAAACTCAGAGAAAGTAAGGAAGGAAAGCAATGAGACAATGTTGTTAGAGAAGTGATAGGGAAGTAAACAAGCTTTTTTAAAGAAGCAATGGGAGTTGTCAATAAGACAGAAGGAGAAGGTAGGAGAGGTGAAAGGATAAGATAAGCATCAGGTAACCCTGCGAACAGACCAGGATAATTAGGGTAACCATGGAGAGAAGAGTTTGGGCATCAAGGAGCCTGTTGCTCTCTTTTTGCAGTAGAACTTTCAGCATGTTTGCTTTGAAATAATACACCTGCGTGTATATGTATATATATTTAGGGAGTATCCATAGCTAACTGACACCTGGTTCTGTGTGTATGAGTAAATTAATTTCAATATAAAATTCTACGGTTTGTATAAGAAAGAATAAACAGAAAATTCCCACATCTGTCTTGGTCAGAGCTCCTGGGTAATTTCTTTTAATGGGACTTTGTAAATGTGGAGAAACTGTACAGGGTAGTGCAGTACAAAATCTGTCCCTCTTGGAAGCCTGTTGGAAAACCCACGCCCATTGGAAATTATGTCTTTTTATTGATCCTTTGATATGTAGCAAGTTTATCTGTTACTTTGAATTTACTTGTTACCTGTGCATTTTAGGTTAGTTATATCCTTGGGCAGTCTGCTTTTCTTTCATGACATTGATATTTTTGCCATCTTAAGGTCATGCTGTTGAAACAAATACTATCAAAATTTACATTTTGGAGGTTTTATCAATGTAACATTCCTCTACAGTATCTAGAAACCCAAACATTAGAGTGTTGAAAGCCTGCTCTTGTCCCCTGAGTGAAACGGATTTGATCGATTTCTCAAAATCTAGTGCAGGAGGAAAAAGTGCACAAAGTAGTGAAGTATAAATAGCAAAATGTAATTTTTGATCATTGAAAGCTAACCCTAGTTTTTATAAAGTAGGTTCTGTAATTTTAGCCATTTGAGGCTGTACTTAAGCACCTAAATATAAATGACCTTTTCTTCAGAGGTGCTCAAAAGCCAGGGTGGGTGTAACACAATGACAGGATTTGATTTGGGGGGTCGTGTGCTCTCACCAGCAGGAGGAAGAAGATTATTTTCCCGGAACTAATCTCTGTGGTCTAGAGTGAAGCAAGGTAAGCATCAGGATAGCAGGAAGGGAGGTATGGATCTGCCTTGGTGTTGGTAGGAAGCTGAAATTTACCTCAACAGCTTAGAAATAATGTGCTTCTGAACCTATGTTCCTTTGCCTCAGAACATACTGATATTTTCAAGTGTGAGCATTTGAAGTTGGGCATGTAAAGTGTATCTGTTGTTTCTTAGACTGGATTATTTTTCTAGTCTCCCTGTAATCTGTTTAAAAATAAAATTCTGTAGGTCCACATAAAGTGATACAGTTTACATTTATCTTTTATGTATTTATATAATATCTATATGTTTAAAAATAAAACATCCAGAGTAATGATCATCATTCGCTTTTTGGACATTCCCTGTCAGGGGAAGTTACGACATGAGTGATGACTTATAGTAAAGAAAAAGTTAGTGAACTGGCTATCGGTGGACATCAAAGAAGCAAGTTCAGGTTGAAGCTGTTGGAGGTTACTGTTCCAACCTGAAGGGATGTAATGGTTGTGCAAACAAACGGCACAGCTGGTCAGTGTCCCTGATAAGTGCCTGGGATTGGATAAGAATAGTATTCAGTGGTCCCGCATCTCCATAAGTAGGTGGAGAAGGAAAATGCTGAGGATCTTTTAAGGACATACTCTTCCTTTGATGGTGCTTCCTCTGTTATTCCTGCAGACGAGGGATTGGCTGCTCTAGCAGCACACAGAAACATGCCGGGGTGGAAAAGTACTCAGTTTTAGGTTAAATTCTTTTTGTCCAGAGCTGCAGTGTTTGCTATCCAGCCAACTTAAAAGGCCCAATGCAGTCTTTCATCGGCAGAGGCCAGTACCCGTGCGGTTCAGTGTCAGTGGCATCCATGCTCTGCATTCGATGGTGGGGGTCTTGGCTGTGACCCAGCTGTGTGCTGGAGGGCAGGCGCATGGCTGCTGTCAAGCTGGGTGACTGAGGTCATTGGTACCAAGAGAGAGAGGCCAATTAGTAGTATGGAGCTAATGCCTTTTTAGCCTCCTCTCTTTTCCTTCCTGGTAAGTCTACATTTGTAGTTAATATTTTATTTTGCAGGAGACAGAGGCCAACAGATCAGAAAGCAAGTTGGGATGATAAAAAAATATGACCTATGTTCTTGCAGTGAAGTGCTTATATTCTGTTTACCTCTAAAATAGCCGTTTCTTATTGTTGATGAAATAGTTACATCTAGGCTCATAGCTGGTTTGTCTCTAAGCACGCGCGTTCCCAGCAGAATGGCAGTTACTAAACAAAAGTGATTCGATTGTACAAGAACGATCTGCAGCAACTAGGTCAGGCAGAAGATTCCACAAGCTATGTTATTGTTGGTTGCTGGTAAATTTTTTTCCATGAAAATAGCATTGGAACTAGTATGGCATTCACAAGAGTTGAGGCTGAGATGTCCAAGGTAAGCCAGTCTACTACACAAGCCTCTCTCTCTGATGTTTTCTCAGTTCATTGAAAAACTTAAGTTCCACATTTTGCTCCTACATTTTTCTAACTTTTCCTTTAAAAGAAAAAATGTTCTTTTGTTTGTTTGTTTGTTTTTTTAGTTCCTTCAGGAGTGATACAAAATGGAGCTCGAGTTTTGAGTAGAGGAATATTTCCTGGAGCCAGGCCATTGCCAATCAACCCTATAGGAAGCATGGCTGTTGCAGTAAGGTAAGAGTGGCTTGTTGTGAGATCTTTATGAAATAATTCAGTATTTTGCAGAGATTGTAAAAGCATACGTAAACTCTGGTCAACAGCGACTTTGCTGCTTGCTAGGACTTCTGAGGTTCTAAATGAAAGAAAACTCTGCCATCTAGAATTCTTGAGTTATCATTCTTTGCAAGATATTCACAGCACACCTGTCTGTTTCACACTGGTTTGTAAAAAGCAGTTTTATTTTCACTAGGAAATTGCAGGCAGTTTACAGTGAGAAATTCCTACAGTGACCTGTTTTTCTAGGTGCAAATGCTTTTTCCTGCTCCTCCTTCCCTTTTTCTAAAGACTTTTTGCTGGATTAAATACCAATGAGAAGAATATCAGTAATACTAAAGCAGATTCTGAAAGATCCCTAAACATTTAGCTGTCATTTTGTTATTAACTTAGGTCTTTGTGAGGCAGTTGCTTTCACCACCATTTCTGTTTCAAGGTTATACTGTCACATTCAAGGGTAAAATGTTGTTTGAAGATATCCAGCTTCATCAGAAAGCAGGGCAGTAAGAGACATCTAGTGATGGCATTAAGAACTGTGGTTCGCTGCTTTGCCGTACTTAAAGAAGTGATGGTTTATTGGTGGAAGAACAACTTGCCTCGGGTGTAGCTCCGTTGTCAGTCAGTCACAACAGAGATTATTTTGGTCAAGTGTGCTGCCAGTGCCCTTCTCTTTCAGAAATCTCAGTATCTGCAAAAGCTATTTCAACTCAGGCAGTTGGGTATTCTGGGTGGGGTTTCATTATTAGCCCTGACCCTGCTTTGATGGGTGTTCCAGTTACGCCCTCTGATCTCAGTAAATGGCTGCAAGGCAGTAAAATAAAGTATCTTGGTAGTACTTAATGTATTATTATTTCCCTGGGATTTTTTCCCATTTGCTCTTTATTTTTTGTCCCTTTCCAGAATCAGTAGCTAGCCCTTTGGGTGCAGCATTGCCATCCAATAAATGGAGAGAGAGAGAACCCATGACATTCATATTCTCTTGATGCTTAAAATGCATGGAGGGGAAGACACTAATTGTAATAAAATCCGTATTTTTTGATGGGCAGCTGTTTCAGCTGTTTTTCACATTTGCTCTGCTGAAGAGATGTAACCCTGAGGGTTGTCCTCCAGAAGTCTGCAGAGCTCCTCTCCACCTTGGTTTACCACAGTCTGGCCTCGCTAGCAGTGGAGGTCAGCCATCCTCAGTAGCTTTGCCGCCGGCTTTACCAAAAACTCACATTCTGCTCCAGTGGGGATTGCAGAGCTGTGGGACTGCTGGATCATTAATTATATATAATTTTTATGAGGTGTCCAAGCTAAATGGAGGACATCATAGTGGTCTGAATATTCTCTCTTGAGTGTATCTGCATTTCCTGCTTTTAGACCCTGTTTCATAATCAGGGTTGATTCAAGGAGGAGATAAAGTTGTTTTTCTTACAGGCCACTTGAAGACTTCCTTCTGTGTACATATCCTCAAATTCCTCTGCTCTGAGGCTGTATATGGTTAAATTTTATGCATTTTATGAAGACTACTTCTCGTGTTTTTTTCCCATTAGATAGAACAGGATCTTTACTAGCTATCTGCTAATGTAGATTTGGGAAATTAGGGATTTTACCCTTCCCTTGCTTATGTCCATTTTGCTCTGTCTCAGAGAAAAGCTTTTATAATTAGTTAGTGCAGACATTTCTAATTCTTTTTGTTCTCTTCTCCAGCCTTAGGCAGTATTAGCTATGGATATATTCCTGGTTTGTGCAATGTCTGCTAAAATTTAAGGGCTCCTGCAATATCCCCTCTTCTAATTCTTGAAAAGGAGGTGGGAGAAGAGACTTTGAAAGCTTTTAAGAAGTTAGGGAAATCTCTGCAATAGAGCAAGTTCAGCAGGCAGTTTTGTCTTGTTTCTGTCGGGGATAATAGCATTCAGAATTTCTCTAGCAAAACGGTCAGTCTGGATGCACAATGCTTCTTAGAACGTCATCTGGTCCTCTCAAATCAGTTACTGTATAAATGACACCCTGTTTCTTTGCGCTTATCCCTCTCCTTAGATACACAGGGCTAAATAGGACCTGTCGTATCAAGCTTTCATGGCATCTCATGAGAATAACTTCTGTTATCATGTACAGCAGGGGGAATTCACCACAGCATCAGTCAGCCACTTTCTTTTGCAGTTGAGTAGGAGTACTGCTCACTCAAAGCTGCCATTTCTGCATAGAGCTAAATGCTCCGCTCAGGCTGGCAGGATATGTTTTTAGACTTGTTGGGGTGCAGGAAGGTTGATTTCCCCTTCCAGCTTTCACCAGGATGGAGGTATGCTGGGCAGCTGCTGGAGGTGGTGCAGTCTCCTATTACAGTTATCTGCAGAAATTATGTGCCCCTGCCTACATAATGAGAAGATACACAGCTTCTTTCCTGGAAGATATATACTCAAATGTATATTTTTTTGAGAAGAATTCCTTTGGTGCTTTAAATGAAAGGCCTAAAACCACCTAAAAAAAGGTGCTTTTCGTCATTCTTGTAGGGGACCTGTAGTATTGACTTGGTAGTGGATCCTTGCATAATAAAGTAAAACCTCTTAACTGGCTTTTTTTAGTTAACCATACATAGGACTTACAGGTTCTTCTGTAAGGTGCTGGTCTTCTGTCAGCATCTCTGTGCTGTCTGAGCTGTTTATTTGATTTCATGTTTATTTCCTCCATATCTTTGTGGTCTTTGGTTTTGTTGTCCACTGAACTGCATGCAAACAACTTGCACTATGTTGTCATGTTGTGCACACTGCCATTCGTGTCAAAATAGTTTGGTCTTGGGTTAAATTAGGTGGAGTGTTTTTGACCCATCTGTTATTCAGAAAGGAGGCCAAAACCGTAGCACTGGACTACAATGCTGTGATTTCTCCCATCAGTTGGAAAGTTTACTCCGCTATTCTTCTTCCAACAGTGTGATTGGATGTATTAGTGTATTTTGTTCCTGCACAAGGTATCGATGTGTTGCTGTTCCCATGTAATTACTTTATTTTTATGTATATAAAATAAAGTACGATTGAATTAAGCAGTTTGGATCTAAAAATCCTACTGAAAAGTACTTAACAAACACGACAAATCTACGGCTTTCCATGAATAAAGAATAGCAATTGAGGAGAGCGTTGCAGTGCATTTGGCTTAAATTGCACAAATAAGCCTTTCGTTCCAAACTAATCTACAAATGGAAAAGGCATCCCACACTATTTTTGCTTTGAAAATCATCTTCTGGTGTTAAATCTCCACAGCAGAGTGTAATTGGATGTGTTTTGACAGTAGCTTTTTATTTACTTTATTCACACCACTTTTAGCTTGTTTACTTAGCCACATTTTCCATGTTGTGGCTGACAAGTCTAAGGCCTGCCCGAAGACAGCAGGGGAAAATAACGCTTCAAAGCTGCACAGTGTGTAGCATGTCTCTAACATGAGATCCATCATATATATTTTTGGCAGACCATATCCCCATACGGTTTCCTGACAGAATCTAAAAGCAAGTGATACTCTGGATATGTAGAAAACACTGTCCTACAAAGATATTAAATGAAGCCAGAAAAGCCATTGGTGGTTTACATGCAGCAAAGGAGTTGGTTGTGCTTTGATGGTGAGCTCCTTCTCTTGCTATGTATGTCCATTGGAAAATACCTTTTAAATATTTACTTACAGGACTTCTGGGTACACTTAACTAGTAGACCTAATCTCTGTCAAGGTGACCAGTGCATCTGCCAGTGTGCATCTTGGCAAGATGCAAGAAACTATCATGCCTTTCACATGACTAAGGTGTTACCGGTTACACCAACCCTTTGAAGAGCACAAGCCTGGAAGCTGATATAATCATAGAATCATAGAATGGTTTGAATTGGAAGGGACCTTAAAGATCATCCAGTTTCAACCCCCCAGCCATGAGCAGGGATACCTCCCACCAGACCAGGCTGCTCAAGGCCCCATCCTACCTGGTCTTGAACACTCCCAGGGCAACCTGTGCCAGTGCTTCACCACCCTCATCATGAAGAATTTCTTCCTAATGTCTGATCTAAGTCTTCCCCCTTCCAATTTAAAGCTGTTGACCCTAGTCCTGTCACTACTTGCTCTTGTAAAAAGCCCTTCCCCACCTTTCCTGTCGCCCCCCTCAGGTACTGGAAGGCTCTCCCCAGAGCCTTCTCTTCTACAGGCTGAACAGCCCCAACTCTCCCAGCCTTTCCTCATAGCAGAGGTGCTCCAGCCTTCTGATCATCTTCCAGACTCTCCTCTGGACCCATTCCAACATTTCCATATCCTTCTTATGTTGGGGATTCCAGAACTGGACACAATACTCCAGGTGGGATCTCACAAGAGTAGAGTAGAGGGGGAGAATCACCTCCCTTGACCTGCTGGCCACGCTTCTTGTGATGCAGCCCAGGATACAGTTGGCTTTCTGGGCTGTGAGCGCACATTGCCAGCCCATGCCGAGCTTCTCATCAACCAGCACTCTCAAGTCCTTCTCCGCAGGGCTGCTCTCAATCACATCGTCCCCATCCTGTATCGAAACTGCCCCAGCCTGGGTGTAGGACCTCGCACTTTGCCTTGTTGAACTATGGTTTCAGTGCATTCAGCAGGCAGTGGCCACTGTGATGTTTGTAATGTTCTGCGATTATCTGTAGTGCACGAGTGCTTTGACAAAATGTTCTGTCTTCCTAGGGAAGGCAACTGCATCCACACTGGTAGAGCTACTGTTCTTCCTTTATTTTGAAAAAAAAAAATTAAAAAGAGCCAAAACCCAACAAAACACCCCAAAATGCAACACTTAACAAAACTTACCTACTTCATCATGAGTTCTTCTGTTCTTAAAGCCACAGTTCCTTGTGCAGCTGCTGATCATTCAGCTGTGACAAGAATGAGTTCTGTACCCAACTTTATTCGAAGAAAGGAGGTTGCTGTTTATGATTATTTTCACTTTAAATTCATAGAGCAATTACTAGATTATTCTGCAGACATTCAAGCAGTGATTAAATAAAGCAGACATAAGTACCAGGTGCAGTGTATGCACGTATGCCAAAGCATCACTAAAATTCGATACTTATATTATCTGTGAATTATTATTTTTGCTTAGGTAAAGGAACTGGTAAGTGCTTGTTTTTGTGAATTCTTAATTGTGTGTTCTTAATGTTCTTGATTATTACTGGCATGATCATCTGAACAACTTTCAAAATAATCATTCGTGCCTTGCATTCCCCTTCCCACCTGTAGCAGGCGGGATCAATCATCCTCAGGAGCCGAAGGAATCCTATAGTAGCTAAAGGGCAAAAACACTGGCTGAATTGATTATTCTTTTTTGCAAAATGCCTAGGACCCTATTTGTCTCAACTTCAGATCTGTCGTTGATACCAACAAAAGTGCTCTTTCTGCTGATACTTCATGATTCACATTTACTGTGGTCCTTTGCATACAATTATGCTGTGAAGTACCTTTGTGAGAGCTTATATCAATAGTGTGATAGACTTGTTGTTGACTTTTAACCCAGTAAGCCCTGACAGAATCTCATACAGCAAGTGAACACCACTTATTTTTTATATGCTTTCTCTTCCTCGTGTCTGCTGGTTTGAAGTAGTTTTAAGGAATAGTTCAACTGCCTGTAGCTAGAAGGTCTGACTGTCCTGAATTTCCCTTTGAAATTATGCTACCTGTAGAGTAAAAAAGAGCGTTGGGTTTTTTTTTTTAGCAAACATGAAACCTGTCAAAATCCACAAACCCAACTTACTTTTACTGCTGCTTTCTTTGTATCTTTTAACTGGTTGTTCCCAGTTCCACACCAAAACTGTCACTTGTGGGTATGCAATATCTGTCATCCAGAAGGATCAGAGATAGATAAGGTGATATTTAAGCTCTGTATAGATTTGCTTTGTTCATCAAAGGAATGTACCTGTCTCTGGTGTGGAATACAGTAAGTATTTTTTAGTAGAACTTTTGCAAATGGAATGTGATTACCTATCTGATTTTAAAGGTGGTAGAGAAAATTAAGGAAGATCTGTCTGCCCTCAGTAAAATGGCTGAGACTTTGTCTCATCCTGAGGAAGACCCTTTTGAAAAGCAGAGGCACTGACACTGTGCAAAGGACATTGCATCCTTGCTGAATTGAGATCCAGCTGCTCGGAGTCCACTCTGGCTCCTAATGACATTAGTAGCAGAACTCCTATCCATTAACAATAGGAATGGAGTTGGGCTTTCAAAAGTCAAAACTTACCTCTGCAGCGCTTAAAGGTTGTGTCACTGCCAGACTGAAATATTTTAAGAAGAATCTGCATGTGATACTTCTATCTGTATAACTATGATTAAGATCCTCAAGCAAATGAAATAGAACATACAAAAAGCTCCAGAAACTGTCCCATGGACTTTCCTGAAAGAGCAAGCCACTGCTTTAAAACATGTGAAAATACATCTGTTTCTGGCTATTTTGAACTAAAGTTCTGAATAAATAAATGGGGAAAAAATAAGCTATTACTTAAAATAAATTTCTTATCACTGTTATAGTAAGCACAGAATTCTTAAATACCTTTTCTTCCCCTCTGTAATTTCAAAATAATCCAAATATCAGAGCGACTGCTTGTTTTAAAAATCTTATTATTGTTTCAGTAAGAAATTTACAACTAGAACTGTGAACAAAAATAGATTCAGCTGATAAAAATCTGTCCCCTGGAACCCAGGGGAGTTCTGTCCACTGATGATATAGGTTGAACTAAGTAGATCACATATTCATTTCTTAATAAGTATGTGACTTTACAAGAGCAATATAAAGCTTTAAAATGTGTCAGAAGGGCATGCAGAATATGAATGGTTTAGGTATTAGTGTATTCAACTCATTAATCTACTAATATAAGTAACTCTTTATATCTGATGTTTGAACTTTTGCATATCACGATACAAATCGGATTAATTTCAGGGTACATGACATTTGATCTTGTGAATATCCTAAAATACTCTGCCTGTATAACTCTTTTTCATTTCTGTGGATATCCTCTGCTAATTCTCTCCTTGACCTGCTTTCTCTTCCTTTTTTATTTCCCCAAGCAGAACTAGTTGGAAATCTTTCAAAATGTAAGTGAAAACCAAAGATTGTTTTTGAGATGCAAATGCTACCCATTTCCTGACCAGTTCCACCATAGATGCCTACCTTCTGAAATGTGTTATATTTCTTTTCCTCCCATTTTTTTAACTGATTCCTTTTTTCACTTTCTGTGGTCTTCTGTTTTTCTTTTTCGTCACCCTTGTTTGTAGTCACTCCCCGTGGGATGCTAGCCCCATAGTAGTACACCTTCCTCCAGGACATTTTTTCTGTAATCCCCAGGCCTTTCATTCTAATTTTATGCTTTTTTTTGGAAAGGATTGGGATCTGGAGTGTGTCCCACGGGCAGAGCTTTTGAATCCAAATTATAACCCCTTTATGTAAAAGCCAACACTAGAGACTCAAGAGCGGGGCAAATCAGGGATGTCTTTTTGGCATGTGGTTGCTCTGCTCCATGGAGCTGTAGCTTTCCTTTTATTGATTTGTCTCTCAGTATAAACTAACAAACAGGAGTAGATCTAATAACATGAAAATGGGCATCTTGATTTAAATTAGAGTTGTTAGAAGCCTTCTTCACTAATAACCTAGTCAGTAAGTATCCCATTTGAGTTCCCACCTATTATGTCCTGTGTTTGTTTCCTTGGAGGAAGAATTCAGTGCTATTTTTTAATGGGAAATCAGTAGCATGCGATTTTGATTGAGGTACATTGCTCTGACCGTTAGTTGCCTAGTAAAATTAAGTGACTTTAATTTTATGCTGTTATGATGATTTTGACATCTTTGAATGTAAATTTACCTTAAAAGTGGAAAATCTGTCACTTAAAATGCATCACATGCTTCCTTGTAATGACTAATCTTAAGGAGCTGGTTATAAATTCACCTTACAACTAGTTTAGTATGGGTGATTTCTTCTTCTAAGGATATGCCATCCTCTAATGACAACCCCTGCAGTGGGAAACCATCACAGGGTAAACGCAGTTGGCTTGCTGCACAGTCATGAATGACATTGCATTTAGTTATTAATAATTGAAGGAGCTTTGTGTATTCTTTCTGGGTTCTGTATATAATTTATGGATCATAAAGCTACTCGAAAATCTAGGGGAAAATAATTTTGTTGAGCAAAAGAGGCTTTCTTTGCTAATAACTGTGTCATATATATTTCTTTGAAAATACTGTAAGTAAGAACATTTGGAATGACTGATTAATTTGCTGCCTTCTAGTCACTGGTTGTCCTGTCACTGGTTCACAAAGCCTGTTTCTTATTTCAGCAGGCTCTACAGACAGGGACATTTAGATGAATAAGAACTGTGGAATTGCATACCACTCTTATATTTTCCACCTTTCATCCTTACCTTTCAGAAATGGATAATAGTGTGCTGTTCTTTCTGTAAAGAAACCAGACATGAGGTCCATTCCGTGAAACCTAAAGCACTTTCCAGTTTTTTAACTAGAAGAGCAGTAGTAGTCTGGATGTCCCACTGCACCGTTCCTCTTAGGAAATACCTGTCTTCAGTGTGCATTTCGGAAAATGTTTTAATCCATCACTGCCATGAGTGTGCAAAAGCACTGTAGTGACAGCATGAAGACAGCAAGACAAGATTTTAAAGCAGTTTATGATGTGATAGTTTAAATAGTCTTGCTTGTTATTTTTTTTTAACAGATAGAGGGGTTAGAGGGTGGCGATGTTGATGCCTTTACCCAGTCATTAGCATCCTCCTCTCCTTTTCTTCAGCGGGAACAAAGCACTACACAGGGTCAGTCCCTTCTTTAACAGACTTAAAAGCATTGTATTCTGTACTGTAAAGTCAGTGGCAATGCTCTAACGTTTTCTAGTCTAGCAGAGGACACTGTTAATTTTTATATATATTATGTTGCAGTAGTTCCCACAGCACTGAATGCCATAAAGCCAAAGGGGAACATGACAACTTCTAGAGCAGTACCAGTTCTTTTTTTGTTACTGTTTGTTTTTAAACACGTTTTAATACTTCGTTGGCAGCTAGTGGCTTAATTATAATTATATTGCTTTTAAGTATATGCATAAACTGATCACATCACGGTAAGAAATGTGGCTGGACTACTACCTGGATTCTATACTCAGTTGCTGCCTTTGTCAGAAGGAGTCCTGGCTGGAAGAGAGCCTTAAAAAGGAGGCAAAAACAGTACTCCTGAAAGCTAGTGTCTCTTTCCCACATTTTTGATAGTATCATTCAATATGAAAAGGGAGAGAAGGTATTTGTACAACTGATCAGAGTTTAATTAATATCCAGTTGGTTAAAAATTGGGATTTTTTTTCTTTTTAACTTTTTTGAAAGTGTAAACTATTAGTTGAAATGTAAATCGGGACTGTTCAGATATCACTTACTTGTGACCATCCCCTACTTGCTCCTGCCTCTTACATGTCTTTTGGCTTGTTTAATGTGTGGAGTTCAATCCACAAGACTTCTGAGTCAGCCTTTGAAACTGGCTTGCATGGACATTCCTTAGATAGTCATAATTTTAGATTATCTGCCAGTTAACTTGACTTTATCATCTTTTGCACTGAAGCAGGATCACGTCTCTGTGGCTTCTAAGACTGCTTCGATTTGTTTTTACAGGAATGGAATAACAAACTGCCGGATGCGGACAGAAAGTGAACAGTCCTGTGGCTCTCCAGTTGTTAGCGGTGACCCAAAGGAGGATCACAACTACAGCAGTGCCAAATCTTCCAACCACAGGAGCACATCACCTGCTAGTGACTCCGTTTCCTCTTCCTCTGCTGACGACCAGTATGAATTTGCAACTAAAGGTAGCCACGACAGCAGTGAAGGGAGTGAAGTTAGCTTCCAGAGCCACGAGAGCCATAGCGAAACTGAAGAGGAGGACAAAAAGCAAAATCGGAAGGAGACCAAGGATTCTTTAGCTGACAGTGGGTATGCATCCCAGCACAAGAAAAGGCAACATTTAATGAAGGCGAAAAAAGTACCAAGTGACACACTGCCTCTTAAAAAGAGACGTACAGAAAAGCCTCCTGAGAGTGACGATGAGGAGATGAAAGAAGCAGCAGGATCGCTCTTGCATTTAGCAGGAATTCGATCCTGTTTGAACAACATCACCAATCGGACGGCAAAGGGGCAGAAAGAGCAAAAAGAAACCACAAAAAATTAGAACAAATAAATGATTTGTTTGAACTTACAAAGTTTTGTTTCAGCACGTCAGGTAAATTCTAATGATTTGTGGCAATATCAGCAATTTTTTCCTTTTTTGTTTTTCTTTCTATTTGTTTTGTTTCTTTCTCTTTTTTTTTTTTTTGGACCCTTAAGATTTTTATTTTAAAGGAGATTGAAGCCATAGAACTCATACTGACACTCAGCTAATTTACAAAAGCTTTTCATTACCTGAAGACAAAAAGTTAATTTAAAAAAGCACCAAAATCGCCATTGCTTTCTCCGGCTTGTCAAAAATGCATGGTTGAATACTCAGTGACATCAACATTAATGTGATGGGAGTAAAATTGGGCACTTGGAAATCCCTCTTATACTAGAAGAGCTGTGCATAATTTAGTAATCATTCAGGCCTGGCCCTTAAGAATTTTTCTAATGGCCTTACAATTGGGTTAGAAGTGAATGTGAATAAAGAGATCTGGGAGAAAGAGGAGGCATGTACTTCTCAGCACCAAACCAAGAACCATCTGGTGGCACTTGGATACGTTGTGCCATAGAAGTCTTTGGACAGCCACTGGTGGCAACTACGCAAACCATAACGCACTTTTAGTGCTTCATGTACTATATGTGGCTTATAATGTGAAGACTGGTGTCTTTAAGTTTGGGGAAATCTGAACTATGTATGCAATGGGTTTCAGTGAAATAACAAGAAGAAATTGGGGGAGGGCACTGTTAGTAGCATCGTTAATTATTGAATTGTGTCTTCTATACTAAGTTAAGAGAATGTTCAAAAAGCCATAAGCCTGAAGATTGGCGCTGCGTGCAAAAAATAATAGCTGTGTCTCCTAAACTGCCTGAGTGAAAAGCAATCAAACCTAGAAATGACAGTAGATATTAAGGAAAGAGATGCATCAGAATCTTTTTCTGTGGATCAAATCCTTGATCTAACTGGGAAAACAAAGCTACAACACCTGCCATTAGTAGTATTCTGTGTTTAAAAACAAAGGAAAGCATATTGGTGAACAGTAAAATTCAGAAGTTCAACAAAAGAGCTCCTACACTGCCCTCAGAAATGAGAGTGCAGTTACAGTCAGTCAGGATTCATCTGTGCAAAAATGACAACAGATTTCCAGATTCAACCAGCATAGCCAACAGAAGAAATTTGATCCACATTGCATGAATTCCTTTTGGGAGGGGGGAATACAAAAAAAGCAAACATTTTTTCTAATTCAAAGATGACAAAGGTCTTGTAAGGTAAATAATGTATTTAGCATGAAGCATGAATTATTTTCATATAAAGATAGAAAATAGAGAAAAAGGCTATGCCTCTAATTTTTAAGCCCTTAGGCTTAGAGTTTGGTTTTTTGGGTTTTATTTTTGTTTGTTTTGTTTTCTGTTTTGGTTTTGGTTCTTTTTTTTGTTGGGGTTTTTTTGAAGCAGGTGTTTTAAGGTTTAACCTTCTTCAGGGACAAACACTGACTGTTGGGGAACTTACTCTGCAATATTAAAAAATAAAATCTTCATGCTCTGGTAGGGCTTGGATGGTTGAATTATACTGCCTTGTCTGCACATTCAGCCCCCCTCTCCCTACTTCTGTTTAAAAAAAAAAAAAGAAAAATGTAAAAGTGTGTCCTTTCTTCGTCTGTACATGTGTAACATGACGCAATAATCTGAGGGCAAATTTAGTAGTGAGTGTGTATGACAGAATCAAGAGTATAATGGGAGGTTAACTGAGGAAAATTCTTCTGATTTGATTCAGGAATAAGTAGACAAGAAAATAGCTTTGCTAATTTGCCATGAGAAAATGGAGTTAGTAAATAGCCTTACTGAGGTGTCCAGAGGAAAACCAGTGTTACAGAGAGTGTGATTCAAGTATAGTGCGACTCTCCTGGCAACGACAGCTATTAGACTGGAGATCCCTACAGCCTAGGGAAGCTGTGAAGTAAATCAGACAGCCTCTCTCACCTGGACTTATGGATTTGGCATGAAAAATGCTACACTTAGAATATCCTAGAGGCAAGAGAAAATCCCAGGAACCAACCACTTAACAAAATGGTCTGTTTCTTAAAAAGAGTATAGGTTAATATTTATCCCTAACAACTGTTTCAGGCAGCAGTTTTGCCAAGATGGATCTAGTTTATGAATACTTAGAGAAGGGTTTTACTTCCCACTCAGTGGGGTGACCTGAAAATGGCATTTGGAGATGCCTGTGATGATGCCCAGTGGGGAAGTGAAAGGACTGAAGGGCAGGCTGGCCTGGACCTGTTCGTGTGCTCCATAAGCATTTTGTCACATAAAGAACAGGGTAACGCTGAGGGCAGCACAGCGAAACAGTGCTTCTCCTTTCATCTCACCCAGCATGTCCTGGGGTCCAGGAGTGGCCTAACAGCTGCTGGAGCCCAGCACAGCTGCCAGCTATGCAGATAAGGAAGGAAACAGGCAAGGATAGTGCAAGGAACAGCTCTGCGCTCCCCTCGATTTGCTGAGACCGATGTGTGCAGCGTTGATTCCCAGCATTAGTTAAGCGAGGAGTTCATGGGTAATAACTTTTGTTGGCTGCTTGCAGCAGTTGAGATAAAGTTGAGGAACACAGGAAGGAGCAATCCCTTGGCCAGGCAGCACAGAGTTGAATGAGCCATAGCTTTTCCCTTGTGTGACTGGACTGGGATAATCGGCTTCTTCCCAGATCCACGCTCCCTGCAGCCAGAGTCCGCAGGCAGTGACGCACACAACCCCTGCAGAGGAAAACCTGGTCTGTCATCTTTTTATGGACTTTGGGGGTAAAATCTTACAGTATAAGTTTGCTGCCACCTTTGCTCATTAATGCATAGTTGTACCAGCTAGAGAGTGCTTTAATATTTATCAAAAAGCAAAATTTAGTGGAAGAAAATACACTCAAAATCGTGGCTAAGCCATCTCTATTCTCCTGAAAAAGTGATGTGGTTGTGTGCTGGTGACCAGATTCGTCCACAGTCACGACACTATTTCCAGAGCAACTTCACCAGTTGTGGTGTTTCGCTGCAAATGAGAATCATTCATTAACGTGGACTCTTGGTGGCTAAGTATAAAATAACCACTAGTATTATTCACCTTAGGAACAGTCATTTTGCATAAATATCCAATTAGGCAGGTTATCTTTATATATATATATATATAATCTATCTAAGACTTCAACAGCTCCTCTGTACACTTGCTGGTAAACCTACAAGTGTTGACAAGCATCTATTTTCATGTAAAACTTGTTGCTCCTAGCCTGATCTGCTAAGGTATTATTCAGTAGGAGTTTGTTCAGAAACCAGCAGTTTGGCTGAGGGCTAATGCCGTCAACAGATTATTTCTGGAGTTTAAAAACAACTTGTCCTTACTGACCTTACTCTGACTAGTGATAAGAAGTACTGAATTTGCTTACGTAAAATATTTAGGTGTCACCTTTTAAAATATTTTTGTGCCTGGCTGACAGTGGCAGCCTTGTCAGAACTGATTCTACTCCATCAGAAAAGCTCTCTTGTATAAGAACTGAGATTGATTTGTTTTCCAAAAAAATATGTCAGCTTTTCAATCCAGTTGTCTCTGTTTCGACTGAATCATGCCAAAACGGAGTGGTAATTGCACTGTATTACAAACTGTCTCACTTACCAGGCATGAGGTGGTTTGGTTCTGCTTGTTTGCTTTCCTTACTAAGCCATTTTGGGGTGAGAAGTCGTCAAATCTCTAACTTTCCATTTTCCTCACTCTATCAGTATTGCCAAATTAGCATTTCTGCAAGACATGTGGGGGCTCGGGGGATCCCAGTAGGTCAGCAAGTGTTCAGTGGCAATTTTCACATATGCGGCAATTGTAAGTGCCGCTTGGACTTTGCAGCACATTCCTTTGGAATATGCCTTTTGCAGCAAGAAGCTCTTGCAGGCTAGAGTTAATGTCACAAGCAGATTTCACTGGTGTCTGCAGGGAGGTGAAATCTGCCAGTTGTGCTTGCGTTCTGCAAGCAATTGGATGTCCTACTGCATTTTATTGCAGATTTTGCCTGTATTTAAATAGCTGCAGGTCTTGAACAGCTTTAATGTATCACTCCACAGCTGTTTCTGAGAGCAGTCTGATTCTGATCTTCTCCTGGCAAAGCCTGATGTGGGAGTGAAGCGCTGTGCTGTGTAGGACTAGGGAACTGTCCCGTGACTATTTTCTCACTGGCAATTCAGATGAGGTCCTTATGCTGGTTCCTCTCTTACCGTAATGGGAGAAGGGAATCCCAAAGGAGATGTGTCAGCTCCAAGTGTTTGACTGAATCGTTGTTTACCTTTGGAAAAGATACAGAGAAGCTATGAGGGCTGCATTCTTCACTGGAGTGACGTATGGTTACATCAACATACTTCAGCAGAGAGTGAAATCCTAAATTATAAACCAAATGGCACCAGGGATAAAATTACCAAAACAACACTTCATCCAATTTTCTTGGTAACCATGATTGATTTTTCTTGAGATTTTGGATTCCAAATCATCTAAAGATGTAGATGGGCACAATCGGAGTTTTTTCTTGAATCTGAAGGTGTCTAATCTCCTTTGCAGTCAGCAGAGCTACAGACACCCAAGTGCTCCGGGAAATCTTACCCTTTCTCTGTTATGACCATTCTTCCTTCAATCTTACCTTAGGCATTTTTGAAAACTTTGCTCTCCCATGCTCCAGGATCAGAGTTAAACTGAGAGAATGTGTTTCCAATTTCAGATGCAATCCAATTCACTTCATGGAGAATGCAAACCCAGCTCCTTTGGGTTTGTCACTACTGCCTGAGCAGCTCATTGGCATATTTTATAGGAAATAACTTCGAAATGTTTTCTTGACTTTGCCACCAAAAGAGCATTTGACCCATACATCCTCCTGATTGTAACAGAATATCAGTGTTGATTGTCTGACCAGTTAAGTTTTAGTAGTGTTCTTCACAGCCCTCCAGTAATATATCAAACACTGTTATGCACATAATGCAGCACTGTGATCTAATTTAAATAATACCTTTTTTATTATTTATACTACTCTATGTAATATACATCAACACTTTGCTATATAACCTAAGTGATAACCCTCTTCTTAGTTATCTGCCAAACTTTGAATTTCTGTTTGGTTATATTGCGGTTAGCACAGTTACC
The DNA here is from genome assembly GCA_033558185.1 of Dromococcyx pavoninus. Lineage (NCBI taxonomy): Eukaryota > Metazoa > Chordata > Aves > Cuculiformes > Neomorphidae > Dromococcyx > Dromococcyx pavoninus. The sequence goes on along the minus strand of JAUMJL010000091.1, from coordinate 4,831,478 downwards.
AAGTTGTAATGATGTCTCTTTTCCTTTGAAATGGAATGTGTAAGTCAAACTATACATTTTGTGCGTTTCTGTTTCGAGCTGGAGTTCATAAGGATTTACACATGACATTCGGTGTTCTGTATAAATCTGCATACATTTGTGAATTCATCTGTTAATCCCCTTTTATTTAGAAAGTACTAATTGATGGTGGTTTATTAGGGGTTTTTATTTTTACATTTTTAATTTTAGTACTGGTTATTCTTGAATTAAGCAGAGACTTGTCAGCTGGGTTGCTTTATCTTTGATTATGTACATGACCTTATAGTTCTTCCACAGTTCAGCAAACAAGTACTAGCTTCACTGACCAAAAAAAGAGGTCTCAACCTAATGTGTCTATGGTGCTGTATTTTGCTGGTGTACATTTAAAACCAGAAACGTTTTAAAGGTCACTTTTCAGTTGTTCTAATAAGTAGCCTTTCCTGGTTTGGAGAGTTTGGGGTTTGTTTTAGCATTGAAAAAAGTTATATTTATCTGAAGCTATAGAGTGGTTTTTCTACTGTATCGCATTTTCTTTTGCAAAGAGAGGGAGATCAACCTGATGTAACACCCTTTCACAGCCAGTGGAAGGGAGTTCTGTTTCACTTCTTTATTTTCAGTTGATTTCATTGGGCTTTGGATCAGGTCAGCATTTACGGGAGTTTAAGGGATAAATGACAACTTGTGCTGGCTCTCAGTACCAGAAGGGATTTTACTGGATGCTAAAATTACAAGCTGGATTCTGGGATGGCTGATGAAATGGGAGTTTTTTTCATTTGTTTACTCTGGCCTGAAATCCCAAGACTTTCTTTTTTCATTCAGACGACATTTGACTTGAGTACATGTTTGAGTTGCTAGAGCATTGTACATTTCCTGAGTACATGTGTGGGACAACAATTGAAAGTCACACCTCTATTTGATAACCAGTTCCATGCCTGCATCATTCACACTCACTACTTAAAACTGCCATGATGTAAAATGTCGGGGGGAATGATTTGTGTGTGTATGAAAAGCATTATGGACTTGTACATTTTTTTTATACTCTGATCTGTAATTTCTGAAATATTTTGTTTTACAGAAAAAAAGTGATAAAGCAATCAAAAGACCAAGAGATTTAGTATCAATGCTTAAGGGTCACAAGACCTTAACTGGCCAATAAGTTAATTTAGTACAGTGATAAGCCAATTTTTTTTCCTGTACTCGGCATCCAAAACTGCCAATTTCATCAATATTAAAGTACAAACTGTGATGGGGAATGAACAGTGATGTTAAGTTGTATTTGTGTTTACCTAAACGAGCAGTCCGAAGGCAAGTGCAATCAGCTGATCTTTAGGAAATATGAAAATGTTGATTTAGAGGCATACTTGCATTTTACATTTTCTTGATGTGTAATCATATTGCCAAAGACAAACTATTTCATCAATTATTATTGTAAATAACACTTTCCCAAAACCTACCATAAAGTTTCTGTGATGTATTGTCTTCCAGTTGCAATAAAAATTACTGAGTTGCATCAATTGAACAACTGTAGTTGTGTGAATATTGGCTTCAAAATATGCCCAGATATTGAAGAGGAAAAACAGTGATTTTTTTTTCCATCATTATTAAACAGTTCTGGCCCCTGTGGGATGTTACCTGTGTCTTCACTGCAGTAGATACAAGCTCATCTTAATGTGCTGTCATGTGCAAATGGCTAGATGGACTAAATTGCTGTTAAGTTAGGGCCTGATCTTCCTTTTTCATCAGTCCTGCAGCCTTGAAACAAAGCTGATTTCACTGGGAATTGTATCTTATTTTTAATTAGCAACATTCAGAAGAGATTCAGTAATAAGACATGTCTAATGGTGTAACTTCCTCAAAAACACTGCTTTCTAATCTTTGCATCAACCCTCCCCTGGCTTTGTTCTGTTTTATGCAGCATCAGAACTGAATTCTTTTGCCTTTACCTTGTGGCAAGGGGGGGCCTGTTTGCAGGAAGAAACCTAAGTAGCCAGGAGCTTCCAAGCGAGTTGCCTAAACTGACTCAGCCTGTAACCACCTAGGAGGCATTGTGCTCTTAACGTACCTAGAGCCTCCCTGAGTCACCTTGGGCTGCTGCAGGACTCAGTAATGCCCTTTGTTCGTTGGTGCTAAAAACGAGCTTGTTCAGTGCCTCTCACTATGGACCCAGCAATCCAACCTAATTCTAGAGTCAGAGCAGAAGACATCTCTTCAGAGAGTGAATCATAGAAGGCATAAAAAAATTGTAGGTGCCTCAGCTTTCTCCAATTAAATTGAAACTGAATAGTAAAATATTATAAATAAAATAATTCCCCAAACTGTGGTTTGAAAGTATCTTTGTATGTATAAATTAAACTTTTATTTAAAAGATTGAGTAGAAAAAAAAAAGCTCCCCTCTTCTCTCTAAGTAAAAACTTTCCCCTGCTGGTTGGAGACACTGCCGAGGCAGGGCAGGGGGTGATTTCTTGGCTGTGTAATGAAATCTGGAACTCTCAGCTGTAATGCTGGAGCTGGAACTCCAGCTGGTCCGGAGTTGTAGCAGTGTCCCTCTCACTTGTCTGTGTCATCCTGAGTGGCTGGCATTGGAGACCACGGCACTAGGCATCTGAGGGACAAGAGGGACGTGAACAGGTCCTGGAGGGCAGTGGAGCAGAAGAAACAAACTTGCTGCCAGCCCCATGCTGAAATCTGGTCTCTCACAGCCACTGCAGCACCGTGGTCCCTCAGCACCCACACCGCAGCGATGTTCAGCTCGCTCAGGGTGCCCTGGCCCTCAGAAGGTCGTGGCAAGTGCCATGGCTGCACTCTGGATGGGGCCCCGTGGGACCACAGGGGGCAGAGGAAGAGCACCTCGGGGCTGAGATGCCCACCCTGCAAGCAGGCACCTGCCTCTCTGCTCCCAGCCCCTGCCCGTCTCCCCTTTAGCAGTCTCCAGGTAAAATGGGACAGTAGGGCTCCTGCCCCTCCTAACTGTGGAAATAGATGTGGTTGTTTACGTGGCACACACAGGACTGTGGGCTTTTACATTGCAATGTGTGGCTACAGAAGTCCAAACAGCCCAGGGGGCACAGACAGGGTGCTTCCCACTCTTTCCTCACTGGATGCCCAGACGTGTTCCTCAGTGACACGGAGCTGCACAGAGGAGCGAGGCTTGTGGGACCCGAATAAGAGCAAGAAAAGCAGATCTCATCCGGCCAGGGCCCTCAGGGGAAACCATGGGACTCCAGGCTCACACGGCTTGTTTGCAGGAGCAAAGTACCTAAAGGGTGCCTCGCACGAAGTGGTACGGACAGAATGCCGAAGTCTGCATGGCCTCCACGTTTAATTCCTTTCTCTACTCAACAACATCTGTTACTGGTGACTCCCCTGTGAAGAGGCTGCATTTGACGCCTCCACTTGTGTAAGCACACTGGTGAGTTGTGCAGAAAGAAAGAAGAGGATGTAAATAACAACAACAGATTTTGTTCTGTATACTCAGAGCCTACATTATGCCAGGAAATCAAATAACAATCGTTTCTGTGATGTCTTCTTGTTAAAGAAATACTATAAAGGAATAAATCTTCAGCTTTAACACAGTGTGATGCTCTGACTGGGCACATTCAATACACATAACATAATTAAAGAGTTCTAAAAGTTCATCGTAAAAATGCCACTGATTAACAATGGTGAGAAACTCAGTGGAAAACACTCTATGGCAAACATCTGTCAGAATTAATAACAAACATACATTTTGCTTTTAATCTTATGCCGTTTGACATAATTTTGATTGCCTATAAATCTCCAGGTTTTGTTTATAATTCTAGTTGCATTAGGATTGGTTGCCACTTTATATTTGATCAGCAGCACTGCTATTCACCATGGTGTAAGAAATCAAATAATGGTTATGTATCTATAGTAATCTAAGCATTACAGTGCAGGAGACTGTAAACATAAAAATTTTAAATCTCTGCTTATCTTCATAAGCAATGTTCTCTCCAGGTCTTTAATGACAATCAGTGTCTAGAGGCTTTTCCCAAATAACTGTTATTGAAAACAATAGCATCTTTCTCAGTAGCAAGGTCCTGAAATGCAGTTGTCTTCGTGCTGCTGAGACACAACTACTTTATCTGTTTTCAGTCAGTTGAACCATATAAAAAGATAGTACTGACATTTTTCTTCTCCTGCTTTTTCACATGAATGTTAGTACACCAACAAATCATAGGAAAACACTTCTGCTAGATGCACCTTAGGAGTCAGAAGCTGTGCATGAGAGACATCCTGTAATTCAACTGCATTATTTGTGGGATGACACAGCAGGTTCCTCCTGAGCCGACATTTCCATATGTACGCACCCAGTCTTAAAAAACAAATGGCTTATTGGCAAAATATAAAAGAAAAATTGGGATGAGTTAGAATGACAATGTAGAGGTTGATGACCTGGCTGCTTTGCCCTTAATTAGGACAGGAAAACAGAAAACAGAGAGAGCCTTTTAAAATAATACAGTCTCCTCTCATTCCTTTGCAGCTTTGTTTTCACATCTCTAAAACATGATCAGTCTGTGATGCAGAGACCTGATTTTAATCATCATCTTACATAATCTCTGCAATCACAGTAAAGAGCAGTGCTGTTCAGTGATTTTAAAAATAGCTTTATTCTGCTATCAGCATACTAATTAATACACTTGCTTTTTCCAATCTAGTTCATTCACCATCTCAGTTACAGAAGCCATTCTACCTGGGGTATAATCAAATACAATTGACTTTGTGTAATACGGTGCTGTAAGACCATCATCAATCAGGGGAAGAGACCCAACTTCTGTTCCTGGTGCCTCACTGCTTGCTGCCTCCTCCTGGCACATCAAGGAGGAGGAGCTGTGCCCACAACTAGATCTACCATAAAAAAAAAAATATATTTGGAGAATTTTGTCTAAAAGGCTGGGAAAAGCATTCAGTCAGCCATTATGAACTGCTGAGCTTTGGAAACAAGGTAAGGGAGAAGGGAACAAAAAGCTCCCATTGGCTGCGAAGGAGGAAAAGGGGATATAGCTGCCTGAGGCATCCAGGAGCCAAGAGGACAGGACTGGGTGAGAAGCCCCATCAGAAGCGAGTGCTTGGCATCTGATGTAGGAAAACAAGGTGGTTTTGTTGCTGCCAACTCTTTTTTTTCTGAGGAACTTCTCCCACACCAATTTTTAAAGTATTTTGCCTCCCGTAAAGCATCGTGGCTGCCTGTTCCTTACCACTACTGCTTCCATCCTGGCACTGCGGCTGCTCCTGGCTACCTGGGGCCCAGTTGCCTTCTGTGAATTTTTGACCCAGCTACCAAGATAAATTGTACAAACTCAGCTCCCAGAGGGCTTTCCTAGACCTCCATTCGTGGGCTGGATGGATGTTATCCAACTCGTTAAATTACTTGGAAGATGATTATCACCCCGTTCCCAGGTATTGTGTCAGGATACATCTCTGCTCCTGAAAAGTCTCATCTAGGTGCTCTGTTCTTCTTCCTGACTATCTTGCCCAGCTTCATTCTGGGAAGTTGAACCCTATCCTAGGTGACAGCAAGCTGACTCCATTAAACATGAAATCGGGGCATGAAGCACTTTTTGCCATTTTTTTCTTACCTCTGCTTTTACTGCTCTTTGCAAAGAGACCCCTCTGGTTTAACCTGACGTCTGACCTCTTAGACAAGCCTCACATTACACAGGCATTGTGTTTGCTTCAATAAGCTGGAGTGCAAGCAACTGTGAGACTGCTTGAACTCTGCCAACAAGGATCATAATTGCTTGGGCATTTATTGCTCCCACCCAGACGGTAGCGGTTTGCTTGCCCTGCTGCTTTACCACTCCCTTCAAATGAAGCTGCAGTAAAATTAATAGTCTGTGACAATGTATCTAACTGGAAGTACATCAGTCACCTCCATCACACTAGTAATACCTTCTCCATCAACAGCAGTGTTTACAGTGACAGGAAGGATCATACAGGGACCCCAGTCTGTAGGACAAGTCACTGATGAAGAAGCAAGAACTGGGCATGGCCAAGTATCCATGAGTAGCTGGTCTTCAAAGCCTTTACAGTTAAGTAGCAGTGGTCAAAAAAAAATTGCATTAATTTTTTCCAAGAGTTGGGAGATTTCTTTTTTTTTAAGCAATTTGTCTTGAAACAGCCAAGTAATAACTTGTGCCTGGCTGTGTTTGCAAGGTAGAATTATAATCATTTCTGGTTCAGGGTTCAGGGGCAGAAGAAAAGATTATTTGCTCAAAGGCAGGCAAAGCTAACATCCCGTCAAGTGCCTCCAGTTGTTTATTCATGCAGACTGTAAACGCCACTAAAAAGCACGAGAGCTCACTATGAGGACGTCTGGTGCGAATAAAAATAAAGACAAACACATTTCATTTTAGAAAGAAAATATATTACTATAAAATGTAGGTTTGGGGACAAAATGAGAAGCTTGAATGTAGCTGCCAAAGGAAGGGGTGTGCTGCCAGAAGGATAAGCCACTTGGAAGATTTTCACTGGGATATGGCCAGGGTTTGTCAGATGAAAATTAGCCCACTCCTGATGTAAAGATCAGGGGCAGGAGGGAGAAAAATCCTGGAGCTCTGCTATGAGTCAGGATGCCAAAGGGAAGGGATATGTCATGAAGACAGAAATTTCTTACAGAAGTCGGGGCCAGAATTCTGGGGCAAAAGCTCAGCCCATGCCTAGGTGTTGGACAGAGCCTAGAGCTGCAGTGTGAGCAGGGATGCAAAGGGGCTGCCAGGGGATGATAGTCAGCTGAGAGGGTCCTGCCCTGAAAAATTTTTCATCCAGGCAAGAATGTTTTGTCTTCATCTCCTTACCAGTAAGTCTTATCAAATTGTTTGCATCTGCTTACCTGTGATTCTTATCAGATTGCTGTGTTTCATCTCTTGAGGCTTCTGCAGATGTATGAACTTATGGAAAAGACCCCAATCCTGACATTATCTAAGACGTCTCACTGCCTATCTATCTTTGGATTTGAACTTTCAAGCTGTTATTTTTTTGTCTTGGTCTCTGGCTGTCACAGAGGCAAATACTGTATGGATTTATTGTGTCTAAATACACTGCACATCCTTGCTGGGCTTTAGTCAGCTCTGGCAATAGAGACTTGTGCTTTCTCTTGTACTGTGGCTCACACCCAGAGTCTGAAGTTGGGGAGACACATCCAGAGAGGCAGGTGGGGATATGGTGCAACATGCAAATCATTTTCCAGCGCTAACTGGTGAGAAAAATCTTCAGCCTGCCAGAGCTAACCACACTCAAGCTGCTGGGGGGATAGAAGGCTGGTTGGTGGGACCCCAGTGTGTGGATACACAAGGTAGTTGTTGCTGAATGAACTACCCAGGGGACAGGTCAGCACATCTCAGCTGTGCTGCGCTCAGAGCAGCAGAGCTTGGTTACCTTGAGAAGGGTGCAGCAGGAAGACACTTGGAGAACCAGCTCTGACAATTCTGCATGGCATTACTATGTAGACATCAGCAGGACTGTGTATTTGGAGCATTCGTTGTCTTACACTGGCAATGGGGATGATCTGTGTCTGTGAGACACTTAAGCACATTCTACAACGTTTCTAAGATGCCCCTTTATACTTCACTCTCCATGGGAACCTTTTGTGCAGTGCCAGTGGGGCAGCAGGCCAGACAGCAGCTTCACTGGTCAAGGGAGTGCTGTGTAAGTGGTCAGAAAAGCTTTCTGCATATATCCTTAACGTGTCAAACGAAGGCTGCACTGCCTTGCATTGTCTTCTAAGCAAACACCTGCACTTCCCTAAGATAACCCACCCTGTGCTATGCTCACAGTTTTCAATGCAGGCATGGATACTCCAGAGCAAAATCATTTTTAGATATAAAAGTATCCGAGCATGCTCATCTCATTCTCTTTGTGAGCTTTCCCTGAACATGAAGTGTTTACTATCATGACATGAGCAAACACCAGCTCCAAACTGAGGTTCTTGCTGACATGAAAAAGCAAACCTTTGTCTTGCACAATGAGGTTTAATGTCAAGGCCCTAATAGACCTTAATGGCCCTGACCAGCCTCATCTGGAGTCTCCTACACTCTGCCTCAGGGACCTTGGAGCCCCATTTCAGCTCAGCCCTGGACTGTCAATCCGTGCTGGAGCTGCACTGTAGGAGCACCAGCCTCCAGAGCAGCCACAGCCATGCCTGGGCCTGGCTGTGGACCCTGTTGATCGAGACCCTGACCATAAGATTGACTTCCCAGCTTTATCCCAGACCTCCCGTAGTAAACTCCTGGAGAAGCTGGCAGCCTGTGTCTTGGACAGGAGCGCTCTGTGCTGGGTTAGAAATTGGTTGGATGGCCAAGCCCAGAGAGTGATAGTGAACGGTGTCTTATCCAGCTGGCAGCAGTGTGTCCCCCAGGGATCTGTGTTGGGCCTGGTCCTGTTTAACAGCTTTGTCGATGATCTTGATGAGGGGATTGAGTCCATCATTAGCAAGTTTGCAGACAGTACCAAGCTGGGAGGAAGTGTCAATCTGCTGGAGGGTAGGAGGGCCCTACGGAAGGACCTTGACAGACTGGAGAGATGGGCCGATTCCAATGGGATGAAGTTTAACAAGTCCAAGGGCCGGGTTCTACACTTTGGACACAACAACCCCATTCAGTGCTATAGGTTGGGGACAGAATGGCTGGAGAGTAGTCAAGTGGAAAGGGACTCGGGAGTGATGGTAGACAGGAAACTCAACATGAGCCAGCAGCGTGCCCAAGAAGGCCAATGGTATCCTGGCCTGCATCAAGAATGGTGTGGTCAGCAGGACTAGAGAAGCTATCCCCTTATACTCGGCACTGGTCAGGCTGCACCTTGAGTACTGTGTCCAGTTCCGGGCCCCTCAGTTTAAGAGAGATGTTGAGATGCTGGAGTGTGTCCAGAGGAGAGCAACAAAGATAGTGAAGGGGCTGGAGCACAAGCCCTGTGAAGAGTGACTGAGGGAGCTGGGGTTGTTTAGCCTGGAGAAGAGGAGGCTCAAGGGAGACCTTATTGCTCTCTGTAACTACCTAAAAAGAGGTTGTAGGCAGGCAGGGGTTGGTCTCTCTCAGGCGACCAGTGACAGAACAAAAGGACATGGTCTCAAGCTTCGTCAGGGGAGGTTTAGGCTTGATATTAGGAAAAAATTCTTCACTGAAAGGGTAATTGTCCATTGGAATGCTCTGCCCAGGGAGTTGGTGGAGTCATCGTCGCTGGAGGTGTTTAAATCAGATTGGATGAGTCACTTAGTGCCATGGTTTAGATGATGAGCAGGTGTTGGTGTTGGGTCATATGTTGGATTCAATGATCTCAAAGGTCTTTTCCAATCTTGTGATACTGTGATACCTGCCTTGTCGCTGTGGACCTGCCCAGAAATCAGTAGGCTGTGTCCAGCCCTTGTTACCATCACCAAACCTAACAGCTGGTTGACTTCCCATCTTGGTTTTGGAGCTGCCTCATAAGCATAAAGTTGCCCGATGAGATCTGGATCCTTAGTAGATTCTCTTGTGAGTATCTCCAGGTCTGCCCTGGTCTCCTTGCTCAGGTACTGTGGAGCCATGCCTTGGCTCGAGAGGTCCCTGTCTCTGGGAGCAGCTTGCTTTCATGGTTTGCTGGCACCGAGGTGGAGAGTCAGGCCTCATGGTACTCCATAAAGACCTACAGGACTCAGGTACTGCAGATGAGGCACACTGTGCCATGGAGCTAGCACATGATTTGCTTGTCTAATCTATTCAGTAGGCTGGAAAAATGTTACTAATTCATTTAAATTGCTGCTGCAAAAAAGTTGTCTAAATGTCTAATCAAGTTCAATTACAAATCTAAGTGGATTACATTTTCCACGGGAATACAAACAACAGCCTTGTTTCTAATCACCAATGCTGGTATTGAAGTCATGGCTTTGCCTTCCCCACAGCCCTGAAGGTGTACCTGGTGTGCACGGCTTCTTTCATACAAGAGCAGCTCATTGCTGGAAGTCACCTCCTATCTGCTCAGTGCAGAGCTGCTGTGCAGCTAAGTGTGGGCAAGCTCCATTGTCTGCTGGAAGGACCTAAAACCTCAAGCACTTTTTGCACTTTTTTGTAGCCAAGACTTCAGCAGCCCTTAACCTGGGGATTGTCCACAGCTCTGTCAGGGGCACCACTTACTTTGTTTGTACTCTACTGACACAAAAACATTGTTTCCTTCTCTGAAAAAAAAAAAAGCCCTTTTGCAGGTGTTCTTTGATTTAGCTTGACCCCCCCTACATTGCCCTGCCCTGATCCTCACTTGAAGAAAAATTTATATGTGAATCCCCAAACCGATGCAACTAAATCTGAAAGTAAAGTGAGGAAGCAAGAGGAGCAAAACTAAACCTTTGCTCTCCCTCATTACCTGTTGTACTTGTTGCACATTCATATTCTCTGGTGACAAAATTTCATTACATGATTTACTTTTGGCATTTCTAATCTCTGATCTAATGGTCAGGCTAAACTTTTCTTAATTTTAGTACAAAGAATTTTGGTTTTTGTCAATATTGGCCCACAGGTATGATGTTGGTTATCTTTTCAGAGATGCTGTCATCCAGGTAACAAAACCATGAGTCCTGGTTACTCTGGAGCTTGTTGGCAAAGCCTAACTTGTTTGAAGAGCAAGGCTGTCCTTTTAATAGCACACGTCTGTAGGCACATCTAGTCACATGTGGTCATTTTTTACAATTTTAGACTAATAGAAGATTCAGTTACTTCTTTTCCAAGTCTGTAATTTTCTTGTCATTCCCCCACTCCCTTTTCCTTTACACAAGCTATTCTGTACAACTGCTGCAATTAATCTCTGCAGGCATGCACAAAACATGGCAATGATTTTGCCCCTCTCCTCCCATGCATATTATCTCATTCTACTCTGAAGGACCATCTTGTGTGCGGGGTATTGCAGATCCAATTAAATATGCTTCTGTATCAACATTGCTCCTAAGCAAAACGTATCGATTGGTGAAGCTTTGGACCTACTTTAATCAAGTAATCTAAACAGGGCTTAAGCTTCAAAAGCCTGGTGATGCTCCTAGCTTCAAAGCTTTTACTTACACTGAATTAATTTATCCTGGATGTTCTAATGCTCCCAGCAACCCTATGGATTATGATGTTAGAGGCTGCAATCATGGCTCTGATAATATTCCCTGAGCTTAGACCATATTGATCATAATATAAAGGCAGAAAGGAGACTGGGAAACACAAGGAGAAAACAGTTTTGATTTGAAATGGGGGTGAATGGGTTCACCTTTGTAGCAGGCTGCTGAGAAGACATATCAGGAAGTGTTAGCAATTGGGGTTTTCTTGACTGAAGATTTATTCCAGTATGGACTGAGTGTCAAATGGGCATTTCCAGACTCCTTCTTACTAGTAATATAGTCGGTATATTAAACCATAAATATAATTCTTTGGCAACAGAAAGGTTGGTTTGAATTTCACATGCAGTAGCTAGCACAGCACTTGGTGAACATCAGTACAAGTTACAGTATTATTCTCAGCTTCACTCTGGGAAATGGAAATAACATTTTCCCCAGATCAAGCAAGAGCTACAAGCCATTGTGTGTTGCCAATTGATGCTAAATTATATGCACTAATCAAAAAACAGACTTCGCAGTGTTAGATTAAAGGTTTGACTCCATCATTTTAAGAGTCTTTTCCAACTTAAATGCTATGACTTTGTGATTCTAAGAATATTCTCATCTTTACAAATGGATATGTTTATTCGTAAGAACCATCTGGGCTCTTCCCTACACCCTAGCTCATACGTGGAACACCTGTGCAAACATAGGGGAATGTCTAACCCGATGGGCACTGTAGTCTAAAGATGCCATTAAACCTGATATGGTTTGACCCTCATTAGTGAGAAAAGAAATGTGACAGTGTTTGCTTAAAGAAGCATAACTGCACCCACTCCGCTGTTGGTACAGGGTCCCTCAGGCCTGCAGGCATGTAAGCTGGTGTCATCTGGCAGCTTTATCAACAACACTCAGGGCTGGCGTACTTTGTTCCTGTTCCTTTCGGCAGAGACCCAGGATAGTCTACATGGAATGCTCCATCCTGGCAGAGCACCAGCTGGTGCAGGCTGTGGAGGGGCTAGGCAGGAGGGCAGAGTTATTGTCCATCAGTGAAGGATGGCAGAGACCCCTCTCCAGGTAACTCCCAGAATATCTTTAGTGGCCTTGCCCTGGCACTGCCTGTCTTCCAGAGATTATAATGAAAATAGCATATTGTTGAATGAATTAAAAGATGATTTAAAGGAAAGTTAACTTTCATTTTGTTATTAGGTGGCCAGGTAAAGGCTCACACTATTTTCAATACAGACTATCTCTTGCTTTATGAAGCTCGAAGCCTATGAAGTGATTTCACACAGAGAGCTCTGATTACTACAGCAATAATTTCTTCTAACAGCCTTTCAAATACTTATTAATAGAAAAAAGTATCAGTTCAAACTGCCTTCCCATCACACAGAAAATATCAATGTTCACAGTGTGAACTTTAAAATCCTATCTGACCAGTTAATGCTAACAATTTTTATTGTACTGTCGAGTTAGATTTCTATTGTCCTCTGTTGATCAGTCTCCATATACTGTGTGATGCACATCACTTAAAATGTAACTTTCCTATGCTGACTGGCTAGGGATGATTTTCTGTCCTGCTGTCAACTGGAAGTGAGTAAAATAGGAAATTTTGGCACATTTTCCTATGCCAGGTTCCCACCTCGCCGCTTACTACCAGTAGAACAGAATCTTTAAGGACACGGACACTGGCTTCAAGCGAGATGAGAAGTGATAGCAAGAAGAGCATTGCTTAGTCTTGTTTCTTATTTCATAAACCTTTGGGCACATACAGATGGCAGCTCTTCTATTTTCATCGTGGCAGAGATGACTGATACCTCCCATGAGAAAAGACATGAAAAGGAGCTAAAAGGTCAATCATGGTCTAGGTAAGATATCGACTGTCCTGCACCTGGTGTTTGCAAGACATCAGGTCTTCTAAACTATTGCTTTCTTGTAGCCTGCTAGTGTCAGGAATCATACTCCTTCAAGGGGTAAGGTAAGGCAGCATCTGGCATTTTGGCATTCCTTCTCTCAGCCCCAATTAAGTCTGAATACTTTTATAATGCTATTTAAATTCTGAATGATTACATTGTGGCCAACTTACACTTGGCCCTTTTTGAACTTAGGTTGCAGAATGGGTTGAATTATTCAATGGTCACTGATCACTGAAGCGGGGTTAACGTGGACCATGGCCACCACAACCATGAATGAGGGGATCAGACCAGCCCCTGCTTCCCTTACAGTTCGCCCATGCTATACTCCACGATCTCTTCAGAGACACCAAGACATTTAGACAGCTGCATCCCAGTGGAAGGAAGGGATTGACTTTTAGCTCTGCAAAATCTGCCCCTCGGGTTCACAGTTGCTGAAGAAGACTGAGGACACTCAGTCCATTTGATTAGTTGTGCTTAAAGTCGTGTAACATGACCTCAGCCCTGAATAAAAGTGGACTCCTTGCATGCATGTCTGACTTTGTGGCACATTATGATGTTTTTTTCCTATTTTTATTTCCAAAGCCCTAGGAAACTGCATATAGAGAGCAGACATCTGGACTCCTGATTTCCCACTCCCCATTCCTGCCTCCCTCCTCTTCCACAGTAGTAATCCCTTTCTGTGCTGCTCACAGGAGAAAATGAGTCTGCTTGTACCTCCTGCACACTGCTGCCAGGCCATTTTACACAAGCATCCTTTTCTGTTCTCCATTGCAGGACAGCACATCCTGGTCGTTGTCTTTAATCTCTGAACATCAACAATCAGATTGCATTCCACTCTGTCACCAGTGTCCAGTGCATAACAGACATGCTCTCATATCCCTGCTGCTTTCCCTGGGCTGTGCTGATCACTCTCCTACTGAGCACATGGCACCAGATCATTTGCCATCAATGATATATGGACCACCCTAAGCCTTCCCTGCCCCCCTTCCCTAGGCTTTGAAACATCAGACTGCTCTAGTCAGCTCTTTACAGGAAGTTTTACCTTCATCCACCTATTGTTTCAGGGATAGGAGCAGGCTGAGATCTTTGAAGCTGTGGTCACTTTCAAGAGTCTCCCCCTTCCCCTTAGAATGTTTCAGTGTTTCACCTTCATGACAGCTCCTCCAGAGCTGGCAGAGGTTGGAGGAGAGGTTTGGATTGAAATTCAGCTGTTGGTAAAGTAATGTGTGGCCTGATGATTGCTCCAGGCAGCTTAAGAACAATTCAACCAAAATGTCAGAAATGTTTGTCTCAGACAATTCCCCACCCCCAGCATTGGCTCCTTCCACAGGTGGAACTGCTTTTAGGACAGGAAATGGGATTCTGTACTTTGGGATTAGTCAACAACTGGAGTCTATGTGATGTCTTCACTGCTAAGGGTAGATGTGGGAGAGGTAAGCAAGTATCCACATGGATATAGGTGGAGAAATACAAGCTGCAACTTACTATGTTGTTTCAGACTCCACTTCCCTGGAGATACCATGGTTTGGCTGCAAAGTTAGAAAGATGGGGTTACTCCCAAGATCTCAACATGGGGTAAGTCAAGGCAGAGTTAGCAGCAGAGGGACTGATTAGGATGCATGAAGCAACACAATTTTTTGAAGTGCACGTTGTCCCCTTCCACCCAAAGCCTGAGACTTGCTGCCCTTGCTATGTTTGGCTACACCATGACTGGAAAGGCTCATATCTTGCACAGTCATCAAAACCCTTGCTGCAGGTTTCTGTACAGGATGATAAGGAGCTGCCTATAGAGTGCATAAGAGCCCATTTTACCTTATTTGCATTGTAGCATACTGTAGGCTCTTGAGAGCAGTACCAAAGCAGATGAAGCATCCTTATACTGAGGAGAGAATGAGAGTTTGCTCAGAGGTTGCAAAGCTTTCAGAGTACTTCATCGCTCATTTTGTATTTTGTATCATCTCATGTGCTGCTTTCAAGCAGAGGGTGACAAGAGCGGAGGGTAAACACCATGGTTCATTCAATCATTAATTTAATAAATACAGGGAAAGGGTAGGCAAAATTGGCTGCTTCCTTTGCTTAATGTTTTATCATTCGACCTTTATCTACGTCAGGAGATGAGAATGGCAATATTGCACATTAGCTGTGCTGACAGCCCTAAACAGAATTCCCATGCCACAGTTCTCTCTGGGAACTTAGGGGGCTCAGATTCAGGACTCTGGGCCTCTTCTCAAGCTCAATCCGAGGCATGGGCAACCAAAAGTGTCCTAGTGAGGAACAAGCTCACAAATAGGACTTGATGCCCAGCTTTCTCTCACATCATGACTGCATGAATCTGGAAAATTCATTGGCTTTCTGCACGGATGGGAAGCAACAAGCTGCTTTACCCAATGCCAGCACAAAACCCTAGCACAGACTTACTTGCACTGATACAAACACTGTGACCAAAGCTGGGAAAGGCTGTCTCACAACCATTTAACTGCATTTATTATACAGGTTTCTACCGGATCACCAATCTACATTGGTCACACCAATTTCTTAATTCCCTAATAACCAAATCCAGAGTGACAAAGCAGGTTGCATCACAAGCTTTTTACTAAACTACGGTTCACTTTCTTCCCAAGTCTTTGTCTTTCTCTCCTTTTCTCTCTCTCATTTTTCTCCTTTCTTCGTGCAGAGAAGAGAAATGATTGCTAATGAATTGCAAGCATGGGGTATGGGATGATCAGTTAATATGGCCCAAGTATTCAGCAATACAAATACATTAAAGTGATCAAGCAATGAATGAAAATTGACCCAAAGAGCAGGTTCCACTGAGAAAACATGTGAGAATGTAAATTAATGTGACTTGATGAAACTTGAAATGTCATAACACAGCAGGGCATACAACACATCAGAGGAAATGTGAAAATTATACTTTTTCCTGAAATCTTAGTTTTCAAAAATAAGTGGCTTTTAAATTCTTCTAAAAATATAATAAAGGAATTAGTGTCAAGAAAAAGGTTATTGTTGTTTATCAGACTGCAAGCTCAGTCCATGGTGGCTTTTCACAAATAACCTCTTTCATTCCTCTGACTATACAGTGGGAAAAGAAAAATCCTTAAGTCTTTCTACTTGTCTGGATCCCTCTTCATCTTAACTTTGCACAAAGGAATTTCTAAAGTTGTTTGGAGGGTAAATGGCATGCTTTTTTGCCTTTTGGCCATCTGCTTTCATCAAAAAGTTCTGATGCTTAGAACGAGCAAACAAAACAAGAGGGAAGGTCAGTTGAAATTAGTCTGTCTTCTAATAAAATTCACTTAAAAGGGAGAGATAAAAGCATTGGGAGACAATATTAAATAATTATGCTGGCTAGTTTCCAAACCTAAGCAGAAAATGTAACATACTCTCCCCCATCCCACGTGTCTGCATTTCTGTGGTGATGGCATGACTGGCCCATGTGCTGGGAAATCCTTTCCCCTCTTTCTGTCATGAGAGATGTCAGGTTTTTATGCTATTCTCTATGCTGGAATATGGTCCCCGGAAGCGTCTAGAACATTTATAAGAAGGAAAGAATTCCTTCCCTATTCCATACTACACAGCCAACAGCCAGCACGAGAACAGCTCCCTTTTCACCCAGTGCACAGTGGATTTCTGCAGGTAGAACATCGACAATTCTGGTCTGCAGAGTGCAAGGAGGCGTTCGCACACGCCACAGATCTGTTAGTCTGGTCTTTTGACTGTAGTGGCCATGCATGGAAAAGGGAACCTCAGCCTCCTTCTCTAGCAATGAGTGCTCCATGGGGAGACTGGGCGCTGGATTCTCTGTGGAAGCCTCTGTGGAGTGCATCCAAACTGTCCCTGTGCTAACCACCACCTCTCCGCACTGCTCCACCTCACATGCCTTAGACTAGTTCTCAAGTTTTTATTTCCCAAGCCTTCCTAACCTTCTTCCAACTGAGTTAATATTCCTATAGGAAGGATTAACGAAAATCTATGTCCAGGTAAGGAAATGAAAACACTTCTGTTCCATAGAATTGAGTGTCTAGTCAGCAGAACAGTCTGAGTCACTAGAGGATACCTGGGCACAAGGTATTCCTGATGCAACCCAGCCCCATCTCTTTGTCTGTAGAACTGCATGGAGAGGCCATAGTCCGAGAGAAAGCTGGTAGGCTCCTGTGTAAGGAAGCCTCTTCATACACAAAAGAAATAGAAAGCAAAAGTAGAGAAAAATTCATGCAAGTGCCAAACACAAGAAAACAGACTGGAAAGAAGAAATACAGTAGATCAGTAAAGCTGTTAGATAGCTAATTAAATAGCACAGTACATAATGCCATCTTCCTATTCTTGTATAATAGATAATATTAATTTCTTGAAATGTCATGTTAATGAAAGGAAACATAATTCCTGTTCTGTTTTGTTTTTAAACCAATGCATGAAGCTGGCAGTAAAAGAGAAAGGGAAAAAACAGCTTAAAGGATATTTTCCCAGCGCACTCAGAAAATTTGTGAATGCAACTTGTGTAGCTTGGCATTGGTGCAAATAGAAGAGCATGAAGCTGGTTGGACCATTTTCATCAGTCATCGAGAGCAGTAGAAATAATAGGTGAGAACAGTTTATTTGCCCAAGTAATTGGTTTTTTAATATTTTAATTTATATCCTGAAGCATGAAGCTACTGTAAAGCAACTGACCAAGAATACAATAGTTTTGCCAGTCTGAACAAAGATTCAGTCTTTCAGAAAAATTCAGCACTTCAACTAAAGGAAAATATATTATAGATTTCAAATTTTTTTTAATAAGACTAAGCAAATGATAAATGAGAAAACTATTCAATAGCTATTTTTTTCTGAACATTTTCTTGACAGGCTTATGTGTTGCTTTTGCAGTTGGGTTAAAGTTCAAATTATTTTTCTTCGTACGGTTTATTATACATTTATAATATACTACTATTCACACAGGAAGTAGAGTCTGGGGAATGACATCCAGAATAGTCCCATTCTTTCTATTAATTATCGGCTAAAAGATACAGAAGAAACTTCCACTCATATTAGAAATGTCTTGAGCATCAATGAAAAATGTGATTGTTTAGTGTTGTCTGATTAGGACCCAATTACAGATGGTATATTTATTTTAAACACATTAAGATTCATGCTGGAGATCTCCAGGAATGAAAATGAGCTGAAACTGGCCGAGCACTGAATGGAATAAATAGCGATCTGTGTTACATATCTTGTGTACTGGAGACTACAGATGAAGGATTAAAAAATTAAGGCCATGGTTATTTACACTGCACCGCACAGACTGCTCACAGAAATAGGGCATTGGCATCCAGTAGGCAGCCCACTTTATCTGTGATTTGGGTACATCTGCAAAACAAAAGGTTGGCACGAGATATCGGGGTAAGGTGGTAATTGTTATATCAAAACAGTCAGCTTTGTCCCTCAGATGGAACTCCTATATGTTCTGAAGTGCTTGTGTGCCCTCCCTGCCCTGGTGTGCTGCTGATGCCTGGGCAGCTGCTCTGAACAGTCAGTGCTTATGAGAGCTGGCACCTCACAGCTGGAGGTAGAGACCGCCCGCAGAGAACGTATCATTCACACAAATACAGACACGTAACCACGGAGGGGCCACAAAAGCTTTTCTCTGCTGACTCAAGCGACAGACACAGCTTCCCAGAGTTACTGACATGAGGAAAAGCCTGGTAGTTGTTTATGTTCAAGCACTCAAGGGCTTCTTTTCCCAACCAGACTCTTGACATAGCAGGTTAATGTGGGGAGACTTTGTGCCCTGGGCGTGCAGAAACTGTGACAGGGAGAAAAGGAGACTCTTTTCCAAAGGAGATGGCTTTTGAAAAACAGAGTTTCTAGTTCCATAGAAATTGGTAACAGAATATGAAGCAAAACCATTGAAGTGGAGACTCATCCACTTACTTGTTAGAGATAAACCAAAGAAACCAGTTTGCTTTTGCAGTTCTCAGCATGTGTGATCTCTCCAGAATCCCTTTTATTTACTTGTTTATGTATATTTTTGCTGAGGAGGATGATTAAACTTCTCTTTACGACCCCTGTTTGACTCAATACATTGTGCTACTACTTTCTACATCCTTCACTGTCTATGTTTAGACAGGAGTTCTGAAATATCTTGCCTGAAATATCTTGCCTGTGTTTCCTGAAGGAGGACTCAGTGGCCTGCAGAAGGCCTCTTCTGTCTCAGAAAGCTGTGGGACTGCCCACAATGTTTAGTCTTGCTTTGTTGTAAACAAACCTTACAAATGACCTTTCCTGGCTGGTAGACTTTTGCTACTGGAGGTTATTTTCAAAGCAGTTTTATGTCTGGTCAGTTTGTCTGTATTGACACTGGAGCCCCATTTGTCTGCTTGCATTTGAGCCCTGGGAATGCTTTGCTGCTTGCTTAATCTTTTTTTCCTGGTGGGTTGCAGTATGTCCATGGGTGGGGAGTTATTTTTACTAGGAAATTTCCAAAAAGATTAATTCTGGCTAGTTTCTGACAGCCATTCTTTTTTTCTTCCCAGCTACTTTCACTCTGGTTCTGCGTGGCAGCCTTGGTGCATTGCTTAGAACCAACAATCCCAGAAGAAGAGACATTAACATCCCCCAGTTCAAGCCAGTTTTGAAGAAATAAACTTGTTTCATTGGTAGCAACTGTGAACCACAAGTGGAAACAGAGCTACACCTCAGAAGAACTTAAGAAAATGAGCCCTTAAGGAAAATCTGAGCCAGGACTACAAATGCTAGGCTGTATCATGCCAGACTGTGGAGTATCAACAGCGATGCCCATACTACTGGGATCACTGGCAGGGGCCAGCTCTTTCAAAACTTCTCCCTGGGTTAAATACGATGCAGTCACAACAACGATGCATCCATTGCTTAAGTCCTGGTGCTGATTTCAAGTAAGTTTTGGAAACCAGTGAATTCCAAACCAACAAACCAACAGAAAGGAGGAAAAATATCTTATACCTGCTTAATAGCAAATGGGATATTACAGTAGGTTTAGTGTCGCAGAATAATTGTGTGTTTTCTTTGGAACATTTATTATTGCTATGCTCTTGTAACAGCTATTCATAAAAGTAATTTTTTGCCAAGTGATTAATATATTTGTATGATCGATTCAATTGTATTAAAAGTTATTTATCTAGATGATACAAATATGGGCTTCAGCAGGATCAGGACTTCACTCTCATTTCTTAGCATCTGACATACTCCAGTAAAATTGTTAATTATTGTATATGATCACTCTGGGCTAAACTGACTTACAATTTTCTAGCTCACAGGCAGCTGTCATGGTAGCTAATGATTCACTATTTTCAAGCAAAACAAAGTCAGAAGATCTTTACAGCATTTTGGATATTGCTGTAGCCTTTAAAGTCTTAGTGATGATACAGTTCGAATTAAAGTACAAGTCTCAGGTAATATTTTGTGGCACTTGATGCTTGTTGCTATTAGCATCTTTGGTTGCCTTCCTTCTTAGTGAGTCTGTAAGCCATTTGCACAAATCAATGAAGTTCTGTAGTACAATACTGGAGCATCTCTGTCTAAATCAATATGTAAATCCCGTTCCTTAAAACCAACAAAATTAAAAGAGGAGATCTCAGTTTAAAAACTACTTAAAAGACCGCCAGCCACCTTCATTTTACTGTCACCCACCTGGAAAGCAATGAAGAGAGTGGATACAAGTGTATGAATTGTAGGAATAAACACAGAGGGAAGGTCAGATTATTTCATTTCCTCAGGAGCATAAGCTGGTGTCCATCAGACATGTCTGTTGAGTAGTGGCTCGTATCATCAGAAAACACCATGTTCCCACAGCAATCTGTACAAAATGGGATGGACTTAAACCTCTTATTTCTCATTCTCCAACCATACCTCATTCCACGCTGCTGTTTCATTTCCTTGTACTAAGCCCCCCTTACCACACTTTATTTGCTAACTGCTGCTACCAGCAGCACCACCAGCAGCAGCTCCCTGTCCGTGCCAGCCCATGTCCCGCTCTGAAGCAGATTTTGTGGCAGTAGTATTATACACACCACAAAAGGAACATCTGCCCCACGCTCTCCTTTCTCCCCCAATTAACTTCTCTTATTTCCTCTTACTCCCAATCTTTGTTCTTTCAACTTAAATATTCCTCCTATATATAATTTACACCATTCATTTTTGCATGATTTAGCTGAGCTGCCACTTCTTAGCACTTAGAAACATCTTTCTTTCTTCTGTATGGGAGGTCAGTAGCAGGGTTTGGGTTTCTAGTGGCAGCTATTTAGTGCTATTGTAGTCAGATAAGCTATCGCCTGTTTGTCCTTTGCATCCTTTCTAAAAGGGTGTGGATCGCCTGAGTCCTCTTCATCATCATCTTGTGAAATCCTAAAGAATTTTAAAGTGGCTCTAGACACCAGTGTTTAAATACCTAAATGGGTCCCCAATTGTTGTCAGTCAGCCTCTTTCTCCCTAAGAAATTTTTATCAGATCTCATAACTTGTCTTTACCCAGTACTGTTCAGAAACATGCAATGGGTAATATCTTAGTGATAGAAATTCTCATTGCTCACATGAAGTCAACAAATCTTCATGGAAGCTTCCAAAGCCAAAGGAACTACATCATTTATCCCAGCTTATGACAGGACCTGCTGTTGTAATGCACGAATTTTCTTATGCCTATAGATTTCTCGTGCATGTCTTAAGAGCAAAATCCTTGGAATACAGATGTTTTTTTCAGCACAAAGCAGTACTGCAAGGTCTGAGTAACAGAATATCTGAAGTGTATTTCACAAATGACTTTCCAGTTACATTAGTCAATTTTCAGCTCACCTATTTGTCTCTGTCACTTGTTTAACCATTCTGTTTGGAGGTTTTATTACCAATTTTGAATTCAATGGCAGTGTTCACATTGGATGTGAATGGAAGATGGCCTGGATTTCAACTGGATGTATGAATTACATGTAACAAGAACCTTTTGACAGTCATCTAAATTCTTCCATTATGATGTAGCTTGTCAAGAGGGAAGTACCAAATTGCATCAGATTTGGCAAATCTTTTCAAATAAAATGTTGAAGCTGAGATCAAGTATTACATCCTTATGTTAACTAGCTAACACAGATATTACACAGCTATATATTTTTATAACATTTGCATACATTACCATATCCTAGTAACTATTTATATTAAAAGAATGTGTTGTAGTCAAACACTTGTTCATATATTGTGTTGCCAGTCCTGTACCTCTCTATATATGTATTTATCAGCAGGAACTTGGAGACCAAATTATTTACGTGTGGTAAAGACAGGCAATAAGTTATCTTGAATGAAGGCCAGTAAAACCATACTGTTGCACCAAAGAAATCTTACCCCACATATACCACAGGAAGATTGCTTTTGGATATTTCCAGATTCTTCCAGTACTCTCCATTCCTGTGAAGACAAACTTCTTTCTTCAGCCTCTACATACAGCATCACAAAACCCGTCTTCTTCCTGCACACACCCCACACCCCACAGCCAATCTGTGGTTACAAGTGTCATGGAAACAAAATGTGCTCTTCATCCATTTGGAGAAAGGAGACATCTTTGATTAGTAGGAAACTCTTGTCTCTAGCTCAAATTGTCTTTGAGGAATGGTCTGTCACTCATTATATGTGTTGGGCATTTAGCACAGGGGAGCTTGCCCCACTGGAGGCCCAGGGGTGCTATTGCAATACAAATTAGCTGTGCAGGTTTGTGGTAAAATGATGAACTGCACAGCCATGTGGCATCATTTATCACACAGCCTTCAGTTCAACAAAGCAAGCATGGGATGCAATAGTTTATAAAGATGAGTATAACTTCTTCTTTCTCTCTTTTTGTCTTCTTTAGGGGGGAATTTATACAACACCATGGTAAATTGTGACTAAAAGAGAGTTGGTACCATTAGAAAACAAGGCTGCAGAAAAAAATATTGTTTCAAAATACTAAAGTGCTTAAGAAAGCTTCACTAGAGAAGGCTAAAAAAACTTCATGATAATCTGCCCTCAGTCTAGGAAGAGTAAGATGATGCTGATAAAGTAACATTTGAAACTTGAGCATGTGTCTGTGGCGTTAGTGTTTTTTAATTAATCAGCTTTCCAAGTGCTCTACAATTTATACCTGTGTTCGACATTTAGTCATTGCACATAGCAAACTGTATTTAGTAATCTTTCCTATTCCTCAGGCATCTTCTTGACAGACAGGAGCTGTACATCTACCTGAAGTTAAAGAGGTCTTCTCACACATCACAAAACCTAGCACCAAAACCAGACCAACAAAAACAAATGCCCAAAGTCAGAGCTCATATGATAGTAATGCACAGAAGAGCAGGAAAGGGTGGCAAAGGGAGCAAGAGAGCTTGATGGGAAAGAGTTTGCAGGATGGACCAGGACCCACAAAGGGATGGGGAAGGCATGTTTGCGATTGCTGCGAAGGCGCTTGGATACACAAGCCAGTTTCCCGCAGACCCAAACATGCAAACGGCCTTTGTCTCTCACTAGATATGTCTCCCACAGGGAAAAGTCTGGCATCTCATTTCCTGGGTCACTGGGAAGGAGAGAGCTTGCCAGTGCATATGTGACTAAGAGCTCCTAGGTACTCCTCACGCCCCCCACTTTGCTGCTAAATGCAATATGCTTTGCCATTACCTTGCTGTAATTTGTTAAATCATTATAAGGAACTTTATCACTATAAAGAAAAGCTTTGGCTGCAGAGTTGAAAGGCTTGTTCCAATTGTGAATATTCTACATGAAAGAATTTCTCTTGTTTCAAACCATTTGCATTTCCCTTACATGCTATTGATCTGATTGAAGAGCTACCAGATCAAAAGCATGCTGGTAAGTGAGCAGCCAAGGTGGCAATATGCAAAGTGGACAGCTGTTAAGAGAGCAGCTTAAATAATTGCTGGAGGATTTATTGGGTAACGTGATTAATGATTATGAAAATATGATGACATGATACCAAAAAGAAGTGTGCAGTGATTGGTGGAAAAGCTGGATAAGGCCAAACTTAGATGCCAGCGTGTGGGAAACAGTAATACAGTTTGTAGTCATGGTATACATGGTGCTTAGTTGTTCGGAATTTTGGTATTCACTTTTGCCTTCCAATAGGAATTCAAACTGCAAAGCATGTTGTGTGTAATATTTCTCTTGTAATGAGGTTAAGGAAAATACCTCCTGCTAACAGTGCATTGTAATAGCAGGGCTGATTCAAAGAGACACCCTCATCTTTTAAAAAAAACCTTTTCAATCCCCACAAAACTTACTGGAATCTCATGCTGCTGTTTTAATTAACACCTGAGAGAATTGTACATAACACATTAAAGGAGAAAAAGGTGTTTGTAGAATCGACGGTAGTTTGCATATAGACAGCTTTTTTTCCTGTTTTTTTTTTTTAACCTCATATTCCAGCAACCAGCAGTAGCATAATGCAGGAGATGGGAAAGAAGAGAACTGAATTGCAAGCTAGGGCTGGTCCGTGGCAAAAATATTGCAAGATTTTGAAGCTGATTCTCTGTTGAGAGCTGCATGAGATTGCTATCACTGTGCTGGTGGGTGATCTAAACCCTCCTCGTCCTTCAGAAATTTGGTTTAAGGGTTCATGAAACAGAACCTAATATTTGAAAAAATAATAAAGTGCTATTATAGAATGTGGAACATTAACAGACAATTTTAGAGGTGAAAGCAGGCAGTGAAAACCTCAGCAGGAAACCCCAGTCCAGGAAAATGGAGTGCAAAATTCCAGCATGGACAGAATTACATGCTGGGTTGTTGGGGTTTTTTTAAATTCTATTTCTTATATTGAATATACTCGAATATAAAAAGGATCCTACAATGCATTTGAGACATACAGTTTCTGTGTGCCAGAGGCTTGGCTGCTGTAAGCGGGGGGAACTCATCAAAATTTTCAATTGGGTTGCAGTAGATGACAGCTATTAGGCCCAGAACTCTAGATTCTGCCATTAGATAGTTGTGGTGTCACAGAAATTGTCAGAGCTTTAAAAATAGAGTGATGTGGGTAGAGGTATTTAAATGAAAACAACATTGCTCATGCTAGGCAAAGTAGACAGCTTTGCAAAGAAATATCTCTATTTGAATCTTTGGAAATGTTGCTAATCTTTTTAGGGATGTGAGACAACAACAGAGATGGTGTAGGATTTGAGATAGATACCAGGAAGTCTGGTATTTTAAAGCCAGAATCTAGTTTGCAAGCCTCAAGAGTGACTATTAGTGAGATTACAGTTTTGGTGAAGAGTTTTCACAACAGAAGGCAAGAGGTTGAGTTTGAGCATCTGTTGGCATTCACAGACAGATTCATTTGTAGCCTTCAGTAACTTCCTTGGTGTTATTCATGGCACAGGATTATGTGACGGGTTTAATCCCCAATATTTCCTTACGGTCATGATTGAAACACCCTGAAATATAGTCTCTTCCTTTAATTCATCACAAATACCATCTGCTCTATCACTCTTCAGCACTGGGAGGCCCTCACCTTGTTTTCTAGAGAACACAGGCTTATCCATGAAACAAAACTGGGATCTCTTTGCAGCCCTTTCACACTAGCCGAGACGCCAAGTCTGCCTGGCCCTTCTGAGAGCTGTTTTGAGGTAACCACAAATAAGGGTTTGCTGTAGGATTCACATACCATTTCAATCCTTTCAGTATTTTTAGGGTGTAGTCTGTAAGTACCATGTGGCAAGGACTGTGTCTGCCCAAGCGTCTCTGTATTTTGCAGTCATGGTGTTAGAACCAGTAACTATAATTTATAACTTTGTGTACATTTGTAAAAACTCTGTTGTGTGTTTTCATCTTGTTCCTCTTCTCTGATCAGTGATTTGTTCCCATAGAGTTTCTCATGAATATCAGACTGCTGGCACTGGCTTTTTTCCTAATTATATTTATAACCAGCATCAAATCTAGGCTAGGCCCACCTGGCTTCTCCAATGCACCCTGAAATCCCAACGTGGATTTCTGCAGTGGCATTCTTTTAAAACAAAACAAAGCAATAACAAAAAAAAGTGTGTTATTAATTTAAATGCGATTGGGACAATCTTCTTTATCTACTTTGCTATAGCATTTATTTTTAAATACTTTGTTGACTGTTCTCTTGATAATTTCATTTTTCATTATCTTTCTGACTTCCAGTTGTGCAAAACTGCACTGTAGAAATTTGGAAAGCATCTTTATATCACTGCAATTGTGTATGGGTCAGGTGAGGTTTTATGCATCAAGATGGGATGCAAATGTTTATAATGTTTTTGTTTCAAGAAGGCCTGACTGGCAGGTGCTCTATTCTTTCCACCCTCCACCAAAACCATAGCTCGTTTCTGGCCAGGCCATATTTTACATAACCCTGGCAACCTGACTGATGTTCCTTGGACATGCCCACATAACCTCTACAAGCAGTCCTGCATCCAGGTCCCCCTTAACACCTGGAGAAGTGGGGAGGTGGCTCTGCTGTTGCCTGGCCCCTGGTCTGCTCCTTCTAGTATCTGTTTGGTGACTGGGCAGCCAAAGCCACTTTTCAGCCTGCCTATCCTCCTGGCTGTGGTTCTCCCATAAGGTCTTTTACACACTTAATGGAAGTTTTGTAGTTCCTCTCCATTTTATATTTCTACTTGAGAATTTATTTTTTTCATTTAGTTATCTGAAAGTAATTATTTAGCTGCAGGACAGGAATTCAGGTAAGAATGAGTGATCAAAACTTTCATCTGTGACTCCAGCTTTAAGGTCAGGTTAAGCTGCTCTTTCTATGTCTGGTTATTGCAATCAAATTATTAGTAAAAATATTAACTGGGCTAATTTGAATCAGTGTAAATGACTGATTAATACTGTAGGCATTACAAGAATCCAGTACCTCAAGCAAAAATGAACACTTTTTTCCCCACAAAGTACATTAGAAAGTTACACGGATTATTAAAGAAATAGGGAGCATTTGGGACCTTTTGGAAGGCAGTGAGGTTGGTAATGAAGTCCTTTTCACGGAATATGAGAGACGTTTGTATTGCAGGAATCCCTAAACTATCCCCAGGTTGTGGGTATTTGTTGGCATAGTGAATCTGGTAGCCTCAAACCTACTTGTGATGGAAAGGTGTGCAAATCATAAAATATCACCGCTACACTTTGCACATTTGTGGAAGTTGTACCAAAGTGCTGAGGACTGAAAAACTAAATGAGTGTGAAGGCAAAGACTCAGATCCAGAGAGGAACTAGAGCTGCCTGCATGGTGGGTTCAGTTCTGCATCAGAATTGTGTTCAGTTCTGGGCTCCCTTGTACAAGAAAGCTACGGACTTTCTGGAGTGATTCCAGCTAGAGGCTGTGAAGATGGCTAAGGGATTGGAGCACCTTTCCTATGAGGAGAGGCTGGGACAGCATGGACTGTTAAGCCTGGAGAAGAGAAGGCTTGGGGAGATCTTACCAATATGTATAAATATCTGATAGGAATGAATGAAGATGAGGGAACTAGATTCTTCTCAGCAGTGCCCAGTAGTAAAATAAGAGGCAACGGACACAAGCTAAAACACATGAAATTCATTCTGAACACAAGAAAATTTGGGTTTTACTGTAAGGATAGTCACAGTGGCACACGAGTCTCCATCTATGGAGATATTCAAAACCCAGCTGGACACAGTCCTGGGCAACTGGCTCTAGGTGACCCTACTTGAGTAGAAGGGTTGGAGTAGATGATCTCAAGAGGTCCCTTTGAATCTCAACCATTCCGTAATTCCATGATTCTAATCCTGTATTCAGTTGTTCCTTAAATTCAGCTGGGACATGCCCTGTCTTCCCATGTACGTCTGCATCTGACAACTTGAAGTCCTTTTGCTTCCTGGTCTTCATGTACTGTTGCCAGTGGTGTGCTAGGCACACAAAGCTCCATCGTAGTCACAAGCATTTCAAAGGTACCTAATTTCTACTTCTGCCTGTGCACAGAAATGGTTCAAAACTGAGATACTTCAGAAGATGGATAATAGAGAGGATTACACTCAGGTTTCAGTAACAGGGCTTCCTTTTTCAGTCTGTCCTGTTTAAACCTGGTAAATGCCCTGAGGAAGCTATAGGGATCACCTATGTGAGTCCAACAGCTGCTATTGCTGTTTTCTATAATATGTGGGTGGAGAAAGAATAAGCAGTGGCATGTTATCTCTGCAGTAGCTTACTGGCTCTCTGTTAGAGAATGCACAGAGCTGCAAGTTAAATGGTTTCCTCAGCCTGAGATATCCAGACTCAAATCTTTTACTACTCCAAAGTACTGGCTACAAAAGTAGTCTATGGCAACATATAAGAATTCTTCAGTTTTTCTGTTGAAATTACTAACCTGTACTTAAAATAATTCATAATCCATTGCATCAGGCTTGGAGGATGACAAACTGGTCTAAAATTTGATTTTTTCTTGAGTGTACAGTCTTTACCTAATCTCAGTTTGTTTTGTAAAACATCTGCCTCAAAGTAACTACATTACTGGGGTATTCCTGTGGAAGGAAGGAGCTGTGAGTATAAATCGCAACTAGAAAGATGTGATTAAAACTTTGCAGAGTCAGGAATTAAAACATACTGCTCTGCTAAGCATGGCGACTGTGCACCCTGCATGCTGGGAGAGAATGTGGCTGCAGATGTTGTTTTCTGTGGCTGTGTTGACTCCATTGTGGAAGGTGTGCACTTCAAAGATAGGAGCTGCAACAGAAAACCACAAATGCCTAAGTGTCCTTCTGGATCTTGGCTGTGCTGGCTTAATTTCCAACATGTTTCCACAAATCAGAGCTGACGTACTTTATCAGAGGTGGCTGTGAGGGAAGGAGGGAGGAGGTGGCATTGCACTGCAATATTACTGTATTTGCCCTCTGAATAGTCTCTAGTCATTAGCGTTGTCACATCCCTGGAAACTTACTGAAAGAAGACATTTGAAGGAGAACCTCCTTCTTCCTGCACACACAAACACACACAAGCAAAGGTTTTTTGATGATGCTTTCATGTAAACAGCTACAGTAAAGTTTCAGTTTCATTTTATCTCCACAGACAGCTCCAGGAAAAAAATCACTACTAATGCTCGCAGCCTAAGCAACTCACTTTTCTGCCAAGTGCCATCTCAAAAAAACAGTATAAACTACTTTCATACCTATTCAGTTCAATAATAGGCATTGTTTTAACTATACTTCTAGTGATAATGGTTTATTTTCCATTGCTAAGGAACTGTTAAAACAGTATGCAGAATTCATCTAGCTTTAATAGGCTGATAGGAATCAGTGTCTGGAAGTTCTTGTTTGCATTCTGAAGTCAACGTTAATTGTCTGTCTCTATTAACATTCACTTACGATAGTTTATGGCTGCATTAGATTCAGTCGGGGTTCTGTCTTAATGGTGTTCTGAATGGTCTGCACTCCCTTAGAAAGAAATATTTAACCATAATGCATTAAACTGCTTTGATCCACTTGTTTTGTTTTGTTATAGTGATGAAGTGGCATAGAAGGTAATACAGGAAATAGAAAGTAATACGAAAGACTACAGGAATAAAAGCTGATGGTATGATGGTAGAAGCATCAGGCAGAGAGTCTGAGGTATTTAGGTCAGGTTCCATTTATCATAAGATGACATTTATGTCTAGGGTCGCAAAGACTCCTGCAAAAATTCTGAAAAATGGAATCTAGGCAAGAGAGATGTAAAAGCATAAGTGCATTAAACCATGGCATTTTTTCCCAAGCTTTATTTATGAGTTCAGTTTTTAGTCGTTTGTGTACATGATTTAGGAGAAAAGACTTTCTGGCCTGGATCATGCCTTGCTGAGATAAAGAATGGGCCGATGAATAAATGCAAAAGAAAAAATGTTACACAAGAGGTTCCTGCATTCATAAGCACTTCATTGTAGCTGCAGAATGATTTCTGTGACCTAAAAGGAGAACACATTATCATGAGAGGATGATAACTCTTCAGATGCTCTGTTCCTTATCTATGAGTAAGCAAAGATGCATGAGTAAGCAACAATGCTTAAGTAGAGGGACCGAGGTCTTGCTGCTGTTGGAGCTGGAATTCTGTTCTTGTACCAAACACTGCTCCATGGCTTTTATGGGTGTGCAACATATGATTACCGCTTATGTACATGAGCAATCCCATCACATTCAGCAGGACCACTACTGTTCCCTGTTAAGCAAGTGCTCAAATGCTCTATTGGGCTAAACTGAGAAAATCAATACTTTGTCAGATGAAGACCATGCAGGTGAAACATCATTGCCTTGCTTCACTGTGCCTCACACAATGACTTGCAAGAGCCAGGTCTCAATGTAACAACAGAAGAATAAGTGCTTTGAAATAAGGACTTCAGGCAGTGCCTGAGTCAGAAGACTAGCTCATCAAACAATAATATGCAAAGGCAGGGGTAAAAAGTTGAGACTATCCCTCCGTGAGGCTTACAGCAATGTCTGAGTCATCACAGGACATGAGACAGCTGCAGGCAATGGCATGCAAAGTAGGCTCAGTCTGACTTCTCCTCTTATGTAACTCCTATGTTAGCATCTTCTCTGCACCATATATAAACCCAGAAAACATCAAAAAGCTGTTACAGAAACAATACTCTTATTTATTCATTTGTATGAGCCAAGTGTGACTTAAAAAATAAGACAGCTTCCATGCAAGCTTCAGTACATGACCAGGCACTTTCCTGCCAGTACTGCTAAGACCGTTTATTTCTGGACTCATTAAAAGGATGTTTGCACCCCCTAGTGTATAAGAATTTGCAAGAAATCAGGTTCTTAAACAGTCTCATCTGAATAAGGATACTCAAGATCACACCATAACAAAATCTCCCTGTTAGAATCTTAATAACCTCAAAAGAAAGGATTGTAACTCAAAGAACATACTAGGTGTAATCCCTCATGTCCCTGTACTCCACAATCGTAGGACACAAAACGTGGTAATACTGAGTTGGATTTTTGTCCCACTGGAAGCTACCAGGGAATTAGAGTGAAAAAAATGAGACAGTAATAAAACTAGACAATTCCTGAAACTTAGGGATGTTGGATCCAGCTTCCGCCCATTGGTGAGATAAAATCAGCAGCTGTGTTTCACTGACAGACAGGAATCTTTTTACTCCAGTTAATAGGAACTGTAAAAATGAAAAGCGTGTGCTTCACTGTCCTCCAAGAACTAATGCCCAGATTGTCACAAGTAATTAGACTCCTAACTTCTGAGAGTGGCCTGCATCTCACTGTTCAACACTGGATCTTAATATACCTTAAATACTTCTCCTTGCAGCCATGGATCACTTTCCCATTCTTCAGATGAGACATGGGCAAGTTCTGCCCATCCTGTTAAAAAACGTAGAATCAGTCACTGGACGAAACAATTCTGCTTGCCTTGTTGGGACTCCAAAATGGCAGTTCAGCTCCCTGCCTCCAGCAATAAGCCTCTGGAACCAGAGCAAAACTCATGTGCTTCTGGGACCTGCAAATCCCAGGCGCTGCTTCCTGGCTGTGAGCGTGGGAAGGAAACAGATTGTGGGTGCACACTCAGGTGGGTCTTGCACTGATTTTTGAAAGTTGGAATGTGTGACCCAGACATTCGCATCATGGTCTGTTATGTGCTGTTTGGCTGATTGTTCCCAATGCTGTCATGGGCAGACTCCCATCTGACAAAATTACATACATGCATTTTCAAGAATTCCCCTGCTCACCCCTGCACTGTAATCAGGATTTAGCCATTTCCTCTGAGGTGCCTTCAACCCAATCACTGCAGCCTTGGCAAAAGCCTGACAACCAGAGAAATTACATTGCCCACGGAAAAAAGTAGGCCTTTTTCATTAACCAAACAGAATTAAATGAAAAAAATAAACTGCATAAATGGTGAAAACTAAATTAGATTTTCTTTACTTTCATTATCCAAGTAGTTTTGTAATAATAAATGTGACTAAAATATGACTTTCAGCCAATAGTATTTACTATATTAAAACCAGACTGATTTTATTTATTGTTCAATGCTTAATAGCTCCTCCAAGCCACTTTATTCTGTAATTTAAACAAATTCTTTGGGCTTTTTTCAAAACAAGAAACTTGGCTTTTTGACAGAATAGCCCTTAACAACTCACACCGAGGATACTGCCAGGAGCACAGAAGTTGCTCCTGGCAGTATCCTCAGTCAGGTATTTTTTTATTCCAGAAGAATAGAATCATTGTGATATTAATGTAGAGGGGGGGGTTGCCATTTTTGTAAACAAATATGAAAAGCACCAGCACATTGCTGCTAAGTGTCCTCAAAGAATTACATTTCAGTAGTATCACTGTGATGAAAACCAAGCAAACATTATAATAAGAACATCTTTTTAAAAATTACACTGGCATATGGAGACCCCGATTTTTCAAGCAACTCTCCACCCATATTTGAAGAATTAAATCTGTCTACATTAGAAGCTGGACTAATAATTTGCAAACTCCTTATTTAGTTAAAAAGGCAGATTTTTTTCATATGATTTAATTTCTGATTTAGAACCTTTTTTCACTATCATGACTAGGTACCCCAAACCCATTTCTCTTAGACAAAACTCCAGATAGAAAACTATGGAAGTTTATAAACTCATTGTAGTTAAGAAAGTGATGGGACCATGTGTCTTGTTTTTAAGAACAGAGAGAAAAATGCTACCCATTTCCTTCTGCAAATTTCATGTTGGTATTAACATCAGACCACTGAGATTGGGCTGTGATGGTACCACTTAGCTCTGGTGCCCAAATCTCTCAGTGCCAATGAATATAGGACTGTGGTTCCTCATCACAGGGTGTAGAAATACTGACTATAAGCTTGAGGTTCTAATGCAGCTCAACTTGGTGATGATGAAGGCATCACTCTCATAGCCTGTCTGAAGTGTGTTGGTTGAGTTTTAATTTACAGTACATACTGCTACTGATAGTGAGTAAGCAAGAGCAGGACACTACTTGGTAGTTTCAATCAATGACCCAAGCGAACACCTTAATTTTTTTCTCAACCCAAACTGAGATGTTTAAGCAGTAGTATATGTTGCTATTTGTTCAGAGTCTGTTACTGGGAAATAGAGCTCCTAGGTTGCAACTAGAACAGTCCCAGAACTCTAAACCAGCCACCTAAATACAGTGCAAATAGGAAACAAGAAGAATTTTTATTACAGTATAAAAAGAAATCTTGCATAAGCAAGCAAAATCTGCCCATCACACCTGTCGTTTCTCATGGGACGATGTTGACAAAAAATGTAAGTAAAGAGGAGTGACATACTGCTTTCAGGGAATTCAGCTGAAAGGAAATGATGACGTGGAAGACATGATAATATTCCACCATGACCACCACATAGTGAAAATAACTCAGGAATCTGGAGATTAATCAAAAGGCTACATTAAATCTCCTAAAAAATTCAAATCAGTGTCACGTAGAAGAACTTCTCTGCAGCTTTTGCCATTTGGCTTATGGCCATTTTGTATGTCTTGCAGTCATATATACTGGGTACATTTAAATCCCACATAAACTGAAATGGACCTTTGCTCTCTGGGCTCTCAAAGACATTGATATACTTCCCTGGTCTTCCAGTAATGCCCAATCATGTTTCCACAGGAAAGGCAAGGTGAGTTGCTTCTACTCCTCATGATGTACTGTGCAAAATGAGAATTATAGATGAGATAGGGTCCTGCATTGATTTTACAGCCAGGATTGTCTGAAATCATATTTACGGTTTTGATTATGTCTTTCCTTTTTAAGGAAAACTAGTCCTGCTCTGTTGTTGGTGAGGTGCTGTATTTTGTTTAAAACCCTTTCTTGTCCCTTTTGTATGTCCAATATGTTATTTTATATAAATGTCAGGGTGCTTGTTCACAGGAAGGTTTTTTTCTTGCTTCAAGAAGGCTGAAAGATTTGAGTCTTTGCAAAGGTGCTAATACGTGGTCATATTTTCCAGCAGCCTCATGCAGCTATTATTCCAAGAGGTATCACTTTATAGTCTTGGAGAGAAAGCATTATGGTTAATGCAGTTTGGCAAGTCAGTCTAATAGCTGCTGCATTACCTTGGTACGGTTTAATAGCATGAGCAGCATGCACTCTGTGTTAGAGAAAATCACCTGTTGACCCTTGCTGTAGCTTGATGCCTATTCTTAACTGGGTAGCTATGAAATGGTGCAGAAAATCTTATATGAACTCCATTCCCCTGTCCAGCTCTGTCCCATAGGGGACTCATTTCCTATCAGCTTGAAAAAAGAAACTGGCTTTGGTGTTTTCATTTGCTACAATATTATTTCATACATAGAATGAAGCTGCCCAGCAAACCTTCCTCCTGGCATACCCTTCTGATGAAAAGATAATCCAATAAAGAAAGTGAATGCAGAAAGAAATAAAGATAGAGAAGTGCAAAAGAACTTTTTTTATAGTCATGGGAATCAAAGAGACTATGGTAGACCCTTTGCAGGAAGCAGTCTTGGACCTCTCATGAAAAGTACTTCTTTGCTCAGGAAACAAGACTGACACAATGAACACACAGGCCATCTTTACAGCTGCGTAACGTGAGCGAACTATATTTTACCCCGCTGTATGAATAAATAGATTAATTGTGAGTGACAGCTGGAAAATTAATTTCATGTTCTTGAAAAACACTGGATGATGTCAAAATGATGATGCCCTGACCAAGGCACCAAATCTGTAAGCAACATTGTAAATGTGCAGGGCAAATCAATTTATTCCTTTGTCTTGTCTGCTCAGACTGACAGGAAGATCCCCAGTCAGTGCCAGTCCTGCTGATGGCACCTGAAGTGCACCCAGCTTCAGAGATGTAATCATCCAATTTACCACTTAAGAGCTGTTTTTTCTCTTGCCTTGGTGAAAATTTAGGCAGCTGCCTGGGACAAATCTTTGGAGCCTCACGTGCTGACCCTGCAAATGCATCCCTTTGGACTTTGTCTCCTCTTCCTTGCCAAGAGACTCATTGATCCCGCATTTGCACCATGTCTGCAGCAGGAACCTTCTGCTTTGGCACTTTGCTTGCCCAGCACGGGAGGTTTTGCTGTAGGAAAAATGCAGCTGGCTGCGATGTAATGGAGGAATATGCTATGAGACACTGCTGCCCCCACTCACAGCCTCCTGCTGTGGGTCTTAACACATGCTATAACCTGGTGAGCTTAGAAGCAGGACCAGTCAGTGGTCCAAGGCATGGGCATGTCTAGATGTGGCTAGACTCAGACTCAAAGCTTCTAAGAGCCTGAAAGCTGCAAGCTGCAGCCTCTGACACAACAAAGGCTAGCACACCACTCATGCACAAAGATGCTATTTTTGCAGTATGCAGTACTTACCAGGCATGAGCATCAGTGCCTGAAAAAGGTAGAAAACACTAAAGAGACAGGTCCTCAGTACCTCCCTTTGATGTCTCAGGAAACATGAAAGGCAGCCTATACCACTGTTCTGGTACAGTGACATCAAAAAAATCAAAAAAGAGAGAGAATTCATTGATTGTAGAGGAGATCCCTGCAATTTAGCAGTGCTCCCTGTCCACAAAGCTACCTTTTTGATTTCTCACATTAGGCCAACTGCAGTATGGGTAGAACCAGATTACGTATCAGGCAATATTAACATTCACAGCATTAATGTTTTGAAGCCTTTAAAATGAAGAGTACTAACAGAAAAATCGTCTCAATCCTTTCATATGAAATCCCACCATTCTGAACTGACAAAAATAAATGCAGTGAACTTTCAGTGATATTGCACCGTATAAAAAGGTTATTAAAAATGTATTTGAAGGACTAGCTTTGCCAATACTAATGCACTGAGGAAAGAGAGGGCTTCCCAGCTCAGGCACTGATGTACAGACTTAGTAAGGGAGTGATTGCTGCAATAATAGATTTTGGTAGCTTAAGTTAGACAAGCATTTTTAGAATTCATATGCAAAGAATCGCCTTCTGTTATAAAAAGATGGGATACTCGGTAATATTGAGGTGAAATAAAAATATGTGTTTAAAGGAATATTGCCAAGTAGATATTGGTTCAGTTCGAAAGATGTGGGGAGAGACAAACTGGAGCAGTGCAGAGGAATAGAAGAGTACTGGTAGGAATGCAAATGATTTATTGGCTTATTTGTTGATTCTTGATTTCCATAGTTATCAGAGAGGTTTTTAGAGATTATCTGTATATTTCCTACAGTGATGTGAACACAGCAACAAAGTGCCAGAACATGAAAATTCTAAAGCACATTACCTCCACTTTGAGAACTGAGTTCATTTTCTTATTTTGAATTCAGGCACCTCTGACCTTGTCACTCATTTTTCAGCTAAATAGCCGCTTGTCAAGATTCAGTATTTTCACTACAGGGTTTTGGTTCATGTTCTCCTGAGCCAATGGAAAATCAGTCGATCTTGTTTAAATAAGCCTAGAACAAAGGGATAGCAAGAAGAAAAATAGCCAAGCTTTCAAATCCTTATCTTCAGTCATATAAGTGATGATAAGAGGTAAGAATTTATTTTTAATTATTATTGTGAGTTTGAAGAAAGCAGAAAATAACTTTTCTCTTGACATTGATAAGTGCTGCCACTTTCAGTTTTGTTCTCCTCAAGCATCACAGCTGATGTGTTTCTTTTGGTGTTTGAGCGAAGGTGAACATATTTCACTCCAGCAGTCAGTCCCTGTTAAGTGAGAAGGTAAGTGCCAACCGCCTCAGTGCAGCCAGATCTCACAGATTTTGTATAGTCCTGTCTTCTGCGAGTCTCATCTCCCGAAGAAAGTATCAATCAGCTGCCTT
This sequence comes from Dromococcyx pavoninus, assembly GCA_033558185.1. Taxonomy (NCBI): domain Eukaryota; kingdom Metazoa; phylum Chordata; class Aves; order Cuculiformes; family Neomorphidae; genus Dromococcyx; species Dromococcyx pavoninus. Next base: position 4,794,778 of record JAUMJL010000091.1, on the reverse strand, counting down.
CTGTATTACCTCTTTTTCGGTGCAGAATTGTCTGGTTTTCCCAGGTTAATTTAATCAGTGGAAGTGCCCATTAGTTCTTGAGGACTGCTTTTCTTAAGAGTGTAAGGGTTTTAAATGCTAAACCCAGTACAATTATTCTTGTTCAAAGAGGGTCTATTTGTCCTGTAGGTGGAATCTGGAGCAGTTCTTGCCTTAGAGGTGACCGGTCCATCCCCACTAGGACTTTAAAAGAATCCTCCTGAAATCTTTTTTGGTTGTTATGCCTTAGCAGTGATGTGTGGTAGCACAAGAAAACAAGAGAGGTTTAAGACAACTACACGGTAAAATGTAGCAAGTTTCCATAAAGGTTGGGGTTTTTTTTTTGTTGGGCTTTTTGGGTATGGGGTTTGGGTTTTCTGGATTTTTTTTGGTTTGGTTTGCATTGGGTTTTTGGGGGTTTTTTTTGAGGGAGGGTGTGTGCTGTTTTTAATAACACTTAAATGTTTTGGACTCCTTGTGCATTGATGGACTTGCACATTAGCCTCCAGTGGAGATTTCACTGGCTTTCCCAAGTTCAGAGATGGGCACATGATAACTCAAGCTGAGCATGAAGAGTGCCATACAGCAGAAAACCGAAAGGTCTTTTACAAGGTAACAAGATTTTTTCCTGTTTTCTAGGGTGTAACAACTAATCACGTCAATATTATCTTGATAATTTCTAATAATCTGCACACCCTTTGTTTTCTTTGTTGTTGTTCTCTTCCATTGCATTACACACATGCACATAGACACACACATATATCACAAAATTTTCTGCTGAGATCCCTGCCATCTAGAAAAGCATTAACGCTGCCACTGGCAGTCATCATAGTTTCAAAAATCGAAAAGCCTGTAACCTGTCTAATTATTAGCAAGTATAATATCTCTGAGGAGACATGTCCCTAGTAAAAAGAAACATAGCAAATAATGCCTGATTGATAGATCTGTAATTTTACGGAGAGTATCTTTGCCATGATGACTAGAAATAAAAGTTAGACTATCTTGTTTGCAGAGTTAACACGAAATCAAGTGGAAACTCGTAGTGTACTTAAAACTTAAAAACTGAATATTTCACAATAATTTGAATTCATACCCACGTAATGAACATTATCAGTGGAGAAAATGGACCTGCCCCCTGTTGTTTTGTTGACTGTATCTACTATCTACTTGTCCCATGGAGCTTTGTTTTCCAAAAGTCAGCAATAATTGTTCAAAGTTTAATTTCAAATTTTACTGCTGAAATTTATCACAAAGTATCAGGGGGTTAATGACAGAAAATCCTTTGACAGGAAATCTCTCTTGGCAGAAGTCACATATTTATACATCCAGCGACCAGAGTACTCTGGATACCAATCCTGCTGTGGACTTTGGGATTTATTTCCATTGTACAGCATTTTTTTATAAGACTTCTCTTAGCCAAGCCAGGTTTATAAGTTATCCCATTGCATCCCTTTCCCACCTGCTGATCCAAGTCTGAATTCTAAAGAAACAGATATCACCACAGAATCAAGCCAGAGCCCTGAATATTGCTTTCAGAAAGGCACACGATTGGAACTTAAATAATTTTATCTGCATGCTTTAAAAAAACCCCAAAAGTTCAGTCCAGTCATAAGCAATTGAAGCTCTTTTCCAGACACCTGCTTTAATGTGCACTGTTGGAAGCGATGACACCCTGCATCAGTACCGGGCACAGTACACTTAACAATTCCCGCAGCATAGTTGCCTTCCACATTTTAGCTATTAACTGCAGCTTCCATCTTCCAGCTCTGAACTCCATAACCTCTGCTAAGGTGGTGGGCAGGTACAAGGTGGAAGAACAAGCTGGAAATCCTCCCTAAGGTTAATGCTTAGTGCTACCTATGGGGTGATGCAGCGAATGATGCTCACAGAGCCTGGAGGCAGCAGTTCTCAAACTTCCCAAGACTCTCCCTTCCAGGAAAAACACCCTGCACCATCTTATACAGCGTTGTCACTTTTTACTCCTAACCTGTAAGAATCATTGAATGGTTTGGGTTGGAAGGGACCTTCAAGATCATCTGGTTTCAAAGCCCCTGCCATGGGCAGGGCCACCTCCCACCAGACCAGGCTGCTCAAGACCCCATCCAACCTGGCCTTGAACATTCCTGGGGGGGGGGCATCCACAGCTTTCCTGGGCAACCGGCAAGGGTCAGGGCCTCCCCATTGTGAAGAATTTCTTCCTAATGTCTGATCTAAATCTTCCCCCTTCCAATTTAAAGCCGTTCCCCTTCATCCTATTACTTCATGCCCTTGTAAAAAGCCCCTTCCCAGCTTTCCTGTAGCTCCTTCCAGTACTGGAAGGTCATTATGAGGTGTCCCTGGAGCCTTCTCTTCTCCAGTCTCAACAACCCCAACTCTCTCAGCCTTTCCTCATAGCAGAGGTGCTCCAGCCCTCTGATCATCTTCTTAGCTCTCTTCTGGACCAGTTCCAACATTTCCATCTCTCATTCTTATGTTCAGAATTCCAGAACTGGACACAATACTCCAGGTGGGGTCTCAAGAGAGCGAAGTAGAGGGGGAGAATCACCCCTTTCGCCCTGCTGGCCAGACTTCTTTTGATGCAGCACAGGATACAGTTGGCCTTCTGGGCTGTGAGTGCACATTGTTGGCTCATGCTGAGCTTCTCATCAACCAGCACCCCCAAGTCCCGCTTCTCTCAATCACATCGTACCTTGTCCTATATCGACACCGGGGGTTGCCCGGACCCAGGTGTAGGACCTTGCACCTGGCCTTGTTGAACCTCATGAACCTCAGGCTGTCTTTCGAACATTTCGGCTACTTCTGATTTCTCTTCTTGTGTTTTGTATTTTTGGCTTGACTGGGTGTGCGCAGTTCCCATCAGTTTTATTACTGAGTTTGGAAACTCCCCAGGGACGTTTCGGCCCTGAGCCGCCTGCCTACCACCCTCCCTCTCCACTGCTGGCGGGCGACACCGCCCTGCCGCCATCTTCCCGGCGCCCGGCGCGGCGCCGGCTCCTCCCGGAGGCGGCCGCTTCATCGCTCCGCAGCGCCTGCCCCTTCCCTTCCCGCCGGGTCGGCGGGGTTGGCGGGACACCCAGCAGGGGGCGGCGGGGAGACCGAGGAACACCCAGCAGGGGCGGCGGGGGAATCCTTGACGGGCCTTCAGGACAAGCAGCAAACAATTTTGAGCAGTGGCTCCATAGCTCAGTGGTTAGAGCACTGGTCTTGTAAACCAGGGGTCGCGAGTTCGATCCTCGCTGGGGCCTTTGTGTGTTTTTAGCTTTGTGACTACATCTATGAGCAAGGCAGCTGGGTTTGAGTTTGTTTTGGTGAGCGTGCGTGCAAGCTGCGTGGCCGTGTTGTTAAGGGGAACGCATTGGAACGCTTTCGGTAGAATCTGAGTGTTAACAATAATATTGGTGTCCAAATTAATTCGCAGCTGCGTTTGGTGTTGGCAGGGGAGCAGGAGGACACCGATAAGACTTTGGGAAGCAGCGTGGGGACAATTGAATAAATATTTGCACAGCTCACAGTACAATTTAGCTGATGGGAGCTTTGGCAAAATGCTGTTAAGGGTTTTAAAAGGGACAAATTGCCCCTGAGTGGAGAATAAGCTGGACAGGATTATCTGACTCTTCACAGCTTGTCAGGCAAGCCGAGCTGTTGGTTTTATTTCTGTGCTAGAGGCTGGACAGAGGTGTAATAAGTCTTTGCCTTTTTTTCTGCTTTTAGGTTATAGAAAGAGCTAGAAACCTGCACACAAATTCTCCTGAGCACCACACTTTAAAAATATGCATTTTTATTTTTTTTATAAATCTGGTGAGCAAGGCATTTGGTTTCTAGCACTGCAAACACCACAGCAATTGTTACCAACATTAAGCAGGGAAATTAGTACGCATTCTGTGGTGAGGGGAAGGGACAACACCTGCAGGTCACTTGCTGCAAGAGGTTCAAATGGTAGCAGAGCTGTTGAACAGGCAGGCAGTTGCTGGAGGCTGCAGCTCGGCGTGCTGGAGTCTGCATCTTGATGTGGCGGGGAAGATACATGGGCTGTGGCACAGCACTGCAGCCAGTGTTATACCCTGCTGTCTGCTATCACCAGTCTCATTTCTCTGCTGAGAGTAGTTGAAAACTGTGGGGATGCACAGGCTGTGAAAGTTGCTGTGCTGAGAAGAGTGGGGACCTGACAGGTTGTTTCCCCCTTATGACAGGAGTTGATCTACGCCACAAGGCCCAAAAAGCATTTGAATTTGGTGTGGTTTGGGATTCTTAAACGTAAGGTTTTGAATCATAAAGTCATAGAATTGCTTGGTTGGAAAACACCTTTGAGATCATAGAGCCCAACTGTACCCGTCTACTACTAAACCAAATTCCTAAGTGCTTCATCTACCCGTCTTATGAGTACCTCCAGGGAGGGTGATACAACCATCTCCCTGGGCAGCCGTTCCAGTGCCTGACTACCCTTTCAGTGCAGAAATTTTTCCTAATGTCCAGTCTGAACCTCCCCTGGCACAACTTGAGGCCATTACCTCTTGTCCTATCACCTGTCACCCAGAAGAAGAGACCAACATCCACCTCACCACAACGTCCCTTTCAGGTAGTTGTAGACAATGATAAAGTCTCCCCTCAGCCTCTTCTTCTCTAGACTAAATACTTGTAATGTTTCTTGTCTGCAGCATTGCCTCCCTGTCCTGTCTGGAAAACAGTGCTTTGTCCTACTCTCACTAATACCAGTTGACTAATGTCCTAACCAGCTCCTTGGTTCAGCTTAGCAGTCCTCCCTGAGTCCTTGCAGCAGGCTCTCAGAGGCGGTGATAAAAGCCATCCCATGAGAAGAGATGTTCTCTCCAGGGACGCTGTGTACAGTGTGTCCCTAGTTTCTGCGTTGATCAGGAGCCAGGTTTTGCCTCGACCAGTCAGAGTACTACCAGATCCCTGGGATGCCACAGACGGCCTTAAGAAGGAGCCCCATGTGTGTTTATAAAGGCTGCATGGTTTGTTTGGTCTCTGGTGGGATCACCCAGAATGAGTGTGCAGGAGCTGCCCCTGCAGCTGAGTGCAGCACAGCCGGTGTTGGTGCTCAGGGTACTGGGCGAGGATGCTTTAGCCGTGGAAGGGAAGATCCTGCACACGCTACTTGACTGCTGTTGTGCTCACATCCACGAAACATCACCAGAACAGGGCTCGGCTATTCCCGTTTTTCACAGAATCATAGAATAACAGAATGGTTTGGGTTGGAAGGGACATTTACAGGTCATCTAGTCCAGCCCCCCTGCAGAAGCAGGGACATCTTTAAATAAAACAGATTACTCAGAGCCCCATCCAACCGGATTTGAATATTTCCAGGGACTGGGCGTCCGCTGCCTCTCTGGGCAACCTTTTCCAGTGTTTCATCACTCTCAGTGAAAAAAATCTCTTCGTTGTATCCAGTCTAACAGCTGCATATATGAGCGGACACGGAGGCTTTTCTAAAGCATTGTCAGGCTGAGCCACCCAGCGCTGGCCTCCCCACCACGCCCCCAGGCCAGGGCCCTCCACAGGGACCCCAGCGCAGCCAGGCACTGGGGAGGGCGTGGCGATGCTGCCGGCGGCCGCCAGGGGGAGCGCCCGCTCCTCGGAGCACGCGGGCCGCGGGGGGCGGGCACAGCGCCCGGAGCGCGGGGTGCCTGAAAACCTGGCCCGGGGCGAGGGGTGGCGGGGACAACGGGCAGGAGGGCGGGGAGCTGTGTCGAGGAAAGGGACAAAGGGTCACTCTTCTCCGTTCTCTTTCCCAAATCTGTATTTGATGTCCCCCTCGCTGATACAAGAAGCAGTTACTATTACAAAACGTGGAACATTTTGATTTAAGCTAAAGTACAGTTAAGTTTCATCTAAGTCACTGTATTTTTTGAAAGTTAGACGGAAATTCTAATGGCCTGTTTTCTTGATAGCGTGGGGTTTTTTTTGCAAACAGTGTTTTTCCAGACACTGTTCAGAGAGAAATGATATCTTGTGTTAAGTACGGTCTGTGCTGAACAGATGTGTCTTCTATAATCACCTTTGTTTGCAGTCTTTCCCTATCTGAAATGCAAGGTGAGACAGAGAGCTGGCTCCAAAGCTCCAATTAGCAAGAGTTTTGGCTGTTGTGAAATTCACAGAATCATAGAATAGCTTCGTTGGAGAAGACCTTTGAGATCATCAAGTTCAGCTGTACCTGTCCACTACTAAACCAGATCCCTGAGCACGTCATCTACCCGTCTTTTGAATACCTCCAGGGATGGTGACACAACCACCTCCCTGGGAAGCCCTTTTTAGTGCCTGACCACCCTTTCAGTGGAGAAGTTTTCCTGGATGTCTAATCTGAACCTCCTCTGGTTCACCTTGAAGCTATTTTCTCTCATCCTATCACCTGTCACTTTGGAGAACAGACCAACACCCCCACCTCACTACAACCTCCTTTCAGGTAGTTGTAGAGAGCTATAAGGTCTCCACTCAGCCTCCTCTTCTCTAGGCTAAGTAATCCCATAATAATATTAAAATTAGTCCTTGGAAAGTAATAAAATATGTATAAATTTTCTGGGAAAATTTATACATATGCGTATAAGTGGGAAGGATATTCTATCCCCAGCTCTTGTGTTGTTATGCATGACTGACGGAAACTGTTTTCTCATGCGTCCAGCACTGAAATAAAGGATGCTCACTTTTTAAACTCCAAAACAAGTCTTATAGTGTTTATTTGCTGGGATTTTCAGCATCATCACCTGCAAGCGCTGCGGTTGCAGGGCTGTAACTGGCCTGGCTGTCCCCAGCAGGCACTGAAGGGAGGATGTGCCTGCTGCGGCGGTTGAGGGCAACACCAGTCTCGACTGCTTCTGATTCAGCAGCCTCAGCTCTCAGGCAGAGCCAGGAGTGCCACACATGCAGAGGAGCAGGGATATGGAAATGTTGGAACAAGTGAAGAAGAGGCTATGAGGATGATCAAAGGGCTGGAGCACCTCTGCTGTGAGGACAGGCTGAGAGAGTTGTGATTGTTCAGACAGGAGAAGAGAAGGCTCCAGGGTTAACTCATAGTAGCCTTCCGGTACCTGAAGGGGGCTACAAGAAAGCTGGGGAGGAACTTTTTACAGGGGTAAGTAGTGATAGAATGAGAGGGAATGGCTTTAAATTGGAAGGGGGAAGATTTAGATTAGACATTAGGGAGAAATTTTTCACAGTGAGGGTGCTGAGGCCCTGGCACAGGCTGCCCAGGGAAGTTGTGGATGCCCCCTCCCTGGGAGTGTTCAAGGCCAGGTTGGATGGGTTCTTGAGCAGCCTGGTCTGGTGGGAAGTGTCCCTGCCCATAGTAAGGGGTTGGAACTGGATGATCTTGAAGGTCCCTTCCAACCCAAACCATTCAATGATTCTATGCTGCCTTGAATTCTGAGTTTTCTGCTAATGTGATGGAATTTTCATTTTCCAAACATATTTCTTTTTATTTAAACAGGACCTGTTTTTACATAGCAGGCTTAAAAGAAGACTCTTTCACAAGTGTTATTCTGTCCTATTGCACATAGCAGACCAAGTGACTCTCTGTTGCAGCTGACTCCACAGAACCCTACTGGCTCCCTGGCTGGGGCAGGGCCTGGGACCAGCATGGCTTGCCAGCCCTTTGGTGAACATGGCTGCACTGTGCCTGGGGCTCCCTCCAGGCCTTTCTGTGGGACCTGTCTGCTAGCACTGCAAAGACGATCAGTGCCACCTCTCCTGCCCCTAGTAGGATCATGCTCATGTGTGAGTGCAAAGCAGGACTCCTCTGAGCTAATGTTCCCTGCCTTCTCCATCCCCCATGGGACACCTACATACCAGATGCCAGCCAAAGAGTGACCCCAAAATTTCCTTCATCCTCTACAAGTGATCTCATCCACACTCCATTTCTTTTTATAAAGGAAGCTTTGTTAGTTGTGTTGTTACTGAAGGTAACACGTCAAAACTTTGCTCAAAAAACCTGAGGTGACCTTCACTAGGCTCAGTGATACAGGCATCGGTGATACCACTTGTAAATGTGTTTATGGTTTGTTTCTCTGAACTATAGTAAGGGGCCTGGACAGTACTTATTCTGTTTTAATTTTGGACTGCTAGCAGAGCCCCTAGGAATTACTGCAGTGTCTGGAAAGACAGATACCTTGCATGGCATTCTGAGCTCATCTCAGAGATATTTGTCCTTGTTATGTTGCTTTTCCAGGAAATGTGTACCCATCTCTCTCAGTTCAACAGCAGGCGGCCTTAGACAAGAAGAGACTGTTTTCTTCATGAGCCTACTATTTTTCTTTCCAGATATGTAAGAAATATTGAAAAATCTAAGCACAGCTCACTGCAACAAGGTATCATTTTTAATGCTGGGAATAGAGGCTTGAAGCCTATGACTGTGAAACTGCTTTAGCCATTAGAGGCAGAATGAAATATCAACACTTTCAATATTCTACATGCTTTAATAATGTACAGATGCTGCCAAAACACCATCAATTTCTAAAAAACCCAAACAACCTCTCTCTCACCAAATATCAAGCACTTTCAAAATGTAAGATGATAAAAACTATTTCAGTTTGTTTAGTTGAAAAAGAACTAAAGAAATTCTGACTTGTGTTTCTGGACTCTCTGCAAGTACTTTAAGTTTGAGGACTTTATATTTGTGCCGGTGAGGAAAAGCCAACGAGTGAAAGCTGGATCCTTTTTTCCTCACCTAATGCAAATATGGCCATCAAGAAAGTCTTCAATAAAGAGTGAGAATTTTTAATTATAATAAACAAACGTGTTAACAGTAACATCAAAAAGAAAAAAATGTGTTTGTCTTCTAAAGATACTATTTTTGGTCAGACGTTGCTCTTTCCGTTCTGTTCTTCTGCTTTCTAAAACAACAAAAAATTCTTTGTGTGTGACAAGCTATCATGCTCCTGGTCAGGCTTTTCCAGGATGTTCCGCACCTTGATGCCTGACCAATAGCTTTTACGAGTTTAATGGCCCTGTTACTTTGTGTAGAGTTCCTTTTGTAGGGTGTCCGTAGCAAACTTGCAAGAGTTGTCTGAAGGTGGGTAGAAAGAAGTCTGAATGCCACAATCACCAACTATAATATTGACTGAGTCTGGTATAGCCTGACGTCCAGATTGAACTGTCTCCTTGCCTGTTTCCCTCCTCTTCTATCAAGAAATCTTTCCCTTTTAAAAGTAAGTAATTAAAATACTGCCGTTCAAGATCAGATGCAGGCCAAATGCATTCCCAGATGAAGTGGGAGCTCCATGCATTAGGACTTTGAATGAAAATGCAAGGCAATCTTCACAGGGGAGTGACAGTAGATAAATCTTGCTTACTGGTAAAAGACTATATTTCTGAGCCAGTTAGCTATGGATGGAGGAGCAAGTAATGGACCCATTTGGCTTCTAGTATGGATGTTATTGACTGTGATGTTAGCATATGAATAAGGATGATTAAAGAGAACAGGAGCCTCTCTGGTAATGAGAAAGTACAGATGAATTAAATCCTTCAGTGTTGGCCAGGTGAGCGACTGCTGTGTTTTAAAGAAAAATAATGTTTTCTATATTTTCAGGGAATCTTTCCTAACATTTGAAGAACAGAAGAAAGGCAAAAAGAGATGTCTTATTCCAGCTACCAAAGTATTTAACTAACTCACTGTGCAGTATGTGATCTTAATCTTGCTTATATTTTAATATTGATGTCTGTCTATGGGTTTTGATAGTGCACTTCAGTAAAGAAGTGTTGCCTAAGATAAAAATTGGCTTTTTTTCTCCATGCCGTTTGTAATCAAACTGTGAGAACAGTACAGAATCTAGGCAGAATACGACAGGTTTGAATATAACAAAATACGTAGACCAGTAGAGGGGAGGTTCTTTTAAAATTCTTGTGTATGTGTAATTCATTATGACTTGAGTACAGATGAGAAAGAGCAAGAGAGCTTGGGTTTAGAAAGGACAAAGCACTGTTATTTAGACTCTATGTATTTTATGTATAGACAAAAATATCCCTGCTGACACCACTAAACTCAATGAACTCTTCAGACTATTACAATATTTCTGGCTTTCGGGTGACCAAAAATCAGTATCCAAATAGAACTAATCTTGAGGACAAGGTGAAGCTTATACAGCCTTTAGAAATGCAACCCTGAAGTATTAAGAAAAAAAAAAGAAAGATAATTCAACTTACCTACTTCTCTAGGACTGGTTCTCTAGATTTATCCAGTTCCAGCTTATTTTAACATGAATCTAAATCAATCAGGACACTGTAAATGGAGAACTTTTACTATAAAATAAGGCTGGTATCAACTGTGTCAAACTGCATTTAGAGAGACTGTTCTGCTGGCAACAGAACAGGTAGAACGATAAGTAATGCTGCATATGCCTGACTGCCCATCTACATGTATTGGATTACCTCTCAGACAGACCCTGTGCACAGGCTTCTTTCAAGTAAAGCGTGTTCATTCCTTCTAGAGATAAACAGCAGAGTTGTTCTTTTTGGTCACCAAGCTACAGACTATTTTTTGACAAGAGTGCAGTTGCTTACAGTCCCCCTGCTGCATCCATGAGACTTTTTAATGACCATGATTCCTGTACACATAAACAATCTCTAATCACAATACATTCTCACCTGAAAAGAGGCTACAGATATGCCTGCTCATTGCCTTCAGAGGACTGGTACTGTTGATCTCATCACCACTGCAAGAACTTTAATCCGTACCAAAAACATTTGTAATAGAAATTAATAAAGAACAAACCCACAAGAATTAGTATTTCTCACTGCTTGTAGAAGCTGTATGGAGACAGCTGTCACTACCAGTATGCTCATATTTTTTTAGATTGATAAAATACAGCATTGAAACACCGTGGAGTTGAACTATGCAATAAGGAGACTTTAATTTAAATATGAGCACATCCTTCCGTAGAGGCTGTCTCAAGGCAAGGCTGTAGCATTTCTCTGCTTAATTTACATTGAAAGCACTTGGTGGGGTTTTTTTCAAACAAAGTAAATAATATGAAAAAGTTTAAATTTTAGACACCGAACTGTAATCCATGAGACCTTCCTTGCAGATTAGAAATTCCTCATCTATTTATAAATTTTTAAGCATTAGGGAATGTGAGTATCACATTTTGTTTGGGCTTGTCATTTTAGAATGATCTGTGTAAGAATTTGGGGTGGGATGTTTAATTTGCACTGGAGTGCTTTGCAGTTACTACTTACACCTTATTTTACTCTAGAAGCTAGCTGAAAAAAAATCAACAGGATCTGACTATATTAGGAGTATCTGCTGCACTTGCAGGAGTGGTCTTTTGTGAACACTACTGTTAGTCGGAAGAGTAAAGCCAGATGATTTTTAATATATATGGGGCTTTTAAATCTTAGATTTTTAAAGAAATGGTAGTATTTGCATCCAGCTATCATTCTGGGTCTTATTTGTATTATAGATTGTTCACTGCTTTTTGATCATTCCTTAGTTAAACTGTGAATGTTTTTAGTGAATTGGAAAGAGTTTTCCTTCCTGGTGCAGACCACTTTGTCTTTGGTAACATACCGTTCCAGGTGGCTGGCTGCTAAGAAGAGATATGAGAAAGCACTCCTTGATTCTTTTATGTTTTGAACAGAAGGGGGTTTTTCCCTATGATTTTTATATTTTTACTTATATTTAATAAGTTTGCTGGACTCTGCAGATCTATTCTCCCATGAAGCTGTGATGGAAATTTGGTATGTGTGGGTCCTCTTTCAATTAAAAATAGCAGCCGTTATTCAATGTAAAACTTTAAAAATGACAGTCACAGTGCATGTGCACAGATCTCTGGTGCCAGCAGAGTGTTCACTTCACCACACAAAGAATGACCATTTTTTTAATTAGCCAAGCTGAATTTATTGGGGGAAAAAAGCTTGTTCAGACATTATAATTAACTGCTTAATAACAATAGGCTCCTTACCAGCAGAACAGCAGGAACAAAACTGGAAAGTACTGTCACAACTGTTCTAAAATCACCTGGTTGCCTCTTGGAAACAGTTCTGCTGGTTGCTGGCCCAAGCAGTGTGTCTCTATTGCTGCTCTGCATACTCAGATGGGAAACGTCTGTTTTTTTCCCCAAATCAGACCATATTTCAAAGGCTCTGCAGTAACTTTTGTGTGACCGTCAATGTGATTCTCAGGAATGGTGAAATACCCAAGTGGGCTGTAACTTGTCTATATTAGGTACCAATATCTGGGGAAACATAGCAATCTAGAGTTCGGAAGCTTGATGTCCAAGTCAGTGTTCAGCATCATGGGCTGGCTTTTTCAGCCCAAACTGAGCCTCTCATGCTTTGTTCCAACTGTACCATATAGTTATTTTTTGGAATCTTGTGCTCCCTGAATCCAATGTGCAGCCTGTGAGCTCGAGCTGGTCCTTCTGGGCTCATGCTTCCCACGTGGTGAGTGGTTTGCTTGTTCCAGATTTGAGCTGGGGAGAAACCCAGAATGTAGGCCTTGTGGGTGATGAAGGAGTTAGTGTTTGATGGAGAGCTTGAGTGCTAAGGTAGCACAGCAACAAAGATGTAACTAGGGACAGTTTGCTAGCTGTGACATGCTGCAACACCACTGCTGCTTGTTTAGCTTAAAAATGTCAGTCAGCTAATTAGTTCAGTGAAGCTTTTCAAAACATTGCCTGTGAGGTAATTATAATTAAAGCACCAACATAAATAGCCCACATTCCAAGTTCTGAGCAGCAAAGAAGAAATCTCAACACAGGGCCGAGTCTGAGCCTGATAGAAATTGTGCAGATAAACCCTTGACATTAGAATCAGAGATTTTTAATGCCTAGCCTTCACCGCAATTTTCATGTCTCTGCCCCATCTGCATAGCTTGCTTAGCACAGCAGTGTGGCTACTCTATTCCCCTCCAGCCAGCTGATGATAAAGCAGACTGCTGAAGTATTACAGGTGTCCCTCATAACCAGGACAGTGACAGTATACAGCCCCACATAATGCAGGCAGGCTGTGTTCCAGCTGTGCTTCAGGGATGAGGGGAAGTTGCTGTGCAGCTGTGCAGAGGAATTAGTGACTGCATTCAAGCACGGCAACATCAATCATGAAGAATCAATTCTTGCTCCTCCCCTCAGAGCTGCAAAGTGCTGAGGGCCAGCTGCCCTCAAACAGAGTTGATAAACACATCTGAGGAAATGTCAAACTGGTTCAGGCAAAACTATTACTCCTAAACCACCACTGACAGGAGCCTGTAACTCATCCAGCCCTCAGTGATGCTGCTATAACAGCTCAAACCTCTGATCCAGCATGTCTTTTATCCATTCCTCCATCCTCCCCTGGGCTTTCCGCACATCCTTACTCTCTTGGCTTCATGTTGCTTCGACCCTTCATTTGCATTTATCTCTTACTGTTCTAATCTGCTTTTTAAAAGCCAGTTTTTAATTTATACCGCTTTGCTGCTTTATCCCACCACAAAAGCCTTTAGATACGCTTTTTCAGCACACTCTCACAGATAAGTTCAATCTTTTTTTTAAAAAAAACCCATAAGAATAGATAGATTTTCCTGTGATGATTTTTTCATTTCATTTTTTTTCAAGAAATTCGCATCCTACTACTCCTGCACTTCCTATGTCATTTAATATTCAGCTTGATTTTTCTGTTTCTTTGGGGGTTCAGTTTCTTTCAGCCAAGAAAGAGAATCTAGGTGGAGATGTAATGCAGCTGAACAGTTAACTACTAAAAATAGTTTGGCAAGGGTCTGGGCAATACAGAGACATCTATAAACATCAGATTTGCAGACGATGTGGATTCAGGCTGAGTAGTTTGCTTAATCCTCAGCGTTCTGCTAAATGATTTACCAAGGCTGCTTTTTAATAAACCTTCCTGAACCAGCTGTATTCTCCTGTTATCAACAATCCTGAAACTTGTAAATACAGTTGCCTATCATGGCCTGTATAATTTAAGTTAGAAATAAAATCCTAAAATAAAATTATGGTAGCATCTTTATTGGTTTGTCTCATAAAGTTTATGCCATATTTGCTTAAGGCAAGAGGACATCAGCATCAGTTTTTTAATGGCAACTGACTTTAAGTCATGTAACTCAGTAGATGAAAATAAAGTTCAGTGGGATTAGGTTGCTAGAATTTGGGACCTACTTTGTTCAACTATGCCTCTTGGGTCAGTGCATTTCATTCAAATGAAAGCAATGCCAATTCACTTATACTTCGTGCTCTGTGGCATCCTCAGTCAGCACTTTACTCATACCTACCTCACAACTTTCACTGACTTCGTCTTGAGGAAATGTTAGCTAGATGCTAAGTAAGGACTTCAGCATTTGGCTCTCAGTGATTACAAGTCCATCAACCTGTATGTAAAACCTGTTTGGGTTTAAAGAACTGTTTTGACACTGTATGTTGGTGAAGTGCAAGACAAAGAGCAGGAAGTTCTGCACAAGCTTCATTTTTAAGGGTAAGTTAAAAGTTACTACTTTTTAACCTGTAACATCACAGTAGAAACTTGGTAAGTTCTGTTCTAGATGGAGTGTTCATCTTTGGTTATCACATGCCATGAATTACTGAGATGTGGTTTTGTGAAAGCTGTAGACAACTTCTAAAATTGTTTTGATTCCTAAAGATTTCAAATTAAAATTATTTAATTAGTCAAACTGTTCTTTTTTTGATAAATTAAGGTTATTGCATGATTCTTAATTCATGACCTTCCCATGCAGTCATTCCTTCTTCACTTAATATTTCTTCTCACCTTTCTCTAATTTTTAGACGTGTCCAAAAAAAAAACCCAAATCCCTTAGAATATTTATTTGTCTTCCTTTTCTGATCCTTCAATGTGAATTTGTGTTTTCCTAATGCTAGCCAGCAGGTTTTGTCCTGAAAGAAGCGTGAACATGTTTCTGATACATTGGAGTTACCACCAAAGAGTTTTGTGATAGCAGAGAATAATGGTGAAAGAACAGGGAAAAGGAAACCTTGCAGGCTAAAGTTACTATAGGACACTGCATGTATGGTTCAACTGCAGGCACTGAGAGGTGTTTGCCCAAACTAGGTTTTACTTTTTCCTGAGGCTTCCAAAGGGCACTAATAATGCAACATGACAGTTAATGCAAATGATGATCAGACCTATTATACTGAAAAGGCTTACCTAATGAAAAATTAGTCAAGGATATAATTACACTGACTGTTAGCTGCATTCCAAATTATTATCTGTAACAATAAAACTACTAACAGCTAAGTTTTAAAAAGCCAGTCAACTAATTAGTTCAGGGGAACTATTCACAACACTGTCCTTGAGGTTATTATAATTAAAATCCTAATGTACATAGCCTATATTCCAAACTTAAATTCTAGTGTACCTCGCTCCACACAAATTGGCAAATGCCAGGACCTTGTAAGGAGTAGACCAGAGGCCCGCTTGTCCTAAAACTGATGAAAGAACTCATCGACAGTCAATCACAAGAGGCAGCTAAATCTGGGTAGGAAAAGAGAAAAAAGCACTACAAAAACACTACAGAGGAATGACCGATGAGTCTGAATCTAGAGATCAGGCACACAGTTCACACTAGCAAATTTCTGAGCTGCAACTCATCCCTAATGAGATCTCAACTTTGGTATTAACAATAGTGAAGTCTGTAGTGTCTCAGGGGATGAATCTCTTTATTACCTTGAGATTCAATCAGTACACACCACAGTGAAAAAAAAAGGCTATTCATCCCCTTTATCAACTTCAACTGTGGTGCAAACGCTCACAAACTCTTTTTACGTCTCTGTCATTGCTACCAACAAATGAAGACTTCTTCAGAATGCTGGATGTGTACAAAACCAGAACCTTCTTTTTCCCTTTCCCCTTGACTGCTTTCTAATACCTTTCTGTTGAGCTACCAGTTCTTCTATTGCAGTTCCTTTCTAGCTAAGAATGGTTTTGGCTGGGTGGTAGCTTGGCATGGCAGTTTCAGACTCCTCTCATAACTCTTTGTCGCCTCCAAATCCCATGGAACAAATGATATTTTGTGCACAGTTGTTTTTCTGGTGCAGGTGCTAATGCTTTGATGGGGGATACATAAGTAAATTTGGTAGAACTCCTTGCTATTGACTTGAAGGTAATGAATATGGACTGTAGTTTGGACTTGTGATGAAGTTTCTTCCCTTCTTCGCTCTCCACTCTGATCCATCTGAGAGCAGGAACTTAAGAAACCATAGATGTCATAACGCTTGCTGTTCGACGTGGGACAGTCATCTACAATTACACCTTTGTCTTAAGTGGCTGTTATTTACAGGCATTGCCTTTGTACTGTTTTTCTTTAGATGAGATCTTACCCCCTTTTTTGAGTGTCCCCTGCAGACAAGCCCTTAGGTGACTCTTGCTAATAACCTCATTTCCGTGACACCATAAAGGCTGCAAGAAGAACCTATGGATCAGTTTCCACTTGAACTTAAATCAGATAAGGTAAGTTATAATTTAAAACCCTCCTGAGGGAGAGATTAGTCTAGTAGTTGTCCCTGACCTTGCTTATTGAAAGAAAATGACCCATAAAAAAGCTGATAGAAGAAGCAGCATTTTAGTCACAGAATACTTATTATCACAGATGTATTTTTACTTCATGGTAAGAACAGAATCTATTACTTAATCTCCTGTTTCTAAAACAAAAAAAAAGGAATAGTCTTAACCCCCTTTATTAGTAAAGATCTATTATTATTTAGTAATAAAGAAGCCTAGAAAAGTTTAGGAAAGGTGTATAAAAATATAGTGGACTACATCCAGATGTAATACAGGGCTTAGGAACATGTGAGCCAATCCAATGTGATCCAATTAACTATGGCAGCTTGTCAGCTAAAGTTACTATAGGAGACTGCATGTATGGCTCAACTGCTCAGTTAATTACTCAGTTCCTATATCTCAGTTGATGAAGATCAGTAACTCAGGAATAAAAGTAACTTATTGATGCTCCTTGTAAACAAATGCACATCTCTTGGTAAACAAATGTACATGTGCAAAATAACACACGTTATGAAAAAAAAAAACCCCGCTTCATTCTTCCCAAGTTATCTGTTTTATGGGAATTTCATATATATTAACATTTAGGACTCGTAGTTAATGACCTCTAAGTATCAATTCAGTCACTGTGAATTAATACAAATACATTACTGTACAATCTGTGAATTGGTGAATATTGATGAAGCTGCAGATTCTTTAAATTATAAACAGTAAAGACCAGCTGGATGAATTTATCTGAGCATGTGCCTTTCCTATCTGGGACTGTTACCAGACATTCAACATGGGGCTGGGACAACCAGACTGAATTTGTTTGCTGTACCTTAAGGATGTGAGACAAGTATTTGTCTCATTCCTTTCTGCTGACCCGCAGA
Source organism: Dromococcyx pavoninus (assembly GCA_033558185.1). Lineage (NCBI taxonomy): Eukaryota > Metazoa > Chordata > Aves > Cuculiformes > Neomorphidae > Dromococcyx > Dromococcyx pavoninus. The sequence goes on along the minus strand of JAUMJL010000091.1, from coordinate 4,777,442 downwards.
ACAACGTGCTTTTTGAGGTATCCTCTAAGAGAGGCATTTGCTCTGCCTGCCAAAATCATAGGATCTTCAGACCAAAGGGTATCAGGGAAGAGAAACTCAAGCATGACCAGATACCAAAGTGATTTAGCACGATACTAACCACTATTTTCTAGGAATACTTTGGTTTATAGATGGAAATAGAACTGCTAATTGCATTGACAATCACTGATAATCAGGGTCACTGAAACTCAGTCGTGGATGCATCTGACCTGACAGCACCAATACAGGCAGAGAACTGGCTTAGTGGTAGCTTTCCCATAAAGCTGTTTTAGTGCTTCCAGACCAACCATCTGCCTCGAGCATTTTGTGCAGGTATGGTCTGGCACATTTCCTCTGCACCGGGCTGCTCTGGCTGCTGGCTAGAAATCACCCCTTCTCGTTACAAGTGTGCCGAGAGCAAAATCTCCACACTGTGAAGGATTTCAGTATTTCAAAAGCAGACACAATTTCAAACTGGAATGAGAATATTATTGACTTTTCTCTGAGCAGGCCTTTTCCACAGCTGACAGGCTTATTTTATAGTGGTATAATAGAGGCCACATCCCCTGAGTTTGCTTGTGGAGAAGGTCATCTGAGACTGCAACAACTCCACTAAACTGAACATCTATTTCCTCCACCCAAAATACCAAGTTGTTCTGAAAAGTCGAGTTATTCACTTGGAAAGAAGTTAGCTTGATTTAAAACACTTCGTTTTTGGTAAGTACAAGCTAGCTGTTTCCTATCATGTTTATTTCTCTAGATGCTCATACACAGATTGTTTCATATTTTGTTGTATCTTTCCAGGTAATAAACTTAAGATGACTCACCTACAATTTTCAGCCTTCTCCTTTTCCCTTTCTGCTCTCCTCAGTCCTCTGTGTGTCCTCAAAGTAGTTTAGATTGTTTCAATTATTTCTTAATCTTCTAAGGAGAATTTCAGCAAGCTCTGTCAGATGTTACATCAGCTAAATATTTGCTATCTGTTTTCTTCTAATCCTAGCAGGTGTTCCAGACCACTGAAATGTGTTAAGAATCCTCTCACAGCTACTCTTTTTTTTATGAAGGCTCAGAAACTGAACAATTTGTCCTTTTACATTACTTCATATATTTTTCATCATTCCTGCTTAAGACCAGAGCAATGCTTTCCATCTTTTATTCCAAATATTTTTATAAAAGCTTTTCTCACTGCCTTTTATATCCTTTGCTGGTTGCAGCCCATTTTATGCCTCGGATGTTCTGATGTTACCTGAAAATCATTTTAAGTTATATTCAGTGAGCATCCGTGTTTCCACTTTTAAACAATTAGGTTTTCTATTTTTGGGTCATTAGCAAGCTTTTGGTGTTCTTGATATTGAGCATTTACAATACTTCTTATGTCTCCTCAGCAGAGGGGTAACCTGCTATTGTTTCAGTATACAACACTGCTGTATTCTATTCCAAGAATGTCAAAAGGGTGTTTCAACATTGACTGAACTTTTCCAGTTTTATTCAATAAAAAAGAAATTGTAGCAAATCAATCGCATTTCAGAAGAATCTGGATTTTGACGGACTGCATATAAGACTTAAATAAGATTTCATCAGACTTTTTTCAGGCAACTGCTATTTCAATAGTAGTGTTCCAAAAATGGACAACATCCACAGGAAGAAGAGAAGAGAAAGAGGAAATAAGAACCATCTGAATATATCTAACATTGCAAGAACATCAGATAATGCTCCATTACAACAATGCTGTTGAAGACTTGCTGGCAGTAGAGATCTAGCAAAGAAAGCCCTTCTTGCCTTCTGCAGGATAAAAGTGCATGTGGAAGATCTGTATCAAGGAACAAGCATGTTGCCCTAAAGCTATTTAAATGGGGAATGCAGATCATTAGGACTGTGGTACCAGATGGCAGAACTGTAAAACCTTTTCTATATGCCCCAGTTATCTGTGATAATCTGTCAGGTCTAGTTTATAGGTGAACCATGTACCCTTTTTCTGGACAACTGGGGGGGGTTTGTTTCTAGTTAAGGCGGTGAATTTTCTTGGCTGAAGAAGGTTCAACTAAGTACAAACCAGCAGGGAGAACTGTCAAGACAGTTGAAAATGCTTTGTTGGAAAGAATAGAGCTTGGACCCAATAGATGTGTATCTGGTTTTTACACATTAATTATCTTTGGATATCTGTCCTGCTATTCTTTATTTCTTAACTTGAATAGAGTGTACCTAGAACTTGTTATGGTCTGTGTTAGATACCTATTCTGGAGGTTCACTCTACTGCTAAACGCAACTACAGTGATGAAGCAGTCACAGTATTTAACCCGCAATGAACTCTGTGTCTTAATTTGGCATGGCAGAGCGTTCACTCATTTGCTTTGCTCTGGGTATGTGGAGCCCCACAATACAGCTGTCCTCAGCCCCAAGAGATGTGCTGACTCCCCAGCTAGGTTGAAGACTTCCTTCCACAGACTACCTCTGTTCCCACTTCCATAGATACTCTGATTAATAATTTTGTTTTCAAAGACTATCAAATTTCATTGTTTTGCACACCTTTGTAAAAGCTTTTTAAAATTACAACCATTTTGCTAGTAGATATAGCACAAGACATACAGCTCCAAAGACAGCGCATGGTCAAAACCTGCAAAATTGTAATATTAATTAAGATCTTATTAATCTTAATATTAATTAATATCTTGTTTTATTTGAGAGAACTTCTAACTGTAGTAAAAGTCTTTCACAAATTAGTGCCTTCCTACTTCTTTGGCCAACTCCAGAAGTTTGTTTCAAACTGATTTCCCTGATTTTTTTCTTCTTTCCACTCTACTGCTTCCAATTCTCCATGATGGTTATAGCAGAAAAACATCATTAGCAGACCAGTAATCTTTGGAAGGCTGTCTTCATTCTCCGGCTAGGGCAGAGTTATGCTGTCATCAACAGTCCATCAGTCTTCTCAAATTTCACAGCAGACACTGAGTCACAGCATTCAACTCTTCTAGATGAATTATGTGATCCAGCTGGACCCAGTCTTTCTGGAAGAGCTGAGCCTACGGCTCATTCTAGTGTCTGGAGAGATGGATGCCATCAACTGATTCTGCTGACACTCTCAGTCCTGGAGGTGACAGAAGAAAATAGAATATATAGATGCACTTGTGCTGTGCACCTTGGCAGGATGGCGTGGTGTCAAGAGTTTGCAGCAGGGCACTCTGGGAAGCTATGGCAATGGAGAGCAGACCACCCTGTGCAGTCTCAGTTGGGTTATTTATCCTTACAGGCTGTATACATTCCATGAGCCAAAGGTTGAGTTCTTCTGATGTAATCGGAAGTATAGAGTGACCAACATAAGGAAGTTATAGCCGTGCGGAGAGTTTATAAGGCCAGACTGAGTATATTGGCTTTTATAGACAGCCCAGACTGTCAGGGGAGCACTGTATGACTGACACAATGCAAAGATTTTTTTTTTGTGTAGAGAATCAGTTTTTGATAAAAAATAAATACTTCCAAAATGCACACTGTACCTTTCAAAGAACATACTACACTGCCAGCATTAATTAAAATAAACCGTTCTTAACAACTGAAAACACTTATATGTCTGAGATGTGAGCAGTGAGCATTAATGATGTCCACCTCTGCTAATTCTTAGATGAGTTTATGTGTTGTGGCTTGTATCTCTGAAAACACAGAAATGGTAGAGACAAGATGTTCTCAGCTACCCTGATGTGGTGATCAGGACACAGTAAAGTACATCGATGTGGTACATAGCTTCTAGGCATTCCAGGACTCATGATAGGTATTGTGACTTCTGAGGGCATTTGTTTTTCATTCAGACACTCAGCTTTTCCTTGTGCTTTGCAAATGCACTTAAGGCAGACTGATATTCCACACAACTCATAGTCTGGTGTGTTTTAGCTCTGAATTTCCAACCAACTGTGTCTTAGCTACTGCTCAAAGCAGCTGAGAATATCAGACTCTCCTTATGGGCCAGATTGGACTCAGCTGAGATTCTTAGAACAGCTGGCATCTCAATTGAAATAATTCTTGCAGCTAATCAGAAAAAGCTTGAAAGAAGATACCAAAAATTAAAGACAGCTTGTCTGAGGTACCTCAGATTGTTTGGGGTTTTTTCCTTAAGCTGTATCCCAACCCTACTATGTGTTAAAATATTTAGCTAGTGCAGAATGTATAAAAGTTAGTGCACTGTAAGGGTCTAAGACACATATCAAGGCTGCATGCCAAAAGATTTTTTTTGATTGCCAGAGCAGAAGCATTTTGGAAGAAAATCTAAGTTGGGGGTTAACATGAGAGAAGCGTGGGCATAAAGAGTAAGGTGCTGAAGGAAAGGAAAAGGATATTTACATGAACTTTGAAAATAGTACACTGGTGGAAGCAGTCACTGTGCCTGAGTTTTGTCTTAGCTCAATAACTAGAGCTTATGCTGAAACTGGCCAGAGTCATTTGGTGCTGTGAGTAATGCTCAGTTTTGATTTAAGTAATACAGGTTGTTACTGCTCCTAATAAATTTCTGCTTTTGTAGATTGTTGACTTTACTTATAATTATGCTTGCTCATTTTCTAGGACAGTTCAGCTATGGCTGCTAATACTGTTTAGTGAAATGCTGTCAAATTATTTGTGTGCCTCTGTCAAAAACTGCCTTGTAGTGATGGTGGGATGCTCTCCTCAGGCTCCAAACAGTCTCCACTTTCCAGTGGCTGGGCACTTTCAGCTAATTTTAGTGCTACCCTGTTATCTCTGGGCTGTGACTGGAGGTTAGCAAAATGAAAGGAAGGGATCGGAACATGATTCAATTAAATACAATAGGTAGAATATGCCACATAATCATATTTCCAATACAAATATTGGCGTATTGGTCTCCACTGGCTATTGAAAATAAGCTGCAGAAAATATGAATAACGTGGGTTCAGTCTCTTCCTGACTAGAGTCCACCAGTTCTCCACAGATGTATATTGTTCATCATGGATAGAGCTCCACTGTGTAAGTGGTATCTAATGAAACCATAACAGTTCTATTAAGCATACAGATATTCAATTTCATGAGTGATATGTACTACTGTGTCAATGGATCACAGTATCACCTTTCCTTCCACATAATGCCTTGCAGAGCGGCACCATGACATATTAAATGGGCTGCTGCCTTCCACCTTTGTGGCAGCAACATGCTGGTTAAATGAAGTTACTTCTCAATTTATAAAGTGGACTGAAAACTTTTGGGAGTGTAAAGGTCTCAAGCATTATCAATATTTTTACAACTAATTGGAGTTTGACGTCTTTGATGCAATTGTGTTTATTTTCAAAATATTTTATTTACAAATACTCTGCTCTTAGTTCCAAGTTATTCAAATAGCACTTTATCCCAAAACTTTATTTCTAGACTTTCCCAGGGTGATATCTCATCAGTTTGTTCCTCTGCTGCATTCTCTAACACTGTTGCTCCTCTTCGTCTTGAACTCCACGAATTCTCCAGGCTCTGCTAAAACAGTATGCAGAAGTGATTCTCCTTCATAATTCCAGTTACTCACCACACTTCTTTAGGCAACGATGCATCTGGGATTTTTGGTTTTAAGATAATTTTTTTCCTTAGATTTATCCGAGATGATGGCTGACTCTTATATTTCTCATTTTTCTTGAGGCTGGTTGTGGTCTGTACTGTGTCCTGGGGTGGGGGGAGAAGGAAAAATGTACTGTAAAATGCAAGATATTAATTTTTTCCTCTAGTGGTTTCTTAGATGTGGTTAAACTGATGCAAGCAAGCAATTTTCTTCCCTTCCATCCACTCCTACACCCTTTCCTCTTCCCTTCCTTACTAACACTAAACTTCTTCCTCAGCAGTGTGTAAGCTGAGTTCACTTCTCAGCAGCTGTGAGCAGCTTCAGGCACTCAGTGAGAGCACTGCGTAGCCTTCCAATTAGCCTGCATGCGTACTAGCTAATCAAGCTGTGGTAGAGATGGTATTTTAAATATTGTCAGCAAATGCTAAGCAGTACTTCTTGACTGAGAGACAGAAAGTTAAAATATTTCCCAGCTCTACAAGCTGTTGTAAAACCAAATTCTGACTTGCTGCTGCTGGAAGTCTTACCAATGTGAATGAAGGTTGAAATATATGAGCCTAACAAACAGTACTAAGCCTTGCAAGGAAGCTTGTGTATCTTTAAATAAGTAAAAGTAGCCTAAAACATTTTCTGAAGACCTATTTATAACCTAAAGTCCTATCTGTATTAACATTCATTAGGAGCTGAAGCCATATTCCCATGGACTCTGTGCAGCATGTTAGGGAAGCTTAGCCTGTGCAGGCAGCTAGGCTATAGTGAACTGCTGGCCATCAAAAAGGTTTAAGTTGCTTTAAATAGACTTGTAGGAATCTGAAATACTTTAATCACCTAGCTTGCAGCAAAGCATTTGCAGTGTCTGGATTTATTTATATTCTCTGTACATCCTCTGAAGCAAGAGATAATGACTGATAACATTTCCTTCTACCTCACTAACTTCCCATAATTATTGTACAAAAGTCCCCAGACGTAAAGCATGGTGACAAGGCTGCCTGTGCAGAGCAGAAGATCTATTTACTCAAGTAAACAGGCAGTGAAGGGTCAGGATTGGATACATATTTTATAAATGAGCAATATGTGGAAAACAATTATTGTTGTGAAAGAGCAGGTGGTTCATTAAATGTTGAAGTCAAGGAATTTGAAATTATCCACTAGCTACAGCACAGTAGGTTTGTCCTGGCCTTGGACAAATGTAATGGCAAGGTGGAAATCTCCTTGTTGTGAGAAAGGAGGCAATGTATATGATAGACCTTACATAATAACCACATATTTAGTATCCACTCCTTAAATCTTGTTTTGGATATTTCATTGCCCTTTTTTACATCCCAACTCAGTTGCTTTCATTATTGCCATGATTTGAACTTGAACTGCATGTTTGCCTGATACAGGAATTGTTTGGGTGGACCTCTGAACAACCCAGGTTCAGGTCCTGATGTCCAAACTCCTCAGCTACACACACACTGTCCCACATTTCCTGCTCCCCAGCATTGACCACTGGATTTTGCAACAGGCAGACACAAGCGAATAGCTCTTTGTCAGGGCAGCAGTAGGCCTTAAAGGCCCCAATCTGCCCAGTTTAGGTTTTACCCTACCCTACTCACAACCCATGTCAGCCCCCTGGGACCACCAGCCCCCGCCCCAGTGATGCCACAGCAGGGTCAGTCTCCAGTTCTCCATAGCCTGATCCTGACCTGCCATGTAGTATAGAAAAACAATTTGTCCTTCAGGACTGGGTTGTCTTAACTTGCATATCTGCATAAAATGTATTAATGGCTCATTTTAAAATTCACTCTCAGTTCATCCACGTGCTGACACCCCAGAGCAGCTGGTTCCTCCATGTACTTTTCACTTCAGTGCTCTTTAATTTATGCTGAGTTTTTCCTTAATTTATGCTATCCACAAAATTTGAGCTTTTAATGCCCAAGGGGCGTCATGGAGTGAGAAAATGGGCACTCACAGTGAAGAAACAGCTGGAATTATTGACTGTCTTGACCTTTGGCAGGTCATCTGGGAAGCCAAACCATGCCTGCTAGATAGCTGTCAAGTTGTCAGAAGAAAATAGGATTTGCTGCACAGAAAATTTCTAATGAGATTTTTCTGCTTCTCTGAAGTCATAAATCTAGGACCTGTGAATGCAGCTCTCCTACTAGGCAGGCTGGAGCCTCTTACAGAGGTGAATCTGCATTCCCAAAGTCTGAGTCTTGGTCTTGAATACCTCAAAATCTTGTGGGCTGAAGTACAGCAATGATATTTCAGTTTGGAGTATGTATTTTGTTGGTATTCAACTCTAAATTTAAAAATTGCATAGTCAGAAAACACCTTCCACTCAAATAGTCATATTCCTGTAATCACAAGGACATAGAGGAAAAATGTCACCTGTTTTGGCTGAATTTTCTCAACTTATTTTCAGTGATGCTTTGACACAAACAATGGCAGAGTTTTTAATATACATACATATATAAACTGGCATGCTAGCACTTCTTTTAAAATATTATATTTAAGGTACATTTTTAAAAAATTTGTGTAAATCTAGCATAATTTCATACACAGACACAGCTAGAAAAGGCACTAAGGTGAAGAACAAGCAGCTTAAACACAGGATTGTATCACTGATGCTGTTTGTGCACCAGCTACAGCTTTTCTTCTTCCTGCCTTTCTGCAAGGAACAACAAGAGTTTCAGCAACGTCAGGAGTTACTCAGACCTAGCAGGAAAGTAATGTTTTCACAAGAGACAGTGAAAAGAGGACTGGATTTAACTGACATACACTTAAAGATGTGTATCGTATTTCTGGTCAATGCAGAGGTGGAGATGAAATTATTGTGTGGATTTCCTAGGTCCTTTCGCTCTTCCCAAGATGGCCTGGATACTTTGCACAGCTAAGCTGGTACTCCAGGTGACTGCCTCGCTTGGCACTGTGTCACTCCCTCCTCTATGGCAAGTCACACTAAACCTTGTTGACATAAATGTAAAAGCTCACGATCTCTCTCCATGGGGACTTGCTGCCTCGTTTTGAATGAGCATGAGTATTGTATCATGGTAATTGGGTGTAATAGAAGTGAGCAATATTCAAGTTAAAAAAAATTTCCTTTTAATTTGCCTCTGTGGCTGAAAGTCATGAATTGCAAGATATTTATATTACAGCTTCAAATTTTATGACTTGATTTTAGAAGATCCCTTCTCCAAAAACTGAAATCTTTTTGGACAAATATTTTTGTGACATTTTATCACTTATTTTTATTAGTTGAGATTTTTATTTTTCCTAGTATTTGTCACAGTGCTCCAGAGTTGTGTTATGTTAACAGAATTTTAAAAATACAGCAGTTAAGTATTTTTCATACAGCGATAAAAACTAATCTAGTGTTAGAAAGGATGCATATGGCCAACATTCAGCTGCTGTTTGCATAGTGTGCATTAATTGGCCCTGAAGAGATAAAATTTTGTATACCCTTGCCACAACCGGCAGGCTTGAAAAAAGGATTCTTAGATTTCCTGTATTATTAACAATTGGCCAAGATTTTTGGAATACACAGTGCCTGTGTGTGAAATACAACAAGTGCTTTTCATGTTTATCACTAATCATAGAATCATATAATAGTTTGGATTGGAAGGAACCCTTAAAGGTCATCTAAACCCATCTCCCTGCAATAAGCAGGGGGATGATCAAGTAGATCAGGTTGCTCAGAGCTCTGTCCAACCTGGCCTTGAAAGTTTCTAGGGATGTGGCATCTACCACCTCTTTGGGAAACATCCTTCACTGTTTCACCACCCTCATTGAAAAAAATTTCTTCCTTGTATGTAGTCTAAATCTACCCTCTTTTAGTTTAAAACTATTGCTCTATCACGACAGGACCTGCTATAAGCATTGTCCCCATTGTTCTTGTAGGCCCCCGTTAAGTACTGAATGGCTGCAATTAGGTTTCCCTGGACCCTTTTCTTCTCCCAGGCTGATCTATCCCAACTTTCTCAGCCTTTCTCATAGGAGAAATATTCTGTCCCTCTCATCATTTTTGTGGTGCTCCTCTAGACCCACTCCAACAGGTCCCATTTGAAAGACGGACATTTGTAGTGTCTGTGATTAAAATGCCTCACTGTTGTCTTGTATATTATGTTCTGTTTCTCAAAATGGCAGAGGTTCACAGAATTAATAAATAGAAAGCAATCTAACAGCAAACATCCTTTGTCCTGATGCAAACACAGACCAATAAACCTACCATGGAAAGAAGCAGCCATCCATATTTCTCACAGTCCTTGCATAAAGTTCAGATAGCTGGGTCTTTCAATGACAAATGAAGCTAGAACCAGCAGCAGTCACTTGCCTGAACCATCTGTTCTGTTCTTCTTTCAGTGGAAAATTGAAATGCCACTATAAAAATCTTGGTTAACATATTTATTGAGCTTAGGTATATGGAAGCATCCAAGGTACGTGCAACTTTTGTATTAGTGTGTCTTCATTGAACTGAGAGTTCTTCATCTGGAAACTGTCCTGATTCTTGGTTTTCCGTGTGTGTGTGTGTGCATGCGTGTGTGTGTGTGTGCAATTTGTTATACACGCAGATGATTGAGCATTTGCCAACGTTTCTCAGAACTGAGATTATTAATTTGGGACCATGAAGGAGAAAGAGGTAAATCATGGTTTAAAAATTCCACAGCATAAGTTATACTGCTTAAAACAGTCCTCTTACTGTTTGTTCTTTTAATGTAATACTGATAGAAATTCTCAAATGTTATCTGTAGTAGAGAGCAGTATCACTATACATAGCAGCTTTTAATATGCTACTTGTTTATTCAAATTTATTAAAAAGCACTGAAAATTTCAATTGCATATGCATTTAGGAGCCAGATCAGAATTCAGTCTGGTTGTTCTGATTTAGTACATTGAATTACTAATGGGATGAAACTCAGTGAATCTGGGCTTTCTTCCGCATTGTGCTGCTTGTTTGTCTTATTTTTTTTTAACTCTGTGCCTCGGTTTCCCCGTCTCTAAAAAGAGGAACATTTCACATGTCCTTATTTGTGAAGTGTTTTAAGACATCAGCTAAATTTAGAAAGTTTTATTTATCATCTCTTTTTCAATGCCTGCTGCTCATGGACATTTTGGAAATGGATTCATTGGGTGCAGATGCACCGGTGCATTTGTAAGATTATTTCGGTTCAAGAAATAACTAAAATGCCTCAAAATATTTCTGAAGATGTTGAAAGAAATAATAATAAAAGATTTAACAAAGGGCTCAAGGACTCAAGTCTCAAGGGTGTACTGACTGAACAAAACTTGAGAAATTAAATAAAGACAGATGATAAAGTTAACCACTTCTGTGCCTCAGTTTCTCTGTCTGCAGAACGGGATTAAGGAAATTAACAGCAGTGAGAACTCAATTCAACATAGCTAGACAGTGAGTGGAACATGTAAATTGCTAATCATTGTTTTGTTTTTTTTCAAAGGCACAATAATGTAGAACTAAGGAACCAAGACTTCCTTAAAAAAAAAAGATGGTTTCAAATGCATGTTTACAAAAAGATTATTAGCTTCTCTATGTGATTCATTCCCTTTGATATCCACAACAGAAATTAGGTGGACTTTCTGGAAATAGGATCAGATTATTTTTCTGATACATCTAAATCTAATGATGTCATGTTTTGAATTTGTATGGGTAACAGTTGGCAGTACTCAGACAGATTTATGGACCCTGACAACACCCAGATGTACACCAGGAGCAGCAGACAGCAAAGACTGTAAGCGAATATATAATAAATGTCAGAGGATATGGCTCATGAAAGCAGTAGAAGAAATTTGGATAAAAATCCAGTGACCTTCCTGCTAGTGTTTCCTGTTGGGAAGAGGCAGACATCTGTCCTGCCCCTCCTGTCATCTTGCTGGTTGTCTCACAATCACACATGTGGAGTTGTGGAAATGGAAGAGTCAGAGAAATTGAACCCAATCATCTATTTAGGAGTGAACTTACGGGGAATGTACTTTTTTTTACAGCTGGTTTCATATAGCAATAATGAGCAGCCATGTGGCATTGCAACATACTCCTTATTTACAGCATGAAACAGCTTTATTCCTGCAAGGGCAGAGCCAAATGTTTTACAAGGAAACAGTCTGCACATTTCAAATGAGCTGTTTCTATAATCATAGCACTTGGTAGTAAGAACCAAATAGCATAATTATAGGTAAGGAAGTGGTGGTGTTGGGAGGAGATAGTGGAAGTGTTTCTAAGCAAATAAGCAGACCTGTGAGGTTAAATCCTGCTGCTGCTAAAGTACCCCAATATCCTCAGAAGACTCTGAAAAAAATCTTCCAAAATTAAGAACATATAATGAGCATATCCTGAACAAAAGCATGTAGCATAAAATGGAATTCAAGTGTGCCTGGCCCGTAATTAGCTTAGGAGATATGGACAGGAGTCCTCTCATCTGAGCTCAAGGCTGACAGATGGTTGCAGCCATTGAAGTAGCCCTGAGTAGATTAGTTCTGAAAATGAAATAAAAATCAGTAAGAAGTAGGGAGAAACAGGGTTTTTCTTCTTTGCTGAAACAGGGTTTTTCTTCTTTGCTGAAGCAGCTGTGGTTTAAATTAATAAGATAGCTATACTGGGCTGTATTTTTCTTTTCTCACTGCAGAAATCTGAGGAAGGCTCAAGGTGCCCAGGTGCTATTTTGTATCCAATAAGAAATAGTTTAACAATCACTCATTCCTGCACAATATATAGAAAATAATTGTTTATTTGATAATATATATTTATATGGAGAGCATGAAATTAGAAGCTGTTAGTATTTGGACGTGTCTCAAAATATGCTATGTAGATAGACCATGTAATATATTGCACAAAATTCTGCACCAGTTGTATTAAAACCCACTGTACTCCTCTCTAAAATGATTTTTCTTTGTCACTATCTCCTGTCTCTTAAGTAAGGACTCAATATGAATATGTTTGTGATATGCAGAAGGGGTTTTTCACTGGTGTGAAGCAATTATGTACAATCCACATTGCACCCGGCGTTTAGCCAGCCAGGGTTGTAGGCAAGTGCCATATGTCAATTCTCAAGTACATGATACATCATTGCTTGAGACCCAAGTGTATTTTACCACACACATTGCCCATCAGTTTCTTGTTTTTGTCTGTGGATTTTGCATGTTTCTCATCACAAGCTCTCTGCCGTCTGTTCTCTTTGGAAATCACTTCGCTGATTGTGGATATGATCAGCACAACGAAGAGGGGAAATGAGGCTATATTCTCATTTCATGTAAAATGGAAGGTTATATTTGTGAGACCGATCTGTCATTATGATGCCCAGAGGAACTCTGCAAAACTGAGGAACAATACGGTTCTTTCATTAGCAGATTAAAAAGAACAACCCTCAAAGCAGTTACTCAAAAGGGTAAATTTTTTTCTCTGGACTCTGCTAATGTATGGTATCTTCTATAAACTATAAACAGATAACTTCTATTTTATCCACCTATATAGTCCTCTTGCACCATTTGTCTTTAAGAAACCTTTTTGATTTATTTGTATGTTTATTGCATTATGAATAACTAAGTGATTTTTTTACTTCTCAGTCACCAAATATACCCTTGAAAGTTGACCAAACAAACACACCAAAACGGAGTAAAAATTCTCATGCCATACAACCCCGAAGAAAAGCGATCATTATAGTCCCTTTATTGTGTTCTCTTTTCTGAGACAATCAATGGAATCTCAGGCAGAACTCTTCCCTGGATATGCTTTTTTTTTTAGCATTTGGGTATCTTAATTCACAAAGAACTCTCCTTGTTAGGTGATTTTTAAAGATCTGGTGAGTGCAGGGAGATACCTGTGTTTGAGATTGTTAGTGATGCTACAGATTATGCCAATTTGCATGGTACAAGTTACTGATTGGATGAAAGAATTGTTAATGGAATCTTACTTTGCATCTTTGAACCAATTAAAATATTGACTTTAAAATGTTTTTTTTTACTAAAACTATCCTGTATGCTTTTAAAATCAGGTTCAACAAAAATGCAGATATTCACGATGAAAGAGTATTACAAATAAAAATGCAGTTTCAAAGCAGTTAAATATGGCCAGGTTACTGGATCAGTTTTACTTTGATCCCGAAATCCCATATAATCCTAGCAAAACTCAGTTTTAGTAAGATGATAATTGAATAGATCTCTGCTCCTCTCTTTTTTTAAGCCACTGTGTTATACTTCAGAATAGGCACAATATATATGCTGAAGCTTTAAAACTGGGAATTCAGACAACGGCCTCCCACTCCTGGTTTTGTCAGAGGCTAAATATGCACGCTTTCAGATACACTTTAGAACAGCACTTTTCCTTATCAGGCTGTCCTGAGTTGTAGATTGAGGATGATGAAATTCCTTTACTTCAGTATTGCAGAGATAAATTCATTAGCATCCATTGCACTTGGACTGAAGGTGCTATAGAAATGCAGACTTTGTCAGAATCACGCTAAGGGCTGGATGGTATTATACTTGGTACTGTACATGATGGTGTTTGTGATCTTAGGTAGGCTATGGTACAAGACCTATCCTCTCAGCTGGGCTTGACTGTTCTTCCTCCTCATCCTTTCCCTTTGAGAGGGCTCTGTTGTGCATCTGAGACTTCAGTCCCCATCTGTACCTGCACTTGCAGGAGGACATGTGGCATCATGAACTCCATTCCTGCAGTCATGCCTAAACTGCTTCATTGAATGTGCCTTTCATTCTCTGCTAAAATACTGATTATCATCAGCTCCTCTTTTGGCATTAATACATGGTACCACTACTGGTGGAGGGAAGTAGCAAATATAAGAGACAATATCAGCCAAAGACTACAGTTCTTTTTCTTTGCTACTTGACTGCACAGGAACTAGACTCAGTTGTTTTAATCAGCAATAGTATCTTTTCTTGCAGTTGGAAGGTCAATGTTGATGATATGTTGGGTTCTTATCCCTATCTGAATTTTAAATACATAAGTTGACATGTCAAAATATAAGTATAAGCAAGATACAAGATCTCTATTATTAGATTTTTAAGCCTGTCTCCCAAGATTGAGTTCAGTGCAGGACAAAAGATATCTGAATTTAAATATATTACTGTTTTACGTGTCATCAATATAAATGTTAGAGGTTTTCTTTCCAGAACACAGGACTGCGCATCAGTATAAGTCATTGGCTGTAAACCCCTTTATGCAGTGTCATTTGCTGCTGGATTTGCATACATTTTTCTAATGACTCCACCTGTCAGCTGTCATGTTTTCTGCAGTATTTTAATATTTCAATCTTCAGAGTTAAGGCGGCTTATGAGATCTTGGATTGGTTATCGACATTCGGTGTGCAGTTTCGTTATTCCAGGATGAATAACAAACCTGTTATTCTAACGGCTTCTTTGCAAGTGACTAACAATGTCTTATCGGGGGCATTTTATGTAGCTATACAGTATATTTAAAATAATACGATGTGGAGTGTGCAGTGGACAAGATACCAGCATTTGTTTTATTTGTGTTCTAGGACACAAGGGTATTAAGGAGAAATGAAATGGCAGCTGCAGCTGTTGTAGACATTCGCCAAAGGGATAGCACTAATAGGATATGTATCTTCATCCGCAGCTCAGTTAATTTTGAAAGCAAAGGATGAAAAATGAAACTAACCACACACAACAAAATCTTGGATAATAGGGGTGGGGAGAATGTAGCCACCCTCACTAATCTGTGACATCATTGTGATAAAAAAAGGAAATATTTCAACTAGAAATTGTAAAAGAGAAGATTTTGTGAGGCAGCTGAAGTATTATCCTGTCTGAAGAAAAGAACACTTTGGGGAACAGTATGTCTAATGGACAATGTTTAAAATCTGAAAGTACTGTATATCTACCGTGCTGGAAAAGCATTGCTCAAAAGGCAATAACTTTAAATCTCTTTTTAGGCCTGACATTACAGTCTTCATTTTCTATGTTTATGCTGCGGAAGAAATATGGTGATGGAAATACAAAGCCACAAAATCTACAAGATAAAATTTAGCTTTTAGTCAGACCCTAACTTCATTCCAACTAGATTTATATTCTGCATTTCTTCTAAAATGGCTTAATTTTTTAATGGAGCCAAATATAGCTTTTCTTTTTGTCTTTGAGAAGCTTTCAGTCTGTCTTCTGCATCTCAGGGTTTATTTCTCTCTGGAAATTTGCCAGGTGCAATACTGTGGAGAAGAATGCCTCAGACCTTTATTTAATGTTTACTTGGCTCTTCCACCTAAAAAGTACAATTAATAGTAAAATGTACTCATGTGCAACGATTTCTCCCCTGCACCCTGACAGACTTTAATGTCTTAAAGCTGCATCTTTGCCGGCAATCCCAAATAAAAATATGCCTCAGAGGGGCCGATTCACAAGCAGTGAAGACAGCATGGGTGTTAGGTAGGCGAAACTCTAATTTACCACTTGGTAAGATAATATTACACATAACAGGTCTAGAAAAATATTCTGTTCTTTGAGTTCTTTTTCTAAACACTCTAATACCTAGACAGCAATCGTGTCTTCTAAAGCTTCTTGCTAAAGGATTCCTTTTTATCTCATTGGTCTGTCTCTGTAAATCTGTGGAAATGCCATGTTCTGCAATACTTGGGCCTTCACATAGAGTTGTCAAAGTAGACTTGGGCAGAGTCTAAGCAGCAAATGTGTTTCCAGAATCAAATGCTAGTTAACTTTTAAAGCATCATTCTGCCAGTTGCTCAGTCATTATGGAGTTGTACAGTTGTTTCCAACCTTGTTCTAGGATTTTTGAGGAGCTCGTGTGGAAGTAACGAAAGTGTGTCTGAACTCTGTCCAACTCTAGGTAAGTTTAAGCAGGAAACATTCACTCTTGTTATGGGAAAATACTGTGTTACAATATGGATATGCTATGTTAAGTGTACGAAGACAATAGACAAGCACTTTATAGGAATGTCCTTTAATAGTGTAAGTATCCTGTCACTTTTGAGCATGTCAGAGCAAGTGTAAAGAGTACTTTTGAAAAGAGGTGGATGTCTTGGTGGCAGGCCTCTCAAAATCTGCCGATGTTTTCTTATTGCTTTTCCTTTTTTTACATTCTTCAGTTTATAAGGTATGTTTACAAAATTAAATGACAAAGGGCAAAATTAAATGTCAAAGGCGCTAGCTATGCTCTTTCTGCTACTCTTTATGAACATTTTTTTCCAGTTTCTACCATTCCAGGATTTTCTTCTCAGTTTATGTCATTAAGTATATCTATCACTAGCCCTTTCTCTAGTGTTGCATCTGAGCAGGTACATGTGTAGATCTACATGCCTTCACAATTCTATTGTGTTAACAATTCAAGAAGATGCCTCGCTCCCTGTGTTGAGGATGGTGAGTAAATAGACATTCATCATTTATATTAAAATAAGAGATTGGGTCAAACTACAAAAGTCAAATTTGGGGTTTCAAACACCCATTAACTGCTAAGATTCTGAAACTTGTCTTTTTCCGTGTCCTGGTTTCAGCTAAAATAGAGTTGGTTTTCTTCCCTGTAGCTGCTGTGTTTTGGATTTAGTATGAGAATAATGTTAACAACACATATTATTTTCGTTGTTGCCAGGTAATGTTTATGCTCCACTGCGATACAGTTAATTTTCTTCCCAGCAGTTGTTGTTTTTTAGATATAGTATGAGATACTACATTGATTTTTTTAGTTGTTCCTAACAAATTCAGGACTTTTCCAATTTCCCGTGTTTTGCAAGTGTACAGGTGCACAAGAATTTGGGAGGAGCATAGCCAGACAGCTCACCCAAGCTGGCGAAAGAGATGTTCTGTACCATATAATGTCATGCACAGTATGTAAACGGGAAGTTGATTGGGAGCCAGAGCTCATTGATCCGCTATTACTGCTCAGGAGGGGCAGCGCAGTTGGTCATTGGATCATTGGGTGGTGAGAAATTGCATTGAATTGTGCATTACTTCTTTTGTATATTCTTCATTGCTATGAAGATGATGATGATATCTTCTTTTGTTGTCCTATTAAACTGCCTTTATCTCAACCCACAAGTTTTACTTTACTTCCTGGTTCTCCTCCCCATAGTACCAGGGTGGGAGTTGGGGAGGGGGTAAGCAACTGTGTGATACTTAGCTGCTGGCTGAGTCTAAGCCACAATAATCCACTGTAAACACTGAGGCTGTTTTGTAAAGTTTGAGTCTGTTTCACAGTCTACTTTTTCTGGTTTTGCTGGTCCAGAGTACCATTAAAATTTGGGAAGCTGCTGATTTAAGTTTATTTTGTGTTAATTTTGGCTCAAACTAGAAGGAAAATATAAGTCCATCTAAACCAATTATAACTGATAAAATCTTGATTGGGCATAATGGAACACAACAAACTAGGTTATGTTCATCTGTAGAGCACCTGAAAGTGATAAGAAGTCTTTGTTCTATGCAATATGTAATCTTGGTAGGACACAACAATAAAGAAATCCTCTTTATAACGTTTAAAGGTATTGAAAGCATTAACTTTTTACATCTTTTAGGAGAAATAGAGCAAAAATACAAGAAGCTTTCATTTTTCAAGATAGCAACCATCAACCATTCGTTTGCTATGGTGAAGAAAAAATGTTTACTCGTGCTTACTAGATTAAACTACTGCATTTGGGATGTTTTAATTTCCATTTTCTGAAACATCAAGAGTGGATTTCATTGATTCAGTGGCCCTTTGGGTCAGTTTTCTTTTTATGTCTAGCCCCTGTGGAAATGATGCAGAAGCTGTTGCTAAGAGCTTGTGGAAACAAATGTGATGATGGATTCTTTACAACCCATCTAGGAAGATCATATTTTCTTTGGTTCCCTTCCAATTTGGGGAATTTATCACATTTGCTAATAGAAAAATTTTCCATGGCTATAAACATTTTTAACTTTTTTTTTCTCTATGTTGTTATTGCTTTCCCCATCACTATAATTAGTTATACTCTTTATAATATAATTAGTGAAACTAAGTTGATATCAAATCCACGCATATTACCAACCTTTCTGAAGGAAAAAAAAAGAGCTACCCCTTAAAAATGATCTCTGAAGACACGAGGCAATATTCTAATAGATCAGCGGCTACAGCTGCATAATGTAACTTGCCCAACAGAGAGAAGAGGCGTTTGTTTCTCATTTCACTGAGGCATTCTCAGTGCTGTTCTGCACCATGGCAACGGTTGCCTCAGTCCCTGCAGTGGAGGCAGTGAAGGATGCGGTTGTTTAAGTGTCACAAATTCTCTCTACATCAGAGTGTTAGGTTGAGTTTTCAAGCCCATTGCTCAGAGGCTGCAGCAGCTCAGTGTCAGCACAGGCTCCTGCAGCAGTACTTAGGATTGCATGGACAGAGCCTCTCCGTGAACACACTTTCCAATGTAACCATTTGCCTTTCCACAGCTAAATCAAAGCTCTTTGCAAGGCAAGATGGAAACCTGAGAGAAACAACAAAGTAAAGAGAGCGAAAACTATGAGCAATCCAGCAATACTTTTCTTGGACTCTGTGGTAAATTGCCTTGAGTTTAATGGAGCCAGGTCTGGTTCTGGGTGGTAAGGAAATTATACCCAGACATCTCAATGTAAAACTCATTGTACATATGTTACTAAATTGGGTGCAACATTTCTCATAGTGGTGTGATCCCGTTTCTGAAGCCTGCCTGTAACATGGACCATCACATTCCGTTTCAAAAAGAGGAGTGTTTCAAGACCAATCACAGATATAGCACACTGCATGGTTCAAGTTATTTTTTTATTAATTCATTGTAGTGAGATAATGGAAGATCATATAAAACCTAGCAACTTTAAGCACCTCAAGGGCTTTTGCCTGTCCTGGTGGTGCTTCACAGGTAATTGATAGCGACGCACCATGGTCTTTTAACAGGGAACTGCTCGTTCAGGTTACAAAGCATTTTCCGGAGTGGTATTCTTTTGATAAAACTTGCTAGAATTAATTTTTTCTCCTTTAGGAGAATGAAGAAACTCTATTGCTACACCTGCTGTGCTTCCCACCCAATGCCACACTGCCTGTACTGTGGAGACAGGGAACTCTATCAAGCAATATACACTGCAAGACTAGAGCCAGAGCAACCATCTGGCTAATTAAAGTGTAGTGCTGGTAGAGGTAAAGGTGAATTCTGCAAAACACTCATATGACTGCAGGGTATACGAAGAAAATGAATGGGGCTGAGAGTAATTTGGACCTAAATATGATCAGTCCTCTGCTTTCCCCCACTAATTGATGAATAATTTGAGTGAAAGTTTTAAAAAATGAGGGTTTTTTTGTCATTAGCCAGTGGCTTTAGAAAGTAACATTTGTGGTTAAAGTGTTCGGGAACTACCGTGGTCAAAATTCTTGTGTTCTGCTGCTAGCATAGCCATTGGCTTCACATGTGATGGCGAACAACACACACTGAATACTTCAGGATGTTCATAATAATTACCGTCCTGTGAATCAAGTCAGAATGTGGTATAGCTTCTGAGAAACCGTTAAGGACAGCCTTTACTAAAACAAGGACTGGTTCTTTACTCAAACAACATGACTGATTAAGTAATGTATATGAACTTTCTGTTTTAAAATAGCTTTCATGTTATGTTTTGTTTAATATTCTGTCTGTAAAGGAAAATGAAACGGGAAAATATTTTGATACGCTGCAATTGAGCAGATCTTTTCCTTCTAATATATTCAATGATAGCATGATAATTTCTATTTATAACTTCCATAGCTAGGATTTGTCTTGGAGATCATGGCAAGGAGAAACAGGAGTAGATAAGCACATTAGCTCCCAGATAAATCTAGTGCTTTTTTTTTGGTGAAATCTTTTTCAAATAACAGTAACCTAGCGATTTAGAAAATTATTGCCTTACCAAGTAATGCAGTGTGATGAGAATGGATACCTAGAACAAAAGTACTGATGCTGCGGGTCAGTTGTCCACATGATACGTCTTCCAGGAGATTTCACTCCAGTCTATTTCTAGATTGATCTTGAGAAGTGAGTTCACGTTAGTTGTTCATCTAAAAATCTTCCAGTTTTATTTGCAAAGAATCCAGGTTGTGAGTGCTCAGACAGTTTTCTAGTGTGACCCAAAGCATGGTAAAGTGAATATCACTAGGAGTTCACTTCCACAGTGCTCTCTTGATCTGAACTTAATCATTAGTTTAGATACATATTTCAGTTGATGCTGAATTAGCAGTAAGGATTAATGGCACATATTCATCAGAACTGCACCTTCTCTGCTGAGTGCAGGCAAAGTATCTGCAGAAACAGCCTCTGTACTTTAAACCTCCCCTAAGGCCTATGAAGTAGAGGAAATCTGCATTTATCTGTGATCTCAATTAATTCAAACAGCAGTTATTTGGAACAAATCATAATCACTCCTTCCTGTAATGAACGCAAATATTCAGATTGCCAGATGGATTTCGATGAGCAACATCCTAATTTTGGCTTACAAAAATAATAATAAAACCTTAAACTGAAATATTTCTGCCTCTCATCTGCAGTTAGAGTTAAAAATGTACAACATGTGGAAACATCTTGAGGAATGAGACCTAAGATGACCATATAGTATTTAGGGCATGGATTCCATGACATGGAGCTCAACAGCGTGGTAGAAACTTGTGATATCTATATAGAAGATGTATGCTATAGAATTATCAATCATGTCCATGTATGTTCTGTTTTTATACAGTTTCCTCAAAAAAGCTTTAACTTCAGTAGTCTTAATCAAAAGTACCTGACCACTGATTAATATCTAGTATTTATACTCAAAACTCATTTCTCAGTGATGAATAACCAAGAGTATGAAATACAACCCTTTCCTAGTAAGCAGAGCTACAGTTGCAATAAGAAACCATCAGCTAGAAATCTGCATGAAATCCAATATTCTTGGTGACTTTGCACCTTCTACTTTATCTGTCTGATTTGACAGAGAATGTATTTTCATTACAAAAATGCCAATTCTGAGCTGTGTCTGCTTTGGAGGGAGACCAGCTGGTTTTGCTGGAAATTAGTTTCTATGAGAATTATCACACTCTGAGACACATCAAGCACAAGGAACAACTATGGGACACCTTTTCTGGTCGAGTTCTCATGTCAGAAGATGAGAGGTGTGGAAAACCAGTACAAACAACAGGATGTTGAATACCAGTATGTGTTGTGCTGCACAGGAGCAAATGGGGACTTCAGAAAATCACGGCTTTTTTTTTTCTCTAGTTTGGTAAAAATATTTCTTCAAGATCAAACTTCCAGATGAATCCAGACAAGAAGAACAGGACAATGAATAGAGTAATAGGCAGTGAGACAGACTGAAAATGAAAAGAGTTGGGGTTTTTTTTGCAAATTAAGAATCTGTGTCATGAATCGAAGGCAGTAAGTACTTCTTCAAGGTGCTTTTCCATAAGTAGGCTGAATGCAAATGCACTAGGACTGTCCATAGGATGTAGCTGTGCATGAACGATGTCAAGTGGTACATGTATTGCTCTTGGCCGTTTTAACAATACAGAGGGTGTAGGCTAGAGGCTAGAGGAAACTACTGTTTCTGCATAACCCTGATGTACTTCTGAACAGAGGGAGCTTTCTTTGGTGGAGATATTATCACATACTCATCTCAGCAGACTGTCTTTCAAGTCTCAGTGAGCCCTAAGGCTTCTCAACAGGAAGCTGGCTGACAATAAAGCACGGGTTTCTAAGGAGAGTTCTCTTTCTTAGCTGCACACATTAATTGTCCTGCTTTTACAGGGATAATTCACTTTGTATAATTTGATTTCAGGTACTGTCTAGGTATGGAAGGTGGCTGGTATATACATAAGGAAATAAAAATGTCTGCTCTGTTCTAAGACAGTAGAAAAGAACAATGAGCCATTATTTGTCTTTTCTACTAAACAGAAATTAAGGAACTCCCATGTGCCAGTGGACTTCTGATTGCAGGGGGACATAAAGAGCCAAAGTCTTATTTTTTTCTTGCTTTTTTTTCATTTCTGAATTGTTCTTTCTATCTTAGTTGCATGACATCACCTTTATGCCTTGTGCTCCTTCAAGTCTGTAAAACAGTTATAATAGGATTGCAGTATAACTTTTCTTGTTAACAAAAATCCTCCTCACCAAATAAATTGCTACGTTGAACAATTCTCAGAATGACATCCAGCATCCTTGGCGCATGGGGAGAAGGCAAGAAAGGTGAAAATTCCAGGGCATTTTCAGAGACAAGAAAGAGTCTTCATGACATACCTCACTCTAAGAATGCCTTCTAGTAAGGAGATAATCACGTTCCTCTTTCAGCTCTCTCCAGTTTGTCAGCCCCTTGGACATAGCAGGTCAGGTCCATACTTCTGCTTGTCAGCCCTTTTCCCTACTGCTCCACACCCTAAACCTGAAAAAAGAGAAAAGAGGGCAAATGGGTTCAGCATCTCTTCTTGTCAGACAGTTTCTCAATATCAGTTTGGGAGGTGACAGAAGGGCAGAGGGATGGGAACCCTTATAAATGGATTGTGGTTGGCAGTGCTTGTGCTGCTGCACCGAGAAAATTCTGCCAGCTTTTCATGGGCTTTATACCCCAGCGGTGAAAAATTGGTAGAGGTCAAAACATGTAATCCGAAAGCTAAGCCTGAAAGGACAGAGTTTTAGTTGTGAGGGTGCAAAATGTTACTTGTCCATCTGTACTTTGAGGATTGTGTTTTAAAAGTCCCTTAATCTTGAAAAGCTATTGATGTGCTTACTTCTGATGTTGAACAACCCTACCCATATCTAAATATTAGGTTGATGCAAAAATAATTGCTCTTTCTAACTGTCAACTTTAAAGCAATATATCTCATCTTAGAATAAAATTCACTAATCAAATTAAGAGCCATTACAATCTATGCATTTTTGCCAACAAGAAACAAGTCTATTTAACCCAGAAGGAATTCTGGAGTACTGAAACTGATGAATTCTTCAAAGATGTTCTGAGCTGCTGCTTGGATGTGAGAAATCTTCTCTCACAGGAAGTTGTCAAGATGCTTGAAAATGTGGTAATCAGTGGGACAGAGGTCTGGTGAGTAAGCTGGGTGAGGTAGAGTTTCATAGGCCAGTTCGTGTAGCTTCTGCGGAGTCATTTTCAAGACACATGGTTGGGCAATGTCATGGAGAAGAATCGGTCCTTTTCGATTCACCAGTGTTGGACATAAATGTTGCAGTTCTTGGTGCATTTTGTTGATTTCTCGGCAATAATTCTCTGCTGTGATGGTTTTGCCAACATTCAAGTAGTTGTACTGGATGATTTCACTTTATGACCAATAAATATTGACAGTAACATTCTTTTGATGAAGTTTCAGTTTGGAGAAGGGTTTCTGTGCTTCACCTTAGTCCAGCCACTGCACAAAATGCCATAAGTTGCTGTATAGAATCCATTCTTCATCATATGTCACGGTGTGATCAAGAATTGTACCATTTCCGTTGTACAAAAGAAGCATGGAGCAGATTTCATTTTTTAATTTTCATTCAGCTTGTTTGTCACCTATTTGTTGAGCTTTTTTGATTTTCCTGTTTGGTTCAAATGTTAAACAATTGTTGAATGGTCAACAGGTAGTTGCAACCTCTAGAGTTACTGAAGCGTGGTCCCACTTCAATAATGACCCTCAGAGGACTGTTGTCTATTGCAGAAGGACATCTGTGACCCCCCTCATCTTCAAAGCCCTCGTTTCTATTACAAAATTTTTGAAACCAGTGTTGAGCTGTATGTTTGTTGGTGATCCCTTGGCCGAATATTTGTTGATATTACTACAAGTTTCTGCTGCTTTACATCCCCTTTTGTGCTCACACACCAACACCACCTGAATTTTTTTTTCCCATGTTCTATTGACAGCATAACATATAAAAATGAAATATAAAAGGAATAAATATTGAAAATAAAACCATTAGCATAAATGGTAGAATAAATTTTATGCTTTAAAAAGGTATACTACATCAATAGAGTCAATTAAAATTTAATCCAAAATGAGCAAGACTGGCAATTATTTTTGTACCAACCTAGCTGCAACAACTTTGGATGAGAAGTGAAGCAGTACTTTATGACTCATTCTCCAAGTTTAGGGCAATTTGACCCTGACTAATTATTTTCATTCATAAAACCATTTGCATTGTATACTGTGATGCCAGTTCAGGTTCAGCAGTTGTTTCCCAATGAACTGTCAGTTTCCTGATGTGGAAACATCTGTATTCTTCTCTAATATGAACCACCTAACAGGCAAGGCATGCTCCTGGGAAGATACTTGAGAAAGCCCATCCTAGCAGTTGGGGGAATACTGAGAAAAGTAGTTAAGACTTGTTAATCTCTAAGTCTTTAATGATGAGGACCTTCTATTCCCTGCATCCTGTACAAACCTATCATAAATTGAAAATAAGAATGCAGTAACAGTTGTTAACTATTTCACTCTATAATTTAATGTAACTGAAAAAAAAATTACTTCAGAAATTTGGAATTATAAAAAATGCATGTAATTCATTAGCTATTCTAATGAATCATTTTATTGTGAGAGTTCTGGTAAGGTACAAAATGTCTTCTGGTTTTAAATTAGGTGTATTATCATATATGAGGGCTTGTTAGTATCAGTCAGCACTGGATTTCAAAATGCTTTATGAAAAGGAAATGTTGAATCTTCATAAAAGATCTGCAAGGTAAGCTGGTACTGTCAGTTACTCTGAAAGGAGGGAAACTGAGGAAAAAGGGGGCCATGGAGCTTGCTCATTTGCTGAAGCCTGAAGAGAAAGCCAACACTTCTGCTTGCAAGTCTTTGGCCACATGCAATTCCAGCAATTTTCAAGACTTACTATTAATGATATGCCTTGCTAGCATTAAAGCCTTGATCTCTCTCACAGGTCCAGAAGATAGAAGTTAGGACATGGAAATTCACCTCCTCCGTTTACTTGTGGCAGCAACTTGTGAAGCATTTGTGAGTCAGCTCCTAGACCAGTTGTGAACCTTGCACTAGAGCAGGTGAAACCTCTGCCTTATGCTGATTATGCAAGTTCCTAGCCGCCTGAAGTGGCCAGGCCCTTTTCCCCTTGCCTTGTTGATGGGTGAGGAAGTGAGAGAAATGAAGAGGCAGAGCCCTGTACATAGCTCTGTATTATCAAAGAATTATCTTTGTCCTGACCCGACCATACTCGAGTGAAGACTCCAGACCAGTATGTATGGGAAGAAAACAAGCCTGTCAAACAGGTCAGATCACAGGGTCTTATCTGTTACCCAGTCTATACTTCAGCATATGCACACCAGAAATCTGCTAGAGTAAATAACAACTCAAGATGAGACTGAAATTCTGCCACTCTTTCTTAGTGGTGAACTCATGAATATTTCCAAGCCACCACGTCTGGATATACACCCTGACTGTGTCTTAGCACTATCTCAGGGTGATCTTTCCTGGTCGTCTGCCAGCAGCTTTCCTCAGGTTTTCCAGGCAGCATGAGCTGCTATCAAGCATCACCACCCTGGGCCAGAGGCCAAACACAGATTCCCCCGATTGTACCTACTGCTCTTTTTAATGCTTTCCTCTCAATTATCCAGATTTCCTACGAAAGTAAGCGGAAGGCATGAAGGATCAAGCCATCTGCACTTCAAAACCTAGAGCTGAAGCCTATGTTAAGAATCACGTGTTTGACATTTGAGTTTCACTCCAAACAAATAAAAACTGCAGTTCAAATGATGTTGATAAGGTCATCACTGCTCTGGAAGGTTTCCTGCAGAGAGAGTTCCATTGAGGTGTGTTTCTCACCTGTGATGACTTGCTATGACTATGCTGCAATTAAGAGGACACCTGCCAATCCAATGCATTGAAATTTAGAAAACTTCCATGAAAAAAATCAATATTGAGGCAGGTGATTTTCCCACTCACTGTATGACTGGCAATAGATATATTGTTGTCAAGTGTTGTTGCAATGCAGAATGTGTCCGGGCCAAGATTTCTTTTTCTACAGATACCTGGAAATTAATAACAGTTACATTCACAGGATTTTTTTAAAAATTAAAACTTGAGAATATTTCATTCGAATAGATCCAGAACAAGGGCCAAAATCTCCGCTAATTTATCCAAGGTTAAGTTATCATGTTACCAATAAAAAAATCACTTCATTGGATCTATGAATCATTGCTCATCTTTGAGCAGCATCACACCTGAGAAAGGCTTGTCTCGTACATAGACTCAGCCCAAATCCACTTGATCCCACCTTCAGTTTTATTCCATCCTCTTTAATGATTATACTGATTTAATACGATGTTTTTCCATTTATATTTTTCTTTGTTTTTTAAAGAAAAAGGCCAACTCATAGGAGAAAAACAAAAAACAAACTCCTATATTTGGATTTAGGAAATATCTTGTTTAAAAACAAGTATGAGGGAAATAACAGCATTTTATAATTAAGAGTGTTTCTGTGGTGATTTCAGTCTCGTCATTATTCAGTTATATGTTGTTATAACTGCCATACTATGGATATGACATATGCATAAGTGGAAATAAATTGGGTGGAACTGTCAGCACATTCATTTAACCTATACATTTCTAATCTATTCAAAGACCCTTTTCTATTGAGTTCTTGTCTTTTCAAGCTTTAACTGCTCCCAGACAGATAGTGCTGCTTCACTGTCACAGCTAAACAGGAGAAGTTTAACAGCAAATACCTTGTTGGTATCCGCATGCCTGTGGGTAGGAATCAGTTCTCATAAATTAAGATTCCTAGTACCATCTTACATTTCCTAGGGCACGCTGCCTGGCTTCCGTTTGGCACTGGAGACCTTGTGGTGTTTCCCTGGGTCTGTAGATGTTTAGGCAACTGAATCCAGTTCTTCAGATACAGTACAGGGAGAAGTGCTATTCATGTTAGAGACCTGATGAAAGCGTGGTAAACAAACAAAAAAAAATAAAAGCTTTGTAGGGGAATTGTATGAAATTATTCTGGAATATCAAGGACCACGAGAGTAGTCCTACTGGACCCACACCTGAAACTGTAGGGGTGAGTCAAATTAAGGAATTAGGAGTGATACAGGTCAGGTAACCGTGGGCGAAACTGTTCTAGTTGGCAAAATTATCCTATGTGCTGCTCCTGTCCCTAATTCTGAAGGACTTACCTCCTTGTGATGTGGCTGTCCAGCAACAGAATGAGTGTTGACCTCTCAGTCAGACAGGACTGATAGCTTTTGCCTTGCTTCCTACAGGGAGCATCTTTTCTTAAGGTACCAGGTAGGAAAAAGGAAAATTGATATCACCTTGTATAATCTTTCTTCTTTTAAATCACAAGTAGCAAACAAGGTCTGAACAGACTTCATCCCCTGCTGTGGATGTAGCTGTTACTTGATTTAGGAGAAATACAAACTCTGCTGTCTAGGAAACCGAAATTGCTAATTTTATGTTTCATGGACAGGTATGTGCTTTCTGGTTCTTGGACCAATGCTTTGTCTCTTAGAAAAGTGCTTGTTCGGTGCTTGTCATCATAACCAGATCTGCATACCTTGAAAATCAGATTACCCGGTGTGTTTGTCTTGATGAGGTGTCATGAAATGGGGCTATGGAACAATGAAGAGCTACTGAATGACTGGTT
Organism: Dromococcyx pavoninus; assembly: GCA_033558185.1. Taxonomy (NCBI): domain Eukaryota; kingdom Metazoa; phylum Chordata; class Aves; order Cuculiformes; family Neomorphidae; genus Dromococcyx; species Dromococcyx pavoninus. The sequence goes on along the minus strand of JAUMJL010000091.1, from coordinate 4,749,350 downwards.
GGTAAATGAATAGCAGAGAACATATGAATTTTTTTTTTTTTTACTTAAACACAGAACACACTGAAACTGTCATTCAGGTTCTTGTAGGTGAGGGACACTCAGACATACTATTTACTGTTTATGTCATCTCTGGCTCTTTCCCTCACCCAAATGATCCTGCTTAAGCATTATGGCTCATAGGCAAGTCAGTTCTTATACTTTACTTACCTGTCTTGAGGCAGTGTCAACTGATATTATGGATAAATAATGCAACTAATTTAAAACCATGCCCTCTGGCAAAGAAAAAAGACAACTTTCCAAGGCAACTAGAACGAATCATAGATAAAAATGTTTAAAATATTTAAAAGTGTGCCTGAAACCACTGCTGCATTAGCTTCCTTCCAAATCAGAACCTATCGTAAGATTATGAAAGTTAGGCCATGTGTCTAGGTTCTTCAAAGTCAGTTATTACTGCTGTTTTGGTAAATGACATCAAATTCTCTTGTCAAAAAGGTAAGGAAAGAAACTAGGGAAAACCCAGCATTGACTCAGGTCTTCGTGACTACACCCTTGTTCAAGGATAGAGAGCTAAATAGGGTGGAAATTTGGTGGGTAGTGCTTTTTGATAGTATTTTGATGGCCAGGGGCATTACCTAAGAATCCTAATGCCCCAATAAGCCTCTGTTTCATATGCAGATTTCTCAATGTGAGTCCTGGTGAGAAGGGATGAATCCTGCCAGGTATCAGACTTCACCCTGAAAACTGCAAGTGCTGAACTCGTTTCTTTGATTTTGACTTTCCTGCCATCCTTCACAGTATCACAGTATCACAGTATGACAAGGTTGGAAAGGACCTCTGAGATCTTCAAGTCCAACCTATAACCCAACACTAACACCAACCATCATCTAAACCATGGCACTCAGTGCCACATCCAATCTCCCCTTAAACACCTCCAGGGTCGGCGACTCCACCACCTCCCTGGGCAACGCATTCCAATGGCCAATCACCCTTTCAGTAAAGAACTTCTTCCTCACATCAAGCCTAAACTTTCCCTGACGTAGCTTGAGTCCATGCCCTCTAGTTCTGTCACTGGTCACCTGAGAGAAGAGACCAACCCCTGACCGACTACAACCTCCTTTCAGGTAGCTGTAGAGGGCAATGAGGTCTCCCCTGAGCCTCCTCTTCTTTAGACTAAACAGCCCCAACTCCCTCAGTCGCTCCTCATAGGGCTTATGCTCCAGCCCCTTTACCATCTTCGTTGCCCTCCTCTGAACACATTCCAGTATCCTGACATCTTTCCCAAACTGGGGGGCCCAGAACTGTACACAGTATTCCAGATGAGGTCTGACTAGTGCCGAGTACAGGGGGACGATAACTTCTCTGGTTCTGCTCACCACACTATTCCTGATGCAGGCCAGAATGCCATTGGCCTTCTTGGCCACCTGGGCACACTGCTGGCTCATGTTGAGCTTCCTGTCAACCAGCACTCCCAGGTCCCTTTCTGCCTCACTACTCTCCAGCCACTCTGTCCCCAGTCTGTAGCTCTGCATGGGATTGTTGTGTCCAAAATGAAGTACCCGACATTTGGACTTATTAAACATCATCCCATTGGAATCGGCCCATCTCTCCAATCTGTCCAGGTCCCTCTGCAGGGCCATCCTACCCTCTAACAGATCAACCCTTCTTCCCAGTTTGGTATCATCAGCAAACTTGCTGATGATGGACTCAATCCCCTCATCCAGATCATCTATAAAGATATTAAACAGGACCGGACCCAACACCGATCCCTGGGGGACACCACTGGTGACTGGCCGCCAACTGGATGAGACACCGTTCACCACCACTCTCTGGGCTCGGCCATCCAGCCAATTCCTAACCCAGCACAGAGTGCTCGCATCTAAGCCACGGGCTGACAGCTTCCCTAGGAGTCTACTGTGGGGGACAGTGTCAAAGGCCTTGCTAAAGTCCAGGTATACCACATCCACAGCCTTCCTCTCATCCACCAGGCGAGTCACATGGTCATAAAAGGAGATCAGGTTGGTCAGGCAGGACCTGCCCCTCCTAAACCCATGCTGGCTGGGCCTGATCTCCTGACCGTTCTGCAGGTGCCGCATGATTTCACCCAGGATTATCTGCTCCATGATTTTACCTGGGACCGAGGTCAGGCTGACAGGTCTGTAATTACCTGGATCATCCTTACGGATCATCCTTGCCACACCAAATAACCTGGTATGTTGTGGTTATCTATAAAATGAAAAAAAATGAGACTGTGTGAGTGGATAGGTCTTTTTCAGTACCGTAAATCTGAAGACCAAGAAGAGCACTTCTCTGCACTGTGTGCACCTCTGCCTTTGGGGAAAGGAGGAAAGAAGAGTCAACACAGCACCCACTTTAATAGCTAAGCTTAAGTCACTGTCAAAAATAATAAAGTCATGGTATTATAGAACAGTAAGAAAAACTCAGTTCCTATTTCAAAGACTGCTTCATGAGGATGATTGATTGTAGAATTCTGTCTGTGCTGTTTTAAGGGAAACTATCACTGAAAGAAAGTAGAAGCAAGGCTGCAATGACATTTCAGCCTTGTTGCTTTCTAGGGGGTGAAGCAATTGGCGGTGGGGACTGTGGCTTTGCTCTGCTCTGCAAGGACAGTGAATATGATACACCAACCTGGAGAAGCCCTGTCAGCTTGTATATATGCTTCAGAGAGGTCGTCTTTTTCACCAGAAAATTTTGACCAGGCTGCCTAATGTCTAGAAGTCATGGAGAAAATGTCTTGTTCATCCTGAGTATATGAAACATGCACAATAATGTGCATGTGTTGGGCAGTTCCATGGAAGCTAAACAAAAACTTTCTCTTCTCTTCGCAATCCAGATGAAGTATGATGTTATTTAGCGTGGGTAAAGGAACCTGAAAATGATTTGTCTCCTCCCTGCAGGTCAGTGCTTAACATGGCTGTACCTGCTTCCACTACCACATAGAACAGTCTACAAAAGTTGATACAAAAAACAGACTAAGTGCCTTTTTCTTCCTGTTGTGTATTACAGACAACTGATGTTGAGAACAGATGTCATTTGAACGCATTTCTGGTGGTAAATATGATCTTGGATATATGCCAGGCAGTAGGTTTGTTATTGGAATTTTCTAGACATTATATGATTTTTGAGACTCTCAATTTTAAGTCAATGACTGAAGCTGTTGTCATATTCCTTAGTGTGTCTCTGGTACAGTGAAAGGAAGTAATAATATTTATTATTAACTCTACCACCTAAAGGATCAAGGCTTTCCACATGTTTTGACAGCCTCTTTTTATCTCTGGTGATACTGAAAAAAAGCATGGATGTAGATGGAAGTTCCAGCAATAAATATTGAATGTTCTTTATACCTTGCCCAAAAGAGAAGGTGGGTTTTGATGTGTTTCTTGAAGCATGTGGAAATCATTTCTGTACATCACCAGTACCCATCACCACAAAGTTGCAGCTTTAGGCAGTGCTTTATTTCTCATGATAATAATTCAAAGCTACCAAGAGGATCTTTTTTTAGACTCTCTGAGAACAGTAGCAAAATCTCAGCAGGAACAGTAGCTCCAGATGCCCTAGAGCTTTCTTTTGAGCACAAAACCAAGAAAGGTGTCATGTCCTGAGCTCTCTGCATTTGGTGATTTCCCTGACCTTGCAACACAGTCCAAGGGAAGAATATCAGTGCTGTCCATCTCAAAGATAGCATTTAAGGAAATATCAGGGATAGTTTTTTTGCCAATGACATATCTGGGATGTAAATTCTTCTGATACTTACAAGTAGTAATGCTATATCCCAGCGAGTTCACAATCATTCTTCTGCCAAAGTAAGCAGGCATGATTACTGGAATTATCTGCATACAGTGACTTCAGAGTGTGGGATGGACCTTGTACAGTCTCTGATAGGCATCCTTCTTGAGTTGATTTGATGGGATTTGCATGAGGGTGAACCACAGTGCTTGTGCTGTTGGTCAGTACTGAAGCAGCATTGTCCACTTTGATGCCCTCCCACTCTGGCCTCTGGGATTTCAGAACAAATTAATGCATCTAGTCAGCTAGAAGACATGTTAGGCCAGAGCCTTCTGGGAGGATTTCCTCCCAGCTGCTCTGGAGCTGATTCCTTGTGAAATTTGCTGAATCTCTGATCTGTTTAAAGCACTAAGAGTGTCTTAGAAATTGAGGCACACCCCTCTTCCCCCCCACCCCTCCCCCGGAGTTACTGTGTTGGAAGCAATGAGTTCATCGCTGCGATGAACTTCAGCTGAGCGGAAGTTGTTCTTTTTATTGTGTGTTTTGGGGGATAGGAGCTGTTCAGTGTTTTTCTGTCTGTGTTAAAAGTGGGTCAAAGCCAAAAGACTGGAAACTGCACTGTATTTTGAGCCCAGTGCATGTGGTTGCATTTGGAACATGACTACACTGCATTCAGGCTCTGAATACACCCCAGTGTGCTCCTTCTTCTGCCTAGAACCAGCTAGAAGTATTTTTTTTCCTCAGGCATTGGTTTTCTTTATGATACTGAAGTTATGTGGTCAGTTACTGGGAATGGTTTATTAAATCCCATAGCGGTGGAGAAATTAAGTTGTTCTGTGTCCGTGAGATAACGTGTATATAGTGCAGCCATGGTTCAGCAGTGGAACAACATCCTCAAAAGTTGAAAGACCACATATTCCATGCTCTTCAGAATTTAATTGTACTCCAGATTACTATACTGAAGAAAGTGTTAGTGTACAAGTAGAGCAAAATTCCACTTTTTCAATTTCCCTTTTTAAGGATATTACACATGCCTGTTCTGCAATCCTAGTTCAAAAGTAACATATATACATGAGACACTGAGACAGTGAAAGCTTCCATCTTCTGGTTGGGCTGGAGCAGTCTATTCCCTTGGAATATCCACAAAATGCAATTGAATATGCTGGAATTCCTATCTCATGTCCCCAAAAGATCCACAGGCTAGGGATGAGGAAAGAAGAGATTACGTGACTGCTTATTGCAACTTTGACTCCCTTGTGCTTTACTTGTGGTGATTCCTGAGGTCTCTCCTGGTGGCATAGTTCTAATCTAGGGGTTCCAGACAAAACTATAAATATTGGCCTTCGGACAACTGACCCTGTTTTTGCAGGTGATAATCCCCAGTGAGATGGCAGTAATTGCCAGCTGCTTCTCTTTTTCAGAAAAACCCCACACGTATAGACAAGGCATGAGTGCTTTATTTGGCTACAAAGGCATTCAGAAACATACTCAACATGACAACATTATTCAACATGTTAAAACATACGCATCCACAACAATATTTAAAGGACAATTATAAAAGCCAGAACCCTTGTGACTATCCTAGGTGTTGAGAGTTCTGCACTAACTTCTTAAACCATAATGTTAAACCATTGCAGGAAAAAATTTTTTGAAAACTGTGTTAAGAGGGCATCTTTCAAAAATAAAAAGTTTGGGAAACTGTATGAGATAATGAACTCTAGGTAATTAACCCAATCACCTTCGAGTTCACCGGCAGTATTGTAGCCATACTCCCATTGTTTTGGATTATTGTGTAGTTCAATAACTTTTAAGTTGTACATTTTTGGTTATGTCTTATTCTTGTCTGATACTAGTGTAAGACCTTGCCAGAAATCAAGGGTAAATGTTGTTCAGATAGGTAACAGAGATGGTTGTACATGCCCTGATCATTATGAATCTGTTCACTGATTCCGTAAAATTTATTAGTATTTAGTGGAAATATGGGTGTTGAAGTGGAAAAATATCAGGGCCTGACCCAAATCCTTTTTTGCTTTATTAATATTGGTAGAGCTCAAGTGAAGATATAGTAATTTGCAAGTGCTGCCAATATATTATTTTATTTAAGAACAAAAATATGCCTCACTTTATATATTTTCTGCATGTCTTGTTTAGGTTCAGAGGAGTATGTGAGGAGTGAAAAATGCCAGGTGTTTTTATGAGACTCATGTTGTCAGGTTAGAGACCTCCCCTAAACTGTCCACTGAATTAAAACCCCAGCTTACTTGGTTTCGACATCTTTATTCCTTTATGTTTTCAAAAGCCTGGACGTTGTTATCTCGACTCAAAAAGTGTCATAGAATCATGGAATCTTCCAGTTGGAAAAGACCTTTGAAATCATTGAGTCCAACCGTACCCATCTTCTGCTAAACCATGTCCTTCAAAAGCTCATCTACCCATTTTTTAAACACCTCCACTGGTCTTCCTCTACCAGTGCCTGACCACTCTTTCTGTAAAGAAATTATTCCTAATATCTAGTCTGAACCTCCCCTGGTGCACTTTCTCTTGTCCCATCACCTGTCACTTGAGGGAAGAGATCAACACTCACTCTGCCACAGCCCCCTTTCAGGCAGCCATAGACAACGATGAGATCTCCTCTCATTCTCCTCTTCTCCAAACTAAACAACCCCAGCTCCCTCAGCCATTCCTCGTAGGACTTGTTCTCCAGCCCCTTCACCAGCCTCGTCGCCCTTCTCTGGATGCACTCCAACACCTCAATGTCCTTCTTCTAGTGAGGGACTCAGAACAGAACACAGTACTCGAGGTGGAGCCTCACCAGGCACAATCACTTCCCTTGTCCTGCTGCCTACAATGTTTTTGATACAGGCCAAGATGCCATTGGCCTTCTTGGTCACCTGGGCACACTGCTGGCTCATATTCAGCTGGCTGTCAAACAACACTCGCAGGTCCTTTTCTGCCAGGCAGCTTTCCAGCCTTTCCAGTCTTTCCCAAGCCTGTAACGCTGCATGGGGTTGTTGTGCCTCAAGTGCAGGACTCGGCATTTGGTCTTGTTAAACCTCATCCCCTTGGTCTCAGCCCATTGATCCAGCCTGTTCAGATCCCTCTGCAGAGCATCCTTTCCTTCAAGCAGATCAACACTGCCACCCAGCTTAGTGTCATCTGCAAAGTTGCTAAGGGTGCACTCGATCCCTTCGTCCAGATCATTAATAAAGATATTGAACAGGACTGGACCCAACTCTGAACCCTGGGGAACACCACTCATGACTGGCCTCCAACTGGATTAAACTCCATTTACCACCACCCTCTGGGCCTGGCCATCCGCTCAGTGTAGCTGTCTGACAGCTTCAATTGTAAGTCCAGCTTTATATGCTTTGAGCTTCTTGGAAGTGTATTGGAAAGGAGATTGTACAGCCACTGTCTGCTGAGACCAGCACCATAACAGGACAGATACTTTATGAGGCTACTTTATGAATAACTGCATCAATAATACACTGCTATAGTGAAGACTCAGGCAAGAAAAGAACAGGAAGCACACTGCACATTACAGGAGTTCAATGAAATTCAAGGTGGAAAGCACAAATACATTTTACATTGTGCCATAGGATTGTCTATTTCCTCATCATATTTGATCCTTTGTTAGAAAGGTTCCATTTCTGTGTCTTAATTCCATCACATTCCCTGAGAAAAACCAAGCAATTTGCCAAGTGGGTGCAGGCTAGGGATGGAGTTGCTCCCACGGTAAAAGTGGGCTAGATTGTAAAATATGAATAAAAGTTGTTCCTGCTGTTCTCAGGCCCCACATGCATGCCTCTCTAGGTGGTGTGCACGACTTGTGGTGCAACTTCCTGCTGCCAGACCTCATTTTGTGCTCTGGAAGTGATGAGAGAATATCAGTATTTCCCTAATCAGGAGCACCAGGTCCAGAGCAGTTTGAGGACCAAGTCAGGAAGCCATTGGAGAGGTAATGGCTATGGTGACTATGTTGCATTGCACACTGAACTGGGGCATTGGAGTTGGAAACTATAAGGAGATTGTGGCTGGAAAGAGACAGAAGTGAACTGAGAAGTCCAGCCTGGAGGTTATGGGCTGACAACTGCGTATGCACATCCTTCTGTGGGTCACCGATAGCTAAGTCAAGAGTGTTTAAAAAGAAGAATAAGGTGAAGCCTCAGGTCCAATATTTTCTCTATTAAATTTGTAAATTGGCTCTTCTTATCTGTGTTGTTTAAGTAACTGAGTGCCCATGATCTGTGTGGGAGTCAGAGGGGATGTGTGAGTCCAGACCCCTTTCTTTCTTGCCACGTTTTGAATTAGCTAAAATCAGAATACTTCTGATCAAACTGGTAGCGCCACAGCTAAGTAAATACCTATATCTCTGCTCCCTGGACAGGGACTTGCAAATATTTGAGCCATCAGATGAACAAGTCATAACAAGAAGGAAAAAAAGCCCCCAGATACTGAGTTGCTCTGATTGCTTGGGGAGACCTGGTGACTGAACGCGCATGTAAAGCAGGGTAATGCTGCAGTCACCATGGCAGCATCTCAATATTGCACAGTAATATTTTGAAATGTAATATGAATCCTAATTTTTCAGTCTTAACCCATCAAATCAGTTTTATTATAAATTCCAACACTATCCAGTCTCTGAAAGAACTAAGTCTGACGGTTATTTTAAGACTGTTCAACTAAAGACCTAAAAATGCTAGTTATATTCCCTGTCGAAATATCCTCCTTCCATTAGGAGAACAGAAGGATTTTGTTTTAGGCAGGCAAACCCAAGGAAATATAGAGAACATAGGAGGAATATGATCTGTACTTCCTCATACCTCTGGATTACTGCAGCCTTCATTTGCCAAGCACCTGAAAACACCAGGACACATTTCTTACCATGACTAGTTACATTATTGATCGACTCCAACTATGAAGGAAGGGAAAGAGTATATACAACAGCCTAGGCTGAAGTAAAGCATTGACTTCTTTTAATAAACTTTGACTCAGAGGCTCTGAGCACTGCCCTTTGCAGCTGCTGACAAATTTAAATTAGCTTATTTGTCAAAAGTGATGGTTGTCTGGTCTTCACAATAAAAACTGGATTGGGTTCAGAATAGCAGATTGAGAAAAGGTGTTCTAATGAATATAAGTTGTGATCTGTGCCTCCACTCAACTTTCTTCTTTGTCAGGGAAATTCACAAAAAACTTATGGGAGCTGTTTAAAAGTTATTGGTGGAAAATGACCTCATTCGTCAATGTGCAAAATGTAAGTATTAAGCAAAGAGCTGTAACTCAATTTAAAGTTATTTGCATTTGTCTTGTAACTCTATATACAAATGCTATTACACCTGAAATATTCACTTAATCCTTGTAGATCAGATTTTCTTATTCCACTCTCAATTTTGCCCTTGCATGCAAGTCACTTGTATATCTGAACCCCAGATTGCCCTTGCAGATTGGATACTTTGAAGCCCAAGTGAGAAACATTTTGGATAGATATCAGGTGACGTCCCTCATAAATACCAGAAGCTCAGTCTTATCCTCTGAGGGAAAGCAATGGGTTAAAATTTGTCAGTCAAACATGATGGCTCTGACCCATGCTAGAATTACTAATTAAAAAAAAATAAGTTACTTGTGCTCTTGGCAAGTTATATATTGCCATCTGTAGTAGCAGATACCTCACAGCCAGCATTTCTTTAGAAAATGAGAGTATTTTATTCTTTCCAACATCTGTAGAAACATTCAGGTGTAGCTAGCAGCTTTGGTGCTAATTACACTTAGAACCAAAACAAAATTAAATAAATAAATAGAGCATGAGATAATTACAAAGTGCTGAAAATGTCAGATAAGGAAGAGAATGATCAATAAACAAATATTCTAACTGCTATTTCTGTGGGAACTGGAGACTGATGATCAAACAGAGATACTAAGTCGATCACTCAGGTGCTGAGACTGAGCCAAAGTTCTCCTTAGTACTTGCCACTCCTTCCCAATGCAGTTGGTTCTTGTAGGATTAGGCTCATTTGCTGGGTGATGCATTGTAATGCTTGCAATTCAGTGAGAAAGAAGGTTTTGGCAAATGCTGGTTCTATATGAGTTGTTTGGATTCAGTTCATCCAGTATGAGGCTGCAGCCCTCTCTGGATAGAACATGGCATCTGAATAACAAAGAGCAGTAAATTACATAACAGCTTGAAGACAGTGTGGGACTCATTGTCCAAATTCAGGAACACAGTGCCAGTTGTGATGCTTGAGAGAATCACCCTGGGTCACCCAGAGGTCCTATGTTATATCTTTTGTACCTGTGCAGATGCTTCTACTGCCCCAAACGTGTATGCATAGTCACCATACGCTGAGCAAAGCTAAATGCCTGTGGTCACTTTTTGGTCAAGTATCTTTTCTTGCAACCATAGTCCTGCTGGTTTGCATGCAGCTACTTCTTTGGCCTGGCATGTCATTCTGCCTCACTCTCAGTTGCTCCCTGCAGGTCTGAACGGTGGCTAATGTTGCTCCATCATCACCACTCTGGTAGCTCAGAGAGCCCCAGGAAATACCTGTGTGCTCAAGCTCTGTACAAGAGTAAGAGCCTGTTCCACCCTCACCGGCAGCAGTGCAGATGGCAGGAACACATTTCAGCACTTAGAGCTACTTTGGTTTGCCTTATAGCCACATCACACAACCACTGCAGTTGCCACAATCACCCTTGTGTCTATGGCTGCTCTGTAAACACAAGCTCCCTTGGCTGGACTTGTCTTGGGAACACCTCCCAGGAGCTGGGGGGTTTCTCTAGATTTGATCCTCTCCTTCAGCTGGAGGGAGCAGGCTGCACCAGGAGCAGCACTCCCTCCTTCACCCAATGCCAGTCCCCACTGTGATGCAAATCCCAAATCTGCCCATCTCCAGCCCACTGGCACCACCTCCCCCGACCCCAGGTAGGGATGCAGGAGGGCTGAAATGCTAGCCAGTGATGAAAAGTGAAGGACAGCCTGATAACCATGGAGGTCACCAGCTGAGACGTGTGAGCAGCACAAATGATGACCAGCAGCACCAGCTGATAGCTTCTTCCTGAGGAGGAGGAAGAAAGCTCATGTTATCGCATTTAAACGTGAGCCAAATTCTCACCCACAGTCATTTTCAGGCAGAAAATTTAGATGTGGTCTTCAGTCTTTTTTATTTGTACCACAGATGGTGAATACATTACCAAGCTTGTCCTAATATTTAGCTGTGACTGGGTACATTTTCTGCACGTATTCCTCCCTCTCCAGAGGCTCCCAGTGCACGTGTCATTCTTCCCAAAACCTGAGCTGATCAGGAGTTACAAGCACACACTTAGTGATGGAAGAAGTGAGGAATGTTACAAGGGGGAAGGTCACAATTTCAAAAACAGTTCCCTGCCTCTCCTTTTTTTTATAGGTCTCTATTTTAAATCTTCTTTCTCTCCAAGGGCTGATTCTACCTTGTTATTTGTACAGCATCTGGCATTATCACATGCAAGTGTGGAACTCTAGGCATTACAATTGCATAAATGCTTTAAAAGATGTTCTTTATTTAGGAGAAATTTAGGATTATTTCTCTCTATTTATAAGGTAAGATAGTATCTCTGACATTTTGATTAATTAAAATACATATAGCAGAAACAATGATTCATTAGGAAAAAAACACTTTTTTATGCATTTCTGTATAAAATGTTAAAAAATGTGCAAAGAGCAAAGATTATTCACAGTTCCAGAAATACTTACATATTCTGTATTTATCTTCAGGTCAATCTGGAGCACATATAGGTTCAGTCAGAAAATTCAGTTATCAAAGCTAATCTTAAAGCTTAATATTAAAACCTAGAAAACAATATGGTGATTTAAAATAAGCAGGCCCACCCCTAGAGGTAAATATGAAATGTCACAGTTTCATCCAGGACTTAATTTCATATGATAATAACATGACACACCATGCAGAAAAAACATTAATAACAAAAAATCAAAATCCTTTTCTAAAAGTGCTGCCTGTTCCATGGTTTTTACATATTTTAGAGAGGGATTTATTGTTCACAGAAGAAAAGCTGTGAAAATATATTCAGGCTTTTAGTTGTTAAAAGCACTGTGGAGAATTCAAGGGAGACAAATTCATGCTTTTTTTTCAGTGGGGGGAGGCAGCTTCTCTAATGTATGATTTTGGAGCTTTGGAGAACTATTTATTTTAGGACAAGCCAAAGACCTTTAATCATGGAGAGTCACTTTTTATTTTATTTTCCTTCACTTCTCTCTGGACAGGTGCCAGGACCTTTTCCTGGCTGCTGCTGCTCACGCCTTGTTTCCCCTTGTTGCATAACCTGATCCCAGTCCCACAATATAAGGCATCACCCACCATAGCTGTTGGTGGAGAGCAGCCTGTTTCACTGGATCTCCTAAATAATTCATGGTGCTTAAATGCCACAAGTCTTGGTTTCCAGATGCCAGCTATTCCAAGTGGCTCCTCTGGGCATGTTGTGGCAGTGGTGCTGATACAGGCTGCAGCCCTAGGTGTCCTTTTGCCCTCCCTGCAAAGTGAGGAGGGGAGGAGACGGTGCTTGCTGCAGTGCTCTCCATCTCGCCTCATCACTTCCTCGTGCAAAAGCCCTTCTGCCCTTTGCAAAACCTCAGACACCCTAGATGTGCCCATCTCTGCTATCTTGCAGCTGCTTCCAAGCTTCCATGCTGGCTTGAGGAGAGGTAGCCCCTTCTTACTCACAGCACTGTGAGCAGCGTAAGAAATTCCTCTTGCTTCTAGATCCATGCAGGCTTTCCTGGTGAAATCAATCAATGCCCATTAAGATCAATTTTCCTACAGACCCAGGGCTTCTGGCTTAGGCGGGGTTTGCGTTTTTGGTGTGCGTGGTCCCAGACTGTGCTTTGGGACTATGGGAACAGCTCAGAGACAACTGGCTGTATTTGGGTTTACATGTCTGCAGCAGAGATGCAGTGTTTCAGCATGAATTTTTCCTGCATGAATTTGCACAGGAGGCAAACACAGAGGTCAGACTCTGCCACATTGAATCATGAGGGCTTCTTAGTTCTGCCTGCCTGCCTGCTGATCAAGGTTAATAAGAGCTGGCAAGCTCCAGAGGCCCAGCTATGCTGATTGGTCTAAAATCTTTCAAAGGCCACATTGACTCTCTTAAGTAGAATGAACTGTACTGGTCTCACTGGAGTTATGTTTGCTTGCCCCAGTTGTTATTTTATCTATTAAACAGATAAACCTGCTTCTGGAATAAACCTTTCCTAGGTCAATATTGATTTAAGCTGAAATTGTTTTGAAATGGGGATTGAAAGCATCTAAATAAATGGACCAATAGAACGTCTACTTGTGTTGCAGTTTATATATTGCACCTTCAACATTTTTAGTGCAAAGAAAGTTTTAGAATTGAACGAAATCTCATTCTTCTGTGGCTGACACCAGAAGGACTGAAGAGATTAGTCTTCCTTTCACACTAGAGAAGTTGCAAAAAATTGTATCGTTAAACAGAATTCTTGCTCCAGCAAAAAAGGCTATGGAGCACTTTAGGTTTTGCTCAGAGAGGGAACCCAGAGTTACACCACCACTACCACCCCCTCCCCCCCGAGTTGAACTTCTCGAGTCTGCAGTGCTAAGATACAGCCTGAGCCCCATGATCTTGCAGGAATGAAGGCAGCATTCAAGTTTAAGAGCACAGACCCACAACCATTGCTTATGCCCTATACACTCAAAAGTCACAAGCCCCTAAGCTCTTGTTACTAAAGCTCTTGATGTTGCTTCTTTGCTGCAGGGCTGGATGTCTCCATGCTTATCTTGCATCTGCACTTTGATTAGAAATCAGAATCCCTTCAGTTTAATCCTCCATACACTGTAAAATCATGGTCTGGCTTAGCTAGCCCAGATAGCTGCTGTCCTGAGTTCAGGATAAAATTTAAATGTGATTTCATTTCAAACCAGTAACAGCATTGCTGAAGGAAGAATGGGGAGAGATCATCCACTTTTTCTAGAAGCTGTATAGATGAGCGTAGTATAGTCTGTGTTTTAAAACAGTAATTCCATCGCCTGTTCTGAAAAACATGGCTCAGATGTTTCAGTTCAAAGTGGGTACTAAGCTTTGAATACCAGGCTTACATAGGCACCAGTATCAGGTTACAGCGAAATACCTGAATTCAAGGGTGAAAACAAGATTTCTGACACCTCTTCTCAACATTTCTGCCTTAAAGGACTCCTTTCCTAGTCTGCTGTCTGGCAGGAATAGTGTTTGGAGGTGATTCACAGCCCCAGCGCACCTCAGCACAGCCCATCTACATAAAGCCAGTCAGGTCCTGCATCTAGAGGATTGGGAAAATGGCAGCGAAAATACGTGGGAATTTCCAGCAGAGTGCCTAAGGGGCAGCTGCCCTCACCCTGACACCAAGGCAAGGCAGGAGGTGCTCTCTGCTACATGAGGCTACGAACTGTATTTTCACTTGCTGGGCAGAATTAGCAGCACCAAGTGATCGCAGAGCAGTGATGATCTGGAGAAGAGGGTTCATGTCACTGGATTAGCAGCTCAGCATTAACCTGTCCTCTCAGCATGGACACTGAGCTGTGTTTTGGCTGTTGAATACTGATCTAAAGGAAGACATACATAACCTAAACTATTTCATAGCCAAACATTTGCAGATGCTGCCATCACAGCAACCGCTTTGTGGTGACGTTGCGTTAACAAGAGTCTGTGTGGGAGGGAACAGGGTGATGCTTTGCACTTGGTGCTAATGCTTTTGGTTAAGTATAATCCAGCTGAAGGTCTTTTCAGTACAGCAGAGTTCAGGGAAGGACTAGCTGAGTGTGCTGGTTCAGAGGGCACTAATGCAATTGTATGATTAATTTACATCTGTGCTTTTGTTTGCTTTGAAGGCTGGGTTTGGAGGAGACAGGCAGTGTAATACAGTCAGCCTCTCCTACAGAGCTTGTTGTCCTCTGACAAGATGACTGCTGGCCTCTGAGAGCTGTCTCCTTCAGAGCAACGATTAGTCACTGCTCCTGGGTAAACAGTGAATGCTATGATGACACTCATGATTGAGAGACAGTGAGGTGGAAAAATCAAGGTAATTTCTTAATAAATACATAGTTGAAGGAAACATATTGGACTTACTACTTCTTTCACTGATGTTAATGGAAGTTTTGCATTGACAAAAGGCACTGCAGCATTTGCAATGTATTTTGACACATGTGAACGAAAGGTTCTAAACAACAGCTAAGGATTATGTATTCCTCAGTGGAAACATGAACTAGGCCGCTGGATAAATTAATAAACACATTGTTCTGATAAGTATGGTAAAATGCTTCTGTTGCTTCATGCTTACACTTGACATGTTGACAAAAGGAAGTTAAGGATATGGTTTATTTTATCTCATTTCATTTCATTTCAATTAGTTTTATCTTATTCTATTAAAATTTCATACTGATAAGACTTACTTGAAAGATCTCAAAGTGCTTTCTGTTCTAAGACATTAAATCACCAAACAGAGACAAATATTCCAGCTCTCCTTCACAGGTAGATAAATGAAGGTATGCAAAACTTCACTGAGACTTTAATGTGATGGAATCTGTGAACTAAAGGCTGCACCTCTGCTCATTACAAAGATGCAGGAAGAGATATTTAAGCATTCTCACCATGCAAAATCCTCAAAATGGTCTCATGAAAAGAAAGGCACCTTCCAGGTGTAAAAATATGAGAAAGCAGGTGTTCTTTGGGATTTCATATGTAATAATGTCCAAGAAAATATACTATGCATGCATTGTTGTATGCCTTATATTCTACCCTAACTCTCACCATAAATGTTACAAGCGTGGAAGACCCTAGATGGCTTTCTCTGATGTGAGGGATACACATTCCTGTCCATGGAGGTTTCACCACTGATTTCTCAAAGCTTCTTAAAAGGTTTTTCTCATCTCTCCTCTTACTTGAATTTGCTGTTGGAGAGACTGTGCAGCATTGCTGCTCGATGCTATAGTCTGTCCATGCACTCTAGGACCAGTGCTGAAGGTCTGCTAAGCGTCACTGTAATTAAGCCAAAGATCTTTCTTTCACTCTTCTTTCATCTAGATCCCTGAACTTATTTTAAGAATTTGTGAAGTGGTCCTCACTGTGTTACTGAACAATTTTTTAAAAACTAAACTTAATCTCACAAATGTCTAGCACCTAAAAACGTGATATATAGTGATAACACAAGCTTGAAATCTGTTTGCAAGCATTAGATTATGCGGTATGTAAGTGGCTGGTGTTTGCTACTAAATGCTAGACAGCCTAGTATGGGAGCATTTATAACAAACTACAAAATACGTCATGGAAGTGGTTCCATTTTCCAGGCGCAGCCTACATTCTTTCTGCACAGGAAGCCCATAGAGATGACCAGCATGCAATTAGTTATCACCAGCCAGCTTCCAGTGTTTCTGGCTTACGTTGGTATTGTACTTTCTGCACTTCCAGAAAATCCACAATCATTCTTGTGGACTTGGACAAAACAAAGACTAAAAGACCACTTTTAAGTGGATCATAGTTTCCTTCAGAGTTGAAGAGGGGTTTGGTTTTATTTGGGTTTTGTGGGTTTTTTTTTTCATTTTTCCTTCAAATGTAGTGCTTTTTACATGAAAGAGTTTAGTACTCCTTCTGTCTTCTCTTTCTGGAGCCCTGATTTGCAAAGACTACTTTGATATCTATGCAATAAGATGTCAGGCTTTTTAAAGGCTTTTTTCTTAATGACAATGATACAAAAAAAGAAAACAAGCAGGCAAGCAACAAAAAATCAAAGAAGCTTGTGATATTTCCTGCTATCCTGTTTTCTGTTCTACCTGAAATTTATTACTTTTTTTCCTGTGGGAATGAAGTTTGGCACGATTGTGCTGTCTGCCTGTCTGTCTCTCAGTATGCCTTCCAATGCCACTTGGCAGAGAGGTAATTGTCTGAAGGGAATGATGTTTTCACAATTCTTATAAACAGAGGTGATTCTGTGCAAGAGGCCAAGTCCAGACTGGGGAGGAGCTGGGGTAGGAATCTCACACATGATTAGACAGCAGAGGATTCAAGTGACAGAGTTCATTTTATATATGCCAATCACAGACGAAACTATGAATGAAGATAAAACTTGGAATTTATACCTTCTTCTATACAAAAACAGTCACCTCAGAATAAATATTCTTGGGAAATCAGGTCTGCCTGGTCCTGGTGCTCAGGGATCTGCTTGTTCCCTGCCTTTTTGAAATGTTTTATCCACTCAGATGACTCATGGGGACAAGGACTGTCTCTTAATAGATGCCCATACCCAGTACAGTGAGTACCTGTCTCAGCTGAGTCAAGGACTCTTCCATGGCAAAGGTAATTATGCACTAATGCAGCCTGCTTGCTGTGAAACAATAATACTCAGATCAATCAAGTAAATCACTAATCTTCCTTTTCTTCTTGGATACAGATAATGGAGATTCTGCCTTCCGTTACTTCTCTGGTACCGGTAAGAAAAACTATTTACTACCACAGGAAATCAAAAAGCCAAAGATGAAGCTCAAATTCGTTCCAACATAGTGGAGACTTTGATTCTTCTTTCAGTCTCTCACACTGGTGACTTAAAGCACAAAGGAAGAGTGAAGTCTGTGTCATGGGCTGACAGTTCTAGCTTGCATTTGCTTGAAGGTACATGAGTATAAAAAGCAAGGGTGGAAGAGAAGTGGGCATTTCTCTGTTCTTTCTTCACAGCAGAGTGCCATGCATCTTGTCTTCCTCCCACCATCATGTTCATTGATGTCAAAAGATTTCGTTGTCAAATTTTTATGTGCAAAGAGAGTGTCTGGCTGCTGGAGCTGCATCAGCAGCAGCTGTTGCAGGCAGCACAGCTGGGGATGCCTCCTGGAGGTCCCAGTTGT
Organism: Dromococcyx pavoninus; assembly: GCA_033558185.1. Classification (NCBI taxonomy): domain Eukaryota; kingdom Metazoa; phylum Chordata; class Aves; order Cuculiformes; family Neomorphidae; genus Dromococcyx; species Dromococcyx pavoninus. Next base: position 4,731,729 of record JAUMJL010000091.1, on the reverse strand, counting down.
GGGTTGCTGGAGACAGCCTAGGCCCAGTTGCTGGGTTTGTTCTTTGCTTTTAAAAAGACACTTTATTTAGTGTGGGGTGTTTCTCTCTGGACACAAATATAGCAGAGAGCAATGCTTCTCTCCTCATGGCACAGCAGCTAGCATTCAGCTTGCTTTCCTGCATCACTATCTCCTTCTTCCTTTCCAAAATAATTGCAGACAGAAAGCAATTACTTAAACAGTATAATTGGTACAATGATCTCTGTGCTGCTGACCTTTTCCCAGCCCTGGGAGACCAAACAGACCTTTTGTCTCCTGCTCAGCCCTGCCAAATGCAACATCTGGCTGTGCAAGACCAGTCTCTGGTCACCCCAGCTCATGATGCTCCTCTGCCAATATTGCCTCCCTTTCTCTTTATTTCATTCCTCTGTGTTTGTCCCTCTCTCCCCTGGTCGTTTCTGCACACAAGCCCCAGCCAGTCCCTCCACACGCCACCCTCCAGTTCTCCCCTTCCCAGTGCAGCTCCTACTCAGCCCCTTTACCTCCCATGCTGGCGCTCAGCCTGCCCACTGCGGTGACCTTTCAAGTGCATGTAGTGCCATGTGTGCTGTGAAAACACGCTGCCCTCCACGTGTCAGCAGAGCGACAGCCTCTCATAAACTTTTGACCCTTGCTTAGCCCTCTGCCATCCCCTGGCAGACACAATGGCAGGGTTATACGCCTGGGTTTAGTTACCAGTGGCTGGAGACTGGCACAGAACACAGTATTGCAGCTCTGATTACACTTACATGGGAGAAAAATACTCTCAAGGCAGCAGCTGCCATTTTCTTCTTGTTTGCATTTGGTTTCTACACTGTTTTTCCTCTTCTTGGAATAGTGGTTTGTTTTTTTTTTCCTAGTATTTGTCTTTAGGTTGCTGCTTAGGAGCCAGATGTGAGAGGCTGCAGCATAGCACTCCCTGAGCTGTGTGAGAAGTCCCTATTATGTGTGAAGACAAGGAAGAGCATAGAAACAGGCAGGGTTGCTGCTGTCCTTTTGGGAGAGAGGAGAGAAAGTATAAACAGTAAGTGCATGTATCTAAACCATAGACATGTTCCCTGATTCCAAGTGGCAGAAGAAAAATCCCACTCCAATCAAAAGCTGCACAGGATACCGTCCATTGATTTTTTTTCCTAGTAATAAATAAATGAAAGTGACTTTCCAATGATCTCCAGTGCAACCTTCAGTGCTCTAATCAGAGCTTTGCTTTTCTTATTTTCAACACATCATTCTCCCACTGCAGTTGTGCCCTAAACAATTTATAAGCTTCAAAGCCTTGCTTAGAAAACATTTTCAAAAGCATTAATCTTTCACATAATTTATTTGTAATACAATCGGTTTCTTTTCAGCTCCTGCCACCTTATTATACCAACCACAACTCTCCTTCTCTTTTCCAGCTCTTAACTGTATGTTCCACCATCTCTTCCACTCTTTCACAATGTCCATTTTATCTGAGTGAAAAACAGTTAAGGAATGAATGGCATGATCTAAAAGATGTTGCATTGGGCATAGCCATATTGCAGAAGGGTTGGTTACATGGTAAAAAAGGCAATAGCATCATTCTTCTAAGGGGCATTAGCTAGTCAAGATATGTTTAGATGCATAAGGTGATAGGTAACCTGTAGGACTTCTCTGAGAGCGTTCAGAAGCTGAGTTTCACTAAATGATTCTTTAGAAGGAAATAAACCCCTCAGTCTGAGAGGTCCCTTCTGTGTAGAAATGTCTTGTCTCATGCCTTTGGCATGAGGTTTGCTCCTTTGGTCCTAATCTCTGCTGGCCGTGGGCTGGCCTCATGCATGTTGCAGCGAAATGAACGTATTACACCACAGCATAAACTTGTTGCAGAGAAATAAGACTCATTCTTGTTACTGGATTAACAGCTTAGGTTTACAAAGTAGCTGTTTGATTCTTTTCAGTTCTTGTCATATCCTATTCCATTTAAACTTGATATCCTTTTTTTAAACATAGCAGGTGCCACAACTTTACTGACTGAGACACAGTATCCCATTATCCTAAAAAGAAGTAGAAGAACAACAACAAAAGTTTACAGTTTATTGTCAGCTTTCAGGAGACAAGTTGCAGACACAGAGAAGGAAAGTGCAGTTAGGTTTGGGAACCTGATGAGGAATACAGAGAAATGTTAAATAAATCATTACTTATGCATTATTAAAATAACAGTTACACTTCTATAGCTCCTCTCAGATAATGAACTCCAAGCCATTTATAATTAATTTCACAACTCCATGTAGGTGAAGGAACTATGCCACGTTGTTTTTATGAGCAAAGAGCTGAGACATTGAGAAGTGAAGTGTTTAAAGTCATGTAGACCCTCCTTGAACAGCACCAAGAAGTTTTTCCCAAACAGCACTCCATCAAGTAAGTAAGGTGGTCAGGCATCCCAGTTGTTTTTCCAGGTTTTAAGCTCCCAGGGCTGGGACTGTCTGCCTGTCCTGGATTTGGCTGGAGTCTGGACTAATAGGATCTTCTGATTTGCCCACTGAGTCACTGATCCAGCATCCCTAACTCTGGGATACAGACTATTCAACTCATCATCCCAAAATCTGGAGTTGCTAAAAAGACATCTCAGTGCAATGCTATGACAGGGTGCTGAGGGCTCCTGTCACTGTTGAAGCCTGAAAAATTCTAATTCTGCACAAAAGAGGCAAAAAAGGCCACAAAGCACAAATGCTGATTTAACTCATGGATGGAGAAGCTGCTGCTGCCGAGTCTGGAAGCTGTTGTGCCACATACTACTGGGAGGCAGCAGGACAGTACTTGTCCAATCTGATGACGTGCAATGAGGAAAGCATTCCTCTGCTGCTAAACCCAATGAGAAAATTAAAATCCTGTCCCAAATGATTTTATGACATGGTATATTCCAAAAAACCCCAATGATATTTTCTGGCATGCTAACAATAACATGAACACAACACATAAAACGACCGAGTACTTTATCAGACCTGAAGTCAACTGTATAGCCCAGATTACTTCCACTTTTGTAGACTGCATTGCAGAAAGTCCTGTGGGAAGAAATATTTCAGGAAATGGCATGGTTAGAGAATCTGAGTCCTGTGAACACAAGAGAGTGTCGCTTGCACTCCCTTCCCCTGTTCCGCTTGGGTTTGCAAATGGCAGATATTTCTTTTTCCCAGCTTTCAACCTTATTTTATTTCTCTTTGGTGACTGAGCCAAATTGCACTATACATGTGGTATCTGATGACATGTTCCTTATCGAGCAATGGCAATCTTGCAGTGAAACAACACATTCTAAGTATTCCCTTACATTATCATCCTCGCCCAGATGAAGATTTGCTGTGGTGAGTACTTCCTGCAGTTGCTCACTGCGTCACCCTTCTGTACTTTAAATGCGTATCTTTTTTCCCTCCTCCTAAAACTGTTTTTATTGTCTAGTTGTGTTTCAAAGAGAATTTCTGAGTTTAAAACACTTTCCCAGAAAGTAGTGGGATTTCTTTATAAAGAGACAGGAACACGTTCCATTTCAAGTCCCTGAAAGTAAAGATCCTGGCAAATTATGGTTGCTTCCTTCCTTCTCATCTTTCTTTTATTTAAGCTGTTTCAGTGTCTTGTGGTGCCTGCATCAGGCAAGACATGCATCAGTTGTCCCCAGCATTGGGCTGCGAAGGGCCCAGGCAGTGTCAGGGAAGAGGATGGTCATGATAAATTCCTACCTTCTCATGGGGCTAGTGAGCTTCCCCCAGGAGATGAGATCTAGATGGTGAAAACAGTAGTTTTGCTCTTCAGATACTGATAAAAAGGCTGTGAGGACTCCAGCTGCTGATGGTTGAACAGTGGTTCTTGTGGGGGTTTGCATATTTTGTGACTATAGTTTTAGCTGCATTAAATATATGGTTTCCTTCCTCAAAACACCATCTTTTTCACAGGAAGTATTTTGTTAGCTCTTCTGCACCATGCTACTTATTTAGGGGTTAAATATGCTACAAAAAGTGTCTGTAAAATGGACTATGTGAAGATTCAGTGAATATTGTGATATTCTTAATAATCTGTTGATTATTAATAGCTGACTCTTACCTCCATGTGTATGTGGAAGAGCATGAAAAAAGGAAATCTGTAATGAGTAATGGCCATATGAATAATTTATTTGACACAAAACTATTTTGTATCTTGACAAAAATCTCTTATCCCTATGGACGCAGAAGTTCCTGAGGCAGCACATTTTGTCTCTGTGGCAATATGATTTTTTCTTATCTTCATTTCTCATTTTCCAGCAACAATCTTATTTACTCTGTTGGAATTCATGATTAATAATCACTTGTTAGGAGTTTCTGACCCTACCAGCAGCTATTCTGTGTTCTGTATTACACATTTGCAGAGTGAACAATAGACTATATACTTCTGTGTTTTGTAAGAAAGGCATGGGAAGAAAACATTTGTGTTTTTGTGAATAAACAGAATGGATGTAAGATTTTAACAACAGAATGATGTACAGGTTTGGGATTTGATAGCACTTTTACCAAGTGAAAAAATACATTAAGATTAGAAGGGAAATATTTGCTGAAAATAAGAAAAGGTTACCTCACCTTTTTTGTTGTTAGAAGACATTATTCAAAAGAGATGTTTTTATACCCACCAGGGTACCTTGCAGGGTTTATGCAGATTTGACATTTTCTTCTTTCTTCTCTATTTGTATCTGGAGCCCAGGGTGAAGAGTCTCCTTTTTGTTTGCTCTTTCTAAATAACTCTGTCTGGGCAGCTGTTGATTCAGGCCCTGTGAATAAATAAAATGAAGAGGACCTCCTGAATGATTTAAAAAGAAATAGTGTTTTCTGAATCCTGACTTGCTATTTGTGGTGTTAGCATAATCCTAACTTAGATAAACAAATGGCCTCTTCTACCCCTTCATGATCATATTAGCTTTTCACTTGCAGAAGCTGAACTTTCTTGACATTAATGGGAGGTGACAGTCGGCAAAGGAAGATGCTGCCTTTTTCCAAGAGGAGAAGAAGTGCTGTGAGCTCAGTGTGCCTGCAGCGCTCCAGCTTCCTGCACAGTTTTTATTCTTCCAGTGTTTGGGAGTGTTACTGAAGGAAAAGAAATATAAAATCCTTTCTGAGTTCTGTCCTGTCACCCCCACAAAAACACTGCCCCTCATCTTCACTTAAGGCAGACTATTCATGCAAAAACCTGAGTGTTTGCTGGGTGCAAGCATGAAAAAAGGGGGTCAGTTGGCAGAAACTGCGTTAATAATAGTAGTAACAACAATCCCATTAGTCTTATTTTACACATATGGAAATGGGCAGGGAGCACCAGCTGCAGCTGGGATACAGGTACTCCCCTTTCTGGGTCTCTCTTCTAAGGACTACACCAAATTGTGTGATCTCAACATGCGACTGCTACTCGAGATTCTTTATTAAATGTGACTATAACTTGTCAGAAGAGCCTCACAAAGCATTCTGAATTTCAGGTCTCCTTACTGACCCTCAGTCATATTTGTGTTGCATCTTGAGGACCATCAGTTCCTCAGCTGTGGCAGCTCAACTGCCATTTGTATGTCTAGTTCACCTGAGCCCTTTTTTACATGGCATTAATGAGTCTGAAGACTACCACACTAACTGCACACTTTTGGATAATGCAAACCTAGGGAGGAAGGAGGGGAAAAGGACAAAATCATAGAGACAATGTGCCACACCACTGTACGATGATAGGAAATGTTGGATGTTAAGTTTACGATCAGACTTGATGATCTTAAAGGTCTTTTCCAATCTAACAATTCTATGATTCTTTACTGAAAGATGCTATTTATTGTAAGGTTGAAGGTGTTAAAGGTATCAGAAAAAGTGCTGAGCAGCTTCAGCTTGAGTCGCCTTCAGTGGGAGTAGAGACATTCTGCTTCTTTCAGCCAATGTTAAGCACTCACCAGGATCACCCTGAAAATAAGCTCAGACAAATCCATGCACCTTGGCTGGCACAACGTAAAGAGACATAAAAACTGTCAAACAAAAAGTGGAATGGGCACTGTGGCTTCACCAGCCATGGAAGAAGTCTGGGTAATCCTGTGTTTTTATTTATGTCATACATTGAATATGATCTGTGAAAAACACTACCTCATGGCTGTTAAAGCTGAATGACACGTTGAAGCTCCAGTCTCCAGGGCTCAGGCGGCTGGTGGGGGCTCCCTGGCTGGGCAGCTGCTCTGCCAGCCCTGCCTCTCTGTCCTGCGCTCGGCACAGACAGAGCAAAGCTGATGATGATGGCGAAGGGGCCAACTGCAGCAGCCAGAGCCAGCATGTGTGCGGCAAGAGAGCAAATGGGTCAATCAGGAATCTTCAGTGTGATGATTTCTTTCCAGCAATCTTTTCAGGGTTTCCTATTCCCTTTTGCATTTTTCCAGCTAAGAGGGATGTGAAGGTGATGGGGAGGTAATTTTTTGGTAAATCTGGAAGGACTCTTGTGTTTACTGTGTCCTCATTAATGCTCTTCTGACACAATTCTGGCAGATCAAAGCACTTAAATAAGCACCACTTCAGTGTTATTTAGTACATATTCTTCAAGATATGAAATTAGAAAGAAACTTCCAGGTCTTCTCTTTCACCCAGGAAATATTTCGTGAAGTAATGTTGATAACAGCTGACTTCTATTCACATCTGCTGGCTATTTTATCTTCCTCCAATACCACCCAGGAATTCAGATACCGCAGTTTCTTCTCACCTGACCCTGTGCTGAGAACATGTGTAACTACTCAAACCATGTTCCATCCCTTTTGTGTTCCATCCGTTTCAAGTTCCACCCTGTTATCTCCTGCCAGAGGGAACTCATGGCCTCCAGCAAGATCTCTTCTCCCCATCATTGCTTCCTCCATGGTTCTCAGCCACTTGTTGGTGTGACAGACTCCCTGGCTGCCAGCTGGCTTGTGTTTGAATGTCTGCTGTCATGTAGGGCTACATAAGCAAAGTTCTTGCTATTGTTGAAGAGTTTTCATCTTGTCTGAGTCCTGTGCCCACAATGATAGTGTGAACTCATGGAACAGGAGCACAGGATACCCTTAGGCAACATGTGCACCCCTGTGGGGTACAGATACACGACTTCATGCTTGTCCAGGGTCCTCCCATGCCATTCGAAGCAGGAGGGATTGGCCACTGACAGGTCCAGATTTCTGTTGGTGACATGTAGGGTCACAAAGTGGAAAGCTAAAATATAGTGCTGTTAGTGCATGATGAAAATGCGCTGTAGAGGAGCTGAGTTTTTAGGTGTCCACACATCATATCTCATGCTTTTCAGGGGTGATCTGACATGTGACTATCATTGGGAAGGTTATTCCAAGCAATCCCTATTGTCACCATCTATTTCAGAAATTGCAGAGATTTAAAATTTCCTGGAGTTTCCAGTGTGTTAGAGCAGGAAGCAATGGAGCTAGACAAAAGTAAATACTGCTCACCTCTGCTATCTCAGTCTTCTCCTAAAACTCCAGAGCACAAGAAAAGGACATCATACTAAATACAGGTTATTAGGCTGGAAAAGGATGAAATTCCTGTTAGTCAGCATGATCAGTTAAATGAAATTTACTTTGCTCTCTGCTCACAGCATCCAGCTGTGACAAGCCCAAGCAAAATGGACTGTGTTTCTCTTCAAGCAAATGGCAAATCTGAACCACTTCTAGAGTTATTGGTAGCTGTGTAGCAAAGCTGGCCTGACATCATGACAGCTCAAGCAGACGGAGCTGAAGCTTTTCTGAGGAAGGCATTTCTTTGGGAGAAGCCACGCTTACGCAGTCAGCAGCTGGAGGAGGAAAGGAGTGCTTCTCAGGTCATATAGGCCAAACTGCCTGGAAACAGAACATGAAGACACGGAGAGTGCAAGTGCAGTGTAGCAGGATGAACACATCCTGAGAGAAAAGATGAAACTAGGTCATAAAAACATAGAAAAGTAGAGAAACCACACTTATTATTCATTATTGATTCCTAGGTTACTTGGTAGCTCTGATCAAGTATCTGATCCAGAGATGGATTTCACTGTGATTTCACAGGATGATTGCTATTTTCAGCTCACTTTTAAGAAAAGTATTAAGTTTTCCAAGTCTTATTCCAGAAACTAAAGGTAGTTCTTACATCAGCTGTCATGTACTAGCCCACACCAGCCACACAGCTGGGCTGGAACTCCCAGGAAAGGGTTACAGATCCCTTTCCTTTTCTCACTGGAAGCAGTGTGCCAGCCAAGGGAAATGACAAGCAGTCTCCAAAGCCTTTGGAAGCTATGCAAAGCCCTAAGGCACCCATATCTTCTCAACAACTTTCTTTTACAGCTAAGACAAGCCTTAAAACAAGTCCTGGGCTGTCTATTGGGATTTTATCCAGTGTATCTTCCACTGCTTAAAGCTCAATCAAAACCTGACTGGTGATGCTACATTCATACTGAAGATTATCCACGTAAGAGAGCAGCTCTGACTGTGGTTGGGAGCACCATGGGTTGGTTCGCATCTTCTTGCCTATTGAGATGTATTCTGCCTGAGAGTGCTCTCATTACTCAGCAGCTATGAAGGACTATCATATCTACTGCTTCTCTGCTGTAAGCAGTTTCTTCACCAAAGAAGAGATTAAAACATTGGTACAAAACCCTGAAATCAAGATAGATGGAAAAAAGTTGTTCTACTTCAGGAATAATCAACTGTTGGGAAGCACACCAACTGCCTAAGGGCTGTCAAGAACTAGAAAAGGCTGCCCAGGGACCTGGTTGGGTCACCATCCCTAGAGGTATATAAATGTAGTACCTAGGGAAATGGTTCAGTGGTGGATTTGATAGTGTTAGGTTTATGGTTGAACTCAATGATCTTAAAGGGTTTTCCAACTTAGATGATTCTGTCATTCTTTGACTACCAGCTGTGTATATATGTGGGGAAAAAAAAGCATGAAAGAAGCACTCATCTTTCTTGTATTTAGCTCCTTTGCTATTGTTAAAACAAAGCTGTTGTACCCAGTATGTCTGGTCATATGAATTCCTGAGGGGGCAGAAAAATGTTGTCTGTGCCTAGCATTGACTTGCAAACATGCATGGTCACAAAGACAAGGACAGCACTGCTCCCAGGAGCACGGCAGCATGACATTCCCCTGCACTCTGTGGACCCATTAAAGAACAATAGATTTATGGTAAACCACAAGCTATTTGATACCTGTTAAACTACCTGCTGCACTGGTTTAAAACTGAGCTAAAGTGGGACTTCCAGAGCGGGAAGGCAAATTTGTTTATAGTATGTACATTTTAGATTTCCATGTAATAAGAGAGTTTATTTTTCCTCAGAATGCTTGAATAGATTGCTGTGGGTGAAGTCTGTCTGTTTGCACATGGTTGTAGACACTATCGTGCTGCTGCAACAGAACTTAATCTTGGAAAAGTCGCCTATGTAGCTAAGTGAAAATCTCCAAGAGACCAAGAGTTGCCTCTTTGTACGACATAAGAATATTGTTTCAATCCAAATTTCAATTCAAATCCAAACTTTGCAGGTTTTGTCTTACTCTTCCTCGTTCAAGATATTCGTGTCTTGAATTGCATTGTTTGCCCAGAAATGACAGCTACTTAGCAAGACAGGAATTTGCTTACAGTGTGTGTTACTTTATATCTTTATTAAAGTGGCCTATGCTTCTATGAAGTTAACAGGCAATGGTGTAACTCAAGTCATAGGCTACCCCAAGAAATAACACTCCCTCCCTTTCAAAATCAATTATCTTTCATTATTCAGGCTTTGTTTCAAGGTTGTTTTTTTTTTATTTGATAAAACAGAAAAGGTGTCTCTTCTGGAGGTGTTGTTTTTTGTCTTTAAAGGCGTTGGAACTTCCCAAGCTTCAGCAGAATTAGAAACACTTTCTGAGATTGCTGAGTAAATGTAACGTTTTCTTTAAAGATGATGTTGTTTTGAGATAGACAGCAGGAGACTTGTCACACACTGCCAGGGGTTTGAAAGTTTCTGAGCTTTACTTGTACTAGCTTAAAAATGAGTCTGTTTGTTTGACAAATTTATGCACATTTGCTAATAAAGATAATAAAGATTGTCAAAGGTGTGGTTGCAAAGTATAAATGACCTCAGACATTTATAAGTAGGCGTGATATATTTATTTACCATGAATTTTCTGTATTTTGGAGATATACATATACCCCTGCAAAACAGGATCTTCCATTCCACCCACCTTTGCCAGTGTGCACTTAGACTGGAGTTTAAGGAACTCTTCACTGTCTGCAGCTACTGCCCCATTTGAAGACATAGGCCATTTGTGGATGCCTTGCACATATGCATTAACGATATCCCTGTATTCTACTGCTGAGATTTTTGGTATATGACCTTGGCATGGCTTGTGGTCCTATGATTATCAGCCTGCCTTCCCAGCATTTATGCTGAATTTAAAATCTTGTGTTCATCCAAGTAGCTGCCATTGAATACCATAATAAATAAATGCTTCTTAACAACACAGCACTTAAAGCCTATCCCTTAGACACTGCAGGATCGCAGGCAGAAGCTGGAAGCTTTCAAAGTTTTTCTGTTGTGCCTTCCACATCAGTTTCTCTGGAAGAACCAACAAATACATCCTTAAAAGCTAGGATAGATATATGCATCTCATTTTGTTCCACCAATTAAAAAAAAAAAAAACGAAACAGTGACCATATATTTTAGAAGATTGTGGTTTTATTTGAACCCTGAACTGTTGGCTTATGGTAATTCACAGGAACAAAAATAGTCTAGGATTATGTCCCTAAATAAGCCTTTGTGTGGTCTCATGTAGAAATAGACCAGTCTTTTCATCAAAGGTTTTATGACCATTGGTTAGGTTGATCTAAATTTATTGTGTGTAAGAATTAATTAGTTAATGTGTATAATAGTTTTAAGAGTACTTGGTATAACTATTAAAGTACAGACTTGGCAAAATATGGAACTGATAGTAGTATAAATAATACCAGAGCTAAAATGTAAAATCTTGGCAACTATTTCAGGGCTTTGAAAACTAAATGAGCTGAAAATTAAATTGCTGAGGTGTTCTGCTTGTTGGAACCAAGTTTCCTGGCTCTTAATGAGTTTGCCCTTTCCATAGTGCTGAGCAGGGTTTGCATCCTGCTGTTTCTTCTTGCATCTCATTTCCAATGGCTTCAAGACTTCTCTTACAATCATTGAATCACAGAATCATTTAAGTTGGAAAAGACCTTTAAAGTCAACCATCAACCTAACAGTGTCAAGTCCACCACTAAACCATGCCCCTAACACCACATCTACACCTTTAAGCTTTAACTAATATAATTGGTTTCACTGGTGACACCTACCAAAAGTCAAACAGTAAATGGGGAAAAAAACCACATTTGTATGTGCTGGTATATTCACATACACAACTAAACATAATGCATTATACGTTGGGAAAAGGTTTTTTTTATTGTAAACTCAATGATTTGTTTTACATATTTTTTTTATAATCTGCTATCTAACCAGGAATTATTTCTCAGCAAAATCTTTGTGACCCTTTTGTAAACCACACATAAGAAGGGAGAAGGCTGTGCACTAAGCAATTGCTGTAACTCAGCGGCAGAAAGGAAAAGATAAATACAGGGCTCATACAGATCATTCAGTTCTTCAATGTAATTCAGGGTATGTTTTCTTGATAGTTTTGCAATAAAAACTGCACTCCCTGGTGACACGTCTCCCAAATTTAACCTGCATACAGATGCTTCTGAGCATCTGCAGTTCCTGAGCACTCCTGAACTCTGAAAATGTGAACAGGGAAAACAGTAACATGACTATCTTACCAGCACAGGAATTCAAATGCTATTGGAGAGTGCCTGGAGATAAAAGTCTGTCTATAATTTGAATATCAGGGTTTCTTGGCTTTTGCTTCATTCATCTTCTAAGGCACAAAGAGAAACTTTGGGTTTTTTTATAGAGAAAGGTGGATTTTGCATTCTACATCCTCCATCTGCTTGCTTGTTCCCAATGATGGCTGGAATATCAGTAAAATACTGCTCTGTGGCCCACAGACCTCAGTGCTGCAAGATTATGATGAGTGTACGCATAGGTATCTGCTGGGAACTGGAAGTTTGCAGCAGCCCTAGACCTTAAATAAATTCTAAAAAGCAGAGCAAATTGTGCGAGCTGCCTCTTGTCGTGGCCCTCCGATGAAAGCTCACCCTTTCTTTGACTCCACAGTGGCTTCATGCCCCAAGTATTATATTGCTGTGTGCAATATAAAATGCTTCTCACCTGGAAACTTATTAAAAATGCCAATTCTGAGACTTCCTCTGGAGTAGGAGAGGAACAGGGTGGGATCTCACAAAGCCTTTTACTCAGCTTATTTAGTTGCCTGCTAGGCAGCTGCTTTCCCCCTGCGTGTATCTTGAACTGATTTTGCTCTGCATTCCAGATTATCCAGTTCTGTCCTTGCTGAATGGAAATAGCTGATACCTGTCAGTAAGTTTTCACTGCAATTGCTTTTTGCTGTTTGGAGTGAAATAGTATGTCCTAGTTTAGACAAATGTTTGTGCAAAGGGCTCTTCTAAGCTGTCTATTTCATGCTCTCTATCGTATATATTGTATCTATATTTTATAGGGAAACAGTGCATTTGGTCAAAAATAAACATCATAGATGCCAATGACAGCTCTGGTGACAGAGGTAAAGTAAATATTTCCTAAAGGAGGCAAAATGGCCATGGTCCTACTCAGTTGTGGCAGACCCCTTAGTGCTGGGATATAATAAGTACCCACTGGTTGGGGGGCGGGTGAAGTTGGGGGACATGAATGAGCTTGAAATCATTCATCAGAAAGAATGCAAACATACGGCAGTGAGAGTGACTACAGAAAAAATCTTTCAAGGAAGATGCTGTAGCTTCTTTGTACCAAAACTTGCAGCTGCCCTGGCAGGTAATCACTCATCAAGCACCAGCTGGGTTCATGAAAAAGAGCTCCTGGCTTAAAATGTTTTGGCCTATGTCATATCAGAGATCAGACTGACTGACTCAAAAATCCCTTCCTCTAGCCTACGAAGACAGGAAGCAACCGAATTAAAAGACCACCACTATCAGCAACAACAAATGGGATCATTATCCAAAGTCTTACACTGAATGACCTGGCACCTAATAGCCAACTGCTCCTGTCCTGCCCGATGACCTCCTAGGACGCTTTTTACAGTCAAAGTGATTCACACCCCTTAAGGGAAATATTGATTAATTTCAGCCACAATTGTGGCTGGTGCTATGGCTCTAACATCTTCCAAAACAACCAAAACCCTTTAAAACCTAACACTGCATTATTAACTTTTAAATGGACTCATCCACCAGAAAGACTCCAGCAAGAGGGCTAGTCAGAAGACTGACTGGAATTGGTGTAACAGCCATAGACCGCACAGACTTTTCCTGCAAGGACACAGAAACTTCCAAGGCCTCCCAGCAATATGCTCTGAGCTTCCTTCCAGGCAACATTGTCGTGGACACCATCTTCCCTATAGAGTAAAACATTGTTTGAGTCGTTTTTTTCATTGTATTTTATTTTCTAATCTCCAGGGGCATAGCTGGAGCTGTTAGAGGAAAAATTATTTCTATGTTACAGAAATGCTGCTTGCAATATTAAGGTCACACCGTCCCAACATGATCCTACCGCAGAGATGAACACAGATTCTGATGCAGTGTGTTGTGCTGTGTCGTCCTCAATTAACTGAAGGCGGTTTGCCTCAGGGCCTGCCAATTCATCTGTTCATTGGAGCTCACAAAGAATTAACATACAACAAAATCGAAAGATTCTTCCACAGCAAACAGCCTGCTCATTCATCTGTTGTTTCACCGTGGTGCTGTTCTCATTACCACCTTTGATTTAATTTGCGTGTGTGATTGTCATGAAAAAAAAGTACTATCGCACCCTTTCTTTGGGGCTTGAAAGGTCAACAAAACAAAGAGCTGCTGCCCTTTGCGGCAATCAAAATACATCATGTAAGATAAATTTGGAATGGCTTGCAGCTGCTGCACATTATGGAGCTAAAATGACTTTAATCCTTATTTAAAGCTTTGTGTCTTTGTGTGTGGGGTGGGGAGCTTTTATAATTAATTTGCACAAGCATCTTGTGTAAAGGATTCCTCTACCCTACATGAGACTCTTCCCTCTCAGTCTCCACACATTCCCCAATATTAAAAGCATAATCTACGTTCTAAGGACTACCGTTTGCTAAAATGAAGAGTTACTCAGATCATTAACTTGAGCAGTGATCACAGTAAGGGGAATCTTACAAGCACCTACGAGGAACTATAGAGCTGCCACACTGGATTGAAAACTGAAGTTGTTTGACTAGTTTCTGTTCCAGTTCACATGGAAATAACCTTATTTAATAGGCAATTTTAAAAATTCTTTGAGTTAATAATATGACATTCAAAAATTTTCAGCAGTTTTGTTTAAATTGCTAAGATAAACACTTTCTCTTCTGGTAGCTTCCTAAGTTTAGCACTGCTAACTGGAGAGCCATAAGTACAGTAGATCAAAGAACAGAACTTCCCTATAAATTATTCTTTTTTAGCAGAGAATAAAATCTGATTTAGGTAATGAAAATTACTGATAAGTAAGATTCTCTCTTAATTAGCTTGTGACAAGTTTCTGACAGTATAAAGACCAACACAGAAAAAATAAAATTTCCATTAGAGTCGCTTCATCTATTCAGCCAATAATGTTTTTGCATTTCACAACATGACACAGCACCAGTAAATGACAGTGTTTCCATGTGTCACCTACAGATTGCTCTGTGGGGGAGCCTGTGGGTACACTTCTCTAAGCTCCCCAGCATCTGCCTTCACCAGCTACAATATACAAAGATGAGGGTGGGGAAGTAAAGCATAGCAAAAAGCAAGATATAATATTCACAAGCACGTTTAGGGTTGGCTCCCTAAGCCAAGATAGATAATCCATCATACATCAGAGAAACATGAGAAAATTTTAAAGGCCTGTTTCAGTACATGCTGTTTAAGAATGCCTTAGCCTGCCAAATTTTTTAAAGGTTGTCTAAAAAGGTCAAGCTGGGAAATCATGCAAATGTATCCCTTTCAGTTAGAACACAAGGATATATGACAGAGAGGAAGTCTTTGTTGCTAATAGTAGTGTTCTTGTGGTTAGGATGATTCAAATATTTAGCAACAGTGCTTACGTGGTGGCACAGGTAACCCACGCTTTGTTCTCAATTATTTAGTACTTAAATCTGCAAACTTCTAAATAACCTTTTCCCTCACTGAGATCAAGAATATAACCCTCTCCTGGGTAGAGAAGAACACACATATTTATGGTACTTTGTACCAGTTCTGTGGAGTCTTCCAAAATGTGTTAACATCACTGACTCTAATTTTCATGGCACTAAGGATGTAATTTTAAGTTACATTAACAAAGAAGATGAACCATACAAACTGGAATTCATTTAATTCATACAGTACAACAAGGAATATAATAACTTCTGTATTTTAAATTCTTGTTAGGTATTTTAGTTTTAAAAGTTAACATTCAGTAAGAAAGTATACCATCAAAAGCCAAGTTTGAAGACCAGTTAGGAAGTTCTCTTACTGTGTGTCATTTGTCAGATTGTCACACAGGAATACTTAAAAACATTTATTTTCTGCAGGAAAGTCGGAAAAAAACCCTTTAAGGTGTTCATTAATATTAAATGGAGAATTACTCGCTGATATACCAGACCACTATTTCAAAATTGATATACTGGCAGTATGCTGCCACTCCTGTAATCTCTCCTGTATGCAGCTGCAACATATGTTCTAGCTGCATTTTAATAAGTGATATGTTTTAAGACGACAGAAACTAATGAGGACTCAAGCCCTTTCTGCTACTCAAAGTAACACAGGCTTTGCCTTTGGAATGCATTATGTACAGTTTATCTACTTCAAAAAAGATGTATGGGACATTCACTCTGGCTAACTGGTTTTACATAAGAGAATATAAGCTCATCAGAGCATAGCAAAGTCTTCTTTTAGCTGTTGGATGAGCTGTTGTGTATCAACGTGGCCTGGAAATGCTTCTTCTGACTTCTGAGCAGCTGTGTAACTCCTCTGAAGATCTCCAACCTGTAAGAAACACAAAATAATTTTGTAAATCCAAGTACTACAGTATTTACATTGTGTGTTCTGTGCAGTACATTTCTAAACAAATGTTTGAACACAGCTGGTCCCGAAAGTGAACAAATAAAACAGAGTCACTATGGATGCTTTTGAACTCAAGGTTATGTCCCCTTTACAGCAAGGGAAGAGAAGACAAAGACAGAAATATGATTTTACTGGGAGGGATGCTTCAAGACAGTAACTTTATATCTGATTCCACCTGACTAATTGAAGAATGGACAACGTACACCATGCCAAGTGCTTGAATTGAGGAGGAATAAAACCCAGAAGATTGGTTTTTAAACTCCATAGAAATGCTGTTGCATCAACAGGCAATGCACAACCCATCAGGCCCCTGTAAAAGATGCAACTCCACGTGATTTCCTGCACACTCACAGAGAGAGACAACAGTGTTGGACAGCTGATGTTGCTCCTCTGCTGCTTTTAGAAGTATGTTTCCACATTGTTCCACACTTATTTTTCCTAAATAGCCATTATTTTTTGGAAGGAAGAAGTGTACGTAAGGAGAGCTCCTCAGAAAGTAGGTTCAGCAACAAAGGACCCAAATGTTTGGGAACATGTCTAGTAAAAGTGATGGTTCCTGAGTGGAAAGGAATAAGCTATGGTAAGTGTCAGCAGGAGGCCTCTGTTGCCTAACACAGAGCTTAAGTGCAGCAGGAATTCTCTTAAGGGGCAGCAACCGGAGTCCTGGCCGGAGAAGTTATGTTTTGTAAAGCACGGCCCATACACCACATCTAAGGACAGTATCACCACAGACAGATCTGGCCATCTGTCTCCTCCCACAACCTATGCAGTTTCTTTGTGCAAAAGCTACGTAAAAAGATATTAGCAGACTAGGATTTACTCCTTAATCAGTAAGAACAGAATGAAATTATTCAAAATCATCTTATGTTTCACAATGGAAAGGATAGGCTTACAAATTAATGGGTTGTTCTCTCCTTGACACATGTACTTCAGTATCTGTAGGAGCTGGGCTGCCCACATAACACAGACTCAGAATAGAATCTTTAAGGTGTAGGCATAAGCAAAGGAAAAATGTTTTCTTGTGAAAAACAAGCAAAAACTTGTACAAGTCCTGATATTAACAGGAATGTTGGACGCTGTTAATTCAATGTCTGAGATGCCCTATGTGAAAGAAATTATTAACGCATAAAATTCATAGGTTGCAAAGCTGAAGAACAGACTTTCCTTTTGAGATCAGTAAGACCATGGGATGAATAAATGATATTCTTGCTATAATTACTGATAAATTATATGATAATATATCACTTCACATTCCGAAAAACTCAATGACTGTAAAGACTGTAGACACAATTGTTAATGGGTTGTTCATTTTCTGGGCATTTGGAAAATTACCAAGTTACTTTATAGATAGTTGGACTCAATTATTCTCAAAAACAACCACTGAATGACTACTACAAAGAAAGCTTTTGGGTATTAAAATGAAAATGCAATTTTAGTTTTCCTTGAGTTCATGCACTCAATTATTTTGCCTTACCTATCTGGAATTCTCAGTAATAACAGTAAAAAAACATTTTCCCATGAAGGCCCAATTTTTACATTACAGGAACAGGACAGCGCATTACCTTCTCTGAGAGTATTGCAAAATTGAAATGAGGCTCATACATATGAGGTGCTAAAGATGAAGCAGTCTGCAGCAAAGCTCTTGCCTACGTAGAGCAAGAAAAAAATATAATGAAATCTGTGAGAGAGGGAGGGTAACAAGAGTTTAATGCAATTTTCATCATTCTGAAAAGAAATCCTGTTTTCTTTACTATGCCTTTACTAAGAAAACCATCTTACTTGAGTTACATCAATAGTACAATTAGGCATAATACAGTTTAATATCATTGAAAGGAATAAGACTCTTGGTTGAGTCAGAAAAAACATGTGGGGACTTAATTCAATTAAACAATTCAAATCTAAACACTGAACAGAAAATATTAATTAAAAAAATATTTAAAGTCCCACTCCACTGTATTTATCTGTTGTAACCAAAAGCACTGTCTTAACATCCCTGAAAACCAAAATTTTATCACAAAATGACAGTTTTCATGCTAAAAAATGTTAATAAAAGGAACTTTTTTTCTGAATAGCAGCATTAAAAACTAATGAAAAATTAATTATTAGAGTGTGCATTTTTACACTGTAAATCCAATACAAAATTAAAGCATCTGTAAAATGTTTGAGAAAGCAGAGTTAAGAACTTACTAAAACTCCCTAAATCTGACAACTCTGAGTACATGCAACAAAACTTATGAAAGAACATTGTGAAATAAAATATAATCCAAGATAAGCAAAGTATCTTCACAATTTTTCTCCTTCTGTGCATAATTTTACTGCCATGATGATCTTAATTTTTAATTATTCATGTGAGGCAGTAAGATAATAGAAAATTTAAGCTAAAAACTAAACCAGACAGGAAACAATTTAATGGAAAGGCTCTGCAGTGCTAATTATTAATTCCCACTAGGGAATTAAATGTCTGTAAATTTACTGGTTATGAAACTGAAACTAAACCCAAAGTTTACTTGTCAATGGACATATCCAATGCTTAGCTCATTTCAGTGTTTCCATGACAGTTGCTACATTATCTGAATAAAGATAACTTTAAGAATTTTCTCTTAAAAGAAGGTATTTACAAATCTATATCATATTGTATCTCTCATGTATATATGAATCTGCCAAAACAGGCTTGCTGCCATAAGCATTAGAAAAAAGCCACTGTAGTTCAAACCACCCAATAAATGCCTATTTCCCCTGTGTTTGCATAAAACATAAATGCATATAATGCACTGTGCATAATTCCATATCTAATCGCAATACAGCTTCATGTTATATAGCAAGACAATTCACATTAGGTAAGATAAACCACCAAGCTTACTGATGTAAAAGTATTTGTCAAGAACTTGCTGCCTTGGGACAAAACTTTAAAGCAATTTTCTTGTTGAAAAAAAAAATTAAGACCTGATCTGATTGCTGTCTTCTGGCACCCAACAAAATACATTATCTACACATTTATAAAGCCCAAAAGGGTCAAGGGAAGTATTTTGTTTAGGCTGAGATTCAAACCGACCTGTTCGATGCGACCTTTTCGCATTTCCAGCACAGCCAAGTTGTTGTAAGCTTCTGCATAGTCATTATTGTTGACTAATGTTAGCTTGAAACACTGGTAAGCCAGATTCAGGTCTCCTATCCCCTAAAAGCAAGATTGTATCTTAATTTGTGAAAAGACTGGAAACAACATGCATCTGTTTTGTTGTCTGGAGTATCTTTTCACCCACATGTACTACCATGGAACACAAACTACAATATAAACATACTGATCAGAACCATATGTGCTTCTCCCTAGATCCTCTAATTTGCTTGCTACTCTTCCTCCAGTCTTTTCTCTCCAGCACAAACTTCCATGCTCCAAGTGATACTCACTTCATTTAATTTGAGTTTTAGATGATTAAAGTGCCATTTAAAGACTACACTATCTGCTACCATCTATAGCAGGGTAAGCAAAACAGAGATGTGTCCAGAGGGGAAGTCATCTTGCCTCTCTGTCTCTACACAGATTTTAAAAAAATGACATTTAAGCCTAGTTTTAGAAGCTAAAAATTAAGGGATATTAATTTCATTGCATGGACCAGCCGACTAGTCTTTAATGCTCTAATATTATGACTTACACTGATACAGTATCAGGTTAGGCATTAAGAGAGACAAATCCTGAAAAACATAGGCACATCAGTTCAAATTTCAATGTTTTAGGTAGCATAAATGAATGTCGCTGTACAATCAAGACAAACAGTTGAGTTTCTCTCCGACTTAAGTTAAATCATAATCAGCAATTGAAGATAACTCATATTAGAAAGCTGCCAGAAACTTTATTCAGTAACCTTATTCTGGGCATGGAGCTAAACAGAAATCTAATGCAACTTCTGGAAGAACATCTGCAAAAATGGGCAATGAATGAAAATTAATGTAGAAATTTATCAATATCACACAATTACATAATATTTCTATTGCTGCTATAAGACAGAGGAACATGCCTTCTTAACGATGACGTGCATTATGCCTTTGTGTCTGTTACATGCTGCTGAATACATATTGTTATGACAACAGCATCATTCTAATGCTCCATGTAACACAAATAACAGCTCAGAGAAAAAAATCTTGAATTCAATTTTTTTGTTAAGATTAGCTTGTATTGCAGCAAAGGCCTTCAAGGGCTGGTTCCTGTTAAAATTTTTATAGAATGAAGGAAAGTTTAAAGAAGGTGCAGAGGAAGCATCTTTTAGCAGGAGTAAGCCACATTCTGTGAAGATGAACAAACCCTTTTTCTTTTGGTCCTTCCTCCTTACTGAAGCGCAAATAAGCCTTTAATGTCTAATGCACTTTATCCTGTGCACTACCTGGTTTCATATTTCAAAGCAGGGCAATGTCTCCTTCCCAGTTATTATTTTTTTCAGGTTTTCTAAAATTATATTTATTCAGAAAGATTGTTAATAATTTTCATACCACAGCCACATGTCCCAAGTTGTACCACACATCTGCTGTCTCCTCCTCATTTTCAGCCAAAAACAGTGCACGTTCAAATGAAGACAGTGTCATATCATATTGCTGGGCATAGAAGCAACAGAGGCCCAGATTGTTAAAAAGCTGGCAGTTATGTACACCCATTTGCAGGAGCCGTCTAGATTGAAAGAAAATATTTAATTTGTTTTTAGATAAATTTCAAATATGAGTTTTATTCTAAACAACAAAGTTCTCTCCTTCTTTCTCCCTATTCTGAGAAGGTGTAATAACCAAGTGACAGTCTTACACTGGTAAAGGTTTCACAAAGGGCAATGCAGAGCATTTTAATTAGCAGAGTCAAAGCTGTGCAAGACTGCCTTAGTGTAAATTAGACAACTTCTGTCTTTTTGACTGTGTCACATGATCTGACTTCACTGTAAGACAAAGCTGTAGGCAGACTTTCTACATTTCCTCTTTCTAATCCCTCATCCTCAATCAAGCTGTAATTTGTGTCAGTTACTTTTTATAACTCTTCAATGTTTTGCTTGATTCCTGTGCTTCAGAACTGCTCTAATCAGCACTAGAACATCTAGTATGTGAATCTATATTAACCTGCCATCTGAAGCATAACTCAGATTTAGATTAAATTTGATGAGTTTTAATGTGTATTTTAGAATGGAGATGTTTTACAAAAATTCCGTTTATTAATATTTATTGGAAAAATAGATATGTTAAGAGGGCCAGGAAAAAGAGAGCTGCTGTCTGCAGCATGACTGCGAGTTTCTGAACATAAAGTGTAAAAGAGTTCAGGTCCAACAGAAATAAGGTAGTGCTTACATTGACTTAATCCGCTCTTAGACTTAAGAACATGAGTCAGGCTCCTTTGCACTCTGTATTGAAAAACAGAGCAAGCAGCATTGTTTAACACTATCTTTTTATTGCTTTCAGTAAAACATGAGGGAACACCTCATGTTCATGTAAATGATTTTGTGGTCACAAACACTTGTGACCTCAGGTGGAGTTTCTCAAAGACTATTCTTTTTCAAATGGCTAAACAGGAAGTCCATGTCCCTTCTGAATGCAACTGAAATTGAGAGAAAGGTCCAGTGTTCTCAAACTGTCTCAAGGTGCAAAAGATCATTCTTTGTTCATTAATAAAATGTTAACTGTTTTGATAACCTTTGTTGATACTGCTGCATGCTCTGCATGTAATGATGACAAGTTTTTTAGAGAGAGATGTAATTATCACTGGCTGAGAAGATATGTAAGTTGGCATGCTAATTTTATGATGATATTTATCCAAATGCTCAAGCATCACCCCCTAATGCTCGTTTTTGCTATCAGCATTACAAAAATCACCTTCCCATGTGTTCAGTTGCCCCTCCCTCCCCACAAGTGTAAATACCTATAAAAGCGCAGAGCTATCTCAGGCTGGTCTGAATAAAAATGGTTACTGCCAATGCACGCAATGGCTTCCACATGAGTATTGTCTTGTTTTAAGACATCTTTATAGTGCTCTGCAGCCAAGGAGATATTGTTCATTTCCTATACAATTGGGAAAAAATCAAATTAATTCTACCCTTCTATCACCAATTTTTATCATCAAACTTATTAAAATGTCAATCTAATGAGTGCTTTATCTATACCCTGTACAGTCCTTAACTGACATTAATTACACATGCTCTTATGGTTCTCTGATTGTACAATGCAACATCATCAACTGCCATTTTCACAACTGACACGCAGATCCATGAGACGAATGCGTATCAATTTACCAGTGCTAGCTGTACCTGTCATTAAGTCTATGCCATAGCTACAAAACAAGATCATTTTATATTATTTTTCAGAAAAAAGAGATTAGCCAGAAGCTTAGCATGGGCAATAGGCATTTGCTACTTATTGCAAAAGTCTTGTGATACAAAATACTGTGCAGTCAATCTCCCAGTATGGTATCATATAGTAAACATCTTAACCCTGTCAATGTCTCAACTATTTTCAATGCTAACTTATGTCAACTCATGAACTGCTCTGAACACAAATGAGAATATAACTGCATATGCAGAATTATTATATGCCTTTGGAAACAGTAATCGTGGATTTACTACCAAAACTTGCATATGCCAGTTAAGAGAACTATACTATATTAAAAAATACATGCTTGGATTTATGCTACTTGAAAGATTAATTAAGGTGAACTCATTGCTGTAAACGTCACACTGTTTCTGAGGAGTTCAAATCACCAGAGGACTACCCCACATCAGAAGAAAATAAAGGATCGACACACACTTCTGTGTTTAGAGAGGAATAATTTCTACCTGTGTGCTGTAGATACACTGTACTATCAACACAACTAAAGTATAAGCTTTTATTTAATCTCAGCAGTGTATTTACCTCTGAAAAAAGTGTGTTTCCTATGATTAAAGGAAATAGTACTAAAGCAGTCCCTTTAAAAATAATGGTTTTTTAAAACCAAAAAAGTCTACAACTCTTTCTACTGTCAAAAGGTAGTGACAGAGAAAAAAAGCTCCGATTAAGATACCTGATGTACATACTCCACTTGTGAGCCTGTGTAATGAGAACAGCCCTCTGCTGCAGTATAAATCTTTGCTAATGAAGCTATAATCCTCCTCTGAGGTGTCAGTGCAAAACTAGATCATGTCAACTATATGCTGCTCTTTAATAATTCCTTACAGGGTTATGCAATACTATGCATGGTTCTGCAAAATAATATCCATATTAAAAGCTATTTAACAATTCAGAAAGAAAAACCTGCAAAAATTATGTAGCTGTTTTCTTCCTTGCTGAAGGACAAAAAGAATTTAATATGAAAATGGATTACTGTTAGGGGTTAGATGAGAATGATGAGAACAGGAAAGAATGCTAAGTATGAATGTAGAGAAAAAAATAAATTCATGACTTTGTTTAAAACATTTGTTTTGGCATAGCATTACTACCAGCTTTCAGTGAAAAACAATGTTAAGCCCACTGTTTTGACATGAAAATAAACTCTTTATAATACAAAGTACATAGTTACCAAGCTAATACAAAACTACTTCAAAACTAATCCTACTTAAAATAACATTTACTTCCTGAACTAAGACACACTGACATTCCAGCTGTCATCACTGGCTCAAGAAACAGTAACACATATAAAGACAACATTGACAAGTAGACTATTTCGCCATTTAGTTCTGCTAGCAGGCTCATGGTCACTTAAACAGTTTTAGTACGGTGAAAGATATAAACTGGACCTACTCATATGGACAACATCTGGACCACTTGACTTCACATGCACTTGCTTCTGTGTGTCAAGGGTAAATAGGTTCTTACCAGTGTGATTAGTCATTTGAACAAATAATCCTGCAAGCCTCCCGTGACATTACTTTGGTACCTCTGTGTAATGTTACCTGTTTTGCATTAGGTCTACTGAAAATCAGCATAGTTAATTTTTTATGAGCTTACAGTTACATTCAACTATTGGCTCTTTTTTCTTGCTCAGCAGCTAACCTCGCCCACCATAAGGACTGCACAGTGGGTGCGTACCTCGTAGATTCTGGCAATTCCACAAATAAGAGTCACTTCTCCAGGAAATTGATCTAACCCTTGCTTGAAAATGTTTAAAGCTGTAACAGGCTGATCCAAGCGCAAGTACACCTAAGCAAATAAAAAGTGTATATAAATGTCAAACATCTGACTTTTATACTTATACTGCTGTTTAACGAAGGAGATAAATAAAAGGGATGACATCTTCCTTTACTCAGTAAACCATTAGCAGATGTGAATAATACTGGAAAAATAATGGAGTGAATACTGAATAAATCTCTGTAATGAAGATAAAGTAGACTAATTAAGATAATTAAACTCGCATATCATCTAGACATTATTAATTCATCTGGACATTACTAATAAACTAAAAAAGTATCTTTTTATTTATTATCATATCACAATAATATACTTTGACATTGAGGTGAAGTATCACCTTGAATATGTTCCTGTTTAATATATTTTTATATATATCCTTATGTTTAGGATTGAAAGAACTGGATCTTCAGGTTGATAGTGCTAGAATAGCAAAATATTTTACTTAGTCAAATAAGACTGCACTGCACAAAGCAGTGACACTTTCAAATTCCCTTACTCTCTGCCAGCTTCTCCTGTCAGGAACAATAAAATCTGATAACAGAAAGAGGCCAGTTTGGTCTCTGTGTTTTGGCTTCTGTGTTGATTATGATAATGTGTGACGTGTATAAAGTTGTGTGAGAACTGGATAGAGGACACCATGTGTTGACAGAGACCACCTCTGCAGCTGTTTTAGAGTACAACTGTAAAGCCCTGCTGTTGTGGTGTAAATACAGCTACAGCAAAGGAAAAAAACCCACACACCTACTTTAGGAAACTAGACGGTTAGAGTGATTAATTCATCTCCCACTGAGTGGAAAAGTGTTTTGAATGCTCCTGTTGGAGAAATATTATATTAAATAGTGCTAATACTTGACATGACTAAAAAATAAGGGAAAAAATCTGTGACTGGTATCCTGACACAAACATTTTGTAATGCAATGAAAGAAAAACATCAATGTTAACAGAAGACCTGAGAAATCCAAATACACTTCCTGCTTCTGCCCTTGAGCTTCATGGACTTTTGAGTGCCTAAAAACTTTAACAATTATTTATTTGCATTCCTAGACATTTGCTAAGAACTCAAGCGACATTATTAAAAATTAAAAAGCACAGGCATTTTTTCCAGTTATTTTGCTAATGTCAGTTGCATTTCCTGTATTAAGCTAGAAAACCAATTCCCTCTCTTGAAAAACAATAAAAGGGAGAGGGGTTTGGGAATTTTTGGAGGGGAGGGCTTGGTAGACTAGGACTGCACTAATAACACCATCAATGCATATGCTTTGAATCAACAATTTATACCTAATGCACTCTATCTGAGCATGCTGAGGTACCTAAAACCTACTCAAGTCATTTGCTATAGTTTTTGACTTCTAAACCATGCAGCTGTCTGCACTTTCTATGTCTGAATTTTTAACTTCAAGTAATTGCCTCTGTTGTGACTATCACGCTGCTTATCTTCTTCTAGTAACAGTTTTCTACAATTAAATTACTCTGTAAAAAGTTTCAGTGGAAAGTATACGGATGAAACTGAATACATGATAGGTGGGTATGATTACTTATGAAGAACACTGGTTGGTTGTGCTACTCATAAGAACCATCTATGAGAGTGAGTTGTACAATTTATCTTAAAAAGGTGTAGCAAGTCAGTGCATACTACCATATCTAAAAATTATTTTATATTTTCTCTGTTTGAACTGAGAGAAAATTTTAATTTCCTGGGGTTTTTTTTTGTTTTATCTAGCTACGAACCATAGCTATCTTCATCTTAGGGAAAAAAAAAGGAGGACAGGAATCTCCACTAAATCTGTTCCTTTTTTATCTTTTTATGTTTGTTTATGAAGTATGTTTTCTGAGCATTATGACTCAAGTCTGCTCTATTGCTTCATCTGAAGCTTCATTCCAAAGATGCATTTGCTATAGATCCTCTGCGAAAATATTACACTAAGGTAATAGCTACACAGCCACAGTACCGTACTATGTAATTCCCATACCCAGTGGCATATTAAACTGTCTAACATTTCAGCAGACTGTAATTCTGCTGTCCAGATGAGTGGCAAAAGAAACTAAAAGAGGTGGGACACCTTCCACCTACCTGCAACTGCTCTGGTGAGACCAGCCCTACCTGTACTGTAGCAAGAGCCATTAAGTTTTAGATACTAAACATAGAATAGTTCTATTTTCTTTTTTGTACCTCTCTTCTCTTTCATAAAAATAACCCATTCCCAGCTCTTCTGTGTCATGAAATCCTTTGTAACTTCTCACCAGCCCTGACTTCTTTAAAGACTATTTTTTTTTTTTTTACTTTTCTTTTGGCCTTTTATAATGCCACAAATTACATTTCAAGAGAGAGTTAGCTTTCAGGAAAATATTAAAAAAAACTACCACAGCAACCCAAACCAAAACCGATAGCTGTTACAATAACGAATATAAACAGAAAACTAATTGGTGACATAGTATTGGTCTGTTTGCACTGAACTTCACGCAATCCTACTATTTTTTTTTAACAGCTGATTAACTCAACTCTTATCTTTTCCGTACTATAAGATTGAGCTATATCCCAGTGCCCTACTCTATTAGCTGTCCACTCACAACCACTAATCACTGTGTGATGCTGTATACTTGAGTGAGCTGGTCTACAGAGTGGGAGGTGGAAGTTCAAATGCAGCTCCTACTTAAGCTAGTAATGATGTGAGGGGATGCACACCTCCCATAACAAATCATCGTTTGCTAATCCAATTACTCTGCCAATTTTATCAGTGTAGCTCATGTGCTATGCAGAATAACTTCTGCTAGTAACAGAAAACTAAAATTACTAAGCTGAATTGAATAAACTAACTCTGACTGCCGTACTGAAGCCAAGCCTCCAGTTAGCAATAATGATAATTGAAATACAAACCCCAAATTGGTCAAGAAATGTAAAGGTAAAGGAAGTATCAAAACACGAATAATTGAATTATCCACTAGTAGTAATAACTTTTGGATAGGCCTGTGACAGCTTGCTTAAAGGGAGCTGATAAAGAACAACTGATTTTATCTCTTTCTAGGACAAGAGGAAGGAAAATGTAGTTTTAGTTTCTCACAGGACAGCTTTTCTTGCATGTCTTGGAAAATGTTTAAAAATCTGATGTGCACCCAGCTAAACAAGTAATTCTGAGGCTCTGCCACTTGTTCTTATAAAGCTTTTAATGCCTTTATTTTGACAGAACATTTGCTATTTCAAGGTCTCTGATTGCTTCCTTTAAGCTCACTCTATTTTGATTTTTGCCTGTGAAACTAAGATTTTGAGCTTCACTCTGCACTTACTGATTCATTGCACAGTTCCCTAGGAGACCATATATAGCTACATTGCTCTTCATAATCAAAGTCAAATCATTCTTTATCTACAGAATACTCACTGGAGTTTAGAACAAAGAATATAGTAACGTAGAAATTTTTTTTTTGGGAGGGGGAAATCTGGAAATCTCCAAAATCCTTTTGTAAACTATAGACTTCAATGTAAACCGTTAGCATGTATTGCCTCAGGTCTATATGGAGATCACACACTAGTAAACTCAATGGTCTATGAAGCTCAATACTCAGCTATTCCGGTATATGGACTCATAAGGGATAGTCCAGAATTTCACTTCATTCTTAAACAAGTAAATCTATGACTTACTTTTGCCAAATACAAGATTGTATCAACCATGTCCTGTTGCTTGAGAGCTGACTTAAATTGTTTTTCGGCTTCACGATATAATCCTAACCTAAAGAAACAACAAAGACAGAAGATATGTATTTGGGTTTGTTGTTTATTTAAAAGAAAAGCACTTATTAAATAATGAAGCACTGCACACTAAACAGACACCTTATCCTAGCCTCATATGGGAAATGGTGAAACTTCTGTTGCTGATATTAGAAGTCTTCAATTATGTGTTGAAAACATGCTGTATTGTAAATGGCACCATCTCTTAAGATTGTCCAAGCAGATCATGGGGAGGGGAAGTATATGGCACAGGAACCTCACGGAAGTCTGTTTCATATCAAAAGCATTTCTTGCGCAGTATTACTGTAAAATACTTTGCAGTAATCTACAAATGCTATATAGACTACAAAATTAAGAAGGGTTGTACTTTACAACAACAACCAAAAGGTGCACTTCTCATATGCAAATTGTCTTTTCTTTCCTCCAGCCAGAGAGCACATATTCTTGGTGAAGAAACACAAAACACAGTCAGAACAAGCCAGCTGAAACAAAGAAACACAGTCGCTGAGGACATAAGGTCATTTTGGGTCCTGGAAGTACATTGTGTCTGCTTGGACACTTCAGTCTCTATAATGCTATCCATAAAAATCCTGAAAGCAATGAATGACCTCTAAGCTCAAAAAAACTTCAACAACCAACAAATCTGTCTAATCTTCTAAAGAATGTCAAATAAAGGTTAAGGATACCGCATATTTTCATTAGTATGGGCATTTTAAAAAGAAGCAGTAGTTTCAAGCTAAGATACAACATGGAATTTTAAAGACCAAACTGCTTTGCATTATCAATCTGTTCATACAAGCATTGCTCATAGAATTGTAGAAACTGCAGGTGATGTTTTTCAACAAACAATACAGTATCCATACGTTTTATATTCATGGGCTAAACACACTGTAGAGAATGAAAGGCGGAGCTGCCGCAGCACTTGTTTGAATTATGGGAATCGCAGTTGTATCAGGAAGAGTTTCACCTGGTTTGGAGGAACTGGCTGTTACAATAACACCCAGATCGTCAGCAACTGCTCTCAACCGCCTGCAACAAGCTCTCCTCCCCATTGTTGCCACTCTTTCCTCAGAGAGGCTTAGAGCTGCACGGTGTTGGAGTACTCTGAAGTCATTTGTACCAGGTTCTTGGGTACAGGATGCCAGCCCTGAGGCTTTGGCATCTTTGGAATTGGTACTTCAGTAATGTACCTCTGGCAGAAAGTGCCTAATGTGAATATCTCCTTTTTAATTATTTCAACAATCTGAAACCCTCACTGACAGTTACTTTCTCAAGCTAATATTGTAATATTCAATTTTTGCAGACTGTTTCAACAATAGTTCTTTGCATTTATTTACTGACTTTTCAAACAAATTACTTTGAAACACATTAACAAAGGTGAAGATGCAACCAACACATTTACTTAAAGGTACTCAATGTTGATGCCTTTACTTCAAATAGTCGAACATAATCTCCTTGTGTATTAAAAGAGATCTAGCTGTAAGCACAGCACTTCGCACAGCACTATTTCTCAGTGTTCAGCATTAACAACGCACCCAGCAGTTCACTCTGCACTCATACTCACTGATCACATAAGAAATTAACAATGGCTTACCTATAGTAGCACTTTCCAATTTGGACTTTCCACCACCAGTCCTTGAATTGTGCGTGCTCAGTGGCAAGGGCTGCCAAATCTAGAGCCTTCCAAAACAAACCCATCATCTTAACATTAATACCTTCAATGCTTACACAAAGAAAAAGAATATGAAGTGAACAATATAAAGATTTTTGTAAAGAGATAACTTTGAACAAAAAATTTTTGGTAAACAGCTTAGTGTATAAAGTAGGGGAAAGGATAATTTGTCCCTGCACGAACACCTAATCCAATTAGCTTCTAGTAATCCAAAGAGAAAATATAGAATTAATTTTATCAGATGCCTAAAGTGTTTCAGAATACACAGAATATTTGTGTAAGCTGACACACTTTTTCCATGCTACTCATCCTTTCTCCATGCTACCCATCCTTTTTTCCATGCTATCCATCCTTGTTCACTGAAAGTTGTTAAAAACAAGTAAAATAAAGAAATCAGTTCAGCCAGTTGGAAATACTGTAGAAATTGTCATCTCATTGCTAATACCAGGCCGCTTTCACTTCTGGAAACTCTTAGGTGTGTATAGTAAAACACACTTCTTCGTTTAAAAAGTCTATGACATAATTAATTTATGATAGGCAAGAAAAATAGATAAATATTCAAAGAAACAGATAGCTATTCAAGAGAGAGGTCATGTAAAATCCCTTTCATCAGGTCTATTAGAAAAGCAGGTATGCTAGTCAATGTGCCACCATCAGCCACCACACACAGAATGTATGGCTTTTCATGTTTTAGCTATAATTCCAACACCTCTGTTAAAACAAATAGACATGTATCCTGTACAAAACCTACCAAAGAAGCAATTGTTACTGTTCCTTTCTTTTAAATTCCATTTTGTCCCAGAAAATATCAAAGCCATGCTATGTTTGCTACTTGTATTTTAGGAATATCATCAGTAATAGTCTAAAAAGCTTTAGTGCAGTATAACAAAGAACTGACTCTTTTTTTGTTTTCATAAACATTTTGCAGACCACAGAAATCCAAAACTAGCTATCTATTAAGAAAAATATAGAAAAGTTCTGTGCACCAGCCACTCAGTAGCAAAGGAATCAATAGTTTTCAGGAAAAAAAAAATCTGAATACTAGAAAGAGCCTAATTTAGTGACATCTACCTCTGGGTTTGATTCCTGTTCTTCCTGCTAGCAAAATGAGGCTGCAAGTAATCAAGAGGTGTAGATTTGACAAAGCACAGCAAAGTCAATGGAGCTATGTCAACTTAGATAAGTTGCTCTCTTGGCTCTGTGAAAAAGAATAATTTGGTTTCTGTAGGAATTCAGACTAAGGACTTGCATAGATACTGTCCTCAAAGATAAAGAGACAGTTGTCACTCCCTGCCTCTGTGAAAGGAGAGAGAAAACTGAGGAAAGCTTACAACTCCAAAGTCACTATATCTTCCAGCTGGGTGGAATCTTGAAGAACTCCAACGGCAGCTTTTACCTTGGTTGCCCTTTGTTTCTGACTGGCTTTGCAAAGTGCACAACAGTGCCTCTGGATGCTACAGCTATAGGGACATACAGCAACATAATAGGCAAGAAACTTGCTTCAAGACCAATTATTTGTTTCCCTTCCAGACAAATACTTTCATCTGGAGGTACACAAGCAATTTTGTCCCAGCAGTGGGAAATCTGAGAAAGTAGTCGATGTTAAAACATGGGTTGCATTTAAAAATGCATAAAAAATGTGTTTTTCAAATACCACACCTGCTTCTAATACAGCATGAACAGTCACTTAAAATGAGCAACGACCACTCGGCAAATAATAGGCTTCAAAGAGCTTTCCTTGGGATGCTCTGATGACAAGTATTCAAGGAGAAGGACTGAATTTCAAAAAATGATCCCTTCTGTAGCTACACACCCAGCTTTCTTTCTGGTACCCTAATTATTTCTGATAACTATTTTATGCAAGGCTCACAATTTTGGATTCTATTGGAAAGTGGAAACTAAGACTGCCTCAGGTTTATCAGACACCAACATCAGCAGTTTTTCTGTCGGTGCAGATCTTGAACTCTTACTGGAATCTTATTACTAACATAGCATGAATAATTTTGAAGTTAGTTACTGACATTAAATCCTGTTTTTATACTTTCCTATTAAGGAAGTAAGAAAGGAATAGGAAAATCCCATTTCTGATACTTTAGAAGTGATCACAAAAACTTTAAAATACTACAGATGTTAATATATCTAAAAAGTATTTTGCCTGAAAAGGTGTTGTGCATCAATATCAGCTATTTGCATGCTCGTAGTTAAGATTTTGTCCTGGTATTACAAGAAAATCTTTTTACAACACGGCCTTGAAATGTTAGTAAATTGATAAAAATAGACTTTTAAAAGTCAAAGCCTTCACCTTGCCATGTCACTATCAACTGCAAGTGTATTTCAATTCCAGTTTGCTGCAAATTTTTTTTTAATTGCACAGTTTAGGCACAAATCGATGTTCAGCCTACACAGCATGTTAATTTAAAACCAATCTATAACAGCAGCAGTAAGTGTTATGCCTGTCCCGCACGCCTATGCATTACTGAATGTCGGTGCAGTTGCATGAATAACTTAGAAGTGAAAAAGAGCAAGGATATTGTGGATTGGCAGATACTGGTATTTTTTTTAAGGATTTTTGCTTCTAATGTACATATCAGACAAAAAACCACACTGATTGTCCCAAAAGTTTTAATAAACTTCAAGACATAAGTCATCATCTGGAAATGCTGGTTAGCTGAAATTGTTCCTCCAGAGCGCTTAGCATAGTTACTCATGTATGCAGGAGTACATGTCAATAACAGCCCCAGGCCTGGGAAGCCTTTCAGAAAAAGTTTATTGTACTCTCAGTTCTTATACCTGTGCAAATTAATAAACTCCTCTAACACCTAGGTTTTGTTGGTTGGTTGGTTGGTTTTAAAAGTTTTTCTTAAAGAATGAATCAAGAGTTGTTTTAACTGGAAAAGAATGTAGATTGTAAGTGTATTTAGCATGACTGAGATTATTTTTTTACTTTCCTCAGCTAAACTATGTTACAACTAAGACTTTCAAATTGTCTACCAGCTGTAACTCAGTATAAAACAGCTTGTAGAGCTGTGGTAATTTATTACTGTATTGCAAAATTAAATTGGTAAATATAGATTTGTTTGAAACTTAGTAATTTCATCCATAATACTGTATGCATCAAAAAATTCGATGGAAACAATAGCAAGCATCTGCTGCTTCTTTCACGTGCTGTTGAGTGGCAGTAATTCTCCCAGCAAGTTAATGACTAAAGTCTTATTTGTGGACAAATTAACACAGGATAGTCCATAAGACAGCTGAGTAAATCACATAGCCATAGTCAATTCAACATAATTTCTTTTGGTGTGTGTCTTCTGGATTTCTATACTTTGTAAGTCTAATATAATTGCATTATAAATAGATTTCTATCAGAAAGTATAAATTCAGAGTATTAGGAAGAACTAAGAAAATATCAGAGGCCACAACTTCTGGCCTCATATATATATATTGCACACTCATTGCTCTTCCTCAGAACGAAGTGTCTTGTCATCATTGCCCACCTGTGAATAATGGCAGACTACGATGTCACAGTCTGCTGCTGAAAAAAGTAGTAGCTGAACTATTTCTTGACAAGCCTCCTAAACTGCCCTGCTCTTACAGCATTTAGCCCATAAAATGGCTTTTAAGGAATAGCTCAAGGGTACAGACAGTCATTTATTAAGTATACGTGCTCAAAATGAAACAAGTCAAGAACGATAATGGATAGAGTAATAGTAATTTCTTCAGAGAAGTGTTTAATTTTTCATTAAATAAGATGAAAGAGGTCTGAATAAATTTTCAAGTGCAGAACAAGCTCAGTGCTTCTCTCTTCTTCTTGCAAACACAAATTTCTGATAATTGACAGATTATAGATGTATTTACTTTTAATTTAAACTGAGTTCCTAGCATTATTCAATTATTATTGAATGCACACTGATTAATGATATTTCTCAACTGAAGCTGCTGAGATTTTTTTCTTTCTATAGACTGGCAGAATACTAAACGAACATAAATAATAAAACTGCCTTAGCTCCTTAAATAATAATGCAGTTGAGAACAGTACAGACTGTTCCAGATCAGCACAGTGACAAAGGAAGGACATTGTTGCTACTATTTTTGTTTTATTTACAAAACCGCAGGAACTGGTCTTGCAATTCTACCCATGCTGAAAGTCCACAAGTAGAGGCTTTTCAGTCTATACAGAGACAAACTTAAGTCAACTTCCCAGGCTTTCAAGCATTCCAAGCTCTTTCAACTCATCTCATGCAGAAAAGTATTTTGGGTTTTTTTTAAGAATGTGCAACCTCACACAGTAGCAGGTAATACAGAGATGCAGGAGATGTCCGCCAATGGTCTAATGGGTGATCAAGCAAGATCCAGATTAACTTTTAAACAGTTAACGTGTTGTTTCTCTGCTGAATCCTATGCAATCAAGCTCTTTTCAGGGAAAGGCAAGAAAATGAATTAGTAGAAATGCCATTAGTAGGAGAGGTGAATAAACACTGATGCAGCCAAGTTTAAGCTGACATTAAAGTATTTCTTCTTTTGTTTAAGAAAAAATAATGCAGATGAGGTTCAAAAGGAAGGGAGGGCACTTTGAAGAATAGAATTATAGTGAAAATTGTATAGAAAGCGCAGAGAAATGAAAGCAAATGAGAGAAAGCAAACTGAACAGTTAAAAAAATACCTCTTCAGAGTTACACATTATATTATAAAGGCACCTTGTATTGTAAAGTGACACAATTTTTTTTCCCACAAGATGCTATCAATTAACCAAATATGTTGATCTCCCTCTCACTGCACAATAAACAGTGGTGACTAAGTTGACGCTCCTTTACTTATGGGTATTTATTCAACTGATAGGGTGCATAAAAAAACATAAGCAGAACTTTTCCTACAAGACAGTAATTCGGGATTCTCAGCAAAGATTTCAAAACACAGTATAGTAAAAAAGATTTCATTTCTTTCTGAAGTGCTTGGAAAACTCTTTGCATTCTATGAAATCATCTGTCTAGCCTAGAGATCCTGCACATCCTTAAAGTGCAGTTCACAAGTATGTCTGGCTTCTAATCAAATGACCCTTTTACTCATAATACACTGAGTTCTCAGTAACAAACAACATAAACTTTAATTATTCATGGCATAAAACCCAGGAACTTCCTTCATACTCAATCTCAGAATACATAAATGCTAACTGCTATTTCTCTCTGACATTTCTGACACTTTGCATTTACTGTTTCAACCACATTTTGGATTAATATTGCATTGCAATTCAATCCTCTTAAAAGAATGATATGCAATAAATTGACAGTGTACAATTATTATCATAGATTAAAAAGCTTCACAAAGCAGTACATTTGCAAATGGTTCTGATCTATATCAACAACAACAAACTATTTTTGAGTATGTTGCTGATTAACTGCAGAATTTAACTTCAGATCTAATCACGCATCAGTTAGTAGTATTGCAGAAAATTCAGTAACTGCTTAGTCAGGTATGCATTGTTGACACAAATAGTTATTTCAAACAAACTACAAGCAGAAATCTTGAATCTATTTCAACTGTGTGCACATATTTAAAATAGTAATGAAATATTTTGACACACTATTCATTGAATAAATTAATTATTTCCCTAGGTGAACTGTCAAAAAAGTTCCGCAACCTTCACCTATTTCTGAAAGTTTAAACTATATGTACCCAAACTCGATCTTACCCATTCTGTGTATTAACATATGAAGAATGACAGAAGAAAAATTTTGGATAGGGTAAGAGGGAAACTGTATAATTAGGAAAATTTTTGGAGAATGTTACAGACAAACATATGGACAATATAATCTTTCTCTTGTAGCCACAAACCCCCTCAGTACTATGGAATTAAATTTCTAGAGAAAGCATCCAAAGTGCTATTGATACTTTATTTTTCCACATTTATTTTACAAATACTTTTCCTTTCTATTGACTCAAATATATAAACGATCATCTCAGTAGTTTAAATAGTCAAATGACATTCAATCCATCCACTACTTTGTCAAGTATTTTCACCTTCTTCTGTTAATTGACAGTCTTCCATAACTTCTTGTTTACTCTAAAGACTCAGGAACTCTGAACTTTCTAGGCAGTTCAACTATCTGACACATCGTTTCAGCTACTGCTTAGGCTCCAGTAAATTCTGTTAACATGGAATCATTAGATACAGGGATCTTAAAATGTCAATAGATGAGGGACCTAGTTTTAAGCATTAGAATGTTTTACTTCTCAAAAAAGAGAGCAAAACAGTATCTTGGTATTTGCAAATTATCATCCCTGATTATCACCCATGTAAGAAAGGATTTCTCTCTCCTAAACAGTTTCTAATGCTCCCCTTCTGTAC
Organism: Dromococcyx pavoninus; assembly: GCA_033558185.1. NCBI lineage: Eukaryota > Metazoa > Chordata > Aves > Cuculiformes > Neomorphidae > Dromococcyx > Dromococcyx pavoninus. The sequence goes on along the minus strand of JAUMJL010000091.1, from coordinate 4,695,735 downwards.
TTGGATGCGACGTGCTACCTGGATCCTTAGTTTAGCAGACTACTGACAGAAATAACTTACTGACACTTGATAAAATCTGAAAATGGAACATATGAATTACTCACATTTTTTACGTCATTTTCATGGTGAAAAATATATTCGAACAATGCCTGTCAGAAGAAGATTTAAAACATTGTCATATTCTAAGATAAAAATTGATAATATTATTTTAGAGGAATACAGAATCTTTATTATGTTAGGCAGAAATTAATTCTTTGTGAAACAATCACAGTCACACATCACAATTGCTGATATTTACATTTAATGAAGTCCTGAATAGAAAGAAAAGCCATGGGTGTGCTACGTTGTTGTTACAGGAAAGCATTTTAATTCCTAATTTGTTGCAAGAGATTAGTAGAATTGGCTCTATCTTTGGTCCTTGAAGTCACTTTAAAAAAAAAAATACAAGGCAGCTATAATTTGAAAGTGATTATAGATCTGAAAACCTGGTACCATTTTCATGACTTTAAACTAAAACCAACGAGTGATCTAACAAAGACTTTTTGCAATACATGGTTAGGGGGCTCATGTAGTGAAAAATCTACTTAAACTAAACACAGGTTCATTAAGAACGCAAGCTAAGCAAATTTTGCCTTAGGGAAAAAAATGCTAAACCTTACAAAATTTTGGAATCTGTAAAGGAATTTTTTTTTTATTTGTAAATGATAAACACTAACAGTATTGTGATTCTGAAACTCAAACACACCATCACAGCATAATACCAAAGCCTAAAGAAGTTACATGCATCAACTGTGCTGCGGGAACTGATTATTAAACCACAACAATTGCACAGCAATACAACTGCATCTTTGTTTACTCCTGTATGAAGCTAACCAATCATACTATGTTGTAGCTCTTCTGCACTAGAATATAGAATAGTATACAACAGATAGTGGGGATGGCATTTTAAGTGAACAAAAGTATGCTGAAAGATACTAGACAACTAAATGGAGACTGGAAGCCTCTGTTGCCAGAAATATGGTATCGGTGCGAGTAACACAAGGTTCAATTAAGTTGAACCTTGAACTTTTTCAGCATCCAAATCCCAGATCTTAATTGCTTCAAAAGAACAGAACATTTTTCTGAATTATTATTGTTCATTATAAAAAAACTAAAAGAAAATATTGCCTCACGAGGAAAGAAATAAAGTACGAGACAGCAATCTTCGATGGACTCTTCTGCCAGCTTCTCATAGACAAAATTCTTAAGATTTACTTTAAGGAATCTAGAGAATTATTGATGGATTGTCATGTCTGGTTAGGAAAGTAAACCACAAGCTACTTTTGTTCAAAAAAGACTCTGAACAGGTGATTAAAAGTTATTAAAGAATAAACATAAACACATTTATAGGGAGATTAGAATAGGTGGGTAACAAAAGAAGAGAAAACCAAAAGAGAGTGGAACATTTCCTCCTTCAACCACAGGGAAGAATTCTGTAAAAGTGAATCATGAAAAAGATGTTTTCTTGCATGGTTGGCACAAGGAATTTACTGCTGTTATCTTTAGGCCCTGACCTTCAAAGGGATTTAAGTGACCGAACATTCACCTGGATAAATATATCTAGAGTTATCCTAATAACTCCATTAGAAATCCTCAGGCTAAAAAGGATAAAACTTCCTATTTCATGCCATAAACTAGTTGCTAACTGAGATTCACCAGAGGTTTTCTCTGGTGCCAGGTGATACCTCATGTGTCTACTACGGGGTGTCCTATGATAGTCCTTAACATGGCTGATGCTAGGTAGACAGAAGTTGCGTTCCTGTATACTTCAAAACATGGGAAGAACTAGTAAGTACACAGGAGGAATATATACCAACACGGACACATGGCTAAATATGTGAATTTAACAATTGAATGATTTATCACCTTTCTGCACCTGGGAGAGGTGACAGCTCAAAGATTTTTAAAACTTTTATTAATGATTCTTAACACAGTGCAGTCTGCAGTCTCACCTCCTTCTTTGGCTTTAGCTTAATGCTATCTCATTTAAAAAAAAGTTATAAATCCATGTAGTTCCAAATTTAAACTTAGATCTTACATTCTCTGTGAAATGTTAATGTCATAATGTATTAGTTTCATAACACTGACAAGTACACTTGCTGCCTATGGATGTTTCTATGACTATTGCTTCACATTTTTTTGCATGAGCCTCTTTTTATACAAAGAAGACAGAGCTACCCCATTGTCCCAGAAAATGCTAATTAAAAATATAAATCGTTAAAAACATATGTTTCCCATTCCTGAGACCTGTTGCTGAGAATAAATATTTCATCTAAAAGATAACCTATCAACTTAAATAGCATAGAGGGTTACCAAACACAATTAAAAGCTAGCTGACTTCAAGCAGAAGCACTAAGCCTGCTTTCTTATGGATATGTCTTATGTTTCTTAACCCCTCACAGATTTAGATTAGAAATTAGGAAGAAATTTTTTACTGCGAGGGTGGAGAGGCACTGGAACAGGTTGTCCAGAGAAGTCATGGATGTCCCATCCCTGGAGATGTTCAAGGCCAGGTTGGATGAAGGTTGAGCGACCTGATCCAGTGAAAGGTGTCCCTGTCCATGGCAGGGGGATTTGAACTGAATGATCTTTCAGGTCCCCTCCAATTCAAACCATTCTATGATTCTTACATTCTTCCTGTTTTACAGACTGTGATGGATTTAGAATAATGCTGGTTAACTGCTGGCAGTGGACAAAAGGCCTGCATTTTTTTTAGAACTGATAAAGAACTGACTTCTAACTGCCCTCAGATTACACTCTGGAAGTCTTTCATTACCTTGCCAGACTAGAATTCACTATATTTGATATCTATTTTTCTGCCTAATTTGCTTAAGAGGACAAGGGACGGAGATGTAAAGAGTAGGTGAAGAACAGTGCAATCACACAAAATTTATTTCCTTTGAAAACCACACTGAAAAGCAATGCCCTACATCAGTCTACATTTAGGTTTTAGAAAGCAAAGGAATGTGCTAACTGTTCATGAAAAATTATTAACTAAAGTTTTGGACTAGAGGAGCTAATTTCCACCAACAGATTACTAGTTCTTTTAACTGCTCACCACTACGTTTCTCAAAACAGACTGAATATTTATGGGTTCTTTCAAATCCAGGTCGCTAGCCAAATATAGCTCCTGAGAGCATGTCTGCTGCTTGTTTGATAGCTTGTACAAAATGAGTTGTTGGTATCAGCCCAGCAGTTGTTTTTTGTGAACAGCATATGCACAGGAAACATCTTCATCTGTACAACTAACCGGTTTTGTTGGGAAAAGATTAAACTGAAAGGCCACATCACACAACTTCTAGGTCCCTTGCACTCAGAGCTGAAACCCATAAATTGGGAAGATAACCTGAATAAACCTGTTCTACTAGCAGATAATCTCAGTTTCTACGTCTGTCAATCATAAGATCTTAACTGAAAATGAAGAAGAATTCTGAACAAAAAGATTAAGTGCTTTACATATATGAAGTGTTAAATCATACCATAAAATTAAAGGGAAAAATCTAAACCATTTGAACATTTTTAGGCAAGGATTACCACCTACTTTTACTCAAAATCATATTTCCGGACACCAAGCAGGGTTCTGCCAGGTTTTTTCCTCCTGGCTTTTCTTTTCCATTGCCCTTTATCACTCCTATATGCACAGTTCAAAGTTATTTCCCAATAGAATATTTTCATTTATTCAAATGTTTTTCCTAGGTTATACTTTCAGACATACTTTCAATTTCAAGTCTGGTAACCACTGTCAAAAGGTAAGTTACATGCTATTTTTCTGAACTTTACATCTACAAAACAATTCACTGTTTGTACCAATCCCATGTACAGTTACATTAGAATGGTGCCAGAAAATAAGAAAAAGATATCACAACATTAACCAAAATAGTTACATACCTTTGCCAGTTTGGGTTTTTGAGCATATTTTGCTAAATTCAGTCGAGACAAATTTATGAAAGGGCCATCTGGATTTGTTATCATTGAAGCCTAAAAAGGAGAAAGAAGTTTTTGAGTGGGAAGATCTGCTACCCTTTCCCTGAAAATTTTCAAAATATTAGTAGTATACGATAAGTATACTACTAAATATTTGTAGATATGTTGCTCTACTGTGCAGTACAGACTCTTCTTATGGAATTTCATCTTTTCTGAAAGCCAGGAATTTTTCCTACTCCTATACAGTTCTTGAACGAGGCTGCATGAATGACCTGGTACTACCATTTTCTTCCCTCTCCCCACTACTTCCATAATGTGCCTAAGCATGCAGCTTGGACAGCTAGATGGATTGAAGGTAGTTAGGATATTTAACAAAAAAATCTTCAAGAAAGATTTAGGAAGATCAGTTCATACCTGTGACAAAGAGAAGACATTCTGTTTTGCCATTAATGTCATATTAATCTGTATTACATATTGTGGCAGTTGCAGTTTATTACTTTTGCTAATAGAAGAGGACAAAACTAGCATAGTTTATTTTCCTGATCTTCTAAAGTGAAAGACATTGAGAGATTACTAACTGTTTTGTAGTCAACTGAAAAACTTGGAGAAGGTTTCAACATACTAACAGTGAAATCATGTCATGGTCTTTTCATGGCCTTCAGTGAACAAAAATGAGTCTCACAGAACTTGTGAATTAGGAATTTGTGTGAATTTTTGTGAACTTGTGAATTTTCATACTTTTTTTATATAATAGACTAGAAAACTAACAAGAAGTAACATTTTCAAACTCTACTTTGAGAACAATTTAAACAAAAAAAAATAGAAATGCTCAGCTCCTTCAAACTTGAAATTCGATGCAGCTTTTAAGTAAACTACAATATCACTGTACCAGATACTATGACCAAGAGGGTTATCTTCCTGAGAATAGTCAAACAACTTACCGTTCCTAGCCTGCCATATCTCCCAGAAGCACTAGTAATTGGACGAGCTGTGAGACCTGTTCGAGGTGTTTTTATAGCCTGTTCCATAGTACTTGGCCGTCCACTTTGCGTGCTGGGTCTCACAAATCCCGTAATAGGTCTTCCTGATTGAGTTACTGGCCTGAAGATGTTAAGCACATTATCCTTACATCGAGTGGTATTTATCAATGAAGAATTCAAGCACTCACATCTGAAGCACTTCATTTTGAGAAATTAAATTGAGGACTTGCTCATTTCAACTAGTCATATTTTAAAAAAAATAAACAATTGCATACCTAACAGCTGGGCTGGGGCCTCCACCTTGGCTAGTTCCAGGGAGTTTCAAAGATGTTCCTGGTCCTATAAAATAAGAGCATTTCTCACTTCACCTTGAGATAGTACACCTTTGTCCAAAGGACTTTAAAAAATGATTGCCTTACAATAAATGGGAAATTTCTTTGTTCAAACTGAGGGGACATAGTACTATTAAATATTACAAATTGAAATGTAATAATACAAAAAAGGTATTAACTATGATCTTCTTGGTAAAACAATTAAATTAAATATGTAAATGACGCTAAAATAAGATCCAAAACTCAGAATTCTCTCTCTTCTTACGAAGAACAGATCTTAGGATCTCTGTTGCTTACTTGTTCTTTATAGTCTGTGAATCTTCAGTTTTCTACTCCACAACAGAAAGAGTGGACAGTCCACCCAGCAGAGCTTCTAACAAGATAACTAGGGCACTCTACTGAGAAATGGAGAAAGTAGCTTTCAATTTTTCAGGCTAGCAGACAATGGACTAGTTTTCTACTCTCTGAGTCTTTTTTCTTAACTATAATAACAATACAAAAAAAATAGGGCATTAAAATCTCTTTCCCAGACAGTTTTTTTTAAGCAACTACTGTTGTTTTGTTCATTTTCTGTACTGGGAGACTGCTTACAGAATTTAGATCCCCTGATTTCACCCCAAGCAACTCAGTCCTTCCTTTGAGAATCCAAACTGATTTAGCTACAAACAAGCACCAAGAGACCACAGCAGTGCATGTGGCCATTAACAGTGGCAGAATTTAAGAGCATTATTTCAGCAGTTACTAATGACTGCAGATGACTCCTATAACTCCTTAGTTAACAAAATACCTGTGATTATCCATAATACCAATTAGTATGAGTTTCTGAAAAATATGTTGTCAAGGTAACACTTTTAAGCAAGATTACAACCTTAGTTGACAAAATTGATAGTTTTAAGAGTCCAAAGGTAAAACAATAGGAATTTTCTGTAAAAAAATATGATGTAGGACATTTTTATTAAAACAAAATTGATATAAAATTATAAAAATTTAAAAACTGATGGAAGACACTTCATTTTATGCACACACAGAGGAACTACAGAAAAGTAGTCTCCAGTAGACCCTATGCAAGTTAGTAATTATTTAATAGGGCAAGACTGAGAGCACAATCATTATTAAGACAATTTAATCTGGAAACTAAGATAAGGAGAGATGCAAAACTGAAATGGACACGTAACTGGTGCAAAAGGATTTGAACTGCTTAGTAAGTTGAGGCATGACAACACATTTTTAAGTTTGTAAGCTATAATTATAGTGGGAGACGATATCCTGGAAGATTTGCCACAGTAAAAGATCCTGAGTCAAGACCAACTATGGGTAACGCACTTCAACAACAAAAGAAAAAGTCTACAGTCAATAAGCACCCATTTTTATTACATAATGTGTAAAAGTGAAAGTGATCATAGAATCACAGTATGACTGAGGTTGGAAGGGACCTCTGAAGGTGACAGGGTCCAACCAAGCTCAAGCAGGGCCACTAAAGCCAGTTGCCTAGGACCTGTCTAGATGGTTTCTGAATATCTTGAAGGAGGGAGAGTCCACAACTTTCCTGGGCAACCTGTGCCACTGCACAGTCACCTTCAGAGTAAAAAAAGTGTTTCCTGATGTTCAGACAGAGTCTCCTGTGTTTCAGTTTTTGCCCATTATCTCTGGGTCCTGTTACTGGGCACCACTGCAAAGACTGGTTCTATTCTCTTTGCATCTTTCCCTAGTGATATCCGTGCTTACCTTTCACATAAAAGTGTAACATAAAATAACAAGAAAATAAAATTAAGCTGTAGAAGAAAAAAATGTATTTTTGGTGTGTCAGTGGACTGTTGTCTGGTTTGGTGACTACAACTGAAAAAGCATACAGATTAACTGGAAAGGGTTAAGAAGAGAGTTTCAAGTCTCAACTCAAAAATCTGAAATATACCTTTGAAAATAAAGACAATATCAGACATAAAATGTACACAAAGAAGCAACACCTAGAGCTATAGCTGATAATTCCCACTAAAGATATGGCATATACTGATAAAAGCTAGCAAATTTAATAATTTATTAAAACTCAGGGGGTTCTTTCTCTCTGGAAAGTTCTTAAATTTTTTGAAAAACTATATACTAGTTCAGGCCCGTTTGGTGGATTTACAGCACAAACAGTAGTCTTATCTCAATGATTCAGGAGTGCAGGCCACACTATCATTATGATGAGATTCATGTTACATCAAAGGCACATATTTTTCTCTTGTTTCCCACAGTGCCCAAAAAAGCCAGAACAGAGTCGAAGAAATCAATGCACTTATAGAAAAGAGCTAGTGAGTACAGAGACGTAGAGGAAAAGCTGACAAAACACTATTTGGCTTTGAAATCTGTGACACACTATCCAGAAAGTCACCTTTTTTCAGTGTAAATATAGCACAAATGCATTTTTCCAGAATGCCTTATTTTTCAATAATATTCATCAAAATACTTTTCTTGGCAGGTGGTCTCTGTCACAGAGGGCATAAAATCAAACAAAAGCCTAAACTATATTTTTATGCTGTTTTAAGACGGATACATGTAATTAGATTATCATAAGGTATAAACACAACTTGAGTGCTGCTTGACTGTTTGTAAGTGACCAAGCATGTAATGACAACTTTAAAAAATGTAATCAGATAGATGTGCAATTGCCTACTTCAATTAAGATGAGAAAAGCTTTCAATTCTTCAAATATTAGTTCCACCCTACACCCAGTTTTTTCCTTGAATTTCTTGGCATTGTAGGTAGTTGAGATGCATAAAATCTCCCACATGGACTGAATTAAAGAAAAAGAGAAAAACGGAAATTATGCCAAAAAGTAGAGGAAGGCTACTAACTACTGCCCACTTAGAAGGGAACCAATGACACTCTAAAGAACTGCATGCAAGAAACAATGACAGGGCTGAATAACTGCCCTGGGAAGGGACAGAGGGAAAAGGAGAGAAAAGCAGAAGACAGAAAAATCAGTTCAGAAAATATTTGTGGGAAATAATACAAAATCGTGATGTCACATTTAGCCAGACTGTTGCCTACAGTACAGGTATATGGATGAGATTCACGTTACATCAAAGGCATATATTTTTTTCTTGTTTCCCACAGTGCCCAAAAAAGCCAGAACAGAGTCGAAGAAATCAATGCACTTATAGAAAAGAGCTAGTGAGTACAGAGACGTAGAGGAAAAGCTGACAAAACACTATTTGTCTGAACCCCCATCTGACAGGCCTAAGAACTACATCAAGAATATGTGGTGTATCTTGACATAGCTATGCAACCATAAAACCATCTAAAATTCTTCTTGTGGCAATAGCTAAAAGACCTATCAGGACACTTGAGTACCTACTACAATACTTTATGCTAAAAGACAATCCTGACCAAACAGCTCTTGTTCCTTTAATATACTTAAATGAAAGTCGTTCTTACGTGCAACTTGAGCAATGGCATTTTCATCTAGCATCATGTCTGCGATTCCTTCTTGATCCATATCAATCTCGTCCACGTACACCATTTCTGTCAAAGCTCGTGTTTTCAGGCTCCAGGCAGCCTGAATAAGGATAAAGTAAAAAAGTAAAATATCTTCAAGCCACCAAGTAAATAATCTAATCAGCAATGTTGCCTTTTTTTCATTATTATTCCCGTCACACTTGTAACGGGCTTGAATAAGATACTGATGTAAACAGCTGGATATATCCGTCAGTTAGCTGCCTGATCGAGGTGAAAAGGGGACCAAGACTTAAGACAACTCTTTGAGCATGGAACAGCTATATTCACTGAGTTTGGAGGACAGAATTTCATGCCTCATGAAAAGTTATAACTAATTTAGGCAATTCTCTTCAGATCTTGTGCTTTTGAAGAAATCTGCAGCTATCAGTGCCATTCAAAACTCACAGCTGACAGACACCTTATTTAAATTGGGATGGGAGAGCAAGGTAAGTAAACCACTTTAATGCAAATTAATCCCTTTCCTAGGCATCTGTAGAGAAAGAAGGAAAATCTTAACCAGCAGCTAAAGATACAGTATATGACTACCCACGAGCAACAGACTTTAGAAAGATAACCTGAAAATCATTTGTTCAAAGAATCAGCTTTAAAAAAATGTGTAAATGTATCAATTAAGCATCTCAGATTGTGAGATTGTTGGAGCATTTGTTAGTGAACTGAACTAAGAAACTACTGCATTAAATGCCTTGGAGTATTACATGAGCAGCGTGGAAAGCGAAGCAAAATTCTAGCCTACATGACAGGATTTGTGTAGACTGTAGAGACACCAAATCAATGGAGAAAAGAAAAAACCAGCAGCTATACAGAAGTACCAATCAAGTAACTGCAGATCCAGCCTCTCTGATAACAACATGCCTGTAACGTGCTCTTAGAGCTGGCATGATAAGGGGAGCCACAAGTCCAATCCCTGATCTTCCTTCAGATACTGAACATAAATTTTCCATAAATGATGATGATCATAAATTTGCCAGAGTAAAAAACACTGCCAAAACAATTAGATTTGTTTCTTTTCTGGCACAAAGTCCACAGTCTGGTGGAAAAGAATGTTTAATATTTGCTAAGGACAGATTTCAAAACAGAAACAGACTGATGATACCTTAATAGAACTAAAGGTCAAACACATGGAAACATTTGTTTTACATAAGAAGCAGGAGAAGATCTGGACCTCAGGCTTATTTAACAACTTACGTCATCATTTAATGGGATGCTTCTCACTCATGTCTTAGACCATCTTTTTATCTACACTTCTCTCATATTTCTTTGTAACCTTATAATTGTCTATCAAAAAGAAAGCATATGCAAAAATGTTGCAATATTTAACTCTCCTTTTTAAAAGTGCTCTCCTCCAAGCAAATGTAAATGAGGGATTTAGCCAGACAGTTCAACCACAATTAGAAATCTTTGTTCAAGAAGGAAGAGAAAGCAACAGAGCAGGATGATTTGGATCTAGACCAGACAGACATAATCCAGATATCCTTTATTATCTTTCTGTTTCTTCTTATGTAGAAGGGGGACAACCTTTAATTAGCACTGAGATTTGCAGTTAGATGTTCATTATTCCATATAATTGTTTAGTTTGTTGAATTTTTAGCATGTTGATGGCACTCTGCTTCTTTCAAAGATGCCTACATTCAACATAACCATGTCTATATTGGGAATACATTGAAATAGCCAAACACAGGTTACTTCGCTAGTAGAGCTAAGAAAAGCTGCCCATAGTAATGATCTTTTCCTAGGGATTCAAAGTAGTAATTTCTTTACACTAATTGCAAAAACTAAGGCCAGTTCTTAACATGGATGTGTCATTGCAACTTCTTCCAATACCAAACATGAAATAAGTCTTTTTTTAAATAAGTTACGTGTCTCAGTCATTATTGGACAAATATCTGTCATTCACTAGACTGCTCTTCCAGTCCTAAGCTCCTAGGCTGAGGCTTCACAGCCAACAAAAAATTCAAATCGCATTCTATACTTTAATTAAACATCAGTCTGCAGATCACAGTATTGACTGCAGGAGTGTTTGTTACAGGACTTCTGATCAAAACAGCAAGAGAGAAAAAAATATCAAATTCATTAGTTAAACCATAGAAAAAGGACCTTTACCTTGGGAGACAAGAAAACCATTCAAAATTCCTAACTAATAGTTACAAGACGCATATGAAACAAAAATATCATTTCTATACATGCACACAGTTATACTGAATTTCTAAAAAAATCAATGCGTGGGAAAGGCAATTAGAAATATATTCTGACACACAAATACTACAGGAGGTGTAGGAAAAAAACCTTTTTTCCAAAAGAATTAAATGAAATTTCTGACACACTCTTCATTCATAAAACTTTGCTACTTATTCATAAACTGCCACACAGGGCCTTCTTAAAAATATAGCATATGGCTATTGTCTTACTTTTTTAAAAGAAAATCTGAGATCTACATTTCTTAGTTAAAACAGACCTTCCCCAGCAAATTTTGATTTATTAGTGTTCATAAAGTAAAGGTGTCTTTTATCATGAAATGTAAGACTCATGCAAGGTTCAAGAGCTGCTTTATCCTCATATGAAGACTGCTTTCTGCATTACAGGTTTTAGTTACCCAGAAAAATTTTAACAATTATGTTCATAAGAAGGTACACATTTTCAGTAATTTACTATAGTAAAATGTGTAGGTTTTTTGCTCAGTGAAAACCTGTAAGGGTTTAATCTGAAACTAATGCAGAACTTCAGTTGGGAAATATCAATTAAAATGAATAAGAGTAGCACAAAACTGGAAGAATCACACTGTTAACAGAAGGTAGCTCTCTTATAATCACAAAAAGCTATAAAAATAAGTGCACCTATTTCTGAGTTACCACATGACAATATTATTTACACCTCAACCTAGCACAAGTTTGTCTAGTCAAACTGTTTACTTAGATTTCATCCATATTATCTGCTCTCTTTTTGCAGGATCAATAATTTTGCTTTGTGACAAGCAACACGTCTAGTGTTTATGAAGACTTGCATTTTTATGAAATAGGCACTTAAACAGTAGGGTCAAGAAAGGGACACCAAATTTCAGACAACCCAGGTATTCACGACATAATAACAGATTTAGCTTGTTTAACTCATAATCAGAACAGAACTTTACAATAACTAATACTAATAAAAAGGGAACCAATATTGTAAGTGCCTGAAATACAGAAATGTGGTATTTCTTAAGATGACCAAATTTCAGAAATAAAAGTGACAAAGCGTTTATCATTTAGTTCCTGTGAACTGGTTTGTCACTGAAACAAATACTTTCCTGTTGGTCCCGAAAAGGTCAAAAAACAAGTTAAAAAAGATAAACCTAAAATCTAAATCTAAATGTATTTTTTGAATCTGGTAAAACATTTCTAAGAGGTTTAATTCCCCAGTAATCCTTTCCATTATAACAATTTCATTCCATAGACAAAGTAAGCCTCAGAACACAACAACTACCTTGTGAAGTGTAAGTCGAGAATATATCTAGCAGTATTTCAAAACCATTTCGTATGCCAACAACTTGCAAGACTTCATTGGAATGTAATCGGAGACTGGTAAAATGTGTTCTTGAGCTGTATTTAAAGATGCAATTTCACATTGCATTTAATCTCTTCTGACTGCGGGCTGGAGCCAAAAGATGCCACCACCTGCACGTCACTATACTTCCTATTGCAATAATCTAGGGCTGACTAGTGAAAACTAATCAGTTACTCTCAGTTTTCCATCACTCATGCAAAGCACCATCACGCAGCTTCAAGACTACCAGATTCTTGACAGCGCAGGGAGTGAGAATGTAGGAGCAGGAAGGGCATGGGTAACAGACCACCATTACACTGCATCAAATGAAACAGGAAAGCAAACCCATGAGCATAAACATTGTTCTGTTTGTGAAATACACATTGTCTTCTTCCTAATCTCATCAGCAGGTGAAGGTCATTCAGTTCAAGAAAGATTCAATTTAGCTTTTAGAAGGCACTAAGCTACTGAACTACTAAATAAAGCTATATGAAATAAAGGAGATAAATAAACTACATAAAAGATAAATACATAAATATATAAAATCTGCCTATTTATCAAATACAACTTAGCAAATACTGTCTTACCAATAAAGAAAAGCAAATTTATGCCATTAATGATTTAATAACAAAAAAGTATTACTCAGTGTACCAGAAATTCTTCCTAATTATTGTATCTAATAATTGCACTTATTAAAAGAAGTTTACCTGAAACACGGTGTATTCAGAATCAGACTCCTGAAAAGAGAGGAAACAGAAACTGAGGAATGGAAATGCCAAACAATAAAAAAAAACAACAAAAAATGGAATTGTACCCTGTGGCCACCACACTTCGCACGAATATTTTCTCTCTGACATATATATCCAAATTTCCACTTTATTACATTATCTCAACTTACACACATTATGGAGCCAATCGATGTTTACACAATGAAAGCAGAGTTGCAGTAATTACGCACATTTTTCAGATACCTTTTGCTTTCTTGCTTTTGCTGGATAATGTTGGCCAAATCTTAGATTAATGTTACAAAATTATTCAACTGAAAAATGGTATATTTAAAAGAAAAAAACCAAAAACTTGGAAGACGTAAGCAAATCTCTGAAAAGTGAAGCAGTTAATTAAGCCATGAGCTTTAGAATGCTTACCTAATAATCCATCTTTGTGCATTTTTGTTAGTTACACTGGTATCACTGAAGTACATAAGACACTTTCTGCACATATTTAATTCTTTTTGTACTTTTATGATGGAAATGATGTATTTATTGTATTCTAGATAGTAATGCTGTAAGTGGAATAAATGTCAAACTAATGGCTTGTGGCACCATCCAATAAACAAAAGGAAAACTACCACTAAAGTTCACTACAAGTCAAAACATAGGAACTTGCATTTGCTTGAAAACTTGCAGTAAAAGTGCGTAAATACTCACTTTTGAGTATTTAGGAAATGTATGTTTATCATTATTTATTGTGTAATTATCATGTTTATGTAACATTTAAACTACCCTTCAGGACTTCTGCTACTCAACTTCAGGGACTGGGGAGGAATTTTTCCTCTCTAATGTATACTTAGCTTTATGGGGAAAGACAAGGAAGGTAGGAGAGAGATGTTACCTTCTCTACATAACTATCTTTTGTAGATTCAGATCATTTCTGCTCCCAGACGCAGAGGAAAATTTCTTACATATCTATCCTTGTGTAAATCTATCTCACTTAAGCCATCTACATTAGATTGAATATAAAACCTTAGAATAATTCAAACAAGAAAGAGACTTCAGGAGATCTCTAGTCCAAAACCCTGCCCAAAGCAAGGTCAGCTCTGAAGTCAGTCGAGCTTTGCCCAGTGGAGTCCTGAAACAAACTCCCAAGGATGGAGATAGCACAATGCCCCTCTGAAACCTGTTCTACCACCTGACTGTCCTTACAGAGAAACGTTTTTCCTCATATCAAGCCAAAGCCTCCTTCATTTCATATTTGCTGTCTCTCACTCCACACACCATCTTCTTGATGAACTCCTTGTACGTATTAGAAGGCTGCTATTAGATCACACCAATATCTTCTCCAGTGTGCTGTTAGCTCTCTTCGCAGCCAGGGCACACTGCTGGCTCATGTTTCAGCAAGAAAATGGCAGGGTCAAGCTCATCCTTTTCCTCTATAGCATGAGCCACAGTCTATTTCTTTCAATTTGAGCATTTTTACCCAGTAATTTCCAAGACTGCAGGGACCTGGAAGACTGATGATGCTCTCACATCTTCCTTCTGTAGTGCACTGGAATTTCTGTGGACTTTTAAGGATCACACTTAGAATCACAAAGTGATTCACCGGTATTAGAATGCATAATGCAGCTTATAAACTGAATATTCTATGGAACAAAACATTAACTGAGGGATTAATCTCAGCTGTCTGTTATGTACCTGGGCTTGACTAAGGCATAGTAAACTGCCTTTATATTTTAGATGTATGATTAAATGTACTTCAAATTCTTTCAATAAGTTGCTTTTTTATAGTATTCACCTTCTAAAAAATAAACTGTTCTAGCTTTCTAAGTAATAAAGGAAAGGACATTGAGATATTTCAGCTTGCATTTTATTCAAGCATATTGTGTCCGAATGTAACAGCACATATGGTGTACTAGAAAATGGTTTAAGAGCAGTAGGTGGTCTTCCATACCATATGTGCTACAGTAAGTAATGAGGACAAGGTTAGGAATATTACGTCAACACTAATTCAAAAATGCCTTGATGTTACAGATGTGTATCTTACTTTAGGCACTGTTCTTTAGATTAAAAAATAATTTAAAAATAAAACAAGTTTTCTTATGTAGAAGCATTCATACTACTTAAAAAAATCAGAAATTGCATCCCTCACTGTTTTTCCCAACACTTGCGAAAAAAGCAGAGTTAACCAATAACACTTACTACAAAAGCCACTCTCTCACAATGGTAGGTGACAGTATGCACTGTTCATACATCATAGTATATTGTTTCAGTTTTGGATCCAGCAGTTGCTATTCATGCAAGTAATCCACTGGAACTAGATTCCGAATAAAGATTTCTTTGAGAGGATTAACAAATAGCATCGCCCCGTAAGCTTGTATCTCAAAACAAAATGTCAAATTTAGTCTTCATTTACACATATAAAGCTCCTTTGAAATTAATAAGATTGTAAAAGCAATGAAGGAAGGATTTAAGCCAGATCTCTAAATCCACTAAGGGCATTTTAAAATTAAAATTAATGTGTAAATCAGTTTATTTGAAGACCAAAAATATTTAGAAAAATTAAGTCTTCTGATGTTTACAGCCTAGAAGACGAAATGTAAAAGATTACATGCCCGATATTCTAATAGAGCGTCATTCTACGATTAATTTCAGGTAAGTACATTTTAACAGATGCAGAACAGTAAAATTAGTATATTCTGAAAATGCTCTTCAAATGATTAAAACCAGAAACACAGAAAAAAATGTTACCCAGGAACAATGACTTCCCTGTACATATCACTAATTTTTAAGCATAAACTTAATAATTACAGTCTCTTGAACAAATAACTGATTTCAGTTGAAGATGTTTTTTTCAAATCACGTTCCATACAGAAACAATTCCGTGATACCTTTATTATGACCTTACAATATGCAAAACAGAAACTTCACTGTGGGAGAAGAAAGGACGAATGAACAAAAGTAAATCCTCATAGCAGACCATTAATCAAGTTAAAGGCAGGACATCCACTGTATGTCTATTAATTACATTAGGGAGTTTTTTAATTGTTAAACTACAGCAGCCCTCATACATTGGTGCTGCTTATTGCCTTGAATCTGACATATGGAACACAAAGAAGAGTAATCAGATTAGGTAACTAATCAGGATGATCAACAGAGACAGCCCTGGATTGTATTTCCTCTAGGACATGCTATTACTATAAACATTGAAGACAATGCCTGTCTGCTTACAATACGAAATAATTAAACCGAACATCAGCGCTTTATGTGTTTGGTATGCCCCAATGCCAGTCATAGAAAATAGAGATTTTATCAATCCTGAGATAAGGCTCTCAGCACAGAAGTAAATTTCATCAATAAAATTTCTATTCCTAGTTCTTAAATGAAGAACATTTTATAGAAAACAATATTTCAGTCTTCCATAAAATCTAACTCAGTGGGCGCTAATTATTCTTCCATGTTCAGCACATTTTATTCCTTAAGGACTCTTCAGGAAAACATAATTGATTTTAATATGTTTTGATTTCATAGACGTGTTCTTTTAAGAATTCAAGTTTGTAATGGCATAGTATTTCATACTGCAACATAAGAAAACTCCTGATTCATGCCCAGTTGGCTAAAAGGTCAACATCATACCTTAAAAACCTCCTAGGACTTATCGCATCTAGTGACAGAGTTCAAAGAGGGTTCTACACCAGTTAAGATAGTTCTAAGTGTACGTACATGTGCCTATAGATAGGATCAGAAGTAAACTTCTTTTGAGACCTCCAAATCATCTTTTACCATGGTCTTAAAGCAGAACTTCTTAAACATCATTATACTTCTGATGAAACCATATTCTGAATCCTAAGCCATATGCATAAGGAGTGCTAAATCAAGAGACACATCAAGAAATACTGGTCAAAAAAATTTCTTATTACATTTATAAGAGTGACTGGCAAAAATGCTTACTTCTAAGGCTATTGTAGAAAGTCAGTTTAAGCTGCCCGTAGTTTCATGACAGCATCACGGATGCAATGGAGAAGGAATGATGCTATCTCATAGCAGACCAGCTGATAGCTGGGAAAAATGAACAAGCTTTCAGACAAGCAAGGTTTTCTCTTTCGGGCATAAAACCACACCCAGATTATGTTAGTCTTGTCCTTTACTTACTTATTGTTACATTAAATGTTTTAGAAGAGAGACGGCTAGTTGCCTGAGCATGAAAAAGTTCTGATCTTTAACAGTCACAGTTTAACTCAACCATTCCTGAGTATCTCCTTAAAGGATGCCATCTCCTGTGGCTTGGTTGATATCATATCCTAATGCATGTTGTTCAAAGAAGTGAATCCCTGTCTAGAGAGTGGCAACAAAGCTGCTGAAGGGACTAGAGAACAAGTCCTACAAGGAGTAGCTATGGGACTGCCTAGAGAAGAGAAGGCTGAGGGGAGACCTTATAATTATCTACAACTGCCTGAAAGGAGGTTGTAGCAAGGTGGGTGTTTGTCTCTTCTCTCAAGTGACAGGTGATAGGATGAAAGGAAATGGCCTCAAGCTGGGCCAGGGAAGGTTAAGACTAGACATTAAGAAAGGGTGGTCAGGCACTGGACAGGTGGTTGAGTCTCCATCTGTGGAGGTGTTTAAAAGATGGGTAGATGAGTTCCTTAGGGATATGGTTTAGCAGTGGACAGGTACAGTTGGACTCGATCTCAAAGGTCTTTTCCAACCAGGCGATTCTATGATTGTAACAGAGTGCTACTATTGCTATAAGATCCTTCTTTCCCTAGGTGCAGAGGTTGGAAGACACACGCTTACAAGAATATGGGACAAGAGGAAAAGAACAGATGGCATGGTGATTACAGCAGCTGAGTATTCCCTTGTGCTGCACAGCAGCTCACTTAACCCAAACTCTCTGTAAATGTTGTCATTTGTCTGCTTGCTTTCCTGGTGCCCAAAATGACATATCTTGGGCTTGATTTATGAAAGTGCTCCCATTAAGAGTTTGACCATTAAATGTGTTAGAATTGCTATGTGGGGTTTTTTAAGTATAATAATTCACACATACAGGGTTAGGTACCAAAAATGATACATAATTAATTTTAGCTATTTATCCAGGTTATTCTAAAATACTACTACACAGACAGAAGACAGCACCATTGTCTGGTAGGTGGTTGATGAAGACAGAAATAAAAGTTCAATCAAAATATTTAGGAACTACTAATTTCATTAGCACACCACCATCAAAAGTAACAAAGACTTTAGGAATCGACAGTCAACCTGCCTGAGAATGGTCATGGATTCTTAATTAACTTAATAAAAAGTAACCTTAGATCACTTTTCTAATACTACTACAGCAACCTAACTGATAGGCTATCACTAGAATAAATACAGAATAATGTAAAATAGTATTAGACCAGACAAGCCAGGAGCATTAAGTAATATATGCCACTTATTTGAGTTCTAATTACCTCAATGGACTGAAGTATCTTCCAAAGGTTTTATTAAAATAATGGTTCTATTAAATGCAAAGTGTACATGCTGCAATACATAAACATTAGTTGCTTTTTCATTATGTTGTATTAAGTAGGTTCAAAATAGTTTGTAAGGTTTCAACTACATCTAAAACACATTTCTGAAGCACGTTACTGTTTCCTTTGCTCTGTCACTGAAGTCTAGCAAGGCAAACCTGAGAGACTGGTACCTGAAGCCTTAGAAAGTAACGAGCTGAAAGTGCAACACCACAGCTAGGGAAAAGACCTGTAACACTTTACAAATGAAAAGCAGAATAACCAAATGCAGACTCACTTGGAGAGAAAGCCATTAAATATCAGGATTTTTACTGATTATAACAAAAAGTGTAAAATCTAAAAACATCATGAGCACAGTTTACTGAAGAAGAGAAATGCCATTCTATACTGTCTGCTATGAATGTTAAAGCTGTCTTTTAACTGGATAACTAGAAAATGTTTTACTTTTGTATGTCAAGTCAGTTTGGTTCAAGTTGTACTCTTGAAAGTTATTTAACTGATACTCTGGTTTCTCCAACCTGCTGTATCAAAATAAACAGGTGGTATAAATAATGGTACAACTTCTCCTGTCAGGAGCTGTGCTCTTTCCCTGGACTAACAAAGAAAAATGATGGAAGAAACCTATGTAGGCATTACATTATACACCATAATGTATCCTCCATGATCCTTTTGAAAAACATGCTGAATTGCCACTTAATAATCATCTCTCCGTTTATTTTATTTTTTAAGAAGTCTCTGAACTGTCACTTAATCAGAAAAAAAATCCCCTTGCTGTTTTTTTGCAAACTTGTGACGTGCTTTTCTCAAACACTGGCCTGAAAATCTCTTTTCAGAGAAAGACTGAAACATCATTCCACAGACCAGGCTGCTCAAGACCCCATTCAACCCGGCCTTGAACACTTCCAGGGAGGGGGCATGCCCTTCCCTGGGCAACCTGTGCCAGCACCTCACCACCCTCAGCGTGAAGAATTTCTTCCTAAGGTCTAATCTAAATTTTCCCCCTTCCAGTTTAAAGCCGTTCCCCCTCATCCCATCACTAGGTGCCCGTGTAAGTCCCAGTCCATCCCCGACTTTCCTGTAGCCCCTTCAGATACTAGGAGGCCGCTACAAGGTCTCCCGTAGCCTTCTCTTCTCCAGCCTCAAAAACCCCAACTCGCTCAGTCTGTCCTCATAGCAGAGGTGCTCCAGCCCTCTGATCATCTTCAAAGCCTCCTCTGGGCCCGTTCCAACAGTTTCATCTCTTTCTTACGTTGGGGATTCCAGAACAGAACAGGGAACTCCAGGCGGGGTCTCAGAACAGCCGAGGGGGAGAATCACCTCCCTCCACACGCTACATTTGAACTTCTGTGTAAAAGCGAACAATAACACCCCTAAGCAGGCCCGATTTTTAGTTTTGGCTTTTCTTCCTCTAACTCTGCAA
The DNA here is from genome assembly GCA_033558185.1 of Dromococcyx pavoninus. NCBI lineage: Eukaryota > Metazoa > Chordata > Aves > Cuculiformes > Neomorphidae > Dromococcyx > Dromococcyx pavoninus. The sequence goes on along the minus strand of JAUMJL010000091.1, from coordinate 4,675,806 downwards.
AATCTTGAGGGAGTCAAAGCTCTGGCTGCGGGCTGCCCCGCACCCCGCCGCTGCCGCGGTTCGCTGCCCGCGGCTCCACGCCCCTCCCCTCGCTCGGCCGGGGCCGCAGGGAGGGGCACAGCCAGTCCCCGCTTTCAGGGGGGATTCGGGCGCGCGGTGGGAAGGCGCTGCCCGCTCTCGTCCTCCTCCTCCTCTTCTCGGAGTCCCGCCCGGCCCGAAAGCGTGGGGTCGCGCCGGGCCTCCCCGGCGGCTGCAACAGGTAGAGGGGCGGCCCAAGGTGCTCGCCTGCGGCTGCCGAGGGAGCGAGGAACCCGCAGCCCCCAGCACCGCCGCCCCCTGCCCCCGCTACCTGCTCTCCGGGCGGCCTCTTCAGCAGTTGCGAGCAGAGATCCGAGCACTGCTCGAACTTCCTCCTCCTGAAGTAGCTCCAGGCCTGGAACAGCGGCTCCGGCTCCAGCTCCAGCCCCATCGCGCCGACTGGGCCCGAGCTCCATCCGCGGGAGGAACGGCGAGGCCACGCCTCGGCCTGGCGGGGCCTGCGCGCCGTGCCGGGAGGCGGCGGGGCTGGCGGGGATTGAGGGCGCTTCGGCGGGGCCTGAGCGCGGGGGGCTGGGAGCGGCCTTAGGTCGAGCCCTGTCCGGCGGAGCTGCTTCTGGTGCACTGTTGTGTGCGCTCAGAGCTTGGTCTGCGATACCGAGAGCTGTAGATTTCACATGTCCTCACGGGTTTTAACGGTGTCCCCTTGTTTGCTGCCCTATCCTCCCCCTTTGTTCTGCTCGTGAGACCTCACCTTAAGTATTTTGTCCAGTTCTGGAATCCCCAACATGAGAAGGAGACGAAACTGCTGAAATGGGTTCAGAGGGCTGGAGCACCTCTGCTATGAGGACAGGCTGAGAGCTGGGGTTGTTCTGACTGGAGAAGAGAAGGCTCCGGGAGACCTTATAGAGGCCTTCCGGTACCTGAAGGGGCTACAGGAAAGTCGGGAACGGCCTGGGACTATTTACACGGGCACCTAGTGATGGGATGAGGGGGAATGGCTTTAAACTGGAAGGGGAAAAATTTAGTTTAAACATTAGGAAGAAATTCTTCACGCTGAGGGTGATGAGGTGCTGGCGCAGGTTGCCCAGGGAAGTTGTGGATGCCCCCTCCCTGGAAGTGTTCAAGGCCAGGTTGGATGGGGTCTTGAGCAGCCTGGTCTGGTGGGAGGTGACCTTGCCAACCCAAACCATTCTATGATTCTGTGATTCTCAAGAGCCACTTTGAATTGGAATATATGCCTAAACAAGAACAATGCAGTTCTTTAATTCTTATTTGAGTAAAATATCCTTGAGAGCCATGGGAGTCCTGCTTGAGAAAAGCACAGCTTGCAGAACCGCTGTTTTCAGTTTTGCAGACTCCATTAGTTCCTTTAGTTCCTTAGTTGTTGCAGAGAAACCATGAGACCAAGACACTTGGAGATAAAAAAGGTGGAATACAACTACTCTTACTTTGTATGTATTGTAAGATGCTGATTGCAACCATCAGCCCAAGCAAAAGGAAGAAAAAATCTCTAGAGGTGCTTTAAGAAATGATTTTGCAATGTGAAAATCTCTGATGGATGAACATGATGGCTAAGATAATGTTATTGGCATCTTAACAGGTCATTCTGCTTTTGCTGTTTCTGTCTTACCTAAACTATCAGTTTGTCTAAGATCCAGGCTAGCAAGGTGAATATTAGGTCGAAAGATGGAGAACCAGAAGTGCCTGTCCCAGCAGTATGTCTCATTCTAATATGGGGGCAAGTGGCTTGAACTGATGTAGCAGCTAGGGACAACTAGGTTTTGGTTGTCCCATGGAGAGTGAAGAGGTGTATTGTCTTTGCATGGCCAGGTTTTGGTAGTAGGGGGCTACAGAGGTGGCTTCTGTTAGAAGCTGTTAGAAGCTTCCCCTATATTCAATAGGGCTAATACCAGCTGGCTCAAAGTCAGACCCATCACAAGGCCAAGCCCATAAGCAACAATGGTTGTGCCTCTGTCATAACATATTTAAGAAGTGGGGGGAAAACTGCTGCAGAACAGCAGCTGAAGGAGATGAGTGAGAGTATGTGAAACTGCTCTGCAGACATCAAGGTCAGTGAAGAAGGATGGGCAGGAGGTGCTCCAGTCACTGGGGCAGAGATTCCCCTGCAAACAGTGGTGAAGGTCATGGTGAGGCAGGCTGTCCCCCTGCAGCCCATGGAGGTTAGCAGTGGAGCACACATCCACTTGCAGCCTGTGAAAAACACCATGCTAGGAAAGGTGGATGCCTGAAGGAAGCTGTGACCCTGTAGGAAGCCCACGCTGGAATAGACTCCTGGCAGGACCTGTGGTCTCATTCAGAGAGAAGCCCATGCTGGAACAGGTTTGCTGGCAAGACTTGTTATCCCATGGGGGACCCATGCTGGACCAGTCCATTCCTGAAGGACTGCATCCTGTGGAAAGGACCCACACTGGAGCAGTTCATGAAAACTGCAGCCCGTGGGAAAGACCCATGTTAGAAAAGTTCATGGAGGACTGTCTCCCATGGGAGGGACCCTGCACTGGAGCAGAGGAAGAGAGCAAGGAGTCCTCCCCCTGGGGAGGCAGAGACAATTTGTGATGAGCTGACCTCAGCCTGCATTCTCCATCATCCTGCACCACTGCAGGGGAAGAAGTAGAGAAAATCGGGAGTGAAGTTCAGCCTGGGAAAAATGGAGGAGTGGGGAAGTAGATGTTATAAAATTTAGGTTTTATTTCTCATTATTGCTCTCTGATTTGATTGTTAATAAATTAAACTCATTTCCCCAAGTCAAGTCTGTGTTGTCTGTGGTGTTATTTGGTGAATGATCTCACTGTCCTCATCTGGACCCATGAGCTTTTCATGATATTTTCTCTCACCTGTGGAAGGGAGTGACAGAGTTGCTTGGTGAGTATCTGGCATCCAGTCAGGTTCAACCTAATGCAGCAGTGTAACAGTGATCTGAGTGAAGTCTTCTCTGGGACCCATGCCATCCCTAGTTAAGCAGGGTGGAAAGGAGATAGAATTATAGTTTCTGTCCCTTTTCTGGTTTTAAGTCATTGTGGGAGTCTGTATGTGCCGCATTCCCACAAAGCACGTAGGAGACTTGCACAAGGAGACTCCCTCTATACCTCAGATTGGTCAGAAGAGTGAACAGTATTTCTTCTTGCTCTGATAGACCGTCTGCTGTGATAATGTTGTGCAGTTGTACTACTGTGGCTGAGTAACAGTTGAGCTGCATTATATTATCCTGTTTTGTTTACAAATTCTTTTAAATGGCAAATCCTTCAGCATGTGTTTTATGATCAGGCTTGGTACGATGAGCAGGATGTGCTGTTCAGAGCGATTGTGACCATTGATCGAAAACTACAGATTTAGTAAAAATACTAACTCAGAGTTCCTCCAGTTTTGTATACATTTATGAGATTACCTGTTTTTAAATGCTTTAAATGCTTGCTATTAGAATGTAAGGTAATTGGGCATGTCTGGGCTGCTACTTTTTTATAGAACATAATGTGTATAGCATTTTCAGTTTGTAGAGACACTTTTTTAAATCAGTACATTAGTTCCAAAGTTTTTAGATTAAAATGCCAGACTCGTGTTATTTGGTTTACTGCAGACAAATAATGCCAGAATTTATACTTGCAGTTCTTAAAAGGCACTTTGCTTTTGTGAACAGCCCACCATATCAGTTAAACACAGCATTTATCTGCATGGGAAAACACAGACCAATAACTCCTAAATTTTATTGATTCCAACTGTACCATCTTAAACCCCTCATGATTAAAGTGCTACATGTAATTTTTTCCTTTGTGAACACCTATTTTTGAGCCTTAATGACTACTTCCAGACTACAAAGTAAATTAAATGTCTAAGGGGTGCAGTTTGATTACAGCAGTCTTTTTTGTGATTTCCATTTTGAGATTGTGAATCAGAATGAAACACAGTGAAGTGGTGACAGCGGACAGACACAATGGATTAAGGTTTCCAAGTACTCTATCAACCTGGAAGCTGTGCTTTCAGTTGAGCGAGTAGTGGATTAGTCATAGATATCATAGACTTCTCTGTGCTCTGGCTCACTTGAGGGTATTTGGCTTGACAAGGAAACAGTGTTTTCTGTTCCCTAAAGAAAAGAATGAATCCTCAAGGTGACTTGGCTTTCCAGCAGAAAGCAGTGGGTACCCAGAAAGAGGCATAAAGTTGTGTGCTTTTTATAGGGGATGAGTGTTGAGTTTCTCTGATGGAAGTTGGTGGCTTTTCAGAAGAAACAATGAGATGAGGCTGTGTGACTAGAAACCAATGGGAATAAATTGTGAGTCCTGAGCTGCCAGTATTTGGTCCTGGGTCATCGAAGGATGGTCCTGAAAGAAAGAAAAACAGTAAACATTTCAAATAGCTTTCTTGGGAGGACAGATGGAAAATAAATGCTTTTATAACTAAAGGATTGCTATATGTTAATCAGTAATACACATATTACTGGACTTCAGCCATAGTTTTATAGCACTGAGATTCTAGAACAACAAAGATCGTAGTCTTCCAAAGTTAATGTATTAGATACTGTGAAATGGCTTCTCAGGAAAAGAAAGGGCAAGATGATCCAAGGGTAATATTTATTTGTTATAATTCTGGGAAAGGTACTTATTGTACGTAGTAATCAGGCTGAAGTATTGTTGTCCTATGGTAGCAATTAGATCAAGATGGATCTTCAGCTTTTTTACAATGAGGAGATTTAACAGTGTTAAGAATGACAGGGGCATTTTTCTTTCTTTTCAAGCTGTGATTTACAAGGGGTTTTTGCTCTGTGTTTGGCTGAAGATATGAGAAGGAGTGTTTTTCAGTTTCTACATGGTAGTATGCATCTAATTCAATTAGATGAAGTCAGAAAGAGTTGTCCTGGCAAGCCTATTTCATCTACCCATAGCGATGTGAATATTTAGAACTAAAATCTTAAAGCAAAAAACTGTACCTTATATCAAATTTCAAAGAAAGATGAATCTATAGAATAATTTTTCATCAATACTTACATGACGAAGAGCCTTTGATTATTTCCTTTATGTAGCTCTAAATATAAAGCAGCTGTGATTCTGGAAATTTAGTTTTTATCAAACCATTTTACTTTCATGGCCTACCTGCCAGCATGTAGAAGAGAAACATATTGTCAGTCTCCTTCTGCTTCCAGATCACATTGCAGTTTTGTCTGTATGCCTGAAGCTATGCACGATGCATTGAACATTTCACTGATATGTGCTCTGGACAGACAAGATTGTGTAAAGGTCAGAAGTGAAGATGAACAGAGAAAGGTGTGTCCACCCAAGCTGGCAGTTACGGTTCACGTAAGTCCCTGATCATGTGGTGCCTCTCTGTGCAGTATTCAGAGGATGAATATAGACCTGAGAATATCTATGTTCATCCTCCATAATATCTTAGAAAACATCAATTTTCTAAACTGTAGCATTGTTTTATTCTCAGAAACGGCTATCTAAATTATGTCCTGGTCCTGGAACACTGCAAAGACTCAACTCAATATTGACAGATTTCTGTATAAGCAGAGCACTTAAACATAAAATTACACATGGTTCAACTTGTCCTACCTTTCAAATAAGGCTAGTCCCCTTGTGCAGACACTATTTGCATTCCTGGAGTCTGGGCCTACTGCAGTAGCAGGCATAAAAATGCATTTTGTCTGTCATAGCCTTCTGCTGCTATTTGGTGAGGCCAAATCCCCAAGTGTCTGCTGGTGCGCTTTCTTGGCATGCTTATATCCTGGTCTGTCTCTGGTATTGGCACAGAGATCATCCTATGCGTATCATCTTTGAAATCTTTTCCACTCATAATGCTGGCTTTCACTTCCTGCATAGGGATGTGTTCTGAGCTTTTTAATATGGGGACTCTCATTTATCTGAGTTATCAAAATCCCAAATTTGAACCTTTTAACCAGTCTAGTACTTCCTCCAAATAATCATTTATACGGGTAGCCACATTCCACTTTTCTAACCTATTAAAATCCTGGAACAAGACACACAAAGCCGCTGTATCTTTCTTTATGTGCCTTGACTGCCATGCATGGCAGTGCTCCTCTGGTGTAACTGCATGAAAGCTAAACAGTCAGAAGTTTAACTGGGAGACGTTTCATACACGTTCAACTGAGCAACTGTCCCTATCCACCTGCCTATGGTATTTATTACCAAATAACCTGGATCTTAACACTGATTCTGGCATATGTAGATGCACCCTTGTACACTTGTGTAATCCTCAAATACAGTATAGAAGCTAGATGGGCAGTCCAGTGAGTATTTCTAATACTTGCTACCTGCTTTCTGGGACATTGAAAACAGGATTTTGGAAGCCAGTAACTAGTGTATTAAGGAATATGTTAAATAAGACTACATAGGAAAATTTACTTGCAGGAATACAGAAGTCCATGAAGGCATGTGTAAACTCCCTGACTGACTTGGGATATGAAAACCTGGTCATGGTTTATGACTAATTGTAGGGCTGGTTGGTAGTACTGATTGATTATCCTGTGGCATATTAGATTGGATTGACAGAGAAAGTAAGACATGAGCTGACAAACACAGTCATGATAGCTCTGTCTGTCCTTTACTGGGCTCTGAGTTCCAGTCCTCCCAGACTAATATTGAGATGAGTAATGGGAAGAGACTACAGAGGAATTTGTGTGTCATTTTTCATATGTTTCTCCTAGTTAACAGCAACACTAACTTTTATATTAGGCCACCAGCATGGACAGCCATGCACTTTAGCTAGCCTCAGATCACTTTGCACAGTTTGAGCACAGGCAAAAAAATAGTCTTTTCCATGTCAACTTCTGCGAAGCATAGATTTATGTAGAATATTTCAAGTCTAGCTACATAATTAGGGTGTTTTAGAGCCCTACTGTAAAGCCTCTACAGCCGAGGAAAACAAAATGTAGGTTATTTTTTGCTCTATTTCCTCAAGGGTTTGCAGCTGACCTCCTGGCCTTTAAAGACCCCTGCTCTTTTTAGTTTCCTTGAAGTCAGGTGAGCAGATTTCCTTTTACGCGTATATGTCAGGTTCAGAGCTGCTGTGTTTGCTCTGGTGATGTGGCCTTCCTGGATGCTGATGAATCCAGCCTCTCTGCTGGGCTATCTGGTACCATTCTCTATCGCAAATGCAAATGCTTATCACCAAGAAGTGTGGTGTATGTATTTGGCTGATGCCATCAGTAAAAAAACATTTCTCTATCTTGAAGTTGGAATGGATGAGCCTGAGGTAAAGGTCAATGGAAATTTGACTCTGTAAAAGTTTTCTACACCAAAGTTTTTGCTCTCAGGGCTTCATGTGGTTGCAACTCTGTATGCCAGTCCTTTGTACACATGCTTTTATATGCATGAAGTGAGCTACTGGTGACTTGTCAGTTAATCATAGTGTTTTAAGGTGATTCGTCAGTTAATCATAGTCTTTTAAGCTGTATATGCTATATGTGAAAAGAATTCAACCAGCTGGGCATCAAATGAGTGTCCCATGTCCTCTGTGTATAGCCACACTACACAACTGGCCTGTAAATAAAATGATGCTGCCATTGAATTGTATTTGTCATTAGCCTGACAGAAGTCTTTTTGGCTTTGCAGGGGTTTTCACACACAGGCTGTAATGGATGAAATAACTCTCAGTTGCACTTAAATGGATGACGTATTTGTTGTTGTTGAGGGTGCACAGACACAGGCTGAACATGTTGGACCTCCTCCACAAAAGTGAGAACACAGTATCTTTCAGACTGGCATTAGTATCTGCAAGGTATTAAAGAGTGGTTTTCAGCTCTGGAGCATTTCCTTTGTAATGTCATTGATTCAACTATATATCTGAGAGCTGAAAATGTTACCTACCACAAGATAGCTGTTCAGTGGCTTAGTGGAAATTAGTGGTTGTTTTCAGTAAAATTAGTAGTGCTTAAATCTCCATGTTTTGCTTCAGGAATTACCACTCCTGCCATATTTGTGTAAGCACATGGAAATTGCTTGATTTCCCATAGTTCAGGGCTAAGGCACTGTTTGAATAGCTTGCTTGAACTACCTGCTTCTTTCACCTACTCTCTCCCAAAACGGGCAAAATTCTTTCTGTGGAAAGTTGGACAAAATAAATCTGGGGGACTTATACCTCAGATGTACTTGATATGTGAGAAAAGAACAAAATATAAATTTCCTGGTTAACATTGATAGAAAAAATCATCATTTAGTAACAGCGACATCTTGGGAGAGGTTTTCTAGGTAGAGGATGGGTTTCACTGTGTGAAATATTACATACAGTGTTTATGTGCGATATTATGAAAGGTGGAAGTTGCTTGGCTTGAGTGTAATACAAGCTTATTTGCATTCTGTTTTTCAAGTTTTGTACTCTAGTGTTTTGTACTGAAGGCCTTCCATTACTTTAAAGAGAAGTGCTTAATTTGGTCATATTTCTCAAATGTCCTCCAACTATAATGAATCCCTCCATGTTCATTGTGTCAATGCTGTCTTGGGACAATGATAGGTATGTGATATAAGTATAAAAATCACCAGGGTTTTCAAAGAAAAGTCATATATATCGGAGAGCCCCTCGAGTCACAGACGTATCCTCACAGAGGTAGAGTCAGTGCTCTCTTTATTGTGCTTCCACAGGTTACTTTATACTCACAATCTGTGTTCACACGCTACAAGTGTACATATAATCGGCTACTACATGCTGTCCATTTGGTATATTCTCTATCTTAATTGATTATAACTTTCTGTCCATGCACTGTTACTCGATACCCTGGAGCACCCCTTTTTGCAGTTAGCACTTCGCATTCTCTTTCTTATCTCTCAGCTAACATTCCATTTTCTCATAACATGCCAAGGTCCCTGTATCCCTGTCATTTGGCATGTAGACAGGGTTGTGCATACAGGCCTCAAGGATCACAAAATGCCCTGATTCTCCTAAAATATTTTCTACACATGTACTTGTCTTGTATAACTATGCACGTTCATTGTGTTAGAAGTGGCCTGACTTTAGCTAGTATGTTTTGAGATACTATTCTCATCTTTTGTGAAAGGACAGGAAATTCAGTGGTGCTGTTTTATTTACAGCTGGAGTACTGTGATGATATCACTGTCTTATGGGTGATTTGAACTTTGCTGTCATTTATTTCAACCAGGAACAGAAAATTCAGGAATCATGAGTAAGGGGCAGTTTAATTTCTCTTCTGTCTATTGTTTATTCTTCATTTGAAAACTTAATGTCCCTGAGACAGTCTACAATAAGAACTTTCATAATTATTTCTAAATTAAAGTATCAGGGATCTCTCCTGAATATCAGGAATCCAATATTATTAATCTTTATTTATAAAACACATGGGTGTGTATAATGCTTTTTATAAAATGTAGGTTTTGCTGACATCTATATCAACTGGATATAGATGGATTTGTGTACTGGATTTGAGTTGTGTTTCAATTAATTGTTCAATTAAATGTTATTTAGAGATTTAATTCTGCTTTGCTTTTTTCCCTTTTATTTTAATATTTTTTTCTTCCTACTGACAAGGGTGCTTTAAACTGATATTGAATACTGGCCCTAAAAGGATAGATGTATTTAATGTGTTTCTCCTTTACATACTCCTCCAGAATAAACTATTTGTATGCCTAAAATGCTTTGCATTTTCAAAACGTTCTTATGACTCTTCTGCATCAGTCTATTAACATTTAAACTATGAGTATGAGAAACATGAATTAGCTTCTTGAAAAGTGTTTATGGAAGTGGAGAGGACAGGACCCAACAATATTTAACACCTCTTTCATTTTAAAGACATAGATGCTATAAGCTGACTTTGCCTTTATCTGCAAGTCTCCCATGGGGGTCTTCTGTGCACCATACTTGTTTCTTGAACTAGGAATGCTAATTCTCAGGCCTTATCTCTCATCGTGAACCCATATTCTTACAATAAAACAAGGAATAGAACCTGCTGTTGGTATCTTAAAATTTATTATGCAACTCTGGAGAAACATCCTCTGTGTCCCTCAGTAGCAAAGTCATTCAGATGCAGGCTACTGCTTCTGTCAGTTACTCTTTTCTCTCAAGATGCGAGAATGCAGAAGAAGGATGTAATCTGCTGTTGTTATTAACAAGGCCTTGAAAATGTAAGTTGGTGTTACCCCACATCTACCTGCAGATTTGCCTCATCTAGAGACATCTGGCTTGCCTTTGAATAAGAGTTGGCATCATGAAAGATAACATGCAAAAATAGCTCATTCTAATGAATCAAATGATACGTTTGATGTTTGGAGAATGGAGAGCAACAGAGCATAGAAAAGGAGCATGGAACAGAGCACAGAACGCAGTCCTGAACAGGACTACATGTCAGGCCATGCCAAGTGCCTGCTTTTTGAGAAAGCATGTAGTTGTGGCAGAAGACCACAAAGAGGAAGTTCCCTCTTTACGTACTCTTTTCAGCAAGAACTCTGCCATCTGAAGTTGATTTCACATAATATTTGCTTGTAGAATCTATTTCTCACTGACTATAGAAAATTAGGAGAGGTCATGCAAATGAAATTGCATTAAGAGCAGGGTTTTGTGCTGAGGCTTAGAATCAGCATCAGGGAAAGTAATTTGTAGTTACAACTGCAGGTTTCATTCTGGAACCAGCTAAGGCAATAATAGGCATCAATAGCAACTATTGCTATAATAAATAAGAATACTGCTGCTTCTTGTTGATCATATATGATAACCTAACTGTGGTTACCATGGTCTAACTAAAAAGGGATCATCCAGCAGTTGATAACAGAACTTGGGTGGCAATACCGCTCAGGTCCCAAGCCATTAACCTTCATACAACTTCAGGTTTGCCCTGTTCTATTTACACATGGACTGAATACAATCTTTGTGATCAGAACAACACCTCCTTCAGTGTACAGGATGAATAGGATGTTTTTCAATTGAGATTGTTACTTTCCTTTTTATCTTTAGTGTTTCAAATAAGGCACTATTTCTTGTTTGATGCAGATGCTCTGTATGCTATGCTAAATATAGACTGGCGTTCAACACACTAGCAGAAATCAATACAGCTATAAAAAAATAGTGGCCTATGAAAAAGGCTGGTATGTTATTTCCATTTAAGCGTCGGTTGCAAAAAATTGTGAAGGATCCGCTGATTACTGGATGCTCAGCTTAAAATAACTGGGCTTGACTCTTTCTTCTCAAGTTTAGAATAGCTAGACTAGCACACTTAACTGCAGTGAATTCTAAATATCATAGAGGGAACTCTGTTAATGCTAATTTAACAGTCTTATCTGAAAAGCTTGATGTAAATGAGTTTGCTCATACATACACAGACACTCATATATGTATTTATTAAAGTAGTGGAGGCAGAATACAGATATCACGGTACTCAGTCTATTGTATTAATTGCAAAGCCATTCCAGCATCATTATTTGTTCGTTCCCACAAAAAATGATGTAGGTGCCTTATAAATCTACGTTCTTCCTTTTAGGAGTGTCAGTCTGCTTTGTTATTGATTTAATATTTTTAGAGTGAAAATGTAGAAAAAAGATCTATTTCCCTACTGTAAGGAGTGGCTATTTTATAGAGGCTTGTGAACAATAAGTTACAATAAAAAAGTTATATCGTGTAGCACTCTTGCTCATACTTTCTTGTACAACTGGAATCACTTAAAATTAAGTATTTGCTGTCCTTAAAGTAGGCTTACTTTATTTCAGATGGTAGACTGACTTAAGTTCAGTATGACTATAGGGAACCAGTCTACAGAACTAGAATCTAACTCAGAGAATAGTTTAAGTTGGAAGGGAACTTTGGAAGCTGTTTAATTCAACCTCCCACTCAAAACAAGGTTAACTTCAAAGTTGGATGAAGTTGCTCAGAGCCCTGCCAGCTGAGATTAGAGAATCTCTGAGGACAGGGAATCCACCCAGCCTCTTTGGGTCACCTATTCCAGTCCAAAAGCAATCTGTCTAGTGCTTAGTCAAATCCGATAGTATGGAGTCATACAATGAAACGAATTAATTCCAGGTTTGCATTCCACTGCTGGATTAATAGTCCTATGCGGTTTTTTAAGTTTCTCAGCAACATGAGAGTTAATACTTTTAAATGTTTAAATATTTTATTTCTTTCAGTGTTTCTGAATATTTATATTATCACTGGTAAATTATTTCATATTTGATAAACCTGCATTATTGTATGTTGACTCTATGTAGTAACTTATGGCTAAGTTCTTTCTTGATTCCTTTTGATAGCTAAGCTTTTGTAAAGTCAGTACTGTGCATTATATTTTAAAAAGCTTGTCAACTACTATGTAAAAGATATCATCTTGACCTGACAATTTTTTAACCTAATAATTAGCATCAGCCAGCTGAAATATTAATTCTTCCCTCAAAAAGTATTAACAACATGCTTTGGGGCTGATCATCCTACAGTATCCTAGCTGTAAAGAAAAAATTGAAAACAAGTAGAAAAATTACCACTGCATGCAAACAAGGTGTTGCTTTGCATTGTGTTTGATATCATATGATGAAGCCAGAGTTAGATGTCACATAAATAAAATTTAAAATAAATTGCATTCTATATTTAGTTTAGCCAAGAGTTGAAATCATTTGACTTTGAGAGTTCAGAATCAGATTTTCATCATAAGTTTATGATAGAAAATGCACTGGGATTTAATCAGCCTCTCTGTGTGCCTCATTTAAACCCGTTTAGATTGTCATATATTATATCAAATGCTGGTGCTTGATACAAGTTCTTCAAATCACCTAGATGAATGACTTCAGTACACACATAATTGTGACTAAAATGCAAGCAGAAAAAAACTGTTTAGATCCAAGTCTGTGTGTGGTGTCTAGAGCCGTGTTGTGTAAACACAAAGTCATTGCTGAAAGAAACTGAGTGCTCAACTAAGTGGTGTCAAAATGTGTTCTGGTGTCAGATTGTTGGGACTCTGAAACACAGTAGTCTTTTTCATTGTTTATAGACTAAAAATATTTTTTTGTGAACTGTTCTCATGTTCTAACACATATTATAGGGCATATTTTTTAAGTTTGTGATAGACATTTTAAGAAAATACAAATTTTAGAGCCTACTTTCTGAGACTAGTATTAAATACCATTTTACTACAGCAACTTCCAACCTGGAACTATATGCAGAACTAAATGCAGAAGTTCTTTTATATTTATTTGGAAAAAATAGATGCTGTGATAGAAATACCTAGACTGAGATTTTTGCCATTGAAATCATGGTAGAAACTCTTCTCTCAGTTTCAAAAGAATAAGGATTTGAACTCTGAATTACAGGAGACATCCTAAAACAAGATCTTCTGGTAAAAATGTCATGGCTAAGCAAGCCAGTATACGGTTTTCAGTAATTGTGTTCCCTCTGCAGTTTCATCTAATGTTGTTTACTGATGTACTTATATTACTTCCTGTCCTAAACAGATTTATTTCATTTTAGTATGTCCAGAAGAATTTCTTGCTTTCTCTACTAATGATGGGTGAATTTAATTTCAATAATGTTTGTATCTTGTCAATCTCTTTACCAATCAATATTAAGAAACTATTATGTGAGGACATTTCTAAAGCAAATTTCAGTTGCTATCTGCATTGTGAAGGTGATGTGTACATTGTCTTTTCAATAAGGTGCTGTTTTTCCAGTGCCCAGAATGAATGTGAACCAAATGAATAAAATTCCTATCATTATCAAGGTGAACTTACCTTGCAGAAGCAGGACAAATTAATGTATATAATATATTATTTCATACACATATAATTGTTTTATTTTAATTTCAACCATTGCATCTAGTTTATCAGTCAGTACCAGAACAAAATATATGGATTCATAGTTACCACATTTATAACAGAACTTGCTTTTAAAAAGGTTATAGTATTGAGTGATACTAAACATAGGAAATGATTTTAAAGAGCAATTGCATTTTTCTCTTCAGTGCATGTCAGCTACATTTTTAAATACCAAGAATTTTTGGAGGTACAGTATAAAGTGACCATACCCTGTACATGCTCTCATCTTGTATTTCCCAGACTCTTCTGCATTGAGGAGAGATGTGAAGAAATCAGTAACTATTCTTCTATGCCATTTTCTTAAACTTAATCAGTTCCTTTTCTTCTTGATGATGCAGTAGATACTGATTATTTTCAAGGCTTCCTGCTTCTAATGTTACTTCAAAAAATCATTCCATTGTTAATTTAATAATATATATTAGTCCTTTAAAACTTCTTAATAACTTGCATCTTATGTGTTGGCTTATATGGTATAAAGTCTCTTCCATTTTCAGAAGGAGAATTTACTAAAATAGTGTCTAAGTTTGAGATGCTGTCTTTTTTCCTTCTTATTTTTATCCAGTAATAAACAGGCCTTTGTGATCCTTAGCGTTTGCCTCTGTGCTATTAAACGGTAGCAGGTAATTCTCATAACTTTCTCTCTTAAGTACGTTTCTTAGCTTTGCAAAATATTAATCTCAGACATTATGCTCCCGTAATAGATTGAGACCTTTTATTCCCAAGGATGTTGAAATTAATGTTGTCACTGTTGCTCATCTGTTTCATATTATATAATTACTACTTGAACCAGCCACTCTGTATTACTTAGGATTTAACAGAGAATAATCCCTCATCTTCTGTGCTCTGGAATTAGCTCTTCCAAGAGCATTTGTTTAAGAAATCACTTCTTTAAGCCTTTTTCCATTTAGCAGAACATGCAATACATTGTAAATTTATTTGCAATATACTAGGAAGTATATCTTCTTATAAGTACACTTTGTGGGACATTAAAATGCCACATGTTTGATTTTGTTTAGTGAACTGATAAACTCGTGTCACTGTATTCTAACGAAACATAATTTGCAGATGTATCTGATGTCACAGGAAAGATATAAAGCTCATCACAGGCAGCTGAAGAAAAACAGTTAAGCACCATGTTTCACTTGTAAAATACCTTACTGGAAGCACATAAAAAGTCTTCTTTGGCTAAAAGCTCGTTTATTCCCCTCTATAACCCTACTTGATAAAACACACCTTTCCTTTCCCTGCGAATACGGGTGGGTCTCATGACTCCTGCCTACCGAGATCAGCACCGCGGACAGCGCCGGCCCTGCCGGCACATGGGGGGCGGGGCTGGGAACCGGTCACAGGCTCTGGGAGAGCTTGAGAAGGTCACGCCGCGCTGTCTGTGCTTCTAGAATAGAGAGGAACCGGTGTCAGAGGCTACATGTACCTGTGCTGATATACAAAGATACACCACTGACAGAGAAATGTCATGGGACCTGGTGGTTCCTGAAGCCATGACTGGCTGGTACCAGTGAGGCTGGGTGGAGACGTCCAGGCTGGTAGAGACCAAAAGGAACTATGTGTGTTAGAACTGAGTGGCAGGCAAAACAAAGGGAGACTAAGGTGTCTTACTACACTGCTTCCTATTCCTGGCAAAAGCACTTGCACCCATTATGTGTAGGCATAAAGTTAGCAAACTTCGACAATAAATAGTTTTTCTCTTGGAATTTTCTCTCATTTACTCATCTTTGAGATGGTAAGGAAATACTGACTGTGGTGTGTGACATGCAGCTGTTCCCATCCTCCTTGCATTGCGTATTTGTAGTTTTCCAACGACAGTTTGGGGTTCTCCTGTTCATTACAGGAAATATGATCTGAAAATTCCAGTTAGAGCCAATGTCATTTCCTATTAAAGCTTCTTCCTGATTGCTGTTTTCTTTATGGTTTTAGAACATGCAGCTAAAACCAGCCTAGTCACTTTCACTAACCAAATATTCTCTTGTTCTAATTTCTGAGTTGCGTGTAAGACCACCAGCTCCATTAAACTTAATACCACACATTATTACTGATGTGAAGATGTCCAGAATTTCACTTTAAACAATTACTCAATAAAAGTACATATTTATATAAAGTAGAAGTAGTGACACCATAATTTTGTATTTCTGTACCTTCATGTTTAAATATGCAATAAATGTGCAGTAACGAGGAAATTAATATATTCTCAACTTATGCCATGAATATACTCCCATTTTCAAATGAGCTTTTACCGCAGCAGAAGTCAAATATGTATCAAATGCCTCTGTCTGATGATAGTCAATGCAATTAACATCTAAAAGCTTGAAACGAATTATTTCAGTGATTATGTACATTCATTATTTTTTGAACTTTTTCAAGCCTCTACTTTGGCTTATGAAGGGAACAGTCTTGCAGTTCTAATGTCTTTTTAGCCTCAATATATTTGTAGCTTTATGGAACTGCACAAAATATTACTGACAGTTTGATTAAATGTATATTGACATTCAAAAGATTCTGTGGAATTTAAGAGGAAGCAATGCAGATATGCAAATTTTTTGTTTGTTTTTAAAAAGCAAGACAGTGTATGTGTCCATATTATTTCCAGAAAGAGACTTAGCATTATTGTTATGGACTTTTTCTGTAACCACTTTTCCCATGAAAAGAGCAGGGATAGCAACACAGAGCAGCCATGCAGCATTCACATCAGATTAGAAAGAACAACACACTTTGTACTTCTAAGACGAGCTAGTTTGGAATTTTCCAGCCTGTTTCCCTGCCTAGTCTCCCATCTCGGGGACTCCTGAGAAACTGCGGCTGCCCAAGTTGCAAAGGGCTGTGGTTGCTTAGCAAGCAAATAGAAGGGAGGAAGACATTACCATTTTTGTGGAAGTAACATTTGCTTTATTTGCTGGTGAATATATACAACTTTTTGTTCTGATTAGGGATAAAAATCCCTTTTATTGCTTTCTTTCAAAAAAAAATTAAAATTTTCATGGAACAATATGTTTCCTTGGCTATATATTTGAATGAAGTTTCAGGCTGTGTGAATCTCTCTGCAGAATTCTGTTATGTGCATTGTATTGTTTTCAATAATTGTGTGGGATTGAAAGCTGCATCTGATCCTGGTGTCATGAAAAATCTTTATTGTCTGGGCTTGAGAAAAATATTGTCTCTCCGTGTTATAGACTGTGAAAATATCTAAATATAAAATTAATTGACTAGAATGCTTAAATGCGTATTTTTAGAAAAGAATTCTTTATCTGAAACAATGAAAGGAATAACATAATATTAGGTTTACTCAAGAAAGATATAAGAGGAAGAACTCTTGCCAGTTAAAATGTAAATAGTGTAGCATTGAAAAATGTCCCCAAATGAAGTAACTAGTAAGAAGTAGATGTTTTGTGGAAGAAATGTCAATATGAATAATGACATACAAGAGAAACAGAAGTTAAAGAAATGGAGATTTAAAAAGAAATCCTTACAAAACATATACACTTGGAAAGCCAAATCTGTGCTAAAAGTAAGAGGAAAATGATTGGTTTTATTTTCAGTTACCAAATCGGACAAGTTCCCCAGGGGCTGTTAGAACAAGTATTCAGGTTTACAGTGCAAAACTGTTTGCATGGTCTCGGTAACGCACATGCATTTATGCAGCTCGGTGCTCTGTAGTGTGACAAAGCCGGGAAGGAGCATGCCCTCCTGACAGGATTTTGGAGCTGGTGGGGATTTCCCTGGACTGCTGCCCTACGGAACATAGACAAGTCCCCTCACCATTTGCGAGATCACCATTGCGGTGGTTTTCCCACCTAAAACGCTTTGAGATCTAAGGATGAAAAGTCTTGTCATGGGGAACCTGAGGTACGGATGGGGGAGAGACTTCTGTATGCGGAGCCCGAGGCGGGCGGCGGGGTGACCGGGTGAAAGCCCAGTCGTTACTAATCACTACTGACATTTTCTCCTTGGATGAAGCAGAGCTGGCGAGGAGCCGGGTCCCGGTGCGCGCGGGGCGGGGGCGCCTTCCACAGGGACTCGCCCCGGCGCTGCCAGGCTGCGACGGAACGGCAAGGAACCGGCGGATTCCCGAAAGGAGCAGTAAAAATACAAAACTAAACGTCGGGAACAGGGCCTCCCCACCCCAAGCGGGCACGATGGGGGAACCCGCTCGCGGCGCCGCCCTCTCCTCCCGCCGCCCGGTGGCGGCGCTGCCCCCGGCGCAGGCGCAGCCGGTGCGCGGAGCGCGGGGGGGGGCGCGGGTTCCGCGTCCCGGGCGGTGTCTCAGCGCAGCCATGTCTGGCGGCGCGGAGCGGCGGGGCGGGCTCGGGTGGCTGCGCCCTCTGTGAGGCGGCGACGGACGCGCGGCGGCGGCGGGCATCCATGTCGGCGGCCCGGTATTAAGCGCGGCGCACAGGGAGCCGAGCGCAGAGGGCGGCCGGCTCGCCGCCCCCTTCCCGCGGGGTCTCCGGCGGGAGAGGAGCCGTACCCGGCCGGCGGGGGCAGGGGGGACATGGCTGACCGGAGCGCGCCGAGCTGCCACCTGCGGCTGGAGTGGGTCTACGGCTACCGGGGTCACCAGTGCCGCAACAATCTCTACTACACGGCGGCCAAGGAGATCGTCTACTTCGTGGCGGGGGTCGGCGTGGTCTACAGCCCCCGCGAGCACCGGCAGAAATTCTACCTGGGGCACCAGGACGACATCATCAGGTACCATTGCGGGCCGCATCCCGCCGCCCCGGTTCCCTGCGGGAACCGCGGTAGCGCAGCCCCGCGCTGCGCCTCCACCCGCTGCCCCCGCCGCCGCCTGCCCCGCGCGCTGTCCCGCGCTGCCTCTGCGCTGCGGGGATGCGGGGATCAGATGGAAATGCATCGAGGACAGACAGCGCTCCCTCACCCTCTCCGCCCCCCCGCCATGGATAGGAACAGCCTGGAAATTGCTTTTGGCTGTCGAGTTTAACGCGTGTCGTGTGTCCCCCTTCCGCCACCGGGGCGCGGTACCCAAACTTGTGCGGGCGCAGCCGGAGGCAGGGAGGAAGGAAAGGTCACTGCCTGGTACTCGGCCGCCCGAGGTGTCAGAGGAGCAGGAGTAATCGCGTGTGTGCACTGAAGGACCTGGGCTGCGGAGGAGGTTAATCTGCAGTAGGTAGACCTTTGGCTCACTTTTAAAAGGGAGCGATTACGTGGGGAATTAGTGACCTGCCTGTAACTCATGGAACTTTTAGGGTAATCTTAAAAGATCAGCCCTTCTTGCAAAATTGAGGCTTCTCCTGTAGCTCAGTAGTTTGTTTGGCAGTGAATGTGGTACTGAAGTTCATTAAAAAGCCCCAAATTACAAGCTGATATTGCAGAAGAAATGTGCTGGTGTTATTTCTTAAATGTATTTTCACTCTGAGGATGCTTTTATAAGCCTGGTGGTGTTGCAAGATCAATGAGACAATTTGAGGAGTATGAAGGGCAGATGTGAGGCTGAGTCATCAATCCTTCCCTTCCAGTAGGTGTCATTGCAGATGGATTTTAAATTCTGATTTCCTTTGCTCTTTCTGTTGAGGTAAAAGCTAGCTGTAGACAGTTTTGTAGGTAATTTATGGCACAAATTTTGTTTTTATGATGCTTGGTGCACCAGCGCATACCTTCTGTATGTACTACTCATGAGTAACAGGTATTGATTGCAGCAAGCAGAATAGGTGCTGTCTTTCATTTAAGCTTTTAGACACACTAGGGAACTTGGTCATAATGACCTCTTTATTTCCCTTTGTTTAAATCTTCTTGAAGAAATGTAAGTACTTTTGAAGTAAGGCTGTGAATATTACTTAGAGGAGTGTCACATATGTAGTATATTTCTCCTCAGTGCTAAAAATGTGAAGAAAAAAGTAGGCAGACCAGGTACCGTTAGAGACCATTCAATACTAGGAGTGTTGAATCAGAAGTTTGAATCACTGTTATTTGCATCATTTAGTGCTGTAACATTCTCATTTTAATCCAGGAAAAAGTGCTTTTTAAGAACTGTTAGACATCTGTGATGTTGGGTTTTGCGGGAAATCCAGATCCGCAACTCACTATTTTGCCAAGGAAGCAGTGGCTGATAATTTGTTCTAATCCAAGGTTCAAGGTTGCTGTAGTGTAATATTACACATTTAGTACCATGTATTCATGAGTGCTTCTGAATGACACCGTTAATTTCAGTAGGACTTCTTACGCGATAAGAATTATGTGGTGTGAGCTACAACTGGGGAAGTTGCTTATGTTTTCCGCTGGTAACAGTTTTTGCTCGCTCTCTCTCAGTTTTTATGCAGTGTGCTACATTTGGCCAGAATGTGACAGAACTCATGATTCGGAATAGTACCAAACAAAAAAAATTTGTCAAAAGTCAGCAAACCAGAGAGAAAGAATACAGTGATTTTGCCTGATTTGCATAGGGATGTACTTGAATTTGTGTGGTACTGTGACCCAATGTACTGGATTTTCTCTTTTGAATTCTACTGATATTGGGAGAATGTAGTTCTAAATATGTTAAAGCATCACAGTTTTATGCAGTTAGAATTTTGCATGCTTCTAAATGTAAAAGCTATACAGAAATGCTGGTATGCTTAAAGAAGAATGCTCAGTTTAAAAGCAGCGTGGCTATTTCTGATGGTAAGATTAGACTTGCAGTAATCAGTGTTTTACTTGCTGCATTTTCTAAAAGCAACATGATACCATTTAAATATCACCATCTCGTATGTTTCCTGATTAAACTTGGGTACCTAGGCATGGTAGTTCTCAGTATTTAAAGCAGTCATAGTAGGAAGGTCAAGTGTTAAAAAAATGGATTTTTGAAATACCAGGCAACAGGTGCAAAAATGGGATTATGTAATACAGTAATCAGTGTTACTAAATTTTCTCTCTGAAGATTGTAAACGCAACTGTTTAATTGCAAAAAAATGATAAGTTTTGTTTTTTAATAGGCTTATCAGGTACCATCTGAATGCTGAGGCATTTGTGATGTTTTAGCAAAAGCAATGGAATGACTGAGTGTCTTTTTTACAAGTATGGGATCTCATTTGTGCAAGCTAGTGTGGTGTCTGAAAGTCTTATATATTTAAAGAATCAAACTTCCACGAGCACAGTTGCATAGCTACAAAGACTACGTATATTGCATGCTGCATGGGGATATTATTAATACTCTTATTTATGAGAACTTTTATATTGTTAACATGCTTTGCTTTGGATGACATTCTAATTTTAAGCATCAGTCAGGAAGACAGACGTTGCAATTCTTAAGTTGGAGACCGGTTCTTTAGTAATAGAAAACAATACTAGAGGATGTTTTCCTTTGGAAAATTTCTTCCCAGCACTAGCAGTTTGCCTTCTGCTGTGAGGTTCTACCTCCTTTAATTAAACAAAAAATTATAAACCGACTTTTAAGATTTTTTATATGATTAGGTGATTTAATGCGACTTATTTCCAGTACAAATGTTTAATCTGAATTTAAGTCATTGTGTCCACGCCTCCTACCCCTGCTTCAGTTAATTGTGTACTGAAAGTATGAGAACGCTGTTTCAGTGTTTTGTCCCTCAGTTCTATGAAGCAGTTTTTTGGAATAGAGAGGGTAATTAGGATCACTTGGGGCCTCTTTTGTTAGTCTGGTTTTTGAATTGAACAGCCTCAGTCATTTAGCTCCAGTCTGTCTCTAAAAAGACTTCTGCTTTCTGGTGAGCTTTTGGTTTTTAATCTTTCGTTTTCTGCCTCCTTCTGAGAATTACTTTCTAGATATCAACCTGCTATCCAGGAGGGTAGAGAGTATTGTGTTTCCAGTCTTCTATCTCTCCAATTTTTTATGCATCTGCACATTTTTATTGTTGAAGTTCTGGGTGTATGCAGAAACTTATGGAACATGTCACTTAGATGCAGATTTGCTTTGGAAATTTGTGTGTTTTGGGAGTGTTGATAACTTAAGGGTTTTTTTCTTGTTATTTTAGGAGTAAATAAGGAGGAAAATCTTGTACATAAAATCTCAGTTGACTTCCTTTGGTGCTATCCATCACTAGCAGCATAACTTGGACTTGCACTCTGTTTGCAGATGATCCCTGGTCCAACCGCAGCTGTGTATGTGTAGGAGATAGTAATTTTGAATGAACATGTGATTTATTCCTGCAAAGTTACTGATCTAAACTGTGTTTGCTGTAGAATTTCATGAATCGCCAGACTAGCTTGTGAGGTGTAGATTGGTTTGCTTTATGGTAAAGAAGAAAGAAACAATGTCTTCGTATGTTCGGGTTAGATCTTTCCTTTGTTCTCTCTTTGTAATTTTAGTGTTTAGAGGGGCATGGTTTATTTCATGTAGGCTGTCCTTTCCTTGTCTTAGGGGGATCATATTTAATCCTGATCTGTATAAAGATTTCAGAAGATGCCCCCTCAGAGTATTAACTTGTCATCCTCAAAACTGATGCTCCTATTGAGGCTCTTTATTTATCTGGGCTAGCTAAACCATGTTGATGTACTTTGTTTTCAATAGTGGAAGGCGAGAAAATTGGAAACCCTGACCTCATCCACCTTTTTACAAATGGCTGTCCGCTGGCAAAAGCCTTTGATGTTACCAGGACTATTCTCTATACAGACCTGTTCCAAGGAGACTTTTTAGAATAATTTTTCCTTTTCATACTTTACTTTTTTTTCCCTCTCCTTAATGATAGCCCTGTGATTGTCTTTTTTTTTTTGTGATCTTTAGCGTATTGGAATTTTACTAGGAATTAACTTTTCACCTGGCATTGATGATGCTATTGAAAAGCAAAAGCAAAACCTAAGGTCAAACCAGTGCATCTTTTTAGGATCTTTAGTAGACTTGGCAAAAAATGCATAGTTTGCCTTGCAAGATGTCTGTTCTTCAGTTCAAGGTTTTGTACTCTTTCATAAGTCTGTCCTTGTGCACTGTTATCTCAGTACTGATGTACAACAGTCGTACAACCATGCAGATCAAAGAAAGAAGAGGAATTGCATTTCTTTATCAAAGGGAGACAAATTAGGAAGAGCTGTTATCCCTCATACTTTTTTAATATCCATCAGGTGAAGTAGCTGGCAAGTAGTAGTGCTGTTGGATATTTGTCCTAGAACTTTGTCACAGTAAACAGACTACTTGATTAAGATGTCTGTGTTACATTTAGGTTTTGTTCTTAAAGGCAGCAGCTGGTGCATCTTATGCTGGAAAAAATACTTGAGTTTTTGCTGATAATGCTACATCTGGCTCTGCTGTAGAGCAACCGTAGGCTATGTCTAACAAGTTCATTTCCCTGCTTGTCTAGAAATTTGTGTGGTTCTCCTTGCCTTGGACTAAGTTGAGGGAAAGAAATCATGTATTGTCTACCCTAGGACTCATGTGGAGTTCTGGTTTTGGGGCAAATATAACTTAAATCATTCAGAAAACATTAAAATTCTTTACTATTAGCAGTTCTAGTACCAGAAACTAACGGATCCCCTGCTACAAAGATGGGTGAGAAAGAACATCTGCTACGTTTTGCCTTCGTGACTCTCTGTCTCCAAGACTGTAGAGAGGTAAATTGTGTGCATTCAGGAAGCAGAGGTGTATGTAGGACTGATAGAAAGAATAAAAAAGCATTTCTCTGTATTCTGAGAGAGTTAGAGTTTGGGTGTTTCAGAAAAATAGTTTACTTGTCTAATCATCGCTCTTGTTAAGGCAGTTTTTCTTATTTTTTGCTGTGACCTCTGCAGGAATAATCTTGGAGTTTTTTGACCAAGGAACCAAAAGAAGCAGCAAATCTCTGGTCACTCTAAATGTGGTCTTCATAGGCCTTCTATTTACTGTCATCTTTTCATATATCAGAATATGGCTCAGTCTACAAGAGATTGTCTTGCCTGACATTCTGTGGTCTTGCTTCTGTATTCCAAGGCAAAATAAACCATTTCTTCTAATTGTCAGCGTTTCTGAGGTTCTAGAGAAAAACAAAATCACTAAAATCGTGTCTGCTCCGTGATGTTAGTACTGTCCACCAACTTGTTGACAGAGATTTTTCTGCGTAGTGTTGTACCCTTGATATTAGTCTAATCTTTAACTCCTAAGAAACCGTTGGACTCCATCAGCTGCTTATTAAGACTGCTGCTAGATAATAATGCTCTCTAGGAGGCAGATCTGGGCTTCTTTGGTGTGACTGTCAGCTGTGGTTTGCAAACAGACATCGTAGCAGTGCAGGGATTAGTCACATCCTGGTTTTGAATGATGGCTCTGGTCTTAACCTCTCATTTTTGTTAGTTATGCATTGTTGTGACTGGATGTTGGAATTTTTCTGTAAAGATCCTGTGTATTTCTATCACCTCATTATATCATTTTGCCTCTTTTTGTTAATTTTTTTCATTAGATCCATGTCATAAGAAAACCTCATGAAAAGAGAATAACTTTTCTTAGAAAAACAGCCAAACAGAAGGGTTCACAAGAACATAAAGGGAAATTATTTTATTTCCGTCTTTTTTATTCTTCCAATAGTCTGGCACCCTGACATCCATCCTAGTTCTTAAAATCTCAAAAAATAATTCAAGTAATTGAAAGTTAGGGTATCTGCTGTCAGGTTTATTGTATTGTTCTTATCTGGAATAAATGGTGTATGTCTCCAGATGGCAGTTAAATACAAATATTAAGCAATAAATATTATGTACAGATACAAAATTTTATCAGATGGAATTCTGTCAGTTGGTTTGGCAGCAGATCTATGATTTTTCATCAGGAGTTTAATTATTAATTGTATATTTTGGATTCTAGGGAATGTAACTGAGTGAATACTACAGTTATGATGAGAAGAAATTTCTTAATTATCTGTTACATGTGCAACCTCTTCCGTCTTTTTAATTACTAATGTGATAGAGGAAAAACAAGCTTCAACATGTTCTGATGGGGAGTTCTTTGTATGCCCTTGAATTCTGTGCAGTCCAGATCTTTCTTTCTAGAAGAGAACTCTGTTATTTATTTACTTGCAGAAATGTAGTTTCCTGAATTATTTCAACAGTCGTAGTCTTTGAAGGAAACCAGTGATCTGCCTTTGGAAAACAGGAGTAACATCTGTCTTAGAGTTATGCCTCAAATGTGAAATAGATCATACATAGAAACACCTCAAATATTACTTGTAAAATACTTAGGAAGCCTACAAGATGCTTACATTCTTGATTATTAGGGATAGCCCTGGGAAACCAGTCTTTGTTTCGGCTGTCTATCAGTCAAAATGGCAGTTACAGTAACTGCTGGGACAAGGAGTGAGACAGTCACTCCGCTGACCACTTCGCTTTTTGTCATGGTTCACAAGTGCAAGTCCCCGTTAAGCTCCCTCCAGCTTTCCAGGTTAAGTGATGTCCAGTTGTCAAATGTGTAAAAGTCGAATGGGAGGATTTGTTTATATCTTAAGCAGATTGGAGGGAGAGAACGATCTGCTTTTTCCTTGAGAAAAACTAAGATTTCTGGATAGTTCTAGTGCTGTGCTGGGACATGTGTTGTTCCAGGCTGGAAGGTGCTCTTTGAGGAATTTATTGTCAAATATTCATTACAAGGTGGGTTGTTTTTTTTTTTTAATTTATTTACCAAGAACTTCGTGTGCCATATTTTAAGAGTATCTTTTGCTTGGATTTGGTTTGATAAAATGAAAATATTTTAGGAATACAGAGTAGAATATTTCCTGGATTCAGTTTAGAAAGGGACTAGAGTGCATATGTTGTTTAATATGCCTGCATACCACTGAAAACTTAATTTTTCCTAATTAAAACTTCATGAATAGAAATACCAAAAGTATCTAACCAGAGCTGAACATCTAAAACATAGTAGAAGTTGATTGAAGTAGGTAGACACGGCAAGGAGATACAGGCTTTTGAGCTTGCCTTCATGCAACCAGGCTTTTCATAGCCAGCGGTCACATCACCTTCTGGTCTGATTCTGTCAGCTCTCACAGGCAGGGTCAGATCAGGTCAACATTAAATGAGAAAACATCTTGGTGCTGTAGAAAATGCTTTTCTTGATTTGGTAGTTGTCTCTTTTTCTCAGAACTAATGCAACAACACGAGGCTCTAGGACAGAGGCGGTATAACAAGAAGGCTTAATGATGTTTGATCATTAAAAATTTTAAAGCAATTTTACAGAAATTTTGAGGTCTGCTCTAATCTTTTAGCTTTTCCAAATTGCAGTCAAAGTAGCTATGTTTCTGGTTATCTTTAGTTTAAATATTTTAATTTGTTAGTTGCTCCCTTGATATAGGTAAGATGGTGGGTTATGTTCCTGGCTGATTTTTTAATAGTATTATGAAGTTAACTTATTGTGTTTCCAGAGTTACTATGGTAGTGATAGGCAGTAGATTAGCATGTTTGAATAAAGTAATTCTTTTGAAAGGTTTGTCTAAAGTCAAATGTTTGCATTTTTTTAAAATGCAAAATTTAAAGTTTCAATTAAGACGTAAAATAAACTTCAGATTTAAAAGTTAATTATTTAAGAATTGTTTTATTTTTTCCACCTGTGTTTTATATTGAAAACCTTTGTATACTACTTCTGTCTGACATATCAAAAATTAGCTTAGATTTTACTGTAATTATTAACAAGCACTGTAGACTTTTTTAAAAACATATATAGCTTGAAACAAAAGCTGAAGTCATTATAAGTATTCCACTAGACAATAAAAATGATAAAAAAATTATTTCTAGTTTTGTATCATCTGCAGTTTGTGTTTTTTAAACTTTAAGCTGTCTTTGACATAAAACTAAATGAGCCAAAGGAATTAGTTGTACCTTTTACAGTATCTCAGGGGTTTTTTTTACTTCAGAATGTAGTTTACCCACTTTTTAAAAATATTAGTTTATTAATTTGTGATTTAGGATAGCACTTTGGTCTACATCAATGGCTTCAAAAGAGAAATAATTTATTACACATAAAAGTGACAAAGCTGTCTAATCTGGCCAGTTAAGGATCAGTCATATACTCAATTTAAAATTTAGATTTCTTAAGATACACTTAGAATTATAATGCTGTTATATTATTATTAAGGAAAACAGTTTATTCACAATCTATTTATTTAACTTGGAATAATCTGTTGCTTTTGGTACTTTCACATGGTAGACAAAGATACTGAGCACTTGAAATAAATCGAAAAGAAAAATAAAGCTATAATATTCCTTTAATTTAGGAGGCAGAGTGCGAAAGTTTCCCTGGCCACCTTAATAATTCAGTTGAACGTTTAACCTAGATGCTGTTGAATGTTCTCTTCAAAATACATATCTTTCTGCTTCAGTTTTGGTCATAAAAACGGAAAAAGTTATGTCAGCAAGAGGACAAGCTTTATTCATTAGTAGCTGATATCAGAGTTGAGCGAAATCACTTTTGGAGACATCTCTATCAGTCTGTGAACATGAAGAAAGCCTGTCCTCTGCAAGCAGCATGCTGACATACATATTATTTTGGCGATAGGTGAGAAGTTGAGTGCAAGTTTGCAGATGACACCAAGCTGAGTGGTGCAGTTTTCACACCAGAAGGACAGGATGTCATTCAGAAGGACCTGGACAAGCTGGAGAACTGGGCCTGTGTGAACCTCATGAAGTTGAGCAAGGCCAAGTGTAAGGTCCTAAACTTGAGTTGGGGCAATGTGCAGTTTCAGTAAAGGATGAGGGACGATGCAGTTGAGAGCAGCAGGACTTAGGGGTGCTGATTGATGAGAAGCTCAACATGAGCTGGCAATGTGCACTCACAGCCCAGAAGGCCAACTGTATCCTGGGTTGCATCATAAGAAGCACAACCGGGGATTCTGCCCCCTGCTCCTCTCTTGGGGGACCACAGCTGGAATATCGTGTCCAGTTCTGAAATACCCAACATAAGAAGGATATGGAACTGTTGGAACGGGTCCAGAGGAGAGCTTGGAAGATGATCAGAGGGCTGGAGCACCTCTGCTATGAGGAAAGGCTGAGAGAGTTGGGGTTCTTGAGACTGGAGAAGAGTGAACTCCGGGGAGACCTTGTTAGGCATCTTCCAGTATTTGAAGAGGCTACAAGAAAGCTGGGGAGGGACTTTTTACAGGGGCAGGTAGTGATAGGGTGAGGGGGAATGGCTTTAAATTGGAAAGGGGAAAATTTAGATTAGACATTAGGGAGAAGTTCTTCATGGTGAGGGTGCTAAGGCACTGGCGCAGGTTTCCCACGACAGTTGTGGCTGCCTCATCCCTGGAATTGTTCAAGACCGAGTTAGGTCCCTTCCAACCCAAACCATTCTATTATTCTGTGATATTCCTATGATACTTCTATGCTGCATTTAAAGCAAGATATCTTTGTGAGACCATTGCTGTTAGAAAAGCAGTTTTTCTTGTTGTTTTACCTAAATGCTAGAGGATACCTGTATTATTAAATCTGTAGAGAAATATTCTATCTCTTCTTCAGAGTAACTTTCCTCAGCCTAGCTGAAAAGGCTTTCCTTTCACTGGGAATCCTCGTTACTGATGAGAGGCTTCCTGGTAGACTCCTGTTCTTTTGAATAGGATCTGTGACATTAGTACCTGATGCTTATCCTCTGTGATAGCCCCAGGTATTCAGATGTTACTTCAGAAGATACAGTGGACAGTCCTTCCAGCTGTTTTTCACAGTCCTCTAATTTCATGTCACTGCTTGATCTTCCACACTTTTTCAGGGGAGTTTTATTTATAGTGCCCATTGCTTTGGCCTGCAGACAGGATGGATTAAGACCTGCATCTGTATGCCCAGACCAGTATGATTCTTCTGTTTTAAAAACAGGCATTGTTTCCTCTCATTTTAGCCAGTAAAAATCCCTTGGTTTTACTCCCATCCTAACAGCAATATCCATCTTCTTATTGCGTAAAGATTCATGGGGTCATCTTTGACAAATATTTTGGGGTGCTCACTTTTTTTTGGAAGTATTTTGGTATTGTTTGTCTCAAATAGCATTGTTTTGCATCTGCATGATGTTCCCATGCTGAAAAGCAGTGTGTTTGTACAGTAGGAGTAATAACTCCTCTTGAGCTGGGAATTGAAATACCTCTTTTTTTTCTGAGCTGAGGAAAGCCACTTTATTCACAGTTAGATTAGTTCCAAGAGATTTCTCTGTGTTCGATTCAGCTAACAAACTGCCAGGAAGTATCCAGTCTCAGAACCAGGACCCCATCTTCAGAAAATCCTCACCTGTGCATCTTTTAGAACAACCTGTGCCTCATCAGTAGATGATGGGTTTGTGGCTGGCACAGGACATCTGAGCAGACTCTGGCATTCTGTTCAGTTTTGAACTTTCTTCTTCACAAGGATTACTGTGACTTAGAGTTGGTGTTTCTTGGTGGCTTGAATTCAGGAGTCAAGAGAAATGTGTCCAAAGTGTTAGTTCCATAGCTTTGGAAAGAGTAATATAATTTTGAACAAAGTCATAAGCTTTATAGGTACTACAGTGGTACTTCCCCTGATGGTAAAAAGAAGTCTGTGACAGATAACACACAGGGAGATATTTCATTTGCTTTTTACATTTGCTTTTTTTTTTGTTGACTATAGGATTTATTGGATTTACTACAATTAAAACATCCTTTGGCTTCATACAAGGTGTAGTGGTTAGATATTTGGCATAAAATTATATGTAAATAAAATGCTTGATTGAGGTGAAGAATTCAACTGAACAAAGGAGAAACAAAACTGAGGCAAGGGACTAGACCTAATAATAAAGCAAATGTGCCCAAGCTGAAAATTATGTTTATAAAGTGGTCATAGAATCATAGAATGATTTGGGTTGGAAGGAACCTTGAAGATCATCCAATTCCACACCCCTGCCATAGGCAGGGACATCTTCCCCTATATCAGTTTGCTCAAATCCTCATCCAGCCTGGCGCTGAACACCTCCAGGGATGGGGCATCCATGACTTCTCTGGGCAGTTTTTTCCAGTGCATCAGTGACTTCACAGATAAAATAAAATCACTGTATTCTCATCTCTAGCTCACAGTTCATTTCTGATTATGTATTGTATTCTTTTCTTTACCAGAACTGGAGAATGAAATCTGTAGCTATGACATAGTTAAATAACAATGTTCTAAAGACTAGATAGGAAAGAACTGTTTTAGTGTTTTGCTTCTTTCTGCTTATGAGGTATATTTTTTGTGACTAAATCTTGTTGGGTATAAAGTTAAACGATAACAGTAACTGTTGAATTTTCTGAATTGTAGGGTAACTTATTTTAATAATAACGCTGCTGAAAATGTGAGACTGATAACAAGTGTACATAGATAGAACTGGCAAAAAACGTACTTAAAGGTAGAAGTCACTTAAAAACATTTATGTGCTTTAGTGATTTAAGTTGAGTGGTGGTGAGATGTGTCTATTTTAAAAAGACAGCATGCACGCAGGAGTGGATTAATTCTGTGTTGTGGTTAGTTGACAACAGTATAAACCTTCTCCTGACTTTTATAACTGTGTTAATCCTTATTCCCTGTTTATAATCCCTCTACAAGAGCAAGCAAGATGAATGATGCTTTATCTTTGATCAAGACAAGGCATTTGACAGCATTTGGAAATTGCCTGCAGATTTATTGTGGTGAGTGTGAGATATTAAGCTAAACAGTTTTCCAGTGTGCTTAGAGAAATAACAAGAAAATGTGAAGAACTGGGAAATAATTGGTTTGGTGTTTCTTAGATTGAGGTTGGAGTTTAGATACTTGTGTTTTTAGTTACAGGTTTCTCTTTTACTTATTTCTTTATCAGTTGCTGTTTCTTCTACCACAGAAATTAGTGCCATAGAAATGGGTAGCTGTTGGAGCATTATTTAGTAATAAATTAATTTATAAATAATTGTGATTTTATTCTTTGCAAGTTACAGCATAAGGTTATGTTAATGAGTATACCTACTCATCTCATGTGGATCAATATTGTTGATGTAAACATAGTTTGAGAGCAAAGAGTCGTATTTTCTTGAAAGTGTTGCTCATGAATACTCTTTATCATCTTCTCATTTTTAGTGGGTTTTAGTAATAAAGTTAGTGACCCACATGTGCAACAGCTTTCATTGCCAAAAAATACTCATGGTCCTTGGAATCCATTTAGTGTTCTTGCATTTTCCCATGCTTCTTTCCTGTTTTGTTTATGCTTCTGGTACATGTGGGGTTTTTGTTTGTTTTGGCAGACAGTCTTTCATTTAATTACTTCTGTTCTGTGGTCTGCGTGACATTTTCATAGTGTTTCTAAACGACAGTTCAGGCACCCCACTTTTAGGAGGGATCGCTCATTTCACCTTTCTAGGCATGAAGTTAGATGCTGGGATGGTAAATTTGAGACTAGTGTTACAAATGTCCTTCGCTTTCCTTTTCTGTAGGAAAACACCTCTGACTAACAACAGCAGAACAACTGTAGGTGTGGTGTTCTTATGAGGTGGGGAAGAAATCTAGTATGCCTGAGGTCTCCAGAGCTGGCAAGATAACTGTTGTCTTAGTGCTCTTTTCTGCTCTAAACCTTCTTTGGTTGGTAATGAAATACAGTCCATTGAAGCGGAGAATATTCTGCTTAGCTCAGCTCGTTTCACAAGCAGCTCTGCCACTGTTGTCTTCCCACTGTTCCTTATTTTAAGCCAACTGCTAATTTTACCAGTGTGACCTTTCTGTATTAAAAAAAAACTTTCAAAAGTTGTTACAAATTGTTCCATGACTCCACTCTTGAATATTCAGATGTTAAGTTCTCACATATTTGGATAAGTTTTTCATAATATAACTAATAGGAGAGAAGATTGACTTGTGGTTTAATCTACTTGTTCAGACAGTAAATAAAATTGTACAATATGTGGGGTTTTTTTCTATGTAATACTAGAATATCTATTATAAGTTTCAAAAATGAGAGAAGGAAGATTAATCTAGCACATCAAAACTGTTGTAAATGTCTTATAGAGAAGCAGCAAGCAGTAGTGACTAGAAGAAGGGCTTTTTTGAAGGGTTCTACCATGATACTGAAAAATTTAGAAACAGGAACATTTTGTACCTGAAGCAAGTTTATTTATTAACTTGTGAGGTCAGCAACATCCAACATAGCCTTTTTCCGGAAAGAAATTTTTGAAATTTTCTTGGCTAAGAGATTTGGAGTAAACGCTTCTTTGGCCTGGAAGCCTTTATTCTGTACATTTCTAATTCAGCAAACAGTGTAAGGAATTTGTGCACTGAAAAATGAGAGCAGTTATAACTGTGGTAAGAATTTTTTTTGTTTTTCTTGCCTGTATTTCATTGCAAGCTGTATTTGTAATTGAGTCTGTTCTGATTTTATACCTATACTTGCCTCAGTGTCCACATAATTAAGTGGCTACAGCATGATAATCTTTTCTTAAGCTAATTAAGTAGTTTCTTAGCTTGTAAACTGGTTAGAGTGGGAAATCAGTGTTTCCACTTCAAAAAACTGAGGCAGCCTAAAATCAATCTATGATCATTTTGTATGTTTGTCTACTCTTCACCACTTCCATTCAGGAGTGAAGAGATGGTTTGTAACTTTGACTCACGAAATCCTGTAATAGTGCTTGCTATTGCAATAGAGTTGTTAAGGGATCTCTTTCAAGTCATCAGATGTAGTGACCGAAGGAGCTGAAAAGCTGGACCACCTCCCTCTTGAGTTAATGACAGCTAATTGCAGCACCACTTCTTGCCACAGATCTTGCTCTTCTATATTCAGTTTTTCGTTTTTATTTTCCTCCTCCTTTTTTTTTTTGTTGTTGATTCTGGGAGGGTTATGTTTGACATTTTATATCCAATAATGGTTTAAAGACTGAGTCTTAAGTTTTTGCATTGTCTCATAAGGCAAGAAGGAAATTGAAAATTTTTTTTAGGTGGGATTCCGTTCCTTGGTTGCCTTTTAGGCTTTAGTGTGTCACATTATTGTACCAATAGCTGACTTTCATATGAATAGCTGGTACAGAATAATCGGACATTGTCTTAGCAAATTTATCTCTAAATCATTTTGGGCGTATATGGTATTTCTGACTTTTCTGTGTTTTTTGCTAGGAAAATGCAAGTGATTTTGCCGTCTTCTTTTTTAAGGAGTGTGTTAGAAAAGAAGCTTTCCTTAGATAGTGAAAACCTGATGATGAAAGTGTCAAGATCATCCATAATTTGGGAAAAAAAATGGCACCCCCTGCTCAGTGAAAACATGAGATCTCTTAGTGGCACTGACAAAACCGTTCATATTTGAAAAGAAGGGGAATATGTTTATTTTTAATCTTTTTTCTAGAAATGGTAACTTTTTTACTAGAAAGCTTAAACCAGTCCTTTTCTCAGCAGTTGAGGATGTGACTATGCAAGGCAAAACCCAGCGTCTGCATGAAGTGGCCTATAGTTCCCAGAGTCTTTTTCCTCCGTTTTCCTATTTGATGAGTGGGAAACTTTGCATCACTGTTACTGCACTCACTCTCTGATTCTTTCCTTCTCTTTGAAGTTGGTCTGGTCTTTTTATTTTTTATCTTCCCTGTTCTGCTGAATTTTGGAACAGACAGAGCCTTAAGTAATTTTTAGGATTTTTTTCATGTTAATCTAAAACCAGTGAGATCTGAGAGAGGAGAATATGGAATGGTAATGAGATAAACTGCAGATGGGAATAATCAATGTAGAGTTTTAGTCCACTCTCCCTATCTCCACTTCAGACTCTGTACTTCGAAGTTGGATGCTTGTACAATTTAAGGAATCTTCAGAGAGCTGTATTTGCCATTATTGGTTCTATGACAGTAACTGGAAAACCCTGTAGCGATGCTCCATGGTGAGTACTGCGTTGTTTTGTCTGTGGGGAGTAAGTGCACTCTGACCTGGATCTATTTAAACTAATGAGATGTTCGCTGATTACAGCTCTTTCTGCTTTAACAACTTAAGTAGTATGACTGAAATGTTTTGTAGTTTGTCCTGATTTTCTCTCAGGGGAAATATGGATAAATGGCAGCAAATAAGCAAATATCCACAACTATATGTAAAATGTCTGTAATTATACAGTGAAAATACTTTTCTGTGTTTACTCACAGAATATTTTTCATACTTGAAATTAACTCTTAATTATTAGATGTCTGAGATGCTGTTATTTTACTGCAGTGTTCTTCTATGCATTTTTACTGGTGCCCTAGTTTTATGAAGCTTAGGAGTAGTCACATGAATATATTCTTGGATTTTCATCCAATATTGTTGCTAAGGAAACATCATCTTTAATACTGTATCCTTGTCTGCAGCCTGTCTGTATTAATCAATGCCTGTTAATACTCATCACAAACCAAGTAAAGGGAGAAAATTCTAATTTCTTTTATAATAAAGTAGTTTATTGTAGACTCTTGTCCTTCAGGATACCCATACCCTGCTACTACAAACCTTACACAGATTGGAGGGTCACGACCAAGTCTGTGTTGTCATCCCAAACAGATACAGTATGGACAGTTTTTATATTTTTTTTTCATAGTCTGATGTTAATATTTAATATAATTAATCTAACATAGGTATTGTACAGTGCATGGATCTGGTTAAAATGATGGGAATGCTTACATGCTGTTGTGAAAGGGAGAAAGAATCTTTTCTGTTTGAAGTATAAAAGAGGAACTTGAATGCACTAAATTGAGAAACATACCTATTTTCAGTATATGGTTAAAACTGTAATGCTGTATTTCAGCCTGCTATGAATACCTATATAGGAAAAGACCCGTGAGTCAGAGGTAGCAGTGGAAATCTCCTATAGGTCCAGCTGCTCCATTTTTTTTTTTTTTTGCAATAGTGACAGGCAGATTTTTCAAATTTTCTGCTTCTGAAATCTGAGAAGTATCAATTTTTTAAGGCAATCTCAAAACTAATTTGACTTAACAGTTTGATAGCCTAGTTCCTACTTTGTTTCATGCTCATGTTTGCCTTTTGGACATTATCCTTCTTATGTGCCTATTCAGAGACACTATGTTAGATGTAATGTCTCTTCTTGAGAAGACCAGGTCAGAAAGGCCAGAGGCAAGTAAGAAAGCCTGACGACTTATCTCATTAGGAATATTTGTTTCCTTTTATGGATAAGCAGTGATATCTCATTCATCCGCTTAGTCATCCTTCAAGGAAGAGGAAAGAAATCAGGTGCAAGTTTACAATCTAGCTGTGTGGGCAAGATGCAAGCACAGTTTCAGCAGTCTTACCTGTATAGGTCATCCCATCTTTCATTACTGGGGCAGTGAAATGAACACGAGTCCTCTCCTTTGGAGTGCAGAGCTTCTCATTCCACTAAGCAATCTTCTTCTTCTCCTTGGAGGAAAAAATTCAAGAACGTCCTTGTGAGGGAGTCACTATACTGACTTGCACTCACTGTTTGATGTTGTTAACTGCATCATGCCCATGGGTCAACATGGTCCCTGTAGGGCAAAAATTTATGATTGTCCATTTCCTGGCACCCATTCTAGTTGTATTTTTTTTCTTGCTTTGTTCAGGACTGTGTTAATAATCAGAGTTCCTGAATGTGTGAGTTGTGTTGATGCGTTTACTCTTAGAGGTTAGACCAAGATACTATATTTTTGTTTTAATTGCTATGCCTGTAAGGATTGCTTACATCATTCATAGTCCAACTGAATAACTGTAAAGGGTCTGCACATTGCTTAAACTTGGAGTCTAATCCTTGAGTTTTGTTCGGGACTCAAAATTTCAGACCTGGACTTCTCCAGGGATGTAATAATAGCCAAAACTTGAATATTAAGGAAAAGCATCCTCTTATCAATCACAGTTCATATGAAAATCTCGTGAATGAGTGTGGCAGTTCCTTTTCTTAGTGTTTGTAATAGAAGTAGGAGTCCCTTGACTTTTTCCGTGCTTCCCTTTTTCATCTGTCCTGATAGTCAGTGAGATAAAATACTTGCAAGTAGTACCTTAACCAATCCTTCACTTTTTGATCTGGAAGAAATGGTGAGGGAAGATGTTTTCAGGCAAGTATTTCTTCAACCATTTCCAACAGTTCTGCTGTTCAGTCTCCCTGAAATCCCTGCCCATAGACATTTTTAAGAAAGCTTGCTGGTTTAAAAAGATTTTTGTATATGTGTTTTCTTCTACTTTCAGTGACTGCCTAAAAAGGTTTTCAGCAATTTACTATAGACACTAAAATGATGGGAGAAGGGCATTTGTAATTTTACAGTGTTGTCTGTTGTGATTAAAATACAGGCTTTGAATTGTAATTTGTGCTGCATTATTCCATATCAAGGCAGAATTTGGGCTCAGTTGTTTAAGGCAGTACTTTATATCATGATATAGAAAGAAGTAATACTGTGGTATTGCTATTAGTTATTATTGGCAATTTATTATTAGAAAGAGAGGAAACATTCTTTATATTCACCTGATGTGCTTCAAGTGGATTTAGTTGGCACTCTCGGATAGGGACTATGGTTTCCTGGCCCTTGGAAGAGCCTTACCTTTGTCCTTTCCATCTCTGATGTGTTGTGTTTGTCACTTCTGGTGTTTAGTTAAAAACATGCTAAGCTAATGGTTGGTTGCTGGAAAGTGTGTTGTAAGGTGTGACATGAGGTACTTTTGCGTGCGTGTGTGTGTGTCCCCGGGGTGGTGCCTGAGTGATTTTCCGAGCTGCAGTTGTGGAATGGTTTTCACTTGCCTGAAACTGCACAGTGCCCTGATTGCAGGCCTAAGTACAGGATTGAAGAGGTTGTGAGTCAGTCATAAGACAGCTGTGTTTTTACCTTTTCTGTTAGTTAGTCTCTTTTTTTTTTTTCTTCTCTTGTTTCACTTCCTTTCTCTTCTTGAATTTCTTTATCATCCATGTGGTCTTATCTCTCCCTCTCTATGGTGTCATTGTTAAAATTCGATCATTTCCAATGCAGCATTTTCTCTCTCTCCAGATGCTTTTCCATTTTCCCCATGTGTACATCATCTGTGTGTGCGCTCTGGGAGATCTGCAGGTGTTGGTCAGGATTAGGTGGCAGAACTGAAGTGAAATATGATAAGTTCTGCCTACCAGCTCCTTTCTGCATTGCTTTTTAATTTTGAAGTTGCTTTGTCAAATAGAGGGAACAGAAGAACCAGAGAAATAATCTGGAGTTGAAGAGAAGCAAAGTGAGGAAATGTTAGTTACTTGATCCCAGTGCTAAGGATAATGCATTGTAGCAAGGGAAAGGAATTTCCATTAAGAAGTTAAAAGGCCCAGAGGTTTTTTACGTTTTGTAGGAACTTTGAAATAAAAGAATCCTCTCAGAATTATGCATGTGATATATTAAAATAGAGAAAGTATAGAAGTGTATTGTGTAGTGTAGTATGACTTCACGAACTATTAAGTAACATCTAACATGGTTTTCTCTCACTCTTTTTGTGTATAGAAAATATGTACGTATTTTGAGTTAGAGCTTTTTTACTGATCATTTCCTCATTAGCTTTATCTGCCTATTTTGGCTATGTTTATAGACTCCCTTTTTCTTCACCCTTTGAACTTCATTTATCAAAATATACATTCAGGTATAAGATCATCTTGCCATTACAAAGTGCTCCATCTTTCTCCTTTCCAGGTGATACTGTGAAGGTAAATATGTTTAGTAAATGTTGTTAGTGGTTCTCAAAATCATTACGACTAGTTAGTGGAGGAAATTTTTCAGCCAAATTAAATAGCCAGTTTCTTAAGTCTTATCTTTCTGGCTCACATGTGATATTTCTTACATCTTTTTGGACTGCTCTGCCTAGTCTATGTAGAATGTTATCGATTTGCTTGTTTGGGTTTCAGCTAGAATATATACTTACTTACTTCTCTGTATTATGAAACATGAATCTTCAAACCTCATGTGCTCCCTTGCAGCTTGCTTGCATTAACAAAAAAAATCTATCTTGATTACTAGCATACTTTCAAGCTTGGTCCTAGATTTGACAAAATGGTTGTGATGATCCTCTGTTTGAGAGAGACTGAAATATCATAAGAAAGTTCTCTGCAGTGCTAGAGATCTTAGTGATTATTCAAAATCGAGTATTCCCAGTTGTTCTACATTGAAATTAGGATATTTAAGATAATCTTCATTTGACTTCAGTGTCAGTCATCTCATGTCTAGTTACAACACCTAGTGTAAGCTAGTCAGGCTTTGGCTATCATCCATTGATGCTAGATGTGTAGATAGCTAAACACTAACTTCTGTTGTCCATCCTTTGCATTTTTAAATGTTAAGAAATAGAAAAGGGAAAATAGGTGTGTTTTTAGTATATGAAAATATGACCTGAATTAATAAACTCTGTGTTTTGGAAGAGAGGATTAAATGACTGTTCTGAAGTTTGTTTAGTTAGAGAAGGCTTGAAGAAAGATGGTGGTGTGTGCTATATTAAGAGAATTTCACAGCTATTGTGCAATCTGTGATACAAAATGACTTGTTAATATCCACTATCAATGGGAAAATATTGTAAAAGCATTTTTAGGGAAGAAAATACAACCAACTAAGCAAATGTAAAAGTTTTATGCAAAAATATTTGATATCTTTTTCTTTCGCAGCCTTGCTTTGCATCCTGATCGTGTGTTGGTGGCAACAGGTCAAGTTGGAAAAGAACCATACATCTGCGTGTGGGACTCATACACTGTGCAAACTGTATCTGTTCTGAAAGATGTTCACACACATGGTATAGCTTGCTTGGCTTTTGATTTAGATGGTCAGGTATGTAATTAGTATTCTATTTTCAAACACTTAAATTGTTTTTCTGTTGGAAATCTTGTTATGTAGCTTTTTCTTTTTTTTAAGTGCGACTTGTGTGAAAAGCATTGGTAATCCCATTTTACTCATCTTGGACTCCAAGTCTCTTCAGGCACTATCCTGTTCTCTGTCATACATTTTGTGTGCATTGGTGGCTCTCCACATTTTGGTTGTTTCTTCAGATTTGTGTGTCCTGGACTTAAAATTTAAGAAAAAGGTTCTATTTTGTTATTTTAAAACATTTTAGAACATTAACTTTTGTTATTTTGAAACATTCGCTGAGTAGTAAATTGGTTCTCAGAGCTGCTGCTTATAAGGAAGATCATTTTTACCAGGCACTTGCTCCTGGAAGGAAAGGGGGTTTTTTGATTGATGTATTAGAAATGGAAAATTCACATTAAATAGCAACTGAAGAGGTATTAGCCGTGAAAGATGTATTACCCACTTCTTCACCTCCCACTTAGCCTTGCAATGTGGTATTCAGATTTGGCTATATTCTCAGTTCCTTTTGCTTGCTATAAAGGTCAATATCTGTAACTTACATCCTCACTTGAGAAAGCAGTAGTATTGTAGAGACCAGTTGCTGTCTTTACTAAGACAATACCAAATGGAGCTCTGTTGAACGCAAGTAAAGGAAAGCCTTGCTGTAACTTGTTTCTGTTTAAGCATACTGTAATAGTTGTAAGGAGGTTTTGAGTTTCTTGGTATGTTCTGCAGATTTTGTCATTTAGGATTCTCATTGTTTAGAGAGTCAACTAATTAGGATTTAAGTCCCGTTACGCTTTCTTTTTTTTTTTTAATGCAGCCATGCATTTCCTGGGTGTATTGGAGAGGTTTCAGTGTAGATCTGTAACTTGTTCTAGGAGCGTGCAGTGCTGATTCTTAAAGTCATAAATGGTCAGAATTTAGCAAGTCTGCTTTTCTCAGCATTTTCATGTGATCACCTTTTTCGTGGCATTTCTTAGAATTTTGTGGTCTGAAAGGAAAGCTGGATTCAAGTTTTCCAGGATCTGCGTCTCCAGAATTGTCTCCATGGGGAAATACAGTAACACACAAACCGAGTTCAGGATGATCTGCCAAATGTTTTTATTTTTTTCCATTTTGCCTATCCGTTTAAATCCAAATTTGTCAGAGTTCCTGACCATGTTCTTTTAGACTGTTTAATGACTGATACTAAACATCCTTATTTTGTGTATTTGGTGTTATATGGGAATTTGATTTAGTAGAGTGATACAGGAATATATGAAAACCACATTATTTATTACAATAAACAGATGAATCACAAGAAAATGTTGTTCCTATTACTAGTCTCTATACAATCACTGTTGCAATGCTGGGCATCTCCAGTCAGTGGGAAGGAATAAGTAGATTGAGGTGAGGTCAAGCCCATTGCCCTCTTCAAAGGTTATTTTATGAATTGTTCAGTTTTTATACTTCATGTTGGGCTGTTCTACCTACACACTCTCCTCCTCAACCCCAACTGCTCTGGCTAGCTCTGGATGACATTATTTATTCCTTTTATTATCCTTTGCTTATTGTCTTGAGCAACCTGATGATTCACTTGTGCAACTGTGTTATCTGAAACCAAGGTTACCCTCTGGTCTCCCTGGTATTGAGAGAAGTTCAGCTTGCTTTGTTGTGCATTCTTCCTGCAGCTCATTGGTATTTTTTCACTTCTTTGAGCTCTATTCCACTGTGGGGATGTGCTGGTTGGTAACAACTTTCTAGTTCTTAGGAGAACCAAGGACATGATTTAATCTCCTGATTTGAGAAGTCAGTGTATCGGCTTTTGTCTGCAAGGCTTCACCCAAATTTTTTATGATGGTATGCAGTAATTGTAAAACTAGTCTGCATCTATGCTTCTCATTCTGCAATAGGACTGGAATTGAACTACCTGGAAGTATAGTTGGAATTGAAACTGATGTTCCTTCCGAGAATGTTTTCAAAGATGCAATGGAAGGGTTGGGCTTTGCAATATCTGAAAGATTGAAGTTAGCATTAATAAATAGGGAGGATGGATAGCAATTGCCTTTACTTTGTTTCTTTTTCTTCTCATAATCTCGGACCTTTTTAGACAGTAAAGGAATGATGTTATTGGGAATAGGTTTCTATCTTTAGGAGAAAATTTGCTGAAGTTTCCTTTTATAAACTCACTTTGATAATCTACATAGAAATTGAAACTATATTTGTCTTTAATATGTCTAGGTATTAACTACTGAACAGTGAAAAGATTAGCAGAGCTTTCGTTTATCAAAACTAACTTATCACAATAGTGCATAAACATATCAAAAATACTTAATTTTCTTTAAGAACAAAACTCAGAATCACTCAGTTTCTTTTTATCCAATCTAATACCGTTAGTCTTTCTGTTGAGAATTTCTACAGGAAAATAACACTTTGGTTAACAGATGTAGTAAAAGTGGACTGTTGGCTGCTACGGTCCATGATTTGTGTCAAGAAATCTGTGAAAAGTGTCTCCACAGTAGAAGACAAGACAGGCTGCAGAGCATAGGAAGATCTCAGGCTTTTATTTTTCTATATTTTCTTGGAACAATCTTTTTGTCCTTCCTGGTTTTACAGTTTAACTGGCCTCAGACTCTTCCTGAATATTAAAAGCTTCATGAAATTTGTACATTCAGGATCTTGTTGGAGTCTGGTTTGAGAAATGATCCGGAAAGGATTAGTTACTCATACATGTTTTCAAGAAACAAGCAAAAGACTCTTAAAGCTTTTAACTGTTTTTAATCTTCTGTTTGTTTCAGGAAGATTGACAGAAATATTTTTTCTTTGTATCTTCTGAACTTGTAAAATAAATATTTAAATTCTGCAAGTAGTATGTAATTAAAGGTGAACACAAGTAGTTTCATTAACGTCAGTGAGAGAATTCATTTTTGCAAATGTCTCCTGACTAATACTTACCAAGTGTGCTACGTATATAATATATATTAAACATTATAAATCAGAAATCTTTTGTTATCCAAGAAGATCTTACTTCTTTATGATCATGATGTTTTAACTGAAGAGGCGTATATGTGGAAGCTCTGGCAATATGATGTTGCATCTTTAGTTTTCTTCTATATTGAAATGTAGCTATTGCTTCTAACTGAAATATATTATGAATCTGTTAACATTTGAAATGATGATGCTAGCTTTCATTAATATATTGAGTTATATTTATTTATTTATTTTGGACTTTTTTTAGCGTTTAGTCTCAGTTGGTTTGGATTCGAAAAACACAGTTTGTGTGTGGGACTGGAGGAAAGGAAAATTGTTATCAGTGGCTCCTGGTCATACGGACAGAGTAAGTATAACTAAAGAGTTTGAGAGTCAATGTAGTTTTAGTTTGTTAAATCCTGTTTGTGTATACATACTAGAGCTGTCTGAACAAAAAATACTTTATGTGTTAGAAATAGAATTTGCATGAAGCTTAGATTTATATTAGCATTTGAAGATATTTAAGATATGTGTATTTGTTTCAAAAATAAATTGAGTAACTCACCATTTATTTGTGTATGGTTTGTTGAGACTGCAAGCATGAAGGACAGGTGCAAAATTAGTCCACTTCCTAGACCCTAATGCCAATGTGGGAAATCAAAATGCAAATAATCTCTTTTTTTTTTCTAGTGTAAGTGAACCTTTATTTTGTTTTATCTTGTCTTGTAATTACTGTAGGTAAAAAACCAAACAGAACAGGTATGAGCTCTGCGTTGCAATTTCAGTTATCAATGAGGGGATAAAAAAGTCATTCTGGTTGTCCAAAATGCTCAAATGGAACAGTTTGTTTATTTTCTACCACTTTTTACTGTTTTAACTGTCCCATGCTAGAAAGAACATCTCCACTTACATCCTTGTTTTTTTAATGCAGATTTTTGATATTTCTTGGGATTTGTACCAGCCAAACAAGCTCGTCAGCTGTGGTGTAAAACACATTAAGGTAATGAAATAAATGTTAATTCATAAAATATTTAAGCTGCAGTAGTTTATACTCTATAACATGCATAAAAATAAAGTCTAAAAGGAAATTATAATTGTAATATGAACGTTCTTTTGTAAAAATAATATTAATTCTTAGGAACTGCAATCATGGATCACACCTGACTACGCTAGACATTTTATAAGACATATATAGTGGAAACCAGACCATCTATGCTCAAAAGAATCCAGGTTGTGACAGAAGTAATGCAAAAGGAATGAAGCAGTTGTCAGTAGCATCATATGTAATGATTATACTATGATTTGAAGTTTAGGTTGTCTAAAACATGCTGTCTGAAATCCCAAGTAGCATAAGACACGTTACACACATCTAAGGTGGGTCCAGGTACTCAAGTTTCTGATTCTTGAACAATTAATGAATTATTACACTGCAGAGGTGAAATGAGTTGAAAAAACATTTATTGCAGTTGGAGACAGTACAGGGATACAGGGAAAAGAAGGTGCTTAATCTTTTAATTCTTTTCTTTTCCCTGCTGTTATTCCTACCTTTGTCATTTTGAACACACTGTACCCGTTACACAATTGTAATTTGGATAGTTTGTGTCTTTTTCAAGCTTTGTTTGATCCACATACCAACTGCCATGCAGAAACAGCTTGATTTTCAGGTTTAACTCTGTCAGCAGGATCATCAATGCTTGAAAGCCATCAAATATGTTTCCTAAAGTCGCTTCCTTCTCCCATGCAGTCTCTTCTGTGTTACCACATAACAACAGTAGATGGCAGCTTCAAAGTTCTGTATTGGTCTTGTGTGTAGGTTCCTGCGGTAGGAAGAATGGGTTGCTTTTTATAGCCTGAAATTTTAGATTAATATATATTAATGGTTTATAGGAGAAAGTGTTTAATGTTTTGCCCAGATTGCATATGTCTTTGATTTAGCATAGTGTTTAGCATGTCATTTACAGATTTCCATTCCATGAGCTTTATTAATAATGGTCTTTTTTTCTGCTTCAAGGTGTAAAAGGACCGTTATGCCGCTTATGAGCTAATATGTGCCAGCAGTGATGTAGTGTATTTAAGGTGGTTTTATAATGTCAAAACATATCTATTTAGATAAGCAAAAGTTTATTTGAGCAACTTTGAGGTTCTTTTTAAATAACAATAGCATTTTAGAAATAATTTGTTTCCTTTGAGAAAACGTTCACTAAAAATCTGAATCCTAGAGATTTAAAGGCATTTGGATCAGGCAAGAGATTTTTGTTTATGTGTATTTTTCTTAAACCGTCCCTTCTTATTATTCTTTCAGATATCCATAATTACTTTCATATTTGTAATACTACTGTATTTTTTCCTCACGTGATATTTTATGCAGGTTTTAATACTACTAAAGTTATGTAGATAATTCTAAGTGAACTGATATTGAGGAATACCTATTCTTAGGTGTGTTGCCTACTTCCATATTGAAACCAGTTGTTGGATTTATGCAGTGATTGTGCAGTTGGTTTTCAAGCAACAATATAATCTATGACCTGTGTACTTGAAGAAATACTAGTTAAGGTAGACCGATTTGTCTAATCAGTATATGGTTATTTCTTAATTACCATATTGCTGGTATGAAAGTTTATTCATTGTAACTGCTTTCATTATCCTGCATGAATTGAAGTTTCTGCTCAGAATTTTTCATAGATTGTTGGTAACAGAGAGAGATGCTGTGAGATACTTTTCTGTGCACATGCATACGGGGAACATGTTGAGTAAATGTAAGTGTAACCTGTCAACAGTGATGAAATAAATGCTTTCACATTTTGCACTGGATTACTTTGGTGACTTGGTGACTTTCCAGTGCATGTTTACATATTTGCACAAGAGAGTTTGAAGGGAATATGTAAGTGCTGCTTGTTTGCAGAGATGTCAGAAACCAGAGTGTATCTGGATTTTTGATCGGCAGGTATTATGCTCTGACAAGAGACTTTGTCTGTCTTTAGTTGAGCAGTCATTAGTACACAGTGGGTCATCTAGATGAAAATTCACTCTCATGATTGCTG
Organism: Dromococcyx pavoninus; assembly: GCA_033558185.1. NCBI lineage: Eukaryota > Metazoa > Chordata > Aves > Cuculiformes > Neomorphidae > Dromococcyx > Dromococcyx pavoninus. Next base: position 4,631,415 of record JAUMJL010000091.1, on the reverse strand, counting down.
TCATCATATCGTAACGGTTTATTAGAAAGTTCTCAAAAAAGTCTGCTTAGGTCGCTGCTTTGCGTGATCGGTGTGTCTGATGAGAAGTGGTAAGACTATAATAAAACCAGCTGCTTTCAAACAGGGCAAATGGCAACCTTATCAGAAAGTTAAGTGCCAAAATTGCATCTTTAAATGCCTAAAGCAACAGAAAGTACAAATGCAACATTTGTGAAGTGCAAGTCTTACATCAAAGGGAGATCAGATAATTCATGTATGAAACGCTTTTCAAAAATGACTGAAAATGCAACTAACTCACAAATAATAATTTGAAAGAATTTCAGTTTAATTTAGTACTGATAGCCTGAAACTTCTTCCCAGCTAATCTGCTATGCTGATTTTATGGAAAGATAAAGTTAGTTAATAACATAAAGAAGTTGTTAACCAACTGGAGAACTTTCCCAACAGGGAAAAGGGTAAGAATGATGATGTCTTTTGGAGGTAAGGTACTTCTCTTTTAAATTATAGGATATTAATGAAATATCAATCTGTCTAAATCACTTTCTGTTGCAGTTCTGGAGCTTGTGTGGCAATTCATTGACGCCAAAACGTGGTGTGTTTGGCAAAACTGGTGATCTCCAAACTATATTGTGCCTAGCCTGTGCAAGGGATGAAGTGACATATTCTGGTGCACTGAATGGAGATATATATGTATGGAAAGGAATCAACCTTGTACGAACAATACAGGGAGCACATGCTGTAAGTATATCTCTTCAAATCATTATAAAATGTTAAATAGATTTCTGTGGTGCAAGATCATCTGGTCAGTGTTCCTAAACAGTTTCAATGATAGAGACTCAATATGTCTAATCTCTTTTTTTTTTTTTCCTGTCCTTTCCTTCTGTTGCTTAAGATTAGTGTTACGGTAGGAAGTGAATGCTTGGTTGAGAAATACATTTAGGTGTCTGTCTGTGTACTGACTCCCGTTATCATTGATGAGGGACTTTGTATTCCAGGCTCTATTGATTACTTTTAAGCTTACCCTTGGATAGACGCATATTACTCTGTTCATTTACCCAAATGTGGATATATGTAGTGACGTTTTATAGACAAGAGTAGAGTATATAGCTGCCTCTGCCAAAGAATATGGCTCTGCTTCTCTGACTTTCTTTTGTGGATATCTGATTAATCCAACAGCATTCCAGGTAGGCCTGGATTCCTATATTTAGGCAGTTGATATTGAAACAAAGAAACAGGTCCCCAGAGAGACTATGTAGTTTCCATCCACATCTCTCTCCATTCGGAGATACAACACAAGTGGACACAGCCATGAGCAACCTGCTCTTATCTGACCTTTAAGCAGGAGTTTGGACTAGAAGCTCTCCAGAGTTCTCCCTCAGCATTACCTGTTTTCTCAGTCCATTAATTGAGTCCTACTGGATGATTTTCTGATTGCTCTCCAGAGTCCATTGATTCTGTGAACTGTAATGTCAGCCCAAGCACCTAGCTCGTTTGTAGGCACATCTGTGTGGTCATTTTAGCTTGTCTCAATCACTCTTCTTTGTACTATGCTGCTGCCTTTTACTGTGTTCATTCAGCTCTTTAGGACAGTGTACAGCTTTGAAAAGTGAAGACGTATCAGTGAAAGTTTAGTAACATTTGTCAAAAGTGCTTGGTAAGATTTTCTTTTAATCAAAATGTTTAATGCAATTATGAAGTGATTATAATGTTGCTATGTAAGTTTTCATTGCATTTTCCATGTTCTCTCAAAACATATGGTTTTGTGATTAAAGTAGGCAGCAAAAACCCACTTAGTCATTTATAGTCTCATTTGTGTGTGCCAATCTCTGAAAGTTGTCACTTCCTCTCACAGTAGTAAGTCATATATGGTAATGCAGGGCAAGCTAGAAGTTGAATCTTGCATAATTATCACTTTAAAAACAGAGCAAATTGATTTCTGGTTATTTTAAGCTACTAGGCATGAAATTGCTGAGGTAACTTTATGAAGCTATATTATCTGCTGCCTGAAGGTTGATTTTCATTTCAGAAAGCATTGTACTTTCTAGATAATACTTGATGTTCCCTTATTAACAATTTAAAATAGTGTGAAAATACAAGCATATGAGTTCCTATATTGCAGCTTCAAAATTCTAGATGAAAATGAATAGCAACTAATTATTCTTTGCTATAAGAATGTGTTTGCTTCAACTGGCAGTATTGGGCTGGATGGGATGATGTATGTAACTGTAGTATTAAAATCACTCGATTTGATCGTGTAGAATGGAGGGGACAAAGTAACGAATGGTGTGTATGTGGGAGAGATTGCTGTCTGTAGTAAGGAGAGTCTTGGTTTACTGATGATTTAGAAATGTACATTCAGGATGGATGCAGCTTGTTGAATTAACTAATAATTAAAAAGTGATTGGACTGCTTATTCTGATAGCTGTATTATGACAGTGTGTCTGATTATGAACAAAAATAAAGTTATAAAGAACGTAAGTGTGGGAGAAATATCCTAGAGTATATTTTGTGTTTAAGATTTCTTTATAGACATAAAAGTATATGTATATATAAAATTTATATACACACCCCCCCTCCTGTATGTATCTATAGATATATTGAATGTATTCAAGAAGGCTCAAATTATAAACTAAGAAACATGAAGGGATATTTTAGCCTTCAGATATTCTCTGATTCTTACTCTATATCTTTCAGGTCTAGTTTTAGTGTTCATATTTAGTGTTCTATAATATTCTGTTCTGTTCTGTATTTTCCTGAGGTGACGTGGACATTTAATTTTTGATGTTGAAATTAGTGAAATTAAATTTTTAAAATGCTTATATTGCATATGGAGACCCGGATTGCCAGAGGAAATAATGCACTTGTTCTCCTATCCAAAGCTGTTCAGGAAATTCCCACTGCCATCCTGTTTGGTGCTGTAGGAGACACCTGTCCTGTACATTCACATATTTGTTACTTGTAATATTTAGAATGGCAACAGTTTGTTTCTCAGAATACTGCAGTATTTCTGAGAATACTGCAACTGTTTGTGTGAAATGACTAAACTGATAAACATAGGATGATGACAGCTTGTTGCTCTGTTACCTTATGTGCTGTGTCAGTCCTTTGTTGACCACAAGATCAAATTTGAAATGTTTTCCTCCTTATCTTCAGTAGCGGCAGTGGGCAGAGCTCAGGTGACCTTGGAGTAGTCTCATCTAGCCTTCTATTTTTGGCTCTGTCCTTTAGGCTCAATGGAATTGTACTTTGCTGTACTGAAAATTAAGAAGGACCTTTAGTCCATGGCTTTTTAATTTGTTTTCACAAGAGATTAGAGTCACTACAAATCTCACCAATTTCAGGGGGAAAAACCCTGCTAAGAGCTCTTTTGAAAGTTTAATTTAAAAAAAAAATGAAATTTTGATTTTCAAAAATGTTACCTTAAAGGAAGCTATTGTCATACTATTGTAAGCACAGAATTTCGCAGCTCATAATGAGTGCCTTTTCAGCCATAGTAAACATGTTTTACAGTTTTGTACTTAATTTTATAAATCGTGTCCTTCTTATCCATTCTTTTAAAAGAAAATACAAGTGTAAATGATAACATTTGTGATGACCATGTGTTGTTAAAGGCACAATGTGCACATAGTAGGGAATTGATAGAAATTTCTGTTCAGGATGATAGAATTGGAATTGTCTTCCGTGCACGCCTGTTTATCATCCCGCATCATTACTCCTCAAAAGGCTTGAATTAAACTAAAAAATTATTCAAGGAAAACATGTCTTATTATTTGCATAAAGCATCATGTGTTCTTCTCTTGCAGCATAAACAGTAGGTGTCTGAGATGCAGGAAAGCATTTTATAAAGCACGTTAGTGATGTGGGGATATAATCCATCCATCTGATAGTGGTCTGCATTCCTATAGAAAATGGGTTCTTTTCAAAGGTTGGCTTTTTTTTTGTTACAGTTACCCTAACTGAAAAGACATTTTTTATTTTAAGTGTAACTCAATGTGAAAAATAAACCATGATGTATAAGCAACCAAGGAAACACTAGAAAGCAAAGTAAGAATTCACAGCTAGACCAGTTTATGTCTTCTATCACAGCAATTCTAAGAACTGTAGACAGGAAAGAAGAGTTTCCAGCAGATTCGTATCTGAGTTTGAGTAGAAACAAAAACTTGAAAGCAAATAGGTGGGGATGACTGGAGAATTAGTTGAAGAGGACTGGAGTTTTCACTTAATGTAGAAGTAGGAATGAAAAGTAGAAACGTGGAAATGAGCAGGGATTAAGAACAAAGTCACAGAGTTCATGTACAGGGACCACTGGATGGCAAATGGAAACTCAAAATTTAGTTTTACTGATCTCTTCTAAATAATAATACTAGTAATGAAAGTTCCATAAAAGGGAGAAGGAAAATAAAGCAACTTGAAAGCATATGTAAGTTCATTTGCACTGATGGTACTTCAGGAGGTTATTTGTAGGCAATGCATCTGATTCTGGAAAGTTATTCTATAATTTGAGTCTCATTTTTTGTGCCAGTGCAAAGACTATAGATTCTTCTATTTATTTTATCATCTTACAGGTTCTAAAATCAAGGTAGTCCATGGCGGTTAAGATACATTTGCAAGATGTTACTCGAGTATTAAAACAAAATAGTATGCTTATTTAAAAACACTTTATTTTTTAAATATTTGTTTGCTGTGCCTTTACCTTGCATAGTAAATGTACATAAGATGCTTTCTCAGGAGCTGAATAATTTATTTTGGGGTAGTCTTTCAGAGGTACACGTTAAAGTTGTGTGGATTCATGTCAGAAACTGAGGTTAAATAACAGGCTTGAGGTTAAATAACAGGTGCTCTGTTAAAACTGTTGCACGCCTATGTCAGTTGGCTGAATACTAATTAAATATGGATGGAAACAATATAATGAAGTTAAATGAATAGTTTTAAGCTGGTATCGTGTACCAACACATTGTCATGCAGTATTTTTCTCCTACTCCTTAGACTAGTCATGGATTTGAAAGGTAACTGTCCACTTCTTGCAGCCCCTGAGAATGTAAAGACAACTGTTTCATTTTTTTAGTAGTGTCAGGGTTTAATCCTAGCCCAGGAAAATGCCCATTTTTTTAACTGTTTCATGGGTGTTTAGTTAGATAGGAAGATTAGTTTCACAGTAGTGTCTCTCCACTGTAATTGTACTGAGACCAACCTCAAATGTTTGCAGTCCGTTTCCTTGCTATGCAGTGTATTTTGGGAGAGACAATATCTTAGAGTAAGTGCCTGACATCTGTGTTGCTCTGCATGCTGACAAGAAGAAGATGCTAGAATTCTTATTGAACTGGTATAATGTCTCTATTCTCCATATTGCTCAGTAGTAGTCAGTTGTTTCTGAAGTTTCCATATGATCTTTCAAGCTTGGTCCTAATTATAGCTGACTGCAGTCATGTGTTTTAGGAATTGCATAGTCAGAGTTAGTGTGGTGGATTTTATATGAACAACTGCATTTAGATAAACTAACACTTGATTTTTGTTCATTGGAGGCAAGGTGGGTCCAGCAACAGCAAAAAACCTGAGACTGTTCCAATATTGGAAGCTTCTTGGATACAAGCAGTGGCAAAACATTCATGCAGTAGAGACTGTCTTTGACAAGTTGTTCTTGTATTTCTCTAGCTTTCAGCTATCATTTCTGATAGATCTGGGCATTTCTTTCTTTTTTTGCTCTCATTCAACTCTTTTTTTTTTTTTTGAATTTGAGGGAACACAGATGTGATACCGGCTGGTTGTATTGGAAAAATAGGAAATATTCTGCATTCTGAGAAAACTGCTTTGAGAGATTATTTCATGAATTTTCCTGTTCATAGGAAGCGTAGTGAAAAATTTGTAACAGACAAATGCAGTTCTTATGGCAAGCTTACTAATTTTTAAGATAATAGATTATCTACACCTTTTATTTTGATTCAGGAGCACAATCAATCTGTATTGCTCACATTATTCAATTGGATCAAACAAAGTCAATGCAGTTGTTTGCCTCTCACTGCTAGAAGGCTACTGACCATTGAGAGTCAAATTGGGTTAATGACAACTTCAGGCTGAAGTATTAAGAGAAGCACGAGGATTCCAAAGTTGATTTGCATTAACAATCTTGACAGTTTCTAAAAGGAAAGATTTAGTGGAAGAATTATGGCCGGCCAAGCTACTAGAGTATAGAATCTGTCTTTTCCCCAGTAAGTCTGGGCCTGACACTTAAACGAAGAGTGGCTAAGTTCAGCTTCTTCCATTTGGTACTTTTTCCTAGTTTTCATGTAGTTCTTCTATTCCAGTGGCACATAGACTGAAATGAGAATGTCCTATTGCATTTCAGGAGATTGAGCAAGCATAACATCTGCCAAATCTCCTTGACAACCAGTATGTCCTTTTCAAGATAAGGATATTCTGTGAAATGGAAAACAGATTAATCCTGAATCCACTTGATCTTATCTTCCGAACATTCAGCCAGCTTCCCACATTGCCAAATGTCTGATTCCTTTTTTAATACTGGCTAATTAAATCATGACTTTTGGAAGGAGTTAATTAAAGAGAATAATTCCATTATCAAGGTTGCATTCCAAAAAGAGCTTTAAAAGATTCGGGTATGCCAGAATTTGAATAGAATTAAGTATATAGTCCAAAACGAGCCAAAATTCTGCGAGCTGTTTATTTGCTCAATGACACTAAAAGGTTAATGCAGTAATACAGACAGACACACAGAGAAACAAATACAGTTTGGGCTGTATTTTCAAAAGTCCTAGACTGCTAAAGAAATGGAAAGAGGATTTTCAGGATGTTAGACTTAATGGGAGTTAGAAATCTAATCTTCTTATGACTTAAAAATTCCACTGCATTTCTGTTTAGGCATATACTTCTGAAAATATGGCTTGTCTTAAAGTCTGTACCCTGAGGATGGACATGACACATTTCAGTTTTGTCATTTGACATAATAGTAATAATAAGCCCTTTTTTTTGTGTGTGTTGAAATGTAAGAAACTTCTTTTTTTACCTGATGTTAGAGAAGCAAACACGGACCATATTTCGTTATGCTGAGTCCATTATGATATTTTCATTAGCTATAATTACATAAGAAAAAACAGCTGGGTAGGAGAGAATAGTCATGAGTACTGGGAATTCTCACAGGCCACAACACTGGATGCAACTTTGTCCTGAAAGCATATAGTTTTATTTTACCCCAAAAGCCAATCTCTCCTTTGCGAATTGCTTTCATTTTGGGATTATTGTGCTTAATTACTGTAATATGCAAACAAACCTAAGAAACTATTGGAACTTTGCATTTACTTCTTTACCAAACTAAAATTTCAGAACAATGTTGTAGAAAATATATGTGTGTTATTGGCTGTTGTATCTTCTTTTGGACATGAGTCAGAGACACATTTTCCTTCCATCATTTTTCCTGCTTTCCTGTTTTGTACTGGCATAGCTGAATATTAAATATTTTCAATGAATACAGAACTTTTTTTTTTAACTTCTCATAGGCCTTTTCAGTAGTTTGCTTACTAAAATGCGTGAGATACTTCTGAAAATAAAACTAGTGAGTTGTGGAGGTACTTTAAAAAAATTTATGCTATTTAGATAGTATATCATTTTTACCTCAAATATAGTGGCTATGTGCAAACAGTATTTTTATTTTAATAATAGATATCTCATCCTTGCCTCTTCATAATCTTGAAGAAAACATGTATTGAATGAGTTAATCTGTTAGGTTTTGTTTCCTTTGTTACCTTTCAAATAAGAGCTTGCATTATGTATTTTAAATGGTGTAAAGTGGTCACTGTTTTTCTTAAGTTTTGCTTCTAAAGTTTTGCTTTTAAACCAGTTTCGCTTGGTTTAACATGTAAAAAAAATCCCAGGTGTATTTTGTCTGATTGGGTAGAAGCTGAGTAATGGTGACAAAGGTGCTCAACCAAGCCTGTTGGCAAACAGTGCAAATTTTCCTACTGACATTTGCGTGAGTTGGACCAGGCCCTAAGGCAAGAGCATATGAAACTAAACTCTTTCTAGGGATGAGAAGCAGCATCACTATGATGGTCATCATCAGGATGAAAAGTAGTATTACAACAATTCTCTTACCTTACTATTTGTCCTTACATGTAAATCCTGCTCATTTTGCTTTTATTTCCATTTCTGACTCTTTCATATTTCAAGCTTGTATTAGTTGCATAAGTTTATGCTATTTTCAGCAGTGTAAGAGGTAGAAAGACAGGAAGACAACCAATACCGGCATGGACAAGAGTTCCACTTTCAATATGAGTGTCTCCAGTCTGTGTATAGTCTTAAAAATAACTTTCTTCTCTCTTCAGGCAGGAATTTTCAGCATGAATGCATGCGAAGAGGGGTTTGCCACTGGTGGCAGGGATGGCTGTGTTCGCTTGTGGGACTTAAATTTTAAACCGATTACTGTGATTGATCTCAGGGAAACAGACCAGGGATATAAAGGTAAAAACAAGTTTGTCACTTTCGATATACCAGTAAGGACATTTATCAGTGTTTTGAACATGAAAAGACTTTAAAAAACTGAAAAGTTGTATAATATGTGAGACTGTGAACTAGAAAAGAAATTTGATCATGCCCACTAATATGAAGGTAATGTAGTCCTTCAAAGTTACTGTAAAACATACTATGAAGTTGTAGACACATGGATTTAATTTTTCACTTTTAAATGAAGAAAATACACATATTTTGTATAGCGCAGCAGTTTTTAACAAGGCACAGTAATGTTTTAAGAGAACTTAGTGAGATTTACAATGTAAAACAGCAGAGTACAGAAATTGCATTTGCTAATTATTCAGGATTTCATAAAAACTGTGGAAGTAATCTGCAGTTCTGTAGTACTAAGAACACTGCTGGCATGTGCCTGTGGCCTCAATTACAGTTTTTATCATGCTAAATTTTACATCAAGCACTTTAACATGTTTTATCAGTGGCTAGATGTTGAAAAGATTCAGGAAAAGAATACAAACATGTACTTAATCGCTAATGTCACTTACAATATTGCTTTTGTTGGCATTTGGGTTTCTTTGCTACAAGTCACTTTGTTATTTTCTAATATCTTGCCAAGAATTTGGCAGTGTGTTAGAATGTCTGATGATAGTCACATTCAGGGTCAATAAATAACTGATTACAGATTAAATCTTTGTATTCTGTAATCGATGTGGCATTCCCACCAAGTTTGTGAACTACTGCAATAGAATGGAATGTTTTCCATTTTAAATGCCCTGCAATATAGCAAATCTGTTGTAAATTTAAATTTACTCAGCTGCTGGTTCTCAGCCTTGTTACATCTAGTTGAAAGCTGTGTTTCATTCCCCGTTTCATTCTTTCAAACTCCAGATGGTCTCCTTTCACCTTCGTTTATGGAACAGTCTTGCTGTGAAATCTTCCAGTTCTTCTTGATCACTTATGTGAAGTCCATCCGTGTATTTTTGATTTGTCAAATGTCCCTGAAAGAGCTAACAGCTTTCTAAAAATCCTGTCTTGAATAAGTTAAGTTTCCTGAATCTTTTTCTTTCAGTCTTTTTGTCTTATTGAATCCTTTTGAGGATTGGCTTTATGACCTGTCCTTCTACTAATTTTCTTAGTTGCATTTTCTGCTGTTCCTATACCTCACCTCTTGGTAGTTTTATCTGTCAACACGAACTCAAGTTCTGTACCCCTGTGAATGGCTTGCAGAGCAATTAATTGACTCCAGATGTATCTCCAAGTAGTCAAATTGTTTTTCAAAATATCTTCCTCCACAATAAGAAGTTTCCAATTACTAAAACAGATGTCTTAATCATCCTTTGTCAAAGATGTTGTTTCTTTTTTTTTTTTAATCACTGCAGACAATATAGCCATATAATGTCTGGTTTACAGGGCTGAAATGGTAAGGCGGTTATATTCACCGGGGCAGCATAATAGGAACAAATCTGTAAAGCAAAACAATTGGTGTGGAGGGTTAGAGTAGCACAATGTATATTCATTTTGAGGGATATTTGAGCGACGTTAGCACTAGTCTGGTTCATTCTGGACTAAATATTTTAGTGCAGTTGGAAGTGCACCCCTGAAGCGCATCTTTCAGTTCCGTTTCATACAGAGGGAGTTTTATTTGTGCATTTGAACATATCTTGTAATGCAAGGCATGGTAGGTAGGCACGATCAGGAGCTTTGCTTTGAAAGGTAGCTTTGTCAGAATTCAAACATCAGGGCAGATGCACCAGACTGGACTGGTAACCCACCCATTCACTGTTTGAGTCTTGCAATTTTTTTCCAATATAAATTTAATTATATAAGAATCTTTTTTTCCCTCTACATAGTTAAAAATATTGTTCAGAAGGACGACAGCTCATACCAATACAATGTTCCTTTCTCTCGTGTGATAGATATAATTTTTATCACATATTAATCCAGAGTACAAAGATCATTCTTGACCTACTCCACAAAAGTCAGCGTTTAGGCATCTACGCCTGAATTTGCAAAATTGAGCAGCGCTATCAGAATATAATAAATACAACCTGTTTTAAAAGGTGCATATTCCTAAAGTTGGACATCTAAGACTGGGTTCCCAGTGTACAACTATCCTAATTTTCATTTTATTATTCCCAGACTTATCTAAAAACAATTGCAGCCTGTCGATGGTTGCCTCTACTGTAAGCCTGAAAACTAATTCTGCTGTTAGAAATGCATATTAAATTCCATCATAAACCCTTTTCATCTCTTTATATGTTGTTTCAGTTTGATTTATTTTTGTTTTCTATTTAATGGGAAAAGTAATTTCAGCTACTATTAAGATGTTAAAAAAATTTGCTCTAGAGGGAGCATCTCGAGAGGAAGCTAGGGAGAATGCATGTTCCACTGATGCTTCTGTCAGTTATGTAATCTAGGTTCATCTAGCTAGAACTAAGGCCTGCCCATGATTTGATCAGAAATTATGATTAGTATTGTTTGCTATGTTTATTGAAATTTAAAGACATGAACATGAAATGTACAGTCTTTCTGTGTCAGAGATCTTGTAATAAAAGAATTGGCTATGTCCTTTATTGAAATAAGGCTCACATTTTATTTTAGAATTTTTGTAATATTGTACTAAGGTTGAAAAGTTAATTTTCCAATGTCAGTATGTGTCATATGGAATCGATAAAAGGAATAAATAGAGGGATAAGAGAAAGTGTATGGATACTTCTTGACGTTTTCTTGCTTTCATTTTTTGTCATGTGCTACATCACCTTTGTTTCACAAATTCTCAGGATGTATCTCTCAGTAACAATCTCTTTTACAGGTCTGTCTGTAAGAAGTGTTTGCTGGAGAGGAGACCACATACTCGTTGGGACCCAAGATAGTGAAATTTTTGAAATTGTGGTGCATGAGCGTAATAAGCCTTTCCTGATAATGCAGGGACACTGTGAAGGAGAGCTGTGGGCTTTGGCTGTACATCCTACAAAACCACTAGCAATGACTGGAAGTGACGATCGATCAGTCAGGTTAAATCTTGTTTGTTTGTTTAACAGCGTACAGTTTTATACAAACAACTCATTTTGTAGATAGCCTGATAGAATTGTATACACTTCAAATGTATTAGAATGTGGCACTGAGTGCTTCTGAACCAGTTCAGTTATGCATGAAATTAGTGCTCTCCAGTAATGAAATATCTATTTCACAAAAAAATGAAATGTACAAAATGTTTACAGATCTCATTTGGCCTAACATTAAGCACTCATACACAACTATCCTGCAAGTGTTACCTTTTCAGGAGTTGTGTTAGGCATTCAGAGGTTGCAATGAAAAAAAAAGTAATAAAAACTAAAAATCACGCTCACTATATTCACTTTTTCATGTGCTGTGAATTATCACTAAGCTTGGTAATTCCATCATACTTAGTGCAGGTGTATTAAATAGAGTCTGTATTCTGAGGAAATTCAGTAAATTACTCCTTCTTACAAATTCATCTTTTTATACCAAAACCAACTTTTTTCTTCTTTCTTAAAAATTAAGTCTGTTGATGTTCTTGTTCAGTATCTTCAGTGTAATGTGGTTAAGCAAAACAGTAGTTGAATTATGAATATTGAAATAATGCTCTAGAATTCTATAAGTGCCTTGTAAATGAAATTGTAATGTATCTTACAGTAAAAACGTACATGTTATAATATTAACTAGTTATATGTAAGGAGTTACGAATAATGCCTTTTTAGTAGGAAGGGGTATATTTACTGAGAAAAGTTTTTGGTTACTCTTTTATGTTCTTGGCTAAAATCTTTAACAAAACAGTGGAATTCTCACGGAGTAGTCTAAAAGTCATACGTTGTCACTCTTTTTGTATTCAGAAGTCAAGCAAATTTAACCTGCCCCTGCATTTTCTCATTAGATATTTGCTTTCTATTTTAAATATAAGAAAGTTCTTTGCTCTATGCAAACTCCATACTTATTTTCCTCAAGGAAAATCTTTTAAAACAGGACACTACCATGTCCGGCATTCTGCAGAAGTTGCAGGCTTTGTGCTATCTGTGACACAACTACAAAACACTCCTTATGTTTGTAATTATTACTTTATCTTAGGATTTGGAGTTTAATAGACCATGCTCTGATTGCCCGGTGCAATATGGAGGAGCCCATTCGTTGTGCTGCGGTTAGCACCGATGGAATCCATCTTGCTCTTGGAATGAAGGATGGCTCTTTCACTGTGCTTCGAGTCAGGTGTGTTACAAAAATTCAAAAATAGATATTTTGTTAGCTGTTTCAGGCATGTTACCTAATTCCTTTTGTAAATTGTTTGTATATGGAGACTGTAGTGACCACACGTGAGGAGATCAGTTACATTTCTGTTTTAAACTACTGATCATGAGGGTGCTCAGGTTTCTGAAATACGTGCACCACGTGTTCATGTTGTTCAATAACAACACATTTGAAAAAGTGTATTGGTCTATTTGCAAAGAATGGCAGTGTTACAGGAAGTGTTTTACTTGAGGTTTCAACTGTATGAATTGTTCTTGTATTATTAAGAAATAAATTTTCATTATTTCCCAATTTTCCATGCGCTGGAATGCTGCTGTCAGCACTTCATGTATACAAAACCAGTGCTGCCTTGTTGCTATGTGCCCACAATTCTAAGAGCAAAATGAGATATGTGTCTCCTGTCAGTGAAGTTCTGAGAATGCACCAGATTATTATTTTTTTTTTGTAGACCCAGTTTGAACAGTTTCTTTTGTTTGTTTTCCCTCAGCCCAGTGCAGTACCTTCTTGTGTCACTGTTCCCTTCTCTTTTTTTTGGCCATGAAGCCCTACTCATCTCTAAAAATAGCAGTGGCATGTTTGCGTGAATAGTAATAAAGTTCACTTCATCATTTCACAATTTTGTCCATTTTTGAAAACTGGGAACAGAATGATAAGTCTCTTCTATACTTATGACATGCTTTCTTTCACACTACAGAGATATGACTGAGGTTGTTCATATCAAAGACAGGAAAGAAGCTATTCATGAACTGAAATACTCACCAGATGGGAATTTCCTAGCTGTTGGTTCCAATGACAGCTCTGTGGATATATATGGTGTTGTTCAGCGGTACAAGAAAGTTGGGGAATGTATTGGATCTTTAAGTTTCATCACCCATATGGATTGGTCTTCAGACAGTAAATACTTACAGACCAATGATGGCAATGGGAAGAGACTTTTTTACAGGATGCCAAGTAAGATTCTGAGTTGTCTTTATTATAACTGTTACTTATTAGAGGAACAATGTTTTGTAAAAACAACCTCATACAGTACCTAGTTCAAAACACCAGATAACAGAGAAATGTTTTGTGAAGTTCATATAAGTATTTGCTATATTTGAATAAGTACAATATTTTCTGATGAAGTTACTTAAATATTTTTATCTTTATCTTTTTACTCTTGTTTGTGATGCATCTTTTTCTGTTAGAGATGCTGACTTATAATTTATTTTATTTCTTAAAATGAAATCTTTGCTCCCTCTTTTTTTGAAAAAGAAATATTGCATTCAAATCCAATTTTACAACAGCTTTGTATTTATTGAACTTCGATATTAAATGAATTGTTGTTTGCTTGTGCTGTATGTTTTTCAAAATATGTGCAAAAATCAGTATGTCATGTCTCAGATGTCATCTGTTTTTCTGGAACTGTTTGCAGCTGAACTGAAGAATTTAATATAAAAGAGCTTTTACAGGAAGAAAATTTCAATAGAAACAATCAGACTGCAAATTAATTTGGAAGTATAATGGGATTAGGTAATTGTAGAGAGAAAAAAGGAATGTGTGATATATAAGGATGCCAGGATGTTAGGAATTACTCACTGGAAATGAAAGAAATAATGAAACTGTGTTACAGATATGATTCAATCATGCAACCTTAAAGATTAGTACAAATACCAAAATGAAATTTAGCTGGGCAGTGTACAGATAATGCAAGCTCAGATGTGTTTTTCCTCTTACATGGCAAGGGACTATTAAAGAAAATCAGTATATTACATAATATTAAAATACAGTTTTCAAATTCAAAGTTTTGTGCCAATCCCGTTATTTTGTGCCAACACTGTCTTGAAAACTTGAATGAACTCCATAGTCTTGGAACAGTTTTCATCAAGACAATTCCTTCTGCAGAGGACCTATGCTCATAGTACATATATCTCAAAGCTTCAGATTTAGGTGGTCCTAATTACATTATCCCAAGGGCAGTGTTTGTCAAAAGCTTTGATTTTTTTTTTCTTTTTCTGTGTGTATATATTCTATACATAATGCAATTCTGTATTTTTCCCACTCATTGTATTTGTAGTAAAAGTATTTAGTATCATCACCACTTACTATATTGTCCCTTCATTTGTTAGTCAATATTTATGCTTTGCACTGTACATTATTCATAGTTCCATGGAGATTTTTGTGACTGTCTTTGAAGCATGTAATTCATTCTACACATGGGTTTCATTTTTTTTGCACTGAATGAGACACAAGATATATAAGAAAAGATAAAAAGTGAGAATCTAATTAGACTGTAACGATGTACACACAAGAGGAACAATTTGAAGTTACATAGGCAGCTTTCAGCCTTGAATGACTTGATTTATTAGAATGTGAGATTGTGAAATCTTGTTTATGAAAAAGGTTTAGCAAAGTCAGTGAAGCTAGAGGAATCTCCTAAATATTTTTAAGTAATGATCAGAGTCATATAATACTTGAAATTCTGCTATAAATGAGTAAGGTACTTACAGCTGCCTAATTCAAGGTCTGTAGGACTTAGTCATAGATATAACTGGTATTAGTAGTCATCATTTACATGGATTAGTGACTGAAAGAGATTCCAAGGTAAACCTTGTCAAAGGGTACACTTATTTCATCAGAGCTGAAGGGTCTTCAAACAGGGCACTTGAGTTGCTTTCCAGTTTTTTGGGGGATAATGTAGTAGGGACATTTTTCCTAGAGTGTGGTGCTTTTTTGGTTGGTTGTTTGGGTTTCTAAAGTCTTCCTTTCTGATTTATTTGCCATTTTGCTTTACTTTTTTTGTATGACTGCTCTTTACTCTGTTTCTTGCAGTCCACTTGAGTTCTTCCTTGCCCTGTCTCTCTGTTGAAAACTCACTTTCTTCCAGTACTTGAGGCTGCTTCGCGTTATATCCCATTCCCTCCCACTAATCATAATCCTATTGACAATAAGAAAACAGGAAAAACACCAGCCCAGTTGTCTTCAGGTTTTTTTCCACTGAAGACTGATAGATGAATTGTTGGCAGTGTCTTCCTCAGGTTCTGTGGCTGTGACTTCTGACTCACGACTTTTGCATGTCCTTACATCGTTCTTGGGTTGATCCTGACTCTGCTTCTGGCTATGCTTGAAGGCACAGAATTTATTAAATGGGCCTTTGGTCTGACTGGGTGCTTAAGCTCTTATATGAAACTTTTTGGGACCGGAATGATCTTATTGCAGATAGAGCTGATGTGAAACAATTAACAACAATCTACACGTAAAACTGGTATTTTCAGTAATTTGCAGTTGCTGGGTCTAAATGAGTTCTTCAGTTTTTGCTTTAAATAATCCAGGTTTCTAGAACAATTCAACAACAGAGTTTTTCCAGACTATCTTAGAATGACTACATGTATTTTTTGAGAAACGTTTAAAAATAACACAGCCTCAAGTGGATACCAAGGAATAATAAAAACTGTAAAGTACCAAACCCATGATCTTCTGTTAAGTAGCTTGGAGAAGCCTTACTACTGATATTGTTGGTCGTAACAGAGAATACTAGATCAGGACCATTTTAGAAGTCAGTTTTTATTTTGATCTCACTTGGATTTGATTTCTGCAGAATTTTAAAAACTTTTACGTTGTTTAAAACTGCAATAGTAGCTCTTTCTGCAAAGTAGCTCTTTCTATTCTTAGGTGGAAAAGAAGTAACAAACAAGGAGGAATTAAAAGGTGTTCAGTGGGCATCATGGACCTGTGTTTCTGGCGTTGAAGTTAACGGAATCTGGCCTAAATATTCAGATATAAATGATATAAATTCTGTGGATGCAAATTTTATTGGGCAAGTAATGGTGACAGCTGATGATTATGGAATAGTAAAGCTCTTTCGATACCCGTGTCTAAGAAAAGGTAATACCTTTAAGTTCAATTATAAATGTGTATGTTTGAATTTTAGTTGTTCAATAAAAAAGTTTTAGAAAACTAGATTTTTGAAAATTGAATAAATGGCCAATATTTATTTTTAGAAGTTTAGTTTGAGCTCACAGTTGAAAAACAATAATAGGCTGGTATATCAACAACTGTAATGGTAGAAGTATTTCATTTGTTTTTTGAGTAGGATAGCCAAAACTTTTACATATATTTTATTTTGTATATTTTTGGGTATATTTTGTGCATTTTTTAATATTTTTATTTTTGTATATTGAATTTTGTAAAATAGTTCTCTTTTTGATAGAATTTCATGAGGTGGTGCAATCTCTACCTTTCGATAAGATACCTACCTTTAAGTATTTCAGCTTGGTCTTCAAGTAGTTTTTTTTCTTCCTCTGGATCTGTGGTGGTGATTTGAGCTAGGAACTAGAAAAAACATCTTTACCAAATGATTAAAGGCAATAAATAAGTGAACAGCGTATTGGTGCTACAATCAGAATATGCCATTGCATATTATTTTCCAAAACATTTTTCTGTCAATAAGGACAAACCTCATGTGCAATGAAGCCTAAAGCAAGGTATATAATTTTGAAGTTTGTACAGGGGAGAGACGTGTGTCATTTTAGATGAGAATGGCTTCATTTTTTTCAGTGCTGTTCAAAGAATTCCGTTTTAGACACCATTCAAGTTGAACTGGAACAAATTATCAATAAAAGAGATTTCTGTTTTCAAGCTGGTAACACGGTGATGATCAGAGAATGCTTGTGAAATGCTCCCTAGCATTTAAGAAGAGTTCTCTTAGCCTAAAATCTTTTCCTGGGGACCAGATCAAATCTCTAAGTTTTGAAAGGGGGAAACAAAAAGTTGCACCATTGCATGTTTAATGCTGGCTACAGCTGCAGGATCTTCATGATGGGTCTTAGGATGTGTCTTCAAGCAATATGTGCTTAAATGAATTAGTATTGTTTTTAAACAACTGGTACTCCCCTGTGATTTTTTCAGCTCTTTTTTTAAATAGGATTATAAAAAGCATTTCATGTCAGTGTTTCCATTTTTATTTTTCAAGTGATAAGGCTTTTATTGGTACTTATTGGAAACAGCCTTCTGTCCATTTGAAGGAGACTGAATTTGTTCCCTTCTAATCCCCTATTTCACACTAGAATTATAAAACCGAAGCAAAGAGTCAAAAATCTGTATAATGGAGTGTTGTTAGGAACTTTTTTTCCAGTAACTGATCCATTGTGTTGTAATTATGTAGTAGTCAGTGACATAACTTGATGTAGTTATACTTCTCCTCCTCTTACTGAAGGTGTGAGGATATGAATTGCTAGAATTGCTTAGCACTCAGATTGTAGAAACAGTAGGAACCAATGCTCTGAGCACAGATATAGGGGTGGTTCTGCAGAGCTAAATATACATCCTTTAACATTTAAATAACACCTTTTTTCAGTGTAGAAATAATAATTGAGAAAATCTTGGTTTGTAAAAAATAAAATGAATACAATAAAATGCTTTTTAAAATCTTTCTGTAGTGCACCTCATACAGCAGTATCATATGTCTTCTGTCTTTGCGTTGGACTTGTTAAAGATATTATATCCTGGAATCCAAATTTTAAAATGTATCTTAAAGATAAAAATTTGAGAATACCACAAAAAGTTGCAGCTGTTAATTAAAATATCATTATTAATTAGAACATCTTAATTAAACTATTACTTTTTTATAAGGGTTCCTTGCTATGCTTTCCTGCTGTGCTTCTGAAACATTTATTCCACATGTATTGAAAGAGAATTTATTCTTGTTCTAGGAGCAAAGTTTAAAAAATATCTTGGTCATTCTGCTCACGTGACAAATGTCCGATGGTCGCACGATCACCAGTGGGTCGTTTCCATTGGGGGAGCTGATCATTCTGTCTTTCAGTGGAAATTTGTTCCTGACCGGAAGTTGAAGGATTCTCTTCACTTAGCACCACAAGGTAAATAAATTATTGAGAAGATAAGGGTGGCAGGAGGGGAGGCTAAAAAAGAAGTAAAATTCTTTGGTGCAAGTACAGAAGTGAATATTCAGAATTGCCAGGCTGCTCAAATTTGTTCTTTATACTTTGCAATTGCCTGAAGTGCTTGATAGCATTGCCAAGTACTTGCCTGTACCTTGTGTGCTGTTTAGCAATACTATGAAAAAAATTCACCACTGTATTCCCTGTGCAAGGGAAGAATTAAAAGTTTGGATTGTAGATAGCAATTTATGAATTCTATACATATCATCCTTTACTAAATTGACAACAACCAAATACCTAGATGGTCACTGGGGGAAAAAACCCCATGTATACTCATTTGATTAAAATTTTGAAGTATTAAGATGATGTAAACATTGGAATTGATTTTTTTTTAAAGCAGACTATATTTTTTAATATTTGGAAAAAACTGTAGGTCATGTTTCCACCAGTGACTAATACAACTGTTATTCTCAGGACTGAGTTTCACAAAATCAAACAGTTAAACTGAGTGCCTCACTTGGCAATGCCTAAAGGAATGTAGGGAGTCCTTTGGGGAAATAAGTATATAGTGTTGCAATGAAATAGGCTGTTTCACCCTGTAATTGCTAAGATCAGATGAAAATGTGTCAGTGTGGACCCAGCAGATAGGTAAAGGATGCTGATACAGTGCCGACCATATCACTGCCAAGCGCAGAAGAAAGAAATAGTTCTCTTCATCTCCTTGATGAAGCCTCCAGAAACTTTAACTGGTTTGATTGTTCATGGTATGAATTAATTTCAACTCATTATTTCCCATGACCCAAACTTCTCATTAGCTACTGCTTGGCAAGATGAAATTTCTATCTATTACACGTTGTTTAGACTTTGTTCTTAGATACATAACCTTACTTCTAGCTATCTGACAGTATGTGCAGCATATATCTGTTTTGTCATACTGTTGATAACTGTCCTGTTATGGCTTTTCTGACTCTAATATGCTACCATGGTCGGTAGCAATATTGTTTTTCTCTAGATCACTTATAAAAGTGTTCAGTAGTGTAGCTCCAAAGATTGTTTTTTATTGCATATATCTAGAAATATTTCTTACTGAATGGAGATTCTCTCTCAGCAATTGCATTTTGAGATCTTTCAAAATCCATTTATGTTATAGCCTGACTCTGTGTCTGGTTTCTTAATCAAAAAACGTGCAACATTCAGGGGACGGTTGCAGAAAATTCTAAATGTATTCTCATTTATCAACCAGGACATCCTTGTCGATTTCTGTTGGAATGAAACTCTTGTGCTATAACATTATCTGGCTTTCTTCAGTTGAAAACAGAAACATTAAATGACTACTCCTTCTCCACAGTCATCGAAAATTTTACTACTTCCTTCCCGCTTATGATTTTTTCTTCTAATTTACCTGAAGAATTGCTGCTTACAACCATGACACACCTAACCATAAGTTTCTCTTTGGAGCCCTTCTCATTAGCTTTCTGCAAGTCTTAGTTTCTGCTTTATACTCATTACTTCACTCTCTTCTTTCTTCCTTTCTTCCTAACATTAATGGTGATGAAATGATTTTAATGATGAAAACTAACTTGCCCCCAAATACAAGCAAAAAAATTTAGCATACTTACAGTAGAAATAAGCCAACTTGTATCAGCACTATTGATTGTCAGGCTGTCAATTATCAACAGTTTATGTTGTATTTTAATGTATTATTAATTATCAAGTCAGAAACATTGAGCAGTTATCTTTGAACACTTTCTGTTTGTGATTTAGGTTGCTTCATTTTCTGTTTCTGTTTTCTTGATGGTAGAGAGTCTGGTTGATTCTAATAGTGATGAATCAGATTCAGATCAGTCTGATGTTCCAGAGCTGGACTCTGAAATTGAGCAAGAGACACAGATCACCTATCGTCGACAGGTAATGATTTTAGTATTAATGGCAGTTGGAATGCTTCCTAGGGTTTAAGTTTTTCTTCTGTGAAGACCTGTTGAAATCTGAAAACTGAGGAGTCTGTTTGCTGAGCAGGAACTGAGCTGAACCTTTAGAATTGTTATTATCTGATGCATTCCATAATGTTAAGATACAATAGAGGGAAAAAAGTGATACCATGTATTCCTTGCATGTTTTATTAGAATTTTGGTTGAAAATTAAAAACAAATTAAATGATACAGTAACCAGATACAGTTATTGGAGATTTTATGCAATGATGTCACTGTAACATTTTTGTCAGGGGTAGCCGCGGCTGAATTCTCAGAAGCATGTTTTTCTTAAGAATCTCTTACACATTGACTCTTTTTTGAAGGTTTACAAAGAAGATCTACCTCAACTTAAAGAACAATGCAAAGAAAAAAGAAAAAGTGCAGCTTCCAAAAGAAGAGAGCGAGCTCCAGGGAACAGTATAAGATTACATTTTGTACATGGGTATGAAAATTAGGATTTTTTAAGATATACAAGCAGCGTGTTTGTGTTTTGTAGATTGGTGTTTATAATTTAATAATCTGATGAAAGACTTGTGTATCAGTTGCTTTGTGACTTTACTGGTTTTATTTATTTATGTAAAAATAAATTTGCATTACATTGATAGAAAGCTTTTGGTGCTAAGCTAGACTAATCCTGAACATGAATCCTGAAGTGAATCTGCACCAAAACTTTAGCTGATATTTGTTATTTGAATAGAGGTGACTAGATATGGCTATCACCCTTATTTTTCAGTGTCTGGAAAGCAATACTCTTTCATGTATTACTTTGTAAGCTACTACAGAAATGTGGTGTAGCTGAAGATGAGTGGGTACTGTGCTAAGTGATGTTTTTATCAGTGTTTTATTAAAAAATTTATAAACTGTACCTAATCTGAAACAATTTCCATATTCCTCTGTTAGTTTAGGCATTAAATTTAATTCTTAACAGGTCCTGTGAATGGGTTAAAATTCAATTTCCTTCTCTTTTGGTGCTAATTTGAGTAAGAAAGTGACTTTTGGATGCATCCTTGAAATCTTGTGATTCCCATAATTCTTCATAAGTGAATAATTTTCATCAGGACAAAGATGTGGTGTTTTAAAGCAGTCAGTAGATGTTACTACATTAGAATAATGATCAGAAATATAAATTCCCTTCATACAAAGCAAAACCAAAGCCTTTGTTAAGGCATTGGAAATCAGGTAATATTGTGTTTTCCTTTCGAAAGATGCGTCTTTGCATCTTTTTAGAGATAAGTAAATGTGTAGATAAGTTACTGATGTCTGTCTTTATAATGACACTTAAACAATATTAGAAGGACTCTACATAGAATGTTTAATAAGTTAATTGGCTAACAATCTTTCAAGTCAGCAATTTTGTCTGTAGAAGACACGGAGTCTGAGGAATAACTTTGCAAATAATGACAACTGGGAACCTTGGTACAGAGTTATTTTTATTTCCATTTTTGGTGCTCCAGAATTCTCAGTTAAAAAAATTTTATCTAAGTAGAAAATGCGTTAAAGTAGCTGTACGTCGTCTTTAAAATTAGATCTAAGAATCAAGCCAAATGATCCTAAAGAAGATGTAGCACAAGCAAGGGCCCTGGATCTTTGGGATTATTCTTATTTCCTTCACAACAGAAGTGAAGCTTGACCAGAATATCCAGGAATGACCAGAAGTAGAATGTCCAGTTGAGTTCTGTCTGATTACCCAGTGGGCATCAAGGAAACTAATGAAGAATCCATGCTGAACCACAGATTTTTCTCAATGTCCAGGCTGTTAACTTTAAAGTGATCCACATCCAAGTGAGTAATAGGCATATTCTCTGATTCAGGAAGTCTGCTTTGCTTCATCTTTCTGTAGCTGGAATGGAAATGTCTTGGATGTTCCTTGAAAGTGTAAAAAGTAGTACTTTTTTGAACTAGGGGAATAGGAAGCTCTTTTTCCTTTCTTTGTTTCTGAATGCGTTGGTTTCGTGTTTTGAATTTGTCAACTGCCTTGAAAGATGAACTTTTAAAAATCTCTTCATATCCTTTAAGAAATCTTTTAAACCTTTGGTTACTTCCTGTTTTGGAAGGAGATAAAACCAATAATGCTGAGTATGTGAGCCAGCCACTGACTAATATGGATGAGAAAGCAACTCCTGCTAACAGGTTAATCTTTAAGTGCAGCTTTCTCTGAGAGATCTGATGCAATCATGATCAGAGACATTATTAACGTGGTGTATTGGTTTAGCCTCTTCTTTATATATTCTTGTATTTTCTTTCTGCCATGTCTTTGACAGCGGTGGTGGTTCAGAAACATAAAAAGAATACATCTTTTGAGAGATATTCAGAGGAATCCCTTTCTTAGACTCAATGCTTGTAATACTTCTTTTTGTGGGCAGAGAATAAGGATGCAAATATAATACTTATTCCCTCAAAGCTATGCTGCTGATCTTGCAAGAATGATTTTTTTTAAAAAAATTAGTGTTCAAAGGATTTAAGCAAAATCTAGTTTAGGTTTCAGGATATTACTTGAACTGACCTTATCATAAGATGAAATTTGGTTACAGTTTCAAGATTACATGGGATTTCTCATGCTTCTAAATGAGAGTCTTCTGACACCTTGCATGGATTCATACCAGAAGACTAAAAATACCTATAAGTAGCATTTGAAGGGAGTAGATTATGAGTGAGTCCTGTTGAGAAAGCACCAGAGTCATTTGAAGATATTAAAAAATATTTATATGTCTCTACCTTTATGCTAAAGATTGTGACCTCAGCCATGTTTATTTTGACATTTGGTTCTGGAGATTTTTAGGGGAAGGCTGTACTGCGTTCAGAAATTTCCCATATACTTTGAAGAGTAACAGAAATTTTGAAACGCAACATCAAACAAATTACGGACATTGACTCCTTTCCCAGAGAGGACAGTACTTGTGAAATTGCCCCTCAGTTGGCTGTAGATGGGTAACGTGTCAACTGTGGGTAGGATCCAGCTTCGGGTTAAAGAATTTACAATTATGTGCCTAGAAGTGGATGGTTTAATGTGTGTATCCAAACTTCTGTCGCTGTGAGTGGAGATCAGTCAGTAGTGCATGAGGAGCAATTTGGCTCAAGTAAAATTAAATGCTGACTGGTTAGTTGGCTGAGTAGCCCTACCTGCAAGTTCCATTGACTGTATTGACTAGAACACTGGTGATTAAAATACAGGTGTTAGATATTTTAATGGCTTTAAATTGGAAGGGGGAAGATTTATATTAGACGCTAGGGAGAAATTTTTCACAATGAGGGTGGTGAGACACTAGCTTAGGTTTCCCAGGGAAGCTGTGGATGCCTCCTCCTGGAAGGCCAGTTTGGATGTGGAGAGGTGTCCCTGCCCATGGCTGAGGGGTTGTATTTTTAAGGTCCTTTCCAACCTAAACTATTCTGTGATTCTATGGTATATTAACACATATAACACCCGCATTTACACATCTTAAACTGAATTCAGTCTCTGCTCTTCATGACCTTGATAATGGCAATTTTTTTCCCCTTCATTACACTGAGGTAGCTGTCTTTTCATCTCAAAGTTACTATCATATTAACTTGAATGAGTCCTGGATTGATGGTTTGATAAACAATTGCTGAAGACCACTTGAAAACATCATCTGCTGTAGAATGCAGTGTTATATTTATTGTACCTTGTTATATATTATCCAGTAACGATGATGCAGACCTTGCTTTCTTTTTTTTCTACTATTTTTTCCTACTTTCTTGTAAGATATGTTTTAAATTACCTCTGTGTTTTGTTTTCTGCAATTTGTTTCTCTTTTTGCTTTTTGTAAGATTAGCTAAGAATCTCAGTTCTGAATTGATTTAATAATAGGGAGATGTAAGTATTTTGGAACTGTGTAGTATATTCTTAGGGCGTGATTTTTTTATACTGAAACATGATTCTTTTCATCTCTGCTTGGACAGTCTAAGCTTATCACTTTATCTTTCTGGTGAAAAGTGGCTGTGTAGTCAGGGAGTTAGTAAACTGGCATATGGGAAAGACCAGATGTGTTTAACAGGGTTACAGAATGTCTTTGTTGGCACTGCTTGGTATTTTGGCAAAATATGTTTTATTTTAATTTTAAACAGCTGATCATACACCTATTTTTTTTATAACTGGAGGAAGTGAACTGAAATGCAAACTTCTGATCATAAAAAGTTATAGATACAAGTAATAAGGAATATTTTCCTGCATCCTAGATACATTTTGGGTGTTTTGAGTAGCCCTGTGACAAATGGCATTAACATACACAGTTTCAGTGTGCTTAACTTAGGGTGTTCAGGCAGTTGTTATGACAAGAATTAGGAAAATTCTCAGGTTTTGGGTTGCAGGTAGAAAGAATCTGAGACCCTTTTGCTGTCTTAATGCTTTTTACTTTTAGAGATGACTGCTAAGCTTGTAAGAAATTGCTCAATAGCCAATATTTCTAAAGCATTATTTCTACCAGCATATATATTTTTGTAGCTGCTTTAAAAATATTCTTATTTAGGATGTATATTCAGGACTTTTTTATTGTTCTACACTTGCAAAGAAACCCCAGTATTTTTAACAGAGCACAAAGCAGAGTGAAGGTCAGGAAAATGACGTCTGAGCAGCGATAGATCCAGATATCTTCTTTGGCACTGTGCCTGCCTTTATAATCCCTGCCAGCACTGAATGTTGTCATCTCCTTAAGCTGTTGATGTTGCATACTGTGATTGGTTATTTTTATGTTCTTTCATCATAGTTGCTGTAGGTCATTGTATGTTGTGTCCCTTTAAGAACTAGTGGGTGAGCACCACAGAACGGAGCAGCTACGCAGGGCAAGTACACAGAGCTTTGGGTCAGGCAGAAATCAGCTTCAAAACATCCACAGACATTGCTGCTGGAGGAAGTTGTTAGTAAAGGATAGAGGTGGGAGGAGAGTGAAGTGTGGCTGGGGAGTCTGCACCTGGTGAGTCCACACCTGGTGAGTCCGCATTGTCGGTCACTTTGAGAAGAATGGGGAGCAGACGTAAAGCTGTGCCTCAGACGTGATGGAAAGGGAGAGATTGTTCTAGAGACCTCAAAGGGGCAGTAACTCAGGAGACACTGAAAAGTTGCTGTACTGGGGCAAAAACTGAAGTTAAGAACCTGCCTGCGAGTTTGAATCTAAACAGTGGGTTGGAGGGAGACTTATTTAAAAGGTTATATTTCTGTGCTGTCACAGTTTTTTTCTGATTTAAGTTTTCTTTGCTTGTTTGTGATCTAATGAGACCCAGCTTTGGACTTCACAGTAGCACATACTGTATGAAACTGGGAGGAGTGGATGGTACATCAAGAGGAACCTGGACAGGCTAGAGAACAGGGCAAAAGGTGAAAAGAGAACTTTGAAAGGTGAAATGCAGCATTCTGCATCTGGGGATGAATGGACCTGGACCATCTGCTGGTCTGTTTAAAAATTGTGTGAATTTTAGCAGTTTTTCTCTAATCATATATAAGCTGACATAAGTACTATTGCGTTTAGTGTAGGTGAGCCAACAGAAATACAGAGTGTTCAAAACTGCTTCAGGTGTGTTCTGTGGTGTTTTCCAGTAGTTCACAGGTCTAGCATTTGTGAATATGGATTCGTGGCTGCAGTTTTCAAAATAGAATTCATTTAGCTAAAGTTGGTCAACTGCCTTAAAAATGTTTTACTTAACCGGTGCGTATGGTTGCACCGTGTTCACAAGAACTATGTATAATTTTATGAAAGGCTTTTCTACCTGGACTGCATTTAAACTGTGTAAGTGTATGTAGCAATTGTCTTAATGCTATGCCATTCATTTTGTGTATGACACTTACTGTTATATCTATAGATTCATCTTTGTCTTATGTGACAATTTGAAGAGCTGCTGTGTTGCAAAAGATCCTGCATTTGTTTTCTTCTTAAAAATAATATAATTTGTTCTGATAATGCATGCTTTTAATTAAGCAAAGAAATGAATATAATTATAAGTATAGAATAGATGTTAGCAATTTCTGTTAGCTTGCAGTTGCTGATGGTGAAAATTTAGTTATTTTGTTTGCCAAGAATGACTTGCTTATCATCCTCTGGGCTTTTTTCCATCTAGTTCAATTAGAAGTTGGGTGCAAAAATACTTAGGTAGGGCATTTTGATCCCTAAATAATAATTCATGGACAATTCAAACACTTTCAAGTGTCATTCCCTTTTTGTAAATTAAGCTGTATATTTAGAAGTGTAACCAGATTTTCCCTGCATCTTTGTAAAATATTTAAAAAGTTGATTTAGTGAAGATCTGTAAGAAGAGAAGCAGGAAAAGAAGGAGGTTAGCTGGGGAATTCATAGTACAGAAACAGGATGTGTCAGAAGTTTATGGAGTATTGTTTATGCCAGAAGATAGGGAGGAATTAAAGTTATGCTTTTTTAAATGTTATCTCCATTGACTGCCAAAGATAGTGTTGTTAAAAACACTAATTTAAAACTTGGTTGTTCGTTTAATGATTTTTAGGTTTATGAGCCTCTTAAATTACTTCTGAAAGTAGGACCCTAGCCTTTTTGAAAATGCTGCCTTTAGTTTTTATGGGGTACTGGATCTTAGTCACATCTAGGAAGAGGTGTGTACGCTATGATAATGCATACAGACCTAGACTGGGAATCGGCATACTCATGCCAGTTGCTTTATCAATACAGAAAGGAGATAGGTTTTCCTTCAAAAAAGAAACTCGTCTGGAAGAAAACCTTCTCATTTTTTCCTGTTAGCTAGTTTCCAGAAACTTTTGCTTTTATGTTCTCTGTGTTGTTCACATCCTTGTGGAAACTTTTGCTGCCTGATTTTTGAGCAGTAAGAGATTAAAAATGTTCAAAGTATTATTTTTTGCTGTTTAATTTAATTACATGTTGCATGCCTGAATTCTTCACGTGGTCTGGAAAAATTACTGGCTGTTACTTTCTGCTCTGTGGAGAGTAATGATAGCAGCCACTTTCAAACTAATGCTAGTAGTCCTAATGTCTAATTAGTAAATGAAATTGATAAATTGGTGCTGCTTTGGGAAAATATGTTCATAATTTTAAAACACCAGAACAGTAATTGGTGAGTAATCTGAGTTTTTACGTGTGCAAAATGGATCTTGCATAGTTTTATCTCAAAAGTTTCAGTATATATGGCTGTGACCTTGATGAACAAAGTTTTTTCTCTTCAGTTACAGAGGTTACGACTGTCGAAGCAATTTATTTTACACTCAGACCGGTGAAATTGTATACCACGTTGCAGCAGTGGGAGTGGTGTACAATCGACAGCAGAACACACAGCGCTTTTATCTAGGTCATGATGATGACATTCTTTGCCTTGCTATTCATCCCTTAAAGGACTATGTGGCAACAGGCCAGGTAGGATACATGTTTATCTGCAATAAGAATCTGAATTAAGAAAAGCTTATTTTAGAGGAAGCAAGTCCAGTCTACGTTTATTCAGGTGAAGGACTGCATTTCTGTTGCAGGTGGAATAATGTTGAAAAAATGTAACATAAGTGTTTTTTCAGTTCTTTATATTAATTCGGATAAGAGTCTTTAGTTGATAGGTTTTTTGAACTTCTTTCTTTTTTAAGAATAGATTAATATTTTTTATTCAGCATTATGTTGCTTCTTCTTGAAAAGTGGTGGAAATGTGTAACTAAAAAGTATTTTTTTAGTATCTTAGTTGCGAGGTGAGGTATTTTATTATTACATTCATGTATTACATTATACATCATGAAGTTAGCAGTGTTGTTATTACATTCTGGCATTTTAGTTTCATGCTTTATGCTTTTGGTTATCAACTGTAGACAAACTGTTACTGTTCATACATGCAACACAAGTATGTATGTTGCTAAAGTAGTTGTAGTAGTTCATCTTGTCTTTCACCAGTCAGTAATTTCAGGTAATTTTTTTCTAGTCGTATTTTCTGATGAGTGTCTCTTCCCACAAGTATTTATGCACGAGGTTGAATGTTTGATTTGATGTTTCAGGGGTTTTTAATGATTATTACCCTTATTATCATTGTTGTTATATAATAAGTTGGAGAACATCAGAACTGAAATTTTTAATAAAAATAAACTTTTGCTTATAAAGCCCTTAATTTGTATAAAAAATACTTGAGAGTAACATAAATTTGAGGATCAGTTTAAATACTAAAGCCCTAAATGTGAGAATTAATTCTATTTAGTCTTGGAGTAGTACTGACTATGAATGAAAATAAGCCTGGATTTACTGCATTTTAAAATAATACCTCATGCTACACGACTCCATTGTATAGTGTTTTATATGTACACATGATATACTGTTGGATACCATGTTACCTGCAGAAATCAGGTAATCGAATTCCACGTGCTGCAGTGATTCAGATTTTCCTGATAAGTGCACTTTATGAAGAGTTTTGCGAACCTCAAATATTGTGTTTGTCACAGAACCAGATGTAGATCCCAGTTTTCTTGAGTCCTCCCCCAGCTTTAAACACAGGAGAGTGGTGTTCTGGTTTTGCAGCCCTTTTTTATGTACCACGGTGCAAAACCTTTGGAATTAGCAAATAATCTTGTAAATATTGACTAATAATGCTTGTACATAATTGGAAAGAATAAGCTGCATTCCATTTCTTACCAAGTTCTAACTACCTGCATTAGTGCTGTTCTAGTGGAGACTATTCCATAGGTATCAATGCATTAGAATCTGACTTGTAGGTACTTGTAACGACACCAGGATGCAACAGAAGTCACCTTGATTTCTCAAACATAGAGTAGCTCACATATTAGCGATAAAAATAACATTTTATTTTTAGACAGGAAATTATTGATAGAGATTTGATGGAATAAATTTGCCATAGCGCAATCAATGAAGGGTGCTTATTTTTTCCACTAACCACAAGAGGACTCTAGTTAGTTGTGCTAATGTGCCTACTCTCTTTGGAGTGAAGAGCAAGCCAGCCGGGGAATGATATTTGTAAAACAGGAGAAGGAATAATTATCTGCTAGCCAAAATGAAATAACACTGGGAAAATTTTGTCACTGTAATTCTTTTCAAATATTTATCAATATTATAATTTTAAACAACTGTATGAAACAACTAAGAAATGAAAAAAAATGGTTATAAATCTGTTCTTTCAGGTTGGTCGAGATTCCTCAATACACATTTGGGATACAGAAACAATAAAACCACTCTCAGTGTTAAAGGGCTATCACCAGTATGGTGTTTGTGCTGTTGATTTTTCAGGTAATAAGTATTTATTTATTATTTATTTATATACAGTTTTCCTTTTCTGTATGAAAATACAAGCTAATCAGTTCTAATGAGCAGTTGGGAACTCATTTATACTGAAGATTTTGAATGTTCTTCATGTGATCAATGTCAAATGAGAGAGTCTGTCTTAAAATGATCATTCATTAAAAAGAGCTCCTGTGGAGTCTTAAACATCAGGAAAGGCAGGAACACGTTCTGTGCCATTTAATAGCTGAGCTTATCAGTTTGGAATTTCTTTTGGTTGTGTGAGGCAGGCACACAGATATTACGTATTATGTCTGCATTGTGTGAGCAAATTTTTGCGCAAATTGATCAGGTCTGCACTGTCTTTTTTTTTTAACTAAATCCTGCAAGCCATTTGGATAACACACGGGTAAATTCAGGAAGTCCACTTCTGCCTTCTGGGCAGAAACCCAGCCTCTCTCCACCTTATACTAAAATAAGAGACTGTCAGTTAAATCTTTTTGAGATTTTTGCACCCCATATGTCGAATTCCTGTACCAATGTTAGATTTCATCTTCTCCGCTGGCTTCTATTAATTTTTTAATGGTTTGGATGTACTAAATAGGATTTCTCACCTCAGAGTGAAGATGCATGATCACAGAGATGAGAAATTTGGGGTCTTTTGTGCTTCATACTTTTCTTTGATTCTCCTTTTTCAAGACCAGAATCTCATTCCCAAATTCTGGCATGGATACATAGGAATTTCAAAGATGGATACATGTCAGAAAGTCATTGATCACGAGTGAGCACGAATAACTTCTTTCTTGGAGGTTAATGTGGGATATGTGTCAGAGCTTCTCAGAGACTTCACATTATTACTAAGTTTAAGGATATGTCATAAACTTCCTGATATTGCTTCAATGCTTTCCTGTGTAGAAATAAACATGGATTTTCAGGGTAAACAAAATTCTCCCTGTCAACATGTAGTGAAGCATTGTGGGCAGCACTGTCAGCAGCTAGCTGAACAAGAGATATGATACAAACACTCCAGCTGAGCACTTAAGTTTGAACGCAGACAGATGACAGACATACCTCTAAGCATGCATACGATTAGTTAACTGTACATTCTTCTTGTAACATTTGTGAAGTTATAAGATTCTTTAATATGGTTTCTTATTATTCTAACATAATGTTGTCTATCTGCTCTCTTAATCATAAATTTATTTTTCTAGCGGATGGGAAACGATTGGCTTCTGTTGGAATAGATGACAATCACACTATTGTACTCTGGGATTGGAAGAAAGGAGAGAAGCTTTCAGCAGTAAGGTAGGAATTCAACTTTGTTTTTAAAATTTGTAAATTTACTCCTGAATATTATGAAACAAAATATATTCATTAAAGAAATAATAGTTCTTTGAAAATTTAACAGTTTCTGTCATTTAAGTGATACAGGCTATAACAATTAGCACAGGCTTAAAGCTTTCTTTGAAGGAAAAATCTGATAGAGTCAACAAGAACTATTACAGTGACAGCTCAACTGGTGGAGAAAAAAGACACAGAAGACAAATTTATTTGGTGTGTTCTGAAATAATTTCTGTAAAACTTACTCCATGCACTTCTGTTGGCCTGCTTCTCTGTATTAATTTTAAGATCTTTTTCATCAGAGGTCACGTTTCTTGAGTTGTCTTGCAGGTGTTTTTTCAGTTCTATTTTCTTCACCTTCTTTCCTTTTCCCTTGAGTCCTGAGCAGCCTGATCTAACTTCGAAGTTAGCTCTGCTTTGAACAGGGACCTAGACTAATTAACCTCCAAAGTTTAAATATTTTGAAGCTTATTTGACTCTGCACAGATTATTTCGTATATATTTATTAAATTGGATTTTAATCTACAAGATAGAAAATTATTTCTGATGTTGAGTAGTGTTTTTTGAAACCTTTGACTTTCTTGTTTCTAAGGTTCTTTTGCTTTACATGGAGTAGTAATGTGAGTGGGCTTTTCCCCACTGTGTCTGGATTCAGTGTGTGTACTCCAAATACTGTTTTAGGTAGGTTTGAAAGGGATTTATTTTTCTCTGCAGATACAGTTTTTAAAAGTGTTAAATTCCTTTTTATCCATTCAATTCTATTTTATCAATTTGTTACTTTTCAATGACGTTTATTCTCATTTTGTTTTTGAACACACTTTGAGTTTCTTACCCACTGAGGAATGAAAATCCTGAATAGACAATGTAGATAAAGAAGAGTGTTTATTTATTTGTTTATTTGTCAGAAGCCCAGTAGCTTGGTTTCTCTGAAGGTGCTGGTTTGGGCCTTTTCATTTCATTTGTTTACCTTTTATGTGATTCCCATCCCCCCCGACTCTCTGAACCCACATATCTTAATTCTCCTTTTTAATCAAATTTGAACCAATTTATATTGGATTTAGTTTCTGGAATGTTTTTCCTCCTACCTACGTAGAGGAATTGAATAGAATTTTTGAGAGCAGCATCTATACTTTGAGGATTACAGTGTGAGTTTGGAAAGAAACTGATTCATACTTTTTGCTTCTAGTTCATTTAGGGACTGAAAACAGCAGAAGGTAAAGGATTATTGCTGCTCTTGAACAGGGAGCAAAAGTCAGGGATTAGAGGCTTTTCTGCATTTTAAAGAGAAAAAAACCCCTACTAGTAAGCATTTCTTCACTTGCATAGATAGCAAAAGTAGATGAAAGCTGTTTTTCAAATTACAGGACTGGAGCAACGGATTGGTTTTATAGAAGGGTAGTAAGAAATATAAAACATGCAACAGGTTTTAATGTTTGTTAGAAGCAACTGAAATTTCAATTTAAAATCGATGTAACAGCATAGGTTTTATTCCAACAAGGAAAATAGAAAAATCAATTAAAAGGTGGATGAGAAAGGCAATTTATTTTCAAAATGGAGACTGTTGAATAGTTTTACAATTTTACAACTTTAAGTTTCATTATGAGTTGTCAGAGGTCTAAATGCCATATAGCTAAACTTATAATGCAACAAATATATGTTCTTTTGCGAAGAAAATGCCACCTAGTGAGTTTTTGAAGTAATGTAACTACTCACCTGCTTTGGAAACTGGAGGGTAATGAAAATAGAACAGGACTCACTATGTTAGTTCTTTGGCTTTCTTCCTTCTGATGATAAATTACTGTTAATGATTTGAAAGTAAATGTTAGCAAGATACAGAAGGTATAGATTAGCAAAAAAACCCACCCCAGAGTGAAAACCTGTTTAAAATAGGAGTATTTATATTTTTATTTAAAATGTTTTGCTTTGCATTTCAGGGGAAGCAAGGATAAGATTTTTGTTGTTAAGCTTAATCCTTTTCTGCCTGATAAATTGATTACTGTTGGAATTAAACACATGAAATTCTGGCGTAGAGCAGGTAAGGAAACTTTTTTGATTTAGACATAATGATAATTGACATTATGGCAGTAGTGGGATTTCTTTTAAGATCAATCTGCCAGGAAGCTAGAGCTACACAATTAGAAAGGACCCTTGATTTTCTGCTGTCTGTTTTTATACCTCATAATAATAAAGCACATCTGAAAGTGTTACAGAGTTGCCTTGGAATGATAGAACAGATTTTGGGAGAAGGACCTTTAGAACATGTGTGTTATAAAGAGGCACAAGTATTAAAAAAATTAATGTTATAAAAACCCACATACAAAAATTCATACATGGTTCTTCAGGGGGATGGACGTGCCGGTTGAGACCTGTTTCTTCAGATACCATTTTTGAACTTGACAATTAAAAACCAACATTAAGTGGCTTGCTTTACCTGCTTGAAAAATTTTGGAGTGAATAATCCCTTCTCTGATATTAGTGTGAAGTTCATTGTTTCAAACCTCAAAGCGTATTTAAAGACGTGTGCTACAGAAAAATAGCTTATCTGCTAAGAATGTTCTAGTTATTCATGCAGAATCAACTCACAGGAGTCCCTGAGTGATTGTGGAGAGAAAAGCCTGTGACAAAAAAATTTACAGTGGTTATCTCAGTTTGGGCTCAAACAGAAATTAGTTGAGATTGCCTGAGAGCAAACTATTGAAGTCAATATAAATTCTTAATTTTAACAGTTTTGCTTGGTATCTATAGAAACAACAAAGTGTGTCAGAATATTTACTGAACAAATTACTATAAATTCTCTGGAGATGGTGATTCTGAATAAAGAAATGAAATTGTTTAAAATACCTCTTTTCTCTCTGACATTCCTCAGTTCAGCAGGAATCAAATTTCTTTGTTGCTACAGGCCATCTGTGTGAAAGTGCAGGGCACCCTGGCCAGGCAGTCACCGTGAAGCACACTTAGTGTTAATGTGAGGAGCCCTAGAGCAGGTGCACTTGATGTGTGAAGTGACATCAAAGCATATGGTTTGGACTAAATTTTCGTCAGTACCAAGTGATGGCAGAGAGGTTGGGAGACCTTGCATCTGTAAATACGAGAACAGTATGAAATGTCAGGTCCTGAGGGGCTTCTGTGTTATATACCACATGAAGTTTCTCTGAGGACTGTGAAAATACAAATCTGACTTCCTTGCCAGAAGTTACTATGTGTTATACCTGTCAAATGGTTCTTGGATATAGTCTTTTAAATAATTTAATAATTTATATAGCATTTCTGTTACCCAAAGGCCAAGGTAGGAAATGTCTAAAATAAAATTAGAAATCCTTTCACTGAAAACACATCATGAAAAAGATGAGATGTCAAGATTTAAAAACTTATTTTTTTCTTTCAAGTATCATTAGGAGTTTCTATGAAATGTTAAGTTTTTTGTTTAGATGCAATTTTACAGATACGCTTTATCTTTGTATGTCTCTGTGGGTGTGTACATGTATTCACATCCAGATTCAAGTAGTAAGTTAAAAGTAAAGTGTTTTTCTTGAAAGATGCCAAATAGTACAAAAATTTCATTTTGTGAGAACTCTCCTCAGGCACAGTTTTCTGGAGAACATAGGTGAACCACAAGAAGAGGACTTGTTGCTCTGGATAAGGTTATGTATTTTTTGGAAAATAATTCTAAGCAAATATTTGATGACTTGTTCTTGGTTTGAACCAGGTGGAGGACTAATTGGGAGAAAGGGCTGCATAGGTGCATTGGGAAGAACCGACACAATGATGTGTGCAGTATATGGCTGGACTGAAGAGATGGCGTTCTCTGGAACTTCCACAGGGGATGTGTGTATTTGGAGAGATGTGTTTCTCATAAAAACTGTCAAAGCACATGATGGTCCTGTGTTCAGCATGCACGCATTGGAAAAAGTAAATAAAACTGCTCAATGTTTTTTGATGTCTGGACAAAAAAGTCTGTGAAGTTAGGTCTTTTCCAAACTCTGGAATCTATGGCTTTATTTCCATTACAGAACCTTCTGAGGTCTAGATTCAAAATAGCGTTGTATGCGTGTCTCTAATTCTTATGTACCATGCTGTTTCTCAAACCTGTGTGGTCCATTGACATCTTAGTAACTTTCATGAGCTCTTACTAAAGAAATAATAGTAAATTATGTTAAGGAAAAGTACCTTCTGATTTGAGCATCCGTAACTTTAATGAAATATGTGAGTAGTGAGAGAGGAATATCATACTTTGTGCTGTAATTACCACCCACTGGTAGAAGCAATCAGTCTGTAGATAGTAAGTACTTGATCCTGATTCTTAACTCCTTTTGACTCAGGAGAACCTTTAAGCATGTGTGTAAATGTGAATGGATATTCCATTTAGATTACTTGTATTCTTGAAGTTGTACATGTCTGTCTTTTGCTAGATTAGACCAAGTTACTCCACTTTCCAGTATTTGAGTTTCAGTATAATAGCTTTGGGCAAAGCATCTTTTATTCATATTGCAGGAATTAAGTTCTCCAAAGGAAAGTGCTAATAGTTTCAGTTTTAAGTATACCTATTCCTTTATTAAATAGCTGTAAATAATTTTTGGAGACAGAATGTGACAGATAGGCATGTGTTTGAACAATTTAAGCACTGATCAAATTTCTCTGAATGGTACTAAGTTTGGCTTGGAGTGACGAGGTGAAATGACAAAGGATATTGAGGCTAAATATAAAGAAAAACATTTCACTATGTCAGTTACACTAGAAAAATAATTTAACTGAAGCTTATTGGTTAGAACTTCAGCCTGTATACATGGACTGTACAGAACTGTGCAGCCTATGTGAGGAGGAGAGTTCAGTCATTTTGTTGGTCCTGATCTTTTAGTCTATAACATCTGTACTTCTGTTCATTACAGTGTTATATATAATCCAGTTTCAGTGTTCGCAGAAATTACTGAAAAATTAAGGAAACAGAATAACTGATTGTAACTTGTGATTTACTTCCCCCAAACCTTGACCCCTGTCCCCCCAGGGATTTATCACTGGAGGAAAGGACGGGGTAGTAGCTCTCTGGGATGATGCCTTTGAACGTTGTCTGAAAACCTATGCCATCAAAAGGGCTGCTTTGGCCCCTGGGTCTAAAGGTAACACAAACTTCATCATATTTTTTTAATTCTATTTCAAATACTTAGTTTAGAAGATTTTCTGTGGAATTGTTTTCCCCAGTAGGGGGAAATCCATATTTGATATAACAAATACTAAAAATTATTTTTTAAAAGTTCTGTTGATTATAAATAACTCTTTTTATTCTGGGAGGGGACTGGTATGTCATAGTATCTATTTGCACATATTTGGTGGATGCAAGTCATAATATTTACCTTATTTTTTGCCTAAATTAATTGATTTCACCTGGATGGAAGAGTCTCCAGGTTGTCTTTTTGCTATGGTCTGGTTTTTTTTTGTTGAAGTGGCAGCCATAATGTCTGTTATATTTCTAATCATGAAATATCGTTTGATCTTATTTGTTTTGAAGGTGGAATGCAATTCAAAATTGTAGTTAGTTTTGTAAGATATTAATGCAGTTTATGACTTACTTTTCTGTCAAGGTACTTATCTTTTGGAATAATTTAAGAGCACTTTCATTCCTGTTATTTCTATTTCTTCTCTTTATTTTTGATCTTCGTGTTGACTTACAGTATTCCCTATTTGACATTCCAGATAGCCTTTTCTTCCCCCTCACTTCCCCTTAAAATTAGATTTGCTGTGTTCTAATTTATATGGTTTGATTTTCTAAAATCAGGAATGGAAACACCCTAAAACATTCTACTACAGAGTGTCTCAGTCTCACGTCTGTTTAATTAATAGCCGGATTTGAAGGTACCATGGTAGCCATATAGTAGTGTAGTTGATACTTCTGCACTTTTTTTCCCTAAATTGTCTGTGAGTCAGGCTGATTAAACTTCAGAGGTGCTCAACTGAGAAGAAAGATTAATGTTGGTCAGATAATTGCTGAATACTCCCAAATGAATCCAAACATATAAGTTCTTCCATGCAGGAATATGTTTTTACTTGTTTACTTCTGCGTATCTTTTTGTGCAGTGCGAATTTAATTTGTATACATGTGAAAAATCCTCTTTAAGGCACCATTGAAAATTTTCTGTCTTTTAACATCTTAATGTTCTAGGTCTCCTTTTAGAAGATAATCCTTCTATACGTGCCATATCTTTAGGACATGGTCATATATTAGTGGGCACAAAGAATGGTGAAATATTGGAGGTGGATAAAAGTGGACCAATAACTCTGCTGGTTCAGGTACATGTTAAATATCAGTCAAGTATTCTATACCCTAACCTCTGATTTATTTTCCAAGTAAAGACTGTTGTGAAATAACGGGCATTTTAATTACTAGTGAAGTTAGTGAGTTATTACTATCCCTTTTAAGATTTTTAATGCTAAGCCAGACCATTATGACTCTCTAATGAGAAAAGCAAATCACGGGAATTCATGTACTAATTTGTTAAACAAGTTCATCCTTTCAAGCCGACCAAGATCATATTTTTTTGAAAAAACAAAATAAAAAATTGTGTGACAGTGGATCCTCCACCAAATTCCTTATTAACTTTTTCCTGAGTACTAATTACTCTTAATATCTTTAAAAGTTTTCTCCTTGAGGTTTATTTTTAGATTTTTTTAATTATGTAAAAAAAATCAGTTTTCTTTGTCATACGGAGCAGACTGCATTTCTGTTTGCTATAGGCCAATGCTATATGTAATGAACTAGATTTTTTTTTTTGAAGAATGTATTGAAACCTAAGGTGAAGAAAAAAATCTACATCATAGAATCTTAGACTAGTTTGGGTTGGAAGGGACCCTTAAAGGTTATCTAGTTCACCTCCCCTGCAATGAACAGGGACATCTTCAAGTAGTCAGGTTGCTCAGAGCCCTGTCCAACCTGACCTTGAATGTTACCCGGGATGCGGCTTCTACCTCTGTAGGCAACCTCTTCCTGTGTTTCACCACCTTCACTGTAAAAATGTCTTCTCTCTATGTAGTCTCAGTCACAACAGGCCCTCCTAACAAGTCTGTCCCCATCATTTTTGTAGAACCCCTTTAAGTAATGAAAGGCTGCAATAGGATCTCTCTGGAGCCTTCTCCAGGCTGAACAACACCAGCTCTCTCAGCCTTTATTCACAGGAGAGGTGTTCCATCGCTCTAATCATTTTTGTGACCCTACTCTGGACCCACTCCAATAGGTCCCTGTTCTTCCTGTGCTGCAAGATCCAAAGCTGGACACAATATTCCAGGTGCGGTCTCACGAGAGCAGAGTAGAGCGGCAGAATCACCTTCCTTGACCTAGAGGCAACACTTCTTTTGATTCAGCCCAGGATACAGTTGGCCTTCTGGGCTGTTGAGCGCATGTTGCCAGCTTGTCTTCAGCTTTTCATCCACCAGCACCTCCAAGTCCTTCTCCGCAGGGCTGCTCTCAATCCCTACATCCCCAGCCTGTATTGATACTGGGGTTTGCCCTGACCCAGGTGCAGGACTTTGTACTTGGCTTTGTTGAACCTCATGAGATTCACATCGGCTCACTTGTAGACCTTGTCCAGGTCCCTCTAGATAGCATCATGTCCCTCAGGGGTGACAGGTGCACCACTCAGTTTGGCAACATCCTCGGACTTGCTGAGGGTGCACTTGATCCCACTGTTTGTCACTGACATAGATGTATGTGAGGATTACTTCTTAGGAAAAAAAATTCTCTACTACTAATTATCATAATTTGCACCTTTCTGTAAGTAGCAAGGTGAGTTTTTTTCATGTGTTCTATGTTTCTCTCAGATATTTCAATATTATCCTCTAAAGATAATGCATGTTCTCTCTTTTGTTTTTTTTTAAAACTTCCATAAGTGTATTACTTAGTATTTCAGTTTAAAATACAAAGTCATCTGATTTATTGTGTTTTTTCAGGGTCACATGGAGGGGGAAGTTTGGGGTCTAGCTACTCATCCACATTTACCTATTTGTGCCACTGTAAGCGATGACAAAACCTTAAGAATATGGGATTTATCTCCTAGCCATTGTATGTTAGCTGTTCGCAAACTGAAGAAGGGTAAGATGCTTAGTATAAAAAAAATGAATCTTTCAAAAGCGAGGTTGAAAATTCTTTTTTTGCTCGTATTATTTTATCGATGCTATGTTCAAGAATTATGTAGCCTGTAAGATAATGAATCTGTATGAAATATTTCTGTGCAATACCGTTCTAAAGATTATTTGCAATTGTAACATACTCTAAGTCAGTGAACTGACAATAAAAGTTGAGCCAGTTCTCTAGGTCTGCCAAGTCACTTATAGTATTGCGAACTTTTTTGAACAGGGGACTTAGAATCTAGAAATTTTTGGAAGAAATCTTAGAAAAAATCTTAGAAGCAATGTTGAATTTCTCTTCTTTGTGAATGTTAGAAATTAAAGGAAGAGACAATAAAGTTCTTACTCGTTGTATACTATATAACTAAGTTCTGTTTTGACAGTTGGAAAATTCATTGTAAGTGATATCATATAAAGAGACTTTTTTTAGTATTAGACCAGGCTGACCTTAACAGGCTTTTAATGGTATCTGTCCTTTTCTAGGCAACAGAATGCAAGGCTTTATATATTTAGTGTTCAGTAAAGCATTTTGATCCAAACCTTATAGGAAGCTTACTTGAAGATGATTTGGATCAATAAAGTAAGTGTAAGAAGAGTCACGAGTTGGCACAAGCAGGGATTAAACAGGGAAGTTTCAAGTTGGTGAAGTCTGATTAAATCGTAAAGCTGTTATTTCTTAATGTTTTTAAGAGTAGTTTTGACAGAAAAATAGGGACTGTGATAACTTAATTTGCTGATGAGACACATTTTGAGAGCTTTGGCGGTTGTAAAAAGTGCTGTGCGCTGCACAGAAAAAAAGCTGGGTACTTCTACAGACTGCAGTAATGAGATAATACTCGGTAATTTAAAAAGGCAAGACTTGATGACTGTAGCGTGTCTGTGTAGCTGAGGAGTATCTGAGGAGTGGAAAGCTCAGGGTGTTCTAGCTGGTCATAGGATGACAATTACATGTGATAGTGAGGTATTTTTCCCAGGACATACTGAGATATTTGTGTAATTTACAAGAAGCTAATCAGAATATTTTTTGTTTACATTTCTCATCTGTGTTCAGCTGAATGAAATAAAACTGACATTTGAGTATGAAGAAATAGGCGCTTCAGGATAACGAATGAGAAGCTGTGTAGTGGGGTCAGCTAAATAAAGTATTACTATCTACAAGTTAATCGGAGGAAAAAATCATTGAGAAAAATACGCTAATGGAAAATTCTGGCATGGAAACAAAACTATATAAGATAATCATAAATAAATTTGGATTGGAAATTAAAGTGTTTTTCAAATGAAACTTGACATGTTTATTGAAAGGATTATATGACATAGTGACCATGATAGCAAATGACTGAATTCTGTGAGTCCCGAAGGTCTTTTCCAGCTGTGTTGTCCTTACAGGAGCAAATGCTAACAAACAACTGGCACCAGGTACTAAGAAGAAGAGCAAATTAGAAATATATAGATAATAGTGATTAATCTATATTACTAATGTAGAACATATGTCAATTAATATGCAAATAAATGTAATCCAAGATTGTGGGTTTGGGTACTTGTCTTTTTGCCATTAGCTTCTGTGTGTTATCATAGAGGTAGAGCTTGGAAATTATCTTGGCAGCATCTAAAAATTCTGTTAGACTATATACTATAAGAATAAATCTCCCTTACTACTGGAAAAAATTAATGTAGAAGAGGCATTATGCACTGTAAATGTACCTGAAT
This sequence comes from Dromococcyx pavoninus, assembly GCA_033558185.1. Lineage (NCBI taxonomy): Eukaryota > Metazoa > Chordata > Aves > Cuculiformes > Neomorphidae > Dromococcyx > Dromococcyx pavoninus. Next base: position 4,590,483 of record JAUMJL010000091.1, on the reverse strand, counting down.
GCCATTTCTGTCTTCCTTACAGGAGGCAGATGTTGCTGCTTTTCTCCCGATGGGAAAGCATTAGCCGTTGGTCTCAATGATGGAAGTTTTTTGATAGTTAATGCAGATACCCTGGAGGATCTAGTCTCTTTCCAGCACAGGAAAGATGTTATTTCAGAGATCCGATTTTCTCCTGGTAAGTGATTTAAAATGAAGATTTCTGTATCAAGGTTTTTCAATCAAACTTTGTAACCTTTAAAAGATAGAAGTAGAGATTTGTAGTATAGCGCTATTTTTACGTGTAACAAGTAAGTCAGTGAGACTGATGCCAACGCTTTGAAAATATTGGGTATGAAGCCCTATGTTGCTGAGTTAAGGATGGTGATATTGGAATAGATTTGCTTATAGTAACCTCCTGAATGCAACAGTCAGTTTTAAATCATGGTCGTCCAGCAGCCGCCCTACATCCCTCAGGTTTCAGTTTTAGAGCTAAATAAGTTTGGCTCTTCACTGAGGTTCCTGTTTGCTAGTGAGAATGCTTGAAGCTGGTTTGTCAGAAAGTTCTGGCAGTTTTCTTTTTCCTTCTACAGAGCTTAGCACTCCAGTGAGGCTAGTTTTTTTTCAAACAGTACAGCTCTTATTGAGGAATTCAAATGTATGACCTAAACTAATAATAGTACTTCAGTGAAAATACTTTTCTGTAGGAGAAATTTGATATAAATTACTGATACCAATTGTCATGCAACATTTTCTTCTGATTATCTGAGCCCTACCACTCTCTGAGTGCAATAAATGTTTAAAATTTCATCAAATAGTTTTATTGTTTAATTTGTAATGATTTAATAGTTCTATGTTTCATACTGATTTTGATTATATGATATGAACATAAGTCTGTCAGGGACTATATATAAATTAGCAAGCTCATCTCAAAGAAGTCTGAGCTGCATATAGCTTAGTTCCAGAATATGCTTGTGTTTAATATACAGAGCACTACAGTTTTTGAAAGTGTGTTGTGTTTCTACTGATGTGTTTTAGGGGCTGGAAAGTACTTAGCTGTGGCATCCTGTGACAACTTTGTAGATATTTACAATGTAATGAGCAGTAAACGAGTAGGAATCTGCAAGGGAGCCTCCAGCTATATCACACACATGGACTGGGACGTAAGAGGTGAATAGCTTTCATTCTAAAAATCTGCTGGAAGATTGATTGCATTATAGACTAAATGCAGTACATCTGCAGTATGAATTTAGGACATTGCTGACAGATCTGTTTCTTCAGTTCATGAATATGCTCACAGCATCTGAATAATTGTGAAAACACATTTTTTGCTACCGTATATATTTAGAAGTTGTGCAATTTGAAGTAGATTATCTCTATAGATTGATTTGGGTTTTTTTTTTATCTTCTGTGTTTATTGTTTGGCTTTTACTTCTTGAAAAATGTATTGCATAATGCAGATGCATCTCAATATGTGATTAATTTAAATACTAATTTTAGTCCTGTTTCATACAAAAACAAGGCAGTACAATTGTTTAGTCTGTTAGTTCCAACTCATTCCTCTGCATAATCACTTCTGAAACAGTCCAATTTATTTGCAAGAATGTTATAAGTTACCTTCCTCTGAGAAGTTTGAAAACGGGAAGAGGAGAGAAATATTAGTGAGAATTTCCCTCAGAAAAGAACTGGTATAAAGGCAAGTGGAAGTTATCTGCTTGGAAGTAGCCATTGGCCAAGCAGCACGTGCATACTGGTGACCCAGTTGTCACAAATGAGCTCTGAACTAGACCCAGTATATTTTGTCTGCTACCTGATGGGACAACCATAAACACGAGAAGAGTGATGGATTGTTAGAATTTTCAAAGAGAGAATTTAAGGGCCCAAAGGAGCCAGATCTTCAGAAGCCCATGTTTCCAGATCCACTGTTTATATATGCAACTTTTTCTAATGCTGTTAGCAACAAAAATTTCAAAATAACCCCTTCCCCTTCCCCTTCCCCTTCCCCTTCCCCTTCCCCTTCCCCTTCCCCTTCCCCTTCCCCTTCCCCTTCCCCTTCCCCTTCCCCTTCCCCTTCCCCTTCCCCTTCCCCTTCCCCTTCCCCTTCCCCTTCCCCTTCCCCTTCCCCTTCCCCTTCCCCTTCCCCTTCCCCTTCCCCTTCCCCTTCCCCTTCCCCTTCCCCTTCCCCTTCCCCTTCCCCTTCCCCTTCCCCTTCCCCTTCCCTTCTTTCTCTTCTCTTTTCTTGTACAATGGAATCTTCTATTTAATGTTTATATGCAATATGTAATATGTTTTATAGGGAAGCTCTTGCAAGTTAATACTGGTGCTAAAGAGCAATTGTTTTTTGAAGCTCCTCGTGGGAAAAAACAGACAATTCCTAGTTTGGAGGTGAGGAACTAGACTGTCTTTTTAACTTGTTTGCAAATTTAGAGTTATGATTCAACCATCTATACCACGTAACTGGTCTATTGAAGAAGCTTCAGTTTAGGCATTTGTTATCCTTTATTCTTTTTTGCAGCCTTTCAATTAGATAATGTAATCATAATGATAAAATACGTAAGGGATATCACATTTGTCTCTTCTGTTAAGAAATGGACTTCTGCCTCTTTTGGTACCTAAACGCCTTTAAAAACCTGTTGCAGATTACCCTACCCTTGCTGTGGAAGACTTCATAGCTATCTTTGTATACCACATTGCATTGTTATGTGTAATATACATAGGTAAGTGTAGTATATTGTAGGTAGAACATTTGTTTTCTCAGACATAGAGCATTGTTATAGGGCAGAGGGTAAAAATGGATAATTTTCAAATAATACTTTATATAAGATTGAACGGCAGTGTTGGAAAATAATTTTTTTCTCTAGAATGGAAGGGCAGGTGAGGTCAAAATTTTTAAAGTACTTTTAGAGGTTTTGGAAGTGGAAGTTCATAGAGGTAAAATTAAAGGTCTCTTGAGTGAAGTCCTAAGTAGTCAGAAAATAAGTGTTTAATATGTTAAAATATTATCTTTTAGATGTGACATATCTTTCATTGCAAGGACTTTTGAAATCAGATATGGAAGAAAACTGCCTGGACGAAGCATGTTCTATCTCAAACAGGTTTTTTTTGTAGGTAGAAAAGATTGGCTGGGCATCATGGACAAGTGTTTTGGGTTCTTGCTGTGAAGGAATCTGGCCAATAATTGGTGAAGTCACAGATGTAACTGCTTCCTGCCTCACTAGTGATAGTAAAGTATTAGCCACTGGAGACGATTTTGGATTTGTGAAACTATTTCGGTACCCTGCTAGAGTAAGTAATTTTCAGCTGTTCATGGAGAAGATTGACTATTCCAGATCAGACTAAAGAGTTACCTCGTGTAGTGTCCTGTCACAGACAGTGGCAAATGCATAGGAAAGAACTGTAAGAATGGGAATGGAACAGCCACTGTCTAAAAATATCTTGGGCATTAGCGTCCTCAGTGTGGTCTTTATCAGTCTTCTTATTAGCTCCTTAAGCTCTTGTTTTAGAAGACAATGAACGTTTCGTCTTCGCTTTCATTTCACTCATGATTTTATAGACCTTTGTTCTGTCCAACCTCAATTTTTCCTCTAAGATGAAGAGCCTTAGTATTATTTAATCATGCATCACAGAAAAGCCATTCCAGAAGCACATTGCATTTTTACTGCTCTTCTAGAACCTTTTTAGTTTTCCTATATATTTATCAGTAAATATGTCGTCAGTTTTGAATATTTTGCCATGCTAGGGATGGTAGCAATGCACAAGTATTGACTCAAAATGACTCTGTGCATTTTATTCTTAATTTTTTAGATTATTTTCACTCTTAGGAAAAATGGTCTATTTTTTTACTGGGAATCTGTTTTATGAACAAGTTCTTGCGTGGAGAAATAGAAGACCAGTTTCCATCAGATGGAAAGATGGTTAACATTCCATGAAGTTGCTATAGGAGAGGAACTTGTCAAATCATGTGATACATACAAATGCAAAACTGTGAAGAAGTTAAGAACGTGTTGTTTTGCATTGGCAACTCGCTTCAGTTTTTCGTAGCAGATTGGTGAAATTTGATCTGTGCTTTTTTCCCCTCCCTTCTTAGGGGAAGTTTGGAAAATTTAAGAGATATGTTGCTCACAGTACCCATGTAACAAATGTGCGTTGGACCTATGACGACAGTTTGTTGGTTACTGTTGGAGGAGCAGACACTTCTTTAATGCTGTGGACCTATGAGATGGAAGGACATAGGGATAGCAGACAGTGTGACAGTGAAGAGTCTGATTTAGATTCTGAAGAAGATGGAGGTCAGTAATAATTTATAAAACTCGCTGGATCATGCTCTCTCAAGAAGGCTTTATTAATGGAAAACTGCTAATTTAGAAACAGTCAAGTTTAATCAACAGTATATGATTGTTTTAATCTTACATAGTGACGATGCTTCAGAAATATTAACTAAAAATAATTGTTTGGATAACTGTTTTTAGTCTGAGTGTATAAAAAGACCCTTGACGTCTTTAAATGAAAAAATTAAGTATCAATTATTGTTAAGTTCCAAAAATCTATATAGAAAAATACATTCATTGTAGTTTAGATTTGGGCAATAATTTCTCTCCACTTCCAAGTGCAATTTTTGCTCTGTGACAATTCCTCAGTCTTCAAGTATTTGTAAATTATCACTGCTCTTCTTTAAATACTTCTGTGTAATAAATAAAATTCCAAATTTTAGAGGCATATTATGCTTTAATTGGAGAATAATTTTTATGCAGTGTCTTTCAGCTTAAAAATATTGAGGGCTATATTCACAAAGTAATTTAGTTGACTACATTAGTAGTCTCAAATCTTTTAAAACAGGAGAATTTTTTCCTTAGAATGTCTTAATATTAACAATGTGCATGATTCCCAGCTACTTTCTTTCTGTTGTGTATTTATGTTAAGAATAATACATAGTATAATTTTATTTGTAGGTCAGTACGCTGTTGAACCTGCACAAATGATGATTTTTTTTTTCTGGTTTTGTATTTTGTTTTGATACCATTCACTCTGATTTTGTTAGGTTATGACAGTGATGTGACAAGGGAAAATGAAATTAATTACACCATCAAAGCCTTATCAACAAACATTAGACCAATGTTTGGAATTAAGCCTCATCTGCAACAGAAGGAGCCAACCTTAGATGAAAGGTAATTGCTAATTACAATTCTAGCCAAGAAAGCAATCTGAAAATGTCATTAATAGTGAAACATAGCTACACTGCAATATATATATATATGCACATATGTATTTATATAAAACTTAAAAGTGTGTATTTAAAAACAGTGGACTGTAGGAAGTATTTTAGAAGAATCAGGGCATTTTGTGATCCTTGAAGCCTGTATGCACAACCCTGCCTACATACAGTGACCTTGGCATGTTGTGAGAAAGTGGAATGTTAGCTGATAGATAAGAAAGAGAATGTGAAACAGGAGGTTTCAGCTGCAGGAGAGGGAGGGCTGCAGGGTATCAGGTAACAGCACACTAACAGCCCTCATTGACCAATGATGATGTGACAAATGGTACCCTAAAAGCATATATACTTGCTGTAAAGAAGGCAATAAACATCTGCTTCAGGTAGCTCATATTGAGTCTCTGATGATTTTCGCAAGCCCGTCTCCCACAGTGGACATATTTCTTTGGGGAAAAAAACAGGCGACTTAATAGTCTTCTGTGAGGACTAGGCTGTTATCTCTTTTTCAAAGAGAGCACAAAAGACTACAAATTATGTATGTGTGTTGTTGGGGGCTTCTTGAGATAATTGAGTTGTTTGCTTCTATTGGATAATATATTCTGCTTGGAACTTTAATACCAAGGGATATCTAGTGATTGCGTTATAGGCATGAGCCTATGCAATTGTTTTACTGGAAGACAGCTCTCAATTTTATTTTTTTTTTGCCACCAAACTAATCTGACTAATTTGGTTGTAATTGCTCCTTGTGTTGTTTCTGTCTCCAGGTAACTTCTGTCTTTCTTTGAAATATTATCTCCACAGTAGTTCTTCAGTGTCTAGTAATGAATCTTATAAAGTGCAATTGATGGCTCTGCAGTGTTAGTTGCATTGATTGGTTCTCTATCATATGTTTTAGAAGAGAAGAGGGTGGGGAGCTGAGTAGAATAAGACCAGCAAGTAAAGCAGATTTGAAATAAGAAAAAGAGTTTGTAACCCCTAGAACATAATCTGTTCTACGATCTGCAACTGAGCACAGGACCCCGAAACTTGTTTTTTGATGTCAGCAACGTAGATGTGGACAGCTTGTGTGAGGAAAAAGGAAAGCAGAATTCGATACAGTTGCATTTGAGGAATGCTAGTATTAGAGGGGAAAGTGAGGAAAATGCAACACAGTATAATTAGGTGTAGGGATATAGAAAAATAGCAGATTGGAGTCTTCCTGTAGGAATGTGAGTTCTGTTAGAATGTCAGTGCCTCTTTCCACAATGAAGCTGACAGATCTGTGATGCCCCGTTGAGAAATGCAGCCTGATGTTTGTGGGGGTTTTGGTGTTGCCTTTTGGTTTTAAGTTGTTGCTGAAGGAGAGAATGGATGCCTGCATATAAAGCTGTGGCTTCCTGTCTTGCTTTTAAAATGAAAAATCATTGTTCTATTTATTAATTAGGTTTATTTGTTGTGGAAATAAGGAAGAAATAGTGTGCGTGGATAGTATCAACATTTTGGATTTATATTTACTCTTGTTAATGAAAGTAATGATTAAAATTTGTTTGGTTTTTAAAGTGTAATTGTAAACCACTTGTATTTCTTTCAAGAATTGTTTCTAGAAGCTGAGTGGGTTGTGTTTTCCAGTTTCAAATAAAATATTAAAATTAATTCTGTAGTAAATTAACTGGTTTCTGATCCAAGTTTGGGGCCTAAAACTTCAAAGAAAGGGTGTTTTTAAGAATAAAACCAGTACACGGGTACTATATGTATTTTGACTTCTGTTCTGCTGAAGTTAATATTAGGTACAATTGGTAAATGTTTTAGTAAGTCTCCTTTCATAGCTACTAACTTATTTTTATCTTCCTTTCCTTTTGCTTCCTATGAAGGCAGGGGGTAGTGAGGTAAGTTCATTTACACAGAACCAAATGCATTTTAGTAACTTAAGCTGCTTGGGAAAGTAGTTAAACTTCGAAATACAACTAAAGGTTTTAAATCTTTAGTGCCAATTAGTAGGTTGCTAATGGGTAGAAAAAGAATAAGAGACAAAGAATAAACCCAGTTCTCAGTTTTAGTAGACATGAAGGGATGCTAAATAAAGTATTTGGAAGGAGGTGGTCCAATCTCATCTTTCCCTCAGTACTTTGGAGTGGCTAAGGAACAGCTTGGCTTAAGTAGCCATAGTCAGAGAGCTCACTTCTTGCAAATTTCTATGGGACTGTATCACAGTGTTGATGTAGAGGTCCAACATGGAATAAAAAGTGCAGGGAGCATGTTGCAGAGATGCCTGAAGTGGCTATGTGAGCTGTATCACCACGTCTGCACATGGAGCTGATAAAGCTTCAGAGAAAAGAAGATTGTTACTGACTTGTCTGCAGCATTTTACCAGTGCGCCTGTACCGTTTTAAGGGTCAGAGCTGCTAGGTCCACATTGCAGTCACATGACGTGCAGGGTTGCTAGCTGAGGTGTTTGCATTAGGGAATGAGTTTTTGCACATGCTCTGTTTAGAATATATGCATACTCAAAACCATGCTTGTAAATGTGTAGCACAACAAATCCTCAGCTGTTGGCCATTCTTCGGACTTGTAGACTGAGCTGCCAGGTCACTTGGATGTATCCTGGTTAAGAAAGAAGGCCTCTCATATCTGTCTGGACCCTCTTTGCACAATGAAATCACATCTCTGTGATGACAATGATAGAATTTTGTTAATCTCAGTATATCATTCTACCAACAAATCTACTGATGTAATCAAGAAAGCCTCTGTATTAATCTAAATTTTAGATCGTATGACTACCAACCTTTAGTATTAATTCTGGCTTTAACGTATCTGTAAAGTCAGCGATTCTATGTGAATGATAAAAAGCGTGTATAACTTATACAGACTTTTCTTTCATGTTTGTTAATTTACAAGTTATTTGAGTGTACTGCTCGGAGTGTGGGTAGTACATCTGTGGCATTCCATGTTGTATGTAGTCTTATTATATTGACTGCCAAATATGAGAAGAGATGCGATTCTTATAGAAACACTTTACTGGAATCCTTGTATTCTCAGGATCACAGGTACACACAAGTGTAGTATGTGCTTCTGAGAATGTTTTCTGAGTAATTTTGACTTTGTGTAAAGGAGATTCCATTTTAGAAAACATTAGAACTTCTTTTACTGTTCAGTGTAGGAGGAGTTGAATTCTCTATGGGAAAAGATGAAGATAAATACTACCAGATAATCAAACTCTAGGGCTATGTATAAAGACTTTACAGACCATACCAGAAGTGTATTTACTGCTGCACCTGACAACTGAAGTGGAATTCAGAAATCCCAGCTGAGTAGTGAAGTTCCCTCTATATAGAAGAAATATAATTTCTAGTCTATAGAATATTAAATTAAACAATAGAACACTAAAGGAGGAAGCATACCTAAAGTCTCATCTCTTTCCTACTACTGTCTCACAAAAGCACATCTGTGACGCCAGGAGTTGTAGTCTGAGATCATGGATTTGATTTAGAGTCAGAAAGTACTCCACTGGATACCAAAAATTGATTCTCTAAAGTTATTTTGATTCTAATATTCAACAGGTTAAGGTTTGGTCTCACCATTTATGTTGCTAGTATTAAGATGACATAGGAAATCAGAGTTTTAGGCCATTTAATCAAAAATTCGAATACACGTCACCAAGTGGGTCAAAACAGTGTGTTGCACCTTTTTACTGTCCTCTGCAGAAAGGAATGAAAGAATCCTTAAGGTGAGAAAGGAAGAATAAGCAAAGAGGCTGAAAAACACCGTAGTCTAGTGGGGTAGGTAACATCTCTGTGAAATATAGAACATAAGATTCTGCTTTTGGTGTAGGATAATAATTTTCTTCAAGTGACGCTTAATTCAAAATGTGAATGCAATTCACAGAACATAAATCTGAGCAAAGGATTGGTTTTGCTGTCCAACAGAAGTAGTGTCCTGTTCTCAATGTTCTGATTTTGCTCATAAATTACTTTTTTTTCCTACTAGTAGAAGAAATTAAAAAAAAAATTGTTTTCCCCTTTGTAACAGTTTTACTAGGAGCAGTGGACATTTCTGTGTCTTAATCATTTTTATGGCTAACACATTAAGTTGAGATGTGAGTTGCATCAACTCATACTTCTAGACAGCACTGGTTTTATTTTTCTCTTCTGGACAAACATGATTCTCACTTTTTGTGGGACTTTGTTTTCTAACAGTCTTTCTGAAGCAATTCAATATTCGAAAGAAAATGAGAGACAAGTATTTTTTTGTAAAATAAGAGATGCTAGTGCTTTAAAAACTGATATGCTGAATAGAAATATGTTGAAGACTTATATCTTTTTGAAAAACCTAAGAGTGTTAGAACTGAACTCAAGATTTCATTCAGATTCAATTTATTTAAGGTCTGCTTGCAGTGTAGCTATGGCCACCTCTACTAAGGATATGCCATTCCCTTGAGTAAAAGTAACATAATATATCATTGACATTGGAATACTTATTTAGACTACTGTTGAAAACAAAAAATGGTATTGGCTGTGTGTGAGGCGGCACTTACAACTATAATTTGAATGATTTATAATTTGTTAATAATAACAATATTAAAAGGTAATACTTTTATGTGAAAAGATGTCTACTTTGTGTCTATTGTGGATATGTAATAGCTTTGTGCATATTCAGCAGCACAGGATAAACTGGAAAACTGTTTCTATCCTATACTGAAAGTCCTTTTCTAGTATGTTTTTGTGCTAGGTAAATTGCTCAGAAGGAAAATCCATCATGGATGGTTGGTTTTGAAAACACTTCTGGCTCGGCTGTTTCTTAACAAAATTACTAGAGACTGAGGGAAGAATCTGGAGAATTTCACTGTTCTTCTACTGTTTGAAGTGTTCACTATTTGTCCCTGCCAAGGGACAGTGTTTGTCATTAATATACCTTAGTTAAGGATGTCTATACCAAGAGATCTCAAAACTAAACAACCAGGAATTCTGTTTTAAATTTTCACCATCGATTTACCATACTAAAGATTTGCAAGCAACTAAAACCTCTGAAACAGTTTGTCTCTCATTGTCATCACTATTTGTTTTCTTTATACACACCATTACTCAGTCCACTTGCTAAGATTTCTTATATGGGAAGATCCCTGTGATTTGTATCTTTTGGAAATTCTTTAGATGCTCTACATCCCCTCCCAGATGCAATTCAAAACCAGGAATTGTGGCTTACTTACGAATTTTTTTTTGTTGGTCTTGAGGGGCTTTGTGTGTGTGTGTGTAGAAGGGCATATGGAAAAATACAGCACCTATTTTAAATCATTCTGTATTCATAATGGGGAGACAACTAACAAACCGTTTACAAACTAGACCTTTACTGACCCAAAAGTGAAGATTTTTTTTTACCTGATACAGACTGTAAGTAAATCTAAATTGTACTTCCAAGGAGGTGAGAAAGGGAGGAAGGTACTGAAATGAGGCCTTCTTTTTCTGAATCTCACAATTATCACTGTGTAATTGCTGCTGAAAGAGGAATTCAGAGACTTTATACAATCATCTTCCATATGTTTTGGATAAACAAAGAGAATGCAATTAGATCTTCCTGTTTGTCAGTCTAGTAGCTTGTAATATGAATGTAAGTAGCACAAATTCCAAAGTCCTTTTTGTAAAAAATCAGCTATATCCACTCCTTCACTCCGTCAACTTATGTGGTTTGGAAGAGGGGAGAAGCCAGGAATCTAAATGAAAAATTATAGCAATGGATATTCTGTTAACAGCTTCTTCTGTCTCCTTGTTCACGCTATTTGCAAGATAAACTAGATTACAGGACAGTTGAAATCTAAAGGGGGTTTTTTTAACAGTTTTAGAAAGAAAGGCTTTTTGAAGCTAACCTTTCTGTGAATCAATTTCTGCACGTTGGAGTGTACGGTTATGCACGGCATTAACCTTGATACCGAAAGTCCTGAAATTTGTGAGATTTCATTCTTCTCAAGCAATAAATTCATTATAATTAGTTCCTTGTATTAATGTGTCTCTGAGCACTAGCGATAGACTAGAAAAACATTATGGAAAGGAGTGGTGTTCTTTTAGCAACTTAAGGTAATTCTTTTTTCCTCCCAAAGCTGAGCTAAAACTCATGTTGTTGAGGAAGCCAAAAAGCCAATTACTAAAGTATCAAGATTTACCAAATAATCTCTAGTTTTGAGTTCAAGGAAAAAAAAAGCTGTTTGTTTTGCAACTAAAATGATCAGATGTGACCATGAAAGAAATATCTAGAGGAATGATTGCGTGGCCTGGTGATGAGGGTTAGAAGATTTGTATTTGGGTTATGATCTGTTTAGACTGAGTTTATCGACAGAACCTAAGAAAGTGTGGGAACAATATCCATTTATTGAAGACTTAAAGAAGAGGATAACTAAAATCCGGGTGTATTGCTAGATAGGTTGAATACAGCACCAGATAAGTCTCGCGGATTTCAGTAACGAAGAGAGCACAAAAACCTTTTATGAATTCTGCCTTATACCAATTAGGCATCTGATTGTATCTCAATATATGTAAATATTTACCAGCTAATAATTGGATATGTCACACATGGTCCATGTGCAAAATCTTGTTCCATACTTAAATCATGAGACTGGAAAAGCAGAATTGGAGATTAAAGGATTGAAATTGCCAAATGAAAGCTAAAAATTTTCTTCTGACTGTATGAACATTTGGTTCAGCCGACTCAGGAAAACAGTGAGAGAAAACTGTGCTCCATTCTTTGAGAAACTCTCATTTCCTCTGCGTAGCGCTTATTCAAAAAAATATCTGAAGGTATTTGAATTGTGTGGTCCTTGAAGGATTGTATGCTATTGGCTGTAAAACCTGTTCAAGATACATTTGAATTTTATTGGTAGAAAAGGTTTAGCTGTTTCCTGTATGAAGAAATAGTGCATCAGTCTTGCATTGCAGAATGAAGTTGGGACTAATTAAAAGAGATTCAGTAAAACAGATTATTTTCATTATGGGGAAAGTCCATTTGTAGGTTGTTAATACTGTTTTCAGAATTTTTCTGGAAAGTTTTCTGTAACAAATGAGAGAGAATTTATTTTTGCCTTGCCTATTAGTGAAAAAGACCAATAACTAGTTTTCTCCTTGTTGCAGTGGTAGTTCTTACTAGAAAAGTAAATCAAAACAAAGGAAGCATACCTACAAATCAGACTAATGAGAAGTGCCCATACACAGTACAAATAAAGGAAATGATCTGTACATGCCCATATATTCTGATGGTTATTAATAATGTTTTGCTAGACAAAATGGGGGTATGGGAGTATGGATAGTGTGACTGAGAAAACCCATCCAGTGCAATAAATTTGCAAAACAGATGCCAAAATATCTTTGTTCAACATAAAATGAATTAAATAATCTTGAAAAAACAGTAAATATCAACAGTGCTCCATCCTAACACATTTTAACTAGCTGGGATAATTCTGTTTTAATCTAACTGAATGTATTTTTATGAGTGAACTTGAGCATCTGTCTTTAATAGTGAGTTGAGCGTTCTATCCTTCCGCTCATTTCAGGAAGTTAAACCTGCACAATCTTTCTCCAAGTAATTCAGATGTTGTATTTGCCAGCTCTTTAAACACCTGATATACTTCAGAGGTTTTGGTGTCTAATTCTGCTTTCTTTCTGTTTACAGTGCGAATCATTCCTGAGAGTTACATTCTCATGCTAACATGTGTTCATAATTCCCATTTATGTCAATGGGAGTTTTCTGTACAAATATAGATTTACATAACCTATGAAGTTATGAATAATCTCCTTGTTCTAAAAAGAAGTAAATAAACCAGAAAGTCAATATATTTTTTTCTATGAATAGTTCACTGACTGTGGCTTTCAGCCAAACTTGTATAAGTAATCCTTTTCTCTTTCCCACCTGCTGCTGAAAAGAGGTTCCAGGTAATGCTTTTATTTTGCTCTCTAGTCCATATTTTACTATCATCTCCCATTTTCCTTAAAAGGCCATCTGTTGTGTTGAGTGCTATACCATGCACCTCGCACTCCTCAGAATATTGCTGTATTACAAACATCAAATTTATATGTATTCATTGTAGTTCTGTTCCTTACAATAAGCAAAATATTTATTTACCTACCAATATAAAATTAACTACACGGCCCATTAAACTTGCCTATGTTTTACAAGTAGTGTTCAATTATATTTATTTAAATATAGAGATAAAGCACATTTAGCAGTCAGGTAGACAGCTATCCACCTCAAAAGTGGATTGTTTTGCATTTGATGGACAGTGTCACCTGACGTGTCAAGGTGTGTATTTTAGCAAATTATTGAAGTATTAGATTACTTGTGTACATTAGTGTGTACAAAATGGCACTTACTACTCATAGGTCACATGAAAATAATTATGGCTAACTGTTGTCAAGAAGCAGTTTGTAAAATCTACCAGGTTTCATTATCTTCTAAAGGAAATTGGACTTCTAAATTTTCACGAGTTACTTGGAAAGTAAATGGAAAGAACTACTCTTTACTTTTAAAATTAATTCTCTACTTCATGCTTGCCAACACCTTTTGGGGAGGGCAGTGAAACTAACTTCATGGTGAAGGCTACTGCAAAATCAATTGCAAACTTCTCTGCAAGTCCCCCAAAGTATGAGGTGCACCTGTGGTGACTCTCACAGGAAGGGACTTTTTCTGTTGTATCAACAGCTCTAATTTGCTCTGTGAAAGCATGCCCAAAATAACACGTGGATTCTTAAAACAAAAATAGATGTTGTAATTGATATTGTTGTAATTTACCATGGAACTCAAAGAACTGATGGCAGTTTCTATTAACCACAGAAGACCATTCCTTATTCTGTTAATAACTTTAGAAACTCAGTATGAATAACAAAAACAAGGACTGAAATACATTATCCAAGATGACATGAGCAGCAGTATCAGTAGTATTGGAACTCTGTCTAAAACTACTTCAGAATGCTTGTATTCCATTTTTGTGGTCTTGTAACAAGAAATACTAAAATATATATACTGATTCTGTTTACATGTAGAAAATAAAGTGCCACTATTAAGGTATTTATTTCCCCTATGATAGATAGCTGGAATTCTCCTTCCAAGTGTTCAAACTGACCCCATCCATATGTGTGTTCATCTCAAAATGTTATTCATGCTCTCCTTCCCATCTTCTGCACAGTTTTTGAGCATGTGGCCAGTTATACATGCAGGTGTGTGACCACTGAGTGTTCTCTATACCATTAGTCACTTCCATAGCAGATGAAATATATCTTCAGCTTTTGCACCTTTAAAAAAAGCACTTGGACAATGTATTCTGGTGTCCCTCAATATTCCTGCTTTTAAATGCTCAAATTGTCTTCTTGAGACTTAATTGGGGAAAAAAAAAATACGTGCCTGTAATTCGCATTCTAGTTCCACTGCTCTGAATGTACGTAGAGTTAACTTTTCATACATGGGTACTTGGATGAATTGTTCTGGTGACCTGTGAGGTAATATAGCTGAGTATAAATTGTCAAGTTTTATTGACCAATGTACTTTTCACTTTATTATTTTGTATGGTAGTTTACAAATGTAAATATACTCTTATGATTTTCTAAGTATGGATATCAGCCTATATTTTTATCTGTTTATGTGAGCAGCCTCTAAGTATAGATGGTCTTTTGAAGTAGTTGCATAATATTGGATTGTTTTACCTCTTCTCCCATTCTATCCCAAGGAATTGGCGGACAGCAAATGTTATAAAAATGGCACATTTTAGATCCAAGCAGCAGAGAAATCTTCACTTTGGTCTATTCAGTTCCAGTAACATAAACCTAGGCCAGAACTATTTCCTTCCGGTTTTCATTGCTTTCATGAAACTTCAGATATGCTGTCCTGCTCTGTCTACTTTTTTTTGCCTTTTTCCCCTCTGTCTCTCTTTTCTGTCTGTCTTTCAGGGACATAACTGAAACAGACATGGGTAGGGAAAGAAATGAGGCTTAAGTGCTATGTTTCAAATGTGAGGGTGACAGGTGGAAGAAGGGCTCTTTATGCTGTATTTTATCAATTTCTAGAGCAACATTATTAAGACTGTTGCTGGATTGTCCATGACAAATCAGAATTAAAAAAATAAAATGTTTGGAAGCATCTGGAGTGAGCAGAAGATGGTTTGGGCAGTTTTGCTGTGTTTTTCCATATCTGTAAAGCAGGACTGCCCTCCAGTGATGGACCAGCTTTATCACTCACTTCTGCTGGAGAGCTGCCTACGTGACCTGTGGTCGTTGAGTTTCCTGCTGCTATTAAGCTTGGTTTTAGTAGTATGTTTTTGTTTGGTTGTTTGGATATTTTTAAAGGAAAAACTTTTTGAACCTACTTTTCATTTTCTTTACCTCAAACGTATTTAGAGGGATTTCCTCTGCTGTTTTAGATATATCCTTTTTATTTCTTTGAATCTTCCCTGACCTATACAGTCCTTCCTCAGTGTCTTCTTTTTATGTCTCTTTGCAACAGCAGTCAAGCAGCACCAGCCTCTGACAGCTGATAAACCTACACTGTTCCTCCTAAATAATAATGTTTCTGGAAATTCCTTTTTTCTTCTTAGAAGCTCTAAATTGAGATGGGTGTAAGAATTTTTTTATGGAGAGATTGTTAGAAATTGTCCTAAGAGAACCTGACTCAGTTCCCTACAGTTTTGACTTCTTGCTTCAGATCAGGTGCAGGTTTTTTTTGATGTTAATGCATAGTATTCTCCTGTCTTTGATCTGAAATCCTCATTTATTGTAATGCTACTTGTCATAGATTTTTTTTTTTGAGTGGGATTAATTACTGATCTGCTTCTTAGTCAGCTGTTCAAAGTAATAGAGAAATTTCTCTGAGATCATTAGATCTAGAATCTGACTTTCTTGTTCCGTGTGCTGGCTGCAATGTAATTTAAAGGAAACTACATTTAAAGATTTCCTTGCTGCCTGAAAAGCATCAGAAATTGTGCCTCTCTCATCTAGGAAGGGTCTTGGGAGCTGCAAGAGGAGTATATTTTTTCTACTTCCCATTCTTCAAGAAAGTTTGGATTTTCTTTTGCTGGTGTATGTGTAGGCTGTCAATCATATCTTGGGTGTTGATGCTTCCCAGCTGAGTAAGGTGACATTGTGATTTCCTGTTTTAGTCTTTAAGATGTCACTGACAGCTGGATTTCTTTTTCACCACAGAAGCCTTTTTGAGTTCTACAACATGCCAGTAGGAGCAGCAGGTAGAACAAACAGCATTCCAGTCTCACATTTCTGCAATGCTCCTTATGTACCTGCTGTTTGATTTTTATAGCTGCTGCATGGGATGAGAGAAGAGGTAACATGACAGTGGGAAACTAGTGAATGTTGATACCATTTATTATAGGTTCCTCTTTTTTCCTCTATCTCTAATTCTTGGAGTAACTAATGGTTAAGACCAAGAGACTCACTGGCATACAGTATTCCAATTTTCATCACTTCAGCATTGTTACTGATTTCCATGTTTGAAGAGAGAAAGGTACATGTTATGTTTGCTTAATTTAAAAAAGGATATGAAGCCAATATTATGTAAGTGATATTTAAGGAACCACTTTTGTGTAAGTGCTTTTGAAGGAAGTTCTTGCATTTATTAGTGTGCTCTTAGTTATCTGATAAGTCAGCAGCAAATATGTAGGTATCAAATGAGTTAAGGAATTTTAGTTTTAATTCAAAGTAATAAAATGAAGGTAGGAAAAGTTATTTAGCAGCTCTTAATAACCTTCAACCTGTTACACAAATCAGGTATTAGATATATTTCAATAGATGTAATACTTAGCCAAAAATAACAGGTTATGTATAATTATGGGTATATGCAGTTCATTTAACTACTTAACCCTGTTCATTCTTCATAGACTTTTGATTGTACAGGCAGAGAACTGGTTATGATTTTGTGTTCCTATGGTTCTGTGATTCTATTATTTTGCCATTTAACTTTGGAAATTGTAAGCACTAGAATTTGTTCCATTTTTAGAAATATTTATATGCATATAACAAACAAACCAAACAAAAAAAACCACTGCAAAACTCAAACCTTTATTTGTTAATGTTTTGGGAGGTCAGTGTGACCATTTCAAAAAAAGTTACTGGAAAAAAGCAAGTTGTTCTTTACAAGAGAAGAGGGGAATCTTAATGTAAATTGCATCTCAGATATTTGATGAAGCTGTCTGATTCCACTCTCCTGGCAAATTTTAATTGCACCTGGGCTGTTTTAGTTCCTCTTTTTCCTCTGTCTCTTCATTTACTTGAGTGAATAAGGGCAGGTTTTCATTCTCTATATCACTGAATTTCTTTCAGAAAGCCCATTCATTCCTCACACAGAGTACGTGCCTTTTAATTTTTGTTTATGCATTTCAGTAGTTTTACTTGATTGGATTTGATTTGAGTAGCATACATTGATAAGTGGCACTGGAAGGTGCTTATTACCTCTTGATCAGAGTATTTGTAACTGGATTGCTCATCTACTGTGAAGGTGGGGAACAGATACAGTCAAAGATATTTTCCTCTGCCAAACTGTAGATGACCTCTCTTCATGTATATTTCATTTGATAAGCACTGTGATCTACTGGGAGTGTTTTCTGTGGATAATTTAGAAAGTGCTAAATAAAAGTGTAACTTTTTGTGATTTTTTTTTTAATTAAAAAGTGAGAATTTTAATCATACTTAGAGATACTATTGTTATAATACAGCAGGTTAGACAGCAAGATGCTAGGAGTCAGTGGTGATAAGACAGAAGAGAAAAAAGGACCTGGAAAATGAGCGGGGAGGCTTGGAATTTCACATCAAATGAAAGACTGGAAAAAGAGCTGATTGAGAGACAGTAGTGATTCAAGAGTTGTCATGAAATTGGATGTTGGGATTGCTGACAGAAATCAGAAGTGTTTCTTACTTTGATATTAGCCAACATGTCTGTCTGCGTAATCAGGGCAGCCCAGATCGTGCTTGGTTTGCTTTTCTTCCTCTTGTCCAAAAGTTAGGAGAATGTTTTTTCACCTACACACAATAATTGATAGAATGCTATGGCCGGAAGCTGTGTCCAGGCTATAGCTGGCAAGTTCCAATGCCTCGCTGTTTTTGTCTTGAGGTTTCTATGAATTCCTTCTAATTGGAGACCTCAGAGAGGAGGAAAAGTTTATAGTTGCAGTATAATTTGTGTTATAATATGTACAAATCTTTTGATTGGTGATATGATATCAATGTATAAATGGTACTAAAATTAGGCAGGGAAAATAGAGGAATAAAGCTCAGAAAATGATATTTTATTTGAATATATGAAAAGATTGCAAATACAGTTTGAAATATACAGTGTACAAATAAATCGTTGTCTATTGTTCTTGGAGAAGATTATTTTGCGACAAAGTCATCATTCAGCAACAGAGCTGGAATTGAAAGGACATAATACTAAAAAGGGAATATGAGAGAGAGCTGACTGGTTGCATTATGTGTTATATTAGTCTGTCACACTGCCTAATGGATTAAATCATCTGGAGTTCATTGAATCTATGCGTAGACTTTATTTTTAAATGAATTTTTAAATTTTATTTTTTAAAAGAGTCAAACTTAAGGCTTCTTTTCATGGCTGCATGTACTGTATATATTGAACCAATAACCAATGCTCCTGCAAATTACTAGAAATAATTGCTTAATTTTGATAAATAAAACTTGTTTGTATGTTTTTCTGTATGTGAGCAGTTGAGCATAATCTGAAAGATATGTTACAGATATTTATCAAGCATATCTAATTGAGATTTCTTAAATAAATCTGGGCTATTCAGAACAGTGGAACATAAGTTATGCTTCATATTCATGCAGTTGCATGGCGACGGTTTACTTCCAACTAAGCGTTAATCAATAACTTTTTTCTGCTGATGTAAGAGTGAATGGGCAGGTGAACCTGGAGTTCTTTACAAACTATTAAAAAAATAGGAAAAGTTATGGCCTGGTGAAGGCATGTGGAAACAGGAATGATTATCTTATTTAGATTAATCAGGTAAGCCTTTAGAGTTTATCCAACACAAATTGTTACAGAGAAGATGGAAGTACCTTAAGTATCTGAAGAATACAGCATGAAAATCTAAGAACATTTGTATCGGTGGTTATTCATGGTAAACCAAGGTTTTGCATTACCCTCATGGATTACTGACGAATTGTCAGAAAACCTAGAGTGTTAAACAAAGGTGGTTTTTTTTCTTTGATACAGGTATTTATTTTAAAGATGAATACAAATATCAGTTAAGCAGGATAAGAGTATAAGTTTTCCATGTGCAGTAGGAGGTTGGAAGGTACTGTGTTAGTATGGAATGGGTGACGGACAGCCTTCTCTTATTCACAGTTCTTTATTTCAGACCACCAGTTAGTAGGGCATTGCCACAGCCGGAGAAACTTCAGACAAATAATGTTGGGAAAAAAAAGAGACCTATAGAGGTAAGAAAAACATTCTTCACCTTTTAGGGTTTTTTTGTTTGTTTGTTTGGGGTTTTTTTTGCCAGGAATGGACACATTTGTGGACACACTAAATGATTGTTTCATTCTAGATGTATCAAAAATGGAAGTATTGAATAGTGATTAAATAGGCAGCAAAAAAATTGGGAAAGATTTCTTTTTCAAATCCAAAAAGGCCTGATTATTAC
The DNA here is from genome assembly GCA_033558185.1 of Dromococcyx pavoninus. NCBI lineage: Eukaryota > Metazoa > Chordata > Aves > Cuculiformes > Neomorphidae > Dromococcyx > Dromococcyx pavoninus. Next base: position 4,570,690 of record JAUMJL010000091.1, on the reverse strand, counting down.
TTTTTCTTGTTAACAAAATGGAGCATAACTTAATTCTTAATAAAAATCTTTTAAATGCCGATATTATGAAGAAATGTTTTACTGTGAGGGTGGTGAGGCACTGACACAGGTTTTCGAGGGAAATAGTTGATGCACTCTCGCTGGAGGTGTTTGAGAGCAGGTTGGATGAGGCTTTGAGCAGCCTGACTTAGCAGAAGTTGTCTCTGCTCATGGCAGGGGGTTTAGAACTAGACGATCTCTAAGGTCCCTTCCAACCCAACCCACTCTGTGGTTCTAGGTAGCATTATAAACGGCCTTCTGCTGTCAGTGTTGTAAAAGTTTTAGGCTGTAATTCAGCTTTCCTAATTGCCAGATGGAATTGGATTATGGACCAATGTTTGTCGTTCTTTTTTTTATGCAGAAGATACTAAGAAACAGAGATGTATTTTTCTTGGCTCCCTGCAATTTATTTATTTATATGCATGTGCAGGAGTATCTCTTTCTGTGTATATATACGTGTGTGTTTATGAATATAAACAGAGATAACAGGATGACACGACTGTGTGCAACAAGAATAAGCAGCAATTTAAGCTGACAGGGAAGGCAGAATCTCAGTTTCTGTTGCTTTGAGACATCATTAATCTCCTTTTCCTCTACCGCATAAGGACATATTTGAAAAGTAAAATCCTGAAAAAGACTGTGAAGTGCATAATTGCTTTAAGATTTTGGGTATTTAATAGGTGTAAATATCTTTTTTAGGACCTGATTTTGGAGCTGGTTTTTGGGTACCGAGGCAAGGACTGCAGAAACAATGTGCACTATTTGAATGACGGTGCTGATGTAATATATCATACTGCATCTGTTGGGATCTTGTATAATGTGGCAACAGGTAGGAGAAAATCCACCTGAGGAAAAAGGTTTCATCACACACATGGAGTTATAGTTTATGAAGTAACTGGTATGCTTTAAATCTTATTAAAGTATGTGGGATGATGATGATGATAACAATAATGATGATGATAATTGTTGCTGGAAAATTGATTTGCAGAGATGGTTCATAATAGATGCATAAGCAAATTAAATGTATTGGAACGTTTTGGGTGACTGAAATTCGAAAGAAGTTAAAATTTGATTAGTTTGATATTAACTTTCTGAAGTTTAGCGTTGCTTGCTAAAATGATCACGGAAACTATAACAGCCGAACAGGGAGGTCATTCTAGTTATTTAATGGTTTTTTCCTAACACTGAGTTAATTTTTTTTATTTGATTTACTTTTCAGTCCTCTATCACAAAACTTAACTCCTAGTAACCAGTTTAGTTTTGATAACTTAGATCTTTTAAAGAGTAACGCAGTGCAATTTTTTCTCTGATATTTAAGCAACTTGTATAAAACTTGAGGTGATAGTTCAGAGTTATTGAGTGCTATGTGGTAAAACTGATATTAAAAAAATAGGAGTTTCTGTTTCCCAGTTTTAAGCTCCAAACTGCAACATCGCCATAGTGCTGTTTTCTAACAACTATTATGTTTCTAACAACTATATATATAACAACTATTGTTTTCTAACAAATATTAACCACGTCTATGTGTGTATAAATGTCTCAATTAAAGGTTGACTGGTTTTTTTTTCAGGCTCTCAGTCTTTTTACCAGGAACACAATGATGATATTTTGTGCCTCACTGTAAATCAGCACCCCAAGTTTACCAACATAGTGGCAACTGGCCAAGTAGGTATGTTTGTATTTTTGTAAAAAGAAATTAACATAAGAGCATGCAATTATGGCCTTGCGAGTTCATGATAAATCACAAGTATTTTTGATTATGCTATCTCTGTTTGTATGAGTGTTACTCAGTTACCTGTCCTCTTTGTGTTTCTTTCAGTGTAATTTAATAAAGTTGAACAAAAACAAATGAGGCACAACAGAAGATTAAGCTTATCTTTTGTTTGGAGTGCTGTCAAAATATTTTTTTATAAATCTTAAGCCCCATGAAATTAGCCTGTTTTTATTTAACTGTCACCATGTGTTAGGGCTTCCAGAGAGTCATAGCCCTTCCAAAGAAGCTTAATTGAGCTATCCCTTATCTCTACATGGACTGAACCTAGAATTCTTAAAATAGATGTCACTTTATGTAGGTTTTATCTCATCAGGCAGATTACAATACTTACTTGGTGTTTTGATAATACATAGTTGTAGTATTCTAGGGAGAACCAAAACCCTAATGGTGTTTCTCTACAGATAAATTTAGATTTATGGGAAAAATATTTATGTTTCATAGTAACATTAAAACTGATCTATGAAGTAACCAGGTTCAAAAAAAAGAAGGAAAACCAGAAAAAAACACTGTGCATCTGCTTAGCTGAACTAACACTGCTGTTTCTAAATTTTGCGGAATAGTGCTATTGCAATTTTCATGCCTTCAGTTGTTTCTCGGCAGATTCAAACCCATACTTCTTCCATACAGATATCTTAGTCTCTTTAGCCAGAATAGTGCTTTTTTTTTTCCCTGTAGCTTTGTTTTAGATGTTTAATCTAAATATGGTCAATTTCTTAGAGTTTATTACCTGCTTCCCTCTTTCTTTTTGAATTTTAGACGCATGTCTCATTAAAATTGTCTCATTAATAGTTGTAAGCGATTAGCTAAAAAAGCTTCATTTCTTGGTGAGTTGCCTCACATCAATTTAAAGATATCATTAGTGCAAAAAAATATCAGCAGATTTTGGCCTGTGGTTTGATTGCAAATAACATTGGCAGGCATTACAGACCTTTTATTGACTTTAGGAGTTTGTATTTTCATCTTATTTCTTAATCTGGCTCTGTTTGCCTTCCCGTATGCTGGAATGTACAAAAAGAATGTACCCAAGAGGAAACTCAGGACCCTTAACATTTTTTATATCCTAATAGTTTCTACACAAGTAACAGTAGAACAATTTAAATTGTTTTATAATGTGGATTAAGGCGTACAAATTGTGAGCAGATGACACTTAAAAATTAAACTATGAAACATATTTTTAAGGAGAGAATTAAATCTGAAAAGTGAGCTGAAGCAAAATATCTTCAAACAACACATATTTTTAGATTCTGGACAGATGTTAAGGAGTACATGCTCCATAAAGAACGTACTTAACTGCTGCTGCTTTTCCTACTGATATGACTGGCACATAGCTTCATCATTGTGATTTAAATCCTCAGAAGATTTACAGAAACATTATTTCAAGTATTTTTAAATTGTAATGCTGTTGTGCAGAGTCTCAGTGATACTTCCCAATGCATGAACTTGTATAATCCTGATTTCTTAATGCTCCTATAGAAAAACATTGGTGTATTTGCCTCTTGTCAAGATCAGACTCAAACATTAACAGAACAAAAATTTTTTGACAGTATAAAAATTGGCATTTTTTCCAGTTAGTTTGTTAAATATCAGTAACGTGTAAAATGTTTGCAGAGAAACCTAACATACACCAAAACTAGATTTTTGTGCTGTAACTCAAAGTGGAAACCAAAATGTACTCCTTCTACAAATTTTTATTTCTGATGTGATCACCTTTTATCAGTGGTTGTTCGTCTTTAATGCTAAAAGCAGTATTTGTGCTGCTGCAATGCAAAGACAGGACATCAACGTGTGTGTTAAGAAATTACACGAAATGTGGAATATATTTTCTTTAGCACTTCTCATATTTCTGGTCTAATTATTTCTCTGCTGCTTTTCCATTACAGGAGACTCAGCAGATATGTCAGGTAAGGGAAATAAAATTTTAACATCTTCAGGTGTAGTTAGCCTATCTAGTAACCGTCTACAGCTTTATAGAGCACTAAGTGACGTGAATTCATTTTTAGTTTTTTAAAGTCCTGTGTCAGACATCAACTGTCAACACTGAATATAAGCTGCAACAGCTCAGCAAATTGCACATATAGAAACATTTAAGATGTTAGAACACACTTAAAAACTTGTTTTGTTGTAGCATATTCCCTTCTTGCTGGCCAGTGATAGTAATTTCTAGTACATACTGCTACTGTATTCCTATGTACACTTGCAGGTTTTATAGACATGTTGGGGCTGACAATTAACATTTGTTTTAAACACTCAATTGAGTGTAATTTTAAATACGTATTTCTGAAGTAAATTCCATTGAGGAGGCCTAGGTGACTGAGTGAAAAAATGAATCACCTTTCACATTTATGTATAATTGTCATGTAGTTATTACCACAGATCCAAAATGCTTGTTATGAAGTCGGGGGGGGGGGTTCTGTATCATTTTGGGTCTTTGACACTCATGATTGAACTATTTTTTTTATTAATACGTGGGTTTTTCAACTGTAATCTTAAAAATTCACCACCATCATATGTGAGTTCATTGTTGAGCAGCCATAACTGTCTTGTGACACATCTTCAGAGATACATAAATGTGTATTCATGTGTACCTGGAAAGAATAATAACCTTCATGTGGATCTAAAGCTTGTTCTGTGAAGAATAAACATACAATGGCATGTTTAATGTGTGTGGACTTCTTTTAAATATACCTAATTGTGCTTGCTCTAAGGATGAGAGGAAGAAAATAGGTACCTTTTTTGACTCGGTTAAACCATGTAAGAGAAGAAATGATGGTACTCTTGTTTATATGAAAGAACATCTCTAGTCCTGCATATAATGCCTGGAGGTTTTCCCTCTCTCTCTCGCCTTCATCCTACTGCAACTTTATAGTATGAGCTGATGTTTGTTACAGAATTTTATTGTCACTACCTGAAACCGACACTCTTACTTTTTTCTTCTTTCTGGAACCATTAGTCTGGCGTCCAAGCTGCTGCGTGCCTTCATTAGACAGTTGCATAGTTTCACTTAAAAGTTGTCAATGGCTATTTTGCACTTTTCTTATTGGCAACTTTTGCTTTTCTAGATCAAAGTTTCTGTTGTCTACACTTGAAGCAGCACTGTTTGAAATAGGCAAATTAAGCTTCGTAATTACTTGGTAAAGATTTGCTTCATCTTTTGTCCTGCCAGCCCATGGTAGCTTTATCTAACTTCTCCCAGACAGAGATGACACATTAGAAGGTCTCTCTTGTAAGAGCAGATGTTGAGCAGCTGGCGTACTCCACAAGCAGGATGCAAGGGCAAGACAAGGACTTTAGGAAGAGCACAAGAGCACCGGTCAGTAGGAGGACTTCAGAGTCCACATTCTCTGTCCTGCAGATCCCACCTGGAAAGATTTTGTCAATTCTTATTCATGAAATCCAGGTGAAAATTTCTGTCTGCCACCCACCATAAAAATTTTGGATGAAATTATAGAGGAGGTATACAGATCAAGGACAATACAGTTTTACCAGTGGAAGTGAAGTGGAACAAAACAGAGCCATAATAAAGCTTTCCTTTCCCTCAACTTTCCATAAGAACCGCAAGGAGTTTGCTGAGAATTTTGAGACGTGCCAGTTGTTGCGATTCCCTTCCCTTTCTGTTTAATAACATGTCTGTACTATACTGTAGTACCTCTCAGAAGTTGGTGATAACAGCACGACAGTGCCATGAGGGGAAATTACAAAGGGAAACCGAAGAAATTAGGAAGGTGATTCCAAAGACTGCTTTGGAGCAGCTGTAGAATTGCTCAAAAACTTAATTTCACGTGGTTGAAATTTTACCTAGATTTCTGTGTCTAATGTTTCCGATCATATGTGTGCCTTTGAGGGACTAGATTTAGCTGATTAGAAACACAAATCACAGAGCTGAAAGGGAATTTTAGTTTATGTGAATCTGCATCTACGACAGTCTCTCCAGTCAGATTTACTAGTGATCAGAGGTAAAGAAGTTTCAGAGGAGATCTTGCTCCCCTGGAAATATTGTAGATGCTATTAAGAGATCGCAAACTATAGATAGATTGCAGGATATTTAGAGAAAGCTTTGTATTTGGAAAAAATGAGCTGTCATGTGAATACGAATAAGCACATACATGAGCAGCAAGGAAAGATGATTCTTACTGCAAAGAGTTTGTAGTCTAAACAATGAGAACTAAATTAAATTATCTAGTTCTTCTACATCAGTAAGCAAGCTGATTTTTCAACTGATGTTCTTCTAAGAGAGCATGCATTTCAGACAGATGGCCTTTTTGTAGAAAAGGAGGTTTTGGTCTTGGACTGTAAACTAATTTCTCTGTAGCTATCAGTTGTCAAAAAAGTCCCATGTAGAAATTACATTCATGATGATCTCAATATTTAAGAAGGTTTTTCAGTTAACATGCTGAGCTAAGTTTTGCCAGGAGAAAAACAGGAGAAGACTGCTTGCTTTCAGAACTTCTGGTGTGCTTCAGAAGTCCAGTAACAGGTTAAGCAATGTTTTCATCTCCAGTAGTGTAATGAGGCCAATTTCTTAGTCCTACCTAAAGATCCCATTTGCTGTAAATTGTTTTCCAAAGGGAGGCCAAAATCTCCTTTCTTTTCTTTCTTATTTTTTTCTGTCTGACCAGAACAATTTTATTTGTCTTATAAAAATATTTACTGCTTCAATAAGCAAATCATTAGACCTTTTCAAAATGTATACTGATTAGATGTTTTTATATTTGTGTAGCTACAGCTCCTTCTATTCACGTGTGGGATGCAATGAACAAACAGACGCTGTCGGTGCTGCGGTGCTACCATTCAAAGGGCGTTTGCTCAGTCAGTTTCAGTGCCACTGGCAAACTGCTGCTCTCTATAGGGCTGGATCCCGAACATACCATTACCATTTGGAAGTGGCAGGAAGGTAGGAAAGTGATTGTTTTTGTAGAATGTGTTTATGTTGTTAGAGCTATGTTGGCTTTATTCAAGAGCAATCGTGACATGAAAATATCAGCCCATTGAAAATTATAATAAATTCTGTGCACTATGTCCTGTACACGAAGAGGTAAAATAAATGTATTCTAGAAATGCTAAATATATCTCCTTTGGGACTATTGTATAAAGGTCAAGATAGTTCACTGATTTTCGGTTAGAATAATTAAAATTGTAGCCTTCATTCATAATTTTTTTATTTTCCAGTAATTTCTTTGCTGTTTGGTAAAAACTCTTTACAAAATCTTTTTTTTGCTCACTGTAGGAATTTTCTGTTCATCTCTGTCCTTATTTTTCTTCTTGATTACTGAGTAGGTTGATGTAGTCCTAAAATTATCCCCCATAAAATTGGAAATTGAAGAAATGTGATGCCAGAGCAGCAACTGTGCAACTGTGTAATTGGTGTCTTAAGCTATACTACAGTTTTTCAGACTGACTTTGGTCTGAGTTCATGATTTAGACTAAAGAAATTTGGTCTGCTCCTTTCCTCTTCTCCTTTCTGTCTGGCAAAGCCATGCCCAGAATATGAAACCCATTCTCTAGTCTTAGTGGTTTGTTTCCCTTCCCTTTGGAGATTTCCGTTGGTCAGCTAGTGTCTCTCAGAAGTTTAAAGATCAGCTATCAAGCTAATAAAAAATGATCCTTTGCAGCTTTTCTGCTAGATCTAATGCTGGAAAAGCATTACCTTTGAATCTAAGACTGTATGTAATGAAGTCAGTTTCTGCATTTTGTGCAGAAAGACAGAAAACTTTGAACAAAATTTGCAGAGAAGTCATTTTCTAGTTTCTTGTTATTTGACCAGAGTGTGGGATTTTCAGAGGAGTCCTAGGAGTTTAAGAGAGGGTTGAAACTGACTTGGATCTGCGCTCCTAACTCTTCTATGCTCTTGAAGAAATCGAAAACTCTAAGTAGATGGCGCCTTCATTAGTTGCTACACTTTGCCTCTGGTTCTTATTAAATGATATATTTTAAATTTGTATCTTAATTTAGTTTTAATGAAGGAGCAATTTGTGCTTTTCTTCTCAACCTGTGTGGTCATGAATGACTCATAGTTCTTCATTTTTTTTATTTTTTTTAACCATAAATGCATATTTTTCTCAGTGAATTCAAAATGTCCATTTTGTTTCTGGTAGGTGCCAAAATTGCCAGCCGAACTGGTCATAACCAGCGTATATTTGTAGCAGAGTTCAGACCAGATTCAGATACCCAGTTTGTTTCTGTGGGAGTAAAACATGTGAGGTTCTGGACACTGGCTGGAAGAGCTCTTCTCAGTAAAAAAGGGCTGCTCAGCTCAATAGAAGATGCCCGAATGCAAACGATGCTATCTGTAGCTTTCGGAGCGGTAGGTGCTGTAACAACTATTTTAAAATGCATACAGACAAAAAGTTTTTGACTCTTCTGTTTTTATTCAATTCAATGAGACTTTTCTAACCTGCTAATGATCATGTCACTTGTTTTACTAAACTCAGTTTAATGTTCCTAATACATGCCTGCTAGTTAGAACTGATACCAGCTTTCTTTAGCAGGTAAAAGAAGTTGGATTATAGACTTGTATGTTTTCAAAAGAAACAAAGGTAGGGGTTTGGGACTGATAATATGCTGCTTTGTATTTAATCCAGGTAAAACAAAGCTGACTCTAGACTACAGGAACTAAACAGTAGAAACAAGGCTAATTTTATGCCCACCCTGGAGGTGATTGTGTTATAATCTGTATGTATTACTACTCATGGGTGATCTGAGCACAGCGTTGTCCTGGGGCATTCATTAACATCTATGACTGTTAGATGAGTGCAATAGAGTTTTGTTTTGCTTAAGGGGTTTTTTTGACAGATGCAGGCCTTGTTGCTAAGTTCCATGTCTTTGCCATTTCAGGAGTTGCTCTGTATGAGCAGCACTTATTTCTTCAGCTGGGCAGATAGCCGCAGATTTCTTGTGAAGTGGTGCTTCTCTTTAATGGCATGCATTACTGTCCTGTTCACTCATCTGCCTGTGGGTCCAGATTGAATTTATACTATTGATTTTGATTTTTCAAACTGTGACTGGCTTGTGGATTCATTTTTTGTGAGACTCTCTCTTTCTCAGAGTGGTGTCTGTCTCTCTCAGGTACCTCTCATTTAAGAGAGAGTTCTACAAAGCAGTAAAAAACCTTTTAATGATACCTGTTAATTGATGCACAGCCCAGGCATTAGTCTGGGGTTTGGAAAACCTCTGTGAACTTTCTTACGGAGCATGAAAATCAGGCTGTATGCTGAATGTCCTGAAATATGGTATGAGGTTGTTTGAGGATGAGAAGCTTTCTGGGATTTTGTAAAAAGCTTTGCAAACTGAACACACCAAACCTGGTGTATTCTCCATACTTCCATACTAGGGAAGAGATCTGGGAGTGGTGTTCTTCCTTGATTTTGTCTTAGAAGGAGCTAGTTCGGGTCCTTCCAAACAGGGGTTTGAAACAGCCCAACAGTCATGCCGTGAGGTCGATTTCATTTCCAGTCCTCTTCTATTTGCTTTTTTATTGGGGCACCCACACACACCCCCCTTAAAAAAGGATGTAGAACATCAATCCACCTCAGTCAAGGAAAGTGTTCTTGTCGGATCTGTACATGTGTGCTGATACTCGAAAATGGTATGCGTGATACTGAATTTGAGGATTGTTCATATAAATTACTAAACCAGCTTTACTCAATAAGCAGCCCCTGTTGGTTTTAAGTGTATCATAATAATTTGCCTTTAAATTTGAGAAGTAATTAAATTTATTAGTACCTTTCAAAACCAGGAAGCAGAAATAAAAAACAGGCAGTGTTTAGTTCTGATTTAAGTCAAACTGTTTTCTTCATAAGCTAACGGTTAATGTAATCCAGTGATTACCTTCACCTAAGAAAGGAAATGAGTGCAAACATAATATGCATAGCAAGGGGGTGCTAATAGCCTGTTTGTGTGAAGTATCAAAACTGTTCTTGATTTATTACTTTTTTACCACAATTTGCACACCTAGTAGGCTGAAAACAGAGATAACTATGGCTGAAGCTGAAGTTATTGCATTTCTTCTTGCAGTGCAGAACCTATTGGCTACATGAAAGCACGCTTCAGAATTCAAGAAAGAATATAGTCGCTCATTGTTTTGTCCTTAATTACCCCTTCCACAATGTGCTCTTTTAAAGCCACAAATAAAAGCAATCTAGCCTAAAAGCAAATGGTGATGATATTTATTTCTGAATGTTTTTCTTCCTGCCTTACTCAGAATCACATGATGAGTATGTTTTTCCCCTTTTCAGAATAACTTGACATTTACAGGTACTATCAGTGGAGATGTTTGTGTTTGGAAAGATCATGTGTTGATAAGAATTGTGGCCAAAGCTCACAATGGACCTGTTTTCACAATGTATACCACTTTAAGAGATGGCTTGATCGTTACAGGAGGCAAAGAAAGGCCGTGAGTCATATTTTTTTTTCTGCATGCGCATCCATTCTTTAGAAATTAATTGGATTCATCCCATCTAACACTAGGCAGTTGAGACATGAAAGCTAGAAGAGTAGTCACTTTTGTGCCTCTGAATAGACAGTAGGAAAAAAGTTCTCTTGAAAGTGGGTGAAAATAGTAACTGCTTTCATGAATAACGATTGGGTATCTTGTGCAATTAACATTGTGTGATTTTTATTCCATAGCTTTTTAATTTATTTCACAGCAGTGAAAATAGTGAAATTTTCACAAAAGTGAAAATCTTTTGTCATTTATTTCACAGTAGTAAAATACCTTTCCTGTTTCCTTTGACTATATTTTGATAATCTCTGCCTGACATAATAATAAGATTGCCGTTTGTTCACACACATAACGGTTCCTTCCATTAGACAAATTCCCTAGGAGCTGCTAATTCTGACTAAGCTTAGCAGTGATCATCTTTCTGCTTGTTCTGTAAAATAGTGTGACAAGGACTTTGAATCAGTATTTCTTGCTTAGCTAGAAGGCTCAGCATATTGACATCACCTATTCAGTAAAAACAAATGGAAACTTTAATGATCTAAAACAGACTGAAGTGCCTCATTTACAATCATTAGATTAAATAATATAGTTCTTTCATATATTAATTTTCTTTTTTGTGCCAACCATTGCACTTGTGGTTGTTCCTTTATGTTTTTGTAGTTCAAAGGAAGGAGGAGCAGTTAAGCTATGGGATCAAGAGCTGAAAAGATGTCGTGCCTTCAGACTAGAGACAGGACAAATGACAGATTGTGTTCGCTCTGTTTGTAGAGGCAAGGTAAATAATCATCATGTCTTTAAAATAAAGACATAAAATAATAATATATTAAATTGTTTTCTTCCTCTTTCTTTTAGAGTTAATATTTGAAATGAACACCTAGAAGGTGTCTACAACTGATTTTACAGCAGAAAAAAAATCTCCTTGGGGAGATCTAAGGAAAATACTTTGTATGTGTTTTTATTAAAGACTAACTAAGGATTTCTTTTCTGTTTTCTTTCTGCACTTCAAATATCTGACTTACCAGCAATAACTGAAATAGCATCATGATTTATTTACAGCTTCGTACTTTAATAAATCATAGAGGAGTTTAAAAAATAAATTGTATTTGAATACTTGATGTCAACAAACTTCTTGACTGAACTATAGCTTTGGATTATATCTTTTATTACTGTTCATCACGAGTAGTGAATGTATTATCTCTGATATAATTCTTTTGTTGTTGTTCAAGGGGAAAATTCTTGTTGGGACAAGAAATGCTGAAATAATTGAAGTTGGAGAGAAAAATGCTGCATGTAACATTCTAATTAATGGTCATATGGATGGACCAATCTGGGGCCTAGCAACACATCCTTCTAGAGATTTTTTCCTTTCTGCTGCAGAAGATGGCACAGTAAGACTCTGGGATATTGCTGAAAAGGTAGGTGTTGGAGAACAGTTGTTGTTCAGGAAAAAAACCCAGATCCTAGACTTGTGGTGGTGTCGAGAACTGGAAACTTGTTTTTTAATATATTCTGAGAATAATCCATCTGAAAGCGGCAAACGGTTAGCGGGAGGTACTTTTGAAATAGGAACAAATAGAAACATTTACTTTTCTGGGGTTTTATTTCTTCACAGAAGATGCTAAACAAAGTCAGCTTAGGACACGCAGCTCGTACTGTTTGTTACAGCCCAGAAGGTGACATGGTAGCTATTGGCATGAAAAATGGAGAATTTATTATCTTGCTTGTGACCTCTCTAAAAATTTGGGGGAAAAAACGGGACAGAAGATCAGCAATTCAAGATATCAGGTCAGAAAATATAACGCTTTTCTATTGAAGTATTCTAGAAATCTGTATTATATTGATCTTTAAAAATACAATTTTATGTTCTGAGGAGCATTGCAATGATATTTCAGAGAGAGCTGGAAACAATGAGTGAATTGTGGAGTTTGTGTGGTTACTCTGATACCAGGAATAAAAAAGGAGGAAGAGGTACATGAAAGTAAGAGGTACACGAAAGTAAGAGATGCATGAAAATAAGAGAGAGCAATCAGTCAAAACATAGGCAGTATCACAGGGAGAGTGTGAGGTTATATTGCCAAGAACTAGATAAAATGAAGGCTGAATGGGGAAGTGAATGGGTGATAGGAAGAGACCATCCCAAAGGGGGCAGGTGAGTAGGTGTGAAGAGGAGCAGGATGAGATCATGTGTAGGAGCTAAAATGAGACTGGAATTTTACAGATGAAGACTGGATTGTGAGAGATGGTGGAAATGCCTGTCTGTCAGTTTGCTGCTTGTTGGGTTTTGTTAGAAAGGAGTTAGCAGAAGTAAAATTTTGCTTCTGTTTCCTGAATGGGGGACAAAGCTGTTCCTTCTGTGATATAAATTGATCGTGATCAGCTAAGGGAAGCTTCCGGAAAGCAAAGTTGAGGGAGTGGGAGAAATGTAAGCAAACAGATACCTTGCTTCAGGGAAGGCAGGAGAGCCCTGCTAGGAGTTAGGGGGTTGCTGGAATCAGAAAGCTGTCCGAAGGTATGTCTCGGAGATAACGGAAATAAAGAAACTTCCCTAGTAACACAAAAAAGGGGCTGTGAGGAATTTGTTCAGCTCAGGAAGCTACTGAGTTTTAAGACTAAGCTGGAGGAAAGAAACCACTGTGCAAAGATACATTGCACAGATGAAAGACTTGATTTCACATCTTTTTATTCAGTACATTTCATCTAGAAGGTCTGGCTGTTCTTCATTTACAGCATTTCATTTTTCTGGTTTGTAGCCTTGTAATTATAGCATTAGAGTCAAAATCATCAGGGGCATGTCACAAATTTGTTAGACTGTTGAGATGGCAATGAGATGAGATAATGAACAGAGTTATTCCAGAGATATTCTCAGTTCAATTATGTGTGATAGCTGTACCAAAATTGTTGCCACCTTCTACTGTGTATGTGTTCTCTGAAAATTTTATGTGTTTCAAGAGTTATTTTGTTTAGCAGATGAAATAGTCTGCCTTCCCTCTTTAGTTCTAGATAGCAGATATTTGAAATATGAATCTACCCGTGCTTCTCAAATATTAGAATCTGTTTTAATTGCCAATCTGTACTCATGAAACCCATTTATCTGTTCAGGTTTAGCCCAGATTCTCGTTACTTAGCAGTTGGTTCCAGTGAGAATGCAGTGGATTTTTATGATTTGACTCTTGGTCCCACACTAAATCGAGTCAGCTATTGCAAAGATATCCCAAGTTTTGTGATCCAGATGGACTTCTCTGCAGATAGCTCATATCTCCAGGTATCAGTCATTGATTGTTTTCCATTCAGAATCTTGAGCATACTCATGACAGATACTCTGCGAGTATTCTTTGACAACTGCCAAATTTTGTAATGAAATGTTGGAGTAGTAGGTTACTGTCACTAGACTGTTACTTGTAGTGATAAATGGATGACAAAAATAGATATCTGGATATTCAATAGAAGAAATGAGCTTAAAAAGGAGAAACAGATTTCAAAAATGCTGCAGTGTGCCTTCCTGTGTTTTTATCTCTGTGAAATTGATGGGCTGTCTTAAAAGAGGAAGGACTGTGGTCTTATAGACCTGTAAATTCTTCATATCCCTGACCATAATGGTAGCATTGCACCTCGTTTCAGTGCTAGCCTTCATGGAGCAGCACCAAAATCATGGCGTTGCAACTCTCAGCCAGAGGACTCAAGAATAAAAATAAAGCAGGGCATACTTTGCTTTCTGTGTTTTGTTCATGCGTGAGGGGAGGAATAATCTTCTCTCACTATCGAATCTACGAGCTGAGATGTTTGTGTCAGTTTTAAAGATATGAGTTTATTTTGCCTTATTTATAGACACACATACATGCTAACACATGCACTATGTAAAGAGAATGTGTGCATAATGTTTAAAATTTGAGGTTTCTTATGCTTTCTCACTGTTGCTTTACGCTTGTGTAGGTTTTTGAGAATTTTTCAACTCATTAAGCAAGTTTTATTAATAGCTAGGTTACTGGTAGAGTAAGAGATAACTGTCAAAAATGTTTTTCAGAGCCATTTAGAATTATGTTTTCAAATTTTGAACAAGTTTATGTATTCTAAATTATCTGTGGTCATCTCAAAGGTCTCCACTGGATCTTACAAAAGGCAAGTCTATGAAGTGCCTTCAGGAAAACAGCTTGTGGACCAGGCTGTGATTGACAGAATAACTTGGGCTACTTGGACAAGGTAAATGAGTAACACGTTTACACCTGTTAATACACTTGTAACTTCCAGGAGAAACACCTGCTGTTTCATCTGCTCTGTCAACTGATCAAGTAAGTACAAAACAGCAAAACAAAGTACATAGCAGATTCCCTCAGTAGAACACGAGCTGTTTGATCAGTGAGGACATCCGGTAAAAAGCAATCTCTCTAATGCATGCATTTCCATTCGCTGTGTATCTCCACCTTCCTTTAATATTATCTTTAGCAGCCTCAGTAGTTTTTCAGTGCACTGTGCAATTTAGCTGGAATACTGCACTATTTGCTTCAAAATAGGGATCTAAAGATAAGAGTGCAGAGAAAAGTAAAGCATGTCAAAACATGGAAAGACAGTAAAAGACTCTGATAATTCAAGTTTTATATACAATATTACACTAATGGTATCTGTATATTACAATTGCTGTTAATATTTTTGTATTAAAAGGTATACAAAAGTACTTTTAAGTACCCTAAAGTTATTATATTTCATTCAAAATAGACTTAGAAATTATGTGAAGAATGATGCCATATTTTATTTCTCTTTCACATTTAATAATTTATTTTCTGTTCTATGTAAGTCTGATTTCCTGTGCCTTATTTCAGGCTCCTGTGTCTGTTTTCAATTACTGTCCTCTGATTAGCACCCTCAGACAAAATTTGAGAATAAATACTTAAATGTTTTCCACATACGAACCACTTTAAGCAATAACAATCCAGACTGTTTGCTGCCAGACATGACTAAAACTTTTTTCAGGGAGCTCTGAAAAACTCATTTTGGTAGCTTTGTCTTCTTTTTGGCTAATCCATTTTTTTCACTTCTTTGGTATGAAAACAAGAAACCTGTGTTTTCTGAACCAGTTCAGTATGTGTGAAGTATATTATTCCTTTGTCAATGTAGGGTGCTGGTGCTTGATTTGAGGGAAAGGAATCACAGAAAAATTCCTAACTTATTCACCCAGAAACAAACAATAAAGTGCTTGTTTCTGTCTTGGAAGTATGCATATACCCTGGAGGCAGGACTGAATAAAGAGCAACTTTTCATAAGGCTTTGCAAAGGAAATTTTCTATAAATGTCTGTTTTGGAATCTTAAGATAATTATGTTTTCTTTTTGGGACAATTTCTGTCTTTTTTTCTCTCACTGATTATAATGAAGAATATTCACTGGACTCAAGGAAACTTTTCATCTAATTGATATGAAAATCTTACAGGATCAACAAAGCATAGTTATAAAGAGAATATACGTATACTATGGCATTCTCTTTTCAAGTGTCCTTTATTCATTTTCTTGAGCATATGCCTCACTGGACAGTCTTAATACTGCTGAAATCACTTCTGCTGCCTAATGTTGCCATGGACCACGTTATTTTAGGAATTGTATCACTGAATCAATTTCAGAAGCAATTATAGAATGATATAAAAGTTAATTACAGAGTAAAATCTATATGAGATGCGTATGTGTAAGAATAAACTATAACTCTGTTGTTTTTGCTGTAGTTTTCAAAGGAATCTCTTGTTCTTCTGTTTTAGTGTTCTAGGGGATGAAGTAATTGGAATCTGGTCCAGGCATGCTGAAAAAGCTGATGTGAACTGCGCCTGTGTCTCTCACTCAGGCATCAATCTTGTAACAGGCGATGATTTTGGCATGGTCAAACTGTTTGACTTTCCATGTCCTGAAAAATTCGTAAGAACGTGGTTTTGCATTGTTACAACAACAAACACAGTTGATATTGTTGTCTTGTGTTGTTTCTGTTGAAGGCGTATGATGGAAATATTTCTTCTCTAAACATGTAGCTTTTTAAATCATCTGTGTAACTTCCTCTGTGGTCTCATGAGCACGCTTCGCTTGAAAGTTCTCCTAACGTTTTGTGCGATGACTCCTGCTGTAAGCTTTTGTAGATGTTAATATTGTCTGCCAGTCTGCATTAGCATAGTGCCTTCATACTGAAAATCTCAAAGCCCTTGGTTTTATTTATCCTCATCTCCAATCTCCCTTTGACAGATGAGAAAGACAGCTGGTCATTTTAGTCCCATCTGTGCATTTCCATGGATGAAGCGCTTACAGATTTTTCGCTAATACTAACGCTGTTTTTTCAGGATTTGAGACAGCATAGTGTAAACTTCTTGCACACTTGCAATGAAAATAATATTTTCAATATCAGGAATTTTACACAAAATTTAGAGGTTAATCATGTGACGAGACATGTTTCATTTTATTGTGTTAGCTTGAGCACTGTTCCCAGTTTAAAGATGCGGTCTCATTTGGTGACAATTAAAGCCTAGTAGTACTTCTCTTTCCAGAGATCTTTCATGTTTGAAAACCTATATAACGTGCTGAATTATATAAATATGGGATGCAATAAAAAGGTAGATAAAAACATGCATGCCTTGTTTGATTTAGGAGAACACAGAGTATTTAGGCTCTCTCATTTTATCGTTCTTTTTTTTTTTTTCTTTTCCAGGCAAAACACAAACGATTTTTAGGTCACTCTGCCCACTTAACTAATATTCGATTTACCAGTGGAGATAGATACGTGGTCAGTGCTGGGGGGGATGACTGCAGGTACGTTTCCTTTCCATTATTGTCGAGAAGTACATGGCAGTGGATGTGGGCAGTCCATAACACTATAAAGCTCAAGTTCAGAGTCTTCATCTTTTCATCTATGTGCTTGCTTTTCTGTTTGTATATAAAGAAATGGAGTATTTGCAACAGAATAAAAATCCCAAATGTTAATACGAACAGTTAACATTTATAAATTAAAATGTTTATAACTATATTGAAAGCATCGTGCTTTTTAACTGAAATGTTTCTTTTGACTGTATTAGACGTTTCTTTAAACAATATTGAGTATTTTATATCTCATATTTAATATGTTTTTGAAAACACAGCTTATTTGTTTGGAAATGTGTGCATATGCCTCATTGAGAGAAACATGGAGACTTGCAAAGAGGACGTTACATAAAGTACCAGGCATGAATTACCCAGGACTGCAATGTGACGTTCTACTGTGCCCTGCATGCATAAGAAATGGTGCTGATCCAAGACACAGAGCAATCTGACTCTGAAAGACAAGAATCTAGGGTCTGTCAGAAGGATGGAATGTAACAAATACGCTGATTTGCTTCAGTATCAGATAATCCGGGTTTGTATTTCACTCACTGCCAGATGTTGAAAATTAAATACGTGGATAAAAGGGAAAAGAGTGAATTGTTAATCAATGTACAGTTTCACAGTAAGATCCTGGGGTTTTAATCACAAGATGTTATTTCTGACCTAGTGTTGTACATTGATCTATTTTCATCATGAATGTTTCTCCTTTAAGTTTTAGGCTCTGAATATCATTGGAAAAAAAAGGTATTCCATATTTTATTACTAAAAGAAGGCATATATTAACTCTTAAATATATAGTATTTTAATAAAGTTTAATTATTATAATGGATATTATATTTCTATGACTGGTCAAAAGGAAACATCATCTGGTGAAGAAGTAAGTAAGAGAGCTGATTCCTTAGGACTTAAATGTTTCTGTATTTAGAGACCTGGGACACAGTCATGTCTGGTGAAAGCCGTTAGATATGCATGATCTTCGTGGCTAATTTAGTGTTTTTGTTGCACTTAAACATTAAATTAGTTCTGTGAGTAAAAATAGATTTGCTCACTTTGCGAGTGCCTTCCCAAAACCTAAAAGTCTATCTCCAGTTTTGCCTTGTGAGTAAAAGTATTCTCAGTGTAGTAGAGATTATTGCTGTGTTACTTGACTGGGCTGTTAGCCTCTCTGCTGGAAACGTGGGCTAGGGTGTGGATTTTATATAGTCTTCATAATTGATAAAGCTTGGGATATCACCAGTTGCAAAAATAGAATTTCATAGCAATATGAATTGATTTTATTTTCTCAGCATCACAGGAGGGTTTCAGAGAGACTATAAACTTTCCAAGCGTTATATTTTGTACATTTGAACTTTTTAACAGAGTTAGGACTAGCTGGGAGAGGTCTCTACTCAAATTTATCTCCCAGTTGTAAAAAATGTCCAGTCATATGCTTCTTTAAATGGACCTGCTGTCACCTCTAGCGTAAGTGCATTTATTCAATCCTGAAATGTAACCAGGACTTTTAGTTGAAGAAAACATTTCAGTGATAATGAAAACCTGAACAAAGCTGCATTTTGGGTACAAGTGAGGAAGATTTCATCGGCTTGTTTTATCTAAATCGTGTCATAGAGATGCATTATAGACTGAACCTGTTTTTTTAATCATTGCAGTTAATTTTCACGCAACATAGAAAGGAACAGAAGTCACTGATTATCAGCACTACTCTCATAATGACATTCTGCTATGAACATAAAGGGTTTTTCTTCTGTGTAAGCCAGCATTCCTTTAATGATGGCATTTGTTTAGGTCAGTCAGTAGGCTTTGATATAATTCACCTCTTGCACTCTCTTGTGCCAGATCAAAGTGAAAAGAAATAAACCACATCTCTTCTTCTGAGCATCTTGTGTGCATGGTGGTTATAGAGGGAATGGGAGGGCTACCATGTAGAAGAGAAGGGGAAGAAAAGCTAATGAGCCAGACTTCTGTGCTCTCCTAGGTCCAAAAACACCTTTTATGTGCTATACAAAACTAGTTGCCCATTGGTCTTAGATAATATATTTTATACATCAAGCTGTAACAAATACTTACTTTAAGAAGTTGATGAACTAAATAATTATCTGGTATCTCGGCATGATGGTTCTTAGCAAAGTCTTATCAGCCAGGCAACTGCTATTCTACAGGAGAAAAACTCTGGATTTGGTCATGAGCGTACTGCGAGGTCTTGCTGGAGATGTTTTTGGCTTTAGGGGAATTCCATACGAGAACTGAGATGAGACCTGCTCCATCTCATAACCTTGTTGCCTGCCTGCCTGCCTGTTTTATATGAAAATTAGTATCTGGCATTTAAATCTTACCTGTGCTGCGAGATCAGGTGCAGAATACTATTCCATAGCTGTGATTCTATCCCTTGTGAAACACATCTGTGCAGGACTTCTTGACTTGAAGTAAGATTTGTCTTGCCTCTATCTTGGAGATGCCTTTCATCTGTTCAGGCTGGATGGCTGTTATGAGCTCCCTCATAGTCTGTCATACTCAGACTGCCAGGTCAAAGTCCAAAACTTTCTGCCTCTCTGAGCTTTCCCCTCAAAATTCTAGGCTCAGTGTCTCCCAGCCTCCTGCTTTTGTGTAGGCCTTCACCCAATGAAAGAGGTTGGTGGACTGTCAGGAGGTTTGTTCCTTGTATTCCCATCACTGGTCATGTCCTCCTCTCCCCACCCCTCATAATGCTGTGCCTCTCCACTGATCATTTGTCCACTGGTGCTTTTGCCCTGAAGAATCTCAAAAGCCGGTGGTGAAGTATTGGTGAGAAGCTTACGGGTGAATTCCAGCAGGGCCGCCCTCGGTGGTGCAAGGCTGGTAGCTGCAGTGCAGACCTCGGTTTCCAGATCTCCTTGCTTCTTCACTCTCTTCGAAATCTCACCACTGGTTGTAAAGGGCTGCGATAGGAGCTGGAAGCTGAGGAGCGCTTTAAAAACAAAACTACCAGCCTTGTTCCTTCTGTTGCAGCCAGTATTTTCCCTGACAAACTGCCCAGGGATTTGCCAGGTTATATTGGGTCAGCCAGCTGGGAATGGTTATGGATGTTGAGGGCAGGAATGAGTAGAGTCTCAGTGGCAGCTTTCCTCCTGAGGACAATTTGGAGCATATTTTGTAGGAAAAGCTGCAGTCCTCTGCTGGAGAGAGCAGCTGGCTGTAAACGTAGTTAAAAATGGCAGCTTCATGGTCTTTTTGGTCTTTTTGTCTGTAATGGTGCTTGTTATTGTGCCTCATTTGCTGTTTACATGAAATTCAACTGTAGGAACTTGTTAATTGTTGCCACCCGTGCTTGAAGCACATGTATAGGGGAACAGACAGCCTCTTTTGACTGGCAGTGTGGGAGCTTGGGATTGGTTGCTCAGATAGAAAGTTGGAGGATGACGTAACCATGTAGGACAGATCAGGGAAGAAGTTGGAATATGGAGGGACTAGTGATGGCCTTTTGTTTTTGAAGCCTCTGAGAAAAGAAACGTGGGCAGGATGGCTCTGTCTGAAGCTGGAGAAAGTCCCTTCTGTGATTACACAGCACCAAGGAAGGGAAGGAAAATATTCTTTGGTTCTTTGTATAATTTGTTCACTCATGTTGGATGATTTCATTCTCCAGCTTAATTGTCTTTCTAAGTCTCTTTCTGACTGGCAGCAAACATATATCTTTAGGATCTTTAAGGTCAGCAATATTTTGTGTAATAAAAGAAAGAAACTAGAAAACTGATTCAATAAAAGCAAAATGATGTTTCACTTAAAAAATAAATAAACCCTTGAATGCTATTTAAGTGTGTTTAGAAAAAAGAGAATGAGAGAAGGAAAATCAAGCTTCTAGGAGCAAACGAAAATTAAAAATAAACATGTTTAGAATTGGAAACTGGCATAGAGTGGGAACTGAGGAACACAGTTCAGATTAGGACAAAGAGAACAAATTAGTTAAATGTATTGAACCATTTAGACTTGAAATCTTAATATTTTTATTATTCAGGAGGTAGTCATCACATATGACTTTCTGCTTTTGATAGGGAAGGCAAGAGGTGGTGTAAAACTGAGGATAAAGCATTTTGGAAAGTGAAGGCTACTTTATCACTTGTTGATGGTTGAAGGAAAGCATGCATCTGGAGTAATATCTGACTTTGCTCACTATCAGGGTTTCAGTATTAGCAAGATTCATTAGAGAATAACTCTGAACTTCATAACAAGTTGGGTTAATGCTGACCTGGAATTGTGCTATCAGAAAGCAGAAGCATTGCAGACAAGTTATCTCCTGGATTGGAAAACTAGATCAAAATAAAGCACTTCAGTACCAAGAGCAGGAATTTTAATAGCATTCAGGGTGGTTTAGTTTAGAACTGTGATCCACTTCTCTCAGCTGCTGCCTAAACTCCCCTGTTTGACTTGCAAGTTTGCCAAGGCAGTCAGTGCCCTTCCTTCAACAAGCCCCGAGCATCTCCCTGTGCAGCACCTCACCTGCTTTCCAACAGTGCTCAGGTCTCCACAGGCTACAGATTTCACTCTAGACCTGTGCAGTGGAGTCCGTTATTGGACTCGCTGTGCATAGTGTGGTGTGACAAGCAGAGGATCTTGGTTTCAAATACAGGTCTTACACAGGCAAGGTGACCTTTCCCTGTTTGATTATCAGTGTCACAGATGTAATAAGCCTTAATATTTAAAGATTTTTTTTTTAATTCTGTTAGCATAAGCTATAGGCAAACGTTGGTATTTTGGGCAAAGTGAATCATCCTGTAGACTGCAGAAAGGGAAGTAAGATTGCAGGTCACAAAAGAAATTGCCACATCAGTGATTTTAACGTAACTGGCTGCATTACATTTGCATACACTCCTGTTCTCATGGTTTTCTGCTACTTCCTTGCAATCTGCTCTATTTTCCTAAAGTTTATAGCACATCCCATTTTTGCTAATGTGGGTAGAGAACAGGAGCTTGCCAAAGCCTGCTGCGCATCCATCCTTTACACCAGATACTGCAGTGTGGTTAGACCAGGCCTGTTTCTTTGCTTGTCTCCAGCTTCTGCTCTTCAGTTCACTCTGGCTTCAGACTTAAGCTCTGCATGTCGCATTTCTGAAAAAAAAAAATTAATAGTTTTAGATGTCTAATTTGCATAAAAGCCATAATATGTCTACTATGTCTACTTGCCAAAATAATTCATAAGTAACTAAAAATTAGTGGGTTGGGGGGGTATCTGAGATACCAACAGTCATAACCTTCAACTGTTTTTTTGTTTAACTGTTAAACCAGCAACCCAACTGGTACATGTTTTCTTTGGGGGAAAAAAAAAAGAAAGAGGAAAAAAAAGAAAAGGCATGAAATGCGTGTTCTCTTCCCACCCTAGAGCAAAATCAAAACAAAAAAAAAGTGTGAGGTCTGAGCACAGTGACCAGAGACAGTTCTCATAGTTTCCAGTTCTTTCTAAAATTATGAAACATAGGATGGAGGAAACAGTAACAGGAAACCTGTAAATATAGACCTGGAGGAAAGGAGAAAGAAAGGACAACACATCCAAAGAGGACAAGGAGCGCTTGTGAATAGGCAAAGGCAGGAGCAAAGAACCAGCATGGAGATGGGTGTGTGAGGAGCCACATCGCTTTCTAGCAAACATCTTGTCTCCAGCAGGAAGCATTTGGTGCCTGGTTGTGGAGTTTAAGGACTGGGAAGCAGCAGAGGGCTCAAGGAAGGGCTGCAGGCAACTTTGTTCACTCTTTGGGAAGATGCAGCTGCTTCTCATTAATTGCTCTTCCTACTCTTTAGTGCTGAGGTACAGCAGCTGACCCAGGTTAACCACTGCTACAGTGTGTTCATGTTGGTAACAAAGAAAGTACTGCAAACATAAAAATGCTACATAGTACTGAGAGCTCAGGTAACAGAGTTAAAGGATGTATTTTAAAATGCTGTTCATCTCTCCCACATAAACCAAACATGGAAAGTTTTAATAGGCCTATTCTGATTTATCCATATTTTAGTTTCCTGTGCAACTGGGCTTAAATGCATTCTTTAAACAGAAGATATTAAACCAAAGAAATACTATACTTTAGAGAACTGTTTATAACCAAGCTGTATCAATTACTGCCTCTTTAATTTCTTTCTTATTGAAACATTGTTCACCAGTTATTGGTTCTGTTCCCAGATGTGCACAGTATTTAAGTTGACAGACATAAAACTATGGCCTCTCTCTGTTCTGTTTAACTGGAGGTGTGACGGAGACAGGTGTCTGCTGAGGGCAATTCCAGTCATATATGAGCTGGATTTTCCTTTGGTGGTTCCTTGCCACAGGCCTCCAGATGTAGGTATAGTAAGTCACGGAAGGTGAATGTGATATGGGCCTATGAATATACATGAGTAGAAATAAATCAGTAAAGTTCTTGATCTTATCTCATAATCAACCATTAGGAAATAAGGGAGTAACTGACTTGAGGTGAACTTTAAGTAGAAAAAGAAACAAACTCATTACAGGTTCCATTGAAGAGAACTAAACTGGACTTTTACCTGTTAGCCATTCTTTGTAAGAAATGTAAAATCTGGGTACGGACAGCTGGGCTGATGCTTCTGCCGCTGCTAGAGGACAGTTGAGCTTGGGACATGACAGGCAATGTGCTTCTGTCACTTGGTGCATTTGAATTTCTCTTCCAAAAGCCAAAATAGGAATTTTTTGAGCTTCTGTTGCTTGTGGGATAATGTCAAGATCCTACAAAGTGATTTTCCTATACTAGTACATATCTGCTTCAGTTTGCGCAAAGATGTAATGTGAGACCTTATTTAAAAAACAAACAAAACCCCCATAAATGACCAACCCCAAACTGGTTTTTCTTAAAGCTATGCCCCAAATTATTGTAGTTTCTTCCAATGATGTAAAGATGTGTCTGATTCAGACTGTTCTGTATTCTTAATAGCAAGATCATCATACCCACTTAACTATTGAGCGAGTCCAGTGTAACATGTGTTTTAAACTAAAGGATTAACGTCATTTGTGCTTTACCAGTTTTTTGTAAGTTGAATTCCTCTTTTGCAGGGGAAGAATGCTGCTCCCCCATCCTTGTGTGCAACAGGAGCTTCCGTACAGCTTGGGCCGCCTTCGGCCTGACTTGGCAGGGCTGAGAGGGCTGAGGTAGGAGAACAGCATTTAGGGAAAAACTGCAGGCCAGGAAGATGTGCCAGGGGAGATTTAGGTTGGACATTAGGAAAAGGTTCTTCACCCAGAGGGTGGTGGAGACTGGAACAGCTCCCCAGGGAAGCAGTCAGGGCACTAAGCCTGACAGTATTGAAGCAGCATTTGGACAATGCCCTCAACACACAGTGCCAATGTTGGGCCTCTCCTGTGTAGGGACAGGGGTTGGACTCTATAATCCTTGTGGGTCCCTTCCAACTCAGGTGATTCTGTGATGTAGATTACTGAAACAAAGGTTGCACTGGGAGTTCTGCAAAAGGAAGGCAGTGGGGTGGCTTACTTTCAGTCCTCTGTAGGATAAAAGGTCTCTTTTTTGGGGGGGGGGGGGAATTTTTTAATGTCATATCCTAAAAGTATTCATTCATCAGCTTTTGTGATTACTCTTCTCCTTTTCTTTTTTTTTTCTCTTTCTACAGAAGCCCTTACCCCGACTCCCCCCTCCCAGCCCCAAATAAATATTTTGTCAGAGGTAGTGGCTGTGAGAGGTCAGACAGCCTTAGCTACGCTTTACTGTTGCTATGGTGATTCCCAGTGCAAAGCCAATACAAAGCATTGCCTTGCGAAAAATGAATTTTATATTAACTTAGTTGCAAATTCTTAAGATTGGGGAGGAGGGGAAGATCTTTCCGTGCCGAGCAGGTGAAAAATGGGGTATTGATTTTTCCCAAGAAGCAAAGCAGTTAAATACCTTTTTTTCCCGCATATTACTTGAAATCTGAATCTGTAATGTCCAGCAATGGAGCTGTAAATTGTCCGTTAACTCCATGATGTTTTCCAACACTGATCACACCCAGGACATGCTCTATTCTTTGGGAATTTAATAAATATACTTTCTAAAGAAACTCCAAGCATGACCCTGGGTACCAAATGCATGAAAAAAATGGTTTTCTGTACTTCTGTGAAATGTTGGTGCTGTTGGGTAGTACTTCCCACATTTCTGGTCTATTTTTCCTTTACCTGCTACTACATATCATTGTGTTGTGTTTTAGGTGCAAAATACCTCTTCTCTTTTTTTTTAAAAAAAAGCAGTATCTGGTAATTATAGGCTTAATTTATGCTTTTTAGTTCTTTTACGGGTACACAGCGTAATATATTAAGTAATGGAAATCCTGCATAACTGATTTGTGAAGAAAGTTAACGCACTTTTAAGGTAAGATTTCACATAAATACACACCGAAGACCACCCTGATCACTCACAACAATCCAAGTAACAATGTACCAATCCAAGTAAACGCATTAGCGCCATTCCCTTTAAAAATGCATCCACTTTTAGCTGTGTGTCTTGGTTTATTCGCTTCTTTTTTGAGCACAGGAAAATCAACAGCTTGTCTTATGCTAAACATTGTACAGTACATTATAAAGCATCAAAGCTGTTGGAATTCAGCAGTGGAGGTAGTACTAGATTTCTGTTGCCCTTACAAATTATTATCTCCTCATCTCACACAGAAAAGGGAAATAGCTTCATGGCATGGTGGTTTCTGGAAGGGGCGGCTAAGGAAGGCTTTGGAAAATTCTATAGGACAGTGATGTAACTTGCAGTCTTTCTTTTACCTGGAAATCCGTTTCAGCATTGCTCCGTACAAGAGCCCATCCTCTCCTCCTCTGCTTCCTTGTCAGGTCACCTTAGGAAAATATTTTACTCTAGTTCTTTAAGCTTAAAATCCAGTTGTCTGTTCAGATTTGTTGTGTTTCATTATGGAGTGTGTCAGATAATCCCTCTTGCTTTAACAAAAAAGATGAAAAAAAAGATATTTTAAACTAGTCCAAAGGTACAGTCTTATTACTGTATACAGATCATGGTTTTAAGTGTACTCCATTTTGGTTTCTACCATGAACATCTAATCCTTGTAACACTGTTGTATGTTTATTTAAAGTATAAATATATATATATGAAAATTAAATGTCAGATTTTTGCATTAATTAAGATTTTTTTATATATGAACTTTGAGTACTTTATTTCACAAAAAAAAACCCAAACAACTTTCCTGGAGTGTTAAGTTTCAGAATTCAAGACTGTATTTGTCAAATTTAAGTTTAAAATATGTAGCGAACATTGTTTTCTGATATCAAATGTAAATATTTGTAAAAGAAATTCTTTTGTATATTTTTGTGAAAATGTAGTTCCCCAAAAGATACAAAAGATTTAATAAAAAACGGCATTTATGTTACTGCTGAACCCTTTTTATCATTACAGTACCCCTTAAATGTATTTATGGTCACCTTCTGGGATTGTTTTTTGCAATGCGAGTTACAGGGACTTCCTCTAATGAGATCATTACAGAGTATGTGCAGTACTCAGGTGTATGGGAAGAAAAAACAGATTCTTCAGGAAGAGATTCAGAATGGAACTTTGTCTTCCTGGTATAAACCATTTATTTTCAAGTGAAGTGGTTTGTGAGTTCGTAGGCTTTTCCATTAATTGTTTAATTGTTCTTATAAAGCATTTTTTTTCCCTTGTTTTTGTCTTTTCACCATTGGAGAAATATCACGGCTGTGATGACTATTATGTGAAAAAAAAAAATGCCCAGAAGCCAAACCCTTTACACTCTTTTCCCAGTGGGCAGGTGAAGTGTTCTGTCACAGTTTGCTAGGACATCCCTTCAGTTGTATGCATTGTACCAAACGTCTGCGGAACAAAAAATACATCCAGTATTGATCCAAATACAAGAATAAGCTTTCTGAGACCTTCTGATGATACACTCACTTCTTCCACACACCTACTTTTCAGCAGAAAACATTACCCAAATAGAACACAAAAGGTGCTTTGAAAGTTTTTAATGGAATTCAAAGTAAAACTTTTCTTATACAGATGTTTTTTTCTTACAGTGTAAAAAAATGTAAAATTGCTCAAACTTGGAAAATTAGAGACATTTCAAGTCAACTTCAATTTATGAAAACAATGTATATTAAAAGGTCAAAATTAATGTTTTTTTTTCTAGCATCCTGTGCCCCTGGTGGTTCATCTCCCTTTCCACTACTGTCCATGAGGCAAAGCTCAGTCCCAAGTTGTATCGTATTCATTCACTGAGGGGAGAGAGAAAAACAATTCACATAAGTAACAATCCTACCCCTCTGTAGAGATGATTTGAGAACTGATTTGCATCCTGACCCTGTAATAATTAAGACCTTTGTAGATGAGATCAAGTCAAGATCTTGTCTTTAAGACAGACCAACGACACCAGCTTAAGTTTGCTACCAATTTATGAAGTCGCGCATAGATGACAGGAAGGAGCTGTTCTGCCAGAAACATTCCAAAAAACATCTGAACATTTTGTGGAAAAGACAGTTTGGACACACGATAAACAACACTAAAGAAGAGCTGATGTTGGACTTTAAGCTCTATTCAAATAAGACTCAGTAAACAAAACATGTCCAGTCCCTTAGCTGCAGGGCACTTGTTTTTCAGTGTTGCATCACACTAACTAATGTTTATACTACTAAACCCAAACACTACAGGGTTCTCTCTAAAAGAAAGATGCCTCTAACAGGTGTCTTTCTACAATCTTTGTTGTTCAGCACCCACACACATTACTCCTGTGAGTAAAGTTAGATTGGTGACATTAGTCACAACATACACTCGAAATCTAATCAAGAAAAATAAAATTAAACAGAAGTGTCTCACCTGGTTTGGGTTCGAGTCCATTTCAAGGCGTGGCGTGGGGGTACAGCAATCGTTGGATGGTAAAAAGGGCAGTCTGGTCTTGTACACTGAGTATTAAATCTACAATGCTAAAAAATGAAAGCATTTCAGAGGAGGCTACTCAATGTTTGTCTGATCTCATGAACAAGCTAACCTAGAATTTATTACAAGCAAACTTATATTCCTGTGTGACATATCTGACAGATAATTGAATCAACAGCTACATAGACAGTGCCTTCAGTTCAACCCAGTGGCAGAAGGAAATCCTTTTTCAAAAGTATTAAGTTAGGTGCTTCGAAACTGCAACTGCACTGACAGGTGGAAGTTCCTTTGCTTTTAAGGGTTTACAGACTTTAGTCTCAATTTATCTGTGTCTGCAAGTTAGGAGCATGACACAGCTTTATCTGAAAGAGAGAGGAAAGACAGAGAATCTGGCTAATGTATCTGGGAAGAGTCCTGAGGATTTCAGCTTCAGTAGGGCTTGAAAAAGCACTGAACTTACTGGCATAAGAATACACAATTCTATAGAACAGAAGTATCAGAGTTACAAGGTCTTGCACTATAAAAATTCTGTTGATATATACTCCAGGGTAACTGGGCAGTGTTTGAAGTTCTTGTATACTGCAGCACACCTGAAAGAAGAGTCAAGTCTGAAACATACTCATTCCACATCCAGTACACAGCTGGCCTGCTCCTCTGCCCCCAGCATCCTGGCTGGGCAGATTTTTGACAAGTGCTATGGCTGGCTGCCTGCCTGTTTGAAACTCCTCAGGAGCATCTGGTAGAAAGATTATTTAAAAACATAATTTTCCAAATTCTTTAAGTCACTGCTTTTCATATTCTATTTCTGAGCTGAAGTTAAAATGTGAAAAGTACAAGCAAAAAGTATGAAATGCTAGTGATGTTTCCTGAACCACAGTAACAAACTTCAAGTATCTTTCTGGCAAGTAAGGGAAGGAATAGGAGATAATTCCTACCTTTGGGTGGTAAAACGGACATTCCATTTTCTTACAAGCAGGAAAAAACTTGCACAGTGGATTAGTGGAGGATAGAGATGGCGCAGGTAGTGGTGCTAATCATAGAAAAGAAAAGAACAGGAAGTGAGCCTGGATCAGAATAAACTGCTTTTTTTAATACCATTCCACACAAATACATCAACCCTTCTGCAAGAGATCACATTTTATAATACACCAAAGTTCTGCAAGAAACATAGGAAGCATATTGCAATCCACTAATCATTAGTCTTGGCTCTTCACTGTTTCAGGACAGACGGTACCCTGGTCATGGCAGGGCTTCCAACAAATTAAGCAGAGATTCCGATAGGCAAAGACATTTATATATTAAATTTAGATAGCAGCAAGCCAGCTAACTGGACTGAAAACACAGGCCAGTGCACTTTCCAGGAATACACAGGAGCTGCTGGAAATGATACAGGAGATAAACACATTGCGCTGTGCCTTCTGGCAAAGAAACAAAACTGTATTTTATTATGTCTAAGGACTAAACCACTTCCAAAAGATCATGAGTGGAGTAAAGGATCTCTACCTTGGCACTGTTCAAAAGTGCAGGAATACCAACCTGCAATCCAAACGCAACTACTGCCTTCACTGGGTAACCTCATCCCTGAAAGTCATCTCATCCTTATATAAACTGCTACAGTATCATTAAAAAAAAAAAAATGTTCACATGGAGACAAGAAACCTCTGTTTTCAATTGGTGTCAAAAGCTCTTGGTACAACACGTATCTAATTTAAGAAAACTGCACTAAAACTGCAGTGCAGGCTAAGCCCTCCAGCAGAAGGGACAACTTGTGCAAGTCACCACTTTGGCCTTGCATAGATTTCATAGGGCCTCTTGCATAAGAGGGTCCAGAGATTTTTTCCGATAACAGTTTTTGCAGTAACAAACTTCATCTAACATTAAGAGTTGAAAGAAAATTAAGTCAAACCAAGCAAAAAATTATTTTTTCACCACTGTCAGTTTCTGCTTCCAAAAATAGTTTTCCTTCCAGCACTTTCATTTAAAACTTACAAAAACAAGAGGTGCTCACCTGGTTTAGAAGACGGATGGGTGGTTCGTCGACTGGCGTGAGTGTAGGGACAATCTGGCTTAGTGCACTTTGCATCGTATTTACAGTTTGGATGGATGAACAAGCATTTATCAGCAAATTTGCAGTTAGGAAAAACTCTGAGGGAAAAGAAATTGAGTTGTAAGTCCATACTCGGAGCAAAATCCCCAAGCAGCTGTTGCATGTGAAAGCCAGAGTATCACAGAAGCCACAACTACAACCAGGCTTGCACATGTTAGTTAATTCCATAGCAGGGCATGCGGATGTAGTGTGCTGGCTGTACATGAACACATCGGTATTTATTTTCCCTTTGGACACTCTTTACGTCCAGTAAATAACTAAACTACCCCACATTCAGTGGAGTTGAATAGCAAGTTACTTGTTGTAAGGCAGGAGGAACTGTTCTTAGTGTGCAGTGCAGTGCAGAGCAGCAAAGGCACTGTGAATTCAGGCCTCACCTAGAGGGGTACAGAATTCCCTAGCATGGCTCATTCATTGAAGAGAAAGTGTTATCTTTAATCTAGTCATGTCAGATTTTAAAAGAGAATTCAAATGTCGGAGTAGATGATACTACCCAATCTGGTAACATTTATCTTAAAACAGAAATTGTTTTTCTAGATTGTTGCTGCTTGTGGAAGAGAAGCCCAAGGCACACTGCACGTTCAAGAATCAGCCATTGCTTTCAAATAAAAACAATCACTGCGTAACTATATAGCGGTACCCTAACATGCTCAAAAGCATTTTGACAGCTAGCAGAAGAGTGCCTGTTGTTTTAAGATTACAGCAATTCCCACATCTCCAAGCAACACAAAGCCACCAGCCTGTATGCGAAACTAAGCTTTCTTCTGCATGAGCACAGCAGTGACTCTACTTATTGGAAACATCATATTCTGACACACGGTAATGGGAGAAAATCAGCAGAAATTAAGAGTGTGATATTCCAGCTCGGATCCTATACTAACAGACTTGTGTTATCTTGGAATCTTAGAATACTAACACTGAAATCAAAATAATAATATCATGCCAAGTGGATGAGCTTTGCACTACTCACTTGCAAGGCAGTGTGGGGTGATGGTACACACATTCGTCTCCATTTTTACAGGCAGGCCAGTACTTGCAGCGCTCAAGAACCTTCTCCTGTTTTTGCAGCAAATCTAACTGTTCCATATCCCCTAGGCAGGAAAGAAAAAACGAAAACAAAACCCCAGCCTTTATGATCCTATTTGCAATTTGCTATACACAAACCAGCATAATTGAAATTCAGTATTTGCTAGTCTCTTCTTTTAATCCAATTGTTGATAAGCCTCCACTAATCCTAAGAAGTTATGACAGTAAAAATTCAGGTACTATTGTATTATCTAAAAAAAATTTCCAGAACTACAAAGTGAAAGAAGCCATAGTATTTGGCTGACAGCTGCCTTTTGGTGACAGGAGATCAAACTTGCACTGTTTACACGCAAAATAAATTTTCTTCACAAATCCAAACTGAGGTGTGAAAGTCAAACAGACCAGATCTTGATCAGGCAAGACAAAGATTCTTCAACTGAACCATAGTTACGACTGTTCTGCTGAACCATGTGTTAATAATAGCTATGCTTCCTTTCTCCAAGATATTTTTGGCTCTAGAAAATTGTTTCAAGAGATTAACTAAAAAAATCAATTTTTACACTAACCAGACAGGATTTATTAGTACAGGACACACATCAAAAAAGAACCACTTTCATGTAATTTGTTCAGACTGATACCACATTCACTTCAGCTACCTGAACCCAGACTCCAGTTGAAAAATTATTTTAAG
Source organism: Dromococcyx pavoninus (assembly GCA_033558185.1). Taxonomy (NCBI): domain Eukaryota; kingdom Metazoa; phylum Chordata; class Aves; order Cuculiformes; family Neomorphidae; genus Dromococcyx; species Dromococcyx pavoninus. The sequence continues at coordinate 4,538,934 of JAUMJL010000091.1, read as the reverse complement.
AAATTCCAAGCTGAAACATTCAATACCTTCACTGGTCTTACAGGAACTTTATCCTTTTAACATTATTTGGAAAAACTTATTCTACAAATTCAGGCAATTAAGCATTCAAAATTGTTTTATTTTCTCAAACATGCCTAAACCTTAGGCTTTTCAAAGCTTTCCAGGACTGCTAAACTTACTGCTCTAAGCTTTCTATTGACACACTTGGTCTCCCTTAATTTCATTCTCAACCTCATTTATGCCTTCTCCTGGCACCGCACTGAAGCCAAGTAATGCTCTCCTATTGTAAACCCACACTACTTGTGCAAATCATTTCCATGCTGATCTGATTCTGGGTGAACTTCAGTCACAACCGTGTTACTTTTGGCTAATGTAGCTAATAATCAAATAAGAATCCCTAACAAAGATATAACTGTACAGGTAAAGCTCTCCTGTGCCGAACAGCTGTAGTTAGGAGCACGAAAGAGACTCTATCAGTAAAACCACAGATTTGCAAGGGTAGTACTCTAACATATATTTCATTGTACTAGTAAAAATGTGCCAATGGATATAAAACATGCTTTTCTTGTTTAAGACTGCCTCATACGCGTAATATTTCAAAAACCAGTGGGACTGAAAGGGCAGGGACTTAAAAGATCTTTTGCTTTTCCCCACGTTTCTCTCAAAATTGCATTATACATTTAAAGTTGGATCCATGAAATCTAAAAGTTCTCCGCAAAGCATCAAATACTATATTTAGTTCATGAAATTTAGATGCTACTATGGAAAATAAAGGTCTTTACTTTCATAAGAAAACTTAAAAAAAAAAATAATTCAAGCACGACCTTAAGGCAAGTATTTAACAGGCTGATGACAAAACGATATCCTCTACAATTTTCATCACTGTGCCAGCATTCCAAACAATGCAAAAATACACTTCAGGAAGCAATTCCTATGTCATTCAAAAGGTATCCTGGATACACAAATCTTCAAGTAAAATCATTCACTGCTTGAGGTTCTATTGTCAGCAATTCTAGCAACTTGAATCTACTAACATCTTATACTTAACAGGCTCCTTTTGACAGGACAGATCTAGACAGAAACATTAATACCATCTCTATTTTTTAAAAAGTTCAACATGCAACAAAAGGTTCATCATAAAATCTCCTGTTCATTAGCCCGTGGACAAATGATAATGGGTCAAGCAGAAGTGCAGATTTCTGGCAATGAAGAAAACTATGTTTTTGATAGAAAACCAACCCATTTTTTACCAATAGAGATGTGCAGAGAATTACCTATGTGCCATTTTGCTTCAGTTTACCAAGATAAAGGCTTCTAAAGATATGGCCCCACTGAACTACCACATTTCGTTTGTCTAAAGAATGATCTAATTTGAAGAATAAACACTATCACCTCGATTTTTTAAGAATAAAGCAACTACAGTCAAACCACCACATTACTGTTAGATCATGTTGGTAAGCATAATTACCATCACTGCTCTCTAGCTGCCTGGTTACAATTTGCATCTGTTGTGCTCGAAGGCCTTTTAATCCTTTGCCAGCACACATATTTTGGGTAACTGGCTTTAATCCTTCAGTTATATACATATCTTCCTCTTCTTGATCCGAAAGGTATCCTGGTGGACTGGGAACACCATCCAGGGTCACGATGAACTTGGGACTGGCAGGTTTCTCTGGCTGTGCAAGCTGCTCTCTATCAAATAAAAGAAATGTAGTAAAAATAGATTTTATGACTCAAGAGGTTTGAGTGAAAAAGTGAGCTGCACCAGTAACTCAAAGTAGTGCAAACTAATCTATGGAGAGTCACACAGTAACAAACCTTCTTTTATTATAACACTACTAACAACGTACTCCAATTAATAGTTTGCCTTCTAGTCTCCCTGAAGCACTAATAAGAAATACAGATTTCAATGTCATACAGCAGAGAATTTGGCAGGTACATTTCAGTTTGTTGCATTCTGCTCAACAGATAGATCCAAAAGCTCATTTACAGACATAGCTAAATAAAGTAAAGGGAATAATCTTTTGAGGAATTTACAGTTTTGAGATAAAAAAAAGAGCGTAAATACCATTCGTGGAATCATAAACCTTTGACATTCTTCTACACACACCCCAAACACGTGTCTCCTCAAAAAGTACTGAGCAGTGAATTATGAAACAGTGGGTGTAAAAGTTTCTAGACTACAAAAAGAGAATTGAAATACTAAGAACTCTGACACTCAGTCTGATTGAGAGATCTCTCTAGCCTAGTATCCTGTAACTAACAGTAGTCAACTTGGATAAAAGCGGAAGTATAAAAACAGGGGATGTATACATTTTCTCCAGTCTTCCACTGGAGATGATTTCTGAAATCAGAACAGCCGTGACAAAAAAGAAGAGTACTGTTCAGATCCTTCTTCTTGTAAATCAAAGATACGCTCAAGCTACAGTTGACCCTGGGAATTACTTTCCATTTAGAAGGATTTCTAGGAGTATTTTTTCTCTTGCTTTTTTCCCTCTACTATTCAACGTCAGTCCATTTTCCATGATTTCACAGATCTTAACTGAATGATTCCATCTAAACCACAAACAAGCATTCAGACTAGTAACAGTCCTAAGATAAATAGCTTTTTACCGTGTCTGTATTAGACGTCCTGAGAGTACTCGTATTGCCTCTGTGGCTCTCTTTCCCAATTGCTGATTCTGTGGCACTATTTCCTCAGATAACTTGGGCTTCTTCAGGATAAATGACCTGGTATCTGTGTGGACCATAGATTCTGCATCATAGAAATCTGAATTGGGAGAAAAATTACATAGCAAAGAAAAGAATATAGCTGTACTCTAAACTTATAGCATATTTTTAATATCAATTTATATGGTCAATAAGCTAATTTTATTTTATTTTAATGTCTTAATAGTAGCTTCCAAAAAAACATTTTTACTTCCTTGATAATTCCACAGAAGTGGATCAATAGGAGCCATAAGACACATCAGACAAGACACAGAGACTTTGTGGACTTTGCTGAAACAGCATTAAAGGGGGTCCTCTTAAAAAATCTCGGGCTTTGAACACCTACTGATGCAATGCTTTCATTCCTTAGAGATGTAGGAACTAGACAACACTAGAAATCAGTACATTTAATTGAAAATAAGGCTATATTTTAACATTTGCTGGCCAGTGGTGTTCAATTTGAAAATAAAAGAACACAAGATTTAACCTTGAGCCATTTGCAATGAATCTTCCATCACGGGATCAATCTGGAGCTGAGAAGAGAGCTCCTTTTGTTCAGCTCCTAAACCAAACAGTAATTAGAAGCATATTTTACTGCACGTCAAAATGAAACTATAAAGAAACGAAGCATACTCTTCTAAATACTTTGATTAAAAAAAAACCATAACAAAAACCTTCAAACTTCTAACAAAAAAGTGCCATTCTCATTGTTATGAAACTCTTTCTCATTGTTTCAGAAATAGTAACCAGTATTCTCCAGCCAGATGGCACGCCATAATCTAAATACCGAAAAACTCTAGTGAAATGAATCAGAGTAGCATTGTTCTACATTTGACTTATGGTTCAAAAAAATTATTTTGGTTTCCGTAAGTTTTCTAAGCAAGCTGCCATTTCAATGGCAAAAGAGCAAAAATATATAGCATAAATATTCTCTGTACATTCATTCAAAGACTGATAAAGCTTCTTTTTACTTACTTCAGAGATACAATTTCCACTATTTTACGTTGGCGGAAAGATTTCAAATACATTTGTATGACAAATAAGAGACTGAAAAAACAGATTTTTTTAATAATGAATGTTTACTATTCCTTAACAATGAAAATGAGCTGATGTAGCAAAGATCTTACTCAAACCAAATTTTACTCTATAATCTAAATATCTAAACAATCAGCAAGACTAAATTAACTTCTTAGAGAAGTGTTTTCCCACTGCCTTCTACAATTCCTTGCAACTAACACAGACACAAACATACTCTTCCTTCTTTGTAACTTTGTGACAAAACCATGCTGAAAAGATACTTTGACTGCCTTTGAATGTTACCCTATTTACCTTCAGAAGTTTCATAACAGAAGTAAAAAACCCTTACTGTTCACAGTTACCCTGTCCCGTAAGAGCAAATATAGTATTCGAATATTTACACACAAAAATACATTAAAACTATTTGTGTGGTAACAATATGTCAGAAAGAAACCTTCAATACTTCATATGCTGCAAAATCATTCCAAATGTAGAGTATCTTAGTTCTCTCAAGTAAACTTTGTGACAGAATTACTTCTACGAGATATTAAGGAAAAAATGCAAAGGATGGGGACAAGAGAAGCTATCCCAATAAAAACGGATACATTTGCTTATTGTATTTGCTTACACAAATTATTCTTCAAGTGATACTTCAGAATGCTTACTGATCAGTTCCTCTGAGGTTATCTGCGTGTGTATGGGGGGGATGTGTAACTTAGAGACATGCTTTAGAAAGCTTCTCGGTTTTCAGGGCACTTCCACATGCAAATTTTGATGTTAACTTAAAAATTACAAGCATTTATTTTCTCTGCATAGCCTGTTGTAAAATGGCATGCTCTGGTATAAATTTTTAAAGAACATTGTCAGATGACCTTGAATTCCTTCAACTGTTTGCTCCTTTGGCTCTTCTACTCGAAGCTGAGAACTCAGAGCAGGCAGTCTGTTTTGCACATGAATTACTTCTAACTGTGATTGTTCTGGGCTAATTCGAGTTCTTGGTGCAACTGGAACAGTCTGCTTCTGTGGAACTTTAAATAAAGAAATAACGGTAAATCATTTACATATAGCCCAATCATACAACAGTACTAATTATATTTATGGTGCTAAAATTACTCTAGTTCCTGCACATACACAAAAAAACCATGCCAACCACCTATCTCCACAAAAAGCATCGCTAGCTACCTGTAAAATTCTTAGTATAAAAGCACATTCATGTGTGTGCACACAGCACTCTTTGAAGTGGCACCTCAGAAGGTCTACTTGTAAGATAAAACAGCTTGAGAAGGATTAGAGTGATATTAGAAAACTATTCATTCATCCACTTCTACACACAATTAATTCGGTACTTTCTTATGGTTTGGAAATCACTTTTCATTTCACCTTTCATATAAACAATCGCAGATTATCAATGTGTGCCAAGGTGCCAGCAAATAGACAAACTCAATGGCAGCAGAAGCACAGAATCATTTGGAAAAGACCCTAAAGATCATTGAGTCCAACCCTTAACCTACCACTGCCAAGTCCAGAACTAAACTACGTCCCCAAGTGCCACATCTACACACCTTTTAAATACCTCCAGGGATGGTGACTCCCCTACTTTCCCCAGGCAACCCATTATAACTCTTGACAACCCTTTTGGTGAAGAAATTTCTCCTGAAAGCCAACTGCAACTTCCCCTGGCGTGATTTGCAGCCATTTCCTGTCATCCAATCACTTGTTACTTGGGAAAAGAGACCGATATCCACCTCACTACAACCTCCTTTCAGGTAGTTGTACCATCCAATTTGGGGGTAGCAAGACAACAGGTTGACTTCTTTACCTGCCTTCTGCTAAGACCATCACAACTGGTTGTGAAAACCTAAGTATATTCTTCCCACGCTGAATATCACATCAGCACTCAACTTCTGACACATACAACCGAAAAGGCACTGCTCAGTACTGGATTTCTCATTTACGATCTTACCATTTAGTTTTACCCATGTATTTCAAATTAGCTTCTTTTACTATTCCATTCAAAATACTTTAAAAAAGAACCATGAAATTCTACCTTTGAAGTGGAAGAACTTGCATGATACTTCAGATAAAATTCACGCGCTACCTCTGTATTATACAGCAAAGGGATGATTTTTGGACTCTTCACCAAAATATTCTCATGTTGGTAAGTCAAACTACAAAGTCACAACTATTAAAAATCAATTGTTTTAATTAATTTTAAATTTTTCTGGCTACGTTTTATTCCCTGCAATTTTGCTATATACACAGGAAAGAGTTTCCTGATCACCTAAAGTACTGTTCCCTGCATTGCTGCTTTTTTCACCATAAACAATTCCTGCTGGATAACTGGCATCAGAATTTAGGAGTGTCAGTGCTCCTACCTCTTTTCTTAACAAACTGCTTATTCTGCTTACCATCTAGAATGAAGACAAGATATTAATGCTTGGGAGGCACTTATGCTATTTGCTATTCATGAAGATGCACAATTTTCTTTTAGAAGTTCATTTACTGTATGAAGTACATTTTGTAAGTAGCCAAGCAATTAATTCGTTTACTAGAACTATTCTTAGTTATTTTCAATTCTAAGCTTGGTAACAATCCTTATTAGCCATCCATACAAATTAATCTGTTTTAAAATCAGCTCACTCTACATCCCACTTCTAACATGTACAGACATTTCCAATTCAAGTGCCTTTGAACACAGAAAACTCCACACACATTTCATGCCTTTAGACGCACTTATCAGCACCTGTGCAACCTTGAAAATACAACTAATGACAAGAAAATGGGGAAAAGTTCATAATGACCATTTTCTCAAAATGTTAATGTAGAAGGAAGATGTGTGTTTCTTACAGTCAATTAGCAGGTTTTGAGAGAGAGACTTGGCAAGAGATTATGGACAGCTTTCAGTCTTGCTCCAGATGGCATAAAAATTATGGTTCAGGTACTTTATTGAATGGTCCTTCCCTGGAAATATGTAGCCCATCCTGCTGGTAACACTAAGTTTATTAACACCCAATGAAATGAAAGCATGCCAGATAACAGCTGGATTTGCCTCCCTTCAGCAGAAGTCTCTCCTGCCTAGGAGAACTGAATGCCGACACACAGGCAAGTGCTCAGCTGCTGTATCAACTGCAAGTCAATACCTAAACCCACTGAACCAAAACTGCAGGCTCACAGACAATATACACTGATATATATCAGTTGATATGTTGCTCATTATTTTGCCCTTTTATTACCTATATCCAGTGCACTTTGATTTTTTGCTGTTTGGCTTTTTTCTCCTCCCTTCTCAGATGGAGAGTGCAGAAATGGAAAAAAGAACAACCAAATAGCTCAAACAACTTGACTAATTCTGAACACTTTCCCCATGACAACTATCAACTTCAGAATACTTCTGGCACTTCCATTTTGTATCTATACACTTTACAGACTTACTATTTTGATTAATGTATTTCAATTAACTCTTTCCTCTCTTGCTTAGGCTTTCATAATTCACCACTGAAGACTTACATAACGTTCAAAGGACACGGAAAATCCCTCACATGTATCACTGACACCTGCTATTTAACCTCCCATTTTACCTTTAAGTGCTATCGTGAGCTTAGACTTAAAAAACAATGCTTGGAAATATTATAGCTTAGCACAAACAAAAATCATTGTAATTACCAGTGGAATAATTGGTTGTTTTTGTAACCGATTCCTGTGCTTCAGAGATTGCTTTCAGTATTAAATTCTTATTGGCCTGTTTTGAAGGTGGCAATGAAGGTCTAAGGGAGATTAAAAAATATTAATTATACATGAATTGCAACAGCAACTGTATTGATATAAAACATACATATTTCAACAGGTTAACACAGCTATGCATAAAACTGATAGAAATTATCATCTAAAATCACTGGATCAATATTTGTTTTCAGCTTGTTAATCTATTCTCTGAGTGGATGTGCATCCACAAACCACTCTCAAAAAGAGGTCCAGAGGTGTGATTTCACCTTTCAGCTTAAGCTGCCGTAAACCATGCTGCATCTGAAAGGCATCAATGCTGCCATACATTTCCTGCTGCTTCTGCCCCTCACACGCCTGTTGCTACGTTTGTGTTGGCACTAGCAATTATGCAGCTGCATTGGGGAGCAAGATCTAGCTCAGGGGTGTCAAACTCACAGTCTGTGAGCCCTCCACCACATTTTATCCGTCCCAGCACCTTGTTTCTCCTTGGCAGCAGCGCCGAGCTCCTTGTCCCTGTGCTCCTGCCAGCGCTGGTCACGGGTGCAGCATGTGACGCGCGTGATGCTGCAGGAGCAGGACAACAGCGGAAGCCCTGAGTCTGACACTCCTGCTCTAGCTGAAAACTGACTCTATCAAAAACATCTTAGTTTTAAAATAAACTTTCTGTTTGTCTTTGAACATCAACAATAAGGAAGTTTAAATCAGATAAATGTGCTGTAGCACTGAAGATAAATTCAATAAAGGATATTAGCTTAAAAAAAAAATCTTATACAAGCTAACACTGTAGATCAGTAGAATCATCTCTTTCATAGCTGAAAATCAAATACAAACCATTGTTGTACTTTGACTGACATCTGACATTCAGACAGAATGAAAAAAACCCAAGCCTCTCAAATATTTTGAAACGTTAAAATCACCTTAAAGAACAAGTGATAATTGGTTTGAAAATTATTCCAAAACCAAAACAATTAGAACTCCTCTAAAATTTGTTACCACATTAAATACCTGCCCTGAAACATGCCAACATGAATTTATACCACCCCATGAAAAGTGCAGTATAAACAGACATCTCACCCACAGAGATGCGAGATAGTACAAAAAGGGCCTACTGAATTTTGTCTGTCTGTTATCAAAACTACAACAGTGTTAACCAACTTACACTTTCAAAGTTTTTGTTCATTAAATTCACTGGAATTAATTTTGGAATTAATTTTGGAATTAAATTCCACAAGGAATCACCAAGATCTCGGGTACCTTCTTTCTGGCTTTGCAGGTACAGACACACTGCTGGAGATGCTTCCTGTTCGCAATCCATAGTCTTCCTCCTCCTCCTCGTCTTCTCCATCATTACAGAACTTCTTCACTTTGACTACTGAGCTTACAACAGGCAATCGTCTCTTCCTGGAGCCTTCTTCCTATGACAGAGGAGCCAAAATAATTCATTTAGCATAGAACATGTATTAATAAGCCAAAAAAGAAAACATTGCAATTCTAACTATATCCAGAAGATGGAGAACTTCCATTTAAGCTGCATGAGTCTAGGACTACCGTACTGTCTGCAGAAACAAGTGACAGCACTAGAGAATACAAAAATCAGACTTATTTACACTGAAACATCTCATTAAAAATGTAACTGTAAATAAGATTTACAAAATTTACAAAGGAGAAGAAAAAGTGTAAAACCAGACAATTTATCCAATATCTGCAGAAAAACCAGGGTTTTAAAAATAAATTCATACTACTCTTCAAGAGACACCTGCTGAAAGTCTGGTAGAGAAAAGTGAAATCAGTATGAATGACTTTCTCTTCTGTATCAACTCTAATTTCAGATTAGTGTAAGAACTAATTTCTAACAAGCTCACATATTCCAAAGGATGTCAATAGCTATACAGGGCCAGGATGGTCCAGCTTAGGCAGTGCAAGGTCCCTGTTCTGACACAGCCACTCAACACTGCCACAGGGCATATGGTAGTGACAAACATAAATGCTAGGCTTGTGAAAGCACATGAGAAAGCACATCAGTAATTCCTGTAGGAATCATCACTTATCACTGAAATAAACAGCACAACAGGCATCTGGATACTAAGTTTGTACACAGTACCCTCTAAATTACCCTAAATGCTCCAAATAGGAAGCAATACCTTAAGGTATGGACCTAGACTACACCAATACAGAAGCTTCATACAGTAAAACCCCCCAATATTTAAAGAAAAGACCTTTATTAAGGTGAAACTTCCCAAAGCAAAATAACTTGTCTAAAAGAAGGCAGAATGTAGCAAAGGTCCACTGTTCTAAGGAACACTCCTGAAATAGCCCTATTCTGGACATTATTCATGAAATCGTAATAGAAGAAAATAACCACAAGACATTTTTTCTACTATTTCCAAGGAGAGAAGTGACTGTCATCCATCAGTGACCTATGCACAACCTTAAACAAATCACTATATTCTCCTTCTCACTTCCTCATCTTAAAAAAAACACTTCAACACAGACGTTTGTAAAACACTCTAGATTTCTGAATAAAATTAGTTGTCCTTTATACAGAACTAAGTAGTACCAAAGACAGAGAACTATATAAGCAGTAACAAACAGAGATGCACTTGGAAGACAAGGTATGTAAAATTCCTGCTTCATTGTCATTTCAGCAGTCATAATAATCTTTATTCTTTTCACAAAGGTCTCTTAAACTGATTCATATCAATAGTCTTAAAACTATCAGCTAGGACTGTCATCTGGCTTAGTCTGGCCTCCAAAGTAGGTAGACAGCAACCACCTTTTAGTTTGCCTTTATGGAACACCCAACCCAAAGAGTTCTTAAATGCCATGGCTCTAAATAGTATAGTAACCTCAATTAGCAGCACACTTGGGCTTTAGAGACTAATGTATATCTGGCACAGGTATGAATAAACAGCACCCCAAAAATATTGATTTACAGAGCTGTGTAAAGCTGGAGATTTATATAGCATGTACAGAAGATCATGCTGTTCCAGTCAAAATTCTTATTTCTCATTCATCATGTGCATCATAACAACATGTTAACCCATTAGTCCAACTCAATATGGCATGAAGATGTACAAGCTCTGAGATGCAGCAACCTGTCAGGTGATGATGTCAAACTATACAATCTCTTTTTATCGGTGGACTCAAAGAACGAAATCACAAACCTACTGGTATCAGTGACCGAAGCCCTCCAACTTCTGTGAGGTCAAGACCTCACTGCAAGTGTACATAGCAATTTACGTTCCTAGCAAGTGTAAAACATTGCAACAGTTTACACTGTACTAACCTCACTGCCTACTTTATCAGCACTAAGTTTGGAGGTAGGTCTGTAACTTTCTGCTAAGCTGCCAAATGCTTCTGAATTGCACAGCTGGCCTGTTTCGAAAGACCTGCAGCTTTGTGTGTCTAACTGCCGGCTCCCCTGTAAGTTGCCCTGTTGTGACAATCTGTGTGCATGTATATTGCCATCTGCACTCCTGCTAGCTGGTGGTCGGTAGATTTCAGCAGAAGGACGAGAAGAACCATAAGTTACAGTTACAATAGGTTTCTTCCGTGACAACGGATTCTCCTGCACGAAGTTTAGGTCTTCATCGATTAGATCATCTGGTTCAGGCTTAATGTCAATTACAGCTTCCGAAGGTGACAGTTCCCTCAAAGGCTTGACTGTAGAGGTTAAGCGGGATACAGAACCATCTTCACAAGACTGCCTGATAAAATAAGAAATTGCCAAATATTAATTCATCTGCAAATAAAGTTCTGGAAAACGAGAACAGTCTTTTAAGAAAAGCCAGCAAGGAACAATCGTTGAAGTATTATTATCTGTACAAATCTAACACACTTATTGCTATTTTTAGTTTGGTTAATTAATCTAAGCCCACCCGCTGCTTAAAGAAATGGAACTGAATTTCTGATCTAATGTTTTTATGCAACAAACTGTAGCAATGCTTTATTCTACGAAATTACTTTGATCTTTCCAACCACCTGTGCTCTTCAGGATGGCTTCTACAGTGACACTACTACTAAAGTCTGAAAGTGTGTTAATAAGTAACCAGAAGCTTTACCGTGAAGCAGTGTTCCTTTGCTCCTGTGAGCTAGTTGAAACCCTTGAATCATTTCTTTCAGTCCGACTGCTGGAAACTGCAAGTGGTGGCAAGACATCCTCACGTTTCTTCTCATCATTCAAAGATGAACTGCTTTTGCTGGAAGGAAGGTTGCTCTCAAAGATATTAGATTCTGAAGATTTTACACTAGTTGGTTCTGTGGAAACAGGTACCTTTCATTTTTACTTTAAAGCACAAATTTTGTAGTAAATGTAGCTAAGAAACTGCAAACAAGACACATTGCATAGCCCTGAAAACACAACAAGCCGAAAACATCAGCAAGAAGCATTCAGAAATAAATTCTGAATTCAGAAATAAACTTTTTACATCAAAATATAAAAAGATTTTTGAAAGAGTCAGGACCCAAAAGACCATGTAAATTGAAAATTAATAAAACAGGCTGCTAAGATCTTTTTTGAAACTTACTAGACACACAACATTACACAGAAAAGAGAAACTCGCTTTCACTCAAAATTAATCTTCTTACTTACCAGTAGTAACAGATCGTAGCTTATCTAAAACACCATGGAGCCTGGAATAGATGGAAGGAAGCAAAAGAGGAAAAGGAGAAATAAAAGAACTTTTAACTTACATTCAGAATAGTCATTTTTCAGAAACCACCTTTCCCACCCTATAACAAGCATCTTATTTATCCAAGACTTCCATTACCATTAAGAGGTGTTTAAAAGCAGATCAGATCGGATGAGGCACTTATTGCCATGGTTTAGACAACGAGTAGGTGTTGGTGTTGGGTCATAGGTTGGACTTGATGATCTCAAAGGTCTTTTCCAACCTTGTGATACTGTGAAGTACCTTGCCTCCAGTGAGCCTTCATACACGCAAGCAGGGTATTCATCACGTCATTTACTTTTGGCACTTAAGTTAGTTTACACAATTAAAGCCAGGACTTCCCACTCTTTCATTACAATCAATGGTGTGAATTAAATGTCTTTAAAATGAGTTTAACCTAAGTTACAAGCCTAAAGTGTAGCTGAAAATTTTACTTCATATATGAAACTTCAATTGCATAGCAGAGTCAAATATAATTCTAAATACAAACCTAAACAATACACAATTTATAGCACTTAAAACTCTCAGGATTCTTCCAGCATGCTTTGTCTACATCAACAATATTCTTTGAGGCATACTAGTGAACAAAACCACCAAATTCGATGCTTGTCTGTGAAAAAGGCACCGAGCTGAAGCAATACAGAAAATCAGGGGCTATAAAATAATAAGGCTGTTTAAAAATAAACACATTACAGAAAGAAGAAAGAAAAAAAAAGGAAAAAACTGCCCAATATTTCCTACTTGGAATTCAAATCTGATCATGGGTATCTCCAAAATTAGGCTGAGTATTAGAAAGGAGTTAAGGAACAAAAACATATTCAAAACTGGAAAAACTGAGACTGCATATGAGTATAAGGAAGGCTGATACTCACCTCATTGTGAGTTTTCACTAGAACACTCCTAAGTTTTACAGCTGAGCTCTGCTGATGCCTATCAGTTTTCACACTGACCTCCAGATAACTGTGACCTGACACTTGGTTCAGTGCAAGAAGTGCTGGCCAACTAGCAGGATTGCTGGGTCTGCCACAGAACTGCTGTGAAACTTTTGCTAGCTGACCCTGAATTACCAGCTACAGAGAAAGACCAAGGAATGCTGACCTTGTTGAGTATTGTCTTTAGCCAAAGACCCAATGTTTAAGAATGTAAACATTCTTGGTTGCCTTTAGAAGAAACAAAAGCATATGAAACTCCCAACTACAATGTTATTTAATGTTTTGCCATCAGTCCTGTTACAGTGTGCTGCATGGGTTTCATCTTGTCTTCTGTTCCATCATTCTTTTAACTAATACCTACTTCATCACCTGATAAAGCACTCAACATTGAATTTGTATTTATAGGCAAATGTGGATACTGAATCAAGATTAAAAGACTGACTACTTTTGGAATTTAAGCAGGTGTCAAAATCAGCAGAAGGTATAACATCTACATAGTTGATATCCAGTTCTAAAAATATATATATTAAAAAAGTTGATTTCTCTTCCCTATTGAAATTTGCTTTCTCTACATACGTATTATTTTTTCAATAAATCCTTATTTTAATTTACAAAGCCATAGAACTTGTTTCTGCTACATCCTATTGTGTTATTTCTTACTGTATATCAGGATTCAGTCAAAACCCTACTACTGGAGTTACTCTCACTAACTTGTACACCTCAATAATCTGTCTAATTGATTTCCCAAAACTACTATGACAAAGACAACTGCGTGACATGCTCACTGAAATGCAAGTTTTGCCTAGGCAAATCACAAGAGGGAACAAAGAACATAAATGCCTATGTACTTTTAAAAAAAGGGGTGCATGCATTCCTTTCTTACATTTCTGGCAAATGCTGGGAAAAGCCTGACAACTGTGAAAGCAAACTCAAATTATATCCATATAAGGAACACTGTCACATGGAAACTGATCAGTTTAAATAGTTAATCCAGTGAATTATAATAGCTGGAACTAATTTTCATTTGTTGTCAATGTTTATGGTTTCATAACCCAACTTCTAAAACGTTTCTCTCTATTCAGTAGAGCAAAAGCTCTAGACTAATCACATAGAAGAAATACTGGAAGTGAATATAACAAGTCAGTATGAAAATTTCAAAGGAAGCAAACAAAAAAAACCCAGAGAAAATACAGTATTTCCCTACTTTATACAACAAAAAATAACATTCCTTAAAACTATATTAGGTTAAGAGAATCAGAAACAATCACAACTCTGCAATCAAGAAAAATCTCTGGAGTGAAATATGTGTTTGGATACTCTGAATCATGGAGTTAATTAAAGGTTTATACTGTAAGTCAAATTCAAAATTAGAAAACACGTGAGAAATATGATGGCTAAACCTGTCAAGCAGCACAGCATAAATTAATCCACACTGCCAAGAGTTTAGAAAAGAGTTCATCTGTTGCTAACTTGTCCTGCTCACAGTAATTCCGGGGTTCTACTTTTGTTTTCAAGAGCTGGATAGTGGTATATAAATAAACAGCCTGAGAGGTGGGAACACCTAAGCATTTGGTGCTTAAGCCTTGTCAAAAACAGTACAAAGAATTAGAGGCATCACTCATCTGTCCTACAGTAATTGCCAAGTACAACAGCAATCTGAACCACTATCATAAAACCAAATAAGTTTGGTTTTGAAGAACTATTTTACATCTAACTACAGTGAATAATACCCTCAAGATCACATCAAGGGCTTTACAGGATAATTTTTTTAAGTCATATGACCCTCACTAGATTCAAAAATTTGACTGAACTTATGAGCAAACACAGACTACAAGCCCTCCAGCCCTTTGCCACTTAATTATCATTGCAATAGTGTAACTGTTACAGACTAAAAATAATTTACTTAGTAGAATTGCAAGGTAGAAATTTTGAGTAGTGCAAATTAAACAACAGGAATATAGGTAACTTCTTAAATTCTCAGGTTTCAGAAAGCAGTCCTGACTACTGGTAAGAAAGAAGCATGACAAGTAGCTTACAAACATACCACACAGTAAACCTGACAGTGTTGTTTCCAAGGAAAAGGGAAAGGTCTTCTGTCATCTGCTCCTGACTCTTCTTATTGGCCACCATAACCATAATATAATCAGGGAGCTCTTCATCTAATAGAAAGAGAAATGTGTTGTTTTAAAGTATAATAAAACATAAAAGACACAGCAAACATCCTTAAACACGTAACCAGATTTTTTTCCTAGTTTTATTACAAAGACTCTGCAGGCAGAGGATTAGGTAAGCAAATTAACAAGACTTAATTTCCTCTGAGCTTCAATACAAGTTTCAGCTATGAGTAAGGAAAAAAAAGGTTGTCAACCTCACAAGAGGATAAGCTGAAGGTAAGATCAAAGCATTTAAAAAGTGAGTAAATAAAACACAAGAAGGACAACATAAAAGAAAGCCACTTTGCTGCCTACATCCTTTTACTTCAACACCAATAATCACCTAAGATTTTAATAATTTCAAATATTGGTAAATACAGCTCCTTATCCTTGTCAAATTTCTTTTTCTTACAAAGATCAAATAGATAAATATCCCTTTCTGATTTCTGCTTTAAATAAAGTCAACAATGTATTTACTTCCAGATTTTCCATCAAACAACCAGCAGCCCCAAGAGTCTGATTCTCTCACTCTCTAACACAGGTGATTTCATACACAGTGAGAAATGCATTCCCTTGCTGGACTGCTCGCACAGAGTATGCCTACTCGTCAGAAAGGACAGGAAGGTGCTCAGAATCTGAGGTTTTGAGGAGCTTGGTATTCGACTTTGTACTTTGGCCTTGCTCTGGACTACTCTGATGGACTGGATGGCGCGTTTGTTGCTTGAGGGCACTAGGCACGCTTCTTGAGCACACATTTCAATGGAGTTTAATCAGATACCTCATGCCCTCTAACACCACTCCATGACATGAACGCAACAATAGTAAGTGAAAATAGTTGGGAAATTGTGAATTTGAACCAAGGTAGTAATATAGCTGTTCTCATTTCATCAAGTTAAGTCTGTACACAATGTTAAAAAGACCTAAAAAATGAAAAATCTTAAATAGGAACCAAAATACAAATCAAAGGAACCACCTTCTATCTGTAGAAAATTCATCTGTACCCTATACTAGAGAAACAACATTCATACATTGTTACCTGCACTCCACTATCACTATTCAAGTGCTCTAAAATAGCACATTCTTAGTCTAAACCCTAACCTTTTTGATGTGGGTTGTTTTTCATTTTTCAATGGAAACTACAAGTTGCAGATCTAGAAACTTAGAATGAATTTTACTTTTTGGCCAAGCTGCTTTTAAACCTAACCCTCAGGTGGTTCAACATATGGTAGAGAAAAGAAGATACTTTAAGAACATATCAAACGATAAGTTAGTACAATTACCAAGGAAGGAAGGAAGGAAGGAAGGAAGGAATTCATAGATACAAATTTTTCCTTAGTAAGTTCTAGAAAACAAATAAGTTTCAACACATCGTGTTGCAGAATACTTCTTGAAAGAAAAGAATTGGCAGTTACAGAAGGAAACAAAAGCATGGTTATTGCTCACAGAGGCTAGAATGAGGGAGAACCAACTTTTACCAGTTTCCTAAAAGAAGAAATATAGCAGGTTTGAAAAACATAACTTGAAAAGCTATCTAAAATACTCTAGTCAAGAAATGAAACTTGAAACATGACAGAAATTTGGAAACAGTGGTTTAAAAACAAAAAAAAGAAGCCAATGGAAGCCAAACTGGGTGATAAAGAATACAGTTATTTCAAGAAGTTCAGCAGCTGACTGAGAAGAAAGTGCAGACATTATATGCTGTCCATGGGAATTGCCTTCTGCATACAGGAAACAGAAAATAGAAAGAAAAACAGAGAAAGAATAATCAATCATAGATGGAACCAAAGATTATTAGTATTCTACCAACATTTTGATATTAGAGATAAAGATTTTTTTTCAGAAATACAGGAAAAAGTGAAGAATGAAGGACTCAGAAACCAAAACCTGTAATGATAGTAAAAAAACAAAAATGACTTACTGGAAAAGACGACTTTTGAGATGGTGTAAAAAGACAATCTTATAATGAAAAAATAACACAGCACCTTGGCACCTGCTGAGTTCAGAATATCAGCTCCTAGGTAATTCCCTTCTACAAAGTCAATACATTTTCATTCCATAAATGCAATAGTCCCCTTTAAACAGGAAATAAGATTAATTCAACATCAAACTATAAACTTTGAACTTGGTCCTGCAGCTCACAGAATCTCTGAACTATGTTCCCTTCCTTGACCTGACATTCAGTAAGTATCACGGACAATAAGACAGTCGCAGGACAGAGATGTTCTGCTTCCAACAAAACACTGTTAAGCTACTAACTTTTACTGGTGTAAAAAGCAGTTGCTCTTAAGTGTAACAGCCATTTAATCCTGGAGTCAGGGGAAAAAAAAAAAAGGAACAGACATTCACATTGCTCATACCTTTCTCCTTACAATCCAAAAAAAATCTTCCCCTGCCTCTAAGACTCAGTTGCATGCTTCATTAACATTACCTTATTGTATTTCTTAGTTTTCCCCTGAAGCTCTTATATTTTACAGATCTGTCCTACATAATGTTTCTGATGTGGCCTTTCCACCTCCTAGGAGACCCAGCCAATCTCCTAATCTTGACAAATGTCTCACCCTGAATTCAAAAGGCTGTTGAAAAGATGCCTAAGAAAGACCGACTGTCTCAGAGTGGTCACAGGTAACTGCTGCTATATTGCAAGCATGTTTCTCCTTGTGCTACAAAGAAAATTCATTAAGTATTCACAGACACATCATTTTGTTTTTCTTTCAAATCCCTTGCCACCATTTCTCTTAGAAAGGTAAGACTGTTAGCCTTCTTAGTTATTTCCTTTTAGTTCTTCATGCATTGGTGTCCAGGCACTGCCTCCTCTCACGCTTACACTATACGTGTTTTTCTTCTTCTTTCGTACTAGTCCAGCACTTCAGATAAATCATCTCATGCTTAAGGCTGCTATATGTAGTAACACAAGTTATAACACAAGTAATAACAAGTAAATACATTGTTCAATTAACTAGCTGGTTGTTTCCTATCTAACAATGAACCCGGGGAAAAGATTGCTAAACGCATGATAAAACTTACCAACATAAGCCCCCAGCTCCTGCAACTTTCCTTTTATAGCACCCTAAAAAATAATAAAATAACACTTAAGGGATGGAGCAAGAAAGTATTTCTAACTGCAAAGTGGTGGGAGTCTGAGGAAAGTTTGTCTCATTAACTATTGGAACATGCTGGTTTCACATTTTTCTCCACTGCTCACGATATAAACCCTGTCACACTGAGCAGAATAGCAAGGACTGTCAGGAACCTCATGCTCACTGCCCTATTTCCTACACACCAGTTCCTGGTGCTACCAGACAACCAATCAGTGAACACTGCCAGCCGGTTGAGGAAGATAATTGTCCTACTCTGCTCTGCACTGGTGAGGCCTCACCTCAAATACTGTGTGCAGTTTTGGGCACCACAGTATAAAAAGGGCATCAAACTACTGGCGAGTGTCCAGAGGAGGCCACAAAGCTGGTGAAGGGTCTAGAGGAGAAATCGCATGAGAGGCTGAAGTCACTTGGTCTGCTCAGCCTGGAGAGAAGGAGATTTACTGCTTCTTCATAAGGGGAGGAGGAAGAGCAGGTGTTGAGCTCTTCTCTCTGGTGGCCAAGCACAGGACTAAAGGGAACGGCAGGAAGATGTGCCAGGGGAGGGCCAGGTTGGACAATAGGAAAAGGTTCTTCACCCAGAGGGTGGTGGAGCACTGGAACAGCTCCCCAGGGAGGCAGTCAGGGCACCAAGCCTCACAATATTCAAGCAGCATTTAGACAATTCCCTCAACACACGGTTTCAATGTTGGGGCTGTCCTGTGCAGGGACAGGGGTTGGACTCGATGATTCTTGTGGATCCCTTCCAACTCAGGTCATTCTGTGATTCTGCTATAACCTCCAAGTCCCAGCTGCCCTTTTTAAAGGAGGGACCACCCGGGCTCACAAGGTATAAAGAAAAAGAATCCTGGAAGGTTCTTTAAAAGGTCATCCCAGCCCAACAAGTTAAAAAAAAAACTGCCAGGACTTTCCAGCTGTGCCTGCAGAGTGGGAGCAGCTCACTGGCCCACCCGGCTCCCGCTGCTCCCTCTCCGGGCATCCCAAGGTTCCCGGCCTGCACCCCGGGCGGGACTCTCGCCGGGGGAATGACGGCAGTCTGGCTCCAGGTTATGGTAGGACCCCGTCTGCCCTCCTCCCGCCCCTCTCCGCGGAGCTGCCGTGAGCTCCGGCCCGCCTGGGGGTTCGTCTGCCGCTCCGGCCGCCGGGGGGCAGCGGGCCCGGCGAGCAGGGCTGGCAGCACCGACCCCGTCGCGTCTGAGGGGAGCCCGAAGCGGCCCCGCGACTCCCCCACCGCGATGCTGAGGGAGCTACCCGGCTGCCTCTCTCTCTCTCTCACCCGGATCTTGCGGCTGATCTCAGTGCCGATCTCCATGGTGGCGCCGCGATGGTCCCGTCCCAACCCTCGCAGCGCGGCCTCGCGGCGCCGCTCCCGCCGCAGAGAGGAACTCTGGAGCTCCGCGCGAGGCCTCCGCCTGCAGCGCCCCCTGCCGGGGTCCCCACAGCGAGGCCTCCGCCCGCAGCGCCCCCTGCCGGGGTCCCCAGAGCGAGACCTCCGCCCGCAGCGCCCCCTGCCGGGGTCCCCAGAGCGAGGCCTCCGCCCGCAGCGCCCCCTGTCGGACCGGCCCGCGTCGGGGCCTCCGCGCCGCCCCGCCCCGCCCCACCCCACCCGGGCACCAATAAGGGGTGAAAGGTGCGCAAACTCGCTCTGGCGCCCCTCAGCAGACCCCGCACCAGGCCCTGTCTCCTTAATGTGATGCTCCGTGTGCCCCCGTATTTGCAAATAGTGGCGTATCAGTGGGTCTGCTCTTCGTTACTCGTGTCACACTCAGCTGCTTTTAAGATGTGTCTTTCTTCATTCCTGCTTTATAAAGTGGCTTATCCTCAGAATGAACACGTTGGATTAACTACAAGGTTATTTTAATCTTAATGCCCTTTCTTAAAAAGTAAAAAAAAATGAAGATTTAATTATGTGTTAAAAAATATGGTATGGGGATACACAAAATAGGAAAATAAATTTTAATGCTGTACTATAAAAGGATTTTACTGTTGAAATTTAATTTTGTGACTCCATGTTAGGCCTATAAGCACCCTTAAACAACACGCCTTTTTTATTATTCCTTAGAAAGATGTTGCAGCATCTTCTGGTCTTACTACTACAAAGTACCAGTTGCAGAGGAAGGAAGAACTATGTGGAAGCCACACCACTTAACTTTTGCACCAATATCCCAGCTTCACTTCAGCTGATTTAGTAGTTATAGCAAACCCTGCCCACAGAAGAAGGGCCTTTTACAAGTAATGCCACTGGGTGAAATAAACTCCAGGCATTGTAGTTAACAGCTGTATTAATCTCTTTCTGTATCACTGCTCCTAATATAAACCAAACATCATACAGAAGTAGCCTAGACTAATTATTGCTAATGATCTGAGCTATTTGCCTGACTACACTTGTAACATACTGGTGTTACAGTGAGATACAACTAGTAGTGGATTAGTTTAATTACAACATTCCATCCTAACCTTTAAGGCACACATTTTGCTTGTTTAAGATTTCAAATAGCTTGTATTTATCATTGGAACAAGAAAACTAATTATTGAAGGACAGAAATAGGAGTTTATTTTATAACTAATGGATTTACTTAGAAAGAAATGTTTGAAAAAAAAGTCTTCATGAATGACAATCAAGTTCATTGCTTCAAGTTCAGCATTGTGTTATGTGTAGGAAAACTGCCTGTTTTCTTCTAGCAGGAAAATTCTATAACCTTAATTAGTTACTTATTAGGATATGGTTCAGCATTTTGCAGTGCCTTATAAGGAAATAATGAGTCTTGCAAACATGAAATTTCAGGCTTCAAGCATAGGCATATTATATGCTCAATTTTCCAGGACCTTCCATTCTGTCCACTATGATCAATAAAAACATAATGATGCACAGAGACTTTTTCCCAAATAAGAGATGGAACAATTTTAAAAACAGGGAAGTTTCAGACATAGCCCAAATGTGGAAGTGATGGATAGAGTGAATTAGTTCAGAGAAGAGCTTTAAGAATCACACATAGAATCAGAGGTATTCTGACTTTTCAGTTCATGAAGTCACTGTTTTGCATGGCTAGTGAGTAAATCCAGATAGTTTTCCACATGACTTCTTCATTATTTCAGCATCCTGGGAATACCCCTTTAACTAGTCATTTCTGAATTATTGTGCCTGTGTTTTTGTCACAAATGGATAACTCTCTGCTAGGCTGAGGAGTATATACATGCACACCATTTTTCTGCCTGAAGGGTGACTTCTGCATCCTGTTTGGCTCACTTCCAACTTTCTGTTCCATCATTAGTGAATGTAAAGACCTGATACTGGACAGATTCAGAAAAAGGTCAATACTTGTGTCAGCCTTCACCCTGTTTACTGGTACATGCACCTAACTGCAATTATGGCTTTGGGCGAGCACAAAAAATAAAAAATCAGAACTGTTCAGAAAGGGAAAATGTCAATAAGAACAAAGCAGGTTTACCTTTGTTCCACTAGGGGAAGGCTTTATTCAACCCAGAAGTTTTCTTTATATTTATAGAACAAGAGATGCAACATTGTACTGTAGAATATTAGTCTTTTCCTCCCATAACCTTCAACAAGACAGCAAAGGAAAGAATACAGCATAAGATCTGTGTTTCTAGCCATTCATGTCATGAGCGTTGACTGGAGGTTAAAGGGGAGAAGCAGACACACAGTACGTGTCCTGAGGCAATCGTGCTATGTCTTATTAATGTTTCTTTATCAGAGTTTATCACATGTTCATGGACGCCTTTGTCTCTTTGTCCTTTTTATTAGAGTTGATTGTTGGAGCAAAGCAGGTAACCGAGAGGCAAAAAAATGAGATAAGGCAAAATGGAGTAAGTGCAGAAAACCCCACAAAGTTAGGATACAAATGGGTTATAGGAAGCTGAAGGAAAAAAAAATCAATTAAGGAATAGAAGTCTGATAAACTTCAAAAGGAGAAAATGCAGGCTGCAGAGCAGCATATTGACAGTGCTCTAGCTGTCTCTTTTAAGATGAATTGTTTAATGTAAATCTAAAGAGAGAAAATGAAGCAAAGGCTAACTATGGAAAGGAAGAAAACTCCAATAAATGCAACTTCTAAGTTTGGAATCAGGCAGGAAATGGGTGTGATCAATATTTAGAATAGGAAATGTGACAGATAAGAGAACTGAAATCTTGTTTCCAGTATGAATTGTTTAGAAATAGGAGGGGTTGCCCTGAATTTCCATGGCTTGGATTTGTCATGCATTGTATTGGACAGTTCTCTCCATTGAGTAACCGCACTTCTGGCCTGTAGCAAATACCATTAGAGAAGAGTATCTGCTTAGATTAGTTCAAAGTTAGTTCATTTCACTTAATATGAAATTCCCCTAAATGAGTTCTTTTTTTGGCTAATGGACATTGTAACTATGGCTGATATGTGGAGGGGAAAAAGCGATAATCCCCCGATATGCAGAAAGGCTATTGTCTCAAAGAGAAATAACTCAGAAGAATTCATCATGGAACAATATTATCTACATATTTCAGTGAAAATTAGTGTCCTCTTGAGTAACATGCTATTTGCATAGCAGATCTGCAGGTTAGACCTGCTCAGACAGTAGCATGTTTATGCGCTTTACATTACTAAAACACTTTCTAAGTTTTACAGTCACGAGTCAGTGTTCACATATTCACTTAGACTTTTTCCTCATCCCTGACCTGTTTCAAATTTGTATACACTTTTGCCTGGCTCATGCTGTGTGCAGAGCCAAAAAATTCCAGATTGCATACAATTTCTGATTTTGCATGCACACACACAGATCTTTCCACATATTTGTGGAACTGGAGTGGAGCCCTTATGATATTTGCATTGGTTAAACACTATTAATATTACTTAATTGGTATGCATTTAATGCTTACTAAGGCAGGGCATAATGTCTACCGTCACCTTTTGGGAGTTTTAAATGTAAGTAAGGGTTGAAAGATCACTCTTTGCTCTGTATTTTCGTGCTGTTTGTGTTACCAACAGCTGAAGCTTTGCAAGGACTTTTGTTTTTAGCTGCAGACATAAATGTATATGCATACGTCAGTTGGTACAACACACATGGATTAAACCTTGAAAATATTTCCAAGCTGTATGAAACTAAGACCAACAGATTTTTTTTGGTAAGAGATTTGCCTTAATTGGAAAGGCTTAAAATAAACGATCATATGATTTAAAAAAGCAAGGATTGCCTGCTATTCATTGTAACCCCTATTTCTGTAATGCCCCTGTAGCCAGAGAAGCAGCTGTTCATTGCTGACATTCTCCCTGCCAGGCATTCCAACTCTCTGAGGTAATGGGCTACAAGCATACGGGCCTCCGCTTTAATTCTTTCAGCGTATCCTTCCGCATGGATAAAGCGAGGGGAACGCCTCCAGGAAAAGAAACTAAATGCACACACAGAGAAGCACCCAGAGACGGGCGATTTGAAAATATTCCTGGGAATGCAATTTGTGCTCATGCAGTGCAGCAGCATATGAAAGAGGCTGCCTGAAAATCTGGCTGGCACAAGTTTATTTTGTTGTAATATTTTCTTCCACCCCCAGCTCTTTGCCCAGTGGAATGATATCCAGAGCAAGTTTTTTGAGACAGGAAGTGAGGAATGTTTTCACTATGAGTGATCTGAGAAGAAGGTGGGTTAGCCGAGATAGCAGCTGTTTTGGACGAGAGGAGCACAGTAAGTCAGTTCCTGAGGAATACAGATGAGATGGCTCTGGGAGAAGTCGTCTTTGAGTGCTGTGTGGTTTTTTTGGCTACGCATATGTGAAAGGAGGCTTGGTGTCTTTGGATTGCTGCAAAAGGTAAGGGGAAAACAGCAAGCACAGTACCAAAATAGTGGCTGATTTTCTGTGCTCTGTACTGTAAGACTGAGGAGTTTCAAGCATTTACTTTTTGAAAAGTGAAGGCAGTAGAACTGTGCTTCTGAAGGGATGGGAGGTTAATGATATGTACTTATTGCTGCTCTTTCAGTCCAAGAGTCATGTCAAAGATTAACTGGCAAAACAAGAGAAGGGTGAAGTATTCTGGGGATTTTTTGGCTCCCCAAATAGTGCTGAAATAAAGACATACATTGTAAACATTTTAAATTATAGGAATCTTTTCTCAATGTCATATACTGCAGTTTTATTTTGCACGCTGACATGCATGCAGGCTGTTTAAAAAAGTCTTTGTAAAGTAAAATGCTAATTTTTGAGGGGGCAGTGAGAGGTGTAGGTAAAGGAGAAAGATACTACAATGCTCAATAATCATGTGTCAGTCATGGACATGATGCTGAAATTCTAATATAACATTTTTGAAACTACATGTTTGTGTTGAAACTTTGACCACTAAAGACATTTTTAGCTGTTGTGTGAATATTCCAGGCTTGCAAAATAAAGGCTTGTTATTGTAGAGGTCATCAACTGGATTTGTAACTCCTGGCGGTGTGTAGTTCCTTTTTGCTAAAGTAGCTTTATAACAATGAAGATGTGTCCAAATTTAAGGTAATGCAGAAAGCAAATATGAGAGCACTTAGCATAGCAGAATGCATAGCTGATGAATAAAGTCAGCACAGCTGTGTTTTCAAGAAGTACACATGGCTAGCAGTAGAAGTTACTACATGATAATTCAATGTTATTCATTAAACTTGCCTTTATTCTACAATGTTAATTTTTTATATGCCAGGAGTTATTTTCTGGAGTCAGTTTTTTTGTGACATGGACTGAAAGTTAGTTACTTAAGTTTCCATTGTTATAAATATTATTTTGGAAGTAATGAAGATTATGTCAGACATCTACCAAGTTAAAATTAAATCGTTCAGGGTAAATGCTCAATAAAGGAATAAATGCAAACAACAGATCTTAACCTGAAGAGCAGTCCTGGCATGTTCTGAAAATTCTGCTCTAAACTTCCTTCCTGTGCTTGCATGGCTACATATCTGCATAGCAAAATAAGTTAAAGTCTTGAGACTGCCTCATGTGAGCATTAGGCAGTTTGGGAATGTCACCTGTCAGGTTAGCCTCTGGTTAGTGATTTTTTTTTCCCCCCATGTCCTTAGAATACTTTTCTAACAGCCTGATGGGGGCACAGACGTTTGAATATCTTTCATAGTAGTACTACACAGTAACTGAGAGTAAAACAGCACCGCACTTCTGACTGTAGCCTTCAAAAACATGAATAGCTTGGTTTTTCTCACTGTTGTAACACTGAAGAAAGTGTGTAACCGTGCACAAAATGTATTGGAAAACAGGCCCCAGGGACGTGAGCGGAGGTCAGTCAGCCAAAAGTTTCTCTGCCAGGAATAAACCTGGTGTGAGATTCTGCTGGCAGTGGGCAGGAAACTAAAAGCTTCTGTCTGTAGAGCATTCCCTGCATGCTGCTCTGGGGAGGTAGGATTTGGAGGATCAAAGTGCAGAATGAATAATCAAGTGAGGAGTCCCTGCATATGCCTAACTTTTTCAGGGAAACCTATTGCTATCAGATGTTATTTATTCTGCAGCTGCACCCAAAAAATAAATTAGTGTCTGAGTCAGGTTTTTTTTGATTCAATTAAGATTTTAGGTGGTTATCTGTTGAGGGTGGGGATTGAGTAGGACGGTAGAACTGCTTCCAGATTGCTAGAAAAGTGGTTATGGTCTTTCTTGGGAGTAGGGTTGCAAAGATGTCATTGAGGAAAAATGCTGTGCTGCCTCCTCCTCCTTCTCCCCATTTTAGGCTGTTAGCATCTTTCCACCTGCTTTACTTCTTTGCCGTGCTGCACACAATGGAGCCAGGAGTGATGCGAGATTTTCAACCTGAAGAGTTTGTGGTTATGTTGAATAAAGTGAAATTTCTAGGTCTGTATTTAAACGTACAAGTAGTATGTGGCCGTTTGTTTACAGCTATTCCTTCGAGTTTAAAAACAGGAGCGCTAGGAAGACTCCTTCCTATGATTCCCTTGCCCCAAATAAATGGCTATCCTCACATTATTCTTGTCTGATAATTCCGAGTGCCTTCAGAAATTAAATCCTGCGTTTTAATACATGCTACTAACACAGACCAGCCTGAAAAAAACCACAAACCGTAGGTGGTTGTTTCCTTTTCTTTTCGCTTCGCGGCGGCGCGGCTGCCACTAGAGGCCCCCGGGCAGGGCTCCCCACGCCGACAGCAGGTAACAATGACAGGAGGGAGCGTGGCTTCCCTCGTCGTCCCCAGGGAGGGAGGCGGTGCGACCCCCGGCAGGGGCCGTGGGGGCTTCATCTCGCGTTCGCGCAGCGCCTTCGCTGCGGGGGCAGCTCTCGGCAGGCGGTTCTGTGGGAAAACCCTGAATTTAGCGAGTGTCTTTGTCTCGCATGACCTGCTGAAAGCCAACGCGAGCAAGGGTGGCAGATGCCTTAGGCCAGGTTGCATGCGGGGAGAAAGGCGCAGCTTGTTATGGAGCTGATAGGAGAGAGGAGGCGTGAAGGTGTTTGCAAAAGGTGGGGAAATGGATGGCTGCCTTTGGACTGAGAATAAGTATGTTTTTCAAGGAAAAAATAGAAAATGAGTGGTTCTCAGAACTCACCTACTGTCCTGGGACAGAAAGTAACCTGAAACATCACACAGCTGTTTAGCATAAGAAATAATAGTGCGGCTGGCTGTAATGGAGGGAAAATTAGAGGAATTGGATTATAATTGTCTGGTAGGGAGGTGTAAGCTTTAATGCTTCTGTTCCTGCCTTTTTTTTTTTCTTTCTTTAACTGTTTCGGGGCTTGGTTTTCTGTTTAATCCAACAGATAGTGGCTGAGGCTGCATGCAGCTCTGAAAAACAGGCCAGGTTGCTGGGTTTGCTCTTAAAGAAAATGGCTTTGTTCAATATTAAAACAACCTTAGGCAACCTGGACTTTATTAATTACTGATTCAGTTTAGAAATACTTATTTTAAGACATTGCAGCCACATTTGATTGAGACTCGTTATTCAATTGTGAGTTTAAAAAAAATCAACTTGCAAAAGACTGGTGTTGTCTGTGGAAGAACCAGAAATCCTGGTGCTTATTTCATTGTTTGAATGCATAACCGTACTACATGTTGGAAAAGTAGACTGATTATTTAGATATAGATAGAATATACATGTTATTTTTCCCATGATACCATTCCTCTTTCAGTCAAAGTGTGTCTGAATCTTGTATTTATTTTCTTTCTCTTTCGCTCCTTACTAGGATTCCAGTGGATGCCTCTTCTACTTGTCTCTTGGTGGAAAACTTTCTTGTCTTTAATGGATGCTGCTGCTGGTTGATCTTTGGAGACTTTACAGCTCCTTACCTTTTGAGAGGAGATAGCGACTTGTCCCCTTCAAGGCCCCTACAGCAGTGGCTTTGTGTCAGTAACCATCTGCGAGGAAAAAGAAGATGCCTCTACCTTTTGGATTAAAATTGAAACGAACTCGACGTTACACAGTATCCAGCAAAAGTTGCTTAGTTGCTCGTATCCAGCTGCTCAACAATGAATTTGTGGAGTTCACGCTATCGGTGGAAAGCACAGGCCAGGAAAGTCTGGAAGCCGTGGCTCAGAGGCTTGAATTGCGGGAGGTAAGCAAACTGTCCAGTGAACGTGTGAGTTTTGTCTCTGATGCTAGATGACCTGTGCCATCTGAGCTTAAAAAAAAAAAAGAAAAGTCTATTTTCTGTTTTGGGCTGCTGAAACAGAAGAGCAGACGGTAGCAGAGACTATCAGACCTCTGCAGACAGTCCTGAAATGAAAAGGGTGAAAACTGTTGTTTAAACCACCAGTATTAACAGAACAAGAAAGAAAAAAAATTCTTATAATCTGTCTCTCGGATCACTGCAGAAGCAAATTTTTGTATTGTATTACCACTGGTGGTCAAAGCTAAATGATCTCAGATTTGACATGTGCTAAAAGCAAGAGTTCCCGTGAGTCAGCTGAGTTTTAGGAGCTTGTTCAGTTGCACTAAATCATAACTTTAAGCTCCAACAACTATCCTGTGTTCTTCTTGTTTCTTCACATTCTGATCTTGATGGGGACTTAGTTTGCTCCAAACCAGTTGGAAAACTTAACAGAACTAGGGACTCCCCCACAGAAGGACATGTGAGAAGTGGCAGAGAATAGAATCTTAGAGCAATAAACAAAGTGACTGCTTTTTAAACCTGACAATGCTGAGAATGCTCTTTAAAAAAAAAAAAAAAACAAAACCAAATCAAAACAGAAAGCAACAACAAAAAATATTCTGCCTAAACAATGTGGTTAAGAATTACTGGAAGACTTTAATCAACTTTTTAGCTAAGGATATAAAAGAGAGTGTTATATGTGTACATGTATTTCTTTCTGCTGGATTAGTGCTATGGAAAGAACCTAAAGCACAAAACCTGATAAGTATACCAGTGACCAACTATTCATATTTTTTGTTCAAATACCACAAACATGTTTGCAGACGGTATCTTGGAACCAACATATAGTCATTTATATTGAATGCTGGCCTCATGAGGAGATGTGGTTTGCACTAGTTAGGTCTGCCTTTTTCGTCAAATATTCCTTACTTGATATTTTGAAAGATCCTTTTGCAACTGAAACTTACTCTTCTCCAACACATTTAGTGATTATTCATACATCTCATGTATTGAGTTAATTACTTCTGAATTGCTGAGCTGTGAAACGTTGTTTCTAGAAATCTGCATAGATCACCCATATATGAACCAATGACATTATTTTATAATTTTGTTGAACACAAGTGGATTTAATTGCAGTAGTTGAATGCTTTCGATCCTCTGAAAACTGACATATTCCACTAGTCTCAAGAGGTTCATTTTATTTTGTAGGAGGTAGAAGAGAGAACTTCTAATAAAAGTTTTATGTTGCTAGCATTGTTCTGAATAAGATGCTTTTACTCTATTAGGTGGTCTGTAAAATGGTGTTTTGAATACGGGATTCAAATACAGGATGAAAACCCTAGACTTATGTCACCAAAGTAAGATTAATTGTGAAAGTAATTGTTGGTTGGTAACATGATTTTTTTAAATGTTGTATTTTCATTGCCATGCAATGACAGCTGCTTATAACTTTGCTCAAATATCAAGCAAATGAATATAGGACTCAATACTGCAAACACTTATTGTTGTGCACAGCGTGCATTATTGTAGGATTTCTCAGTAGCAAATGCTCTATATAGTCAGTTGTTTTCAGAAATATTTTTTTTTTCTGTTTGGAGAATAATAAATAAATGAAATAGGTGTGAATCCATTAATCTCTAAGTGTTTGTTTACTGTGTTTGCTTTCAGTCCCAATATGCATTCTCGCAGATTCTCCTAATATTCTTGCAGTGTACAATGATTTTGGAAAAATGCAATTCTGTACCAGAGATTATGGGCCCTTGTCGGGTGGAACACAGGAACTTTTACCTGAACACAAACAAAAACTTATTCACAGTGAGAGTGACGGATCACTGGAACAGGTTACCCAGAGAGGTTGTAGAGTCTTGTTCTCTGGAGATATTCAAAACCTGCCTGGATGCATTCCTGTGCAACCTGCTCTAGGTGAACCTGCTTTAGCAGGGGAGTAGGACTGGTTTATCTCCAGAGGTCCCTTCCAACCCTGACTATTCTCTGATTCTATGACTTGTTATCTTCCTCCTTCTAGCAAAGGGAGAATCTAAATTCTCTCCGAGCCACACTGTTTACTTAGAAACATCAGACAACATGTATTTAGAATTCAGTTATTGTTCTGTTTGAATGGAGTTGGTCAATTTTATTTGCTTTCAGATTTCCTTGTGAAGTCAACAGAATTAGAAATGAAGGAATTTAACTATATTTTGCTTGCAAAATGCAGTGGCTTTGTCTTACTGAATGATGACTGCTAGCTTTTATTGAACTATTCAGAGTGTTGGGAGATGCAGTCTTTTCCAGCTATTCTTCATTATCTGTTTCTTTGGAGATACTCCTAAAAATCTGTTTAAAAAACAAAAAGGGAGAAAGATGGCAATTCCCTCAATTAAGAGTCATATATCAGCCTAAGGGAGTTGGCAGAACACTATTGAACTCCGAGCAGATTCCTTCAGCCATGCATTCTTGCATGGATTATTTTGGCAGGAAAATGTGTTGCAATAAAAGGGAATGGAGAGTAGGGACATAAATTACTTTCCAGAGCTTGCATTCAGAAAATGTTGTTTTGCCTTTAAATAGTCAGATTTGCCAAGCAGATACTGGATCATTCCTGGCTGCTTGCTTAGCTGAAGGTTTTCAGGAAGAAAAATGTGCTCAATGCATTGCTTAAATCTGCAAAAACAACATTAGGCTTTGATACTGTGAAATACTAAATACTTTCTGTAAGCTCTTGCATATTGTTAATGCACTAAGCACCCTTAAAGCATGAGTGTGACTTCAGAACATTAAACGTGAAAGTGTGACTTCAGAACATTAAATGTGAAAGTATGGCTGTTTATTTGAGTCCTGAGAGTTAATGCAAACCAAAGCATCAGTTTTGGATTACTCTATATGGGCTATGCAGTCACCACGTGCAGTTCCCATGCGTCTTCAAAACAGTTTATTGCAGAAGGTAAGAGGGAAATCTCTACCTTTTTTTCTCATTGAATGCTAAACTTGTAAACTTCTCTCTAGTGTAGTCTGTAAAGACTGAATTTGGGCAGTGAATTGAACAGCTTATTTTTAATGCTGCACCTTCTTTTAAGATATTCACTTTAAAAGATCTTTAGGTAGATGAGTAGTCTTCAAATTATGCTTTGTGTGGCTAAACACTGGTTTTCTTTTCTTTTTCTAGTTAATAATTCTCAGTTTCCAAGTTGTATACTGGTATGGACACGTAGTTAAGGTTTAGGAAGTCTTAATTATTAAGACAGTAAAACAAGTAAGTCTTAAGACAATTTTATTTTTTTGCTGAGTAGTAGGCTTTACAAAAAAGGTGAAAGGAATGCATAAAACGAATAAGAATATCTTCTGGTATTGTTAAAAGGCAACTCATCAGCAAACTGGGGAAAGAAGTCAAAGGGAACAGTGAACATAAGTACTTACCCTATGTAGCATAGCCTGTCTTTTATCCTGTAAGAGAGCTATAACCAAATTTGATTTGTGCAGAAAGCTTTATTTGTCACAGAAAACCATTCTGGAATTACAAGTTTTGAAGAAACTGCTGAGAGGTCTGATTGTTAACTAGCTTAAAAAAAACGTGCAACACTGCTTGTCTTGTATCTACAGCATGAGTATATAGAGTTTTTTTTTAAAATGCTAATACATGTAGATATCTATAGGATGTTTGGCAGGAGATGTTACAACTGATTTACCTCCCTTGCTGGATTGTCTTTTATTTCTGTTTTCTAATACCACTTCTAAACAAGAGGACAAATTCTGCTAGTGTATGCAAGCAGAGTCTGGCTCAAGGGCAGCTATGTGGGAGAGATTTGGGCCCAAATACAAGCACTAATGGTAGGGAATTCCTGTGGAGAGTATGTGTTATGCATATGTAAGTTCCTGTGTTTGTTTTGGACATGAACAGGAATCAAGGTTATCCGG
This sequence comes from Dromococcyx pavoninus, assembly GCA_033558185.1. Taxonomy (NCBI): domain Eukaryota; kingdom Metazoa; phylum Chordata; class Aves; order Cuculiformes; family Neomorphidae; genus Dromococcyx; species Dromococcyx pavoninus. The sequence continues at coordinate 4,507,170 of JAUMJL010000091.1, read as the reverse complement.
ATCCTGAATAACTTTGAAGTTCTGAAACAGTGCTTCAGAAATGCTTGAACTGTGCTATAAAACTTTGCTCTGAATTTTAAAGTATCACCTCTTGCTTGAAGAAAACCCATAAAAATAGCTTTAATTTAATGTGGGTAGTTTCTTACTGGTGTTCTGCATACATAAATAATGTTTTTAAATTAAGACCAAGTGCAACCATAAATATTCTTACCTGTATATACACCAGTAAACATATTGACTGGCAAATAAAAGTTGGGCCAAGTCATGGCAGAGGGGTCAGTAACATAATTATGTTTATGTCTTGTATGAAAGTCTGACAAAATTTTAGGTAATGCTTGGAGAAATAGGAGAAGCAGTGCTCATAGTTGAACTGCTGTGGTTGCCTCTCCAAACCAAACTTTCCTTAAAATCAGTGAAGGAGAAATCGTCTTGGAGGATGGTATATAAAAATCCAGACCTTCAGTGTGTAATCTAATTAATTTAAAAGATGCTACTTTTACGAAAAACAAACTCGACTCTATCTAAAACATGTATTAATGATGAGTGTGCTATAATTGTAATTTAGTAGCCAAGGTAAATTGAAGAACAGAGCACTCGGCTGAAAATCGGCAATTGCCTCAGTGAAATTATTATAGTTCTTCCTTCGTCTGAAGAAAAGAGATATACATTCAGATATAGGATTTGCAGTCGGTGTTATTACAGTGAGCAGCACAAAGGAAGGTTTTTCCATAAAAGCAATAGTGCCTTTTAAGAAACCTTGCCCTGATTTCTTTAGTTTTTTTATAAAGCTTGGTCAGATTTGAATATACCACTTAATTCTATGGTTTCACTGTGACAATGCCTACAAATTGCTGTATAGTTTTACACTAATTTTGCCAGAAGAGGTTTTATGTATTTCTGATGCAAAGACATTAGCTTATGTTTATTATTTTTAGACTACTTTGAAATTTTGCTTTTCCCCATTGTAAAGCAAATAGCGTTTAAGTCTCTGATGAATGGGAGCAGGATGCTTCTTTTAATGTCAGTGCTGTGTAAGGTGTGAGTCAAAATCAGATACGCAAACCCGTCCTTCTCGGAGCCTTGGACAGAGGTGGGAAAAAGTAACTTTTTTTTTAAAAAAGTAAATTTCTGGAATTTTTGTTGATTGATAACTGACCTGTTTCTGCTAATAGTTGAAATATATCTTGATGGGATAATGTCTTCTATACACTATGAAGGTATTGCTCTTTACCTTGTGAGTTAGCTGGTTTACCTTTGTCTGACCTACTGATGAGTAGAATCTGCTTTGCCTGTCAGAAGAACTCTTAGTGAAGATATTTGAAGACTGTAAATCACAGTGTGCTGTGATTTGTGCAATGTTTTAATTTGACTAAATTAGAATACATCAGATTACCTTGCAATGTTTTGTTTGTTTATTTCTTATCCCTGCTGGTTTTGCTTTAAGCTCTAGTTGGCAATTACTTTGTTTAAATAGTGTTTGTTAAACCCGTATTGGAGTAGCTAGGAGAGGGTGTGTTGGAAAAAAGGTTTACATTGTGAAAGAGCTAAGACTGAAGACTGGCTTATGTCTTTATTTGTACAGCTACCCTGCTAAATTCTCCCTCCTACAGTTAGAGTTGAAGATCTTGTTAGGACTAGAACAACAAAAATAGGGTAAGCGAAAGTACCCTGAAGTGAAGAGCTTCAAGATGGGGAAAAGGGATGGATTTTTATGAGGCTAACCAGCAATTCTCCTTTTTCTGCAAGAATTGGTTGTGGCACTATGTAGAGGAGTGCGGCTTTTCACTCGATGGCTAGTACGTGGCAAGACTGGCAGGTTTTTTTCTCCCCTGCTTCCAGGAAGTCTTGGATCTTGTACACTGGTCAGTCCAGGCTGTTCCAGATCCTTTCTCCTCTGGAGACTGGAAGAATTTGTGGAGGAGGTTGTCTGCTATGATGAGAGTGGAGTTTCTGGAGAATTTTCAGGACCTCTTGCCTCCTTCTGTAGTTCTTACCACTGCACGTAGCGTAAATCTTTCATTTGATATCTGGCAGTCATACTCATTACAAGATTATTGACCCCATTCTCCTGCATGCAGTTTATTTAAACTGTGATATTCTGATGGCAGGAGCTGTTTTGTATCCAAGCATATAATAAAGCTAGATGCAGTGGAGCTCTTGGGCTAACTGGGATTTATTTTAAGTCCAGCTGCAGCACTTATCCTTCAATAACGAGGAGGTGTTTTCAGCACTCTGATTTCTTTGTATGTACAAGTGTAAAGAGGAAGATCCTGAAAAATATTTGTATTGCATTCTTCTGTAAACCCTGTTACTGTTTTATTTCTTGTCTCACATCTTAGGATGGTGACAAGTCACTGTACCCCTGAGGCAGGTAGCAGATTGTATTAATTAGAGTGCACTGTATTAACAATTAGAAAACAATTATCTTCTCCAATCTATTTGTAATCCATGAGATTTATAATATAGGATATGGAAATTACTTGGGAAATGTATAATAAAATACATACATTCAAAGTCAACTTTGAACACTGCTGTGCCTCAGGGGAATGTGTAGTGAAGCCTGTTTGTCCTCCCTTCTTCCATCCACAAATGTGGTTGGGTTTTTTTGCCTTTAGTCTGAGGATTTATAGAGAATGATTTTTTCTTTTTTATTTCCTTTTTTTTCCCCCTTAAGGATGGCATCAGTAGCATTGTGTCTTTATCCTAGAGACATAACTTCTTTTGATATATTACCAAAAAATGGAAGGCACAGTCGAGTCTGAGGATCATAATAGATGCTGCTATGCTCAAGTGAGAAGATGGCACACATTTGATGTCTGGTGTATACATTTGTTATTTTTATTTCTTTTCTCAATAATGTAAACTGTGACCAAAATGGACCCAGAGAGTCTATATTAAAACTATTTTTGTACTGCTAATTGGAATAACTGATATATAAAAATGATATTTAGATTAGAGCCAAAGTGGAGTTATATTAGGGATGAGGCTGGTCCATATTAAAGTAAACTGAAATGCATCAATTAGTTGTAGCTCACTAGTATCAGGCAATTGGTACAGGGAAGAAGTATTATTTCATTGATTCCATTTCAAATTTCAAACCAGGTGAGGAACTGCGGAGTATGCTCAATAGATATGGAAACTGATGAGAATTTTCAGATTTAAAGCTCAGTTTTTAATGGCTTTGTAAAAGATAACAATTTACATCAAATAATTCCTCAGTAAGCTGTTTATCTTGTCAGCACCAATTCTTGAGGTTGCACGATGCCAGTCTGCTCAGGAAGACCAGCTTAGATCAAGTGGCTCAGGTATTGCCTGGGTGAGTTTCAGTGCCTCCAAGGATAGAGATTTGACACCTTCTTTGGCTAAGTGTTCCAGTGTCTGGCTGGTCCTCTTGTGAAATCTTTTTCCTGATGTAATTGGAATTTCCCATATTGCATCTTGTACTTGCTGCTTCTCATGCTTGCAGTGAGCACTTCCAAAAAGAGTCTGACTTTAGCTGTACCCTCCTCTTATGAAACTCAAGTCCAGTGTCAGATATTTCTTTAGTCTCTCCTTAATACTGATCAGCCCCACTTCTCTGACTCTCATCATACTTAGAATCATAGAATGGTTTAGGTTGGAAGGGACCATAAAGATCATTAGTTCCAATGTAGCAGAAGATATAATATAGTCACCTACAGTAATGTAGTTTTGTGGCACTCATACCTGATGAAGCTCCTCTGCTTAGCTTAGGAAATGTGATGACTTCAGAGACAAAGTCACTTCACTCCCACCAACTTGTGAATTGCAACGCTGGGTTGGGCTTCAGTAATTTTGCATTCTTTAACTCTTGAACTTTAAAGCAAAAATCCTTACTATTCTTGTCTGTAGTGACAGAAGGCAGCTACATAGAAAGTAACTGTGCAGAAATCATATATTCTTTTTATTTCTCTTTGATTTTCTTTAAAGGGGTCGTGAATACATCACTAAAATAAAGGAACCTCAAAATAGTGTTAATGATTTAACATATTTTAAGAATTATGTCACGACATTCTTTTTAGAATTGGGTGTTGTCCTGAGCTGCTAATAATAAAATGTTTTAGTAATGAATAAAAATGGATTCTATTTTAAACAGTGCAACTATTCCAGGGTGTATAAGCAGCTCTGAAAACTCACAGGATCAAATTGTGGCCTTGAAGTCGAATGAAGGATTTGCATAAAAGTCAGAAGACAGGCTTTGGTCCGTAGTGTTTTGTTTGGCTTTCATTTTGGTTTTGATAGTCCAGGTTGGAGGAGTTTGTAAGGGAAATATTGTGGCAGAAAAATCTTGTTTAAAGATACGTTGGATTCCAGAGAATATTTTAAAATGCAGAAATATTTTTCTTAGTCTGTTGTGCCTGCTGAGTTCTGTGTGGAGGCAAGAAAAAGCAGTCCATGTTTCAAAGAAATAGACCAGTGCAAGTGACCATCATGCCTTAAAAATAGGCTGTACATTCAGTTTATACTTCAGGGTGTAGAACTAGGAGTATTTTACATTAGAGGGTTTGAAACAGTGGTGGTGGTGACAGAAGTTTACGCTCTTTCTATTCTTCTCTTTCTGTTACACATCTGTGCTTCTTTGAGGCTTAAATATACCTAAGCTGCAAATGAAAGTTATTCAAAGAGTGGCTTAGAAATTTTTGCCTACTTTTTCAGTTGATTTCCAAAAGCATTTTTGTGGTATCTTTTAAAGAAGTTGTTCAACTTTGTTGGCATGCTTCAGTGATTCTGTAGCTGTTACCTTTCCGTTTCAGCTTCTGCCTTGGCCTCTGCTCTCACCCACAAGTTTGTGGTTCGATATTCCAGGTCACGCTCGGCCGGGGCTGTTGGGCAAGTGGGCTGAACCAGCACATAGGCTTTCTTTTTTGAACTCCTCCTAGCAAGTGAGACCAAGTAGCTCGTAGCATATGGTTCAGCTTTAACTGTTACTTTTATTTCTTTGTTCTCTAGTTTTCACAAAAAAGTACTAAAGTGGCTTTTCTATACTACCAGCTGTTACTTCCCACTGAATTTCAAGTCTGTCCTGCAAAGCATCAAAATGCTAGAGCTTCTGAGAAAAAAACTGTAAATACTTTGTTTACTGGATAGACATTTTTTTCAGGTCTAATTCACAGAAATTATTCATGTAAAAAAGTCATTGTGATGAATAGTCCTTTGCTGTATAAAACTTAATAGTTTTATTTTATATGAGTTAAAAATATCTGAAAATATATAAAGAAAAATGTTGCATTAAAGATGTTGGTATTTCTAACATTTCTACATATAATACTGTGTACATACATGGAAATTCTTCAAGTCCTTGCTAAATGCCTACAGATGTAATAGGCAATTTGTAACATTCCATTATCTCCATCTCTCAATTAAAAAAACTTTTAATTATGATTATGATTTCTACTTTTGCTATGATAATGACATTGATACCGAAAATGCCTGCAAATAGTATTTTCCATTCCACTTTCCATGGAGTATTTTCCATTCCACATCTGTTTGCTGGTCCAGAACTGAAAGAAATAAGTGCTGCAGGAGAAGATTTTGATCAGTGTAAACATAGTGGAGAAATTGAAATGTGCATGACTGGCTCGGCAGTGTGGATTGAGAACTATGCTGTGTGTGGATTGATTGAAAAGTATTCTGCAGCAAACTACTCCTCAGAGGAGATATAATCAAAGTTAGATTGTATTGTTCAGGATGATGTCCAGCGGGATTTTGGCATTCCGGGGATGGACATCCCTCTGACTCTTGGTGTACTCTGTCCCAGTGCATACTGTATTTTGTGTTTTGGCTTGGTCAGGAGTTGCCTGCTCAGGCAAAGTCGCTTGCTGCTGGACCTGTTCATTTTCTTGCCATAAGCGTGTTTTAATGAGCTTGCCTTTGACTGACAGCTGTCCTGAGCTCTTTTGTCCTTCAGCATCCCGCGTTTTCCTGCCTCCCACTTCCCCAGAGAAGCCATACTTTGCTCTCATTACGTCCAATGTAATTTTCTGTTTGCCTTCCTCACTGCCTTTAGTTTCCCTGTCACACGTAAAGACTTTCTACTAACATCTGAGAGTTGCCACGACAGAGTCAGGGACTGTAAAGAAAGAGTAGGGTTGGTAATGTTTTAGGTGGGGCAGCTTAGGGATATAGATTGCTTATCTGGAAGTGGTGTGTGCTTTTGATATTAAATCTCTCTCTGGTTCTCTAAGTTTGCAGTAACTCGTAGCATTAGTTAGTGTTTTAAAACTTAAATTTCTAAGGTGGAAAACATAAATACAATTTATTTTATCTAGTATCACAATATTAACTTTTTTCCATCATTGAAATACTTCTTTTTCAGATTACGTATTTCAGTCTGTGGTATTATAATAAGCAGAATCAGCGCAGATGGGTAGATTTGGACAAGCCTCTGAAAAAGCAGCTGGACAAATATGCCTTAGAGCCAACTGTTTATTTTGGAGTAGTGTTCTATGTGCCTACTGTTTCTCAACTTCAGCAGGAGATTACCAGGTAAATGTCATACATGTATCTATAATTTTGTTTTCAGCATGAGAATAGTGAGAATCTGGATTAGTTTCAGAAAACTGTGGATTTTTTTGGTACCTTTTCAATATAAATGAGATTGAATGTGTTTAAGCAAATTATATGTCTAGTGTATACCAGGCTGTTCTTGTGTATGTTGTATATTATCTACAGTCATGTAGCATACTGCTTTTTTTGTAGTAGGATACAGAAGTGTAAACAACATTTATTAAATGTCACTGTATTTAACGGGCTGTTAAATAGTGAAGGAAGGGAGTCATGTTTTGGCCTGATGAAAACTTTTACAGTTTACCCGACTCTTCTAATCACTGAATGAATTGCAGCACTTGCTTCCATGTTCTCAGTGTTAAAGCTTTACTTCACAACAGTTAACGTGCAATATGAGGAAGTGAATAAGATTTTAAAACTAGACTTACGGAAGAGAAATGTCCTTCTTGGCAAAGTCTGTGTAGCTATAATGACATTTTTGAGTTTTGAGGTATGTTGGGCTCAAGGTAAGGTGTTCCATGGGTGGCTGAAAGGGACAGAAGAATCCAAGAAAATAGTGGTTCAGACTGTTGGCGAGCAGTGCGGGTAGTTGTGGCAGCATGTACAAGAAATGACGCAAGAAAAGATCAGATTAAAGGAAAAAATGGTGCCTTGAAAGTGAAAACAAACGTACTCAGAAATTGTAATGTAGAAATGAAAGTCACTATTGTGATTGAAGGGAAGTGCAAGGTTAGATCTATTGAAAGAGAATGCAACAATACAGCAGCAGGGTACTGAACATTGTAAAGAGGAGATAAGAATAATAACAAAGAAGAGGTAAAAATGAAAGAATTATGAGGATGAGGTAGTACATAGAAATCATGGAGATTCTTTATTTTAAGGGGTAGCAGTGTTTGATTCTGCAGTGATATGTGAAAACTAAGGGATGGGTTAATAGTCTGAATGATGAGGAAGACTGCCCTCCACATAAACCGGGAAATGCAGCAAAATAGGAAATGCAGGCATATTCATCTTTTTTAATTAAGAAGCCCGTGTTAGCTTTTTCTTTCTTTTTCCCATGCAGGTATCAGTATTATTTGCAATTAAAGAAAGATATCTTGGAGGGCAACATTCCTTGCACACTGGAACAAGCAATACATCTAGCTGGTTTAGCTGTTCAGGGTAAGTAAGGCAATTGTGCCAATTAGCTAATATTGCATTAGAAACTTTGGTGATATTTTCTATAGCATGTTTTCTATGTATTGCTTAAAGACCTAGTTCAGTACAATATGAAAGGCTCTCGCACTTTAAAACTTAATCACAGGGACTGAAGAGGTGGAACAGTGGGATTGGTGGCCCCAAACTTGGTGGTGTTTCTGCACAGCCCTCAGAAGTGTACCTGGGTTGCTAACATGCTGGTTTTGACTTAGACATCTGAATTCCTTTGGGGGCAAAGGCTTTAGTTGCCTACTTACACTAACAGACCTGTCATCTGTTTCTGTTAATGAAGACTACTGTGACATGGTGAGAAGAGAAAGAGACATGTTTTAATAACTACGCAAATTTGAATGTGCAGTAGTACTTGTATCTTCCACTTTTCTCCCAGTATCCAGATGCATAAGATTATTTCAAGTTAGTATGCAACACTGTTAACAATTCCTGTGTTCAAATCATGAAGACCCATTTCTGTGATACCTACATGATAAAGGCTGCTTTATATTTTCTAACTGAGGTCAGATGGGATAGAGTATGTAGTGGAGAACAACCAGGTCCTGTCTGTCTACACGGATCATGTCTGATGTTCCCTGCTAATAAGCTTGTTAGATCTAAAATCTCTCAGAATTAAAGTTTGTAATGACTACAGCTCCGTTTGCTGTGTTTGTATATTGTTTCATAGTGAATGCCTTCAGTATGTCTAACAACAATTGTAAATCTGCCAAAATTGAAAGGGACTGAAAATCACTGGTAGTACATACAACTTAAGTACTTTTTCCTTTTTTTATCTAATTGTATGTGTATGTATCACATTAAAGGTGATGATTATGTTCTTTGAAAATGTAGTTAGTAGGGTCAGTTATATCAGTATCTTGTTTATATAACAATGAATCTGTTTAATCTAAGACAGAATTTAATGGTCTTCCACTGACAAAATCTTGCTTTGTTATTTTCATACTTTTGGACATTTTAAATGTCCCTGCTCAGTAAGTTGTTTATAGGAATTTTTCAATATAATCCTCTTTCCAGATGGAAAATATTTATCCTTTTAGATTTTGCACTCCTTTTTTTTCAGTCTTGTGTGAGAGAGAAACTGTATGTGTTGATTACACAGTGAAAAAACAACTCAGAAAAAATGCAGGTTCTAAATAATTGTGCTGCGATGATGAAGTAGCTTCTACCAGGTAGGTTAGTTAATTTTAGCTGGTGAATGAACAAAAGCAGTCATTTGCTGTTTCTAGTGAACTGGTTTCAAGAATGATTTGTGTTTGTAATAAAGCAGTGTTTAGAATTAGTCTATTTTAATTATCTCAGGTGCCGCATTGGTGTAGCCTGTCACGAATTTTCTCCTTTCATCATAAATAAGTTTCATATTAATTGTTAATGCTTAATACAAACTTGGTTCCTAAATGTCTTTAAAATTATACTGTTATGAAAGATAATATGTGGTAATGAAAATAGGTTCTGTATACTTGGAGATTGTGTTTATATTTTTGGGAACAGCCATTCTATAGACAGCTGTTCCACAATTTCTCCTGTGAGACTGGTACTTTTCTAATTTAGACTGTTTTATTTCTTTTCTTTTAAATATTGTCTATTTTTTTTCTTTGAAACAGAAAAAGAGGCAAATTCCTTGTGATGCCTTTTGGCATGACATAAGATCAAAACTGTTTTAAGTCCCTTCTGAGCATGCCCGGGTGTGTAGGAAGGCTTCTAGGTCCCACTTCCTGCAGGTTTGAGTGCAGGGAGCTGTTGAAGGCTTGAGAGCAGAAGGAATAACCTTCCACAGTGCTCCATGCAGTGTTTGAGCGTAGCTGCAAGTTTGAGCAGTCTGCTGGTACTATACTGTAAGGAGAGAGTAAAGAAGATGGAGCCAGACTCTTCTCAGGCAATGGGCACAAATTGAAATACAGAAAGTTTCATCAAATATCATTTTTTTCTGTTGTAAAAGTGATGAGATACTGGAACAGATTGTCCAAAGAAGTTGTAAGGCCTCCATTCAAAACTTGGCTAGAGAAGGCTCCGAGACAAACTGCTGTAGCTGACCCTCCTTAGGGTTGAGGGGGGAGTTGCTAGACAATCTCCAGAGGCCCCTTCCAACCTCAAGCATTTCGTGATTAAAAAATCAAAAAAATAATACCCCAGAAACTCAGGAATTTGGAGCAACAATCCAATTGTTTTATCGTTTCTTCTCCTTTTCTATAAATAAGAATATTATCAGATTTTCTGAACAAATTAAATGGATGTGTTTTTACTTTTTCTCTTAATAAACATTGCTGGTTAGTTTGTTTCATTGTTTTGCTTTCAGATCATAGGTCAATAGGATGGAGATTTGCTACTTGGAGAACCTGCTGCAATTAATTGGGTATTGAATCTTTTTGTTACAAATGTTTGAATCCAAGAAATTTTTTATTTTTTAGCTGATTTTGGAGACTACGATCAATATGAATCTCAGGAGTTTCTACAAAGATTTGCTTTGTTTCCAGTGGTAAGTATGTATTTTAAATTAATAAATTTAAATTCTTAAGTTGATAAATTTAAATTTAAGTCTTTCATTAGATTGGTAAATGCAAATCGTTAATAAATATTCATCATTAATAAAAATTCATCATCCATCCAACTTGCTGCTCCCTAGATTGTCGAATTTAGTTAAGATTTCTTTGAGACTGGAGTGAAGTATACCTCATTACACAGAAGCAAAGATGTTGCAAGATATTTTCAGTTTTATTATATATTACACTGAAAAGAATGTTGGGGTAGAGATGGGAAAGCGAGTAAAACCACTTCAAAACAGTGTTTGTGCTTTTTGGTTTTGTTTGTGTGCATAATACAGCATCTAAGCTCCAAGACTGCAGTGGAGAGTTGACTCGCCTCTGCAAAGAAACTGTAGCTATTTAATTCTTTAGAATTGTTTGTATTTCATTCTATAAATGCTATTCTACCTTAAGGGCTGGCTACAAGAAGAAAAAATATTGGAAGAAGCAACACAGAAAGTTGCCTTGCTACATCAGAAATACAGGTAACATTTCTAAAACTATTTATTGCTTAACTTTGATGTGATTTCTCCAGTAGCTCAGGAATTTGGAAGTCTCAGAAGGCAGCTGGATTAATTTCACCTCCTATTGAAATGAGTTTTGCACTGATACATCTGCAGTGATATTACAAGAATTTTTGCTGAATGAAAGTGAAAAGAGAGCAGAATTACTGTGAAAACAAATGAGAGGTTTCTGCTTGGAAATTAAGAATGCAGGTCACTACTCAATAGTGTGACCTTAACTGTGTATTTCTGAAACTTGCTTATATGAAGTTGTGACCCCAGTAAGGATGTTTGTTGATAAACAACATCAACAGATACCGAGGGCAGTAGAAATATCAAAACAGTCTCTGTGCCAGCATGCTTATGATGTTAAGGAAAAGGTAGCTAGGAGGCAGTAGTACAAGAAAAAGGAAAGTTCTCTTTTGTTGGTTGATCAGTGAAAAATGTTTGTTACTATGTGAGTAATACTGATTATTTTTTTCCTGTATTGTTTTAAAACAACAGTTTGAAAATTGCAAATCCATTTATCTTTGAAATGCTTTTGTAACAAGATTGCATGACTAAGGTTCAGCAAAGAAAACTTAATCTGCATGGCATTAGGAAAAAGTAGAGACACAGAGACATGATTTAAAAAGTATTGAGAGACCTAGAATAAGCATAACAGGATTTTGGAGACTGTGTCTTTTATGATATCAACTGAGATATGTAGGGAAACATAAGCTTTTAATCCCTGTGACACTACTGCAAGTCTTTGAGAAAACTATCCTTGCTAGTTGGTCTAATTAAAAAAAAAATTACCTTTATCTAGACATGTTGTCCTTCTCATGTTTTCAAACCACTGAAGTTAAAACGACATCTAGAAAATCAAACTTTCTTTCCTGAAAGGTAAAGCATACTAGTCTTAAACATGTACACTGCAATCAGAGAAATTTGGGTCTTGAACATGTGTGAGAATAATCATTCTGACAAAGTGAGAAAATATGGTGACAGTGGTGGATTTGAAGAAGAATGTGATAATTGTCTGCCATTAGTAGAAATTATAAATTCAACTGGTCTTTGTTGCCATTTACCTCTAGAGATGCTTGAAAGAGGGAAATTACTAGACTCAAAGTGTAAATGTTGAGACAAATATATCAGGCAGTCGCACAGATGAAAACAGTCTGATTTGATGCTTGCCTGGATGTCTTGGGAATGCTTTTCAAGCAGTGTTGGTCATTGATGATGATTCTTTCTTATTGAGTGTACTAGCTGATCATTGTTTTCACTTGTAGAGGCCTTACTCCTCCTGATGCAGAAATGTTATATATGCAAGAAGTAGAGAGAATGGAGGGCTATGGTGAAGAGACCTATCCTGCAAAGGTAAACAGGGCTTTGGTGTTTGTATCGGTTGCTTTTTTTCCCCCATGTAAAAAATCCTTCCTACCAAAAAAAATGAAAACCAAACACTACAGTAGTCCTTTTTTTCTCCAGAATTGTAAAAGTAGTTGCTTCCCATGTATCTTTGCTTTCAGTTACTTTTTTCTGTATTTGAATAATTTTTTGCAACTTCTTATAGGACAGCCAAGGAGGTGACATATTCATTGGAGCATGTCTTGATGGTGTCTTTGTGAAACACAAAAATGGTCGTCCTCCTGTTGTATTTAGGTTGGTATGGTTCTTTCTTAAAATATTTTCATGCTTTTCTCGTTTTATGTCTGTTCCTCACTAGCAGGGATGTTTCTTAGGTATGATGTGTAGTTGGTCATTTGATAAACCTGAACATAGGCTTGTAGTTGTCATGCTACAGTGAATATTGAAATCCATGGGAATTTTAAAGCATATCAATGGCAGGATGAATCTCTTCAATCCAGATTAATTCTAAGAGATCGACTTTTAGTACATATTCTATTGCAAAACATTTATTGAGTCAAAAAGGAGCAATTCTCTGCACATAGAACATAAGGTGTCCTGAGATGGAAGTATCAATTTAATTAGAAATATTCAATTGTAAAGTGATCAAGGAGTTGCTTTCATATATAATGTATAAAAAAGTAGAGGAGAGTCACATGATAACATTTCTTTCATTATTTTGGGTTCATACATTGTTTTAGTTTATTATTTAATGTTCTGATAGTTAAATTCTAGACATAGGTGTGTCCGCAACTTGCACAACAGCTAAAAATCAGCCTTCATGTGAAATGGTGTGGTTTGTACTGACCTTAAGAGGGGTTATTTGAGCATCTTTAGACAGAATTTGGAATGAATTTTAAAAATGCATATTAAGATCTTTTTTAAATTAATCTTACTAATCTGTAGTTATCGCTACAGTTCTATTCTTAGTGAACTTTAACCTTCTAGACATTAGGAAAAGTTTCTTCAGTGAAAGGGTAGTCAGGCACTGGAACGGCTGCCCAGGGAGGTGATTGAGTCAGCATCCCTGAAGGTGCTTAAAAGACAGGTGGATGAGTTTCTCAGTGGTATGGTTTAGGAAGTGGACGAGTGTGGTTGGACTCGATGATCTCAAAGGTCTTTTCCAACCAGATGATTCTATGATTCTATGAATTTTTGACTGAATACGAACAGAATCTTGGAATCCTGTGGTCCAACAGTTACTGGAACTGTTGTGTGACTATGGGCAGTTTTAATAAGGATAACTATATCATGGTATTTGAGTGGAAAAAAATTGACAAAGGGCCTACTACTACAATTTACAAAGACTGGTTTATGGTTCAGATTGGTTCAAGTAATATCATAATCGCATCCATGAATGCTTATGAACCAAGGCCTTTAATTTTAGGAATATTTGTTCTACATGAAAATAGAAACTTTATAGTTTCTCTATTTCACGCACATGACAGTAAGTAGCTACAGAAAATGCCATAAACCACATCTATATAGTGAAAACAGAAGTCATAGAAATGCTTTTAGAGAGAGTTTGGTATGTAGATCACAGTTTTCCCCTTGTATTTGGGCAATGCAGAACCTTCTTTTAATGAAACAATGATAACAGCCTCATTTACATTGAAATAACACTAATGGATCAAAATACATTTATATTTATCAAGAACATTAACACATAGATTGCAAGAAGTATAATACAATGTAACTTTTTCTCATCTGTCAATATGCAAATGATTTCTAGAAAATGTCTTAAAAGATTTATTTAGTGTAGATTTCCACCCCACCCCACCCCCCACCCACAAAGTACAATTTGCTTTCAAGGCATCAGGACATTATAATTCAGTGATAACTAAATTTGTATAAATTTAGTTGTTTTTTTTTTAAAGAAAGAACACTTGAAAGAATTTCAAGTGGAAGTCAGGTAGTAAACTTATTAGTTTATATGCAGTGGAACTTCAAAAGAGTTAGCCATATACTCATTTTTCTTTCAGCAGTCACTTGATAGATACGAAATTGAGGGTCTGCAACTTGTTTAGATAGATTGCTGACCTTTTCAATTGTCCTCAGTTCTTTATCCATATTCTTGGTGGTGGTTCTGTTCTTCAGTTGTGTTTTCTGTGGTTTGAAAATCAGAGTTTGCCAGTTATGTTCTGTCCTTTTTGTTTCTAGGTGGCATGACATTGCCAACATGTCCCATAACAAATCCTTTTTTGCACTAGAGCTGGCAAACAAAGAAGAGACAATCCAATTTCAAACTGTGAGTGGATTTTTACTATTATTTTTTCACTAAGGCATCAGTAAATAAAAACATGAATTAAGAATCCTAGTTTATCTCAAAGGGTAAAAATTATTTTTCTTGTATTTAGCAATTTTGAATTGCATGAGTAAGTCAAAAGTGATACCATCTCTCCTTGGCTTTCTATGAGAAGGTATTAAAAATGTGGCATTTTACATTGAATACATTTGACAAGTTTGGTTCAAGTGGTCATAAACATTTTCATCCATTCCAGCAAAATTTCTAGCATGGTTTTTTGACTTTCAAATCAGTGGCATTTAAATATGAACATGATCTTATCTTTGTTGGAATGGGCTATGACATTCCTTGCAGAATTTTATGTAGCATCTGCCAGTTGTCTTTGTCAAGGAAGCAGCTGTTGGCAATCTTATGGTATGAGATATACGTATATACACCCACACTGGAAATTGTGTCAGTATTATAGCTGGTAAGAGTGTCTTCAACAAAAGGCTTCTACTTGCAATTTTCATAAATCTCATAAAATTGTTAGGCTAGAGTGCATGTTTAGGCCCACCAAGTATGGTTTTAGGGAAAACCTGGTGACAGTAGCGAAGTTTTATTAAAATGAAATAGGTCAACACTAACTCAATTTTAAGAAAAAATGCACATTTGGCCTAATAGGCAAATTTTGTTTATGTTTTTTTGGCAGGAAGATATGGAAACAGCGAAATACGTGTGGCGGATGTGTGTGGCTAGACACAAATTTTACAGACTAAATAAATGCAGCCTGTAAGTGGAATACATTAACAGAACTCTTGGTGCCCTTGAAGCTTCCATTAGGAAGTGAAATCTTTTATTACCTGTGTAATGTCTTTACTGTCCTTATAGATGGTAAGAATGAATGACTAGGGTTTTTTTTCTTGGTCTCTTTTTGAGAAAATACTTATCACCAGTTTGTCAAACATATTTTGCCTTATAAGAGAGGACAATACTAAACACTAAAATCTTGCCAAAAGTAGTAGTATTTGGCCCCTGCTGCTGGATCTCAGTGCTGAGACAGACTTTAGTTGCTTCAGGGGCTACTGTTGCTAGAATGTTTGTGAGTTACTGAAATAACTGGGATTTTGACCTGGCTTTAGATGAACGGCTCTGAAAGGCCATGCTAGAAGCCTTTAAAAGGGCGGGAAGTGTATGTGAAGCACTCCTGAAATGTGCTGGATTGACAACTGAGAGGTTGTCTCTGTGGAATCTGTATAGCTCAAGTAACACCAGTGCAAAGTAAATTTAATACAATTCATCAAATTAAATTTAAGTGGGCTGGTCTCCAACTTGTAAATCAAGGGATGGAATTTAAGCTACTCCACTGGTACAGCTTTCCTTCAGTTAAGTGGCTTCAGTCAAAGAATAGTGAATTAGACCCCATGAGTAGTCTATCCTAAAAAGCATGATTCCCAAATGTTCCATTCCTTCTCTTTGTAGACAAGAAGATAGCTACTGGGGGGATGGGTCCAAAATTTGCTGAAGCCAGTGGAAAGATAGTGGAATATTTTGTACTGCAGATAACTCTAGTGTGTTTAATGGTAATTTATTTTAGAAGTGTAAGATTCATTTGGAATAAAGTAGACCTCGTACCTTTAAGTTTGTAAACCTGGGTGCATTTGAAGAGAGATAAGAAATGTTGGTAGAAGCAGTGTATTTGGGGGACTTGTTTATTACTGTCTGAATAATGTCAGTTCTATAGTTCTATATTGAATGTCGGCTTCTAGGATTAATTATTTTAACCCTTTCACCACAGTATAGTGTTATTAATAGGAAAAGTCCTTAAAAGACTTCTCTAGTCATCTCTAAGATTCTCTGTCCCCTGCTCCTGCTGTTGAAAACTGTCTTATGCACAACTGTATTTTTTTTTCTTTATCTGTGCATACCTTGTCTTTAGAGACTCCCTGGACTCTCCACCTGAGGAGGGCTCTCAGAAATCTTCCCTCATTCTTTCCCTTCCACGCTTTCCAATTCTTTCTCGTCCTTCACTTCCCAAAGGGTGAGCTGAAAAATAATCTTTCTTTCTGAAACCCGGCAGTTCCTGCATTTGTATTATTCTGCTGGTTTTTGACTTCTGTCTTGCTGCAAGATGCGGAGTACAGATGCAGTGTAGGGTAGGGAAAAAGAAGCTTAAAGTTTCTGAACTGTACATCCTGGAGGCAATCCAACAAATTGTGAAAATTTATTACTGTTTGAATGCTCATGCTGTATAGTCACACTTTCCAGTTCCTGTGACATCTGTAACATTACATTATGTAAAAAATCTTATGTCTGGTCTTGTAGAACAGATGACTTAGAATATGAGATTTTATGTGGGGTTCAAATTTGGAACTAGTCCCCAGTTACTATGCTACTTTTTCTGTCCTGCTACAGTACTTCAGGGACGTCTTCTTTTTATAGAAAAAAAGGAGGCAAAAAAATAACTGAGGTACTTAGATCTTGAGTTTGTTTCTTTGCTCATACTGTGTGCAGTGGTGGTTTCTACAGAGCAATTCTTCCTTTTGAGACTATTGGGAGGACTATTTAATGCAAGATCTCTCTCCAAGAAATGTAGAGTGATTTAAACTGAACTTGGGAGCACTTTCCAAAATTTGAAATAGGTCTTGATGTTAAGGTGTTAAGAACTATTTCTCACCGTAAGATTTCTTCTGTAGACAAACCCAACCCATTACAGTGAATCCTGTTAGAAGGCGATCTTCGTCCAGGATGTCTATGGTAAGGAAATGAAATAGTTTTATATTTGCATTTTTATGTATTTCTATTAACTTTGAATCAGACATTAGTTTCTTTCAGTGAAATAAAATGACTGATGAAAAAGATGTCTAATATGCAAGGAACTGGTTCTGACTTGTAGAAAAAGCCGCTATGTAATATCTGAATAATGGAATTAAAATATTTACAATGAAAAATATATTAAACACTTCCATTTTTAGTTTGAATGCTCTTTTTCTGGGAGACTCATGTCCTAGATGTCAGATGGCAAGATCCAATCTTGGGTTGGTGGTGTGCTTTTTTTGTTTTGTTTTGATTTAGTTTTTCTTTTCTTTTTTTATTGTTATTATTTCCTATATAACTTCACAGGCGAAACTTCCATTGCAGATTTAGAAAAGAGGTTTATATACAAAGACACTGTGTGTTATATATTTTATATATGTATAATATTCAACACTATATAAATATTAAAAAATCTTCAAGACTTATTTTTAAAATAGAAGAGCAATTTTTAACTAAAAATAAAATGCTTGCTTTCTTAGCCCAAGCCTCAGCCTTATATGATGCCTCCACCACCTCAACTACATTATAATGGTCATTATACTGAACCATATGCATCCTCCCAAGGTAAGTTTGTTAACTCTAAGGACACACTACACAACTTATAAGGTAAAAGCTGTAATTTGCATTTTACAACTTCTGTAGCTAGAGCTGAATGAATTCATAGAGTGACCATGAGATAAGTTTCTACTACCACACTCATTGAGTACTTGCTTCTGCTCTAGGCGTATAGGCTGATGTGGAGTGTAATATACGAGCAAAGTTAATTGCGATAGCGTATACGGCAACTATAGAATGTGGTCACTTGTGTGAGTTTAAGCTGACTGTCTTTTTTTCGTTTGTGTACCAAACTGGCATGTTATGGCATTTTGAGATCCTTGTCAATATTGATCTTAGTAGCTCCAAAGAAAAACTGAGCCCCCAGACAATTCAGGCAGTTCAAGAGTAAAACAAACAAACGAAAAAACCCCAAAACCCAAAAACTTTCCAAATCCAGGGTGTAAGGAGAGAGAGATGTCTCTTTGAGTTTGCCAGACTACAAGGTGCTAGGGAATTCAAAGGCTAAGCAAGTTTGCAGGTTACAGGATAGTTATACCTTTCATTGAAGAAAAGGAGAGGAAAAAACCCCAAACCCCAAACAAAATCTACTCAGAATTCTCAAGGAATACACACTCCTAATCTGAGCAGTTTAACCATGGAGTCATGGCTACTTTCTCTCCTTTTTTTTTTGATTGTTGCACATTATGTCTTTAACAAACTTGCTGCCCAAAAGCGCTTAATCTAAAGTTTTGCAAAGTTACCTAAACTTTGATGGGGACCTTCCACTCCTACAAGTCAGCTGGATTAAAAAATACTCATAATTCACTAGTAAAGGAATAAGCACATTTTCTGTCTGAATAGTTACACAAGTATTCATGAAGATATAGGTGTATAAATGCAGAACATTGCTGAATTTTTTCCAATATAGTGATGGAATTTTTACTGAATACAGTGAAAGCTATCATGCTTCTTACTTGCTACTTCCCACATCCTATTTTTAAACATTTTTTTCACAAATAAAATAATTTTTGACTGTCAGCAAATTCATTACAATGAGTGGCAGTGATTGTGGTGGACTTGAGTTAAATCATGAAAGGCATCTAAAGCAGTGACTTGATTGTTCTCTTCTCAATTCAGGACATAGCTAAGAATAATTGAGATTTTTAAAATCTCAAATGTTAGTTAGCTACATCTCAACAGAGAATGTCTTTGTTTGATGTCTTGGACGTAAAGGTTGTTCTTAAACTTTACTTTCAGATAACCTCTTTGTGGGCAATCAGAACGGATACTACTGTCACTCTCAGACTAGCTTGGATAGAGCCCCTCATGATTACAGTGGTCGGATCCGCAATGGTAGTGTCTATAGTGCACATAGCACAAACTCCTTGAACAATCCGCAGCATTACTTACAGCCGTCCCCGATGTCCTCTAACCCAAGCATTACTGGAAGCGATGTACTCAGAACTGATTATGTCCCATCACACAGACACAGTGCGCTAATACCACCTTCTTATCGTCCCACACCAGACTATGAGACTGTGATGAGACAGCTCAACAGGGGAATGGTGCACACAGATAGGCAGAGCCATTCAATGAGAAATCTTAACATCAGCAATTCACATGCTTACAGCAGGCCCGATGCCTTAGTTTATAGTCAGCCTGAAATACGTGAACATGCTCAATTCACATCCCCACAATCTAACCATTATCCATTTAACCTGAATTACAGTTTTCATAGCCAAAGCCCCTATCCTTATCCTCCTGAAAAGCGCCCAGTTGTTGGGGCAGTCAGTGTGCCTGAGTTGACGAATGTGCAGCTACAGGCTCAGGACTATCCAACACCAAATATAATGAAGACCCAAGTCTATCGACCACCTCCCCCATACCCATACCCAAGACCTGCAAATAGTACTCCAGACCTTTCCCGACATATCTACATTAGCAGCAGCAATCCAGATCTTATCACAAGGCGAGTTCATCATTCTGTCCAGACATTTCAGGAAGACAGCCTGCCTGTGGCACATTCTCTTCAGGAAGTCAGTGAACCTCTAACATCAGCACGCCATGCTCAGCTGCAGAAAAGGAACAGTATTGAAATAGCAGGCTTGATTCCTGGCTTTGAAGGAATGAGAATTAAAGAGAGGACCATGTCAGCTTCTGCAGCAGATGTGGCTCTTCCAAGAGTTATCTCGGAAGGGTCACAGCCCAACATTCTGATGGAGAGAACAAAGCAAAAAGAAAGTGAGCAAGAAGGTTTGAACTGTGAACATAAGAAAACTCTTTCAGATGCCACCATGCTGATTCACAGTAGTGAGGAAGAAGAAGAATTTGAAGACGGAAACAAGGCCAGTACAAGTCTTTCTCCGCTCCCGGAAGATCAAACCCAACTTTCGTCCATTATGGGTGGTTATTCTCATGATTCAATACTGAACTACCCTTATAGCTCTGTTGCTTCATCTGCTGGCCCTTTGCATATTCTTGAGCCTAAATTGCATATTGCAGAGACAGAAAAGAGAATGAAAGATACAAATCCCGTTCATTTACTAGTAGAAAGCCAGGTACAGAGAAGAGGGGAAGGACTGCTTACTCCGTCTATGTCAGAATCTGACCTTACAACATCAGGGAGATACAGAGTAAGGAAAGATTCAGTAAAGAAGAGACCCGTGTCCGATCTTTTGTCTGGGAAGAAGAATATTGTGGAAGGCCTTCCCCCGCTAGGTGTAAGTGGACATTATTCCTCTTGTTTTGAGTTGTTTTGAGTTGTTCTGTAGCAGAAGTTGTATGGCTTTTTGTTTGAGGTTTGGAGGTTTTTTAATCAACCTGAGATGCTTCTAAAACATGTGAAGTGAAGGCTACCTTAAGCTTGACTTTTGTTTTTCTGTTTTTCTGTTCGTCTTCGCTTAGCTGACTTTTATCCCCTTCTCTGTCAAAGTTCTGTTTGTATAGTCCTCCCTCACAAATCCAGCTGTGCAGCTTCCATCCATCTGATACCCCCTAACGTGACTAGCAACTGTAGAATAAGCAAGTTTAAAGTCAGTTTTAGTTCCCAAATTATGCCCTTCCTATCCTTATCTGTAAGAGAATTAAGTGCTTACATTTCACTACCAGGTTTCTAATCTTCCTCTGAGTGAAAAATCAGATGTAGATGATTGTTTGTTTTTTTAGATTAATTTGTTTTCTCCTTTTGACCTAAGAGAGGAACCTAATGCATTAGGCAATAAATTCTTTCCTTGCCTTCTCTTCTTTCCTCTAACCCTTCACCTTTTCATATTCTTTCCCTTTTGCCTTGCATTCAAGCTGTCTTGCTTAGTATGTCTCTTTCTCATTCTCCAATCCTATGAAGCCATAAGTAGTGAACAACTGCAAGTTTCACCTTCCCTGTAATTCACAACTTGAAGCACCATGAAGGTCTGTGGAACTGTAAAATTTCACTCGCAGTCCTTGGCACTCGCTTTGTTTTAAACTTTTGTTCAGTTATATATAATCTGTGGCATTTTTCAGGTGCTACTGGAGGAAGACCATTTTTATTATTATTTTGCCTTTTAAAATTGATTATTGTTAATTCTATCTGACTGAGTTAGTGTCAGATAGTTTTCTGCACATATTGAACTGCAGTGCAGCTACCATATAACATCTACTGCTGTAGTAACTGTTATAGTTGATGCTGCAAAAGCTAATCTAGAGCAAGGTATGTGTTTAAATAGTACAGCTCTCACATTTTTTTTGTCTGTCAGACTTCCTGTACATGGAGCTGGGCTCAAAGATATGAACCAGCTTCAATTAATTTTATACTTGCTTATGTTTTTTGAAACCTCCTTCCTCATGTTTGTTTTGTGGATATAGGGGAGAAAAGGTGATACCTTTCTTCTCGTGTTCGTGTGTAGGTAGTCTCTTGGCATTTTGTTCTCCAAAAGATACATTTTCAGATACTGGTGTGTCTGCCAAAATGTATCTTTTGGAGAACAGCCTGCCTTTTCCTTCTGATAGTTACGTAAATATTCAAGTCAACCTTCAAAATGAAATTGATATTTAAACTTTTTTTCACTGGAACTGTTCAGTAAAATACTTTCTAGTTCAGTAATATTTGAGTGCTATTGCATAATAGAGAATATTATCTTTTTACATTCAATATTGAAATGTATATCCTGGTAAGAAAGCTGACCCCTACTAATGTTTACGCCTTTTGCTTTCCAATGAACTTCTAGGGTTGTGTTTGTATTCACTGTTCTGTTAAATGTGGTCTCATCCTCTTAGCTTTGTCTTCCTACCTCTTACTACTGTTTAGCTTTTGGTGGGACTGATTTTCATTCAAGCAGCACACACGCTCACATTTTTAGGGTATTTTTGCTAACAACCAAACTTAGCAACTGCAGGAATGATAAAGTTTCTCTTACACTTTTTAAAAGAATCATCTGAATTTATTCATTCACTACAGTTCTCCTTTGCTATTTTTCTCAAATAATGAAGAGTAGCTTCAATCGTTTAGATTCATGGCCTGGTTCAGGGATCAGATGTCTGCAGTTCCGTGTTCATGTTTTGTATGTGCAATTTATTGCAAACTTCATCAAACATTTAACTACATCCAAATATTGTGAAGGTATAGGCTCGTTATTATACTCACTTGTAGGGGGAAAAATGCCTGCAAACTGAATAGTTTAGTAAAGAATAATTTTTATGTATTTCTGGGGTTGAAAGTGATTCCAACTCTGTCCAAGAATGTTAATTATCCGGAGTTGTCATGTCACATCCTCAGTTGTGAGCTTTGTATGGAACAGTATTTGTCATTCTCATGCAGTTTCATTAACCTCTTTGGAATGAAGATAATCTTATGTTGTGTCCTTGGAGGAATGTAGTCCCACCACCCTAATCCCTCACTGCAGTGCTTATTAGGAAAAAAAGAGCTGTTTGCAGAAGGGGTCAAAGAAGTATCCTTTGCTTAATTGAACTTATTTGGTTTCTGCTTTATAACTTAATCAGATATTTAAGATATTTAAGAACATTTACAAGTTTTAAATTTTGTATTGCAGGGTATGAAGAAGAACAAAAATGATGCAAAAAAAATAGGGCCGCTAAAGCTAGCAGCCCTAAATGGTCTAGCTTTGACTAGAATGCCTCTGCCAGATGAAGGGAAAGAAGAATCAACAAGAGCAACAAATGATGAACGAGTATGTTGAAATTTTTTAATTCTTGAATTCTTTTTCACACTAGTGATTTTTCAAAATGGGATGCATACGAATGGTGTTTTGTGTTGACTTTGAAATGCTTCAGATTCAAAGCAACTCAAATACTAAGAATTAGAAACAAAACGAAGAATGAGACTTATTCTCTCAATTGATGAGATTGATAAAACTTTGCTCTAAGTATTGGGTGTAACTTAGATTTTTCCTTAAGGTCTAAGATGACAGTAATTCAGCTTGTAGTGTACCCTTTAAACACGTAGGAAGCAAATTAATTAGTATCTACTGATAATTTTTGTGTGCCAGGTCTTTCTGTTTTCTCTCATAATTTTTGAATTTTTTTTTCCAGACTGAAAACATATGAAGATTAGAATTCTGAGTTTGAGACTGAACCTAGTTGCAAAAATACAATTTCTGTGATAAAATTTGTAGTTAAATAGCATTCTGAAGGTGAAGCTTGTGTAGATTGTATTTATCTGTTTTCCTCAGGTGGATCCATGAGAATACAGATGAAACTTGTGTGATCTGCAGAAATTTTAAATTCAGTAAATGTGCTCAGATCACTGAGAGGACACCAAGTTCTAGAACTTGAGAATCATTCTTTGAGAAATATAGGCATCCATCTGCGTCTGTCGGGTAACCAACATCAGCAAATATACTTCAGCCCGTCTCGTATATCTTTATAAATGTGCAGGAAAGTGAGATACAGTGAAGGGCTACATATTACAGTGCTGTCATACATCTGACTGAAGTCTACGGTGATTATTATACATTCTACGACCAGTAGTCTGTTTAGAATCCAGTTCTGAGCGGCTGGACATCCTTAGCTGCAGACCCTCTTTAGCTCAATTTGTTGGCAGTCACTAGGCAGGGATTAGAACCTGAAAAAACAGTCCTGCTCTCTTCACTGCAGTTTTAAGGAGCAGGCCAAGAAAATGAATTGCAAGCCACATACTAGAAGTTCAGTCTTGGAGTTTGAAGGCTTGGAGTGAGATCCATAGGAGGGGAATTTGGCTGTAGAATTTCAACAGAGCTGAAGTTCTTTTTGAACTATATACATTTCTTAAAGATGCTAAGTTACAGAAATTAAGATTGCAATTAATTAACATTACTAAGATACAGTTCTACACTTAGTATCTGTGTTGGTTCCTCTTACTTAGAGCCATTATCTCTTCCTTGAGATCTTTATTGAAATCAGCCATATTATTATTCAGCTAGCTCTGCCAAAAGCGTTGAGGTGAAAGCTAGAAAGTTATGAAAAATACATGTCACTACACTTTCTCATCAGTCAGTCGTGTAGAGGCAATAGATATCACAAAATGGAAGTTATTCCTAAAGCAGTTGAGAAGAGGCAATCCAAAGCAGATGTGTGACATGAAAGAATGTCCAGACTGTGGATATTTTAGAATACAACTGTAAAGCTGAGTCAACTTTAGAATACAACTTTAAAGTTGTTTCATTGCTCAGTGTCATGTTATTATTAGTTTAAATTAGAGAATTTAGCCTAAATATAGTAAAGGAGTTTGTACAGGTAATGCATTGGTGTGTAAATTGCATATGATTGGGGTTTTACATCTTCCTCTGTAACATTTGGCATTACGGTTATTTGATACAAGACTCTTTTGTAATCTGATACCACAGAGCACTTACTGTGAGAGGCTGGGGACATGTGACATAGATGAAATTTTCTGGCTAAAATCTTACGTGTTTTTCCTCTACTTATTGTTGGCAAAGAGGTGCTGAAATTCCAGAAGTGTCTTATGATTTAGAGAGAACTTGGTTTCAAAAGAGTAAAGTGGGGGGAGAGGGAGCAGCTCATTAAATAAAACAGATTGAATTATACTGGTATAAAAAATCCTGGGTTTATACCTCAGCTGCAGAAAGAGGTTCTAACAAAGGTTCTGCTGCTGTATTCACAGTTTACAATCTTCCACCTAAGAAAATGCATAGTATTTGTGGTGAATGGTCAGTTCGTTGACTGAGGCAAGTGTTTTGTTTTACATTTTTAGAGTTTGTCAAAATGACAAAGTAGACTTTTTTATTACAAGGTTAAAGGAGACCTTTTCAAATGGTGTTATCTAATATACTATATTATGGAAGAAGAAGGTTTCATGACTATGTATTTGAGGCAGTTCATAGTATAGCATAGCTACCTGCTTTGGCCAGATGTTTCTTAGCCCAACTGGGTTGTCTTTATAGAAACTACGAAATAATTTTCTTTTCACCAGTGATATGCACACTCTCTGTGACCTAATGAAGTAAAACAGGCTTCTTAGTTTTCAATTGAAGAAAATTCTTTATGGTTAGGGATGCTTCTACCTATTCTTGTATATTTATACAAATATTAAGAGCTAGAAAATTTTTGAAGAATTATATAGGAGAGGAAAATCAATATATTTTGTCCTTCATGCATTCTCTGTTAAAATAAACTGACCTTAGAATGTGACTTTGTATCGTTACCTGTGTTCTGTCTCTCAGTGTAAATTTCTGGAACAACGGTTAGAGCAGGGGATGGTGTTCACTGAATATGAGCGCATCCAGAAAAAAAGACTTATAGATGGTGAGTGCTCAATAGCTCGGCTTCCTGAAAATGCTGAAAGAAACCGGTTCCAGGATGTCCTTCCTTACGATGATACCAGAGTAGAACTAGTTCCAACCAAGGAAAACAACACGGGTTACATCAATGCATCTCATATCAAGGTGAGAGAAATACTGTTGGAGAAATGTATTCTAGTTCATGTGGTAGATGAAAGTGGGTTTGGCTATCAATTTTGGTTTGCTCAGAGAGTGAGAATCCGTCCATCTCTCTTTGCCTCCTTCTGCAGAGGTTTCTCTGGGGAAAGGAAGAACCTGTTTTTCCTCATTGCCTAGACTAATGGAGGATTAATTATTGGAGTGGTCTTCTGTATTTCACTTCTGAATTGGTCTGCTCTCTCCTTTCTGTCTCATCTCTCTGTGGATTGGTGCTAACAGTTCTTCCTAGAGTTAAGAAGACAAATAGCTTTACAACAAACTGGGATCCTTCACAATGATTTTGGTATTTTTGAACGACAGTGTTAATCACTTTTATTTCTTCCTCTTCTGTACTCTTGGAGTAGGTGCACAGCAGGCAATAAGCTAGCTCCCAGCCTAAGCTTTTTTGGATGGTTAGAGGAAGAGATGAGCCGGGGGGATATCTGCTCTTTCTTTCATAATCTTCAGTTTCTCTCTTTCCCCAGGCTTAGCTCTTTAAACTCTGTTCAAAAAGTGAAGTTGTGGGGTGAACTCAAGAACCTTCAAGACAGTTCATTAATTTTCAATGCATTTACCTACTTGAAGTGCAACTGCAGTTGGCTTCATGCTTTCTCTGAAAAGAGTTGAGATCTGCTGAGTAGCAGTTGTAGTTGTGTTGCTGCCTTAGTACCATAGTAACTCCTTTACAGATGTTTGGTAACTCTTCTGACCCATGTCAAGCAAGATAATATTTTTCGAGGAAGCATCAGCTAATTCTGACTTTTTAGTATATATAATAGCATTTCCAGCACCAGGGTTTGAAAGTTTCTCTAAAGCTGAATTGGCTAGAATACCTTAAATTCACAAAAGAGAAATACAATTTTATTTACCTACTTTTACATTATGTTTTAAAGTGCATTTTATTTACATTATTTACATTTATTTAGCTATATGCCTATATAATTTTAAACCTTGTGTCTCTCCTGCATCTAATGTGACAAGATCCAGCTAAAAAATGGGAGACAACTGTAACTCACAGTGGGCTCCTTTGTTTGTGCATCTTCAAATGGCTGACTTAAAAATTATGGAAAGGGAGTCTTCAGTGATTACTAATCTAATGTCTTTCTTTTTACAGATCTCTGTTGGTGGCATAGAATGGGATTACATTGCTACACAAGGCCCTTTGCAGAATACATGTCAAGATTTCTGGCAAATGGTATGGGAGCAAGGGATTGCCATCATAGCCATGGTGACAGCAGAGGAAGTGAGTATAAACTGAGTCGGGTATCTCCTAGAAATTTCACAATGATTATGTCATCCTCTGTTAGAGGAAGGGGATCTTTGCTCCAACAAGAATACTAATCAAAGATAAATGTCTAGTTACCCCTTTGCCATTTTGTCTTGCTTTCCTTGGCAGAAAGATGTAGATTTGCAAAGTCTTTCTGCTGCAAATTTGTGTTACTCAGTGATAAACCTTAATACTGTAGTAGTATTTGGTAGAGAGGAGATACAGTTGTTACAGGAGCACCAGTTGTGTGAGTATTCTTATGTTTCTTGTTAAGCAAGTGTTTTACTTTTAAGGAAAGTGGGCGAGAAAAAAGCTTCAGATACTGGCCACGTCTTGGTTCAAGGCACAACACTGTAACATACGGCAGATTTAAGATTACCACACGATTCCGTACTGACTCGGGCTGCTATGCAACAACGGGTTTGAAGATTAAACACCTTCTCACAGGACAGGAGAGAACAGTTTGGCATCTGCAGTATACTGACTGGCCAGAGCATGGCTGTCCAGAGGATTTAAAGGGATTTCTCTGTAAGTTTTATTTAAGAGCTTTGTTTAGGGGTTGTTGGGTTTGGGTTTTGTTTTGGTTTTTTTTTTCAGTAATACCTCCTAAAATGGCTGCTATACGTAAATTAGCTTTTGATAAATATGTCAAGCATTCTGCTGAAAAAGGTTTCTTCAGAACAGCAAGAGATACTGAGTTATACTGTTGGCAAGAATATACTTGCCAATTTTTTAAAGTGAGGGTTTATATCCAAAATGAAATATATAATTGACTAAAAGGTCACATAGATTAAAACATAACTGCGTCACATACTACACATTTCAGTATGTTCCAGCAGCAGCAAGATGGCTACGAGCCACATTTGGTGGGGAAGAAGGCAAGGAAAAGCTTACAGAAGTTAAATGATCTTTATAAATCTGTATTGCTTTGGTTGGGATATGATGTGATTTGTACAGCATGTCATTTTTCTGTGGGGTGTCATTTGTTAATTTACTACTTTGCTGGTTGTTATATATCATATCATTTCATATCATATCATGTCATTTTTATGTGGCTTCATCTAAATTTATTATTCTTATCTTGTTGAATTTAATAGCATACTTGGAAGAGATACAGTCAGTGCGGCGCCATACGAATAGCACTGCGGATCCTAAAAACTCTAATCCTCCTCTACTGGTACATTGCAGTGCAGGTGTAGGACGAACAGGAGTGGTCATACTATCAGAGATTATGATTGCTTGCTTGGAACACAATGAGGTGATCTCTTTTTCTTTCTCATGCTTTAAATAATGTTAGGTAGTGGAAGAATAAATAGCCTGCCTAATAAATATTTCATGGCTGTTCAGCCGAGCTTTCCCAAGATGTAGCCTTTGGAAAAGCACTTAAAACTATGGTTGCAAGAGCTCTTGGCAATTCAACAGAAGTTAATAATCTTCTAGGGTTGCCCACTTACACACTGGGTACTGGAATGCTCATTTGGATTCTTGACTCCATAAGATGTTGAATCACTGAGTGGAACAGGGTATGCCCTAGGCTACTAAGAGCATTTCAGGATTTCACTCTAACTTTACCACTTTTACTTCATGCCTTAGTTATGATGGATAGTATTTGAGAACGTGCTTTTTAGCCAGTCTCTGTGCTTGCCATTAAATATTTTGTTTCTTAGTGTAGTAGTAGTTGCAGTGTAAGCCTCAGCAGAGGACAAAGCAATAGTTTAATAGAATAAGACTTGGTCTTATCAACTTTTAGCCAGAAGTGAGCAGTTGTGAAGTGTTTATTAATAATATAATATGCTAGCTGAGACCCAATAAAGTGATTGTTTTGTTGTGTATCCCCATCCTAACACTGTGACAGATTTTGCAGCCATTAGATTCGTGAAGACCCATACCCAATGAGATAGGTAAGTTTGGCATTATGCATATTTTACAGATGAGGAAGGTGAGGTAGGTATGGTCAGAGGTGTAGCAGAGTCCATACTGCAGGCATGGGCAATGAATTGTCAGAGCTGAAATTAGAGCATCTGATTCTGCCCTTACATCACTGATACTGCTCTGAACCTCCTGCTGAGAAAATACAAGCCAGTTGTCTTGCTCACCAGTCACTTATAAATGTTTCTTCTCTTCCTTCAGATGCTGGACATTCCTCGAGTGCTGGACATGTTGAGGCAGCAGAGAATGATGATGGTGCAGACTCTTTCACAGTACACTTTCGTCTATGGAGTTCTTGTTCAGTTTCTCAAAAGTTCTAGGCTTATATAATCCCTGCCACTTCCTAAGGGACACTGCAAGAGTTCACATAAAGAAAATTATGGTTGTTCAGGCAGACCTGCTCTCGCTGGTGGGTTTTTTTCATATGATGAATCACACAGTACCCTTTTAGGGCTGGTATGTGACTGTTAAATGCAAGTCGTGGTAACAGTCCCAGCAAAGCAGGATCTTCATTGGACTAAATAATTCCCATGTTCAACTGCAGTCGTATCAGGGAATGATTTTGCTTGTACCAGTCTATACTACTTGTATATGTTCTTTAGAGTGGTGTTACTCCAGGCAAAAAAGTATCTTATGGAATGGAAGTACGTGATACAATTTTACTAACATTATGTTTTAAAACATAATTGTGTGAATGCTAAAATCTGTAGAGGCACGGGGGGTGAATATCAAGGTCTTACACAGTTGGGAATATCAAGGTCTTACACAGTTCCATTCTGCTTTCAATTTCATATTTAGAACAATACATCTATATTATTAAAATGAACCTCTGGTTTCCTCTGGTTTTCTTAGCAAAATCAACAGCTCTTAGATGTTTTAAACTGTTGCTTTAAGGACAGTTATTTTTATATTCACCATTTTATAATTAAAAAAGCAACAATATCACAATCCAAAACTTTTTAAAGAGCATAAAATTTTTAGAGGAAAAACTGACAATATTCGAACTAACTTTTCAAAAATCACGTAGGAAATACTAGGAGAAGCCATTGGTAGTTAGTTGTAGTGCTGTGTAATAGAACTGACAGATGAAAAATGATGTTAACTGTCGGTAACTTCCGTTTCAGCAGAGGCATGTTTACCTGTTGAGTTTTGGGCAACAAGCTGGGGAAAAATATTCTAATTATCTACAAGTTATTGGAAATAAATGGATGAGAGAAAGTACATATTCAGTATTATTCATATATTTAGAGGACAGTTTGATTTTACTGGCTGAAATCAAAGTGGATGCAAATGTTTTAAGCACTTTTTTTTTCTCTGTTATTTATGTAGTTAAACATAGAAAGTATAATCATGCATTGTTTCATATGGTAGTATACCATTACTAACCTGTTATTTTAGGAAGAGCCTTTTTAAGTTGATGAACTGAGAGAACCAAATTTGGAGTAAGAAGGTGCATAGAGGTGAAGTGGAAATGATCGTATGAAACAATGGAGGAGGTGTGGCAGCTATGAATGCTGGTTTGCACAATGCAAAGATGACCATTAAAATTGTTTGTGTTTCCAGTCAAGAAAGCCTTTAAAACACTGAAAGTTTCTGTAGAATCCTCCAGATTATTTTGTCAGGACTAGCATAGATTTTCCTACTGCTGTGCAGTGTTGCAGTGAAGAATATCTACAGAAGCCATTTGAAAACAGCTGGAGAAAGAAAGAGCTCTTAGAGGCAGCACTGGAGACGTATTTTAGTAGCTGTGTAAGTGGCTGAGTCCATGGCTGTGACATGGACTTGAAGATAAGTTGTACCTTTGGTAGTTTCCATTTTGTCCTTTAGGTCTGGTTTAATGACAGTATCCCTAAATAAATAAATGTCTGTTGTTTTCAGATGAGGACAGTGTGGTTTTACCTGCCTTTTTAAGAGTTTTGAGATGCTGAGTTGAAAATCCCTATTGAAAAGTGAGCTATTAGTTTGTAAATATCTGGTTTAATTTTAAAAAAAACCCATGCTATGGTAGACCAGTCTGCAGGCATGTTGAAGTGCCTGTTTCTCTTGATACCTGCTTAGTGAAATGAAATGAGGCAGAAAGTCATTTTTATCACTGATGAAATTATGTTATTATTCTGAGCAAATAGTTTCCAAACAAGTGTTTGGAAATTGAGTGATTAGGAGTATTAAGACCCCTTCAAGACAATAATTGTCTCCTTAAACATTAATTGGGAATAAGGAATAGGTTACGTCTGTTTCCTCTGTAGTAAACTACTTCCACAAAGAAAAACACACAGTCCAAATGACATTGTGCTAATATGTCATTCTATACAGGATGTATTACTTTAAAGTACATAAAGTACATACCTGGTGCATTTAGTCTGCTTAAAGGCAGCCTTAATCGTTCTGCTCTCAGTAAATGTAAGATTGAATATTTCAGATGGGGGAAACAGATGTTCTTTTTGTAACTATAAAATGCCTAGCAAGTATTAACTGTCCAATGGAAAACTGGAGGTCCAAGAGGAAACGAGTTACCGGAGACTGATTCTTTACACATAAATCTTGCAAACAGACCAATCTGACATATCTGTGTTAACAGAAGTATTCAAATAAAAAAATGTACTTAGCTATTTGTATCATGCTCTGTTTTAAAAAACAGTGCTACTTTTGGGCTCAGTTCACTTCTATCTGCAGAAATATTTTTAAATGGGAAAGTAAGCACTAAAGTGTAGCTTGTACCATTTCCATTTCTAAACTTTAGAATGTGATCTTCATAACTTGACACATGCAGCTTTTAATGAAGTTGTATACAACCACAACTTCAAGTAACAATTTTTAGCTGTTCAGCAGTTACTGGGACAGAATGTTAGCTTTGAGGCATTCAAAGGAGCAGTTAAGCAGTTTAGTCCAGAGTTTATGGGATTATCTGAAGTGAGTGAGGAAATGTGTCTCTTTTGGCTTTCTTTTCTGTTTTGCTGAAAGAAGTTTTGTTCATCTTTAGAGGAGGTTGCTCTTTAGTCTGCTTGTCTCAGTCAGTTTATTTTTTAAGCACGACACTGCTACCTCCTCCACTTCAGCTTTCAGATCTGTCAGCAATCCGTTTTTGCGTTAATAGACTTGACCTCAATAGACTCGACTTTATGTGAATTTTCCTACTGAAGACAGCATGATCACTTTTGTGTGTAAGCACATGGCTCCAAATGATGGTTGAAAACGAGCAGTTTCTCTTCTGAAGATACCGCATGAAAATGAACTTTAAAAGATCCTGTAACAAAATCAATGTTAAAACCATTGTTTAGATTTTCAGTTAATTTTTAAACGATATTCAGTGTCTAGCACTTTGTTCTGAGCCTTGAAAAGGGATGCTTTTGACATATATTTGTGCTGGGTGCTTCATGAATTGTTGGACATTAGGAGAACATCCACTGTCCAAATCCAGTCACAGTGTGAATCAGAGGTAGATTTGTTTGTCAAAAGCTTAAAATTCCACTATAAGCCTGTTCATTTTGCCAAATGTGCTTCTGTTTTTATGGGGATGAAACCAAATTATTATACAAGATTTGAGTGGATTTTTAGTGAGAAAAGTTGTATGAAGACAATCTTGCTGTAAATGGCAAAGATGATGCTGATCTCGGGATGTCAGAGCTCTCAGGGATAAATATAGGTGCTACATACTGTCAAGAGACATATTTGACTGTCTTTGGGAAAATGCTTTTTAGGATCAAATTGTATGAAAAGTCGAGAGAAGAACACAAATTGTAGTGAGGGCTGCTGCACATTTGGTTTCTTTCTCGGTTGCTCTCATGGGGGATTTTTTGGCCAGTGAATCTCTGTAGTCAGAGAAGAGCTAGCAGCTCTTCTCTAAGAATCTAGGTTAGAGCCCCGTTCATTGCAAAAATGTCACTGACTTAGCAGGCTTAGCTGTAGGCTGCAAATCACTCCTCACCTTGTTGCATGAGGGAGAAGCTCCGTGGTAGACAGGGGAGGTTTGCACAGCTTTTCTGCAGCCTGCTCTCCTTTTTCTGCTTACCCCCACGAAGAGCAGGAAAAGTTCTATGCCTTCGTATTGCTGTTGTCGTGATACCTTTTGCACAAGTGAATGATAAAAACTACAAGTGCTGGGTGCTATGTCTAGAAAAACATATAATTCAAAGCAGGTGAGCAAGGCAGAGTTGCTGTAATTTCTGTAGATGAAAAGCTGTTCTAAGTTGCCATTAACATTTAATAAAAAAGTAAATCAGTAACAAGTAAAAGTAAAATAAATGTGTACTAAAATGGAAAAAAATGGCATGTTGAGAAATGTATTTTTGGCTCCTCTAGTAATCCTGTGTATCTGTGTAGCAGCTGCTACATTTTTCTTATTGCAGCAGCTGTTAAAGTTGAGTGGCTCATAGATTTCAGTGGCCTCTGGACCAAACCTGGGATCTTCAGGGTCTTGTGTCATACAAGCTGGCTGTGTAAGGACACCTCACTTTTACTATCAGCGTTACTAAAACCCTGGACCCAAAGTAGTGAACTCATTACTACATTTCAATAGGTAGTTCAGGTTATTAATTTAAAAGAAGCGAAACTTCATTGCTAAGGACTCTGTGCTTTAGATTTAGGATTTGGGATTTATTTTCAATACTGCGAAGTCATGCAAAGTCCTGCAAGATGCAAAATTTCTGAAGTTCTTCCTGATATCGTGGGAATTAAAATGGTCTTATTGCCAATGAAAGCCTGAGCCCTTAAAGCATGAATACTCAAATGTCTGCTTTAAATTTAAGTACAGATTAGAAGAATTAACCAAAAGAATGGAGCAAGAACGTGTATGGATGAAGTTACAGCATTCAAAGTAAAAAATAGCTGAGATTATTTGGAAGAAATTCTCTTGTGAAAGGACAAAATGTTGGAAGTGGAGAGTGAGGATCTGAGGAATGGCATTTGAAGGAGGATGTGGAAAATTTAGTGGCCACAGTAGAGCTGCTAGGAGGGTTTGAATCGTGTGGTATGTTTTTCATGGCATAGTAGGTTGAGTGAAGGTGTAATCATAGGTGTTATTTTTAGTGGCTTTTTAAAACATGGTTTTTGAAACTCCAAGGATTTTTTCAGAGGCTCTGTTATCTTCACATCTTCCTTTCCAAATGTATTTAATGCAATCTGTCAGCTCAATTTCTGTTTACTTATTAAAGGTCAGATTTTTCAAACCACGGTCTCTCGTTTTACACATGCAGAGGGAAGAGGCAGGCGTGCAATTTTGCAGTGATTTCTAATGATGCAGGTTAGATGACTTGAAAGTCTAAGTACTTCACAAATGCAACCAGGTATTTACAGTAGGTGAAAATTGCACCAAGGTTAAGACTGGTCTGAAAATGAGGCCCTTGAAATGTGGAGCTTAACACATGCTTAGAAATTATGTTACAATGCAGCACTTGCAATACAGTGATATTAAAACTTCAGTGAATCTCTAATACTAGGCTAAGGTAAGGGAAAAAATCTTAGAGATTTAACAGCTGTTGCATACATATTTATTATAAAAAAAAAAAGTTTCTTAGTAAGATCCAGTTGGGAATTAGCTAACTTGGTGTATTCTCTTGGCATCATACGTTACTTTAAGGTCTACAGGGGCTGAAAACAGAAGGGTTTGTTAACTTCAACGATCATTCAATCATTTCACAAACCAGTTGCTAAATGCCTTTTGGTTTTTTCTTTGCTGTTTTCCACATGATGCTGCATTCAGCAGTGAAGAATAACCTCCAGTGTATATGTTCTTTAGAAGTCCATTCTTCAGGTTTAGTTAGGGAATGAAGATAGAAATCAAATGCAAAGAACGTAAAGAATACAGTTTACAACAGGTACAGCCTGAGACAAATTAGAGAGCAAGTCTGCAGATACTGTAATATTATTTTGGTTCAGATATGCAGCAATCAAAACTACCAAATTATTAATTTTATGAGCATAGTTTCAGAAGGTGCCTAGCCTTTATAAAGGGAATTTAATGCTGTTTTTCCATTTGGAAATATTTAGGTAAAATCAGGAGACTTTTAAAATACTTTAAATATTTCACAAATGCCATTAAATTTTAGAATGGTAGGAAACTTGATGGACAAAAACCGTAAAATCCTCCAGTCTGTCAGTTTGCTAATCCTGGATTTTGACAGACAAGTTGTATATGCTGTTCACGAAAGTATTTTCTTAAAGTGCTTTGAAATGCCAAGCATATCTGTCCTCTTTATGTCTGCTCTGGGGTAACTCGAATGAAATGAGGCTTGACCTGGCGAATCAGCAAGTACGTACACTCTGCACGTTGCTGAAATCTCTTAATTCAGTTAAAGAAAATGGGTTGGAGGTACTTTCAGCAGTTTTTTAGGACTGAGTCCTTAATGTCAGAGGAGTGCAGGGTCTGGCTCCTTTTCCTTCCTTTTTCATATGAGCCAGTTTGCAAGGATTTAAATGGGACTTTGTTTAAACAGTAGCAAACATGAAGTATTATTTTCTAGTACTAAGCTAGCAGTTAACATGTCTGTTTTTGCTGTCTTGCCACCAATACTGTAAAAATGTATAATCAAAACAGCTTTAATTCTTGTAAAACTGAAATTGGTTTGTAAAACAA
This sequence comes from Dromococcyx pavoninus, assembly GCA_033558185.1. NCBI lineage: Eukaryota > Metazoa > Chordata > Aves > Cuculiformes > Neomorphidae > Dromococcyx > Dromococcyx pavoninus. The sequence continues at coordinate 4,471,770 of JAUMJL010000091.1, read as the reverse complement.
TGTACAAATTGTGTTTCATAGACAGAAAAGCTTGTATTACTGAATGTAATATATGTGAAATGAATATAGTCTATTTTTGCCATGGAAATAAATATTTGAAGCTACTATGAGTGTTGTTTTAAACTAGCCTCATTAATTCAAAGGAAAAACAGACATAAGTAGGAAAGGGGTGAGCCTGGGACTATCTGACCACCAAACATCGTGATCTTTCAGAGCTGCATGGGCTTGAAGACATGGTCTAACATTTGAGTTCATGGCATTATTTGGGAGCTTTTCTGAAGCAAGGACTTCAGGGCACATGTGTGTTCCTGGGCCCTCCACTTGCAAAAAGGCACAACATAGGCATGGGAGCTTGACAGGATAAAGCTTAGAAAAATTCTGTACCCTTTCTGATTGCTCAACACATTTCCTAAACTGATCGACACAACAGTTTTTCAGATGGACACATAAGTTTAATCCAAACATCTGCCATCCCCACCATCCCAAACCAGTATTATTTGCTGCCCTGCTTATTCTATGGATTTAAGGTGTCTGTCTGCTGTAATTAACAAAAAACAAACCAACAACTAGAAAAGGGGGGCTTACAGAGGAGTTTTCTTTAAGTGAAGCTGCTTAGTTCAGTTTATTATTATTAGCCATTTCTAAAATGACAATCATGTGCCTTATATAAATTTAGAAGGACATCAAATCCTTCCACGAACAGACTGTGAATTATGATACCTAGAGGTGAATGAAGAGTTTTCACTGTTGTTAAGTACTATGAAGAAAGCCCCTGTCAAGCCTGGGTAATACTGATAATCGGTGATTTGAAGGAACTGCATACTTTGTGCACGCGCGTGTGTGTATCTAATTTCTTTTGCCTGCATACTGTGGTATTCATGACCAACTGAAGCTGAAAATATCTTTCCATTGACAAAATCTTTTGCAAAAAACCTCAGGAATTTAGAAGATTGGTTTTATTTTGATAATGTGGGAGATATTATTTTAGTGACTTTATCTATTTGTTTGTGCTTCCTGCACCATAGCAATATAGAAATAAATCAATTTGTTTTGAAGTGACTATCTCTGAGTCTCCAGAAATAGCAAGGGAACACTCTGTATTCCATAAATTTATTTCCTGAAGACCAGGAGTTGTAGGTCTCCATAAATTCCATCAGCTGCCAAATGTTTACTTCTCTCCCTCAATTTGGAGAAGCTATTTAATTTGAAAGTATGAATCTTAAGGAATTGTACTGCCTCAGATTTCTTGCCTGAGCCATCCTTTCTGTGACACACTGAAAATATGACATTATTTGATTCTTGTGGTTCTGGAATCTGCCTTGTCTGCAAGGTAGGCCAGCTATGGTAATCGGAAAATCTGATTTGATTTTCTTTGAGAGTAACTTCTGTCTTGAGAAAGTGAAAGATAAAGACAAGAATCAAGTCTATTAAAATTCCAGGTTATGATCCAGATCCTGACAGCAGCTCCAGAAAGGATAAGGAGGAAAATCATACGCAACTCAGTGGCTCAGCCAGTCTGAGATAGTTGGACTGTTAGTTAGGACCCATTAGTTATGGTACAATATTCCCCCAGGACTCCAAACCCAAGGACTTGTTCCTTCTAGGTTACTGGTAGGTAATTTTTTTCATCCATTCTACTGGATGGCTCTTTCAACATTACCTGAAAATGATTCCTACCACGTTCTCTAGATGCACTGATTTTTTTCCTAGAGTGCACTGGTTCCTGCAGCAATGCCTTGTCCAAATGAGGACATCAGTTTTCTCTTTCATAAGGAGAGGGGGATCACTGCACTATGTTAGTAGTCAGGATCAGTAATTAGGAAAGAGGGAGAAGTGCAATTGTTCACAAAAAATATAAACAAACATAGATTGTTGATGAAGCATTGTCTTCTTCCCAAGTTCCTCTTGATTTTAAAGGGTAGAAGGAGCTGTTTCACATTAAATGACAGTTATTATCTTTAAAGCATTGCAAAGAAACAATCTACCTAAGATAAGGAGTGTTCCTTAAGTGTGTGCACTCCCTGTGGTCAGAGCAAGATTTATCCTTGGTGCCATGGTGTTAGTTAGGAGAGGTGACAAGATAAATTCATCACTTTCAGTGCATTTGTGCCATCAATCTGAAAATAAAATGCTCCATTTGAGCCTATTTTCAGGGAAAAAGGTCAGCCTTATCCCTCTGCACACGACTGGTATTTAAATACCTATAAATAAGCAGAACTGAGGTTAATTTACATTCTCTATTGAAAGGAACTGGAAACAGTGCACTAATACTATAGGCTGAATTGTCTTGATACCTGTGAATCTTAATTTGTCCATGAGCTGGCTCGTCCCATTGCTCACCTGCCCCATAGCGTTGTTAAAAGAGTGTGCCTGAGAATGAATCACATACGCTTTATGGCAAGGGTGTGCTCTCACCTGTCAGTTGCTTCTTTGGGTAAAGGGACGGACGACAAGATGCTGGTTGTGGAAATGTACCAAGAACCCTTTAGGAAGATCTGATTACACTATGATGTGAACAGAACAGAGGCTCTAGGAAGTTCAGGTATTGTGGAACAGCCATGGAGAAAATGTGCTATAAAAGCTACAATGAGGGCCTTTGAAAGACCTATGTTTAAGCTGAAAGCCTTTGCGTAAGATTTAAGACTCTCAAGGTGGGAGGGGAGGACTCATCTTGTGAGCTTGTTTCTGAGGAAAAAAAACTGAGATGAGAGTTCAAGGAGCTCCTCTATCTTTCTCTCACAATCCACTGTTATGTGAGATTGTTGTGCCCAGTGTTTGGGAAACCTCATAGCCAGCTCCTAAACTTATGCTAGCTGTATCATATCTGGTCTTGCTTGTGTTGAATGTCAGGGAAAAACAGGGTGCCAAATGCCTCTGAGCTGGTTTTCTGGTTGGAGAAGCTACTCCTCAAGAGGTCCTGCGAGGAATTCTCAGGCTGACAGGAGAGCTGATGGCCTTTGACACGTTGCTTCACTTCTTATTTGGCATGGGAGCATGCTTATGAGTAAGTGAAACAGATAGCTGGGAAGAGCTGGGGTCACTTCACAGTTCTGTTACTCATCTCCTGGAATTGGGCTCTGGCTGCTGTGGGATGTGAGGTATGCTGCAGTCCTCATGCAGATACTGTAAGGGGAGTCCTACAGGCTTGCTGAATTCTTGGGGTAACTTCAGAGAGCTCTGCACCTCGTGCTGCAGATCACACTGCCTGTAATCTGTGAGAATGAGACAGCATTGCTCTGCGGCCTGCCAGGCTGAGGCTGTGTTTGAGTTTCACTCTCAAGTATCAGATGCCTCTCTACCCCATTTATGTAGCCTTTACTTGTCCTTCTCAAGGTCTAATTTCATTCCCTGATGCACTAAGGCTGGGAGGATTGCATGGGAGACTGTGTGCTGATGCCTGTGCTGATGCCTACAGGTGCTGAGGCCAGTCTCAAAGTTTAAAAGATTTGTGCGATTGTAACTTCTGTGTGTTGTCACCTGTCCTGTGCTCTCTGCTGGAATTCGCTTAGTGGGTGAGCTAAATGTATCTGTCCCTCAAGGAAACCTGAAGACAGAGCCCACCTACTCTGGAGACTTTCTACAGTGAACAGAAAGTCCCATGCACAGTAGACACAGCATTCTTGATATTGATTCCCTTCACTTGAATAAACTCTTCTTTTTGCTACTCCTGGACTGCCTGACATCTAGGGTTTCCTTTCAGGTGGTCAAAGTGGAGATGAGCTATGGGTGCTCCACAGCTCAACAGATGATTTGCCATGCCAATTGTAACTGCTGATTCTTCTTTCGCTTCCCAGCGATGCCTTATCCCTGTGACATGCTCAGCTTCCGCTGGCCCACGACCCACTTGCAGGCTTTGAAACTGGATCCCTTGACTGGTTGTGACCCGTGCTGGTGTAATGGCTGGTGTGACAGATTAATTTGCCACTCACCTGTCTGTATATCACTGGCTTTGATACTTGGAATAGAAAGTGAAGATGGTCATTTCTGAATTAAGTGGATTTCACTGTTGATAAAGGAAACAGGAAGACTGGACTGCTTGTATCTCGTTTGCTTATTTTGGAGAATGAAAAATTGCTTTTACTAAAATCATTGGTTTCTGTTCTGTGTAATCTGTGTACACATCAGATGTTAGCTCCCGAGTCATAGGAAGAGCAGGTTAAGCACCTGGGAAGTGCCAGAGAGAAAGGTCTGGTGGCTCTAGTGATATCCTGCATCTACAGTGCCCTGCACTTGCTCATCAGTGCATGCTCTGGCCTTGGGTGGTCAAAAACTAAAGTGGAATGCTGGAATTCAAATAGCTCCCTGAAGTACTTCCTAATTTACAGTTTGGTGGGTTTTCCCTTTTTCGTTAATTTTTAGGTCTCAAATACTCAAATACAAATGCTACAATACAGAGGTGAAAAAATTGAGGGAGCTCTATAAAATATGTTTGGAGACCAATGTTAACAGGTAGCATCTAAATTTCTACTCTGCACCTATGTTCTACCTATTAACAAGTCTTACCATTTTTTATAAGATGGAATAAATAATTGTTTCTCTTTCCCATTTTCCTTCTTCCTTCATTCCCTTCCAAATTAATTTGCCATTGCTATGTAATCACATTAATCTTTACTTCAACTGGCCCAAAGCCCCACTTTGCTTTCTAAATAAACAGAATGCTGCCTTTGAAAACAAGAGCAGTGATGACAAAACTGTAGGCTTTAAAGATGAAAGACCAATTTTTTACAGAGTGAATTAAGAATATAGTGGGCTTTTGTCCATTTGAAGTAAACATTGATGTCATGCATCTGTTCATTGCCCACATATATCTATGTAGATTTAAGTCTTTACACCACAGATTGTAGCTGTCAGCTGCTCCTAATTTGGTTACTTTCCAAGCATTCAGATTTGTCATGGTGTTGTGACTACCTTGTTCCACTATGGCTTGTGCCAAGACCTGAATATACCCAACCACACAAGATCTGACACAAAACCGCGTAAGACTAACCCCATAGCTCAAGAGCCTGGGACTGGGAGGGGAGAGAGAAAGAGATGGTTACAGAACATGTTCTAACCTGTCACAGTGAGACAACACTCAACGCGATTGCTCCACTCAGTATAAGTGGATGCATGTTTAAATCTAGATGCTTTATTAACCTTGATTGGAAAAATGTCAGTGTGCAAGAGTGAACAGTGAGTTAACATCAAGTTTCTTGCAAAACTGAAGAAATCTGTAATGGAAACTTTTCAGTTATTCTGTCACAAGGTTTTTTCTGCCTCTTCCCAAAGATCAAGTTGGTCCTCAAAGGAACCCATTTTTTGTCAGTAGAAGGTGTGAAAGCAAAAATGATGGAGATCCTCAACAGCCTTTCAGAAAATGATCTGTGGCATTGTTTTGAACGTTGGCAGCATCGTATGCAGCTGTGTGTCAACTCAGAAGGGAACTATTTTGAAGGTGATCATAGCTGATTTTCTTAATTTGTTAAATAAGAGTTATAGGCTCAGTCTTGTTCATTTTGTATTGGATCTCGTATTTCCCTAGTAAAAGGGAAGTCAAGGTGATGAGACAGAAGATTAAAAAAAAAAAACCAAACCACAAACAAACCCAACCCTCAGAGAAAAGCAAAGCTTGCACTGTTCATTATTCTGCCAGTGATGTGGGTCTGGCTTGCATATTAAGCTGCTTAAACAACTTATATTTGAAGCACCACCTTAAATGTGAATAAAAGCAGAAAGTTTTACACCCTAGACAGCTGATTTTATATAGATAACTTTTATCTAGAATGTTTTTCCTCACTATGAGGTGAGCCTGGCTGCACAATGAGAAGCAGATTCATTGGACTGGGCTGACTGCTCCAGCTGCTGGGGTACCGGAGTGCACAACGATCTGGTTCTTTTCCAGAAATTTCAACTCTGGATCCAAGGAATGTCCACAGTTACGGTTTAGGCAGACAGATTCTGTCCTTCTGAATGGTCTGTTTTAATGGATTTATTTACTCTTTTAAGTTCTACCTACCCAGAAAAAAATGTCATTGACGTTCAGACAGCTCATCAACAGGAAATATAGTCAAGGAACTCTTTTTGCTTATTTTTGTGTTACTTGTACTACCGGAAATGACTATGTCATTATTTGCACCTTTCTGCGAAGGGATGTCATGACCACTTTCACTGCTGTGGTGTTCCTTTTTCCTTACTTGTGGAATTTAAATGTGCTATTCTTACTAATCTTTAATTAGACTCCTGTTGACCACAAGGCAAAGTTTGCTGAGTGATTTTTTTTTCACGAAGTGCAAGTTATACAGCGTAGTGACTGGGCAGGGGAGGGAAATTCCCTTTTAAATTCCATTATTGGCCAAGGTTGGAGAGCTGAAAATGGAAGGTCCCAAGAGTGGGTGAAGTCCTGGCTGAGGAGCAAAGAGGCTTTATACTTGGATACATCTCATCACACTCTTTAGTTTTACAACCAGTTCCTCTGTATTAAAATTGTTCATACAATATAAACAATAATTCCTCCTGTGCATCCTGCCCTTCAGCTCTGTGGGGTAAGAAACAGAGATAAGTTTCCTTGAGGATGGGAAAAAAGCTCTGACCACTTGTGATTAGGGACAAACCACCTCTGCACTGTACTGCATCAGTCCTGTGGGTGTGTGTCTTTTTTTGACTAGACACGCTCTGATGGACGGATGCAAAAGCCTCACCTTCATCCCCGTGTTTCAGTGAGCCACAGCATCCAAACAGCAGGCCAGACTTACAAGATAACCAGGTGAGTGTGGCAGATGAAAGGCTAATGTCCATCTGCACAGCTGCAGGTACCTGGCTAAAGTAAACCCTAGTGTGCTGTTGTCAGCAGGTGTAATTTATTACTGTGACGAAGGCAGCCAGAAAAGTGCCTTTTGCTTTTTTGGGGAATTATGTTCTGCACTGCAACGCTAATGACTGTGCCAGAAACGTCGGTTTTGTTTGATTGCCTTTCTCTGGAGTTTTTTGGAGATTCCCTCTGCCAAAAAATAGTACATGCTTCACAAGTAAAACAGTGGTCTGTATCTTATAGCTGCAATCAGTCATCTGGCTTACAGAATCAGTAGTCTTTGGTAGACACTCATGAGCTACCGGGGGCTCAGTGGTAGCAGATACTTGTATGAACTGTAACTGCTTGTGTTCGTCCTTGGAGGACGAGATTAAGACCAACCCTACGAGGTATCTGGGGACAGGCTTTATCCAGTTCCTAAGGCTTCTTATAGTTCCTCATCTACAAGAAGACAATATAACTTCCTGGCATTTCCTCAGAACTTGCTGAGTACTGATTCTGCAGTAATGTGAATGCCGGGTAATAGCTGTACTCTGGCTAGACAGAGAAATTTGGGCTGATTTAGTGCAATGCATGCAGTAACTTCAATTTAAACTTTAATCATCAAACAGACCAACCTTTCTCCATTTGCTGTACAAGATGCCTGATGTGTGTTCTACTAGATAGTCCTGGTCATCAATCAGTAACCAACTCAGTCTTTTCTCAAAACCAAAGTTCGATGCAGAGGTTGTCCAGGTTGTCATTAATGCAAGAAAATGAACCATGTATTTTAGTGTTGCACAGTATGGAAATTGTTGGTCTTCACTTTCCAGAAATATCAGCTGAATCATGGACAACTAGGATTAAACAGCTCCAGAGCTGCCACATGCAGTAGCTAGAGATAAATATCCTTTTTTGGGCCAGGAAGCTCACAAAAGTTAAGTAAAGATCGAGAGCAGCTAATACTGCAAAATGGGATTTAACATCAAACAATGGACTGAATGCTAATAGAGGAAAAGAATACTGCCCTCTTCCAGGGTGGACAAACAGTTCCATTTCTGCTCTGCAGGTACATAGTATACCATGTTTTGATGTGGATAAAGCTGCATTCTTGCAGCCTATAAAAATCTTGGATCTTTGTAGCAGGACCACAACTGCACTAGCAAAGTATCACCAATTAATTTATTTGTATAAATAAAAAAATAAACATTTCATAACTTACTATGACAGCTTTCAAAAAATATACATCTATTTTATCATTCTCAAAAGTTAGTTTTGTGTTACACGATTATAGACAAAATATACAAAATTTTTTGATAGCTGAAATTTTACCCTTTACATTCTACACTACTACAGAGATTAATTTCCAATTAATAAAACCCTGCTTGAAAAACTTTAGCAGTGTTTAAACAGAACTAAACTGAAAAAAAAAAATTTACTGCTATGTAACACATGGCAGTTCTCCACAGAACTGGCTCCATTCCTATTTAACAGCTAAATTTTGGCTATTATGAATAGTTGTGTCAGATCTGAAGGGTGTCTGCAAAGTTTTCCTCAAGATCATCCAGTGCCCTGTTGTCTTCCAAAGCACTGTCACAAGTAATTAAGTTTAAAGTTGCCTCACAGGAGGGTGAAGTGTCTGGGTCTTCTTCAGACTTTACAAAAGAATCAGACTCTTTCTCAGAATCCATAATTTCAGCGACATCTTCTGAAAAGTCATCCTTGCTCTGTGTCTCCTTTGAACTTTCCCTGCATACTGGTGATTCACATTTATTTGGTTCCTTTAACAATAAGTCCATAGTCCCAAGGAATTCTTCACTTTTTATAGCTTTTCTTTGCCTCTGACTTTTGCTGTTAAACACAGTCTCTTCCATCATATCAAACTCTTGCAGATCCAGCGACTCGAAGGCTTCCCAGTCGGTGTGGATTTCCTCCACACCACTGGCCGGACTGCAGCCGAGGTCTGCTTTCAGCACATCCAACAAGTGGCGCATTTTTCTCTATGGGATGAGGGAAGAAAGAGGTGACACTTCTCCAACCCCACAGGATCTGCCTGCTCAGAACCCAGGGCTTCTGACATAAGGAAAGGGAGGCTGCTTGCAATCAAGTGGCTAAATCACACAGCAAGTGTCACCAAACCAAGGTGATTATTGTTCCTTTGTTGTGACTGTGCCTGTGACTCATGGATCACAGCAGATCAAGATTGTGCAAATCTCATTTATTGGGAGAGAAGCTCCCCACTGAGCACTGTGGTTAGCTTTACCTGCAAATACACGGGTACATTTCCACTGTACTTTGGAAACATTGCTGAAGCCGTAAGCAGAGCAGGAGAATAGCACAGGGTTAGCACCTACCTCGTCCAAACGGTTCTTATTTTCTTGTATATGACACTCAAACAGTTGTTCCAGAACTCTACAAATGAACAATTAAATGATTTAACAGGAATAAAACCATATTTAAACAGATCTACATAAATTAATTACATTTTTGGTTTTCTATTTTCATCTCTTAGCTGAATGGGACCGCTAAGATTGTTTTAATTATGTTCTGTCACACAGAGGGCTCCCCAAAGCTGGATACCCACTGGCCATGTGCTCAGCAGGCAGACCCTCTTTGGGCAGCAGACGAGAACCATCTGGTGGTCTGTTGCACGACTCTGGGTTTGTTTGCTCTGCTGGGGTTATGTTGTGGGAGAAACCAACAATCCACTGATGGTTCTCCTGACATACCAATGCAGCCAACAAATCTCTTAGGTGCACCATAGTGGCTGACATGCACAAGTGAAAATAAAGGGAAGGAATAAAATCCAGCTTCAGGAAAAAAAATCCAGAGAAAAATCCTCAGTCTCTCTTCCATTGGATAAGATTAATAAGTGAAAGATTAGTAACGCTGTATTTAGCAAAACACATGTGGCAGAGTAAAATGATTTCTTCTTAGCATTACTCTACCTAGGGTTCCAGGTCAGTCACTAACAGAGGCTTTGTCTCTGCAGCAGATCAAAGAAAATCACCCAAAGGTTTTTCCTAGTTCTGCTTTCTTACACAAAACAAAAAAGAAAATGAAACAAACAAAAGCAAGGGGTAACTGAATCTATATATTCTCAAAGGCAAAGAAATGGTTACTAAACAATACTTCCCTTTCTTACAGAGTCCATGTGTTTCTGACACTGTATTACAAATTTGAAAACAAACAAAACCTACCTGTTAGAAAATAGTCCAAGGCTAAGAATTTCATTTGTTACATCTTCAATGAAAGCTAAATATAAAAGTTCCTCTTCTCTGCAGGGAGAACAGAAATCCCAATGTTAAATGTTTTAAAATACAGACACACATTATACAATGCAGTAGGTCCAATTGCCTTTATGGGAAATGCCATTAAGGAGATTTTATAGCTCTTAGCATCAGCTGCTATTTTCCGAAAAGGTAATTCTATCAGGACAAACTATGACTTTCATTCAATTTGAATAACAATGAAAAACCCTGTGTAAAATGTCAGACTACTAAAAAGGTCTCTATGGTGCTTTGTGTTTATGCTAACTTTCTGTTACAGAGATCTGAGTGAGGAAATCAGCAAGTCTTGGAATGCATTCAGAACCTACTTTGCACTCAAGAAGAAAGAGTTGCTGACATGGAAGAAACTGTAAAATTGCAATACAGTGCTCTGAGTAAAGGCTTCCAGAGGTGCTTCTAGAGAATCTGACCATAGCTGAAAATTGCTAGCCCTCAATGGAAGCTCAGAAAAATATAAGTGCATATTTGACAGCCTCCACTCCTTTCAAATAACTCTTTGATGTACTAAATCCTTGCTAGTGGGAGATGTAGCTTTCACCTCTTTCATTAAACTTCTATTTTAATAAATCTTCAAGCCTTGTTGATGCCAATTACTCTAAATGGGAGACTCTCTAAAAACTGGAGTTCTGTTTGGGAAACAACAAGAAAGAAAACAACAAAAGAAAATACTTCAGTGCTGTTTCTCTTTCACAGCATCTTTCTAAGTATCCCAAAGTATTCAATTGAGCTCTATTGAATCATCCTCCAGTCTTAATAAACAGAAAATAAAAAGTGGGATATATCTTGCATAACTTCCATTATGTAAAATTTGTCATCCAGCCTGAAGACTGTAATTTTCGTTCCCTCTATAGTCAAGAAAGATATCTACAGCTGATCCTTGATACCTATATTACATCCTTAAAGTAAGGTGAGAACAAGCTTGTTTTAAAGCACAAAGAATTATATGACTTTCCCAAGGACACACAATAAACCATTGGCAGTGTTTCTGAATATTACTTAAACTTCTTCTAATTCTCATCAAATTCCAGAGCAGAAATGTGGTAAGAATGCCCTTCAACTTAGTATTTTATCTTGCTAACATATGCTTCAGAGATTACAGATCAAAAAAGAACTAGAAACATTTGAAGTATAGCCATTGGACAAGAAGTTTATCTCTCTTCCAAAATTATAACAAATTTTCTTCATTTTTAGACTCACAGGGGAATTTAACTATTATATAATATTTCATAGTTATGTCAGTTCTACTCTAAATTGTGAACAACAGTTTATTCTGAGTCCTAATTTACTGTTTCAAGTTCATCAGGTTTGAGAAAGAGTTTCTAGTTCAATGTTGCAAACTAGCAGAAAAATGGTGTAAGCATACTTACTCATCCTCGATAGTCCCTTTTGCTGAAGGCTGCTGAGAATACAATGATCCTTCTCTAATCAGAAAATTAGAGGGTAAGAAAGAGAGCAACATTCTAATCCCCTTTATACTACCTTGCATCTCCCTTTCTTCTGGAACCATGTTGTGCCATTTTCCCACTTTCTCTTGGGGAAAAAACCCACCAAACCATCCCCAAACCCTACCACAGGAGCAAAATTCACTGCTTACACTGAGGTCTGAAAGACTGTTAAAGAGTATTATAACACCTCCTTACATGCAGTGCTCTAATACATCAAAAGACCTCAGTGTTACTTCAGACATTACAGACCTCCACTATCTATAAGAGTGCTTTTATTACTTGGAGTACATTTTTTTTCCCCTCAGGTAAAAATGCCTTTGTATGAAAGGGCCAGAGAGCAAATCAGGGACTTACATATGATACTTAGATCAGCAATGAGAAAAATCAGTTGGGAGCCCTTGTGTTCTGGCCTGATTTCCAACACTGTTCTTGTATTGTAGACAACATTCTACATCTCAGTGTTACATTTTTAGAAACAGATGTGGGAAATGCCTCTGGTCTGCAATTCTTACAGCTCATAGATTCAAAAGGTTGAATGTCTGGAGACCCTTTTTCCTGAAAGGAAATTCCAATTGGAATACCAATCCAGTATTTAGTTGTAGTACTATATAAGAAATATAGTCTGTAAGCTCGGATGTATTCTCAGATTTACAGAACTAACAGCTGTATTAATAATGTCAGGGCTCTCACTCCTGACAAAAATACTCATATATTTCAGAGTTCTCTTTCCAAACTGGCTTCCCAGGGGAACTTTATCATAAAAAAAATGATGAAATTTGAAGCTAGGAAAATTTGAAGCTAGGAGAGGCCGCTAATCTAAAAAACCTAACCAAACAGAAACCATCTTAGGAGAGACTTATTAAGAGAAATAGTAGCGAGGGCTTATGGTCTAAGAAGCAGCTGTGAAGAAGGAATGCTTCAAACATTCCTCCCTGCTGTAAAACTGGCACCTGAGGAAGGAGTATGGAAGAACAGCTATTCCTCTCTCAGGCTCATTCACAGGACATCTTCTATCTTCATCCTACAACAAAAAGATAAAATCTTTATTATCACTGCAAAAAACCAGCAAATTTTACCCAATAACTATCTGTGATGAAGCAGCCCTACAAATTTTAGGTCTTTTCTGAGAAACTTTGGGTAAACTGAGAAGTATGGCAGCAAAGGGTCATCGGCTTTGACATCTATAATTTCTGTCAGGGACAACAGGAGGTACGAAACATTTCTCCTCTGACAAATACATCAAAGATGAATTCTCTAAAAGCCAGAGGAGATCAAGATCACCAAATCTGGTGTGCAAAAACAGGAACTAGCACTCTAAATCACATCTTCTGAGCTCTTTGCATAAAACTGATGGAAGGAAGTTGCTGACTACCTGCATGTTAAATAATACACTGAAAGGGCTACTGTAAATGTACATGACTTACTATTGTCACTTTTACAACAGCCAAAGAATAAGTTAGGTATGACAGTTTTGAAACTAAATCAGAAGTTCTTCACAGAACTGGAGTGAAGTCTTCTGAACAATCATTAACCTTTTCTTAATGAGGTCAGCTGCAGATCAATTCAGGTGATCTCTCTTCTATTTTCAGTAAAGCTATAAATATGTATTCTCTCTCATTCCCCTCCTCCAACTAATAAAGCATAATTATTTGCCTTATTAAGCTAGAAACAGGAAGAGTTTTGACCTGTGGCCTTTTTTTCAGGAAGAAAGTCCACAGTTATTCAAGTACTACTCTTGTGTTTGACAAAGGCTGTTTAAGGACTTCACTGTATACTGACTACAAGATAAAGTGAGAACCTACTTCCTGGTCAAACTTTTCCATGCAAACATAAGTACAAATTAAGGAAAAATAACTGCAGATTTGAAGTCTTGAGAAATATTTCAGGTTTTCTGCCTGCTTTCCTCTGCCTCCCAAAGATGCTGGTGTTCCATTTAATCTTTTAATGTTAATAATTTTAAACCACTAGAAAATAAGGCAATTTCCGATAGACCAAATAACTGAAAAACTAAGTTAAACTGTCACAAACGCATAGCAATTCAAATCAAAATGATAAATGCAAAGATTTCTCTGACTACATCAAAAACTACTAGGAGCTGGTAGAATTTGAAGTAGTGTAATTTTTCACCAAAGCATTCCAGACGCATTTAGCAAGACAGAAAGCAAACACTATCAAGAAAAACTTCACTACCCACTGTTTTGGGTGCTTCCTCACTTGTTTCCAAGACTTCCGTTGAGGGCTTTTTGGAATATATTATCCATTGTACAAATGAAGAAAAAAAATCCTTGAAAAAGAGGTACCTTCTTCTGTTGAAAAATAACACACCAATTAACTATGTCCTTAACAGATATATGTGATAGTGCATTTGTAAAAAACACTGAAAAAAAATTACTAAATTCTGTAATATCCTCAGATCTCTTCATGTGCCTCAATATCTTTTTATTGTTTCCACTCTTTCTTCTGAAACTCTCTCATCTACAGAGCTGCTGTGACAGAGATGAAGTATATACTCCAAAATGATGGTGAAGGGTGTGGTAAGAGTACCCAGATGACCGATACATGATGATTGTATTACCTTCAAAGTGATCTTCCCCTGTTCAGTCATAACTTTTCTCTCACACACTTTTTCAGCAGATGGAAGGCTACAAAATTGAGACATGTATTAGATTTTCAAGAAAGCTACTTTCAAAATACACAGGATGAGAATACCAGCACTACTGTGGAAGTTACCCATCAATCTAAATGGGATCTACCACTAAAATGTCTCGGACAGTTTAGAAAATTTCTGCCAGACTTCCATTCACATAGTAAAACTAAATTATAGTTCATTTTGAAAGGTAAGAACAGTCATACATAGGTGATCCAAATCTATTATTTCACTGCATATCTACAGGGAATAGCTAAATTATCAAAAATAATTGTTCAGAATTGAGAATGGAGATGAGCATATACATTGAGAGTGCACCAGGAAAATATGTGACCCACAGCCAGAATATCAATAGTTGCAATATGGAGCCAAACCTATCATAATTCCAGTCTTACAAAATCCCTACTTTGCTCTAGGACAAAACCAGAGTCAGACGTGCAGGCACTGAGGACACAAAAGAAAAGAGATTTCTCTTTATGAGGTAGTATGAGTAAAACCAAAACTAAATCAAAACTGTTCAATTTGCTAAGAAGGAGTTCAATGCAAGAGAAGGACGTTAATTTTATATAAAATATGTAGGATATGTCTGAAGGCATTTAAATTCAAATGATAAAAAGACAATGAAGAGATACATTCAAGAGTTAAAAAACCTGAGATTTTTGCATGATGTATTAATTAATGTATTGGAAGGTATGAGACTACAGAGGCAACAGTGGGGAACTACTTGCATGCTTATAGTGTTTTAGTCTTTAGAAGACAGAATGCACAACTATACACCAGAGAGAGTAAACAAGAGAGAGGGAACAACTATCCCCAGCAGATTTGATATCACATTGTTTGGATTTAGTGGCACTTTTATGCAATTTGTATATATAAAACTAGCTGCTGCAGAGAGAAGACAGTAAAATATGCCAGTGAAAAAAAGGAAAATCACATTCTGTTATAGCTTTTGCTAAGGCATATCTAGAATAATTTCAAAATAATTATTCTGGTTTTATAGGAATGTAAATGAGACCAAAACATATTGCTTTTATGAAGATACTGTCATGATAACATCTAAATTCCACAGTTCTGTACCTGACCACATCAGTCTGCGTTTGAGCTTCCACATGCCGCTTGCAGTGATTTTTCCTCTTCCTTCGAGCAGGAGTGTAATACCTGTACTCTGACAGGAAAGATTTAGCATCTGATATCAAGGTACGTGGAGTAAAAGGTTTTCGGCTATCAGTAAAGAATTCAGAGTGCCTGTCTAGAAGATCCCCACTGTATACTTTGGAGTTGCGTCCTTTGTGCCTCTGGGAATGATTAATGCTCACAAAACTATCAGTGGAGCAACTGCATGAAAGTCCAGAGCATTTTCTTGGTGTACTCAATGTACTCACACTTGAGTTTGACACGTTAGATGTATTCCGAGAATCTTTTCTGGCATATTTTACTGGCATAGAGGGAACTAAGCCATGGTTGCCGTAAGGAGACAGAGCTCTTGATAGGTACTGTGTCTGCTGAGCAAAGGGGAAGAGATCATCTTTGTCTTCTGCTTCCAAGACACTCTAGAAAAAAGTAAAACAAGATTTGATTGCTGTGCAAGTTACCAGTTTGGCTCAAGTTGGTACTCCCAGCTATTCTTGTTTCCAACTTGGAGGTATTTTCTATATAAAAAATTCATATTTTTGTAAAATAAAACTAGTTTTGAGAGCAGTCCCAGTATTAACGGATTTTAAAACCTAGTCACTGGAAATAAGAGAGTAATAAGAAAATGGTTTGCTTCAGTAGCAAAAAATTGGTGCTTTGTAACAGAATATTGAAGTCTACATCAAGCCAAGAGTTTCAATCATTTTAGTCCAAAGGCAATACATTTTTAAAAGTCAAGGAATCACTGCATTGAGACCAATTGTTTTGTCTGGGCTTGCTTTGTTCGTACCACCTGGCCAAGGTGACGTAGATATTATCCTACTGACTAGTACACAGTATGCATTCTCTTCAAGTGTGGAGCTGTTGCCTCTCTCTCCCAATTCTACTAGCTTCAAAGCATATCACACACCAGCTACGTTTATAAGATGTGTATTCTGTAAGGGTACTGCTCACTGATTCAACTTAGACCAACATGCAAAATACTGTAACGTGGTTGAAGACATAGAATAAGAAAACTAAAACTAAAACTAACTGATTATTCTCCATGTGACCCTTTTCTTCCTGTAGGTAAGAGATGCACATCTTTTGTAGGACTGTACAAACACAAGGTGTATGTAACCTTGTGTAATGGCATCCTGCTCCATAAGAAATATCCTAATTGCTAATATAATACAAATCATCATAATGTCCTCCAGGTGACTCAGTCAAGTTTCTATCCTGTTCTCCTTTGGGTACCCTTCCCTTCTAACACTACAGAAAGTGCAATTAGTTAGCTTACTATTGTTAAACAGGACAAATAACGACCTGCTAAGTTTTTGAACAGATATACTCAATGGTTGAAAAATGGTATAACTGTTCCTGCTTCTTAACTGTTCAACACATTAGAGTTTAAAAATGTACTTTGATTCTCAGAAGCAAGCTCATATTCAATGTTACATTAACAGGACACAGATAAAAGGCTACTAATCAGACAAAAACCTAAAAGACACAAATCAGTAGCACCTGGTGGTATGGCTAAGGTAAGATGCAGGCAGTGTGTGATTCAGACTACAATTGTTGTAAGCTAACTCACTACTTACCAAAAGCAGCAAAATACAAGTCTGTCTTATATGCAGGCTGAAGTCCAGGTGAGTCAACTTTAGTTAGTAAGAACGCCAAATTGCAGTTTTCAGTAACCAACAATTTGGTATAGGATCTATTCAAACACATCTCACTGATTTGGAGGACAATCAATACAAAATGGGAAACTTTACAGCCAAAGCTCATCTATGAGTCTCTTCTCTTAAGGATCTGCAATGTTATTTTTAAGTCTTGAGTACGTTAAAAAGTTAGTGAAATGAAACACTGCAACAAACACTAAGAGTAGTTTATAAAGAGGAAGCCAAATATATGTGAGACAAGTCGTGCCCATGAACATAAATCTGTCCTCTGGAAGGCGATGGGGAATTTTCCAACACATTCAGTTTTAGAAGGGCTGAGTCTTAACAGAAACATCATGTCAATGCCAGGGATAAGAAAACAGTTGTTTGATTATCTAAAAATCAAAATTTGAAAACTAATTCTATCATCAAGAAAGGTTAAAGAATTATTTTTTTGTAAGACCGTGCTATTTTTTCTTCTTTCTGAAAAAAACTCCAAATGCTTAAAAAGTCAACATTATTTCTTAATTGTCCTATGACATTGTAACAAAGAAAAGTAAGACAGAAACACAACTAAATCTATGTGACATTTTAAGCTTTTTTTTTTCCTTTGTCAAACGAGAAATAACAATTCAACAGAAAGAAATTTTATTTCTGCCCTAGAGAGAATTTTGAAAAAATTGCAAGTTCAAAGCATAAATGCCTGGACAGGGTACATGCACTAGTAAATGTGCTTTACAATGTGCCTGAAAAGTTACGAAGCACCTGTTGTGTATCCTTTTCATATTTAAGATACAGCCACCCACTGTCAGTCATTGAAAGGTACGTAGGATATTTTATGATCTCCAAGGACAGACACATTGCAGAGTTAGAAGACTAAATAAGAAGCCTAAAAGCAATCAAAATTTTGTATAAGCTAACTTATTTCATCCACATATATAACTATTTATGCAATTCAGTTCTGTTACATGCAACTATGATGGAAAAGAGGTGACTCATTTTCTCTGTACTCAAACTACCAAGCAATGCAACCCCCAGAGACAATGCTTGCACCAGGTCCTGCAACAGTGAGACAGATAAACTGTGATATTCTGGAAAATCTCATTGCCATACTGTGCAAACAGTATAATGCAAAGCAAAATAACAGCTAAATAAATCCAAGCCAATTCAGTTCGTTTTTAACTAACTAGTCAGACTTTTTAAAACAGTGATTTTACTGTTCCTTACAATCAGGCAGCTCACATAGTGAAGATGTTGCTGCAAGATTCAAATTAATGGATACCAGTGGAGGTGTTTCCTAAAGAGAAAACTCAATTTCTGAGGCCAAGTAAGGACAAGATTTTCAACAAACCTAAAGTTCAGGTTCAGATAGGCTAACACAGAGATTAACTTCATGTACCTCCACCATCTGAACAAAGGTCAGGAAGATTAGGAGACATCCATACAGGTCATAAAGCTCTGCAGTGAAAAACGGAGAAAGGGGAGTTGGTTTCCATATGAGTTCTATCCTTCTCTATTACGCTTCTATCAAACAAGTAAAAAACATTAAAGAGAAGCATTACGTTACTGAAGTAGCTGAAGGAATAGCTCCCCTATACAAAGTCTGAGATAGAGCAGATGCAATGTGATATGACTTAAATATTTATGCTGTGAAATGCATTTATTTATGACATACTACACTAACCACCAACTGAAAAGATTCACAGATCACCCAGAAGCTCCTCCTGATCTTATAATTAATCCATGTGGAAATTATTTTGAGAAATGGAAACATGGATTCAGTGCATTTCCAGTGGTGCTTCTTTGCCTGAGTAAAATGTTAACCTGGAGAGAATCCTCAAGAACACTTTTGAAAATAATCAGATGATTAAGATGTGGACTGAAGTCTGGATATGTGATCTTGCCTATCAGTAAGCTACAATGGACTGAATGTCAACAAAAGTAGCAAAATCAACCGTAAAAGAAAGAACCTGTAGTAATTCTGCAAGATAATCAACGCTTGTGAGACTTTGAAGTTTCCTACTGGGGAAAGGGGGCAGGGAAGTAAGAAAAAAAAAAGAGAAACTTGGAAATCCTTGTATGTTCATTGAAAATTCATGACACTATCACCTAGTATAGGGCAGTAATATATTACCAGCATACTAGTACTATGAAGTATATTCACCTATGTAATCCATAGTACAGATTGTAAATATACAGATTTTCTATTCTATCATTCAATTTCCAAAAAGATGTTCTTAAAAGTTCTAAGCAATATAACTTCTGTATAAATCAGTAAGACCTATCTATGTTATTCGAGTACCCCAAAATGTGCAGTTGCTGATGCCTAATGCAAAGAGGTAATTTTTCTTTTAGTTAACTGAGCCAAAATAAGCCCTTCTTGATGGTGGCTCATGTGAGCCAACTTTATTTTACTACTACAGCATAATTAAATGCTGAACTGATAACACGCAGTAACAATGCCAAACAAATGCCTGTGTTAGCAAGTGGTATAATAAGGCTTACTAGTGCTATTGTTTACATACAAAGTAGTTGCAGTGGTAGCTCAGCACTATAGAAAACAGATAAGACTGGAAAGTTTCAGAATCCTCCTATATAGATGTTTTGAAAAGCTAATTCCATACCCTTCGGTGTGTATTATGAGCAGCTTAATTTTTCCTGCACAGTTTTTACTCTCAGTGATTAAAACAGTCCATGGAGTTGCAGTATAAATCAGACTGTAGAAGCATTTTTGAGCTTATGATGACTGATGCCCTGCAATATACAAAATAATAATTACAAACAAGTTGTGAAGTAATATTAGACAACTGCACAACTACACCTCATGAAAACCACATATTTTGTTCCTTGGATTCAATTGAGTTGATCTTAAAACAAGAGAAAGGGACAGAGCAAACATGGCAATGGCCTAAATTTAAGCATTCCTTATTTATGAGGAAGCTTAGGGCAGTTCTCTTCTCTCCCCCCTCAAACATATCATAAGTATAACAGACAAAGTAGCTAAGGTAGCAACTAGATAGTAGAACTTCAAACCAAAGCTGTATTTGTGTCAGTCTTGAGACGCGCTCATTCAAGTACTGAGAAAGAGGAATGCCTTTTGAAGCCCTTATCCTGGTGTAAACCTTTACTGCCCAAACAGGTAGGCAGTTCAGCCTTCATAAAGATACACAAAGAAACAATGTCAGGAACAAAGAACTATGTTGGTGACTTCAAGAAGATTTTAATGAATGCCAAAGAATACTGTTTGTCTGCAATTTGTCATTAAGCTTTCAGAAAATTACTTGTACAGCTGTGTTGGTATACGCAAGTTAATCGTAAGCAAGTATGTACATTTTCTTCTCTAATCTGTATCTATAAAAACAGATGTTTAGCAGGGGGAAAAAAGATAAAAGCATTCCTACAAATAAGCAGTAACACACTTGTTGAAAGATTTTTAACTCTATTCTTCAGATAAAATTTTAAAAAATATTATTCCATGTAAGTACCATAGCTTTGCACATTAGAGCTATCAAGAACTAGAAATAATATAATTTGGAGTCAAGAATCTTGACACCTATCTTGCTTACCAATATATGTTCCTATTCTGTTGATTCAACCAAATGTGATTTGTTTTGAAAGAGATAAATTTACTCAATGATATATTTCAGCAAAAATAACTCCCTTAAAAGGTTTCAGAAAATACCTACTTATCCTTCAGTTTTGCCAGTCCCAAAACTGTGGTCAATGGAATATTACTTGCAGAAAGCTTATTCAGAGACGATCCCCTAGAATCCTTCAGAGAGTCTGTAGAAGGGAAAGTTCAGTCAAAACAGATCAAAGCATAAGGCTGGCATCTGATGGGCAAGAGAAGTAACACAGAAGAAGAATCCAGATTTCTAATCTTTGCTAAGTTTTTCCTAAGTTTTACTTTTACTTTCTGAAAGAAGTTCAGCTTCTCAACTCAGAACCACTGAACTATCAGCTGCCTTAAAAAAAAGCGTCAAAATAAAAAGCTTACTAAATATATTTTTACATGAAAGTTCCAAGGGCGTATCTCATGGGGGTCACTGGAGTTACACCAAGATGCATTTAAGTTTTAAAATTAACTTGTTCCTGTATGAAAAAGCCTTTTAACAGAACAGTTCATCTACCATCATAAGATGAAATCAGAGAGACACTTTTTGAACTGTCCTGTCAGGACACAAAAGCTGCAATTTTATAATAAATGAGAGTCTTATTCTTTTAGTGTGAGACGGCTCAATTTATAAGCCACTTTAATATTGCTGTAAGTGGGCTATGCACCTGCACTCCACTGCCTGGACAAAGCAAAGGTCTTCTGTAGTAAGCAACAAGCTACCTTTACAGTTGCTGCTCTCATAACCCCCTTGTCTGTCATCTCTTCATTTCATTACATATTTTGATAATTAGTTAAGAACTGGGAAAGGCAAGAGAGCAAATTCACACAAATATGTGAATAAGACCTGTATGAATACAGTCAGTTTGCATACTAGCATCAATAATAGCCATTTTCCTCATTCAAAACTACTCCTGGTACATTTTTTCCTTTTATGTGTGTGTGGTATTCAATTATATAATGTGGTACATCCCTATGTTCATCAAATACTGTGGTATTATTAATAAGGGGTATTACCGAATGTGCATATGGAAATGTATTAATTCAAACAACCATCATGACAGGAGATCGTCACTATGAAGCCTGAAAGGAAATCTGTATTGAATATTCCTCATGAAACCATCTTTCTTTGATGCTCAGAAGGTCTGTCTGCTTTCTTTAGTCACTCACACCTCTCATTCTGACAAAACTAATTCAAGCGCAATACATCTTCTGTTAATATCACAACAGTATAATTATTTAATGGCAAAGCATATCAGTAGGCAATTCACACAGCCATGCGTGTGTGTTGCATATAGAGATTAGAAACAGTTAATGTGTTAGTGTTTCCTAATCAATATTTCATCTGCACAAGCAGATGATCATGACTGTCATTCTTAAGAAATAAAAAAAAGTTTCAAAAAACAGGCTGAAAGGGATCTTAAAATGTCAAGCAATGGCAACCATACTTCAAATGGTAAAAAGAAAATATTTACCTTCCTATGGAGCAGCTTTCCTCCAAGTGACTTTTGGCATGGATTAGTTTCTTTAAAAAAATTCTTTAGCACCCAGAAATGCCCATTAATAGGATTATCTGAACATGGGATAAGAAATACCAAGTCTTGCCCAAATCAGAAATTTTACTCATAATCAGCTCAATTCACATTTTCTTGCTTCAGTAAAATCATATTGAGCTTCATGTAGTTTAACCCATTGAATCACTTAGATAATGTTTAAAAAACCAAATCAGCTTTGTACAGAAAAATAAAAACAATTAAAACTCTGTGGATTTCACTGGGATAGAGCTTTCCATCTCTGGCAGCACTTGGAAAGACTATATGGTAGTGGTATTCTATGCATAGATGTCATGATATTTTCCAGACTGTGTCACACAGCCTTTTCTATTCTGAGAAAACTTAGATTAATTCATTAAAGAAGTATAGCTAAGAATTTGCTGACAGATAAATGAGTGGATATCCACAAATGTGTTGTTTATCCATCCTCAGGCTTTTCAGACTGACTAAATCACAGAGGTTTTAAGTATTATGCAATTTATAAGAATTATTTTTACTTTTTTTCACAGCCTCAATTGAAAACAATTTCTGTGTGATGTGAAAAATGAAAATGATGAAATAAAGGCACCAGATTTACCAGAATGCATAAAAAGTGAATGCTAATGAACGAAGCTCTTTGAAAATAGACAGTCAGGTGCATGAATCACAGAATGGTTTGGTTTGGAAGGGACCTTAACAATCATCTAGTTGCAACCCCTGTGCCATGCGCAGGGACACCTTTCACTAGACCAGGTTAGCACATGTTTAGCTAATAACCTGGTCAGACATGGACCTTGTAGAGTTACAAGGGTCATTATATTTTTACATGCATATATACATATATGAATATAAAAGAAATAGCAGGCAACTCAGGAGGACTACAAAGACGTTGTAAGGTTATCCAGGGAGAAAATTAGAAGTAACAAAGCCCAACCAGAACTTAAGCTTGCTACTGCCATAAAAGACAATTAAAAATGTTTCTATAAATATATTAGCAGCAAAAGGAGGGCTAAGGAGAATGTCCATCCTTTAGTGGATGCAGGGAGAAATATAGTGACAAAGGATGAGGAAAAGCCTGAGGTACCTAATGCCTTCTTTGCCGCAGTCTTTAATTGTAAGATCAGCTGTTCTCTGGGTACCCAACCCCCTGAGTTAGAAGATAGTAACAGGGAACAGAATGGAGCCCCCGCAATCCAAGAGGAAATGGTTAGCGACCTGCTACACCACTTAGACACACACAAGTTTATGGGGCTGTATGAGATCCACCCGAGGGAATTGGCAGAAGTGCTCACCAAGCCACTTTCTGTCATTTATCAGCAGTCCTGGCAAATGGGAAGGTCCTGCTTGATTGGACTTTAACAAACGTAACACCCATTGACAAGAAGGGGCAGAAGGAGGATCCAGGGAACTACAGGCCTGCCAGCCTGACCTCAGTGCCAGAGAAGGTTATGGAGATCATCTTGAGTGTCATCATGTGGCATATACAGGATAACCAGGGGATCAGGCCCAGTCAGCATGGGTTTAGGAAAGGCAGGTCCTGCCTAATCTGACCTCCTTCTACAAGAAGGTGACCGTATATGAGGTAAAGGCTGTGGATCTTGTCTAACTAGACTTTAATAGAGCCTTTGACACCATTTCCCATAGCATTCTCCTGAAGAAACTGGCTGCTCATGGCTTGGATGGGCATACTCTTTGCTGGTTAAAAAACTGGCTGGATGATTGGGCCCAGAGAGCTCTGGTGATTGGAGCTAAATGCACTTGGTGGAGAGTCACCAGGCGCGTTCCCCAGGCCTCAGTTTTGGGGCCAGTTCTGCTCTGTATCTTTATCAATCTTTATCACCTGGGACACAACAGTGTTACAGGCTTGGGGAAGACTGGCTGGAGAGTTGCCTGGCAGAGAAGGACATGTGGGTGTTGGCTGACAACTGACTGAATATGAGCCAGCAGTGTGCCCAGGTGGCCAAGAAGGCCAATGGCGTCTTGGCCTCTATCAGAAAGTGTGGCCAGCAGGACCAGGGCAGTGATTGTGCCCCTCACACTGGTGAGACTACACCTTGAGTCCTGTGTTCAGTTCTGGGCCCCTCAGTACAAGAAGGACATTGAGGTGTTGGAGCATGTCCAGAGAAGGGCAACAAGGCTGGTGAAGGGGCTTGAGAACAAGCCCTACGAGGAATGGCTGAGGGAACTGGCGTTGTTTAGTTTGGAGAAGAGGAGACTGAGGGGAGACCTCTGGCTGCCTGAAAGGAGGTTGTAGCAGAGCGAGTGTTGGCCTCTTCTCACAAGTGACAGGTGATAGGACAAGAGGAAATGGCCATAAGTTGCGCCGGGGGTTCAGACTAGATATTAGGAAGAATTTCTTTACCGAAAGAGTGGTCAGGCACTGGAACAGCTGCCCAGCGGGGTGGTTCAGTCACCATCTCTGGAGGTGTTTAAAAAATGGGTAGACGAGTTTTTGAAGGACATGGTTTAGCAGAAGATGGGTTCGGTTGGATCTGATGATCTCAAAGGTCTTTTCCAACCAGAAGATTCCACGTTTCTATGATTCAATGGTCTGGACAAAGGGATCAAGTGCAGCCTCAGTAAGGTTGCAGATGACATCAAATTGGGTGGGAGTGTCATTGTTCTTGAGGGAAGAAAGGCTCTGCAGAGAGGTCTGGACAGGCTGGATCGATGGGCCAATGCCAACTGTATGGGGTTCAACAAACCCAAGTGCTGGGCCCTGCTCTTCAGTCACCATAACCCCATGCAATGTTACAGGCTTGGGGACAAACAGCTTGAAAGCTCCCTGGTGGAAAACAACCTGGCGTGTTGGTTGACAGTCGGCTGAATACAAAACAGCAATGTCCCGGGTACACAAGAAGGCCAATAGCATCCTGATTTGTATCAGAAATGGTGTGGCCAGCAGAACTAGGGAAGTGATCGTGTTCCTGAACCAGTGCTGGTGAGGCCACACCTTGAATACAGTGTTCAATTTTGGGCTACAACAAAGACACTGAGGTGCTGGAGTGTGTCCAAAGAAGGGCAATGAGGCTGGCAACAGGTCCAGATCACAAGTCTTTCTTATGAGGTGCAGCTGAGGGAAATGGGGTTGTTCGGTCAGGAGAAAAGAAGGCTGAGGTTGTTACAACTACCTGAAAGGAGGCTGTAGCGAGGTGGATGTTGGTCTCTTTTCCCAAGTAACAAGAGAAAGGACTAGAGGAAGTGGCCTCAAATTGTGCCAGGGGAGGTTTAGGCTAGATATTTGGAAATATTACTTCACCAAAAAGGTTGTCAATCACTGGAACAGGTTGCCCAGCAAACTGGTTGAGTCACCATCCCTGGAGGTATTTAAAAGACATGTAGGTGTCGTGTGGTGCTTACATTTACTGGTGGACTTGGTAGTGTCAGGTTAAGGGTTGGACTCAATGATCTTAAATGTCTTTTCCAACCAAAATGATTCTGTGATTCTGTATTGTTACTTTTAAATTGATACACGTTTTATAAGAGCCACAGTTTATCAGGCAAGAAATTATGCTTTATGAGAGTAATTTTTTTAACTTTTGTATTGTTTAATTTAAATGCAATAGTGTTAAAGCCAGGAGAATTCTACTTGTCTTTTGTTTTTACCTCCTGTAATGTTGTAAGATGCTTATGAAGCACAAGACTGCATTCTACTCTTGCCATTATGTGCTTGGACACCTGAAGTGTTCCAAGGTTGACTGCTTCAAATTTGTGCTAAATCTCATTCCAACCCAAGAATAACCTAATTGAACAAAGAAATTTTTGGAGCAGTTCCACAAATATTTTCCTAATGGCAATAGTGACAGCAATAATATGATTACCATATCGCAAAAATCCTCTACATTATCATATGCTTTAATAAGCACCCTTAGAATGCATTTTCCAACTGGCACCTATAGATGTAGCCTGATGCCTAGAGATATACAGCTGGAACGGCTAACATCCTCATAATGCATTAGAGGACATCTAATCACTGAGGAAGAAGAATCCTCCCTTGGCATATAAACAAGCATTGGAAATCAAGGTATATTTTGGCAAGTAAGGTTTAAATACAGCTTCATTTTTAGCATGAAAATATGACAGCTCAATTACTTCCACTGCCTACTCTTCTACCAGAAGGCTCACTTACAGATTTTCACTTCTTACTAATTTACTAATGCTCTTATTCATACTACAGTGAAACATATATTTTAAGCCCAGCAATCAACGATTAGATTAATGTAGTGGTTTGGCTTCAGATCTTCCTTAAAAATGGCCTTTACAGGCCTTCC
This sequence comes from Dromococcyx pavoninus, assembly GCA_033558185.1. NCBI lineage: Eukaryota > Metazoa > Chordata > Aves > Cuculiformes > Neomorphidae > Dromococcyx > Dromococcyx pavoninus. Next base: position 4,445,435 of record JAUMJL010000091.1, on the reverse strand, counting down.
TTAACAACAGAGGTCAGGATCCACAGAAATATTCCGTATCTTCCTTTAATGTAACACGACATATGAATAAGGTGTAGATAAGGGATATGCTCTCTTCTTCTTCTGGCAAGGCTGGGGAGCAGGAGGTCCCTGCGTTGGTCCTGTCTGCTGCTGAGGCCTGCGGAAAATGTTTTTAACGGGTTGGATTTGGCCGTCCGGCTCTCCTTGGGGGTGGTGAGATTTCACTGATTCTATACTTTGTTAAAGTTACCGGGTGTTGCGGGTGTGCATGCCTGTTTTGCTTTGATTCCTTTTTGTCCTTTTTCCCTTTTCCTTTCCCCTCTTCCCTTTTCTTGGATACCCTCGCTATATGTAGTGTTTATATTTAGAATATATATATTTAGAGTGATTTGGGGTTTTCTAGGTTTTTTCTTTAAAAAGGAGAAAGCTTCAACTGAGTGTTAGAGAGCTTGTGAAAATAGCTCAAACCAGCTCAATTAACAAAGTATCAAACAGAATTTTAGTTGAAGAATACTTTTTGCATTTGTAAAGTTAAAAAATACAAAAGTATAAAACATATCTGGATGAAATGCCAGCCAAAGTAAGTGAACCTATATATCCAGACAGAAAAGCACTTATTTCGTCAGTTTTAGTACTATTTTCACTTTCAATTTGAGCATGTAGTATACAGTTAGATATGAAATATATTTGCAAAGTAGGACTTCCATGATACACAAAAAACCCAAAAGATTCTCAATTCTTATGCTAGAAAGGTTAGTGGTAACTAGAGCTCTGCCTTAGGAAAAGGTATAAAGCTCTGGAGTGATATAGAAGATACGGGAATTTCAACTGAGATAAAAGCAAGAGAATGCATGGGTAACTAGAGCTTGGATTTGGATTTACCAAAGCACTCTTTATCCAGATGCCTGCCACCTTTGTCAAAAGGAAGAGATGTGCATTTGAGGTTGGGCACATTCCAGGAAGACCTTTGTGCTGCTTGAAATATGCCAGTCCTCCCTGGCAGTGATGAGTTGTTATTATGGGAGGCAAGAACACCATGATCTCTACTAAACAAAATTAAAATATCTACCTTTCCAAAAGAGGATGGCAGTAGCCTTCCACTCTCTCTTGAGCTGGATCTGGAGGCAGTTTTACTCATACTCATTTCTTCTTCACACCTGGCTATCTTCTTTTTCAGTTTCTCTCTTCTTTGCTGGTCAGCAACTTAGGAAAGAGAAAAAGTTGGTCAGATCAAAACTGAAACATTATTCTTTTTTGGTCCTAAGAAATTTAAAAACATCATAGAGGTATCCAATTGATCAGCAAAGTCTGACTATCAAGATATGTTCCACTTTCAACACACAGCAATTATAAAAAATTACCTCTATTCTGAGAAGTAAAATATTAAGAGTATGCTGCTATTTGAAGTGTGCCTTAGCTTCTCTGAAGCATTTGCATCTCACAACTAGTTCATCACTATGCAGGAATGACAAGATCAGTCTTGCTATTAGAGCACCCTGCTCAAAGACTTTATGATTATCAGCCTACACTGGTCTGCAGGTCAAGCCCTCATTCACAGTGTCCATGAAGCACAGAAGATGACGGAGGTATTTCTGCAATCAGATAAAGAAAGAAGCCCAAAAGATGGGTAAAATCTCTGTTTGCTATCAGTCACTTACATCTGGTATCTAGCATAACACAGCCCAGGTGCCACAGATGAAGCTCGCAAAGCTGAAAAATCCCAATTGAAACTGAAGAAAAACATTAATAATTTCGTTTCCAAGTGGGAAAGAAAAGGGTTTACATAAGCAAGCACACTTTTGAAGTCTGTATACACAATGAATCCTATTTTAACTCTTGACTACATTTCTCATTCACTTAATAGAAACCCAAATGCATGAACGGTTTGTTTGATACAGAGACACAGACAGAAAGGCCTTTGCAGATTTCTTCTTCAGTTTCATAATATATTTATATCATACTCTGATAGACTTCAAACTTCACACACATTACTATACTTAACACATAGAAATGTAAATAACTTTGTGGATTGGTGTGGTACGTTCTTCTAGACAGCTGAGAACTATAGTCATCTGAGGACATTTAATCAACATTTAAAATATACTCATCTGTGTATGTCAACCCTACAGACATGCTAACCTCTAGGAATTATTTAAGTATGTGTATTCATTTTATTAAACATTTCAGTCCCCTTTTAAACTAGGAATGATTCTTTCAGATGAAAAATCCTTGCTCTCATTCTTCAGGGAAATCTTTCTTTCAGGTCTTACAACTGATATATAAAACATGAAGTAATTTATTTTATGGCTGCTGATGTATTCAGTATATTCTGTTAGAGTACTTACAATATGAGGTTGCTCTTATTAGTCAAAAAACATTAGCTGAAGATATGCTAAATTCTACAACTCTGAATTAAAAATATGCCTTGTAATAGAAGGAAAAATATACTGTACCATTAAATAATTAATACTCAATATTTTTCTTCCTACACTAAATTATTATTACGTGGCTATTCTAAATTACTATTATTTCTAATTGTGTTTGCCTTAAAAGTTACAGACAAACACTTAAAAATTAGCTACAGGTCAGAAGTTTTAATGTTTGAGATAAGTAATTACACTGGGCCAACAGTGTGTCGCATGAGAACTATAAAAACTGAAGTCCTGCCTACTGCTCAAGTAAAATGGTGATGGCTGAAATAAGTTTTGAATAAATATCTAGGGAACCAATGAACGAATGAGACCTCTACAAAGCAAAAAAAAGTACAAATCATACAGAAGTATGGGTGTCTCATTTTGTACCTGGAAGTAGATGCTCAAACCAGAAATTTCCTTATGCTCAAGTGCTTAGGAGGAAAGTGGGTTTGTCTAAGACAAGACAGCATTAAACACTTCATGTTCTACTTGCATACCATGGCTTAACAGGAGTTTCTGGGCAAAGTGCAAAGCAGTGTGAGTATTATAGCAAAACTGAGTTCTTCTGTTCTTGTTCTGCTCTTTACAGGATAAAGTCTGAGATTTAACATACATGGACAAAATCTGCCTTTACTACTGGTGTCCAGAGCTATAAAAGCCAACTACTACAAACCTCCTCCAGGACCGCATGCTGTGACTGCTCAGCCAAAGCATGGTTCCTGCCCCTGAGTAAAGCAAGAACAGTAATGACCCATTGGGACTACTGTCACCTGCATGGGAAATGTAAAGTCTTTGCCTCACGCCAGTCGTATAATAAGCATCTCAGTTAATTCATCAAGTGTGTTCCAAAAGCTATAAAGTCACTTGTGTACTAAAAGGCAGAGCAGACGTATGCAAAACAGAATGTCAGAAAACCCCAGCAGTGTACGTACACATCTTGTCACCAAACCAGGGAATTATCAGGCTAGGTCTGCTGTAACAGCTACGAATTGTGAAACCAGCAAATCCAGAGATAAATAAATCCTTCTTGAATAGAGTTAATTTAGATGTAGACAGCTATACGAAAGTTAGGACACCCCTGAAGCACACAGCAAGAAATACAGAGAAGGGTACAGACATGAGAACTTGCATGCCACCAACATATTCCCCTGGTTTCACATCCTTTCCTCAAGCAGGGACTGGAGAATCCAGTCTTTCTTTGGCTTTAGCCAAACCGAAAATGGTATTTTACAAATGGCCCAAACCTTTGAGGCACTAATTACAAGTAATATTACAACTGGTGAGTGCTGAAGATACTTAAGGCATAACCACGTGTCTTGCAGCTGTGAATGTATTAAACACAAAGAAAGAGACGAGCATTCAGGAAGAAACAGGGAAATTTATCTGCTAATTGGAAAGGTTGTTCACTGTTCAAAATATCTGCTCCTTCAAATCAATCACAGATACAGCTTCTTTAGTTTTCAGCGAGGCTGGCTGAGTAACTAAATTTGGCAAGAGTGCCCTTGGCATACTGTCATAGACTAGCAGGAAGTAAATATCAACTGCATTTGTTAACAGATACTTAATAATTTCACTGCAAGTAGCTTTTACTGAACACTGGCTCCAGAAACGTATCACATTTGTAGCTGAATATGGGTAAAGTTCAAAACAGTAAGTACCTTGTGACAAATACAAGAAAACCATTCAGCTTTTTTTCCCCCTGTCTCTTTAAAAATGGAAAGCTAAATGCTTAAAAATAAAAAAAAAATACTGTATACACATCCAAATAACAGGAGTCACTTTTAAAGTTTTATTAGAGACTATCACATTAATTATATCTCATTAACCACTGTGTTCAAGACCACCAGAAAGATTTCGACTACAGCAAAGAGAAAACATATTAGTATAGAATAAAATACTGATTTTTTTACATTAGATAAACTCAGTCTGTGAAACTAAATTCTGTAACTTATTGCATCTGTCCTATGAATTTGTTCTCTCAATGCTGTTGGCAATAAACGGAAACACAAGGAAGACTAAAAATTTTAGAGGTTAAATTGTAGGATTCTCCATAAAGAGTTACCTATTAAACATTGATCAATCTGTCGTAGATGTAACACTTTTGCCTCAGCAAAAACCTTTGCAAAGAGTACACCACACTTCCAAAGCAGAGATCACATCATTACATTTCCCTGTTAGAATACTCCCTCTATAGGCTTGATTCTTTTTTCGTTAAGACTAGGCTGCAGCACTACTTCTAGACACACGCCTAGAGTTATAAAACCAATGTCATAAACCTGGAAGAAACAAAATAATCATACATACCACACTCCTAAGCAGCTTGAAACTCTGCGCTTACAAGGACAGTATGATCTGGAATGCCAGTGGTTGCCCCTTGCTCTGAATTTCCAGTCTCTAAATTTATCATGTCACATCACAGTACAATTGGCAGTTAACCTTCAAGTTATTTCCTTTCAACATAAATAATCCATGGCAGAAAATGCAATACTTAAAATTTAAATTGAGTTCAGCTTCTATAACAATGTATCTCGAAAGAACTGTCCGACACTGAGAATTTCTCAAAAGTGCTTTTATATCAGCTATTTTTGCAGTAACACACTTCTGGTTATTATTTGCCTTACAAATTTTCTTAGACAAACAATGCAAACATCAGTGATATCACTTGTGCAAGCAAGCTCTTCCTTCTGCAAGAATTTTTATTATCAGCTTCTGAGCTCTGCACAAATCCCCAATACATCACGATTTAAGAACCTCGGGTGAGATCTCATCAAATGCTAATTGAATTTTGCATGTGTGAAGTTCGGGTTTCTCATAAGTCTAATTCTGAATTTCTTAACATAGAAATTTTAATTTTCATAACTCTAAAGACGGATCGTAGTCCTTCTTCACTTCCATTATCCGTAGCACTGTTTCATCAAATAAATGAGTAAACATCATGAAGAAAGGGGACAAATGATTTATCAAGGCCTTGATACTACAGGCTTACTTGTATCAAATAGAAGGTAACACTTTTATCAGGGTATGTACTTCAGAAATTTGATACTGCTTGGCAGAGCTACTAACGGCAGAATTTGGCCATTGCTAAAGCTTGGAAATAAAGCCTAACAGTGAGACATGACTCCTTCAGAGGAATTTAAGGAGAGGCTAGAAGCACATTATTATCACAAATCCATTCATCTCTGATCATCGTAAAGGGTCCTCATCTGACAGAGAGCTCGCAGATATTTCTATCGGCTGTATGAAGAAAACAGCAGCCTGTGCACGGCCCACTACATGAAACTGAGAAAAGCTGCACCAACACTGAAGTAAACTTCTGAATCTACTCGGGTAAACATCCATTCATGTACCCTTATAGAGAGGTCTGACTGGCCTCTTAGGTGGGCTTGGAAAATGGATTTTGTTTTAGGCATACTGTACTGAGTTAAGGCTGAGAATAAGAGGAAAGTAAAAATTTATTCCTCTTCTCTGGCATGCTATAGCTATTTTGTGATCCTCATTAATAGAGGAAAATTGGATTAACCCACCACCCCTGCAATGGTCTTATGGCAAAGCTGGGTAAATTCAATTAAAAATCAGGGACATATTTTCAATAATAGTAATGATGATTAACTACTGAAACAACAACAAAAGGAAATTATGTTTTCTCTATTTATTGATCTCTACAGGTCAAGACTGCAGGCCCTTCTTGTTTATGTGCTGTATTTACCATATTTAGTATGGTTGAGATCCATATTAGCAAAACTGGATGAAATTTTTGGTCTGCTGAACTCTTGATGTCAGAATAGATAATCTAATGTCTTTTTGTAACCACAAGCTCTATGAAAAATGTATTTTCGATGTACTGAATAAAAAGCTAAAATGAATTACATCTCAAAAAAAAGAGAAAACTTTTCTGTAGAAGAAATATAAAGCAAATAACTTTTGTAAAAAAAAAAAAGGAAAATTACTACAATTAAGTGCACAGGTTCATAAAGACTTTTTACAAAGTGGGTTCTCCTGCTCTCCAAAAATTCCAACTTGACACATCTACTAGAATACCTTTTCAAAGACACATTTGAACTCTGAAAACATACATGTTAGAACTAGCTGAGTGTTTGATTTTAAAGGACTTATTTTAGTTGCTTATAACTTTCATTTTCAGAAATGCACATGTAAGGACAAGACTCAACAGAAAAGTTAAGAATCAAGTGCAGAGATTTCATGAAAGCTTCCTGTAAAACAGCAGCAAAAAGAAGATATGTAAGACAGCTTTTCATAGCACAAAGGGTAGACAAAGATAATGTAAAATATAAATCATGTTACCACATGAAAAAATAAATTTGAAATACAGAATAATGTAAGAATATACATTTATATACATTTATTTATATTTTTTCTTCAACATAATGCTTAACACTCCAAAAGTTTGATTTGTTGTCTCCTCCCACCCCTCACTATCCCTCAAGGATTTAAGTTCCATCACTGCTAAAACAGATTTCTGGTGGGTAACCTCTCAGAATACTTTTTCTTCCTTCTTCTCACCTCCTTCCCTGCTGCTGTATCAAAGAGACCTGCATTCCCAAACACACTAATCACTGGGTTTGGGCTGTACTATCAATATGTCCTGTGGAAAAACCTCTAAACATACAGGTTGAAAAGTTAGTACTATTAGAAACAAGGCATGTGTAGCAGCAGCTGTCTTACTTGGCATAGCTTTTGTCAAGTTTGCTGGCACAAATTCCACAACCACAGGCTTCTAATGGCCACTGGTATCAATCAACATGCTTGCACTAATTCTGAACACAGAAGTTTCACATTTCAAGAAGTTTCACATTTTAACAACTATTTTAAGTCATTAAGGCTGACCTAATACACAAGAACATGCTCACTGCTAGCCCAGTGTCATGGCAGCTTGCCTACTTTGCTGCCAGCGGGAAAAGAACAGTGGAAACTAAATTCACGTTAAGGACAGAACACATTCAGTTGGCCAGGGAGAATGTCAGCTACAGTATCATGTTTAACTCTTAAACACCAATGACTGATTCATGGCAACAACCCCAAAGGGAAATACTCACCTGCTACTTTAGCAGTGCATGAAGCACATTTTCAGGGGATGTTTTTTAACACTATCTGCATGAATTCTGTTTTGTAACTGTATGCTATTAATAAAGCTTAGCATTTCAAACTGAAAGTTTACCCTCCTTCCCAATCTTTTTTGAAATAGACCAGGAACAAAATCCTTATTTGGGATGCAATAGGTAATAAGACAAAGAATACAAAAAGAAAAAAGTAAAAGGCTTCATTTGAGGAAATGAGAGGTGCAGAACTACCAGGAAAATAAAGCTGTAAACCCCTTGACCTCACTGACACTACGGAGATTCCACCGATATTCAGCCATATTGATGTTGCAACCACACCTGGATAAATTATGTGTCCATTTCCAGCAAGAAAAAAGAAATTTATTTGAAAATATTCTAAAAATACTTTTTTCCCTTACTTTCTTCCTCAGTACGTTTTCAATACTCTTACTGCCTAAGCTATTGGCTGCCATCTCCACATAATCTGTTTAATAAAAGACAGAGGAAGAAAAGCTATTCTCCAGTGCATTGCCAGAGACTCTACAAATAATACCTTGCACTGAGCTTAACACCTGAACACGCTACACTTGGTTGCATTATTATTACAGTACAGAAATCTGCACAGAAAAATGCATAGAACAGCAGGGAAAAATCCCAAGCACTCTAATTTTAGGATTGAAATAAAATTGAAATAATTTTTCAATTCATTCTAAATATCTAGACTTTATAAGAATATTGCAAATACTAGACAAGGGACGGCTGAGTAGTTTTAACCTTAAATACCTTGAAGGTAGTGAGACCAACAATGAAGAATTTCAAAGTATATGTGCCCCATGGAATTAACTATCCCTTTGATAACTCTGCACAAATTTCAGCCTGTGTGGCAGAATTTCTTATCCATTTATAAATTGATCTCAGTCAGGTGACAAAATGTATGAAGAAAGCAGGTCAGAAAAAAAAATATCAGTTACGTGCATATGTTGAGTATGAATATTAATCTTCAAAGATTTTTATTAAGAAAGGATAATATTAAGTATTTAGTACAAACGCATACACGAAAGTCCTAGACACATTGCAGCTGAAATATTTTTGCTGTTGACCATCACGATACAACAATTTCAACTATGGCATCTAAACCCCATATGTTGCAGCATCCAAAATTTGCCTTTTAAAACTGGAATTACCAGGATAAATGCTTTCAAGTAAATTTAGTTCTAATCCTGACAGTGTTTGAATTGGACATCTGGAAAAAATCTTTTAGCTATGCAGATATTGCGACACTGGAACAGGTTACTCGGGTTGCCTGGAGGTTTCCAAGACCTGGCTGACTTATATAGTGTTAGCAGAAGTCCTATCTTGAGCAGGAAGCTCAAGGAGGACTGAACGACCTCCAAAGGTCCCTTACAATCAACATTTCTGTGAATCTATGAAAGCAGGTATATGACAGAAGTTTAGCTTCCAGAACATTAGGAGAAATGACAATGCATACAAGCCTGAGCTATTGAAGAGAAATCTATGAACAGGTGTTTGTTATCTCTATCGGGTTTGAAGACCCTCTTCTGAAATTCTAAACAGAACCAGCAAGCAAGCCATATACATCTAGCATCTGGGGCAAGTGTTGAACGCCAGTGAAATCAGATGTTGAAACATTTCTCTTGCTTTTGCAGAAAATTAAGAGAAACTCCTACTGCAATAAAAATGGGGAATATTTTCCAGCATTGTAAAGTAAAAACACTATATTGAGAAACATTCTAATAAAAATAATGTTTACATATGTTTACTTCATTATTTTGCTTTCTGTCTTTCACTCGGCACTCTCATTTTTGTTAGAGAGCATGAAGCACCTCACAAAATAAAACCTGAAAACTGGGGCTGACACATAATGCTGTCTTGAAAAGACACTTTTAGGAAAAAAACTTTGTTAAAAATTAATTTGTTAAACAGTTTTTTAAAAATGGCAAATTCACGGTCAGTTTATAGTTACACAATTCCTCTCAGTTCAGAACATCGAGCAAACAAACTGTATGTTAGAACTGAGCTAAATCTAAGGATAAAAAGCTCTAACCACACTGGATACTCTGCTCTGGCAGACCAAGAACCAAGTCCAATATTTTTTCCAAATGAATCCTGTGCTACTGACTAGGACCTCAGTCCTTGAGCTATGATACTTTGTCTTCACTTTATGAGCTAGCTCTCTTTTGGGAATATAATAAATTTCTACTAAGTAACAACTAGCACTCCCAAGTTATAGGTTAGAATAACAGTAGGTAAATTCAGGAACTCTTTTTTTTTTTCTTTTAATTCAAAGGCTTTATCTTCCCCCCCTAGCTTTAAGGCTTTTTTCCTTTGTAAAAAGGAAACATCTTCTAGGTCTGTGTTGATTGCATGCATATTCTAATAAGCCCAGTTTGAAAACAGGTGAAAGAGCAATTTAGCAAGGATTTAGTGTACCAATTTTATCAAACACATGGGTAAAAACAAAAGCAGCAACAAAGGTGAAATGTTTCCGTCACACCCTGTATAGGAGATTAACGTTCCGTCTGTGACCAGGACAGACTTACATAGTCAGACACTGGTCTGAGTAAGATGAACCAAAAGAGAAATATATTGCACAAAGCTTTGCTATCTGAAATGGAAATTTCCTCACTACAGAGCACACCTGCTACTGTCATGACAATTATCTGTTAAGGTTAAGGCACTGTTGCTGTCTCCCAAAATGAACTAATTCAGGGAAACTCTTCCGTTGTGAAACACATAAGCTATCAGCTCAGAAGCATTTTATCTGTAAAGACATCAGACTCTAAAATAAATGGGCATTTGTTGGTGTTGAGAAAGGCCCAAGACCTGAAAATATAAGGAAGAATAATTGTTAATTAGGGAATCTACTAAAGATTCTAGTAGACGCGGAAAGAAAAACTTCATGAGTTTTTATTACACAAACATATCAGTCTAAACATTCTTCTTACAGAGTGAAATAGTACGCGTGTTGGCTCCTTCATGCTTGTTTCAAAGCAAATGTTGGTAGAGCTGAAGCACGAGAAGTAAGAGTTTCTTCAGAAAACTCTGTAGAACAGGTGATCTGAAATTACTACTGCAACGTGCAGACTCCAGATATCCCAGTAACCTTTTGAAAGCAGAAGGCAAGCCCATATATAGCATCTTTGATGCTGGTGCAGCTTGTTGCTTAATTGAGTTTTAACCCACTATGAAGAAGTAATGAAAAAAATTCTAATGAGATTGAGTCTTTCTGCCAAAAGGATGACTGATTTCCTGCATCAGCTCTAGCTATTCTGATAATTTAAAAGGCAGTATCAGTCTGGCTTAACTGGATTTGAGACTAACTACAAAGTATTCTGTCCTCAGAAGATTTACCTTTCCATCCTAAAAGAATACTTGCATTTTCTCCAGTATCTCAGCAGCTGCAATTAAATACTGAATTGGAGAAAAAAAGAACTTTCTCTAGTTCCATAAGAGAAAAACAGACCGATAACAGAAATATATCTTTGTTGTTTTAACAAATAGCTGCTATTTATCTAATTTGACTAACACATAATTTAGTATTCTATAAATCAATAATTTGAAAGTATTGCTTTTCAGCTAACACTATGAAGAAAGGCTACAGTACTGATATCTTCAAACAGCGTTAAGAAATGAGACAATCTGCAGAAAAATTAACTGCAGTTTGATCCAGGCTGTGAGGCTGTGCACTTGTAACTGGCTCTGTTCTCTGTGAAATGGAACAAGAAGTTTCAGTCCCAGGCCGCAGGTGCTCACATTTCCAAAACTCCTCTTATCCTTACTCTATTAAGCTCTCTTCTTCAAAGTTCAAGCTTGAATCTTATCACAAGAAAGGACAAAATGCTGAAATTCTCTGATGTGCTGCATTAACTGTGTGGATAAAAAGGATCCCAAGCAAACTCAATTGTGATCCTAAGCACTACTAATCACTGACAGACTAGGTCCATTTCCCTAGCATTACATTCATTGCAGATTCTTACAACAGCTGGACCATGACGTGAAAAGATTAAGAGACAAACAGATATAGGAAGGCTTAATTTAGGATTATTTATATTCTACTGTTACTCTTCTACTCCTCCAGCTCTTTTGTTTTGTTAAGTTAATTTTACAGAAACTTTTGCAATAAGTATCACAAAAACTTACGTTTGATGCTGGTCAACCTACTTTTGGGCACTGAGCAGTCTACAGCCGCTGAAAATAAGAGAACAACAAACGTGATTCAATATTTACCTAGTATTCGTGATGGCTAGAAAAAAGTAGCAATAAACCAACACAGAACAAAGACCAATTTAATTGGATCACAGCTATTCTTCTCTATTTTAAAATATGTTACTGTGCATTTAAAGTATTAGATTGATATTATTACAGCCACAAAATTCTCGAGCTAAAGATGTCTAAGTGAAATACATCTTCGAAGGAAGAATCATCACTTAAATGAAGATTCCTTACAAAAGAGTACTATAAATTTTGTGCTGATCCTATCTTTTGTGAGATAACAGTATATCTGTGAGCATGACTCTGGCAGAATCCAAAGCCCCAGGAGGGATGACGCAGAGAATCAGCAGAACAACCTCCAAACTTATTTCTGAAAATAACTAGAAAAAGACTGTGTAATGCTTTGGGAGGCATTCAAATAACACATATTTCATAACTTGCATGCACCAAGCCATAGCACTAATGTATCTAGGACTGAGATCTCCATGGCAAGTTTATGCCATGAAGAATGAAAATAGGCTGTGAACTGTAAGCATCATTAACAACTATCTAGAGACTCTTCTTAGCTCTGTGCGTGATATAAACTTTTTAAACACAGTACTTCATACTCCTTATATGACCTTAAAAAAATAACTTTAGCTGCAATACAGTTTGTTTTCAATTGTAGCACTGAAAACAAGGTAATGTCAGTTCACAGTGGAGTAACCACACATTTCTAAACCTGAAAAATTTTTGGTAAAGGTCCCACTATAAATAAGAAACATATAAACATGTACAAGTTCAATAGGCCCCAGATTTGACATTTGTCTTTTGATAAATACAAGTACCTTCTAACATTAAAATATGGGCAAAAAACCGTACATTTTTAATACCCAATAATACAGATTGGTAAAACGATTCTCTCATTTGCAAACACATGCGGTAATTTTCAAAGTCCTTAAAACTTGACAATACAATTGACTGTGGTATGAACAGAAGATAATGAACATATCTGAAATTAAAAAAATAAAAAAGACAGTCATCTGAGTTTAATCAGAAACATTCTGCCTTCATTCCTAAAATAAATTCTGTATTTACTATTGTGACTATCTCCATGATTTTCAGTTTAGCATATTACTTCGTAATTCCTTATTTCATCAAAAGGGGAATAAAGCAAATGCAGCATGAGGTACCCTAAAATTAAGGTAGTATCTTTGGCAAACACTTAAGGAAAAGGTTTTCATACAAAATTTCCAATCTCAATAATATAAAAGCATTATTAAGTAGAAGCACTATGCCCTTGCTGACATCAGTCTGAGTAAGAAACAGGAATAAAATTATGCTTTTTACAATCTAGTTCATTTCCTCTTGATACAAGCCTATTCTGAGAGAATGCGCTAAATCTGTGGGTAGAATGTTCATTGATATATGCACATTTTTACCTTTGGCTGAAAGGATTCTGTTGTAATGAAACATCATGTGATCTCTGATCAGGTATTGCTTAGTTAGAGTTTGAGAAGAGTCAATGCAGAAAGCTGTAAAATTAAAAACCAACAATGAATGTTATAAATGCAGGCACAAGAATACTAAAATTTTAAACAGTTATTAACTGCAATTCAGAGTCACAAACTTTAAATTACTGTGTGCTTAACTTCTTTGCTCAATGGCAGTCATTTTCTTTACCAGTTACTATCACATGAAATCATTCTGTCTCCTTTTTTTTATTTCCCCACTGAGTCACTAACTCAATAGCTACAAAAGTGGTTGAAGTTGGACTACAAAAATGACAGCATGGAAACTTCCTGTTTCTCCATTCTATGCTCTTTGGCAAAAAGTGTCTGTGGTAGCAGTATGGCACAGCAACGTATAGTAGCCCACGGAAGCTATTGACTGTAAAGGAATTATGTTTATCCTCATGGGTTCTTTGAAGCAGCAACCATATATATGTTTCAGCTAATATAGATGTGACATCTTTCTACATTTGATTATTTTGCTATTTGGATCTATCAGTACTGTCAAGATAAAACTTATTCTTCAGAAGTACTCTCAGTAATGCATACTAAATGTTAAGTCCTATGCAAAGGTTTTAATCATAAAATCAATGAATCACATAAAATGAATCATGTCAACATTCTTACAAAAGCACGTTACTTACCATTACTCTTAGTACTTAAGTGTCCTTTAAATGGACTTGCTGGACCACATCTTGGAATGACACCAGTTGGGTATTCACTCACTTTTAACAAAACGTCAAACAAAAAGCAAAAGTTAAAAAAAGTAAAGGCATATTTTTACAGACAAGATAAAGCAGAGAATCTTTGTCCGAAAAACTCAGAAATGGCTCTGGACCTTTTTCATAGAGGAAAAAGGTCTTATTTAATCATTATATTATTACCGAAATGCAACAGCATAGTTAAGCAACTGAACCTAACATCGGATACGATGGTAGTGCATTCATTGGTTCTGGGAGTTAAACAGCAAAAAAGACCATTAGATCACTTCAACCTGAAACTTCACATTGGTTATTAAACCGCACAAATGTGGCCACAGTTTTGTACCTATGCTAACCTACAATTTGTTGTAAAGTTTTAATGACAGAATGTCATCGGTATGTCAAATGACTAACATGAAAAATATTCAGTATGTAGATAATGACTGTGGTTAGCATTATAATAAAATGCAAGTTTAACAGACTGAAAGAAGTGAATTATGCTTGCATGAAAAACCATCCTACCAAGAAGAACACACTATTTAAAAACTCTGGTTTGCCATTAAGTCTTCTGGCAGCCTGATAGACTGGGAACTCTGTAGACAAGTGTAGATTATGACAAAAGAACCAGTTGTTCTGAAAAATGAAAGAATGTGAATTAAAAACTCTGCATCTTCTCCTTGAAAATAACGCTGTACTATCAGGCTCACAAACACTGTCTGTTATGCAACCTATGATTTAAAAATCTGCACCTGAATTAATTAAGAATCTGCAACACTTTTAGAACAAATTTTAATCAGGATATATGCTATTACTACAAATTCTAGTGTAAAGAAAGCATTCCTTTAAGGCATCCAAGACCCTGCTTAACATGTAGAGTAAAACAAACAACACTTCTTTAACAGACTAAACAGACCACACTCAATATCAACTGAAAAACTGTACAGCGTGTTTCTACAACTTTATTAGCACTGTTAAGGTCCATATGGTCTTCCCAATCCCATCCTACTTCTCATCTGTCAGTTCAAGAGTCTACAAGTGCCACATAAGTGTTCCATAGCAACTGGAGGCACTACAGCTCCAGGACAGTAACTTCACTGCTCTACACTTACTGGTCACTTCCAGCTTTCCACCCTTCATTGGATGAAGAAATGTATTGGACCTACCCAAGATGGGCAGGAATTTATTCTCATGAACTTTAAGCTGGGTTGGCAAAGGTAGATATAATTACAAACTGACTGAGGGGTGCAAGAAGCCATGCTGAAAGCCATGCCACACACGTTAAAAGCCCCTTAATCCCATCTCTCATGGTGTCTTACCTCCTGCATGCCCAGCATCTGGCTTTAAGGTTTGGGGTTTTTTTCCCATTTTCCACTGTTAGAGCACTACTGCAATTACATACATAAAATACAGCTATAGAACATAGTAGTTAAGTGCAACAGCACGTTGCACAAGATGGCTGACTGAAAACAAGTAGAGATTGCAGCAAAACAAATCATTCCTTTAACAATGCTTTAACCTAATTCCTCCAAAGGCATTATAAAAAGTCATAGTGTACTAAATTTCAAGTGACTGGGAATAGTTTGGGAAGCACAAAAAAAGGGATTTTAAGAAAATAAAATAAAATTAAAATATTGTGCAAAGCACTTGACATTGTATTGCGTGACACTCCAGTCAATATATTGGGAGAGATACGGATTTGACAGATGACTCAGTGGATAAGAAATTGGCTGGATGGTTGCACTCAAAGTGTTGCCTTCAATGGCTCAATGTTCAAGTGGACCTGACATTCCTTAGCGGTTGGTATTAGGGCTGGTGCTGTTTAACAGCTTTGTCGCAGACATGGACAGTAGGATTGAGCACACCCTTAGCAAGTTTGCTGATGACACTAAACTGTGTGGTGTGGTTGACACACTGGAGGGAAGGGATGTCATCCAGAAGGACTGTGACAGACCTGAGAAAGAGGCCTGCGCTAACCTCAAGAAGTTCAACAAGGCCAAGTGCAAGGTCCTGTACCTGGGTCAGGGAAATCCCAAGCACAGTTACAGGTTTGGTCAAGAATGGATTTAGAGCAGCCCTGAAGAGATGGACCTGGGGGTGCTGGCAGATGAGAAGCTCAACATGAGCCAGCATTGCATGCTTGCAGCCCAGAAGGCCAACTGTATCCAGGGTGGCATCAGAAGAAATGTAACTAGTAGGTCGAGGGAGGTCATTCTGCCCCTCTACTCTGCTTCCATGAGATCTCACGTGGAGTACTGCATTCAGTTTTGAAGTCCTCAACTCAGGAAAGACAAGTCTATTGGAGTGAGTCCAGAGGAAGCCACAAAGATGATCTGGGGAGACCTTATAGCAGCTTTCCAACACGTAAAGGTGTGCTGCAGGAAAACTGGGGAGGGGCTCTTTATCAGGGAGTGTAGTGATAGGATGAGGGGTAATGGTTTTAAGATGAAAGGGGGTAGATTTAGATAAGGTATTGGGAAGGAATTTTTTTACTGTGACGGTGATGAGACACTGGCACAGGTTGCCCAGAGGAATGGTGGATGACCCATCCCTGGAGGTGTTCAAGACCTGGTTGGATGAGGCTTTAAGCAGTCTGACCTAGTGAAAGGTGTCTCCTGCAGGGGGTCTGGAACTAGATGATCTTTGAAGTCCCTTCCAACTCAAACCATTCTATGTTCCTGTGAAAACCATTAGCATATGTGGAAATTTCCAGAGTATTTTCTTGGGAGCCTGTTGTGAAATGACACTAAATCTGGATCTTACAAAGCACAACAAATACCAGGGCAATTCTGAATTAGTATAATGATGTCACACTTAGAAAAGACAGCCTTTATACAGTACGGGCTTTTGCAGATTTACAGTATTAGAGGCAGTGTCTACAATAACTGTGGTCCCCACTAGTGTTTGGTGAAGTTGCCAGACCAGCAGTAGGAAAGGACAATAAAAAAAAAAAAAGATGAAAATGCTACCATAGATTTTTTCAACTCTGTGTGCAATTGTTTTATTCTCACACTGTTTTCTTTCAAAGCAAAGGACAATATTTCTGCTCCTCTGTTTCAATTTCAAATGGCTTATTTTAAATTCCCCTCATGGTACAATTCTTCCTAATATCTACCTGTGGTTTAAACAAACATAGGACCAAAGAATGCTAAATCATTTTTAAAATAGTAAAATTTCAAACATACAGCAAGAATTTATTAGGTTTAGAATGACTATCTCCAGAATGATTGCAAACCTTTGTCAATAATGGCTTGCTTTCTTCTTTAAGTATTATATTTCTCTACCATACACTATTACATAGGAACCATATTCACAGTCTAGCTGGATACCCACCCTGAAATTCCCAACTTCCTGAAGTTACAATGTTTACGTTTTTAAAGAACGCAGTCCAAATGTCAGATTATAACATTTCAGTAAACAAAAGTTTCCCCTAATGATAAATAACCCCACTTATAGACTAAAAATCTAGGTTACACCAAACATCTGAGAATCAGAAGAGTCTCACTCACAGTTGCTCAAAATAAATTAAACTTTCCAGTATTTTCTCTATTTCAGAGCTAGGTTATAATTCCTGAAGGAGACACATATGATACCGTTAGATAAATACTTAAATACCACCTCTAATTCACGTTTATGTGACAGAATCATAGAGAGGTAAGCACGGATATCTTTAAAAAGCAGTTATAACTGTTATAACTACAGTTGATTCTCTTCAGGTAAGCTAAATTACTTTGTTCTGTGTTAAAGATGATCAGAGACTCTGATATCTGGTGCTTTTACTCTGTTCAACGGGAGATACGTCTGTTCAGCACTACAAGAGTACCACATGATTTTCAAACGCATGCTTGCTTTGCATCACCAGCAGATGGCACATGGACAAGCTCTATCGAAAAAACCTACTGTCTACAGTTCCTGTGCTTTACAATTAAACTGTATCAGGCTGGGGGGAGGGGAAGGGGGGGGAAGGGCAGGGGGAGGAAGGGAGAAAAATACCTTAGCTCCTCAACCCTGCCCACCGGTCAGGAGGGAGAGATAAAAATATTTCAGTCTCCTCTGTTTCAATTATGGACACGTGGACAGCACAGAGATCACCCTCAATCCACACAGAAATCCCAAATTTGCAGAGGTCCCAAAAGCACTGGAAATACACCACTATTTGTCAGAAGTCGTGGTCTTTATGCAGGCACTGATGTCCCACACACCATCTTCCCAGTCCTCAGTTCCTCCTGCATTCCATAACTTCTGTGCCACTGGGGAGAAGTTTCAAGTCCCCAATCTAACCAGCTGGATTTGCAATCCAACTCCTGCTACCTGCAGGACACCACCACTGCTCACTCCTTTCACTGGTATCTTTGAACCTAGGAAATGCCTATGCCATTGCAATATTGACCCATTTTTCAGAAAGGAGACCTTGACTAAAAGTGTTCCTGACTGCTCAGGCTTTAGGGATACCCTTGAAATGTCGGGGTTGCATCCCCACTAGTACCTGGATGTGTTGAAAGCCATCATTGCCATTAACAAATGACATTTTCTTGCCATTCAGAACATTTCTCTGCCAGCAAAAGTTTATGCTGAACAGGTTTTGGGGTTTTTTTTTTCCTAATTATCTAGTTGGATTCTGGAGACTCTATCTTGGCAATCCACACATTTTCTTCATAGCTTCAATTAAAGAACATAACAGTCTTTTACTTTAAAGTATTTCCATAAACAGCAGAACTTGTGATGGAGGCTTCCTGTGGTTCTCCCATGATATCCCACAGCGCTCCTACACTCTCTAACTCTTGTGCCAAATAAAGAGACTGAAATAGTTTTGCAACCTGTTCATCAACGAGAGCATTGAGGCTTGCTCTCTGTGAAATGCCTGTTTTCATAAAACATGTAGAAAATTTATCACAGAAAAAGGGTCAAAGACACCAATTTGGCTGAAATAATGTTTCACATTATTGAAAACAGAAGAGGCAAAGAATAATAAGCAAGTCTTTGTTTTCTCAGGATCTCAGCCTGTTTCACGTAGGCATTCTATCAGATGTATTGTGTCTACACTGAACTAAACTTACAATACCCTCCGTCTTCAGTCTGAAACTGAAACTCACTTTTCATATCGTTAAATATTTACAGTGAAGAATTACATTTCTAATGTCCGAAGAGAAACAGAAGGATTTGGTATATGCAGAGTACCTGATATATTCTACTGTTTCTACAAAACAACTGCAGTGAGGTAGAAAGCGTTAATGTTCAAATGTTTCACAAGTATAATTTCAGGTTGTCTGTTGACTTGAACAAGTATTTGTTTAGATTCAGTCTGTGTTTTCGAAGTTATTTGCACAATAGCAAAAACGACTTAAATTGAAGGCTTGGATATTTGAAGAGAATTTTAAAGGAGAAGGCGGGATTTTCAGCAAATTACATAGTAACCAAACATAAACCCCATAAAAGGTCAATAACTACACAAGGCATAATAATGGGAGCACCAGGATAGCAACAGAAGTGATGGAAGCTGTATTGGTTTAGGACTGTGAGGAGAGTGAAAGTAGTATGCATGTTGGCTCCTCCGCCTCTTTTTTCCAGAACTCCACGCGGGCAAGTGAGAATTTCTTCAGTGAAAATGTTTCTACTGATTTTGATGGTACTTAAATGATAAATTATTTGGGAATAGGTGTGCCTGTCTAACTTGCCTTAGCAGAACTCATCTCAGTACTTGAAGTACTATAGTGACTTTTGCAATAATGAAGTTTCCTTACTAAAACACATTTTCTACTTCTTATAACAAAAACTTCCAGTCACAAATTGAAGGTCTATGTAAACATATTTCTTCAAGATAACTTTATTTAGTTTAAAAATTATTTTCTGAGACCTAAGCCTCAGAAACTGAGATATACAATGGACTTCTATCTTTGATAAATGTATATACCATATATGTAACTGTGATCTAAATATAAATTTCCTCATAGAGCTAAGCAGATTATCCACACTGAATACAAAATCAGGATTCTCAATGCTATGTGTTCTCCTAAAGTCCAGACAGCAAACAAATTAAATATTTCTACAATTTAATTAGATCTTTCAGCTCCTTAGTAATGCTTCTATTTGCTGTTGTAGGCTTTCCCTGCAAGTGTGTAACACTACACAACAAAGAAGAGAAAATTTAAAACCCTTTTCTCTAATTCTTTCCAGCTGGCATCTAAAGGTAAATAATAACTATATTATTCCAAAAATATTTTTAAGATACTTTAAATTGTCTTTTCATTTTCATTTAAAAAGCATCCTATCTTTATTTCTAATTTTACAGTCTTAAAAATGATGGAAATTGATTGTTTTCTATTTGTTACTTTGTTTCCTAGTTATAAGTAGATATGCAGAATTAAAGGAAATTATTTTTCTACAAAGACATTTCAGATTTGGAACACAAATACTTACTGGAAAAAGCCCAGTCTTTCATTACAACATTCTCATAGGAAGGATTTTAAACACTAGTATTAGGCTTGCCATTTTTAGTATAAACCTGCAATTCAAGCCTGGCAAAACAAAAATATGGGGGGGAAAAAGAAAGTCATTCAGGTTACACTTACCATCAGGACTTGTAATTTAAAAGATAATCCATAAAAATTACAGAGAATTTAGGTGCAATATTGGATACAGGTACCTAAATCCAGCACTACAAGCCACAAAACCTCTGCTTCACTGTGTATAAACCCTGTATTTTCCTGAGAGCAGCTCTTAGACCTTAGCTTGGGTTCAAACAACCCTCAGTCCCAAGTGAATAAAGACCTCAGTTCTACCCAGCTGTCCCAGAGGAACACGCTCACCAACTTGGCCAAGGCACTAAACCTTTTGTGCTCTGTTTTTATGGAGGCTCCAGGACTCTGGCATTCTTGGCTGCGTAGCACCCACCTCTCAGCTAGAAATGTGAGAAGCATCTCTGCCTATAATGGACCAGAACTGGAGCATTTGCATGACATGCAGGGATTTCATCTCCCTGAAGCTAATAGGAACACTCAACCTAAGCTGACAAATGCTTTGCAAACACTCTGTCCACTGCGCTAATTTATAAAGGTTTGGTCACAAGCTCCTTTTCTTCTTTTCTAACCCCTCAATGCTGTAAACCAAAAATAGCAAGACACCTTTGTCTAAGTAGGAAATTCAGGCAACCTCTTGTAGAAGGGGGTTTGTGCTGTGAATTTAGTTGAAGCCAAGAACACTCTTATCACTACCATCTTTATTCTACCTACCAGTTTAGTGATTTTTTTCAGGAGGCTTCCTGCTATGAATTGAACACGCTGCCCAGGGAGGTGGTGGAGTCATCGTCCCTGGAGGTGTTTAAAAACAGATTGGATGAGGCATTTAGTGCCATGGTTTCAATGACAAGTGGGTGCTAGTGTTGGGTCATAGGTTGGACTAGATGATCTCAGAGGTCTTTTCCAACCTTGTGATACTGTGTAATTCATTCCTCTACATCTGTACACACTAACAGTACCCTACAGCACTAATGCTGAGGAGGAAACAGAAGTGGTTTAAATAATCTCTGTGAAATCCTTAGGACTAGTGATGAAAACTTCTTCAAGTATCTAATGTAACAGTTCTGAAAAGGTCATATTTAAAGGAATGAAAATAGGACCAGAAACATAGGTTACTCTCTTTTTGGTACTATGAGAATTTTTAAATCAAAGTATTCATTAACTCTTCATGTTACAGAAATAACTGTGCATATGAATACAACCCAGAAATATACACTACTATCTCAAAGTAAATTCAGAGATGGGAAAAAGCCCATTAAGAGACGGGTTACAAAAACTCACACTGGATTTAAACTGAATTTATTCAAATAAGAAGTTATTATATTTTTTTTATATTTGCATGATGATATACTTTCCTTACTTAACAACAACAAAATAATAGGATGCTCCATTAGTAGTACTACTGATAAGGCTCGCTTTCCTACTCATGTGATTGCATCTTCATACTGTATTCCCAAAACTCCTTTCAATTTCCCCAATTTGCTGCCTTTTCCTTACCAGCAGTCCTTCCCCCTCACTCCAATATCCCCTGCTCACTCAGCAGTGGCTGATGAGGTGCTACAGGTGTTATAATTGGTCATCCATTTAAGCTTCTCTGATTGCTTATCCTTCACTATCCCTTGCTCATCCTCTAGTTGCATACACGGGAGCAGACAAAGAATAGAATGACTTTCTTTAAAAAAAAAGTATGTTAATTTGTCGGGGTTTCTCCTTCTTAGCCACTGATATTTGTACCAGTAAGGCTCCTACTTTTTACTCACAGCTGGGTGAAGTTGGTTAATTGATGCAGAACTGGAAAAAGGAAAAAGCTTGCACAGAGCAGTGATCCACCCACTGATTACTTTTTCAGAAAGACAGGTTAAAACATGGCAATTCTCCACTGCTTTTCTGCAGCCTCTATGCAATCACGAAAGACCTTCAAAAATTGACTTTAGATGTAGCTCATTACTGAATCCACTGATAGCACTCATTTTTATTTGAAAGTTATACTGGGGCAAAATTGAGCACTTCATAATCACACCTGTATTTTTTTCCTGTTCATGCAAGTGAAACAGAAGCCTCTTGGACCCATTTCTGGTTTCAGTGATAACAAAACTCTCATCAAATCTGAGAGTAAAAAGTCTTAGATGTGAAGCTGGCTTTAACAGAATTGTATTTAATATTTATTAAGAACTGGCAGAATCCACCAGAGGAAAAAAATAGTTGTTATTTTCTAAGTCTTCTGAAGCAAAACTTTATTGATGAAGCCCCAAGAAGCTACAAAAATATTCTGGTTTTGAAATAAAGTTCTAAATGTTCAAAAATATGACGAAAGTGATGCAATGTATCACTCCCTGACATACCCACCATACATAATCTTCTACGTCATTAATTAGATGGGTGTTATTTATACACTTACCATGCTGGATTACACAAAAGCTCTTCTTTACGCGTACTCCTAATGCCTAGGAGCTAGATCTCTCAGTCCTTTACAACTAACAACATACTACTGTTCTGCACAAATGAAAACCATTCAACAAAACTATATTTTGGTTTCAAGAGTCACACCCTCCTGTGATACATTTAAGAAATCTAATGAACTAGTAGCATAGAGTAGCCTTAAAATATGTTAATTGAGTCATATTTGATGAAGTAATTTTTGAACAATGTTTTCCCAGATACAGGCTTCACACGACCAATAAGGGAAGTTTTGGATGAAGGTTATCATTCTATTCATACTGCAAAAGCAGAAACAAATGGCTCTGTCTGTCAGCAGCACTTTTTGTTATACAAACTGCAGGCAGAAGCAAATGAACTTAAGTCAGTCCCAATGTCATTTGCTTGGGTAGCACCTCTACAGCTAGCAGTGGCGCCAGCAGTTTCTGATTTTCTGAAAGCACGAATAAGGGCTGGTGTTCCAGAAGTGACCATTCGCTACTTTAAGTGGTATAAGTACAATTGCCAATACTCTTATCACAGTTTAGAAATTGTTATTATAATCTGTGCTTTCAAGAAAGTCTATCCCCATTAAAGTCATGACTTCTGCCCTCTCATATTTCTAACTGAAAGATACATTAGCAAAACTCTAATGCCCAGCCAATCTCACCCTGTATGGAGAGCAGCGAAACCTTGACCCACTGTGCTTCAGAGAAAGTTTCAGGATAGAACGTGGAGTAAAATAGCTAATAGGGTTAATTATTTGAATCCTATTTATTTTAGCACATATTTCACTTGAAGCATGCAAGAAATCTTCAATAAAGTGGGACCAATGAAGTATTTAAGTCCTATTACAAATTTAAATTATTTGCTGAATGGAAATGGGATTAGTCACATTAAGTGACTAAAACTCTCTTAATAAACTAACAATCAAATTAGGGATAAGTTTAAGTGATTTCCTGAGCCAAGGTTTTAATCTGTTAAGGATGGTGACTAAAAATTTCCAACTTCAGTTAAAATGTACAATTATGTTTCAAACATAACTTCTGAACCCCTCCTTCCTTCTTTGAAGATTCAAATAGATTGTTTTTCAATGTCCCTGCTGGTCAAAGGCAACTTCAGCTTCTGAAAAACTAATGCTTGAGCTTTAAAAATGTTTAAGTGGCAAATGAAGGAATACAAAGAAAAAAAAAACAGCTCAGAAGTCACAGGTGCATGTTAACACCTTTCCAGCACCACTCAGATTAGTGCAACGATTTCCTTCAATGCAGGAAAAATCTAAAGAAGATAGTATTGTCTGTAAATATGGAAAGTATTTTAGTTTTCTTTTAGAATCCTTGAAGCCTGTGCAAACTGCCTAAACATAACGGCAGCCCCTGTGCAGCAATGATGATGACTCCCTCACCACTGTAAGATAAAAGTGACACAACAGTGTGTCACTGATCAACAATCTTCATATGATTCCATTGCTGTTCAGGTATGTGACAGTCACTGGCTGTGGGAATTAAACAGCCTAATGAAGAAGACTAGATTTAAACAACAAAGCTGGTTTAGAATTACAGTATTCAGAATTACAGTATTCAGATTATTTGTGGTCATACTATAAATCTGTGACTATATTAACAGACTCCTGAAAATACTACATTAAATAAGTTGGAGGTTTATATCTGGAGGTAGGAAAAACCGTAAAGGATTCATTCTTCACTGTTTTTATAGGTGAAAAAAATATCAGCCTTATTTGAACTTTGAAAAGACCTGCATGCAAATCCTATATAGTTCAATATATTAAAAAAAAAATAATCAAATGTTGGGGGTTTTGCTTACTGTTCTCAATAAACAAAACAGAAACTCCGGTACAGAACAAGTATAAAATTTTGGTTCTTTCTTTACAATGATGAGGCCAGGTCTGAACAAGAAATTTTGCATGGAGTACGCCAGGACGTGAAATAGCGTATCCCATCTCCTCTATATTAATGTTCTGGAGAGACAGCACATGGATAAAACTGTCTTATAGTTTCCCAGGTTTGCTCAGGCACACAGATTTCTAGGTTAGCTCACCATAAGGAATTTGCATCTCTGCCTGTGCTAATCCCTGTTGTCTGCAAGGATTGTTCCTGTATGTCTGTGAAGCTAGACATTGGGCTGTCCATTCACACACTACTGACTCTGTGATAAACTCCTATGAAGACAACCAATCACTTCCCATGTAAACAGACACACACTCATTCTTTCCTACTGGTGAACTATTTTTCTTTCATTAAACAGGAGTCATTCATGCAAAGCTTGCTGCAACCTGAACGAAATTTAGATGTTTCCTGCAGCCTATTTATTCTCATTTCATGGTCAATAGACAATCAGCTTTCTGATTGTCTATAAAAATATTTTGAAAATAAAAATGAGAATAGTCAGAAAAAGGATAAATTTGTAATAAAACTGCCTTCACGCTACAAGACAGCACAAAAAATGGATGCACAGGATACCAGTTTTTGTTCAGAATTTCATATTCCCATGTAGTATTAGAATTCATGTTCAAAATCTACTTTGGTAGTGACATCTTATGGAGTGACATCTGTCACTGTCTCCAAAGACCATAACTGACACAGAGATAAAACATGGAAGCACAACATTATCTCAGAGGACCTGACCTTGTGCTGCAATGTATGATTTTGACATTACAACACAGCAGAGAATAATGCCTACCATTGTCTTACATTATGCATGTCATCCAGCTCAGATTTAAAAATATTTTAGGTATTTTACAAGAGCCAGAGTTGGCTCATGCAAACATTGTTACGTTTACACCTGATTATTTATAGGAACAGAGGACAAGAGCAGCCCACAGCAGATTAAATCTGGGTAAGGAATCACTTTATAAGAGCTTCAAAGCTTTTGAGTCTTATTTTTCAACTAACTTGCATTAAAATCCCACCAAACCAAAAAACCTGGATCTACATCCAAATCCCGAGTAAGTGATGCTCTACACAGGGTAAATGCACTATAATCCGTTAACATCAGCTTTGGAGAAAAGTTGACTCCAAACAGTAAACTTAGGCCTCGAAAACGAAGCAGCCTGAAACTTCACGGCAGCAGTGCTAAATGCCTTTAAAATCCACATGCGCCCTTCTGACTGCAGGCTGGAAAATTTAAGGCCGTCTTTCTAGGAGGATTACAGCCTTCCAGATTTTACAGCCGTAATCTTTCACAGCCCCAGCTGCCAGGCCTTGCTCAGCGGGGGCAAGAGCCTGCACTTGGCTACTCGCCGCCGCAGGGGTGGCGCAGCCGCGCTGCCCCACGGCTCCGGGCTGTCGACTGGGAGAGGCGCGAGCCCTGAGCCGGGAGAGGCGCGAGCTCCGAGCCCCGCTCAGTGCCGGGTGTAAGAACCACGGCACCTCCTCCGGGCCCCGCTCTCCGCGCCCGAAACGTGCCAAGCCGGGAAACGGGGAGAGAGGCCGCGCCGGGAGAGGCCGGGCGGCAACCCCCGCTCCGCCCGCAGCCCCCGCCCCACCGCCCCGCCGCGGAGCCGCCACAGAGCCCCCACACACCTGGGCTCCGCCTGCTGCCGCTCTCCATTCTCAGCCCCATGCTCCCCTCCGGGCCCGGCGCGGCGGCGACGACACGGCCCCCGCTGCGAGCGGGGCGGGGCGCTGAGCCGGGCCCGCCGCGGCCTGGCGTGGTTGGCGTTGCCATGGGCACGGGAGCGGCGGCGGGCGGGGAGCGGTGCCCGCGCTGCAGGCCCGGCCCTGGGCGGGCGGGGCGGAGGAGGGGCAGGAGGCTGCGGGTGCCTCCTCACCCCTCGGGCGCTGCGCCAAGGCGTTTCTGCAAGTGGCGCGTTGCAGCCAAGGGAAAGTTGTGACTCATCAGTAAAAAGTGCCCTAATTGTTTAATTTTTTTCTTGTATCTTGGCAGAATTCATAGAATCGCAGAATCACTGAATCGTTTAGGTTGGATAAGACCTTTAAGATTATCAAGTCCAACGGTAAACCTAACACTGCCAAGCCTATCGCTAAACCATGCCCCTAAGCATCACACCTCCAACTCTTTCAAATGCCTCCAGGGAAAGTGACTCCACCACTTCCTGTGCAGCCTGTTCCAGTGGTTGACAACACTGCCAGTGAAGATTTTTTCCTAGCATCCAATGTAAACCTCCCCTTCCACAACTTGAGTTCATTTCCTCTCATCCTATCACTTGTTACTTGGGAAAAGAGACCAACACTCACCTCACTGCAACCTCTTTTCAGGTAGTTGTAGATGGTGATGAAGTCTCCCTTCAACCTTCTTTTCTCCAGACTGAACAACTCCATTTCCCTCAGCTGCTCCTCATAAGACTTACGCTCCAGACCTTTCACCAGTTTTGTTGCCCTTCTCTGGACACGCTCCAGCACCTCAATGTCTTTCTGACAGTGAGAGGCCCAAAACTGAACACAGTATTCAAGGTGTGGCCTCACCAGTGCCGAGTACAGGGACAAGATCACTTCCCTGGTCCTGCTGGCCACGCTGTTTCTGATACAAGCCAGGATGCTCTTGACCTTCTTGGTCACCTGGGCACACTGCTGGCTCATATTCAGCTGGCTGTCAACCAACACCCCCAGGTCCTTCTCTGCCAGGCAGCTTTCCAGCCAATCTTCCCTAAGCCTGTAGCGTTGCATGGGGTTTTTGTGACTGAAGTGCGGGACCCAGCACTTCGCTTTGTTGAACCCCATACAGTTGCCCTTGGCCCATCGATCCAGCCTGTCTAGATTCCTCTGTAGAGCCTTCCTTCCCTCCAGCAGATCAACACTCCTTCACAACTTGATGTCATCTACAAACTACTGAGGCTGCACTCGATCCCCTTGTCCAGATCATCGATAAAGTTCATTGATAAAGACATTAAACGGAACCAGCCTCAATACTGAGCCCTGGGGAACACCACTTGTGACCAACCACCAAATGGATTTAGCTCCATTCACCATAAATTCCTGGACTTAATCATCCAGCCAGTTTTTAACCTAGGAAAGACTACACCCGTCCAAGCCATGAGCAGCCGTTTTCTCCAGGAGAATGCTATGAGAAGCGATGTCAAAGGTTTTATTAAAGTCTAGGTGGACACCTACATGCTTTCCTTCCACTAAGCAGATCACCTTTTCATAGAAGGAGATCAGGTTAGTTTGACAAGAGATGCCTTTCCTAAACCCATGATGACTGGGCTGATCACGTGGTTATCCTGTATGTGCTGCTTGGTGGCCCTCAAGACGATCTCCTCCATAACCTTACCCAGCACCAAGGTCAGGCTGACAGGCCTGTAGTTCCCTGGATCCTCCTTCCAACCCGTTTTGCAGGTGGGTGTCACATTTACTAGTCAAGTGGGACCTCCCCAGTTAGCCAGGACTGCTGATAAATGATGGTAAGTGCTTCTGCCAGTTGATTCAGTACTCCTGGGTGGATCTCATCCAACCCCATAGACTTGTATCTAAGTGGGGTAACTGGGCACTAACCATTTCCCCTCGAGTTATAGGGGCTTCATTCTGCTCCCCATGCCTGTCTTCCAGTTCAGGGGAGCTAGGTATCTGGAGAACAACTGGTCTTTCTATTAAAGACTGGGGCAAAGAAAGCATTAAGTACCTAAGCCTTTTCCTCTTCCTTTGTCCCTGTGTTTCCCCCTGCATCCACTAAAGGATGAAGATTCTCCTTAGTACTCCATTGACTGCTAATATATTTATAGATTTTTTTTGTCTTTTAAAGTAACAGTTAGAGGCGAAGCTCTAGTTGGGCTTTGTCCCTTCTAATTTTATTCCTACGTAACCTCACAACATCTTTGTAGTCCTCCTGAGTTGCCTGCCCCTTCTTCCAAAGGTCATAAACTCTCCTTTTTTTCCCTGAGTTCCAACCAGAGGTCTCCTCACTTCTCCAAGAATCGAAAACTCTGTCGTTTTGTGATTGCTAAGCACAAGGCAGCCTCCAACCATCACATCACCTTCAAGTCCTTCTCTGTTCGCAAAAAACTGATCCAGTGGGGCACTTTCCCTAGTTGGCTCACTCACCAGGTGTGTCAAGAAGTTAACTTATACAGATCTCAGGAACCTCCTAGACTGTTTCCTCACTGCTATATTCTATTTCCAGCAGATATCTGTTAGGTTGAAGTTCCCCATAAGGAAAAGGGATAGCAATTATGAGGCTTCTTCCAGCTGCTTAGAGAATATTTCATCTGCCTCTTCATCCTCATTGGGTGGTCTGTAACAGACTCCCACTATGATATCTGCCATGTTGGCCTTCCTCTGATTCTTACCCATAAACACTCAACCCTATCATCATCATGATTGAACTCTAGACAATCCAAACATTCTCTAACATATAGGGCTACACCACATCCTCTCCTTCCTTGCCTACTCTTTCTGAAGAGTTTGTAGCCATCCATTGCAGAACTCCAGTTGTGGGAGTCATCCCACCGTTTCTATGAAAGCAACTATATCATTGTTTTCCTGCTGCACAATAGCTTCCAGCTGCTCCTGTTTGTTGCTCATACTGCATGCATTGTTGTAGAGGCACTTCAGCTAGGCTGTCAGCTGTGTCATTTTCTTAGAGGCACACTCCTTAATTCCTTTGAGATGTTTCACTAGTGATAGCACCCTAGGACTCTAACCTTGGTGTGTCATCCCTCAGCTCGTCTTGGACAAGCTTGGTATTATCCTCCTTCAAACCTACAGTAACAAGTCAAAGAATAATAGATGCCAGGGAGTGATTTAAGACAAATTGCTCATATTACAGAGGAGCAAATGACAAATCGAGAACCTAGAGCATTCCCAGTACATTACACTGAAGAAAGTTGTGTATGGCCCCTCTCCGGAAGTGTTCAAGGCCAGATTGGATGGGGTCTTGAGCAGCCTGGTTTAGTGGGAGGTGTCCCTGCCTATGGCAGGGGTTTGGAACTAGATGATCTTTAAGGTCCCTCCCAACCCAACCTATTCTATGATTCTATGAAATTAATTTTCAATTCTTTCAAAATAAACAGCACCTTAGAAATGGACCACAAAAGCAAACCTTTTAAAAGCAGTATTTGATCTCATCGCTGATGAATGTATTCATGCTGATGTGCTGGATTTTGGGGATGTGATTTGGAGAAAGGGCTTTAGGAAATTTGTTACCATAGTTCTCGTGTTTCAGAGTCTCTGGTTCAGAGTTTTATATAATCCAAATAGTTAAATCTAACCATTAGCTGTAACACTCTCTATTGGGTGCAGAGATCATGCTTCAAAAATCACTTCTCCCAGTTTTGCTTGGGATTGTTTGTATTGTTGTTGTTTGTGTTTTTTTTTTAAATATCACCATAGTAATATTTTTATATGTTTTAAATGCTTTTTTTGTTTTGTTACCTTAATTCTGAATTTCAGGTTACTGGATTCCCGGTGTGTGATACTCAATATGCAGTAATTAGGTTATTCTGTCTGTCCCAAATAATGGATTTCTTATAGTCTCCTCCCTTTTGTTGCTATACATTTTTACACTATGTAGGTAATTAAAACACCCAATTGTAAGTGAGCATTTTTAGAAACATATCACAACTATTCCCCTGGTTTCTAGGCAACACTGAGGGAATGTAGCAATTTCCACTAGCTCCCTCTCAATCAGCAGCCACAGCATCTTAGAGATATACTGGCTCTGAAATTTTTGACCTCTAATGGCAACACATACCAAAATATTATGCATTTCTAATCAGTCTGACTTACAGGCCTTTGGCCTTTTCCTCCTTTTGGTCTATGAAAAAATATACATTTTAAGTGTAACTAAAAAGTAACCCAGATGTCCTGTGACATGTACTAAATTAAAATAAGCCTTAACAAGATTTGAATCAGTCCTGGACTTTGATCCATCCAAACAAGTACTGAAAAAAATAACACAGATCACTGCAGAGAGCCTGTGATTGTTGAAGAAGCAATTACATGACAAAACCTGTAAGATTTGTCCTTTCCCAATTTGAAAAGAGGAAACACAGCACTAAATGTTGTTGGCAGTCTTTTTCAGCGTATTATTTTCCCCTTTTCCTTGGAATACATTACAACAGAACATGGATTTGAAATCCACCTACACTGGGTAGGAATGAAAGTAGCAGGAATATATTATGAGTGTCACATCTGTGAATATAGATTGGCATCTGTCCCTACCCTGACACAGACTTACAAGAACTATTACCTTCTTGTCTTCTGCCTCTGCCCTGTGTATCATCCAAAATGTACAGTTAATAGTATTTAGCAACAAACCAACATTTTTTAAGACCAGGATAGTGTTTATTTTTTTAGAAGAAGCAGTTGTTGGAGAAAAGGATTTCAAAAAAAGGATATACCCCACATGATGCCCACTCCCTTTTGCATGCTTAACCTAGAGACGGGCCAAGTTTACTCTGAAAATAACTGTGCCTGGCAGGACTGAAACAGTTACCTGCTCACTTCAGACAGGGATCTGTGTAAAATACTTTGTATGTACACTGGAAAATTCAGTTCTGCAGGGTTTTGGAGAGTCTTTGATTATTTCAATCCATTGATTTTCATTCATGCTTGCTTTCCCTTACAGATGTCTACCAAAGTAAGCCTGCATATGCAGGTAGAAAACATCCCAACAACCACATCTGCACACCATATTCACAGAACACTCTAGAAAAGTCCTAAGTTCATCACACTGTGTACTTTATGATGGAAATACATCTCCTACATTTACTTGAGATTTTATTCGGCATCACTGCCTTTTCTTGGTGCAGATTTGTCACCTGCCTGTGGCTTGGAGTGTCAGCATTCCGTGTCCCCCACTGTTGCTCACAGCATCTGCCACTGATTTGCAGCAGTCCCCAGACGGCTCATTCAGACCATTAACCTTGCAATCCCTTCTGCTATGTCTATCTGGAAAGAAAAACATTTACCTGAAAGATCAGAGGAAGCAGGGCTTTCTAAATGCATTTAAACAGGCTGTCTGAGCAGAATTTTTTCTAACTACTTAGGAAATTTTTGTATTGAAAAAATTGGAGTAGCTTTAATGCAGCTGGTGTGAGGGAAAAAAAGACTTACTACTAAACAAAACCACAAAACAAAACAAAAAAACCCAACACGTACTTTTTCTGAAGGAATGTTAGATTCTTTTCTGCCTTGTGTTTGCTGCTTGTTCTTTGGTCATGTGTTTCTTCTAGTTATTTAAAATCATGTACAGTCTTGAAATATCATTGCAGCTTTCTAAATTATGGAAAGTTATGTGTTCTGGCAAGGCTGGAGACTCTTTCCTTTTTTCCATGGCAATGGATTTAATTGTTTTGTTATTGTCTGTATGGCAGCAGTATTCAGAGATTTTTGTAAAGCTAGGGTTCCAGTGGGAAAAATTATGCAGAAACAATTCAGAGGAGATGGTCCATGTCTTAAAAACTGCAGTTTTTAATACCCTGTGATTTAGAATGCAGTAAGAGAGTTAACTTAAAGTGAGAGAGAATGTGATAAGATGAAGGCAGCAATAGGAATATATAACGACATAAAGTTTCTATGAACACAGTGTTAAACCACCATACTATATGCCAGATTAGAAGAAAAAGTCTCCCCTGCAGTATGAATCACCACTACCAAAACTCCTCAGGAAGCTGCTGTACACACATACTCTGTAAAACTATTCTTTCTCTTCAGAGTCTTATAATGCATCTAGCTCCATGATATGTTTTTAAATATGGCAAGGAAGCAATCTCTGTGAATTTTATAAGACGTCTTTCTCTGCTGTATCGTAAAACCTAGTAGCTGGGGTGACTCAAGATCTGCTTATATTTATTTTTACACTATGTAATTTTCTGTTTATCTACTGTTCCCATGAAAGTTTGCAGACAGGAAGCTTGTATGTAAAAAACTGTCCTTTATTAGGGCTAACTACTGAGGGCTGTTCTTTTCTCATTACTTTACTTAGGTATTAAAGAATGCAGACTGCAGCAACTAATAGAGTAATTGCAGTCTTGAAGGGAAAAAAACTACGTAAATGTCATAACTCAGTTGTTCAGACCATAAGACATGCTTTCTTTTCTAATAGATTTACCTATTGTGCTACATGGAAATACTTACTCATAGTAATTAATGAGAAACAGGATGAAAGCATATTTTTAATATTTCAGTCAATATCAGAAAACTAGGACTCAGACTAGACATATGTAAATGATACAGCTCCATGAAATCCAGTGAGGGTATTCCTGCTTAGGCTGAAATGGGTTGTCTATATCTGCTCAGCCTATGGCAGGCAGCCAGAAAAATGTCAGTGTGGCATTTTGCGTGCCCAACCACCTTCTGTACATCCACTACAGCATGCTCAGACTCGCCTAGCGGTGTACTAATCCATGCACATGCTTGAACAAATGGAATCCTATGTGCTGAAGAGTCTTCCTTTAGCTTTGCCAAGGTCAAGAACATGAATTCTCAAGGGCAACTTTAGAATTGCCTGCAAAAGACAATACAGATACACGATGATTTTCCACAGCAGATTGGTACATTTTCATTTCATATATATTTTCATACATTTTACAATTATCTGCATGAATGTGAAATAACAGCTTTACTAGAAATAGGTTGAAATTCCCAACTGGAAGAGTTTAGGGGTTTAATTTGTCTTTAAAAAGATACTGTAATGACACTGCCTGTGTGTTTACACATATGGGAGGACGAAGAAAAGAGACAGAAAATTTCTTGCGTTCCATGTTTCATAAGTAATTGCAATTTTGGTCACGTTAATCACTTGAAACTATGTGTGAAAGAAAACCATGGGCAAGAAAATTGTAGGAAGCAAAATGGAGTGTATGAAGTTTAACTCTTGGAATGAAATCCTCTTAGAGTAATTTTTCTATGGAATCATTTAATTAATGCTAAAAAAAGTCTTAGGAAGAATTGTCATGAGCACTTTCTGTTATGTTGCCCAGGACTTCCCCTCAGCTGAAAGTTATATCCTGAGAAAAAAACCTGCTACTTACTAAATTTGTATGTTGTGACGGACATCATACTACTTCAGGAATATCCGTGTTCAGATTTAGGCAGAATCTGAATTTTACTGTTTTAAAATCTGGTATAAAACATTTTTTTCCCCTTCACATTAACACATTACAGGTATCAGAAAAGAAAGGGACTTCAGTTTGATGGATGTTTCACAGACCCAAGAGTCAGGATGCTCAGGATTGCATATACCAATTTGGGTGCCTGAGTAGGCTGAAGTCTAAATCACGTTAATGTGATTCATAGTTGGTAGTAAAAATTGAGGCACTTAGAGTTAGTGCACTCGTCTGCATTTTTGGGATGTCTTTTTGCACTGTGCTTATTATCAATAGATACAGAAATTACATCTGTCCTTTGCATAATAAACATCAAAACTGCAGATTACATGATGTGGAAGAGACTTAAACACAGAATAATACTTATCCCTTATCTGATGTCACAGAAGCCAATAGGGCCTGTGATTTTTGATATTAAACTTGAATATTTTTAATGGAGTATAACAGTTCCACACAAGAGTAGAAAGGCTTGGATTTACTCTGAGTAAGCAAATAAGTTATACAATACAGAAATAAAGGAAAATAAGGCTAGGGTAGAGAGAAGTCTTATGTGTTATAATGGTGTCTTTATGACAGACGTCATCAGATAAATATCTTCCAAAGCTGTTCAATCTCTGTCTTAAAAGCTGTACACTTTTATTCTTGCAGCCTTCTTTAAAAGTTTGCTCCAAAATTCATTTCCTAAGATGACTAGAAACCTTTCAATTAATGAGCAGTATTTACTCAGTTAATGTTGTACCAGTGTTAGTCTCATACTCTTCTATTTACTTTTCAGAAGTTAGGATTCCTTTTCACTCAGTTCATGTTTTTTGCCATGTGTTCAAGTAAGATCTGTGCTAGAAACATTTACCTGACTTATATGAATTTTATTTTCTGAGACTTCCCATATTCAGTTAACATTCCCATACGTTTTCCTCCTGTGTCACCTACTGTTCATAATAATTCTTCCTGCAATGCATGCCTTTGCACTTGGTGCTACTTATATTAATTGTGCTCTAATCTGTACCACACAAATTTGAAGTATTAATAAATACTTTCCAATTATAATCTGTTCTTCTCAGTATTTGCAACACCTTACACTTTCTCTCATTCGCATATCTCATACATTATAAATATGCACACTTATCTATTTTACAAAATGTACTGTGAAAGTATCAAAAGACTCCTAAGATTGGTCTTCTAGGATCATCACCAGTAACCTCTCTCTGATTCTTGTAGTTTACCTATCAATAAAACCTATTTCATCTCTCTTTTAGCTAAGTACATATCAAGAACTTCTCCGGTTCTATTGTATTTACTAATTATTTTCACATTCCCTTGGTTTCTGCTTTCTTTAAAATATATCCTTGAGGAGTGTTAAGGTCAAACTAGCAGGCCTGTCATTACCTAGATAATTTTCCTCCTTTCTAGCTTACAGGTACTATGTTCACAATTTTCCAGTTATTTTGTATTGCCTTGAGCTTGGTAGCTTGGTTATGGCTAGTCATATTCCTCTCTCCCATGTGGTTCTCCTTTTCTTCATTTTTCTCAGAACTATGGATGGATTCCTAGAAAAAATTCATTGTATTATAAAACTTCATAATGTCGCTCTGTCTGACAGATAAGGACCAGTGTCCTTACCTTCATCCATGAAGAGCTAAAACATCTGACAACCATAAGGCAACAAGATTTTCAGTAAGTACCCAGTAAACTATACATTAATATCACGAGTTAGAAAATATCAGCAGGTTCTTTCCAACTCAGCAGAAGTTATAGGGAAGGAATTCCTATTCACTTTACTGAAGGTCTAGTAATTTGATTCTTAATGATGTTTTTAATAATATTCTAAGCCTAGGGACTGAGGAAATAATAATTTAAGACAGAAGTTACTTGACTGATAGAAGCTTAGTGCAAGTTTGAAATAGACTCAGTTATTCTTGATTTTATTAACATTAGCAGTTTTTAGGTGAAATAAAATATCTGAAAAGAAAGATAACATACAAAACAAAGCACTCATGATCAAAACAAAATGGAGGCGAACACATAAATCCGTGTAAAACCGTTGTCATTATATTTGCACATATAGAGATATGTTTTCCTCGTTGCTTTGGAAATGACTGAAGAAAACCTAATCTTTTAGTAAAAGTTGAGATGGTAGAAAGATTTTTGATTTACAGAGTAACAATGGAAGTGGGAGTAGCTTCCTCAGTTCTGCTGCTTTTTCTTTGTGTATAGGAAAAAATTATTGTGTTTTCATTTGCTAGAAGTAGAACCAGATTGCCTTTTTTTTTTGACTACTGATAGTTTTCTTTTTATTTGAAGATTTCACTGGCCATTTCTTTCAGATCTTACTAGATTTTGAGGTTTACATTACTGGTAACTACCTCATGTTTGCTGTGTTGTGGCTGCAGCTGTGCTACTGCTCTGAGAACTTGCTTCTCCAAAATAATGAAGCCTGTAGCTATATTGGTTTACTTTTGCCAGTTCCCATGGCAGCCTCTCCAGCTCTAAAACCGTGATAGGCTGTCAGACTATTGTGTATCCAATGTTTGGAACAGCTGGATTTCCTCCTACCGCTATGTGAGAATCAGAAACAACTACTAACAAAAGGAAATCGACTGCCTTTTATTACTAACCCCTGATTAATGAGCAATGAATGTCATGGTAGAGGATAAAGTAGGCCACAACTAGATGTTTGCTTTAATGACATCATTCCTGAAGCTGAAACTGAAATGTTATTTAATGTGGAAAGTTTCACAACAAACAGCCACAATTTTAGGGAATTTTCATGCACATGTTCACTGTATCTCAGAACTTACTGTTTTGTGTTAGATGCATAAAAACCACCCAACTTGTGTAAATATCCACCCCAAATCAGAGGGAAGCAGAACAAAACCAAGTCCTATCTGCCATGAAGATGCTACACCTCTGAAGCAGGAAAAAAACATGTTGAAGAGCCAAATACAAAATATCACTTAATTTGCTTTAAAGTTTGTCATGACTTAAGTGGATACTCATTTCAGTGCTTTAGTGAATTTTCTACAAGAAAAGGGGAACAACAGAATCCTATCTTTTCTGTTTTGCCTTGAGTCTAGGTCATTCCCCAGTTATGAGAAAACCAACATGCATTACAATGTTGAAAAGCATGAAAGATAATGCAAAAAAAAGTTTGCTTTGTAATTAAATAAAGAAGTTGCAATATATCTTTAATGAACATGTCTGTGTTTCATTCAGTTTTGGCCAGTGCTTCTCAAGATAGTGCAATGAAGATCAAAAAGACAAAGAGAATTATAGAAGTGAGAAAAAGGAAGTTGATGTATAAGGATTAACTGACATGTATAGATTTCTGTGATTACACAGAATGAAAAATTAAAAAGCCTTTGTGATTTATTATTTTTTGATTGTTACAAAATGAGATATTTATTATAATTAAAGGATTATGCTATATTGCCAGAAAGTAATATGAAATGCTAATTTATGACCTAAATAGCCAGTGTGTGTAATTTATAGATGTTTGAGGTAATTGAGAGGCAGGGTGGTTTAATGCAAAGATTTTGTGTGGAATAAACTGCTGGAATTAGAGGTGTATTTTTAGCAAGCAAAATGATAGTAACAGATATATATGTGTCTTGATTCTTACATTATTTCTTTAACAAAGACTTTTTGTTGTATACTAGTGTGAGCACTTATGTTATAAAATTGCCTTTTTTTTCTGATTAGGTGGTTGGTCTTTGGAAAATCTCTTTTTCATTTTTCACTGCATTCAGGATTCTCCTGAAAGTAGATGAGATACTAGACCATTCTATGTATCAATTACATCATCTGTAAATGGCCATAATAATATTTATTCTAAAAGATTTCCATGATTCACTTTTGCTAGTAAAGCGTTTGCAGATACTCAACTGAAATATACTAAAGAAAATAGAATTAGCTATATTATGTTTCTCCTTGAAATAACAAGTATAGGCATTAGCAAAGGCATGTTATTGATCTGTTTAGCAAGGACCTGTAATAGCAAACTTTCATGCCTGTTTATGTATTTAGCAGCATCTAATGCTAGTAGAATCAAATTTCTGTCAACATTTTTATAACCATTGCTGTTCTGGGTTCCACCCTGGTATTCAGAAAACTTGCACCAGAAATGTACACTTTTGCACTACTTCTGAATTCTGCAATGGAGTCCATTTTTACCACTGTCTGTGCAGAAAGATAATTATTATAGTGACAGAGTTTTCCTTCATTCAATCACCTTCCTTTACTCAAAATGCTTGCCATCATATTCTGTGCTAAATTCTTTTCTCCTTTAATTCCCTTACTATGGTCACAGTACTGATGGATTTGGTAGTATGTGCTTATAAAGAGGTGCACAAGACATTTAGGTGCGAAACTGTCATTGACTCAGTCAGAGTTGCTTGCTTAAACACTTTTGGGAACTTATGCAATAGTAATTTGTAACTATGGATCAAGTCTAATTGGTTTAGATTTTGGAATTCTTGAATGGTGAACTGGAGCTCTTTTAAAGGGACATCTTTTTCTCAGAGTGAATAGTCAGCATTGTCTGAAAACTGTTTTTCTCAGCGTGTCTTCAGGTGGGGATGGAAATCACTTGACACTTTGGAAAGCTTCGGTTGATAGCTGCTGTGTTTAGAATAGTCACCATCCTCCAGACTTTCAAAGAAGTATTTTAAATGAGAGGGAGAGCTTTCACTTAATAGACAACCTTGTAAAACTACTTTTTCATGACAATAAAAAAGAGAAAAAAAAAGAAAAATAAAAAAGAAAAAAAGGAAAAAAGCCCCAGAATGCTTACCTGAGTTTTCCATGCATTTTGTAATACAAGTAATTTTGATCTCACTGTTCAATAACCATGTTAAGTCTCTGAGAACTAGAGATCACCCGCACCACATTAATATATATAGTAAGGATGTAGATTAGAACTACTAAATGGCATCCTTATAGACAAATACAATGTAAGGATGTAAAAAATAGAGTTTTTAATTGTTCCTTTTAAACAGAAGAACTCAAGTCTTTTCTATGTATTATATATAGAAGTAACTGCAGCTGTTTTAGAGCTGTGGGAGTGCATTCCTGAATTACTCAATAAAAGACTTAAAGTATGTGTGCATTCAAAATGTATATGTATAAAAGAGGCTGCCTGTAAAAAACATGCAAACATTGGCTTAGGTATTTAATGTATGCTATATTTTTCTTTGCGTCAACATAAAGATTTATTATCTCAGTACAATTCCCATCTCACATAACCTCTTTATTTTCTTATTATCAGAATACATGTAGTCCAGAATCTTACTATAGTTATATATGGTGACATACTTCTTTTCATGGGTAGCAGAATGAAATGCATGTCAACTGTTGGTCTGTAGGCTGTAGCAGATCTGCTAACCGTGAGAAGCCACTGCCTGTGGGTTGATTCAGTGAGCTTCTCACTTTGCTGAGAGTATGTCATGTGTGAATAACACTGCAGACTCTTGCCATGTTGCATCTAAACTGTTGTGATTCCACTACATCATCTCCCACAAAATACTATGAAACAGTTAATGAAATGGAGAATGGTAGTTGTAGAAGTTGATGTTATCTACTAGGGTTAATCTAGTCTTTTTGTTGCTTTATTGTTTTGCAAAATCCACTTGATTCCACTCAGGGGTTTGTATATTTATTTCCTTTTCATGGCTCTGTATGGTGTCCATGTACAATTTGTGTAGAAACTCATTGGGATGCACCTACTGTTAGACCATGCATCTTCAGAAATGCAGGGACAGCTTTTTTCATGCTAGTATATTAAGATATTCAGCCATGAGCTGTTTTCCTGATTGTTATAGAGCCTGACACACTGTTCCTATAATTAATATTAATGATTTATGATTTACACTCAGAACATATCCTCCACTCTTCCTACAACAGAATAAGAATTTATTGATTTGATTTTGCTTGAAATATCGTATTTCAAAGTAATTTCCCCTTGAGAGATCAATAGTGTGCAGATACAGAGACACCAGCAATTCAGAGTGTTAGCCTTTCAAACAATGGCTAAACAAAGGGTTGCAAAATTTCTACATTTGTGTGGGTGAAAATACACATGTCCTGGACACCAAAGTTCAGGGAAGTTGTGGAAGAGTGCTGGAAGAGAAACTGAATAGGAAACCTCACCTATTCCTTATTCCACAGCTCCATACTAAATACCATTGCTTTCACATTTTGGAAACAGCTTCTTAATACACAAACCATGTGAGAAATAAGTTACCTAATCTAGACAGTAGTAAAGCTCTTCTAAGCACTGTAAAAGTGATGATGATTGATGTAAGAGTTGTAGTCAGCCCTTCAAATGCTCAGTATAACCTCTTCCCTGCTGTTCAGAGTAGAAAAGAAATAGGCACGACTGAAAACTATAGTACGACTGGTCACAGTGAATGGTGTCTGTGCAGACTGATCCTGCCTATTTTAACTACTCTATAGCTGCATTAATACCCATATTTAATAGGCTGCTGAAATGATACACTGCACTGAAAAACACTGAAAGGAACAGTTAGTGACATACTTAATTCTAAGAAAATATGAAAGTTTTCCATAAAATGGATGGTAAGACAATGCTTCTGAGACCAGCATTAACATCTGTGGTGTGTATTGCCCCTGACTCTGCCCTACTGGCTGATAAGACTGCTGTCACGTCTGTGAGAAGAAAGATCAGAGTAACGGGTAAGCATTCTTCTATATAGCAGAACTAGTTTTACTAGTCCTGCAGATTAAGAAGGAAACAGTCAGGCTATGCAGCATTATAGAAAATGATCTGAGGTCTTCCCCAAGATCCCTGCATGTCCTAAGTACATGTATAAGTACATGTTGTAAGTGTATTTCTTCCACATGAGGCATTAAACAAAAAAACATTCGAGCAACAAGCATATACATACAACTGTTATTTGGCTCTATTTTCCTTGATCTACTCAAGCAATGTGATTTTATACTCATTGAATGACTCATATGTGTAGATGTGATTTAATATGTTTTCACAGTGCATTAAACAGTTCCACTCATTTATCCCCCATTCTGTCTTCAAGCTAAAGAGTCTGTGTCCCACCTATTTGACCTTACCTTTCTCATGTCAAGCCCATCTATTCTCCAATTCTTCATTCATATCACAAGCTTTAGAGTTTTCCCATTCCCTTTTTTACCTCATTACTAGCATCGTTGCCAATACTTATGTCAGTGTGTTCCTGATATTGACTGTCCTTCATTCGCTGCCCCTCTCTTTCCCTCTCTGGATATTTTGTGTGCTACACTTTCCCTGTGCTGCTGCTATCACAAAGTCTGCATTGTCACTGCATTGCCGCTGCATTGCCTTGGCAGGTGGAACTCTCACATGAGGCCAGGAAGCTCATTCACCAGGGAGGCTCATACCATGTTTCCTTGCATGGCCTGGTTTGCCATGCACGGCGCCAGCGGTTGGCCCAGGCACCTGTGGCCGGTGCCGCCGGCGGGGAGGGGACAGCCCTCCCGTAACTGTCCACGGTGCTGAACTCCATCAGCAAGCGGGGCTGCCTTCTGCTTGTACCCGTCCTTTCATGACTCTGCTGCTGGTGTGAATGTCAGATACGTATGTATCTCTGAAAGCTAACCCTCAAATTTCCTGTTTAATATAGAGGAAAGCTATCAGCCTGCTAAGGTAAAGCATCATGTGTCTATCTAGTATGAAATCTTAAAAAAAATGATGCGAGGGAAGAGAATAGTACTGCTAGAAAATGAATTTGGTGGCTTGTTTTTATTAATCAGGCTTGCTATTTTTGTCAGATATCAGACTTTGATCTTATGAGGATTCTACGGGGACATCATGGAAAAACTAAGAGCCAGATTGTAATTCTCGCATGACTATGATTCAGGAGTAATTGTACTGAAGTCAAATTAAACTAATGTGAAACAGATGTAAGTGGGTTCAGACAGAGACTCAATACTATGCAACTTGCGTTAATACTTTTTTGCAAAGTAGATTTTTTTACTAAAAAAAAAGCTGCAATACACTATTACACTAATAACGTGCATGTGTAATACTTTTCCAGACAGAATGAAAAAAGCGAGGTAACTACTCCACTGTAGCGCTTGCTGGCCATGTGAAGTGATTGATATAACAGTTGTCTGAAAGCTGGAGTCTAGCTAATGAGGAATGGTTACCAGAAAAGAACTGAGGAAGAAGATAATTGCAAACTGTGAAACGGGTACCCCCCTTCTTTTGTGGCATTTAGAGGATGGATGCTTAAAGTGGGTCTGAGGATATGAATGATATGTTAGGGTATGAGAGGCAGGATCCATAGTGTGTTCTGTTTAGTGTCACTGGCCAAAGGAACCTGAAAATGGCCTGCGGCAACTCAAACAGGTCAGATCTGAGAAGATACTATTCTGGTAATGTCTGTTACTGAGGTGTAGTTGTCTCAGGTAGAAACTGATTTCACTGAAAACATTTTTGCCAATGAGTAAAGTTTCTGTTCTGTGGTTTCATTCCTGAAGACATCACTGCATGCTATGACTTACATAAGAAACTGCATGCTGTAGAAGACAATAAAACCACTATGTTACTTTTCCTTTCACAGAACATAGTAATCCTGATTCTTATTTAAATTCTTGATCCCTAACTACATTAAAGTTTCTGAAAAGAAGGACTTCAGGTTATCCCACAAATAAGACTTGAATGTCCTCCTAGACAGAAGGTTTCCTAGAGAATAAAGCAGTTACAAAAAGATTCTGCGCTGGATCCTGTCCAAAATCATACTGCTAAAGGATGTGTCAATCGAATATAAAAAACAGGATGCACTTTACTTGGGTTATTCTCTGGCTGTCTTGGTCTGAGTGTAAATAACAGCACTCCTGTGGTAATAAACTGAAAGAAGAATGATCTTTACAATCAGAAATACCAGATTTTGAACAAACATATAATTAACCATTAACAGAATAGTTATATACACAAATGAGCATATTGTAAAATGATGATACAAAGACTGTCTAGACTTCCATCTAACCATGTCTTCTCTTCAGTGCATCAAAGAAATGGAGCATACAAATTAAAGATAATTCCTACCTACCATTGATGCATTTTTTCATTCCTGCTCACTGGATTTAAGTAGGTATAAGTACTACTTCTTACTACTTCTTCATCTGTTCTGCTATAGCCTCCTGTGAGTTACACCAGAACAGCTTC
This sequence comes from Dromococcyx pavoninus, assembly GCA_033558185.1. NCBI lineage: Eukaryota > Metazoa > Chordata > Aves > Cuculiformes > Neomorphidae > Dromococcyx > Dromococcyx pavoninus. The sequence continues at coordinate 4,402,412 of JAUMJL010000091.1, read as the reverse complement.
TAAATCATTTATACCATATTACTAATGAACAGTAAAAGGGGACTTAGCATTTTATTTGTCTTTCGATGAGATTGCTTGTAATGGAAAGTATCTTACCTTTTGTTAACTGTCACAGGTCCAGTCCTGTAAGGCACTTGTTCTTAACTAACACCAACTCTGAGGATATTAATTTGAACAATGAGCCCTAAATGAAAAGGAAACGTTTAGGCAGACTAGTGAAATACTGATATAAATTCAAGTTCTGAAAATTCTTAAGCAGGTACTAAAATAGATTGATCATGCTATATTTAGGTGGGGGTTTTTTTGGTGGTCTTTCATTTAAATATTAAACACTATTGAATCCACTTAGCTTATAAAACTTGACAGAGTAACAGCTTGAAACACTATAGCTTCAAGGCACCAGTTCTCCCTATCATGAGAATTTGACATCATTGAGGGGTGAAAGGCCTTTCATTTGCATAAGATAATAGTTATGTTTCTATGCAACAGCTGTGCTGTCAGTGAAAGATGTGCTCATTGTGCCAAATCCATCTCTGGAGTAACTCCATTGATTTAAAATGAGTTACTTTGGGAATAAATTGGTCCACTCGATAAAACTGCAGGTCTGAGGCACTGAAATAATTAGGTAAAATTTCCATGAACACAACATGGTAAAAAACTGCAAAGCAATTACATGATGTCAAGCATTTATGTACCCGATAGATCACAACTGATTTGCCATAAAGTTTTTAAACCACATAGCTGGAGCAATGTTTATGTAGAACTTACAGACACTTTTTGAGACTATTAAGAGGACATAAGAAACAGGAATATGGTGTTGTGTCATTATTATCTAATTAGTGTTACTGCAACTCAAACTATGAGATGTCTCTCTAAGGTCAGTTTAATAATAAAGGATTCATATGGCCAAATGAAAATTCCACTTCTTTTAAACAGTAACGATCAGGATGTGTTTCTGGTAGTGAACCACCTGCATAATGTAGTAGGAATTTAATGCTTGTTGGTCTTTCAGTGGCCTATTTGAATTTGGTGATGTTAGGTGAGTTCTCAGTGGACAGATGTCTGTGCACAACACCCACTTCATCAGTTAACTGATGGTAGTTATGGCACAAAGACAAAGTAGTGCTTGGGTTAGATTACATATGTTATATGTATGTTTGTATAAATACGTTAATTGTTCTTTATTGATATATATTTGATGTGATCTTGCTGGGGGTTTTGAAGACTTTTTATTTATTGGAAAGATTTCCCAAACATGATTCAAGCGCTTGCACAGCACAATTAGGAAAGCCTACCTTCACTTTTGTTTCCATTCAGATTGCAGAAGTAACAACAACAGGAATCTCCAAGCTTGTTCAGAATGCATTGTGATTCACTTGCAAAGGAAATACCTTGTGCTTCTGATGTCATCATTGCAATCATCTCAAATTCAAGTCTGACTGAGCAAGCTCATTATCATTCTCACCATGTCCTCCCTTAGAGCAGTCTCTCCCGCCTCCTCTTGTACAGCACAAAACAAGAGCCACAGGGGTGTATGGATTAGGAAAAGGAGAGATACCCAGCACTTGCCCCCAGGAAAACTTGCTGCACTACTTCCATCTAGTTTCTTCAAACTACACACTGCTTTACAGGGCCTTACACACCACCACCAAATGAAGGTGTAAGTTCACAAATATTGATTTCTCCTTACTGTTTAGGGTTGAACAAAATCTGGAGACAAGCATGGATGTGGGTATTTAGTTTTTGAATGTGAATACGAATATGCCAGCCTTCACAGTAAGAATTTCCTGAGGAGAGCCACACGTTTCAGATTGCTCTTTTTTTCACCAGGGTAAATTTCTCCCTTTTGCTTACAAGGTTAGTTAACATCCGAGCAACAGATAGGAAAGCAAAACAGAGAGGGCAGTTGAGCAAAAAGAAGTACAGGACAAAAAGCAGGGGATAAGTTGTCTCAGGCACCAGGTTTAGATCACAACCACGTTTCCTGAAAGTTCACAAGGTCCTGGCTGTGGATCTCAGGACTGATTCTGATATGGGTCTCTGACCCGTGACCCACGGGAATTTGTCTATCTGCTAAACCATCCCCCGTGAACAATCCCCCTCACACAAGGAGCTGATTTCCACTGCGAAAGAGAGGAGGCAGGACAGGGTTAACCTCTCACAGCAGTCCTTCAGGCCCCCAGTGGGGCTGGGGTTTTGTTTTCCCGGCTAAGGGAGGAGAGCGGGGGCACCTATTGTAATTTGAATTGGAGAGTTTTCTGGTGTTATCAACCCGTTTGGGATTTGAGGGAAAGCCTGGAGCCGGAGGGAGAATGCAGGCTTGGAAAGTAGCGAATGTCTTGTAATTGCACAAGGTAAAGCCAAGTGTCCTCCATTTCCCCGAAGCCCCCTGAGATCTTAGGCGGGCTTCGAGAGGCCTCCAGCCTCCCTCACAGCCCTTCTGCCTCCTCCCCGCAGCTCTGCCGTGCCAGTCTTTGCCTTGACGTGAGGTGTCCACAGCTCGGAGAGGAGTGGAGACGGAAAGGCAAGCAGGAGTCCCCTGGCATTAAGGGTGCCTGGTCCTGCATCGCCAGAGGCTGCGGGGCTCGGGTGATCCCCTGCCCTTCCCCTCCCCCTGCGCTGCAGCCGTTCTGAACGCTGCCGTACTCCTGCCATGTGCTGCCGCCGCTGCTGCTCGTAGCTTAGCCGAGCGTGTCTCCGGCTGCAAACTCTGCCAAACAAGCCTGCATCCTCCTCCAGGGAAGGATACACAGTAAGTACCAACCGGAGCCTGCCCCCTCCCTAGGGCACCCCGCCACCGCCTCTCACAAAGGGACTCGCAGCCTCTTCCCCTCGCTTCCTCACCCCACCCCCTTTTTAAGCCAGTGCAGAAAGGGGCTCCGTGAATTCCCTCCAAAGCTATAGGGTGGCTCCCTCCTCCTCCTCCTTCTGCTCTTCCTCCTCCGGCTCTCCTTGGCGAGCCAGGCTGCTGCTGCATTCGGCCGGGTGGTCCCCAGCCTCGCCCTAGCCATGCCGCCGCGGGCCTGACTTGTTTCCCCACTAGTGCCCGGGGCTGCACTTGAGGTGGGCTCATCTTTGGGGGTGGTTGAGACAACAGAGTGTGTACGCCTGTGGGAGGTGTCCCTGGGGACGTGGGGTGAGCTGGCATACTCCCAGATCCTAGCAAGCCTGCAGGCTCCCAGTCCGGGTGCCCCCGCAGGTGGGCGCAGCAGAGGGGCCGGGCTGCAGCGGGGACCCCACCACCCTGACATCTGCAGGTGGACGGAGAGAGCCAGCTGCGGGAGCCTCTTCAGGAGCCAGCAGCACCCTGGACACGCGCCCCATCTCAGCCTGCTCCCTTCCCGTCTCCCCTCACACCCTCTGCGGTCCTGTCTCTATCTCTTCTCCCCCTTTCTCTGGTGGGGTACCTGCACCCCTCCTCACCTCGCCGGTACAAATCCCTCCACTCCACACCCCTCCCCGCCCCTCCCCACCTTCTTTGATTTATTTGTGTATTTCTTTCCTTGGCAACCACCAGTTCCCCTCAGTCAAACAGCGCAGGCTCCCTATAATTTGAAATTAATTTGTTTGACTGCAGCATTGAGACAGGAAGGTTGGGAATTTATTTAATTCTTTTTCCTCCCTGTGCAAAAAGGAAGCGATGAAATTTCCAATCGAGAATCCAAGAAAACAGGTGAACTGGGATCCTCAAGGTTGGTGATTCTCTATTACTATCATTACTATAATAATAACAACAATTATTATTTTTCCTTGTGTCTAGTGACTTGTAGGAGACTATTTGACTCCAAATGGGAGGAGACATCAGATGCTTGTCTGCTTCCCGTGTGCACTGCTCAGTCTTTCTTGCTCAGTCCTTAGAAAATGCTCCTCAGATGTGGGGTTGGGTGGGTGCGTGGGTAAAAGCTCTTCTAGATGTAAGTTTTACAGTTCTATATTGGACTTCCCTCCTCTCCCTTTTTCTGTAGTATTTTCATGGCAGACTTGCCTGGGATGGCACTGATCTCTGGTTCACAGCGTTGTTTGTTTTATCTGTGGCTCCTTTGTTGTTTCCAGTGATCATTGTTTCTGCTAAATGGGTGGTACAGGAGTGGACACAGATGTGACTGCTTGCTCAGGGCTCCTCGATGGCAAATGTTTTCTGTTAAACAAGTGGAGCAAAATGCCGCTGCAGTATAACCCGTAGTGTGTATGGTATAAAAAGACACATTAAATAATGGAGACCAAAGGGACTTTTAGAGTCTTTACTCTGTCCTGTTAACAATTGATCCGCCCAAGTGGGCAGTTTTTTTAACTCTATGGTTAGCTTTGGAGGCTTTCTTGGGGAGTGTGTTTGTGTGATGGTGGAAAGAGATTTACGGCAGTGCAGTGGTTTTCGATAAAACAATCCAACTGGTGCTTTAAGATAAACCATAATGAAATGCTCTCCTTTCCTGGCATGGGGAAGAGGTGAATGTGCAATCTACAAAAGAAGTCATTGAAAAAACCCTATTTGCAATTTGTATACTGGTGTGTCATATTTCTGTGCATCAGTACAGGAGCAGAGCAACTTGAAGCCATATGCTCAGGTTTGCAGCAGAACTGCTGGCAGCCAGTCACTGTACAGCGGTGCCTGCAGGAAGTATGAGGTGATAGCATGGGCTTTGATTATTCGTCTTCATTTTGCAGGTTTGGTTTTAGTGGTCAATTTGTCTGTCATCCTCTATGCCCTCATGTCTACAAAATGAAATGTTAGAAGCAGTTTCTCCTGGTATAGAAGAAATACTGCGGAACAGACATCTTTCTGCTGAGCAGATCTGATGTTTGAATAGTATACACAATTAAGCTTTAGTTTAAGCCTTACAACCTCTCTAATTAGGTGAAGGCTGAAATCAACACAACAACCTCCTCTGCCTTCAGCTTCACAAGGAACTTGTGGGTAGCAGCATTCACAGACGTTCGGTTATTTTAATAACAGTGTATTCCTTATCCTAGGGTCAAAATTCTCTGTGGTGAAAACTTGCACTTCCCAATTGCTTTTTAGAAAGTATGTTTGCTGTTGCTTCATTTTAAATAATTTTATGCATTGCAACATGCCTTTTGTGCAAAAAGTCCTTTCCTCATTTCTCCTCACAAGGCACAGAGGAGACTGCACTGATGCCATTCTGTATGCAGCTCCTTTGCTTGGCAATCAGCTTTAAAGCATGTGGATCCAACAGGTGGTTGGTCACAATTTACTAATGTGTCCAAAACCATGAAGTACCGTAACAGGTGAAAGACCTCAAAGCCAGCAGGTTCCCTCCTTGCTAAGCTGAACCCTTACTAAGGACTACAGAAATCCTACAAGTTATTTCCCTTCAGCTTATTGACTTTGTTAGCTGGGCAGTAAGGATGCTAATGTATAGACAGGAAGGAAGAAAAAAATATTTATTTCTAATTCTCCTAGGGACTCAGAAAATAATAGATAAAATTTAGTGGAATGGAAAAAGACAAATTGGTAAGGAAAATTGTCTGGGGCCCAATCCGTTAACCAATAGAGGAACAGTGCAATGACATTGTCCCACGGAAGAATTATTGATGTGGATAGAAGGCAAGGTAAATCAGAATTCCATTATTTCTGAGACAAAAAATTATTTGTGTAGATATAAATGTTAACAAAACACACACAAAATCACTTAGAGCCCTCACCCAAGTTTGATTTACAGACGCATATGTAGTCTGTTCTCTGAATGTACCTGTGAAGAATGTTTTTCATCTTCTGTGATATCCTCAGAGTTAAGAACTGAAGTAGTTTTTTCTTAGATACAAAGATGAACATGTAGCAAGCTGGTGGTGCAAGGACGCAAAAAGTCCTAAGCATTAAAAGCAGAGCACATGTCCAGTTAATGTTGACACTCAAATACCAGGCTCATTTCAGCATGTATTGTATGTTCAGTGCCCTGTTCTAGTCGTCAAGACAGAGAAAGTGCGGTTTCCACAGTTTTGTCTAGTGGGAATTGTACTAACTTGTGCTAATAGTACTTGAGATACATCAACTGATGTTCCTGGCAAGCAAGCTAGCACTCCAACAGTGTGCATGAGAGCTATAGTATCTCAAAGGTTGTTTAGATCTGATTATTCCAGGCAATATTTTCTAGAAACTATACGCATTTCTAAAGGTCAGGGCCCCTGTTGTGGAGATATGACTGGCTTGGGACTGATGATGTTGCTGGTTTGAACCCACATCAGAATGATAGTCATTGAAATGAACTAACGTTCCAACTCCATGATGCTGACTGAACTATAAATATTTACGTAAAGAAATAGATTAAAGTCTGCTGGTAGCTTTCTCTGGCATAAAACTGATATTCTCAGTTCACATCAGCAAAGATCAGTATACCATAGAAAGACTTTGTGGAGAGAACAGGTTTAAAAGAATAGAATTGACATGAAGGATAGTGTTTGCCAGACAGCTAATGGGAGGCTGATTTTTCGGCCATTAAACTACAATGGACAGGGCTTGGAGACTGAACTGTGCTTTTATCCTGCTGTGTGTTATCTTCAGGTGTCTTAAGTATAGAGTATATCAGTGTGTTCTGTGTAAATGCTGAGTGTGTTTTCTAGATAAACCAAATATTTCATAAACCTGGAAATAGATGGAGTCCAGATTCCTCCACAGAAGTCCCATACTATTCCAGGCAATCAAACAATATAATTCAATTAACAAATAGATCAAACTTCATCCTGAAAGTCATTTGGACATTCCTTAGCAATCCAATATGAAATAGATCCTAGAATCTCATCTGTATTGATTAAAAAACATGCTATTCATATACAGTGAATGAATGGGGTAAGAAATTAGTAGAATACCCAAGGAGGCAGATCAAGGATGTTTTAGGGAGAATTGGACACATTGAGCAGGAGTACAGGATCTCACGTTACCTGGCCTTACATTTTGATAAACAAGCCTGCCATTTGTGTTATTGGTGGAATCAGCCTGGATATACACAATCACAAAAGATTTAATCTGCCTATTTTTGCTTCTCTCATTTGATGCAATTCAGGTAAAGCAATAACTGAAATTAGTGAAAGACCAGTTTTTTAGTTTCATACCTCACACAGTTTCCCATCTATACTTTTCAGAATATAAGATTGGGTTTATAGCAGTATACGAAGACATTCTTGTAACTGTTGTTCTCATCTCTCCTCTTTCCTGCGTTCCTCCTGCTGTTTGTTGCACTCACCTGTTGTCCATGCTTAAATTGGCTTATAGTCTCTTTGCAGATGTATTTTTACACAGTACCTGAACCACAGCGGGTCCCTCATCCTGGTTGAGACATCTAGGTGTTATAGCAATATCGGGTTTTTTTTCCTACAAAGTATCTTAAAATTGCTGTTTCTTTGTAGGGTAGATGATTGTTTCCAATATGCTCAGAAATTGTGCCCAAATATGACTGCCTTGCAGGGTAATGGTGAGATATCTTTTCCAAAGGAAGGATATCTATCTCGGTGCTGCTCTTAGTAGGCAGAAAATGGAGTTCAGTCTTGTTCCATCCTTTGTCCCTGTATTCTTTTGCCATCATTGCAGTGATATTGATTGTCAAAGCCTTTTGAATTTCCAGGTAAATTCCACATTGACCTTTTGGAACTCTGAAGTTTTGATAAAAGTTCCCATGTCCTTTCACAAAGGCATTGTTTGTGAAGGATGATTTTCTGCAGTTTGGAACCTTAAAATCATGTATTTGTTATCATCCTTACATTTAGCATGGGAGTTAGTGGCCTGTGGGGGATTCAAGCTGTGGTTGAGAGTCTGGGATTCCTCTTCAGATTTTGCCACTGACTTGCTGTTTAACCTTCACTAAGACACTTACCTTTTATTTTGCTACTTTTTTCCTAGACTACAAAACAAGAATATTAATACTTCCCTAATGCACAAGGGTGCTGTGAAATATAATTAACTTGTTAGAGCGATCTAAGATCTGCTATTGGAAGAAGAGCGTATGTATTTCAATCAAATGCTAAAACAATTAGGAGGGAGCAAACAGCCTGTCATCACACACAGATCACATCAATTAAGAAATAAGGTTGTCTCTGCACTTTGCAACTAGAAGAAACCAGCATTACTTGCACTTCTTTGCAGCTCAATTTAGTTTCCCATTAGAGGTATCTAGAGAGCATTGCTATTCCCCAGCTGCTGCTCCAGAGGGTCTCAGATCTTCCGTAGGTCCTGTATCACCTGCCACGGGATTTCTCACTCCATCCGAGACTGAACACCCATATGTGGGACAACTAAGTTGAGTCTCAAATGCCTTCATGCAGGTGCCAGGACTGGATCATCCCTTGATGACTGTTGGAAAAATCTTCAGCATCAGCTGCTCAATATAAATTAAACTAATGATGCCTGCAGAGTGTTACAAACTGCTGCAGTTCCTGCGTTTTCTGTCACAAAATTACAGAATCATTTAGGTTGGAAAAGACCTTTAAGATTATCAAGTGCCATCGTAAACCTAACATTGCCAAGCGCCACTAAACCATTACCCTAAACACTGCAATCTACATGTTTTTTAAATACCTCCAGGGATGGTGACTCAACTTCATTGCCCTTCTCTGGACATGCACCTCAGTGTCTTTTTTGTAGTGAGGGACCCAAAACTGAACATTATTCAAGGTGCGGCCTCACCAGTGCCAAGTTTGGGGGCCAATCTCTTCCCTAGCTGGCCACACCATTTCTGATACAAACTGGGATGCAGTTGGCCTTCTTGGCCACCTGGGCACACTGCTGGCTCATATTCATTCAGCTATCAACCAACATCCTCAGGTCCTTTCATCCAAAGAGACCAATGCAAAAGGCAAATTTGATGATAAAGGCGTAGGTGAGTAGAATAGATGAGGGTGTTCATTTCTGTTCTCTATTTTCAGGAAGATAAATGAAAAGTAACTGTGCAGCTGTAAGCTAGACAATATCTTTCTGCACTAGTAAGTAATTTCTTAGTAGCTCAGTGTAAGAAGGCTGCTATGGAAATCTATAATGTGTAAAAGGGTAGTTCTGATCCCAGCAGATGATCCATGGTCAGCAGGGTAGTGACCATGTGCTACTTGTATCACAAAATTTTATTGCTTACTGACCCATCTGATAGAGCAGGGCTCTGCTGTGCCTAATAAGCATAGAATGCAGAACAACTGTAAGGAGTTTATTTTAAAGAGAGATTTGAAGGAGAATAGCAATTGGATAAACAGAAGGACACTCCTTGCAGTGCATAGTGTAGGTGCAATAGTGCCAAATACTTTAAGGTAGAAAATTTGTAGAGTTTAGAAAAAAAAATAAAAGAGAATGAAGAAACTTGTGGAGCCTGCAGGGGAGGCAGATGAATACTGTGAACCCTGATGTCGTAAGACATAGGAAGATGTAACTGAATTAGCAGGCGAAGACGAAAGACAGTAGAAAACTATTAGTTTCATAATTGCTCTCTTTAGAATGCTGTGGAAATGGATAAACTAAGGATTCAGAAAAGTAAAATTAGTAATAAAGTGGCAAAGTGAAAGCTGGACAGCAGCTTTCTTAGTAACAGTGAGGCAAAACAACCTTAGTCAAGGTAAGAAAGATGAAGCATAGGGTATAATTAAGATGTCATCTGTACTGTGAGAAAAAGGGAATGAAAAGCATCAAAGGTAATGTGAAGCTGTAAGTCTAAGATAGAGCAGTAGAATTGCCAACAGTGAGAGTGGTTAAGAGAGAATTATTATTTCAGTGAAGAATACCAATGCTATTTTTGCCACATACATATAGGAGTAATCCATTAATAGACTTTTGGACTGAAAAGTCTCTTGGGCAACTCTTGAAAACTAATCTATCTGAAGTGATGGAGTTTGCATTTGGGAGAAAGGTATCAGCTGTAATTGGGTAAGGTTTGATTCAACTTTTGGTGTTTATGTGAATTATGTAGCTAGCTTGTCGACTGTATCAGTTTCAGAGGGAAAAGTGCATATATATTGTAATACAGTTTAATTCTTACTGTCTTGTTTTAATCCAGAGCTGGGAATTTTACCATTCACTTCAGTGAGAGCAACATAAGATTCTTAATTTTAAAAGTATCAGAACTGTATTGTTCTCAAAAACTTTACTGAATTAAAAGTAAAAATGTGCCTGGAATCACTGGGAGAACAGGGGCCCTAAATGTGTTTTAAGTACCTGGAGTGAAACAGAGAGGGAACAATGAGGAGGTCAAGATAAGAAAGGGGTAACAAAAACACTAATACTCAACAGGTGGAATTTTAAAAAAGTGTTATAGCAAAAGTCAAAGCAGAGAATATAAATACTGAACAGTTGTCTGGTTTTTATAGAATTTTTGTGTAGAAGAAGTGGCATTCAGCAAAAGGCTAAATGCTACATTTCAATAACTTTTTTTGTAGGAATATCTCTGGGTTTTGTTTTCTGTAAGAAATTGAAAACCTGGCCTTTGTCAGACAGAGGTTGCTCATATTCTATATTTTCTATTTCCTGAGACTTACTTTTATTATTTATCCATAAAGCGTATTTAAAAAACATTTTAACTTGAATTGAAAATGTGCTCTAAGGTGAACCTGCTGATTTTCATAAATAATGCGCCATGCAGCTCTCACTGGTTACCCATCTTAATAAGATAAAACAACAAATGAGAACAGTGCATATCATATAACCCTGTACTTCAGGGTGGTAGTACCCATCCTTTTTAGTCTTTGCATCATTATTATTCTACCATCATACTTTCTGCACTGCTTTTCACAGTTTCAATCAAACATTAATTCAGATTATTTAAACAAAATGATATTTCAAAAGTGAATTGTGAATCTCTTACCATGTTAATGAACAACAGAATTTAGGGCATATTTTGTTGGTCTTCGAATGCTGAGACCAAGAATTTATGTTTCATCTTTTTCTTTAACTGCAAATACAATTTTTATGCTATTACATATCTCATTATTGGCAAAGTATCCCAAATGCATGCATTATTGTGTGTTATGCAGATGTCTGAAAATACAAGCATAGGAGATCACTGGTAAGATTTTGAGGTTAGAGTGGAAATTCCACTATGAGTCTGTTTCAGTGTTGGAAGTGGAAATGAAAACCGTTAAGGTGACAGAGTCTGCAAACAAAACCTGTATAGATGGTCGGGGGTGGGGAGGGAGCAGGGAATGCTGGAAGAAAATACCCCAGCCTGGCTTCATTTTATTTTTGTGTTTTTAAAATGGAAGTGGAACAGCCTTCTGAAAGCTGGAGTTGTGACAAGAGGCATGACATATAAAACAAATAAAAGGGACTGAAACTTGCACTTACGATCTGGAGTTCTGAATATAGGTAGTTGATCAGCTGCAAAGTCTAGGAGTGGGTTCAATTTTTTTTAAAAGTCCAGACATAGTTAGGTCTAACGTTTCATTTGAGGTTACTATTTGAAATTTAGAGAACATTTGTAAAGAAACAAAGACCTAACAAGAAGAGACAAAGGAAAACTGCTTCAGGCAATGTAGACTACAAAAGAACGAACCCAAGGTGTGACAAGGTCAGATCTGCTACCAGAGGTGCAGAGAATGAAGATGTGTGTACCTGTGGCAAAGCTGAAAATGCTCTGAAAAAAAAAATGGGTGGACATGAAGACAAGTTTGGCTACCTCCAACTGGAATATGTGGTTTTCAAGCATGTGATGGTTTCTACCTTTCAGAAGTGCACATAACCTAGGGCATATTTAAAAAAACCTCCAAAGTATCTTTATGTTCTCTAGTGGTTCCTCACACATGTGTCGGGATCTTCCTCTGTGAGCAAAAGTAAAGCACAACATAAGTAATCTTATGGACAATGTAACTTAATATCATGACACAAGTATTTTTAATAGATGATGATCTGTTTATTTGGCTAGCCCTTCACTGGAGAAACATGCGTATGTTTCTTCCATTTTTCCTCAGTTCTGCCCCCAAAGAGATGCAGTCATTAGACCTTTAAATTCCTTCAGTTCTCTGTCTTTCTGATAACACATAGCTTATACATGATTGTGTGACCATTGTTTGCTGAAGGCAATGCACTATTAACTAGTAGGGGATAATGGAAGTTAACACCCTAAAACTCATCTTCTTGCAAAGCAATATGATATCACTATACTACATGTTCATCACAGTGGTTTAAGCATCAGGCTTTGAGTACCTAGATTTGTTAGAGCCATATGTTCATATCTCAGCAGGCCTGACTCATCTTTTTTTCCCTAGGAAGAAAAAACAACATGTTACTGACTTCACTTGATGGGGATTTTGGATTTTGGCACCTTAAACTTGTGTCACTGAGATTCTTAAGTGCTTGGATTATTTCACTCTTACTCAATACTGTAATGTAATAGTACTGGCATTATTTGAAAAAGGCAAACACATACTGACAGCTTGTCCAATGGCTTTATCCTCTCAAAATTCAGCTTTTCATTTTTAAGGAACAAAATTCAGTCACTAGCTACTATGTGTGGAAAACCTCAATGATGAAAGAATTATAGAAGTGGCCACAGCTGTCTCTTTCTTCAATCTGATCTGTGAATGCATGTAGCTACATGTCACTGGTGTAGTATGGCAACACTATGAAGTACTGTGAGATGTTAGAAGCCATACCATATCAGCAGATGCCATCCTTGTGTAGCTATAAGGTTCTATCATAGTTCAAATTACAACTGTATTTCTACAGTATTATCTGAATAGAAGCTGAGCACAAGATAAGAAATGTCTTGTGTAGTTCAGTTGTTGTACCATGCTACTTATCGTCTAAGATACTCTTTATTTTATATTGTATAGCCAGCTCCGAGCTATTATTGGGCAGTCAGAATCAGCCTGGCATCGACCTGGTGTGTTGTGTGCCCAACCAGCCTCCTAGTGACACTGTTCATCTGTTCTGTTTATTGTATACTGCCATGAGCAACATAATGTGTCTGAAGTCTCTTTAACCTACTTCCTTTTGCTTACTTGAGCTCTCTTTCACTCACAGTCACTTTCTAAGACTTGTCTTATTTACAGACTGGACAGGTAGATCATTCTGACTGTGGCAGCTTTACTGCAACTTACACACCAAAATTGTAAAAGAAAAATGTGTATGTTATAAAGGATTTAGAATAACAGAAAATAAAAATGTATATATATACTGAACAAATGCATTTCAAATAGTTTCTCTTCCTTGTGAAAGATCTTTTCTGCAGAGTAATTTTGCAATAGCTATCGTATATTTTAGGTATTCTTTGCCTTGTTCCAGAATAAGTTTTCAAAGTATTGAAAAGCCTTTGTTCACTTTAACTAAGACTGTTATTGTGTATAGGAATTAAGACTACTAAACAGAGTGGATCCTCGGTGGATCCTCCTCTATGATTCTATGATACTGTGAAGATGGCTATAGATAAGCAGCAGCATCACTGCTTTGACCTGTCTGTTGTTCACTGAAATTTACAGAGAACCAGAAAGCAGCTGTTTATTCCTTTGTGCTTTTACCTGAGACTTGTGACATACTGACAAGAAAGCAGTATTTCTATATATTACCCAATAAGGAAAAAACATGTATGTTCATGTCTTCTGACAGGAGCTCTTTTTCACAAAATTGCCTTTAAACCCTGAGATCTTGAGCCAAAAGCACTTGCTTCCTCTTTGGATCCTGACAGGGCAGAGACCTGCATGAACTAGAACTCTTAGCGCGAGCGAGAGACACTGATTGATGCTAGGGAAACAGGTTTTAGCAGTGATCTGTTGTTTTTAGTCTTATTTCAGAAAGGGAAGGGTGGGAATTTTTCTTGAGTTTCTCTGTATTCAGTTTCTCTATAAATAGCTTCATAAACATGATGATAGCACTGCTCCTAGTGAGTGTGTTGGAACAAACACATTCACCAATCTTGAAGCAGAGGGCTTCTTATTTGGGACTTGCCCCCGTCAATCACTTCTAATGTCCCCTCAACTCTTTCTGCCCCTCACTGTAATGCTCTTCTACTCTATTTTCCATTTTCCAGTACCTTAAGTTCATTGATGAATCCCATCACATGTGAGCATGTTCTTGGCTCCTTGCTCTGGACTCCAGTGTGAGAGGCAATGGGAAAGGTAGCCGAGTTGAGTGCCGAGAAGAGGAACTGAGCAGGGAGTTACTGGTATACTGCCTCCCACGCTGCCAACACAGTTGGAGAGAAGTGAGGGACAAGAGCAGATGGGTGGATTTGAAGGAGGGCAGGGTGGAAGAGAGGTCAGGAGAGAGAGAAAGCAAAGCAAGGGAAACAAATTCGAACTGCCCTCCAGCAGTGTACAATCTCACTTCAGCACAAGACATATCTCCCTCAAGTATTCGTCTGGACTTGGCAGCTCTGTAAGTAGTGCTACAAATGGCATCAGTAGCAGTGCACCTTCATGTTAATGCCTGTATCTGTTAGCTAGGCAATCCCGAGGACTGCTGTCCTGGAGCCAAACCAGAAAGAAAAAAGTGAAGATACTTACAGCTGTTCCTGGAGTTCATGGTCTGCCTTAGCACATCCATTCTTTCAACCAGGGAGATGTCCTGTATGCCTTGGAAAAGTGCAGTGCCTGGGAGGGGGAGGAGGGAGGGGAAAGTATCCCAGTGTCCAACGATCATGACTTTTGCAGAGATTTTTTTTTAATGTCATTGGATATGTTCTGGCCGATGCCTGTGCAAGCCAGCCTTAGGCTTCCTGTTGTTTGCCTGCCATTTGTGTAGCCTCAGTAGGCAGGAGTTTAAGGCAGGAAAGTAACTCCTAGAAGTCCATTTTAGGTTTGTGGGCTGGCTCTGACTACGGTTCTGACAGCAGAGACACTAGGTCAGAATCTGTAAGTTCTTGTAAATAATCAGCAGGAGCAGCTTACACTTGGGTATCATATTTTTCCATTATAACCAACAAAAGAAAGGAGTCTGATTTATGGCTCTCTGTTAATTTTGTAACGGACAGGTGAGCATGTTGTAATGTGTAGAGGAAACAGCATGTCCCCTAAAAGAACTTGAAGATTTGATAATACACTGATGACAAATCATTGTACCTGCTTGATGTACATATGAAAAAGACCTTGTTTTAATCAACTTTTGAAATTACTCTTGAATTGAATTAATTTGCTAACATTTGTGTGGCAATGTTTACATGAGACAAACTGTGAACACACATAATATTGCTTTTCCTCAATGTCACAGGTGTTTACTATTTTTGAAATGCTTTGAGATATTTAGATAATCATGGAACATTATTAGAGATTTGGCACAATTGATGCAAAGAGAGGTGTTGAAATATGTTTGACTATTTTACACAGAAGAGAGGGAAAGGATGATTTCAAGAGCATTTTCCTGCTGTGAGTCAGGACTGGAATATCAAGATGAATTTCACTAGTTTGTTTGCATATCCTGGATGATGAATGCAAGCCTACAACATTAGGCTGTTTTTCTTTGTTACCTTTCACTGACAGGTTTTCTTCTTGCATCCCCAGGGGTATGCAGGGCACAGATTGAAAACACTGACCTAAATGATTTAAGGGATCTAGGGAAAAAGTCACCACTGTCTTCTGTTAGTCAGTGTCTTATTTTCATTTGTGAGACTACAGCTCATATTTTACGCTTAGTCCAAAGAGTGTTTTCATTTGTATTGAGATAACACTTGGAAAGTTGCAATGAAAATTGAAGTGGGATGTTGAAAAGTTTACTATGTTTACAATCATTTTGTGTCATGGACAAAAGACATGAGAATATCTGGTGGAGTTGGATTTGCTGTGGTTCAAACCAAGCTAAGAGATCAGTCAAAACTGATTGAAGAAAGAAACTGATATTTCCAATATTCTTTACATACATGTCCAGTATTTGCCTCCGTAATTCATTCCCTCCTTCTATTTTCTAGTACTCTTAAACACTAAGTTACAATGAAGCATGCCAGTATTTAGTCACCATTCAATATTTTGGTGATAAGTGAAGCAGAGAAAGATGTTGAATAGGGCAGCCTTTTCTGTGCCATTCAGGGTTTGCTTCCCTTTTCTATTAGCCTGAAGAAAGAAAAACATGTATTCTTCTTCACTGGTTGCTAACTGTATGCAGTCATATGAAAGGTTGTGCAGAAGCCAAAAATGGACATCAAGTTAAAGAAATAAAGTACAGATATCCAAAATGAAGGGCTTATTTTGGATAGGTCTTAAAGCATTCAAATCTGGGAGCAGGAGAATGGATTGCTAATCCAGCTTTGGTTTTTTGTTGTGTGATCTTTGTTAAGCAATTTATTTATGTCTAGGCTATACATTATTTGTGTTTAGTGAGAGCTGAATGCTGCTGTCTTAGCTAGGCCAGCCCAAGGAATCTGTAAACTTGAGGCTATCCGGTACAGCACTGTTTTGAACCAATTAAGTCCTGTTAAGTGGTTAGGCCTATAAACAGAAGCTTAGCACTATGCTAACAGAACTACCCAGTTTTTCTTGACTTGAATCTGATTTCTGTGCAAATTTTAATGAAAGTTGGATCAGTCTGAAAGAAGGAGTCTAAAAATACTTTTGAATTCCTCACATGAAAGTTTAAGGAAAATTATCATCGTCCAGCATCATATTTTTCCAGAATGAAAGACAGTGGTATATGGTGATTGTTGCTATTTGTAATATATTTGACAGTGATACTCCTGTTCTTAATACTGCTGATGTTCGCACCCCTGTTCTAAAAAGTTTATTCTCTGTAAAATAAGCAATTACAATATGAAACTATTAATTAGGATAGATTAAAATGTGTTTTACATTGGATTTTTCAGCATAGCGAGATGTCTGGGTTTTATATGGCTAAGGGCACAGGGATTTTAACCCTGCAGACTTTTTATTTTCCCAAGCAGCCATTGTGAGTTTTTCCTTTCCCTGCTTTGAAAGCTCTTTGTGAGATGGATGCTTGAACTGCCTTTCTTCTGTGCTTTAAAGAATTTACAATTAGGAATGGCAGTGCCTTTCAGAAACACAGTAAGTGTATGAATCGAATTCAGACCGTCTTCTCTTTCTCACTCTACTTTCTTGATTAAAATGAAATTAGCTTGTGCATACTTCTTTTCTATCTCTTTAGGGAGACTAGATTCAGAATTGCTGAAGTGAAATGATAGAATACCAAGGAGTCTTTCAACAGCCTCACAAAATTCATTGAAAACAAAGAAAAGAGACATGGCGTGGCTCAGGGGAATGGTAATTGCACAGACTTTTTAATCTTTTACACACTTGTTAAACCAATCAGAACTAGATTAATAAGTAATCCAACCAGTTTACCCAGCACCCAGTTTATAGCCATTTAGCAAGCAAGCAGATTGTGATTTTCTTATATTTTTAAAAAACGTCAGTCAGAGATATCACATTACATTACTACTTTTCCTTTTTTGTTAAGTTTGTATGGACTTCCTGTCAGCGTGGAATATTTAATCAATTTGACATTTATCTTCATGTGTAAATGTATGCTTTGAACAATCACTTTCTTAAATGAGTATAGAAAATGAGTGAAATAAAATGCTTATGTGTGAGAAGGTAAAAATGAGAATGAAAGATGATAAAAAGTGAAAAATCAAATCCACTCAACAAGACAAATGAATGTTTTTGTTCCATATTGACCTAAATCCAGTACAGAGTGACAGAAAGGCTTTATTGTTGGAAGGCTTCTTGCTCTCTCTGTAGCTAACTCATGTTTAGTTTAGGTCCTGATCCATACATCAGTATTCTTAGGGCATGATTGTAATGCATTGATGACTTACTTCTTCACTGAAATCCATACGCACTCCGTAACTGGTGAGACTCAGAGGAAAAGTGCTGAATGATACGGTCTGAGTTTTTATTGCCCCTGTGCAAACTGTCTGTGGTGGGCTGACCTTGGTTGGCTACCAGATGCCCACTCAGGCACCCTCTCACTCCTCCTCAACAGGAGGAGGGTAGAAAATAAGATGGAAATGTTTATGGGTAGAGATAAAGACACTTAGTAACTACCATCATGAACAAACTGGACTCAACTTGGGGAAAAATAATGTAATTTATTGCCAATCAAAAGATATTTGGATGGTGAGAATCAAAGACAAATGTTTAAATGCCTTTCTGTTCCTTTATTTTTTTCCTAGGCCCAACTATTTTTCTAAACTCCAGATTTCTAATGAAGAAGAATGAAAGCCATATTATAAAACAGTGATTTTTCTGTTTTCTTGTAACAACTGCAATCCAAATCAATTAAGCAGTTGGGGTATTCCAAGAGCTATTAATTAGTATGTTTCAATTATAACTGATGAAGCGGAATTATGTAGATTTTTTTGGAAACTTACCAAGAATGATAACTTCAAGGACTAACAGGGAATGTATGACAAATGACTCGAAAATTGCAGAAACTTTTTTATATGACATTTTCCGAAAACTGCTGCCAGGGATGGCAAAGCAAGGGTTAGACATAATTCACTCTGGTCTATATGACTGACATTTCTCTCCCCACCAACAGAGAGAATTCAGTGCATGAACTTCTTCTATATTCTACTAGCATTATGGTGTAATATGAAGCAAATAGTGACTTTATTCCCTATGGAGTTTTCTAACATAACATATTCCTTCCTTCTCCCTACCCCACTCTGGGAAAGGATCATTTGGGGGCAATCAGTCCTACTTTATTTCTAACAGCACATTCAATCTTTCTGGTTTAATATATGCTGCCGTTTCTGCCTTTACCTGTCTTTTCGTACTTCATTGAATGCCTTGCCACTGATGACTGCATTTGTAGCAGACTACTGAGATGTTGCTGAAGTCAGCAGCACTAATACTGCATTAGAGAGCTCACTTCAGGGAAAACGTTAGATTTAACCAGTGGGGAACTGCTGCAGTGAGAAGCTATATGCTTAGAGGCACAATGTGCATTTTCCAAACAGACAATGTGTCAAGCTTTGCTTTCGTGAACAGTAAATGTAACAGTAATGCTTTACACTTCAATGGTAGTTTGCAGCAAAACGCTATACAGACATTAGGGTGAGTTTCCCCCTGTGTGGCAAGCTCACAATGACTTTCATTGCTCAAGTCTTGTGGCTGAACACCTTGGGGATACGCAGAGGGACCAGGGCCAAGATGATGTAAAACATCAGTGCTGAGAGCAGTTTTCTTGATTCATGGTTGTATGCATCCTGTGGTCCCCAGACAGCAGTGCTTATTATTATGCCTTAATCCAGAACAACAGCCACAGGGTTACTACTGTTCTGCCCCAAATGTAATCGTAGCCGGCAGGCAGGGTTTTGTCTCCCATTTCTTGATCACAGCTGAAATGTCACCTGTTAATTAGCCCACATCATGCAAAGATGCTGCACAAACACAATGGCAGACACAATCATTGTCTACTGGGATTTTTGCTCTAAAAGCCAGACTTTCTAAACCAGCGTCAGATTTTTGAGTGCCCAGTGTGTAAAAATCCAGCATTCATTGTGTTGGTTAAATGGATGCTCTCTGCTTTACAAAACTGTTAAAAACCCACAACAGAGAGAGATGACGAATGGGGGTGGGGAGGGCGCTGAAACAGCAAGCAGAACAGGTGGTGGAAATGATTAGCCATGTCCTTATACTGTGAAATTTTACTGGATTAATGATTTTTTCATTATACACTTACAGAAACCTCCATGTTTCATTACTTCCATCATGCATATAGCAACCACCCATTTCCTGTTGGACATACAAATTCCCTTCATCCGTAAATCCACATGCATTTCCTGTTTGTGATGCATTTAGCACCAGTTTAGCCCCAGCCCATCCAGTTTCAGCAGCTAAAACTGAGCAGTTGGACTCCCAGTTCCCTCCCCTCCGCCCCCAGGAAAAAGGGAAATGAAAGGAAAAAGACTTGCAGGTTGGAAACTAAAACTACAGCTTTAATGAAATAATAATAACAACAACAACAATAACAACAACAAATATGTACAAAAATATGAAGTTGCACCCCCACCCTTGGTACATCACTACAAATGCTGCAGAGCAGACACGAGGGAAAAGGTCAAAGGCTAGGAGGGAGCTGAACTTAAGAACTGGATTCAGGAACACTCAGATCCAAGACTGGGGCAAACAGACAGACGACACTCGTGATCTCTCAGTTTTACATGACTTATATGGGATGGAACTCTCTGTTGGTCAGTTTGGGGTCACCTGTCCTGTCTGCCCCTCCTTGCAGGTGTGACCTTTTTTCTCCTCTTTGACTGACGACACTCCACTAGCTCGAGGATGGCCTTGTTACTATAGGAATAAATATAAGTGTTGACCTTTCTGCATACCAATGCCCAGTGTTATCACTTCTAGGCAGAAACATTGTTTGAAAAACGTGCAGTTAAATTCCATAAAATAAAGTTACTTAGACAAATCTTAGTTGAAGTCAGAAAACTGCTTCTTCTTTAGCTTATACCACAACCTTCCACCCGTTATTCCATACCATTTGTATCATTCTCGGGTAATTGCTACTTATTTCTTCAAATATCCATATATATATACATTACAGATTGCTAATTCATGATTTATCCACACAGAAGTTTGTTAAGTTTGTGATTGTGGGTGTCCATCCATTATATCAATTTCTCAGGGCAAGAAGAATGGTGTGAGGATTCATTGTGGTTTGTGTCCACAGGCTGCAGTATAGACATAGAATCATAGAATCATAGAATCATAGAATTATCTGGGTTGGAAGAGACCTCCAAGATCATCAAGTCCAACCCTTAATCCAACACTATCATGATTACTAGATCATGGCACTAAGTGCCACATCCAGTCTTATTTTAAAAACTTCCAGGGACGGTGAATCCACCACCTCTCTGGGCAGGCCATTCCAATGCCTGATTACTCGCTCTGTGAAGAACTTTTTTCTGATATCCAGCCTAAACCTTCTCTGGCAGAGTCTAAGCTCGTGCCCTCTTGTTCTATTGCTGGTTGCCTGGGAGAAGAGTCCGACCCCCACCTGTCTACAACCTCCTTTCAGGTAGTTGTAGAGAGTGATGATGTCACCCCTGAGCCTCCTCTTCTCCAGGCTAAACAACCCCAGCTCCCTCAGCCTCTCTTCATAGGACTTGTGCTCAAGTCCCTTCACCAGTTTTGTTGCTCTTCTCTGGACCCTCTCCAGCACCTTAATATCTTTCTTAAACTGAGGGGCCCAGAACTGAACACAATACTCAAGGTGTGGCCTTACCAACGCCGAGTACAGGGGGGAAGGTTCACTTCCCTCGTCCTGCTGGCCACACTATTCTTGATACAGGCCAGGATGCCATTGACCTTTTTGGCCACCTGGGCACACTGCTGGCTCATGTCAACCTCAAGAAGGTCACTGGATGCCACATGATGAAGCTAGCTCTTTATCCTGAAAAACTTAGTAAACTCTATTAGTAACACAGTTTAAGATTGAGCATTCTCACTTAGAGTCAGATTTCCTTGAGGTACACGTTGAACACCATCTTTTAGCATTATGCACCAAACATGTTCAAGCCCTTGAGCGAAAGAAACCCTACAAATGGGTTTGCCTTTGTGTGAAGCAGAAACCAAATCTTCCCAGCAAATTCCTTTCATGCACCACAGGGATTGTGGGTTGTGGCCAGTTCATCACATGTTGGCTCTGCTACTTTTTCCTCCTCAAGGGGAGGACTTCCAACACTCTTCGTCTGCTTCAGCATGAGATCGCTCCCACAGGACACAGTTCTCCATGAACTTCTCCAACGTGGGTCCTTCCTGTGGGCTGTGATCCTCCAAGACCTGCTCCAGCATGGGCTTCCACTGGGTCATGGCCTCCTTCGGCGTCTCTTCCTGCTCCAGTGTGGGGTTCTACACAGGCTGCAGGTGGACATCCACTGGGACTCCTCATGGGCTGCAGTGGGATAGCCTGTTCAACCATAGACTCCTCCCACGGACTGCAGGGGAATGTCTGCTCAGGTGTCTGGAGCATCAGCTCCCTCTCCTTCTTTACTGATCTTGGTGTTCTCTACAGTGCTGTTTCATTTGTGTCTGGAGGCTGCATAGCTGCTTCTCTCACATCTGGTTTCTCTTGCATCTGTAGCACAGCCGTTCCTTGTGGATCTTGCTCCTCTCTCCCTTGCCACAGCAGGCCTGACTGGCCCAACCGGCCCACCGAGGCCTGGCAACCCAGACACAGGCAGGCTGGGGGGAAAGGCCAGTGCCTCCCCCTGTACCTCGCTCTCTCTCTCCTCTGATGCTGTCCCTGGCTGTTCCCCTAGCACACCCCTCCTTTTAAGTATGTTGTCACAGAGGCCTTACCACTATTGCTGATTGACTTGGCCTCAGCCAGAGGCGGATAAGCCCTGGAACCACCTGGCACGAGCTTCCAGCACCTTCTGGTAGCCTCCAGCAGCCTCTGGCAGAAGCTGCACCTGCAGCCCCCACGTTCGCTACCAAAATCCTTTGCCACACAACCCCAGCACATCATGCTTAATGTGTTCATTAAGCCAGTTGAAAATCCTCTCAGCATTTTGGCATATTTGAAGCTGTGCTTAAGAGGTGGTTGTACTTTGAACTCTGTCTGGAAATTTTCCCTTTAAATTAGAACTATTTTCACAGAGTCAATAACAGGTTACCTAGCTCACTCTGCTGCTGTAAAGCAAGGGCAAGTATAGCTAAATATTTCTGGCAGAAATTAGTCTAACCTGTTCTTAGAAATATCAGTCTCCTAAAGCAAAGTGTACCTGCAGTAATAAAGGACAATTTTTAACCTGAAAGCAATGTCATTACAGCACTTTGCTTTAGAATAAAATATTTCAGTTGCAGTGAATCCACAATGGTCATCTAGTCCAACTGCCAGCTGCTTCAGTTGGGTTAAGCTTTGCCCCAGTCTTCTTGGCAGTCAGCAAGTGAAAGTTTTAATTACTTAATTCTTGTCAATATTAACAGAAATGTTCACTTTTTATGCTCTTCACATATCAGTGGGGGGCCTGGGTGTTTTCATCAGTACATCAAATGCAAGTAGTGCAGTGCTCTTGGAGGTGAACAATCATAGATTCAAAAATTCATTATTGTTTTCAGTGAGGCAGATTGAGTCTTCTTTGAGATGACTTAACAAACACACATGGATGAGACTGTTCTGGGAAAAACCTGTTCTGACAGCAGCTTGATTTGAAAAAACATGGATAAATAAATCAGGGTTTGTACCACATTTATAGTAAACATATCCTCTTCTCTTTCATTCTATGTTTGTCCTGAACTATAGTCTAAATTGTCTCTACAAATACCAGGATGTAGTCCTTCCTTTTTTGAAACAGTTCGTATACTTCTGCGCATTCTTGGATTGCCACTGTAGTCCATCCTTTGATTTTACTAAAGCCACTTGTTAAACTTCTGGAAGTTTATATAGCTTTTATGTTCATGTGTTTGTTTAAAAATTGTACAGATGTGGATTCTTATAGGACACTCGTGTTAGGAAAGTAAGCACTTTTTCTGGTTGGTGAAACCGTGGTTTAAAGGCAAATGGTGGCTCTTTGATGAGAGCAGAGGCTCATGGAGGCAGAGTTCCAATTAGAAATCGGGACTCCTGACTTCTTACCATGTGCTCAAGTCACAAACCCCACTCTCTTCTTATGAGAGAGTTGATAGATGGAGTATCTAAACTGGTTTTCCAGTAACTAACTGCTGCTCAAAATCTAGCCTTAAACATCTCTGAGGTATTGACTGCAGCAGCTTTGTAATAAGTCTGTCTCTGCTATACATCAGTTGCCCAACTAGCTGCTTTAGTAGAGTCTTCCTGTGTTAATTTATGTCATAGAAATACTGTAGATCAACATTCCTATGTACACTTAGGGTAGTTATTACTAGTAGCAGAAAATGGAAGATTTACACAGTCCTTCTTAGGAAAGGAATTATCTTTTCTTTTAGAGATAAGCAAACCAAGTTCAGTAATCCATTGAGCTGTTTAAGTGGCACAATATTTATAAGAACATTTTACATTCCCTGCCTGGAACTTCCCATCTTGTTCTTAAAACAGTATATTTTCTTTTGAGGGTAGAATCAAACAGGCCATGATTTTACTGTAAAGCTGTTATTAACACTTCTCCAGAAATACAATTTGAATAAGAACCAGCATTTATACTAGCAGAGAGGAAAAGAAAACTTACAAAAGCTGATTTAACTCTACCAGCTCTTTACTTCCTTTTGACTTATCATTTGTGTGATATCAAAGTCAGCCATCTCTCTCCACTGCAGGGCTCGCACAGCCTACCCTGGACAGTGCTAGTCATGGTAAAGCTGTTTCAAAAAATTGTAAGGTGCTGTTTCTGTAATATCCATTCTTCTCTCTTCTTACCAGATATGTCTTGAATCTTGAGACTATTTTTGCTGAGTAATCTCAAGTGGGCAAATGAGCCCTCAGGCTCACAGATTTTGTGTTGATTCACAATATACAAAGTAGTTATGGGCTCTGACTAATGTAATTTGATTGAATCCCATGGAATCCAGGGAAGTTATGTTACACTGATTTACAGCAGCTGAGCCACTTCTGGGAATACTGAAATTCATTTAGTAAGGAGGCATTGAGACTCAGATTCAAGCTATTTGCCTATAGAGGAAGAGAGGTTTTAACTGCTTCACACAACCTCTCTATTTAACATTTCTTCTGAATGATTTTCTTGTATTTCCTGCTGAAAATCACTGTATCTATTACAATAATCCTTTCCTTTCAGGAGATTTGGAGAATGAAATAATTATAACTTTTTTAAAAAAGTGTAACTTCTTTCTAATACTTCTAGTAGTTTTTCTCTTCTCCCTATTGTGACTTCAAGTTCCTAGAACTTATATAAAATATACGTGGAGGTAAGAGAAAGTATCCTTTTAATTTTGATGACACTTCATCCTGGGTGGTGTGTGTTTGGAACCATAACGACTTTTTGAGGTCAAACTGAGCAGCTATGCCACAGGGTGTTGCGAAACTGAGATACATACAAAGGGAATCAGCCACCGAGTCTTTTCCTCTGTTCCTGGATCCTTTGTAATCTATTTAGTAGCTGGAGTCTCCAAGTCACGTATGAAAAGACATAGTAACTGTAAGTGTAAAGCAATTATAGATGTCTGTAGTTTATTAGTTAGTGCAGAAGCTGGAAGCTTTGTCCTCAATGCAATGCTTCAATGACATATTGCTTCTATGAAAACATGACTGTAGTAAAAAGCTGGTATGTTAAGTTATTCAGTATCATAAAATGGTTTCTATTGGGAAAGAGTTGTAGCCGACTTCATCTCCAGGTATAATTCTGTTGTATGTTCAAATTGGATAGAATCAGTTAATTGTGCTACTTTGTAAATCCTTCTGCTTTAATTTCTCAGCTAAACAGCAAAGACACTTTTGGAATAAGTTCAGAGAATGCACCTAAAGTGACTGTGTTTTAACTGTAATCTGATTTAGGTTTGATATGAAATAAATCAATATGCATTCAAAGAAATTACAGGCCAGTGACAGCTGCACCATGGTAAGATTACAGTAGGGATTTGGCTTAAAATGATTCCAGCATCTTTTAAGCCTGCATGTGGTACCATTATACCAGTGGATGCTAAGAAACCCGCTTCATCCTGCCGTTTATAACACTTGTAACAGAGAATGGGAAAGAGTGATGCTGAGACACCTGAATTAATTGGACGCGAGCCATATTTGTTTTGGATCCCTTGGTAGCTTGACGCAGTTGTCAGGCTAATAAATCATGGCTTATTAGCTCTGATGTACTGCTAAAGTCATGTGAGCTACACAATGTCTCAGTCCCATGATGGGAGGTCCATCAATGTGCTTGGCATGTGAGTGACTTTGACCTCAGATATCTAGTATGCTAAAATTTGTGAAATTTCCAGGCTTTAAGAACATTTTCAGAAATTATAGTTTTGTGAATCCTTGTTGATAATATGGGCCTGCTTACTTTGGTGAGCCAGACACCATTGTGGTTTGCAAGACATTTTCTGTTTCTGTCAATACTAGGCCAGGTAGTGGTCACTGATCATTAACAGTTCCATTTCCTAGCACTAGCATTAGTATTGTGATTTAAGGATGTAAATCACTGCCAGAGCCCCTCACCACCCGCCACCTTGTGTAATTTATATCGTAACTAGGTAAAATTTTCATGTTCTTATTGAATAAATGGTTTACTGCATACTTCTAAGGTTTTTTTTTTTTGCGTATGAAACTGACCTGTGCAGTTCTAGAGGTAATGAGTGAAAAAACCTTTCAGGTAGTTTGTGTATGAATGTACAAAGCACACATAGAGCCTTCCAGATAAGAATAATAGCATCTATGTGAATAACATGGCTTATGTGAGAGTCTTGAAAATCGATTTGGGAAAACTGTATATGAAGGTCATACCCTTAGTGATTTGATTTTGAATAAGATTTTTACTTTGTGTTTCAGTGGCTGTTCCCTCACCAGTGCCAGCTTGTGAACACGAGCCCAAAACTAACGGGCATTACCAAGCTCCACGACTCTCCATTTCCTCCCGAGCCACTGTTGTTGCTACCATGGAAGCCCCTTCTCAAGGCCTGCAGACAGTCATGAAGTGGAAAACAGTGGTGGCCATCTTTGTCGTGGTGGTAGTTTACCTGGTGACTGGAGGACTCGTCTTCCGTGCCCTGGAGCAGCCCTTTGAAAGCAGGCAGAAGAACACAATTGCATTAGAGAAGGCTGACTTTCTTCGGGAGCACATTTGTGTAACCCAGCTAGAGCTGGAGACGCTGATTCAGGTAGGCCGCATAAACAAGACAGTACTTCTTGGAAGTTAGGATAAACAGCTTGGTAGTTCATTGATCAGCTGAATAGGTAGGGAACAAAATTTTTCACAGAGCCCTCTGAATGGGCAGTGTGAAGAGCAGGCTCTTTTCCTAGTCATTTTAAGTCCAGGAAACTAAGCAATGTTTCCAAAATATTGTAAATAGCGATTAAATGTATCCACTAGAATAATGAAAAATGTGTACAGAGAAAATCAGAACTTAATATGTGTGAAGAAATTTTTGTGAGATGTGACAAATTTGCAAGACATTTGCCCATCACCTTTGTAACTTTTCAAATGATATTAAGTTGTTAATTCTTCCTTCAGAATTAAACACAACGTTAATGAGAACAAACAGAAAATGATAGGGAATTTTGAAATAAATATTCAACCAAGAATTCTGAACTTACTGGTATATTAATTTACAGGTTTACTACTGCAATTTTAGGTAAATGAATGATGGTGAAGTATACAATTAAAAATAGAAAATAATTGGCATTTAAGAAGTACAGATTTTTAATGTGGTTTATTTGGCAAAACTTTAGAATCAATTTTGAAGAAACAAATACCAAGTATGTAGGGATAAATGGAAAATGAAATAATGTACAAGACAAGGAACATATTATGGCTCTTACAAGACTTTACAGTAGAGTATTTTCTAGGATCCCATGTAGAAACCTCAATTAGCCTGGAGAAAATAGAGATTAAATAAGAAATGTGAGATACCTAAGGAATATATTCCAAAGTTGAGCTTCAGCTTCATAATTCAGACCTGGATCTGTGTCTAAACCTTCCAAGAGCATGAAGTGTTTCCTTTGGGTGTGTTGCAGCAGAACCCTGTTGTGATTTCAGGCTGTTTGAAAGAACACAATGCTGGATTCTTGTGTCCATCCACCCAACTGTGTAATAAAACCCTTTCTATAAGTGAATGAAATTTATAAGTTTAGTATTTTTTTCAAGAAGCTATTGCAGTACCTTACTGCTATGATGGAAAAAGTATTCTACTTTTCAGCATAAACGTGTTCGGTTTCTTTCCACAGAAAACACCCCATTGCTTAATTGACTCCTCTCCTTTGCCCACACATGTAGCAGTAATGCTTTCTGCTTCTCCTAAGCAAAACAAATTTTTTGTTTCTTTACAGATATATGTTGCTTCTGCCCTGCTTAGGCTCTGTGTTCACAGAAGATAGGTCAGTTTTGAGTCAGAAGCTGTGTACTTGTACCTTTCGGGCAGCCTGGTACTGTAGCTAACCTGCTTCAGCACTAAGTGGATTGTGCTGATGTGACTATACAGCTTTTGGATCAGGGCTGGCTTGGATCACATCCTTCATCTGTCTGCAAATACAGATGAACACATTTGGTTGGCAGGGTGAACTCTGTTCAGGGATGTTGCTTCAGACATGTTTCTTGTGGTAGTGTTGCAGAGATTTATTATTTCCCTCAACTCCTTAGGTATAATATGTGCTGTCTGATTAAAACATTTTTTTAAAAATACAGAAACATGAAGTTTATATTCCCTTCATGGGGATGTCACAATTAAAACATATTCAAAATGCTTTATTTTCTAGCAGAAAGAACACATAATACGTGCAACAAGCAGAGCACCTCAACAGACTCCTGCATGCCAACTGCGGTACCAAGATTTCTAAATAGCTCCTGTTCTCTAGCTTAAGCTGCACACCAGTTTTAATTCTTCATTTTACACAGTATTTTCCTTCTTTCACCTCAAAAGTGGTGACAATAAAATAAAAAACAGGCATACTGTGTCATTAGAAGGTAGGTATTCTGAACAAATCTTATAATCTCCTGAGATTTCAATGTGTCATCAGGTATTACTCTGGAAAACTGCAAATAACTTTGCAAAAGTAAATTAAATGGGTTTAGCATTTTAAGGCCAAGGCCAAGTCACGTGAAATACTGAAACAAATTTGTCAATAAATAACAAGTTCCTTTGGATTCTTTTGGGGGTGAAACTGGCTCCAGGGATGTAGTTGGGTATGCTGATACAGAAACTCTGATTGTAATTGACTTGCACAGAAGGACAGTGAACCACTGCTTGAAGATAGTGTGAGGGGGTTAATGTTGAGCTTTCATGCTTTGATTTCAATGATCTCAAAAGTGACATCACAGTATCACAGTATCACAAGGTTGGAAAAGACCTCTGAGATCATCTAGTCTAACCTATGAACCAACACCAACACCATGGCACTAAGCGCCTCATCCAATCTGTTTTTAAACACCTCCAGGGACGATGACTCCACCACCTCCCTGGGCAGTGCATTCCATTCGCGAATCACCCTTTCAGTGAAAAATCTCCCTGGCTGACACAATGCATTTCTGCGTTGCACCAAATGCTGCATCTGCTTTTACAAATGCAATTTCAGACTGATGTGGCAGCCTCCATGGGTCCTGGCTTCTGTGCTGTGTAGTCAACACCTAGTTAATGAGAGCTATTTAAAGTTATAATTATGTTATAATTAATGACTACCAGAAAGCCTTTAGATGAACACAACCATACTCTCTAGAATGATTGATTCACCTCTGTGCTTTGGAAAAAATGGAAAAAATGCAAAAAAGAGACACTTTCAAATTGTCTTGTATCTTTCTACTGTGGTGGTGGCTCTGCAACAATCTTTTATTGAGAGAAGGAAAGGAGTGTCATCGTCTCTACAGGGCTAATGATGGAAAAATTTATCCCTTTACCTATATTTAAATCTTTCAAAGGATTCTCCTGTGGAAAACCTATAAGGAAGGTGTATGGAACTGTATGAGAAATTGGATGAAATTTAGTGTGGATGAGATATCCTTTCCAACTTGATCTCTAGGCACCTGTTGCAAATATTAACAGTGGTAGCACAAATGTGAATTGCTGAGTCCAGACTGTGAAGTTCATTCATAGACTTCAGAAGTAATGTGATGAAAGCAGTGCAAATCTCTAGGAAGATTCTAAGGATTTTAAGTTTGTATTTATCTCTTGGCTTTTGGTTCAGATCTGCCTAAATAACACAGTGACAGATAATTATTTCTTAACAATAGCAAGTATTTCACAGTGCAGTCTATATTGTCCAAAGCTATCTGAAGTGAAAGTTATTACCCATACATTTTTAAAGCCAATTTTAAAGACATTTGTTGCAGTGAAGCAAGTTCATTATTTAATACCTTATGTGATGTACAACTTGGCACAATGATGAATACCAGACTAAGAAAATAACAAAATTGTTGATCTATCTCAATGCTTTTGAGTTTTCAGAGTTAGAGAGAAGGGAAATCTAGACTATGCTAAAAGACAATGAAACTTTGGGTGCTTTGACTACATTTAGCTGTGTTGTACCCATTTGAACAAGTAGCAGGACTCAAGTGACTGGATATACAGTTGAAAATAAAAATAACATTGATAGTTATACCTGCTGACATATTACAAAACTCTTTGTTATATGTCATAGCATAAGCTTATTAGTAGTTGGGATCAAAAATAACTCATCTTGCCAGTGTAATAATGCATACTTAGGGTGTATAATGGGGAGGTTATGTCTGTTATTAAGAGAGGCAGGAAGGAAGACCATTGATGTGTTTTGGCAAAGTAATTCTTATGGACTTGATAAGGGTATTCATATTCTCTTTCCATGTAACCTGTGCATCATGTGTAAGTAAAAACTTCTGTAATGAACCCTGCTTTCATAATGAGCCCTGCACAATGACATAAGATAGAGTAGCTTGCTACTGTAAGAAGCTGGGTCATTGGTGGGCTGCTTTCTTCTTTTTCCTTCAGGGTTTAATTTAAGAGTGTGGGTGATTATAGTATAAAAAAAAAATCATCCATCTGGGAATTAAATCCTATTATCAATGTCCACTAATGACTACAGTAATTCATTAGATTTACCTGTAAGCTGAAAAGGAAGCAGATCTGGAAATAAGCTAGTCAGGCTTTATTGGCTAATTATGTTAGAAAGAGTTCATATTTTGCACAGGCACTTCTGACGAGTGCTCTAAACTACTGTTTCTGTGAAGGTAAGCATGGAAGGGAAAATCCTGTTTCAGTTTTCAGCTGCTTGACATGTTCACTAGTGTCATAAGCCAGCTTGTCTTTTCAGGGTGTTTCCTTGTAAAATGAAGAGCACTTGGATGGCTTTCATGTGCTGGAAGAAAGCTCTAGATGGAGCAGGAAAAAAAAAGTATTTTGAGTCAACTGTGGGGAAGACTTGCCTGTTACTGAGAACAGGAATAGACTATTTGAATTGTGAAGAAAACCAGTGGTAAATATCTGATTACTGAACATTTTGCCTGTGCCTCTGGAGGATGTCTTCTATATGTCTCAGTTTTCCTTCTGCCCTTTATCTTTATATTACCTTATTCCCCCTAAAGGATATGAAAAAAGAATTCGTATCTCTCTGGTCCTGTCTAAGTTGGTGCAGGTACCCTATTTGCAACGTAGGTTCTGAGATACTCCAGTTGTACAGAAGACAGACTGAGCTTAGAACACTGCAGAGATATGCAGCTGTCTTGTAGCTACATTGCTTCCAGAACTTAGTTAAGAAGCCTGCAGGGAGCTAAGCCCTTTGGACTCGCATCTCTGTGCATGTTCCTTGTTGAGTGCTGTACCTCTCCTCAGACGCTCTACATGCATGACAATCAAATCACTACAAGTGTAGTATATCCCTATCCGACTGATTGTCACCTAAAGACCTTTATGAAATATTTAAGGGGTGGGCTTTCAAAGGTTATTACTTTTGATTAAACCTGAACATCTCCTTCGGAAATGCTGTTATGAAAAAGTGAATAAAAGGAACTTATTATGAGGACTTCTTTAATATCAGGGGTGGTGAGAAGAAGTAGGGAGGTAGGGAGTATAGAAAAAAGTTATTATGGAAATAGCATTTAAAAGCTGCTTGCTAGTTAGAAACATCCTAATAATTGTAACAGAGAAACATCAGAGCATGAAAGGCAAATGAAACAACTTTTTGCATGCTTGATAGGAATCTGCTTGGAAAATAGTTGTAGAGGGAGATAATCATTATTGGATTAGCATGATCTGTGGAGAGGAATTAATGGAATTAGAAAAAAGGTGACAAGGTTTTTCTTATCAAATTCCTGTCTTTGGTTACACATAGGGTGCATCCTTTGAGTAGTTCAGCACTCAGGGAGGGTATTATGCTTGTCCTTGAGAAAGATTTGTTGTCTTCATGCTTGGGATCTTACTGGAGGAATTAAAGAAACATGAGCAAGTGAACCAGATAAAGTTTCCCACAGAAACCAGAAACAGTCTTTTTGGTTCCTGTGTCCTCATCAGCTGCACTAACATCCAGCTATCTTGTTGTCTATAGGCATAATTCTAGACTTTTTCTTGGTATAATTATCTCAATTAGTGATCAAGGTATTTAAGACATTGGTGAAGGCTGCCATGTGCTCACCATGCACCAAGAAGCATCAGATATGTGACTATTCAGGCACAGTGAGGACCATGCACCCCAGGAGATGGGGAGCTGGCAGCTGCAGACCCCACCACCGCCAACCACGGTGGGCGGTTGAGCAGGGGCAGTCAGGGGCATCCACCAGCCCAGACTATCAGGCACCTCCCTGGGGACAGGGACACACTGAGGCTGGGCCAGGCTGTCAGCCCATGGGTCAAGCCCCAGCTTCATGGAGTCTGTGGCTGGACAGGGAAGGACTGGGGGGGACTGGAGCCTGATACTTGTACGGTGCTCCTATGGTAGGGACTGAAATGGTAGTTTCTGTTTAGTATAAGAATTATATAATTGATTTTATCCATAGATCTTATGTTGTGGAGGGAAAAATCTGGGCACCTGGTGAGATGTGTTAGTGTTCGCTATACCTTTCTTTGGACTTTGAGTGCTGTATGTTAACACCTTGGCAGTTCAGGGTAGGCTCATGCCTCATAGCCTTTAAATATTGCTGCCAGAATGTCAAGAGATGGAATTAATAAATCCTGTTCAAGATTGAGGTGGAGTCTCTATTGCACGCTCTTTGGTAATACAAGTTTCAGTCATCCCCATATTGCCACGTATGCTGTGCTTTTGCTGTGGGGTTTGCCTTCAGTTCCATGCAAATTCACCAGACCACATCTTTTTGGTTCCAGAGGGATTGTAGCGTGCTAATACCAAAGGGGCTGAGAGTAAAATACACATTTATACAAAGATAAGGAACAAAACTGAAAATAATGATCAGGAATACATATTTTAAAAAAATAGTATTGAATACACGGGTTTGCTTAGGTAGTTTTGTCCTTCATTCCTATCTGCCTATCAGCTTTAGGACACATCTGTTACTGGAACAGCAAGAAGGACAATTTCAGCCCTTTGTTTGAAGTATTCCAAGCTATTTGCTTCCTTTAATGGGTGACATTTCAAAAGATAAATTACCATAGATTAAGAATTATTTATTAAAATAGAATACTTTTTAAATTGATTAAAATATTGAAAAAATGTTGTGCACTGTTCATATAACTCCTCTTGAGAAGGAAGAATGGATCAGGAAAAGAGTAAGTTTGAACAGCTGTGGGTTCTTTGATGACCTGTTACTTTTGATGATTTTTTAGCTACAAAATCACCTGAAACTACTAGTTTATTTTTTTTAAATGTGGAAGGTTTACCAACAGAGAGGTTAACACTCTGGAAATTGGATCTCTCCATGATAACCTGAGGATGCAGCTCTCCAGGTCAGCCTGCAAAGCCTATCTGAAGTTTCATAGATGGGAAACTTGTAAAATTTCATGTTCGGTGTGATCTGAGAGAGTCTTGCCAATGGTTGTGTCCTTATATGAATTTTGTGTCAGTCTTCATCTAGCAGAATATTTCTGTGTAGGTGGACTTGTGATGGTAGGGCATCCTTTACTCATTACATGACCTGAAATTGCTTATTTAAGTGTTGTTAACTGCAGAGCTGTTCTCCTCTTACTGATCCCTTTCTGTCCTCCATCACTCTAAGAAAATTACTATGTATTGAGAGATAGCATTGGGACAGTTGGATATTTATAAATGAATGATGTCAGTCAAGCTTTAAAGAAAAAGTGGATTTGTTCTGGATAAGAAGGGAGTTCAAGGCTACCTAAGGCAACAGGACTCCACTTTAGAAGTTAGTGATTGGCTCTAATAGACTTGCTAAACTATGTAAACTCAAATGTGATTGAAGTGTTGTAATTAGCTCGCTGACATTCACACACTCAAGGGGAAGACAAGCAGCATTCCTTGGCAGAAGTAACATTCCAACATAGCTGATTGTGTGTCATGGCCTATTTAAACAGGCAACCTGTCTGTTAGGCTGATTTATGCTCTTCTGGATAAACGAAAGGATGACCTCTGCTTTCACACAAGCTGCAACATGACAACAACTGGTACAGAGGCCCTTTCAAAGGATTTGGTCCAAAACACCTCCTTTCTCAATATCCCTGTTTCTTAGCAGATGGACAGGTACTGAGAAACCTTGGCTTTCTGCTTCCATGAAATGCAACCAGTCCAGTCTGGAGCTTGTTCATACTGTAGTTTCACAATCAGCTGGCATGTGACAGCTTTACTGGTAACAAAAGGCTGGCCCATACTCATCTCTTTTTTTAGATGTAACCTGGCCTCTGTTCTTGCCCATGTGCCTCTTCTCCCACTCCTTTCACTTTTTGTGGGGCAATGTGATGAATAATTAAAAACTCGGGAGCAGATTAGCTAGAACTAGCCCAAGAGAAAAAATGTGTAGAAGGGCTTTTGTGATGATTAAATCACTTGGAAATATACCAAAAAAATGAGGGAGGAAAAGTACAAAATGGAAGGGGATGATAAGAACAGATGTGATAAATCAGAGGGAAAAGGTGGATAAGCAGAAAAGTATATCATGAAAGCTAGAGATAGAGGAGGTATTAAATGGATGTGTTTAAAAGTCAGTGCTAAAAGCACAATAGAATATGAGGTTATAGAGAAGATTAGGAGAGAAATCATAGACGTGAACAGCAGAGAAGAGGTCAATGGTTAAGTAGAATCAGTAGCCTTGCTTTGCACATGGACTATATAGAAAAAGGTGAAAAAATCACAGTGGCAATTCATGGATCATAAGTTAGAAGGAAAAGAGAGGTGGTCAAAGTCATGGAGTAAGAAAAGCCAAAACAAACCTATATTGATAAGTGGAAATTTTGTATTGAACAAAACCAAAGAAAGAGAGGATATAAGAGGCAGCACTTTGTCTCTTCTGTTGAGCCTGGCAATAAGTTCACTGAAATAACCAAGGCTAAAGACTGGTGGCAATATTTAGGAGAAGGAGCAAATACCAGAGTGAGAGAGAAGGGAAACATCTGGCAGTAGCGTGAATAGCATGACAACAACAACACAAAGGGAGGTTGGAACACAACAGGAGAAAGGAATGCTGGAAATGGTAAGAGGCAGAAAGAGAGAAGCTCAGTTCCTTTCCATTGGTTTTATGGAAATTAATCTCAGTTGAGAACATTTGAGGAGAGCTTTACTTTGAAAGGCAGTCATTTTAACTGCTGTTCCAGAGCGGGATCTGAATTTTTCTACAATGGGCAATAGATTGCACGAGATCTGCCAGCAGCTAGAGAATATGTATCAAAGGACATCTCAAAAGTAAACTTAGAGGAGTTGAACGTGCCAGCTGCTGCTGAGAGATTTATTTCTGTGCTTTGGAGGTTGATATATTTAGCTCTGTCTTCCTTTGGACTGTGAAACTGCGGTGAAAAGCAAATGTGTGTGTCCCCTTGATACAATATGGTACATTTCTAGAAATTCCCAAGCAAACGTTCAGCAGCCTGATATGTCTGTCTGGTTTGATTCAGTGCTGTGTAAGGCATAGGACAGTGACTTGGGAGCAGTATATCTACCTCAACTTGTGTTCTGGATTTAGTTCATTCAAACACTAGCTGTGAGTTTCTGTATCATGCTGCATTTGTGGACATGTGATCATGTCCATTGTGGCAGCTGGGAAGTCCTAGTGGATTATGAGCTGGTTTCATAATGTTTCCATAACTATCCTATTTGTTCATTTCATATGGGATCTATATATCCTAATTTTTCTTTATTTAGCATAAATTATAAATAACTTCATCAATTATTTATCATCTGGGAATTAAAATCTTTGTCTGACTAGCTTCAGTTGACTTCACAAATATTGTTTATACGTACCACCATTCTTGCTCTTTCTAACATCAGCTGTTCCCATTGGGGAAGTTGCAGTTATTTCCTTTGCAGGTGTTGCTATATGAACAATACTTATGGAACTCACGGTAGCAGTCCTGTACTTCTCAATTGCTTTGTATCTTTTGTCATTTGTCTGTGCATTGTATCTTTCTTCCACCTTAAGAGCTATTTAGTTCAGTCATATATCCAGCTCCTGTGTACAGAGGATGTTACTGTACTTGGAACAAGTATTAAAAAGTTTAAGCTGTTCCCATGGTCCTAGAAGTTTCCCGTTGGAGACTATACCAACTTGGACAGGATATGGTAAGGCAGACATATGGCTGATTTGTTGTGTCTTTGTTTGCAGCATGCTATTGATGCTGATAATGCAGGAGTCAGTCCCATAGGAAATTCCTCTAACAACAGCAGTCATTGGGACCTTGGAAGTGCCTTTTTTTTTGCTGGAACAGTCATCACAACAATAGGTATGCTTATTGTTTATCTTTTAAAATACATCGTCACACTGAGACCTAGATAATGTAATAAATTTGAGGATTGTAGGTCACAAAGAAATAAAGTGACTGAATACTAAATATAATAAATAAATATAATAAATAAATACTAAAGTATTACTCTCAATTCTCAGAAGGCACACCTCTGGTATGTGTCAAGGGCATCGAGGTTCTGGGTAAATATCAGAAGCTGTTTACATACTTAGGATGGAATAGCAATGTTGAACTGAAACCAAGTAGCACTGACGTAGCTAGGGCTTTGTAACCCTGTTCTTGATGTGGATGCTGGTGGTTTTAATTTTCACTAAAAAGTTCAAGAACCAATACCAGATGAAATAACTATGCTATGGTTTTTGGGAAATTGAATTTTAATATTATAGATTAATTTCCCATAAGGGTATTTCTTCCTCAGTACATCAATTAATTTTGGCTTATGCTCTGAGGTTTGATATAAGTATTATAATTCTTCTCATACCCTATTCCTTGTAACTGGAAATGTATTCACATAAGTATCATATTCTTTTTAAAATCCTTCCTCGCTTTCATACTAATACTTGAAAGGAATTCCACAAGTTGTACCTTGTGTAAAAAATACAACTTTTTTTTCTCTTCTAGAACTCATGACCTTGAAATACTGATGCATTCTTTGTGGTAAATTAAGGCTACACTGAACTGCTCCATATAGTTTTCTTGAACCATTAATTTTAGTAAATTCATTATTCAGGCCCCTGTCTATCCTTCTTATGCATTCTGTCCAATGTATTTAGTCTCTTGATCTCTGAGTGCCAGCCTTAGATATGCTAAGGTTTTTATCCTCTGCTCTAGAGCAGTCTCTCTTGAAGCTAGTCTCTTGAAGGTTGTTCAAGCAGGAAGTGGGATGCAGAAGTTGGTCTGAAGGAAAAAATTGATAAACTGATAACATTGATGATAAAGTTAATCTTCTGATGATTATACAGTGGGTTTATGATTTTAAGCTTGATTTCAGTGCTGTCATGGTTAGAGGTCAAGATATATTATTTGCAAATCGTTAGCAAATTGCTGCTTTTTATTTGCATTGCCTTTGAGTATTCTACTGATTAAAATATCGGATAAAGTGTGTCTCTGTATTACAACTGTGATGCACACGCTGGTGATTGTGTAGACTTTTAATCTGACAGTCACATAACCCTTCATTAAAGTGTGAGAATATGACTGAATTCTGCAAGTTCTTTCTACAGGCAATAGAACAAAAAAAAATCCTGTGGCAGTTACAAGACTTTCTGTGGTGATCCTCTCAAACAGTGGAGTCTTTTTCCTTGGATCTGGCTTTTCTGTGTTGTCAGAGTGAGGGTAAAAGAGTCATTGTATAGAACATACACATATAGAGTGTTCCTCTATGTACTAATACACAATTTACTGTGTATTTTTAATGGTTGCATAAAACCAGAAAACGGCAAGAAAGTAAACATTTCTGAATCAAATGTAAGAAAATCCTCCCTTAATAGTTGTTTACTCAATAGACCAAATTAGCAAGTTTTTAAATTACTTATTAAATTACTTATAAAATAAATGTCATAGACATGGTTTATGCTGGTGTATTCATTGACATCTGCTATTTAAATTACTTATTGAAAGAGCTTGGATTATTTCCCATATTTGCTTTAAAGTGTCCCTGAGATTTTTATAGGGCGCATAAAGTCTATGCGTTGTGTCTGAGTGTGAAAATTATTTTATTTTATTCACCAGAACCCTGGTAAGACTTCTCTTTGTCAGACACTCAACAGACTGCCTTAGTCCACTGGCCTGTGAAGCTTGGATTTCTTTTAACTTTTAGGAGAAATGTGGAATTACCGATGTGGCTATTAAAAGGACTGTGTTTTGGCAGCGAGGTTGTGTGTCAGCACAGTCCTTTCACTATCCCATGATAGAGAGATATATCCAGTACCAGTGTAAGGCAGGCAGGTACACGCCTTTATTATAGCACTAATAGAGATTTTTGAATATAAATGGAGTAGGATTTTCAGAGGCAAGTCTTAAACACTTCCTTGTTGAAAACAAGTGAAAAATCCTCATGAAGTACAAAAGTTAGGCTCTTTATTGTCAGGTTGAAAGGGGAAATGAATAAAGAGTTCAAGGGCAGGTTACTGTAGTATGGATACAGTCTGGAGGCCATAGTGTAACTGGTCAGTATGATGAGGGGCTAAGGAAATTATGAGCTAACTACTGAAAATGAGCCTTGTCAGGTGAATCACGCTCACATCAGGAAGTCATTGGCACAGCCCGAGAGAAGCAGCAGCATGCAGGCACAGAGGGATTTGGGTGCCGTGTAAGTCAAGCTATGTTATTTAATCAAACAAAAACTTTAGCTAAGACATGAATCTATAGAAAATACAGGTAACTGAGGCTACAGGAAGTACTAAATCACAGGAGGTAGCTCATCTGGGAAATCTATTAATAGGAATTGCATGGGGAACAAAGGCATGTCTGCAGGAACAGCAGTTTTTCTAAACATGTTAGCTTTTCTAAAAAGCCATGTATAAGTTCTGAGACTCTGACAGTTGTTTTTCTCCTCAGGGTACGGCAACATTGCCCCAAGCACTGTTGGAGGCAAGGTTTTCTGTATTTTGTATGCCATCTTTGGGATTCCACTGTTTGGCTTCTTGCTGGCTGGGATTGGAGACCAACTTGGAACCATCTTCGGGAAGAGTATCGCAAGAGTGGAAAATGTTTTCAGGGTAAGCTCACTGTCAGTTTTTTGCTTATGTTATATAATTTGGTTTTAATTCTTTTGCTATTACCTGTACTCCTTTTTACATGCTGAGCACTGTGAAACATTTGCATGTCTAGTTGAGATGATGCTTAATGTCTTAGATGCCTCTGTAGTCAGTGAAGAGAAATAGACTTCTCTAGATGCTGGTGCAGAGGTTATAGATCAGGCTCTGAATTTTCTTCTTGAGGCTGTCTCTGGGGAATGTATCTCCTAAGCTAGGTTCCTTACAAGGACTAGTTTCAAAATAGCCTTCAAAACACCACATGTTGTTACAGACATGTATGTCCCTTCAATGAAAACAGAGACAAAGTAGCAACTTCTGGAGCAACAGCGATGCAGAGTAGGTCTGGACTCTATTACTAATAAAGCCTAAAAGACTTGGAAAGCAGAGTTGTGAACCTGGAAAGAGAGGTGGCTGAGTGGTATGCTTTTACTACAAGAGTTCAGATCTGTCAGAGTAGATCTGCAGCTGCAAAAACTGGCATAATGCCGCTGACTGGAACAATCTTCATGGCATTTACCTGCCTGCCTACCATGGATACATCCTACACTAGATTTCTGTATAGTGTTTCTCATAGGTAATTTCCCTCATGTTACCAGGACCCTCTGTTTTTTAGTCTGTATCACCATAAGCAATTCTTTCACAAGCAGTGCCACAAACTCTAGCAAGTGCTATTTTGCTGATTTGCCAATGGTTCACTTCAGGGATTCTGTCTTTGAAGCAAAACTTCTTGCAGTGTGCTGTGTGATGCTTCCCTTGGAGGTGGCATAACTGGAGGTAAGTCTTTCCAGGGACAAAGTGGATGAGAAGCTGTCCAAGCTAGTTGCTTTAACAAGCATTTATTTCTAAAACATGCCTACAGATGAGAGCAAATTACTTGTAACTGTTTTTGAAAGGAAGTAATTGAGTATTAGACTGAAGTATTAGCGATTTCCCTTTTGATTAAATTACTGTGAAGTCCCAGACCAGCCATAAGGAGTATCTCTCAGGCTAAATGTGGAAACAGGTGACTAGCAATAATGGATGAGTAAGCATGTTCGTGCCTGACTGGTGAGCACTTGAAAATGGCCTCCATTTTAATGAAATGAAAACAAGGTTATTGAAAGGTGGTTCAGGTATGGCCTGCAAAACCAGAAGTAGCTAATATCCTTAGTTTCTTTTTAACCTAGCTTTTTGTTATACCTACTTCACTACAAAGGAATCTCTGGATATACCAGCCTGCTTCTGCTCAAGAAGAAAAGTAATCTTGAAGTCATGATATGAATTGCGAATCAGAAAATCTTAGACTAATTGTCAACTGTAGTGATGGCTTTCTAGGTGACGTGGACAAGATCATTAAACTGTCAGCATGGTAGTTTATGAATAAAATAATACATGCTCTACTGGAAGTATTTTAAGATTCACAGATGGACGCTGATACTAATGTTTCATATAGAATATAGCCTTTTGGCACATAATGGGAGTATTCAAAGTACCCCTCCCTTTTCTTGAGTTAATGCAGTTGCTTCTTGTTTGTAACCAAACTATTTCTTTTCCTTCTTGATATTTTGTCAGCTTCCAAAGCAGTTTAGAGATTTGTGGTCCCCTTGTTTAGAAAAGATATATATTTATTCCTTTTATTTTGATTCTTATAAATCAATAATATCTGTTCTTTTGTGATTTGGTAGGTGAGGCTATGCATAATTTCCTCCAGTAATACTAGCCATGACTTTCAGCTGTTTGGAATATTCCTGATGTGGTTTACAATTTAGATGCTTCTTAATAACTAGTCTTAATAGCAGTGGTTTCATTTTATATGATTATTTATATAGTGTTTGACATATTATAGATGATCATTAATATTCTGTACATGATATGTCCATTTTTCGCTAATGCAGAATATAATAATCATTACAATATTATTAGTTATGTAGTTTATTATCACATTATGTTTTCATTGTTAGTCTCCATAAATATTTGGACCTAATCAGATAAATCCACAAGTGGAGTAACAGTTCTGGGTGTAATGCTGAGCAGTGAGCAAATTTTAGTTCAATGTGTTAACTCTTGTTTCTTACTCTGTAGCTATCTTCATAGTGAACTCATATTCAGCTTGTTTGTAGGTGTAAAGCAACCTGCTACAATCTTTAAAGAGAGGAAATAAAAATTAAGAGAATAGTTAGGAGAAAACTAAAAGAAACAAATATAGGCTAAAAAAAACACTGAAAATCATAATAAAATGTTGGGTGGTGTGCCTAACAAATGAATTGGAGCTGGTTGAGGGATTACTGAGTGTGTAGCGGTGATCTAGTGAAATAAAAAAATGCATTTCCAGAAAGCTTTTGCGAAGTTTTCTTGTCAAAAGCCTTAAAGGAAATGAAGCTGTAATGAGGTAAGAGAGAAGCTCTCACCATAAGGACATGTTTGATGGGTAGATGGAATTAAGAATAGACGGTAGCATTATTAGTGTGGTTCTACTGGAATTCTTGCTGGGATCTTACTGTCTTAACAGATATGGCCTGGAATGGTTCAGACAAGATGATGTGATCTTTCTAGGTGTTATAGGATAGCTAAAATAGAAACTGCAGAAGAAAGACAAGTTGAAATAAATGGATGGTGATACAAAATAATGCATATTTCTCAAGTTTGAGGAAAGAAGTCCTGATATATTCATATTGAGATAACATCAAACTTTACTACTCCAAAAGCAATCTGGGACTACTATGGATGGTTGTCTGAAAAGAACACTGCAAAACTTAGCAGCAGAATTTAAAAAGGGAAAAAATAGTGTCAGCAAAGGAGTTGGAAAACTAAAGATCATTTCACCATTTCAAAAATCTGTGGTGCACTTGCACCATGAATATCACATATAGTTCTATTCATCCCATTTTGAAAAGCAATTAACAGAAATGAAAATCAGTGCTAGGTCTGCCCCCACAGGCTTTGTAGCTGAGTCTCTAAGATGGCATTTTTTAGCTACCTGTACTATGTGCCTTTTAGTGGGTCCTCAAGGGCAATATGGGTGGATGAGATTTCAAAGCAACTTAATGTTGCCTTATGGTTAGGGTCACTTTTGAAGTTAGGTAAGAAGCAGGTGAGGAGGAGAGGAAGGTTTCTCTATTGGCACAGCAATATTTTCACTCAATGCATTTCCTTACAGACCTCTTGCTCCATCCACCAGTGCAGCTGTGAGCATGGAGCCCATGCCACGCTAGGAACAGCTTGCCCCTGGTATCCCCCAACATAGCCAGAAAGATCAAAGGAGGATTCCTCCAGAGGAGCTGTCCTAGTGCATTTATGCTGCCTCTGTCATGACCTGTGAGGAGCCCCACCAAACCAACATTAATTAGCAGCACAAATTAGAGCCTAAGAATGACAGATTTAGCTATTGCTAAATCATAAATTGCAGTCATATACCCACGTACTCTGGGAATTTTAAGAGCGATTCGAACTCCATAAAGGGGAAAAGAGATCTACTCTTATCAAATGCACACTACCCCCAGAGTTTTGACAGAATATTTCAGAAAAGGTGCTGGACCCATGCCACTGTTCACATTGTAATCCAAAACGCTGCCAGTATTTTGGTGTGTGGATAATCAGGAAAACAACCATTCATATGTGACTAGGTAAGGATGGAAGTATTTAATTGCAAAATAATGCTTTTCACGTATCATTTTAGGAAAGGGAGGCATTGGCAGCGTGACGGTGCCTGGGATATGAGGAGGTATCCCAAACCCCACGCATTGGCTAAGCTATGCCATCTGTTCTACAGGAGTAATTGTGTTTGGTACAAGTAAACAAACATCAGCCAGGTCAGAGACATAAACCAAAGTGTCCACCACACAAGCCCTACCTACTCAGCGCTGGTGATTCCTATATGTCCCATCTTCAATAACCTGGATCAGAATCTAGCTACTAGTCTGTTCTCACATGCATACAAGTGTGTTTCCCCAGAAAATGGATATGTACATGGTCGCCATGTTCACTATATGCACTTGTCACAGATATTAAATATCTGGGTTCGGTGTTGAGGCTGTTCTTCCAGTCCATCTGAAAAAACTATGTTCACACAAAATCTAATTAAAAAGTAGATAATTTTCATAAATAACTTTTACCTGGCAAAGGTTTCCAGACACTACAGAAATTAAATATGCATTCCAAGGTGACATAAAAAAAATGA
The DNA here is from genome assembly GCA_033558185.1 of Dromococcyx pavoninus. NCBI lineage: Eukaryota > Metazoa > Chordata > Aves > Cuculiformes > Neomorphidae > Dromococcyx > Dromococcyx pavoninus. The sequence goes on along the minus strand of JAUMJL010000091.1, from coordinate 4,359,212 downwards.
TAAAAATAGTATTGTTACCGTAAATATGTAAGGGATCTCAAAAATGACCTGAGACTGTTCCTATAATAAACAGCAGAACAAACCTCATTCTTTTGTCTTGCTTTGTACACGCAGAGGCTCCAAGCATCTAAAGATAGAAAGGATAGCACTTCATAGGTGGAGTTACAGAAAGCAGCAGCTGTCATTATCATGAGTTAAATATAGACTAAATTCAGACAGTCTTTATTCAAAACTTGCAATGAGTGTTCATATTCTCACTGGAAGTAGATGGGATAAGCATAATCTGACAGATTCACTCATCTTGCAGTTCAGTATAGATGCAGGCATCCAGCCTGTGCACAACAACTTTCTGAGAGCACTCCAGGATTTTCTGGCTTCTAAAGTGAAGCCACTGTAAGCAGTTCTTGGACTTGGTTACTGCTTTCACTCCCCTGGTTTACAGCATTACACTGAGGACAATCTGGCAACATAGCTGATAGGGTGTGAATTGCAATACAGAGATGTGAGTGAACAGCCAAAGACATGGACAGTTGTAGGGCTGCACCTGTGAAGCTCACGTTTCAAGAAAATGGATTACTTTGTGCAGAAACTTAATGCCTCTGTAAACAACTCACACTTCACTGAACCAGAGACTTGTCAGAATAGACACATCTGCTACTGGTCTTTCATATTTTCAACTTAGAGAACCTGATGGCTCATTGATCTCCTTAGAAATGGTTTGCTCTAGATTCAAGAGACATGTATGTTAGTGTTATGAAAATAATATACACATTATTTTTTTCTGAAAGACAGCAGTAAGCATTACTTTAACCTTGTCATAGTCCTAGGAAAAATAGTTCTTAGAAGATGGAGCTGGAGCTGGGGCAGGAGTAAGAGGAGTCCCACTGAGCTGGTGGAAGGCTTTCTTTTAGCAACTGTCAAAGCTCTACCTTTCCTAACTTTGTTGCTTGTCTTTCTGAATACATCAGATCTACACCAGCTACTCTTTATCTTAGAGAGTCAACTTCTTTTTAGAGGCTTTTGATTTCTCTGATCTATTTTGTTACTGTACAAATGTCAGGAATTGTCTTTACAAATTCCTTATCTGAAAATCAATGGAAAACAGATCCTGGGAAAGAAACTTTTTACGAGGAGTAACTGTGCACAGTAGGAACACTTAAAAATACAGCTTTCTTCCTTTGTCTCCTCTCTATCCATCCATTTGCTCTGTTATCTCTGCCCTTGCTCTCGCTGCTTCTCTTCTTTCCCTGGGCTCACATCAAAACCATAGCATTATGCTTGCCATCAGTGCAGGACTAGTGAGTGAGTTCTCAGCAAGCTTTGCTGCTCAAAGTTATTCAAGCTTTCATTGAAGTACCACCTTTATTTCTTTTTCCCTAGGGTAATGCCATAGCCCAGAGACCCTTTTTGCTTCCTGCCAGGCAGTTCCCTCCCCATGTTTTCTCTTCCAGCCCCATCTCAGCATAGATTCTTCTCATTTTTAGCAGCTGAATCAAACTTTCAGGTGAAATGGTTCCCAAAGACAGAAATTCAAATCCAGATCACTGCCTGGACAAACCAGGGAAATAATTCTGGATTTGCACTCGTTACTGAATTAAAAATCTGTGACGTGGTCAGTAGATGTGTATTATAATCTAAATGATACAGCAGTTAGTAAGATCCTATTTGTAGTTCTGAATATATGGACCGATACCTGCATTTTTGACCAGATCAAGTTAATGGAAGACTGATGGAAAAGATTCTTCTCCACTTCCTGGCATCTAATCAAAATATAAAAGTATGAACACAACGTCTTTTATTTTGTTTTATTGCATTTCATTACTAGCCAGCATCAGTGTGTTATTACATCAGGTGCTAAAAACCTGCTGGGGATATTAATATACTATCTTGTATTTTTTTGATAAAGTGGTATGAACTATGATTTTCTGTAAGTAAAAAAGGTACATTTCAAAAAAAATATTATTTATATTAACACAAGAAATTCTACCGGGAAATGGTCCAGTACAATGACCAATCTACCATCAGCTGGCATCTTGTCTCTGAGTGGAGCTGTTGGGATGCGGTGTGAAATTCAATCTACTTGTGCACATATACAGTATTATTCCAAAATAATGCAAGATTTATGATCTGAAATTTCAGCATTCAGAGCTTAGCCTAACAATTCCCTGGTTCATTACCACCAAAATAAAATGGCTGAGATATATAAAAAGTCAGTCACCAGAAAGGAATCCTACATTTCCGTAAGCTAGTAAGAATTTCTTATTGTTGCAGTTAAGACCATAGGTCTGATTACATTCTTCTATTGTTTATTAACACTCTGATACCATAGAAGCCAGCCAGGAACAGGGCCTCAGTGTATTAAGACTCTGTGGAAACAGTGATTTGTAAACAGTACTCTTAAACGGACAGGAAAATATATAGGCACAGAAGGAGATGCAATAGTAGCAAATGGCAAGTTGGTTATGAAGCAGAAACTGATTGAAGAAAGAAGCCAAATGTGAGGCTGAGAGGTTGCAAGAGGTGGTCAGGGGTGATTTATAGAAATTAAGAGAAGCTGATGAGAAGATACGGCTAGAATGGGAAAGTTGGAGTAAACAGCCACTTGCTCAGGAGGACTACAAGGATATCATGAAGTTATACATAGAGAAAATTAGAACTTAATCTGGCTACTGCCATAAAATGCAGTAAAAATGTTTCTATAAATTCATTAGCAACAAAAGAAGGACTAAGGAGAATCTCCATCCTTTATTGGATGCAGGTAGTAACTGTAAAGAAGTGTTTTAGAGCACTGATTTACAAACCCAGAAGAAAGGGATGTAAAAAATCTCAGCTGACTGTCTGTTCTTATGCCTGTAACACCTTAAAGGTCTGCCTGAGAATCACAGTTCCCTGAGTAGGGTTAAAAAAGGGGTGCTTGTAGGCCAACAAAGGATTGTTTTACTTATGTAGATACTTATGTGGTGTTTATTTCAAGAAGGTGTACACCTGATTGTACATTTGCAAATATAAGCAGAATTTAAAATCGAACCTAGACCCAGCTACTAAACACAAAGTTTATGGATACATGCATAGCCAAATATTAACAGGAGAGGTCTGCAGGTACTATGTTATCGTTCATAATTCCCATGAAGTGTATTTGGCTAAAAATGGATGTTGCAATGTAAGAATAATACAAAACCTGGATACAGTCTAGTGCTTGCCAGCAATGCATCCAGAGTATTTAACAAATCTGATGAGTATTATAATTTTATTTTCACTTCCTCTGTTTTAAATCTGATGACATACTTTTTGTAAATCAACTGATGATAAAAGTGAAATTAAGGAATGCAGATACTGTAAGAATCCAGAAATTGCAGCAATTGTGTAGGCTCTGCACAAAGAGCATGGCAGAAAGAGCAGCTTGGAAGAGCAATATACAGCAGCTGCGTACTGAGCATGGACATATCAGAATCAGCCAGTGTTCTCCCTCTGTTTATTTCAGCTTGTCTTCCTCATTAAACTTTATTTAGATCAAAAGTAATTGTCTTTAAAAACATTGTCAGTACTGAGATGTTAGAATTTTTGTCTCTAGCAATTTAAGGCTGACGTGCTCTCCTCAGGAGAATAAAACTTTTCTGTTATGGAGAGAACTGTTAGTCTCTCTATACTCTACAAATGTATTCATCTCTCTGCTTCTTCCTACCTGGACTCCTTCAATACTCTCCTTAACGACAATTGTAATTGCTTTTCTTGGATGTAAAGCAGTCCAGACTCAGGACCCTCTGGATGCTGTACTGTAATATGTCAATGGCAGAAGTGTGACTGTAGATTTTTATGAAGCTGAAGAGGAGAGTGAAAGACAGGAATGGTAAATTTAAAATGCTTATCTCTGAAACACTTCTCCTTGAGATACTGCAGGCTACTTTGGTTTTTTTATATGTTTCTAATCGGTGCTTTAATTATGGTGATGGAAGGATAGCAGGAAGTTTTATTTTTCTTTTTGATCATCACTTGCTTTGGTAGTCCTTGAGCTTCCGTGGCAACAGAAGATACAGGTAAATGATAATCCTATGGGTGAGCTAGGCAGCTAAAGCTGTGGACTCCAACTTCATTAGATGCAGTGAGTCTTCATCCACCAGAGTCAAATTTGTCTCTGAATTCTATTTTTTGATTCAACCACTGGCTTGTGGTATGGTCTTGAATATTTTGGGTTTACTTTTTGGATCACTTCTGTTATATTTGAGCTGCAGAAAAATATCTGTTTTTTCTGCACAGTGCTGAGATGTTATGCTTGTACTAAAAAATTTATGACAAAATATATGAATCTCATTTTTTTTACATTTTGTTTCCTCTAGCTGAATATTAAATTCAGTTAGTGATGCTTACAGCTAATCTGCTTCAGGGAAAGTAACTGAAGTGCAGCAAACCCTTTGCTGATTTTTTCTTATCCGCTGTTTTTTGCTGCTGAGTATAAGTTTGGAATCTATGGCTTGTGTGGGCTGGCTGTGGAGCACATCTTTCTTTAATCCTGCAAGTCAATAATCCTTTGCAAAATGGCATGTAATTTAATGGTTAACATTAACCTGAACAGTTCGATTCAGATCTGGACATCTCTGAAAAATCTTTTAAACATTTTAGCTTTATCAACAATGTCTGTTAGGTCTTTAAGGGCTTACAAGAAATATATCATCAACCTGAGACAAATTCAAAGAGAAGAGCTTGAAGGTTTTGAGGTGAGTCAGCCTCTGAGGAGAGCCCCAGGAGGTTGAGCCTGCTGGTAGTTGAAAGGGCATTCCTGGGGTTGCTAGAAGGTGAAGCAGCAGCTCTAAGAAGGGAGAATATGTCAACACCAGGAAGAGATAATAATTGCTCCAATTTTAGAATCAAATCAGTCCCGCTAAATAAAGGTAGTATAAACATAAGAGGGAAGAATTTTCTAAAGCCAGGCTTTAAAACTAGCTTAAATACAGAGTGGAGTGATATCTGGAAATCTCAAGTCAGCTACAGTGCACCAAACCAGAAACCAAAAATGCATTGAAGTCCATTCCTCAAATTATAACTGGTATTACTGCAACTTCTCTGTTGGTGAGTGTTAGGCACTGCATAGCGTAGCTCTTGATTTCAGAGTGCTTCAGAGGAAATGTTTTACTGTTTCACCTGCTTGTGTGAAGCATTTCAATATCTTTTCAGTATTTTTTTTCTTCATTATTCAAAATTATTAGAGATTCAAGCCTTCAGTAATTCTTCTTACTGGAGTCAGAGTTTTGTCACTAAACTGCAGAGAACATAATATGTTACAGCTCTTAAAAACAGATTACTGTATGAAGCCCAATGAGGAGTCCACGATTAAAACAAGAGCTTTATTTCTCAGCATTCAGATATTGATCTGTATAACAATAATTCATTTTTTATACAGGAATCAATTTTCACTACATTGCTTTCTGACTGTGGATAGACTTTAGCTATTGTAGCATACAAATCAAAAATCCTCTTTTATTGTCAGGGTTTTTCTTCATCTACTTAATTTTTTTTGTAGGGTGCGTAATATTTTTACATGGATTTGAATGTTTACACAGAATTAATTAATAAACCAAAGACAGGTGTAGTATGCAACTAGTGGCTAAAAAACTGATTTAAGTACAAGTTGAAAGAGGATACGGCAATTGACATTGTGTAGAAGAGTTTCCAAACGCTTCTATGGGTGGTGTATTGATCTATGGATGATGATTTGTCATCCTTAAAGAACAAAACCCAATAGAGTAATGATGAATTAAATTTTCAGGGATTATCTCTGGATTATAATCTCTGTCTTTTTGCCAGCCATAGTTTCTTTTCTGTTTTCTATAGTGAAAAAAAAGATGAGCGCTATTGCTTTCTCTATATCAACGCCCAATCTTTGCCATCTCTCATTTCGTCTGAAAACAGACTGTGGAAACTTCTCTGTTTTAACAGTGCGGTACTGAAATATCAAATTTCATGTGCCGGGGTTTTGTTGCTATCTCAAAAACTTGATTTATATCCTAAAGAAAATCCTAACCTTATGATTGTTTAAGCTTGCCATATAGGGAGTAAAGGAAAAGCAAGAAAGAAATTAAACTGCAACACAAAATTTTGGAGAAGGCTGGGAGGAGCAGGGGGAGAGTTGTGGCATGAAAGGATACTTCTAGAAGTAAGGCATTTTCCCCTCTTTCCACGTTTTTGTCCGGAGAAAGCTGTTCTGTCTTCTTCCTTTTACTTTCCTTCCACTCTTCTGGGATCTGGAAGCCACCTAGACTAAAATTCACTCCATCTGGGCTATTTACCTGTGAGAATGCTCTTTGGTTGCTAGGGTCATCACAATTAGTGTTTTTCCTTAGAAAGACTGTAATATTGCAATCTTTATAGTGTTAATATCTATCTAGTAATTAAAATATTCTTTGGAGGCTTCTGCATGAATTTATTTTGAAGAATGTTATGGTATCCAAGAAGGGAAAGGGAAGGCTGCTTAGCCAAGAAGTCTAACCTGAGTATCTACTCTTTGTTCAACCTTTCAATATCTAGTCTGACAAAGTATCCACTTTACGTCTAGGAATGCTGCTGTTGTTACATCCCTAACTACTAAGGAAATGTTCTGAAAACTCAACACTGTGAAGGAATATGGATGCCTTATTTCACTGTAGAGAAGGAAAATAAAAGAAAACGTAACAAAACAAAATAAAAAACCAGAAAAATAATGAAACCCCCAACAGAAGTTTAAAAAAGGATACTGAATTTCTCCACCCTGCTGAGATATTTCTAACATGAAGTTCAATTTTCTTTTTCTTGCTAAGTCTTTGTAAGTGCCCATGTCATGCAATAGATAAGTAGATCTCTGGTTGATCTAGCTACATTTATTGTCTTTGTCTCAGTGCATTTCTTAACAAGATTCTGAGCATAAACTCATAAATCTATCATTGCTGCTATGTGGTGCTTTTCTTTGCACCGTCATAACAGCATTTTATTTTTTTCCCCTGAATTGCACTGATGAACAAGATGAAAATATTGACTCATCACCAATCAAAACCAGGGTTACCAGGAATAGCAAGGCAAAATCCATTCAGGTACAGGGAAGTGATGTGGAATAACCATCGTTAACTCATTCTTGCAACACCTGGGAGAAAGCAAGGAGCAATACATTCCATATTTGGCCTCTGTGAGCATCCTTTGAAATTGCTTAAGTCTGTGCCATGAACCTCTGTTGTCTTTTGTTTGCTTCAGTGTCTGAGAAGAGCATATATGAACATGGAACTCTTCTATTCAATGATTATTTTTTTCTTGGGCTGAACACAGCTCAGCCAGAAGAGAGATTTGTTATTTTTGTTTCTTCAGTAGCATAATAAACAATGTGCAAAAATTAGTTGGTGCATATCAGAAAGCCCTGTATGTCCTTTCTAGAGAGAGAAAGATTGGAAAGGGGTATATCAAATCTAGAAAATTTCTGAGTGTTTCTGTATTTTTGTAACACAGTATCAGTACTCACATTATGACCGCAGCTAGATCAATGCCTAGAGATTTACAAAAATAACAGTAGAGAAAGCTGATCCTCTATGAGAAGCTTGCTGTGTATTCTATCTGGGTCTAGAGAAACACACTGTAGAAGTGTGGTTTTATGGGTAAAAAAAGTAATGTAAAATAAAATCCTTCTTTACTTTGACCAGTTCTTTGTATGCATTCAGGATTGTCTCTTCCAAGCTTAGTAACAAATGTGAGAGATTACAGCTTTTTTATCTGTCTCCTCTATGTTACTCTACTACAACTAAGAAATAGGGGATGGATTTTGCATCTTCTTGTGCAACAATAGCAACATTCTTTATATAACATGAGCATTAAAATAGCACTAAGGCACCAAGAGAGCTGGTTAGGCAATAGCAGAAGCCCGTCTCTAGTGTAATGGTTCCAACCACTACTCTTAACCCACAGTGTCTGAAATGCTGTATATATTTTAAAATCCGTTATTCAGGATACTGCTGCTGTGCTTTCAAGGGGTGTTGCCTTCTTCGTTGATGTGGTAATTAGACCCTGGCTGGCAGTGAGCTTGCACATGGCTGCCTGCGCACTCCCCTCCCTGCAGTGGGAGAGGAAGAGTGAGAAAACTCACAGGTAAACATAAAGACAGTGAAATCACTTACCAAGTACTGTCAGGGGCAAAACAGACTTGACTTGTGGAATTTAACTCAATTTATTGCCAGTTAGCATAAATATTTAATTACTGAGTTGTGTTTTGAAACACAAAAGAAAAGCATTCAAAATGCCTTTCCTCCCCCTTTTCCAGGCTCAGTTTCACTCTCAAGTTCACTTCACTCCAAGCACCTCTATTCCACCCATGTTATCACTGCAGACCAAAAGGTTGTTATATTGTACTTAGATGTTATCTCTAAGCCAGTAATAGTTGAAATATATTTAGTTTCAGTCTCATTGTGAATGTGAAGGAGCTAGGACAAGTTAGAAAGTAATCTACAGTGATACCTATGGGCAGTAGTGAAGTTGATGTGGCTGTACCACTGATCAACAAGCAGCATTGTTAGCCCAATGTTTTGCTGTGTTTCTGTGCAGCCTGTTGAGATGGGCATTGCACCTTATTGAGGTATGGGCCATGCCCTGGATCAGGGCTGGCTTGCATTTGACTGAACTGAAAAGCAGGCAGTGTGAACCTATGACTATCTGCACTGTCTACCCTAGTCTAGCAAAAAAATGTTTTGAATAGGGACAATACCTAAGTTTGTGTCAAAGAAAAAAATGGAGCCAATACCTGTGATATTCTGTTTTATACTTTGGGTACAAAGACTGGCTTTCCTCTTGTTAAAATATTTTGATCTGGAGAAAGTGATTTAGAAGAGAAGCTGTTTAATTAGTGCATGGGCAGGATGGGAGAGGGCATGAAGTTAAGAGCCGGTGAAGGGAATAAAAGAAATGTTAAAGAAACGTGTTTTCTTTGGAGGAGTGCTCCAAATGCAGAGCATTGTGGAGAGACGAGGACAGCATGTTTCATGAAGCATTGAAAATATGACACTGGTCATCTAGCCAAAAAGGTATACAACTTGCTTGGATTCTCAGGGATATTTGTCAGGAATTCAGAAAAGAAAATGTTTGGAAGATGGAGGAGCCATCTGAGCTCACTGTGAAGCAGCAAATGTTCCAGTGCTATTTTTTGTCAAGTAGTATTGTATATTGGGGGAGTTTCTGGAAATGGGAGGTAACACTACAAAATTTTGGAATAAGCATATTTGAAACATGCTTTTTATGGAAATATATGTGTTCCATGTATTTAGCATTTAGTCTAGTCTGATAAATGGCTGTAATATCTTTTCATCTTATGCTTAATGTCTCTTGCTCTCTTTTTGAAGGAATATGTACCATCCCTGTGGTCTCAGCTTGAGAACCTTGTTTGGTCCTTTTGTTTTTATCAGTTAGGTCAGAAAAATTGTGCCTGTGTTAATTCAACTGAAAAGCGCAGGAACCGTAAAAAAATCCAGTTCATCAGCTTTGATCTCTAGGACCAGAGAGAAAGAAAATAAAGGAGAAAAAAGACGAAAAGAATATTTTTGAACTCCTAAAATTATTGGATCTGACCAACATTGATAAGACCTGCATGTTTGTAATGGAATATAAAGAAAAAGCAAGGTCACAATTATTGGTAGAAATATGCATAAGAACTAAATGCCACTGATAAAGGTATTTTCATGAAACTGTCTATCCTCACCTCTCTCCTCTCTTGGCACTAGAACTGATTGACAGTAGGTTGTTTGAATTGTTATGAAGATGATGTCATTTATGTTGGTGTTTAGCACTTAGCCACTTTAAGAGTAAAATCAGCATCTTCATTACTAAGTGGAAAAGACCCTTCATAGGTGGTTGTTACAGAAAACTCTTCATTATTTTCTTCTTAGATTCCTTCTTAAATCTTAGCTCTAGGTGGATTTAGATTGAAGTCTCTCTCATTATCAGGCACTGATTTATTTATGTTTGATGACTGTCTTACAAATTATCTGCTTCATCAAGGTGGATAGAACTTGTTGGTAAAACAAATCTAAAAAAAAAAAAGAGTAGAGAATATCTCTTTTAAGAGTGTTTTTTAGGAGTGTTTAGTTTTAATTAAACAATTAGAAGATGAACTATATTACCTGGAGATTACCTCTCTTACTGCTTCATTTTGACACCTATAGAAAATTCTGTATTTATTGCAAAAAAATGTGCTCAGAGGATGTGTTAGCCTGGCTGGAGTTGCTCAGCTATTTGTCAGTGTTTGGTTCCAAGCTGAAAATGCTGTTTGAAAGAGAAGTTTGAATGAACCTTTTCAGATTTCTCAACCTTTAGTGTTATTTACGTATATGTAGTGTTTTATATATATATATATGTGGTATTTATATATATATTTCTTTAAATAATGACTTGATTCAGTGTAATACTGCAATGGCTAAGGCTAATCTAGTCTCGTCTTGATATAACTGTGCCAAAACTGAAGTGTAATGGCTGAATTTCCTTGTTCCTGAAAACTTGGACAGCACGAAGTGTTCTTTGTAGTAAAATAGCAAGGCCAGCTCCATCTGAAAAAAAAGTCTCCAAACGAACCTGTAATGTGTGGCTACTACAATGTACATATTCCCTAAATAATGACACTTATGCCTTAGCATTTTTTTGATCTATAGCAGTTGTACTCTGCTGTGAATGTCATCTAAATGCACGCTTAGCTGTAAAACAACCTCCCTTTTCAATGAATCTTGAATTTCATGTGTTATTGTCTATTAAGTAATTCTACTTCTGAGTTTTGCTTTTGTCCTCTTTTCTGTAACTCTAAAAATGCTGTGCCTGATTCACCATTGCTGTCTGACTTAATTTGTACTCGCGGAAGAGTAAGAAAAAAATAGACCCTCAGCTGCTCCACTTTTGTGTGAGTGACTGAACTGCACAATAACCACGAGTCAGGCCTTTCTGCAGGTTCTCTTATTAATGTAGTTACTATTTTTAAAAAAAAACTTAAAAAGCCCAGCAGTCTTCAGCTGAATTTATCAGTCATGAGCAAGTGGGTATCCTGAACATTTGGTACTCATTTGCAGGCCACTCTTTTCACTTCAGTTTCTACCATGAGACATGTATTGAAATGCATTTCAATGTTGCTGTATGGGGACTGGAATAAGGATTACTATGCATAACTTTGCTTGATGGCTCCAAAGTGATTTTTTGTCCAAGGATTCCCACTACTGTACAGCACTGCACGTGTCTCCTAACTTCCACTGTATCAACATGTCTGCCGTTTCATTTCTACTTATGAGGAAACACAGTATAGAATCAAAGAAACATAGAATGACCTCAGTTGGAAGGAACCCACAAGGATCGTCTAGTCCAAATCCTAACCCTGCACAAGACAACCCCAACATTCACATCGTGTGTCTGAGGGCATTGTCCAAATTCTTCCTGAACATTGACAGGCTTGGCACCATGACTACTTCTCTGTGGACCCAGTTCCAGTGCTCCACTATCCCCTGGGTGAAGAACAACTTCTTCCTAATATTCAACCTAAAACTCCCTTGGCACATCTTCCTGCCATTCCTTTGGATCTTATCATCAGTCATCAGAGAGAAGAGATCAGCAGCTGCTCTTCCTCCTTCCTTTGTGAGGAAGCAGTAAATGGCAATGAGGTCTCCCCTCAGTCTCTTCTCAAAGTTTAACAGACAAAGTGACTTTGGCTGCTTCTCGTATGACTTCCCCTATAAACCCTTCACCAGCTTTGTGGCCCTCCTCTGGACACTCTCCAGTAGCTTGATACCCTTCTTATACTGTGGTGCCCAAAACTGCACACAGTACTCAAGTACACCAACACAGAGTAGAGCGGGACAGTGCCTACCCTCGACCTATTGGCAATGCTGTGCTCGATGTACCCTAGGATGTGGTTGGTCCCCTTGGCAGCCAGGGCACACTGTTGGCTCATGTTCAACTTGTTGTCGACCAGAACCTCCAGATCCCTTTCAGCAGCGCTGCTCTCCAGCCTATTGCTCCCCAGTCTATATGTATATCCAGGGTTGCTGTGTCTCAGGTGCAAAATCTGGCACTTGCCCTTATTAAACTTCATGCGATGGGTGATTGCCCAGCTCTCCAATTTGTCTAGATCCCTCTTCAGGGCCTCTTTGCCCTCAAGAGTAGAGGTAGAATAAGTCACAAGTCGCTTGTAGGAGAGGTGAACAAGTTACCCGGACAACCTGATGAAATCCTCATCCTCGTGACAAAAAGCAAGTGTGTCAATTAAGACATTACATAAGACCCATGTGATCAGTTGCTTTCCCTTCACCACACATACAGTAAATCTGAAATCCTGCCATTGTGAATGTTTGACCATACCTCTTAAAGAAGTTGAATCATCCTTTAGTATTTTAGCAAATTGCTCAAAATGACTCTCCACAAAAAAAGGAAATAGAAAATTGAGTCAGGTTTTATATTCTTGCGTTGTTTTTCTCCTTGGTACTTCAGTGGCAGTTTTTCCCATTTCTTATATTTGATTAATCTTATTTATGGCCTTATATTAGTAATCCTATTTAACTATTTCTGTTCAGCCAGACACAGAAAAACAACGCATATGAACAAAAAGAAAAAATAACTGTAGGGATCATCTCAAACAGTTTTAGAACTAGAAGTATTTATGAAACATGATATATTTTTGCTGCTGCCTTGGTTCTACATGCAGAGCATCCCAGACCAGATGAGTGCCTAACGCGAGTCTGACACTGCACCTCTAAATGAAATGCTCATGCTTTAATGGAAGCAGTAGTACAGCTCACAAGCTGGTTAGGTATTAACCAGTTCAGGCAATATCCCTTCTCTATATTATAAAGATAACTTCTGAGACCTTATTTCCTGTCCAGGCAATGTCCTAATCTGAAATGAGATCTCACTTCTGGGTTAAGGGAGATGCTTGATTAAGAAGAATAATTTGGAAATACGTGGTTTGCAGAGATATCTGTGTTCCTTTCCAGGATCAATACAGACTTTACCTTGCTACTGTAATTAATTCACAGTAAGATCTCCAATAATTTCCAGGTTTCTCATGAAACTGCATTGAATTTTGAGTTTATTTACAGCAGAGGAAAACTGAAATAAATCTGCTAGAATCAGTTGTGTTACTCAGGGCTTGCATAACTATTACTGGAAACAAAATCTAAGTTTATATTAAATAAATTGAGAGTTCATATGATCTAGGAGTGTAAAATGATGCAATTACACTGCTCATATTTCTATTCATTTATAGCAGCTAGTAACAAACATTCTCTTTGTTCAAGTGCTTTTTAGTGTGGATTTATGTCGATAATTTTATCTCAGGGTTTTTGGTATTTGACGTAAATCCTTTATTTCTAGAATAAACTGATAATATGGCTATTTTTGAAAAGGAGATTTAGCCTTCATATTTGTGAATGAAAGATGGAAATCCTGAGTCTAGAAAACACAAAGCATGAAGTATTTCAACATAAAAGCTCGTGTTTTTAGAGAAAAAGGGTTTATTTTCTTTTTAGTCTTGTTTGTTGAACGTTTGGTGCTGGTGAGACAGTGTGGGTGTGCTTATGTATGGAGGTGTGAATGTGCACTTCTTCTTACACATTGAACCTGAACTGAAGCGTACTGGAGCCTTTGTGAAGCTCAGGGCTGTTTTTACAGGCTATGTTTCTGGTAGGTTAGTAGTGCATGGAAAATGAGAATACAAATTTTTTGGAGGCCAGACACAGAGATTCACTAATAGGGAGGGAGGGTTGTAATCCACCTAATAAGCTCACAAAAGGCAGAAAGAGACATACCAGGTGACACCAGCATGATCAGTCTGCCATTTACAAGGTATACAGTCCCACAAATCCACTCAAAAATTATTTCTTTTATTTTCTTATTTTCTTTTTCTAGAAGAAGCAAGTGAGTCAAACAAAGATCCGGGTGATCTCTACCATCCTCTTCATCCTGGCAGGCTGCATTGTCTTTGTGACCATTCCTGCAGTTATCTTCAAACACATTGAGGGATGGACAGCCTTGGAGTCCATCTACTTTGTGGTTGTCACTCTGACTACTGTTGGCTTCGGTGACTTTGTAGCAGGTGAGCAGCTTCAAGCCTAGGTGCTGTGCACAAGGGCCTTGGCTCCTAGAATTTGTTTTATGGTGTAGAGAGGAGGTTTCCCATAATTCATTATATTCCAGTGGAGTGATGCAAGGTGTTTCTGTTAAAGTTACTGTTGATTAAAGATCCAGATACCTTGCCATCTGCAGACTACAAGCTTACAGCAATGTAGATGACAAGAGCCTAGGAAGGCCTGATTATCCTTTATCATGCAATGTCAAATTACTTTCCCACTGAATTCAAGATTTTTATTAGTCCATACGGGCTCAATCTGAGGCTGACTGCAGAAGAAAATGATGAATGGAAGAAGGTTTTACACAGTCGAGTTGAGCCGTAGGGCTGGAGAAATCTCTGGTTGGATGCAGTAGTGGACTGCAGCAAATACAGCACTTCAGAAACTGCATCTTGTTCTCCAACCTTGGCAGAAATTTTGACATTGCAGTTGCCCTGTTAAGGAAAAGTCACGTAGGAAGAGAAGGACTAATGTGGTATGTATCCTAGTGCTAGGAGGACACTATCCAAGATTGATACAGTACTAGCAGGAACTATAAATATCCATCCTTATCGATTCTCAAAGAAGGAGTCAAGATTGTTGGCTGGAGAGATGAGAGATTTTTTAGTTTTTCCTGCGCAACAGCCTTACTAATGAAATGATGGTTAAAGTAAGTGTAATTTTTTTTTCCTGTTAGTGGATGACCTCTACTCCTTATTCCTGTTAGAGGTCCTTTTAATTAGGACATTGAGGTGCCTGTGTTAAGAATAGCCATATTATGGTACTGTTGCTAGTTCCTATAAATCAGTGAAATATGAGTTTAAAACTTCATATGAAACTACAGGGATATATAACGTTTTCTTTGCTGAAGAGCTGCAGACAAGTCTTTTTTTTGTAGAGAAGACTCTAATCTTCAATTTTTGTGAAGTAGTGGTATAGAAGACATGAATTATTGAGGAAGAAAAGGCACTGAACAAAGAGAGCCTCAGATATAAAAAAAGAACTCTTTTACAAGCATTCAGATATCGAAGTGATTATATGAGCTTGGTCCATTTTAACCACTTAAATGTGAAGAGTAGCTCACTGATATTCTGACTCTGTGGTATCACAGTGTGAAATAGACATAATTCACAGTGTTTTTCTTAAGCATATCACACTTTGATTTGTTTTAATGGTAGAATAATTTTATAGTAAAAAATATCTGAATATTAAATTATATTGTTCTATATCCAACATCATTAGGGGAATATAATTCACAGCTGGGTGTCTACTGGCAACCAGGATTTTTCAGAAGTCAAATTGAGGGCCTTGAATGAGAAAACTCCAGAGGATATCTCGTGATAAGCATTTAAGGCAGGTGATCACCAGGAGATTTGGGGTTTATTGCTGGTTTTGAGACAGATTTTCTGTCACTTTTATTTTCTGTCACTTTAATCTCTCAGTGTGTCGGTCCATTCAACATCAAATCAAAAATACTATATCATTTTGGCTAAAAGAGCATCAATGGAGCTATGCTGATTTATTCCACCTAGAATGTGTCACATATCTCGGCGAACTGGGAAAGTTTTTGTACTACTGTTGAAGATAAAAGTGTAGATGAAGTCTGAAAAAACAGAATATTTGATAGGCTGAAAAAAAGTGGTCTCATAATTTCTCAATCACCTGTTCACTCTGTAAGATGCATCTAGACAATCTGTTCCATAGCAAGCTTCCTCAGGGACATGTATGAGCAGAAGAGACTTGTACCATAGCAACAGCAGCCCCCACCTCCCATTGTCTCACACACTTAAAGACTGGAAAAAAGAGAGTAATTTAAGTGGTCTGTGGGGAGGGATTAACATCAAAACCAATATTTAAGTCCCTGTCAATTCTCAGAAGTCTAACCTTCCATGGGGATGTTTGAATGCAGTACATATACTCGTACTGAGTCTGGATAAAATTAGTGTCATATGACAAAATCAGTGAAAAGTGCTAAACTGTGTTGTATAGTGATCTTAATGGGGGAATATACTAAAATACTCTGTAGTCATACAGCAGAGGTACAGACTGGTGTCTAGCTCTTGTCTAACCAAGGCTGGAGTTCGGGAAATATGCAATCCTCTGTCCGAGCTCCTTGGTAGACTTGTTCTTCAGGTGGGATTTACATTGGCAACACCAAGGTGATGTTTTTTCACCTGCATTGAGGGATATGGCTGTGCTAGTGAGAGGCAGGCACAGCCCTGAGCTGAAAAGAGCAAGTGGCAGTCTGCCTCTCGCTGGCACTCATTCCTGCAGTCCACACAGCACTGTGACAGGACTAGGAGTCTCAAAAATGAAGTTGTTTTTTTTTGGCAAAGTTTATTTTATTCCGTCATAGGCCTGGCTGCTGCTGCACTCATTTCAGGCTCTTCATAGTCCATTAGATTTGCCAAATGTCTCACATACTTGTTTTCCCAGCTCATCCTGAGACTTGCATGAAGACCATATAGGATATTTGTTGCTTCATTTGATCCATATCTTCTCTTAGGTGACTGACCACTGCTATAACTGATAGCCAAGCAGACAGTATATCCTTATTATGAGGGCTGATGCATGGTTGGCTTCCTCTTAAATATTCTGATTTGAAGGGGAGCACACAGCTACTTTTCTTTCTCCTACACATATGTCTCTCAGTCCTGTACCACCCTAAACCCTGGAAACTCTGTAACCTGAGAGGGTTGAATGATAGTTTCTCAACTACCAGGCTGCAGGCATTTCAGAATAAAGAAGACCAGCTGTATTAAACTTTTTACTTGGAAATGCATTCATGCTGTTGCAAGTACAATCAAAGGAGGAATTTCAGACTTGCTTCAGAGTGTGAGCAATTAAAAAACAGTGTTCACTAGGTGCTCTGGCAGGTTAGATATCAGCAGAACAGTAGGTAATTTCGAAGAATCTTAAATTAAAACAGACTGTGTTCTTCCCATCTGCCGAGCCTCTTGTTTATTATTAGAACCATAGTGGTGTTGAGAAGAGTCAAGAAATACTTTCAGGATTTTCCCAGAATTGCAGATATTTTGTCGTAATTTTTGCATTTCACAAATCCTAAGCATAAGTATGTGCTTATTTCAGGAGGAAATGCTGACATCCATTACCGGGAGTGGTATAAACCCTTAGTGTGGTTCTGGATCCTTGTTGGCCTTGCTTATTTTGCTGCTGTCCTGAGTATGATTGGAGACTGGTTAAGAGTCCTGTCCAAGAAGACAAAAGAAGAGGTATGACTAGTAATTTCCCAGTGGTTTGTCATTTTGCAAGAGAGCTTCAAGTGCCTGATTCCTGCTTACCTGAAGAAGGGTGCTCTTCTGCATGACCAATGCTCAATATTCCCCATGGTTTACTCCACTGGCTGCCTTTTGTATCCAGTTAGTTCTGATCTATAGCTCCTTCATAAAAAGAGGGAAAAAAAAGCAATTAAAACAACATAGGTTGTTACGCCTCTATCAGTACTATCAGTAAATACTCAGAACACAGCAGTAGGATTGCAATCATGGAATAAGGGAAGGCAACCTTCACTCTGAAATTAGCTACAAAATTGTGATAAAAACTTCACTGTTCTCTCTTTAAAAATTGGAGATGCACGGGTTTTGAAGATACTAGTTGGCTCTCTTCATTTTGAAAGAATCTGCCTTTAAACCAGGGGTTTATATTGCGTTTTTCCCACCTTTCCCTATGCTAAGGAATATGGTTCTGAATAAAGGTTTAGTTTCAGGCCCGTTAATAAGTACTATATTATTAAAAATTGAAGAAACTGAGTAGTCAGTATCAGGGAGAACATGATTCAATTCACTCATAACATGCCCTCTGCGATTCAAAGACAGTATTGCTAATGCTTCACTCAAATAACGATGGAAAATAGAAGGCAATTGCCATAACTCTAGAGAGGAAGCCTCTTGTGGAGAATGTTAATAATATAATTTCAGTTTTTAAGGCACTCTCCTCCTGTATTACTAGCAAAGCTAACCTGGCGGAGTTATGGTCTCAAGCTTCGTCAGGGGAGGTTTAGGCTTGATATTAGGAAAAAAATTTTCACGAAAAGGGTGATTCCCCATTGGAATGCACTGCCCAGGGAGGTGGTGAAGTCATCGTCCCTGGAGGTGTTTAAAAACAGATTGGATGAGGCACTTAGTGCCATGGTTTAAACGACGAGTAGGTGTTGGTGTTGGGTCATAGGTTGGATTAGATGATCTCAGAGGTGTTTTCCAACCTTGTGATACTGTGATACTGTGTGATACTGTGATACTGTGAGTTAGCCAAAGAGCAAGCATGGTCAAAGCTTGTCAGAGGGGTGGTACTATTTATCATTTATGAAGGCATCTGCGCTACCTGAGGCCCAGTGCATCCGCTGTGCATCTGCAGTAGTAAAAGGGCCTTCACAGAGAGCTTGGCTGTCAGATTGATCACCAGCAGAAACCTGTAGGTGGAAATCTGATCTCATGGTGGATGTGATATGCCTTCTGACACAAGTAATACAGTTCTAAATAAACACCTGGCCTGAAGAACAAAAAGATGGCTTCCTTGTTGATCACAGAATGAAGAAATCAAGTTCTTGCTACAGCAACCCGAGTAAACCATTGACTGTTATGCACGCCAACAGAAATCTTACTCCTGAATCTGTTTTCCTTTAGCTGAACTTTTGAAAATACCTGTGTTGACTGATATATTGCTTGGTCATTTATCTTCTTTTTTCTCATTTCAAAAGAAATATTCAATACAGCAGCCATACAAGTGCTTTATTCTTAGCCATTATTCTGCTCTCAGGGCCAAAGGAGTAAACCAGAGCAAAACAGCGAGACATTTAAGGGTATGCTCACGGTGCCCATGTAGAACACGTGTTGAAAACTCCTCCAGCTGGCCTAAGAGGTTAGCATTTGGACAATTGTACAATGGAAATTGCCATTATAGACAGCTTAGTTTGTCCCTGAGAATGATCCCTAGACTTAATTATTCAGAGGTTCACTTGAAATTGTTTAATACCTATTTCCAACATTAATTGCTCTGTGGTAGTGAACAGAACCTTCAGTGGGAATGAACAACTCCACCCAAGAGCAATACGAGAAAATACATTACTGTATTGCTGCACTGGTTGTTGTGCTGTTCAGAAGCATATCAATATCACTATATTTGATTAATTTTGCCCACTCTTGACCATCTGCTGCTGGCATTATAAGTCAGAATTTTGTTCTTAACCAAGGATTGGATTAGCATGAACACCTCCCATCCCATAACACAGATATAAAATGTATGGGGTGGCAAAACATGAAACAGGCAGAGAAGGTATATGCTGCATAAGCCATTAACTAGTCACTAGCTGGTGTGCTTAGAACTTGCCCAGTATAACCACTTTGCTGCTGAAGTTTGGGTCCAGATGGATGCACTGGAGCAGGGACTGGCCTCTGATTTTATGTCAGAGAAGAAAATGCTTATGATACTATTCAATAGGAAAGACTTTCACTTCTTTTTGCCTTTCCTTATTTTTTTTAATTTATTTCTCTTTCTTGTTGTTGTAAAGGTTGGAGAAATAAAAGCCCATGCAGCAGAGTGGAAAGCAAATGTGACGGCTGAGTTCAGAGAGACACGGAGGCGGCTCAGTGTGGAGATCCATGACAAACTTCAGCGGGCAGCCACCATCCGGAGTATGGAGCGCCGGCGTCTGGGTCTGGACCAGCGAGCCCACTCCTTAGACATGCTCTCTCCAGAGAAGCGCTCTATCTTTACCACCTTGGAAACAGGACGCTTCAAGGCCTCATCTCAGGAAAGCATCAACAACAGGCCTAACAACCTGCGCCTTAAAGGGTCAGATCAGCTCAACAAGCATGGTCAGGGGGCATCTGAGGACAACATCATTAATAAGTTCGGATCATCTGCCAAGATGACTAAAAGGAAAAACAAAGACCTCAAAAAGAGCATCCCTGAGGATGTGCGTAAAATTTATGAGACGTTCCGAAACTACTCCTTGGATGAAGAAAAAAAGGAAGAGGAGATGGAGAAGATGTGTAATTCTGAGAACTCTTCTAGCACTGCAGTCCTGACCAATTACATTCAGCAACACTCAGACCTGGAGAATGGAGTGATCCCCAATAAAACCAAAGAAAGGGAACATGAAAACAAAGCGTTACTTGAAGACAGAAATTAAATGTAAAAGATGCTTGACTTGAATTAACAATGTTATTGTTTTTATATACATATATATTGAGACACGTGCCTTATACAGACTCCTTATTCAGTCTGAATTATATAGCATCGAAGAATATTTCACTGTGCCATAAAGACTCAAGCTTGCTCTGCCAAAATGAATCAGGAACACAACACTGCAGAATGGCAACAGAAAGCTACGCACATGGAAATTTCAGCCTGTATAAGATTACCAGGACAAGACACAAAGGAAGAGACTAAACCATGGCAATATCACTAGAGTGCTCCTACCATGGAATAATACTAGACAAAGGGCAGCTATGTAAGAAGAGCCTTTGAAAGGAATGAAAAAGAGTGTATCTTTGTAATGGAGTATGCATCCATAAAGCCTTCCCCTGGTGATTAAAAAGAGGAGAAATTATTGGAGTGAACTAGAAACTTTCAGTAAGGCTTAGTTTACGTTTTGGCACGTGATCCAAGATAGATTTTTTTTTTCCATTTTTGAATCAGATGCATTATCTTTCTAAACTCCAAAAGAATGTCCATGGACACAGTCACCAGCTAAGAGCTGGTCTGAAAAATCAACACAGACATATTTAAGGGTCGGATTTCTCTTTTCATTAAAAAAAAGAAAAAAAAAACCCTCTTGGTATTTCTCTTAACCAGTAAAAAGCAAAAAGGAAAAGAAACAAATGGATATTTTTCTTGTGTAGGAAATATTCAATGTAAAGTAAAGTCACAGCAAGAAAGCACATATGAAGAAAATGCAACATCTTGTGCTGTGTTGTTTAAAAGAAGAGAAACGTTATCTTAATGAGATTTGGCTAGGTGTATAAAACAGTGAGACAGCTGGTATTTTTAAAAGAATTTCTCATTCACACTTTCTACCACTGAAAAAAACCCTTCAATTTTAATGCTGTAAGTCTATGAAGACAGAAGGAAAGCTATAGCTTTTGCATGTCAGCAAACTGCTCTTCTCTGTAGCTGAATCTGATTTTTAAAAATAGACACAAGACCATATATGCTATTCAAATGAGGGCCAGGGCAACCACAGAATCTCAGGGCTCTCTGCCCCTTTTGCTGGTTTTGGGTTTAGACATAAGCTGCAGTCATAATCTCAGAAAAAAAAAAAGAAAAAAGAAATTTAGGAAAAGAAGCTGAGAAAAACCTGGTGGTAATCTTTTAAGTGCTTATAGCTTTAAGTGCCATTAATGCTGTCATATTTTGTAACTTTTTAAACAATTATTTGTTTTATTTCCTTTCAGGTACTATCTTTGTTTGACATTTGCTATCTCTTTTCTTGATAAAATTGAAACATGATCTCTCTTCATTTCTAGACTAAAGTGAAATGTAACCAAACTGGGCATTTTTAAAAAACGTTTGTAGTGTCTGGGCATATGGATATAAGAAATACAAGTATCCCTAGACTTCACCATAAATAACCAAGAAAAGACTGCCAAATAATTCACGCAAATTGCAAAGCACACTATATTTTTTGTAGTCTCAGCCTCTAGGCTGCTCTGTTTGCCATTGCAGATAGAAGATTTTGCATGCTGGAAACGAGATACATATGATTGTGCCAGCCATGCTTTCTCTGCTCCTTCACAAAATACTAAATATTCGTCCAATTCAAACTGTAGGCTTATAGGTAAAGTAAGCATGGATGGAGATGGCAGAGACATACGGATTCTTGCAATCTACTCAGACATACAGACACTAGCAGGTCACAGAGGCACAGACTTTTGGAATTGCATGCCCATATATGCATATACAAAAATTACACAGTTTGTTTTCTGTGACAGTGTCTGAGATTTTATGCACAATGAGACAACTCAAAATCTAACTGGTCATCAGAATACGTGATTGCCATGACTATGAATAGAACCATGGCAATGCAAATGCAAATTTCGAGTATGCATATTTGCATATCTAGTTAACTTTGCAGGATTTGCAGGAGTAAGCCAAATTCTACTAGTGCAGAGAAGGAAAGGAGTTCTTAACATGCTCTATCTGCTGGTTAACTTCACTTGAAACATCATATCATGGTTTCAATTTCATTATCTATCTGAAAATTAAGGACAAAAACCAATGTCTGAAAAATTTCAGGTTATTTGGGATTGCTTTAACTCAATAAGATCCAATAGAAACTGAATTCTGCTTGGTTTGTCAATGAGTCTCTTAAGGTGCAGGGCTGCACTCTGGCTTTAGCTTATCAGAGGCAGGGTGGTAAACCCAATCCCAGCGAAGGTTTCATCTGACTCAGTAGCTGCTGTGGCTCCTGGAGGCTTTTGTGAAATGCAGTCCTATGCTTGGCTTCACAATGATGCAGAAGTCAGATTCTGGCCATCCTCAGATCCTGTCCTCCTCAGGCGACAGGCAGACACCAGCAAGATGCAGAACTGTTCAAGCATCAAAGTCCTTTAGCCCTCCTGTTGCTCCTGATTTTGGGCAGACCTGGCATCCACCCTTGAGTGCCACACATGAGAAAATCTTCTGACATCTCACTCAGAAATACCGTGAATTATGTAGTGCCAGGATGGATGAAGCACTCCGGGATGTGCTAAGGTTTTATGTTGCTCTAATCTGGGGTTTTACTGTAGTCTAGTTGCAGGTTAGGAGCGAAAGCTAGAATTTAGATTTGCAATTGAATTCCAGAAAAGGTTCAGAAGTGTTCAAACATGTGACTTGGGTCCTTGGAATTAAATTACTGCCTAGTTACAATTCTCCTTGGTTTTCAAATGCTAAAACTAAGATCATGCATGCTGTGTTATTTGTTCCTCAGCTGAGTTCTTTTCGCAAGGAACACTTGCCTGTACTGGAAAAGTGCTGCACAGATGTACAGGCAGCTGTAAGGATATGGCAGATGCATTTCTTGTATGAGAAATATAAGGCTTAGTTGAAGTCAGAGTATTTCTGCTGATTAGGGTCAGGGAAAGTGAAAGTCTGTCTTGTAGGACTTGCCCGTGTGAGTCAGGAATTGGACAGCATGCAAATTATGGAAAATAGGTCAAGATGGACAAATTCAGAACTGTTTGCTCTGTTGGGACAGAAGACAATGAAATCTCGGAGTGCTTTTTATCTGTCAGCTTTCTGAGTTCTCAGTCTGTCCCCAGTCCAGATTCTAGCTGATGAGGGGTCTGTGTGTGTCGCTCTAGTTTCTATGTGGACATGACATGCAGAAGTTCCTTGCTGACATTCTATCAGCTGTGTCTTCAGCAACTCCTGGTTTAGGATATGATAGTTTCAGGGGCAAAGAGTGATGCTGAATAAACTCCCAGAGATGCTGAAGAAAGCATTTGATGACCTTTTACATGAAAGCAAAATGCTCTCCATTTCTGTGTCTGTGAAGCCTACTGAGAAAGCTACCTGTTTGCTACTGAAGTAAATATTTTCTCCTATATGATTATCTATTAAATACCTCAGTATACATGTTTTCTATTATAATACAGGAAGTATAAATGGTGTATCACGTAGGGGCCAGACAGAAATATCTGACAACTAAGATGACATTTTAATGCCCAGAATTGTTTCTTACCTTCTAAAGGCCATCCCATGGTTTTAGTTGTACACAACTTGGAAGAAAATCTCAGTTCAAACTGCAAGTATTTTTATGGGTATAGTTCTTATTCTTTGCTGTTTATTAATACTTATAAAAAAACTTGTGATGTTATTTCTAGTCAGGCTGTTCCACCATTATTGAAAGCTTTAGCAAAAGGTAGTCTGAACCATATCCAAAACCTCCTTGCTCTAAATTACACCCTTTCACAGCAGCCTGAAAATAAAACTCAAACAAAAGGGTGACTTACTGATGTTCTCAGATCTTGCCCTGAGCACAACTTGACTTTACATGGGAATTGGGACCTTAAAGAACAAAGGAAACATGGATTTTCTGTAGCCACAGCCCTCGCACAAAGAGGACTACTCAGTTTATGTTTCTTACAGCTTTCAGCTCTGCAGTCCCACTTTCTACTATCTTGTGCAGGAGAGTTGCAGTGTGATCCTTTGGGGATCCTCCTGAACCACTAACCATCACTAAACTTGTGCAAATTTTGCATAAGTGTTTTTTAAAATATTTGTAACTTCATCCCTGTGGCAGTCTGTGAATTTCATTATCTTTTAATGGGAAACATTATTTCTAATAAATAATATTAGAAATAATAGTAAATAAAAGTCACAGGGATTTATATTAATGCAATCTAGTTTTGGTTGTTGCTGTGAAATTATAAATGATCTGAGCTTCTGCTGTCTGAATTTATGATCTCTCTAGTATAAGTTTGCTTCTTCCAAAGCCATTAATGGGCTGTGCCAGAGACTTTCTGCAAAATTCTCTAATCCACAATAAATGGAAGTTTGTCTGTCAGTTCAGGATATTAAACCCCCTGTCCTCAAAAACCTTACATTTTCCTGAATAATTTGTGTTTATGCTGCACATGGGTTGTCTGTTTGCCAGCTTTGGTTTTCTCAGGGGCTTATTTGTATTGTCAGGTTGCATGATGCCTGCTAGTCTCACATTTCCCATCATCCGCTAAAAATAAATAACAGACAAAGACCAAGCTTTATGTTATAGTGCCTACTAACCTAGAGCAAGAAATCTTCTACCAACAGATATGAATTTGAAAGGTGACTTGGAACTGCTTCAGTCCTTCTTGTACTTTTATTTGTTCTGAACTATGTTTTGCCTAAACTAAGGCCAAAATCTGCCCCCATTAAGTTAGTATGGTAAGGTGGAGTTAGCTTGTAATTTTTAAACATTTTAGAGCAAAGACCTACCATTTTAACTCATCTTTGCATTGCCATTTATGCTTCCTGGGATGGCATTATATCAATATTAAATACAAATAAGCCCAGCTTCAGAAACAGTTCCCTAGGCAATTAAATGTCAATGAAAACACAAAGCAAATCAACACAAATCTACAAAACTCAAATAAAGGTTTGTAGATTAATGTATGAAACTAGATCTGAAAATTTCTTTGAGTTGCCTAATTCTCCCTGAGGTACTCATGTCCTTTATTACCAGTAACAGTTATTCTTCTTAATACTAATGCTGAGCTTGACCATACTTTTTTTCCTGCCAGTGCAACTGAAGTACATAATGATGTTAGACTCTGTTGACTCATGCTGTTGAAATCAAACATTGAGGAAGCAATTGTGAAAGCTAATTTGGGGACGTCCTGATGCAGTCAGCACATGCTCTATAAGCTCGATCATGCTGGTTTGAGGTCACTCTAAGGGTAGGTGTTATCCACAACACTGTTGAGTTCTCAGGAACCAGTTGAAAAAGGCCCCATGAGACTCATGTGCATGCCCACCCTTCACACAGCGCAAGTAATCATCTCCTGCACACAGATTTAGTAGTGATGCCTCCCTGCTCCATGCAGGTAGATGTGAACTTCTGTGCTCCCTCATCTCTGTTTACAGGTCACATCTGAGCTGAGTCTTACCATCAGGAAATACCAATGCTGCTGCTTTCAGGGAAAACAGACATTTCTCTAGCCTTTTGAGTCAAAGAGGATCTGCTTTCCTTGGCTGAACTCCTTGACAGCAAGTCTCAGGCAGGTGATATGGCATGTGAGAGAGAATACTTCAGTCTCCCAAATAAATTCCACCCACTCTTCTTTCCTTGTGAGAGCTGAGTGCTTAAATAGGAAAGCTTATGGTGCCTATTGTGAGATGTAAGCCAAATGCACCAGCTTTCAGCCTTGCACTTAGCAGTTTCTCACATCCTGAATGCATGTAGTAGCTATACTTGGAAAAAGGCAGGATTTGTACCTGGATCACAGCTTCCCAACAATTTAAATTTTTTTAAGTCAGTGTTTCAATGTAGTTTTAGACTGATTTTTTTTCCAAGTTCTAATAGAATTTCATCTGGACCTTCTGGACAGGACTATTATTAGGAATTTTCAGCCTTGCATGGAAAAGAACTTTCTTAAAATTTGGGAAAATATTTCAGTGGGATACTGATCTACTATTTTTCCTGATCAACTTCAAATTATTGTATAAGCAATCAGTAAATCAATTTGCAAGGATGTTCTATCTGCTCTCTTGTCTCTGTCACTTTCTTTCTCTCTGTGTAAGATTTTATGGTGCTTTAGAAAGGCATTTTGAGAAAAGGGACAATTTAATAAACGTCATTACCAGGGTACAGAGCAGGATGTGCTTGTACCGTCTTGATAAGTTTTGCTGCTATTGTCTTTATTTTATGATGTAATGTTTTACAAAGATGGAAAAAAATTGCAACAAAGACCTTCTGGATGATGAAAATGCTTTTCTTGGGTTTTTTTTCTCTCTCTCTATTGTCCTATTATCTAGCAAGGGCAGAAGAGCTGTAATTAATCTTCCTTTTTGTGTATCCCTGTGGAAAAAGGGCATTGGTAATCTCACTGTTGCCAGATCTTTGTGCTTGTTTTTGCCCCTCCTACCTTTTCTCTTTTGTTTACAATCCAGATTGTGGTGCTTTCCGGGTCTCTCTGGGAAGCAGTGGTGCTGGGCTGGTTTCAAAAGAGAGGCATTAACTGCCAGCCATACCTCTCATCCTCCTGAGCCATGTTTCTGCATCTGGTTAACTTTGAGCAGGGAAGCAAGAAGCAGGGTTTTGAGGAGGCTTTGTCTCTCTTTCCTAGTCTCCATAAAAATTATTCTCCAGGATGTCTCAAAGAGATTACTAAGGTAGAGAAGAGAGGGAAGGTGGGACTTTTTGACCTTGGGAAGCACAGATAAAGTTGGGGTTGTCTTTTACTGTGAACTCTTTGGTCTTTTTGCAGCTTTATTTTGTGTCTTCATGTTGACTACCTTCAATGTGAGGCCTCAGTTTGCCCTGCTGCCTTGTTAGATTTCCACCAACTCGGGAGACAGCAGCATAAGCCCATCACAGTGCACTCACAGGCGGTGCAAGCTCTTGCACAACCATTTCTTTGTCAGCAAATGGGCGTAACAAACAATTCCTGCAAACACGGTTGATATTTTCATATAGTATATACAGATACCTCATGCTGAGCCTTCCTTTGACTTTGAGGGGAACAAAAAGGCCTTCTATAGACTGAGAAAAAAATCTCCCCTGTTTTTGTGCTACTGTTTATATGCTGTTTATGTTACACAGTCCATACTGGGTTTTGCTACTTGCTGTGTATTGTGTAAATCAAGACACATTTATCCAAAGTCCACCTCCTATTTTCAAGTTATCTCTCTTCCCCTATGAGCATGTGTCTCCTAATGGGATCTGCTTTATCACTCTTGCTTTTTTCTTGCAGAAATGGTTATTTGCATTTCTAGTTTATGCACATTCTCATTCTGCCTGATTTCCATTTCC
Source organism: Dromococcyx pavoninus (assembly GCA_033558185.1). NCBI lineage: Eukaryota > Metazoa > Chordata > Aves > Cuculiformes > Neomorphidae > Dromococcyx > Dromococcyx pavoninus. Next base: position 4,331,681 of record JAUMJL010000091.1, on the reverse strand, counting down.
AGGGTATGATCTCATCGCGCTACAGCTGTTTGCTCTGACTTTGTGACCTATTGCCTGGGATATACAGAAGGCTACTTTGAGTTCTCCAGAAAGATGATTTATTTAACCAGTCAACGCAAGTAATTGTTTCTAGAGGTGATTGAGAAACACAATAAAAAAAGAAAGCAAGAGGGCAGATGTGTGACAAGTTGTGAAATACTTTTTTCCCTGCAAAATCTGTATGCAGGATGCTGAGGGTTGCACTAAGATTCTTGCTGAAACAAGATTTTCTCAATACAGTGTGCTGTTTTGCATAATACCAGCTATTTTTTAAACAAATTGTTACAAGGTAGGAAAAAGATTAAAGTTGTATTAAAAATAATAAATGTAGAACTAATATACTAAAACTGAATAGCTCATGAAGGAAGATCCCACACAAATTTCACAGCACATTGCTTGGGCTGACAGATGTAAAGCTGCTTTCTGGCAAAACTTTAGATCATTTCCACAGGGGACACAGGAGACTTTCCCCATCATAGGACACTGCCTATGGATCATCCCTTACTTCCCTTCTGACAAAAGATGCTGATGTTTTTCTTAATGGCGCTCTCTTAGTGGTGTCATTTCTTGGGCAGAGCACCGTGCTCTCTTTTGGGAAAATGTTATTGCCAGACCAAATTTAAACAGCGTGGATGGATACCATAGGTTTGACTTGAAGCTGTTAGCTAAATGGACCTGTGCCACTACTTCCTTCTAAATGTTATTATATGACTAGGGAGAGTAAAGCAGTAAAGTAAGATTGTATTATGTTCCAGAGCATGTTGAGACTGTGAGTGTTGGTTGCACACATGAAGGACTTGTTAATGATATCCACACTATTAAACTGAACCTCAGTGTGCCAAATATGTTAATTCGTGGGCATCCAAAACCGCAGTCCTCTTCTCTCATTTAGAACTTAAGAATCACTTTTTAAAAAGTGATTTTAAAATGAGCAATATATTTTAGCAGAAATCTGAATATTTCTTGAGGTAGACAACTGACTTCGTGTTCAATCAAAAGCAGGAAAAACATGAGTATTGTAATTCTTGTGAAAAAGAAGAAAAGCAAGCAAATGAACAACAAAAAACCCCAGATCAAAGCCTTTCCCTAAGCCACTCTCACTGAACATATCTGGACTTGTGTGCATTTCATGCTTTTGCAGGTGGCATCAATGACAATAAAGACACACACACTGCATTTTGCTCTTGTTAACCTTTCAGATCTAATCCGGCAAGGAGAAAATCAGCTATATATGGATATAACAATTGCAAATTAATTGCTTCCCCTTGCATGAATATCTGGGCAGAAAAAGAAACAGAAAATACCACAAAGGACGAAGTCTGGCCTGCAAAATTCTTTTTCCTATGAGGATTTGTGGGAAAGTCCCCAGCATGTTTCAGAGCACAAGCTGGGAATGCAAGGACTGAAAAAGAAACAAACCAGCACATAATTGAGGCTGTTTTGCAATGAGTCATTAAAGACAGACAGGAACCCCATGAGGTCATTTTTATGATGTCAAATTACAGACCTGGGGATGACTTTAAGATAGTGCAGCAGGATAAACAAGAGCATCTGCAATCACCGCCACATCTGTTAAAGTGTGTCGAGAGGTTGGAGCCAAGCGAGGCGATGTTCCTCCACAGCCGGCTTTTGAGGGATTAAGCACAAACAAACGATGACTGCGTGTTTTGTTACAAGGGAAATAAGCACTATCTGAGTAACAACAAGATTTGCAGTGAGCCTCAGGTGTAGAAAGATACGAGTTGTGCTGTCAGATTTACACTGAAGTGTTTAATCCTCCAGCTAGGTGTGTGTGTCTCAAAGACAACAGCCTACTCAACTGTTCAGTCCAGACTCTTTTGTGGAGCAGGTCCATATTGAGAGGAATGCATGCAGTGCTGTGAAGCCAATTATATTGTTTTAGTTCCATTTCTCATTCTGATATATCTCAGTTTGATAAACTAAGCATAGTTTTTCAGGTTCAAAATGAAAGCAAAACAACAATAAAACCCCACCCTTTATAGGCTGCAGTTGTCACCTTTTTCTCTGGAATCCATTCTGCACAGCTGCTTGCTGAGAATGATTTATAACAAAGCAGTCTTGCTGTTTGAGGGAAGGTGTATGACTGGATTTTTCATAGGAAGTAAAAGAGGAAGAATACCCCTAAGTCTAGCCTGTCTGAAAATAAACTGAAAAATATTTTTTTACTGTCTCACCCTTTCAAATATGAATTCCTTTTTAGCAGGAAGCTATTTTATCTTTCACAGCTTAACAAGAGTGTTAAATGAATAATTCCATTTCTGATTTTCATCACTTCAGTTTCCTGCCTTGCTAAGTCTGCTTTGATCTATCAAAACAGTGGTTTCCTCTCTGTAGACTGTACTTCCCTCACTCAGGATGAGCACTAATATATCAGCCTTGCCCACTTGCAATCCTGTATGAAGCAATCTTACCTCATTAACTCTTATTTGGCAGTTCCCAAACAAACCAATTTAATGCAAGAGCAAAACAGGTTCAGGCTGTGTTTGGCAATTTCTCTTGCCCATCATCAGTCACACATCCTTCCCTGGGTTTCCCATTCCTGCTTCTCTGTTCCTCGTTAACACCTCGAGCAAGGGGCCCACCTACAGTAAGTTTAATCTAAGCTCTCTGCAACGTAGTTGTTTATGGGGTTTTTTTGATGTGTGAGGGGAAGCTGTGAAGGCCAAGAAAAGTGAGGTTCTTTCTGTAAATATCATGGGGACTATCACATTTGTGGTCTTGAGGCTGGCTGCTTTAAACAATGACCATCTCAGCCACTGTGTGGATCTCTGCATATTGTTTTAGACAGACTTATCTGTTATTAACACGTATAGTAAATTCCCATCAAACATTCAAAGCATGGGCAAATGAGTACACTGGGGATGCCCTCAGCTGCTGAAAGAAGTTTCAAAGAAGCATAGTGTTAAATGTAAAAAAATGTGGATAACGAGGAAATAGTTAAGTCATTTCCTCTCTGTGTGAGATGGCATTGCTTAGTTATTTAGTCAGTTTGTACTAAGAATTAAAAAGAGGCCTACAGGTGCTTATGGAACCAGAAAAAAAGATCTTCGTTTAACAGCCCTGGGAGCTTTGAAAAGGAAAACAGGCTAGTAGACAGAACATGGGGACTCTTTATAGGAGGCTTTCATGTCCATTAATGTAATCATTAATAGCTTGTGTTGCAATCAATATGCATCCGGAGTGCAGAAGTTCAGAAAACATTAGATGAAATGTCAACCTGTTAAGCGGAAAACTTAGATACGTCAGTGTCCCTTGGCTGGGCAAAGATTTGAACATGTTATTTGCTATAAAACAGGTGGATGTTAGGACTCTACAGTGTCAACATTAAATACGAATTAGTGCAGATTAGACGTGGGGTTTCTCCTTATACAGTGTTGAGAGGCCTTCTTTGGCATCTCTTGTCCATTTAGAGGGCAGAAACAGTCACTTCATTTCTTAGTATTTTAATGACCATGAGTACCAAAGCCTTGCCCTTGTTTTTTTTTTCATTGTAACAAAAATTCTATTATATCTTGGAAGGTACTAGAAATAGTTTTCTAGAGAGGCAAACTGTGCTAAAGAATAAGTTGATTTTGGCTTTTTTCAATTTTAGGAAAGGAAAATGGGAATGAATTGGATTAAGGGATAATATATTTGGATCAGATTTTAAACAGAGGTTTGATAAAGCATGAGGTGCAAAACTGCACAAGAAGAAATCTTGGTAAAACCAGAGCTCAGAATTGCTGATCTTTCAGCTCAGAAGTAAATTCTGGAAGACAAAGTAATTTGGGGGTCAAACCAAAATGAATTATTATCTTCTCCGTGAAACACAAAAGCAGTAAAAATCTCCAGCCAAATACAATTCACATTTTCAATCTGAACCAAAATGTCACATTTCCATTTAAAATTAACTTTTCCATGGAAGTTAAAAAAGAACCATCTATTACTTCAAATGAAAAAAATCTGCCTTACATCTTCCTTCCAGATGAAATAAATCCATATATTATTCAACTGAATTTGATTTGTCAAACCAAACGAGAAGGGTCAAACAGTTTAACCAGTAGGAGGCATATATGGTTCAAGTAGAAGTCTGTTTCTTTCCTGTTGTTCATTAAATCTCAGAGTAGCTCTGAAGCCTGCTCTCACCGGTATGCACTTAAAAAAAATCACTGGAAAACAGAAACTAGTGTTTGGGAAACATAGGGGTTTTTTCCCAATAAGTGTTTAATGTAATGTGAGAAGCCAAAGCTAAGGCAAGGGCACGTATGAAATCATAATAATTTAAATTGTTTTGGTAGTGTAATAAATTCTACCTGATTATTAACTTCAGCTCCAGGCAGAGGATGTTTTTTTCCTTGAGATACTTGTTTCATATTTAACGTACTGCATTGTATTTTAAGAGTCACTGAATTTTCATGAAGCACTAAGAAGATGGGAAAATGGGAAGTGCAGGACCAATTGTAGTGTTGTTAGTGACATGATGATTAATATTTATTTACATTTTGCTTTTTTACTATTTTTTTCAATTGAGCTCTTCATTGCCTGATCTCATGTGCCAGGAAGTAAACATTAACTCTTGGCACAAATACATAGGAAATATGATTATTCCTACTTTACAGCACAGTAAATGAACTATCAGAGGGTACACAGGAATCTGTGTCTGAGCTGGGGTTTTAATTTTGGCTCTACTACGTGCTCTAATAGCAGCCTTCCACTCTTAGTTATACTATGACTTTCTCACAGGCACAATTTCCCTATAAATAAACTGCTAGACTGAACTTTGATAGTACTCTGTACTATTTTTGCTTTTTAAAATTCATTGTTAATTTGTAGTCAGGCTCTCACAAACTGGGAAATGCCAGAATTAAGATTGTCCATGCAGCTTAATTCCTCTTATGTCTGCTTTAAGAGACAATCTTTGGTTTATATCATCACATCTTTGTCATGGGGTTTCTGTCTCGTTGTGTACTCTGCTCTGTGCTCAGTTATCAAGTATTTTACCTTCTCCTTCTTATTCATTTATAAACCCTGCCCTTATTTGTCACAAACTGTTCCACCGATGCCCTTTAGACTGATATTTTCTCATGGGCTTCTTGGCAGCATTAATCACTAGTGTATCTGGAATGAGTCACAATTATAAACTGCTCTTTTGTGGTGCTACAGGAAGGTAAGGCAGTGGTCCATTCTGACAGGGGGGCACAAAGAGTGTCTTTCCATGTTACGGGTTCAGTCTGAGGAGCTGGGAAGCAGAGATTTCACTCCACTATTATGTAGTACTTCAGACTTTGATGTATAATGATCCACCTCTTTAGAAATCAGCCCCAGAGTTATGTGTCAAGAAAACGAGAAAGAAACACATTCTTTCTAATCATCTTAGAAAATCCTAGTTATGTTACTTGTTCAGCATTTCCAAACAGAGATTAAAAGAAGAATGCAATTTGCTATCATGGCACTTAATTTCCTTAAGAGCTTCTGTAGCTTCTGAATCAGAGATTTTTGAATACAATAGTCATCTTTACTGTACGGTGCTGATTCATCCCTAGGACTATTGTGTGGCTCTAATAAGAAGCACCTTTCTTGCAACTTTGGAGAAAATTGTGCCATATTCCTTTCTTTTCCATTTCTCATTTTCTCAAGTCCTCTGTGTCCTTAGAGTGGCTCCTTCTCTTCCTGAAGGGTTAGAAGCAATGCTGCCAATACAGTCTTTTCCTGATTTTAAGAGTAAGCTTTCTTCTGTTCTTTAAATTAGGGCACTTTTCATATGGAAGGGAGTAGAAAGGTCTCTACATGACATCTTGAAAGACACAAGTGTTTTCATGAAACTCTGAGCAAAATGCTTGAAGAATGAGTTTTGAGACTTACCCTTTCCTTCATTCAACAGGAAGTTAGCTTTAGGTTAGACATCAAAAATGTTAGATAATCTAGCACCGATCATTTAGACACTAAAGACAGTTACAGTATTTGTCCTGAAGTTCTTTCCAAGTTGCAAGAAAAACTGCAGATAAAAAGGTCTGAACATCTTGACCCATGTCAAAGCAATGGGACAAATTCTTGTATTAGTGCCTGAAGATACTAATCCATCTGTAAGAAGGAAATACAGCAAAGAGAATTTACAAAATATTGTTGTGTTCTCGCACTTGAAAAACAGAAGCATGATGTAAATATTTCCCTGGAATGAGAGTGAGCTTTTGGTAATGCATTGTGAATATCCACTCTTTTTGTGCCTTGGTTGTATTGCATATGGCTGCTTTGTTATCAGACTGGGAGGAAAAGTGAAATGTATGCAAATAAGACCACAGGTGTCTCAGGAAATGCTTTATGTGTGCAGTTCAACTAAAATTCTTGTATAATATCATAAATTGGCAGTTGATAGTACATTGTTAATGGAATGTGAAAGGCTCCACAAATCCATCATATTTGCTAGTTTATCAAAAGCTCAATAAAAAAAGGGACAACTTTCCAGTTGAGGTGTTCAGGAAGTGATGGGATTTCAGAGTTCTAAAATGACATTAAAATGAGCATCTACACGAAGCCTTGAAGATCAGCTTCAGATGTGATGCAGTTTGCACCCCTCTCTCTTCAAGTAGCATAATTCATCCACCCACCACCCTCTAATTATTCCCCCTCCACCCCTCCCCAATCCCTGCAAAAGTGTTTCATGAATTTCTCATGGATTTTTAGGTAAAGATGGCTCAGTTTTGGAACTGTCTGTAAAACTCCATTCCACATGGTCTTAATATTCTGTCTTCTCCTCTGTTACCACTTCCATCTTTTCATAACTATCCCTTTGTGTCCTGCAAAGTCTAGTAGAACCAATAAAATAGGTAAGAAGCGAATAGTTAACAAGAGATCCTGAAAATTGGACTCTTCTCCAGAGAATTCTACTACACAAGCATCCTGTCTCTTTTTTGCCAATAATTTTTCTCTTTTGTCCTGCCAAGTGCAATGTTTTTGCAGTACTCTTGCTTTTCTTTTGTCCTAAGTATTTGCAAATATCAGAGGTTACCCATGCCAAGAGAAGGTACTGGTTTCAAGTTGTGCCATCTGATGAACCTGAGACTTAGAAGATGAGGGATCTATTGGTTTTGATACAAGACCTTGATTTCTAATGGTCAGTTGCCCTGGCAAGTGGGAAAGAACATGAGCTTCTGGCAGAAGAAAAAAATGTAACAGGGTATGAGAAGTGCCCTCCCTCCCAAATCAATCTGGCCAATCACTCTGGAGCTGGGGAGTGGGCTCTTCAGTGCACTCCAGTATTTCTCTGCTGCTGCTCTCCCGCCCTGAGCAAATGCTTATAGAAAAATCCTGCAGGAAGTGGGGACCCTCATGGTTCTCTCCCATTCCATCCTTTTATACAGAGTTTAGAACTTTTTGGGTAGTCCATCTTCCTCTGAGCTTGATATTCAAGCCCTGAATATACATCCATCGTCCCTGTGTTTTGTGGGAAAAAAATGGCAGAAGCATCTATTTCTAGATGAATCTTCACCTCTATATATCCTCCCAGAGCAATGAGGTCTCTCTGAGACCTGAAGTATTTTATCTAAACATCTGAAGATATAGGATTTTTCAGATGCTTCCTTGTCCTTGGTGGGATTAATTATTCACCAAATCTTCAGGGATTTGGCAATTAAGTTGGGACCACTAGTACCTGTGCATCATCTCTTTGTTGCCTTTGACAGGATTCCAGTTGCTGTGACTTTTGACTCAACATGTTTTACTGCCAATGAACTGAAACCTGTAGAGATAAAAGCAAGTATTAAGGCCAAAGGAGAACCACAGCAGCTTTGCTTATCTGCAGTTATGTCAAAACTCAGATTAATGTAAATTGGGAAAAGGGCACATTCTTGCATAGCATGAGTTAGTGTACATCCTGCAGTCACTAGGCAAAAATCCCACCAACGAAGTAGCCTTCTCCAAGGCTCATTGTTCATAGGTCTTTCTTTTTCCCTCTGTTGACAGCACCACACTCATTTCACTGAAGAGTTTAGAAGCCGGAATGATGATAGGAGGACATGTATTTCAAAATTAGAAATTTAAATATGGATTTTTAGTTAAGTTTCAGAAAATATTGCTGTAGGATTAATAGGTAAGAACTGGGGGAAAAGCAAAACAGTTAGGAGTCTTTGCTATGTATAGAATTAAATATTTGAAACAAATTTTCTTCTTTTCAAGAAGGGTGTTCCTGGAGTACTGTGTAAAGACTGCACTCTTAGGCATGTAAAATGACACTGCTGGATTTACATACCAGTATAGATATACACTTTCATGTCTTGGATAAGGATGGGGACTTCATTTTAACATGGCAATATGTCTCTGAGGAATCTTGCTAATGGTAATACATAAATAAAATAGGGCTGTGCATGTCTAGTATCATCAATGCACGTTGTCATGCCGTGCCACTTCAATGAGATTGTCTGTTTATATATGCATCAAAGGAGAGCAGAAAGTATTTAACTTGCTTCAGCGAGTTGTAAGCAGAAAGAGAATAGATTATAGCTGAGGGTTTGGAGCACATTGCATCATATAATACCTCATTTCAGAAATCTTCTGAATTATTGATTACATTTTTCTTTTCCTTTTTTATTCTGGGAGTCACCCACCACATTCCTGCTAACTAGCCATGGCTTTCTGTGGTTATCTGTGTAAAATTACATGTGGTTTCTAACTGTCACACTAGTTCGAAGTGGGATATGCCCTTTTTTTTCTGAGATCATCATCAACCAGTATGGAGTGATTAATGTGGATCCCTGACTGCCACAGAATGGCTTGACAAGAATACCTCCTTTCTATTGTCTCCTAAGAAGGTATAAAGGCAATAAAGGCCTTTGATTAAGGAGCCAAATTCAAATATGTCATTTAGGTGTTCACATCTGCCTCTTTCAACCAGATTCCCTCCCCCTCTTGGGACTTCATACATTTTTTACTGAAGATTGACTTCAAAAAGGGCTCGTGCTATTTTATCTGGAGAGATGTGCTGTCCCTGTGCCTGGCAGGTGCTGATGGTCTGTCATGGGGACCAAAGTTTTCAGAAAGTGAGGTCTGAAGGTAGTAAGAAGCCAGGAGAGAGGGGGTGAGCTCTCCCATTTGAATATGGACTCTGGCATACCACCTGGGACCAGCTGTCCTTTTTGGCAATGCTATTGTGTGTGCTGGATGCTTTGTGATAAAGTGGTTTTAGGCAAGCAGTGAGATGACAAACTTGCTTTGCCCTCCCTTGTCTAGTGCTGTACTTGGCTGCCTGGTACTCCCTCTGCTCTGAAGTGGTGCTTAGCTGTAGCTCTGAAGCATGAGATTCCCCAGTGATGAAGAAAGAAATGTTGGCTTCCTTCTAAGCTCAAGGGACCCACAGGAAAGAGAGAGAGAGAGATGAAATTACCTCTGCAGAAGTGTTACTGGCTCCTTGTGGTCTCCATGTTCAGCTAGATGGTTGAGTGATTCCTGAGCCTGCAGATAATTCAAAGGACTATTGGAAAACATATGGCTTGGTCTTTTGCGTACTTATTCTAATACATTCCAATCTTCACTGTACAGTAAATACACAACTAGCAGATGGTAGGAAAGCAGAAGCTACTCAACAATAAGAGATGATCATTTTTGCATGAATATGCCCTTGCATGTGCTAGGGTGGTTCTGGGCTTTATTGTTAAACTTTGGTGACAGTGGTTGTGGGTGGCTGCTGTGCCATGCCATGTGGTGCCTGCTTGGTTTTCCTCCTCTGCCCCTTCTTGGGGTGGCAGCTCCTCCCCACCTGCCCTTTCCATGCTATGATGTCCTCATGACTCATGAGGAGGAAGAAGATATCAGATGCTCTTCTAGCCACTGAAAAACATCTATTTTTTTTCAGTGTGGGGAAAATTGCAGCCTTTGCCTGGACTCATCAGAAACCTAGCAATGAAGACATTGTTCCTTGGATCTTAGAGTTTAGAGTATTTATATACTTTTAATATAGCTTTTCCACTATCCCATTATCAGAGGAAAGTCTCTAGGTAACATGTATCAGATTGTGTGATTTTTGTACATACGCTTTTGATGTTGTTTCATGTTGTTCACAATACACTTCTTTTAAAAGAAGCCACCGGGAACTTCTCATTACCTCCCTTTTTTGTCTTTTTCTCGTATGAGGCAGAGATGAAATTCCTTCTCTGAGGAAGGCTTGCTGGAGCTCAGCATTGCTTATTTAAGGATTTCTAAATTACTTAGCCCACCAGCTGATGGACAAAAGCCTTTTGCCTCAGGCTCCCAAACCATCTCTGCAAAATACGCTGTGCTCCTTACTCATAATTACATCACTGCTAATTGCAGTCCTTGGTGCCTCCAGAGGGAACTGCCACCTACTCCTAGGGAAGATCACTGATCACCAGACTCCTGTGTGGACAGAGACCCTGCTGGGCCCAGAGGGAAGGGAAAACTGTCGAGGTGTGCTTGTGGTCATCCTCGTGTGCTGCTGAGAGTCATCATTCCTTTAATTCACAAGCCCATGGGAGAGGGAGAGCCTAAATATCAAAAAGCAATATTGACAAGGTTTTCTGTTCTGGGAGAGAAGAGGAGTGAAAGTCTTTCGCAGGTATTTAGTGTCCCTCACAAGTCAGAGTGACTTTACCAGCGATGAGCATATATTGAGTATTTGACTCACAGTGAAAAGGATTGGTGCAGAATTAGCACAAATCAAGTCACATGCTTTGCCTGCTAAAAACTATGATGACTGAATTAATAAAAACTCTCATCTTGGAAAGCCCACCCACAATGTTCAGCTGAGGTGGTCCAACTACTGCCAAGTGTCTCAGGCCCACTGCAGCAGCACAGAGTATCCACGCCAGTTGTGGGTGTGCTGTTGTATTTCCTTTCGTTGAAGTCAGTGTGCCTGAATCAGCTTAGATGGTCAATCAGATATACACCAACCTAGTCAAGGTGCTCCTAATTCAATTTGGAGAGGAAGGGGAGAGTGGCTATGAAGGAGCTCTTCCCATCCTCTGCATTAGGAAGAGCTGTGTGCTAGAGAAATAGATGAGCCAAAGGAAGGAACTAATCATGTGAGATGGCTCTAGCTGTGGGTGGTAAAAGGCTCAAGTGCCCTGGAATGAATAGTTTAAAACTCACATATTTATGGCATCAATATCACTGGTAGCACCAAAACCAATACATCTCAACAGGAGAAGAGAGATTTTTCACACTTCAGTAAAAAAAAGTATTGAACCTGTTTACTGTATTGCACCTCGTGCACTGCTTGTCTGACACCTAAATTCTGTAGCAGAAATGTTTGGAGATAGGTTGAAATCACAGTGGTCTCACACTGCTCTGTGTTTGAGCTACCAAGATTCCATGCACAGGGGAGCACACTGTGCCCTCCCCCTACTGCTCAGGGTGAGTGCATGGAGCTCATCGAAGCCACTCCCGCTGCAGCCAGCACTCGGGATTTCATCCACTGAGAGGCAACACTATGGTGGTGTCTCCATTTGAAAAAATCAGCATTAATCACTGAGATAGCCCCTGGAGAAGCCATGTCACTGAAGTTGACTGAGGACTGGAGAACAACCAGATGGTAAATTACAAAGCTCTCCAGGGAACAGAGCAGCTCCTCTGCCTGAGCAGCCTGCAGAGCAGCCTGCCATAATGGAGTCTTATTTTGCTAATCTTCACTCTCTGGTGTTTTTCAGGCTGTTCACTTAGAGAGATTGAAGACAGAGCTACAGCATTCACCCCCAAAGTGGAGTGACTGTAGGTGGATACGGAAGGGAAGCCTGCTGTTGTCTCCTCTGCACTAGCTCCTCCACCTGCCACTGAGGGTAGAATTTTATGATCAAAGAAGAAAAGAGGGAGCGCTGCACATTGCACAAACTAAGGCCATCATCCCCAGGGGGAGACTATCACTTACCTATTCAGACCCTTGCCTGAGAATCATGATAAATCCAAACTCTTGAAATAAGCTTGGCAAGATCCAAGTGTTTAGTAACATTGTGCAGTCCTCCGAGATTAAATCCAAGAAAAATAAACACCGCAGAAGACTACCGACAAGTTAGTTGTCTTTTTGAGGATCATAGCGCATTTTAGAAATGCACCTTATCTCTCCACACCAAGTAAGAATATTGTTGTGCTAGGACAGACCAGGTGCCTATCTTGGCTTTATGTCTTACTGAACTTCTTATTACATTTTACATGATAGTACCATGAGATACAGAGGTAAGAGTGGAACATGTACCAAATAATTTTCCTCCTGCTTGCTGTTTCTCCTCCATCTCCGTGTTCAAACTACCAGGATATATAGCTGCCCGTTTTCCCTTTCCCACTGAGACCTCCTGGCTGATTATTACTATTAGCAAAGCAGCCTGACTATGCTTTTTTCCTCCTTGCTGCACTTTAGCGAAGGTCACCAGTGTTAATAATTGAAGCAATCATTTACGTTAATACTTATCATCCAGATGGCTCAAGCAGTGTAAGATACAATAGAAAACAATTAAAAATAAATTAGTTCCTTGCTAGATTTAACAAAGAAACATTTTGACTCTGACACTGTAAATAACAGGAGATGAAACTTTGAAAGGTAGCACAGTGATGGTGAACCTTTTAGCACTTAAAAAACACAGCAGAATCAGTTTCAGGACAGTTAGGCATCTCTGTAGCAGCTTTGTCACAGCCAGTACAAGTAAATAGCAGCAGATCTACAAAGTGGGTGTGAAAGGGCTGTTTCAGGTCCAGAAGCCTAAGTATGTACACAAGCTGATTGACACTAAGAAGCAGAACAACTCCAACCCTGGAAACTGGCACCCTGCTTGGCTTCCAAAGCTGTGTGGGAGTGCATGTGGCTACATTGTCCCTGTTCTTGTTATTTGTGCAACAATGTGAGAGCAGTAGGATGCGTATCCCTGCTGCCGTGCCCCTGCAGTCATGCGTGTAGACATGCTCAGGCAGGCCTAAATTTCCATGTGACTTGCACAAGCTCGTTATGAAAATAAGTTCCCCTATTCTCTATTATAATGACATATAGCATCCATTTTAGTACATATATTTCTCTTTCCCCAGCCAACTTTTTATCAGGGTTAGATACAGCCTGTTGCTTGGGAAGTGAAACAAACAATGAAATCAGATAAATACTTTGCTTTGTGGGAATTCTCTCCCCTGCTGGAAGCTTTCTCTGCTTGTGAACCCATCTGAAGTCAGTTAATATAAAAGCCATAAAATACATTTAAAATCTCATCCTCCATCACTCTGGACTGTTACAAATATCTGAAACTTCTGTTGCTATTGTTTATATTAGATCTTGCCCAAAGTTTGAAGGAGTTGCCTGCTCTGAACAGACTCCAGCCTGGAAAACCTGTAGTGGCCAAATGATTGTCCTCAGAGCCGTGCATTAACCGTGGCACTGGGTAAAACTGGGTGCAGTTCCTTGCCTTGTCATAACTTTGTTTTCTTTATTTTGTCATGCTTCTAACTTCCACTGAGGTATTATGAATAGCAAGATACTACAAGGAAAGGGATGATGTAAGAGTGTAAGATGGCCTTGATGATCTCAGAGGTCTTTTCCAGCCAGATGATTCTATGATTCTATGGTTGAAAGGTGAGGAAGTGAGGTGGGGAATTCATTTTGGGTTTGGAACATCTGTGATTAGAAACCTTCATCAGGTGAGAGTTCAGTCACCCAGCTCATTTTCCATGCTATGGGGAGTACTGAGTTGAAGTCTTGTTGATATGAGCTACTCTGTTGCTTGTTCTTGCTGGGTATTCAATGGCTTTAACATATTTAATGCTCCAGTAGACACCTAAAAGTAGGTGTCTTGATCAGCACCCACTGCCTGCTATATCTCATCCAATCAAGACTGGATCAGCAGGCTTCTGCTTGCTAGCTGTGGTGAAGTTTCACACCAGGCAGCTCTCCAAAACCATGGTGTGTATCTTGGCTCCTGCTCACCAAGGGATGGCCACAGTAGACCTGAGGATATATTTCCAGCCCCATTATGCTGCTGATGTGCAAATGGGGGAGGAAGGACAGGGCTGCCTGACCTCAGGGAGCTGGGCTGGAAAGGGCCAGGCTGTAGCCATGTGTCCTCTGCAGCCCACACGCTTCCCAGCTCAGCCATAAGTGCACTGTGCTGGCGCTTCCTCTGGGACAGGCAGGAGAGTACCCTCATTTCTTTACACAGTATTCACCTCTGACAGCACTAGCTACCCTCCTTTCCTCCCCCTCCAAAGGTTCACAGGGCTGCCTGCCAGTCCAGGGAAAGGAATGAGGATAAGGGCAGAATCAGCTCATTGCTTCCTTGCTCACCTTGTATGAATTAAAGATTGTTTTTTTCCCTGCTCTCTTTTCGCTCTTTTTATTTCGTCCTCAAAACATTCAGAGGCTCTTCTATCACAGCCCTCAAGTGGTTTCTATATAAAGGTGGTGTGGAGTAGAAAGGGCACATGAGAGTGGGAAAAAAGCTAGACCTCTGGGCTGGCTGTGGTGGTGAGAAGGAAGGAAGGAAGGGTGGCCACCTGTGAGTTAGTGTGCTATGTAAGATCGGTGTGGAGGTATAAAGCTGGTACGGCTGCGAGACAGTTATACTTTGCCTGATTGAAAAGGTGACATCTGAGAAGATATTACAGTGCAAAGGACTGTGGGTGTTTTTGATTGAGTGTTTTTTCCAGATGGGATGCTGATTTCATAACTGTGTTCTGCAATGACCCATGCACAAGAGATTAGAAGTTATCAGGGATTCAGGTTCTAGTGCGGAGATAAAAGGCTGGTCTCTTTGAAACAGTACTTCCTGGCGTGTTCATCCTCCTTGGGTATGGAGTCATGAGTACCTATTTTGAAAATGAAGGATAGTATTACAACTGGAGTCTGGACAGGTCTGAAGGCTGAAATGCAAAAGCTTTCAACACACAATAAATGGACTATTCAAAACATGAAGAATATTTGGATTTGGAAGAGAAAACTCCCATCATACTTTTTATGTTTCAAAATGCAACTAGGAATGTAGGTGCCTTTAAGGAAAACAGTTAATCCTATGGTTGCTAAACAGAGTTTATACCCACCTTTTCCATGAAAGTGGCATTTCTCCATAAACAGAAATTAAGATTTCATTTTTATGAAATATAGAAACTCATTGTAAACAGTAATTATTCTGTATAGACCTATTTGAGATTTCTCTCAGGAGAGCCAAAGATGCAATTTGGGGAAACTTATATGACTTTAGTGTAGCCAGAGTTTAGCTATTTTGCAAGGTATTAGAAGTAGGTATATCTGTATTATAAAAGAAAAAAAAGGCCTCCAAACTCCTCCCAAGAGGAACCTTTATTGGCAGAAGGAACCATTATGGAGGAAATCTGTATACAGAAAGTCTTTCTTAAAAATTCAATCAAGCACAGATTAATTTCGCTTGAATATGATCACTAAAGCAAGGAAATTCTATTTCTATTTGGCTTTAGTTTAAAACAATTAAGAAAAAACTTTTATTAGCTGTGACATTCAAGGGTTTTTTTGTCTCATGACAGCTAAACAGCTTCTTTTAGACTCTTGACATGTTTGCCAAACAGCATCTTGACTTCTTTTTCCTAGCCCTCACTTCTAAGCAGGCTCTGATCATCAAAGTTGAAATACTGTGCAGATTCCAGATATGAGCTGGAGACCAAAACAAGACAATTCAATGTCCCTTTTTCCCCATAGAACTTATTTTATGAGAAATTTATGGAAAATGTTAATCATTGAAAATAGTGAATTGAAATACTGTAAATACAATATGGCACCAAAGAGATGCTCAGGTCGTACCATGTACACACTTAGCACATGAAGATAAGCATCTTCACGCTGGAATCCTAGTAAGCTTTACAAAACTGAGAAATGCTAACATGTGTCTAGGCCACTAGTGCTGAACCCTGCCTAAGCTTTGTGCTTACTAAGTTGAGAAGTAGCAAGGGCAGGAGCCTCAGCATGACTAATAGTGTTTCCAGGGCCACAGAAATGCTGTGGCTGGGCATGGTCCATATTTATTGCCTGACCACTAATGGAGAGCTTCATCTTTTCAGGTTTAAGTGAGTGTAACTAAATTATAAAATTGTTGATAAGTAAATGGGTTCTAACCTTCAGGCTTATTTTTGTATCTATGGTTGCCTAAGCTAGTCAGATCTCATTCTGGGATCCTTTCTAGCATGTAGGTGAAAATTTAACTTCTAACGCTTCCTCTTGCTTAGGAACACTTCCCTTCCTCTTGGGTCGAAAAAAATTGATAAAGCTTAAGCTAAGAGTCTTATTAAGCTTCAGTTTATAAAGCAGCCTTAAAAAGAGAGACTTTTAAAATCTGTCAGTGCTACATATCCTGTAGTATTTCTTACTTCGTATACTACGATCAGCACTCTTCTAGATAAATGCTGTAGAAAGCACTAGCCTATGACCTGGGCTCCTAATTTCTGTCAAAAATGTAGAGTATGTGGAGAACAAGTGCATACCCTGGAGCTTTTTTTCCTGCTAATACTATGCAGGGCATCTCTTCACATTACAGGCATCTTCTGTTTCAGGAAAAAGCTATCTGATTGACACCAAGCTGGGTCTATGCTGGGAAACATAAATTTCATAGGCTGCAAGAACTGTAAACCCTTCCATGCTACTCTCAAGCCTTAATAGGTTAAAAAAGTAAGAAGCAGGAAGCTAAGGACCCTTCCAAGCTATTTGAATCACTTCTAATTTACACTGTTGTTTGTTGCATTCACCTGAGAGCCTTGCTATGTCACCTTCAGCCTCGTTGTTCTCTGGACTGGAGAAATAATGGGATAGAAATGCAGATGAAATTTATCCAGCTTCAGTCTCAACTATGGAGCATCAAATACTATTTCATAATAATACATGCTAACTGACTGACACATAAACCATGCCTATTGAAACCAAAGCACAAGAAAAATTGCACTAAACTCACAGTAAAACATGAGACCAATCACTGTAGTGGTTAGCCAAAGGGGTAGGGAGAGGAAAGATTGACTCATGCTAGGCTTTTTTTGTAATGCTTTTTGATGGAAGATCCCAGCTAGGGCAAGATAACCCCAGTGCTCCCTCTTTAGAGGAATACTGAACTTTCTGAAACCCATTACCTGTCGCTTTTTCCTGGGAAGCCCTGAACTTGAGTCCATCTCCCCAGAATGAAAGACTGCATCCCAACAGTCTTTGGCTTTCTAGGGCCTAAACACATGGAGTTCTTATAAAAGAGGTTCTTAGACTTGCACAATGATTTCTTTAAAAAAAAAAAAAAGAATCAAAGTTTTGGCTTTGAAAGAAGGACCAAGTTCCTGTATAAGCAAAATTAGGTGGAGTTCTAACTGGCACTCACCCATATAAAATGACAGATCACACATTTCATACACTAAGGAGAACAATTTTTGTTCTGTGCACTTGCCAGTTTAAGGAATAGGAGAAATGTCTGGGTGTGTGGATTGGCTGGATCATGATTAAGAAATATTCAGGTGCTTCATCTCTGAAAAAGAATTTTAGCTACTTATATCACTCAGTAAGCTTTGATTTAGAATACAACATATTGATGTTAGAAAAGGGTTTTAAATTAGAATAGATGCAGATAAGTCCACTAGGATGACTTTGGAAAACTGATAAGCAAACCCTGGTTTGTTTAGCATAATTAGTCAAAGAGAACTTTAGAACAAATAGTTTTAAGCATAGTTCAGGTACAAGATGGAGTGATGGAATGAAAAGCATTTAAGTTGTGCCCATAGATCATGAATCTGACTGATGGGAAAAAATACATTATGGAAGTGATTGACATTTTCTAATCAGTTCCTTTGTGTGAACTTCTCCCAGAGCACTAACATTTCTGACCTTAGAACTGTGTGTGTGCTATGTATTTCTTGGTGGCTGGGGAATTCCAAGACATGGTTCAATTTATCATAGCAAAACCTTAATTAAAGACCTGTGGCATCAGCTGTGGTATCAATGCCTCCTTATTATTTTCTGTGTCACATCATAGCTGTGATTTTTTTTTGTTTTTTACCACAGATCTTACTTTTGTTGAAGGTGTAAGGAAGTGGCTTGTGCTGTTTGGTGGAATATGTTGTAAACTTCCTCTTGCACTCCTCATAGTAGCCTAAGAGGGCATCAGCCTGGTGTGATTCCTAGTCCTGTGCTCTTCTAACATAAAAACCAGATCTGAGCAGCCCTTGGGGAAGCAGACAGAAATATATTTCCTTGGTGGAAGAAGTCTACTCCTGCCAATCCTTTTTCCAAGCTATTCCTCAGACCCAAATAGGAATTAGGCTGCCAACAATAATAGATCTATGCAGAACTAATGTTTATTAGCTATGTAATAAATTACATTAAAACAAATTTATGATATTTTGTTCATTAACGAATATGTAGAATGTCCAAAGTTAGGCTTTGCTATAATTTCTCCCAGATTTCATCAATGGTTGCACAGATGACCATTACATCACACAAATAATAATTTTGACCAAATTCTTATGAAACAATTGCTTGAAAGACCACAGTTGAAAACTAAACAAACAACCCCACTCCCTAAGGCTTTCCTGAATGGTGATTCATTTCTATACTTACTTTGATAAGCTTGTATTCTGCATTTAGCAGAATGACCAGGAAAAGAAGGTTTTGGGAGAAATTAATAATTTTGTGGAGATAATGATTTGTCCATTCATCTAAGCTGGTAATTAATTCCCAGGAAGTGGATCCATAAACAGTAATCACATAAAGTTTAAATTAATGTAACTTTGAGTATCCTAATTCTATATGAGTGACTGTGCGAATATGCTACTCATGTCAAGTCCAGCTGAAATGCATTTTAAAGATTCACTTGAAAAGTTCTGTTATGAGCATGTGCTCCTGGCGTACCAGCAAAGCCATCGATTCATTTTTATGACTGACGTTTTCATAAATTTACAAGCTTAAGGCAAACACGTACAGCCAGTTTTGGTGTGAAGTAAGAGCTCAAATACAGGTTACACCTGTTTAATTCAACCAACAGGAACTGTATTGTACAGATGCTCCTGCAATGACCTTGCTAATACCTCTGTGTGCCATGTATGGCTTTTTGGCTGTATTAAAAGCACTATATGAAGTTTGTATATATATGAAGCAGACTTTGTCTTAAGTGGTGGATGTAACACAACAGTTCTTGAAAACTGCCTTTGACGTTTGTGTAGTTTTTATGGACACATGCCTTTTTTATCTATGAAGCCTAGTTTGCTCACCTTTGAAAGCAAAGCTTCTAGAAGCACGATGCTGATTCTTTCTCCCTTCTTCAAAAAGTTTCTCCTTTTTTGCTTGTACAGTTTCTTTTTTCACCAAAAAACAAAGTGGAGGTCATACCCCACTGCTTTTTACGTAAGCTCCTCTCTTCTGCGCTTCGTGTTATATGATATGTTCTTCACAGCACAGAAAAAATGGCTTGTGCCTCCCCTCCAGTGGAAGAGGAATTGTTGCAGAATGGACAATAAAAATTAATCCCAGCCCAGCTCTGACACAAGGTTGATTTAAAAGAGCAGTACAGGAACTACAGACATTTCTGACTGAACAGGAAACAGAGAAAGAGTTAGCTGAAAAACTACCGCAGTGAGTAGTGAAATCTCCTCTAGTATGGACTTGTTAAGGTCACAAATTTCTTTATTGCTGAGAACACGGTCTGCTGCTTCCTTTCCTAAGAATTTTTGCATTTAGTCACAGGGAAGGATAGGCTGTCTATTGTAATCATTCCACTGGGTAAAGCAGCAGGTTATTTATGTTCTTTCTGCATCCACCATTACTTGCTGGCTTTCTGTCATCAAGGCCTCAAATTCAGCAGAAGTGTAGTAGGCAAGGTTGTTCAAACAGACCTCAATGACTGGAATTTGTTTAAAGAACCTGGCTGTTTTTTACTCTTTTGAAACGATTTCAAATGCATCTAAGTGGAAATAAGCTAAAAAATCCCCCTTAAGATCGATAAGCAATGCTAGAGTCTTATGAGAAATTAAAAGGTAAATATAGGTAAACATGCTGCATTTTCCCAAAGTTCAGGTTCTCTGCCAAACAACTGAGATGGACAAATTTTGCATGGTCTTCTATGAGCTGTCTTTTTCATCTGGATTTGAAACAGAAACCAGGAATTTACACTCTCCATAACATTGGAAATAAAAGACCTCCCACTCCTAACTCACTGGATTGTTGGGTTATTTGTGCTCATATATATAATTCCTAAAATATGGATGTCTTACAATTTGTATGTATATGATGAGATATGAACTTATTTAGAACCACATTCTTATCTGGTGTTGCTCACATACATTGTCAGTGGTTTTCATCTCCAAGCTCTAGCAGAGAAGGAGCATATGACTACAACTAAAATAATACAGGACTGGAACAGTGCCAGAAATGTAGAAAGAATTAAAGACAAATGTCAATGTAATAGTCTTGAATATCTGCTGGCAGGTAACGGTGACTTTAAAGGAAGTTTGATATAAAGGAAGGTTATGAAGTTTCTTGCCTGATTTTTCTTTTCTCCTAGTCAGAAGCAGTAGATTAGTAATGAAGTTTCTCAGCCTCATTAAGCACTGATCTTTGTGGATTGCAGAAACATACTTTACCTGGCTGCTTCAGCTGCAATCATACACTGATAGATGGTTCTATTGATAAAAGTAATTCTAGAATTAGATAAAACTAACAGTTTAAAAAGAATGCATAGTATATATTTTCAAGGCTTCTTTTTGCCCTGATTTCTTTGTATGAATTCATCTGTCAGATAAAGAAGCAAGTAGTTATCTATGGAAATAGCCAGCTCTGACAACTTCTTGAGTTGCATTGCCTGTCCATCACTGAACGGTGACGGTCTGGCCTCTGTTGTTCCCTCAGTATACCCATTTCTCTGCAGTACTTTATAATAGAGCTCCATATTTCAGATGAATGGTTTGATAATAAATACTGCAATTATAGTTCCTAAATTTTCTCTGAACAAAGGATTCCAAATTTGCAGCCAACCAACTATGAAAACAGATACTGCTAGCTCTTTCCCTTGCTTTGTTGTCATGGTTGTAACTATAGCTGAGACTGTACAGGAAAGGAGAAAAGAAAACTTGTCTTAAGATCTTTTTGATGTGTGCTTCCACAGAACAGTTTTCTTTTGCTATGACCACTTATTCCAAGATGCTTTCGGGTTTCTTCAGATCAACATAATCTGCTGCGTGAGCAATAAAATTTGCAGCAAAGGCAGGAAACACAAGAGAAGCTGCATTTCAAAGCAAGATGAACCTGAGTGAGGTATTTTGTAGCACAGCAGTGGTTGCAAATGTCCTCTGATGCTGAAAATATTTGAATCTCGTTTTTTATTAATACCTTTTTTACATGCAGTCTTCTCAGTATTTAGTTTTCAATGAAGACTTCTGACACTTTCTTCTATGTTGCACATTTTTTGGCTTGTTTTAAACCTGTCGAAAGGTAGGTATTTTAGCAGACCAGGGTATTGACTTGGGAGACGTGTACAGCATGGTTATTCACTACTTCATCCTTCAGAGACCCAACTGGAGAGTTCTGGGCAAGCCTGATTTGATAGGTTTTCTGTTGCTTTGAACATTTGCAAATACTTCTGCAAGGGTCAAGCTGCAGAGAATTTGGGTACATGGACAGTAAGTTTAGAGCTACTTAGGTTTCTGTCTTACTACGATGATGTTCAAACCTCAAAAAGTCCCCATCTGTGTGTCAAAAAATGGATACATGCTGTGTGAGGGGACAATTTTCTTGTGAATAATAATCATTGTTATATAAGTCATGGTGTTTTTGTTGAAGAATTCTGTGACAATCTGTGGAAATGAAGGAAAACAGTAGAATATTCCTAAATATCTATAGCTAGCAGAAAAAGAGAAAAGATCAAAGAGATTTTAGTGACATTTCATATTGAGATAGCTTATGAAATCTAATACATTTCTTATTGTTTATAATCCTTTCCAAATACCTGCCTCTAACTGGAAACTTACTGCTTCTGTCTGTAACGTGCTTGTAAGATACTTTGCAGTCAATCCTCATGAATGGAACTGTGTTAGAAAACGTCACTAAGATTTAGACATACCAGCTGGCATGGGCAGATTCTTAAACATAGACTGAACACAAGAAAAACATATTAGTAAAATCTTTATTTAAATTGCAAGTGTTTCCATGCTCTAGTAAATATTGAAAATGGGGAGTATCTACAGTCTCACTCTTATCATTTTTGGGTGAAATATCACTGAGAAATGATCAATGTTTCAGGTTTCAGTGGCTACCTCAGGTACATGGTGCTGTTCTACTTTGGCTGGTTGTGAATTAAAGCAACACTCAGCCATGGTTTTAACAAATATTCTGCATTTATAGCAGGAAATAATGTTTAGTTTTGGTTGTCTGTTGAGGTCTTTCCTCTTCAATACTAAAGTTAGTTTGTATTGACAAGGTGTAATTGCTTTTTCAGTGTGGTTGGACCTGGCTTACTGCTGGAGAACACACGTAGTGTTCAAAATAGGAAAGCAGCTATGTGTCTGAAAGTCTTTAAACAGCATCTGAGAGTCTGTAAATTGCTGAACAGAGGGATTTTTGCATGTATAGAAATTAAAAATGTAAGCATATATTCTTAATATTTTGTGGAATTAAATACTACAGCAACTTTTCCAGCTATACAGATTATAAAAATATGTTTACCTATATCACATGCTTCTCTGCCCAAACTGGATCTGACAGCAGCTCCTATAGCTGTAACAAAATATCTGAAAGTATATGCTGACATTCTAATGGAAAACACTGCAAGTGGAATAGCTATTTCTGTGAAGGTATTTCTCAGTTTAAAAAATTAATGAATGAACTTCATTTCTCTACTCATAATAAATTGTCGGATTCCATGATAGCATTGATTCTTATGTCTTCCCCAATCCCCAATAGTCATATTCAAACTCTCCCAGCAGAAACCGTATGAGAGAGAATACGGTTTTGTCTTACTAGCTTGCAGTGTTGGGGCACAGCAGACAGAACTTTAATAAATGTGTGGTTAAGTTCATGACTTAAACATCATTTAATTTGTCAGGAATTTATGTTCTGAAGACCACCTCCTTAATACCATCTGACTGCAATAACGTGCCAGGCAAATTAAAACAAAGAAAAAAACCCCAAAGGATAATGTCAAATCATAGTTCCCTCTGGATCATGTAAATGAGTTAATATAATATTGTATGCTTCCAAATGTTTTTATTAGCAGTTTACTTTCAACATGCTCTTCAGTGAGCTGTATCTTTTACTAGCCAGCTGTTTAATTATATGTTCTCTGTATGTCTTCAAATGGTAACTTCTGTCACTTAAAATGTCAATGGGTAACACAGGACTGATACATCTGTTTGAATTGGCATGAATGTAGGAAAAATCCCATACTGTGCTGGCAGGTTCCTTCACAAGGCTGTTCCCAGTTCTTCAGTGCAAACAAACTACTAATTTAAAAGATTTGCTATTATAACAGTCAATCTAAATGAATCATAAAATTCAGCTTTGAAAAACTGTAATGCCAATATAGAATGAAATTGGTGTAGAACAAAAATAACTTGGGTTGGGTTCTTTATGAACTCAAGGTGGTGTTGGAAGCTGAATCCACACTGCCTTAGCAAATGCTGCCTGTAACTGAGTTGAGTTTGCCAGCCGTGCACAAATTTTGTATCCACCATTCATTCTAGTGCTGCCTGTTCCACTTCTAACACAGTTAGTGCTTCTAACTGTGTGTCCTTCTTGGGACTTGGTCATGCCTCATTTTCCTGCTTTGAATGAAGCTGGTTGATGTCTGTCTTTCTCCAATAGACATGATAAAGTGGCCTATCGATGTTGTATACTCTGAGATTGTATCACTGCTGCACTGCAACCACTGCCGGCAGATGGATACAGACTCTCACAGGGATGGAATCATAGAATCATAGAATCTTCCAGTTGGAAAAGACCTTTGAGATCATCGAGTCCAACTGCACCAACTTCTGCTAAACCGTGTCCTTCAAAAACTTATCTACCTGTTTTTTAAATACCTCCAGGGATGGTGACTCAACCACCTCTCTGGGAAGCCTGTTCCAGTGCCTGACCACCCTTTCAGTAAATAATTCTTCCTACTGTCTAGTCTGAACCTCCCCTGGAGCAACTTACGGCCATTTCCCCTTATCCCATCATCTCTCGCTTGTGAGAAGAGATGAACACTCCCTCTGCTACAGCCTCCTTTCAGGCAGCCATAGACAGCGATAATGTCTCCTCTCAGCCTCCTCTTCTCCAACTGCTGCTCCTCGTAGGACTTGTTCTCAAGCCCCTTCACCAGCCTTGTTGTCCTTCTCTGGACATGCTCCAACACCTCGATGTCCTTCCTGTACTGAGGGACCCAAAACTGCACACAGTACTCGAGGTGTGGCCTCACCAGTGCCGAGTACAGGGGCACAATCACTGCCCTGCTCGTGCTGATCACATTGTTTCTGATACAGGCCAAGATGCCATTGGCTCTCTTAGCCACCTGGGCACACTGCTGGCTCATATTCACCCATTTGTCCTTCTCTGCCAGGCAGCTCTCCAGCCAGTCCTCCCCAAGTCTGTAGCACTGGATGGGGTCATTTTGTCCCAGGTGCAGGACTTGTTCCAGGGGCCTGTGTGAGTCAGGAGGCCCCACAACAAGCAATTACTCAACTTTTACCCCATTTTTTCTTCTAGGAGATATGGCAGATATCTTCCTGAAAAGCAATTTCTTTCACCTACCAGTAGCTGCCTGAATTTTGACTAAGTCCAGTCTCTCCTGTAGAAAGTTTTGGTTTTGGAGATGGTCTACCAGCATCCACAGGAAGGATCCTCTTTTCCACTTTAGCATGCAGTGACACAGACAGAAAACTTTTGGATGAAGTAGGTCATGATTCGTGCCAGGTACCTGCCCTGCAGATATAGCATTTTCTTGGCTGTCACAGTTGCCTCAATTGTAGGTTTCCCACAGAACTATTGAATTCAAAACAACTTTTTGGAGGAGCAACCACATTAAAAAGAAATAACCTACTTTACTGTTTTAAGCACAATTTCTACCAATGGATTTACTCTGAAAAATGGTGGTAGAGCTGGGGGCAGGGGACTTGAAGTCTAGAGTTTGTTGACATTTGCTGACTCGCTTGAGTTTGGAAGGTAATTTTTTTCTCAAAATAAACTGATTGTATATCTTGTCTGTGGACTTCACTGTCAAATATGTATTGCATTGATACTTTATTATCAAATAAAACTATTGCTTAGCTTACTAGATTACTGTTTTGCTACTTTGTTCTGGTCTGGAGGCTGTGTGATGCCTGAAGTCATTAGCATTAATGCCTTCTTAATAAAATCAAACTCTCTCTTCATGAACTGTTACCACAAAATGCTTTCTTTGTTTTGGATAATTTAGTTTTGCAATATCCAGCCTTATACTGTGAGACACTTACTCATCTATTTTCAATTCAATCTTATTTTACATTACCCTTCCCTTCCCTTCCCTTCCCTTCCCTTCCCTTCCCTTCCCTTCCCTTCCCTTCCCTTCCCTTCCCTTCCCTTCCCTTCCCTTCCCTTCCCTTCCCTTCCCTTCCCTTCCCTTCCCTTCCCTTCCCTTCCCTTCCCTTCCCTTCCCTTCCCTTCCCTTCCCTTCCCTTCCCTTCCCTTCCCTTCCCTTCCCTTCCCTTCCCTTCCCTTCCCTTCCCTTCCCTTCCCTTCCCTTCCCTTCCCTTCCCTTCCCTTCCCTTCCCTTCTGACATAAATATAAGCTTTGTCCTAAAATTCTCTACTTGCATTAGTGTAATGCTTCTACACATTAGAGAAAATATTATCATAGTTAAGCTGTTTCTGCTTTTTAACATCATGCAGTTGTGGTATCTTTTATTTATTGGAATGCTTGTCCAGCCCATACAAACCAGCCTCTAGCTTGTACTTGCAGAGAGAGAATTGGAGTCATGCTGATGACTTCCTAGGGTGCAAAAATATATGGCAGACAATGGACAGTTATTCAACTTGTATAGAGGAAAAGAACTGCTAGTGGTCACAATGCAAGACAGTAAGGATTCCTGTAACATAAGAGGATTTATAACTGGTGCCAACCTTGTACCACCTAATTTCCTGTCAAGTGCTAATGAAACAATGGTTTGAGGGACGCATTATAAAAAGTACTCAACACCTGGTGAATCAGAGCAGTTTTTCAGCTTTCCTGACAAAGGAAACTGTAGAAGCAGCAAGAGGAGAAGGATGTCTTTGTGGCTGTATACCTTCTTTACATTGCTGTCAAAGGAAAGCAAAATGAGCAACAGAAATCATGAATCTAAACTTGTTGCATGACTGAAGCAATTGGGGCATGACTAAAGCTGTTACGATACTCTACATACCAAACTGCCAACATTTAATAGAAGGCTGAACTGTGATCCTAACAAATATTAAAAGCACAAATGTGCAGATGCCAAATATGTCTGGCTTCCGAAGTCCATTCTGTTTTATTCTAGCTGTTTTGTCCCCATCCTGCCCACTCACATCCCCTGTCATCAGTAATCCGTCTGGTGTCTAGAATGACGACAATTCTGTATGACTTCTGAAATAACAAAATCTTCATTAATAGGAAGATCATTGGGAGTATTTGTGTTATAGAAGACCACTATAGAAAAAGCTTGTATGTGTCTGCTTCTGCCAGCCTGAAGGTAAATCTCCTGGGTGCTGGACAAATGGAGACCTGGAGAATCTGTCTAAGGGAAACTGAGAGTCTCTTTAATCTACAAATGCATATATTGAAAAAGCAGTTTTCTCTTGCTTACTTTGTCAAACGTGTTCTGGCTTCCATAATTTCATTTTTTTTAATTTTCATGAGTGTGAGATGCTTTTGTCTTTATTTTTTTATAATACTTTGCGGATTTGATACTTGGAGTTCAGAGACTGAACCGTGGACAGCATGGTTGAAATGAACATTCCTAATGGCATGGTCCATGAGGCAGGGCGGTATTCTGATGGAAATGAATTTTAAGAGAATTAAGGGTCGTTAAAGAACAGTAAATATGCCAGAAATCCCTTTACTGGATGCTGTCGCACAACTGCATATAGACAGGCATTCTGTGGAGCCTCCAATATCTTGAAATAATGAAGACTTGCTTGAAATCAGAAGGCAGTGAACTAAAAACTATGTTTATTTTAAGGGAGAAATCCAAGGCGAATTTTGCACAATAAGCAGGAGTTTCACCTTTAGTTCTAAATGGATATGTCACACAACATTTGTGTTTAGACAAAATGTATCAGATTCGGGTGATGAAAAACCCAGAAGAAAGCCCACATGCATGTGTTGACTTTGTGAATGAATTGTGCAGCGTGTTTCAAAGGTACATTAAACACAAATAGTTGTGACAGGCACATTAAACTGTTCATGCGTGTTCTCACCACAGAAAACAAACCACAGCCAGTAGCTAGGTAATCCTGTAAAAGCTTTTCTTTCGGCTGTAGGTCTTTTAATAAAACCTCTTTTCTTGATGGAAGAGACCAGTAGAAAAAAGAATTACTTTGGATAATTTCTATTTAAAACAATTAGGAACTTCCATATTTTTTTCTGTGCTGCTTTTCTGTGTTAGCTCTGACTTCCCTTTCAAAGTCTTACAGCAAAAGCAGTGATATTGAAGAAACATTTCCCCTGCAGCCATTTGGAGACTGCCTTATAGAGGTACTGAGTGAATGAATGTATGAGAAGAGTCTCTGTAAGGGTACCAGGAGTAAAAATGGCTTCTGCTCCATACAAGCTGTGTGACACTAATAAATTCCTGTTATCAATGCAGGAAATCGTGTTTTTACTGAGTAGTAAGTTGAGGATTTCCACTTTCCCTGAATTGTTTACTGACAGATTGCAAAGTCTGGATCTGTTAATTATCAGATTTGTGAGCTTCCTTACAGAATAATTCTCAGGCTGAAATTTATCTGTAACATAATAAATAAGCAACTGAGCATTTGAGATTAGTTATGGGTGTCATATTCTGTCCTTAGATGTGTAATATGAGATTTATAGCATAGCTTGCCATAGAGTACAGGCAAAAGCAGCAATATATGAAATATTTTCTTGGAGAATGCTTGGAATAATACTGATCTTTCTACATGTTATAAATGCTACTAGAGGTCAAGATCACAGTCTGTCCAAAGGAGTATTTATCACCAAAAAGTCTTTAGCTAATATTAGGTAGACAAAACTCTGCAACTGAGTTTCATGCTGGACCCATTTTAGATGATTTGGAGTTAGGCACTGCACCAGGCAGGCTGGGAGTGAGGATACAGCAGTTTGAGACTACAAGGGACAATCCGAGGAATAACATAGTTATTAGGGTGGGAACTTGCTCTAGGCTTTGAGCTTGTTATTCCTGCTTATGCAGGGGACAGGCATGCATCCAAGTTTGTGTGAGAGAATGCAAGATGTTGCATTGCAAGACGTTTTGAAACATTGCTTTATGAAACAATTTTTGGTCAAAACCAAGGCCTTCGTACCTTCATATCACTTTATACTTTGGGAATGATTTGGCCCTCCACCACCAGAGGTGCAAAAACCTCAAGTTTAGACCCTCAAGACTTGTTTCCCTCCTGTGCTGTGTGGTTAGTTACAGACTACATAACTACTTCACACCAAGACACTCAAGCATAATGTGTCCACACAATAGACATCACCAAGGACCCTCATCAGCCTAAAGGTCATCACTAGCTAGAAGTAACCTCTTACTGAGCTGAATGCAATATAACAGCTTACAGCACAGGCAAGTTCTATCCGTAGGCTGCAATGGCTATAACAGCTATGTGATCTGAAATGATCTAGCTCAAATTTTAACTCAATTTTTAATCCATCATCTTTGCACCATGCTAAGGCATTTGTTTGTAGTCTTTTAGAAGGGAAGCTGTTGACACCTGACTCACAATTTCCTGCAGTGTGTAGGTGTTTCTTGGAGCTCCATCAAACAGTGAGCATCTCGATGCTGTTCACCATGCAAGCTGCCTCTGAATCACAGCCACAGCACCATAGTACTGCTTAAAGCTGGAGCATCAAGGGTATTCATACAGAAAACCCAAAGAGGTATCTAGTAGCTAAATGCACCTATGGTACATCTCCTGCTTTTGCTCTGGTTTTGCACATTGAAAACAAAGTTTGGAATTTAATTTCTGACAGAACCATGGGCATTGCAGTTGAGTTGGACTGAAATTAATATGGCCCCAGAGATTTGATTTACTGGCTATGAAACTGAATAGCAGGAGGATGAGATAAATTCTAGAAGACAAATGAAGCTTTCCCTGTCCATCACTGAAAATTAAAAGCATTACAATAAGTAACATGGTTGTCATGGTGACTGAGTATTTGTTTAAGGCAAAATACATCAGGTAGAGTGGGAATGTTTTTAATTTAAGGCTCATGTGACAAGGAACTGAGTAATGTGAGTGCAGAAATTTATTTTTGGTAGATACATGCAAGTAATTATTTTTTTCTTATGAATATTCCCATCACTTCTTAGTGTTTTTCCTGCCCCCTTTTTATCTTCATTCAAATTCTGAATATATTTGTTTTCTGCCAGTGCAAGAAGCCAGAAAGGCAGGTTTAAAGAAAGATGGAAATGGGCGCTACTCATAGGCAGACTCCTGGTAGTAAACAGACAATAGGTCCTCTTATAGCAGTGTTTTAAAGACAGAAATAATCCTTTAATATGAATGCTGCACTATACATTCTGTGTCCTGGCACCTGCAAATACATAAGCATTTAGCCAAATAATCTGCAGCATAGCATTAGTTCAGCATTTTTTTCTTCTGAAATTGTCAGTCAACTCAATTATCTGGGCTTCACAAATTAAAATTCAGTTTTCTTTGCTAAAATTATTTCAATAAACAGAAAAAGTAAATGAAATATTTGCATGTATTAAATTGAGGGGAAAATTCTGTAAAGAGAGGAAGTTTCTGATAGACTAGAAGATAGTTTGCAAATGATTACAAATTAGTTGTATGCAAATTATTCTTGGTATGCTGTAATAGACCCTACATCTGCAAGGAGCTTTACAAAACCATTGGGGTGAAACTGCCCTCTTAAATTTGACAGCAAATTTCCGAACTGCTTCAGTGCCTCTGGGCTCAGTTGAAGAGTAATGAACAACTACATTCTCACCTACAGCTATGAAGTTCCAGATAATATTTCATATCTGAGGCAAAATATCCAATGAACTTTGACAGATTTTCATGAGGTCCAGGGGCACAGAGATCAATTATTTAAGTGTTGGACGCAGAGAATTTGTAGAAAGCCTAAAGATCATCATTAAGTATCACCTTGTATCTCCTTCTTTCCATCTCTGTATAAGGGCAATAAATATGATAAATGGAGATTTATCCATCAAAGTGTGTGCCTTTAAAAACAGTTGAAAATTCCTCAAGGTCTCAATTTTGGAAAGTGCAACATCTTTGTGATGCACAACTGGAAAGTAAAACACAATTAGATTAGAGCTAAAATGAATACAAATAGAACTACTTGACTGGTCAAGGCTTGGTTTCAGCAAGGAGAGCTGTGTGAGATCTGGAAAAATTATTAAATCTGGAAAAATTTTGAGATGTCTTTCTCGGGAGGTGACCCGGAAGTCAACACATCTAAGATATAATTCTCATTCAAATACCACCTACCTATGGTACAGGCAGCACAGATCCAGATAAAAATGGCAAACAACATAGATATCTGCTTTCTTCCACTGGCCTCACTCTTGAAGCAAGAGAAAAAAGAAATAAAATTTGTTCTTTCATTTTGGTCCTGATAGTTCTGAGTGATGCCGTGGGCTCTGTCATGAGGATATTTGGTCTCCTAGAAGGTGGACAGAGATCCCTTCACCCATATCTCATACTCCATAAAACGTTCTTTTGCATTGAGCAGGAGACACGTGTACATGCTTTGGAGAACTACAGTTCATTTTTTCTGTCTCTTATAGGCTTCCCCTCATGTTGGTCACTGTAACATTTCAGCATACTATCCATTTGCCAGTCAGGCACCTGTCATAGCTTTGTGTAGAAAAGAAATTGATATTTTTCTTTGGGGTTTGCTGGGTTAAAAACTGTTATTTTATTCTTACCATTTAATTTCATTATATAATTCAGCCTGAAACACTAGCCTAGGAATTTCCACTGGAGTGTGTTAAAAGGGTATCATCTGATTTCCCATCTGTTTCACTCGTCTGCTCTATAACTGTTCAACAGAAACAGAAAATTAAGGATAGATACAGATTTTAACAAATTGGCAAGGAGAAAGCTAAAACACTAAAGGTGCTGAGGCTTCTTTGCTTATATGAAATCAGGCATATGCCTGCCTGTGCTGATGGGCAGGGCTCTGGGGCAGCTGAGAGACACCTGCGCCAGCCACCAGCCCTGCACAATTACTTACTCCAGGCAGCCAGTGCTAAGATGTTGCAACAGAAGGGTCACAGTTGAAACAAGAGACCTTTCTTTCCTAATCTATGGCAAATTACCTTTCTGATAACATGTGGACCCAGCCTTCAGGACATCAGAGTTTAACTGCGAAGTTTAGGTTATTTAGCATACAGAAATTACAGAAGCGATGACACACTATTCAAATAAGTGTTTTTCTAAGAAGGATGAATACTACATCTCTGCTGGAGCTCAGCTACAGTTTTGGACTCTTGTGAAAATCAGGGTTTTAATGCCTAAAACCACAACCACAAAATAAACCTAGGCATAGTAAACACAAATGACGCCTCTTAGAGAAATAAAAAACATAAGCAGGAATTTGAACAACTCATGAGATTTTTCTTTTGATGCAATCTTGGTCTTCAGTAATTTTTGTTTGTAGTTTTCTGCCTCAGACCTAAATTAAGGATTATTGTAGTTAAGCTTGACTAGGTGATTTCTGGCTACTCTCTAAAAAAGGCAAATAAGACTCTAAAGGGGTTAGCGAGTGTATGAAACACAATTCTAAACACTAAAAAGGCTCCTAATAGAGCCAGATAGCCTTTGTTCAAACATTGTTTTTTCTTGTTGAGTTAATGCTGTGTTAAGAAAAGATAACTTATCCTTTTTATTCTGAAGAATACTGGTCCAGAAAGGCATAGTATTTCTCAACAATTTCAGAATGTTTGAGATTTTCAACACCTTTAACATATTCTTTTAGCAGAAACTGACGTTTAAGTGAGTCTCATTTTCTTACTTATTAGAGCATTATGCAATTTTGGATAAACCTTTTATAATACTAAAGGTTACAGCACAAGGAGTTTCATAGTCTTGTATGGTGTTTATCTGTACCTATATAGTCCAGACCATCTGCCAGGATTACTTCGCCTTGATTATGGATCAGAACAATTATAGTGACAATGAATAACTATTTTCCATGATAAACCCGGAGGTGGATGACTCAAAAACTAGTAATGCTGAGAAAACAAGACTTTGACTTCCAGTTCACAGGTTCAAATGCAGCTTGAGCCATTGTGGACCAGAAATCAGGTCCAACTAATTCTTGGGGTACCACATGTAATAAGCTTAGTCATATTATTTTGACTGTTGTGGTACTCTATGAGAAAGTGTGGAAGAACAGGAAAAGAGCCAACAACATCAGGATAGATTTGATATCAAGTTAAGGTAGATAAAACAATCTGAGGAAGGATTAAGTATACGTGTCTCTGTCCATCAATTGCTCTCTCCCATTCTTTAACTAGACAAATATATAACAAGATCTCTCTCCACTCTGCAAGTTATGACATTTTACTGAATAAGAATAGATTTAGGCGTTTTTATTAGTTAGCTTAGTAGAAAGGAAATAGTAGGACATGAAGAATGGAGACTCTGTTATAATGAGTTAAAACTGCCCTGAGCCTGCACTTGTCCTGGGCCATGGGCAAGACTAGAACACAATCCTAATGTGGGCATCCAAAAATGCCTTTAACCTGAGCTCTCCACATCTATGAGAGCTGCAGAAAGAAAAGAGCTGCGAATACAGCTGGCTGGAGGAAAGCACTGGCAAATGCCTGCCTTGGCAGAAAGGGTTGTTATACTTTAAGAATTAGATGTTGTTCATGTCTCTCTTTACGTACTTTATTATTCTTTTTTTCTTTCCTGCTTTTAAGACGATAATCTTAAGCCAATTGATTCACTTACCATAGAGAAAGTCAAGGCAGAAAATTGAGGGTTTTTTCCCTGGATTTCTGGGCAGATGCTCCAGCTGGCATTTTATTAGTGATCCCTTTGAATCTGAACCCAACCCTTGTTGCTGCCATTTAGTGGTTGGCAGAAATATTGCAATAATAATATTAAACATCTAGCTCCATGGCAGTAATATGATGCATCAATGTGATGCTGTGATACTGTGATCAG
Source organism: Dromococcyx pavoninus (assembly GCA_033558185.1). Classification (NCBI taxonomy): domain Eukaryota; kingdom Metazoa; phylum Chordata; class Aves; order Cuculiformes; family Neomorphidae; genus Dromococcyx; species Dromococcyx pavoninus. Next base: position 4,298,365 of record JAUMJL010000091.1, on the reverse strand, counting down.
GAAAAGGACTGCTCCTTGTGGCCATGGAAAAATGTCCAGTACTTAAGTGTCTCTCCTAGCACACAAGGGAACAAGGCAGCTAAACTGAGACTGCATCTCCTGTGGACCATCAGCAAAGCAGCTGAAATACAAGCATAATAGAACAGGCAGAGGAAACTCAGTCCTTTAAAATTGTTATGAAAATAATGACTATTTATACACTAAATGTATAAGCTTTCATCTACATGTCTCAGATGGTGTTATAAAAATGATGAATTAAGTTTCAATGCACTCTTGTGAGATATTTTAATCCCACTTGCTCTCATAATTAATATATAAATGAATGCAGAGGGGGCTGAAGTGAACTGGCAATAGGAGCGCTGTAGGTTTATGTGACATAGCATAAAAATAAGGCTTTCCGCACCACAATTAGATCTTCAGGTTTCTGAGGGCATCAGTTAATATATTCAGGGCTTGTCAGATTGTTCATCTACCCTTCTCATAAAGGATGGAAAGAAACAAGGGAATTCATTAGAATTTCTGAGCAACAATTATATTCCTATTGATTAACTGATGGCCAGCTAGATCCATTTCTTTTCCTGGTTACTTAAAGAGGTGTTTCCCCATGCATGATGATGTCTCTGTTCTATTAAAAGTACAGGCAGAGATACCCCTCTGAAAGTGTTGGAAAACGTGGAAACTTTATAGATAAATATTATATGTAATGACCATCAAAAAGTATCAACAAAGAGTATGGGAAGAATGTACTCAGAGACTTGCACTGAATTCCTTCTTGAATTCTCATTGGTTCCAAGAGATTTCAGGTTTGAATAGCTACAGAAAATATATATTCTAGGATGTCTTTTTTTTTTTGATCTAGCAAATGGAGCAAGTTCTTATTCTTTCAAAAAATAACTAGAAGTTAAAAATAATCAGCTGTTTTCCTGTAATGAAACTATTTTTTCCCCTGTAATGATTGCTGTATGCATAAGGAAACTGCTATATTTTTGATTCTTTAATTCAAAGGTCTACTTCACTTATAGGTGCTTCGCCTACACTTTTGAATTGTTTTGTAGGAGACTGAAACAAGCTAAAATCCAGACAGAGCAAATATCTGGCTGTGATAAAAGCAAAAAAACAGGTCTGATTCTCTGTGCACTTACTCTAGCCTTAACTTTCCTGCTGTTTCCCTGATTGCATGAGAGTATTCCATCACAGGGTAAGGAGGAGTGGCTGGAAATGACAGCAGGGATTACAGGTATGTCGAGCAGCTCCAGAGCCCTTAATAACAGCCCTGCATCTCACTGACCACCTTCACTTTCTGCTTGATTCTGTACTTCAGTCCTAATCACATAGAGCCTACCTTTAATATGCAGAAAATTAACAAAAATAAACACTGATTTCTGTATGAGAGGGATGAAGCCCAACCTTCTGTATGAGTAGCTTTGGTTACAGTACATGGGGAGACAGAAGTTCTGACATGCACAGTTTGCATTGCACTCGCTGTCTTTCATCTTCCTTCCAGAAAGGCGGGGATGATCTTAATAATTTTAATTTTATATTTCTTCAGTTCTGCTTTCAAAACATTACTTGCTCCTACACCCTTAAAAGCTTTATCAAACCTATAGAAATACATAAATCTGCTTCTAGAAATGTGAAATGTCTTTTCAGGGAGATTGTCACAAGCATGCAAAGGATTTAGGAGCACAAATTATTGGGCTTTTGAAATGTTTGTCTCCTGTTTTAACCCTTTTTACCAATACATCTGACGGATTTATACAAGACAATACTTTTGTTTCAGTTTCTTCATAGCTTGGCAGACTGGCCACTGAAAGAGCTGTGAGTCAGCTCAGATGATGGCACACGTGGCAGACTTGTTAGCATGTTTGAAACTGAGACCCATCCCAGATCTTTCATATACCAATCTTTTTCAACACCTTCACTTATTCATGCCACTGAATACTTTCCTTGACGCTCTCTTCTCCAGCTCTGAGAGCCACTGTCAGGGGTATAAGACTTTTAGCTTGCTATGTTAAAAGTGATGTATCAGTAAGCAGAATTGACTTGATAAGATATACTCCCTTTACATGTTTAACTGGAGAGAAAGGATGGACTGGCCTCATGTCATTCTGCTTTGAATACCTCCAGCGCAGATCCCTAAGTTACCATGTCTCTGTATTTCTATCTGCTTCTCCATGCTGAAATGTTTTCTCACAGCTGATTGTGTCACTTGGTGGAAACCATGAGAATTTCAACCATTCAAAGTCAGTTTACCTTCATTTCTGCAAAGTGCAATAGTTCTGAGTGAAAGTAGCCTTGTGAATTGTTTGCACTGTAGGGAAGTAGCACTGCAGCATTGCTTGAACATACTCTTTCAATCAAATAGATTAGCCTGAATAGAGAGCACTTCCCAACATTGGTCACAGGTTTTCCAGATATATGCCAAGGGATTAAAGTTTATTCCAGAGGAAACTCCTATTTAATTGCATATTAATAAAATGAACCTTCAACACTGATAGGGATAAATAATGCCCAGCACTGCAGTGTAATTAGGCTTTATATGATGCTGTGCATAAACTGATGAAATTTTCTAATTAGTACATTTCATACACACAATGGGAAATATAACGTGGCCCTGAAAAAGACACTGAATGAAATACCCTTCTTGTGGCTAGAGCTTAGTGGGAAGTTTTCTCCAGTTCAGAGTGGCAGTAGCTGGCTAGTCAATACTTCATATCTTCATAGTTTCCTCCATGGTTGGGTAGGATGGGATCACAGCCTTGGGTCTCTTTTGTCTTACGGTTTCCCTTCTAGGGAAAGGACCTGGAGCACTAACAATGTCCTGGAGTTCACCTGCTTTCTCCACTTTTTTATTTTCAGTTGTACCTATGAGTATTTAACTAAAGGTTTAAGGTTGTTAGTGGAGTTTGGAGAGATGTTCTACGGTGTGTGGGAATACGGGGAAATAGGTACTCCATGGATGTTTCTGTGCTTCCCAATGGGCAGTCAAGGTTTTGGAGATCATGCATCCTTTTTTGGTTTTACATCTCTACTGTCACAGTGTCTTTTTAATTGACATGGAAAGATTTTCACATGTTTATGTGTCACATAAAGCTGTTTTTGAAAGTAGAATTTTTAAAGAGGTTTCAGGAGTCTGAGAGGTAGAAAACAAATAGAAAAGGGAATGTGAATTGCAAAATATACAGATAATTTTAGATAGTAGGCACAAGACTTTCTGAGATGCCATGATATAGCTGATGCTTGTGTTAAAATAAAGTGCCCAGAGTAACAAAGAAAACGGTGTTTTCTCAATTCATTATAGGAAATGGACTTCTAAGGAAGTAAAGTAACTGAAATTAGCCAGAAGGGAAAGCATAAATCACTAGCTGGAGGAAAATGAAATGACAAATGGATGGAAGCTCTGGGGAACAGGCATTAGTACAGAAAAAATGACAATGACATCAACAACAAAAGGTAAAATCCCTGGCAGTTCTACACCCTGTTTTGTGGATGAAGAGAAAGAAGATATCCTGTTTTACTTATTTTTAATAATTTGGATAGGCAATTTCTGTTTATATGCTTGCTACTTTTATTTTGCTAGTGGTTACTCAAAATTGTGAACAGATCATGGAGAACATACCTGGAAAGCCTCTTCTGATGTCAGTGGAGTTTCTTGTATTTGATAGGCAATGTATATACCTGCATAACCACCAGTATTTTTTATACATGAAACAATTTCATTCCGTTGAATACAGTGGCCATTTTGTAGCAGATTCAATTGTTGTGTGCTCCAGACTTAGATCTATAGTTCAAGCTGGCACTCTTTTTCATGGAAACTGGGCTCCAGACTTTTTGACTGTTTTTAATCTGAAATTATTTAAGTTTAGATTGTAAAATGGCTTTTATGATAAGGAAACATGAGGTAATAGAAAGCAAACTTCTATTCAAAGGTAATTCTCACCTACAGAGTGCAGTATTTGAACATAAATCTGTAAATCTGACATGCCCTAGGTTTTCTTTCACCAATGTACTTAAATTCTAAACCCCAACAATATCCATACATTTAAAGGGCATTATGTAGATGCAGAAAGGTTGACTTCACACAGCATAGCACTTTCTGCTAAAAGTTTTTTTTTCTGACAGGCTTTAAATACCATGTCACAAAAAAGTAAATACTTAACCTTTTGTCTCCTTCACAGGGTCCTGCATAAATCATTTAGCATGTACTTCAAAACCTTTTATTGTGCAGATTCTCCTAAATCTCCTAAATTCACAGCCAACAATTTTACTGGGAAAAACAGCTTATCTACACCTTGGACCTCTGACTTCTGCTGTAACTATCCAATCTGTCTTTCTGTTCCGTATGTGACATTTTCTGCCCTTTCCTTCATTCCAAATAGGTTTTCTCTTTAACCTTGTGGTATAAAAACATTTCATTGTATTTGAAAGTAATGGCATTTGGGAACTGGCGATGCACCAAGTAGTAAAGGGCACCTCCAGTAATTTACTTGAATGCTGTCTGTATGAAAAGGGAAATAATTTGATTCTTTAGCGAAAGGGTATGGGCATACTATCAGTATCTTCCAAACCATTAGTGGAAAGAGTCTGACAGCAGGCTGCCTTGTCTCTGCACTTTCCCTTTCTCTGCTTCAGTTAAAATTAATAACACCTATTAGTAAGAAGGATTAGTAGTAAGGGTTTAAAAAAGTTTGGGAGGGATTTTTCATAGTTGTTTTGTTGGCTAGGTTATATAGTAACATTACTGTAACTTTGTATTTCAATATTTAATTTAAAATAGTCAGGAGTATTTAGGATTATGAATAATTTTCTATCTATATATTTGAAAGTTCAAAATGTTCCACATGATGACATTGTAGTTTTCTGGCCAATCCTAAGTATTATCTGTATGCACACAGGGCAGAGAAAGGTAAGTATAAATTTACATTTGCGTGTGGTTATGAGCGGATACAAAAGGGAGTGTGTACAAGCATCATTGTGCATTAAAAGACAATGTAAGCCATGGGGCTGTGTACAGGACTGAGAGTTAGAAATTTAAAAGCATATAAGATGCTTGAATAAAATTATTGAAATATATGAATGACTATATTAGTTTACATGAATTGCATATTGTGTCTTAGGTTTCTCTTTCAAAATAGAAATGATGAATTTCTTCTGATGAACAATTTTGAAGACTTCAGATATTTGTTCCAGGCAAGAAGGGACAGGCAGAACATGTGCTATTATTTTTTTCTGGTAATATAAAAAGGTAAAGATTCATTTTAACCAAGTCTATAATTTTTAAGTTAGCCTTGTTCACCTTAGTAGGCATTATTATCTAATTATCATCAATACATAAACTAAGTGTATGCATTTTCTTAAGTTACAAGTGAGAATTATTTGCTTAAACAGGAAAAGAAAGGAGTAAGGAGAGAGGCACAGGTCAATGAAGTGACATGCATAATGATCTGGCTAAGAACCCCCACCAGAAATAAAAGACCTTTCTAGATATATATTGTGATATATAGGGTTTTTTTTTGTCTACTGTTTCACATTCAGAACAATTCTTACTCGTTTGCATGTCATTACGCAAAGTTGATTGATAGGATTGTTAGAGACAAGAATTGCATAAGTCTGCAGGTTCAGCAATAGTTCAGTTCAATAGAGAGATGGTTGTTCATTCTTATTGGTATTAGTTTGGGTGACATTTGGTTTTCAGCACACATTATTCATGCTCAATTATGGTGCAATAGATAAATTAGAAGACACAGTCACATCCACGTTCCTGAATGAAGAGTCATTGTGTCATGCTTATAGAAACTAGAGTGTCATTCAAATAAATTAATTAAGACAATCTGTTTTCCAATTCAATCTGTCAATTATTCCGTTTTCAGAACATGGAGCTTTCATGTTGTTTACAGATTTGCACAAGCTTTCCAACAGGCCTGTAACCATGTCACCAATTCACTGCCTCTTTGAGGGTATAGGGAGACAACTGTATAACTGTGGAGGTTACAGCAGCCCTGAGCCTGGAGGGGGAGTCTCCATTCTCTGCCACTGAGACCATCAGGGCAAGCCTATCTATCTGAGTTATGGATCAAATTTCTGGATACAGGTAATGGATGAGGTACCCTAAATTGCTCTGGTTCTCAGGCTTTTCAATTTTTAAATCTACATTGTGAAGTACTAGTTTAATTGTTTTTTATGAAGTATTTTGATCCATTCATATTGGAGTCTGCAGGGCAAGAAAAGCTGCATAAGGCTCTTTTCTGTCAATGTGGATGTATGGAAATAGCAACATTACTTTTTTTTAGACTGAGGTTCCTTTTTAAACTCATAACAGTGTCTTGTAATGTTTGTTGCTATAAGAGTTGTCTTCAAACTGCAACTGAATTTCACACAAGCTGCCAGGATGCCTTTAACATCAGCTCCCTTAGAATTACATACTTCTGTGCTAATACATTTTGGGTCACCGCATCACAACTTTAAAACAACTCTGCCCCTTTGGACATATTAAGGTTAATATCAACTATATTTTTTTCCATCTATAAACCTAAATAAAGTAGGATATAAAAATCATAAATACACTTTTCCATTATCAAGATACCTCCAAATTAATCCTACAAATAACTAGTACCAAACCTTAATGTACTCAAGACAAATTCAGAACGTGAATAAACCAGATATGGATTTACATCTCATTACAACAAAACTGAAACTGGTTCTTCTTTATTGTCCAACATAGTTTAACTAGTGGTGGTCTTGAATCAAATGTTGGATGAATATATCTGTATAAGTGTAATATATGAAACTACATTATTTCTATCAAAAGACAGTTCGTATTGGATTTTTCAGGAGGAATGAGGAATTGCAGGTTGAGGGAGGAATTTTTTTAATTGAAATGTTAGGTGTCTCATGGTTGTTCAATGAATGAATCCATTATGATACTGCTTTCTCCAGGGAAACTTTGAAAGATATTACCCTGAAACTCAATGAAGATCCATTATCTCCTACCACCAGCACATTTGCAATACATTTAAAGAATGACAACTGCATATAATAGAAATAGTGGGAAAGAGAGTTTTTTTTTTCTCCTTCAGTATATCAGGCATAGTAATTAGCTGCTTCTTTCTGTGTCATAGTAGATGAATTATGAGAAGAAAATGCTTTGAATACAAGGAGAGGTGTTGTCTTGCCAGCATATGTCCCTTTGCTATATGGTGTTGAAGTAGCTTCACAAAAGGTAGGTTTTTCTCTGTGCCACTGTGCCATCAAGAGCAATCTTAAAGCAAAGAAGGTCACTTACTAGCTGTGTTCCTACTGTAGAGAGCACTTTCTGTGATGGCTCAGCCAAAAGTTGTGTCTTGGGTTTGCTTAATCAGCAAGCACTGCTAATTGTCAGCATTAATAAAGCACAGGGATATTCAGAGCCCTTTCTTCTGCACAGAAAGAGAAAAAAAGGTTTTTACAGGTGAAGGAACAGCATGAAGTCCTGCAGGAGTGATTTCTTTAATGATTCATGGATCTAATTATTGTTATTCATGATGATACAATGTTTAGAGCCTTTAGTACAAATCTTAAATAAATGCAGGGCAAGCACTTTTTTATAGCCTGGAATTACACAGTCTAAGGAATATTAATAACTAGAAAGCTGCATTATAAAAATACGCATTATGGTTGTTATATCAGTTAATTCTGCTGAATTTGTCTCATTTCTGTATTTGCTTATTCATTTTCATTAGCCGCTGTGAAACTTAAAGGAAATAATAGATTATGGAAAACAAAATAAAATATTTAGAAAAAATCTGTTCAATTATGAGAATGAATTCTCCCACTCAACAAGAATAATAAATTAACTGACTTTAGGTGTTACAGCCATAGTACAAAAGCACATTTTAGTTCTGGTTTTAATATTCAGAGCAAGTTGGTTTTACATTTGTATGGAAACGAGGACCTTCCTATGGAGATGACACCAATATATAGAATCATAGAATCGTAAGGTTGGAAAAGACCTGAGATCATCAAATCTAACCACACCTGTCCCCTTCCTAAACCATATCCCTAAGAAACTCATCTACCTGCCTTTAAACACCCCCAGGGATGTTGACTCAACCACCCCCCTGGGCAGCTGTTCCAGTGCCTGACCACCCTTTCTGTGAGGAAATTTTTCCTGATGTCCAGTCTAAATCTCCCCCGGCGCAACTTACGGTCATTTCCTCTCATCCTATCACTTGTCACTTGAGAGAAGAGACCAGCACCCACCTCACCACAACCTCCTTTCAGGTAGTTGTAGACAGTGATGAGATTTCCCCTCAGCCTCCTTTTCTCTAGGCTAAACAACCCCTGTTCTCTCTGCTGCTCCTCATAGGACTTCTTCTCCAGCCCCTTCACCAGCCCCGTTGCCCTTCTCTGGATGCTCTCCAGCACCTCAATGTCCTTCTTGTACTGAGGGGCCCAGAACTGAACAAAGTACTCGAGGTGTGGCCTCACCAGTGCCGAGTACAGGGGTACAGTAACCTCCCTGGTCCTGCTGGCCACGCTGTTTCTGATACAGGCCAAGATGCCATCAGCCCTCTTGGCCACCTGGACACACTGATGGCTCATATTCAACCTGCTCAACAATTCAGTCAATCAACACCCCCACGTCCTTCTCCTCCAGGCAGCTCTCCAGCCATTCTTCCCCAAGCCTGTAACACTGCATGGGGTTGTTGTGCCCCAAGTGCAGGACTCATCCCGCTGGTCTCAGCCCATCGATCCAGCCTGTCCAGATCCCTCTGCAGAGCCTCCCTTCTTTCAAGCAGATCGACTCTTCCACCCAGCTTAGTGTCAGGCGCAAACTTGCTAAGGGTGCACTCGATCCCTTCGTCCAGATCATTGATAAAGATATTGAACAGGACTCAACTCAGCACCGAGCCCTGGGGAACACCACTTGCAACTGGTTTCCAACTGGATTTAACTCCATTTACCACAACCCTCTGTATCCGGCCATCCAGCCAGTTTTTTACCCAGCAGAGGGTGTGCCTGGCCAGGCCAATGGCAGGATATGTGAGGCAGGGAAGCTGTGGGTGTGGCAATGGTGTCCTATGTCCTCTGATGTTAGATGGGCAAGTGTCTTCAAAACTAATTTTCTTATGTAAAATGCAGACTCTTTTTGCCACTTGCAACATTAAAGCATTATGTACACCACAAAGTAAATATACAGTTACAGGTTCCTTTGGAAGTTTTTGGGTGTTGATTGGAAAAATCTCATCACCAATGAAGAGATGAGCAAAGTAACTGAAGAAATGGTCCTCCTCAACAGAAATGGAAACCATTCACTATATTCAGGGCACTTACCTGGATACCAGCAAGCACCCCACCCTTCACATTGAATGGAAACAAGTTAATTTAAGAGACCTTAGCGCAAGAGGAACCAGCAGCTGCCAGTACTGCTGGACAAATGGAAACTCAGAGAATGAGTGAGAGGCCTGTAGACCCTTTGGACTCAGATTCTGAAATGCTTCAGTCCCCTGGAAGCCTATAATATATTACAAAAAATACCCATAGCTCTAAAATAATTTATTTCACCTTTCTCCTATATATCTCCTATAAACAGTCATAGTCACATATCGCTCCTTGCAGTTACTGAACCTCATGTTCTTTTTTTTTTCCTGTCCTTGGTATTGAGTTACTGGATTTCAGCAGCAGTAGCTGTAGTTATAATACTGAGGAAGCAGCAGGAATGAAACTTCTCCAAGACACAACCTGTTCTTCACTTCATGATTGCACAGAGCAGATAAACCACGCTCTTGGGCTAGCTGTGCTAGAGCCAGGACAGCTTTAGCTCCTACTTCCACCCTAAGCAATATCTGCTTGTGTTCATGATAAGTGGTGAATCTCAGGGGCCAACACAGCCTATCCTGCTTATCCAGTTTGCAGCCTTGTATGCAGAATATTTACTGGAAAAAAATGGATTATAGATTTTTTGAAACTGTCTTGTATCATTTTAGAGACTCTAAGCGATGGTGCTGCTGCCTTGGGAATTTGCCAATATTTATATACCTTTACCACAAGGAAACTTGGCCTTTTTCATGTGACTGTCAAACTGCACCTTCTCAACCATCTACAATTCCTTTCTGGTTAGCCAGGCAGAGAAGCTGCCTGCTATCACGCATGCACTTTCAATGTCTCAATGCCTAAGAAACTGATCAAATTAATCCTCAGCTTTCTCTTTAAACAACAAAATATACTGAATTCTTGTGACATGCAATGTATTTTTCTAGTCTCTGGATACTTTTTGTGAAATTTGACTGCGCAGATCAAAGCAATTCACTTTTTTGAAAACTTAACATGCAGTTAAGATTTTATCATACAAATAAGCAGTGGAGATTTTTTTTTCTCCTTTTGTGGTCTCATCTGTTCTTTGCTGGTAATAAATTAAAAATCTCTCTTTTCACTGGTGTATTGCCATGTTGTTGACCATCCTGTTTATTTAGACTTAGCATTGCTCTTTAGACTTGCTCTCTCTAAGAATTACTCGGCAGTAGTCAGTGGTATTAACAAAGATTTGGATTATATGTCATGTATTGATTTCCACTCAAACCAAGAGGAAATATATTATTTCACAGGTTTGCCTTCTCTTGTGCTACTAACGCAGATTTAGACTTCCCCCTTTTTTACCCAAAAGGTCAGTAATTTATTAATGGCTTTTTTCTTGCTAACTATTAACATAACAAAGGGCAGCTATATCCAGAATGGTTATTACGGAATACATGTTATGCCTGTCTGTCACAGTAGGATATAGAGAATCTAGAGAATATAATCATAATTCTGAGGCAATGTTTGTGGATAGTATTGAGCATGGTGCAGGCAGACAAAGATGAATTCGAGCAGATGGATCTGGGTGTGCTTAGTGTCACACATACTAGTTTACACCGGGGCAGAGCACTGGGGCTAATTTTTCAGGAAATTTCAGCAGAAGCAGCCTGCAATGTGGCTCTCTGGACAAACATCAGCAATTACCAAAATAATTCAGCTAAGAAGGCAGACATACTTACAGCGCTGCATATTCTGGCCCAAGTACTGGTAGCACTGCTGCACACGAATAGCCAAGTATTTTAATTCCAGAACAGTATTCCAGAGTGACAAACTATGTAGTGCTCAGGTATGACTGCTGATGGTGTCTAGGTTTATTTTGAATATACTGATAGGGCTTCCCAGACTCCCTCAGGTAGTATTGAAAGAGTCATTCTGCAGTGGCAGTGAGGTGACAAGGACGTTGACAACAGAATGTACTGTACCATATCATCGATGAAAATGGTGATTACTGCAGGAATGCTAGAATTTGCATTGAGAAGGCAACTCTTGGTAACGTTGAAGATTATGCTTTGATTTCCTATACAGTATTTTCAAAGCAAAGTAGCAATACTTGAGATACTCTATAGAATCAGCCCAACCAAATAAAACCTTTAGCAATTACACTCTTTTGGAGAAGTGAATCACACTGATTAAGTACTATTTTCTATTTAAAATGAGAACTTGTTGTTACTGACATCACAAGTGCTACTCATTCTATAAATAGGATGTGGGCCAGATCTCACCGAAGTCACTAGGAATCTTTCCTCACAGTTTGACAGGAGCTAGCCTATGCTTTCCGTACACTGATTTCAGGGAGGAAGTTGCTCCATGAAAAAAAGACATTTACAAGCTGAGACAAGATGATGAGAAAGAGAAATAAGTAATATACCTTGCTGTAGGTATCATTAATCACTTCTCTAACCTGATTTCTGTTCAGTTCACAAATTGCACTAAGTCTGGATTTGAGAGGGGAATATTCCTGATGTACCCTCTACAGGGGATTTCAGGCAAAATTCAGATCTGTGTAATGGTGTAAGTTTCCAGTAAGCCCAGCTAATTGAATCTTTTCACTTAGAACTACACTTTCTTGCTTTCCTTTGATCTGCAGATCAGAATTCATTGAGTACATTTTGATCAATATTGGGGTTTGGTAGTGCAAATATGTGAATGGTCATTTTGACAGCCCTCTGGAGCCCTGTAAGGTTTTTTCCTCTCCACCATATCTACCTGCAAAGAGACAGCTTGAAGGAAGAAAGAAATGTAATTGAAGTGCGTCAGAAAGATATCCATGCCAAAAGGGTGACCACTGAAGCCTGTGGTGAGGCCTAAGGGTGCACCGTGATTTAAGATAAGTTGGCATGGGGCTTCTGCATGTTTGACAACTTTCTCCCTAACATTCACAGAAAGACCTCACATGTTGTGCTTTCCTCAGTGCAGGTAGCAACGGCCCACTTCTGTGATAACTCAAGCATCTGTCGATGGGAGATCAGCAGCTTCTGTTCCTGTTAGCTCTATGTTGTCTTGGTTTCTGTATTCAAAGCTTCTGGATCAGCTATAATTAAAGGCTTAACAGGATTTCAAGTCCCTCACAGGATCTTGCAAATAAACTTCAGCTGGAGTCTCAGATGCACAGAACAACTCAGAATCAGCTTGCAATGAAAAAAAGCATTGTAATATAGGTTATATTCAATAACTTTGTGCACTGCCAACAGTACTTCAAGAGAAGTTTTGAAAGCAGGAGGAAGATGCATGTTGGTTGTATAGTTTCATTTTGTACCTTCTTCCCTCTCCTTTCCCTTCAAGGGGATTTTATACCTACATTTTCCATTCCGTACCTTTCTCCTTTATACCTATGTTATAAACTCGACTGCCCAGAGCTGCAGAAATCAGCTGTCTAGCAGCCTTGTCTATTTCAGGAAATCTAATGAGTTACCTATAAAGAGAAAGGCATTTGTCTGCAAGGTTCATCATAGTAAGCCCTCTGCTTCTAATAAAATATTGATTTCCTCTCATGCAATAATTTATATCTTCAATTGGCTTGATCAGGCACCCAGCTATCACCAAGGAAGTTAAAGTCTTTTCAGAATAAGCATGTGCTGGTTTTTTTTTTAAAAAAAATGTGTATTCATATACAGCTTTGAACAGTGTTGTTACAGATAGATGAGTCCCTGCAAGGCGAGCACTATTGCCATACCCAAGGGAAACAAGGTTTTATTTTTACACTTAGCTGAATTAACTTATTCAATTGGTGCATGCTATAGTTAAAGGTCACTATGTATATGTAATTTCTAATAGCAGCAACTTCTTATGTGAATTCTCAAGTGTCACAGATAGAATAATCAAAGCCAGGTTGAAGACTATGGGGTTCTCCCATTCTGTGCTGAAGACTCCCTCGATAACCTTTTTATAAGAATCTTCGTGGTTTAGCAGTTCGTAGTAAATTTAATGCTTTTCCACAAATATATAATGGCAAGGAAGAAACACAATTTTCTCAGGACAAAGAAGTTATTTTCAGAGCTCTATATTGACTGCTTGGCATCTGTTTCCTACGTTACTTGACACTAGCATGACGTATATAACATATATACAGCCGGAGTACTCACAACACTGTATTCAGACTGAATATCTTTGCTCTAGGAGATTTACAACCACACCTGGTGACTGATCAGCACAGTCATAGCTTTTTTTTACCTTCTGGCACAGTCACTGGTAATTCAAATGCTATTGCCAGCAGCAGTTCGCCAATAGCGACTATAGAAGAAAAATTGGTATATGTGAAACAATGGCCATTAAAATCTATATTTTTATGTTAATTAGAAAATAGAGGCTGTGCTGGTGACCTGTGTTTAAGATGACTGCTTAGGTAGGTGGGGAGGTCATGTGATACAGGTTCTATCTCGTCATGGTTTCCCACATTTCAGGAAAGGGATTTTTCTTAGCTATGATGATTCTCTGCAAAGCCATTATCCAGCAGTCTTACATGTCTGTGACTGTGCACGTATACCTGCACACACACACTGTTCCCCTGCCAGCCATGTGCAGTGCATCCTCAAGGAGGAGTGATGCCTGACACAAGAAAAGAGCAAACCAACACACCAGAATGACAGTATCCTAGGGGAGAGTCTGTGGGCATAGTAACTTGGGCACAGCAAATAAGCCTCTTCCTTAATCAAAAATCCTGTATGTAGCTTAGTATGAATGGCAAGTGCCACTATTGTTAATGCTAATTACATAAACAGACAGCTCTGCACAGGATCAGGCCTGTTCCTTTATTTTCTATTTCATTTGATCATATTTCCATAAACCCAGAAATTTTATGTATCTTCCTTATTGATAGAATTTTCTGGCACATATTTTCTCATTCTGTCTTAAATGGCAGTGTGAAAATGATAGAGTCTGTTTTTCTTCTGGTGAATTACACCTCCGCTTGTTTTAGAAAAAAAGATTGTGTTAGTGGAAATGTTAGTGACAATAAAAGCAACAATACTTGTGCTATTGGGAGCTATTGAGAACATTACCTAAAAATATTCCAAATTTAAAAACTAAACCTGGTTCCAACACTTCAAAGAGTCTTGCAGTTACAGTCTGCAGCTGAAATCAGGTTTTCTTGCCAAGGATTTACATTCCCAGAAGCTCAATGTACCACAGGTCCTCCCCATCTGTTATTGATTAGTTCTATTTTTGTATTGGTTAAGTGTTGTTGTTGGCATTGTTTACAACTACAGACCATGATAGAGTCAATTCTAACTGAGGCAAGGGCATATATCCTCCCTGTGTTCAGCTCTGGCACAAATTACTGTTCCTAGATTGCAAAAGGGAAGGGTGCAGGACATTTTTCAAGGTTCTTGCAAGGGAAATTTCAATAGAAGAACTCAAAATTACTCCATTTCCTTGGTTTTAATTCTTGATTTTCTTACTTTGACTGATAAGGTGAAAAAGATACAGTCTGTGAGTATAAATGTCAAAGCAATAAAACAAAATATTGTGTGCATTTTTAAAGCAATGGCATGCTTTACAGAAAGCACAAATACTCACAAGAAGCACATTAATTGAAACAACGTGAGGAAACACAAATGTGAGGGGTACTAAACTCGGGGTTAAAACTGAGAGATGGCCTCCTCTTTTTCTTGCTTTTTTGTCCTGACTAGGGAAAATACTGAGTTTCAAGTGTTTTTTATTCTCAGAAGACTTTGTTAACTTTGCTTAAAGGAAGTTTTAGATAAGAGTGATAACAGGCAATATGCATACAAACCAATTCTGGAAATTTCTATGCATTTCTAGTGGTGCTCTGAGAACCTCTGACACAACTGTAGGCTGAGTGTTCAATGCTAGGAACAGCATTTAGAGCCAGAGCTGACATGTCTTTCATCTTTGCTACCTATGTTAACTCCTATCATCAATGGATGAATTCTACCATGGCTTTGACAAGTGGTTTCACAACTTGATAGCTGAAGTCACAATGTGAAAGCAGAACAGGTTAGTGGCAGATGTTGCTGGTGTGTCAACAGATGAAGCACTCAGAAATGGCAGCTATTAATCCTTTCTAAAGGTTCCTGTGAATGTCCTTATACACACCCTAGGAAGTTTTTCAGCTCTGTGTGCAATGCTGTACACGTCTACCCTACAGGAGACTGCCTGTCCTTGCAACTGTGCTTTCTTGACAAGCTATACTTAGAGGATAAGCAAGAAACGATACACTGACTCTTGACTCCTGAGGGAGCTAGAGATATTTTTTTGTGGATCTTGTATCAAGCTCCATGTTGAACATCTCAGAGAACTTTTAATTAGGTACAGCTCATTTAACCTTTTGAGCATCTCATTGTAATGCTTGCGTATCTATGAAAACATTTTAAAGCAAACAAATGCTTTTAATACTTTCCTCCTTGTCACTCATATCTGAGAATATGAAGAAAATTTCTCAACAATGAAAGCTGATTTTAGATTAGCCAATTTAACTGAAATTTCTTTGTGTGGGAATTTTGAAATGATACTAATGAAAAGACATTAGCAAACAATTCCATAGGGGAAAGGTATGATGGAGTCATGCCATTATTAATTAGTGCTATTGTAAACTCAAGTTCTGAAATGTGGATATTTACTTTTATTTTTTTAGAGTCGAGAAGTAGATTTCATACTTATGCATTAGAAAAGCTGAGTCTTTCATTAGCTTTTGAATGGCTTAATGGAAGTTTTGCCAGAGAATTTATCATCTCATGTATAATTAACTTATATTGGTATTCACACAACCAGATTCATGCTTGAATTTCTAAAACATGGTTGCCTTTGGTACTCTAGTTTTATTAAATATGTTTTACCTTGACTATTGCTGCAAGGATGGATTTCCTAAAAATAACTTGCAAGCTACATATTCGTCTTTGTTGAGTGAACAAGATTAGTGGAAGACTCTTGGCACAAGAAAATTAAACTCAGTAAATAGTGCAGAACAAATAAATCTATTTTTTTAATTTATTTTAAGTAACACAAACCTATCTCATTTTCCAGCAATCCTTTTTTCCTTTTTTTCACTTGCTTTTCATTGCACAAAGGGAAAAGTATTCTGTTTTAAATAGGTAGTTGTTATTCCTGCCCAACATAGCACCCTTCAGTTATTTATACTGTGTTTATTCCCATATAATTATTAATATGATGCAAGGGCTCAGCAAGATTCTTCTCATTATCCTTCCCAAATGAAAGCAAAATGAACTAGCAGTGACACACCAAGAGCTATAAAGCCATGTGTGGGAGAACAGTATGGTGCTAAAAGCTTTGGCATTTGTCCTGCTGACCCTCTGAAGATGCATATGACATCTGTCCAGTGATGGTGCACCAGAGTGCTGAGTGGCACCTAGCATTTACAAGTTGTGAGCTTTCCTGAAATAAAAACCTGATCTGATCTGATGGAAAGAACCAGAGCTTCTCATAACAGCAACAGGATCCTTCACTATCCACAGGCTAGCTTTGTAATAGATGTAAATCTGCCTGACTCTACTGGAAATATGTTCTCCTTATTTCCAAGATTCTTCATTTTCATTGAAATATGAAAGAAGACTGAGAGCTTCAGGTACATTTCCTGGCAGACCACAAAATCAATTAAATAATCATTTTTTCTAGTTAAACAGAGGAGCAAAAATTGAACTTGATGTTCTGTCTCAAATGAGAATGTTTCATTGGGGCTTTGAGCTATAAAATAGTAAGAATTCCAAAATATCAGCAAACTTTATAAAGAGAACACTTTTTCAAATAATCTTGCACGCTTGTTTCAGCAAATGCCAAAAGAAAGTTTTACTGCTTTTACAATTATTGTCTTATAAATAATGCAGCTTGAACTAATATGAACTCATAAATGCGTTATAGTTATCTATTTTTTCTAAATAAATGTTATTTTTCATTTGCCTGTCTCCAAAAAAAAGAATCTTGTAAGAAACACCTAGTTACATTGCTACAAACAAGCAATTACAAGCTACAAACCCAGCAATTTGTGTATGTGTAGACAGCACATCTTAAGGAACTTTAGACAGCTATAAATGATCTTTTATTCTTTTTTTTTGTCCATACATGCATTTATGCTAGAAGCTATCCTGCATAATACTTCTGTCTGGAGGTTGGAGGCTTCAAGTAAATGGTGAATTTAAGATTGGTACATCATTTGAAACATTATGTTATTCCAGAGACATCTAGGTGTGAGGCTTAGGTACATGCAGGGAAATGGAGGCAAGACTTGTACGTAAAAGACATGGATCTAGAGTCCATCCTGGCCTCAGGGTCTCTGTATCATCAAAATACTTATTGCTCTGCATGTCAACCTAGGACAGTGGCTGAAAACTGCACAGGTTGTAGATCTTGGCACTGTTATCCTGATTTGAAGGCTGATTAAAAAGGCGTTTTACAAGATCCTTAGTGAGCCATGGCAAACCACTGTTTGCTGTCCTTCCTTGGTGTGCAGGTTCTAAGTGTGGGCAGTTGGTGAGGTGTCACTGGCGTCACTGCTGATAGTGGTGACTGTGAATAAAAAGAATAACCAGGCTGATCAGAAGTGCAAAGTGCCAGGTTTTGTAGAAAGGCAGTTGAGCCAAACTGGAATTCTTGTAACCAAACTGTTACTAACTGGAACTGCCCTAATTCAGAGATGAACCCATTGACTTTCTGTAAAAGGGCATCTGAAAGTGAGTAGAGGTAGGTGCATGTGACTCCAGGATCTAGGGACATCCCAAACATGAGGATATCACAGGTTTCTCACAAACCACTCAAGCAAGTCAGTATTATGTCTAAACTTGTACTATTCTGAACAAAGCTGATTTATATTGCTATAGTAATTTCTTTAAATTCAACGTGAATTGAGATCATAGTCATAGAATTATAAGGTAAGAAGAAGGCATAACATTTACTCTAATAAATAACTTTTGATATTGAACCCACATTTTCTAAGTTTCTTCAGTTGTATATGAGAAATTCCTCAATGTAGTTAACTAAGAGGGATAAAACCAAGTCAAATAACAGGAAAAAAAAAAAAGAGAAAAAACTAGAAGGTTGCAGTAAAGAAGAAGTTAGGTTACATGATATCTGTTTATTTGACATCACATGTACATGAGACTTAATGGTGATTGGTTCTGAGATCCTCAAACTCTGAGAAAATTCTCCTAATCCTGTTCATGGCTGTCATTCTGGTGAATGTGTCCTTTCTGAACCAGTCAAAATACTGATGCCTAGTGAGCTATTTTTTTTCTTCCCCAACATGACACTTCCCTGTATTGTGCAGTGGTTCAGGGTTTCTTATGTCAGTAATAAAAACGTAAGGAGGTGAGCTGAGATTATTTTATGAACACTTTTTTTGGCATATAAGGAAGCAAGATAGAGCAATATAGAAGAACGAGCATGGAAAAAAGATAAAAGTAAAGAAAGGTGTCAAGGACTAGCAAAATGGAGGCAGAAGGAAAAGGAAAAGGAGCCTAATGCTCCATATTGGATAGATTATTAAAATTAATATTTAAATACATATACTTTAACCAGCAAAATGAGAATTGATGGTGTACTACAGGACATCACTTATATTTTAGTAGCCAAGTATGTTCCAATGGCAAAAGGAGAAGTATATATATCTCAATGCAGGGTTTATTAGCTTTAATTCCTTGTTTTAGTTGCAGACATATGGAATAATCTTCAGAGTATCACATTACTAAGAAGTCGGGGTTTTATCATGTGAATAATACATCTTAGAATAAAAACTGAGCACCCATGAGCAAAGTTAATAAATGCTTAGAATTTAATTCATTCCGTACTGCTTCCTGAAACACACAAATCGTTTTGAAATGAAGACCAAAACTGTTCAGAAAGCTACCTAATTATGACTATTTTGACTTCTAGAGTTGTGAAGATTCGCAGGTGTCACTGAAGTAATGAAAGAAGCTTATGTGGTTCTTCTTTCTGGACTTAATACACAGAAAACCATGAATATAACAAAGGATAAAGGAATACTGATTGTAGTTAGAAGAAGAAGAAGTAGTAACATCAGCTAAAAGTGTAACTGGACTAGTGTAATGATTTGGGCTGGGATACAGTTTTCTTCATAGTAGCTAGTACAGGGCTATGTTTTGCATTTGTGCGGGAAACAGTGTTGATAATACAAGGAGGTTTTATTTACTGCCAAGCAATGCTTACACAGAGTCAAGGCTTTTTCTGCTTTTCACATTGCCCCACCAATGAGCTGGGGGTACACAAGAAGCTGGGAGGGAACACAGCTGGAACAGCTGACCCCAGCTGACCAAAGGGATATTCCATACCACATGGCATCGTGCTTAGCATATAAAGTTAGGGGAAGAAGGCAGCTGGGGGAACATTTGGAATGAAGGTATTTTGTCTTTCCAAATTACTGTTACATATGATGGAGCCCTGTTTTGCTGGAGATGGATGCACAGTTGCCTGATGATGGGAAGTAGTAAATGAATTTCTTGTTTTGCTTTGCACATGCAGTTTTTGCTATCCCTATTAAACTGTCTTTATCTCAACCTGTGAGTTTTCTCACTTTTACCCTTCGAATTCTCTTCCCCATCCCACCACGGGAGGCTGACGAGCAGCTGTGTGGGGCTGAGCTGCCAAGCTGGGGTTAAACCATGAAAGCTGATATGAGACTTAACAAGAGGAGTGGGCCTTGTCCTTCTGGGAAGCAGGTAAGGCATGTGTAAAAAACCTGGAAAGCTTTACTCTAATGTGAGTTCCTGGGAGAAAATGGGGAAGAACCAGTACTGCTCAAGACATGAAACTGGATACGTAGAGAGTAAAGAAGTGATGTGAAAGAACAAGACTCTAATGCAGCAACTGAAAGGTCTTATCATGGAGAAAACATATAGATGAAAATTAGGGAAGTGAATATATGCAAAGAAATAAAAAGTAAAGCATGAATCTCTTTGAGGGGGGTTATTCATCAGTACAAAGCATATTCTGATGGACTTGGAGGCTGATAAAAAGAGAGTTGTAGCTTTGGGAACTCATCCTCTATAAATGCCTGAAGAGAGAATCTGATTGATCGCAAGATGAATTTCAAATATTAAATGTGTCATATATGTGCTGGTATGATATACCAAATAAGGTGTTTTGGCATACATAGGAAGCATTACAATAGCTCTGAGTGAGCCCTAGTGGTACCCTGGAACTGTTGCCAGTCCCAGGAACAGAGGTTAGCTAGGGCACAAGAAGAAAAAGGCTAGTGGGATGACTTTGGGAATGAGGGGCTCATCAGGCTAGAGGCTGGAAGAAACTGTTTTGTTTAGCAATATAGATGCCTGCTGCTCGCATATATACATACCTATTTATACTGGAATAAATATTGGGAAGAAAGGAGATACAATTAAATTAAAAATTTGTTACAAGCAAAATTAAGCATAAACCAACTGTTAATAAACTCAGGCTGGAAGAAAGCTCACAGGCCCAGTGTCAGGCCTTTTGTTTCAAGTTCCCAGGTCTGATAATTCACAGCCTGACAGCTTGCAGCAACTCAAGGGAGAGGCTGAAGGGCCATGACAGGTTGCCCCAGTTTCATAGGAACTCGGGGCACAGTGGCCAACTCCGTTCCCAAACTCCCTTCTGTATAATAAACATATCTTTAAACTAGGATGATTTTCTGCCCTTCTATAAAGCCTGGCAAAGCAGACCAAAATCGCCACCTAGTGACGGTAGTCTCTCAGCTCGCCCATTTCAGACAGTGAAAAAACAATCCAGATAATTGTCACTATGCAATATTTTGCAGCATTTCTTTGAGTGAAAATGCTACATAATATTTTATAAAAATAAATGAAGCATTTAAGTAAAACCTAATTTGTTGAGGTGACAGGAAAGCAGGTATTTTCCAGAAAATAATATGTATCCAAGTATAGAGATTCTTACCACCTCTTGCTGCAAATGTTAAGGTGCTTTACCTTGACTTGAATGATTGAACAGGAATTTGTAGTCTGAAAAACTTTTCATAGCTACCAAATAATTATTGAAGTTTGCACTCTTTTATTATTTCTATCCTGACACCCTTTGAGAGTTGCTTCTTGTTACAACGAGAAAATAAACTGAACATTAAGCTTTAATAAAATGCATAGCAAATCACTGCTATAAAAAAATCAAGATTTTATTAAAAAATAATGATATGTAAAGCATACTATATTTTAGATCCTTTTTACCTCTCCTACATTTAGACATTTAAAATTCACTTTGTGAAGTCTTTGTGCAGTGCTAAACATAAAACCCAAGAAAAGATAAGGGGAAAATATACAAGAAGTGCAGACACAAGAGCTGTGACTTTCAAATAACTACACGAAAAATTTCTAAAGAGATCATGAGTACAAGTAACAATAAGACAGGAAGAATTTTTTTTTTCTCAAATAACCCTATATCTCTTAACTTCCTTTAGTAGAGGTGGAGTTGTGGTGCTTGCTGCTGTTAAATATTTCTAGATCTCTTAGAAACTATATATCAGGCTACCTAAGGTCAAATTTTAAACCTACTAATGATGTAATAAGGATCCAAAAACCCATTAGGACTCATTTTTTCCTTTCCAAAACAAGCTAATTTTAAACCACTAAATTCTACTCTCTAAGCTTGTTTCCTGCTTTCCACAAGAGTAAATCATCCTCTGAGTGTGAACACTAGACTTAGTGATGAACTGTGGTACTTGAACAGAACATGGGGAATTACAATAGCTGCAAATTTCAATGTGAAGTTTAATGTTGAGTCACTGGCAATGCCTTCAGAACATATTGTAGTATCTCACTACTTCTGTTATATTATGAAGTCCCATAGTGATACATGGACTGGACTGAGACACTGCATTGGGCACAAACAGCCATACAGATGGGGAAGGAAGACTGGCACTGATCATGTCAGAACAGGTGTCCAAGAAATAGCGTCCTGTATGTCACATATTTCTGGCACTAACTTTGTAACAAGTGTGAATGCAGTATTGTTTCCCTGTATGACATCTCAGCGTGAAGCTTTTTCTTAGGTTGGTTGCGCTACACAGAACCTGTAGTAGATTCACGTACGGTGACTGAGCTGCCAGACGGTGACATTCTCATTCTTTGCATGCCAGGAAGGAGAGCTCAGTTCTGCCTGCATGAGGTTACCATGAATACATTAGCAGTCATCACCATTTTGACCTTTTCTGTTTCTTTTCTGATGTACTGCATTCTGAGAAGAAGCAGAAACTTTAGTTTACTGGTGATTATTTATTGTGTTGCAGTCCAGAAGGATAAGCAAAGAAGATAGGTGAAGCCATGTGTTTATTCCTTCATC
Organism: Dromococcyx pavoninus; assembly: GCA_033558185.1. Classification (NCBI taxonomy): domain Eukaryota; kingdom Metazoa; phylum Chordata; class Aves; order Cuculiformes; family Neomorphidae; genus Dromococcyx; species Dromococcyx pavoninus. Next base: position 4,275,781 of record JAUMJL010000091.1, on the reverse strand, counting down.
CTCGGAATACAATGACTCTCAGGAACTGCTTCACAGATATTTGGCATACTTAGAGTTCCTCTTTCCCTCTAAGAATTAGGGCTCTTTACCTTCCTTCCTATTCAGGAGTCCTTGGGTCTCCTCAGGTGAAAAGATAGTTCAGGAGATGAGCTGCTGTAAGTCAGCCTTTATTGCGAGAGCCTGGAGATGTCATCTGTGAGACAAGATGCCTCTTAATAGGATAATAATGGGAACAGTGGGGTGTGAAGAGACAGAGAGGAAAATGATGGGGAAAAGTTGTGTCTTGAGGCCACTGGCTACCTAGTCTCATACTCAGTAACCATTTGTTGTGTGTCTGGATGAAAAGCTGGAGTGGAGAAATTGCATGAACCATGGAGCCAGGAGGGTGGTCTACGTGGGTGCTGTGCTGCTTTGGCTCAGTTTTCTGTCAGGCATCTAGAAGCAGTTTGTTCAAGCGAATACTAAGTGAGGATGCAGTTGTCTTTGCTTCCCTTGCAGTGGAGCCACTAATCTCTAAAACTTCCCCAGACAAGATAGTCTCATCAGTTGTGCCTCTTCAGCCTTATCAGTTCATTTCATTTAAGGATCTGAACCTAAGGGATCCTGCCCACTCTGCATTTACAGGATGAACTGCATTTTTCTCACAGCATTTCCTCATGCATGTAATTAAATATGTGAAATAGAAGACAATCTACAGACCTCCCCTTTAGACTGTAACTTTCTGGATTTAGTAATTGCCATGACATCTGCTAAGGAAGGAAACTGAGGTGAAAATTTCACCAATAGCTCAATATATCACTGAGACAGGGCTGGGGTCAAGACACAAATAAACTCTGTGCTATAATGCTAGAAATTTGAAACAAGATTGTTCCTGGGTGTAGTTCAGAAAAACTGCCATTACTTGGCATATCTATTGTTAAAAGGGAGGATGCTTTTAGACAGTGAGAAATTACAGTTAAGGACAAGGTTCTGCAAGAAACCAAAGTAAAGCCTCAGCTAGGATGGAATATACCACAAAATTTGGGATATTAAGACAAGCTCTTGGGAAAAACTGGTGGAAGTCATTGATTATAATAAATGAACTTCAGTATCTCATCGGAAAAGCAATATACCGCATCTAAATTACCTGAAGAGTCATAGAGAAAATTGTGACAAGGCATGAGCTGCACCCTTATATTTTTTATTTTCATATGTAATGAAGATAAAACTAAACTAAATGTGATGTTTATACATACATTTATGTGACTGGATAGTAGTACAGTATCTGGGTGTGCTTTTACCCAATCTGTCACCACCTAAATTGTTCATCCAGTAACAGACCTTGACTATACCAGGAAAACAAAACAATGGAAAAGAAAAGAATCCATTGTTCTTGGTATTGAATCTTTAACCAAGTAGTTACTATAGCAATAATGTTTCTCAAAACGCTAAATATAATGAAACAGCTTCAGAGAGAGCTACCTCAGCTCTTGTGAGACATCACTTTTTTTATTCAGTTCCCCTCATACTCCATCTAAAGAAGTTGGGAGTCTGAACACCCATCACCAGAATACCTAGTTTAGAACAGACTTTATGTTTCTAGGATATTACAAGATTTAGGTGAATAGTTTAGGTGAATAGTTTAATCCTCATCTGAGCAACCAAAATCTCCTCATGTGAGTTTAGGCAACTAATTTATCAGGAACACACCCATCATGGTGCAGCAATAAAACACAAGGTGTTGTTCCACTCTCTCCTTGTCAGTGCTGAAGCATCCCTTACCAGATGCTGCCTTGGATCAGCGTTGCTGGGGACCTTGCAGGTGTGGTGCAGCAGGCGGCCTTAGGCAGGGCAAGCTGCTATCTTGCAGGACTCTGCGTTCATGAGGAGCTGCTGTTTTGCGCAGAGGGAAAACCCTTGCACTTGACAGCACTGGCTTGTGGGTGCAGCAGCTGCCCCTGGCTATTGCTGAGCTCACAGCCATGCTTTTCTTTCCTTCCCCATGGCCTTGTTTTTTGCAAGCAGATCATCCACCATTGTGGTCATGCTGGTTCCATGCACCCTGATGCTGCCACCTATGTTCTCTGTCTATGCTGTGTGGAAGCAGGGAGCAAATGAACAGTTTGCTCCTTTACCACCTTAGAAAATAGAGAACTAGACCAAGGATGACACTGATGAAACCGGTAAGTAATATGGAAAGTGGCACATGACTAAAATATGGCCCAATGCTCCCTTCTTTACTGGCATTAAATTAAGAATGACATCACTGAAGACTGTCACTAGATTAATCAGAATTATCTTAGTAGTGTTATTCGTTGTGAATAGAAACAGGAAGTGGAATATATTAATATTATAACTCAAATTCACACTTCCTTTAATCTTTCTCAGTGGCTCTGAAATTAGACGTGTTAGAGACTCAAAAAACCCAACAGGCTAGGCACTTAGTTATTAGCCTACAACCATGTGAGTCAGGACTGACCCCACTGACATTGACAAGGCAAAGCTGATGTGTAGGTACATCAGACGAGAATAATGATCTGTATCATGCATGCGGTGATGCAAGTTGTGGCTAAGATTCTAGAAAAACAGATTAAACAAAGCTTGAAATTCCACCAGTTTGAAATTCTCAACAGTTCACTGAAAAACTCCAAATTTTTGACGCTGACTTTTGGCAGATGGATTCTGCTTTAAGTGAATTATTGACATACAAATGCACTTCTGCTGTTGTTACGCTGACAACAATATAATTTGGCACTGACATTTCATACCCTGTGGATATTAACTGAATTACCATCAGAGCCTTTTTAATTATCCATGTTCTTATTGCACAGATTGGGAAGTGAGATAGGAACTGCAGTGACTCACTGAGGCCATACCTTAATGTTGTTAGGCATTGTTTGTGAGGAAAATGGAATTTGAATGCATGCAGTTCTTCTTACCATCAAACAGACATTTGGATTTTATAAACTCTTTTCTTTAAGGAATGTCCTTGCTTTGAGAAGAGTTCCTGTGATCTTCCATTTGTTTTTTTTGTCTGCAGAGCCCTCAGAACATTCAATAGTAATGATATACAGCGTGGATTGCAGCCTGGATGAAGACATTTAATTTTCACTCTGCCATTTTTGCACAGTGAAAAGTACCTCTACTGTAAGATATTTACTTTCATATGGTCAATTTGGTCCATCTGGCACAAACAAGTTTGGAGAGAGAATGAAAAAAATTAAATTCTTAGCTATTCAAGAATCATGAAGTAAATATAGAAATTATTGAAGTATAGGACATTGTAGTCTGCACACCTAAAAGTTTTCTCATTTCTCCACAGGGTTGTGACTTTAACACATGGACTGAGAATTTTAGAACAATCTAAGAGATTAAGTATCTACATTTTTTACCACAAAGTCACAAGACCCGAATTTTTGTGAGCCCTTCTTTGTGAAGGCCAGCCTATAGGTCAGCAATCATCATTGTTTTCCTTTATCTTGAAGTGGGTCTTCAGCAACACAGGGAGGTACTGTAGGAAATGATGTTACGAAAAATGTCCACACATACTGATGTAGGCAGGTACAAGCAATGTCTTTCATGATCATTGGTGGCATATTAAAAAGCATAAAATTTCAGGGTCATTTTTTGTAGAAATTAAGCTCTTTGCACAGGAACGGGGGCTCTAAGTTTACCAACAGAGTCTGTGGTCTCTTCTCCTGCCTCCCTGGGATTTTGCTGTCTGTGTGGAGACCAGTGTTAATATGGTGCAGCCATGCCCAGCCTCATACCTTGCTGATCCTGACCTTGCCTTCCTGGCTTGGCTTCCTGGCTTAACCTCAGACCTGCCTCATCACTACGAATTGGTCTGGTAATCACAGAGCTGTTGGCCAGTGCTGGTTACCATCAGCCAACCTGTTTTGTGTGCCTTGCTGGCATGTTGTGGGACTATGTGGCTTCTCGGTGAGGATGTTGCCCAATCTGCCTGGCTGTCGCCCTCAGCTCTTGGTTCCCTGTCCCCCGCAGAGGAGCCAAATCCCATTACACCCCTGATGCACAAGTTAAATTTGACTCTGTTTTCTTGCTAGTGTAAGTTTCCATTATTCTTTATTTGATGTAAATTAAAAAAAAAACAATTGAATTAACCTTCCAACCCTTCTGGCATTTGAAAGGCCTATAAATGAACCATGGAGGTCTTCCTTCCATGAAGTCACAGTGAAATTCAGTTCTGCTTTTATTCCAGTCCTGCAGTGAAATTTCAAATTCTGTTGCAAAATACATAGGTCAGCACAGGAACAATATGTGGTGAAGTAACTTGCACTGCTGCTTACATACTTTTTCCTTCATAATACATAAGAAAGTATTACAGAAAAAACTCTCCACATCAAATCAAAACAAAATCCAGCAAATGGCAACAAAGAAGAGAAAGGAACATAGCTTTTCAGAGAGTAAGGCAACAGCCAACCAAGTAACATACACAGTTCATAGGATCTTAGGACAATTCTGGTCATAATGGACCTCAGGAATTCTCTAGTCCAGCCTTCTGCCCAAAGGAAAGCCAGCTATGAGACCAGAGCATGTTGCTCAGGGCTTTGTTCAGTTGGATCATGAATACCCCCCAGGATGGAGCATGTAGAACATCTTGATGCTACATGCTCCACTGCTTGGCAGTCCTCATAATTAAAAATTTATTCTTATATCAGCTTTGACCCTTTTTGATTCAAGTGATGCACGTGATTTCTTGTCCTCCTGCTATGCACTCTTGTGAACAGCTTGGCTCCATCTTCTCAATACCTTCCTTGCAGGTATTGTAAGGCTGAAATTTGATCCCCCAAAGCTTCTCTTCTCCAGGCTGAACAAACCCAGCCTTCTCAGCTTCTCAAGTTCCCCTCTCAGAATGTGAAATTAATTAAAAATATAAATAGACACAAAAGGAACTCATGAAAACAATGGAAGTAGCTCTTTGTAACAGAGAAATTTGTAGTTTACATACAGGCGGATCTTCTCTTAAGACTTTCCATATTGCTTGTGACCACTGTATGCTCATACTTCAAGTATAATGTGAGACCTAGAAGTGTGCTGAAAAAGTGCTGGTCAAAATCTCTCCACAACACAGAATTGTTAGAGGGGGATTTTTTTGATGGAAAGAAAAAATTTTTTCCCTATTAAACTGGAAAACCACCATCACCAGAAATTCTTCATGGCAACTGATCAAAAGAGAAAAGGTTGCGAGAGGACAAAAAAAAGTCTTTCCATGGTGTTTTAACTCTTTTCAGAGGGTCAAGCGCCCACCACTATCACGGATGGCAGGGGCCTACGCAGGAACAGTTGTACTTTTGATATGTGCTATCTTCAGCCTTTTCAAAATATGGGTTTTTCTGCTGCCATTCCGTTTGTTGGTACCTTTCTGCTGCCATGCCGTTTGTTGGTACCTTCATGTTCTTGATGGTTTGTTTGAGTTTTTTTTTTAAAGCTAGCAGACTGAGAGCCCTGGAACGTCTAGCTGAGACCTCCAGGTGCAGTTAAGTAAATGGGTATAAACCTTCTTGCTCTATTGACTCTGCAAATGTAACCACACTCCATATTTCAGTCATAATAAGCAAGGTTAAAGGCCTTTACGTTGCAGAGACACAAAACCTCAGCTTTCAATCTTTCCGTTTCCTTTCTGCGTATAACAGGAAAAATTTCATCTGAGTTAAACCACTGGTGGCTAGAATTTCATTCTTTATAGGCACTTGAAATAATGGATCTTCAACTATCTCAAACCAAATATTGATATTGTAGAACATATTAAAATCTTGACAGCAGATAAGTATCTGTCCACATGAGGTAAACAAATAAGTGGCTAATCTCAGGGATACGCTGAAGGAGAACTTGAATCTTTACTGAAAAACAGGAACCATCAGAGCAAAATAAATTACATCATGAAATTTGAGAGATTTACCACTCTCCCTCTGTCTGCTCCTTTGTCAATCATTTGAAAGTTCTTCACACGTGTGCATGCTTTTTTTCACTTCTATCCCACTACTGATTAAAAATAAAAGTTTTGGTTTCAACTAAAAATGGAAAACAAATAACTAGGTTAAGAAACTCCAGCTTTCCTCCAGCTGAGTATGTGTAGGCCCAGCACATGGGCTATCTAGTGTGGTTCTGTGGGGGATCCTCAGTAATTCTGTCAGTGTGTCACGGCTATCTTCCTTGACTGTGCATTTGTTGACATTGATTTATATACCAAGCCTGATTTAAAGACACGTGTTCATGCTCTATTGATTTAATTGACACTGTAATAAGTTCCTATTAGCTCCAGCTACTGGTTTCACTTACATTAATATCTATGACTTTTGAGATATTTCCTAGGTGCAGAGTAGGGAAGAATTTTTATTTCTTTTCTCTTTAGGTTATCCAATATTGCTTTGAATGTGCTCGCTCAGGCCTTTTGTTACACTCTCCACTTCACAGGAAGTTCTGTAGGTGATCAGTGCACTGCTCTTTGTAGCAGAACTGCACAGAATATGGTCTTTTGCTCGATCTCCCTCATGTTTGTGTAGGCACAAACACCACCTAAGCAAATTCAGTATGTCTGTTCGTGCAGTTTCACTCACAAAGCAGTAAAGAATGGGATCTGCAATGCAATTCAAACTTGTTAAGGCCTGTGTGATTCTGTAAACCTTATACATCAAAAGCTGTGGTTCAGTGGTGTAAGGTTCTTTGATGCTGCGAATAAGCAAAACAACGTGATAAGGAGTGAAGCAAGAAATGAAAGTAACTGTGATATTCAGAATAAGTTTCCTCACTTTTTTCTTTTCTTCATCTATGGTGGCTTGATTACACCTCACTACTTGGTAGATTTTATGGTAGCAAAACACAATGATTATCAAAGGGACCAGATACCCTGAGCATATCCGGAATAAATTTATCCGTGCCTGCCACCATTCCAGGGGGTATTTATCATAGCATAATGTATGATTAGTAAAATTGCAAGGATCATTGAATACTTCTTTCTTCATCAATATGACTGAATTAAAGATGCTTTCCAGTAGCCAAACAATTATGCTGACAATCAATGAAAACCTTCTTGTGCGCAAGTGCTGGAGCTTCAAGGGGTGAACTAATGCCAAATACCTGTCAACAGAGATGCAAGCAAGGAACGCAGTGCTGGTGTAGAAATTCATATACATAAGGAAGGCAGAAATCTGACAAAGCAAGGCAGAGTGCCTCCAATTATCTCCATTCCAGGCATAATCAATCCATAGAGGTAGAATCAAAGAATACAAAAGGTCAGCCAGGGATAGGCTGAAGAGGTAGATTGCTAACTCATTCTTCTTCTTCACCTGAACGCAAGATGCATAGAGTGATATGCAGTTGATGGGAATACTAATCATCATCACAATGCTGTACACAAATGGAAACAAATACTTATCCAGGGTGTGATCATCATGGCACTTAGAAGTGTTGTTCATTGTCCCTCCAAGTAGTTTGGGATAATTCCAGCCTGGATGCAAAAAAGTCTGATGAGTGGTCATCTGTTAGTTCTTCAGGATATGTTGGTAAGATTCCAGTCTTCTGTTAGTAAAAAGGGAAAATATCAGCTATAACAACATCTTTCTATGGGCTTCTTGGACTTTTTTTTTTTTCAGAAGGAATAAACTGTATTTGTAGGAGATCAAATACTTTAAACACTCCTGGAGTTAGGAGCGCATAGGAAGAGGAACCCAAATATGTAAGGTGGTCAAGGTCAGTTAGATGCAAGCTTCTACTGCAGAAGCAGGATGAGTAGTTTAGACAATTACAGAGGGTTAGAGTCCGCAATTCCAGGTCTCCCCTGTGGGCTGGTCAAAGGAGAACAGAAAGCCCACTACAAATAACAGAAGTGCACTTTCTATTATTCTGGTAAGCAGAGCAGTGTTTTGGCCATACAAATACAGCAGATTTCTTATCACAAACAACCTTCTCCCTTCTAAGTCAATGGAGAGGTAAGGACAGAATAACAGGGATTCAAGTACTGCTAGATGTTGGAATCTGCTCAGAAGAGGAGACTGTGTGGCTGGTATGTCTCTCTATTGTGAATCACTTTCTTGTCTTGTCTCATCCTCATACTTCGTGCTTCCCCCCTTCTGTATTCACTCCCCCAAGAACTTGCTGTCAACTATGCCATTCCAGCAAAGCATACGGCGTATCCCAGGAACCCTCATGTGAAACCTGGCAGGCTACTGGTCTCCTGCATGCACAGAAGAATCTGCCGGGGTCTCAGGCTCACATGAGGTGAAGACTCGCTGGGTACAACATTTCATTTACACTTCTTTCCTCTGAGAATTGCAATCACATGCATGAGTTTATAAAATCATTAGCAATTAAGCTTGTCCTGGGCACTACCAGGGCTATGAGTGTCAACAGTTCAACATGAAAATACCAGCAAAATGGCAGCCCTGACTAAAGCAGCAGGACTGGTGGATTTTCATGTGCAAGAGTTATAAGCACTTTGAAGAGCTGACCTTTAAAAAAGAGTGTACAACCATAGCTATGATTTAGCTGGTACTCACTGATTATTTCACAGCTCTGACACTCAGTAATTCTCTTCTCCAAAGATCTAATTATTAAGTTCAGGAAACATGAGTATGAGGAATATTTGTTGTGGTCTAGTTCTAACTGCTTCAGAGACTGCCTATTATAACTCATTTGTGGTTTAAGCCTAGACTGCCAGCACAGGAGGTTAAGAGATTGTAGAACAAGTAGGTTGCAAGATAGCACTGCTTACAACTCTTCCCATGCAGGAAGCAGCTCAATTTGAAGACAATTTGGGTGCAGGGATTTTCTCATGTGGTAGGTAAATTCATTCTGCCTTTTATGGGTTTGTTGTATATGTGTGTGTAGGTTTGTGGGTTTATTAGAGAACCAAGCAGGTTTATTGCTTCTGTTAGAGGTTACAATATGGATCTCTTCCATTAAAAAAAAGCAAAACAAAACAAAAAACCAAACCCAACTTTCATGAATATTCAGGAAATAAAAGAGCAATGACAAAACTAGCCTGAAAGCACATACTTAATTTTATCATCCACTGCTCTATTTGACCAAGTTGGCTAACTTTCACAGCTAGAGATACATTGACTCACAAGGAAAGTACTTGAAAAGAAGACTTGACAATTTGGTCCATTGAGCAGCTTTACTTACATGATCATTAATTAAAAAAAAAAGCTGTGTCTGTATTTAAGACAAACATGTCTGCTTTCCAGTGTGGTTTAATAAAAACACACTGTAAATAGGGCATTGTAAGCTTACCAGTATAGATAAGTATCACAAATTAGAAATCTAGCTCTAGTAATTTGATCTCAGGGTTTTGCTGACCCATTTCTCACCAAAAGAAAAGTAGACAGATGCAGACTGACTAGATGAGTAAAAGATAAAATACCTACATCTTATACTAATCACATTTTAGCATCTCTATTCCTATGACAGGTCTTTTCACGTTTAAGAGGGAAACATGCCCTTTCAGAAGCACGTGTATGAGGCAATGCTTACTAGTAATGTGATTGAGAAACTGGAATTCCTTCTCCCTCCCACATAAAATCTTCCTCTATTGTTAGTCAAATTGTTATATTACAGACTCATCATTACAAGCTCACAACTTGTCTCAGCGTTACTCACAATAGCTCCTCTCCCTGTTACCTTTATCAGCTCTTTCATAACAACTCACCTGTTACCTTTATCAGCTCTTTCATAACGACTCACAGACCAGCATGCCAATTTCTTCATACCATCTACCTTCTTTTCTTCAGCTTTCTCTTTTTAGCTCATTGTTTCTAAATGGTTTGCTCTGTTGATCTCACAATCATAAGGTAAAACACTTTTCCGCACATTGTGCTTGTCTGAATAAACTCTTTGTTCTTTGTGGCAAGACCTTGCTATACTCTTCTGCCATCTGCCTTAAGGAACTAATATCTTAAGATATAACTGGCTAATGGCAGGCTGGGACACTGAAGATGAGATTCAAAGAGAGTTGAGACTGCATTAAAATTTGTCACCTTGGCAATATTTTTCTGTCCTTCACGTTCACAAATCATTGTACCCTATCATTTCCTTTTATTTTTAACCAGTAACATTGGTAGTTCCTATGAACAAAACCCTGGAGGCTTTCTAAAATTTCCCAGGTAATCCATGTCCCAGCTTTGATGACACATTGATGCTGTGTTTAGGAGGGTAAACCTTTAATGAGAAAGACACACAAGAAGTGTGTCATTATGGCATGTATTGATGACTTATACTGAAGTGTGTCAAAGAGCCAGCAAATGAAGTATACCTCAATGCATGCTGCAGTTTCTTGCACAGAAACATAAAAGCAGAAAACATTGTTTCACCCTGATTACAACACATTCCATTACAGTTACCTGCGGCCTTATCTCAGGGGAAGTGGTCCATATCATGTTTCCTTGCTTAGGTTTCTTTCTGATAAATAGGACTATGTAATGCAAAATTATTTGCCTTACCTGAATGCATGATCTGAAGAATTCCCAGGTTTTCTCTCAACTACCAAATGTACCTGCTGGTTTCACCCAGGAGGATGGTATTGGCTTACAGCTATCCTAAAACACAATGTTTGATAATTTTTACCACTGATTAGCAATCTTTTCTAAAAAAAATGAGGAATTTCTGTTTAATGATATAGTCTAATGGTTTTAATTTCATAGTTGAAACCCACTGTGACTAATTCTGAAGACTTGTGACTTTTTTTTATAGACTTGTTTTGGCATCAAATGTAAAAAAAAAAATATCAAAAGTATTTTCTTCTTTTAGCCACATTATTTAATGATTATCATTGTTCCTGCCTCTTTTTTTTTTTGTTTTGCTACAGAAAACTTGCTGTAAAAGAACTCTGAAAAAAGTCAAACAGACATGAAATTTAGAGAAATGGACTAGCAAATTCCATGCTTCAAGTAGCATATGCAAACAAACTGGTAAAGGAACCTTGTGAAAGTTTCTGGAGAAAAGTACTCATTACATATTGCATTTGTACTGAGGTATTCCTACAGTATTTTTCACAGATTCAAAGAGAGCTTTATGCGGTCTCTCCATTTACGACATTTTGAAAGTAATAAGTAAAAAGTCATACTTTCATAAGCACAAATACCAAATGATATTCCACACCTTTATCCATAAACAACTTTTTAAGGCAAGAATAGAAGAGCTTTTGTTTTATTTTATTTTTCAGATAAATAGATTCTACCACAGTTTAGAAAAATTAGGAAAGATGAAGAAGACTGCAAGGATTTTGTGTTATTAACAGAAAAGTTTAGTCACTAATTAAAAAAACCCACCTTCCATTAGCTAATAAACACCACTTTAATTTTGGAAACATCTGGAACTGATATATTTCACTATTTCAAATTCATATTCGTAAAAAGGTAAGTTGCTCTAAAGCCACATTCATTACAATGTGGCAAGTTTTTGCAAGTACTTTGTTTTTAAGATAAGTTTCAGAGGAACAAAACAATGTTGGGTGAGCTAGTGCAGTAGCTGCTGTTCTGGTGCTCCTGTTTATCAGCCATAAGATGGAAGGACAGATGGTTTTCTTGATTTCTTTTTTCCCCCAAAGAAACTCAACAAAGTAGATAGCTTTGTGTTCTCAAAGTTGTAGTGTCAATCTGATTTCCTCAAGCATGAGGACCTTCCATAGCCGAATCTTTTTCCTTAATGAGCAGATACCAAAACTTAATTCTGAAAACTTCACAGTTTAGGAGTTTTGAAATATGCCTTTTAGTAACAGGGACATTTTTGCTTGAAATAAATAGCATTTTTCCTCATGCAACACTAAATTTCACTCACAGGTATCCATGACATTCTGTAGAGACCCAAATAGGTCTAAAAGTGCTCGCTCTTTTAACTTTGAGATACATTTTATAGACTGTTTTACAGAGCATAAAAATTCCGTTAATATGAGCAAATAGAAAAATAAAAAGCTATGTTTCTTAGAATGTAGGCCATGCAGGTATTATTTTGCTGTATCTTTATGTATCTTTATGGTTCCCTCAGTGCATACAGAAAGATGCTATAAAAAATATTTTCATGTACACGGTACTTGGTATTCTAAGAAGCTACTTCTACTACAGCTTATTTTTCTGCTAATTTTTAAGCATTATGCACGTTTATATAAATAGTGCTGAGTACCTTCTTAGTGCCATAAAATATTGAAGAACAGTAATAGAAGAGCTACTGGAACCTGCTGTGAGGCCTGAGGCATTTTCTACAATGAAAACAGGATAGCTCAAAATGCTGAAATCTCACTCCCAAACACTGCTCTTCATCCTTCCCTCCTCTCCTAAGCAACAGGTATTTTGATCATGGCAATATGGTTACAACAATAAATAAGGCTGTCATCTTTGGATGCCATTTGCCTTTTTGTCTCGTGTTTCCCTTGTGCTGGAAGTGAAATACTTGTCCTCCCAAAGCAATCTTTCCCAACCCCTTTTGTGTCTCTTCTTTTGTTGCATGATGTCACCGTCACATTAAGGGAGAGCCAGGCTGAAATTTCTACCAGAATGCAAGTCATGTATCTGATTTCTTGGATTCTGAACACTCACCTAGGCAGCCATGTGTCTCTGTGTGTCCCCCTTGCAGTTTCACTGTGATGCCTTCGGCAGTGTAACCCACATCTGCTTCTGAGAAGAAAAAATGCTTCATGAGACAAAGTAACAGGAAGCTGCTCTTGGATACACCAATGAGGCAACAGCTCGCGTCGCTTAATTTTTGCTCCTTTTTTTAAAAAAAAACAACCAAACCCTTGTTACTTTAAACTTACACATGGGAAAAACAACAACACAGTTATGTAGAATTATGTGCAAAGGTTGGTACAAACCTTGGAAAATCTAGGTATACCTTTAGTAAATTTGCAAAAGTTTTATTGAAAATGTTGCCTTATTACATGAGTGAACTACATTATGAACTTCTTATCTAGGACATAACACATTCTGCAGAGGAACCACTCCACAGAAATAAAATAGTGTGGAGCTTATATCTATTTATTTCTGTTTACTTGTAAATGTTCAAAAATAGGGCCTTTTACTGACTGAAGGACTTGTCACTTTCCTTTCTGAAGAAATTTAGCACAGAGTGAAATAGCAATTCCCCTGGGAAAAGCCCACATAAATATATCACAATGACTTATTTTCAGAATTTGTATTACTGTTTTTTCCAATTGCCTACTGACAGGAGGAAATTTTTTAACAGTTCCAGTTAACAAAGGATAGCAGAATTTTATGCACTGCAATTGTTTGGATAATTATATATTTTTATATAAATTGGATCTGAGGCTGAGTGAGGATTTCACAGGAGTTGTTCTTTTAACAGAAAAGTCTATCCAATTAGAGAAGTGAAAAATTCTTACATGAGCACAGTTTTTCTTTTCCCTCTGTGATCAGAATAATATTTTGTATGCTCTGATTTTTCTCTTAAATTCTGTTTGGAGCGATTCAGTTCTGCTTTTGAGAAACTGGGTACAACTTCACTTTAAATGTACATGTATTGAGTAACACAAAAACTCATCTATTTGATGATTCAGATATTAAGGAGAAATGAAACAGATGAGCAAATTTTAAAGCTCAAAAATAGGACATATTGACTTCCTTGAGAATAATACCAGGCAGCTCTATAATATTTAACTACTGGATGCAGAGATTTGGTCCCTTCTTTTTTTCCAGTCAGAGTATGACTTTTTTCATCTACAGTTTTTTTCCACTGATATACTTATTATAGGAAGCCTAAATTATCAAGTAATTTTATACTTGTGGTCATTCCTGAACTGGTATCATAACCACTTCAGTACGGTGAAAGAGAGACTTTCCAGGCACTTGGTCAGATTAATTTTTAAAATAAATCGCAGTCAAACCTTAATTTTCACTAAGAGAAAAGTCATTAGACAAAGACCTATTTTATCATTTTTCTCCTGCAGTTTCCTAACATGGTACCTACTAAGAACAATGTTTGATGAGCTGGTTGTGCTGTTCTGTTGAGGGTTCCTATATGTCACTGAAATAAAAATAATAATAATAATAATAAAAAAGAAGCAGTTCTTGTCATTATTAGAAAAAGAGAAACATAGTTGATACATTTCTATGGTTCTTCACTGAGAGTAAGACTGAAAGATCAAAGGAAGCAAGAGGTGAGGTGATGCATTTTCCACATTCTAGAAATAAAGCTATGCAAAAAGCAACTCTTGACTGTATCCGTATGGAACAATTTAATTTCTGATGCAAGTAGTACAGTTTTCCAGGGGTTTTTTTTGAGCTATTGACATAAACGTATCTCAATTCAATCATTTTGGAACAACGGGTGTTCTTTGAGTCAGCTGAGATTAAAGTACTATCAAGACAGAACAACTGAAAAAGAGAAGTGTTAACAGTGGCAATTTATCTTATCTACAAAAGAAGCAACAAATAAGTTATCAATAATTTTATTGGTTATATTTGGGCTTAGAGAGGGTCCAGATCACGTGTCCTTGGGTCATGAACAAATGTGTAAAGGAAAAAACAGGTAAAAAGCAAGGCTGTGATTCCTAATGCAGAAAAAACGGTCCTCAGAGTCCCAACAAAATATCCTCTTCTTTCCACCAAAATAGATTCTAAGAATGTTTTTCTATAGTAACTGAAAAGCAGAAGCACTCAGCACATCAGAGGATGGAAATCTGAGTTTTGAAAGCCAACACTTTTAGGTTCCTATGAGTGAATAAGAGACTAAATTTTGCAGCTGAACCCTTCTATCTAGAACAAATTGACGTATTAATTTAAGAAATCATCACAATTAACTAATTAATAATTCATGATGATTTTGCAAATGTTTTAGGTGTGCAAAGCTGTACAGGCTGCTGGAATGAACATGAATTAGGACCATGAGCATAATTCTACCTCTGCCACTGACTCACTGTAGCCTTGAGGAAGTCACTCTGTCCTTCTGCATGTAATAATGACATCATATAGCTCATTTGGGTGTGCGCAGGTTCATTAGTTAATGTTTGATATTGCAGTAAAATGCAAAATGTGTTGTGAGTGTTTGGTATTGTTATTAAAAAAAGAAATAAACAGGAAATGTCAGTCAGGTAAAGTCATCACTGAGACATTAGATCCCTCAATGACATGGCCAAGAGAGGCAGTGGCTCAAGTAACAGCTTTCTTTATAGACTGAAACATGCAAACTCTGGGCTTTTTCACAGCTCTAACTCGCTGCCTGCATGATGTCAGCCACTGCGTCTCCTGTTGCCCCATTCCTCCTTTAAGCACATGGAGTACCACCTCTAAAACACTTAGGTCAACAGACAGATAGTTCCCTTTTAAGGATTTTTATAGGATAATCAAGCTGATCGCCAGTTTCCTGATTGCTTTTCCTCTGAGCAGAATGCTTTCATGAGCTGAGTCTGAGGGAACACCCTGGCTATCCTTATAGAAACTTTTAACTTGTGGCACAGCACCATCTCAGCTGGTCCTATGGCTCTGCATAGTGCCCCGAGAGGGCTGCAAAACAAGACAACTTGTCCAGCCCCAAAAGCAGCCTGAGCCATGTTCAGGGCCCCTCTCTGGCATCCTGCTTACGCAGCTGCAGATCAAACTGGGGCTTACTGGGGTTGCTGGGGAAAGCCGTGAGGCTGCCAGCACCCCTCCCTGGGCAGGGAATCTCCAGGTCTGGCCCTGTGCCCCAAGGCCACTCCCTGCCTGTTCTCCTGCAAGTGGTTAAAGGTCTTTCTCAAAACACGCTGCGGGTTTCTCCTTCACAGTGTCAATCTTTGCCTGTTTTACGAGGAATCTGGCGGCAGCCTGAGAGCAGGGCAAAGTCAGGGAACTGGCTGCTGGGTGCTGGTTAGGATCTGGAAATGCGACATTCACTGGGAAACACCATTCCTCTCCCAGGAAAACTGACGGAGATCTAGAAAAAAGGTCAGTTTGGTGGGTTCTAACACCAAACACAATTTCACAGTGTGTTTCACAGAGAAATGCTCCGCAGCTGTGCCGTCCACACAGTGCCTCACCGCTGCTGCAGAGTGTCCAGAGAAGGCCACAAAGCTGGTGAAGTGTCTAGAGGGGAAAGGAGCAGTGAAGTCACTTGGTCTATTCAGCCTGGAGGAGACTGAGGGGAGACATCATAACAGTTTACTGCTTCCTCACAAGGGGAGGAGGAGGAGGCGCTGATCTCTTCCCTGTGGTGACCACTGATAGGACCTGAGGGAACTGCAAGAAGATATATCAGGGGAGGTTTAGGTTGAATATTAGGAAAAGGTTGTTCACCCAGAGGGTGGCGGAGCACTGGAACAGCTCCCCAGGGAAGCAGTCATGGTGCCAAACCTGACAACATTCAAGAAGCATTTGGACAATACACTCAGACACACGGTGTGAAAGTTGGGGTTGTGCTGTGCAGGGATAGGAGTTGGACTCGATGACCCTTGTGGGTCCCTTCCCACTTAGGCCATTCTGTGTTTCTGTGAGCTTTCCCACGCCCAAGATGGCTCCGCAATAGCTTCACCCGCTATTTAGTGCCCGATTCCAGCATATCGGCACGCTTCCCACCAGCTGGAGCCTGTCTTGCCCTTTCTCAAAATGGAAGCCACTAACTTCAACGCCAGGAGGTTGGTAATCCGTCAGCCTTCCCTTTAGCAAGATGGCGGCGGAGAGCGCTCACGCCCCGCCCCCCAGGTGCCGGCCAGGTTGCGTGGTCACGTGAGGAGTTGCTGTAGGGACGGGGCGGTGCGTCCGGGGCGCTGTTGGCGGCGCGGAGTGGCGCTGGCAGGATGGGGAGTACGGCTCTGCTGTGGGGCTGCCTCCTGTTTGGTTGCAGCTGGGTCCCGTGCCCCCCCAGCGTCGGTGCCGCTGCCATCTCGGCGGCCGACTACGTCCTAGACGATGCCAGTGGGCTGGGCAGGCGGTTCGACGGGATTGGGGCTGTCAGCGGCGGCGGGGTGAGCGGCGCCGGCGGGCGTGGGGGTGCCGGGGCACTGCCCCCCATTGTCGGGGAGGCCTTTGTAAAGGGTGTTTGGGGGGCGGGGGGGGAGTCCATCGGTGGGGGGGCTCTGGATTCGGTGCAGGCCCTTGAGGCGTCGGTGGGGCTGAGGGGGGCCGGGGGGAGCCGTGAGGGCTGGCGGAGCTCAGGGGGAGCCGTGAGGGCTTGGGGGGTGGTGGCGTTCAGGAGGGAGCCGTGAGGGCTTGGGGGGGGCGCTCCGAGGGAAGTTAGGAGGACTGGGGGAGCTCAGGGGAGCGCCGTGAGGGGTGGAGGTGGGGGGGTCTCTGAAGGGAGCTGTGGTGACTGACAGAGAGAACTCTGAGGGGTATCTTGAAGGTAGGGGAGATGTGAGTGGGGCTCCGAGGGGAGCTGTGTGAGCAGGGGTCCTGACTGTGAGAACACCTGAAGCAGGGCGCTGCTTTGTGGTTGTCCTCTGGTCTGCTGCACAGTGGCTCTTTCTCATCAGACTTCTTGGTGTGCTGAAGGCCAGCCGTGTCCTCGGTGCCGCTGGAGGAGAGCTAAGCCAGGCTGGGCTCTTCTGTAGAGCGTCTTGGACGAGCCGGCAGCCAATCGTATGCTTTTCTGTGGTCTAGCGAGCAGAGCCATGAGATCCTGCAGGACTGGACCTGCTGAGTTTCCTTCCTTGCCCTCCTGCCTGTATGCCTGGTGAGCTCCTATTGCCTTTGGCATATGATGAGCCAAAGCAGGGAGATTTGAGTAGGATGGGAAAAATGATGCTGGAAGAGAGCTTTGTTTTGAGTGCGATAAGTCTGTGAGGTTCTTCTGTTCTTTGGGCTCTCTTTGCAGTAAATTTCAGGTATCTTGAGTACATGGCAATTGCAGTTTACAAAACCATAAACGCACAATTGGAGGGTTAGAAAAGAGTTTTTGTAGGGGCTTAGCTGGTACTATAATTACTGTTGTAGGTTTATTAGCTTTGTGAAAGTCCTAGACTGACAAACTGGGACATACTTAGATACTCAAAAATTAGGTTTTCGTGTTTTCTTTTTATTTTAGGCCACATCTAGACTCTTGGTGAACTACGAAGAACCTTATCGCTCCCAGATTTTGGATTATCTGTTCAAGGTAAAGTCAGTTTCACTACTACAGTGATGTTTAATTTCCTACAGAATTTTTTACTGTGTGCCGTTGGAACTCCTATAAGTATATTCAATACTTGAATATTTCTTGAAATTAGACAAAGTACCTACCTTAATGTTCATTTTTATGAGCCTTAAATTTTAGCTGCTGTATTTGACAACTGGTCTGTTTTTCAAATAACTATGAACTTACTATGTTTTTTAAAAAAAATTTTGTCATTTGTGTGGGCTTAATGCGAATGAAATTGTTTTTGTGACTGAAATGAATGGTTTGGGTGCTCATAGCAGTTGTAGGAAGTGCGTCTTTGAAACAGTATTTTTGGAGTGCAGATAGATTTACATAATGTGAAAATGGCTATGAAGACTACATCATTTCAGTAGCGTATCTATTTCAAACTACTCTCAAGTGCAGTTACTTTAGAAGACGTGAATGGTAATGGTTTGTAAGCTGCTTTAGTTAGCAAGTGTAACCTGTGGAGTTACCCAAGTAATATATGGTAAGGTTATTGCACTGAACAGTAATAACTTCTTTTGCTTTTGGCACTGTAATTTACTCTGCTGGAAGAGGATGTCATGTTGCTTTCAAGTAATGTAATCCATATGGCTGAAGGAGGGTAATTTACTGTGTAGTTTAAAGAATTGGTTTTAAAGCACAGGTTAAGTCATAATGTGTGACTGGGCCATCAAAATTATGTTTTTTGGAGACTGGAGCCGCATGGTGCAAATATGAGTTTTCTAAAGGAATTGGTAGGCATGTCACGAAAGAAAATGTCGCTGAAAGATCATGATTTTAAAATACATGTTCTTTTACCAAAGCCTCATAAGCTGTCATGAGATACCTGGGAGGAGGTATACCTTTCCTCATTCTCGTCATTTAATGCCAGCCAGCTTTTGTAAAGGGTGAGGGAAAGCAAATGTGTTAGAAGTTTAAAATAAGATATGTCAGGAAGAAAAATGGTAATTTGGGCATGTTTGCTTCTTATTTAAAAATAAATCCAAAACTTGTAAGCCAAGCAAACTATTGTGTATGCAGCATTTTTTTTTTAACCAAAGTACGTTCTCACTTCTTAGAACATTTTTGGATGACAAAATTATACTTGGGTAATTCTGTGGAGGATGCCAACTCATTAGTGATCATTAAAATAATGATTAGTTGTAAATTCTGGCTCGAGCAACTCTTAAACCACTAACGGCTTGAAGAACCTACTATGAGTAGGATCACCTGTGTGAGCTTGAATTTGATATTCTGCTCCACCAGTCGGATGCTAAGGGAAGCAAACTGTACTCTAGGTGGCCGTTTGTTTTTGAATGTGATATTTATTTTCTCTTTGCCTTTCTGCCTGTAGTGAGCAGATTATTTCTGACCTGTATGTGTGTTCTTTTACATAAGCACCAAAGAATATATTATTTTACACCAAAGAATATATTATTTACAGAAATATTAACTTAAATAATTTGGTTATAAAAGAAAACAAATTTGGCTTCTAATAACATTAAAAATACTGTTGTGTTCCTCATACAGTCTGTGTTCTACTTTATGTGTGCTTCAGTATCTTTTTGAGCATAACCAATTTAAAATCTGCACTGCTGGTGTGAAGTGTCAATGGTGCAAGAGTCAGTGAAATTGACTATAGATAGGTTGCTGTTTATCTTGCTCAATTTTCTTTTGAACGAGAATCTTGTATGTTAGAATAATTGCATCCATAATGGGTGTTTTTAAAAGTAAGTATTGAATTTTTGTCATCCTCAAAATGATACACTTATTTATTGTATTCCTCTCAACAGCAAGATTCTGTTTGTTTTTCTGTCTCACTTTTTTTAGCCAAATTTTGGTGCTTCTTTACATATCCTTAAAGTGGAGATTGGAGGTGATGGACAATCAACAGGTATGGATTTTGTGTGAGTAGAGTTTAACTTCTTGTTGCAGTGGTGCTGTAAGTAATGTCCTGCATATGTCCCTTCAGCTGAAGCACAGAGATGCATTCTGTAGTTGAACTGAAGTGCTGAAAAGCATGAAAAATGTCTGCTAACTTGTGGAAGAGAAATTTACGCTAACTTTCTGGAGACAGTTCTCACTATCGTATGGTTAATAGGTTGCATTCTAGAGTAAATGAGTTCTTCCCCCTGAGATTAAGGAAACTCTGGTACCTTTCTTAATTGCAGAGCATTTCTCAAACACCAATTTTTTAATACAAACTGTAAAACGTGTAGGACTGGGTAGTTCATCTTAAAGGCATGAAAATGTGAAGACAGCTGGTCAGAAGCAATAATGTTTCTTTCATTTAATGAGCTGCTATGTTTCACTGGAGTGGTGGTGTCTGACCATAGGCACTATTTTTCTTTGCCTGGCCATGATTTCAAATCGAAATGTCTTGCTGTAATTTGCCTACCTTACTACATTTACATATAGGAGAAACTGTTTAGTGACTGTGATCAGATGTTGAGAAGAAGCAGAGCAGTGACTAGACTACAGTTTGTATCTTTTTTTCTTTTATTTTGCAATAAGTAAATCTTGGCCAGGTCAAGAATAGACTTAAAGCAAAGTCATTGAGTAAGTAGCAAGCGTGACATTTGTCTTTGTGACATTATATATAAGTTTTTTTTAAATGTCTGTGTTTCTGTAATTAGATATTGTTTTTCATTCTTTGATTTACTTGAGAAAAATTAACAAGGTGAAAAGTATTATACTGGTTTTAGAGCTCAGTATTTGGTAAGAAAATTGCTTGATAGGGGAGAATGGGTTCATCTTCATGCACATACCTTCTCTTCAAACACTGTTGCTGCTGGCTAAGGGGAATGTTACATGCTTGTGAGATGACTTTCCACGTTTTAGAAAGAGAATAATATTATGTATATCTCAACACACTAGACGGCAGCTCATACTCTGACCTCAAGAGATGCAATCAAGAGTCTGTGTGAAGTGTAATCAGGGGCCTGAGTCTGGAATCTAGTTGTTGTTGTGTCTCTCACAAGTAGAACTTCAAGTAGTCAGGTGTTAACAAGGTGAAAGAAAAAAATCAGTCCTGTTTTCTGAAACAAAATGTGCTGTTTCAGCAGGTTTCATAAAACAAAAGTCTCATCAGAAGAGATCTCTGGAACAATTAGGCATATAGTTTAGCATAAGTGATTATCACAGTTGTGCTCAAGTTATTAATTGATTTTTGTGTGTAATGACTTCCCATGCAATACTAATTCTTTTGCACTTTCTAGTTTGTTTAATTTTGCCTGATAGAATTCAGTACATAGCCTTCAACTGCAAAAACTCTTCTTGCAGTCATGGAACACCATGGAAATTATAAGCTAGATCTTTTACTGTATAAAAAAATAGATATCTCTTTCCTGTCACTAGAAAACTTCATGATAGTTTCTTTTTTTCTCTCCCTGGACTTGCCTTGCATGGAAGAAACAAACTGTAATCTTCTTTTGTTTGCTTTTTGGTTTACGTATAACCTGCTTCTACATTTTTTTTCCCCCCCCGGTCTTAATGCTGTAACTTTCCTAGTGGTTGTGGGACCAAGATAATCAGGGATATAGACTTAATATTATTATAGCGGGAGATGGAAAATGGCCAATAGTTAAACGCATTATAATGTTAACAGCAGGCATAGTCCCTTACAAATAAAAAGTATTGAATTTATGCTAAGGTAATATGCTAAGAGTGAAGGGTGGTTCGTCTTACATGTTCCCTCCCACTACTCTCTTTGCTTTGAAATACATTCCAAAGAACATATGAACTATGTTGGAGATACGTGCTTGCATACTGTGACAGTGAGCAATTCAGAAATCTTTGTAATGTGTAACAGCTAATGACACAGAAGATAATTGTGAGTTACCTGTCTCTTTCCTTCCTAGATGGTACTGAACCTTCCCATATGCACTATGAAAATGATGAGAACTACTTCCGGGGCTATGAATGGTGGCTGATGAAAGAAGCTAAGAAGAGAAACCCCAAAATTAAACTGATTGGTAAATTGCTTAAAGCTTTAACATTTAAACAATTTTTCCCCCCTAACTAAATCTGACCTTTAATTAGCATATTAATTTTAATGGACATATGCTTTGATGTTGCAGTAGACAAAGTAGAAACTCTAATATTTGGTAAGCTTGCCTTGATGCTTCACTTTAACTTACTGTGTTTTACTTTGCTACAGGAGCACAACATTTTTGTGTGACTGTAACAAGCAGCATAACAGAAATGTACGTAACAAGTAGCGTAGGATAAGAAATGGATAATAATTTGCTTGTATCAAGTAGCCTTGATGCTTAGACTTTATCACAGTACTGAACTTAAATGACTTATGAAAGCTAAATTTTTGAGTAACAGAAAAAAAAATTGGGAGGGATAAACTTACAGGAAGTAAAATCTTTAAATCTTATACATTCTAAATTCCATTATATGTTATTATTACAAATCCATTGCCCCCTCCCCACTATAGTGGTTCTTGTCTCCTGATTTGTCTTAAGCGTGAGTTGTAAGAGGACTTTCCTTGTCTCTCTGTTTCGATCATGGGTTGTGCATGTGCTGTGACAGTACAAATGTGGAACCCTAGATTTTAACTGGAACTCTTTACAAAATGTATTTCACATGAAACAAGATAAGAAATTTATCAGTTAAAGAGTATCTGATCACCCCTGCTCCAGGAATCAGGCTTTGCCATGTCCAGCCACGAGGCCTGAGTTGGTGCAGGATTTGCTAGTCAGCTTGTGTTAGACAGGCACTATGACAAGCAGTAGGCTTACCATCTATGACTGATTGTGATTATAAATAACCTCCCTTTTCCCTCAGATCAAGCACTTAAAGGAAGGAGGGTTTGCCTTTGAATTAGCCAGTTCTGTGTTATATAAAGTCACCTGAAAACTTAGCTGGATCTGGTTAGATTAACTTGTTATTGACTACAAGATCCAGTGAACAGCTGAGACTCAAAAATGCTTTTTCATGATCCTAATCTTTCTTCCTCTATTATGATCGGATCATCACTTCTTCTGTAATTCATATTCAGGAAATTAACAATTTTTGGTGTTCAATATTGATCAATTGTCTCTAACTGTAAATTTTTATCCTAAAATCCTTGGAGTTTTGAATGCGTTAGATCTAATACTGCACAATTAAAAGACAGTGTGTAGTCAGTTGTTCTCTAATAATGAAGGTTTTCTAGCTTTATCTCACCCCTCCAAACCAGCTATTAATGTCTTTGAATGCATTTTATATTTAGCGTACTGTCCAGTTAGATAAGTTATCTTCACTGGAACAATCTGGATTTGAAGTACATATCTGCTCCTTCATTTTAGGTAGAACAAATTACTCCTTGATATTGAAGCTTACTGAGTAATGTAGACTGACCATTTATTCATTTGTTTTTCTTCTGTCCTTGCAGGATTGCCCTGGACGTTTCCAGGATGGATAGGGAAGGGTGAAAACTGGCCTTATGACTATCCAGATGTCACTGCTTACTATGTTGTTTCTTGGATATTAGGAGCTAAACAGTATCATGATTTGGACATCGATTATGTTGGGGTTAGTAAAGCAAGATCTCCTGTGTATTTTATATGTTTTCATTCCTAAGATCTTGGTCTTTTCTCTCTTTGTTGATTACTGGAGGATGGAGATGGGAAGAGAACTTGTTTTGTAATTGCAGTTCTAGCTTTATCTGTTGCAAGGGAAAGGGCAGAAATGATGCTAGTTTACTGTCTTTCTACAATAATGGCCATTAAAGCAGAACCAGTGTAAATGCCAGTCTCTTGCCTTCCCAGTTCTGCAACAAAGTTACCAGAGAATTTGAGAATTCTGAAATCTGAAGGCCAGCATTCCTACTTTTGAATTTTGAGCTGTGCTTAGATTAAGCACTCTTTTTCTAAGGAATGGAGAAACCAGAGCAACAGAAATTAGATCATTTTGTGTCTGTTTCCTTAAACTATCCTGGCTCTCTCTTGTGTTCCGGTATGGTTATAGTCCTGTGTAAATTAGAGTTGTAAGTGGACCACACCCTGAAGCCACAATATGTTTCACAATGGTATCTAACAAACTGTAGACACTTGGTAACAGTGTCACTTACAACACTCCTACCATTGTAGAGCTTAAGGAGCTCTAGAATTCTTTTCAGCCAAAAAGGCAATTAGTGTACCTTAGAGACTGATAAACAAGAAACTATTTTCAACTTTTATAGAGAATTTTCCCCTGAAGGGCTGATAACAAAACCAACCAGAGCACTTTCCTCTGGGAAACTGAAACCAACAAGTTTATTAATGAACTGTATGATCTTGTGAATACATAAATAAAATATTTCAATATACATTGATGTATCCTGATTTTTCTAAATGGCTTTTTACTTTTCCTTTATAGATATGGAATGAAAGAGCATTTAGTAGCAAATATATTAAGGTATGTATTTTTTCTTATTTATCTGAAGTGAACTATTTGTCTTTGTTATTGTATGTAAACAATTAGTTTGTCTGAATCTGCCTAGAAAAGGGATTCTAATCCTGCAGCTACTTCATTTACTGAACTATGTTTCATGTAGTTGAGGCATGGAATGCTAATAGCATCAGATCTCAATTTTTTTTTGTGTATGTGTGTGTCTGAAACTGTTATTTTGATTTTCAAGTGTGTTGGTGTATTCAAAAGTTTAGGACCTCTACATTTTAATGGAAACTCCAGTTGATGCTACTGAAATAATTCAGGTTCATTGTTGTTGTACTGGCTGGATATCGTTATAAGTCCAAGATCTGGATATATCTAAAATTCTGTAGCAAAGTTCCAGTGGATAGAATATCCTTAAATTATTGCTAGAAAACAGGTTCCTGTTTTATGGAAAACCTAATAGAGACTTCTTGTTTTTAACTGTGCAAAATTCAGTACCTTATATTCTAAAAGAGTTGGAGGAACGCAGTATTTCATGTAACTACCATGAAATATCACTGTCTCTCATTGCTGCCTGCCCCTGCTGCCCAGCTGTCCTTCTTTAAAAACTCACTTCTGTGTGATATAGTGGAATCTTAAGTACAAGCTTCTGCTTTTGTTCATTTTCTTGTTGCTGCTTTGAGTCTAAGAAGCAATAGCATTATCTTTTCTTAAAAGCAATTAAGAGTTAAATTAAATGTGTATAAAAACTGCCTTTTTTAATTTTAAGATGTCAGCAGGGCTTGGATCCCATCTGCTTGAAATTAGTCAGTTAGTTAAATACCCTTACAGCTGTTTCCTATGAGCAGTGCTTTGACTGAGGAAGGGTAGGAAGCACTGGCAAAAACCTGTTCTGGTGGTAATACCTTGTACAAAGAGGAATATTTTATATCCAGCTTTATGGGTTTCTTGTTAACAAATATGTTAATCAACCATGTGTTTGAAACTGTTTTACCAGGTCCACTGCCATCACAGTAACTTAGTTCCAAGTCTTATCATGTCTTAGACCAAATTCTGTTTTGTATACTTCATTATATGACTAATTTCGTGAAAGGTATGTTCTAGACTCACTTTTGTAGGCATCTAGGCCATTAGTTCCTTTTGAATGCAGAGGTTTGACACTAGAGTTTTCACGTGACAGAAAATACCTTCAGAGAGAACACAAACACATTAAAGTATAATACAGCAGTATATCTTGGCACCTATGTCAATGTGTCTTGTTTCTTTGGGCATATTAAGTAACAAAACTGTGGCGGATGTGTAGATGCTTCAGATTTTGCTAGTGAAGCTACTTGAATCCCTGTCTAAACTTTTTCAGTGGGTATGCTTAGAATGCTTTTGAAATATCCCTTCTCAATCTGTGTTCAGCTCCAACCATAGCCTAACTTTGTTTAAAGCTAGGACACAACTTCATAACGTACTACAAAACCCCCTCAGGAGCTATAAGTTTTCTGTTAGATTCACCCTCAGGCAATATGGTTTCCAGGCTTTTCTTTTTCAAAAGGAAAATTGTTTAGCTAATGGGGTATAAGTTTAATGAAGAAATCACTAAGGCTACTATTAGTCTTCTGAGGGATTGTCCTAATCATAAGTAGTTTGTGCTGGTAAGGGCGGAGGGTGGAGTATGTATGTTGCTTGGAAATGCCCATGAGACTGAACGTTTTGTAAAAAGAATGATCAGAGAGAAGGCAGATCTTATTATAAATCAAATACACATTTCTATGTCACTATCACTGATTGGCTCTTTTTAAAAAACTTTTGGTATTTCTGGTAAGAAATAAAATATTCTGTTTTACTGAGGCCTTTGTCGTGCCGCCTGGAGGCTTTCTCGTTTGTTTGTCTTGGCTTCCTAATGGGAGAATGAATGTGGAGAACAAGCTTTTGAGTGTAGGTGCAGCATTCTACCTGTTAGCTTTTTAAATGTTGTTGAATTTGGGTTAAGTTTTTGGCTTCTAGAGCTAAATGTTTAGTTTAAAATTTGATCTTAAAATGACCCAAATATTTGCTGGAAAGTGTCAGCTTTCCCACTACTGTATGTTAGTTGATATCAGGCCTTTTTTTTAACACCTACTTTTCCATTCGTTCTCTTACACTTTGCAGAGTCATGGGGCATCTATTCTCATGATATTTCTATTTGCATCCACCATTTTGAAAAAGGTCTGTTTACTGAAGTGTGCTGTTGCAAACATATTTTAGAATATCTGAACTGTCATATATAAGCTCTCAGTTATATTACTAAATTTTTGCTTGTAAGAAGTTTAATTACTTCATCCACTAAAACGCTAGTTATGTTTCTTAAGTACAAGAAATGAAAAAAGAAATGATGATTCTATTGCTTATAAATTCTTGTTTAAGAAGATCCTGTTCTTCCAATTATATTTTTAAATATTGGCATCTTAAACTAACCCTAAATTTTAAAGAGTATCTATATATAAACATGAATATTAGGTGTGGGGAAAACATTCTGCATATGTTGTTACGGAGTGCATTGAGTGTCTACAGTTCTTTGTCATTGGTACTTACTTTTCCACATGGAAGTTCTGCAGTATTTCAAGTCATTCTGTTCTTCTGAAATAGTTCTATGGTTCAGCGTTTCTTGTGAACGCCTTGCTAGCTAGAAAGCTTTAAATTGCAAGAACCTTGTTGTAGGTATTTCTACCATTTTCAGTTTTCTTCTGGTAAACTTTATGCTTCAAAGGCTTCAAGCAGTTGAACAGAACTTCATTGCTACTTTCCTTCCCCTTTAAGTTTTATGTCCTTTAGAGTTCTGTTGTCACCCACATGTGGACTTTGCTTTGTGTCCTTATTTGACTACATGTCAAAATAGAAAAACTTCCTGTTCTCCTTCACATTGCTGGAGGGCTTCATTCCTACTGTTCTTCAAATGGTTGGGAAAGCCTTTCTCATGCATGCATGCATACAGCACATAGTACATCATTCGTCTCTACCCAAGATTGAAAAAAGGATTTTAGACTGTGCACTCATGTTCTTTTTCAGATGCAACTGTATGTGGAAGCTGCTAAAAATACTTTGTTTTATAAATGAATGTTCCGATAAAACATGCTTGTATAATACTAGCCCTGTATGAGCCTATTTCATTCTTAACTGTTAGAGCTGCATATAAGGTGCCTGAGTATATTTTGTCAAAGAAATTCCACAGTGAAATAACAAGGAGAAACTGGAGAGACAGAACAGGAATTTTCTTCTGCTGGCATGTTTGAATTCCGAGTTGCTGGCTCTAAGTTTTGTTGTAAATATGCATTTCCAGTTTTATGCATTATTTTCCTGAAAACTAGCGAGGCATCTGAGAGCCAAGTCATAAGTAAACTTAAATACCAGATACTTAGAATGTCAAGGATGGGTTTTATTTTTGTTCAGTAAAGTAGTCTGAAGAAAATGCTTAGGTGCTCTTCACTTGTAAAGGACATATGTTTGGCAAAGATTTATGTTCTTGTAGACAACTTCACGGTTACAAGGTCTCTTCTATTTTAAATCTTCAGTTCTTATTTTCCCAATATATTTTTTGGGATCAGGTTAACTTTCACTTATGATTAACTTCACTTGTGGAAGTACGTCTGCTTCTGCATTCCAGTCAGTCATCATTTAATGCGACTGATTTTCTGATAAATCCGTTATTGTATGTAATGAATTACATGCATGCAATGGATGGAGTAAAAAATCTTCAGTGTGTCCAAGTGGAGTACCTGTATCTGTATGGGGTATCAAAGTGATCCAGGTGACGAGAAGACCCTTTTTTGTGTATCGGCTGTCTGAATGTCATAGATAACACTTCAGTGTTTAAAAATACCTATTGTTAACTTTCTTAGTTGTCGTTATTTTCTCCTTTGAGAAGTGAGAACTTTACTTATCCATCTTGGTCTGAAGACAAATGCTTCCACCGACAACTCCTACAGTTCTTAAATTGTTTTCAGTCTGAAATTTCCATGTTCCCTCGTTGATGAAGGCTGTACTTTAAGTGGTGTTATCTGTTACTAAGGTACTTCGACAATCTTTGGACAGACTGGGTCTAAGGAACATTGGCATCATCGCTGCGGATGGAGATTGGAACGTTTCAAAGGAGATGATATCTGATCCCTATCTTAATGATGCTGTTGAGGTAGTCGGGTAAGTGTGGGAGAAAGGAGGAGCTTTACACATCGTTTATTGCTTCATTTCTGTAAGTAAGTCTTCATCTCCATTTTAAGAAGTCATGTATTCGTCTTCAATACTTCCTAGACATTCTCAGTTTTGCCATCGTCATGTACAGTGGTGACTGATTACTCTTTCCTGTCTTGCTCTTGAGTTTTGTACATGTGTCAGGTAGCCCTATCACTCTTCCATCATTTCTTTCAAGGGTTCAGTTAGGAGCTATGTTTTAGGCTTTTTGTCTTAGCACTATTGAATGACTGGAGACTTCTAGCTAATCTGCATGTTCGTCTTCAAAGTCAGAAAAACCTTAGACTGGATTCTTGGTCTGCAATCAGTTTTAGTTTCAGGCGAACTGTAACTTACCACCCTGACACTTCCTGTGGTTCCAGCATTGTGTTATGTGTTCTTTGCTTGAGGTTTTTCTAGTCATGTCCTAAAGTTAGGAGTGAGTTTGTTGCTTGTGTCTGGTAACAGATAGTACTAGAAGCGTACATGCTGACAGTAAAGTAGAAGTCAAAACAAGCATCCAAATTTGTTTTTAAACTAATACAACCATCTGAATTTTAGCAGCTAGGAATACCCACTGTTGTAGTTCTAGCAAATGGCAACTTGATTGTTTACTGCACTCTTTCTTCGTAATACGCTTTATTACTACCTTGCGTAGGGCAACTGACTTGATACTTATTCTACTGCACTTAAGTTCTTGGTAATCTCTGATTTCTCAAAACTATATCAGGTTTTTAAAAATTATAGCATGTTTCTAGGGAAAATTATCTATATGTGTATAGGTTGTTTATTTGTATCACATTTCTTGACTCACTGGCTCTCTTAACTGTGATAAGAACATGCTTGTAGTCACTAGTGTATCGTTTATCCTCATCTTTACTTATCGGGCTGTGATATGCTCGTAATTGTTAAAACTAATGCATGGTTCAAAGGTTGTAGCAAGTAAGTTAAGCTGGGTTTTTAAAAAGAAACTGCTGTCATGTGTGTTGAGCTAGTAAACACTGATCACCTGGAAGTGTCTACTTGAGAAATACCAATTATAATGCCGGTATTGACTAGCTCTTTTGTTTTAAAAACTTACAGCTTTCTTATTTTAGGTAAGACTTGCACCTCAGCAAGTTACAGTGCATTAGGAAGTGTTTTAGTTATGATTTATGTGTCAACGAAACCTGCAGAATGAGCGCACTGAATGTGTATAGTTCTTAGTTATTTAAGAGCTTGATAGAATCAAGGGTAGGTGTACTTTTTTTTAATATTGGACATATTTTTCTTGTTCTTTTTGTCAGAGGTTGTTCTGGAATGTCGCATGGATTTTTTCCCACTTTCCCCACCCCTGCTGATCACAGAAATTGAAGAGTTAGTAGAATATTTCTTGAGTGGTAGTGTTGTTACCTATCAAGAAATCAAGGTTAGTTCAAAGTGAGAACACCATGTTTCTCAGCCAATGCTGACTGTAAGGCATTGGCTACCAAACAGAGTTCTTGCTGACCTAGAAAAAGATAGTAGAATTTAGTGTCTGTCCTTCAAATGCTCAAGTTCAGACAGTTGTTAAAAGTACACTGTATCTCTGTGTATCATAGATAACCATGTCTAGTTATTTGCAAAATCTGCTAGTCAGTCTGTTTTCCTGAATAGTCTTAATTTTTTTCTCAGAAGTCCTTTCCTGTATGTTATTCTGTAATCTCTTTCCAAGTATAACCCTCTCTGTGACTTGTTCTTAGTTCTTCTCTATTGTAATTTTCTGTAATTTAAAAAAATTAGAAGTATCATGGTAACTCTTAATGAACAAAGAAGATTGGTGTTGTATTTAAAAGCTATTCATCAGTGACTATGGTTTATATGTAAGGGGTTCTTGTTCTGTTGATTTTCGTAATCAAAATAGTTGCAACTTTAGAGGAATCATTAGTCTTAAGATTCAGGTATACTTTCTCAGTCCAATAGGAAGAAGAAGTTCAGTTCACTGTTAGTTGTTCTCTTTGAGGTTGAAATCATTTGCTATAAGAGAGAAAGATGAATTGACTTGTCTAAGACTGTTAAGCTGGTGGAAGATTAAAAATTAATTATAGAAAATACTGCCTCCTGGATTTATTTGAGTTTGAACCATACTGCTTTTTTATATGAAATTTGTGTGTTACATTACAAGCTAGAAACTTAATTTTGTATTTATGTAACTTAAAGTCTTAAGACTTAAATGTTTTTCTCAATTCAATACAATAGATTTTACTGGTAGAACAGCTTTGTCTTTTTTTGTTATGTTATATTTCTGGGGATGTTATCTGTAATTAGATAGGATTATTGACTAACTTAGTTTGCACATGGTCTCTGGAGGTCACCTCTTTGAACCACTCTATATCCAGGAGATGCAATTAGATCAAGGTGCTGAGGCTTGTTCAGCTTTAATATTTTCATGACCCCTTTGGGCAACTTGTTGCGTGTGGTTGACCTTACTCGTGTTCTTTTTTCTCTTTTTCTTTTTCCTTTTAAGTTCTTATACCTAACTGAATTTTTCATCAGTCCACGGCCTGTATCATTGCAAGGGTTTATTCTGTTCCAAGTGTAGGACTTTGTGTTTGCATTTGTTGAACTTGAAGAGGTTCTTGTCAACCTGTCTAAATAACATCCTTCCTTCTCAGCATGTAACTTTTGTTGTGGGTTAACTCCTGTAGGAGGCTCAGCCGCACACAACCTCTTGTTCAGTCCCCCTCAGAAGGGTGAAAGTGAGAACATTTGTGAGTTGAGAGAAAGACAATTTAATAGGGAAAGCAAAAGCTGTGCATGCAAGCAAAGCAAAATGTGAATTTTCTGAGTTTTAATAAAGACAACAAACAGTATTTGTGCTAATATCAGCCTGTGGGGACATTGCTAGCAAGCTGCACCCTGACTGGACTTTCTGTCCACCTTGGTGAGAGACTTTGCTAAAGTCAAGGTATCTGGCATCCACTGATTTCGTCTCACCCGCACAGGTTGTCATCTTGTTGTAGAAAGCCATCATGTTTATCAGGCATGATTTGCCCTTGGTAATTCTAAGGTGATGTTCCCAGTCATGCTCCTGTCCTTCTTGTGCTTGGAAATGGCTTTCAAAAAGACTTGTTCTATAACCTTCCTGGGGACTGAGGCTAGATCAGTGGGCCTGTAGTTTCTCAGGTCCTCCTTCCTGAAGATGGGCATTAACACTGCCTTTCTCTGGTCATCAGGAAACTTCCTGATCACTAAATACTTTAGACTTTGTATGTAAGTTCAGTCTGCAAACCAAATCCTATCTTATTCTGCTGCAAGATGTAACAGGAAAATACAGTGCAGAAGTAATAATAACATTGTGTTCAGACAAAGTTCTTAAGACTTTGTGGCAGGAAATCTTGATGTTTCAGGCTATTATCAGACTGTGCATAAGTGAGTTCAGATTCTGATCTGTGGCAGCACTGTTTCCTGCAGGTGGTGTACTCTGTTAAAGGAAGAATATGTATGGTAGAAATACTCAGAATGATTTGAAGGTAGTTAGGCATTTGATGTTCCCTGAATTTACAAGTAAACAAATACTGTTTAGGGGACCTCTGGACTTAAAGAAACTACTACACTAGACTTGGTCTTCTGTGACGTCTTAGATTTGTTTCATTGACTTTCAAGACCTTAAAATGCCTCTAGGGAATTGTGCAGTGGTTGCAGTTTTAGAACTTGAAATAAGACACAGTTGCATAATAAGGTGTGTAGGTGTCCGAGTTTTTTTTTGTTTCTTGTACTGGTTGCATTTAGGAAGAGCTGATCTCATTTCTGTTGCTTCACTGTTAAACTGAAATATTTGATTAGCAGGGAGAATGGGGGAATCAACTCCTTTTCTTAATTAAATGTTTACTGTGTTTTCCCAAGGTTTGAGTTACGGTTGAGTTGTCCTTGTCCTGTATGTGGTTCTTGTACTCTAACCCTCAGCATTGTAACATCTAAGAGGCTGATCTGCAGATAGAATATTTTGCATGAAAAACAATATGCTTTGTCTTTAACTTTATCTGCAGTTTTGTGTGCATAAGAATATAAGAACTGAATGTTTTTAAGTTTTCCTTTTTTTCATGTAGTTGGGGTTTGGCATAGTAGAGGGAGAAGCTGTCCTTCTTTGAAGGCACTTTGTACTTGACAATCTATTACATCTTGTTTGGCGTAACAGTTGTTGTCCACATTGTAGAAACAAGAATTGGAACATCATTGGTTTTTTTGAAATATGTTCAAGTAGTGCTGAAAGAGATGCTGCCTTTCCCAATAAGAATTTTTGACAATTTGAAAAAAACATTTTTTTATTTGTCACTTCTCTCTGTTCTTTGCTTTTCTTTTTTTTTCAAAGCTGTTGAGATACACATTGGATAAGCATGGCCTGCAGCAGGTGAGGATCATAGCCAGCGATAGACTGTGGGAGCCCATTTCCCTTGTCTTGCTGATTGACTCTGAGCTCCACGGAGTGGTCGATGTGATTGGGTAGGGGGTTCTCTCTTATTTCCTTTCTTGTTGGTTTGTTCGTAGTTTATCTTCATCTTATTTACAGCTAGCACAGCCAGAGCTTTACCTCTCTATACTCTTAGCTGCAATGAAAGGATTGTTACTGTAGTCTTTCCTACTAAGCTGCATCAAATCGCACAGGCTGTGGTCCTGGTGATGGTCTCAACCCTATAATTGAATCATGAATCTCCTACCATGTGGAAGATTCCCGTTGGCTGTACTTGCACTTTTGATGAATTGATGTTTTTTTGAACAACTGTGTTTGTTATGAGGCTTTGTTTTTTGTATCTGGTGTGCAAAAAGTGCTTTAGCTTTACAGCTTTGTATACAAGCTTGTTATTACTGACTTGCACTGGTCTGTTACAAAAATGGCTATGATTCAGAAATGAATTGGACCTGTAATTCTTTTTTTAGTTACAGTATTGTCTTGGTTCTTAGTTCCCTCGTTCACAAAGCCTGTGATCAGCTGACTTGTTTTTCTGGTTCTGGGTTTCATCATAATGATGCTAATATTTTGCAAAAGTAGTAGACTAAATTTGAGATTGATTAGTGAATTTTCTGTTGAATGTAAATGTGTGTAAGATTTGCTCATTAACTTTTCTTTTACAGTGGCTCTAAATTTTATTAGGTTCCATAAATTTCCCTGACCCAATCACATACTTCAACATGTAAAACCAGTTGAGAACTCACTCTGACCACATGCAAATCCACTGTAGTTACGATGATCCCAACATAGAGAGTGAGACTATAGATAAAATCAGTTTTGAACTTGGTAACATAATTTGTGATCTGTGAGGTCTCTCATCAGACAAGCTAGATGCGACATTAGTTAAAGCCGCTGCTTTTGTTTTATTTTGCACTCTTTGCATTCAGGCTTCATTTGTAAGATATTATAATGGGTAGAAATTGGAGGGATCCCTGAAGACACACTTTGAAACTGTTAATAAATGTTTACCCACATAGGAATGACCCAGGTCACTGATGCCCTTTGTAATGTGGTATCTCCGAACAGCTTTACAGAACTATTAGGTTGCATCAATTTTACTGATGAAATATAATGAGTTATAAACAAGTATTACTCCTACTTTGAACACATTTTAATTACATTATAGCTCTTGAAAGGAATATTTTTCAAGGATGGACTTTTAAGTTTCACCCTTACTCATAGGGGTACTTTAGATGTTCAAGTTGTTTAACAGTTAAACAAGTTAGATTTTTGCATGCTATGCAGTTAGACACCAAGCTATTTTGACTCTACATATTAGAAATCATTCCCCCTCCTCCCCTATCTGCTGTTAATCGAATGAAAATAGGAAGTGTTTAGAAAGTGTCAGTGAGTTTAGGAGTAATAACTTTCATTTTCACCTAATAGAAATTTAATGTGCCATTAGGTGACAACTCAGTCTTTTTGGTCAGAAGAATCAGTGGTTTTAACCCAATCCATTCTAAACAGGTTTGGCTGGATGTAAGGGTCACAGTGAACCAAGCTTTTTAAAGAAGTTTGTTAGACCTAGTTATGCCTAAGATAACCTAAGAGAAACAGGTGATGTGACATTACTGCATATTGGAATCACGATGTGGTGACAGTCCTAGTGGGAATTCAAAATATTCCCAACTCCATCCCAGTCCTGTGTACTGATACTGAATGAAAAAAAAAGTAAAGACACTGTTTTAGCTGATGATTTCTGTTTTCTAGAGATGTTTTTGAACACCAGATTTTAAGGTTTTCGTAAGCAGTGCTTTTATGAAAAATTTCATTTTAGTGGTGGTGTTATATAGGCTGATATTTTTAAAGATTTATTTAATTTCTACAGCTTTGTACAAATGCATGAGAGAGAAATGGTGGAAAAACCTGCTATTTCTATCCTGATTTTCCCTTTCCTGCTCTTTGGGCCATTCTTATATGCAAATAAAAAAAACCACAAAGGTTTTTAGTTTTGCTTTTTAACTAAGTTATCCGAATTAAGTCACTGTGGGTAATTGTGTGAAGCAGCGTTTGCAATCCGTAAGTAGAAGAGCTTTTTTTAATTAATGTTTCTGTCTTAATATGTCTTATCTAGTTTAGCCTCCTCACACAGGCAACTGTGGTTTTTTTCCTGTTGGAGTTACATTTCTTCACCGTCGGCTGTGTAAAACACACTTAATTTCGTAATAGTTAGTATTTTTCTAAAATATTTTGTTTCCACCTTAGCAGCTAGAGGCCCTGATGATGAACCCACCATCTACTGGTTCCAGAGACATCGAAAGAAGAGGGAAACAATGAAAATATTTTTTTAAAGAATGCAAACACTGATAGTAATAGCTGTTGATAGTCTTCTCTTGTATTGCTAAGAGGTTTAAACTTGTGTCACTTTTGTTGTAATTCTGTTCCTGTTATTCCTTTAATTACTTTTTCTTCACCAGGATCCATTCTTTTTCTTTCTCTGTGAAATGGTTTTCTGTTATAGTATGTATGACTGCTCTTTTGAGCAGAGGATGAAAAATCCCACTGTTTCTGCTGAAGCATCACTTCTATAGGAATGATGCATAAACGCTAGTCCAGTTCATCTTTTCAGGCAGCAGGAAAGGTAGGTGTTTGGAAGTCTGTTTTTTTTGCTGAAGCATTAATTGGGATCCTCAAGTGTCTCCAAATGGTAGTGGTCCTTCAGTAGACCAATTACTTCCAGAGAGTAATTAGACTATAGTCGCTACTTTGTAGGAGTTTTCATTTACAGTGAATTAAAAAGGTTATTTTCACTGCTGAAGGAGCAGAGCATGCTGTTCTGGACACAGCTAATCTGTTCTTTGCTACACACCTTGTGTTTGTTGTTGAGGCTGTAGGGTGGCACAAGAGCTCCAAAAGTGAACTGTAGTTTTTTCTTTAAATATAAATCACGTAAGAGTTCAACAAATACAGCACATACTTGGTGTAAAAACCATCCCTGTAATCTGATAGCAAATATTTATTTTGTGTATTTGCAAGGATATTTTTAAAGTATACACAGTGCTATTAGAAATTTTAAAAAAAAAATCGGTGTTCTTAATTTTGAAATAACTTAGTTTTCATATGGAACAGCAGTTACACACTCCTCAGTTGTTTCCTACTTTTTAAGGACTAATTAAGATATAAATGAAAGTGAAACAAAACACCTTGGTTGACAGCAGTGTAAGTGAAAAGCAGATACAGTGTAAATTGTGTTTATTAACAGTAAATTGCTTTCAAGAGCAGAGAAAAATGATTCATTTCTCAACTGATGGTGTAACTGTTTTACCTGATTTCATACCATTGAGACAAAATGAGAATGTTATGTGTGCAGGCTTTACGTGGAACAAAGTTGTCGATAAAGAAGCATAGAAGGACTCTGCCTCTAGAAGTGATTTGTTCTCCCTGTAACTTTAATCCTTTTTATCACCCCTATTATTTCCAATTTGTTTCCATAGCTTTAGTGTCTTGGCATTAAATTATTTCTTTTCTCTTATGCAAGTAAAGTTGACTCTCTGTGCTAGTGCAGGAAATTATAATTCTATAGATTTTTTTCCTGTGTAATCTTATGTAAAGTTCTCTGTCCCCGCCCCCCTTTTTTCTACTTTTTGTAAAGTACAGCTTGTATGTAGATGTATGTCATTATTTAAGAAATAGCTTTTTGAGTTATCGCTATAGAAAGACAAGTTATTCCTTCTTTGCTCTTTCTTTTTAAAATATTGTGTAGGGCTCACTATCCTGGAACAAAAACAGTGCCAAATGCCCTATTAACTAAGAAGAAACTGTGGTCTTCAGAAGATTACAGTACTTTCAATGATGAAGTAGGGGCAGGCTGCTGGGCTCGGATCCTGAACCAAAACTATGTGAATGGAAACATGACCTCGTAAGTGTTATGCACTGTTGCTTTTTTTCACAACTTCATATGTAAGAGCTGTTTCAGGAAATATGTAACACATCCATCTGCTGTGGTTAGATAGTAGGTAAACTGAAACTCTCCACTGTCAGACTGAGTTGAAATATAATAAGGTATGAAGTCCTTACCTGTTCTGGGGTAGAAGTCCCATAACTCTTAATGTATTCTTGAGTTACTGTTCCACAGAATCCAATAGCTTATGCAACTGAGCCTTTGAGACTCATGATATTTGTTAAAAGCAGAATGTTCTTAATATGAACTAAAACCATGGAAAACATTGGAAGAAAATAACAGTAAAGCTTATTTATCTGTATTTTTCTTAGGGCTTCAGTTTGTTTGTCTTCAGTTAAAAGTAGTAAGTATTAGTAGTAGTGTCTAGTTTTTTCATTGAGCTACTTTCTCAGAGTCCATTCTAAAACTTGTTGTAGTCTTTTGATCCCTTTACTGTTTCCTGCACATTTTCTTTCCAAACTGAAATCTAGAATGAAAGCTATTCTATTTATTGGGAAATTACATAACTTGCAATTTTAGATGAAAATAGAAAACATACTTCAATGTTTCCAGTGCAACAACTACTATATGAAAGAAAAAAGAATCTAATTAAAGAAAATGTGAGCAAAATTGTGCAAATCTTTCAGTTTTAATTTCATTTTGGAACCATAAAGAGAAGTTTTTATCTGACGTGCTTGAAACAGCACAGCAGAAAGTGCATGCATACTTATAAAGGGAAGTTTCTTGAGTCGCTTGTTTTTTATGAATCTTCTCTCTCCTTCTCTGCAAGCTGAAATTTTCTAACAGATGAATATTTCTTGTGTGAATTCCTGACAATTCTGGTTTCCTCTTGACTCTAATGCTTTAATACCTTTCTTTTCTTTTTACAATTTGTTTTTTTTTTTTTGCAAGCCCTTTGTAATTATACATGACCCATTTGTTTAGCATCCTGACGGCCAGACCTGTGTATTACGTTCAGAAATTATTGTGGCGTAGTTCCAAGGCCACGTATCCAATATTGAAGTTGTCTTGGCTTTTGTACTGAAAACATTCTTTCTAATGAAAGACAAATTTTTCTGCTAAGCTTGTTGCCTTTGAACTTGAGTTCCTTACATTCCTTTTCTAAGTTTGAAGCTCTGCAGAACAACTGTAATATGAGCAAGTTGTTGAGTTTACAATTTGAGTTTTTATTTTATGAGCAACTTTTAGAGGTTGTCATGATCTCTTCTGAAATGTGTACGTAGTGTAATAAACCTATGACAATGACTTTAGAATATGAGGTCTTTGCACTCATCCATATGCTATAGCAGAACTACGTGCCAGCTTTTGCTTTTTGCAGGCCTACTTTATTGAGCTGTGTTTTCATATGTAGGGCATACAAATCTGAAGACCTAAAGTAATTAACTCTTTCAGTATCCTGAAAACTTCTTGAAATGGCCACAGCTCCTGGAGGATGGCTGGTTAACATTGTTATGTGTTTGTCAT
This sequence comes from Dromococcyx pavoninus, assembly GCA_033558185.1. Taxonomy (NCBI): domain Eukaryota; kingdom Metazoa; phylum Chordata; class Aves; order Cuculiformes; family Neomorphidae; genus Dromococcyx; species Dromococcyx pavoninus. The sequence continues at coordinate 4,237,367 of JAUMJL010000091.1, read as the reverse complement.
TTGTGTGGATAAAGGAAGGATTTTTTTCCCTGGTGGTATTTTCATCTTTTGTGATTTTCTTCCTTTCTCTTTTAGCTGGAAAGATTTTTTTTTTTGTGGACTTAAACTTCTTTTCATTGCATATTGGGGAAAAAAAGATGAATAAATTCTTATACTAAATTCATCCAATACTGTCCATATGAATGGAACAAATGAACCTATTTTTCTTCCAGAACCATTGCATGGAACTTGGTAGCTAGTTATTATGAAGAGTTGCCCTTTGGTCGATGTGGATTAATGACAGCACAAGAGCCGTGGAGTGGCCACTACAAAGTAGAATCTCCTATCTGGATTACAGGTAAAGAGTTTGTAGGCAAAATCTTCATGATCTAACACAGAGTATAATTGAACTTTGAGTTCTATTTAGTGTTTTTATCTATATGAATTTTTGTACCAAATAAATTAGTTTTATGGGAAGTTTTTGAATACTTTAAAAAAGAATAATAAAAAAAGTCGTTTCAATTAGAAACAGAAGGATCTAGTACCAACAGAAGTCTTAATACCTAGCTGTTAGATACGGCTGAAATGAATAAGCTGCAGCTTATAGCTATTACGTAGTTTCTATGGACACATAGATTCATTTGCTACTCTGCAGTCCTGTAATATTTTACTGTCTTTGCCACAGTTCAGTAGAGCAGGTAGCATATGCAGTGCTGTAAAGAAGGAATGAGGCAAATGCTTTCATTTTTATTTTTCTCTTTGTTACCGGTATATGTAAAAGGATTTTAAAAAATGGCCGTACTCTCATATGAACAGTTGAAATCAGCTGAGTAGTGTTCCTGTTTCCTTGTTACTTGAGATTATGTGGTCTAGGTCGTGTTCTTTGCTATTCTCTTACATGCTGAAAACCTTACTTACCTAGTTCCTGGAGACGCCCATCTATGCTTTCTCTGGGTCAGCTGTTTACTTTATTAAAAAAAAAGAGAGATGGGGGAAAATCTAAGCTGTGATGGATGTTCATATTGAACGTATATGATTAACTCATATAGTGGTGTAATAGTTTTTTCTTCCCGTCTAAATAGTCACTGTCATTTACCTGTTTAACCTGTCACAGAGCTGATATTTTTAATTGTGCTTTAGTACAATTCTTCAGTCTTTCTTTTTATGAAGGTAGAACTTCTTTTGGAAATCAAGTTTTTGTTGTGTAGGAATATAGGAAAGAGAAATGTAATTCATACTACAAATGGTATTATATTTTATTAAGACCTAATTATTTTTTTCTGATTTTTGTTCTGGTTTTGCCTCAGCACACACAACACAATTTACTCAGCCAGGCTGGTCATACTTGCAAGTGGATGGACACTTAGAAGGAGGTGGCAGTTTTGTAGCTCTGACAGATGATCTAGGAAACCTTACCATCATCATTGAAACTATGGTATGTGCATCAGGAATTACAATGAACTAGAAAGCATGAAGTTTCTTTTTTGTGAATGACATATTTTGATTTATGTAGTTCAATATCTGTGAATTGTGTTCTTTGATTCTTGTAGCTTTGTTAGTGAGACACTAGAAGTCCTTTTTTTATCTGAACTTTGAATAGCTAGTTGACTCTTCCTCAAGCCCAATGTATGCCTCATCTTTATATCACAAATTAAGTTTTAATTTGATGACACACTCTGGGAGGAAATGAAATAGTGCTTTTTAAAGCAGTATGCAAAATAAAATTATTACGCTAGCATAACTTGTTGTCATTAAGATAACAGTGAAATAAATAATTGCAAATAGATCCTATGTTGCTTTTCTAATTTCAGTTTATGCTGTGTGTTTTTCATGAACATTGCCATGTGATGCATTCTAGTAATGTTTGTTGCTTCTGTTACACTTATTTTTTTTTCTTCAGACTCATAATCACTCTCAATGTATCAGGCCTCCATTACCTCATTTCAGTGTGAAACCTCAAAGAGCAACTTTCTATCTCAAAGGGTCATTTGTAAGTAGATCTTGAATACATTTGATCAGTCTTGTAAAATGAATTGCTATTCATAATCAAATACATGCAAGACAATATCAGATTAGCAAGAAACTGGAGTTCTTTACCTCCAGTACTAGAGACTGTTACACACCTGGCAAAATTTTAAGTGTTCTAGTTCTGCTTTTACTATGAGATGTAATGTCATAACTGAATTTGTAGAATTACTACCTCTCAGTCTAATCATCTATATATTGAAGAAATACCTCAGAACAGAAATGGAATTGGATATTTTTTTTAGGATGTATTCCAAGGCTGTGTGCTCTGACATGCTTTCTAGTTGTTATCAGCTCCTTTCTAGGAGAGTAACTGTAGTTGATTGTATACTGTATGTTATGTTGTTCCATCCTATGAAGAGATATAGAATCATGGAATGGTTTGGTTTGGAGGGGACTGTTAAAGTCATCTAGTCCAACTTCCCTGCAGTGAGTCCCTATCTTTCCTGTTCTGAAGACTCCAGAGCTGGATGCAGGCTGGGGGCTCACCAGGCCAGAGAGGAGGGTCAGAATCTCCTCCCTTGACCTGCTGCCATGCTTCTTTTGATGCAGCCCTGGATACGGTTGGCCTTCTGGGCTGCAAGCACACATTGCTGGCTCACGTCCAGCTTCTCATCAACCAAGACTCCCAGGTCCTTCTCCAGAGGTTTGCTCTCAATCTCTTCATCCGCAAACCTGTATCGATACTGAAGGTTGTCCCAGCCTTTGTTGAACCTCATGAGGTTTCCACAAGCTGACTTCTCCAGCTTGTCAAGGTCCCTCTGCATAGCATCCTGTCCCTCAGGATGTCAACCTCACCACTCAGCTTGGTGTCATCTACAGACTTGCTGAGGGTGCACTTGATCCTATCATCTATGTCATTGATGAAGATATTAAACAACACTGGTACCAGAACAGACCCCTGAGGGGCACTGCTTATCACTGATCTCCATCTGGACCTTGAGCTGTTGACCACTGCTCTCTGGGTCTGACCACTTTCTTATCCACTGAACAGTCCATCTACCAATTCCATATCTTTCCAATTTAGAGAAAAGGATGTTGCAGAGGATCATATCAAAGGCCTTAGAAGTCCAGATAGATGACATCTGTGCATCTTCCCTTGTCCACTGATATAGTCACTTCCTCATAGAAGGCCATTAAATTGGTGAGACAGTACTTGTGCTTGGTGCTGGCTGTCTCAAATCATATCCCTGTCCTCCGTTTGCCTTAGCATAGCTTCCAGGAGGGTATTCCCAGGCACAGAGGTAGGCTGGCAGGTTGGTAGTTCCCAGGGTTCTCCTTTCTACCCCTTTTAAAAATGAGTGCAACGTTACCATGTTATCGTTTTTCCAGTCACCAGGGACTCTGCCTGATTGCCTGGTTGCCATAACTTTCTATATACCATGGAGAGTCTCTTGGTGACTACATCAGCTAGTTTCCCTAGCTCTCGGCTGCATCTCATCTGGTCCCATGGACTTTTGTACATCCATGTTCCTCGGTGGTCACAAACTTCATCTTCACTTACAGTGGGAGGGACTTTGCTCTCCCAGTCTGCATCTTGCAGCCCATCCCCTCGAACTGTGGGAAGAGAGGTTGCTAATGAAGACTGAGACAAAATGTTGAGTACTTGAGCCTTCGCATCTGTTGTTGCCAGCTTGGCAGTCTTGCTTATCAGGACAGGTGCTCTCTCTTTTACCTTTCTTTTCTGATTTACAAACCTGTAGAAGCCCTTCTTGTTATTCTTTGCATCCCTCAGCAAGTTCAGCTCCAGCCGTGCCTTGACCTTCCTGCCCCCATTCGTACACAACTGGGCAGTGTCCCTGTAGTCTTCCCAGGATAACTGACCCTGCTTCCACTTCCTGTGCATTTTCTTTTTGCCCTTTGGTTTGAGTCGCAGGTCATGACTCAGCCACGAGTCTCTCACCTTTCTTAACAGGTTTCTTGAACCTGGGGGTGGAGAGCCCTTGCACTTTATGGAAAGCATCCTTAAATATTTGCCAGCATTGCTCTGCTCCCTTGTCCATGAGGGCAGTTTCCCAGGGAGTCCTGTCGACTAACTCCTTGAAGAGCTGGAATTTCGCTTTCCTGAAATTCAGGGTCCTGACTTTACTCTTCGCTTGACCCATATTCCTCAGGACTGTGAACTTCAGTGCATGATTGCTAATCCCAGGCAGACTCCAACCTTGATGTCCACAATTAGCTCAGTCACACTGGTGATCACCAGGTCAAGTATTGCATCTCCCTGGTAGGGTTGTCTGCTACCTCTCATAAAAAGTTGTCTTCAATGCATTCCAGGAGTCTCCTGAATTGCCTACAGCTTGCCATGCTACTCTTCCAGCAGATGTTCCAGTGGTTGAAGTCCCCCAGCAGGACACAGGCTTACGGGCATGATGCCTCCTGAAGCTTGAGTAAGAAAGCTTCATCAATTGCCTCCTCTCAATTAGGCAACCTGTAGTAGACTGCAACCACTAAGTTCCCTTTGTTGCTTTGGTCTCTGACTTTTAGCCATAGTCTTTCAACCAGCTCATGGCTATTCTTAAGAGACAGCTCTTCAAGCTTTATCTATTTCTTGATGTAGAGGGCAACTCCTCTGCCCCTCTTTCTCTTCTGAACAGCTGGTATCCATCAATAGCTGTGTATTCTGAGAATGTCCCTGGTTTTTTTTTTTAATCTTGCTAAACTGAATTTACCTCTGAAATGTGAACAATACTTTCACAGTGTAATTTGGAGTCAGTCTTTGTTAGTCAATTTGATTGCTTCTCAGAAGCTGGAAGTGCTTAGTTATTTGAAATTTGATTTTTGGTGGCATTATTTTCCTTTCAGTCAGGAAGAGATATGTTCGGACAATACTTTCGGCAGTAAAATGATTTGCTTAAGAAAATTAGTTGAGTATCACTTCTCATTTACAGCACCCTTTGGAGCAAGTATCCAACAGATTATCCAAACAAAACTCTAGGTTGCTTGCTTTGCAGTTCATCTGGGTAACTAAAAAAAATTGTAGGAGTTGGTTATGATTAAATTCTGTAACTAACAAGTTTGAAGATCTGTAAGTGAAGTACTTTGCACAAAAGGAGTATTAAAGAAGCAGCAATTAAACTAAAGGTCTCATTAAAACAAAATTAGCAGGAGACTGTTCCAACCTGGTTGCTCCTAGGCAGAGAGCTTGTGTCAAAGGGTTACTCTTTCGGTAACAGAGAAGCTAAAGATCACATGTGTAATTGCAATGTTTTCTGTCTATAAGGAACATTACTACATGTTAGGACAAATGGATGTATAATCCATAAAAAAAATAAGCTATATGTAATGGCTGGCTGCATGTGGCCTCTAATGTGATCGACAACTCTAAAAAACCTAAAATTAGGACTGAGATTTTCAAGATGAATATTCATTTATAGTTTGGTTTTTTTGTTTGTTTTATTTTTTAAATTTTATATTGTGTTTCATTCTAGTTTATGGTAGAAACCCTTCAAGTGTGGCATTCGAGACTTGGTTTTGAATCTGGAAACTCTAGTCTTTTCCAGCAACTTCATCCTGTAAAGGTAAGTTAATCAGTTTTAATTATAGTCTCTCTGCAGTTTCAGGAGTTTCTCCCCTCTTTGCTGGAACTCCTGGACTTTCATGCCTGAACTGCATAGTTAGAGCATGTTTTATTAGCTCTGTTTGACTATGATTTTGCTAGCTTACCTGGAGGTAATAAAGAATTCGTTGGGAGGGGGATTTTCAAAATTGCTCAGAGATATTAAATCACTTCTGACTTTAGAGGATCTCCTTTAATTCAGCAACTTTGGTATTTTATTATTTAGTTGTTTGAGTTTTTGCAGCTTGAGTTTTCTTTAATTCCAGGTGTGGAAGGGAAGGTTTTCTTTAGATCTAAATGTGGATGAAGTTTACACTTTAACTACACTCAAGACAGGGCAGAAATGTGCTTGCCCAGAGCCTCCACCACCTCAGCCTTTTCCTTCAATTTACAAAGATGATTTCAATATTCGTAAGTCAGAATTCTCTTATCCAGAGCTTAGTTCACACACAGATATAGTTTGAAAGTAAGAAGGCAATAAAAATTACATTATTACAGTCCTCTAATGCAAGCAACATGAAATAGTTTCAATGCGTGTTTTATTTTTGTTTGTTTATACCTGCTGCTCCAACAACAAACACCTCTGTACTTTCTGCAAGGAGGTGTACTTAATTCTATGTCTGAACTGGCTGGTCACTAGCAGATTTAAAATTCTGGATGCAAATAATATAGCTCGTAACTGTTGTGAGCTAGTTTTTTTGGAAGGAAGCTAAGGAATAAGGTAATTTACTTTGTGTTTACTATAACTGGAGTCTACTTAAAACCAAAACTGAAATCATGTTTCAATTCTCGAAAGTTCAGTTTTGGAGACTGTTCTTTGACAGAGTAAGTCAAAATTCTGGAGAATATTTTCAAAGGAAATTTCTTAAAACGAGACTACACAGAAAAAAATAATGTTTTGGTGTTGATATGTGTGCTGTTTTCTGAACAGGTAATCCGCCTTTCAGTGAAGCCCCAAATTTTGCAGATCAGACAGGAGTATTTGAATACTTCATAAATGCTTCTGACCCAGGAGATCATGTGTTCACACTCCGCCAAGTGGTGGTTCAGCGACCCATCACTTGGGCTTCTGATGCAGATCAGACCATTAGTCTCATAGGAAATTTTCAGTGGTATGTAAATACTATTTTCTAGTGAAAAATCAACTGTACCTTTGTATAAATGAGTCTTAAAGATATTTGATTCAGTTTAAATTACTTCATAATCAAGCAGAACAATTCAGAATTAATGATTTGATCAATTTTGTATCAATGAAATAGTCTGGGAGTTATTTCAGTTTATATTTGTTGCAGACTGCCATCTTGTGTGCAGTTCCTGGAATTGTGTGGATTTGATTCAACTGTTACCTAAACCAGTTTTAGCTTCTAAATGTAACTGAGATTTACTGGTTTTATAAGAGTATGGTTATGATTACTATTCTTTCCAGGTGCTATAATGATGGTAATTTGGAATCAAGCGGCATATTTTAGCGTAAAGTTTATTTTAAATTAAAAAGAATTTAGGAAAGAGCCTGTTTAACTTATTGGTTTAGTAACAGTAAATAATAATAAACTTTGTGCTTCAGTCATTTCGTTCTATTTAGAAATTTATCTGAAATTAAAAATCCTAAACCTTTCCTCAGAAAGGTTGCTTTACTACATAGAGAATACTCTTCTATTTTCTGTCTGCTTAAAAAAGTAGTTTCCTCGCTTGTTAAAACACCAGACTTCTCTTACAGGGTAAACATAACAGTCACTTGTGACATCTACATGGAAAAACAGCACGATGGAGGCGTGTTTATTGCAGGAAGAGTCGACAATGGTGGAATATATGTTCGACGGACCAAAGGAGTTTTCTTCTGGGTTTTTGCAGATGGCACCTACAGAGTCACTGGTGACCTAGGTAAGCAGCTCTTTGCTGAAGTGGATGGTAACATATGGACATGTCATTTTGATAGCCTTGATAAAAATATCTTAACATTCAGATTTTGTAATTCAGTTGTCATCACTAGGAATTTAACCCATTGTGCTCCAATGGTAGCTACTTTTTGTAGGTAAAGAGGGCATCTAAAGGCTACTGGTCCACTTCTCAGTTTCAGCTTTGTTTTCTATTTTCTGCTGACAAAACCTATTTTACACTAGCAAATGTAAATTATTTTGCTTTTCATAAGTACTCTGATACAATATTAATTACAGAAAAGTTTTATCTGTATTCTTAAACTACACCTAAAAAGAAAATCCTACTTGAAATGCAGTGTCATGTCTTGTAGAGCAGTGCAAGTCAATATACATGCATCTGGCTTAGGTGATGATGTTGAATGGGCTACTGTTTCCACGAATTATGCATTCTCCTGTTAGTCTAGCTCAGTAGAGTGAGAGCATGTTCTGCTTGTGATGCTAACATTCATATGTGTTCATCTATAGAGCACATGACAGGCACATCAAGGAGATTATGTTATAATACTTCAATATAGCTGGAAGCGCTTTTTAATTTGCTTTAAAATAGTGGCAGGTTTTCTTGTTTAAATGTAGCTTGTATCACTTCATGAGTATAAATTAAAATTTTCATTAGTTTCTGATAAGTCAAATGTAACTTCTAGATTTCCAGTATATCTGATAGAAAGACAGCCTCTAATGAGCCTGTCACGCTGTACTGGACCTTAAAAATAGTATTATCTTCCATTTGGTAGCTTTATTTTCTAATTTCTCCATTTATTTTTTTCTTGGCAGTGTGGTGGGCTTTTTTTCTCCCTTTCCTTTTTTACCATGGATGGGTAGCATAAAGAAGGCTTTGCTTTAGCTTCTGTTAACTTACTGGTGCTCCCTTGGGAAACTTTGCAATGTCTAACATAATGAATTTAGTTTCAGCTGTATGTAAAAACGTACTCATGTTTAGAATCAATTCCAATATTTATTTTTAATGAAATGTAATAACATTACCCAGTTAGTTTCTCAGGCTGTCAAAAATATTTTTTCTAGATGAAATGAGAGACTTGATTAACTACCTCATTGTTTCTGATTGAGACACTTGTTACACAATATGGTAACTTTTTTCTGTGCAGCTATTTTCAATGATTTTTGTACCTTTCTAGAAGGGAACCTGAATGTTGAATTAACTTGCAGCTAAACCTGTCTATTGAATAATTGAAGATTCTACTTGTAGCACTTAAGTTTTTTTCAGGTCTTCCATCCAAGTTGTCTGTCACACCCAATTTTTGTTTAGCTTACATTTTAACTAGAACTAAGCAGTAGCTCAAACCCTCTGATTTAAGAAAGTTCCAATGCATAAACAAGGAGATCTATAGAACAAGCAAAGCAATAGCGGCTGTCACACTACAAGAATCCATACTCTCAGACCAAATTCCCAGGAACATTGCAGATCTCAATGGAAGAACAGGCCTCGCAAAATAGGAGAATGCACTGATTAATATAGAGTCCAGGTTTGCATATTAAGCCTTCCATGCTGTAGTTGAAATTGGCAGGATGTCAGTTGTGAACACATCTGTAAAATAGATACTATTTTCCTTTTGCTGGCTTGGTGTATTTATCAGTCTGCTAACCTTAAGCATGTTTTGCAGCTGGAGAAGAAATATTAATGAAAGGACTTTCAGGTGTCCGGGATAACTCATGGCACACACTGACTCTCAACATTCAGGTAAGGACGCAGGCAAAAAGCTAGAAAACCAATTATGAAACTTCCAGTCCTAAATGTTGTAGACAATACTATGCTATGCTATTTACTGTCTACTTGCAGTAGTTTGCTCTATTTAAAATATAAATGATACCTCTTATTTTAAACCAATATTAAAATACAGAATGAAGTTCTGCTGCCCGTATTTTTGAAGGAATCTTGAGAAACTGGATAGGATACAGAAAATAACTGGAAAGATGAGTTTAAAGCTGGTGATAGGAGGCCTAATAGAGGCAAATCTTTTGTTTAATCTAATGAAAATGTCATATCTTCCTGCTCTGAAGTAGCCTGTTTTACAAATCTGGCTCCCATCAATTCTGTTTGCATGTTAAGGCCTTGTATGTGGAGCTAGTTAACGACTGGGGATGTCAGATGAGGTGCAATTCTGCTTTTCTATGCTGAGAAAGCAGGGGCGTAGTGTTGCTGTAAAAGTGGACCACATGTAATGAGAATCCTGTTCAGGTTTTTTCCTTCCTGCAATTGACCTCTTTTGGCCATAGTCACTTGGTGTGGAAAGTAGTCCCAAACTCTACATGAAACGTCCCTGTACACTTAGCTGGTTGTGACGTTGGTGGAAGTAACTAAAAGGCTTCAAGTTCCTCTCCAGAATGTCTAAACTCTTTGCCTAATATAACCTTTGCAAATGCAGTATAGTGGTCTAAGAAGTGGAGAAGCCTCAGTCTTAACTGGGGAGATCTTCTGTTGAAGCAAACTCTTTTACAATTATGAACAGAGTCTTTCCCACATCCTAAAACATCAGTGAGTATTAGAAGCAGTTTTATCTTTTGTGCTTCCATATTGGGAGTCAAAGGGACACTTGTACCTAAGGCATTAACTGAAATGGATGTAGGTTAGTTTTGGCTTTTGTACACCCATACTTGTAACAGTGATTGCCATCTGTAAAATGGGGCAAGGCATTTGAATGGGGTACTGAAGATGAACATAAATGGCTTAAAACACAAAACAGTGGTTGCAATTTTAATAATGCTACAAACTTCCATCTGCGCTGTTAGTCATTTGTACCAAATATGCCTTTGATATAATAACAGAAGTGCAGAGCCCTCTTTAAAGAATTCTCCTGTTGACTCCATCTTGAAGGGTATTCTTTGCTTTTACCTGTGTCTATAATAGTCTTTCAGATTAAGATATACAAATAAAATTGTTTTTTTTTCCTAAGTACTGTTTAGTGGAACACTGGCAAGGTAAATTGTAATGGTTCCTGAAACTGTTTTAAATTTTAAGGGCAACATGATACTCGAAAGTTCTGCTGTCCCCTCTCCCTTTCAGCTGTATGATTAAAATACATCTCTCTCATTTTAACTCTGGCCTGGTTCTGTAGGATCAATGCCAGGTGTATAGTATTCCCTTTAGGCCTGACACAAGTGGAAGAGGAAAACCAGTTTACCTTTGAGATTCTACAATGAGTTTGCAAAGCTGTGAGTTAGGAGAAGATGAGCTGTATATATTGTGTATATATATATATTTGCTGTAAAGGCATTGGATCTGTTTCATAGAGCTGATAGGCACTGGAGGATTCTATGCAATATTTAGAAGTGCCTCTGCATGGAAAATGTGTGAAATGTAGTTGAAAGTTTGCTTTGCATCCTTCTGCCTTATCTCTTCTCCCATGTGAACAGGCTCAGTGTCAACGCAATCGCTGGATTTTACAAAGCTAATTTTTCCTTTTTTTTTTGACAGGGAAAGTCTGCCTCAGGACTGTTAAATGGTTATCCACTCTGGGAGAATGTCACCATTTTGAAACCAAGTCATGGCTGGGCTGCTATTGGAACTCGCTCGTTTGAGTTTGCACAGTTTGACAATTTTCATGTTGAAGCTAGCTGAGGAGGCTTTTACATTTGGAGAACCTGGTTCTCGTATTACTTTGACTAAGAGCCAGTTCAAACTTTGAGGACAGCTTAATGCTATGCTGAGATTGATCTGTTGGCAAGCAAGTTTAATTCTGTCCTTATTTGTTACAGGTTTACTTGAGTAGGTATCGATATGACTGTAACTTTATCCCCTGGTTGCTACAAGATTTTTGCCCTTCGATTTTTGGGGGTAAATTTTAATTCAAGGTAATGATGAAAACAAAGTAATGGATTTAAACTTCTTTTAATAACAACATATTAACTTCCCAGCTCACTTTTAACATAACTTTAGAAGCTAACAGAAGACAGAGGCATCTCGAGCTGCATTTTAAACACTTACGTGATTGTGTCCTTTCCTTTCACTCCAAAAGAAAGAATTAAGTACCGGTATACCTTATGAGCCATGGCCTCATAATTCTGTAGGTCTGTTGTTCTCAGATTTCATTTGGATGAAGTGATTTTTTTTTATTGTAGTAAAAGAAAGATGTTTTGTCTGGTTTTCTGCTGCAGTCTGAGGCTAGAAATTACAGTACTCCAAGTGCATTTGATTGCTTCTTGATTACTTCTTCCAACTTTCATTGCCAGCCTTAAAATATTAATAGATCATGTTTTCAGTGGAAGGGGAAGGTAATTTATAGTTAATCAGGCAGTGCAGGATGTGCCTTACTTCTAAACTACCTCCTCTTTCTAATGAAAGGGTTGAAATGTATGAAAAGATACCATAACTTGCAGTTCATTATTGATAGCCTTGTGGGTTTTTTTGCATGCTGCAAAGAAAAAAAATTTGCATCATGGAGCAAACAGAGTGCTTACTTTCGTGTCAAGTCACACGTGGAAAACCTGGCCTTTTGTTCCTGGAAACTTGGGTAATCATCTGTTACATCTGATGGATGTAAAGCATAGGGCAGAAAAAAATTAAAGCATAATGTTATTTAGCCTATTATGTTGCTGTAGCACAGTGGAGATACCTATCCCATCTTGCCATAAAAGAAATTTTAAAAGAAAAGATTTTGCCCTTAAGAGCTTGCAATCTATTCATAATATAGATGACAGCAGGTGGAAGTGTACAGAATTGTTTAGTGTGCCAGATAGTGGTATTGACACAATAGTGTCAGTTTTTACACTTTTCTTGGGCATCAGGGAGTAAAAGTTTAGAGGGAAATTCAGATCCTTGGGAAAGGAGGCATTCTCTTTTGGTCTTTCATTGTTGTTGGTTTTTTTTTATTCCAAGTTACTGTGTTATTAAAAAAAAACCTCATTGAGAAAATCATGAGGTACTGAATGGGATTTTCATCACACACATTCCAAATCCAGTTGGCTTCTGAATCTTTGTTGTTTGCTATTCAGTTTGATGATGATGTCTATTGCCATAATGAAACACGCCTCCTGTGTCCATCTACTTTTCACATCCTATGTAATTGACAAGCAAGTAGTTCCACAGACTTGATAGTTCACTAATATCTGTATGTGGCTCTCTGTAGCAGGCAATATCTTATCTTGAGAAACAGATTTGCAGTGTATTTCAATTTATACAGATTATTATTCTGATCCACTTTATTTTGAGGACTGATTTCAATAAGTGTTAACTTCAGTCTTCAAAGTTGTCATTCAATAATGAGTTAATATAGTATGAGTCATTATTACAAAATTTTTATAAAGGTTAGTAATCTTCCAGATTAGCTTTTAGAGGAGAGATCTCAAAATTCCATATCTAATAAGTAAAAATGTTTTGTCTTTTAGCTATTGTTACTATTGATACTGCTATTGTTTGGTTATGAATCATTCATATGTGGAAGTTTCATACATACTCATAACCTTGACAAATGGTCCAAACCACTCAACTTTAAAACTCTTGTTGAAGGCTTCCAAATATTAAGTAACTATTTACTTAGCTGGGTACAAGCCATTTTCCACTTCACTTTCATTTGATGATTGAAGTGTGGATACAAATCTGTTCATTACTTGCTTGATTTCAGAAAGGATGTCACTGGTAAATCCAAATGTGAAGGAATCTAATTTTAGGTCCTTGTATTCAAGTAATATGAGATAGAAATAGTTCTCAGAATAAACTTATTTTAACTGTGATGGATTTTCCTGGTAGGAAACCTCTTGGAGACTTTCTGGTGGCTTGTGAGGCTGAAAGTGGTGCTTTTGTTAGAGGGAGGTCAGGAATGATGCAGTTATTCCAAAGGAGCTGTCTGGGTTTGGTTTTTTTTGACTTTTAATGCACTAGTGTAATAAACTGTACTGTTGTATTGTGTACTAAACATGAATGTATTTTATCACTGGAATGGTTAATTTTTTTCTAATCTTAATTTATAACGTTTAGAGCATTAAACTATTATGAACAGAGTGATTTAATGGTGATATAATGTTATTCATCTTTATATCGCTAATTCTTCACCTTTCAGCAGGCTCTAATATGTTTGGCGATAATGAGCTGTCAGTTTTTTCACTGAGGGGTGGATATATGTTGTTGATTATAAATACTAATCATCCCAAATGGATAAATAAAACACTTAAAAACCCTTTATTTGTGCAGAATGCTTCTGTAAATGAGTCTTGGTTTTCTCCAGTAAGAAAGCTGACAGTTTTTTCCATTGTGATTCCTGATAAATATGCTTGGCATTAGCTTAATTGGATTGGAAGAGTTTTCCTGGCACTCTGAACAGCAGAACAGTCCTCATTAACAAATATTTCAAAATTCAGATGCATTAGGGCTTGTGCTGTTTCTAAAATTATTTTTTTATAGCACTCTATATACATTTTGCTTTTTTCTAGTTTTTTTTTTATTTAGTTAAGGGAATTAAATTGTATTTGAGGACCGGTCAAGCAAAACTGCGGAGTACTGAGGTCTGGTGAGATTTAGCTGAAAGTCTTTTTCTGGGTGTGGAAACAGACAGTGCTTTACAGATGTACTTTGAAATGAGACATCTTTACTTTGAATATCCTTTTGAATCTGGCTTAAAGCTGACCCCTGCCAACTTAGGTTTCAGCTTTAAAAGAGGAGGAATTCTTTAGAGCTGTCATGCCATTGAATGTGAATTACCCTGGAAATACCATCTTCTAGTAGCCAGATATGTGCTACTACCTACACAGACACTGCATCAAAATATAAATTCTGTCCATTCTCTGCCACCCTACCTTTGAGGTTAGACACGGTGAGCAGTTTTGGGATTTTGAAATTCCGGCAAAATTCCAGGAATGCTTTGCTTTAAAAATTACAAGAGACTATTACTTTTGGCTAATGATGATGGTTCTTGGCTAGTGATGATGGTTCTTTTTTCAGCCACCGCCTGGTTTCAGTGTATCAAAATTAAATTTCTAATTCTAGGTCAGATGCTTTTTGTGTGTCGCTGGAACTTTAGCAATCATTCTGCCGTTATTGGTAATGCATGAAAAGCTAAGGCATGAGCAAGTTCCTCTTGCTACTAGATGTGTTCCTTCCATTTATGCTCAAGTGTCACTGAAACAATGAAAGTGTTGTTTCTAGTACGTGTATTTTGAAAAAAAACCAATCCCCAAACACCTACTAGCAATTGAGCAGGGGAAAATGTATATTGCAGCAGTGCTGCCAAGCTTTCACTGTGTGCCAAGATATTTCTGTGTGGTTTTTGTTGTGGCTAAGACAAACAACTGTGTAACAGTATTTTTCCCCTCAAGAAATTACATTTGGATAAGGTTAGAAACAGATACAGAACCCAAACATGAATTCTGTCAGGGGCCTCCACGTAACTTGGCAAGTAGTGCGTTAAGCCTGTCCTTTTCTTTTGTACACCCCAGGCTAAATCTAGACATATCTCTGGAAAGTGGAGAGGAAAGTAACCTGAAAGTATTTGTTAGTGTTGACTTTTTTTTTTTCTTTTCTAAATGCCTTTTCTGTTGGTTATTGAGTGTACCTACAGAGCTGTGGTAGAGGATGGCTCAGTACAGCACTAAGTGGAGGGTTTGCAAGAGAATACAGAACATAGTACACTAGGCTAATGTTGCACAGCCACGATCTGGGAACCTTGATGGTGTGAGACAGAAGATAACACCCAAATGACTATTTAAAGACAAAACAACCCAGACCACCACCACCAAAAAATGCCAAAACAAACTCTGCACATGCGTACCCATATAATACAGGGAAAAGCAAAGAACAGTCCACGTTTAGCTTGACTTCCTTTGTTCAGTTCCTGCTGGAAAATGCATTCTTCTTCCTTGTGTTTTTTCCATGAACAATAATTTAATTAAAATGCCTATAGAGCATACAAGACTTCATTGTTGCTAAAAAGCAAGCGTTATTTAGCTAATTATAGATAATATCGTTTTCCATGAACACTAGGATTAGAAAAGATTAGAAAACATAACAACAGGTTATGTAGCTGAAAGGCATGCGTATAAGGTGTGAATCAATCCTGCTCCTGGTTACAGATGGTTTCATCTCTGCCAGCACAGCAGGAGAGCTGTAAGAATAGGGAAAATGTTTCTTTATTACTGTCACTCTCCTTCCAGGATTTTGGAAAGCTCCATGCACATCAGCCAATCTGAGATGGCATAGGAGTGTCTCTGTAGCCTCTTAGGTTGATTATACAGAGTTAACTGAGTGCTTTGAAAGAGCACACAGCAATGATGAAGAGCAAATCCTATTAAGGATGTCCGTATTCCCTTCTGATGTGATTGCTCTTGTAGTGGGAGCAATAAATGGTAGTCTACACTGGCAAGAGATCAGACAGGTTTTGTGCTGAGCTGAGGTGCATGCTAATGTCTCAGTGCAGACATCTGTAAAGCTGCGTTGAGATGCACAAGATCTCTGGCTTAAGCTGCCCATTTCCTATTCAGTCTAAGATTGCTTAATTGTTGGACTTCATTGTTTTCTCACTGCTCAGCAGGTACTTTATCCTAAAACAATATTTTGCCAGCTTTATGGGAAATTCTCCCAATGCATCAGGGCAAGTATGTACCAGAAGGAGGAGACTGAGAATACCTTGTTGATCATTCAGCCCATTTCCTTGCCAAATAAGCTTTTTTTTTCCTGTTGTACTCTTTTTAGTGCTGAGACAAAAGGTGGGAGAGCTTCCACTTCTCTTCTGTAGGTGGCTATTTTGCTATTGATTTTAATACAAACAGCATCATTACTTTATGTTATGATATGTGTAAGGATTGCAGGGAGTTAGTCCAGCTTTTCTTCCTGATTCATGATAAAAGCAAGGCTTATACTGCAGAATATGTCTAATGTTTATTGAACTCTACTGTTTACTTATGGGGTGGCTTGAGTCCTTCATGGAACAGCTGTGATTTTACCTTGAGAGACAAAATGCTTTGATTAGATGAATGTTTTTATATAGATAATATATTGACTATCAATACCCACTTCCCAAGCCAATGGGAATTTCTGTCACAGTGTTACTGAATCCATGTGGGAGACTCCTTTCAAATGACATAGTCAGAAAGACGTAAATAAATTTTTCCTAATGGTAGTTCTAGTAGGTCTCTGCAACAAAGGTGTGATCCCTCATCCAATTTAACTATATTTTTTGCATCCTTTGGTTTCATTCTCATTCCCTGTTTTCACTTTTTAAATGATGAATACTCACAGACTTCTGTCTGTCACCTTTCCCACCTAAATACTTAGGTAGATGAAAATGCAATAATCTTTCTTTTGTACAATTCAATCTTTTTAGTTCTATGTTACAGCTAAGTAATTTTTTTCTTGTGTTGAGTCTGAATATTGTCACTTCACTACATTTTCTTACATAGACTATAGGTAATGAAACAGAATGGCTTTTCACTGGATCGTGATTTTTGCAATAAACAGAATTCATATAAACCGGATTCTGCAAGGAAGCATCAGCAGGATCCTGTAGGCAACTAAACTTTCTTCCAACATTTTAGCTGCCAAGCCACAAGTCATCTTACCTGTATTTTTCCTTCTCTACCTTTATCACTCCACACACTTCCTGGTGTCATAAACAGGGGCTACAAGGGTAACATCCTCAACGGTAGTATTAAGGATTGAAGGTGAGTTTTTCTTGTGTGTTACACGGTCAATTGGGAATGGTAGATGCCAATCTTCTGTATCTTCTTTGTAGAAATTAGTGTCCTAGAAGTCAAGTAGGTTTTTGATCGCTTCTTTTATACAGTCAGGCACTGGAGTATTAAAAGCCTGAAGGATTTTCTTTCTTTACTTTTGAACTGTGTTTCTATTTCTCGTTCCTCCTTTTACCACTGAAATGTTCACGTTTGACCTCTCCCTGCTCCCCACCAAGAAACCTGATGCAGAAAGGGTGCTAGCTTGCTTTTATTACATCAAAACCTAATTACTGCAATTCCATGTTTAGCAGCCTCCCTGATGAGCATATACTGCATCCTTAAATACCTTTGAAGTCTTCTACTGGGGGTAGATATCCATACTAGATCATTTCAGAAGGCAGTTTCTTTGAAAAAACTGCTAGCTTCCACTAAAGTAATGTGCTGATTATAAGAGTGGTGATGACTGTTTTCTGCCCCGTGAAGTCTTAACCTTGCATTAACTAATTGAAATGTTTTTTTCTCCCTGTGCCTGCCTGTGGGCCACTTCCCACTTCTTTCTTTCTGAAAGTTGGTTGTGGTGAGACACATGTTAGTCTCTCCACCCAAGTTACAAGGGATAGGAAGAGGGGAAGAAGCCTTGAGGCCATCAGGGGAGATTTAGACTGAATATTAAGAAATATTTCACCAAAACAATTGTCAGGCATTGGAACGGCTGCCCAGGGAAGTGGTTGAGTCACCATCCCTGGAGGTGTTTAAAGACGTGTAGATGTGGTGCTTAGGGACATGGTTTAGTGGTGAACTTGACAGTGTTAGGTTTATGGTTGGACTTGATCTCAGAAGTTCTTTTCCAACCTAAGTGGTTCTATGATTCTGTGAGTCTTTAACCCGACAAGGAGCTCGGTACCACATATACAATATCTGACACAAAAATAAATGAGACTGTGCCTGTAACTCTTAATTTAACAAATCAAGAAAATCAACTATGATCACCTTCAAAATAGTTCCCTTTTGAGTTGACACATGTTGATGCTGCCAGCATTGAAAGCAATTCTGTAGAAGGCTCTTGAGAATCTTCATTTTTCTTTTGCATCTTCTATCAACAAAAAACAGGTTCCTTTGAGCATTGACTTGGTCTTTGGGAAGAGACAGAAATTGCAGGGAGCAGGATCTGGTGAATAAGGTGGGTGCCAAAGCGCAGTGATGTTGTTATTAGCTAAAAACTACTTCACAGACAAAGAATTGTGGGCTGGCACACTGACATTTTCTGATTGAGTGTAAGAAAACTTTTATATGTGAACACATGGCCGCTCGCACAGACTGAAGTGGTCAAGTTGAAACTTGCCTCATTCAGACAGGTTAGAACATGTTTTATAACCATCTCTGTCTTTCCCCTCCCACTCTTTGTTCCCGAGCTATGGAGTTAGTGTTGATTTTTTTGTGTTGGGCCTCATATATTATCAGTGCCTTCTACTGCAAATAAGAGAAGTGCGTGTTGCATGCTCTACTGTTCTGATGATCTGGAGATTCTCTAGGAGACTGTCTATTTAGATTTATCTGTATTGGGGACAGTGCTCTGAAAATGGAATATAATGAGTTATCTGTGAAGCTGTATTGACTTTTCAAAATGTACTCTTCTGTTTTCAAGTCATTATGGAACACTGTGTGCAGTCCTGGATAGTCCTTCATTTTTTTGTAACATTTGAATTCACTGCAATTAGCAGAGCTTTAAGTGAGTGCTGGATGGGGATTTGGAGCACATCAGTCAAAGCTTAGAAAACTGCAATTATTGTTCAAAGTGCCTATGCAACCCAGAATGAATATGAGCAGTTTGAACAAGTCTTGAATGTCATAGTATTCCCAACCTGGTGTCCTGAGTTCACTCCAGGCCTCAATTTCCTCATTAGAAAACAGATGCAACATAGGGATATAGTGGGACTGAGCACTGTTGCTTAATAGATCTGAAATAGAGCTGCTGCTTTTACTTCTTTCCTGCAAAGACTAGATGCATTAGGAGGGAAAAGCACTGATTAAAAGCTCAGTGTCAGCTCCTATTGAAACTGTAAGTGTGAATATGACAGTGCTCTGAGAGCAAGCCACTGTGGATGTGCCTCTGCTTGGCAGTTGTCAGCTCTGAGTTAGTGGTGGTGGTGGACTGGGAGTGGTGACTTTATTTCCTTTTGAATATACCACTGAATATGCTGCCTATTTTATTCTTTATATCAGAGAGTGGCAGTACATAGGACTGTGAAGATGCTCTGCTTTTAATAGCCATGGTATGGATGTGGGGGTTTTCACAGAGTTTTGGAAGGAGCTCCCTTGATTCTGTGTACCAGTGGCAAAGTTAGCTCCCCTCCTGGCTTGGTTGGCAGCTAAACGTGAGCAATTCTGCTCCCAATCCTGTCCTCAGTTTCAGGGAGAGGAGAAAGGGAAATCAGAGAGACACTTGTGGTTTGAAAATTGAAACTAAAATAGCTTTACTGGAAAAATAATAATAAAAAAGAAAATAATATTAATAAGAAAATAATAAAATATATACAAATACACAAAATCAAATGCCCTGATGACTATACGTCACCACTGATGTTGCAGAGCAGGAATGGGGAAAGGTCCTGTACTGGGCTTAGTGCTAGACAGGAACTGGATTCTGGAATGCATGGATTCAAGATCGGGGGCAAAAGAGGACAATGTCATTACTGGATGCCAACCATCAGAGAAGAGAGCTTGACCCTCATGATCCATCAGTTTTATACTGAGTATAACATATATGGGATGGAATACTCGGTTGGTTGGTTTTAGGTTACTTGTCACATCTATTCTTCCCTGCAGGTGCAACCCTTTTTAACCCCTTTGACTTATGACATTCCACCAACTTGTGGGTAACCTTGGCCTCCACAGAAATACTTACAAGCAGTGGCTTTTGTGCATACCTATGCCCTGTTACTTCAGTAACAAACATAAGTTTTAAACATTATCACTTCTAGAGACAAACACTGTCTGCAAAACATGTAGTTAACTTTCAGAAAATTAAGTTACTTCGATGAGACTTAGCAAACGTTAGAAAATTAATTCTACTTTATCTCAAACCTGTCCAACATTCTCACAGTATGGAAAAAATGGGCAAAAGTGATGGAGCCAGTGAACGGAAACAGACACATCTCTAACAGCTGCAAGTGCCCACAGGGAAATCTTCTGGAGAAGGTAAGGGAGCATGCTGTACTTTACAGAACTGTCTTCTAATGGAGCTAGTAGAATGGAGAGTAGTAGGATAGGTTGGAAGTTGCCTTGTTTAGTATAGAGACACATAGGGGAGTGATGTAAAGCTTATATAGTGCCTCCTTGGGGTCATATCAGTCCCTGGCTGCTTATCATGTCTTAAGGAGGCAGGAGGAATTGTGTTAATGCATCTATAAAAAGCCTGAATCATTCAGAAATTTTGACTCCAGGTTCCCTCCCTTCTTTTCATTGAAAAAAAAGGTGTAAGTCATACCTAGCAGAAGAGCAGAATGGTATGAAAGGAGAACAAGGCCAAGTGCACTTGTTGAATTTGCAGTCATCTATCCTCAATGTTTTATTCCTGAAGATAATGAACACTCTTCACATTATTGCTTAACTATAGCTTCTTCTTTTCCCCTGGAGACCTAATTCCCTGTGAAAAATCTCTTGGTCCTAACCAAAACCAGATGAACAGCAGTGCTATTCCAGTTCACTGAGTGTGACTGACATGATCGTATTTGAAACCACCGTTCAGCCCAGACAGTCAGGAGGGGTAGCTCATACTTCAGGCTATGGAAAAAAATCCCTCATTACAGCAAGTCTGATCTGTAGTCAGAAAAAAAAAAATCCATAGCGGTATCACAAAGATTGGTTTCCGAATGAAAAATTGAGATTTGTCATGAACCTTAGGACTTTTTATTTATTG
The DNA here is from genome assembly GCA_033558185.1 of Dromococcyx pavoninus. Classification (NCBI taxonomy): domain Eukaryota; kingdom Metazoa; phylum Chordata; class Aves; order Cuculiformes; family Neomorphidae; genus Dromococcyx; species Dromococcyx pavoninus. The sequence continues at coordinate 4,216,336 of JAUMJL010000091.1, read as the reverse complement.
TGACAAGTTCGTAAAGAAAGAGGACCTTGCAGTCTGCAACAGCAGCACTAGATGGCAGTGACAGTATGACTAAGAAAATAGCTGTCTTGCTGAATTTGGGGCCAGCCTCTCTGAGCCGTGGAAACAAGGAATGAAGACAGCTTTACTTGAGAGGGAAGATAAGGTTGAGACTACGGACGGCCTTCTTTGCACAAAATCCAAGGCTTCCCTTACAAGGAATGCTAATTCATCGTTTAATGATTTCACATCTGCTTTAAGCAGATTAACCTATAAAAACCCAAATGCTTTGTAAAGCATCTATTACCTACAGTGGTTTGTCTGGATCAAAGTATTTAAAACAAGAAGAAGCTCCAAATGTTCGATTTCTGCCAGTGGCATAGCTTTTGTCTTAGTCTTGTTAATCTTTTGATCATGTATTCAAGCTATGGAAGGATCTGCAATGATTACTTTCAGCGCACAATGATTTTGCTCTTCACTGGTAATTGTGCTGCTATGGCCTGTATCCTGAAAGGCTTTCACATGCCACAGCTCTGATATTGGAAAGTCTCATTATGAGCAACAACATATGTGCTGCTCCTGCTGCATGCAGCCGTATGTGCTCTACCGAGACTCTACAGGAAAGCTGTGCACATGCACAGACATGGTCGCATAGCTGTGACAGCAAATGATAAAGGTGTATAGGAGCATTTTACAGTGTACAGCTGCAAGAATGTTATTTCCTGTCACTTTGAGATTTTCTGAGGTGTGTGGTTCATGTTTTCTGCTTAAATTTTAAAATATCAAATCGATAGCATGGGCAGCTGCAAGGGACAGAGACATTCTGTGAGAAAGAAGCAGCATTTTTGCACTGATAGAGGATTTGTCATCCAGCTTATCTTTGATCAAGGCAGTCCTTTGCTCACAGAAGTCTGGAGAGAAGGAAAGACAGCAGCCCTGTGCACACATGTGAAGGGAGGACAAAAAGGGCATGTCAGAAACTGGAACTGGCTGACTTTGGGGTGGTGGAGATGCTTGTAAAAATGAAGAGGACAGCAGTGTGAAAGCAGAAAGGGAGGATAGGTTCAGCCATTTTCAAGTGTCTCAGAACAGCATAATCAGAAACATGGGAGAAGTAAATGAGCAGTGATTACCGGGAAAGCAATTCACTCCCTCATGCCAGGTTTTCAAAAGCTTTTTGTGCTGTAGGTTAATAGCCAGCTATTTGCTTTCACTCTGGATTAAGCCCCAGACTTCCTGAGGTGACGTCCTTCTCTGTCCCTCACAGGCCACCTATGTCAAGCAGCTCAACATTGAGCATAAGCATGGGCTATCTCAGTTCAGTCACTCTCACAACTTCTTGCTCAAGGAGATCCATAGTTATGGGTTCACTGTATTTTTTTTTCTGTGCCCTTTGCATTGCCTGAAAATGGACCTCCCCAGATGTGTGTAGGGACTGAGAAGCAGGAGGACTTTGTGGAATTTTAAACAAAGATACTGAATCCTGAGGTGAAAACATAGTGCTATGCCTTGTGTCCTGGAAAGCAAAGTGAGAAATGCTTCTAATTTTGACGGAGATTATAGCAATATCCAGAGGATGTGTAAAACTGATGTGGAGGCTGTTCTTCTTCAGTCCTGCTCTTATGCAAGTCATGCATTAAATTTGCTTTTCTAAAAGATGGATACATCATTTGTGTGGTAGGGAGAAGGCAAGAGGCACAGAACTTGGTGCTTATTTGTTTTAAGTAGCTCTTATGACCAGCATTTCATATGAGCTTCTGCAGAAGTGAGAGATTGTTTTCTGTGAGAATGTCATGCCCCTTTGTCTAATAAGAGGGAAAATCTTCTTTGAAAAACTACAGAAACTTTGCTTATTGTTTATAACCTTAATATTAAAGTTCTGTGTGTTTTTATCCATTTTCTTGATGAAATTCCTCTGAGTGTTGTTGGTTATCTTTACAGGTCCTTAGGTGCTTTGTGTTGTCTGGACCATGGCTCTTTTCCTTGTAGTTTTCTCTGACAGAATGTGATCTCTGGCAATATCTCAGGTTTTCATTTTGCCTTTCCTTGCTATAACTTTAGCTTCTTGTACAAAAGTGAGAAAGGGACCAAAGTGTGATCATTAAACCATGATAGGTTTTCCCTTTCACTCACAGTACCTTCAAGGCAAATTGCTTACCAAAACATGTGCCTGGATAAGCGAAGGAGATACAGGAAATTGGAAGAGAGATCCCAAGACATCATATGGCCTGTAGAGGACACTGATTATTTACAAGTACCTTTAGAGCAGGTGAGTTATATGGCCCTCTGTTGGCCACGAAGATAACACCAGGGCAACTGTGTTTTGTGCAGTCAGCCATAGGGGTGCAGCTGTGCAGCTGTGCAGCCTGTTAGTAATGTTTTGAGTCATTTTAAATGTGAATTTACTTAAGACAGATCCTTTAGTTCCAGAGAGAGAAGGAAGAGCTTGGACAAGTTGTTGCTGTAGATCTGTGATTGCCAGTCACTGGCAAGATCTCCTGTTTCTGGCTTTCCCAGCTGTAATGACAAAGCACCTGTTCGGCCCCAGTGCTGCAGTGCTGGTGGGCACTTTTGCTGCTTTGTGCTGTAATGCATAGCACAGACAGTAAAGTTAATAAGGAGTTCTAGCAACAGAGCTGAGCCGTAATGTGATGCCTCAGAGAGCCATACGTAACACTTGGCAGAGCACAGTCTTTTGAGAGCTGTAATGTAGAAAACGCTACATCAAATGGAGATCTTGTGCCGCTCTCTAGTCTAAGGGAACTGGGGAATGACTGGCTGAGGAGGTCCTCTGTAAGTTAAAAGATGTTCTAAGTGAGGTAATGGACCTAACTCCGAGAGGAAGTAAAGGTATGAAACTTGGTGACATTCAGCTAGAGCTGTGGGTAGTTAGTCCTCCTGCAGTTCAGATCCATGAAAGTTTCTGGACAGGCTTCATTTGTGCAGTCTCTCCTTACAACTCAGTAAAAAGACAGGAAGGCTACTCAGGTGTTTAAGAAAGTTTAGGAGAGAGGATATCACCTTCAGATCAAGGAGGCAGAATGCTACATTCTTAATTTGCTAGTGGCTTTCAGTACTGCTGATAATTCCGTAGAGTGATAGGCAAAACACATAAGTGTTGTCAGCCCATTGGTAGAGTACCTGAAATTGGGAAATTTCATTGCTATGCATACAAAAATATTTTAAGGCAAGCTGTGGGTGCTGAGACTTGCTTCAGGCAGAGAATTGTGGCCAAGACTTGTGAGATATTCATCTGTTGTGTAAAGTATGTCTCCATGTTTAACTCCATTGGTATGATTACAGTTATAAGGCTTTTTTTTGTATTTTATTTATTCACCTTTTTATAACTGTCATGGAAAAATGGAATTTCCATCCTGTGGCAAAAGATGTCTTTGGTATGGGAAAAAGTCTTGAAAATTCTAGAGAAGAATTCCAGTTGGAGTGAACAATAACAACATGGTTCTGATTTCTTCCTAGCCTCTTTCAAGGTAGCAGCTCTTCAGAAAAAATGAAGAAGCTGAGAAACCCAGAATAAGTTTCTCACGAATAAGTGATTGTGTTTAATAAGTACCCAATAGAGTAGCAAAAGGATAACAATGTGTTCCTTGGGACATTTTCAAAATCACTTCTGTAAGAGCAGAGAAAGACCTGCCAATGCGCAACTTTCAAAGACATCTCATTGCTGCATCATCTTCTTGAACGTAATATCTGTCACCTGTGCCTGTGGTTGGAATGAGAGTGGAAAGAATATCAAGGCAGCAACACTCTGGACTCAGCCTCATCTTAGAGTACTCTACAATTGCTGTCAAATGAGTTATGGTATTTGAACTGAGCTGTTATGAAAACATATGTATGTTCCTAGCTTGCAACAAATTTTAGTAACTTAACGATGCCTAAGACAGCTTCAACACAGAGAGGACACCCTATTAAAAACAGTAAATCAGGCTCTGACAACATGATGGCTCGAACTCCAGTTCAGCTATTTCATTGTCTTTACATTCAGCTTCTTTCCTGATATGTACCCCCACACACATATAAACCGTTTGCATTTATAGTTTTGCAATTCAGTGTGTTGCTTACAGCTGCAATGCATTTTAAGAAAACAGCACACATTTTGAGATATTGGACCAGCTATCACCAATAATGCTAGTTTTGCTTCATGGATTCCTCCTCAGTATATTCCTTCTTGTCCAAACTGAGTTTTTTCATAAACCATGTTTCGAAGCATCTAATAGAAAGACTAAATACCTGAATAATGACAAAATCTGTTTCCCCTTTAACACTGTGTGTGGAGAAGTAGTAGGGGGCAAACCCACTTTTTTCTGGTTCTGCACTGAGTGATTCTAGCAGTATCCATATCCCGATAGAGTGGACAAAAGACAAACCTCAGCAAAGGCACTGTGACATGAGACGGCATCTGGGACAGCGTTTAATCCTAAATTCTAGTTTCTTTTATGGAATCTGAATGTTAAACACCAATCCCAGCTCACTCTGACAGATAAGTTTTAACTGATCGGCTCTCTGTATGAGTCATTGATATTATGTTTGGCTTCAGAACATGCTCATTAGGTACTTCCTCTCCTCCCACCTTCAGCTTATTGTATTTTCTTTGCACCTCAGACTACGGGTACGCAAAGTCCTTCCATCTTTTTTCTTTCAACAATGCAAGGCAACACTGCTTAATATTCCAGAGGTTTGTCTTTCATATTCCATGAGCCCCCAGGAAGTCAATAAATGTCAAAGAAATGTTGCATTATTTATGTATTTATTAGGTCTGTGCTACATTTCAGAGAAGGCCTTGTGGCATTTGGTCATCACATCCTTAGCAGACATAACGCAGTGTAACAGCACTGTAAATATATCAAAAGAATTTCGATGTTTCCCACAATACAATAAATCTGTATCATTCTCGAGACATTATAGTGTTGCAAAAGCACTTCCCTCTTCATCATTTACTTTGCCAAATGACTTGCTCAACTTCCTATTTTTTTTCGCTTTTAAGGAATTCATAAGCAAATGTTTAGTGAAAAAAAGAACCAAAGTCATCCTAGACTTTGCATATCTCACACAATAATTTTTGCAGACAGCAGCTTTCTCTTAAATCTGGATGTTCCACCCACAGATGCGACAAGCGCTCTACTGTCCTGCCCTGCTGTGGTCTCTCTGGAAGTCTCATATCTTCAACAGTCGTTATTTGTAGAGACGAGAGAAACCAATCCTGGTGTAGGTGAATCATGGGGCCTCCTCTCTCCCCCATCCACGCAACTTCTGTGTGCCCATTGCTTTGACTGTGGGCTTTATTTTAGAGTTCAGCTGAATTTGGCTTATGGGTTGTCTTTCAGTTCGCATGGGAAAGACAAACTAACACTTTCTGTGTTAGTGCGTTAGTTATGGTCTAGTCTGGTAAATGAAATGGAAAGACAACCTGTAGCTTTTGTGGTCTGCACTAAGTTTTTCAGATCAGTGTGACATGGCAGGAGATTGCACAGAAACAGAAATATATGGTGTGCATAAAATAAAAAGCCACCGTCAATAGCTTTGCAATGAACAGAAATATGTCAGGCATAGTGTACTTGTGCTGGACTTAAAAGATTGGCCAAGGACTCTGTTGCCTAATTATTTTCCTTTAATGCAATGCTAATAGGTGATGGTTATTATCCTGGTAGGGGACACTTTTTTCTAGGTTTTAGCTGCATTCAGTAAATATCCCAATATGTGGCCTATGATCCATAAAGGAACAAAGAGGTTGTGCTGAGGCCTAGATTCAAACTAGTGGTTCATGGGCATTCAAATACTTCAGACACATGCTCATACTACTACCACATGTTCCAAAATCTGCTGTCTGCTGCAGCATGATCGTTAAAGCTGGTAAACTGCTAATACTCATTTAATGAATTCTAATCATTTCTCTTTATGACTAATCTGTTGATGGGCCCTGTTTTCTCTAAATATTTGTCCATTGATCTGTTTACATGAATGACATTCGCTCTGTTATTTACAAATTATTTTTCTCTCCTTTTGTAAAGTGCTGACAGCTGAGTAGGCAAGATGGTTTTGATCAGATAATCGATGACTAAATCATTTATGCCTGAAAAGAAGTAAGTCAAAAGCCTTTCAAAATGGTCCCATGGCCATTACTGTCCACTGACATTTGTGGTGACATGTTTATTCGTCACAGTCAAATACATCGCTTGTGGATACTTGTTAATATAATAAAAAAATACAGGCCAGGCTGGGACACAAGAACAGATTACCCGGATGGTTCTGCAATAAGACATAATGTAAGTAATATCTAGGGGAGTAAGGAAGAGAACTGTAAAGGGAAATAAAGGTTACCTCTAAGATATTAGATTCAGGTAGGTCCAGAGCTTGATGGCTTACTTACTTGGATGCAAACACATTCATCTAAGTGTGCATAAAGTCTTATTACTCTTTTAATGTGTCAATTTAGCACTAAGCCCAAGAATTCTAAAGGCAATTATTTGTGTTTTTCATTACTTTAGATACTAAATAAAATGGCTGCCAATGTCACTGGGGTAACATTTTACTGAGTATGAAGGTGGAGTGCTATAGGATCTGCAAGGGAGTGATAATTTTTGGCAACGAAGGTCTGCAGTCAACTGGGAAAAGAGTTTATTACTGACAGAATTTTTATTATGCTGGCTGTAAGTTTATTAAGCACTATACTGCATAATTTCCATCAGCATATTGTATCATTTTCTGAACCATATAATAATATTGCTTTGAACTTCTATAGTGCTTTCCACTTCTGTAGCTTCCTAAAAAGTTATACCCATGTTAATTGCCATGGCACCTCAGAGAGGCAAAGAAGTGTTCTCTTCTTGGTATAATTAGTATTACTTTCAGCAGTTAAAGTGAAGTGAAATGAAAGGCTCAAAATCAATATGAAAGTTTGTCAGGGCTAGGCTTACAAAGGGAGGAACTTCTCACATTTCTTGTGTGAGATTGACAGGTCTCAAAGCAGCCGGTCTTGGTCACAGTTTTCCTACATGGCAGTAAATTCCTTTCGGTTCAGTTCTGCAGATGTGACTGCATTTACTACTCCTAGGTTTTATCTTGACTTTTGTGGAAACTAGTTCTTTGGGGCAGTATACTCTCTGTGTGCTTTGCTCAGCGAAGGTGGCTGGGTTCTTTGGACCACTATGTTAATTATCAAAAAAATCCTCCCAAAATAATGTGTATTTACAGGAGTGTCATTTTACCATAGACAGTGATAGCAAGGCTTTCTCTGTGTTGTATAGCACAACCATGGTTCTTCCTGTGACAGCTGATGGAGTCAGCTGGGGGTGAAATCAAGTGTCTTTGATTATCTCAGCATATGCCCAGAGCACAAACACTCGGTGACCCTGAGCTCATCAGTCTTTGTAAGCTGGCCAAAACTTTGACAGGAAACCTCCAAGGAAAATCCAGGATGCTGTAGGCCACTGAACTGAAGATTTCTCTCACTGGCCCATGCATCAGCCAAAGGTACGTAATAATAGGATACATGGTGCCTCCTCAATAATTACCTTTTAGACATGATAGAAGTCCTAATTATTTGTAGGACTTAATTAGGCAGTGTCAGGCTTTGCAATGCTAAAGCTATGAGCCCTATAACCTGTAATGATGTGCACTGTGCTCTGCCTGCCTGCACTGGTTCTTGATAACTGGTACACCACCTTCTTCTGCATTGCTGTCCCTCTGTGGTGTGGCTGTGTTTCAGTGATGAGTGTAGTGAGCAGGACTCATATCATACAGAGTACTGTGATTAAAGCTGTGATATGCACTGCTTTGTAGTGCTTTGTTCCAAACTACAGGAACAATACACAGGCTTCAGGATGAAACAATCTCACTTGATTTTCATGGCAGAGCAGGTGACTTAGCATGGAGATGGAAAAAAAGTCCCCTTCTGCATCCTTTTTATCCTGTTGCCATAGCAGCTGCAAGCAAGGTTTCTGCAGAAGAGGACTAGGTCTTTCCAGCCCAGAACAGCAGATTTGTTAGTCACTGCCTTGTCTCTCCCGCATGAATGCCCTAGCTCTGTGCCCGGGATGCACAAATACAGCTGAGGGCTTTGAGCCTCTCAAGTAAGCACTTTTGCTGCCTGTGGAGCCTTCCACTTCTGCTGCAGAGAGAAGAAATAAAAGAGGATTAGTGTTTGACTTCTGTTTACCATAGGATTTTTAAGCCACCGCCCCCCTGTAGACTTAAATCCCAGAAAACATGTATTCCTTTCTTCCTTCATCTAAACCACTTCAGCCTTTGTAATGAGCTTAGAGCTGTAAACATGTTAGTGGGACTAGTTCTATGCAGGCACAACTTGCTATAAGCAGGTCAGCAGACATATGACTTATAATAGGGTCATCTGACACCCATGTGTCTATTATTTAGACAGGTCTGTAAAGGTGACCTGCAGAATAATTTTTCTCCTTTTTTTTCCTCTTTATCTGAGGTCAGAAACGACGCAAAAGGTTGCATTAGACTGATGCCTTGTTTGTCATCTTCTTTAACCTGACTATTTAACCTATTTATCTATTTTTATTCTAAAAAGAACTATTGCAAAACCTGCATGAAAATAATTTTTACTTTTGATAGATTCTGTAAAAGCACAGCATGTGTTTAATACCATGACAGAAGAGAGAGGAAAAAGGCAATGGGACCTGGTGTTTACTGATGAAAACAAAGAACAGAAGCAAATACCTGGGAGAGTTATTCCAATTAATAGTCCTGCTTTTTACAGAAGGCAGAATTCATAAGCCTAGCAAAGAGGGAAACACTGTTGGCAGATCACTGGTGGGATTAGTGAGTGAAGGAGATTGAATTGAGCCTTGAGGATGAAACACCTACACTGATAAGAAATAGGTTAAGTAATGCTCTGCTTTTCAACTATGTTAGAGTTGTATGTTCTGATTCCTGTTCATTAGTTGAGGCTATAAAATGCTACATTTATTGTGTCATTATTCTTTCAAATATTTGCCTGATGGGATTGTGAGAAGTTTAGCTCTCACTTCCTGAAATTCCCACTGGTTCTACCAAAGGAAGTTTCTCTGCCTTGCTCTATTTTCAGAAATGTCAAATCCTTGCCTGTTAGCTAAAAAAATTTAAAAATGCTTAGTACTAACCTTTTTTGCCCAGTCCTTGTGAAGAGAAACATCATGTCCTATTCACTCTCCTGCTGACCATCAAAACTGAGCTGACTCTGAAGGTTCATTTCTAGATAGCCATCCAGATCATTCTGTCCTAGTGTTGCACTCCTTGCTGAGCTCTCTACCCACCTGAGGCTATTTATCTGAGTCAGTTTTCTCCACAAAATGAACATGAGGCAGCTTGCCTTTGTTTCAGGGCCTTTTAATTGCATAATTAATCAATGAGTAATTCTAGTTGCCTTACAGTTAGTACTTGTCTCAGTCTGTTGACATCAGTCTTCCAGCACATTTTTAACTCTAAATCATCTTTGAACTGTCACATTTGGTGGTCTGAGAAATTTGGTGGTCTTCTACAGTGGGGTTACAGCATTGTTGGATTAAGAAAGAGCGACTGACGCATCTACCTGAACCTGTGCAAAGCATTTCACACTTTCCTGCACAACTTTCTTGTCTCTAAATTTGAGACACATGGATTTGATGGGTAGACCACTCGGTACATAAGGAATTGGCTGGATGGTTGCACTCAAAGAGTTGTGATCAACTGTTTGATGTCCAAGTGGAGAAGGGTGATGAATGATGTTTCTCAGGGACCACCACAGTTTAATGTCTTTGCTGGCAACATGGACAGTGGGATTGAGGGTACCATCAGCAGATTTGCCAACAACTCCAAGCTGTGTAGTGCAGTTGATATGCTGGAGGGAAGGGATGCCATCGCAGAGGGACCTTGACAGGCTTGAGAGCTGGGCCCATATGAACCTCGTGAAGTTCAACAAGGCCAAGTGCAAGGTCCTGCACCTGGGTCCGAGCAATCCCAAGCACAAATACAGGCTGAGCAGAATTGGATTGAGAGCAGTCCTGAGGAGAAGGACATGGAGATGTTTGTTGATGAGAAGCTCAACATGAGCTGGCAATGTGCACCTACAGTCCAGAAAGCCAACCATATCCTGGGCTGCATCAAAAGAAGTGTGACCAGCAGGTTGAAGGAGGTGGTTCTCCCTCTACTCCACTCTCATGAGATTCCCCCTAGACTACTGCATTCAGCTCTGGGACCCCCAGCATAAGAAGGACATGGACCTGTTGGAGTGAGTCCAGAAGATGATCAGAGGGCTGGAGTACCTCTCCTAGGAAGACAGGTTGAGAAAGTTCCTTAAGGTCCCTTCCAGCCTAAACCATTCTACAAGTCTATCATTTTACTTCTTATCCTGACACTTGGAGAACTCAAACAACATCAAGATTCCTTACTGGTCTGTGCCTCTTTCCCTTTTACAAATGAGTGTCCTTTCTTTGGAGTCAAAAGGTTGTCTTGGAGGGTTCATACTTGATTCAACTCTCGATGTCTAAGCGTATAGCTGTTGCTTTTTGCAAGTTGTCCCTTCAGTTTCCTGATTTTCCATGCAAATGACAATAACAGTGTGTTTCTGTAACAACCTGCATGACATGTTACCTGCTATGTGTGCTGTACCTTCCAATATATTTCCAGTTCTATTAAAAGCTAATAATTTTTTTCACAGTCAAGGTGTGTTTCCTTCATGATGATATTTTCACCCATTGTGGGCTATAGACTTACTAAATATCATCCTTTAGACTTTAATAATAACTTACTGAATTCAGACAACCACAAGAAGTAAGAAACAAAGAAATGTAAGTGTTGCAGTAAGTCCTTCATGTGTCATCTTATGCTTTTTCTGGTCTGATCATTATGCAATGCAGTAACAGAGAAACAGCCAGAACTGTTGCATGTGGTTTCTTGTGAACATATTTCTTCAGCTCATTTTTGGCATGTCATTTATGTGTTCTACTGGCAATGTATATTTGCATTTCACTCCCACAATTTAGGATTTTTTTTTTTTTTGCCTGTGCTTGAAATCAGTTTCAGTAGTCTTTGCAAAATGTGCTTTGCAGCGATGCAATGTACTTCCTGAGTTTGTATTGGAAGTTTGTGTTTAGTCTTGCCCTTTACTTATGATAATCATCAGTCAGTTGGGTGTGGAGGCAGCATGAATGAGGTGGGAGAGTAGTATAGAAGTATCTTAGTAGATCATATGTAACTTAATAAAAATAAAGAACATAGTGCGGTTTACAATATCAAACAAAAAAATTAACTTCTCTGCAGGGATTAACATGCAGAACTGTTCTGACCTGTGTACTTGCCCGTGCTCACAGTGAATTGCCATTATTATTATATTTAAGGAAGGGAGGAAAGCACAGAGAGGAAACACAGCATCTCCCTGACTCCTCTGGATCTCTGCAAATACAGACCACCTTGTAGAACAGGCAGCAGATGCCACGAGAAGTGTCCAGAGATGTCTGTTTTCATTGTTGAAGTGCGTGTAGTAATTTCCTCTCAGAAGTAGTGTTAGTATGCAGGGCAAACAACATAGCTGGTTTCACTCATCTCACCTCTGAGCTAGTCAGTGCCTTCTGGGGAAAGTTTGTACATAGAAGAGGTGGTAACAGCCTTATAAGCAGAAGAGGATTTAAATGTGTCTTCAGGAACATCTGTATGACAGGCTTGTGCAACTTTGGGTTCAGACAGTGGGGTCCCTTGTTTCCAGAGTGGTTAGACCAAACACAGGTCTTTGAAGACACTATGTGTTTTAGGGGGTTGTTTCTTCTTGAAGACAGACCTTGTACCATCTGTCTAAACTATGGTTTCTGTTGGTCGTGTATTTCATGTGGTTGATGCCCCATGTCTGTCAGTGTTGAAGAGGCATATTTGGTCAGCCCTGAAGTAGATAGGTAGTTAGACTAGACGATGGTTGTAGATGATTTCCAACTGACATATTCTGTTCTATTTTATTCTATTCTGTTCTGTTCTACTCTGCTCTGTTCTATTCTGTTCTAATTTGGCTCTAAGTTAAATATTTCACATTTTTCCTTCATTTCAGAGTTCTCACATCTTTCTGCTTGAGAATAATCATTCTATAGAATAATTCTAAAAACAAATCCAAAGAGATTTCTTACATATTTTTCTACCTATTAGTGGTAGAAATGGTTCCCTCTCTTAAAACTTTGAGTCCAACTAGCAAGTTCAGTCTCTTTTGAGAGCTGTTCTCTTTCTTCAGTGTGGAGGGTTTGCCCATCCCATCTACTGACTCTTATGGATATAAATTGGATGTTTGCAAAGAAATATGTGGATGTAATTGAAGAGAAGAACAATGGGAATAATCAATGTCCTAGAGATACATGGGTCATGAGGGAAAAAAATTGAATATGTGGCTGTTTGATCCTCTAATATATATAAAAGACTGCTGCAAAGAGGAAGGCAATAATTCATTTTCCATGCCGAGGGCACAAGTAGTTACGGTTTTAAGCTGCAATTCTGCATCTCTCTGAGCATTCTCCATCGCCTTGTATTTCTTTGAAGTGACTGATTAGTCACTTATTTGCTATTCACATAAACACTAAACATGACTTAGTCAGAGTTAGGCAGCTTCATTTCACCTGTGAACTCCCTGTGACACTACACTATGCGGTAGTGCTCTGATCTAAATGCAGGTGGGGCAAAAATCTGGTGTAGGTTGGTCAGGGAGCCTGGAAGCAGAGATGGAGAAGTACTTGAATCTGGGAATCAGGTAAGAGACTGATACAGGAGAGAGCCAAATGTGAGGCTGCAAATAAAAATCACTGTTCAGGAGTTTCTTACCTCTGATACCCTGACTTCAGCATCTTCCTCTTTCCTTCCTCATGACCTCACTGATAACCATCGTGTGTCCTAACTCACATGACCATAATCATGCTGTGTGTACCCCCATTCCATCGTCTGTAATGGGTCAGAAAACAGCTGGGCTATCTTTGCTGATAGTTAGCAGTACAAAGGTTATCTGTGACTGAGGGAAACTTTATAGTGTTTTTAATCTGCTGAACATCCTTCTTGGAAGGAGGAGTAATTTTTCAGCTACAGGATAACCATGAAAAGAAAATCTTTTTTTGCTGTTTGACTGAATTTCACACTGAGAAATGGAAACAATGGAAGTTACCAGCCCAGGAACATCTATGTTCACTTTTTCCCATACGAAAAATTGAGATCACTTTTATTGGGAAGCTGAACTGGAATTGAGATGTTTGCACTAATAAGATGGTCTTTCCCCTCAGATCCCATCATGTTTCCAGAGTGTCATGAATGCTGAAGCTGAATATTGCTGTAACACAGGCACTTCTTCATACAGCTTCAAGACTTGTAATTAGAGCTATCTGGATAACACCGATAACAGTTTAGATCTCTGAGAACCGTCTTAGTGTGCCAGAGTGCAAGTTGATTCTGTAGTCAAATCTGCCATACATGCAGTCCTAATTCTTAATATTTTCTTTCTTTCCACTTAAAAAGTGGAATTAATTATTCCATCTGTTTTAGTAAGGAAAGTACTCTTAGGCTCCATTTCTCACATAATAATGATACAGAAGGAAGCAGTATTTTCTTAGTCGGGGCTTTGGCTCCCATTACATTTCCTCTCCATCCCAGTCACTGGATCTATCCTCATGCGGCTCACATTCCTGCATGTCTGGCACTGGTCTGTGTCTGCTGCTCTCTCCTTTCTCAGCCAGAGAGTTGGGGGAAGGGAGTGTCTGTTCAAAATTATCATTTCTTTCGCTTCATCCTTGAACTAAAAAGGAGGTTGTATTTTTTCAGATGCCAACAGGAACTGAAGACTCTTTTCCAGATGGGGAGGAACATGCAGGCACACTTTACAGCATAAGGAGCTAGGCGGGAGTCCGAGTTCTTTGTCAGGCAGTGAGCACTTGAATTTTTGAATTCAGTGTTAGCACTCAGTAACTTTATTTGATCATGTTACACTTACACAGACAGTGCATCTCACCAAACTGTCATCCCCATTGTTTTTATGCCAAAAATAACCAAAAGCTCGGTGCAGCCCCATAGCCCACAGTCTTTAGGTGAACACTTCATAGCACAGTTATGAGTGAGATAGAAGACAGTGTAGATGAAAGGGCCTGAAAAGCAGGCTAGAGGAACTGCAGCATAGCACTGACTACAGGCCTGTGCTGTGCAGCTTGTTGTTCAGCTGGAGCCTCACACTGAGAGGTCAGGTTCCAGTCTTGGTTGAAGTAGATCTAGGTTCTTTATGCAGGAACTAGAGAATGCAAATACACATTCATCCCACTCATACAATTCTATAAACCCAGGTTTCACACATGGCTGATGGAGGATTTGAAGCTTAAAACCAGAAAGATCCTGGGAAAAGAAACACTGTAGTTATACAAAAAAAAAGTCTTTATAAATCTGTAGCATCTAGCACGGCTGCCTCCCCATTCTATCCTGCCGCTTTTTTTTCTAGAGGGAAAAGGTTCACTTTTCAGTTCAGTGGTAAACAAAGCTGATGACTGAAGTTGGCATATTTTTAGCCAAAATAAGTACTCCATAAATGGAATGATCCATGCAAACTACTTTGTTTACTGTTCAGGCTCCTGAAGCACATAAAGTAATTTTAGTATTCCCCTGCAGACAGACAGACCTGCCACAAAATTAATCCAAGATTTGTGTCATGCTTGATAACTTTTTTCAACATTTGTGACAGTTTGATTATCTTTTTCTGTTTCATCTTTTCCTGTTTTGCATTGGCACTTAGTTCACGCTGATACAGAAAGCACCGAACTCCTTCAAATGAAGGGGATTCTGATGTTCTCATCCAGAGCAGAGGCAGTGAAACAAAGATGTGTCATGCAAGTCCTCCCCCTGAAGATCTAGAAACTGCCTCAAAGCCCAGAGGTAGGCATGAGTAACCGTACTTAACTGCATTAGGCACCAACCTGACAAGAAAGAAGGCCCTGCGAAGAATTGCTGTGCTGCTTTTGCTACAGTAGGAAGCACTGAAGTAGTTTTCGTCAGAGGTTGGGTGGTGCTTTTCAGGCACAGCTCTGGATATTGAAGAAATATGTGTCTGCTTGTTGGAGAGTTTCAGGAGGTAAATACTCAAAGAAAGAGAACTCTTCTTTGCAACTCCACTTAAAGTAGAGGATGTCAGCGGATGACTGTCCATTTTACTGTTTGGTTTAATTCTTTTCTGTCAGTAAAATAGTTTCTTGCCATTTTCTGTTTGGAGGCACCGAGTCCAAATAAGAATGTACTCTTGACAATGCAGTTATGTAACTAAATTATATTAAAATAAATTTATTTTAAACCAACTTCAACGACATAAATGCACAAACAAGCCATTCCAATGTGGGCATGAGTGAAAACGGGCATGAGTAAGAAAACATTTGTGATCAGAGAACACCTACACACAATGACCTGGTACTCCTTTACACCTACTGAGAGCCATGCATACTATACCAAAGTCATGTAAGGCTTTTGGGGAGGTTAGGAGTATATTGTTGAGTTTCTCCTCTGCCACTTCCCTGGTCTTCTGCAATCTTTATTATTTTTCTAAGTAAAAGGAAACGATTTGCTTGCCAACAATACACTTGTTTAAACAGACATTCATGTATAGATTTTCCATAAACCAAGAAACCAACCCAGCTTATCTGTTGGCTTTTAATTCTGAAATTTATTAGCTCTCCACATCCATTGAGAATACAAGCACAGTCTTAATTGCTCCATTTTTATTCTAACAGAAATTGCAGTAAATCTTAATGGTTGTGCTGCAAACATTAAGAAGCAATGTAGTAGCTGTAGGAGAAAATATTCAAAACACATTAAATTAGTAAGTGCTTAACAACATTTTCAAGCTGTTTGTCAGAATTTATTTTGATTTTGAAGGAGTAAATGTCCCAAGAATTTCTAAAGGAGACATCCAACTGGAACACTTTTCCCCCCTCTAACCTTGAGATTTCTGCAAGACATTTTCCACACTCCTCCTCTCCTTCTGAGATTTTCAGAACTGTGAAAACAATATTTTTTTACTGTAATTATAATGCTAGTTGAGAATACGTTCGGTTATTTTGGCTACATTACCAGCTCACACACTGTTTGTTTATAGCTCTCTGAAAAGCAATTTTAATAAGGTCAGATTTGCAATTTAAATTAACTTTAATATTTCTTGCAAACTCCAGCTCTGTTTGTTTATGCAAGGGATAAACATACCAGAAATTTATTGTTTTAAAAATACATTCCTTTGTTTTGTTTTCAAATTAGTATGTCAGGTAATAAACAGTCTTGACTTTATATATTTTCCTGTGCAAAAAGGAAGAAAACTTTTTTCTTTTTTTCTTTTTCTTTTTTTTTTTTTCCAGAGGGAGAAGGAAAGAACATGGGAGAGTAAGAAAGAATGAAATGTTAGTCAAAATGGAAATTTCATCTGGAGAAACAATTCACACTGAAGAATTTATTTATTAAGATATTTTTCCTGTTGCAAAGCTTTTTTTTCTAGGGGACTGCTGCTTTAAATGAATTTGACTATTAGGGTTTCTTAAATCTGTTGTAAAACCGAGTATCTACCCATGAATAACTTACAACTCTTCATGGGGAATTTTTGTTTTCCTACTGGAATTGCATATTAAAATTGGATAGTCAGTCATTTACTGTATGATATAATTTTTTTTAATTAGATGACCTGAACAACTTCTTTCACCAGAAAATTTTCTTTCATCCTTATCTATATAAACTGTAGATATTTTCAAAGCCTAACATTTTAATAGCTAATGCTACACTCTTCACATAAGGCACTACTGTGAAGCCTGAGCATGAAACAAATTCAGTTTTGCAATTAAATGAATTTTGAAGTCAAGAATCTGATGGTTTTTTTGTTGTTGTTGGGTTTTGTTATTTTTTCCAGACATGCATACGAATATAATCCACATACCACCTACCACATGGTAGCCTGCCAACAGGAATGTGAACGTCATCAGATGAATTTCTGATGACAAGTTCTGGAAACAATGTGAAATAATTTTTTTCATTTTTCACTACCTTTGCTGAGCAGTTTAATATTTGGTATTGCTTGGTTTCTATAAAACCTATGTAAATGTCTCACTGTAGATCACAGGCATGGCTTAATTCCTACCATTTTGAGCTAATGAAGTAACTGCATCATATCACCAGTAACAAGTCATTTTTTCTTTCTGAGTGCTATTTTTCTTTCTGAGTATGCTATGAAGCATACTCTTGGCTGCTAATTTGCAAGCACAGAGTCCTAGATCTTCAATTGTGGTATGTTGGTGCCATTCACCTGATTTTCACCCACCCATGAAGGCTGTCCCTTAAGCCAAGAATGACTGTTGCTAGTGAATAACTTGTTTATGGATATGAAACACATTATAGGCTGATTTGAAGTGATGAAGTCTTAGAACCTTGGCAATAGCACGAGGCAGGTAGATGTGAGAAATGCACCTATGCTTAGAGGACTCCCTCCGTTCCTGAAGTCTGTTGGATGCAGGGCAACCCTGTATCTTCTCCAGCTCTTTTCTTCCCTGTACAGACACATAAGGTCACCCATCCTTTTCTGATTTCCGCCCACTAGTAGAGGTGGCAGTCAAGTCTGCAGGGCTCAGACACTCCTTGATCTTCAGAGGCAGCTGGTAGTGAGGCCAGGCAGTGCACATGGGTTTGTGCCTGAGGACATTTATTTGCTGAGCTTAGCCTACACCCTTCAAGTACGGAGGAAAACTTGTTGCACATAGCGTCTTGATGAAATGTTACCTACACTGCCCTCCACCTTTAATAAGTCAGTAGGAAGTGATAGGTTTGGCCCTGGGATGCTGTTACAGTATAAAAATCATTAAGGGGACAAAATTGTTTCAAATATTGTTTCTGAGTGTTTTTCAATGTGAACAAATAGGAAATGATTGAAATTTCTCATTGGTCAGGTTAAAAAACAAAATAAACCATAACATAAACTTTCAATCCATCTCCGAATTCTTGAAAAGTCTTACAGTAAATATGTCCAGCTTGATCAGCCTGTTTCTGGGAGTAAGGTAACCCTTAGAAAAGAATTCCCCCATTCTGATATTGGGTATTAGGAATGCTGAATGAAATTGATTGGCTCTACAACAGTACAGTTGTGTTTGTGAAGCAACATAGAGAATTCCTGTATTTGTTGTTTGACACTGAAATGTCCTTCCAGTGGAAAAAAAACATGACTTTTCTGCCTTTTGAATGGAAAGAGAGGAAAAGTGGTCATGACCTCTGCAATAGCTGTGGAACAGGAGCAGGGAGTGATATGAACCACTCCTTGCACAGGAATGTACATGCAAAGCTGTTCCAAACCCTGCTTGCAAGCAGTTATGGGATGTCTTAATTCCTATCAGGTTGGAGACTTCTCATCAACTTAGGCCAATGTCCCAGGAACAATTGTTGCAGAACAAGAACCTTGACATTGTATTCCTGACTCTGCCATTGACTTACTACATCACCTACTTGAGTTATTTAATCTCAATGTCTTAAATTGTCTGCAAGATGAAGGTAATTTTGCCCACTTTATATGGTTGTTGAGGTTTATGTCTTTTTTGTTAATGACAGTGCTGTGTGATCTGTAACAACCAAGCTGCTTGTCATTATGCTCTTGGTCTATATTTCATGACTATTCAGTGATAAGCATTATTGTAATTAGTCTAAAACTGGGCATAATTTGGCCTTCCTTTCCCAGACACACTTCTTCATTTGCTATTCATCCCCTTGTCATAGCACTGCAGCAGTACACGATGATCAATCATTGCAATGTAACGTACGCCGACTCCAAAAGGATTTGAGCCAACAGCACTCAGAATAAGTGAGTTTCTTAATGTAACAGATAGCTGATAAAAAGGGAAAGATGAATGAAGCCCATAATTCCTTCACTGTTTGCACTTTCTGGTAGTGAGGCATGTCAGGTTGCTGAGTAGGATTTTAAATGAAACCCTCTTACTATTTGTCATAAAGAAAAACCCCACATATAAAATAAAGTGAAAATAAGCTTTAAAAATTATGTGTAACCAAGCACGGCAATTGATTGAGATCACTTTCCTTTTAGGTTTGTTACTTTCGATCAGACCTTATGTAATGAGAATTGAAATTAAATTAAAAAAATCTCTGGTGCAGCAGAAAATACAAATGTAAAATGTTTTTAATGTTCTTTCACTACGCAGTGGCTATCTTCTTGGCTGTCACTGGGGTTGTTACTGGAGTTGCTGAGAAGATGATTAGATGAAACATTGTTTCCAGAAGCACTGTGCAGACATTAATGGGTTTTTGTCTGTTCTGTGGTCAACCAATTTATAATTCAGCTAAGTACAGCGGGTTTGAAAGCCTGACAGAACTGCAGAATTTATTGGTTTCCTATTTCAGTCCAGGTCAGCTATCATGAGAAAGAGTAGAGATGAAAACTGAGCTACAGATGTCATGGAAAACTGGTGACAGGACAGGATGAGCAAAAAGTTGAATAAGATGCAACTCTGTATACAGAAACATGGGTGGGGAAAAGGGAAAAATACTAAGGGATATTTCCGTTACCCTCTGTAAACTGTTCATTCCTACAAATTCTTTGGCCTTATTCTGTCCTGACACAGAACGTAGCCCTTGTGTTAGTTCAAGAAATAATACACTGTTTTTTGACTTCACAGATAAGAGATTTTGGGAACCTTGACTCATTTAGCAAATTCACAGACAGTCTGAGAGATTTCCATGGTTTCAGAGTCAAGGAAGTGTCTCTTTTGTGCTTATGATGTCCTCAAATAGGAACAAATGATATACATTGCCCAGTAAAATGCAAATATCTGGTAGTAGTGGGGGTCTGGGAAATTTCACATAGCAGCTTATGTTTCCATTTACTCTTTCTTGTGTACAGTGCAATATTAGGGATACTGAGTTATGAATATTGGCGTTTACATTGGGGAGAGAGATATTTTATAAGGTGTATAAAACTTAAAAATGAAAGGCATTTCTATGCTTGTCCACAGACATATTATCCTCAAGAGTTATTCCATAAGGTTTTGTTGAAATATTTTACATAACAAATTGTGATAATTCATCTTAATGCAGCAGCATAAAAGTCTTAAGACAGAGTTTGATTTAAATTATTTTTTTATTAAAAATTCCTAGATTTTAAGGCCAGAAGGGATCATTGTGATAATCTAATTTGACCTATAGTGGGCCGCAAAACTTCACTGATATCTGCACTTAAACTGCAGTGTGATTTTCTTTCCCTTTGATACAAGCAATCTTGATTTAAAGCAACCAAGTAATGGAGATGCTGATGCATTCTTTGGTAACATATTTCAGCATCACAGTTGAAGAAGCTCTGTTAACAACAGCATGACTTAATGGGGTCATGACTCATTTAGCTGGTGGTAGAAGGCCTCTAGGGTTAGCAGTGGTTATCCTGATAGATGCATTGCATACATTTATATGTGTGTGCAGAGTCACTTTCACCACACATTGCTGCAAACCAAGCCTAGGCTCTGCTTTCTGGACTCCCAGAGCTAAAAGTACTACAAACACTTAGTTCCAGAGCTTACACATATGCGTATATGACTGGTGGGTCAAAAAGTGTTGAAGGTCTTACTAAAAGGTAAACTTTCTTTCTAGAACAGATTTTTATCAGAAAATCAGTGAATTTAGTGTGAATTACATGATGAAGTTTGTCTACACAAACCATTTTCTTTAAGAGTTAAAGTTGTGTGTCCCCATGGATAATAATAGTTTTAGTAAGATAGCTGACTCACTGTTGACCCATTTCTGAAAGTATCTGTTTACATCGCCACATTATCCAAATCCAGTTCTTATGGGGATTGTCAGGTTGCTTTGGGAAGACGATTTTTAATCTAAAAATCCCAACTAATTCATACAAAGCCTTGCTGAATAAGATGTAATTCAATCTATGATTTTTTTACTCAATTTGGTTGCCTGGTCTGACATTTTCTGTGACATTTTAGATCTTCCCATGCCAGCCACTTTAGTTGTGATCTGCAGCGGTTTCTTTCTCAGTGATTGAGCTTCACTCTATTGAACACAGCCACACATACAGAGTTGCATAAAAACACTCTATCATACATGTCAAGCTGGGAAGGAGAAGGAAATACTTTCCCCTACTTTTTACTTCTGCAGTATGATGCACAAACAACTCTCCTACCAGTTTTATTTCATTTATTATTTCTTTGTTTCCTGGCAGGGCAAACCTGGGCTTTGAGGACCAGGCTGACGAATAAATGCAGCAACTAGGAAGCTACCAAGGAAGATCACTATTATTATGTGACAGTAAGTATGTTTGTAAGGTCCTGGTGATAATTGGTGTAAAATTCTCACCTTCCATTTGAAAAAATACAGCAGGTTGTCCAATCTAGAAGAGGTTGCCTACTAGGCATTCAGACTTAAATAAGAACATCTTTTTTTCCCTATTTAATATAGGAAGCATCTGTCTGTGGGTTCAAATGCCAGGTACAGATTTTATGGCTGTACTACATGTATAAAGCCTTTCTATATCTCCCTCATTGATTTTTTTCTGCAGTAACTCTGATTTGTATGGTCATGATAATGTGGGTTGTAATTTTGAAACCTCAGTTTATTGTTTCCACCTGTTTGGATATTCCTAGACACCTGGTATGCATATTGATTAGCTTAATTCCAGATTTAGGACCTAATTCAGTTATCCATTGTGTTTTTGTCTTAAGCAAAAGCCTTTTACCTTCAGGGACAGTGTTTTTTCTCACCGAAGGCGAGAAGTACACTCAGGCTTTCTAAGTCTAGTCAGAAATGGTTGCTCTTCAGACACTGATGCGGACCCTTTCAGAGAATGAAATACAAGTAATTAGGATGTCGTAGCTGTGCAAAGAATCTGTGGGGATCTGTGCCTCTCATCATAAAGTGACTTACAACACAGTGGTATAACCTTCTTGATGGTCATTTCTTTAGAACCACAAAAGGCCATTTCATTTTTTATTTAGAAGATAACAGACATCTCGTCATCTCCCTTTCACCCATTTACATTTACACAGGGAATTCAGATTGTAGAAAGGAAAACATGCATTTGAATCAATTCAGCTCCTGAAAAATTGCCTTCCTTTGGACTACTGCCCTATTCTACACAGAGAACACAGACTTTACAATGCAAGTGAAAGACTAAAGCCAACAGATGCCTTTTTCAGGATATACTGGATCTCATGCTGCTAATAAATGATGTTAATAAATTCAATGTGTGTCCTTCCTACCCACAGTTTGCGAAGATGAATCCACCGTCCCCACTTTACAGGAACTCTCCAATCAAGGCATATCTCCATGGATTACCATAGTGATGAAGTGACTGAAGCAGGAGAGGATTTTCTCCTTCTTCCTTTGCATGTTTTATACAAGAGGTGTGTATCTAGAAATTACTGAATTAGAAGATAACTGCGCTTGAGAGTTACATCAAAGAATGTCAGAGCATTTCCATCAATGAAAATGGCTGGCTGAGGGAATATTGTAGCCAGGGTATCGTGTCAATAATGAACTAGTTTGAAGTATATTAAAGTGATATTTCTGATGACGCTAGTTGGAAATCTATATCATCCAATTGAGTTGTAAGTTATATTTTTAAAGTTCTTGTCTGCACACTATTGCATGGAAGTGAGCAGAAGCCTTATCCTAATGGGTGCTCTATTAAATGGATTAGTAAGATATTGTCTGTGAATGTATTCTGAATAACACGTATACTGATCTGATTAGTGCTGATTTTCACCTTTAGATTATAGGGCAATGATGTATCTGTGCAAAAAGAACTGGGTGACTTGTAGAGGAACCTCAGTGAAGGAGCACTTCCATTTCAATCTATCTTGGTAGATTTTGTTGGCAGGAAGTTTTTTTCACTTAAAATACCTTTTGCTCAGTTTCTATTTATTATACTGCCTTCAGGGCTGGTCTTCTGAATTCAGTGCAAAGTATTCTATTGACGATAATGGATTAAGTCTCAGGTATGGTATGTGCTGAAAGATTATCGTTAAAAGAAGGAGTAAGACTGTTTTGCATGTGAGGCTGTTTGTGAGCTTTTCCCTAGGCTCACCTTCTTCACAAACTCCAGGTCCCGTTCCATTTTGTAATACCACAAAAAATATTTTACTTTGCTCTTAATATATTAGAAACAGTTCTCCCTTTCTTTTTGCTTTTTGGCAATCTATAGAGTGTTCCCATATACAACTTATTTAAAATTACGGAGTCGGAAACATGACATTCTAGATACCGCCGTTGTGTGTACGAGCAGTACGATATGTTTTTGGAATGTATGTAAGTGTATCTTTTTTTCCTGTGGGAACTTGACCTCGTTCATTCCACAGAATGATGCTGAGTACTTTTCAGTATTTTTTCTTCTTTTTGTCGTGTAGCATTATGTATCATTTTCTGCATGATTCTGAAACTCCTTCATATCCCGCTCTAGCAGTAGAAAAACTACTTTTTGTGGGTTTTTTTGAATGTAGCTCATCTTTAGACTGACTATACTTTTCATAGACGATCATTAGTTTATTTCTAATTCTCTAATTCTTATTGTTATCCCATTTTCACAGATGGAGTGGTTCACAGTGAAGGAGACCTATAGTGAGACTATGATCAAAGTACCTGTTAATATGTGTGTGGTATATGGCAAACTCAAGGTCTGTTTTTTTCAGGGACAGGAGGTGAGATGACTGTGAGTGACCAGCTGTTGGCCAGTGTGCCTCATCCTCTCTTAAAGGGTGGGGTGGGAAATCCCTGGCAGGACAGAGAAGGACCCTGCCAAAACAGGCTTGATTTCAACAGCCTTAGCAAGAAGACCACATAACATGTCTTCCAGCATTCTCTGCCTGATGGTGTTTTCAGCATCTGGTGCAAGTTTGACAAGACCTCTTACACATCACAACTCACAGAGGTCTTAGTCATCTTAATCATGTTTAGAATTTTTTTTTGAGAAGTGAATGACAGTCCTGTAGGAAAAAAACCCCACTACATGAAAGGTGATAGTAATAGCAACAGAAATGATGAGTTCAGGTTCAAAAGGCAAAAAATGGCTTATGTTTGGCATAGGCATACTAGCTGAGGAGCAAGGAGTGTGCCACAGTACTGTAACCAAGCCTTTCTCACTCTTTTTAACTACATTTTTGGGAAAATGTAGATTCAGCAACACTTGCAATCCAGATATTGTGGCTTTGGGCAACTTTTTTATTAGTGTTAATTCTGTTTCTTCTGTCAGTTGGGTTACTTGCTACATTTAGCCAAGGTTGGGTGCAATAGTGCGCATGGTCACTTTGTCATGTGACCCATTGGGAATGCAATAGAGAGAGACTGTGTGCACACGTGCATGTCTGCCTGTATGTGCAGGGGTAGCTGACCTCTTCTGTAAACCTGACTTCAGTGAAATTATGGTTGCATTACTAGTGCCATGCACTTCATAAGACTAGAACCTGTGTGTGACTGGCTGTTGAAAATGCAGGGCAAGCCAAGAAGAGAAGAATCAAGAAACAGAGACTGTGACACTCAGGGAGCTCTTTTGATCTACAGTTCTGCCATGCAGCCCCAGCCAAGTTTTTGTTCTCTTTTCCCTTCCTGCGTCTGCATCAGGAGAATATTCTGGTGTCTCAGCCTTAGAAAATACCCTCAAGGGCATCATCAGCTTTACCAAAAGCAGATGAACAAAAGTCCCAAAGCCACTTACTACTCTGTTTATTTCTTTGGAAACACAATTGCAAAGTTTTTTTATCATTTATTTAAACTGTGCCTGTGAGTTAAATGCAGGAACAGCCCAGGAAAAGAAAAGAAAAGCAGTTGTTCAAACTCCCTTGACACAGTGTTTTGTCCCTTAGCTTGACGAGACCACCCTTAGGGATGAAAGCTTACACGAGAAAAGGATTGGTGTAACACACAGGAAAAATGACTTGAATAAAGCCTGTGTTTATGCAATGTGAACAAAATGCCTTTCTGCCATGAAAAGCTCTCAGTTTAAATAAGGAGAGGGGAGTAAATAGGATGTTCTCCTTTGGTTATCTCTGTTTGCTGTAGGCAAAATAACATGCTATTCTCAGGCTGCCTTCGTAGATGGTCTCTTGTCTGCCTGTCTCCATGTACATGGACTGAGGGTCCTTAAACAGGGCAGTGATTTCAAAAGAGCACCGACCTCCTGGAGACTGACTGTAATTCTCTTTCTTGTTGTGACTTTCAGTGCTGTCAGAGGAGATTCAATGGAGGTAAGGCTGTAGTGAAGAGTTTTGCCTGCCTTATTTTTGACACTGTTTGACCCTCTGAAGCACATAAAGCAGGACAAGTTCTTACAGGGTCCTGGAAGGTGAGATCATCAGAATCACAAAATGTTTTAGACACAAGTCAGCCGTGCAAAGTCATAATTTCTGCCCTGCAGAAAACACTTCAGGATTTGGTTTAATCATAGAAGAAGTTAAAATATAAAATCAGTGAACGTTTTTTACTTCACAAAGGATATGTAAGCAAGACAAAGCTACATGACCATGCTTGCACAGTACACAGTTTGAGCTATCGCACCTTGGGTATATCAGGGTTTAGTGACACAGTATTGCCACTATTT
Source organism: Dromococcyx pavoninus (assembly GCA_033558185.1). Lineage (NCBI taxonomy): Eukaryota > Metazoa > Chordata > Aves > Cuculiformes > Neomorphidae > Dromococcyx > Dromococcyx pavoninus. Next base: position 4,190,787 of record JAUMJL010000091.1, on the reverse strand, counting down.
AAATATGATCAAATGACTTGAAGTCTGATCACAGATTTCTTTCCTTTATCCCAAAAATATCTGTCAAAAAGTGGTCAAATCTCACCTTAATGAAGATTTCATCTGAGGCTGCACATTCAGAGGATGCAACAGAATCCCACAGAAACATAATCTACACAACACTTTGTCTTTCTTGTTTTTGTATATTTTCCTCCCTGCCATCTCCTATAGGGCACCACATAACGATGGTTGACCCTTGAGCTAGGATGCAGATACACATTTCTGGAATGACATATCCTGTGACTTACCTGGCCCTTGAGGCAGGTTGAGTGCTGGGCACTCATTCCATTTTCTGAGCAAAAACCCCTCAATTTTGCAGAAGCAGTGTTTTCTATTGAAAAAGAGTTTTGACAGTAATGTCCCAAAGAGCCTCACCAGTCAGCTTTATGTGCAGGAAAATGAAGTTAATGACAGGGCAAATCTCATCCAGCAAAGAGGAGAAAGAAATGTAAGCAGTCTGGCACAGGACAAACTGGCAAGTATTGATGGTGTGGGATAAGAAACAAATAATAATAATCTGTTAGCCACAAGTGGAATAGATAGAATGCTCTGGTTTTGTAAGGATGTCTCCTGAAGCCGAGACGTAAAGCAGGAAACCTTACAAGTGTTTGTCAAACTGAATAAGATGCATCTTCTGATAGCAGCAGCAGACTGTCAGCTGTGTGACAGGCTCTGAATAAATTGCTGTTTTCCAAAGATTTCTTCAAGAACAAAAACATAAAAGTAAGAGAGATGAATACAAAAAAAAATCCTCCACACACAGGCTCCTTATCACCTATGCCAGATTTTTAAGTGAGAAATACTACTTCTGAATAGATATACTTCTGTGTCTGATGTGTCTTAGAATCTCTCAATTTATCATCAGTATCTTTGTAAGACAGCCAAGCCCAACAGTAAAGGCTCATTTGTCATTTCTTCGGTCATTTTTTCTGGGTCATCCACAGTATGGGGGAAAGAATAAACTAGTAACAGCCTGAGCCCTGGAAGAAGGGCAAAGCTGACCTCATTTGTGCAAAATTTCTTTTTCACTGGACATCCAAAGAGGTTAAAAGAATGCATAAATTACAAATCTGTTGGGTCCCACACAAGGAAATATTGCAGTAAAAACAATGTGTGTGATCATAACTCACATTCTTCCTGCACTATTTCTATAGTCAGGCTCATGCTTAGCCTTCCTCTCTTGTCTTTTCTCCCACCTCCTGAACCACTTGCCATCTCTCCTCCTTTGGCTTGCTGTTGCACCCTCCCCAGTGATGTTTCTCAGTTCCACGCTTAAAACTGTTTCTGCAGTTCCATCCCTTTCTGCGAGCTTTTTGTCTTGAGGCTGCCAGACAGCCAATGTATGACAGAAGGTCCAGATCCAACCCCTATTTTCTCTTTCTTGTCATCACTCACACCAATATCATCACCCAGTGTTTTCCAGGCTCTTTGCCCTCATGCCCTTTCCAGTCCCAATGTCCTTGACCTCCTCTACTCTACTCATTGGTTCCTGTACTGGATGTTGAATAATACCACACAAGGACTATGAGCTTGTAACACTAGTCATGAAGAACTATTTCCTGAGTTGACATCATGCAGGGTGCAAGTGAAAAGGATGGCTTTCTGCCACCTCCTACAATGTGTTTTTTCTCCACTGTTGTTTTTTAATTCCAGAGCAAGTGGTGTGCAGATATAGAGCTATCCCATGAATAACTCATTCCTGTATTGAATGCGGTTTAATCACTTCAGCAGCGTTTTCTTCCCAGCTTTGTTAACCTGTCTGTTAGTCTAGACGACTGACAGAAGAAAGGAACTGTACTGCTTCCCACACCTAAGATGGGCTACTGAGAGCTAGCTCCGGTATTCCCACAAGAGGCTTAATTTGTTTAGGCTGTAAAACCAACTCTTTGTCCTCTGATCTGGGCAAATTTTTTGGAACGGTGGAAAGTCTTCCTGGTTTAATCTCTGATGTCCAGTCTGTTTCATCCCAGAGCAATATCTGAAGGGCAAACCTTCCTCATTTTCAAGAAGGCAAGAGAACTCTCTTCTTCTTAGGCCTTTTTCTTCAAACCTGGTTGTAGTAAGAACATCAGGTGTTTTGCTCTGCAGCTGAAGTGCTGGGTATGTAGGTTGTATGCTGGTTCTCAATGACCAGGTTAATCTTTCATCTTCTGAATTAGTACAGGACACCAGCTGAATGACAATGTCACAGCAATAATAATCAAAAGTGCTTTAGGTTCCCTGCATCTAATCCCCAAGCTGCTTTGCAGTTTTGGGGTCAGATTTGTGACTCCAGTTAGAATTACAACAAAAGGAAAAAAAGAATGATGGACAACAGGAATTAAACCAGTAGGAATTCTTAAAAACATTTATCTGGTATCTTCTCACAAATGCATGTGCTACCAAGTAATGACTTGCAATTCTTTTCCAACATTTTAAGCTTAGTTACTATACTGAAGGTTGTTTTATTTTTCCTGTGTGCATGGACTTGGAAGGGATACTAGAACAACCTAATGTGACTGCGAGATTATAGATTTGTTCATTTGACTTCTGTGCTTTGACTTTTGTGTGTGTTGAAAACAAAATAAAATTTGTAAAGACCTCATTTTTATGAGGTATTACTATACTAGCTACAAGAATATTGAGATTAAGGGTATCTGATGAACTGCAGTACAAGCCTTTTCATTATTATTTCTATTAGAGTTGTTATTCGTCCTCATTTTCTAAAATGAAATGGTTTTACAGCTTGTGTATTTCCTAAGCTTCTGTCCATTTTGATTTTCAATGCTTTTTTTGAACTGTTGCTTTATTGCCTGTTTTATATTGTAAATAATGACAGGCTGGCCTAAACAGTGATCAGTGGCAAGACTCCTAGTGATTTCAAGTTGCAACACAATTTAGCTTAGTGAATTCAATAACTTTTAGAGTGTATCAGATGTCCACTAGTGCTATTATTAATCAGTCTACTGCCAGATGCTTGGACAATAGCTCCTTGTTCTTCATAGCTTGTTTCTTAATCAAGAAATTATTGTTGCACAGAGAACTTGGCAGCAACTTCAAGCCAGATTCAGATTTCATTTACTTCTGTGTGAACTTTGAGAAATTGTGAGCACATTAGTGGTGTTGTTCTTAGTTTGCCTCTGTAGAAATGTGACCAGTATAGGCCTTTTCAGTTTTTAAATTTGTCCCAAGAGATTTGTCACGTTCACAGGGAGCTTTTGCAGCAAGCTTTTTAGCAGTGAAAAAAATCTGCTCTGGGTAGGTGCATGTGTGTGTGGATGTGCATGTGTTTATGTATGTTGCATAGAGTATTAAATCTTACCCTTTTCATTCGCCTGGTCCCTGCAGGGCAGCACATTACTAATTACTTTAGAAAATGATTGATGTTTGTGTTAAAGCCAATATGCAGGTCGAATGCGTGTTATAATTTTCCATTCTTTAATTTATCTTCTGTTAACAGCTTATTGCTGCCTTGCACAGGGGACTGTGTAAAGCTTTACCAAATGAGATATTTGGATACCTACAAATTTAAATCAAAATTGCATGATGGAAAGGTCTTTTGTTTTGTTTAGCGTTTTGTTTTTAATTTTTTTCCTCAGGTCTTTTGATTGTGTTCATTTTCGCCAGTCTGAGAGGGACCTCTCAGAAACGACAAGTGAATGGGATATGCTTCCAAGTCAAAAGCTAAATTAAGCCTCTTCAAATATTTAAACAGACCATGGTGAAAAAAATAAATTCCCTTTTAATTCTCCATGCTAGTGGGCAGGCATTACAAGTCAAATAATATTAAAAAACCCAAAGTTCATTATACATACAGGAATGTACTATTTCTGTCTCTAATATTCATCAAAACTTTCTCTAAAGTTCTGATTGTAAAGCTGGAATTTTGGAAGTGGTCAATGTCACCAGCTCACTCTGTTCATAATAGGCAGCGGAAGAAGGGAATTAATAGGACTCTGTCTCCCTGGACTTCCAAATATTGCACAGTCCCCTTGCTTCCTAAGTCTGCTAGCTACCTCTTTCTTAACCTGGACACTCTGTTAAGTGTTCTTTTAGAAACCGTAAGTTCTCACAAGATAGATGCTTCTTTTATCACACAGAAACAAAAAGAAAATGCACAGAAGAAACAGAAATTTTACTTATTAGAAAACTTAGATGTATTCAAATTCATGCCTCTGGGTCCATCAGAATATTCTTAACTGCTCAGATCACGTCTGGCAGAATTTAACTCTAGTTTTACCAAGTACGAGTGTATTCAGACATCATCTTCTGGCTGAAGTAGAGCCTTGAAACTGTTTCAATCTCTGCAGAAAGGATCCGTGTCTCTCTGCCTGGTAAGAAATTACATGTTATTGTGTTTGAATGGTCAGAAAACAAGGGAATACAGCTAATATTTTACTTTTAATGTTTTTCTGTATTTCAAAGCATCAAAAATTAGTTCTTCAGCTTTTGAACGAACAATGTGAAACCTCTTTCATCACTGCTCTCCCCTGAACAAAGATATTATATTGGTTCACAGAAAATGAAAGTTAGAGATTATGAAGAGTATAACTGAAGTGATCTAGTGGTAAAAGTTTCAGCCTGATGCTAAGTTTCCCCAAAAGTAAGTGGAACATTCAGGCAGAGGAATCAAATGTGTCCAAAATCCTGAATGCATCCCATAAACTCTAGTAGCTGATGTGGATAGCCACACCCGCCCAGTGGACCAGCTAGGCTTGAACACACTTTTGATAAAGTAAGTAAGTAAACTCCAGAGCTATCACTTCTACATCAAATACACCTCTAATTACTTTACAGTACAACAACATTAGAGAACAAATTATTATTATTACCAACAGTGGAACATGCTACACTTTAACCATTGGGCTGAATCCTGTGAATGTTTCACGTGAGAAAATCTCATTTAAATTAACAGCAGTCTTTTTGAGACAAGCATATTTACTATTCTCTTGTGGTTGACATTTTTTTAAAGAATTTCACTTAGGTTTTCACATGCTTCTTGTAGTTTAGTAGTAAGGATCCTTTTCCAAAACTGTTCACATGAAGATTAGGGAGTTACATTAACATTTTAAATAAATATTCTTTGCATAGCAAAGGAATAGGGTAGAATTACAGAACACAAATAGAGCCTGCTTTATGGATTTAACAGTTAACCTAATTCATGTGCTTGTTTACCAGGCTAGCTCCTCCTGTTCCAATCTCTTCTCTTGTTTTCAGGTAGTCATACTAAAGTGCTTCATTTGCCCATGATACCTATGTGTGGTTCTTTTAGGGTGCCTACCAGACCTTCAGGATTGGTTCTTATGCATCTGCCATATGTCTGAGAATAATTTTTATTTTTGGGAAATGTTAATTAGCTGTACTGAAGCTGCTCTTGAGGATCATGCATTTACTGTCCTCACCAAAAAAACCCACTTCACAGTCCCAGTCTCTTCCTTTCCTATTTTTTAAATGACGAAGTTCAATGCTTTAGGTAAAAATGACATTTCTTTACAGTTTTCCGTTAATGTAAAAAATGTAAAAAACGGTAAATCTTAAAAATTCTGGATTGAAAAATTTATTCTTTTTTTTAATTCAGTTTAGCAGTTTTGCATGCATGTCACCTGCATGCAAAATTTCTCTGGATGTTCTGATATTAGAATAATAATATAGAAAGTATTTTTATTATTATGCATTTTGGAAACATTAAGAAGTAAATTCTGCCTATGCTTTCTGAATGCATGGAAGTACAATGACAGTTTCTCATTGCTTCAGGCTTTAAACTGAAGCATTAAATATTTTTGTTTTAGGAATGACATCACAATTACTTGGCTTGCTTTCTCAGATGAGTCGTATTGTACTTTTTCCTAGCTGAGTAATTAATAGCCAGTGTACCCCAGTGAATTTGATTATTGCCAATGACTTTGAATCAAAAGAGTTTATATCTCCTGCAGAACAGGAGATATAACAGTTCTGAAAACCGAATGGCTTCAGGAGGATAAGAAGGTGGGTGGGAAACATATTTTCTAGTCAATACAAACCCAAATATTTAAGTAGAACATGTAAAAGGTCTCCTGAGAGTTGCTTATATTGCACCTATAAGAGGCAAAGCAACAATGGGCATACTTTACCAGTGTTGAAACAATCTGTCACGGAACAGACACGAGGGTGTTGGCGTAGCTGCAGACATCTGTTTCCCACATCCATCTATAGAATTCCCATCTATAGAAATCCTCCTTCTCTACGCTATTGATTTCTGTGCTATTTCTTTGATAGATACAGGCATCTCATGATGCTCTGTCATTGCATGTTTATAACCTTGCCATTTCAGCATTGCAGAGAGTTATATTAATCATGAAGGTAAAGGGAAAAGTAAACGTTTAACTGTACTGAATGGAATACATCTCCTGTCTGATAAAATGATGGTTCCTTGATTCAAGCCATTTAATCATAGCAGAGAAATACTTCCTAACTTTAATGAATATGAACTGAATTTCTTTACTTTGTCCTTCTACAGAATAGAAAACTGTGGGTTTTAGTCACTGTGTGAGTATCAACATGTAATTTAACAGTACTGTGCTTATTTCAACTAGCTGTTTGCTAGTTTTCCTAACCATTCACGTCCATACTCTTTTCAGCAGCTCATTAGACTCAAAACAAGAATGGAAAAAAATTGTGGAAACTTGCATTTCTGTTTTATTACTATAAAAGGTGCAATAGCTTTTTGTTTCAAGGCTATCACTGTGAATATGAAAAAATATTTTCATTCTATGCTCTGCCAGCATTTAAGGCTGGAGAGAAAGTGTGCAAACACCTACCCGTGTGCAGATTGTGTAATGTTCATCTTCTGCAGTGCTTGAGGGAGGGGAGCATATTATGTATAGCAGGCATGGGGCAGCATGAAGGATTGTCAGGACTGAGGAGTTGGGAGTGCAGTCTGGGAGAGTGTCATTAAAGGGAAATGTAATAGCAGAGGGAGAAATGGCCATCCTCTGCAACTCTTTCTGCTGTAGTCTTTGACATGGGATATTCATCTCATACCGCCTTAAATTAACTGACTAAGAGCAGAGAGGGTTTTGTTTGTTTGTTTGTTTGTTTGTTTGTTTCCCTCAACTTGAAATTCTTCACAGAACTAATAATATGATTTGTATACATTTTAAAGGATCAGAGGGACTGTCTCTTCACAGAACAAGTGCTTAACGACAGTGGTACAGTACAGCCAGTGATTTGTTTTCAGCAAACCAGCTCCAACATCAAGAGCTGTGACGACCTGGATGCTATCTGGAAAACATCCCTGCAGGGCAAGTTCCTGGGCTATTTGCTAGTGCTGAGCTCCACACTGCTGCTGGTAAACTGCTGACAGCTCCTGAGCTGACTAATTTAAAGCAAGCTTGGATACAGCCGAGCTATGGCCATATTGCTTTGACTAGCACCAACACATATACTGCGGAGTATGGTCTCTCACATAATGAGAATAGAATTGGTTTACTGCTAGATGGGAAACAACAAACAACACATTCATTAAATACCTTTACGTTTCTCTAAGCATTCAAGTGGAAGTTATTAAAATTATTGAAGTTATTAGAGCAAGTGCTGTGTACTTGGTCAAGAGAAAGAAATAAGACTCCATTTCCCAGTTTGCTGAGAAAAATCATGCAATAATTTGAACTTTTTGTTTTCTTACACTTAAAATACTCTTGACTTGGCTAAAGACAGGGCAATGATAGTTATCAAAAGATTTATTTTGGGAAAACTGCTCTCAGCCTTCCCTCTCCTGCAAACACATCCCGTTAGCCCCCCAAAACACCTATGTTCATTACTTGCTTGTTAGCTGTTTGAGGTTATTCAGTCCATATATATTTAAGATATATTGTTTTTTTTATCCAGATGGTAAAATTTAATTTTAAAATCAACATAACATTTTAGCATAAAAGCTTGACCTTCTGTTTCAAAATGTATGATGTGAAAAATCTGACTGCACTAGTATATTTAAGGACTTTGCTTACTTAAAACATCTTTATTACCTTCTCTGTACAGACTTTAAACTAACATATTAACACTTTACTTGTTTTATTATTACATTAATCAAACCATAAGACCTCTCTTCTGTTAAAGTTGTACATTTATTTCTGTTATATAAACCCACAAGACTCTTAACAAAAGAGGCCTTTCAGAAGCTAATTGGTCTTTCAGTTGCAGTGATAAGATTGGGATTCACATTCCCAAGCTTCACAGCTGGGATTTATATCCATTTTAGATATTTTGGGCTGCCCTATGCGATTAGGTGCCCATCAGTGACTTGGCTTTTCTATAGCATATTCGTTGTTTGTATCAATCAGGTTTTCAAAGGTCCCTAAACTCCATGGCCATCTTTCACACATGTGAGATTTTTTTTCAATGATGTTGTACTAAAAACTGTATGTTTAAGCATTAACCTTTGCCCAGGTCTTGCCCTTGTAATCTACCAAACTCTTATTTTCACCTGTATCTGGTCCATGAAGAACTGATGCTGGCATGTTTAAATCAAAGACCTGGAAAAGGGAACAGTGCTTCAACATTGATTACAAACTGCCAATCTTGGATGCATAGTTGTCTTTCTTGACCTTAGCCATCAGTACAGGTGAAGAGAAATAGGAGATAAGGACTTCACGGTCCTTTTACACTACTTAGTCTTCTTCTTCAAGGCAAGTAATGAAGTAAAGATCTTGCTCACTTACTGCTACCAGTGCCTGCCTACTGAGTAGCCCCATGAGTCAATGGCTTCCTGAAATCTGCAGGGTATTTGTAGATGCTTGGAAGATGCTGAGTAAATCATTAGCTAATCCATGGACATTAAAATGCGAATCCAGATCACTGAATGCCTGCTATTGTTCAGCTGGTAATCTCAGGTCCCCGTTTCCCACAGTGATGTCAACATCCATCAGTAGTCTGGAATCACAAATATGCATCATAAAACTCTCTCTCAGGCTGCTCTTAACTGTTTTTTTTCACATTAAAATCAGAATATAGACTACTCTGCATTTTGCTTTATTTTTATTTTTAAGTTAAAATTAGGGTTACTGTCTCAGCCCATGATTTCTTTTGTGTCCTCTACAGCCTTTAGTGCCTAGAGAGACATCTCTGGAGGGCAAGAAACCCAATCTATAACCACCTTGGAATCATAGAACATGGTGCTCAGAGACACCAACCAACCACTCTATCCATCTGCCTGTAGTACAGGGTGTCTTCTGAAAAGCAAACATTTCAAACTGGATGGCAGTATCCTAAAAATTTTCTGCCATGCAGTTGAAAGATCTACAATGGTACTTGAGGATATCTGTAGGAACAAGAGTTTGGATCATGTATAGTAATGTGTCTTTGTTCTAAGCATAAATACAGGCCTTTCACAAAAACTTGCAGGAAAGAATGGAATTATCTCACAATACAAACTGATGTTGAAAAAAGGCAGCCCAGGGAAATGGGGACCATTTCAAAATTGTAAGCAGTTATATAAAAAAAATGTTTAAATGTTTCTGGTTTGTTTATTAAATGTCACCCTTTGTGTATGCAAAAATAACAAGATATCTTGCTTTCAAAATACAAAAAAAATCTGTTTTAAAGCAGCAACCAAAGAAAGCAGGAGTTTCACTTTTTCTGACCTGACTGCCTCAGTGGTGTTTCTGTAGAATTATTATAGCAGGGATTGGACTACTTATTAGTTGAATAGCTTTGTATCCAGTAATTTTATTAACTCATCTATTAATTTTTTGAATAATTGCTATATTTGTAAATAAGTAGCAAGATCAATAAATTATAAATTTTAGATAAAAACAAGTTATCACAAAATTTTAGATAAAAACAAGTTATCACAAAGATAAAAACCCAAACCGCATACTTGTAGTCCCTTTAAGGAGGGGTTTCTGCCTAAAGATTTAATCTTTAATTCAATTTATGTATTTTATACACAGTTTCTTTTATTATTTTTTCCAGAACATGCTGACGCAGCAGTGCTTTTGCTAACAGAATCTGTAGTATTGGTATAATAAATGTTATGGCAAAACCCCCTTCTGGACTATTTCCCTAAACGTTAGCATTTTGAGAGTGCATTTGGGTTTGGCCACCATGAATTCATGCATTGTATACTTGATTGTAAAGTCATCATTGTTAAAATATATGGCCTTAATGTGTCTTGAACTGGCACAGAAAAAACAACGGCAGAGCTAAGAAATAAGGAGAGAAATATATGTATTTTGGCATAGAGCAGAGCTGCAGCCAACAGCTCACTAAACTTGTATTGCCCAGAGACTGAAATGTTGTTTCTTTGTGGGTTTTTTTTTTTGGTTTGTTTTTCACTTTGTAATTAACTCCCTTTTCTGCTTCCTATGTCTGTCTCTGATAAATCTGCCATTGCTTCATTTCCACCATCAACTATGATTAAGTGAAGTATGTTAAGTGAAGTAAGGTTTGGGGCTGAGGCACCGAGAAAGAAATGCTCCCTTGATGCCAGAGAGCAGACTCTGCTGAGATGCACAAGCAGCTTGATATGCTGTGTGAAGTAATTACCTCATTTAACAAATGTACATAGCCAGATAGACTAAGTAACATCTTCAGACTCATGTAACTGTTTTCTTCTCCACTGGAGAGCTTCCTTGTTGTTCCAGACAACTACTGCTACTGGATAGAAGGATGTTGAGCATGGCAGAATGTGATACATTGGTAGGAGAAAGGGTAGATTTAACTTATATATAGGTGGGATCCATCCCTCTTTACAGAACAAACATTTTGAACCAATTAAATATAAGAGATGAATACAGACAGTAATGGCTGAAAACAATGGCCTAAGGTTTCACAGAGTGATGATGAAAACTGAAGGGAATTTTGGTGAAGGAAGGTGCATGGAAATTTGATTGATTTTGGGAGAGTTTATCACAGTGGAATAGGCATAAGAAGCAGTAAGCAGAGAGTAGTAGTGTTTCAGATTGTAAAGAGACCATGGAGCTCATTACTAAACTTCCCCTCTTTCTTAGCTTTACCAAAGGACAGTTTTCAAAGAAAGCCCAAAGTTAACTGGGAAAACATGTACAGAGCTACATGTAAATTTTTTGTAGACACAGAGAGAGACAGACTCATTCTGTCTTGATAGGATAAGTGTTGATAAAATACTGATCAAGATTGTGAGATAAAGGGATTTTATGAGTAAGTTTTGAATGCAGTCAAAATACTGACAGACTTATCAATCAACACAGCTTAAATTCAGGCTTCCTTCTTCTAGGTGGTAGTAAAAAGGAGACTTGCTTTGGATAAGCAAAGTTTTTCAGCCAAACAGGATGCTTTCCAAGGCTTTAACTTTCTTTTGTCTTCAAGAAAGCAGTTTCTTAACTGCCACTTCAACTCTATTTAACCCAGTCATTTAGAGTGTGGGAGAAAAATACCTTAATTTACCACAGCTGACTATAAGTACTAAAACTAGTATCATATCCCTCTACTTAGTGAAAACAGCTGTGAATTTTCTTTAACAGCAAGAGAGAGTGGAAAAAAAACTTCAAAATGAACTGGTGCTTTCTTATAAATACATATTTCAGGTCATGTGAAATCTGTACAACTTGAATTTAAGGAAGTTAAAGGAAAGGGGATGAATGATTTAGGTTTGGTTGATCTTCATGTGAAAAAGTTAGATTAGATGGTTTAATGAATTTCTAAATCTGTTTTGTACAAGTCTACAAAATTATGGTGAAACACAGCTAGTCATGCTTGGAAATCCTAAAAAGGTAGCAATGCAGTGAGTGGATTGGAAGGCTTCTTAAGATTGTTTTCATTATCTACTTGTTATCCTCAATAGTAAACACATGAAGTTAGCTATAATAGTTTCAGTAGTGTTGTATGATACTGTATGACAAGTTTTCAACACTTTTGCAAATGTTAACAGATATAGAAGAAGAAAATAGTATGTTTTCTGAAAATACTGGGAAGCTGTGAAGAAAATAGGTGGTGGTACAGTAGTTAGAGGCAGAGATCTGTCTACAGATTTTTTTTCCACCTCTACTGACACAATTGTTGAATTTGAGGTGTTTTACTGACTTTGTCTTGGAAGGAAACTTGAGTGTACTCTATAAAGACAGGGGCAGAACCTGGAGAGATTATTGAAAAAGATGACTAAGAATAGTTGGATAACAGCAGGATCAAAGTCACAGATAAACAGACAAAAAGCAGAACCTGAAGAGAAGAAAGAGGTAAGATTTCATTTTTTATTATTTTTTCTACAGGGAACACTCCTTGGGATACACCAGGGATCATCCATGTGGATAGAGACAGAGGGACTAAGCAGAGCCTGCTCTTGAAACCAAACTCATCTAATTTGGATACTTTGAACAAAAGGCCATGTTCAGAGCCCTGGAGGTAGGTTTTGGGAGGCACTGGGACACAAATTTCTGACCCAGCAGTGTACCTCCACCTACCTTTGAAACAACTATAACTGGTGGTGTACAAGAAGTTAGGAGGGGACACATCTGGAATAGCTAACCCCAACTGCCCCACAGGGGTATCCTAGCCCATATGATGTCATGCTCAGCATATAAAGCTGGGGGAAGAAGGAGGAAGAAGAGATGTTTGGAGTGATGGCTTTTGTCTTCTGAAGGAATTGTTGACTGTGATGGAGCTCTGCTTTCTTAGAGGTGACTGAACACCTGCCTGCCAATGTGAAGCAGTGAATTAATTCCTTGCTGTGCAATGCTTGTGCGCACAGTTTTTGCTTTCCTTATTAAACTGCCTTTATTTCAACCCATGAGTTTTCTCACTTTTAATCCTTTGATTCTGTCTCCTTTCCTACTGTGAGGGGACTGAGTGGCTTTTTGGGGTGTAGTTGCTTGCTGGGGTAAAATCAGAACAGCCCTTGCAGGATGTCTCTGGCTGGTATCTATCGTGAAGCAGGCATTCAAGGGTCAGGTATAGAAAGCTCTTAATGAATGTCTTCTGCTGGTAATGGGGGACCTTACCAGTCAGAAAGGAAGATATCCTAAGAAAAATACTGCTTTGAGAAAAACAGAGATGGCATAATTCACTTCTGCAAAGAGAAAATGGAGCTGTTAGTAGCCTTTATCTTGCCTTGACTTACTATAATCTTCTATGTGTATTGGTCAAAAATCATGGAAATTGGTATATTTTTTGAGGTTTTTTTGATGGACTGGCATTTTTCTGATGGGAAAGAACTCATTCAATTTTATCATAAAGTGCCATCAGCTCTTGTGGGAAATATTTTATTTTCTATGTAGTAGGGATTTTATTATGTATTTTATTGTTACTTAGAAACAATAGCAAAACATAAATGGTTTCAGTTGAGAGTGTTGGCCTCCTCCACTTTCTTTTTAAATCCAAGCTACCACAGATCTGAAACATCATGCTTGTTCTTTTTTTCCTTATTTAGGTTTAAGAAGTATTTGTTAAGCAGGTAGCTCAAGTCTACCTCTTGCTGATGACAGGTATTGTCTATAAGTTTTGTTTTCCTGCTCTGCACAGCGATTGGTACTGAACCTTCACCCCAATGGCAACTTGTCTGGTGGTGGTGGGAAAAAAGATCTATACAACTAAATAAAATATTTGAAAAGAAATATGCCCAACACTGGATACTTGAAAAGGGGAAGAAATAGCAAAACATTCCAGATTTATAAGGGGTCATTAGGGGTATTGTAGAAGTTTGCATGAAAAGTTACATAATTTAATGATTCATATTATATTCTGTATTATATTTACAGTAGAAAAAGAGTGAACTGCACCCAACTGTATTAAATAGAACTACTTTTTACCAAAGGTTGCCGGTGACAGTATTGCTCCAACAGCTTTTGCATTACATCAGAACTCAGAAGTAAAACATTATAGCACTCTATGGGTGTATTTTATTATTCCACAATAATTGGATAGCATCACACCTAATGGAAATTTACATTAGGCAGACATCTAGTGTAAATTTAACACTTTTTCAGTCTGGCTTCAGTATACCTGTTCTGATGTTTTGGAAAGTATGATTTTTTTTTTTTATGAATCCTTACGAAATTAAAACATCTAGGGAATTTGGGAATATTTCTCTGCAAGAAAATAACTGTAACACTACTGGGAATATGTTCTTTGCTTTAAAGTCAGCAGGAGTTTGTTACCATTAAAAGGTTCAGAGAAATGGCAAAAAAAAATCTTAGACTCTGAGTTTACAAACACTGATGTACTTGCCTGAATTTATACAAGTAACTAGTCTTACTGGAAACCCTTCTAAACTTGAGCACATGTGTAAGCATTTACAGAAGAAGCCCTCAGTTTATTTACGTCTGGTTGATCTGAAATGGGTAAAACCAGGTTCTTGAACTTGTTCCTGAAATTTTAAAAGTCCCTCTGAGTACTAAATGAAATTTAAGGTCAGTTCTTATTTTAGATTAAAATAGATTTTCATACCTTAATGAGAAGAGTTTTTTTGTTTTTAAATTAATAATTTTAATGGATAGAGTCAGGAAGTTTTAATGGGATACGCTTTCTAATAAACAGCGCTAACACCGTGATTTTATTGTGCTCCGATTGTAGGTTCTGAAAGTGCCTCGTGAATCTTATACTCTCACATCTCCCTAAGCAGACAGGTATTGTTGTGTTTGTTTTGCAGACAGAAGGCTAAAATAGAGAGACTGTGTGAGCTGTGGAAATGGAAGTGTTAATGGCTCTTCACAGACTGACTCTTACACATCTCTTACAAATCTCCCCTCCCATACATAGCCATAGAAATTTATAGTGTTCCTTTGGATACACTTTTATGACTGACAACTAATATCTGTGATGAAGATCACAGTACCTTTGAACTGACAAACTATTCCCAGTAAGAAAATGCTTGCTCATAGCCTCCTTTTCTCATGGTTTTAAACAGGACTTAATATAATGTTCTCAAAGCCAACCCTATGCTTCTGTGCTTTTGCATTCAGGCTCTATTTGAATACTGCAGATGAAATCTCGTAGACAAAGGCATAAGTTTTATTTTCCGAATGAAGACCAAAAATACCCCATGTTCATCTGGGCACTGACATTTGCCAGACAGATTAATCTAAGTGCAGGCAAAATGATTATTTAAGTCAGCGATATGAAACTCATGGCTCCTGCAGCGTAATGCGCATCACATGCTGCTCAGGTGACTAGCGCTGGCGGGAGAGTAGGGGCAAGGAGTTTGGTGCTGCTGCTGGGTAGAAACAAGGTGGAGGGTTGGATTCGGCCTGTGGGCCATGAGTTTCACACCCCTGATTTAAGTATCCATTTTATGTAACTAATAAACAAGAATTCAGATCTCTTATTTTTGCTGTTTAAGATAAAAGCCATTCCTATTGTTTTAAACTGAACTATTTTATGCTAGAATTTTGGTAAACTCCGTATCTGAAATATTTTTTTGTCTGTTTTTAAACTCTGAAACCGTTACGAGCCAAAGACTGAACTGAGAATTCTGAATAGTGCTTGTATTTTCCTGCTTCTCACATATGCTTCATTATTGTATACAAGATTTTATAAATAAAATTATCTATTTGCATACAAATTTGATATTTAATTCTAATAGACCCTGCTATGAACTGACCTAACCTGAGTAAAATATCGTGTAATTACACAAAGTAGTTACTTCACAATGATATAAATCTAAACTTGTAGTTATTCTTATGAAAAAGTAAACAAAACAACATCAGATATTTTCAAAATAAATTTATTTATAGTGTTTTTTTCTTCCAGTGAAGACTTGAGTTAAATGAAGACATAATAATTTCCAGTATGTTTGAGCAGTACTAAAATTAACAGATAGTTATTGTACCAAAAGAGAGTATTTCAAGCAAATAATTCCACTCAAATATTAGAATCCCACATTTTTCAGTTTGTATTCTTGGAGGTTGCGGTGGCATGTTTGATTAATGAGCTGTTTTACTGGTGATGCAAATAATATATAACGTCATAAGACCCATGTGTTATAGATTAGAGAGGTATTAAACTTACCTTGGTGCACAGTGAAAAATTTAAAATATCCCTCTGGTAAAATATATCATTCCAGAGGAAAAGACATGTTGGCATTTCTTGTATTTATGATTTTGATAAATTACATGCCATATTTACTTAGTTTTAGTATCCAATCAAAATCTGTTCTTTTTCATACTTTTGCTTCTATTTATTTGTCAGGTTTCTTTTGCAAGTTGTGTTTGCAATGATCAGCAACTGTATGTGAAATAAGATAGTACTTTATGTGCCAGTTAAAAATAAAGACACAAAGGAAGATGATTACATCCATTCTTTCTTTCATAAAACAATCTTGGTATTTGTTGCCATTTATCTAGAATGGTACAAACTACAACAGAATGAGGAAGTCATGTGCATGCAGGAAGCTCTGTGAGCAGGATACTCAGTAATGTGCCAAGACACGCAACAAAAATTCACCTTCTTCCATGCTGTATGAGAAACCGGAACCACAGGTCAGGGTCTGTTATAAGATTCACTGAGATTCTGGGACATTTGGGTAAAGTTTAGTTAGGAAATGATGGCCTGATTTATGAAACTAGCTGGAAACTGTAAATAAAACTCTCAACTGAACCCAGAAATGGATGAAACACAGTGATTTAGGCTGAATTTTCCTTTGACGTTTTGGATTCTATTGGCACTGAATAGTAGACGGTGAATCTGAAGGTGTACTGGAGTTTGTGTGCACTGCAATGCAACGAAACTGCCAAGTTTAATGTTATTCTCTCAGAGTCTATGCCTAACCTGGAACAAAATCTGTCTCTCTGAATTATTTACGTATTCATTCCAGGGCCAAAAAATAGCTACGTCTTCTAGTGATAAAATTCCAAATGAGAGCTATCCCTCAGAGGAACGCAACTACCTCCTCTTCAAATTTTGTCTTTTCCTGACAACAAAGTAAGCCTGATTTTTCTTCCTTTGTTTTTTCCCACAGGATTTTTGTTGGTTTTGGTCACCCAGGAAATGCTTCCTTACTGATCTTGACCATCTCAGATGGGATGTCTTGTGCCACAACAGTGGGACCTTCAACTACCAAAGTAAAATAAGCTAGTACATTGACCATGCAGCCCATTTCTAGAATTTTTGCTCAGACGCAAATGAAAATAACCTGCCATGTCTCATTTAGAGCAAAATATGAACAGATACACATTCCTACAAAGGAGAAGAAAAAGTCACTCCTGAAGGTAGAGGAAAACAGACTTAAAATCTTTAATGTACCTCATCAACATTTTTTATGTTATTCTCCAATTCTGTGATCATGAAAAAAGAGCATTAGAAAAACTGACAGTTTTAGTCCAATAACTACAGTGGTCTTTCTTTGAAGGCAAGAACAGTGTAACAAAATTAAGCCTGTAGATTCAGCTAAAAAATGAACCTTCCTTTCGATAAAGACTGCAGTCATAACTTATGCCACAATGACATAAATCTTCTCCACTTTTCCATCTTGGTCAGCAGCACCCCAAAGAAGAAATCTCTTTAGAGTCTACGTTTGATAACACTGCTTTTATCTCTCAAGTACCCTCTTAGTCTGTGCAGCATTAACTTCTCCTGAGATACACTGGCAAAAATTGTCCTGTGCTTTAGTTCTTCCAGACAAAGAAGCTGTTGGGTGGCATAACCTTAGGGTGAATTCACTTCCCTGAAACTCCTTCCAGGATCTCTGGTTTCACCACTCTCTTTAAAGCAGACACTCTTCTGGAAATCATTGTCTGGGCCCCACACCATATGGTAGTAGATCACTTCAAGGAAGTCCGTGAGTCTGAAAGATTAGTACTGTATGTAATTGTTGACAGGATTTGGACCCTAGTCATCTCAAGAGGATGTTAAAATGCCAAGGTGGTTGTGACGGTGGGGAGTGCAGAGAGAAAGGGCTTTTTAACCAGAGATCCTTTTCTCATGCAAATGTTCTTTAAAAAAAGGCAGAACAAAAAAAAAAGAGAAGAAATAGACTGAAAATGTATTTTATGGTAAGTAGACCTTTTTTCTTAGGACATATCTCATTATTTTCCAGAAGGATCCAACCATGCATTAAGCACAAGATTATTTTTCTCATTTTGGTAGCATTGTGATGGTTTTAAAAAACCTCTCACAAGTAATGCAGGCTCCATACCTTACAGAATGATCATGCCAAATAATAGACATTGACAGATTTGAAATAATTATGTAAATTTACCTAGGGCCCTATTTAAATGCACATTTTTCAGACTTGCAATCAAAAGAAAGAAAATGCCCTAAACCAACCCCTAGTGATTGCTGAGGAAGCTTAACCTACATACCTACATTAAACCTAGCACAATATGCTATAAAAACCTCATTATGCATCCAAGCTGTCTTTGTATCAGCATTAAATGCGCTTCCATAAACATTCTGTAAATTACACACTTATAAATTACTCATTTATAATAGCTGCAGGCTGACAGCTACAGTGAAAATTGTACATTTTTTTTAAACTTGGCTTTTTTTGATGTGGTTTTTTTTTGCTTATGTGAGCACATGATGATTCCAAACTGCTTGTTAATGGAAAGTAAAAAATAGATATAAGGAGATACTCCTGATACACCCTCTTTTTCATGATTAACTCTACAATAATCAACTATGACTCAGGCTGGAAATTTGTAGTGGCAGACATGAACATATCGTTCTCCAGCGTATTTGTGCTGGAGTTGGTGTTGAATACTTATTGATAGGTTGATAATGTAACACTCAGAGAGCCTGTTATAATAGATCAGAAGGGCAAAAGACATTATAATACTTACCTTTTCTTAATGAGGAATCGTAACATGCATCTAGCTCTTTGGAAACATTTAGTATCATTCTATGGTTTCCTGATGAAAAACCAGGTAGGTTAATAGGCACATTAATCTTATGCTTATCTAGAAGATATCTTCCTGAATGCCCTGGCATCCTTCAGTCAGATCCTCTGGTCCACCTATAAAAAAAAATCCAGCCTTCAAGTCTGTCAAATCTATGATAGAGGTATCACAATACCATCCCAATTTAGGAGGCCACTCTGGTATATGTCGTTGCCATCCTTTCATCTCTCATTTATTTTGTTTTGTATGATATACCAGCTTTGTTAATGAAGCTAGTAGGAACATTTTTCACTAGATCAGGAGTACAGACATGCGTGTTCATGTGTATGCACACATTACATAGCCCTCAGAAGACTTTTATAAAGACTGTGCATAAAACCTAAATGTCACAGGCATCAGTAAGGCTGTAGTCTCATAATCTCTCAGTTAATGATCGAGTGTTTTTCACTTCTGTGGGATCTAGATCATTATTCCATGTAGCACCTACAAGGGGCTGCAATTCAAAACACTGATGTAAGATTCTAAAAACAGAAGATACTGTAACAAAGAACAAAGTAAGTTATTATTTCACATCATACTCATATTGTGCTGTAGTCTATTTGTATACTATGATGGAAGGCTTGATTAGAATGAAAACTTTCACATTTCACATCCACAAGAACCTATCAAGTCCAGCTAAACTTCCCTCTTGAATAATGTAGGCAGCAGAATGCCACCCATTAACTCTCACACTGGGATCATAAGCTGTGGCTCAGATAGAGCTATATCTTTGATCTTAATTTAAATATTCAGGTCATAGAGAATGTATCACATCTCTCAGTCTTATTCCAGTGCTTTATTAGTTTTGTTGCATGCCAGTTTTGTAGCAGGAATTTTTCATATAATCATATAATAACAAAGTGCTTACAGACAATAGAGAAGTCTTCAGTAATGAAGTTTTGATTTCAATTTTGATCTGAACTCCTTAGCACTTTCATTGTGAAGGATAATCCATTTAAAATATTCACAGAAGTTTCCTAATTGAAAAGAAGTGTAGGAGCAGGAGAAAGGGAAGTCTTTGTGTTACCACATACTAAGGAGAAAAAATAAAGTGAGAAAATGGTCAAGGAGAAAACTAGTCAAAGAGAAGTTGAAGGAAGATGGAATGCATAGCGGAAATTTGAGGAGCTTGGATGTGAGGTATAGCTCTACATTTTTCAAAGACCAAGTCCACTTGCATGGAAGTCTGAAGGATGCAAACAAATTATTACACTTATATTCTGTGGGACTTTTAGTTGTTTCAATTTTATTAAGTAAGCTGCAACTCCATTTATGCCACTTGGGAATTTGTAATCCATAAATACACCGATTTTAGTGGGAGGTGTTTCTTAGAATGACCTTTTTTTCTTACAAATACTTGGAGAAAGCAAAATTCAAATTAATGTTTAAACCTTTGGGCTTGGAAAATAGTTTTAAAATGTTATATGTATTCACTTGAAACATAGAAATGCACAGTGTCCCTTAACATATCTCATCAGAAGTCTTTTGTTGCCTTTTCAATAAGTAAGTGATCACACGAAGTATTGAGAAAGCAGAGATACACCAAACCAACCAAAGCTCCAAATTCTCAAGATTATTTCAAATAGACCAAAAACTAACCTGCAGTTAGAGTTGGAAATTGCTGGAAATAGCGAATTCTTCATTTGACCCAAGTGTGTAGCAATAATGAACTGTGAGTTTTGGAAACATTCACTAGGCTATTTGCGTTCAACTTATCCAGGGCTATATTTATCAGAGTTATTCCCCACTAGTGATCATGTATCTTTAAGTAATGTTTTCTGGACTTCACAATTATCGTATAGACAGATGGTTCTTGGAAGAGCAGGATGTTTTACAGATCTTGGACTACTCTAGTCAGACCTTTACAGTTTGATACTTGTACTGTAAATTCCAGGTGCTTTGTTTTTATTATAAAATTTATATTGGACATTTGCTGCAATGGACTTTCACACCCTCCACTCCCACTTTTATGTCCATATTGAGAATGACTCTATTTTTCTTTAAATCTGTCCAGCTACACAGGCTGTAGTTATTGTCTCATTCTCTCTTTATTGCTGCATTCAATCATTCTTTCTCGTAAACATTCTCTCTTTCGCAATCTAACTTTGAATTACATCTCTCTTCCCTAGTTGTTTACACTTGTTTTCTAGCACAAGTTTAGTTAATTCTTACTTAGTAAGTAACAGTAACTTAAGTTTTAATATATGTTTTTCCCTCTTTCTATGTGCATGCTGTGGTGAGTGGAGAGAGGGGTAACGTGTTTTTTTTTTTTGTCTTTTGTAAAAGGAATGGATTTTTGCAGCTCCTCCAGGGTTCTTTGTGTTTCTCAGGTCACCAATGAAGAGACGGCAGAAAACTGGTTGAAAAATTAATTCAGAAGCTCTCCTCTCTATATAAGAACTGCAGCAGTATTACAGAGACAATAAGAGATACACTCTGATGATCAGTTTGATCAGACAGTGACAATAATATGTATCTACCTTGACTCCTGTTCTATAGTTTTATCACATGGGAACACGAGAAAAGATTATTTTTTGTAAAAGTAAATTAAGAGAATTAAGAATATGTATCTTTTCATCCTTGTTTCATATTATACTAAAAAAGCCCCGTATTTTTTGTATGTTTTCTCCAAGAATCAGAGTCTAACCCTCTGAGTGTAACCCTTTTATCCTCTGAGTAAGGAAATACCTTGATGACACCCCACTCCTCCACACTCTCTGGTCCATATTAGCTCTATTTGCTACCGTCTATGATTAATGAAGCCTCATGAAACCCTGTAAAGCACCCATTGCAACTAATGAAACTGAGGCCTGAATAGGTCACGTGGCTCTATTTCACTATTGCAGTGAAGGTGAAAACTAGGAATCCTGGTTCATTGCTTCCTCTAAATATTGACAATATTCTTTCTAACACCTAAGCAGAACTTGATTTAGGGGACATTTTTCCCCAAAGGTAGCTCAAATGATTGCTGAAGCTTTATAGTAAGAAATTCAAGATTTCAATTTTTCTTGTCTTATTTCCTGGCTTAGGATTAGTATGCTGCTTTTTATGAAAAGAATGATTCATTTCAAGGTGGATATGACGAGTACATTCCAAAAGATACTGGCACAATTAAAGGCAGCCTGAAATTTTTAATGTTGAAAGTTACTTGTTGGTGCTTGTTTGATGATCCTGATGTAGTGAGCTGGGAGATCATAGGTCAGTTCTGATGGAGCATGTATTTCAACCCATGGGATCAACACTATAGTGGCATGTAGTCTCCATACTGAACATGTGATTTTGGTATAAAGGAGGCTAAATCTGAACTGTCTACAGGTTCCCCTCATCTGACTATCCCCAAATCAAAAAGCTACTCAAAAAAATTAAGACTTAACAGCGTTGGCAAGCATCTGTACAAATCTTATACTTTCTTTTAGATTAAATAGAGTCAGTGTTGTGCCTAAGAGCCCCTTTGCTGAGCAATGAGCTATACTAACCTTTACAGCACTTCACAAGATACTGATAAAATGAGTCAAAGAAGGGAGTGCTGCTGGTGAAAGGAAGTAACTTGTTCTGTAGAAACATAACAATATAATGCACTGTGGACTTGGGGACATATATGTAACATGGGGGTTTATCATTATCTGCTCAGCATCTTGTTATGCACTAGAAACTCCCTGGGAGTTTGTTACCATTCCCTGATGGTGATGGCATAAAGAGTTAAATGAATTTTGAACTGGCTGAGTACAGCCACAGTTAAGTTCCCAGACTAAACTTGTATGAATTGTGTTCAGTGTGTTAAAGCAAAGTATTTGATTAGATTTGCCTCCTAATTCATATTCCTCGCTGTGAATTGTGCTTGAAAAGTGCTCGCATTGAAGAGCCTGTGAGCAGTGATTACTCACAGGTGGATTACATATTTAAAGGAGGTACCCAAATTAGGCATTTGAGCTCTCTACATTAGGAGCTGACTATTAGATGAATATCATTCTGAAGCATCCCTGATTATTCTATGTGCCCGATGTGTGAAAACTAGAGTGTTAGTTCAGACATTTAAATCTGATACCAAAAATATGGAATGTGACTGTCCCTTTAGTAAGGGTGTTTACTGATGGTATTGTTTTAACTGTATTGACCATATTTGAGGCATTACCTTATGTTCTTCGAGTACTCCAGGCACACAATGAAATTAAAGCAGGGAAAGAAACTCATGACAGCTATAGATTCAGCAGCAAGAAAGAGCCTGGGCAGAAGATGAGAGTTTCACCAGAGCCTGTGGTTTTAGTGCTTGGTTTAGACTTGATGGTGTCATGCCCCTGCATCAACAGCTGATCCATATGCAGTAGTTCAGAGTTCTGCAAACAGGGCACAGCCCATTCTGAATTCTGGAGTCTTTAATACATTGCTTAGCAGTAAGTAGCAATTGTTTGACTTGTAATTATTTTGAAATATAAAATACCTAGCTCATGCCTCCCTTAAGTAGAGACTATTTTCTTAAAAGGATCTAGAATTGGTTTACATCTTTGACTTCCTTAATCTAATTGCCTGGTAGTAGCTGTCTGACTGTGGTAACATTCCAGCTTGTATTAACAAATATATTTTTGTCTGTCTTTTATATTTCATGCATATTAGCTATTCATAGATATATTAGGAAATTCTCCGGACTATTCCTTTCCCTGAATACAGACCCATGAAAAATGCTTTCCTGAATAAAATCTTAGTGGCAAAGTAGTTAAAAATGCACCCTCTTGCATTCCGTATTTCTTAGAAATTAATAATTTCTCTTTTTCTTTCTTCTCTCTTCCTTTTTCTACTACCCTCCTTCTCCATTTAAAGGCAATGTAACATCACCACAAAGGAAACTTTCTCTTTTCTGCACAATAAATCATTCCTTTCCCTCCTATAACACCAAGCCCCTCCCATTTGGGAGGCCTTCCACATTTACCATTTGTGTTATAATCTCCACTGTATTTATGCCTGCCACATTGATTTATCCTTTGCTAACAAATCAATTTGTATGGAAAAGCTGCTGCTTTCTCATTCAGTCTTTGATGAAACGTTTGGGTGCTCTATAAATCATATCTAGGGTATGAGCACAGAAGAAGATAAAGTTAAGAGGAAAGAGAGGAAAGAAGGATTTTTTTAATAAAAATTTACATGTGGATGATTGAAAAAATCCAGTCTCACTCCTGCCTACCAGTGCTGATGAAATGTTGCTGTTGCTTTTGGGGCTATAAGTAGGTGAGGCTAGTAGAGAATCTTTTCTTTAAGTTCCTCCCTTCTCATTCCAAATCATGGAAGCCCTCATATAACATGTCAAGAAGTTGGCTTGGTGGTGAAAACATACATACAAATGTTCATGTGCATGAGAGTGTTCCCTACCTTTTCTCCCTATTGTATTAGCAAGGATCAACATTTTAAAGCAGAAAACAGTATGTTTTAAGACCTGACATTAATTCCAAATTTTCCCAGCCACTCAGTGTGACCAGGTGCAAAGCGTTAAGCCTCTTTGCACTTGAGATAGTGTGAGATACTGAAAGACAGAATTGACAATGCTACCCATGAGAAGTGAGCGCAGATTCAGAAATAAAGCAATCTGAACACCTTCTAGAACTACATAAATACATTTAAAGCATAGTGGTGGCTGTTACTTCCCCTGTTGCTTGCTGTTATTTTAGTCTCCCAAATACAAAACAGTCTGAAGAACCTCCACTCTGAAACAGTCTAAGCCTGTAAATAATTGGAATCATTATACCCCCGAGGGGAGTACAGAGACTAAGGTCATGAACCTCATTAGGCATAAGTCTCAGTTCAGGGTGACCCTCTTTAATACTGCCACACAGGACAAAATATTTGTGGATCATGGGAAGAAGCCAGGTTCAATTCCTGTCTCTGTCAGAGCATATTTGATTCTCCATTTTACAGCAGTGAAATGCATCTGGTCCTAGGTCTAGATAGCTTTAGTATGCAAACCTTGGATGTCATCATCTGACAGGTTATTCATCCTTGAATAAGGAGTCTAGAGTTCCAATTCATTGTGTAGGACAAACAAACTGCCTATGTTTAGGACTGACAAATCACACAGGAGTATGTGCAGGTGCTGTTTAGAAAGGCTTAGGAGAGAATCCTTGCCTCGTAAAGAAAAGTCACTGGATGCTGGAAAATATCTATTAAAATCTAGGCTCGCTCAATTCTTTCCCCAAAAGAGACAAAATGAGATACTTTCTTTCCATTAGTCACCTTAATCTTTGGATTCCAGAACTTTTATTTCTCCTTCCTCTATTCCAGTTAATGATTAAGTACCTAGTGGGATAGGAGAGGGAGGCTGACCTGGCACATAAGCTAAGAGTCAATGGTACCTTATTTCCAAAGGAAAGTAGAAGCAAATTTTTTCTGATCTTCCCCATTAACATCTTAATTTCCCAGCACAATTATAAAAGATTTAGATTAATCACTCTCACTACTCTGCCAATTTTAATTGGAAACAATGCCCGCCTGTGAATAATAATTTTTTTCTCGTTGGCAGCTCCAGAGGTTTGTAGAATAAACCATAGCTTCCTTTACCTACACGTAAAGCCTGCAAGAGTTTAGTTCCAACTCTTTGACTCAAATGAGGCAGAACTAGATATTTGGAAAACAGGTCTTTTGCTTCCGTAATTTGTGGATCTTCATAATCACATATGCTGAAACCATTTCTCAAATAATTTAGTCTGTGTCTGTTCTGGAGAGAATGAAACAGGCAGGCAACATTTAGCTTGGGAATCCCAGTGGAATCTAGGACTTCAGACATGGGGACTACACTCAGGAAGGATGGATTTCACAGAGATATGAAGAGATCCTGGGAACAGCTACAGTGGCCAGTTCAGTCTTAGAAACTCACAAAGAGTATCAAGCATGCTCTTGTATCTTCCAGATCTTTTGGCACAGGCTCTTTATGGTATAATTATGCAACTGGCCTTCTTAATTGGCTACTGCAGGCTCCTTCCACAAACCACACATTTTCCTTAACAACCCATCTGCTTATGTTGGGTCTCCGCTGTGCTCCACCTCCATTTACCAGTAGGAGCATAAACAACTTGAAGACAAGCTTGTTGATTGCCAGACTCCTACACCTTTCTCTTATCTTTGAATTATTTATTTTAAAAGATTGCTTTTAAAGCAAAAGATATCTATTATTTAATACTGGCAAAGTATTAGCACAAGGGAAGATTCATTGCTACTTACTTTTTTGTGAAGGAAGATCCTAATTTTGACAACATTCTGCCCATTTGTGAAAGTATGTATGGAGAAGAACATCCCTCCTCCTTTGGAAACAAATTCTTGTTTGATGTCCCAGATTCTTCTGGAACAATAATAGTCCTTGTCCTTAGGTATCACCAAATCAAATATAAGGTCTGACACAAAAAATCCGCTACTAACCCTTACAGCTTGGGAACAAAGAGTGGGAGGGGAAAGACAAAGAGATTATTGTTGAACATGTTCTAACCTGTGACAGTGAGACAATGCTCAACTCCATTGCTTCACTCAGTTTGAGTGGACATGTGTTCAAATATAGACCTTTTCTCACCCTTGGTTGGAAAATGTCGACGTGCAAGAGTGAAGAGCGAGTTAACATCAAGACAGCACGCATGCCCCCAATGTTTTGTCTGTAAAGTAAATTTTAGCTAATAACTACCTCTTCCCAGAGATCAAGTGGGTGCTCAAGAGAACCCTTTTTTATTAGTAGAAGATAAGAAAGCAAAAATTATGGAGATCCTCAACAGCCTTTCATAAAATGATCTGTGGAAATGCTTTGATCATAAGCAACACTGTATGCAGCTGTGTCAACTCAAAAGGGTACTATTTTGAATGTGATCAGAGTTGATTTTCTTAATTTGTTAAATAAAAACTTACAGGCACAGTCTCTTTTTTTTTTGGTATGTGTCAGACCTCATGTACTTAATATTTATCAACACATAATTCCAATTGTTACATTCTTGAGCAGTATATGTACTAGAATATGACATTTTATCTTTCCTTTTAAACATTTTGAAATATATGGATGTAAAAAGGCAGTTACTTGCTTAGAATTCCTATTGCCAAGTAACTAAATGTATTACACTCTGCTTTGAAATTTTTCCTTTACTTTTATATCTGAAAGCTTTCTACACTAATATGGAAAAATACACCACAGCTTGCAGCAAGGAATTATGACCTTTCCAAACAACCATTACATCATTATTTCTACCTATTGTTGATAAAGTCCCAGAATGCTATTTTGAACTGACTGACAGAGAAATGCACTGCATGTTTTATGAACGATGTATACAGCTGTCTCTGATTGCTATAGAGGCAAAAATTCATACAATTTTTCTATCAAAAACCTGTTTATTAGTCATAAGCTAACATCCATCTAATTAAAGAAGTGTAACTCTTCTCACAATGGGAATGCAATAGTCTTACAGCTTCTGTTTGATTTACTGTAACATGACAATATTGGGAACATTAAATTTTAATATCAGTGCTGTCATTTTAATCATAAGTTAATTCTTACACTGAAGAGCTCAAAAATTACTTCATTTTTAAAAGAAAACATATTGCACTGAATAGGCAGGTGTGTAATTCCTTCTTTCAGAGAACCTGTGGATTATCTGTTTTCAGAAGAGGCTTAACTTGTGATTCATATTTACTGTGTCAAATTTTTTTGCATAAATAATCTACTGTTTATTTTCCTTTCCCTTTTTATAAGTAGAGAATTGATTACAGCTTTACTATCTTTGTAAAATAAGTAGAAACAGAAAATTAATTCATGCAATAAAATATTTAAAAAGTTAGAAATTTAGCCTAGATCTCTATGAAAAAATGTATATTCTCAGGAAAACAATCAAAACTATTCTTTCTCTTCTGTTAATTTCCATATATTCTACCCATGGTATATATCTATTGTTAACATTTTTATTTGTAGACAGTAACAACTTCTGGGCTTCAATGGAATTCCTGCATTTTCATAATAAAAATTAAGAGATCTCATTCACAAAGATCAACATATCTCACTAGACAAGATCATCAAAGGATGATAGGGAACAATGTTATTATTATCTTTCAACAGATAGGGAACAGACATAACAATTGAGTAGATTATTCATCCAGTCTGTTGGCTCTCTTGTTCACTATGCAAGAGGCATTACATAGGAAATCCAATCAAATACTAAAATTCACCCTCTAGAGGCTACTTACTTATGAGTACTGATGACCTAATTAAGATCTACCTTTTTCTTTAAGACAGATCATGCTTCCATAGGGAAGCAGAAAAACCACTTAGAGGTGTTCAGCTCCTCTTGCTTTACCTAGCACTTCTAGAGACTATATTATGGTATGGTCCAGGAAAGTTGACAGCTCACTTCACCTTTGTAATCAAGTTTATAGGATATCAGGTTTTTAGGTCTGTAGCAGTGTACCAATTCTCTGCATTTCTTCAGAAAAACCATAGCTTTATAGGCATTTCTTTTATAAGGACATCCCAGGTATTTCCATAAGAAGTAACAAAAGCAAAATCAGAAGAGAAATTAATCCTGTTTACCGGATGGGAAAGACTGAGGGGGAGTTTAGAGCTGGCAGATACAGGGTAAGCACTTTACAGCTGAAAAAAATAGGAATTCAGGTTGCTATTTTTCCAAATTTAAAGGGTCGAATGCCAGAAATTTATGATAAGACCAAGTATCCTTTTTGCACGTACCACTACTGCTGCTGAACAGAGAAATTATGTGTGTTTCTATATGCATATTGTTCAAAATTCACTGCAGTTAAATTTAAAAGTCTTTTAAAAGGGACTTTCTTCCACAGAAAAATTATAAACTTCTTTTTCCCATCCTCCACAATTGTCTTTAACTGCAAGTGAATAAAGTAAGACAAAAGCAGCACATTTCTTTTGAATCCTCTGAGGTGAGGTTTTTATGCAATACAAGACAAAGATGTTAAATACAAGGATTTTCTAGAGCAGATCAGCTTTTCATTTTTATAATAAAAATTAGAGTAAAGCAGTTACAATTTTTCAATCATAAAGACTACAACACAAATTATTTAACAATGTTTCTTTTCCAAACCCATCATGAGGCATTTCTCATAAGGAAACCTACTTACCCTGACAAACCCGTAAGTTCAACATGAATTTTTATTTAGAAACGTCAGGATTATGATTAAAAAAAATTATATTTAGTTTGTCTATTTTCTTTCACAGTGATGTATTTAATGAAAATACATATTTACATCTATGTAAATGGAAATAAAGATAATAATATCTGAATTACATCTAGTCACAATATTAGTAAACCACTATGTGTTTTACAGTTAAGATATTCTCCAGAAGTACACAGGACCTGGGTAAAAATCTTTACAGCATTTCAGATTTCCATATATTGATGAAAACTGTGTCACTTCCATGACACTTCCCATAGCAGGAGCTTGTTTTAGGTGTTTATATGCAGTTCGCTGCTTAGGTTGTTGTTGTTGCCTAAGGCACCCTTTCTCCCTCCTTTCCTTCCAGTTTTATTGCTACTCAGAACTAGTTAAAGGAAAGTACAGTTTTGCTTTCGCTAAAAGTTATTATCATTTTTTAGCTGAAAAACTTTGACAACTTCATGCTTCGGACCATGCATAGCTGCAGTTGAATTTGGTTCAAGGTGTGTTGTGACTTAGATCTTTGAACTGTACTGTAATTAACAGTATAAAACAAAATAAGAAGGTGAAGCTGTTTCAGCATCAAAATTTAACTGATTGATTCTGAAGATATTGTCTGTCAACATTTACCTTTTTTTTTTTCTGGCAAGTGTGTTGTTTGTGCATTATTTCTATTTCAGTGGCACTACAGGTTCTGAGTGGATGGACTTTCAGAGAAGATCCCTGTCTCTATGGGAGTTCAGTATCACAGTATCACAGTATCACAAGGTTGGAAAGGACCTCTGAGATCATCAAGTCCAACCTATAACCCAACACTAACACCAACCATCATCTAAACCATGGTACTCAGTGCCACATCCAATCTCCCCTTAAACACCTCCAGGGTCGGCGACTCCACCACCTCCCTGGGCAACGCATTCCAATGGCCGATCACCCTTTCAGTGAAGAACTTCTTCCTCACATCAAGCCTAAACTTTCCCTGACGAAGCTTGAGTCCATGCCCTCTAGTTCTGTCACTGGTCACCTGAGAGAAGAGACCAACCCCTGCCTGACTACAACCTCCTTTTAGGTAGTTGTAGAGAGCAATGAGGTCTCCCCTGAGCCTCCTCTTCTTTAGACTAAACAGCCCCAACTCACTCAGTCGCTCCTCGTAGGGCTTATGCTCCAGCCCCTTTACCATCTTCGTTGCCCTCCTCTGAACACATTCCAGTATCCTAACATCTTTCCCAAACTGGGGAGCCCAGAACTGTACACAGTATTCCAGATGAGGCCTGACTAGTGCCGAGTACAGGGGGACAATAACTTCTCTGGTTCTGCTGACTACACTATTCCTGATGCAGGCCAGAATGCCATTGGCCTTCTTGGCCACCTGGGCACACTGCTGGCTCATGTTGAGCTTCCTGTCAACCAGCACTCCCAGGTCCTTTTCTGCCTGACTACTCTCCAGCCACTCTGTCCCCAGTCTGTAGCTCTGCATGGAATTGTTGTGTCCAAAATGAAGTACCCGACATTTGGACTTATTAAACATAATCCCATTAGAATCAGCCCATCTCTCCAATCTGTCCAGGTCCCTCTGCAGGGCCATCCTACCCTCTAACAGATCAACCCTTCTTCCCAGCTTGGTATCATCTGCAAACTTGCTGATGATGGACTCAATCCCCTCATCCAGATCATCAATAAAGATATTAAACAGGACCGGACCCAACACCGATCCCTGGGGGACACCACTGGTGACCGGCCGCCAACTGGATGAGACACCGTTCACCACCACTCTCTGGGCTCGGCCATCCAGCCAATTCCTAACCCAGCACAGAGTGCTCCCATCTAAGCCGCGGGCTGTCAGCTTCTCCAGGAGTCTACTGTGGGAGACAAGTGTCAAAGGCCTTGCTGAAGTCCAGGTATACCACATCCACAGCCTTCCTCTCATCCACCAGGCAAGTCACATGGTCATAAAAGGAGATCAGGTTGGTCAGGCAGGACCTACTCCTCCTAAACCCATGCTGGCTGGGCCTGATCTCTTGACCGTTCTGCAGGTGCCACATGATTTCACTCAGGATTATCTGCTCCATGATTTTACCTGGGATCGAGGTCAGGGTGACAGGTCTGTAATTACCTGGATCATCCTTACGGCCCTTCTTATGAATGGGCGTCACATTGGCCAACTTCCAGTCTTCCGGGACCTCTCCAGTGAGCAAAGACTGCTGAAAGATGATGGAGAGCGGCTTAGCAAGCTCATCCGCCAGCTCTCTCAACACCCTAGGATGGATCCCATCCGGCCCCATAGACTTATGAGGGTCCAAGTGGCTCAGCAGGTCTCTAACTTCCTCCTCATGGATTGCAGGAGGGTCATATTTCACCCTGCCCCCATCAACCACTTCAGAGGGCCAACTGTCAAGCGAGCTGACATTGATATATTTATAAAAACTCTTCTTATTATCCTTAACAGAAGTGGCCAATTTGAGCTCCAACTGGGCTTTTGCTTCCCTGATTTTCCTCCTACATGACTTAACAACATCTTTGAACATGACGTGGCTTACGTCCCCTTCTTTCCAACGGTGATATATCCTCTTTTTCTTACTTAGTTCCTTCAGAAGCTCCCTACTCATCCAGGCCGGACGTCTGCCCCTACAACTCTTCTTACAACACATGGGGACAGCCTGCTCCTGCGCCTTCGAGATTTCATTCTTGAAGTGTATCCAGCCTTCCTGGACCCCTTTGCTACTAAGAACTATTTCCCAGGGTACTTTCCTGACCGGTTCCTTAAATAATCCATAATCTGCCCACCGAAAGTCCAGCATTGATGTTCTGTTCCTGGCTTTTCTTTTTACATTGTTTAGAGAGAACCTGATTATCTCATGATCACTACACCCCAGACAGCCTCCGACAACAATATCACCCACCAGCCCTTCTTTGTTTGTAAACAGCAGGTCAAGAAGAGCCTCACCCCTGGTGGGCTCACTTACCAGCTGCGACAGAAAGCAGTCCTCAATACACTCTAAGAACCTCCTGGACTGCCTCCTCTCAGCAGTGTTAAGTTCCCAGCAGATATCCGAAAGGTTAAAGTCTCCTAAAAGAACAAGGGAAGCCGATCTAGAGGCAGTCTCCAGCTGCTTAAACAATAGAAGATCCATCTCCTCCTCCTGGTCAGGCAGTCTGTAACATACTCCAACCAGGAGGTCAGACCTGACTGCCCCTCTGACCCTTACCCATAGGCACTCAACCTGGTCATCACCGATCTCGACTTCAATATCATCCAGGGTTTCCCTAGTGTAGAGGGCCACCCCTCCACCCCTCCTCTCACGTCTGTCTCTCCTGAAGAGCCTGTAGCCTTCCATGGCAGCACTCCAGTTATGAGAGTTGTTCCACCACATTTCTGTGATAGCAACTATGTCATAGCTCTCCCGCTGGACCAGGACTTCCAGCTCCTCCTGTTTGTTTCCCATACTGCGTGCGTTTGTGTACATGCACTTCAGTTGGGTTACTGACAACACCCTTTGAGATGGCTCATCCTCCACAGGAACATCTTTGGTGAGCCTAGTTACTCCCCCCTCCCCCCTCATGCCTAGTTTAAAGTCCTCTCAACAAGTCCTGCCAGCTCCTGAGCTAGAATCCTCTTACCCTTTGGAGTTAGATGAGACTCATCTGAGTCAAGCAGGCCAGGTGCTGTAAAGGTTTCCCCATGATCAAAGAACCCAAAATTCCTCTGCCGGTACCAGCCCCTAAGCCATTTATTAACTGCATATATTCTCTTGTTCATATCTGTATATATCCTTGCCACCAGAGGAACCGAGCAGAACACCACCTGTGCTCCTGCCCTATCCAGTGACCGTCCCAGCTCCTGGAATTCCTTTTTAACTACCCTTGACCCTCTTTTCGCTAGCTCATCACCACCAGCTTGTACCACCACAAGCGGGTAATAATCTGATGGTTTAACTAGGTCTGGGAGTCTCTTGGCGATGTCGTGTACCCGGGCTTGGGGAAGGCAGCAGACTTCCCTATGAGTTGGGTCCATCCTACAAATAGGGCCCTTCGTCCCTTTCAGAAGGGAGTCTCCCACTACAATGACCCTCCTTTTCTTTTTCTTACTTGAAGTCCTGACCTGTCTGATGGGCAATGTGAGGTTAAGAGCCTCCTCGGGTGAGTTCTCTGTCACACTATCCTCCACCTGAGCATCAAATTCCAACACCCCAAACCTGTTTTGTAGGGGTAGTTGGAAAGGTGGCATTTGAAAGGGAGGTCTATAACCCCCACGAGAGCAGACCTGCTCCCAGTCCTCCTCATCAACCAGGTCACTCCCCTTATCCTGTTGATGAGGAATATGGCATTCCTCAGCCTCCTGGGGAGGATTACTGGGAGGAGAGAGGGTTCTACTCCACCAGTCTATCTCCCTTTCACTTTCTCGAATACTCCTCAACCTCTCCACCTGATCCTTAAGATCTGCAACCATAAGGAGCAGATCATGAATTTGTTCGCACCTCAGACAAGCATTTTTGGTATGGTCCTCAGGAACTACAAGTAGGCTGAGACACTCCCTGCAGTCTCGAGTCTGGGCAGCTGCGTCCCGTAATAGTGGTTCCGTTTGGATGCCTACACTCCTGGTGGCAGAGGCTTTACCACGCCTGATCACCATTGCTGCAGGGGAGTGGGAAGTCAACTACCTGTCAGAGAGTGCCTGCTTGCCCTGCCTGCGCGAACTGCCTATTCCGTGACCCTGTATACTGTGACCCTGTTTGCCCGCCCCTGTTCGCCAGCGCTCCCAGGGAGATGTTTAAATGCCCCGCGGCTTTTTCCGGGACCGCCCCCCTATCACGCGGTCGGCCCACGTGACAGTTGCCGCTTCTGGGGTTCAGCGAGAGTCGCCCTGCCGGGGTCCTCTCCTGAGCTTTTGCCTTTCCCTAGGGACTCTCCACCCGCCCAGATTACTACTGCATAGTAGCCTCTACCCTCATGCTATTTGCACATATCTGTGTCTTACTTTATGTTTTCCAAGGACTGACATTGTTCTTGCTCCTCATCTCTAGGATCCCTGAAAATTTTTTAGAGAGGTAGGAATTTCAAGAGATTACTTTAACTTTGCAAACTACTACTTCACTACTTCTTTCACAGACCTACCAGACTAAGATTGTTCTGATTGTACTGAATACTGAGAAATGTTCTGTTTTGTTTTACAGCAAAATTTTTAAATATGCAAATGCCCCACACTGGGAGGACAGTATGGGCTGTGTGACCCTATTGTACAGCATGAGAGTTTGGATGTTCTGCTCAGTGCTAGAAATTTCTCTTTCCCAAGGTAATTCTGTATAGAAGTAACATATATTGAAGATAAATGACAGCACTTTCTCCAAATCTTGAGAAGTGCTAGAATGTATTTTGAATCTGCACAAAGAAGGTTTCTTCCACAGAACAAAAGCCACATTCTTTCCACCTGAACTGCATTGTTACAAAAACTTGTCCAGCCAGAGGCACTACACTTTGGAGGTAGTGGTGGTGCAGTGAGGGGGGGAAAGAACGCATGGTGAAGGAAGGATAACCAAGGTGCAAAGTGTCATGGCTGTCTCATTTCTTAGAGTTTGTTAAGGATCCACCTTAAATAACTTCATGATTCAAATATATCCTTGTCCTAAAAAGCAAACCAAACCAGTTACATTTAAAATAATTAGAGTAATGTGGTAGGGGTTCGCAACAAGCTAATATGAGCTCTTTTATGATGCACTTGCTCTGTTTTGTGGCTTTTCATTTTGGACATCTAAAGGAATGCCTTAGAAGCATTGAGGAAGAGACATGGAATTTTTCTAAGAACACCTTGTGTCTCTGTATGCCTTCAAAGACAGGGCAAGGAAATGTAGTGTAAAAGTCCACCAACATCCGGAAGTCAGATGTGTACAAAAATTATTTCTGAATTTATGTGGGAAAGTTTCATTGTGGATGGTTAATTTAATAGGTTACATCCAGCCATCATCTGAGGACTGAAGCAGTCAGAGAATGGAGGTGGGTAGGGAAATTCCCAAAAATTTGTGTTACAGGCAGTCCTATGGATTTAGACTGATGTAGGTGAGTGCTATTCTAACCTTACCATCTACTTTGCCAGTCTTCATGAAGATAATATTTGGTACATCACAGAGCGGTTTGCTAACCTAAAGAAACCATCAAACATGCTGCTTTTTATTAAATACAGAAGACTTCTAAATTTAGACTCCTTGAGTGATGAATCTAGTAAAAGCAAAATGAAGCATACGCCTGTTCTAAGAAACCATAGATGGTGATGTTTCCCCTGGAAGAATTTGTTTCGTATCCAAAGTCCTGCTGTGCAGGATGACAGGTATCTCTGTTGTGGCTGAGCTGAAAATCTAGGTACTTATCTTCCATTTAAAGTTGATTTAGATTCACAGGTGCCTGAAATCCCAATTGGATAGACGTGTTTAGTCTACACTTAATGCACCCTAGAAGTACCGTGCTTGTTACAAAATGAAATAGTGAAATAAATTTAAAGCTTTTCTGTGGGGGGAAATACTCATGTTGGAAGTGCCTTATGATTAGAAAACATATGCAGGAAGTTCAGATCTCACCTCAGCTGCAGGGAATCTGAACCTGTTCTTCTGCTTTACAAGCGGATGTCGTGATCGTTAATCTGCTGCCTAGGTACCTGTTTCGTATCTTCTGTTTAATCTGGACCACCATGCAAGCCAAAATGCAACAGAGATGATCATTACTTCTGATCTTGTTTACTGTGTCTTCTTTTTTAGATTAAATATTTGCTGCGCTGAGATGAAAGTCTGGGAGGGAAAAAAAACCACCAACAAATAAATAAAAAGCCTAATGTAGCTTCAGATCTCTGGGTTACTTAGCTTTTGTTCTCAAGTTTCCTGTTTCCCTTCTCCCTTAACCTCCCCTGAGGTTATTAGCTATTCTAGTCCGATAGTTTAACTTCTTCACTCCGAACTCTTTGAAAGAATCTGGGTGATATACATTGATTCCCTTTTTCTTTTCTCAGTTTCCTTTGCAAGACTGTATTAAAGACCAAACAGGCACACAGCTAAATAGTCAGATACAAGGAAAGGAGAAAAGGAAATAGTAATCTCCAGTGTGACAGAAATAAGATGTATAAAAACAAGAAGCTGCGATGTGTTAATAATGATATATGTGTAACCTCGATCAGCAGCAGCTGGGTTAGTTCACCTCCTTTATGCTAAGAAGGTAAATGGTCTTCATTTTGAAAGATATCCAAGAACTATTAATATCCACTTAGCAAGATTTCCTTATTCACTCTGTAGTTTATTGCTTATGTAATGTTTTCTGCTAAGTCATTGAAAGATGAGATTCTGGCTTATGCTTCAGTGAAGAGTTAAATGGAGAACAGAAGGAGAAAGGGGAGTTTCATAATAGGGACTATAGAATTTTCATGCACCATTACATCACATGCCAAGCATGGGGCACATGGGATATATCTCTACTATGAGAGGCAGACCCAAGAGGTCCTTTTATGCCTTTGCTCACTGTGGAGCAAAGGTACTGTACCCTATTCTGACCAAAGTATTTACACTAATCCAAACCTTTGTGTGTGGCATGTATCTTTAAACTTAAAAGTCATGCCTAGCCAGAAAGAGGGACATTTATCAAGCTGCTTACACCTTCTGTATCAGAGTGCCCATAAACCCTTTGAAGCCATTACTATGTGTCGCTAGACATCAGTAACAATCTTTAACTTCTATCGTAGTGAATAAAAAGCAAGGGCAGAAATCTTCACTGGTAAAGAGTTTAAACCCTGACAACCTTACAAGGAGTTGAGCAGAGCTTTTTCACTGTTTTGACAAGGTTTTCCTCCAGGATGGAGCACTGAGGAAGCCACATTAAATGATGACTTTTCCTTTCCACTTCCATGTTTTTCCTCTGGCAACCTGAGAGCACTGGACAATCCTTCTGTCAGCTTGCCATCTTGTAGGTAATCTGGAAGTCAGATCTGGGCCCTCTGCCAAAGCTGGACCCCTGGCTGTACTCTACCCTACCTCGTTTTTCAATAAAACTTGTTTCACAAAGTAAACTCAGTGTGTAGAATAGAACCTTTCTGAAGTTTAGCCTCCAATTTTACCTCCCCAGGTGTGAAGAAAGTTTAACGAGTCAGAAAACAGCTGAGCTACCTTCCCATGTATAGAAAATTACTGCAAAATTAAGTTGGAAATCCTTTTGCTCCTTTTCACACACACATTAAATTAGTTTCCAAAACTAATGGGACAATTTTGCAATGGTTGATGCATTTCTCATATCTCATGAACTAGAAGTCAGCCAACTGACTTCTGAAGCTTTCAAAACCATCCATCTATCATGCTGAGTATTGATCTTTGTGCATTGTAGTGAGGTTTCCAGCATGGAAATATAGCATAAAACATTATTTCAATTATTTGCCTTGAGCCACACCAAACTTTTGGTTTGTTGTTAAATTTCAAGGGTTGGTATATTGATAATTCAGCTTAGATGAATTATCAAGCATTTCCCTTTCCATTTCATTCCAGTTTTACAAGTGTTTGAGGATAAAAACGGAGTAAACACTAACATGGTATACTTCTCAGTTCTTTTACAGGCTGCAAATACAGAGCAATATTGTTATCTTCATTGCATTCCTCTAGAAAGGAACAGAAACTGAATGTTGTACTATGTCTCTCATATGTCTCATGTTTTTTTGTTGTCAGCTGAAGACCTATTTTTATAACTTACACATTTGCATTGACTCTCACTATCAACTGTCCTATGACCTTGAAGTTCTGAGTTGCTGTTGTCATATTGGTAGAAATCGTTGAGACTTCAGTGATGACATACAATTCTTTGCAGCATTGCCTGTAGATATTAGAGTTTTCAAGAGGGTCTGGATGGAAACAAGAACTAAGCCAGAGGAAGCATGAGTAGTTACTACTGTCATTCATTCTTGCCCTTGAAATGACCCACTGGGCTGGTTTGGCAGAAGTGCTTGTGTTAGCTGCTACGTGGTGGGCTGAATTGGGGGAGGAGGAAGGAGGCAGAGGTCCAAAAAGAAATGTCTGAGAAGCTGGTGGTTTCAGTTATCCAGGGTTGTTCAAGAAGTTTCGCTGTTGAAGTCTTAGCCACAGCCTCAGAGTTCAAATTTCTGGCAGATCAGTTTTCAGGATTTCATTCAAAGTACTATCAGATACATCTGGAAACAGACCCTGTCTGGTTTCAGTTTGACTTGGCTGTAACTAAAACCACAGGAGCTAGTTCCTAAAACCAAGGAACTGGAAAGGAAGCAGACTGAGGCTCAGTTGCTGACTTATCTTAAAGTGATGTTATCTTTAGTATGGGCTTAGTTTTTGTGTTGGCTTTTACATGTAACCCACTGCCTACAGGGTTTTACAAAAGATAGAGTTAAAACAGAAAATGTTCTCCTGCTACTTATAGGATGTAAAACCCATTCCAAAACCACATCAGTTACACTTGCAGTGCTGGTAGGAAGGTCAGTTTGTGCTGCAGCATCCAAAAGATAGTTTACTGTCAATCTGTATGAACTTAGCTATTTACTTACAAGTGCGTAATTCAGACTGTTCATTTGAGACATTATTTGAATAATGTTAAGTTGATGAGCCTGATTTACTTAGACATTATAATTATTTGTTCCAAAAATGCCTGAGCAAAGCAGTATAATCAAATAATCTATTATCCAGTGGCTTTGAATTGAGATAGTTACATCTATTTTTTGTTATCAGCCTTTCTGAAGTTTAGGATCCCATTTTAATGATAAGAAAATTATATCTGCATTTAGAGACATAGATACTCTAATAAAGGAAAAGAAGTCATGCTTGGTTTAAATAAATGTCGTAGACTGGCAGATATAATGAAAATACTCCATTTACTTTACTATTAGAAGTTAATGATGTGTCTGTATAGTAACTTAAAATCTAATGTTTTCAAGTGCTAGCTATGGGTTTTCCAGAACAGCTAGATACAACATGCATGCTAATTCAGGGAACAGCTGGATTTTCCTCTGCTGTTCTGGAATAGGTGGGATTTAAAGGGAAGAGTACTACCTAGTGCCAAACAAAATTTCCAAGCTATTGTGTTCTCTTGGGATGTTTTGATTGAATTAAGAGGTTTCAGCTAGTTCAGTAAGAGCAATGCAATGGATAGCAAAAGGTTTTGGTCATCACTCTTTACTGTACACACTGTGTAGGAACTTTTACTCATTTGTTAAGTCTGCAAGTGAAAATTCCTGAAGCACTACCAGGATTGTTCAAGCTTTGTAAGTTGTATGAGATATTGCAACAAAATATGGAGATATCCAAGCACTGGCGTGTCCTCACATACTACATTTTGTGTTTTTATAATGCCCAATATAGTATGTTTTTTAAAGGAATATTTACTGTATGACAAAGAGCAAGAGAAATATGTTACTCATAATGACTGCAAGTATCTGGAGGAAAAGATTCTATGCTTTTAAATTCTTCCATTCTCGCCTACCATCCTTGCTATATGACTTCAGTGTCTTTATTCTCGCCAGATTGATTTTTCCCGAGAGCAAATATGAGTTTATTATTCTAATTCTTACAGTTTGAATTCCTGTCATTGTTTGGGCTGAAATCTTTACCATCTCTTCTTTCTTCTGTTTACTCAGCGTGAATATCTGGTACATGCAGTAATTCAGTTTAGACTTATCAGACACATGGTCCCATGGTAACAGTAGGGAATATCTTCATTTTTAATAATATTATGAGTACAGCAGTATACTTATGGAAGCTGTGTCTGCATATTTGTGGAGTTTGTCTAGTGTTATCTGTCCTCTGCTAATTAGATTTTAGCTGACAAAAGCAGGGAGTGAAAAGGAGGGAGGACATTTTTGCTTTGACTGCTTTTTACAGTCAGCTCTTGTAATGTGTCTATACTGCAAAAGGCAGCATTGAAGAAATGCATCTAAATTCTACTTTAAATTAATGCACTTAGATAATAAGAGGAATTTATCCATTGAAGTATGAAACTTTGTGTAAGATTCCCAAAGACAATGAACTGAGAATGATAAGAAAACTGAAAAATTATATATTTTGGGATATTCTTGCTGATGTGTTGTCACACAGTGCTATCATTACTTTGCATGCTACGTTCTATCACATCATCTGTACTGCTTTCCTCCAGTGCTAACCCAGGAGAAGCACAGAAATGGGTATGGTGCAATATGTCAAGATTTTAGTGACCTTTCACATAACAGAACTCACCATGGATATTAAGAGTTCAGATTCTCCTGGACAAATATCAAAAAAGGAGCTGAAATTTCTAAGACTTTTTTGAATATATAGAACAAAGATTTAGTGAACTACACATATTCTGCCAGATGTTTTTCTTATAAAGGTACCTGTGAAAGGGGGAAAGTATTTTGTCAGTTTTGAGCTTTTCAGCCTTTAGTTTAATTGACTGCACTTTTGACTGTTGTTATGTTACAGGAGAGAGAAATTAGATGTAACGTATCTTCAATCATAGGAAGGAATTCCTTTATGTCATGTTGCCTCAATACCAGCCATACCATGTTCTTCTGTACCTTGGAGTGGAACATGTTTCACTTGTGTTGGGGCTCTGGGTACCAGATGACAGGAAAACTGCTATGTGTCAAGGCTGCGGGTGGAAAGGGTTGCTTTCAAGAGGGCTTCTTGGAGGATGTGCCGCATAGGAGACAATTTTCTTCATACATTTCTCATCAGGTAACTTCAATGCGGTGCTCTGCTGGGACCTTTCTCCAGCTCCATGTTTCGAGAGAGTCACAGAACGGTGAACAGTCTATGCCATGCACTCTGATAGGTAGGTGGGGTGTTAGTGATGAGCAAATGCGATATAAAAGTCAGTTTTGAATTTTGTTTCTATGAATGAGACTTCATAGACCTGAAATAGAGAACAAGAAGTTTACTTCCCCTAACAGCTTAGGCAGTTGGAGATTTTTTTAGATACACATTTTTTTAAAAAGAAAATTGGTGCATTTTTTTTAAAAGAAATTTTTTTTCACTGAACAGACAGTTCTAGGTTATATTACATGTTTATTTCATCAAGGTAATTAATCTTCTTCTGGAGAAGACTTCTGCATCTGAAGTAAGTAAGAAAAGGTTGGGTTTCCACTGTTTATTTATCTCTACCCTGAAGAAACAGCCACAAAGACATAACAAGGGATTCACATCACAAATCTGAAATGAATTTTGGGAGACACACCTTAAAGACAAACTCTGAGCTACAACATGTGCTTCTGGCATTGCTAAAAAGGTCTGTTTCAGACAGTAAACCACTACAGCAAAACAAAAAAGCAGGGTGGAAGAAGACCTCAATAAAAGAAATAGCACAGCTTGTCAATATCGCTTATAAGCAGAGATGTTCCCACCATCAGACTCTTAGACTGCACAGGAAAGCTGTTTCTTTTACCATTACCCAGAAGGTCTCAACAGGGAATGAAACCATTTTTTTTTCTCATTTGTTCCTGGTAAAATTCCAGAATGTTTGGGCCCCTTGGTGGGATGATTCCTTGACTTAATGTTTATACTTCCACCCTCCCCCGCGTTTTTTTTTTTTTTTTAAAAAAAAAAAGTCCTTTCAATGTCTCAAACTAGAATGGATTTGTGCTCAGCATGAACGCTGTTCTCTGGCCTTTACATTAGTGACATTAGTGAGAGTGAGAGCAAGAGTAGAGCTAATTTTAGAACCAGTAGAAATATTGACAGGGACCTTGGAATTTGTGCATAACTTGGAGTTCTACAGGCAAATACATGCAGCAAAAATATTTACCAAACTGGATATCTAGTGATTTCTTTTCTAAAAGGGCAAGCAGCACTTACAAAATTAGCAATCAAGATATAGAAACTAAGGCAAATAAAGAGCATACCGGCATTTTGACTTTCTTTGGTGCTTTTGGTAAGGTTCATTCACTAGGTTAAAATGGTTGTATCCTGTGCAACCCATTTCATGTTACTGGAGGAAGTGGGCATTTGGTGACATCCACTCTTTCCTAATTTCTATTCCTGTGCTTCATCTGTCTCTCACTATTTAGAGGAAAAAGATGAAAACCTTGTAGTTCAGGTATACAGTTTTGACAGTTCTTTTATCTGCTTTGCATGGACTCCTTCCAATAAAGACATAATAAGGGATTTTATTGTCAAAATCAGGACAAAAAGGGGAAGAGTAAAAAGGGCAAAATAAATTAATTCAGCTTCCAGAATGAAAGCAACTGTGGTGGTGGTGATTTCATTATCGTTCAGTCACAATCAACAGAAACAACAGAAACCTTCAGCAGAGGTCTTTCTTAGCCTACATGGATGTCCAGGGCCTTTTCTGATGCAATAGTGTGCGTTACAATGCTTCACATAACTTTTGCCTGAACTTGAACAAACAAATTCCTTATTGAGGTATTGCACAGACAGATCCGTGTGATCTATTGTGAAAATGATTGCCAAAGCTTTTGGAATAAACGTGAAAAGAAACAGCTGATATTTCAAAAGTCAATTGCAAACCTTGCAGCTCTGCAAAGTTTCAAATATACAAATCTTGTTATACATCTCCTGAGTGACTACATTAAGGTGATTCATGAAGATACAGAAAATTCAGCTGGGGCCAAGAAGGATAAATTACCCCCTGCCTGTTATGCTTGTTCTTAGTACTTTTAAAACTACAGTTGACATTTATTTCTCAGACATTATAATGTACAAGAGAGGATAACATTCTCTGCCGCTATAGAGCTGTGAACACCTGCATTCAATAACCATTTGCATGTCTCTCTCCTCATTAATCCAAGGATTTAGATTCCCATTACAAATATTTGCCAATTAA
Source organism: Dromococcyx pavoninus (assembly GCA_033558185.1). Taxonomy (NCBI): domain Eukaryota; kingdom Metazoa; phylum Chordata; class Aves; order Cuculiformes; family Neomorphidae; genus Dromococcyx; species Dromococcyx pavoninus. The sequence continues at coordinate 4,148,020 of JAUMJL010000091.1, read as the reverse complement.
GCATCTCAACAGACTACGCTGTGGAAACATATTGTTTATATTTTATGGTTGTACCAAGTAAGAATACAAAGAAGTTAAAGGATTTATTTGCAGTCGTATCAGAGTTCAAAGGACAGTGAAGTGTCAAGACCTAGGCATCTTTCCCTATAGAAGCTTGAGTCAGTCCAGTTTTATGTGTATATTTTTCTGTCAATGATACACTCATCAAAACGGAGAAGTCATTTTTCCAGTCAAATTTTACATACTCATAGATTTTTTAAAAGAGAGATAGGACTATTTTGATTCTATAGTCTGACCTCTTGTGGAATAGGAAGAATTTCTTGTTTCAAGAGGCCCCTTTCTTCAGGAGCTGTCATGGACCAGAATATTTCAGGAGGAAAACAAAAACAACAATAGGAAACTGAATTGCAGACCACCCAAGTCACAGAAGGGGAGGGACTGGGAAATGGAAGACCTACCCACTGTACAAAAAGATCAGATGTGAGACCATCTAATGAACCTGAAGGTGCATTAGTCCATGAGACCTGATGACATGTATCTACGAGTTCTGAGGGAACTGGTGGATGAAGTTACTAAGGCACTATCCATTATATTTGAGAAGTCTTGGCACACTGGTGAAGTTCCGCCTGGAACTTCTGAAAAAGGGGAAACATAACTAATATTTTAAAAAAAGGAAAAAATTAAGACCTGAGGAACCACAGGTTGGTCAGTCTCACCTCTGTGCCTTCCAAGACCATGGAGCAGATTGTCCTGGAAATTTTGTTGAGGTACATGGATAGTAGGGAGGTGACTAGTGGCAACCAACATGACTTCACTAAGGGCAAATCCTACCTAATGAATTTGGTGACCTTTTGTGATGGGGCTACAACATTGATGGATAAGAGGAAAGTAGCTGACATCTACCTGGACTTGTGAAAAACATTTGACTACTGTCTCGCAGGATGTTCCTGTCTCTAAATTGGAAAGAAATGGACTTTACAGTTGCTACACTCAGTGGATAAGGAATTGGCTGGACGGTCTCATTCGAAGAGTTGTGGTCAATAGCTCAATGTCCAAGTGGAGACTGGTGATGAGCGGCATTCCTCAGGAGCTAGTATTGGGACCACTGTTTTTTAACATCTTTGTTGAAGACATAGACAGTGGGATTGAGTGAACCTTTAGCAAGATGTTAGGAAGAAATTCTTTACTGTGAGGGTGGTGAGGCATGGAAGAAGTTGTCCAGAGACTTCATGGATGCCCCATCCCTGGAGGTGTTTGAGGCCAGGTTGGATGAGGCTTTGAACAACCTGCTCTAATGGAAGATGTCTCTGCCCATGACATGGGGGCTAGAAGCTGATGATCTTTAAGTTCTCTTCTAACCCAAAATGTTTTATGATTCTATGATTCTATAATTTCCTTTGAAATTTGCCTATTTAATTGTCTTCTTGCTCATGAATATTGAGGCAAAGGTGACATAAGATGTTGATTTCCCTTTTCATATTTGGTCATTGATTTTGTGTATTTTGTCGCATCTTTTCAGAGTTTTCTCACCTCGTGTAAACAATCTCTTTCTCAGGATTCAGTATCTCTTCAGTAAAGTCATTTGATCAACCTATTCTCATTATTTTTCTTGAAATGTGTTCTTTTTTGTGACTCATTTTCTTTTTTTCCCCGTGTGAACCTTGACTAGGACTCAGTGAACAACTGAAAAAACCCCACAACCTTTCATTTTTAATTAATCCATCCTGTAATACTTTATGTTTCCTCCTGAGAACTCCTGAATACAAATATTTGAGGAACAAAGATACTGAGATAGGTGGTTCAGGACAAGGAAGATTTCAGTTGTGGGTCCTGGGATTTAGAATTAGTATGATAGTAGGCCACGTAAGCACTATGATTTGATTTCTGTTTCTTTTTACTGGATAGTGTATGTAGCTCTTCAGCAACATGAATTAGAAATAGTATCGGTGAGTAAGTTATGGTGTAGTTAAATGTTTGTAATTTCATACACGTTCCATCTATACAAAGTAAACTACATGTTATGGTGAAACTTGTGTGTTCAGTGATACTACTTGATGCAGTTCAAATGCAGATTTCACGATAAAGAATCTCTTGCTGAGGTAGTTCTACGTAAGATAAGCTGTAACATGAGTCTATTCGCTTGTGGGTATAAAGCAGTCAAAAGTCATAGAAGAAATACTAAATTACAGATCATCTTCTGACTGCTAGTCCAAGCCTACTTGCTTCAGTTGTGTCCTGAGCATGGCCTCTGAGAGTATATATATAGAAGGAAGAATTGGCATAGGGTGTATGTTCTTAATGGATTCTCTAATGCCCATTGTACTAGTCTGGTTCATTATTATTAATCTTTTGCATTTCAATAATCATAATCAACTGGGCATCGGTTATAAAGGTCAATCTATCCTTTTCTGTGCCATTATCAGGAGTGAAGATCAGCACTTAACTCTCTTATCTGAGAATTTCAAAACTACCGAAGAGGATTAATTTGTTTTTACAACACAATTGCTTCATGTGATTTTATGTTTTTTTTGCATTTTGTTGAGACAGAAAAATTACTTAGATAGCATTCTGTTGACAGAAACAATGGCACAGTACATGTAACCTCATTCTCAATTTTCTCTGTCCACATTCCAGGCTCAAGCACTCTCCCTCACACTACTCATATAATAAACCAGACCAAGATGAATTATTATATTAATTGTTGACTTGTTAGATCATAATATTAATCATCTCAACAGAGCTCTGATCTGAAAATAAATGTGATTTAAAACATAAACAGTGATATGAATAGATCTGCCCAGATCTTCTACATGAAACTATTCTTCTTCTCTGAGTAAAAGAGGTGATAGTCAAGTGCACATGATCTGCTTTCCTTTCAGTTTTGACCTTTGACCTTTAATGAATTTTTTTCATATTCAGTGGTTCCTGTGGTTTCACAGGCATTTTGCCAAGAAACTGACCAAGCTCTAAGTGCCTGATTTATGTATGAATGTTGAACTTAATTTAATTTTTCATTTTCAGTTTTTATTTCAGTTTGAAGTCAGTTTTCCAGCTAGTGGATAGGGAAGGAAAAAGGGATCAAACTTCTTATCAAGCAGACTACAGAGGTTAGAAGCCAGTAAAATCCAAAACGCATGTTTTACTTTCCAAATACCTTAGCAGTGCCTTGCAGCGAGAGCATCCAGTGAAATAACCATGAAATGTCAGATGGGCTTGTGCCAGAATAACAAAAGAAGAGCCATAGAGCGTATACCCTTTTATTTTGAAGGGATAATTCAGGTCCTTTTCTACAGCATCTCCTCGGAAAAGCTCATTGAACTGCCCTGTAAAGTCATTTGGAGATGGGAAAATATTTATGGAAACTAAATCTTATGAAGATTATGACTATATATCACAGTTGTAGGCCACATGAAAAGTTGGAAAAGTTGATAATTGACTTGCAAAGATCGTTACGATAGCTCTGTGTGCATAGTGCATTTACCCAGCATGCACAGAGATATACCTGTTACAGTGTTAGGTCCCTGTCTCCTTACCCAATATTTCCAGTATATTTTTAAAGAAGCTAAATATCTCCAACCAAGATGTTCTGGATCCATAGAACCCCGTGGAGTCCCTCCAAGAATTAACTGATACAGAACAGTGACATGAAAAATATCGTTATAAGGATGGAGAAACACATGGTAAGAGTGGCAAGAACACGGTGAGACTAGAAAAATCAGGGAAGGATAGGAGTTATGGATTAAACAAAGATAAGTGGAAACTGGATGGGACAAGATAAAATAACCTTCCAGGGATTTGCAGTCTTCAATATTACACAATTTTTTTCCTATGCCATTGGACAAACCATTGAGCTTTTATATCTTCGTGTCCTCACTGATCAAATGAATAAAATGAGCAAGTGAATGCCTATAATTCCCACTCTAAGGAAGGTAGTTTTTTACTCTAAGTGCTTTGGAGAAAAGACATTGTGATTGAGTACATATGGGTGGGGATTCTAGGGAACATCCTCTTGGCAGACAGTGTCTGTCACTCACTATGGTGTGTCTACCGTTTTGAATGCAGCAGAGGTACTTGATGCTAATACGTAACTCAAAAGCAGTAGTGCTAGCAACAGGACTGGGTTAATGCATCAGGGGGATCTGATGGCCTTTTGAAGGTACCTCCTGGAGACTTCAGCAGACTATTGTGGGTCAGGATAGCCTGAAACATTTCAAGGCCAAACCTTGCTAGATAGATTTTTATTTCAACTCTTATCTTCTGGGGAAACAGAGAGGGGGAAAGTCAGCCACATTTTCCCAGGAGAACCAATAATAACTTTCCTGGTGCTGGCTCGGTCAGTCTATCACTGTAGTTTCAATGTGAGCTTGTCCCTCCCTGGTGAGGGAACACCCTTCAGAACCTCTGCTGCAGCTCGAGGCACAGTGAGGACAGGGCCCAGGTCAGCAGTGCACACCCAGAGTTTCAACTTCCAACAGTGCCTCATGCCTACCCCTGCTTCTGCCAGAACTGCCTCACAGTAAGCAGCAGCTTTGACACAACCCTGCAGCTCAGAGGGGACGTTCCTTTCAGACCCCGAGCCTGTCCTAACAGCTGCACAGGCAAAGCCATGGTTATACCACAGCCGAAACATGGAGCCCCGTTACAGCTGACAGAGGCTCTGCTGGAGCGGCAGCTCAAGGCCCTCTTGAGGCAGTAGCCTTGGATCTGCCAGAGCCATGCTGACTCCCCACATCCCTCAGCAGAGCATGGACTGGCACTCAGGAATGACCTCGGCAATGGATATGTCACTGTGATGGTTGAGCCTTGATGGCTGGCAGACAATGCACAACTGCAGGTGCAGGGGTGTGCTCTCTCAGGAAACAGCCAACATGAACAGAGGCGACCTTAACATTCAGTTTCATATTTTCTCTTGAAGTGCTGTAGGCTATGTGTGATTTTGGTTCCTGTTGGTGTATGTTACAGTTCTGTGTACTGGGTGGTGGGTGGAGTCTTTCAGTGACAGCAAGTCTAAGGTTGCCTAGTTTGTGACAGCTGGAGGCCTTTGGATGTGAAAGGTGTATTGAGATCCTTTTGGTAGCGAAAATGTGGCCTTGCTCAAAGGCTGACTGATAAGCATTGGGGATTTTTTTTAACAAATTAGGTGGGGAACATGAAGATTATGTATCTGGATCCAGGCCTCCAGACCATAATTGAATAGGAGGTGGGGACTGTGTCTTTCTGTGCTGTGACTTGTCCCACTCTTCTTGTAAACCCGACATGCTGTGGGGCTTGACCTCTATGCACGCTGCGTCCCCTTGGGGAATGCACACAGGCTCGTTCTGGAAACAGAATGGGTGACTGTCTTAAAGCAAAACTTTTAAGAGAAGTGGAAGATTTTTCACATCTTGATAAGCATATTGAGAGGCTTATTAAAATAATAAGAGCACATTTGTTAATAATTATTCACTGGCATTAACAGAAGGTCTTTCAGCCAAAAATACTGAAGTTCTTTCTAAATTTCACTGACCAAAATTGCAAACAGATAAGGATTGCCTAATTCATCATCATGTATAGCCCCACTGCCAGCTATTTAATTACTTACAACAGAACAACTGCTTAGTAGCTGTCAGGTTGATGCAGAAAGCAAAGAACATGCTGTATATCAAAGAAAAATTGGAAAGGAAGTAGTGGGTGAAGGAGTGAAGATGAGATGCCGCTCCAAGATTAGCTTGGTCACGTAATAGTATCTCCACTTGTTAGTTGGGGTCATTCGCGAATCTCAGTTTATGAGTTGCATTTTTAAGTGTAAATCCAGTCAGATAGTCCCCACTGGCACAGTGGTGCAAAGATGTGTTCAGAATTATCATTGTCATAATTTCTGCAGAAGGCTGAAACCTGAACTCTTTTGGATTCTTCATTGTGTTTAAATGCATTGAAAACTCCAATAAAACCTGTTCCAGATCTTCCAGGAAAGCCTTTACATATACTTTGAGTACTTCATTTTAGCTCTCTGATTTCATTGTTAATCTCTGGTAGCATAAATTGACTTATAGTGATCTCTGCTGACTATGGAACCTGACCAGATGCCTAGTTTATGTGCCTTGGTTAAATGCCTAAAAAGTGATGTGAATCCAGCGAAAAATGCCTGTGAATTTTTGACAGCATCTGTCTTATCATCTTAGTGATGTTACACCTGTCTGTATCTGAGTCTATCTGCAGCCTCTCCATATTAAATAGATGAAATTTATCCTCATTATGAAATTACTCTTGAGAGTCCATTGCTAATGACTTATTTTTGAAGTTGTATATAAACAACGAGCATTATTAGTACACAATTACCAGAGAGTAATCACAAAAATACTATAAACAGACTACAAAACATACTACAAATTAGTATTTATGCATTCCTCTAATCTACCATTTGGAGCAAACACATGAATCTAATCTAGACTTCATCACAAAAGCATAATATCACCAGGGAAAACTGGAGTATTTTGTACTTTAGAGTGAAAAAACCTGTGAGATGTTTTCCCAGTTCTAGGGAAAGGGACTACTGTGGCTGCCGATGCACAGTCCAGCAACACACTGTGTCAATGATAAGGAGGAAAAGAAAAACTACTGGACATATCTTTATGCAGTGGTATTATAGCATTCAATCAAATGCGTGCAGTGGAGTCCAATGATGTTGTATGACAGTCTGGCATCTGTATTTGCTGGAAGCCTGAGGTTAAGACCAGCTAAAGGAACATGTTTGAATTCTACTGTTAATCAAAAATCATAGCTCTTTTGTCCACTAAAGCAGAAATAAATAAGTGTACTAATAAAACTAGTGGCTTGGAAATCCATGTTGTGTAACTCACGCATGAAAGAATGCATGTTGTTTGTTCTGCTTAAATTACACTTTAACACATTATTTGCACAATTGGGAATCAACTAATAGTCTAAATTAAATGGAAATTATTACACACTGGTAAAGTATTTCCTGTTTCATTAATATTATCACTTCATTTTTATGTGTTTGGGGTGGTTTTTAGTTTTTAGTTTAGGTGCTTCAAGATCAAAAATCTTTTTCCCACAAGACTGTAATTATAAGGACTAACTCTCTAGAGAGGGCTGAGCACTGTGGTGGAATGACTACAAGATATGTTAAAACAAGTGCCCTTCAATGTATTTGATCGTCTAAGTCACAAAAAACATGATCAACCATGTTCATGAGCTCCCTGGTTTCTGAAGGTTGCATATACTCTTGTACTTCCAACTCCTATGTTTATTTCTCTTATATGCAAGAAATAAACTGTGGTGTTGAACAGATGCTCAGAAATTGTGCTTATGTTGCTCTATTTTTCTTTTGTTTACTTGTTTTCACTTTGCATTCTATACTGCATTGAACACAAGGCTGTTGTTTTGTGGTCTGGGAATGTGGCTGAAAGAATGATTATAGAATCATAGAATCATAGAATCATAGAATCATAGAATCATAAAAGGGTTTGGGTTAGAAGGGACCATAAGGATCATCCGGTTCCAACTTTCCTACCATGGGCAGGGACACTTTTTACTATAGCAGGTTTCTCAAAGCCTCATTCAACCTGGCCTTGAACACTTCCAGGGATGGAGCATCCATGACTTCTCTGGACAATTTCTTCCAGTGTATCGCCACCCTCAGAGTAAAAAAATTCTTCCTAATATCTAATCTAAATCTACCCTCTTTCATCTTAAAACCATTACTCCTCATCCTATAACTACACTCCCTGATAAAGAGTCCCTCTCCGTCTTTCCTGTAGGCCCCCTTTAAGTACTGGAAGGCTGTTTTAAGGTCTTTCAGGAGTCTTCTCTTCTCCAGGCTGAACAAGTCCAACTCTCTCAGCCTGTCCTTGTATGGGAGGTGCTCCAGCCCTCTGACAATCTTCATGGACCTCTTCTGGAATACTTCTAACAGATCCACATCCTTCTTGTGCTGAGAACTCCAGAACTGATAGGTAACTGATAGGTATTCGGTTTTACAGAAATCCCAACAAAATTAAACAGAACCATAACAAAACCTTTTTTTCCTTCCTCTTCACAAAATAAAGAATTCTTACATTTCCCATTACTTCAGGCTGTCTCTCAAACTATTTCCAACTGTAGCTCTACAAGTGAGGCAGAGAATTCCCATTGAATAATGCCTCCTTACCTAGTTATCTATGTAAGGCTCATAGTTAGAAACATTATAATAGAATTCAGGTTTAAAGAAAAAAAATAGAGATTAAGCAAGAAATACTAATACATATTTTCTAAGCATATTTTAACTGAGAATGCTCCAGTGAAGCAGAATGATACTAAACATAAAATAATAAGTGGTAGACATTTTCAGGTACCAAGAGTTGTAGACAGAGTAGGTTCAGTAGGTTCATGCTGCAGTAATTGTGAGGGGACATAAAGAAAGCTGGTCTGACCATAAATATGTTTTGATTACTGAGGTCAAAGAAACCATTATTGACTATATTTGTGAAATGTACAGTGAAAGCATGAAAGTTTTTAACAGAGAATCTGAGACATCACAGAGAAGGAGGCCAGAGTACTGGTTTATAATACTAATATAAAAGAAGTCCAATATGACTTCTCATATACTTGCATTTCTTCATGTAAATCCTTTGGGGATACTTTCCACTTGATGACTAACATTATAGTATCTTACCCTTTGTATTTCTGAAGGTGTGTTCACAAAGGTTTTATAACGTATGTGGCAGAGGTGATTTAAATGTAAATGCTTAGATCCCGATTCTGCAGGAAAGCTAAACAAAAAAAATTAAGAGTGACGGAATACAACAACGAGCTGACAAAATTTACTGAGAAGTGATTCTACATGGAACATGGTAGCAAGAAAAGGATGCAGGAAAGACAGATGAAAAAAACTAGTGTTACATTAGTTTTAGTAAGTTTGTTGTGGTGCAAGAGATGAGAAGAGGAATATCTTTAGAAAGTCTGTAAAATCTGACATGGGTACTCTAGTCTGCATATACCAACAATGAAGGTTTTTTTCCTAGGACATAGATGGCAAATCGTATGCTAGTGTCTTGCTGGGCTGACAACATATTTTAATACTTATTTCCTATCTGCCTCTGAAAAAAACCTTCAGGATCAGTCAGTTCTGAGTACTTGATGAAGGACCAAAATGAAAATTGAAATATTTTAATTTGTGTCCCTTGATAGGAAGATGATGGCTGTGCTGATGGGAAGCATATAAATCTACACATACAGGAAGATCACGAACAGCACTAAAAATCTAGGGGTAGCACTTAGATTCTTAGGGTAACATCGAGCAAAGTAATCAAAGGACAATATCTAACTTATTCCTGATTGTTCCTTTATTCTCTCTACATTTTTGTTACATATTTCTTCCACTGATTAAAGAAGAATGTTATAAGAATGTAAAAATGATTTTTTTTCCTTTCAGATTAAAAAACCATGTGATGATATATCATCTGCATTCCAAAATTAGAAGAATTTAGAATCCTTGATAACTCTGTTAGGAAGATACAGCAATGTATCTGGTGACTCTGACATCGGATTGAGGCAGGGCACTGATTTTCTCCTGCTGTTTCTTAATGAGTCTCTTAGAAAAGCTGACCAATTGTTGCATAACCATCTTGCATACACTGATGATTTCATTGCAGAAAATATAGTAATATACATGACTGTGATTTGAAGGAAACAGAAAACAAATAGAATGTAATGTAATGAAGAAAAATTGCTCGTGGTTATATGGCAGCAGAAATATTCTGGATGAGCAGCTATGAACCTGAATATTTGAAGATCGTTACATAGAAAGGAGTGACAACAAGGAAAAGGATGAGGACTTGGGCACACAAAGCAAATATCTTTTGATTTAATCTGTAGTGAAACAGTAACTCCAATCAACTTCTGTAAAAGACAGTTTCAGGCATGGAAACCATCATTAGCCTTACAATTTTATGTGGGAATTAGGAAAAGCAATTTAATACTTTCAACAGAGCACTAAGGGGTTTCTGAGCCAAAAATTGAGACTGACTTTTGAAAGAGATGGTCAAATACGGAAATATAGGAGGTTGCTAAAGGGAAAAGAGTAAGGGTAGTTTAATTATCCCATATTCAGAGGGCAGGTTTAAATTAGGGCATTGGGCAACAAAGTTACATCTCTTAGTAAAGATCATTTTGATGGTGTTTGACCTGTCATCGAGAAGATGAAGTATTAAAGTTATCTATGAAGAAATTACTAGAGAAGGGTAAAATATTCTATTGTTACAATTAGGTGAGGGAAAATTATGGATGCCCCAAGAATTAAATGGTTTCAAGAATCTGAATCAAATGGATTAGTATCCCATTAAAATAAGATGAGATATATACAGAGTGGATCTCTACCCAGTGACAAAGGTCAGCAGTCTCCGGCTCTAAGAGAATGATGTGAGAAAGAAGCTTTTGTGGAGAATATAAAACCTGTCATGAGAGATATCATAGGCTCAGTTAGGTGGGAGAATATATCATAATGAATAATTCTATGCTGTGAATGTGATCAAGTATGATTCTGTGACAGAGCTTTGATTCTTGATTTATATCTTTTCATTTGTTACACTCATTTTCAGAAAGGATGGGATTTAATTATTTCTGTCCCCCATTCTCTGGTTGCATAAAAAGTAAAGCAGAAGATGGCAGCAGAGATCGTTGACTCCATCTCATTTCTTTATATGTGCAGCAGAATATGAGTGCTCAGTGAAAGAGCACAGGGTGAACTTTTCTTTGAACACATACTGATTTAATCCTGGAAAGATAAAATCCTTGACTCTAAGAACATATTCATCAGCTCATTTTTTATGGAAATGATGTGGGATTCATGAAAGAAAAAACTTATTCCTTGTCCGTTCCATATGTCTTAATGGCAACACTGTCAAGCAGATAAGATGGTCCTTGAAAAAGATCGTGGGCATATTCCTTTTACATAGCCCTCCTGTCTTAGCAATAACTCATCAGAAGCAGATGCCCTACGTATCATACCAAAGTATAATAGATGGAAAATGACGAAGAAGCTCTGAAAAACTTTATGTAAAGCTGCTTAAATTTTAACAGGGGTCTCAAAGCACAGGTAGTAACGTCAAAAAGTAAATTTGCCACACTATTGCTTCCTCTAATAGGAAGCCATTGTAAAGATCTGCCTGTAGTTTAAATTGACCCTCTGTTCACAGGCAGTGCTTGTGGGTGTGAGTTTAGACACGTTGAGCTGCAGAGAGAGTAATGCTTTTTATTAGACCAACTAATATAGCTGGAAAACAAAAGCTGTTGGACACTCATGTCTCAGAGAGACATGAGCCCAGGCCAATTTGTGCACAGGCTATGGTTGTGCTTTGCAGCTGGTCCTACTCGAGGGACAGCCAAAGCATTGATTTTCAGAAACAGATGAATACCAGGGTGGATGTATTTATAGAGGATAGAGCTGAAGTAGATTAAATAGAATATGTATTCCAGTTTTTTCTTTCAGTGCCACTGCTTCCTTACTGCCCTAACTGTATTTAGAGCAACTGTCTCTGCTTCTACTCTGGCTTCTGCACACTAATGTTTTTATAATTCTGCCTATGTCTAATAAGTTTACTTGCAATGACTCTGTGCTTCTGCTGTTTTTCTAATGTCTATATTTTTTCTTATCCACCATCCCAACTTCTGTGCTGTGTATTAACTATAGAACTGTATGACTGGGACTGACAGACAACCTAATTGCTTGAGTGAAGACAGAGGCATGACTCAGATTTGCAAATTCAAGCCCTCATTAGGCTTCAGAATGGTACAAATTAAAGGAAAAACAAAATCAGTGGGTGCATAATAACGCTTACTGGAGAAGGCAATTTCTACAATATCCTTAAATTCTGAGAGGAATTTTCTGTGCTGTGTGTTGAAAAACATTTACTACCTCCCTTCCTAGTTGTGACTGTTGCTTGTCAAATGAGAGACCTGGAGTTAGGAACATATTGAGTGTTTTACAAGGAATTCTTCGGTTTCTGACACATATATTTACTTTTCTGTCTGGTGAATGAAGTCAGTTGGTTTTCTCTGGTAATTTCTGTATAATCCTGCTATAGGTCAAAGTATCTATGACCACTGCATCAACTAGAACAACCTTCTGAAGCAGCAAACTCAGGTGTGAGCATCATAACCTTACCTCAAAATTGCTTTTTTTAGGTTAAGGTGAGAGCACTTATTCCTCTTAATAAACTTATTTTTTCCTGGTGTTTTCCTTAGATATTGCTTAAAGCAATCATGAAAGGTCAAGAAACAAAAATTGAAGTCTCTGTGCCTATAGGCATGACAGTGTATGAGCAGTTATCCTTTCTGTCACTGACTGCAGTGTGTTGCAGCAAAACAAAGTCATAATTGATTATGCTTTTCTCATTTTCTTTATACATTGGTGAGTTTAAATTTCTAATGTTAAATTTATTTCTGAGAGATTGATACTTTAGATTCAGGATGGATTGATGCTTTGAAATGATGGATGGGCTTTTCAGAAATTGTAAATGTGTTTTGTATAGCAATTTTTACCTTCAGAAAATGGAGGTGGAAATATTGGTACTACCCTGAAACTGAAATAACTTGCTACATTTTTTTTAGTACCTGGAGCTTTCATTTGTACTTAATTTTGCACTTTTGTACCAATCTTTCAGAAATTAAGTGTAAAAAACTTTTCTAACTGTGTAATTTCTAACTGGAAGTTCTGATGATTACTTGCTACATAGTTTCTATATAAACTTTGTTTCATGTAGTGGAAGTCACAGCTGGTCTTTGCCTATTTTCTATTTAAGCAAAGGTCTCTCAAGATGAGCATCTGAATACAAGTGTGCCATATTTAATTTCTAAAAGAACAGATACATCCAGGGACAGCCTTTTTATATCCTAAGATATGATCATCTCATCTAGCTCTATGATACATTCTTGATTTTTCATTGGTAGGAAATTCAATCCAGAATAAGTTTCTATTGAAGATGTGGACATCAGGTATTTGCCCTGTGTAGCTCTTATGAACTCTTGTGAGCATAAAGCTAACTGGACTCACACCAGCAGAAACTGATCTGTTTAAAAGTAAAAAAGAATGTAAAATAATACGGAATAAGTCCTTCCCAAACCCCAGGCCTGTTAGATTACACTAGGGAAAAACTTTACCAATAGGGAGTTTTTATCTAGTGTCTTAGAAGCTGGTAAGGTCATGTAGTTATAGTGCACTTAAGCACCAGAACAATAGCACTCCTTCCCAATAATTTTTCTCTAAAGGTTCTAAAAGCTTATTAGGTTTCACATATGGCAAATACATAGGCATCACTAAAATGGATAGAGAGAAGAGCCTAATATTCAACTGAAACATATGCATTGTTTGTTTCTTTATTTTCCAATTTCTTGATTCCTATTTTGCCACCTTCAACTTCTGAATATTTAAATCAATCTGACTAGCAAAAATCAAGTTGTAGTAACTGACCTAGGAAATGGATACAAATGGAAATAAACCATCACTGCTGGAAGGTCACTGTTGTGCATTAGTCCTTATCTGAAAGTTTGTGCTGCAAAATAAATCTTGACCACTTACTGGTATGGACCAGTACTGAGATCTGAGAGGCAACTGGGCACCTCTCTGTAAATCAAATAATTGTTTTAGTTTGAACCTAACAGAACTCCACTGATGTACTTACAGCTGATGGTGAAGACACAGCTTCTCAAAAATGAATGATAATATTAGGGAGTAAAGTATTCTGCAGGAAAGGTACTACTTTGGATATTTTCCAAAGTAATTTCTATTAAATGGCACTAATGTGAGAAGACTGTTTTCCTCCTACTTCTGTGGTTCTTTTTAAGACTGGACAATTCATATATTATTTAGTGAAAAAAGCCTCCAGTGGACAGCAGAGAATATATCCATGCTTTACATTTCTGTGAAGTGTCCCATAACTCGACACTATTGTTGATTAAGCTTGTAGAATTACCAATATGTCATTGATGATTTGAGATAATTTGCACACAGCCTATTGATTTCAAACCACGCTTTATGTTGGGAAGGTTTATCTATCACTCTGAACAAATGAAAACTTCCATCAGACTGGGTTTTACTGACTTACATGGGACATAAGTGATTACTGAAAATATCTTCTAAGGCCAAATCCTTGCGGTTGCTTCAATACATTGTGCTACATCTTTCAGGTTTTAATGATCAGTGTCAGTTCTGACAAATATGCGCTATGTTTTGTTGTAAGAGAATTTTCTCCTTTTTTCCACTCAGCACCTCATCTTGTTGATACCACGGAACTGATGTTTATGCCTGTAGAATTTAATGTAACTAGTGGTAAAACTGGAATCCCAGCTCTTCTGGCACTTTGCAGCTCATCTTTAGTTGTTTTGGACATCTCTACTTCAGTAAAGGTGATTGTCTATTCCGTTTTGAAGGTCTTATTCCATTTTTTAAATCTTAAAGACAGATAGCTCTTATAGGCACAGGAAGTTCACAATTTATTCTGCCATTAGTGGTGAAAAGAGTGCTAGAAGAGTTTTTTTCTTTTTTATGAGGTCACCTAGTCCAACCCACCTGCTCAAGCACAGTCTCCTTGAGCAGGTTTCTCAGGACTAAGACCAGACAAATATTCAATATATCTCCAAGGACGGACACAGCACAATCTCTCTAGGCAATCTGTGTCAGTGCTCAGTCACCCTTACCATAAAAATGCGTTAAAGGATTCAGACAGTTGGCGTTTTTACTTTTTGAGTATTTTTAACTTGCTCTTTTAACAAAGATTCCTTGCTGGTTTTCAGACATTTGAGGTATTATTGTTAACATAATGGCTGGAACTTCGCAGGAGGATTTGATTCAATGATCTGCTACCCTTTTTTTTTCAGACCTTAGCAGCTCTTGCAATTTTTTCAAGAATTATGATTCTTAGAGTTCTTCTCTCTTGAGTTCTTATTTCTTATATTCTTCATGAATATAAGTTCTTTTATAACACTGAGAGACAGTCTTTCAAAAATATATCTTAATTTTTGAAGTATTCTACTAAAAGCCAGGCAAGAATGAATTTAAATCTTGAAGAGGAGTTTTCCTGGTGACCTTGATTTTCTATGCTTCACTTTTTCTAAGGGTAAAGAGAGAGGAAAAATGGCACCTTCATAATGAGTCGCAGTGTAGTGAGTCACAGTAAAATGTTCTGTACTATGAAAATAGTTGGTTACTTGGGTTTTTAAGTGACTGAAAAATAAAAGAAAGGAAATACAACTTTTTCATATGCCTAGGACTTTCATAAAGAAATACAGGAGAAAAATATTTAGATGTGGTGATATGTTTCTTTCTCTGCTTCTATACTTATAGTACCTTTCACAAAAATCTTTTGAAATGCTTTGTAGTCCTATCTTAAATAATATGCACTTTTTATCTCCCTTTGGTTGATGGGGAAGCTGAGGCAGGCATTTAGTTTCACTTCAATCCCACAAAGAATTATTATTAGAATGATGACAGATTCAGGGATTTACCAATCTGGTATCTACCCATCTGGGATTTACCCATCTGAGATTTATCCTCTGCACCATGTTAGAAATGAATTGCAGTTCAGATTGTTGATATGCCTTCCTCAGAGCAAACACAGAAAGGAGAAAAATAAATTTTGGAAACTTAAGATACCTAGAGTATCTCAGAAATTAGAAGGTAACATTGTGAGAAAACACTAAGATATGATATCCTGTTTATTTGCATCATGTTGGTGAATAAACTCAGTTATCAGTAAATACAAGGTGAAGGTCATAGGTGTGTTGGTGAAGGTCATAGGTGTGATGGAAAACGTTTTAGAACTTTATATTAAGAATTATTTTACAGCTCATCTCTTTTGAATTTTCACTGTATTTTAGAGTAAGATAATCCCTTAAAAGTAGTTATTACCTTTTTAGGCTAATACTGGAATATCTCATCAACATTTTGTAGGTCTGTATTCGTAGAAGTTTTTATATGTATTAGTATAAGTATATACTTGGAATGGAGAAGTGTCTTTACATTCCTACATACCCTACAAGGATGTAAAAAAATATATAATTTTTTTCTAAAATTTAGGAATTTAGTATTAGTCAATGGAATAACTGTAGTGGAGACAATGCCCTTTGAGCTCCTAGGTGAAAGAAAACAGTTCTGTGAAAAACACTAGATTCTCCCTGAACTTTTTGGCAGTTTTTTGTTCAAGTGTCATTCACAGACAGTTGCTCTAATGAGTTTGATGGGAGTTGGTTTCCTTTCTGGGTGATATGGATTTCTTGTGCAGTATCTCTCAACGCATCTTTCTATGAATTGTGAATAGATGGACTGTAAGGAAACTGAGACGCTGTCACTAAGCTATCCTCTGTGAAGAAAATTTCAATCCATCTGTCTGGCATTGACATTTGGGATTGAAAAGGCAGTATGATTGCTTAGAGATTAATCTCCCTAATATTTCATTTAATATTCCCAAAACCCTTAAGGGATTTGACAGTCAACTCCATCAATCTCCTTCACAAGTGTGAATACCAATGTGTGCATTTATAAGAACAAAGGAGTAATTAGAAAAGAATATCTACAACCTAAATCCACAGATGCTTCAGGGGTCTCACGAACATGAGATAATTTTTCATTCACTTGCAAACAGCTCTTTGCCTCCCCTCTAATAATAAGGTTCCTCAGTAAACTATGTGGCATCCCTTGTTTCTGTGGACTGGAAAAGTCATTTTTGTTCTTCTCCAATAATACTGCCAAAAAAGGCTTATTAAGTGACTGGTCAATGTGATACAACACATATAAGATACTTATGACAATGCATAGAGAATCAGTGATTCTTTTTTTCTTCAGAGGTCAAATTGCTGTTCACTGCTATGAAAATGCAAATCTGGAAATTAATAATTCCTGTGAAACAGGTCCCTCGCTAGGAATATCTGAGAATTCAGGAACTAAGGGAAGAGACTTTACTGGAACACAGAATTTATTCAAGCTAAGATAGAATATGTTGAACCTGACCAGTCATCTCAGCAAATTATTTTTTTTTTGGTGAGAGTGATCATCTCTTGGAGACTGTCTGTTCTTTCAATCTGTTCAGTCTGGGTACTTCTTCCTTTTTCAGATCTTTGGTAAAACATGAATAGTTTGCAGTGAAGAGAAACAGAAACAAACATGCAGAAAAGATCTATGAGACTGTAAGGGCTTAATAGGTTTTGCTTAAGCTTGGTTCTACCAATAAACAAAGAGTGTCAAATAGTACAATCAAATCATTAACACTGCTTTGTTCTCCCTTTTTATAGCTCAGGGTTGCAACCTGTTAGAAAATTTGTGTTAGATGTTGCCCGATTTGGACAACAAACTCCTGTAGTTTATTCATTTATCTGCCTGTGTATCGGTGTTCTCATAATTGGAAAAATAACTTGTGAACCTCTAAATGCTTCTGCAAGATGGATAAACTGAATAAATGAAAAAGATAAAGAAACTTTATGCTATTTCTTCAAGTGGTCACTAGTGGTGTTGCCCAGAGTTCAGTGCTGGGTCCAGTCCTGTTCAATATCTTTATCAATGATCCAAATGAATGGATCGAGTGCACTCTTAGTAAGTTTGCAGATGACACTAAGCTGGGTCGAAATGCCGATCTGCTTGAAGGAAGGGAGGCTCTGCAGAGGGATATGGACAGGCTGGATTGATGGAGTGAAATCAATGGGATGAGGTTCAACAAGACCAAGAGCAGAGTCCTGGACTTGGGACACAACAACCCCATGCAGCGTTACAGGCTCGGGGAAGAATGTCTGTAAAGTTGTCTGGCAGAGAAGGACCTGGGGGTGTTGGTTGACAGTCAGCTTAATATGAGCCAGCAGTGTGTCCACGTGGCCCAGAAGGCCAATGGCATCTTGGTCCATATCAGAAACAGCGTGGCCAGCAGGACCAGGGAGGTGATTGTGCTCCTCCTGTACTCAGCACTGGTGAGGCTGCACTTTGAGTGCTGTGTTGAGTTCTGGGCCCCTCTGTACAAGGACATTGAGGTGCTGGAGCATGTCCAGAGAAGGGAAACGGGGCTGGTGAAGGTGCTGGAGAACAAGCCTTACAAGAAGCAACTGAGGGAACAGGGGTTGTTTAGCCTAGAGAAGAGGGGGCTCATCACTGTCTACAACTATCTGAAAGGAGGTTGTAGCCAGGTGAGTGTTGTTCTCTTCTCCCAAGTGACAGGTGATGGGATGAGAGGAAATGGCCTCAAATTGCACCATGAGACTAGACATTAGAAAAAATTCCTTCACTGAAGGGTGGAACAGCTGCCCAGGGAGGTGGTTGAGTCACCATCCCTGGAGTTGTTTAAGAGTCGGGTAGATGAGTTTCTCAGAGACATGCTTTAGTAAGTGGACAGATATGGTTGGACTTGATGATCTCAAAGGTCTTTTCCAATCAGATGATTGTATGATTCTATGGATCTATGATTCTATGATCCATATGAATGGCACTATGACTGATTTCAGAAAAAAATAGATTGTTTCCCCTGAGAAGTATATAATAATTTCCTTGAATTCCTTGATGCCTTCCTCACTGCTTTGTGAGGAGCAGTGTCTCCTCTGGGGCTAAAATGTTTAAAATCTGGAAGATTTCTCTGGATAAACTGCTCTGTGAACAAAAAGTTTGAACTCTGTCAGGTAGATTGTACTTAAGCAGGCATTTGTAACTAGAGCTAGCTGTTGGCTCCAGCGGAAATGTACAGGGTGAGACTACGACTTCTTTGCTGCAGTGAAGGTTTAACCTTGCCCAGAGGCTAGTTAAGTGAAAGGCACCCAGACAACACTTAGTTGGTCATATCTACTGATTTTCTCATTATTATGATAAGATACAATTACCTTACCCTCATTATTCTGTCCTCATGATTTTCTTTTTCTCATTTGAGCAGGTAGAAATTACTGTATTAGAAGTAAAAAAAGAAGGCTATGTGATTGAATTAGTTAGATATGGTTGGTCCTGCCTTGGGACAGGGCTGTAAGGATTGTACTAGGTGACCTTTTAATATGATCACCTTTCCCATTGAGGCTGAGGCTATGTTGCCCTTTATTTGGCAAATGGTTTGAAAGTTGCAGTTAGTTGAGGCTGGGGCAGGAATGTTGGTAAGACCGGAACCAAAGAGGCCTCTAAGACTTCTCCCTTTTCCTCTCCAGTGCCAAGAGCTTCTGGGTCTGAACTGAGCAAAGGTGAGAACAGTAAGGGCCCGCGGGGCGGAAGGAGAGAGGTTACTTTCGAAACTGTCTGTTACCTTCTTATGCTTGGCTCTGGAAATTCTTGGCCCTGCGCTAGGATGGGTAGTGGGTGATGAAGGGGTTGAAGACTGGAGAAGAACATCGATTAGCTTCAGTGGAGCAAGTTAGGGAAATCAGCTGAATTTCTAACTTTTGATCTGATTGAAACTCCATAATGAATAAATTCTGAACACTCCTTCTAAGATCTGTAAATGAGTCCATGTTTAGAATATGAAAATGCTAGCAAAGTCTTACTGTTGCAGTACTGCAGGGCATGAATTGTCATTTATTGACCTCCTTTACCAAACTGGAATGAGTGAAGATTGCCCTTTTAGGATGAACATGGAATAATTACCAGAATAATTGGCCTTTGCTGTTAAAAGTAACACACATACTCACAGAAGAGGATTATGGGATTTTTAATTAAGTAAAATAGTGAAGACCGCAACAAGGTTTCCATTTCCCTTAATTTATTGCAAATTTTATGATACTTGGCACTACACCACAGTATTGGTTGCTGAACCAGTAGGTCCTAGCCTGGGAATTTCAGCCACCATCCAGAACAAATAAGGTTCTATCTTGCACGGACAAGGAAAAAGTTAAAAACAAGGTGTTGTGGAAATATAGGAGATAGACTTGAGGGCTGTTTGAAATTATTGAAGACAGTTGGTGCTTTGTTAGCTTTCATTTTAAAGCAGTTTGATTCTCCCACTCCCCTAATGCCACATCACCAAGTGATAATTATTTTATTTTTATTTTTGGAAATATTATTTTCAGAATTTTTATGATCTTACTTATAAGCTCTGAATTCTGCTTCATTTTAGATCTTATTTAAAGCACAGCCTTTCCATTAGATCATAATGTTTCGGCAGTCTGGGAAGCTGTCTCTGTGTTGATTTAAAAGTGAATTCAGTGCCTGTTTTATTACTAGAGCATTTTTTAACAAAGGATATCCTGGCAGAATAACGGAGTGACCAGAGTGAGTGTTTAAACCCCTAGAAAAATAACATGTTCCTTGTGAAAAATTCTGACCGCAGAAATGTTGACCCAGTACATTAAGTTGAAGACATGATCGACCCAAAGGTTAGATGATGTGAAAACATATACATTTTGTGTTAAAATTTCTTGTCTTTGAAGGACAGATCATAAGACCTTTACCCTACTGCCAAACGGAATAAGGATTCAATCCTTCCACTGGTTCCACTGTAATTAAATGTGGATTTCATGTAAACCACAACCCAAACTTTTTAAGAATTCAGAAAACACTGTCTTCGCTTTTCTTGTCAGACTACAAAACTAGACCATGATAGATGAGTTTAAGCATTTGCTGATAATTCACCTACAAAACTTAATAGTTTGATTCTTTCACTTAAGGCTACTTACAGAAACAAAAGTTAATTAATTGAAGCATTGGTGCTCAGCAAATTCTTTTCATTTTTTTCCCCTTTAGCCAGATTTCATTGTATCCTAAGAAAAATCTTTAATAACATGGTAGAAATGAAAGATAGTAGATACCATTTCCTATTGAAAGGGCACATTTATTTAACATTAATATGAGAATAATAACACTGGCTGCATGTACCCAGACAAATAGACTGTAACTCAATCAAGAATGCAATCAACTAATTTGGTGCTATTCATGCGACATCTAAATAATTCAAATTAATCAAATCCCCTAAAATTAAATGGAGTGGTCACAGCTATGCAAAGCTAGTGTAAAATTTAATTTGTGCTAATCTTCCTTGGAAAAAGGAAGCACAAAATATACTAGAGCATTTGCACTAGTTACCTGTTTTGGAGTTCGGTTCTCTTTTTTTTTTTTTCCTCATTTTTTCTGGGTCTTATAGATATGACTGTATTTAAGGAAATGTGATTTTAATGTAATTCCTTACATAAAAAGTCCTGACTTAAAAATAATTGTTACCTTTTAACACTGTTTTATTAAGGGACAACTATTTTGCAGGAATATCAGAAAAGGAAATAATTAGTCACAAAAATCAGACTAAGCAACCTGTTTTTAATATTGTATAGGAATTAAATCTATAAACCAAATTCAGATAGTCACTATTAACCAGGAGATTTTTAAATAACTTCTTTCTTCATTGGTCCAAGATATAGCAGTTGAAGCTGAAATCAAGGCAAATACAGGTGTCAACTTCAGGGATAGATTTAGCTCTAGATTATTTCATTCCTTTGACCTGAAGTGGGATGTTACATACCCAACACTCCAACAAGCATATTTCTCCCCATGCAGTATTGGAGGCACAGTGTTGGAGGCACAGTATTGGTTAAAAGAAGCAAAGTAATGTCACTTCTGTATGCATTCAAATACCTATACAAATTTTACATAAATACTCAGTTCCAAGATGATTGGCTAACATTGTTCATACTTTTGCTTTAATAATGTAGGGATCCTCTATTATGATTTTCTTTTCTTTTTAGCTTAGAGGTGGAGTTGTTCATATGTTAATAGATTGAAATGTAGCAAGTGTAGGTTATTTCTTATTCCAATAAGAAGCAAGGTTGGTTATAGCTTAGCTTACACATATAAGATGCTCAGGAGAAGAGGTATTTTTAGAATGGTGTTGGATGCTATCAGGATCTGTTTGATACTCCCAAGCTAGGGACTAGTTTTGGCGTTGATGCAGACTCCTTCACTTATTGAGTGATACCCTAATACTTCCAGTGATGCAAAAGACCCTTTGTGGTAGAAAAGTCTGGACATTGTAAATATTGGTAGACACAGGTGACCACATGGCTTGACAACCAAGAGTACACTGAAGGACTAGCATGATCAGCTATGCCTTCCCTAACATAAGAGGTAGGGAAAGGTTCTACACTGTGTACGTCATCTATCACCAGAAGCCCCTCCTTGTCCTTCTACATAAAGCAAAAACTCTATTCCTGGGTAGTCTGTGATGATCAGTGGAGGAAAATAACCTGAAGTCTGAAGCTCTATTGATACATTTAAAATGATATGATTAATATTCTGTACTGAATGATAGTACTTGGTTGGCAAATGTATCCCCTCTGTTGTGGTAAGGGAGGGATTTGAAGAACAGTCTTCTGCGAACATGGGTAGTTTCTGTTTTACCCTGCAAGCACCAATATGGAAGAAGGAAACAGGAAAGGAAAATGACCAAAGAGAGAGATACAGCTGAAGTAATGCTCTCTGCAGTAGTGTTTCAAGTACATGTAAGGGAGGAAAGACTGTGTTTAAGAAGGCAAGGAATAATAATACTGCTTGAAGAGGATTTGGATAGATGCTTTATCTGCATGGATAAAATAAATAGGAAAGAATGGACAACAAAAATGTTACTTAGAACATGAATATAGGATTTGTAGCATGATCATGGTGGCTTAAAAAGATTATGGTATAAAAAGAAAGATTGTGATGAGAATTATGGTCACTTTCTGCCTCTACAAATTTTGTAAGATGGTGTTGATTCATCCTAAGCCATAATGAAACATTTTTGGGGTGACTGCAGCAGTCCTCCAGCCTGGAGCCTTAGGGATGTAAAGGCACAGAATGCGTCTGCTATTTAGGCTGTGAAGTTTTACTTGAACAACTCAGTCACTTGATTTATTTTTTGTTTCTGTTCTGCATATTAATAGTCACTAGAGGCAATTATAAGATATTCAAAAAGATATTTTCAAATCACTGAATTGTTTACGTTGGAAAAGATATGTAAGATCATTGAGCTCAATCCTTCACCTAACACTACCAAGTTCGTCACTAAACCACGTCCCTAAGTGTCACATATGCGTCTTTTGAATACCTCCAGGGAGGGGACTCAAGCACTGGACAGCCTGTTCCAATGCTTGACAACCCTTTTGGTGAGGTAATATTTCCTAATATCTAGCCTTAACTTCCCCTGGCACAACTTGAGGCCATTTCCTCTCACCCTATCATTTGTTACTTGGGAGAAGAGACCAACACCCACCTCACTACAACCTCTTTTCAGGTAGTTGTAAAGAGGGATGTCTTCCACCAGCCTCCTTTGTTCCACGCTAAACAACCCCAGTTCCCTCAACTGCTTCTCATAAGACTTGTGCTCCAGTCCCTTCACCAACTTTGTAGCCCTTCTTTGCACATGCTCCAACAATTCAATTCCTTTCTTGTAGGCCCAAAATTCAACATAGTATTTGAGATGCAGCTTCACAAGTGTCAAATACAGAAGGGTCGATCACCCCTCTAGTCTTGCTGACCACACTATTTCTGATATAAGCCAGGAAGCTCTTGGCCTTCTTGGCCACCTGGGCACACTGCTGGGTCATATTTAGCCAGCTGTTGACCAACATCCCCAGGTTCTTTTCCACCAGGCAGTTTTTCAGCCACTCTTCCCAAGCCTATAGCATTTCATGTTGTTGCTGTGACCCCGGCACTTGGTCTTGTTGAACACCATACAGCTGACCTTGGACCATTGAGCCAGCCTGTTCAGATCCCTCTGCAGAGCCTTTCTTCCCTCAAGCAGATCAACACTCCCATCCAACTTGGTCTCATATGCAAACTTACTGAGGGTGCACTTCATCCCCTTGTCCAAATTATTGATAAAGGTATTAAACAGAACCAGCCCCCAAACTGAGCCCTGGGAAACACCACTTGTGACTGCCCGTCAGCTGGATATAAATCCATTCACCACAACTCTCTGAGCCCTGCCATTCAACCATTTTTTTCCCAGCAAAAATTATGCCTGTCAAAGCCATGAGCAGCCAGGTTTGGTTTTTTTTTTCCCCAGGGGAATGCTGTAGGAGATAGTGTCAATGGCTTTACTAACATCAGGTAAACAGCATACACAGCCTTTCCCTCATCTACTGAGTGAGTCACTTTTTCATGAGAGGAGAACATTTTAGTTAAGCAAAACTTGCCTTTCCTAAAGCCATGCTGAGTGGGCCTGATCACCTGATTATCCTGTACGTGCTGCATCATGGCACTCAAGATGATCTATTCCATGACTTTACCCAGCACCAAGGTCAGGCTGTCAGGCCTGTAGTTCCCCAGCTCCTTCTTCCCGCCCTTCTTATAGATGGGTGTCACATTTGCTAATCTCCAGTCAAGTGTAACCTCCCCGGTTAGTCAGGAATGCTGATAAATGATGAAAAGTGGCTTGATAAGCACTTCTGCCTGTTCCTTAGGTACTCTTGGGTGGATCTTATCTGGCTTCATAGACTTCTGTGTGCCTAAACAGTGTAGCAGGTCTTCTTCATTGTGAGGGCTCCCTTCTGCTCCCCATCCCTGTCTTCCAGCTCAGAGGACTGAGTACAACTGGAAACAACTGATCTTACTATTGAAGACTTGAGTGAAGAAGGCATTAAGTACCTCAGCCTTTTCCTCATCCTTTGTCACTATATTTCCCCCTCCCAATATTCAATAAAGGCTAGAGATTCTCCTTAGCCCTTCATTTTCTGCTGATACCTTTACAGAAACCTTTTTTATTGTCCTTTACTTTAGTAGCGAGATTAAGTTCTGGTTGGGCTTTGTCCCTTCTTTTTTTCTCCCTGCTTAATCTCACGACATCTTTGCAGTAGAGTTTCCTGCCCCACGTTCCAAAGGCCATAAACTGTCTTTTATTTTTTTTCTGAGTTCCAGACAGAGTTCTCTGTTCAGCCTGGCTGGTCTTCTTCCCTATTATCTTGTCTTTCAGCACAAGGGAACAGCCTGCTCTTGACCCTTAAGACTGCCCCCTTGAAGAATATCACCATAAGAAGTGAAGAAATGCCACTGTAACATCAGAAACTGGAACCAGAGTCTGAAAGCATTGATTCCCCACGCCCTAAAAATGCACAAGCTAAACCATCCCATGCTACATACTGGCTTAGGTCCCTGGAAGCAGTTCTACACCAAAGGAGAGTCTGGTTCTTCCTCCCTGCAGTTTGATTGATTCCATCCTGTTTTTATTCAAGTGTGTGCTTCTGAGAGGATAAGCACTGAACTGTAGTTCTCAGGAGCTGCAATCTCTTAAAATATAAAATAAATAACCGGCTTTGGGATAAACATTTTATTTCTGCCAGTGGCATAATGCTTAGGCTTGAAATGTTATCATCCAGTGAAGTTTTATCACAAAAAACTTTTCTTGCTGTCTGGCTCTGAACATCAATGCAAGTGAGATCCTGAAAGTACAGAGTCATCCACAAGAAAATGAAAACCGAAAAGTAGCAAGAATTCAAACCTTTCCCTAAGCATTGCTTTGAGCAAAGGCAGTGTCAGGTCTTGTATATCTGTCATCAGAACACGCTAATCCGAGACATTCATGTGGCACAGGCATGACTGGGAGTTCTATCTTGCTCCATTTGTAATATTGCAAATCTGTACAAGCAGAAATCATTTGAAATTTGCTATGTTATCTTAAGAATCGTCATTATGGGAGCAGAACTGACCACTGCAGATAATGTTACAGAACTGTTTCTACTCTGATGTTTTGAACTTACTTTCTCAGAAGTAAGAAACTTTATGCTTTTTATACTAAAGTTTTCATGCTTTATCACTACTGGAAAATAATTTATTTGTTTACTTTTACTTGGCAAGGAAGAAATAAAGATCAATGATTTTGGAGAAGAGTAGAAGATATATATATTTCTTGTATGTGTACCTCTGAATACAGCAAGTACCCTGAAGCTGCCTGGCTTACTTCTCCAATAAATTTTCACGTTCTATCTCTCTATTTTTTGCTGACTTCCTCCACCAGTTTTCTGTGGCCTGCACAATAGCTATGATTAGTCAACTCCGTAAGTGCAGCCTTTGAAAATCCTTTGAAGAAGACCTTTCAGGCCACTTTGCTGGGCTTTGTGACAGGGTGGTCAGAGCATGTGTCTTCTGAGATGACTCTTCTCCTGGATGCATCCATAGGCTGAAAAATCTTTCTATATAGAAAATTTTCAGGTAGGGAAAGTAAATGTGTCTATTACCATATCTTTATGCATATAGTACAGATTGCATCTGATCCATTCTCATTTTGAAGCGCTGTTTCGGCTTGAAGTATCCTAAGGTAACCTGCACGGAAGATATCCTCCATTCAGTCAGAGGAATAGACACAGGACAGACGAAGTCATATAAAGGACTGTAATAGAGGAAAGCCTACTTGGACAGAGGAAGTTATATACAGGAAAGAAGAGAGAGGGTGTTCCTGGGAAAGAAAGGATTCTTGAGGTTACTTCTATATTTTGAAAATGGAGATGCAGTGGAAACAGAAAAAATAACATTACTGCTGAATCACAGACTGATTTTAATACAGGTATGTTGCAGGCTATACATGTGAAAATGAAGAGGAAAGGACATTTTTTAGGCAAGTGCGTTGGTGTCTTAAAAGTAGCTTGATCCCATCAAGTCTTTTGCTGTGGTGTAACCACGTCTGTGCAACCATCTTGTTACACTGAAACTCAGTCACTAGATCATTTAAATCAAATCAGGAATTTGTAACAAATGTTCACACTGGATAAAACACATCAAAAAGAACAAATAGAAAAGACCAGTTGTGGACTATGGTAAGTAACAGTTTATTTCTACTACTGCTGATGAAGTACCTCCTGTCAGAGGAAAAAGGATAAAAGCAAACTGAGTCTGGAATATTCCAATTTTTTTACAGCTATTTTTCACTGTTTTATCTCCTTAAAATAATAAGTCATTTTATTTGGTGGTTTGGCTCATGTAAAATAATGATTCAAATTAAGATTCCTAATTAAGCATTTAAATGGAAGAAGATTGTAATTTAAATTCTCATTGACTGCTAACAAGTTATTTAATAAGGATAACCAGAGTTCAGCTGTGTATATTACATAGTTGTTACAGGATTTCAAACTCTGTGGGGTGACTCTCCAAGTGTTGCTTTGGTAGCAACCAAAAAGTTCAAATTCTCACTCACGTTATAAGAACGCTTTAAGCCATTTTAAGGATTGAAAAATTGTCAAAGACATCTTGTAAGATTTCTTTCTTATCATGTACTATATCAAAGTCTGTAGTCCTTATATTACTGTAATACCTAACCATCTTCCAGAAATGCATTAATTTCTTGTTAAACATTTGCTGTGTGTAACACTCTCTGCTATTCCTGCTGTTGTTCAATTGGGAAGTAAATAGTAAATCTTATTTTTTGGTTCTTTTCGGATTCTTACAGTGTTATAATCACTATGGTAGCTGAAAGCCTTAGAGTCCGGAGTCAGAGGATAGTGGCTTGATGTTTTAGGCTAATGTCAGTTTATTTTTGTTGAGATTCATGTGGTGCAAGACCTACTAACAAGGCAGCTGTGTGCTGGCTTAAGATTTGCTGGCTCAGACACTTCACTCTGCCTTTGCTGTGAGGAAAGACACTGTTAGGTAGGAGCTATGCTACAGCATTTGACTCAACTTTCAGGCTCACAGTGGGCAGCCTAGCTGACAGGTTTATTCAGGAGTTGGTTGGTTTGGGTAGTTTGAGTCAGTTTTTAACA
The DNA here is from genome assembly GCA_033558185.1 of Dromococcyx pavoninus. NCBI lineage: Eukaryota > Metazoa > Chordata > Aves > Cuculiformes > Neomorphidae > Dromococcyx > Dromococcyx pavoninus. The sequence continues at coordinate 4,120,381 of JAUMJL010000091.1, read as the reverse complement.
TGGCTTCTTATTTCCAGATGTAAAAAAATTTGCAGTAATGCAATGCTCTTTTGATTACAATTTAGGATATTCAGTGTTTGATCCTGAAAAGGTTTTAATGAAGGAAGTTGAACTTCCTATCTAAGAGTTGAGAATGGAAGGAATAAATTTTCCATGTATTTCTTGATCTTTGTTGATGAGGTAGTAGATTGGTTCCTGGTATGAATTAGACAACCTTAAGGACAGCTCCCATCTATAGCTATAATATCTAACCCTAAAGGATTTTAGACAAGTGGAGTGTCCATCTGTGCCATACAAATACGTAAAGGATAGTAATGCCACATCTGACCAGCTGCTCCTACTCAGAGCCAGCTGTGGAATCTCTTGTCCTGAGGACACCCCTATTACCTAATTAGGATAGCTTTAAGAAGAAAACTGTAAGGATGACCAAGCTCTCAGGACCCAGCTTTGTGTGTGTATTCAGAGAGATGGAGGTAAATCAGGTTTCTGAGAAAAGCTAACTGACAAAAGCTAAGGAAAACCCAGGGTTATGTCTCACAAGGTTCAGTTCAAGGTATTAGCTTTCTAGCTTTCTCTACTGCTTATTATTATACTTTCTAGAGGAGATTGGAATTAGTACCTATATAATTCAAGTGACAAACTATCATTCTTTGCTGTTTTAATCTTTGGAAATATCATTACAAGCTAGGCTTCATTTTTCCATTTTTTTCCAGGTAAAAAGAAAGAAATTATTGGGATCTGATCTGCTTATTTTATTCTTCGTTGTAAGATTTGTGTAAGCAATACTGAACTGCTATTTCTTACATTTCTACCACATATATAGGATACTTTTGAAGCATACCCAGATGACTGTGTGAAGAATTCTTAGAGCACGTTTGTGAATGAATGTTTCATAGCAAAAGTCAATTTTTACTCATTCACGGTGTTTGCCTTTCAAAACTTCTTTTTTTTTTCCATATCAAAAGTAACCTAAACCTTAGCAATCTTTCAGTAGGAATAATTTCTCCAATGAGTTGTATGAATGATTGTATCAGGTAGGATATGTGATATTTGTCTAGAAGGCAGATGAATATCATCACAGGCTCATAGAATAATTCAGGTTGGGAGGGACCTCAAGAGACCTGTGGTCCAGCCTGTTACTCAAAGCAGAGCCAGCTATGTGGTGAGATCAATTGCTTGCTCTGCTTAAATACTTTCAGGAAAACAACTTTGATTGGTTTAAACTTTTTTTTTTAAATTTTAAGAAGTGTTGAATTTACTGCAAAAGGGGGAATGTTCAACAGGATTTAATGGGAAACTGTAACCTAACTTGAAAACTTTTTAACGAGCACTGTATTTCTGATATTTATTCAGTTCTTGGGGTGGACAGAGTTAAGTACTCCTCTTGAAATGAAGTGTATATTTTAATAATTAATCCCCATGTATGGGAAGGAATTTAATAATTTATATTGGCAGAGTTTTGACTTCCAAAAGAAAATAATTTCTTTGAAGTGGTGAGTGTGGGAGCAGAGCGTATTAGAAAGGGCATGTATAATGGTGAAAAACTTGATGTCACCAGTACATAATTAAATTAGAAAAAATTGCAAAATTTAAATCTAGTGTGTTGAAGGATTGAAGAGAATTTCAGAGTCATTCTGGCTTCAAAATATCCTACGATGTTTTTCCTTCATGAAATATTTTTTTTCTCCATACTACTGTGTGAAAAATCCCCTACCTCAGATCACAGATGTTACCACCCGACTAACAGTGGACTGAAGGACTCCTGCAGTATATGAGTTAAACAATGCAGGGAAAAATTCAAGCTATTAAGTGTGTAGGTATGCTGGACACATCATCTCTAGACAGTTAAAGGCAAGAGGTGGGATGTCACATGAGTTTACTGAAATTAAGTTTTTTAGTATAATATGATGTGAACACAGTTCCAATTTTTTTTTCAGTATAAGCAACTGTCCAGCAACCCTGGTGGTAGGAAGCTTAAATTGGTATTGTGCTCTTGAAGTCAGGTCTCAACAACATGATGTCAGAATTACAAGAGAGTTTCTGCGCCAGATGGGACCTAACTGAATGTGTAATTGAGTGAGACCACCTGGATACACAATGCTGTCAACTATAATAAAAGGCATACTCCTAATAGCTACTGGTATAAACAGACCAAATGACTTTTACAGGCAACATGGTGAGTGTTAAGCAGAGTTTTGTTCCTTTAAAGCCTGTGTAAATTCCAGCTGTGGCTGTACATTAATGCGTCCTCTGGCAAGATAATTTAGTGTGTTCCTGGCTTAAATTTTGGTTCTCCATTTACCCAAACACCACCCAGCCACCATGAGGTACCTTTCATTTTTCTCTTGTGATTTGAAGAAGTTATGTGTAATCAACCTCTTATTAATAATCCAGTCCTCTGAGGTGCCAAATACTCTAATTTTCCACTCATTTCATATTTTACTGGGCCCTAAAACTGATGTAAAGGAAATATGTTTTGGAACACCTATGTAAGTATTATGATCTTTTTTTTGTAAAGTAGATAAATTGGGCCTATAAGGCTTATTGTGATTAAAAGCCTCACTGCTTATGGCGAAATTCTAGAGCTACACATATTGCTGATATTGGCATATAAATGCTCTTATCTGCCAGAGCTGAACATAATCATGAAATATACCATCATTCCAGGATGAAGTTGGGAGCTGTCTGGGGTCCCATAACATTATGAGACTGAAGTAGCAATGCTGTTGTCATGGTTGAAGAAGCACATTCATTGCCAGCACCTCTTTTTCTGAAACTGGTAATTTTACAGGAGAAAAAGTGTATATGTTAGGTGAAATTTATGAGACTTATTTTAATGTCAGAGGTGACATTTTTTTTCCAGCACAGTGACTTTAATACCTCTACTTATTGTCATTTTAGAGTACTAAGAAAAGCTGTTTTAACTGTAATTATTCTAGATTCTTTGCATGTACTTGGAAAGCAAAAAACTTCTTAGTATTCAAATTCAAAAATCTATGTGTAAAACAAGAACTACTGGAAAACTTTAAAAGATTTATGCCATATTTTAACAGTGTAGGCAGTTTTTCTGTGGAGATTTTTAGGATCCACTTTCTTCTTATTTGCTTCTTTTTTTTGCATGATTTTGGCTACGGCTGCACAAGGACCCTTGAACGGGATCATCTGCAAGGTTATGCAGGGAGGCAGAAGCTGAAATAGTCTTTTGGCCTGCCTCTTTCTTTGTCTGTGAATATGTAGAACATAGCTAAATACGTTCTGATGGAGGCTTTCTGTGGATCTAGAGAATGGCAAAATAGGACAAACATCGCTCAGCACAGCTTTGTTTTCCAGAACTGCTGAGTGGGTTTACATTCTGCCCATAGTATTGTAATATTCAGGCCTTATAAGGAGATCTAATCTCCACTAATATGTATAAAAAGTTAAATGAAAAAATCTAGATCAAATAAACTCTTACTAAAACTACATATTTCTTTGAATTTCTTATGGATAGAACAAAACCTTGCTCTATGCATAGGCCGTAACAGAGTCTGGTTTTGCAGGACATATATCCTGTATGAAACTTCAGTATAAATCTTACAAGAGAGTCTGATTGTGCAAGCTCAGTTTGCAGACCACCAGATAAAACTGGCTATTCAACAGAAAAGCATCCAACTTTTGAATCCTTATCTAAGATGAACCTTTTGAGGTTCTGTCCTCGCTACGTTTCTAAAGGATGCAGATCATATCAGTTCCATAAGTTCCCAGTCCCAGATCAACCAATGTTGAGCCTGGGTTTATTTTCAACAGTTTTGGAAGATTCCTTGATAGCATGTGTCTTGTTCATTATTTTTGACCCATGCTATTGAGATTGAATCCGTATGTTTACTAATTTCACAAGAAATCTGCCTGAAATCATAGGTGAGTAATTTATGAGCTCTGGATATATTATAGAACCTTTCTGTAAGAAAATACAGTATTTTAAAAAAACGAACATCATCTTCATAGTCATAAATTATTTCATACATAATTACAAACAGAGAGCCTGAATAATTGTCTTCGTTGAGAGTTGTTTGAAAATGAGAATATACTGCCTTATTTTATAAACTTTTTAATGTACAGCCCATAAATATGTCACAGCTAAGGAGTACTGCAACTTTAAGTATATTAAATGCAGTCTTGTGTAACCAAATATAATAGGATTTTTAAACGAATTATAACCCAAGTATTTAACAAAACATTTTTTAAACTTTCTATATGTTTAGAGTTTTTTTAAACTGACCAATTTGAATTAAGCAGTGGAAAACAACCTTTGTATTTGGTAGTATTTAAACAAATTAATATGATTCTTGTCTCATGTACATTTAAGAGCAATAAAAGAGTTTAATGGAAATAGTTTTAATTAATTCCTTTAAAAGCACCTGTTAATGGGTTTTAGAGCAATATCAAAGTCAAAGAAATGTGAGAAATGCAAACGTGTGCTTTGTTTCAGTGAAGGTTATGCTGACACTTTTATAGCTGCTTAAGTTCTCAACCTGACATACACTGTACTAATCTACAGTAGGCTTCACTTGTAACAGTTATTCATGTCTTCTGTATTGAAAATAATCTAGTTCAAAACGTTGTCTTTCAGTGACAGTGTCTTTCAGCATTTGTTAACAATGTCTCTATGTGGGGACAGAATTTCATATAAAAGTCATATGTCATGTATGAAACTTCAAAGGTACTACTTACTACTCAAAAAAAATAGCATGACTGTGGAGAGGGTAAGGAGATAAAAGGGGGCAAATAAAAGACAGAAATGTTAAATTAACTGAAAAAAATCCTATGTTCTGAGTACTAACATCTCAGGCTAAATGGTGTGCTCAAACACATTCTTCTTTAAGGACTCAACTGTGATTTCATTTCTAATCTGGTTCTTTGGGAAGACAACTGGCTTTTGTTCAAGTTACATTGTTTCTGTAGTTAATTATGGCTCTTTTCCAATCTAAATTTTACAGACTTCAGTGTTCCACCTGCACCCCCCAGTTTTAAACCAGCAGTTTTGCAGCAGAGTCCCTGTTGTTTTTTTCGGTTTTTATGTATACAAAATATTTTGAAAAAATTTCACAACTGGTATTAGGTATTATTTCTGCTCTGGAATCATACCTGCAGCAGATCTGCATATTTGTGAAACCTGCTAAATAGAGAAATGATGTATAGGTAAAAATATTGTGTTTAACCAGACTAACATCATTCCACAAGAAATAGATACTTAGTATGTTAAATAATCCATTTACGTGCTTATAGTTGTGCCTTTCCTAAAAAATTATGTAACCAGATTTGGACTACAATTCTATGGGCAAATTTCAGTTTTATCAAAAAATTGTTTGTGAATTTACGTTATATTTGTTTAATAATTACGAGGAAAAAAATCCTGAAAACATCTATACATACATGTACACATGGAAGGATTTTTTTTTGCAAGAGGAAGCCTATTTTGTTTTGACATTTTTCTACCACAAAATTCCATAATTTTTCATCTTGAATTTGAAACTTTTTTAATTTAAAAATGTGATAAGATCAAAAAAGGAGGTGAAATAAAATTATCAAGTGAAACAACTCTGGTTCAAGTTAAATATATATGACATAAACCAAACACAGAGTATACTGCTCTTCTTTTTTTCAGCGTTGTCGAAAAACATTAAATTCTGTCTCAATCGACTCACCAGAAAATGCTGGACAGGTTATTCCAAAAGAAAGAAAACCAAAATCAAATCTCTTTAATCACTGTGCCCAGTATCTACAGTGTCTATGAAGTAACTGTTTCTCCCTTTCTTTTTTTGTTGCATGAAGATTTCAGGCCTCCATCCATTAAACATCTTAAACAAATATGGTGCTTAAGAAGATATTTGGTTTAAGAAAATGCCAAAGTCTAATATGCTGTGACCTTAGCGTGCACCCAGAATTCTGGGTGCCATTATGAAGTCGTTCAGAAGAAGGGAAAAGAAGGGAAGAAAGTTTTATTGGTAAACACAAATGTAGGTTATTTAAGAGTCCAGTTGATTTTGTCGGGTATGTTGAGCACCTGGTAGCTTCTTGGAAAACCAGAGCTATGTTTGTAAAAGCACTGTCAGTAGCTAAAGCTGAGGTATCCTTGTTTAGAAAAACAAACCAAACCTTCTACATTAGATTTTCCCCTATGCTTTTACGAGACAGCCCAGCATACATCAGACATTTATAGAAAGATTAATTTTGTAATTAAACACAGTAAATAACATATTGAAGGAAATTTGTTTATGTGTGCCTGCATTCCTGAGCCCTGCAGTTCTGCTGTTGTAAGTAGTGTTAACAGATTATTGCAAAATGAGTGTGGTGGTTGCTTTCTTTAGCTGATAGTGTGTCTGGTTTTCCCCATAGTATGCTAAACTCAGAGAAGGAACAGTTTGTTTGTTTGCATCTCACTTCTTAGCCTGTGTGATTTCTGAGTTAAATATATGGCAAATGAGAAAGTCTAATGGTGAACACACAGCTTGACTGGACTGCTATGACAAAAGACAGTTGCAATTCTGAATTCTTTATACCTGGATGAAGCTGAAAGAAAATGGTGCTGGCTTATGTCCGGTGCCAGATGGCTTTCTGCCTGTTTCAAGCAAAAGCTCAGATGCTAGACCACATGTTAAAATGATATTTATGGTTATATTCAGTTTTGGGTTCACATGGCAGTGTTCTTATTTGCATGTCCATCACTATATTTTTATTTATTCCCGTGACAACATTCTTCTCTTTAGTTACAAAAGGTTAAGTTATGGTAAGGCATTATAGCATTCAAATTCCATTGCTTTCATGAGGTGTTTAAAATTACTTCTAATTTCATAACTTCTTGAATTGCGTATCTGCAAAAAAATGTTCCTTTTATAATTTTTGAACTGGAAAGATTAGTGACACAGCCTGACTCTTCACAACATAAATTAAGCAGTATGACCCATCAGTAAAACTGAATTTAATTGACTTTGCTGGTGGTCTACCTGGAACTGATTAGCCAATTGGGTATGGTAATTAAAGGTAAAGAGGCAAACACTCAACTTCCCCTGTGCCTCCAAAGGGCTGTTGAATACAGCCAGACCGTTGCCCGAGTTGTTTATCTACCTGCCTGCCTTCTTTGTTGTATTAAGTCATAGCAACAAAACGAATTGGAAATAGTTTATTTCTAGATTATGTTCAGAATTTCCCTTTGGCCTTTTTTTATTTTCATAGGAGAAACTATATCCATAAACTCCACTAATTTTCTCAAAAGGCCACTATGTAACTCACATACATATGTACTGAAAAAGATTCAGAGCAGTAGTCATCTTGCCCTGATCTTTCTTATGTCAGCATTCAGCACTGGAGATGTTAAGGCAAAATATATTTTATGTTATAGGCCATGGTAGAAGCAAATGAAACATGTTCTTAAGATAAGGCTTGTCAAAGAAGAGAGGACCAGCTGTGTTCTGACTTCACAAAAGTTCTATTTTAGCATTGAATGTACTATACTTTCAGACATAATACAGGTTCTGTCTTGTTAACATTAAATGTCAATGACATTTTTCTCCCACAAATCTGGTGCCTAATTTTATAGTATCTCATGTCTTTCTTGCCTAAAATGTCAGACGTATTAAGTAAATTGATGATTACAAATTAAACTACAGTTTGCGGTACTATCTTCCAGACTCTTAAGAACCAGTTTTGTGTCCACCTCTGTAAGCAACTGTGAGCCCAGCTTCTGTAACTGACACTACCTTGGGCTCATAATTATGTTGAGTGCTCTGAGATTAAGTGCAATAGATATTAAAAAAATGTAAACTGTAAAGTAAGATTTAGGAAAAAATGAGGTGGCTAAATGGAATAAGTGATAATGGGAATCTTTTTTTAGGTATCTCTTTTTTTGAATGCTGCTTGTATTGGTACACAGAACCGCATGCGGCTGACAGTCTCAATCTTTTAAAAGAGAATGACCAACTTCTCCTATAGTTTCTTAAGAACTTGGCTTATGAAGTGAGCTCAGCACACACTGACAAGTGATAAATTTCTAGAAACAAAAGTAGAACCATCTAGGGTGTGAGAAATTTAGAGTCAAAAATATCCTTAGTAGGCAGTGAATTCAAACCACCTCTAAGAATTACCAATTACTCTAAGAGTTACCAAACTAGGCTGAGAAGAAAAATGGAGAAGCACTATCCATTCTCTGGAAAGTGTTTCTCTCTGTGACAAGAGGCTCAGGCAATGGATTATCACTGGAGTAGAGAAAACATAAAAACCCGTGCAACCAAGACTTGGTCATTCACTGGAAGGGATTCAGATGAGTTCTTATCAATACTGTTTATGTGTTTTGCTGAATGCAGAATATTCATACACACCAGTTCTGTAAAAGCTGTCGTAACTTAGATGTGAGTGATTTTAACATTTTTGTTGATGACTTTTGCAACTTTTGGGGCTTCTACCCAAGGGGCCTCACTGCCCCTGAATACTTTCACAGGTGCTACAGAGAGGCCCGATCACCTAAGAAACTGTCTTCGTAGTGGTTACAGAAGGGACCTATGATTATAACCAATTCTTGCTCCATGTGATACAACCAGGTATTTTTGGAGCTGTTAGGTCCTGGAATCTAAATGAGTGCAATTATCTTGTGTCTGTATAGGCAGAGAGGTTGCTTGTTGTAAAAGACTTTGGTTCTCAGAAATTGTCTTTATTTTGATTGTTTTGAAGTCTCAGCTAAGAATACAAGAAAGGAATATGCTTGCTCTTTGCAAGCTGCATCCCAAGAAAATCTGAAGACAAGACTAGAGAGCTTGCGGATCTGGGTAAGAAATGTTTATTAGGAAGTTAAAATTAACTTTAATTTATTCATAAATGGGTCTATAAATTAGCATTTCTATAAACTGTAACTTCTTGTATATGCCTCAGCAATGTTAGCCATTGAGGTCTTAACAGAAGAGAAAATCAAAGTGGTTTGGCTGATTTCTCCTGATAGGCCTAGACAGAAACATCCTTGCTTGTTCATACTTATACTCGGCACTGGTCAGGCCGCACCTTGAGTACTGTGTCCAGTTCCGGGACCCTTAGTTTAAGGGAGGTGTCGAGGTGCTGGAGTGTGACCAGAGGAGAGAAATGAAGATAGTTGAAGGGGCTGGAGCACAAGCGCTATGAAGAGCAACTGAGGGAGCTGGAGTTGTTTAACCTGGAGAAGAGGAGGCTCAAGGGAGACCTTACGGCTCTCTACAACTACCTAAAAGGAGGTTGTAGGCAGACAGGGGTTGGTGTCTTCTCTCACGCGACCAGTGACAGAAGAGGAGGACACGGTCTCAAGCTTCGTCAGGGGAGGTTTAAGCTTGATATTAGGAAAAAATTCTTCACTGAAATGGTGATTGGCCATTGGAATGTGCTGCCCAGGGAAGTTGTGAAGCCATCGTCCCTGGAGGTTTTAAAAACAGATTGGATGAGGCACTTAGTGCCATGGTTTAGATGACAAGTAGTTGTTGGTGTTGAGTCATAGGTTGGACTTGATGATCTCAAAGGGCTTTTTCAACCTTGTGGTACTGTGTGTGATGCTGTGATACTGTTTTTTGAATATAACGTGCCATTGTTTTTAATAAACTCGAAAAAAAACAGATGCTAAAATTACTTGGTACGAAAATATACCAATTTGTGTCAGTTGCTTGATACAAAATAATAGCGTACTATTGTATTTATTAACAAGACTAATAATAATTTTTAATGTATTCGCTGTTCTAGAAGTACCATATGTTTTAGAAACATCTAGTAGACATTTGTTTTAAAAAACAGCCAAGTGTATCCAGGTAAAATTTGCATGCAAAATAATTGCATATCCTGTAAATGTTCCTGTATATTTTTTTTTACTGTGCCAAAAATGACAACTGAGGATTTTTTTTGTGCTGAAAGACAGCCAGGTGGAATGAATCTTTTTCCAAAACAAGGATTTCAACAACATCTTTTCAGAATCTACCTCATCATCTCTGGATTTTTTTCAGGTCTTTACAGCTGTAAATAAATCTACTGGAATTAATCATAGAATCTTCTGGTTGGAAGAGACCTCTAAGATCATCAAGTCCAACCGCACCCATTATCTGCTAAACCATGTCCCTCAAAAACTCATCTACCCTTTTTTTAAAAACCTCCAGGGATGGTGTTCCAGTGTCTGACCACCCTTTCAGTAGAGAAATTCTTCCTAATATCTAGCCTGAACCTCCCCTGGCACAACTTATGGCCATTTCCCCTTGTCCTATCACCTGTCACTTGAGAGAAGAGATCAATACTCGCTCTGCCACAGTCTCCTTTCAGGTAGCCATAGACAGCAATAAGGTCTCCCCTCGGCCTCCTCTTCTCCAAGCTAAGCAGCCCCAGTTCCCTCAGCCATTCCCTGTAGGACTTGTTTTCCAGCCCCTTCACCAGCCTTGCCGCCCTTCTCTGGACGCGCTCCAACACCTCAATATCCTTTTTGTACTGAGGGGCCCAGAACTGCACACAGTACTCGAGGTGTGGCCTCACCAGTGCCGAGTTCAGGGGCACAATCACCTCCCTTGTCCTGCTGGTCACACTGTTTTTGATACAGGCCAAGATGTCATTGGCCTTCTTAGCCACCTGGGCACACTGCTGGCTCATATTCAGTCGCTGTCAATCAACACCCCTAGGTCCCTCTCCTCCAGGGAGCTCTCCAGCCATTCTTCCCCAAGCCTGTAACACTGCATGGGGTTGTTGTGCCCGAAGTGCAGGACTCGGCATTTGGTCTTGTAAAACCTCATCCCGTTGGTCTTAGCCCATCAATCCAGCCTGTCCAGATCTCTTTGCAGCGCCTCCCTTCCTTCAAGCAGATCAACACTGCCACCCAGTTTGGTGCCATCTGCAAACTTGCTAAGGGTACACTCGATCCCTTCATCCAGATCATTAATAAAAATATTGAACAGGACTGGACCCAGCACTGAACCCTGGGGAACACCACTCATTACTGGCCTTTAACTGGATTGAACCCCATTTACCACCACCCTCTGGGCCCGGCCATCCAGCCAGTTTTTCACCCAGCAGAGGGTGAGCCTGTCCAGGCCAATGGCAGCCAGTTTCTCAATCAGAGTACTGTGAGAAACGGTGTCAAAGGCTTTACAAAAGTCCAGGTACACCACATCCACAGCCTTTCCCTCATCCATTAACTGGGTAACCTTGTCATAGAAGGAGATCAGATTGGTATGGCAGGACTTGCCCTTCATAAACCCATGTTGACTGGGTCTGATCACCCAGCTGTCCTGCATGTGCTGTGTGATAGCACTCAATATGATCTGCTCCATGACCTTCCCTGGTACTGAGGTCAAGCTGACAGGCCTGTAATTCCCCGGATTGTCCTTCCGACCCTTCTTGTAAATGGGAGTTACGTTTGCCAGTCTCCAGACAAGCGGCACTTCCCCAGTCAGCCAGGACTGTGGATAGATGAGAGAAAGGGGTTTGGCAAGGACCTCTGCCAGTTCCCTTAGTACCCTTGGGTGGATCCCATCCGGCTCCATAGACTTATGGACATCTAATTGCCCAAGGAGGTCTTTAACCAAGTCTTCTTGGAACACTGAGGGTTCGTTTTCACAGTCTTCTGGCTCAGGAGGCTTGGAACCCAGAGAACATCTTTCCTTCCTATTAAAGACTGAGGCAAAGAAGGCATTAAGTACCTCTGCCTCGTCCTCATCCTTGGTTACTACTATTCCCCTTGTGTCCAGTAAAGGAGGGAGATTCTTCTCTTTCTCTTGTTAATATATTTGAAGAAGTGTTTCTTATTGTCTTTCACTGAACTGGCCAGTTGAAGTTCCAGCTCAGCTTTAGCCCTTCTAATTTTATGCCTACGTGATCTCACCTGCTCCTTGTAGTCCTCCTGGGAAGCCTGCCCCCTCTTCCAAAGCTCATATATTTTCCTCTTTTTCCTGAGACTAACACAGAGCTCTCTGTTAAGCCAAGCTGGCCTTCTTCCCCGCCGACTCATTTTACGGCACACAGGGATGCTCTGCTCTTGAGCCGCCAGAACTTCCTTCTTGAGGAGCATCCAGCCCTCATGGACTTCTTTGTCATTCAGAACTGTCTCCCACTGGACTTTATCAAGCAGCCTTCTAAACAGTTTGAAGTCTGCCCTCTGGTAGTCCAAGGTGGCAGTTCTGCTGACCCTCCTCCTTACTCCTCCAAGAACTGAGAATTCTATCATCTCATGATCACTGAGCCCAGGCATCCTCCAACAGTCACCTCCCCCACAAGGTCCTCTCTATTCGCAAACAGCAGATCCAGCAGGGCACCTTCCCTAGTTGGTTCACTCACCATTTGTGTTAGGAAGTTATCTTCCTTACACTCAATGAACCTCTTAGACTTACATTTGTCTAGGCAAAATGCACCTCTTGAATTCCTAAATTTTCCAGAGTCATCTATGCATGATGTATCTGCTACAGAAGTGAAAGTATCAGTGACTTCTTAATGGCTGATTTAAAAATGGCATTCATGCTGGAAGAGCAGTGAGAGAGAGAAGCAGGAACAAATAACGTAATGGATGTTGAAAGTGAGGCTAAGTGACTGTATGGCTAAAGGAGCTATAGGCTACTAATTGCTTCTTTGTTTTGAAAATATTATGACCAGTATGAGGATACAAAAGTGCTTCTTTTAATTTAGGAGAATAGGAACTGTGGAAATATAACTACTCCATGACTCATAAGTAAAGTGTTTTGTAACCTGATTGAATCCCTAAATATAGGACATAGAAACTGTTGGATTTGTATTATCTTTTAAAAACATGCCATGGTGAGACTCCAATAACTTGGTGAAGGAAACTGGACATGACCCAATGTTTGCCAACCCCTCAATAACTGCAATCAGTGACTAATAATTTTGATTAAAGATGATTTACTTTCTCTGGGTCGAGGCAAAGATGTTTTTAAAAAGCTTGATTAGAAGCATTTGGATTTCATCTGAAGGGGTAATTATTGCTGAAAATTAAGAAATCTAAGGAGAACACGGTAATGGCGTTTTCTGTGCAAAACAAAGGGTAATGTAAATGCTAAGCACTGCAGCACCTAACTTTTAAGTATCTGGCTCCCCAGGGGGCAAGAATGCCAAACTACACTTTTCTGAAGCGCTGTCACTGTAAGAAGGATTTAAATTAGGCAGTGGAAAGCACATTGATCTGTCCAAAGGGGAAACAGTGAAGAGAGGAAATCTTGTTTGAAATCCTATGCTTCTCTGGAATAGAGATACCTCATTTACAGGTGCCAAAGAATCCACAAACATCAAATCCTTCCTTGAAACTAAGTAGATGCAACGTTTTTTGACAGACTTTTTTTTTTAGTTTCAGCTGTAGGGATTGAGTTCATTTTCTTCATCCTTGCCCATATACCCATGCTCGTGAAAAGTGGGAGATGTATATAAGGTCTTTGCTAACTTACAGGTTCAAATTGATACTTCTCACCTCTGGATTTTGCATTACTTTTGTGAGCCTCAAGAACTAAGGGCTGCAGTGCCTAATTTGTAGGTGTTGAAATAACCTAATGACTTCAGTTCTGAGTCCAAACTCCATACTGCAAAGGTCTTCTCATGAAGACCTTCACACTATCATTCTTCTAAAGTGAACATTGTTGGAGCTATTCAATACCCTTGCTGATCAATAGTCAGCTGCTCTATGCACTGTCTCACGATGTTTTTCTTTTGTTGTCAAAAATAGTTCTCAAATGAGATATTAAATGAGGAGAGATATTCACTGAGGAGAGATATTCCTTTCCATAATCCTGAAAATTGTTGTGTTAGACAGCTCAGCAATAGAAAAAAGTCCAATATTGTAACTAATAACTCATTCTCTTGCTATCAATTTGCTTGGACTCTGGATCCTGCTGAATACAGCACACTTTTTTTCAACTGTTTTCCTAGGTGTTAGAATTATGTTGGTATTTCTGTGTTCTGGGAAAACGGCACAGTGCATGAATGGGATACTGAAGAGCTGCCACAGACAGCAGCATAAGCAGATGATGCCGCAGTGCCCATCTGCAAGAGAGCTTAGGCAAAGGCTGCCTGATTCAGACTCACAGGCTGATAAAGGAAGAATTTCTAAAGTTGTTCTGTGCCTTGTATGAGGAATGAGTATGAGATCAGAGGATGCGTTCAAGAAGAAACGAGAACATAGTGTGTATTTCTAAATCAAAGTGAAACTTTATACTGGAGATCACTTAAGTGGCTCTCACTGAGCTATTGTGTCTACATAGTTTTAATTAGTGTGTAGCTGTGTTATTTCTGGAAAGGTACTGTGCTGAAACCTGTACTTGTTAATAGGGCTAACAGCATCAGGAACAGTGTAGTGAGAACATGTGTTCCCAGTTCCGGAGATAGCTTAGTCAGCAGCTGGAAAGGAGTAAGGGTAACCACAGGTCGAGCCATTTGGGAAACACTGGCTTAGAAGTTTGATTACTGTGAAAAGCCCAACAGAAATAAACAAATTTTACACTATGAAAAATGCTAAAGTGATTGCACAGAAAGAAGACCACATACTGGCTTAGATTTGATTACTGTGCTTCATTCATAATCAAATAATAGCTGAGCAGTGAATGGGAAAGAATCATCCTTAGAACATGCAGTATAATTTTGCAGCAAACTACCAGGTATATGCTAGATAACATTTAACCTACATAAATGTGCGAGTTCACATCTTTCATATAAAAACTCTTGGGTTTTCCCCCCCCCCTATATATCTTCTAGATAATAAGTAACTTGGATTTAGTTCAAAATAGAAGTCAGATCATTTGAGTTTAATCTTACATTTGATCTTCCTCTCAAGTGAGTCCTGTATTTGTACTAGTGTGGAAGGCAATGAAATGAACTTCCAAGGTCTTGTTTAATCCAACTCCCTAATAACCCAGTGCTAAAATATAATGTGTATCTATGGATATTAGGGGAGCTCTCATATTTATCATTCTGACATTTTAAAGCAAAACCAAGAAAATCTTGAAGAAATGAAGGTGTTTAGCCAACAAAACAGAGACCAAAATGGCTCGAAAAGGAAATGTTTTTGGTAGAAGAACTGTGTTATCAAAATATTTCAAACTCAATGACCCAAGCGTCCTGTAGAACAATGGAGAAAATAGAAAAGGAAAACAAAGCAGTAGAATAGAATCTTCAGGTTTTAACTAATAGAAACATCTAGGGTCTAATTCTGTGCCCGTTGAAACAGTCAATTATGCTGTTATTGCATAGGTAAGGGCTCTAGGGTTTTTGCCATGGCTATCTAGAGTGAAGTAATTAGGTGTGTTTTTGGTGTCACACTGCCAGCAACCTACTGCTCTCTGCCGTTTGAGAGTGGCAAGGCCTTTATAGCAACAAATTCAATAATTAAATGGTATGGAAAATGTTATTAAGAAAGCCAGCATATGGATTTCTGGTTTCTCAGTGCATAGCACAAAGTTTCTTTTAAAAATATAGAAACACAAAATAATGAAAGGAATATTACTGTCTCATGTCATGTAGCTTTGGAAAACATAGCATGTTCTGTGAATAGGGAAAATACAGTTCAGGGCTTGACAGATTAGGAAAAGTCACAGTGCATAGTTTGAACAGAAAGCAAAGGCTGGTCTATTAAGATCACATTAAATGGCTCAGAAACTTCCCATTTCCACAAAAATTGACAAAGCTTGCCTGTTGATTTGTTATTCATATACAGAGATGCTGCTTCTTCAAGAAGATTTGAAATACAATTTCTCTGGCCCAGTCAGCCTCTCTGGGTTCCTGATGAAATGATAAGTGCAATAGAATTCAGGAGGATTAAGGGATGAGGTAGAAAATGAAAGCTGAGTTGTGTTTCTTCATGTTGCCTTGTGTGAAACAGCCACAGAGAGATAAGAGCCAAATAGTACTAAAATATCTGCATAAACCTCCTTGTAGTGCAAGCTTGGCTCCGTCCACACTACTTTTCTAGAGTGAATGATTCAGTTTACAGAGATCTGGGAGGTTAATCCTTTCTTAAAGAATTTTTCCACTTATAGTTATTTAGAGAGTATGATCACTGTGTATTGAAAAAGTTTGCAAAATCCTCTTTAGATTAAATTATTAATTTAGTGATATCTCTGGAATTCTCAGGACTATTACTTTTATATGTATTAACTCCCTGATATTAATATAGTTCTTGACTGAAAAATTTTAATAAGTGTGTAAATAGATGATGTAGATGGGATGGGATGGAGAACAGACCTGGGGACTAGGACCATTTACTTCTCTGTTCAACTCCCTGTGTACTTATTGTGTGATTTTGTCATATTAGCTATATGCACCTCTGTTTACCCATATGTAAAGGGGGCATAATATGTTTCAGGGGATTGTTGAGACTAAATTATGAGGACCACCTTTTTCAGATGAAGAGCTGTCAAAATAACTGACCAGATTTATCAAGCAGCTTTGATTGGCAGTGATCTGGTGGCTTGATTTCATAAATGACCCTAGATGAAATTTGAAGCACTGTTGGGCTGAGGATCTGTTGTATTGTCATTACTACTTTATAGTATAGTTTGCAAAGTCTGGAAAGCATATTGATAATCGGATAGACAGCTTTTTGTGAAAAGGTTTTTGATTTAAATACTACATCCAGATTATAATAATTTTTTCATCAGTATCACAAATGGAGGATGAAGAGTTTTTAAAGCATTGATCTGTTTTAAAGTTTACCAAGCCTCTGACAAAATCGCAGCAAGTCTTCCGTTTTCTGACTATGGTGATCCCTATCATATTTAATGTCAAGGTACCGTAGTTGCTTTGTAGCCTGAATTAAGGTTGCATTTCAGCCTTAGCAAGCAAGTGCTGAAATCTAGAAGAAAGAGCATAGATTGTGGGAGAGACGTGCCCAGGGGAAGTCCTGGCCAATGAGACCATTAACTGGGAAGCTGGTAATATCTTTAGAAAAGGATTCGTCTGGAGAAGGTCCTGGGTACATCTCCTGAGGTTTCACTGCAGTACAAAATTGAGCTTAGTCTGTAGCTGTTGGTAACAAGGAGACAATAACATGCTGATAGAAAACTGATCTCTTTGTTGTTTCTCAAAGACAACAAAATCTCCCTGAATAAACTTTCTGCAGGATCTACTGTCATACCTGTTTTTACTGTTAACTGTGTATTAGTATTTTGTTACCAGTGAGAAGCATAAAACAGATTTGGTTTTGCCTCATTAATGACCTAAATAGTGTTGCAAATTACTTCTCAAAATTGTAAGTTACTTCTTCACAGGACTTAAAACTTCAGCTTACATTATAGAATGTAATTTCTGTGGAATAATAGCCTTTTTAATCAAGCTAATGGCAAAATATCCTTCAGCTTCATTGGTAAAGGATAAAATATTTTTTTATTTACATTGATATTAAAAATTATTAGGACATTTGTCTGGTGAAATGTTGAGGAAGATCAGGCCTTGACAGCATTCAGAGCAATAATGTTTTACTGTATTAACTTTCTGACAAACTGTGGATGTCCAACAATTTTTCAGAAGTTGCCCTACACCTTGCAAGAATGCATGTTGCATGAGCCCCTTTGCTTTTGATCTCAGCAGAAACAATAGAGGCTAAAAAGGCAATTTTCACTTTTAAACAAGCACAGCTCCTAAGGGGGGAAACTGAGGTTGCAACCCTTGACATATCATTCAGAGATGGGAACTATTTTTCCCAAAGCATGTACTTGCCTTGAGGTTCTAAAAAGAGTATTCACTTTCAGAAAAAATACCTAACTAATTTTAGAGCATACCATGTTATTCTGTTAGAGGTTAAAAGATCTTCTAGATGTCTTAATAAGATTCAGTTCAATGATGTAAAACATTTGCCGAAAGCTACATCAATTCCAGTACACTTCAGTAGAAACAGCATTGGATGCAGGCTGAGGACTTCGCCTACGGAACACGTCAAAAATTTTAAAAGGTAGAATAGTTTTACATGATCATCTGAAACGTTTTATACTGCCATTTTATGCTAACTTATATATGGAATTCTTAGGAAGAATGGGATGCCTGGGGACAATATTTCAGGACAAGTTCAAATGTAGAAAGAACCATAAAATCATAGAATCATCTGGTTGGAAAATACCTCTGAGATCATCGAGTCCAACTGTACCTGTCCACTTAGTAAACCATGTCCCTGAGAAACTCATCTACCCATCTTTTAAACACCTCCAGGGATGGAGAATTACCACCTCCCTGGGAAGATGTTCCAGTGCATGACCACTCTTTCTGTGAAGAAATTTTTCCTAATGTCTAGTCTGAACCTCCCCTGGCACAACTTGCATCCATTTCCTCTCATTCCATCACCTGTCACTTGGGAGAAGAGGCCAACACTCAGCTTACTACAACCTCCTTTCAGTTAGTTGTAGACAGTGATGAGGTCTCCCTCAGCCTCCTCTAAGCTAAACAATCTCTGCTCCCTCAGCCGCTCTTCGTAAGACTTGTTCTCCAGCCCCTTCACCAGCCTCATCTGGTGCTCTTCTCTGGATGCTCTCCAGCACCTCAATGTCCTTGTACTGAGGGGCCTGGAACTGAACACAGTACTTGAGGTGCGACCTCACCAGTACCGAGTACAGGCACACAATCACTTCCCTAAGACACAGAAAGGCTCTCTTGCACTCAGACACTTAATCTCTCCTTAGATTCATATTCATTCCCGACATATCTGACTAAAAATATCTTTATCAGTTGTAACATTATATTAACCTGCTGCTAACCCTCTGCTACTTGCTGAAGGCCAGTACTAATGTTTTATTCTCTCTTGATATTAAAAAGTTTCATGTATAATAATAGACATGGTCCTAAAATTATTTTCCTGATAAAGCATTGCTGCTCTTATGCTGGAGCTGTTCGGCAAACTACTGGAGAAAGGACAAGAACTGAGGAATTGTACTTACGAAGAGAGGTCCCATGAAGTGGGTCCTTGCTAAAACGCTGGAAGTCTGTAGAAAAAATGGAGAATTCTAGTTTTGTTAGGAAAGACATTGTTAATAGATTCATGTTGTGAGTGTAGCTTTGCAAATGCACACTCATTAGCTGGATGATGATGGTGGGGATGTTGATTGTTTTTCCCAAAGCCAGATGCTTTGTTATAAAGAACTCTTTTGTTTTCATTAAACAGAGCTGTCAGGACTTGATTCTCTAAAAGATGAGGTGCTAGAGACATCTCACTATGAGGGAGAAAATGCTAACATCTTCCAGGAATCTAAAACCTTCATTTGATTAAACCAGAAAACTTTTGGAGGAAAAGTCCTCTTTCCATGGTATTTTGGAGAAATCGGTGTCCTCTGTCTGATGGAACATAGGATTGCAAAGCTAATGTTTGATCCATTGATTTTCAGCTTTTAAGAGGTTGAGAAAGCTTTGGCTAGAGTTTGGAAAATACTTTGGGTTTGTTTCAGCTTCTTCAAACACAGTTTTCCTCTGGCATGTGTTAGTGGATGCAAAATGTTTAATCTGTCAGACTGCGGAAAGATGTTCTGGGAATATATGGGTATCTCTCTTCTCCTTTATGTATGTGAACTAGTAGGAAACTTACTTAAATCTTTATAGTTACGTTACTACTACACTATGAAAGAAGAAACTGTTTCCCCACGAGAACTTCAACATGTGTAAAACATTGAAGCTATACATTGGCAGTATCCCTTTAATATAACAAAGAACTTTAGTATACAAGGAAAGCTTAAGGCACAAAAATAAAACCACTGTCCAAACAGTTGTCACCATTGGGTAGCATCTGATTCTACTGTTCTGAAGTAATCTACTAGCTGATATCAAAACAGGGAAAATTTACCAATTACTTCTACAAGAATGACATTGGCTTGCAGTCGTGATCATTGCAGACTGTAATTGTCTTTGATCTGCAACTTACCTTAGCTGATCTGCTGTTGTATTTTGTACTTAACTGACAGTTTCTCATATGAGACTTGGTTTTACAGAAGAGATAGTTTTTCTTGCAAGGCTTAGTTTGTAAACAAAATTGCAATCTACTCTCTTGGTTAAAGTTTATAAATAGAGACTGACAAAATGTCCATAGTTGGTTTGGGTATTTTGTATTTTTTTTTTTAATTACTTGTAGAATTTTGAAGCTCCTACCACTTTATTTCATTTGGACATTATCCTTAAATATGCGTATAACCCCTTTTATTTTATGCTTAACTGTCTAGTGATTCCTGTCTAAAATAAGTAAGTTTGGGTGATGTGTTGAAGTTGCTCTATTAGCAATGTTTCAAATCTTCCTCTGGATATCATGTTTGCTATTGTGTTACCATGCTAAACTGATTTTGAAGGGGGAGGAATCTGCAGGGGTCATATGCTTGTATATGTATGGATGGACACTAGTCCCCTTTTTTTTTAATTATGGTTGCAGAAGACCTAGGTGCTTTAAGTTTTAGCTAAATGTTATTCCAGATAATAACACCACCTAGAAATATGGTATAACAAAGCAACTTAAATTAAGATTCAATGCATTAGGGCCAATGGTTATGTTCGATAATAGAGATTTCAGTGTCCTGTCAATTATACTCCAAGATCTCCATAAAATATACAACTCTTTCTCATTTCTTGCCTCATGTCTGATATGTGCATATATTTAAACAAATAACCAAAGTGCTGGATTGTTAGATAATACGTGCAAATAAATGACCTGAATATGTATTTAAGGATAAAATACAGGATTGTTTCTTAAAATCAGCCCATTGCACTAATTATTATTGGAATGACTAATAGCTAAGTAGTCCATTTTAGTAGGATGCATCGCACTGATGAAACTACTGTGGAGGTGTTTTCCCCCTGTGTTTGTAGAGCATCAGGTGCAACTGAGTCCATTTTCTAGGTGCTAAATTCATGCTGTTAAAAAACCTGTAGCATATAGATGTTTTGAATTACCTTCACTTAATGTAGATGTAAGTGCCTGTCCTTGCAACCTTTAGGAGACCTCATTGTAGCTACAGACATATTGTTACCTACAAAAATGAGCAATGATGGCTGTTTAAAAGTGATGCTTAAACCTGTGCTGTTAAAGGTGTCATGAAAATTCAGAGTAAGTGTCCTGATGTTCCACACTCTGAAACACACTAGAACTCTAAATGGTGTTGACTCAGGATTTTGAGAAAACAAGTCTTTGATCTTGGGTAATCAATCTTAAAAAGTATTGGCTGTTTCAAGTTAACTCTATTGCTAATCCTGTATTCATATTTGTGATATATCTACGAGGCCAGACACACAAAACCCAAGACTGTGCCTGTAACTCTTTTTATTTAGCAGATTAAGAAAATCAGCTATGACCACCATCAAAATAATTCCCTTCTGAGCTGACACACAGGTGCATAGAATGCTGCTAATGTTATAACAAGACCACAGATAATTTTCTTAAAGGCTGTTGAGGATCTCCATAATTTTGCCATCCACATCTTCTGCTGACAAAAAAATGGGTTCCTTTGAGTGCCAACTTCATATTTGGGAAGAGGCAGAAATTTCAGGAAGCTGGGTCTTCTGAATAGGGTGGGTGCTCAAGCAGAGCGATATTACTAGCTAAAAATTGCTTCACAGACAAAGCATTATGGGCTGCTGCATTGTCTTGAACTTGCTGTTCATTCTTGCACACACACATTTTCTGACCGAGATTAAGAAAACCTCTATATCTGAACATGTGTCCACTCATTCTGAATGAAGGAACTGAGCTGAACCTTGTCTCACTGTAACAGGTTAGAACACCTTCTATAACCATCTCTCCCTGCTTCTACTCTTCATTCCTGATCTATAGTGTTAGTTTTGGGTTTTTTGTGTTGGACCTTGTATGTTTAATGGCAGACTAGAGCTAAGATTAAATGAACTAAACAAAAAAAAGTCTCTGCAATTCTCACTCTGTGTTCAAATCGCATACATATCCTTTCAATTTGAATTAATTTCTGAAAGAAAATAAAGTACAGGTGAAAGTTGCCAGGTAAAAGCTTTTGCATCTTCCAGTGAAGTCAAAAAACCTGTACAGAAGACAAACCTCTCAGGTAAGTTCTGTGATTTTAAAAGAACAAAGGCAGGACAAAAAAATGCTACTACTATAGATGGACTTCCTCAGTTTTATTTAAAAAACAATTAATTGGCTTCATGTGAAAACAGAACACTGAAAGTAACATCTCAGGAACACCAACAGCTAACTAACTAAGATTCATATTACAAGCAAGTTGACATTTATAAACTTCATTTTGTGGCCATTGAGTGTATAACCCATATCACCTCAAATGGCAAAGCTGTACAATCATCTTAATTTATGTGTGGCTTGATAGCATATATAGACCTCTTCTAGTGATCATCTTGTGCACAGCCATGTAAAGATTGATGTCCCACCTCAGGGGACAAAAAATATTGATATCTAAAGCATGTGGTGAGCACTAGGTAAGGCAATAAGAGATGGACATTAATTAAGAATAACAGATTGTATTGATAAAAGAAGATTTGTGGGGAAACATTTAATTAGTCTTCAACAGTATCGATATATTCAGATATATGCTATAAATAGAGACATATTCATGTATGTTTGTGTGTATGTTTTTAGCCATTAAATGCACTTATTCACAAAACCAAACACGGTTTCTGGTGTTGCTTTAGTAATGTTTTTATATGGGAAAAGGTATAATCACACTACCTTTGATATCAGGTAGCCAGTGAAATACATTATGTGTCATCAGAATCTATAACACAAACTTTCATATTTTATGAGCTGTAAAGCAAATATCTTTGCAATACAGACATATTAAAATGCCGCGTGCTGACTGGAGCTTTTATATTTCCATATAGTGTTATTACAAACAAAATACAGTTTTAAGTGATGGCTATACTCTGCACTGATTTATGTTCTGTGTAGCCCTGTTGCAGTTAATATGTCCAATTCATTTCTGGTTCAATCCCACTGAAGTCAGAATGTTAATGTCAGTATAGCTACACTAGGGATGACCTAAATCCAGTAGGCTTACATTAAGTGGATAAGATTATTTAAATAAATACTCACTTGTGTACTATGTTTCATTTCTGAAAATCAGATCAAAATTTGATTCTGCCGTTCTTGTTACATACAGAAGAATGATCAAAGATGTCGAACAGGAGTGCAATGGTGAACAAAGGCAGAAACTTGGACCCTGATCTTAGGAAAAATAATAGGGTTTTGTTCTCTCCCAGATTCAGCAACTTTATAAAAAGGTATGCTTGACAGAAGAGTGAAAAAAACAACCATATGTTCCCACTGGTTCTTACAAGACTAAGATTTGAGTCTGAAGATGCTTATAATTAATAATATTTGTATAGATGTTGCATACCCAGAACTTAGGAATACTCGCCAAAAATAAATGAGTTCAAATTGCTATTGGTAATTTAAAGGATAAAGAATCCCATTCTAGATCTACCTGTCACAGTGTATTGTCTTCATAGGTTTGTATTTTTAGATTCAAAAATATAGTACTGATTCAAAATAGCTTGTCAATCTTGTCATTCTCACTTCACTCCTACCAACCTCAAATGTTAATCTCCTTTGTAATTTTGCTTTCCTTCCTTGAAATAACATCTATGTCGATTTTAAAGTTCTCAAGGCATGTTTGGGGTGTGTGTGTAAATTTCTTGTTTGTGTGATCCTCTCTCTGAAGCATAAATGCTGCCACGCTTGTTTCAAAGTGGCACCTCTCTTTTATGGTGTTTTTGGGTTTCAGTCTCGATGACCTGAGAACAGAAGAGTACCTGCCCTCAGTCTAAATTTGCAGTATGACTTTGGAGGAGTTAAAAACCATCCTCTTCTCAAACTTCTCTAGACTCATCCGTTCCATCGATCAAATATCTAGCATGTCACAGTATCATTTCTTTAACTTTGGTTATGTTTTGACATTACTCTTCAGATGGCTAGGTGACATATAATTACTGTTCTGAATGGGAATCATTGATTACTTTCAACCATTTTTCCTAAAGCTGTTGAAAATCAGGCAAGTCACAACACAGTTGCACCAGGAATGATCTTTTATGCACTGACAGAATGCAAACAGGAAAACACTCATATACCATCCCTGCCCATGAACCCATTATCATCATCTGTGTCATCTGAGGCCTTCTGAAAAAGGTGGCTACAAACCCAGTATCAATTTATGTATTTTCTCAAATTCTGAATTTGTATTTTCTACTGAGAAAAATTGCCTCTTTAGATTTGGAGTCTCTTACTAGTTTTACAACCCAGTCTATTCTCTTTGATTGTTTACAGCTGATCCAGTATACATTCCAGCATTTTACAGTAATTCCAAAATAGAAAAATCCTTTCTTATAGTGTGAAAACTTTCCTCGTTTCATGTCTGGCTGTAAATGAAAACAACCAGATGGTCCTCACTGATTCGTATTGTGTGTGAGACATCTCAGTGCTTTTATGTCAGGGCACAGATTTGTCTCATCTAACAGTGGCAGGGAAGCAGCTCTTTTGCGTGTTTGTTTGATGTTTGTGGTTCAGAAAGATGTCAGCATGCACAATCCAAGAATGGCAGTCCTCGAGACTTAATATGATGCTGAGCATGAGTAGAGGAGGGGCTTGAAATGAACCAAGGAGGAAACATGAAAGTTGTGTTGTGATATTTCGTTGAAATGTTATTTTCATATGGAGCCTGGTCAGAGTCGGGAAACAAAACAAATGCTCTGTCAATGATTTTGTCAAGATCCCAGGCTAGAGGAAAACTGTGAAGTGGAAAAGGCTATGTGTCCAGTGACCAAGTGCTCTCCAGCATGCCCATCCTTGGCCAAAATAGAGTAGACTTGAAAGACTTTGAAGGGACTGTTAAACAGATTTTTCTTTGTCAAACAAATTAAGGAATATGATACCATAGTATGAGAGATGTTGAAAAGAAAATAAAAAGGAGACATCTGTAGAAGAAAAAAGATTGCTGTATTGTAAGAGAAAGGTGGTGTTCAGTTTCAGGGAACAGGCATTTTGAGGTGTTTCAGTTTGTCACAATAAATAATATATAGCCAATGTCTTTTTCAAGTGTGATGGTTTGCTACAGAAATAAAAAAAAAACCTTCCTCCAAAAGCCTGGAGGCTCAGCAATGGTATTGTAGAAATATTTCTGCATGGTAAACTGTCTTTATTCTCTTCATTAAACACTTGCTATTGACCACATCTAGATATGAGGCAATGGAGAGGATGACTGTTTGATTGAAACCTGTGCAGCCTTTTCTGTGTTCTTATGCCTTCAGTTGTCACTTATGTGCACCCTGGAGATAACCTAGTTAAGATTTCATTTGGAAGAATCAGGATTCCTCACTTATTTTCTGTTTAATTGCAACTGGCAGTAGTTTTTGTTGTAACCTTTCTAAGCTCCTATGTCTATGTTAAGATGAGAAGACAGAGTTTTTCTTATGCAGTCAAACATGCACATAAAAAAGTACTATAGATGTCACCAGTAATGTAAAAAGTACATACTCTTTGCTGAATTGCATAAACTTCCTGTGAGAATTGGCTTATCTTGGTAGAGAAGAGGAAAAGATTAAAAAAAATTGGTTTTAAACCAATTTTTTAAAATCTATGTGTTTGCCCCACTATTCATTTCCTATTTGGCATGTGAGTAACTGAATGCTAACAACATTTGGGAAAGCATGTTAATGAAACTTGTACTCACGCTCTTTCAACAAGAATAACAGAGAGCAGAAAGGCTCTGTATGGGCCAGGCTGGGATGATGAATATGTGAGATAAACCTGAGCAGAACAGAAAACTCCTGAGAACTCTAATGTCATGAACTTTCTTCCCCACTCTTGTTTTAGAGAAATGAAAATAAATATGTCTACCTTAAGAGTTCAGGTGGTATATTTTTCTTGCAAAGATGATGCTTTTCCTAGTGATTCCTTATCAGCTTTGTTGTGTAATTGTGTCTAGATTTCTGCCTTTCATATTAAAAATAGACTACTGTCCTACTGGCCAGTTGTTACTTTGATAAATAAATGTTCTAGAAAGAAGTGATAGGAAAAAACTTCTGATTACTTTTATCCGCACTTTGTTACACACCTGAGCTTCTGCTATTCTGCTGCACTCTTCACAAATATTACACAAATTAATGTTTTCACATTTAATCAACTACCTATGTTATTTATGTTGGCTTTTATATATGCATGTGGAATTTGCTACTTAATCCCCTGTTTATTGCAAAGATATTTGAGAAGAGTTAAGGCAAATGGGAAAATTCCAGTTCAGTGCAAAGTCCTTCTTTTTCTGATTAGGATCCTCATGAAAAAGAGAGGAAGGATACTTTTTTCATTTCTTAGTAGTCTGCCAAAAGTACACGTTTTTCATGCGTTTGCTGGCATACAAAGTTCACAGTTAAGCATTGTCCATTTCCAGTCAGTGAATTATCAAGCCTGACTGGGAAGGCAGAGAATGGGGAGGAATATGTTTGGTTTTTTTTAACAGTGCGCATTCTCCTCGGGTTGCCTTGAGTCATCTTCCTCTGTCTAGCCAACATGTCTCTGAGACTTAGACAGGCTTTGCCTCATGCTGTCCTACATCTATTGGAGATCCACATAGTAAATACTTGGTTTTACTTCAATGCATCAGCAAGAGAAAAAAAACAGTGAGCTTTCTGTTATAAATCTCTCCAATTAATAAGGAAGTTACGTTCAGGAAATCAGCTATTTTCAGTGTGTGGTGCCTTTAGGACAGTTAATGTGTTTTAGGGTTAATACCAATGTTAGAAATAAGCCCTACAGTCCGCAGAGAAGAATAAGCTCCTGAACTATGACTGTATTCATGGTCACAGTCTTTGCAACAATGTGTTCTGATGAATGTTACTTTTTTATACGTTCCATAATGGGAAAGTGAGAAAAATCTCAATGATTTTAAATGCTAGGAAAAATGTTATAAATTATATGTAAAAGTTTAGATCTTTTAAGAAAGGGTAAAATGAAATTATAAGACTGACTGACAGGACAGTAGGAGACATTTGTACAGAAGGGACACTGCAAGATTTTCACCTACTAAAATAAATCCTTTTTTAGTTTTCACACACTCTGAGTGTTCTCCAGAATTGTATTGGTATTTCTTCCCCAGGCACAAATGTGCTGGTTGAGAGAATATTCTTGGTATTGAATGACATTGAACTGATGACAAAGCAGAAAGTGAGTACAGTAAGGAAAAAAAGTAAAAAGGCTAGCGCGGTTGTTAAGATGAAACACCTGCTGTGAGTGCCGTGAAAGGTTACTGGGGAGAAGGCAGCTTCTGAACAAATGATTTTCCAAGGAACGCTACAAAATCCCTGCCTGCCCACAAAGCGTTCTTTCTTCCCGCTCCTCAGTCTCTTTCCTATGGATTACTGTTTTCATGTGTGCATTTTTTTTGGAATGTTGTAAACAGCATGTAATGTATTGTAATACATAAACAATTCTTGTTTTAGATTTAAATCTAACCTAGATTTCTTATTCTTTGTGTCTTATTGATTTTCAAACTCACATATTCTTTCTAAGCACATCATATAAAATTCCAGCTAACCCTTTTGTAAATCTCTAAAATGTGTTAAATCTTGCCTTTAGCAACACGTTGTGTCTCATCTTAGAACTCTCCCTTTTTACAAGTAATGGAATTATTTCCTTTGAAAATGCAAAGAAATTTTGATAAAAGATGGCACTGATATCCTCTGCAACCTGCCCCCACAAAATGTACTCTTGGCTGGTGCTTAAAGTCAGATACAACTGGCACAACATTTCCTAAGTACGCCTGATACCAATCTAACAGATGGGCCTTTGTGGGAAACAAACACGCACTTCAATTTTAGTGTTTCAGGGATGGAGTTTCACTAAGGAGCATTTGGACTGCAGTCTGCTCAGAGAAACATTAACAAAGATCAAGGAGACATGCAACCTCTGGTACTCTAGCTGAATAAACTCTGGCTTCTGATATAAGGTAAAACATGTTTTAGTGCTCCTCAGTTGCAACTAGTATCTTGCTCACAAAGGAAAGAGAGAGGAGGAGCATTTTAGCCTCTCTATTGCTCGTTGGAAGAACATGCCCATGGAACTTGGCCTAAGTGAGGTTTGCTGGAGTGACTTTATTAGTCTGTACTGTTGCTTTTCTAAAAGACTTTTTATTAGTATTTCAAGACACTTAGTGCATAATCTTAATTTAACTTGGGCTCCTGCTCTCCATTCAATTAGTTCACCAGCTAGACCGAATTGCTATATAATCATAAACAGGAATACAGCGGATATCACCTATACAGAATATTTGGTAGCTTTTTAATTATTTTCCCCCATATATTTAGATAAAACAGTGTGGTAAGAACAAAGGGGCTCTAATACCATAAAAAGCATTTTATTAAAAAAAATGTAGAATTATATTTTCAAATGAATTGGAAGAGAATAGTTTCCAGACCATTGTGACTGCTCCAATTAGCTGACAAGAAATGTTTAGACCCCTCTAAAGCATAGGTTGCTTTAGTGTGGTAGCAAAAGTTTTTGTGCTTGTTGGAGTTGTGTTTTCTGAGTTTTTCAAGGTGGTCTCATCTAGAGCCATGTGAGAGAGGCACTGTAGCATATGTTCATTCTCTTAACACTGGGTCATCCATAAAAATTACTAATGACTACATCAGTGGACAAGGGAAGAGCTATGGATGTCATCTATGTGGAATTCCCTATGGCTTTTGATGCAGGCCCCTACAACATCCTTCTCTCTAAATTGGAGAGAGATGGATTTGATGGATGGACTATTCAGTGGATAAGAAACTGGCTGAATGATTGCATCCAGAGGGTAGTGGTCAATGGCTGAATGTCCAGATGCAGATCAGTGATGACTGGTGCCCTCAGGGGTGTCTATTGAGACTACTACTGTTTAATATCTTCATCAGTGACAAAAATAGTAGGAGAGTGCATACTCAGAAAGCTGGAAAATGACACCACACTGAGGGGTGAGGATGACATGCCTAATGGACAGGATGTCATCCAGAGGGACTTGAACAAGCTTGAGAAGCGGGCCTATGTGATATTAATGATGTTCAATGGAACCAGGAGCAAGGTCCTGAACCTGGGACAACCCTTGGTATCAGTACAGGCTGGGGGCTGAAGTGATTAGAAGCATCCATGCTAAGAAGGACTTGGGGCTACTGGTGCATGAAAAACTGGACATAAACCAGCAATATGAGCTTGCAGTCCAGAAGGCCAACCATATCCCAAGCTGCACCTAAAGAAGCCAGCAGGCAAAGGGAGGTGATTTTGCTCTGGTGAGACCACACCTGGAATACTGCATCCAGTTCTGGAGCCCTCAGCACAGAAAAGACATGGTTCAGCGGAAGGCCACAAAAATGATCAGAGAGATGGAGTACCTCTCCCATGAGGAAAGGTTGAGAGAGTTGGAGTTGCTCAGCCTGGAGAAGAGAAGCCTTTGAGGAGACCTTATCACAACCCTTCAATATTTAAAGGGGGCTTATAAGAAAGATGGGGACATACTTGTTAGAAGGGTCTGTTGTAATAGGAAAGGGATAAAGTTTTTAAACTATAAGAGGGTAGATTGAGATTAGATATAGGAAGAAATTATTTACAATGTGGGTGCTGAAATGCTGGAAGAGGTTTCTCAGAGAGGTGGTGGGTGTCCCATTCCTGGAAACATTCAAGGTCAGGTTGGCTGGGCCTCTGAGTGACCTTATCTATTTGAAGATGTCTCTGCTCATTGCAAAGGAATTGGACTAAGATGACCTTTAGTAGTGCCTTCCAACCCAAATGATTCTATGTTTTAATGAAATGCCTTTCACATAAGTAGATATGCTGATTTTAATTCATCTATTTATTTAAAAGTAATGGTTTATGGTGCTGTTCCATTGTAAATTTTTCAGGGAAGAGAATGTACATTTTGTTTTAAGAATACTTAATAGATTAACAGTGCCATATATATATATACAACATTTTTCATTGTATTTTATAAAGAAGTGTCATCTGATTCATTGCTGGATTCATTCCAGCAAAGTTACATGATGGATTAATTTGTTCTGAATTTATTTTCAGAATGTTCAGAATTGATCTATTTTGACCAGATAATAATATGAAAAGTTTTGGTTTTTACTTGCATCAGTTGTGCTATTTTAACCTGCCACCTGAGGTCATTTCAATTATATTTGACAAATGAGTTCCGGTAACCAAATGAATTGCAATTCTTTTTCATTAATAATTATAATGCAAATTTAAGTATTATGCCCAGTTTTCTGGAAATGAATTGGGCAGAGCGCTCTCTTTTCTTTAAATACTTCTTGTAGGAAAGATACGAATGATTATACAGAAACTAAAAGTCAATCAATAACAGAAAATTACATTTGAAAAGCAATTCATTCCACGCAGCACAGAACATCAGTAGTGACTATGTGTGTTTCCAGCAGGTCAAAAAGATAAAACAAAACAAATCTTCCAAAGAGCAATTTATAAGCTAACAAAAGGAGAAGAAGGCTTGGTTTGAATCAGATAATGCACTTGCAAGCTCCTACTTGTATCCAAACATACCAAAAGTATTCCTGTGTCCTGCATCTGGAAATTCATATGATTTTTTTTAACATTAGCGTTTTCATTGTGCATCATGGTTGAATCAAAGTAAAGAAATGAAGGGGAAATGGGGCCGGGGGTAGGGTGGGGGTGGGGGAAAGAAGAAGTTGTGTGTGCGTGTCTGAGTTTAAAAAAACTGAAACATCATAAAATATAATATTTTAAATAAAAATGTATTTTCCCTAAACACCATCAGAGAATATTGGCTTATTAGAACCTCTGGCAGCATTGCTTGATAAACTATAGTGTGTTTCCTGCAGCACACAGGGGTTTTTTTGAAATGTGTCTCACTGAAAATTATGTCATGCTGTACTGTCGAAAAATTGTATCTTCTGGTACTTTGGCTGTGATAACAATGACATTGGTGTGCAATAATTTCGTTACTATCAGTCTGATAGATATCTAAGACGTGGTCAGTTAATATGAAGTGTTTAGTTATTGCCAGTAGAGTCCATATTTATTGCCAAAAGAAGGTAGTTTATGAATGTTTTCATGAATGCCCAGTGTATTTTTAATGAGTGTGTACTATTGTGAGGCAGAGGAAATAGTAATAGAGGCCAGGCTGGCTCCTTCATTCAAGCTAATTAGCTTTTTCACTGAAGTTAATGTAAAGGAGAGAACTAAACCTGAAGTACAACAAAAAGTTTCTTTAAAGAACTGGGATACAGCCCTTAAGAAACACAGCTATACTTCTTTTCTCAGAAGTGCTTCTGGGGGGCTTGTGTTAGGGACAGTGATGAGAGGAGTTTAGCTTCTGACTGTCTTGGAACCATGGGCAATAGCCTGGCAGAAATTCTGGGTGAATTGAAAGCAGGCTAGGGGCAAGGCAGAATGATGCCAGTGAAAGCAAGCTTGTACTGGTATCAAAACTGAACCTTAATTTGTGGCAGAATATTCTTCCTTGATCTACCTTCCATGGAGACAGAAGTGTTCTTCATGTTATGTATCGAGTTGTAGAAACCTTGCCTAATGGCTTGCATTATAATTTGAATTAATTATGCCCTGATACACTTTGAGGAATCTTAATAATGAAAAGAAGCCCCTGTACTCATCTTTGAAACCATCCATCAATTTGCTTGGCCAGAAATTCTTCCAGATGTTTCATCAGCACAGTGAATTTGAGACTCATTTTGGTTAGGAGCTTAATGAATTGATTAAATCCCCAAGATACAGAGAATCATGGCAGATATTTTCTTTCTCAGTTTCAACGGTGTTCATTTTTTATTAGCAATTTTGCAAGATTCCCGGACTGCGTGGATTTAAACAATAAGTTTGCAGGCCTAAACTAGAGGTATGGCTAAAGTAAGGCATACAGAACGAGTTCATTTGTAATATAGCAATGATTATGTTGTATTACATATAGTATGATGACAAACATGTAGAATCTATAGTAAGACTCTGGAATCCTGCTCTTTCCCTCAAAGCTGCCTGGATGTACTCTTTTGCTTCTTAGGACATGGGATGCAAATCTAGAAGACAGCACAGTTCTGTACCTTGTGTATTCATGAAAGAGAACAATGATATTTGCCATAGTTAAAAGGTGATTCAGGTGCCTAAAAAGATCAGTGGCTTTGATGGGATCCAGGTGTATGAGACATCTGCACTGAGGTAGCAGAACATCTGCACAGGCTACATCCATGTGCAGGGGGATAGGCTGCCTATTTAAACTCTCACTAGATGCCCATGCTTGAAAAGGAAAAATTAAGCGGAAAAGAGACTTCCACACACCGCTGAACTACTTAAAAACCATTTGTGAAGTAAATTAGAGCTCTTGTTTTTTGAGAGGATAATTACTGCCGTAAAAGATAGAAATGTCCCTGGCAAGCTTCATTGGAAAGAACACTGATTCACAGTAACAGTAACTTGGTTTGGTTACCTGAATCTAATAGTGATATGAAGAAAAACCTGAGTCTGGTACGCAGTGCCAAACTCCATTTGAATCTGTCAGTGAGGAAGCAAGGAGTGTGATGGAAGAGAGATGAGGATGAAGTATACTTGTTTTTCTAGCCTCAAGAGAAAACCAGTGGCATAAAAAAATATTCATGTTCTACTTATGGGATTATCAATAGAATTTTTTGGCATCAGGATTTAGTTGCTAAAGCCACTGCACAAGGCCAAGAGGCCATGAATGACTAAAGTACTGGTTACCTTTATCACAGGCAAGATTTTGCCTCACTCTGCATTGCTTTAAAGTCAACAACGCTTCTGCCTTATGCAGAGGAAAAGAACTAACTTCCTCTGGTGTTGGAGGAGTTTTCTATTCCTTTTATTTTACTTGTCTTCACCAATTGTAGTGACAATTTTCAAAAGACAGATGCATAGTCTCATTGATGGGGCCCACAGTGTGTGCATGTAATGTGACTTTCTCTATTGTGTTGGTAGATTTCCAAGTCCTTTCTTTATAAAACAAAAATATTTGAATAAATATCTTTGGGAAATTTTGGGAAAACCCCATATCCCTTACAAACTGGGTTCTTATTTTGAAGAACAAGTATCACCTTTTAACTCTGAAATTATCTACCCCCCCTTGTAAGTTGTCAGTACTTGTGATTGACTGATTGACATTTTTCATAAGAAATCATGGGGCTGAGATTACATGAAGGGTTTATTTATCCTCAATAAATTCCTCTTGTATTCATTTCAGTTGCCTGATAGAATAATTTTTTGCCCCTCTATTTGGATCTGAGGCCTTGGCAAGTTGGAAATACAGCTGTGGTACTTATGTTTATTGTTTAATGCTTATACTGTTCTTAGTTACACTGATGAAGACAAACAATGCTCATTTCTCAGAGAAAAATCTTGCACACTCTAAATTCATTGCACCAGCCAATACCTTCCTCAGCCTCCAAAGTCACAGATGCTGTTTTCTCTGAGTTTTCAGTTTTATCCAATTTGTTAAGAAGATTGGAGCAGGAAGCTCTCTGTGGAAATGTACAATTTTCTGTATACCATGATGACCATCCAGAGAAATAAACTTTGACCAGTGCAATATTTATAAATGGAACATTTTCGAAATTTGTCTTTTGCAATACACTATACTTCTTATTAAAAAGAATTGTAGCTAATAGCTTACTATCTGCAACCAAAGAAGATAAGGGCACAAAGTTCATAAGGTAAACAGGAACTAGACCTTAGGGTTTTTCAGTTCCAGGAGATGACATAGCCACTGAATCATTGTATTAAACACTGTTAGCTTTCATTTAAGTATATTGTTCAGTGTTGGCCTCTGGCCTATTGGTACTTAAAATATTTATCATGATCCTAAATAGTAAAAAACTTCCTAAAATTAATCTGGTAACATGTAGGATTGTACAATCAAATTGATTAAATACTGTCAAGCAAAATTTTGAGAGAAAATAATCCCTTCTTTTTACATAAGCAAGATAACAGCTTTTCCCTAGCCCCAGGTAAATTTCTAAAATTCAGATGATTCATTTAGGTGAAAAAAACACCCCCTCCTCCTTGAGGTCTCAATATACATGGTTACTTCATCAGTATAGTGCATGCTTTTTCAGCCAGACCACTGTAACTTTGCTCAAAGCAAACTTGAAAGGTTGGTATTAGATGAGGTTTTATCATGTCATAAATGATCTATGATTACAGGGCAATGATCAGGATGACTCATAGAGCTTCGTGTGAGTTACTCTCTAAAGAAGCCTGTCTTCTGACTATAGAAGAAGAAGCAATCTCCTGACAAGGGGTTTTGCCTGTGAATACACTCCCTAAGTGTCCAAAGTTCTTTTGCAACAGGAATCTGAAAAAATAGACTCCCATATTTTTAGTGTTGATAAATAACTTGCAATATTTACTTTGAGGAGCTTCAGACTTCTAATGCTAATAGACAGAAAACCAAAGATATCATCTTTTAATAATTAAATTCATCATTCAAAAACATGAGGTTCATTTCAGGTAGAGGTGTATATTGCTGCAACGCCAGTGAAAACTGATTTTGAATTCTTGACTGAGATGTGTATTTTCTCTTTCCAGGTCTGTTCTTTACCTCTAAAGTAACAAGCAACCAAAAAAAGTCTCTATAATTTCACTACTATAAAATACTT
Organism: Dromococcyx pavoninus; assembly: GCA_033558185.1. NCBI lineage: Eukaryota > Metazoa > Chordata > Aves > Cuculiformes > Neomorphidae > Dromococcyx > Dromococcyx pavoninus. The sequence goes on along the minus strand of JAUMJL010000091.1, from coordinate 4,085,815 downwards.
TCATGTATTGGAAGGATTATAATTTGACGAAAATATATATGAATTAATTTTGATAGAAAATATAGAAAGTTTGTGAAGTGATTTGTGAGTGCTTTTGTTAAAACTAAGCTGCTTAAGAATATCTTGATTTTGCTTTATCATCTTCATTGTTGGTGATGCATAATGTTGCTGAAAGAATTACTTTTCCTAATATATACTTCTTTACACCAAGTAATTGCTAAAATGTTGGGTTGCATTTACATTTCTGTTTCCTGACAGGAGGACAGCTCTAAAGCATTTTCCTTAATACCAACTATTTCAAGTTAAATTTAGGAATAAAGGAATTATCCTGTTCAAGAAATTAAATTTTGTATCTACTGCTTATTTTTCAGTAGCACACAATAGTTCTCTTAAAAATACTGAAGAAAACATTACTATTTTAATTAGAGTAGTTTATGAACTTCTAATTGCCCGTTGAACAACTTTGCTCTTCACACTTTGGTTTGTGTCAATTGATCATAATTTGCTTTTGCCATTCTTGGAGCCCATCTTGCCAAAGCCTGTGCCAACATTTTACTCTTCAGCACTCCTAACATTCAATTTTAAATTGCTGGATGACATCCAAAACTACAAAGTGACAGTTGTTTTCCAAGTTACAAACACATCTTTGAATCCATTAAAGACTCTTCTGCTGTTTCTTCTGTAACTTTAGCAGTTGTGTCACAGGAAGAACCAGGCAAATTTTCTTTGCTCCTCAGGAGTGTAATAGGCCATGGCTCATTTGGCATAGCATCTTCACAAAGCAAACCTTTATAGCAGAAACTAAGTGTAGCATCCTCGAGTGGCATCTGGCAGTTTGTGATACAGAGCAAATAAGGTCAGAGATTGTTATTCCCCAGAGCATTTCATTTAAAGGAGATTAGACTAAGAAAGGATGACATAACGTGGCATGGATTTCATGACGGAAAAGATCGGTTTTAAATTCTGTGTACCTCCAGCCAAGTTCCTAAAATGCATAACAATATTTTAATTTCTTCATTTTATCAAAATTCATGACAAAAATAAGGACAGAAATTCAGCAATGAAGATAGGCCTTACATGTACTGAAATAGTATACAGTACTGCTGGAAACCCTGCAGAAGTGGAAGCAGACCTGGTCTTTGAAAGGAAATAATACTGCATTTCACTAAGTCTCTTGATCAGCTCTCTGAATTGGTGAAAAGACAGTCCATCTTCTATTTTATTTAAGTTAAACAAACAGAATTATTTGGAATAACTGCCAGTGCCATGTGGAACTAAACGACTATGGATAATTAGAGCAGAGAACTTTAGAACTATAAAATTAGTCAAAGAATTGTGGAATTACCTTTCAACCTTAATTGACCATAATGTTTTTATGTTTTTGTGATCCAAGTATCTCTAAAACATTTCCTTTTTCGAATAAATTGATTGTAACTCCACGGTGAAGCCACTTAAAAATGGGGAAAATAAGGCAGGCAAAAAATACATTGTACAGAAAAGTTCTGGTTTGAAAAAGGAAATTCAATAAAATGCTATTCTTTTCTACTGTGGTATGTAAAATGAAGTGACAAGTATTGCATAGTGCAAATATATTATTTATTGTCCAAGATCCAGATGAATAGTAGTGATTCTCAACTGAGACTTGGAAGCTTTTTTCCTTCCTTTTCCATGAACAAACAGATGTAATAACCATCCCAGATTCACAGCTTTATGCTGATGGTCCCTATAAGTTAAATAGAATCAAATGAAATCAAATTGAATTGTTTTAGTCAGAAAAGAGGCTTTTTTTTAGGTACGGTTGGACTTGATGATCTGAAAAGTTTTTTCCAATCAGATGATTCTATGATTAAACCTAACACTGCAAAGTTCACCACTAAGCCATGTCTTTAAGTAACATATCTACACCTCTTTTAAATACCTCTAAGGATGGTGACTCAATTACTTCCCTGGACAGTCTGTTCCAATTCTAATAATAACCCAGACAGAATATGTGTTAGTTCTTAACTTAGTGACATTAATAATTCAAAGTTCTAAAAGTGAGTTAACACGGGACTGTGTACCTACCTTTTATTGCCCTGCTACAAAGGGATATTTCATCTGGCTGGGACAGAGTTATTTTCTTCATAGGAAATTTGCTTTAGGTATTACCATGTGGTAATATGGTTTAGATTTATGTCTAAAAGTGTGTTGATAGCAAAACAATATTTAAACTATGACCGAACAGTGGTTATACAGCATAAAGGCTGTTTCTTGCTTTGCTCCCACCAGCAAGTAGGCTGGGAGTGAGCCAAGGATAGAAAGGGCACAAAGTCGAGACAGGTGACCGCAGCTGATGAAAGGGATATTCCATAACTGCATAATGTCATGCTTAGCAATAAAAATTGAGAGTGCAGTTTTAACAAAGTAATCATTGCTCAGAGACATCAATCTATTTGTGGGAGGTGCTAAGCAATTGCATTTGCATCACCTGTGGTTTTTTTCCCTCTTTAGTTCACTTATTAAATTGCCTTTAACCGGACTCACAAGTTTTTGTCACTTCTGCTCTTCCTGTTCTCTCTGATATCCCGATGTAGCAGGGGAGTAAGCAAGTGGCTGCATGGGTGCCTAGTAACTGGCTGGGGTCAACCCACCGCAAAAAGAGAGCACTTAACAACAAACAATTTGGAGTAACAAAATGGGTCTTTTAGAGATGTGATAAACTCAACAAGAGATGGAAAGATGAATAGATATGAACTCTGAAGGAGAAGTATAAATAATTTTTATGTGATAGAGCAACCACTGGACTGAAAGTTTAAAATAAGAAAACTAGTTGGACCTTCACTTCCAGATGAAGTATAATAATCTTGCTGCATTACAGTATTCTCTTTCGGTTCAAAAAGCGCCTGAAAAATATTGCTTGAAAACACAACAATGCCTTTCTGAAAATAATTGCACACTTCTGTGGATATCTGCAGTACTCCAATTTTACTCTACCCAGGAATTTTTTTGTTTACCTAAGAGTCCTATTAGTTCTTTGTAATAGTATGCAGGTGATCTGGAAAAAATAAGAATCAAAAGTGTAGCATTGCCTAGTTTCAGAGTTGTGAAACCATTCACTCTTACTAAAGGAAATAATGAGCTAAAAGGGAAAGTCAAACTCAAACTAACAGAAAACTGTCCCTCGCTCTGCCAGTTTAGAATAAACTTAGCAAGTGGTCCTTGGTGTAAGCATTGTTAACCAAGAAAACTACTACTAAACTGTTCAGTTCCCACAATAAAAAAACCCAAACATATCCAAACCCTCTACAACTGAGTAACCTCATAATTTTTCACCTTCATACCTTCATCACCTGAGGGAAAGAGGTTTAGAGAAAGATTATCATTTAAGTATTAAGAAACCAAGAGAATTAAGGATCAGTACTAAGAATGAGTATTAAGAAACTTCTGGTTCACAGTTGATCTGAAGCACTATGTTTTCTGTAAAACAAACCTGAGGAATAAAAAAATGATCTTAATTTGAATATTACAAAGAGTCCTTTTGATGTGTGCAGGTACTTAATGATTTTTTCAAATTTGACACCATGATTTTTCCTGAGACAGAAAAGAAAATAGTCTCTAAGAAAATGGTGGTTTTCTCCAAAGAAATAAAACCAGGATTGAAGGCAAGGATTTCAGCCTTGCACTAAGAAGATGTTATGAATGTAAATACTTTATATTGTAAAATGGAATCAGAAATTATGTGACAGAGTGGATCATCTGCATTTCCTATAACTATACAGCCATTTCCCCAAAATAGTGTCTTTTCTTAAGTAATTCTTAAAGCTATTTAGAATTACTCCTCAAAAAAGAAACTTACTGTTTTACTGGGAAGTCATCCTTTTCCAGATGATATTTCAGTAGAATTGTTTGGTTAGGTAATATAATCTTATGTATTTTTTGTTGATAATGTGTTTGGAATTTTGATCAATATCTGTATTTTATTACCATGTCCCTCTGCATTCACTTGAAATTATTTTTAACTAGTTTCATGAAGAGTAAAGTCGTATCTGTAGTACCTATCTGAGTGTATTATGCCTGCCACTCAAGGGTAAAAAAAAATCTTAGAGCCTGGAATTACTATTGAGGACTACATGTTGGTATAATCTAAAGCGGAGAATATGGAGCCTGATTTAGTTGTCAAGTATCTCACAGTCTTGAGATATTGAGATATCTTCTTTCAGAAATACAGGACTGAAAGAAGTTTTGTGTGCTTTCATAGACAATATCTTTGAATTGCTGTAACTACTCAAAGTACAGTATTTTCTGTCACTTCATAGTGATAGATAGAAAATGTCTTCCTCATTAGACCTGTCATAAAGAAAAGGGTCAAAATTGATATGATTTTGAACAACTCTGCAGTTTGCTACCTTTCACCATAAAGTGTTTGATTTTAACATATTTTATCTAGAGTCATGGTATGAAACAAAAGAATGATTCATACAGTGTTACAGAGATCATTTCTGTGTTCTTGAAAAGAAAAAAAACATGAATTATTAAAAAAACTGTCAATTACTTTGACAATACTTCATCTCTTGTAACACTTAAATAAAACAGCCATCCATTTGCTTACACAGAATAATTTCTCTACTTTGTGCCAATAAACAAACAACATTTTTGTGAGATATAAGAAGGACTGGAGTTCACTCACTGCAAGGATATTGAACTGTCACAAAACCGATCTTTGCTTTTCATGAACATAAAGAAAATAAAGAAGTATGATCTTCCATGGAAACTAAACTGTTAGAGAACTTCTCCTCTGTGCACTAGGCAGTAACTAGCTAAGCTTCACATCTTAAAAATCAAAATTGTTGAAGAAATAAATCTCAGGCAACATTGCTACAGAGAAGGTCTTAATATGTTATTTGGCTTTAGAGGCGTAAAACCTTATAAAACAGGGGTATTTTTTGCCCAAAGAACAGAATTACAAAACTCTTTGGGTGCCAGAAGAAGCACCAGGAAGAAAATCCATGAGATTTTTCCAAAATTGATGATGTTATTTGTTGCCTAACTCAGTGAAATTAGTTCTGGGTCAGAACAACTTTCACTAAATTTGATGGAGAAAATACACTGATGGCACTTTCTTTTTGCCATCACTGTCTCTCTGTCACTGTCAGAACTGTGTGTTATGCTACCAACAAAATCAAATATTACAGAAAGAGTGATTTTGGATCTTGTTTTGTGGTTTGAATTCTTCTTTAAGAACAATAAGCAGAAGTAAGTATTTCTATTTAGAAATCATGGTTTAAACTAATTGTCAGAGGTGAAAAAAGTCAGCCTACACTGCTTAAACAGATAATGTAATTCTGCATAAACTGAGTGAATAGCTGTAGCCAAAACAAATGAACAAGTTGTAAACCCATTAGGCACTATTGAAGACAATAAGAAATTCCTGAATCAGCAACATGGGTGTTGCACAAAGATCCCTGTGCAATTTTTATAAATGTAACTCTAATATAAAATAGTATATTTTGTTCACATCTTCAAAATGGCTATTTATTCCTGACTTGTATGTATTCTTTAAAATCAAACACGTCTACTTAAATATGATAGGGGGAAGTGCAGAGTTTTCACTCTGCTGCACTTTTATAACTATGAAGAGAGGAAGACTTTTAATGACATTTAGGTTTAATTTCATGGGAAAAATACACAGCTTTAAATATAATACACTTGCTTTGGAGATTCTTTCTGGACGGCTGATGATAAAGAAAAAATCATAAGTATGCTGAACAATTAATCACTTTTCGTCCTTTATATATCCTGCTCATTGCACATGTTCTGTCTTTCAAAGTTACTTCATGTCTAATCATGAGAAATTTTTGTTTGCTGCCACTCTAGCAAGGAACAGCCAAGGGCAAATTTTCTTTTTTGATGAGTTTAGAAGACATGAAACTCGTCATTTAAACCATGGCACTAAACGCCTCATCCAATCTGTTTTTAAACACCTCCAGGGACGATGACTCCACCACCTCCCTGGGCAGCGAATTCCTATGACCAATTACCCTTTCAGTGAAAGATCTTTCCCTAATATCACGCCTAAACCTCCCCATAGGAAAATATTTTGTTGCCTTAACTTTTGTTTTCACCAATTTAAGCTACTTGATAAAATCTAGAAAAAAGATCAAAGCATGTTCATTGTTCTTACATTTTTGTTAATATTATCTCTTTAGATTAAAAACTGTCACTCAGGTTCTCTTTTGCTTCAGTGAATTAATCGAGAGACTGTGTTGTTTGAATAGTGGTTTTCCTTTACTTTTCCTTTGTTGGATGAGCTGTTTAACAAAAAGTGATCTGATGTTTATCATGTTTTTTTTGTTTGACACAGCTTTCAGACCAGGAAATGGGTCCTTAGGCAGCACAATTTGTACAGCAGGAAATCAGAAATTACATTGAATTTCGTCTTTCTTCTCCTGAGTCGCTCTCCTTCCTTGCTCCTTTCTTTGGTTGCCAAGCCTGGAGAAGGGAAGAGGGGAGGAGAACTCAAGTATTTATGAATATTATTACCTATTAATAGTTCGGTTTAAATAATTGCAGTAATGGCTGCCAAGCTAAAAAACATAGAGCCTTAAGGTACAGAAAAAACAGTAAAACAGCTCATGGAAAACTTTGAAATGCCTAATAAGTAGATATCAAATCAGAAAATCAAAGCAACAAAGTGCTTGTACACATTAATGGACTAATCTGCATAAGAGAAGAGAGTTAGTGGGGGTGTTTGGTGGAAAAGTCAAAGACAAGAAAATACTCCCACTGCAGAAGAGGAAGATTAGCCACTATTAAAGGGAAGATTTATGAGAAACATACTTTGCCTTCTTCTCTCACCTGTTCTTACACCCCTGCCATAACAAACAGGTCTATGTTGGCAATGCACATATACTACATGTGGTGACTATTTTTTTAACAGCCAGCTCAGATGCTTAACTTGTTTTCATATTTTCAGGAATTTCAGTGCAATATGTAATTCATGTCCAAATTTTCTGAAGGCTCTGTGGCTGATTTAATCAAAAAGTTGCTTCAAACCTTCCTGAAATCAAACAGAGTTTTTCTGTTGGCTTTAGATTAACTTTCTAGACAGGTTCCTGAAGAGTTGGATTCAATGTGGGTTTTAAAAGGTTCAGCTGTAGAATAAAAATGTCCAGCAATTTGCATAAGTATCTTTGTGGTTAAATTCAGTGCTCTTTCTTCAGCCACAGAAAATATTTGGCTAATCTGGGAGGTTTCTTTTGAGCCACACTCATACACGTCGTTTCCTGACTGCTGTGCAATCCACATGAAATAAAGCAGTACTTTCATCTGATGAAAACAATTTAGAAAGAATGAATGGAAAAGATTGTTAATCACGGAATCATACAGAATCACAGAATGGTGGAGGTTGGAAAGGACCTCTGGAAATCATCTGGTCCTACCCTCTGCTCAAGCAGGGCCTCCTAGAGTCTGTTGTCAAGGGCAATGTCCAAATGGCTTTTAAATATCCCCATAACCTCTCTAGCTGACCTGTGCCAGTGCTCAGTCTCCTGCACAGTAAAAAAGTGTTTCCTGATGTTCAGGTGAAAATACATCTGTGCATATTAGAGGTGGTTCGGCAGCTATGAGACATGAAAAACCTTTCTGTCTCAGGTTTAGCTGTCAGTCTTTCAGGGTTATGAGGAGATTTAATGAATGCAGTTCAGCCTGGGGACTGTTGTCACATCTTTTCCATGAAGAACCACTGCAAGTGATAGTGTGTGACATTGCAATAGGAAGAGGGATCCATGATAAAATACTGTTTACTGAGGAAAAGTCTTATGTATCAGTATTGCTGTAAGAACTTTTGTTTTTGGAAGACTGAATGCCGAAAAGCCCACTTTGATTCTCAGCAGTGCCAATAACTGAACAGGCACTGCAGCTACATGTTGGGTGTGAACTGCTGCATTGACTGACTGTCCAGTGAGTGTCCTCATATTCAAAACCATTATTAAGAGTAAAAAAATGAATAAAGCATCTACTCTAACTAGTTAGGAGTTAGTATCTGTGTAAAAACAAAGACATAAACCAAAATACTTATTTATCATCAAAATTACTTCCTGTTAAAACTGGCAACTTGCTGAAAAAAAAGGCACATCACTGACATATGTCTTCTTAGAAAGCTATAGATTTAATGAAAAGAAACAAAATGAGATTTTGCTTATTCTAGGAAAAGAATTAATGCTGCCATTACTGGTTGGATTAGAATAAATACTGTAAAATCTATGAATATTCTTTGACATAGTGCAGTGCAAACATATAAAAGGTGAAAGATTCTCAGGCTTATGTAGACCCCAGTCTCCATGCATCTTGGGCTACTTCTTTTTTTCTTTCTTAGAACATAACAGAATCAAGAATTACAAGACCAAGAATGACAAAATATTTTGAAGATATTTTGAAGGAGTCAATTCCATGTGTTAAGCTGAAATGCCATCACAAGGAAATAAAAAAATTTCCCATATTATTGAATATAAATTACTTGTTTATAAAATCATTAACCAAAGGCTAAATTTATACCTGAAAATTAAGTTGCACTAAATAGTTCACAGTAGTAGCATATAGATCTCCCTTTTTTTTTTTTTTATAAAGGCTTTCAACTACTTCTAGATTCCAGCAAGAGGCTGTTTTGAGCCAAGGAAACTATAATTACAAAGGAACCCACCAAACCATCTTCATATAAAACAGACTATGCAAGGTACCGTGGTCATGCTTTAAGATCCTCATCTTTCAATCATGTCTACATGGATTTATACCTAGGCCTAATAGTTTGAATTCTTAATGTGTGCAGTTCTCTCTGCAGAGTAATTTTCATCCACCAAAAAACTGGCTTCCATTTATAGAAAGTATGATTGACAGCTTCACGTAAGTGAAGAAAAGCTTTGTTTGCAAGCAAGTACAATTCATGGTTCACCTCACATGTTAGAGAGATGTTGAATAAAATTCTCAGTATGTATAAAGTTGAGACATGTAGAGTCCACATCAGTATGTAGAATTTGCGTATCCTGTGTTAGTTTCTCTGTTAAATACTCATTTTGGGACAGGGTAGTGGCAGATATTGAGATACATGCATCAAAACAAAAAACGTTATTGTAGCTTGTCTTTATCCTTAAATTCTGGGAAAACCCCTTATGAATAAATTCCTTCACACACTTTCAATATATCTTTATTACCTTTAGAACATAAAAGAGAGAACTTCCACAATGAATTCTCCATTTGAAAATGGCTGTCCCTGACTCAAGCCAACAGCTACCTTACTCCCTGCACTGAAAATTGAAGACCTCTTCAAGCTGACCACTCCTATCCACCTATCCATGTCTTAAAGTCTTTCACTGTTGATGTCCCCTGCTTGATGTTCAGAGATATTAATGAAGTGTCGGACAAAGGTTCTGAGATGACTCACAGTCACAAGGGCTTTTGTGCTGCACAAGGATAGATGGTTGCTCACACTGTAGTGTTTAATATCTTTGAAATGTATGTCTACCTCTTTCTGTTGAACTATGAAGAAGCTTGTAAGGTCTGTCTGGAATTAGAGGGAGAAGGCAGAGCTAGCTAAACAGCACTTCTAGGTGTTTTCATACAAGATTGCTTTTGGAAAGGACCACATTTTTTCAACTAGGAAGTATTTTCGGATAATATTCTAAGGACAATTCTTTCATCTCTTTCTCCTTTTCCACACCTGTGCTCACAGAAACAACTTTACATTATAGAGACATGTTCAGTTGTCTAGATATCCTATAGTTATGGCTGTAGTAGTCATCTGTGCTGCACAGTGGCATGGTATCTCTCTCTTGTCATCTGCTGTAGAGTACGAATAGCAACACAAGGTGCCAGTGAACGAGTGATGGCACAGAGGTAGCAAGGATAGTGCTTTCACATGTTCTCTTCTCAGGAGCTCAGACCCTTCCTTTTCAAATTTCTAAACAAGAATCTAAAGGAAGTGCCAGATCTTGTTCATTGCTCCTTTATCAAGGGCCTGGCCTGCCCCAGAAAATATGCAGATTGCTTACAGACCACTGTCACTAGGCCTCCAATGGTGTCCCTGAAATATCTGGCTGCTTCCTGTGATTAAATGTGAGGGCAAGTCTTTCAGCAATTTCTGTTAAAACATTTTATATTTGTTTGAGTGAACTTCATATCATAATAGAGCCATAATAATGAAGATAATTAATAACCATACAATTCCATAAACCACCACAGAATGGACATTTGCTCTTATCTAGTACTGTAATTTGGGCAATTGAAGAGAAGTTACGATTTCATTGGCATTTAGTTTCCAAGAGAACACGGAAATGTTAAATATTTATACAGATAATTCCACGGCTTATCAATGGCATATAAGCTCACAAATTTCTCTTTCAAATATTTCATGAATTTTAACAGGCAAGATGAATTTTATTCTATAGGATATTGCACAATGTTGTACACACTTGGAAAAGTACATAGTCAAAACCACAAATAACTGAACCTTGAAGAAATAAATATAATTTGAAAATTGTTCTTTCACATTTTTAGCATGAATTTTTCCTTAATTGACTATATTGAACAACTTGCTTTGTCTTTATGCTAACAAAGCCAGTTTGGGTTACTGCTGAATTTAGAGGTCAAGTTGCATTTCTTGGCTCAGGATCTTAAGCATATGCAATCCTGCCTATGTGTCTGAAAGCTCAAATATGCTGAATTGACATGAAGGCAAAAAAAATATGTAAGGATACTATTCATCCCATGCCTACTGGCTACATGAAATATTTCTGAACTAGAAGCTTCTGGTAGTAGCTATGTAGCTATATAGCTGGGGTTTTCTTTTATTTAAATTCATGTAAGGTAACATGATATTTAATAAATTACTGCTCTCCTCCTCATGAACAAAAAAGGAAAAAAATCCAACGTAGGAATGTAGTTTGTGTCAGATATGAAAGGATTTTATTAACATCTCACAGTTTAAATTCCTGAGTCAATGAAGATTCTGAATTAGAAGACCTCATCACCTTCAAGAAATTTAGGAAAAGATCTTTTCCATGATAAAAATATCTTGCTGGGAAAAAAGCCATCATTCTCTGCATCTGTTGCCTCCCTGGGAGTAAGAGAATATTTAATGTGAGTTATTACAGTTCTACATCAGAAAATGGTTCTCTAGTTGCAGTTCTAGGAAAGAAATGCTTCTTCTTAGCATGAAATTATTTGGGATTCATGAGCTACCTGGCCACAGAGCAACTCAAGCTTCTTTTTTCCTAATTCATGTATTTCTCATGATGGTCAAACCTTCATGGCATGTGGAAACTCTGAAGAGGTGGGCTGTACCTGTACTGCCAGGTTAAGGATGTGCTGTTGTTCCCTGCTGTAGGAGACATTAAGCATTCTCTGCTTAAATACTAGTCTGGTTGCACTATAGAGAAAATGATCTCAAGATATCTGCTGGTAGACAGGATTTCGCTGCAGCTGATTTTACTTATGTATTGTATGTCCAGGGTGTGACATTGTCAAGATGCCAAGTATGAATGAGGACTTTCTGTTGAGAGAGTTCCAGAAACTAATTAAAATCTGCACTTTGTAGATAAGCTCAAAGAAAGAAAAGTGTAATCTGTGAACCTGGCTACACATCTAGAAAGAGAATACATGAGTTTCAGTGCTGGTTTTGCTTTTAAATTAACATCTGCTTGCCAGACCACGTTAGATAAAACCTGGGCAAAATGGAAGCAACTCCTGTGAAAAAAACATTTTGGATAAATTAACCATTAATCTGGATTTGAAGAAAAACCTGCGTCGATGGCATGAATAGTGGGCTTCTCAAAAGAATGAAAACACTGGGTCTAGCTGACCCTCCTGGAGAGCGTGGATCCCAGTGTGATCATAGCCTAAACAGCCCTGTTTGCAAACATACAGGGGCCTTCTAGGTATTCTAAATAGCGTGCCTGGTTTAATAATTTTGGGATGTATTCATGAGACAAGATGGATAAAGAGGGAATTTTGTGACTTTGGGGAGGCCAAAAGGAAACTGACTATAAGGAAAAGATCCTCAGCACAAACAGATGAACTTACCTTATGAAATGGATTCCAAAACTCTTGGACTATTGTTGTTTTTTAAGGTCATAGTGCAGAGACTGCAGTAAGCATTGACATTAATCCAGACTGAGTGCAAATATCCCTCTTGAGAAATACGCTTTCTTTACAGCAGGATTTTGACTTCCACAGAACATCAATTGGTGTGAGTTACAAGTATTTTGCACACCCAATAAATGTCAGAGCACCGGAGGTTATACTGCTTTGTAGCCGCTTGTAGCCACTTACCAAGATTTTTCAGACCACCCTGCACTGCAATTGTGACTGAGTTTTCTCATTTGTATGATGGGAATAAGTCCTTATTAACTTACTGTACCTCACAGTGTGTTTCAGTCATTAAAGTTTGGAAAGGCCACTGAGACCATTTAATGATGCATTATAGAAGGACAAAGTCTTAATTATTGTTAGAAGGCTAGGGGTTTTAGTTATTCTTATTCCACTACCTGAGAGCTGAGGAGTTAAACTTTAAAGGCCACAATTATTCCACCGGAGACATGCCATTTATAGCTCAGTACAGTATAATTTTTCTTGTAATGATCTTTACTTTCAGATTTAAATCTATTTTTTTTAATTTAAATTTTGCTGAAAACAGCCATATTGCTACAAGCATAAATTACAGTAGATGAACAATAATGATGTCAGTTCACAGCTGTTCTTAACTTAAATAATTACCATTCACTCCCATTTTAAAAGTCTAAACTATTAAATTAGAGGTACAAAGTGCTTGCTTCTGTTATGACTACTAACATCAGGCCTTAGCTGAAATACTTGTAATATTCATGTTACGAAAAAATATTGTTGAGGTTGGTGATTTATTAACCAAGTTGGTTTCTGTTTCATGGCAGTTCTGAATGTGTGTAGTGTTGTAAATGCATTTTAAAAACCACTGAAATTAATGCTACATTAATTACTGATTCTATGAACACTCTAGCATATGCTGCCATTAATTGCATCCATTATCACAAAATAAACATCTCTTTATAAAAACAAATGATGCTTCATCTTTATATTCTTGATTTTGGTATCTCCTTTCACAGCTGCTGCTACTTCTGTTTTAGTGGTTTTGCTATAAAGAGCCACCTGTTAACTGTAACAGATATTTGGGATGTTTTTATCCTTAGGAGAAAAAAAGTCTAAACTCCCAAAAATATAATAGAATCATTACTCTGACTCATTTACTAAAGTCTTGCTAAGATTTTTTCAATAATTACTTCATTTAAATACATTGAGGTCTTTTCTCCTTTTATTTGAATAATATATAAAATAATCAGTTTCCTGTTATTAATATCTGTACAACGAAAATGAAAATTATATTCAAGAAACTTTTTAGTCAGGTAGTAAGGGAAATATTTGCTTAAGATAAGATTGCTAGTTCTGTTCTGTGGACAGGAATTCCCTTGATAATAAGCTCAAAAATCTTGTTTCAAACGGGCTATATAACTATCTGAGAAAGTAATTTTGGATTAAGTTTTGCTTTGACCTAATGAATGATTGCTACCTACCCTGTAAACCTGCCATTTCTTAGCCAGCCATTTCCATGATGAAAATCTTTAATCAAAGAGAACAGCCTGGCTTTTAAAGCACCAGTTTCCTTTGAAAAGTGTCTCTTTATAAATCACAGTATAGGTTATATTGATTTTGCTTCAGATTTATTGTCTTTCAGTTTGGAGTTTCTCAATTACAAGCAGAAAGTTTTTACTGGGGGAGAGGACAAATCTTTTTATGATTTTTGTCTTTGCAGGCTGAACCTGAGAAGTGCCATTCTTATATTGTTTTTCTGTCCTGCACTGTATCATCTGTTAAAGACCCAGCTGGACCAAACCTTGCTGTGAGTCACTATTGTTATCAACCCCTCTCCACAAATGTCTTAAGTAATTGTATCTAAGGGCAGGATTCCTGGCAATGAGAATGTAATTACCAATTCTTTCGCTGATACGCAGTAAGAGAGCCTGTCTCCTTGAACTTGGCCATTAGCTAGGGTGAGACTTCAGCATTAGCTGTAGTAAATACTGGAATTATTATAATACACTGAGAAATGTAATTTCTGATGCTTACTGGTGCTTTATTTTCAGGTGATTATCAGAATACCATCTACAGGCCTGAGTTAGATGTCTAAACTAAATAAATACAGTTTATGGGGTAAGTCAGGCACTTCAGATGGGACTCACTGAAGCTTATAATTTAGGAAGAGTTACCTACGATGTGTATTTTGAAATGCAAAGTATAAGCTTAGCTTTCTGATTAAACTACCTGGCCTTCTACTGAGGTGGGGTTACAAATTAAAAATGAGATCAGGACTTTGTTCCCTCTGTAGTACCACAGATAAAGCCAGCTCTAACTGAAAATTGGACGCGGAATATCGTGCCATGTCTATGCTATTTCCTTTGACGTTGCATGGGGACATTGCAACTATTTCTTACAGCAATCTTTTTATCTAAATATTTCTCTTAGCAGGTTTGGTTTGTTTCAGGGATAGATTCTCCTACTTCAATAAAAGCAGTAGGCAAAGAATATTATTATATACTATTAATATTCCTAATTCCCACCAGCATTACCATATAATCCGATTTTCCTACACCTCTCTTTCACACACACCTATCTTGCACTATTTCAATTTCAGAAGAATGCTGCCATTGCCTGGCTCAATATTCTGGTGTTTCCTACTTCAGACTGGCTCATTCTGCTTTATCTTTCTTTATGTCTAAAGTATATTCAGAAAATGCTTGAGATCTGCAGCTTATGGTCACAAGCATTTGTATTAGTGCTGCTTTTTTATTCAGCAGCATCCCAATTCCAGTAGTCATTCAGGTACTCAGCCTCAAGGCTGTCCTACATCTGAAAGGTTTAAAATAAACCTTTCCTAACTCCAGAAAATGTCAGCCATACATGTGGAGGGTGTAAATGTTCTCTTCCTGGTAAAGCAGTACCATTTAAAAGATCTGAGGGCTATGAATCTATTATGTTATGGAGTATCATTGGACAGAGAAGAGTGGCTGCCTTTAACACTTGCTCTCAGGACAGCTTTATGCACTTTATCATAGAATCATTTGGATTGAAAGGGACCTTTAAAGCTCATCTAGTCAACTCCTTTGCAATGAGCAGGGACATCTTCAAATAGATAAGGTACTCAGAGGCCCAGCCAACCTGACCTTGAATGTTTCCAGGAATGGGACACCCACCACCTCTCTGAGAAACCTCTTCCAGCATTTCAGCACCCACATTGTAAATAATTTCTTCCTATATCTAGTCTCAATCTACCCTCTTATAGTTTAAAAACTTTACTCCTTGTCCTATTACAACAGATCCTTCTAACAAGTATGTCCCCATCTTTCTTATAAGCTCTCTCTAAATATTGAAGGGCTGTAATAAGGTCTTCTCAAAGGCTTCTCTTCTCCAAGCTGAACAACCCCAACTTTCTCAGCCTCTCTTCATAGCGGAAGTATTCCAGGCCTTTGATCATTTTGGTGGCTCTCCTCTGGACCTGTTCCAACAGATCCATGTCTTTTCTGTGCTGAGGGTTCCAGAAATGAACACAGTACTGCAGGTGGGATGTCAGCAGTGTCAGGAGTAGAGGAGCACAATCGCCTCTCTCTTAAGAAAGGAAAGAGATGAGTCTGAGTCTCCTCATATGAAGATATTTGGGTGCTGTGCTTTCCTTTTACTTTCATCGTTATGTGCCAGGTATGGAACTAGGTCATTCAGAGAGCATGGGCATTTTGCAATTCAACATGAGTTAAAGTTTGAAAAGGGAAGATAATCTGTTAGCAGAATCCAGAGAATCCTCCAGCAAAAGCTGTTATTCCTAAGAATTTGGACATTGAAGGAGTAAAGCGAAGGTTATGAAATCCATGCACTTTAATGAATTAGGTATCTTTGTAATTTCAGCTGCTTATGTTCTTTCAGGAATTAAGATCTTTGCCAAAATAGATCTTTTGGGCTGTACATAAAATAATCTGATGTAGATAACATCATTTGGCAAAGTTATTTATCAGAGACAAAATGTATATTCTAATAAGAGCATTTTACTATAGAGATTTGGTTCTGATCGCTTCCTTTTACTCAGAGCTCCTGTGTTTTATGTTCTGTTTTATTTCATTTGGAGTAAAACTACCTAAACTGTGGTGTTTATTTTAAATTCTTTTTTTTCCTTAACAAGTTCAGATCTTTGCTTTCTTTGGGGAAAGCCAGCCTAAAGGATTAGGGGTTATTTGTAAGACAGACGCTGTCTGTTTGTTTGCCAACAATTTCAACATCTTTTTCAGTAATTTGGAGCCAAAATCTATGTTTCATTTTAACCAATATCTATAAATATGAAAAACAGTACAAAGCCTGAGATTGATGTGATGAGATTGTTAGTATCTGTTAGTACCTAAAGATATAAATGGGAACACAAAGAATTTCTTAGGTTAGTTCATTTAAACATTACTCCAAGTAAACTTTCTAATAAAAAAATTTGCTAAGCTTTATAGAAAAGCAATGAAAGTATTATTACTGGAGACATTTAAAATTAGGCTAGACAAAAACTTCAAAATATATCCTTAGATAAATTATGCATCAGTAGGTAGGTAGACTAGATGAAATAAAATGTCCTTTTCTTTGTCTGATGTCAGATCCTGTGATTCAAGTCTTTTTTGTATCAAGCTGACTGGTTTAATCAGCAACTATTATTATTACGTGCTACTGCATGTATCAAATATAGCTTTTTAATTTAAGCCTAATAAGTCATTCTGCTACATTATTAAATACAAATTGGTTGCTATGAGAAACAGTAAGTGACTGTTCACAGTAAACATAGACAGCAGAACTAGCTGTTATGTAATTAGGTTAAAATTGTAGACCCCTGAAAGTATTAGTATTTTCAGTATATCCCAACATGTTTTATGTAACAGAAAAACACAGCAATTCAATAAGATACCATGTAGCTAAGATAATGTGATGTTGGTCTGTATAGTAAATGATGTCTGACTTGATGCACTTAATCAGTTTTATATAGGTTGAATGGTGATGTACTCTCTCTTAGTGGAATGAGAGTCAATTTATAGTGGAATAGAATTCCAACTACTGTGCTTCTGTTTCTATATCTCTTGCCATATTCTGCTTAATATTGTCTTTAAAAATATTTCTTCGATTATTGACATACTTCTGTTCCCTGACAACACCGATACAAAGCAGGGCTATCATTAGGAAGTCAGTTCTTAGCTAGATAGTTACTTTCTAGATCTGAGATAAAATTATATCCCATTCTGATCAGGACTGAAAACTGAAAACAACTGGTGACAGGAGATATCTTTCAGAACAGTAGAAAGGACTAGTGATAGCTATCAAAATATAGATTATGTAAAATAGAATCTGATCTTCTGAACTGACATTCAGTGTCTGACGTTGTATTCATCCATTTCTAAAATTCATAGCTGTAGATATACATGTTATATATATATAGCACAGATACATATTTAGGACCGTTGCTTTGGATCTTGAGAATGTTGGTGGTTGTTTGGTACAGAATGTTTACATTTCTGTTGCTATATTTCTGATGCAGTCATGTGCAGGACTGCTTTTGTGTTTGGCTAACTACTCAAAGTCATTTAATCTTAACTATACAAATAGATGGAAGAAATAATTTAACTTTTCAGATGTATCTTTCCCTTGTTTTTCATAGATGAACTCTTATTACTGGACTGGAGGATTTTTTACCTCTTCTTTCAATCTCCTTTAATTTTCAAAGTTTCCTTGACATGAGCAATTATTTTTCATTATATTGACTTTATGGCTTAATATTGTATTCCATATGCATCATTTTAACCACTTCATAAAGAATGGCATGACATCTAATATTTTAAATTTATTTTATTTACAAGTTAAAGTTTTAGATAATCAACCTTTAATTGGACATATTAGTAGCAGTAATATGTACATATGTATTGTGCCAGGGCCTGGATTTCCTGCAGTGAAGCTGTTAAAAGATGATGTAATTACATAGGGGAATGTCAATGCTATAATTTATGGGATAAAATAAAGGGCTATTAGTAACATTTATTTTGCCATTAATCCTATTTATTCATGGAGAGAGGGAGCAGGGAGAGAAAGAAAATTGCCCCATGTCAGATGACGAGTCAGTTGTCAGTTTCAGTTTATTCAGTGGAGACTCCACTCTTCAGTGAATCACGATACTTTACTGAGCTCATGCTGTGTAACTGTGTAAGCACTATGTAATGGGTTGTGACTGCATATGCCTGAAGCAGGTGCAATATATGCTAACTGTTGGAAGGTATCATCTTGCACAGTCAGTATGCATCATGGAATGATTAATATGTATGCAGCATTTTATACTGATTTGCCTATTAAATTTTAAAAAAACCTTTGTGACAGTTGAAGTTCAGTTAATGTACAATATATGTTTTTTCCAGGCTGTAAACACAATTCAGCATATTACCGAAGAAACTATTTGAACAAAGAGGACTAAATGGATTCCTTTTTTTTGCATTTTATCTTGTTTATTTTCACAGGTACTAGGGTTAGGTACTGGTGCTGTGTTTGTGTTACTCTAACAACTCCCCTTGTTTACCTTCTGTTAATCGAACATTTTCATTTTAGTGCAGTGTTAGCATTTAAAATGTACTTGTTCGTTAATGTGTGTTTGATTCACTCCTTTAAAGCTCTCACTAATATTTTCATAAAGCTGAAGGAAAGAAACCCAACAATAAACAATTTCAACTGGGAGATGGAGATTGTAATGTTTGTTTTGTTTCTTATTTGAGTGACCGAGTAGGTTACAGGAGTAGCTACTTCAGGTACTACCAAAGACCAAGCTTCCACCTTTTTTCTCATGTGTTCCGAGAGGGTTGTGCTTCCTATGCCGGTGAAAATTAAGTATATACATATAGCTTCTCTGTAAGAAGTATTACATTTTAGAGAACAAAATAGTTTCCAGATATTGGGTAAAGCAAGTGAATCTGTAGGCTTTTTTAACATGTTGAAGAGAGCACTGGATCTTGCAGGCTGACCTATCCTGGGTTTTCAAGTTTTCAGTTCTTTATCTTAAGTTTGAGAACAGTAGAACCTGTGAAATTAAACTGTAATTTAACATTACTGTAAGTTAACTCATACATCCTTTGATGGAATGAGTAATAACAGAATAAAATATGTCTGGATAACTCTGGTAGTGACTCTGCTGAAGAAAAAGATAGTTCCTCTAACCCTGGTGGGATGCATACCATCTGGGAGGTAGAAGCTCTTCCCTAAACAGAGCTTCTGAAAACTTCACAACTCTGACAGACAAACCAGACAGACTTCTGGGGTGAAACTGTGACTTCCCTCTCAGCACCACAACAGAGTAAAGTTTGCTAGCATATTAGTGAGTTATCTCCAGTCTGGACAACGTCCTATTTGAAGAAACTGTAAGCAAGAGAAGAACAAACCCTCATCATCCCTAGAATTCATCTACTTTATGTACTTTATCCATGCAAGGGCAGCCATGAGGGGATTGGCCCTAATTTCTGCAAGTGACCCAAAGCATGAGATTTAGTTATAAATGTGGTTCAAATGTTGTGCTGGATATGCCAGGACCTTGTTGAAAGTAAGTGATTCTCTCTGCTGGAGACCAAAAATTTCAGAGAGTTGGAGGTTACAGTGACCACTGTGTCTTCCCTGCCTAGCTTACTGCATGTAGTTGTTAAAGAATTCCTTTTCAAGGAAGGATTAAAAATCCTTTGTAAAGAGACTTTCTCTGTAAACATTCTAAATTACGCAAGTCCATAACTTCTCTGCTGAGTGTCTTATGTTTAATGTTACTCACTGTTGTGATCTAATTCTAAGTGGCTATTAAGCCCACAGGGCTGCTTCCTTGCTCCTCCACACTGGGATGGTGGAGAGAATTGGTAAGAAAAGTCATGGGATGAGATAAAGACAGTTTAATTGGGAAAGCAAAAACCACATGTGCAGGTAAATCAAAACAAGGAATTAATGCACTACTTCTCATCAGGAAGCAGGTGTTCAGCCATCTCCAGGAAAGCAGGTCTCCATCAGGCATAAGGGTTTTTTGGGAAGAAAAGAAAATAACACCATTCTGAACCTCCCTCCTGTCTTCCTCTTTCTTTCCACAACTTTAATTCCTGAGTATGATGTCATACAAAACGGAATATCCCTTTGGTCAGTTGAGGTCATCTGTCCCAGCTGAGTCCCCTCCCAGCTTCTGGTGTGCCCCCAGCCTCCTTGCTTGTGGGACAGGATGAGGAGCAGAAAAGACCTTGATGCTTATGTAAGAGCTGCTTAGCAGTAACTAAAACATCCCTCTGTTATCAACACTGTTTTCTGCACAAATCCAAAACATAGCCACATACAAGCTGCTATGAAGAAAATTAACTATAGCCCAGCCAAAATCATTGCATTCACAAATAATATTTGGGGAATCTGGTATGACATATGAACTCTACTTGTTGCAGTCTTACTAAATTGTTCTTTTTTAAAAAAAACTTGCTCTAGTATGCTTTAGACCTTGCTGATTGCAAGGTTTTACATTAACCAACACAGGAATGTCCATTAATTCTAGGCAACTGCAGTTTTGGGACGTCTAATGATTTTTTTACATGTATACTTCCACTTCATGCCTCTTACGCCTTCCTTTTCCTGTTGGGCAGCAAAATCTACTTTCACTTCCCTGTCTTTAGCTCAGGAATGTCAAACTCACGGCTCCCGCCGTTCTCTTGCTCCTGCAGCGTAACATGTGTCGCATTCACTGCACACGTGACCAGTGCTGGCAGGAGTGCAGGGGCAAGGAGCTCCGAGATGCTGCTGGGTAGAAACAAGGTGCTGAGTCAGATGAAACAAAGTGGAGGGCCAGATTTGGCCCACGGGCTGTGAGTTTGACACACTGCTTTAGCTAAATTTGTGTCCTTGATGGCTTAGGTGGGAATACTCAGTTGTTTAAACATTACTTGTCAAAGGTAAGAAAGCAATATCTGATATTACTTTTTTCTCTTTGTATTTCTTGATACTTCCCGATGGGGAAAAAAACAGTACTTTGGTGCCAGTTACTAACCTTATTAACAA
This sequence comes from Dromococcyx pavoninus, assembly GCA_033558185.1. Lineage (NCBI taxonomy): Eukaryota > Metazoa > Chordata > Aves > Cuculiformes > Neomorphidae > Dromococcyx > Dromococcyx pavoninus. The sequence goes on along the minus strand of JAUMJL010000091.1, from coordinate 4,064,695 downwards.
AAATAACACAACTACAATTTTAATCATCAATACTGAGAAACCATTATGGTTTCCACACAGCAGATGAACATACTTTTTGCATATCACTTTTAGACTAATAAAGAGACTTAGGTTTCATAAAATATTATGAACTCAGAGCTGACTTTTTTCCTTTTCTTCTTAAAGTTTATGACTTGCCTGTCTATCAACATTTTGATTTTGCATTGTGTTTCTATTTTCATAGCTGTGCTAAATCTCCACTAGTGTTCTCTGCAGTACTTTTCAGACATCCTAAATGAAGTCAAGCATGACCAGCCTACCTTGCAACTGACCTTTTATTTTTTTCCATGGAAACAGGATTGAGTTGCGAGACAATGAAGTGGTACCAAACTTTAAAGAACACAGGAAGACACTTAACATTTAAACAGTTATAGTTAATTGCAAAAATTCATATCCTTAATATTTTCCTATTGGAAGAAAGAATTTATTTGACTCAAATGTAAAGTTTATTTTCACGTGTTTGGTGTGTGAAATCTGTTTACTCTTTTGAACACTGGAGTATAGGAATTACTATTGTTAAAAAGGTCCAATGGACAGAATTCTTTCAGACTTTTTTGAAGAAAAGGTTACAATACAGCTACTAATATGGACTATATATTAGAACCTTTATGAGAATCCGAGTGAACAAAATAATACCTTTGATTGCTGTACTGCTGGAAGTGGCACTTTTCCTTTTTCCGGTAATGTCAATAATGTTACCTTCTGCTTTGTATGCTGTTTCTTCAAGGATCTTCATGATTTTAAAGAACCCTAACCACACCACCTTGGAAGAAGTGGCAAGATGTTTCTTCTCTGATATATGGAGTCTTAGGAGATTAACTTAGGACTACTCATGATAAAACTACAAAAGTATGTAGTTTTTTGTTTAGGAACATGAGCTTAGGATTCATTAGGTATTAAACGTTATGATGCATCAGGTTTTAAATGGTATACCACCCAAAGGCAATATTTTTTTGGGTGCATAAAATCGTACATTTGAAGCCTTGAGTCTGTTTGTTTAGATACAGTATGCCTATCTCATATGCTGTACTCTGCAGAGGTTTAAGGTAGCTATATAAAACTGTATAACAATGTTTCTTTTAGGTAAAATGTCATGCCATATGTATGTAAATCAAACCCAAACATGCATATATATAAACCCACCACCCCAGTATATTTTTGTCCTTTGAATCCCAACCCCTAACTATGAAATATCATGCTATACCCTTTTATGTTCTCCACTACAGCACTGTTTTCATCTCTTTGAAGTCTCTCTAGCCTCAGAGCTCTCAATTCCTATCTTTTGAAGCTGCTAGTTTTCCCTTTTTCCCCTATTTTATCCCTTATCCTGTTGCTTTCACCTCTTCCAGGACAGTAATCTCAACTGTGTTACTATTGCAGCTGAAATGCAAAGAAATGAAGCTCTACAAATGAAAATTGTCCAATATCTTTCATTTAGTCATTGTTGCTCCACAGCAATTTTGAAACATTTTTCAGGTTACTATAAAGAAATCTAGTAGCGACTTTCTATCAATATAAGAGGATGATAAGTATACTTAATGCTGTCTGTTATTTGTCCTCTTTCAAATCTTACAATAGATATACACCAAGGTTTTTTGCTACAGTTTCAAAAGAGAGGTGGAAGGCAGTCACCTCCTTGTTATCCTGTTGATAGCTCCAAACCGTAACATTACCTGCTGCAAGCTGTCAGTCCTAAAACTGGAGTATTCAGAGGGTTTGATTAGTCCATCGTTGTCTTTACTTAATTGTTTAAATGATAACAATTTATTAGATCACTCCTATGTCATTCATTTTGAATTCACGGTGACTTAATTCAGTATTATATATTTATTTTAACTAACATGTTTATTACATGTTAATGGGAGAAGAAGGATTTGGAATGTTTCATTAATATTTTATCCCTGGAGAAGCTATTTCAGAACTCAGTATGACAGTAAAAATAATTATTTGTATTTCTTCAGTATAGAAAGCCTCTAAGTATTTGGTGGAAAAAGACCTAGAACACAAGCTTTAGCTGAATGTGTTGGGGAAGAGGAACATTTTCATTTTAAATGTGATGCATTGGCGATTGTCAATGCATACTGTTTCATAAACTGTTTCTCCATAGCTTCAATGCTAATGTTCTTCGAATTTTGGAATAATCCCTAAACAGAGACAGTAAGCATTTATATGTAACCGTATCATCTTACAGAGTATTTTGTGAAAATAATATGCAGATTCACACTGGCTAACCTTATTGCCCTCATGTATCCTGCATTTGCAGTCTGTGCCATCTGGATGGGTAAAATTTGGCAGGATAGATTTGTCAGAAACACAAATAAATTATTTTGGGCTGAGTGAGTGCTCTGGTGTGTATTTGAACAATAGTACTGGGACTTGGCAGTCTCCATGGAGAAACCCATGCTTTGGTAGTCCTGTCCTTAGCCACTGGCAGCATATGCAGCATCAACCAGCTATGGGCTCTCACTGGATTTTTAAGAAGGTATGATTTTGTAGCACCAGCTCTTACCCTGCCCATAATAAATGAACTACCTGTACATATAAGTACCCATGCTTTCTAAAATTTAACTGCAGTAGCAGAGACACACGGTTCAGCCCTTTATGTGGTATTTTTCTAAGAAAATCTGTGGTGCAGTTCCTCACAGTTACATTTCTGCATCTGGCACTGTGGAGTAAATTTGGCGGTGTTTTTACTTTACCTTTTTAGAAACTCCTGAGAAGTAGAGGTCATTGCATAAACGGTTTATACTGTTTACACAGAAAACCATGCAATCCCTCCAAAATGACGCAAATCCCAGGCTACTCTGGCTAATTAACCCTGCTTCTTCATCAACAGCTAAAGAGAATTCTCGATTTCTATTGATGCTGAGGTTATAAAAGTTAGACTTAAAAAGGGTAATTCAGCTGTAGGAAGAAGGGCAATTTAGTGGATAGTGAACTGAAATCCTGTATTGGGTTTACGTGGCAAGGTTTTGATAGTGAGCGTGGGCTAAAGGGGTGGCTTCTGTGAGAAGCTGTCGAGAAGCTTCCCCTGTGTCTGACAGAGCCAACACCAGCCAGCTCCAAGATAGACCCGCTGCTGGCCAAGGCTGAGCCAATCGGCGATGGCGGTAGCACCTCTGTGATAACATATTTAAGAAGACTAAAACTCTCCTGCACAACAGTAACTGAAGCCAGAGAAAGAGTAAGAATATGTGAGAGAAACAACTCTGCAGACACCAAGGTCAATGAAGAAGGAGGGGAAAGAGGTGCTCCAGGTGCCAGAGCAGACATTCCCTGCAGCCCTTGGTGAAGACTGTGGTGAGGCTGGCTGTCCCCCTGCAGCCCATGGATTTTAACTGTGGAGCAGATATCCACCTGCAGCCCACGGAGGATCCCACGTCAAAGCAGGTGGATGAGCCAGAAGGAGGATGTAACCCTGTGGGAGGCCCAAACTGGAGAAAGTTCCCGGCAGGACTTGTGTCCCCATTGAGAAATGACCCCACTCTGAAGCAGGTTTTTTGGCAGGTCTTGTGATATTTTGGGTGACTCATGCTGGAGCAGTCTGGTCCTGAAGGACTACACCTCATGGAAAGGACTCATGTTGGAGCACTTCATGAAGAACTGTAGGCTGTGAGAATGACTCACGTCAGAGAAGTTTGTGGAGGACTCTCTCCTGTGGAAGGGAGTGCCTATGGGAACAGGGGAAGAGGATGAGGAAGGAGTGACAGAGACAATGTGTGTTAAACGGACCACAACCTCCATTCACCATGCCCCTGTGCTGCTGTGGGGGAGAGGCAGAAAATATTCAGGAGTGAAGTTCAACCTGGCAGTATGGGAGGGATGGGGGAAGGTGTTTTCAGATTTGGTTTTATTTCTCATTATCTCACTCTGATTTGATTAGTAATAAATTAAACTAATTTCCCCACATTGAGTCCATTTTGCCCGTGACCGTAATTCATGAGTCATCTCCCTGTCCTTATCTTCACATATGAGCCTTTTGTTATATTTTCTCTCCCCGTCCAGCTGAGGACGAGTGATGGAGTTGCTTTGGTGGGTACCTGGCAACCAGCCAGGGTCAACGAGATACAACTCCCTACTCCTTTAACCAGACTGCTACCAGTAACTGAGTTAGCTCAAAATCGTATAAAACTTGGAAGTCTGCATTATAATGTATTTAATGAGTGTCTCAAAGAGCATTGAGCTCTGAACTTTCAATAAAGTTTGCTTTTCCGTAGTACAGTATATTGAACAACTAGGTAAAATCTTTGTATTTTTTTCATTCTTTGGTGATGTTTTTGCTTGTTTTTCCGTGGATATGTGACTGCCGGTGACTAAACTTTCTGTGAATATGAACAGGGAAATCTGTGACTCTTGAGTTCCCAATTTTACATTTTTATTGAAATTTTCATTGTATTGAACTCACTGAAAAATTTCAGCAGAAAAATTCTCTCTGCTTACAAGGCTTGTGAAGATAGACGGACAGGTAGAGAAGGAAAGTCCTATAAATAAGCCAATGGAAAAGTAGGTATTATGAGGCGCCAAACAATATATCCATGTAGATTCCTTGTATGCTTTGTGTTTTAAACAGCTTTAGTTGGAAATTATGTTTTCTTAAACACCAAAATCTCTCAGCCACAAGACTTTAGGAAACCACACGTAATACTTTTTGTTGCTTACAGAGAAATGTAGAGTTTCTTTGTAACACCCTTAAAGTCTATATGATGTAAAATCTTCTTATTAGTATATTTGGATTTCTACAGTTTTTGTTATTTCAGGATTTAAGAGCAAAATTTCACCAAATTTTGAGTCTTAAACTTTGACGATTATATCTATATACAAAGGTTAGAACATCTTCCTCTTCATTAAAAATTGAGTAGTGACCTGGTCAAAATGAGAAACTGGTGCTAATATACGATGGTAGAAGGGACCATGGTTCAATTTGTGATTGCATGATTAGAACTTTAGGAATATCTGAAAGAATTATCTAAAGATCTAGCCATTTCAGAAATGCCTGCGAGCCCTCTTTTTAAAGACGAGTGATGGAGTAGTTTTGCTTTTGGGAGGTAATGTTCTGTCATTAGTTGTGACACCCAAATATTTGAAGCATTTGAATCAACTTCTTTATTGCATGCAATTTGGGTATGTGAATAAGGCCAAACACAAGTGACTCCAAGGAATTGAAAAGACACATCTCTCAAGGAAGGAGATATGTAAGTCTGAAAAATATAAATCTGTGGCTCAAATTTCTATGTGCTATTATGAAGCCACAAGTTGTAACAGACAATGGAATATCTGTCAGATGAAGTGTATTAAGTCTTGTTACTGGCTCCACTTACATCTGTGCTGCCTGAAATGTAGATTAACACAATGTAGGGAAACAATGTTGGGCACGGACAAAATATGAAATCAGTATTTGTTTCGGACATAGCCAAAACATCAAATCAAATACTCAGGTGCACTCCGAGTTTCAGCTTCCCGTGAGTTGCAAAAACAGATCACAATCTGTTCAGATCCCAGTCTGATACCTTCAAGGCAGCTGCACAAAAACAATGCAACTTGGATCTGATGCGATGCACAGTAGTGCCATGGAAAAAAGAAGGAAGGAAAGAAGAGAGAGAGCAATAAGAGTAGTACAGGGATAAGGAAAACAGAAAACAGTCACCACTCCACAGGCCTCTGGAAAACACGATCTTCAGGAGCACGTCGTCCTGCAGTTCTTCTGCAGCATATCTTCATGTGGGTTTCATGAGGTGGTGGGTAACACTCACATCTACCTTTTTGGTGGGCTTCTATTTATAGGCTGAGTCCCTGCCCCTGCCCTTCTATTAGCATGAAGGGTGGTCTTGCTGCAAAAGTTCTTGAACTGGCACATGTATAGCAGCTTCTTTGGGGCTGGGGGCTCCAGGGTAACTGGAAGTTCAACAGACCCTTGCCAGAACAGCCTCTGCCTGAACCCTTTGGGTCCACGTGCACCTGCTGCTGCACCTCCTCCCCCTTCTCTGCAGCAGCACAGCCAGCCCAGCACTCAAGAAGATGTTCAAGACAACAATAAAAGTAGAGTCAGACGATGTTTGAAAGAATGCAAGTAGAATGGGTCAATGTTTAAGATGACAATAGATGTAGAGTTAGTCTCTACTGCATCAAATAAAGAATGTCTAAGATTTCAAATTAATATCAACTTAATTTTATATATATTTCTGGTAAAACAGATTTCGAGATGTGTTAAGGCAAAAAAACCTCCCACGGTATACTAGGTAATCTCTTGCATGTCACTGTGTAATAAGCAGTTTTGTAGTAGGAAAAGACTTAGCACCTCTAAATTTATGAGATAAGTAAATGATTCCTTGAGATATTCTACTAAAGAAGGAAATAATGTTCTTTTCCTTTTAGAGAAAAAAAGTATAAAACACGCCACTACACAGAACTAAAGCTAATTTCATAACGTATGGCTCTTTTAACTAGGCTTTGATATAAGGTATCATTTTGCTTTGCTTAGTGTTCCACAGGAAGATGACATCTCTCAATTGCTCCTGTCTTTCCTTGGTGCTGCACTCTCCAGATACTCTCCTGGGAGTGTGGCACAGAAATTGATACAGCCCCCGGAACAATATCTGAAAGTATGTCTTTAAACAGTAAAGCATTTGTTTAGGTTTGAACTTGTTTGAGACTTTATCAGGTTTGCAGTTAAAAGGTTAGTAATAACACACCTACGGTCTTCCAGCCATCAGTGCTGTAATCAGCAATATACTGAGTCATTTACCCCTTCTTATTATTGATTAAAATAATCTATACTTTCAAGTAATTGATATGTGCATTGTAGCATGTATTACAGTTTTCCTGATATTTTAAGTATTTAAAAACTTTTCAAAATATTTCAGTATTATTAAAAATGAAACAAAATATTTTACTCTTTTGAGAGATTAGAGCACTGAAGACAGGTAAAAAGCTTGATTGATTGTCAGAAAGCATCAGTTGAATTTCTTGATTAGTATGATCCAGAGTAGAATTTTCTTTAAATCAGGCAGTGAATTTTGGACAACTTCTCTACTAAAATAAAAATACTCAAACAAAATAAGACTAGCAACTCTACTGTCAAAACCACAAATTAAAATAAATTCAATAATAAGTTCTAAAAATTCTGCCAATACTCTTGAAAGAACTGGTGAGGAGGTGTGCCTGCAAGTGAGTGGGTTTACATACATATAATCTGAAATAATATTAATGTAACGTTCTTCTTCTTAATATGAAGGTAATATTCTTCCTCTGACATCATCATTCTGCGTAGCTACGGTGCTTCATACCGTTTCCATACGATCTTTCATTAAGCTGTAATCAGTGTTCTAAAACAAATCCTTCTCCTATATCCCTTCGGTGTTGTAAATTTTGTTGTGTTTCAGGTCCAGTACTATATTAGAACATCTTCCATTGCAGTCTATGCCACACTTAATGAAGGCTTCCCAACAAAGTAAAACACGGCATTTTTCTTGTCAACTTTTTGGTGTTTCTGGAAAAAGAATATAACTATTATAGTTGACTGCAAAAACTAGTTTCATAGTGTATTTTATGAAATAAGTTCACATTGTTACAAGAGGTTCTGTTGATCTGGCTTTATGATACATGCTGCAAGGTTCAGAAAATCAACATGGAAAAAATCTCATATTTGTACTTTTCTGACCTCAGGAAGTTTTTTTGTTTGTTTGTTTTGTTACAATTTGAGATTTTTAGATGGTCAGAATTTTCTTTTGTTTTATGAATATGACACAAAGGTATCTACAAACATCCTGGCATACAGGGAGGTGAAATAAACAATTATTAGGGTAACAAAAGCTTGATTTAGGGTTGCAATAAAGAGGAGCAAATTTACTGTGGAAAGTATATGAAAGGAGGCTATTGAAAAAGGAAAAATTTGTGGCTAAGTTATACCTACAATGTCAGAGGTAGTTATGTCTCAGGACTTGGTCATATCTGGGATCTATTAGACTAATAATCCGGCAAGACTCAGCAAGGCCATGTTATTAAAACACTGACCCAGAGGACAGTGCTGTACTGTTCCTATGAGAAGCTATAGGAGGCAGCTTAGTAAAGTTACCTCCCTGTGGGGTACGTAAAACTTTGTTTTCTGTAAATGGCCGTGTCTAATTGGATTTAGAATTAAAATGTTGCTGCTTCACTGTTTGCTTTCTTTATATAGTCTACTTTTCTCTTCTGTATGACTCAAAATATGGTGTGATCTTACCTGAATTATGCTGATTGACTTCCCTCTGAATTAGTGTAGGTGGACCAACCTGTCAACCGTGAAATTTTTGAATTTATGTAATTACAGATTATGATTTTCCCAAATCAGTGTTGCATCTCAACGTAACAAAATAAAACTAGCTGTTTAACTCAAAGACTTTTGTAAAGTTTGAGGCTTTCCTCTTAACATATCACAGAGCTGATCACAGTCCTAGATTCTCTTGGTAACTTTGGTGCAAATGAACTTGATTTAATGTTATTTATGTACTAATGGACTGTATACCAAATGCTTATGTCTTCATGCCCTAGGAGAATCAGTTGCATCAAAATAGAAAAAAAATATGACCGAAAATGGTAATTGCAATTGGTTAATGTTGACTTTATTAAATGCCCAAAAAACCACAGCAAAGTATGAGTCACACCGATTAGAAAGCGACTCTGAGGGGTTGTGAATGTTATCATGAATAATAAATATATATAACAAATTGATAATAGAGAAATTTAATAATGTAAATCAAAATCTGGACATTGCAGACAACTGATAAGGGAAGGAGAGAAGGTAAAATTTATGGTCAGCAAAACTAAGAAAAGTAAGAAGGTTAAATATATAAGGAACAAGATAAATGCTAACAATTTTATCAGTATGTTACTGGATGGTAATACTGGAATTGATCATGCAAATGCAGAAAAGGCAGATAGGTTCAATAAATATTTGTATTTGGGGAATAAGAGGAAGGAACTAGATGATGTAATATGCTTTGCTTTCCAACAGTAATTAAGGAGATTAAGTAACAGCTACTAAACTAGACCTTTTTAAATCAGCAGCTCCCAACAACTTTCTTATTACAATCTCGCAGAATTGCTCTCTCTGGCAATTTGACAATTAAGCCCTTTTTACAAGCCACTTGATACTTTTTCATCTTTTCATGCCCTGTTGCAGATATTGAGTAACCATTCAGTAGTTCTGTAGACATTGTACATAACACATTTCAATCTCCCATTAGTAGTACAACATCATTTCTTCTTATGTTGTTTAGCACATCTCATACTGACCTGTAAAATTCACCTTTCCTCCTACCCATCACACTCATTGAGCAATAAATTGTATGATAGTCTTTGTACATGCGGTAGAAAAATATGTGACTGTGGTATCTTTTGTTTATTGTGTTCATTGCACTATTTTTGCTGAGAACTCTACTAAGAATAATGTCTGACAATCAAAGGGAGATGAAGTACTTATACTTTGTTGTCCACCTGGCTTTAAGGTCTACTAATGTTTTTGGTATATATTTATCAGTAAACTGTGAGTTTGTAGAAATTTTACTCAACCTGCTCAGGTTGGAAACCTATTCAGAAAGGCAAGATTTAATGCTGAGAGAAGAGGGGTTTGGATATCAGTATTGCTGCTGCTATCATTGTTCTCCTTCTTACTCTCTATATAGAACTTTTAGCACTGTTATTTCTTTCTCCCTAACACATTACTCCTAGTTCATTATTAAGATACTTCGGCACCATCTTTAATATTGTTACCTGTGCCCTCAGTGTCATCAAGATGGGGATATTTTTCTAACTACCATGCAACTTCTCTGAGACTGTTCCTGGCAAGTACCAAACATTGGAAACCTCTCTTTAGCAAATATGTCTTCATTTCTTAAAAAGAACCTGTTAAGACGAGCATATCATAAAGGCCTTTCAGAATCAAAAGGAAGAAAATTTGTTTTTTAGGTTCTGGAAAATGTTACAATACCTTAAAGTAATGGTATTTGCTACTTAAGAATACCCTGAAGGTATTCTTAACACAGGTTGGTCTTTGGTTATTGTAAATAGCTGGCAACAAAGTAATTACAAAGTTTATGGAAGCAGTTGAGTAAAAGTGAAAGGAAAATTAAGATAATTCCTCACACTCCTTATGGTTCAGCTGAGAAGCTATTAGGTGATGATAGCAAGCTGATTTGTGTAGTTCTTGTGCAACTTGTATTCCTGCAAGCTGGACTCACTGTAAAGTGGATCTGGGAGCTTCCTTTTCATATCTCAAGTATAAATATATTCTTAGGAATATTTCAGATGGAAATGATTTTTCTTCCTTATTTTTTTAATTTTTTTCTCCATTCTTCTGACCTTCCCTCTTCCCTCTCCTGTCTCCTGTTACCCCATTTATTTAATCATTAATTCCTCTGGAAGAAAGTTTTGGGAAGTATTTCCATTGGACCTCTGACTGTTTTATACTGTTTAAATATCCATGTGAATTGTACATGATCTCTCTCCTGTTGAGGTGATAAAACAGAATCAGATGATGACTTCTGTAATACGTGCCTAAGCTCTAGAATATTTTTTGGGCCAGGCTGGGAAATATGAAATCATATATTTGAGATTAATTTCCGCTGCATGTTGCTGACTTCTGCTGGGTTTATGTATGGTGTTAGTCAGTTAAGAGGAGGAGAGGAAGGTAAATCATCCGCAAACTGTCTTATAGCCCTTGCAACAGCCCTTACTGTGCTTCTCTAGCTGTCAATGTGGTTGAAGGCATGTAATTTTTAATAAGATTTGATAGCTGGCTGTTCTCTTACCTATTCATTTACTCTGTTTTAGGGTTAGGGTTTAGGGTTGTCACCAAGAGGAAGATGATACTATCACAGTATTAGTGACAGAATTTGTTATTGATTTTCTCTTCATTATGTAACTAGAAGTAGAACACTGTAAAACAGAAGTATAGATGGACAAATTGGAAGTAATGTAGAGGATGGGTAGATTAATTACCTACTGAAAAATATATTTACATAACCTCTTTAAAAAAATTTAAGACAGTATTTTACTTCAAAGAGGAATTAACTTTTACCTGTGTTTGTAGAGGTCAGACTATATGTTTTTCATCTTCACCTTATTTGTGAAGATATTTCAAGAGTTCTTTTTCCTTTACAAAATGAGTGATCCTAGGTTGTTTTCGTGAATGGACTCCTTCTGCTTGCTAGAGAGACAAGTGCCTTTCTTGTTTTCATATCATAGAATCATAGAATGGTTTGGGTTAGAAAGGACTTTACATCATCTGGTTCCACCCACCCCTGCCATGGATAGGAACACTGTCCACTAGGTAAGATTGCTCAAAGCCTCATACAGCCTGGCCTTGAACACCTCTGCAGACTTTGCATTTTTAAATGATTTTTATCTGCTTCAGCTAAATTTTGGTATGCGTGAAGTATTGACTCCAAACAATGTATGTATTTTCCTTTATGCTGCCTACTTGTAGACAGGACTTCAGTGAGATATATTCAATTAAAAGTAGTATCTTGTTTTGTGTCTAATGAAGTGTCTGTTCCCTGGATCATAAAAAACTCATCTCTGGATGTTTTTTTCCTCCTCCCTATCCTGATTTTTCCTTCTGTCACATGAGCGTATTTCTCAAATAGCTCTTGCTCTCTTCCTGGGAACTAGACTTTCATTCTTGGTGGGATGTAAATGAATAGATTTGCATTGGTCCTTTTTAAAATAGTATCACCACAATGATACCTGAGATTCTGAAAGTGTTTAGCAGTAGAAAGAGAAAACACAAGGATAAATATACCCAATTTTTGTTGATGCTAGTACCTCTCTAGTGCTTATTCACCTCATGAATCCTTCCTCCTTTACTGAATAGAGAAGGACTTTTTGCTTTTGTTTGCACTGCAGATCTGTTGTCCAAATGAGATCTGTCATGCACTCTGTATTAGTTCTGTGTACACAATACCCACTGTAGCAGAAAGATTATTAGCAGTAAGGGCAAAAGAAACACATTCAGTAGAATACCAGCCATGCTTTAAATTGTATGTGTGGAGTGAGGAGCACCAGAAATAATAGTCTTACCCATGCTTTCAACTTTATTTTAAATATGCATTGTCTTCTAAGGATAATACAGGATAGGCTACAGGACCGATTTTTCTTATATTAGATTCTAGAGATGACGTCAAAGAGATATAATACATCATAGTCCACTTGGTATCACAGCTGCTTGAAAGATGAAATCGGTAGCAAAGTTTGGATTCAGACAGCTCTAGGTGAGAATATTTTATATCTCTGCTTTTGTGGTTTCTTGAATGGAATTTTTCTTATATCAGAAGAATTCTGATATAATATTTCTGCGTTATCTAATAATAGTTAGTACATTAAATGTGTTTCAACTGCATGTTAAGAAGCATAGCTGACATTTACTGCATGTTTGTTCTCTTACTTTTGCTGTTTTAGAGTGAAGGAATGGCCTGAAGTTCTTAGTGCCATCTGTGGTGTCAAAATGATGTTTTTCAGATTTCTATTACAGTTGGGATTTTCACATACCTCATTTTGTAGACACAGATATTTCAACATAATCTCTAACATGTTGCGATTACCCAACCAGAAGGTGTTGAATTTATGAATAACCAGTGATCTGTCTTTTTCTACCAGTATGGAATTGAAATCAGGGATGGTATTGCCACCAGACACAGGAACAGGAGAGCGTACTGTCAGCAGGAATTCAAAGTGACTCCTCATAGACACATGGTTTTAACAAAAGGAAACCGTACTGCGACTTCACTTCCAAAGACTTTACTCTGCTCATTAAGGTTGTCTCTGTACTGCTTGTTTTCAGCTGCTCATTTATGAATTAATTCCATCAAGGCAGTGGTAGCTGTGTGGGTTGTTGAACCTGTGTTGATGAATACACGGAGCTGTGCATCATCACTTGCACTTGAACCTTCAGTGTCGAAGAGATTCACTCAGTTTAACTTACATTACCCGGTCAGGAAGCGGGATCAAGGTTAGCGTACTCTCTCATCCATCTGTTTATGTCCACATTGCTTTTGATAGTCTGCCTATAACTTATGTGCTGGCATTCACAGCGAAGCTGGAACACCTCAACATCCATCCTGTTCTCAAAGATGAATGTTGAGATGTTTCTAATAAAAGATAATGCATAAGGGATGATGTGATAGGACAGATGGACTACAAAGAAACAACCTTGCACTAAGATTTCTTCCAAGGTTATCTCAAGAAGGTGCTTGAATGCAGGATTATGTCTGTATTGTGTATGTACAAGACAAGTTTATCTTTTGTTGCAAAACTAAGATTGATCTTGTTCCTTTCTGAGAAGCAGTGTAATGAAAAAAATCCATTCAGAAAGCCATTAGATAGGCAAATAGAGCATGAAAACATACTTTTGGGACACAGAGGGACTGACTCTGAAAGATTAGATGGCTTCATGGACTTCCTGTCAGACTGTGTCCTGTCGTATGCAGGACTCTAGTGTAACCTGGCCAATTCTACCAGCTGGATCTGGACTTTGGGGGAAAGAAAGGAGCATGTTGCATCCCTTCTCCCCCTTTATCTCTGCTTTACTCTCACTCCTGTCTTGCCTATAGTGTGGTTTGGTTCTGAACAATGAATCTCACTGTGACACTAGGTGATGCTGGTTATCAGTGTTGCAATTTTGGAGGAAGAACGTGCCTGGAACAACATTTGAAAGTACTTTCCAAATGTAAATTCACCATTTTCCACCATTTTCATAGCTTTACACACTCAGGTGCACACAGCAAAACAAAATGATTGATGTTATTTGATGAACACAGTATTATTGTTTATTCATTAAAGAATGGTGTTAATTTCACAAATAATTGTATCAGAAGAAGGAAAAGGTATGGAAAATAGGGTAAAAAAGAAGTTATAAATAATTGTTCATGAATAACCTGGAGAAGAGATGCTACATTATTATTGTAGTTCACCATTTTTACCCTCCAGGACACAAAAGAAAAAAATAGTTCCTACAGACAAAGAATACTGTTCTCAATATACTTACCAAGTATTTTTCTCAATTGGATATCCTGAGCTTTGTGTAAATAAAACTGGTATAAACCCTATGTAACTACAGCCTAAAATGCATATTTAAAATTGTCGCTACAAAATGTCAATGAGTTAGCACCATTTTATGATATTAAAGTTCAAGCTTCTGATTTTTTAAAAAAACTTTTTTCCTAGCTAAATTTAACTTTTGTTAAACTTTAACAGTTTGGATTGAAAGTTAGTGTGATGAATTTTTTGCCTCAGCCTTTTTTGTTAAAAGAAATCCATCAAAACAAAAATCCCCTGAAATATTGATGTTTGAGAAAATGAAATTAGGTAGTATTACTTTGCCTGTGTTGTGTTGGATTATTCTTGTCTGGGAGGATTATACTGAAAGACCTTCAGCAGTTAAAGTGCTTTAGGTATGCTATTTGAAATGGGTTTTTTTAGGTTTACTTTCATCTCGAACAAGTTATTTTGAGTGTTAGTACCTCTTCAAGACACAAACAAAAGTATTAAATAATAAAAAATAAAAGTACTAGCTAATAAAAGCTAGTGTTTGTTAACATAGGATTGCCTAATCTATATTCTAGAAGGAAGTCTCCAATGCAATATTCTTTCTGTAATAATGTTCTGTAACAGCTGAACCACATTGGCTTCAATTTTCAAATTAAAGGAAAGCACTCTAATGTAAAAAGAAAGCACGAGAAATATTGAGTCCAAACAATTTTGAAAAGTTATAAGCAACTGCAAAGAAGGGCATAAAATAGAGATAATAAGACAGACTTCTCTGTTTACCTAACAACACTACGTATCATTATGTCTGGTTTAATACCAGAAATATTTGTAGGCAGCTGATACAGTAGTGGATGGTTTTATCTTTTAATGTCCTATTAAAGGTAAGGAGTTTTCTAAAAACCTGTTTTAGATGATAAAGACAATCATTGCCTGTTTCTTCTAACCTGCCATGATGTTAATTCAAGAATAGGCTTTCTGGCAGATATTTTTGTTGTGTTATTATAAGTGAGACAATGAGAATGGCTAATTCTTCACAATCATGATTTACATGTCTTTTCTATTGCCACAAGGAAATTTTTATGAAAGCCATTGTTTTGAGGCTTGTTTTTTTTATCTGGTACACTGAAATAATATTTCCTTTCTTATTTGTACATCATCTTTATATGTTTATTCTTAGAAAAATATGTAATACATTGTTTTCTTGTTATTCTTCATATTTGTTAAAGAAATAAAATTGGTCTTTCAATGAAAATCTTTTTGTGGATACAAATATGATTATTAAAAATTATTTCTTTTAAGCATGTAAGTATTTAAAACCTGACCTTCCTCATTCCTTCACCTGATTTGCCACTTAGCCTGAAGCTTTCACTGCAATTGAAACAGACAGGTTCTGATTAATATCTGGCAGGGAGCCGGCTTAATTCCAGCATCTTTATCTTTACATGACGTAAAGAAATCTTCATCTTGTACTGCGGCAAACCACCATTTTTCCTCAGGAGTGCCAAGCTAATCTCAGCACCTTGCTTTATGCTTTCTCAGACTACTTATTCATGTATCTTTCTCCAGAGCTGAAGACTCATACAGTTGAGAACAAAAGATGGATATTGCTGTACTTCACCCAGTCAGTGTTTCTGTGCTTCTTTGTGTTCTGCCCTTCAAACCAGAAACGTTTGGTAGCGTGCTGCATAAGGAAAAGTAAATGGCTAACTTGATTTCATAAGGAAAAGAGATTTGTTTGCCTTGTCTTTGAACTAGGCCAACTGCAAAATTCGGGGAAATCCTTCATGGTTTTTAAAAGGAGCTCATCCATAGTCTGGCATCACTGTGTCCCTCTTCGAAATGGAAGTGCTAATTCTACTTTCCTTTAGAAGAGTGATGGGTGGCCCAGCACAAATACAGTAGCACTGATGTCTTGCTGGATGTCTTGGATGCTGCCTCTAACTCTGGAAGTTACATGTAATCTTGTTTTGCTTGATTTGTTTTATGATTTATATTCCAATGCACTATATGATATCAAACCCAGAGATACTCAGAACTGCTGGACTGTATTTTTATTATCATATTTCTATGCCAGCTCTAGTAGTACCTACAAGTCTTAAGAATATATCTCATCATATTACAGAAAGTATAGTTTAGACCCCAGTCTGTGCAGTTTGCCATTTAGGCCATATGAAACAAGACATGTTTCAGAAGCAGAAAATATCTTGTATGGAGTAGGTTTCAGATGGACTAGAACATGAGCCGGACCATCTTTTTCTTATTAATTTGCAAGATTGAGTTGTGAGTGCTTGTTATAGTGGTTTTTGAATGCTTCCCTTGTGGTGTGTCATTTTTTTTTCATTTAGGATTAAAACTTGAGATATTGACACTTTCAAAGTGATCTTGAAATATAACTTGAATCAATGAAATGATGTTTTTGAAAAGATTTCTGTTTGGTGGTGCAAGAAAAAGATATTCTCTAGTTAGTCTAAGGCTGTACTAATAACCTGGTTGTTTATGTTCATACTAAGTTTAAAAACTTCCCTTTAGAATTTTCCACTCTGAGGACAGCTAAACTTTCCCTCGTCAATATGAAATTTTCCTAGATGGCTAAAACTATGCTGCTGGGCATATTCAGAGTTGTCAGTTCCTGGATCATACTGAAGTCTGACTGGGATACAGAGATCAGCTATTCTGCCTTAATTTTCTGGAGTGCTTGATGTGGTAAAGTTCTCCAATTCCTCTACAGCGTCCTTTGATTCTGCATGGAAATCTGCTGAAATTACAAAGAAGGGAGGCTGAAGAGGCCCTGGAGATTTTAAATTGAGAAAAGATTTTAAATTGAGCTAGATATGAATTCAATCAATCTCAAATCTTCCCTTGTAACTTATACCAGATGTACATGCCAAATCTACCTTATGACTTTGACACATTCTTCAATTTGACCTGTTACAGGGATGCTTTTTTTGGGTGTATGTGATACCCAAATTTCTATAGTGAACAAATTATGAACTGTATGACTTGACCAGTTTTAAATATTTCTACTGCTATTGTCTCTGGTGATTCTGTTCCTGTTCCCTGCCATCTTGTGGAACTACAATGTGAGAAGTCAATTGACTAATATCTTCCCTTCTCAATAGGATCAATTCATATGTAACCACGGGTTTTTATTGCCATTTTAGCCTGTGTAACTACAAATCATGTTATTGGTCCTAAAATTCTCGCTTCTTTATGCCAGTGGATCAATACTTATGTATTTTTACTTCCTTGTTCATTTATTAGACAGTGACAGAACATACTAAAATGGTCCATCAAAAAGAGGAAAGTAACTGTTGCAGTTATGCTTCTAAATTCTCAAGGGAGGGAAAAAAATCAAAGAAAATTATTTTTTGCTAATAAGAATGCCATTAAAATCCTGACTTAATTAATTCCTTTCAGAATTTCTTGCTGTGTGTTGTCTTATATGTTCAGTAGCTTTAAATAAGCTAGAATCGACTCTCACTGCATGCAAGTATTAAAGAAGTTTTAATGGTCTGGGTAATTTTCAGGAGAAAATTAATTAAAGAAAACATTTTCCTGGTGGCTGTCAATGTCATGGCTCTCCAAGCCTAAGCTGTGCTTTCCTTCTTCTTTCCAGCATACTAATATGCTATCAATTTACAGGAGAGTAATTGCATTTTCATGCCCATGGATTTTCATGTGTTCCACTTTAGAAAGCTGAATGGCTATTTTTATTGATAATGCAAGAAGTTAGAAGCATCTCAAAAATCCCTCTGTTGACCTTTTGTTTTTCTTCCTTCTTCTAAACTGTCTAAACAAAGAGCCACTAGAAGTATGTTTTCTAACAAATTAAGTACTGTGACATCATTAGGCCTTTGAGTTTCGTGGCCCTGAGTTTTAATTAAATGTCAAACAAATACCATTCAATTCTGCCAACAAAAACAGAGTGTTATTTGCAGAAAGCATCAGCATGTCGCCACTTTACCTTGCTTGTTTTCTGTCTGCCTTAGTGATATGCAGAGACATGCCACAGAATAATTCCAGTGGGTATATTAAAAAGAATACTGTTACTGTTGTGTACACCTTGATAATTTGTGGGTGTCATAAGATGACTTGGTATAATTTAGTTAAAATCAATTTTTTTTTTCGTGTATCTACCATCATAACTCTTTGCTGCTGTATAATCTACCTCCTTTCAGGGAGATGTCTAATACCATTTCCAAGCCACTTGATGTATAAAGTCTCCCAGATAAATGAATAGAAATAATTACTGTCTTACTGTACTTTGAACACTGTGTTAGGTAGATACCCCTTGTAAAACTTGTTCTTTCGTGATATAGCTGGTGTTGTCCGTTGCTGGAGATTACTTCTTGGACTGGATGCACTTCTGATATGAGACACCGTCAACCCATACATTTATTATGTGGGCAGCAGTCAGTGAAGGCACTCTCTAGCAGGAGATCTGAAACAGGTTTGTCGTGGTAATTGGAGGAGAAAAAATAGTGTTCAGGAAGACTTAGTTTCCAGTCAAGTAATTAACATCTCTCAAGGAATCCAGGCTGTCCATTAACATGCAGTAAATGCAAAATCAGGCACTAAACCAACCTGACTGTTCAGATCACCACTTTTCTTTCTTTCATTTGTGTTAACTTCGGTGATGTCCTGTTTGTTTGTTTCTTTGGGTTTTTTTTGCTTTTCCTCATATGGAATAATACTTCTTTTGCTTTGTGGCATCACCTGAGAACACTGTATTACGTGTCTGGCTCACCAGTGTTGCATTAGAAACATGACCT
The DNA here is from genome assembly GCA_033558185.1 of Dromococcyx pavoninus. Taxonomy (NCBI): domain Eukaryota; kingdom Metazoa; phylum Chordata; class Aves; order Cuculiformes; family Neomorphidae; genus Dromococcyx; species Dromococcyx pavoninus. Next base: position 4,045,865 of record JAUMJL010000091.1, on the reverse strand, counting down.
ATAAGGAACTGTATAAACTTAGTAGAGCTTCGAAGTTACTGAAGGTCAGTTACGTCTCACTTGATCGATTGTACCAATTTCTGAAGGCCAGTTAAGAGATACACTTGATTCCTGCATTTCATTGCTTGGCTAATCTGTACAAAATGAGATGCAGAGAAGGTAATTTTTTTCCAATATTTCTTTAAAGCATTTCTTCAGCTTGCATCTACTCTTGTATGCTGACATAAATTTTGATGCTTTTACTCCCACTTGTCTATTCACCCAAAGTCGTTCAGGCAGTAGTTGCACTGGTTTTATTTGGGTATTGCTTTTTTTTTTCATCTTGCTTTTGCTGGTTGGATGTTTTCTGAGAAGAGGGTTGAATGTTTTATTTTTACTTTTGTAACAGTCTATGGGATTTGTAGTCTGGGGAACGTATAAATGAAGACCATCCTCTTGCTTCTAGACATGGAAAGGGGAGGTCTGGTGAAAGAAAACCCAAGATACAGGTATATGCTGAAGAGACATTTCCCCAAGGATACTTCTGGCAATAGCCAGTCTCCTAAAGGGACCTTGAACAGGGCTAGAAGGTAGCACCTATAGGCTTCATCTTCTGGCCTGTGTGTGCAACCAGGTGGCTTTGCAATGCAAAATATGTGCTACAGGTTAGGAAGGGAACTAACTTCCTCTCTGAATTTAATTTGTATGAATATGGAGGATTTCATGACTGAAAAGCTGTATCTGAGATCACTTTAAACAGCCACAATGTAATTAACTCTACAAAGAAGAGCTAATAAGCTCAATAAATGTGTGCGTTATATGCCTTTCTCTGGGAGTCAAAACAAGCACCCTTAGAAACAAATTATTATAAGAATAAATGACACCCTACCAAAACATTACTTTGCCAAGTTTGAAGAACTCTTCCGTTATTTGGGGCACTTTGAAGTGGAAAATGACCAATAAAGTAATTGTCTCAGAGGCCCAGAGGAAAACTGGAGCATGCCTTATTCAGTTGCACTACTTCAGAGCACATACATCCTGAGGAGCTGGACATAAGCCAGCTCACATGAGCTGGCCTACAGCCAGCCTTCTCCTTCTGGTGCTGTTCAAGGAGTGTGAATAAACATGGAATGCCTCTCCCCTGCATGGATTAATCCCAAAGGGATACTGAGTACTGATTAGGTATGAATTTACTAACTTTGCTTTGGAAAGTATTGACTACCATATTAATAAGTATATGAGTATATAGATATATATGGAATCTAGAGACCTGCTTATGTTACTGTACCTTCTCCCCAGTGGCTACTCTTTTGTATAATAGGTGGGACCAGCTCAAGAGGTAAATCACATTTTCTACAAGCTTCTTGAAGACTTAGCGGCATCTGGATTCTCATTATAAGTCACTTACCACAGAAGGGCTGAATTGGAAAACTCATAACAAAACATATTGACATTTCAAGCCTTTTTCACCCATGTTATTTACAGTTTCTTGCCTTGCTGAGTTTTTATGAAACTCTTATTTTGCTCTTTTGTTGAGCATCTGAAAACTACTGGGCTGAAAAATACCCTATCTTTGCTGTCTGTAATTAGCTCTTCAGTTATTCCAAATCCTAATGTAAAAACATATGGAAAAGAAATTTATTAAAAATTTAATAGGAGTTTTGTAAGTACATTCCTCTTTGCAAAATCAGGAAGAGAATTGTGGCATAAAAGTTTTGAAATGTAGTTTTCCCCTTAAAAGTGAAGAATAAATGTTGTATAAAGAGTAGCTATAATGTGTTCATTGGACACTGTTTTCTATAGGTAATACAATTACAAGGCACAAAAGTTAGATATTAAATGTTTAATGGAGAACTGGAAAGAATGGTTCATTTGATGGGCTGAAAATACATGTACTTTTTTTTATATATATTCTACTTTAATCTGTCTCAATCTGAGCTCTCATTTTACAGGTAGTCTCAGTTTGCTGTCTAACAGACAATTTAATGTATTTTCAAACCACCACTACATTTTGCATTATCCTTAACAACATTGGTAGAGAAGCAGAAGGACAAGGGCTGTAAATAGTCCTTTAAGCCTTTTGGTGTTCCTTCTAGTTTAGGCCTGGTACTGGGTCTGAAAAAGTTTGTATAGTGGCACTCACTATCAAATTTGAGGGATGAATAGAAGATTTTTCTTTCGGAAACTCAATATTAGTTAACTCTAAGAGTAATGCAAGTAATGTTTGTGACTAGAAGGAGCCAAAGAATTCAATGCAATGTTATTGAGATTAACCCTGTGACAAGCCAAAACAGTGTATGGCATAAAAAAACCTAACACTTCAAAATATTGATGTAGCTGCAGTTTAAATAACTTTCCATTAATTTGAAGACACTTGATAGAGAAGCAAAACTTCAACCAAACCATGTGTCTAAAATTTTAAGAAGTTTTTATGTAGAACCATGTTTTTCTTACATGTCCATGTTTACTCTTTACTGTCCCAAGCTGTAATCTGCAAAATTTCATAGTGAATAGAGATAAACAATAAGCAAACTTGTTTTCTGAGTGATATATGGTGTATTTATAGTGCCAGTAATCATAAATTGCACTGAAGTAAAGAGCTAACACTTGTACAGAATGATGTTAATATTAAAGTGGAGACTGTACTACTTTATAAAAAAGTCTACCTTGAAAATTTTATTGAAAAGCCATTAGATGTGAGAAAGATTTCGATTGACTAATGGTTGTTTGGGCTATGATCCAGTGTTGGCTGAATTCTAGTACAAAGGGTTCTTCACTGTTGTGACTGTTAAGTTAGATTCAAGATTAGTGCCTTCCTAGAAGCCTGGGCCCTAAGCAGAGTCCTGGGTCTGAGTGCTGAGTAGAGCTGGATCGTGACTCAGAATTCTAGGGCTCAGGGTCCTCTCCAGCAATAATTCATTATTGTTGTCAGAGTAATGCCTGGAGCATTGCAAACGTAAAACAGGGTGCAATATCACTTGTCGATGTACAAGTGTATAATAAAACAAATTGATGCATGTTGGTGAAAGGTTTAAAAAAATGTCCATTGCACCTGGAATTACAAATGAAGGATAACATACCCACAGGAGTATTGCATTTGCATTTGAATGGTAGTTCACTGAAGCCCTAAGTGAAATCTTGCCAACAAACAAATTATTTTAAGTTTTGCTCTTGGCTTTACAGGACCTGTGATTTCGCTCCAGATTTTTTTTGAGGTATGACACTAAATATGGATTTTCATAGATGAAACCTTGAGAGAGCTTTTGGGGTTTTTCTTTCTTTTCCTTTGGAAGGCAGACTTGGGAGTTGGTTTAATTGATGAAAAATATTGGTAATAAAATTGAAGATTTTGCCTGTGGAAGTAGTTTATTACCTACCAGTAGCTGAGAGCCCACAATGTCTTATGCAACCTAGTCTCTGATAAGTTATATCTGTCCAAGTAATAGTTCTCTGCAAGGGGGTTTTTTCCTGGTGTTGAAAATGATTTCTCCCTTCTGTAACTCTCATAAAGTACTTACTCTTTTGTGGGTTAGTTGTTTTGAACAAGTGAAGAATTTTCAGCACTTTTTTTTTTTGTTGACACTCACTGCATTTCATAATCCATTTCTGTAGTGGATTGACTTTTGGATTTTTCAGATCTTCCTTAAAAAAAAATGGCCTTTACAGGTCTTCCTTAACAGTGGAGGTCAGGATCCACTGAAGTATTCCATATCTACCTTTAATGAAACACAACATATAAATAAGGTGTAGATAAGAGAGTACGCTCTCTTCTTCTTCCGGCAAGCTGGAGAGCAGGAGCTCCATTGCTGCTGGTCCTGCCTGGAGCTGAGGCCTGCAGTAGCTGCTGTTGTCTGCCCACACCTGGGAGGAGAGTCCTGGGTCGGATTTAGCTGTTCTGCTTTCCTCAAGAGAAGTGGTGAGATTTTGCTAGTTCTTTACTTTGTTAGTTGCCGGGTCTTACAAGTGTGCATACCTGTTTGGTTTTAGTTCCTCTTTGTCCTTTTTCCCATTTTCCCTTCCCCTCTTCCTTTCTTGGGAGTTTTGCATGATATCCTTGCAGTGCAGTTCTTTGTATTTAGAAAATATAGAAAAATATATATATAGTGTGATTTCAGTTTTTCTATAGTTTTTCCTTTGAAAGGGGGGAAGTTTTGGGAGAGAGGCAGACTGAGCGGTTGGAAGGCTTGGGAAAGCTAGCTCAAACCAGCTCAGATTTTAGTAGCAGAGGATGGTTTTGATGGTTCACCTTGGTTTGTTTTGAAAACAGTGTCCGGGAACGCAGCCAGAGTCCGGGAAAGCAGCCAAGAAAAACTTGTTTGGGAACAACCTGAAGGAAAATAATAAAAATGTCCTTTTTGCTAACTTTTTTCATTATTCTAGCAGGTTTTGTACCTGTCCCAGGATATCCTATTGGGAGACGCAGCCGTTTGGATGGATGGAACGAATGGCTTCCATTCCTCAATTTTGACATGGACAGCCTAGTATATAATCTCCGTAATGGTGTCATTGAGAGGAATCACTGGAGCTTTGGGAAGGAGTTTGGACAGACCAGTCTTTGGATGGCAGGGAGCATGGTTGGATTTTGTTAAACTGGTGGGATGTGTGACACCTCCTATTGCTTGGGACTTTGTGCCAGAGCAGGTGTTCAACCCTGATGAGATGACGCGTTGTTTGAGGGAAATGTGTCTTTCATATGACGATCCAAACATGCAACTCTATGCTTTGTACTGGGGCTTGGCTAATGCTTATCGTACTGTGGTAGATCACTCTCAGAAAGCTAAGGTCAAGACAGGAACTCAAACCATGCCACCCGAAACTAGTGATGTCCCTATTGGGCCCACTTATGAAACTGGGGTTCAAGCACAACTTGAAGTTGAAGCTGTCTCTACTAAGTCTACTAGAACTGGGACTCAAATTAAAAACAGAAATGTCGTTGCTGCTCCTATAAAGAAAAAGAAGACGTTGCTGAGGGAGACCATAAAACTTACAGACCCATCTTTACAACTGGAAAGTATGGAAGAAGAAAAAGAAGAAGAAGAAGAAGGAGTAGAAGGACCTATCCCAACCATGCAGGCAGTAGTGGAAGAAGGAGTGGCTGTGAGTGAGGAAGAAGTGCATTCCCCTCAATCTGAGAGACAATTATTGTTACCTGATGATTGGTTGAGGCCTTCATCTCAGCACCCAAAAGACTACTCACTACCTCTATCTGCTGGGTATGGTGAACGATGTGGAAGTCCATCTCCACAGCGTGAACGACATAGAAGTCCATCTCCACAGCACGCTCAGTCTCCACCTCCTTGTGAAAGATACAGAGAGGAGGTGGGAGCAGTTCCACATAAGAGCAGAAGAGTACAAAGAGAGGTGGAAAAGACGGTGGACAAGAAATAATGTGAGAAAGTGAAATAACGCAATCACTGCCCACAAGAGATCTTCGAGATTTGTGAAGAGATTACAGTCGTTTGCCTGGTGAACAAATCCTCACTTGGCTGGTGTGATGCTGGGACAATGGAGCTATTAGTCACGTGATTGAAGGTCATGAAGCACAACAATTGGGACCTCTTGCCCGTGATCCTTTAATAGAACAAGAAATGGCGAGGGAGAAAATGACATCCAGTCTTTGGATCCAAATCCTCCACGCTGTGAGGGTAAAATACCCATTTAAGGAATATCTGTCAAGCTCTCCAAGAAGGTGGAATACTGCCAAAGAAGGCATCCAATACTTACGGGAATTAGCCATGTTGGAGATCATCTATTCTGATCCAGACTATTATGACATCCTAGCTCCAGAATGTGTCCCCTGCACACAGCCCATGTGGAAAAAGGTAATTAAAGGTGTCCCTAAACCATACACCTACTGCTTGGTAACCATATATGATCCAAGGACAGGTGAACCAAGCATGGAAGCCATGTGTTGGTGGATAAGGCACATAGCAGAAAGTCTGGAAGACTTCTCCGATTCCCTATACTGACCTGCCTATGATAGGGAAAGAAGTGAGAGAGATTATGACTACTTCAGATATGAGTACTATCCTAGAGACAGAGATGACAGACATTATAGAGATTACAGAGAAAGGCCAATGCAACGATCATGGCGTGATAGACCAAGACGACCTCGACCTAGACCTCGGTCTCCTTCACGATCTTCATCATCCCCATGCAGAGGGAAGGAAAACCCTAAGCGTCAGTCACGTAGGCAACTATGGGCATACCTATGCAGCAAGGGAGAGAACATGAGGAAGTGGGTGGCCAACACACTTACAAGCTTGAAGCTAGAGTGAAGGAGCTGAGACAGAAGGAAACTGACAAGAAAGTTGTCTATTTGATAGACGCAGAATCTTTAGACAAGAAACCGCAATTGCCGAAAGGCAAGAAGATGGAGATCCACCTCCCTGATGACAAAAAAGCCTCCAAGAAACCAAAGTCAAAGTCCGACAATGATTGCTCTAATCAAGACCAATAGAGGGTCCCTGCCTTCTGCCAGGAGAAGGAGAGGAACCAAGAAGACAATCGGGTTTACTGGGCTGTGTGGGTTCGATGGCCTGACACATCAGATCCTCAGAGATACCGAGCTTTGATATATACTGGTGCCCAGTGTACATTAATGCCATCAGAGCATAGGAGTACAGAGACTGTTTCTATTTCTGAAGTGACAGGAGGGTCTCAGGAGCTCTCAGCTGTAGAGGCCGACATAAGCTTGACAGACACCAATGGGAAAAGCATTCCATTGTGACGAGGCCAGAAGCCCCTTGCATTCTAGGTATGGACTTCAAGGACCTGAAGGGGTACCAGTGGGCTTTTGGTGTAACCATGGTGATTGAAGAGGAGTCCAAGCGATTGTCTGCCCTTCCTGGCCTCTCAGAAGACCCTTCTGCAGTGGAATTGCTGCAAGTTAAAGAACAAAAACTGCCAATAGCCACGACAACCGCACACCGGCGACAATATCGGACAAATCGAGATGCTATGATCCCCATCCATAAGATGATTCAGAAGCTGGAAAGTCAAGGGGTGGTCAGCAGAACACATTCACCCTTCAATAGCCCTATCTGGCCTGTATGCAAGTCTGATGGAGACCGGAGACTGACTGTGGACTATCGTGGCTTAAATGAAGTCACACTGTCACTGAGTGCAGCAGTACCAGATATGTTGGAGCTTCAGTACGAGCTGGAGTCCAAGACAACGAAGTGGTACGCCACCATTGACATTGCCAATGCATTTTTCTCCATTCCCTTAGCGGCAGAGTGCAGGCCACAATTTGCTTTCACCTGGAGGGGCGTTCAATACACCTGGAATCCACTGCCCCAGGGGTGGAAGCACAGTCCAACCATCTGTCATGGACTGATTCAGGCTACATTAGAGAAGGGTAAGGCCCCAGAACATATCCAGTATATCGATGACATCATTGTATGGGGGGACACAGCAGAAGAGGTCTTTGACAAAGGACAGATTACCCAGATTCTCCTCGAGGACGGTTTTTCCATAAAGAAGAGCAAGGTCAAAGGACCTGCCAGAGAGATCAAATTCCTAGGGGTGAAATGGCAAGACGGAAGGCGCCAGATTCCAACTGATGTCATCAATAAGATCGTGGCAATGGCTCCACCGACAAGTAAGAAAGAGACCCAAGCTTTTCTGGGAGCCATAGGCTTCTGGAGGATGCACATCCCAGAGTACAGCCAGATTGTGAGCCCTCTTTACTTTGTGACCTGTAAAAAGAGTGATTTCCAATGGGGTCCTGAACAACAACAAGCTTTCAGGTAGATCAAGCAAGAAAGCGCACATGCCGTGGCTCTTGGACCAGCCAGGACTGGACCAGATGTAAAGAATGTACTCTACTCTGCAGCTGGAGATAAAGGTCCCTCCTGGAGCCTCTGGTAAAAGGTGCCTGGTGAGACACGAGGGCGATCACTGGGTTTCTGGAGCCAAAGCTACAGAGGCTCTGAGGCCAATTACACTCCTATGGAAAAAGAAATCTTAGCAGCGTATAAAGGCATATGAGCAGCTTCAGAGGTAATTGGTACCGAAGCACAGCTCTTCCTGGCACCCTGATTACCAGTGCTGAGCTGGATGTTCAAAGGGAAGGTGCCCTCTACGCATCATGCCACCGACGCCACGTGGAGCAAGTGGATTGCTTTGATTACACGATGTGTCCGAATTGGGAACTCGAATCGCCCTGAAATTTTGGAAATTATAACTAATTGGCCTGAAGGTGGGAATTTTAGTCTGGCAGATGAAGAAGAAGAAGAAGAGCCAGTGAGTCGAGCTGAAGAAGCTCCGCCATATAATGAGTTGCCAGATGAAGAGACATGCTATGCCCTTTCCACCGATGGTTCCTGCCATATTGTAAGGAAGGCCGGAAGTGGAAAGCAGCTGCTTGGAGTCCCGCACGACAAGTGGCGGAAGCCACTGAAGGTGAAGGCAAATCGAGTCAGTTTGTGGAACTCAAAGCTGTCCAATTGGCCCTAGACTTCGCAGAAAGAGAAGGATGGCCAAGGCTCTACCTGTACACTGATTCGTGGATGATAGCCAATGCCCTATGGGGATGGCTAGACTGGTGGAAAAAGATGAATTGGAGTTGTAGAGGGAAACCCATCTGGGCTGCTTGATCTGTGGCAAGACATCACTGCCAGAGTGAAGAACCTGAATGTGAGAGTCTGCCATATAGATGCTCATGTGCCCAAGGGTCGAGCTAATGAGCAACATGCTAATAACAGAGAGGCAGACCAAGCTGCACAGGTCAAGGTATCACAAGTAGACCTAGACTGGCAGCAGAAGGGAAAATTGTGCCTAGCTCGATGGGCACATGATGCTTCAGGTCATCAAGGCTGAGACGCCACCTATAGATGGGCACGAGACCGAGGGGTGGATTTAACCATGGACACTATTTGTCAGGTTATCCATGACTGTGAAACCTGTGCTGCTAACAAACAGGCAAAAAAGTTGAAGCCCCTGTGGTATGGTGGACATTGGGATAAGTATAAATATGGGGAGGCCTGGCAGGTTGATTACCTTACATTGCCACAGACCCACCAAGGTAAACGCTATGTGCTCACCATGGTGGAAGCAACCACAGGTTGGTTAGAGACGTATTCGGTACCACGTGCAACGGCTCAAAATACTATGGGTCTTCAGAAGGAAATCCTGTGGAGACATGGTGCTCCAGAACGTATTGAGTCAGGAAATGGGACTCATTTTAAAAACAATTTAGTGGCTACTTGTGCACAGGAGCATGACATTGAATAGGTATATCACATTCCATATCACGCACCTGCTGCTGGAAATGTCGAAAGGTGTAATGGACTGTTAAAAACAACTCTAAAAGCACTGGGTGGAGGAACGTTTAAAAACTGGGATAAGCACGTAGCCAAGGCCACCTGGCTAGTTAGCACCAGGGGCTCTGTCAATCGAGCTGGGCCTGCCCAAGCAGAATCCCTCCACACTGCAGATGGAGACAAAGTTCCAGTGATCCATCTGAGAGGTATGTTGGGTAAGGCCGTTTGGAATACTCCTCCCTCAGGCCAAGACAAACCCATTCGTGGGATTGTTTTTGCTCAAGGGCCTGGAAATACCTGGTGGGTAATGAGGAAGGATGGAGAGATCCAGTGTGTGCCTCAAGGAAATTTATCCTTGGGGAAAAACTAATTCCGTGTCTTGAGTTGAGTTTTACAGGAGATGACACCAGGTAAGAAAGACCTGAACAGAGTGGATACCAGTCTCCAGTGATGAGTCAAGCCCAGTCGAGCCGGTCCAGCGCTGCATCACACAAGACTCTCATTACTACCTGAGAAACAGCCACCAACAGATCTTCCGAGTTTGAACTCTTAAGCCCAAAACCAGAACTGTGACTGTGACTAAAGGGCCAAGTATCCAAACTGAGTTGCTGTTGGTGTTGATCTTCAACGACAGATGACAACCTCGGAATAAAACAAAGACTATATAAACATATATATGTGTCTGTGTACGGGATATAGACAAACACAATGTAGAGGTGTTATGTTAAAGAAATGATATGGGATAAGGGGTGGAGAATGTAGTGGATCTTCCTTAAAAAAAAATGGCCTTTACAGGTCTTCCTTAACAGTGGAGGTCAGGATCCACTGAAGTATTCCTTTAATGTAACACAATATATAAATAAGGTGTAGATAAGAGAGTACGCTCTCTTCTTCTTCCGGCAAGCTGGAGAGCAGGAGGCTCCTTGCTGCTGGTCCTGCCTGGAGCTGAGGCCTGCAGTAGCTGCTGTTGTCTGCCCACGCATGAGGGGAGAGTCCTGGGTCGGATTTAGCTGTTCTGCTTTCCTCAAGAGAAGTGGTGAGATTTTGCTAGTTCTTTACTTTGTTAGTTACCAGGTCTTACAAGTGTGCATACCTGTTTGGTTTCAGTTCCTCTTTGTCCTTTTTCCCATTTTCCCTTCCCCTCTTCCTTTCTTGGGAGTTTTGCATGATATCCTTGCAGTGCAGTTCTTTGTATTTAGAAAATATAGAAATATATATATATATATATAGTGTGATTTCAGTTTTTCTATAGTTTTTCCTTTGAAAGGGGGGAAGTTTTGGGAGAGAGGCAGACTGAGCAGTTGGAAGGCTTGGGAAAGCTAGCTCAAACCAACTCAACAAAACAAAAGTAAGATAAAGTCCCCAAGTTACCAGTAAGTAGCATGTCATTCTTTCAGACCTGTATGTATTGCAAATTACTGTGATAGTTAAACATTGAGCAGGGCTTTTTTAAGCAACATCTATGTATTTTGTTACTGGTAGCCATTTTCAGTACAACACATCAAGCAAGCCATTGATTATATAATTTCTTAGCTGAGATAATCTGCCAGACTTTTATTTATTGTATAATTCGATAGATAGCATGGTGTTCTGGTTAAGCTACTAGAATGGCATAAGGAAGGTTGAAGTTCAATCCTAGAATTTTTTTATATAGTACGATTGAGGCAGACCACTTAACTGCCCATTAGTTGCCTTGATCATGAATGTTCTTAATGGTTTTTCCTTACTGTGCGCATGAACTGAAAAAGCAGAAAGGAATCATCACCAAAAACAATTTTACAGTATCAGTGTGTAAACTCAGTAATAAAATACATCGAACTACAATTTTGGTGGGTATGAGACAAAAAGGGACATGTGTATCTAAGCTGGTTAGACTTATTGCTATCGCTCCACTGTATAATCAGTTTGGGGTTTTTTTTTTGCATTGCTCCAAGACCTGGTATTTTTTCCCGTAAATTATTTTGTATTTATTTGTTTATTTTCATCTGTGGACAATATTTTATCAGCTTGAACTGATTTTGTTTTACATCTTACCAGATGGATTTTCAATTTATCTTTTAACAGCTTAACCTCTAACTGAAGTAAGTTTTAGTGGGAATAAGCAATGTTCTCATATGGCTGTGTTTTAATTCTCTCAACCCAACTGTGCAGATGAATTGTAGTTTGGTACTCTGACAGCCTTTTGAAAGACCTTCACTACTGTCTTTGTGCTAGGGAGAGGGATCTGTGAATGATGATTGAACATCTAAGGTCATGTTGTATAGTATCTAGGGGTTCACTAGTCTACCAAATGCAGAATTTCACTGTTGTTTCTTTCTAGAAAGATAAAAAGTAAACAGTAACTTAGAAATATCACTCTGCCTCTCAGTGAGATAAATCTGAGTCAAACTGCTTCTGCCAATGCTGGCTTTAGTAGGATGCAGTGATCACATAAGATACTTTTTTCTCTTCTTCCATGACTCTTTATTTCAGTACTAACAGGGAGTGATCCTTTCCTTTCTGATACTATTGTGCACGCCTGAGCATGCAGACATGTGTAGCATAGTGACAGCCCCTTGTGCTGTTCTTGGCCATCATCATTTCCAGAAATCTTTCCATCTTTCACTGAAATAATTAGGCTGAGGTGAGACCATATCTTCCACCTGGCACAGTCAGAATATTTCCATTTTCATCTGAAGAAATGGTTGCTCTTTTACTGGCACCATACCTCAGTATGCTCATTTTTTTAGGAAAGAGAGCATAATTAAAAGCTTTGTTTAAATCATGTCAGTTTAAAACTTGTTCTGTAGTATGGATATTTAAGAGTGTCAAAGGATTTACACTGCCCAGTACTTGGTGGATGTGCTTATTCTTAGCAGCTGTCCCTTAAAATCTGTTTGAGCATTGAGGAAATGAAGTGTGGTAGAATACATCTCAATAATAAAGCATAGTAAAAATGATTGCATTGCATAATAGTGGAAGAAAGAATACAGCTTGAAATTATCAAATTATAATGGATATACATTGTATTTTGTCATTATGTACGGTATATGGATCATACTCAGATTTTATTAAACATTGTTATAAAACTACTTACTATTAGTAGGATTTAAAAAGCGGAAGGGAAGGGAAGGGAAGGGAAGGGAAGGGAAGGGAAGGGAAGGGAAGGGAAGGGAAGGGAAGGGAAGGGAAGGGAAGGGAAGGGAAGGGAAGGGAAGGGAAGGGAAGGGAAGGGAAGGGAAGGGAAGGGAAGGGAGGGAGGAGAGGAGAGGAGAGGAGAGGAGAGGAGAGGAGAGGAGAGGAGAGGAGAGGAGAGGAGAGGAGAGGAGAGGAGAGGAGAGGAGAGGAGAGGAGAGGAGAGGAGAGGAGAGGAGAGGAGAGGAGAGGAGAGGAGAGGAGAGGAGAGGAGAGGAGAGGAGAGGAGAGGAGAGGAGAGGAGAGGAGAGGAGAGGAGAGGAGAGGAGAGGAGAGGAGAGGAGAGGAGAGGAGAGGAGAGGAGAGGAGAGGAGAGGAGAGAGAGAAGAGAAGAGAAGAGAAGAAAAGAGAAGAAAAGAGAAGAAAAGAGAAGAGAAGAGAAGAGAAGAGAAGAGAAGAGAAGAAAAGAGAAGAAAAGAAAAGAAAAGAAAAGAAAAGAAAAGAAAAGAAAAGAAAAGAAAAGAAAAGAAAAGAAAAGAAAAGAAAAGAAAAGAAAAGAAAAGAAAAGAAAAGAAAAGAAAAGAAAAGAAAAGAAAAGAAAAGAAAAGAAAAGAAAAGAAAAGAAAAGAAAAGAAAAGAAAAGAAAAGAAAAGAAAAGGAGAAGATAATATGCAATTCCTACTATTTGGTAATTATTTGCCAGAAGGGACTGTGACTTCTTAAATATGGCATACATCTAAAGGTGACTGGGAAGATTTGTGGAAAAAAAAAATGTTAAGGTCTATTGAGGACATCAACTCTACCTTGAGATATCATTGTCCTTCAGATCTCTGGTGCTGAAAATTATACTGAAGAAGAATCACGTAATGCCCATTGCGTTGCCCATGTGTCGATTCCTTTTTCCATTTGGGATAAATATCCAGCTTTCAGTTTGTTGAGTCATGCTTTTTCCTATGTGAAAACATGCAAGTAAGAAATGCAAAGTACATCTGTGTATATGAGGGGGGAAAAAAAAAAGAAGACTCTGAAAGTACTTTTTTTCTATTCTTTATTTCATTACCAGCAAATGCATACACATTTGTGGCAAGCTTTAGGCAACAAAACTCCTAGAGTGCATCAAAGATAATTTCTTAACCCAGGTAATAGACACCTCTACCTGAAGAGGTACAATACTAGACCTGATGGTCACGAAAGCAAGTGAGCTCATCAGTAGTGTCAAGATTGGAGGCAGCCTAGGCTGCAGTGATCATGCATTGGTGGAGTTCAAGGTCCTGAGGGGTATGGGACAGGCGAGGAATATAGCCAGGACTCTAAATTTTAGGAAAGCAAACATCCAGCTCTTCAAGGGAGCTCATCAGTAGGACCCTCTGGGAAACGGTCCTCAGGGATGAGGGAGCAGAACAGAGCTGGTAAAAATTTAAGGATACTTTCCATAGAGCCCAAGAGTGCTCAGTCCCCAGATGTAAGAAATCAGGCAGGGAAGGGAAGAGACCAGCCTGGCTGAGTCAAGACCTGCTGGTCAAACTGAAGAACAAGAGGTAACTGTCCAGGCAGTACAAGCAGGGACAGGTAATCTTGGAAGAGTATAGGGATGCTGCCTGGATATGTAGCGATGAGGTCAGGAAGGCAAAGCTGCAGCTGGAGCTGAACTCAGCAGGGGAAGAAAAGAAAAACAAGAAGAGCTTCTACAGGTACGTCGATCAGAAAAGGAAGGTTAAAGAAAGAGTACTTCCACTGATGAATGAGAATTGTGAGCTTGTATCAACAGATGAGGAGAAGACTGAGCTACTAAACAACCTTTTTGTCTCAGTCTTCTGGCAACTGCTCTTCTCACCCCTCCAGGGTCAATGGGCAACAAGATGGGGGTCAGACAGTTCAACCTGGTCGGATTCGTGACCACCTCGAGTCAGCATAAGTCATTGCATGGGGATTAGAACAGGATGATCTTTAAGGTCCCTTCCAACCCAAGCCATTCTATGATTGTGTGATTTTCCACAATAATCTCAACAGCTCACCACCAGTATCTATGACTTACACTTTTGTAACGTGTATTAGCTCACTTTCTCAGTGTAAACATATAGCTTATTAGTTGTTGTGTACAGCTTGCTTTCACAACACATTCTATTAAGCATAAGCACAGAGAGAATTACAGCTTCGCAACAGATACCGTCACATTGGACTGGAGATTTGCCTTATGGCACGTTAAGTTTAGAGGGATGTTCTACTCTGTGTCAGTCGGGCACTGTGGAAGTGCTAACCAGTGTATTAACACAGTAATATGATAATTTTTCAAAAGGAAGAAATGTCCTGATGCAGAAAGATGTACATAACGTTAGAAATACAGGTCATCACATCTCTACTTATCTGCTTGTGTTTAAACATCTGTCTTGGTGCTGGCTGACTAATGAATGAATTCAGCTCAAACTGCAGGAAAACTTCAGGCAGGCAGAATGTAATTTAGCCCCTTGTCTATCCACAAAGCAGCTCTGAATCCTTAATGACCGTAAATGCTCAGGGTTTTGATTTTACATCTCATACGCATATCTAGTTTATCATTAAAAACATGATCTGTCTAGCATTCAACTGTAATTAGCCTGATAAACAGAGTGGTGATTTTTATTTCTTTGGCCTGGTGAAGGTGTGAGAGACTTGTTAAAATGCACTAAGAAACATAATCGCACGTTACCTAAGAGAAACAAGTGTATTGAAATAAAAGAAACTTTCTTATATTCGCTATGGAGTGGATCTCAGTGGTCAGAATTTTTTGTCTAGATATATAATAAATTTAGTGATAAGAGCAATACTCTGGTACTGATTTTAACAAACTTGTGTCTTTTAAATCAGTGCTAATCTGTTCTCATTGCTCACAGAATCACAGAAGGTGATCCAGCTGTAAACCTAACACTGCCAAATTCACCCACTAAACCATTTCTTGAAGTGCCACATCTACACGTCTTTTAAATACCTTCAGGGATGATGACTCAACCATTTCCCTGGCCAGCCTCTTCCAATGCACGACAATCTTTTCAGTGGAGAAATATTCCCTAATATCTAGCCTAAATTTCCTCTGGTATTTCCTTTCATATAATCACATAATCATAGAATAATTAAGGTTGAAAAAGACCTCTAATATCATCAAGTCCAACCACCAGCCCAACATCACCATGTCTACTAAACCATGTCCTGAAGTGCCACTTCTATATAGTTTTTGAACACCTCCAGGGATGATGACTCCACCACTTCCCTGGGAAGTTTATTATAATGCTTGACAACCCTTTGGCAAACTGCTAAAGCTCTGTTATGTTTCACAAATGTCTTTTGATAGGTCTTGACATCTCACCAGCTGGGGAAATTGGGCAAAAATAAAAACCATTTAACTATGGGGTTAAGGCAACCAAAATGTGAGGCAATTACAGGAAAGAAAATACTAGCTAAGATCAATTAGGCTGCAGGTGATCCTCAGTGCAGCTGACACAGCCTCATGTTTGATGGGCAAAGTGATTATTGTGGAGTGGCCCTTCTGGCTACAAGTATTTGGCTTCCTTTGTCAAGTGCTCCTTCAAAAAACAGGAGGACGTTCTAGGCTGGGAAGTGCAAATTTTCAGCATCATAATAATGATGACTTCTGTACCTTGCAGGAAAATACAAAGCAGAAAACATAGTAATATGTGCTGCTTTTTTCCTTCTGATCTACTTTAAAAAATTGGAATTTTTCTGCCAATATCATCTACCTAGTAATTTCAGTCAGTTTGAGGAATAAAGATTTGAGTGCCAGCTTCTTCCATCCTGTGTTATAAAATTGTTTTCACTTATTTTTAGACTTGTTTTCATATCAAGTCAGAGCCAATATTTGATTAAAGGAAAACTTAATCAAGAGTTAGTTTCAGGGTCTCTTGCTGTTCCCATATACAAACCTGATGGAGGCTCATGCTGCTAATAATCTTTATGTATTGAAATGTCTCTTCTATAGCCTCAGGATGGGATATTACTTATGAGTGTTTCTTGTACAAAATGTCTCATAACAGTACATTCCTGCTCTACAGACACTATTGTATCTGGGGGTTTTTTGTGAATTTCCTTTCTACAATAATGCACAACTGCCTTTCCCTTTTTTAAACATCACTCTTTGCAAGCACCTTGTGGAATCATACATCTTATCTTTCTCTATCACTGCTCTCAGGTAAAAGAGTGAACTGTTGTTTCTTCCCAGATCTCAAAAAGAATGGCATAATAAGCCTTAAACCGTAGAACCACAGGTCACAGAATCACAGAATGGTAGAGGTCAGAAGGGACCTTTAGAGATCGCCTAGTCCAACTGTGCTAAGTAGTTTCATCTGGAGCAGGTTGCACTGGAATGCATCCACGTGGATTTCAAGTATCTCCAGAGACGGAGAGTCTACAACCTCTCTGGGAAACCTGTTCCAGTGCTCCATCATCCTCACAGTAAAGAAGTTTTTCCTTATGTTCAGGTGGAACTTGCTGTGTTCCAGTTTGTAGCCATTGCCCCTTGTCTTGTCAGCGGGCACCACCGAGCAGAGTCTGGTCCCATCCTCTTGACACTTGCCCCTTAGATATTTATAAGCAATAAGGTCTCCTCTCAGTCTTTTCTCCAGGCTAAACAGACCCAGATCTTTCAGCCTTTCAAAGAAAATGCAGCTACACTTAAAGAAGTGGAAGTTCAGTCAGTATAGATTTTTCTTACCAGTATAAACTCTCTCAGTCTGTTGTATAGCTGTTGTGAATGCCTATTCTTCCAAATATTATGGTATATGACAGCCATTACCAGATTTGACGCTTCAGATTCACAAGTACAAGCTGAGTGTTTCAACATGTGCAACAACATAGCTTATAAGAATTTGAATTTGTCTTTTACCACACTTTTATTTTTGAGCATTGCAGGGAGAACAATGGGTAGGATTTAGAAGTATTAATCTTCTAACAAAGCAACGAAAAAGATAATAAAAGTGTACTGAATTACATATAAATCAGTGGACATATCTTAAACATGTCTGAGTCACTTGCAAGATTAAAAATCATCTAGATTCACAAGAATTCTTGTTCCCACTTCTTTCACATATTCCTTCCTTATTTAACTCTGTCTTTCTGGCTGAATAGTCCCTGGGTCCATGTCTAACCAATATTTTCTTAAACCTTGGCAGTCAAAAGTGGTCTTTCAAATTTCAGTCACTTACAGAAAGGAACACAAAAATGAAAAAAAAGAAACTGAAAAAATGAAACCCTCAATTTGTTTGAGTGCTCCTTGAATATCACGTATCAGAGCTTGATGCAATCTGAAATGTCTTATGGACCATGGAAAGCTGGAATTTCTGACAGAAACACCACTTCAATCTGAACTTGAATATTGATAATGACTTCTAATAAAGCTTTTGCTATAACGGTATTTCAAGGTTACAATGATAGAAAATACCTTTGGTATTGAACACAATTGAGTCTCACAGAACAGAAAGAAATCTAGTGTTTTCGAGTCGGATTCCATTTTTATATAAGGTTAGTGTACTCAGCAACTAGAGCAGTATAAGGAAAGATAGAAATCCAAAAACATCTTTGTTCTCTACAGACTTCAGGAAAATTTAATTTTCCCAAAGATCTCCAATTTTCCTATGTGTCTTGGATTTCTTCAATGCACATTTTGCACTATTTTTTCTGGTTTTAGCCATTCTGATTCCATAAGTTTCTAAGGGCTGAGAATTGTCTCACACAAATGGATCACTATATTTGCTAGTGTTAGAGGTGGCAAGGGAGACACATGCAATTTGTGTTTCACTTTAATTTTCTGGAACAAGGCTCTTATCCAAGAAAATATCATTTCTTTCCTCCCAAAACTGTGGAGTATCTTCCTTCTATGGAAGTTCCACCCAACCTCCAGACAATCAACCAGTTATCTTGTGGAACATATTTTCAGATTTTTGAATCATGTTTTGAGTCTCCATTTAACTTTTTCATCTTTCTTAGTGTCTAGACTTCCAAGCCACGTAGCAACTAGTTCTGTCAGACAGTTCTATCAAGTTCACATCTTTATGAATTCCTAGGAGATGGATTTAGCTAAGCAACACCAAAAGAGAGAGGAGATATACTAGATATTCTCTTAATATGCTAAATATTTATAGCTAAGTAGGCCTACTAGATGCTTCACAATGCTGAGGCTGTGAGGACTGAGTAGGATAACTGGAGGGATGGACAGTAAGTAATTGGAGAGATGTATAGTATCTTGTAAACCTGCACTTAAACCACTTTCAAGAGGATATAGGGGTCATTACTCATGGTGCAGATGGCTCTCAATTACTGTTAAGTTTGCTGTCACTGGTGAGAAGTGCATGCTTGTATGGCCATCATTGTGCTTGTGAGTCTAGAGTTTGAAAAAAAAGATAGTATCTAAGGCATAATTACTAAACTAAATTCAGTGATTCAGGATGTTCTATATAACAGAGGAATTCATTTCTTTGTTGATATAGGCAGGATCCTCAAACATGGGCAATAAATGGAATATTAATGTACTCTACAACCACCACAGACCTAGACATTCTCTCATGCAAACTTCGTAGAATTATAAAACCATAGAAACATAGAATGGTTTGGGTTGGAAGGGACCTTAAAAATCATCCAGTTCCAATCTTCCTGCCATGGGCAGGGACACCTCCCACCAGATCAGATTTCTCAAGGCCACATCCAACCCAGACACAATTCTCCAAGTGGGTTCTCATGAGAGTAGAGGGGCAGGATCACCTTTCTCGCCTTGCTAGCCAAGCTTCTTTTGATGCAGCCCAGGACATGGTTGGCCTTCTGGGCTGCGAGCGCACATTGCTGGCCCATGTCAAGTGTCTCATCAATCAGCAACCCCAAGTGCTTCTCCGCAGGGGTGCTCTCAATCACATCGTCCCCCATTGTCCCTTGTATTGAAAGTGTGGATTGCCCCAACCCAGATGTAGGACCTTGCACTTGGCCTTGTTGAACCTCATGAGGTTCATAAAGGCCCACTTTTCCAGTTTTTCCAAGTCCCTCTGGATATTATCCCATCCTTCTAGTGTGACAACTGCCCCACTCAGTTTGGTGTCATCTGCAAAATTTCTGAGGTCCTAGGAGGCATATGTGATACTTACCTCTTTGGGATACTTACTGTTCAAAATGATGATAATCTAATCTTCTAGTGATGTGTAGATATGGGAAGTAGCCAATGATGACTACCTGAGCAAATGCCCTGTAGCAGCAGTTCACTTGCTGCAAGAAGAGGATCAAATTGTAGCACGTTTTGAAAGGCTTATTCTTTATTCAGTGAACACTTTTACTTTCTATATCTTCTCCTGTATCTGTACTAAAATGGCTAAACAGTAGCTTCAAATTTACTTGCGTCAGAACATTAACTTCCATAAAAGGAGGTTTGCTGGATGTTATGCTGGATACTGTAACTGCTCTAGCTTAGTTTGCTATACACAGGAATTCAGGAAGGCTGTAATTTCCTCCATTCTTGAAGATGGATTTTGGGTTTGACTGACCGTTTCCTTCTAGTTCATCTAATCCTTTCACAGGGGTGCAGATAGCCAAATGAAATTCCCTGTTGAACTCAATAGCATTAACAGAAAGTAACATGACTGGGAAAACGTACGCAAGAGGGGTCTGGGGATGAGGCACATAAGCATGTGAGATAGCTAGAGTGATAGAGTATTCTCCGGAAAAAAAAAATTACTAAGAAATGAGGGTGACAAATTTGTGTGTACTTTGCCATATGCACATTTCATTATAAATGGGAGTATTCATGTGGTACAGATGTAGCCTGTAAGGTTACACTTAAAATGTTTTCATTCATCAGTATCGTCACATTAATAAGTTTTAAAAATCTGTCTATGAGTTGGTATTTAATCAGTTTTAATAGCTATTCTCTTAAATTCAGGTGGCATAAGTTTTTAAACTTAAGATTCATGTGATGTTAAATCAAATGGCTTGCAGAAAACTGCTTGTCAACAAAATGGGTATTAGCAATCAAATCACTTATACTGATTCAATAATCCTTTGCTCAATAATCCTTAACAAAAGTCACCAATGTTTAATTGGAGATATTTCTATGAGAGCACACTAACTGATATTCATTGCTTACTAATATTATTACATCTTTTAAGAATGGCACTCTTTCAGTTCTCTGAAACTGCCTCAGTTTTCCAGGTTTCCTTAAAATAAAACTTCAGAGGTATACAAAGGTCCATAGCTACAACCATTATATCTATTGATGAGAAATTATCCCAAACCATTGTGAGTTTTTTCATTCTTTATGTAAATATCTGGTTTTATTATTATTATGTTTAAAAAGCTTTCTATCAAGTGCAGCTACAAATAATAATCTTTTTGTCCTGTCCATTACAGCATATGAGTTGGATATAGAGTACTATTTGCTCCAAATAAGGAAGAGAACAACCTGTTCCCAAATTATTGAAAATGTAACTAGTTACGTGAAGCAGCTGATCTACACATGGACAATGTAGACTTTTGTTTGTTCTTAATCAATGAAAAAGTGACTTTTTATATTTCCGATTTATTACGCTCTGATATTTTTATGATTTCTTTAACTTCCTTTGTAAGTCACGTGGGTTTATTTTATATGGTCCATAATTGACCTGTTTTCTTCTGCTTCTCTGTGGAATAGAGTTTTTTTCAGTTCTTTGTTGCTTATATATCTGTTTTACTCAGCTAAAATACTTGGCTACAATAACTGCTTGTGGTTTTTTGCAAGACAAGATTTCACAGTTTTTCATGGGATGCCTTCAGATAATGACCATGTTTTGTTAACAATTCCCTTTATATGTTCCGTATCAATTATGTTGGCAATTGTTTTACACTAATGGGGATAAAATCAAATTGTAAAATAAAACAGATGCATTGTAATCTTTGGCAGAATTTTGGACATAAGTTAAAGACTAATGGAGCTGATGTAGTTCATTCCCAGTTCAGTCTTCTATGGCCACACTTTACTTCCATTTGAGTGATATTGTTCAGAAGTTTGTGTTTTGAGAAATCCTACCATGGAATGTAGTGATACCTTGATACTGAGAAACTGAATATCTAATTTGAATAAAAAACATTTATTGTTTTATAGGATTAGTTCTTCGCGGAATTTTATTTAGTGTTGAAGAAACAGAAGTATCTTTCCTTCACAATTCATTACGAAGACTGTAATTAAGGTAGTTAACATCGTGTCCAAAGCAGTTGATTATGTCTCTCTGTCACCAATTTGTTTTGCCTTAAAAATATGCCTTTTAGACGGATACTTTTGTTTTTAAAGACCCAGAAGCAGGGTTCAGCAATTTTCTTGATAAATCACTAAGGGTACATAGGCTTTCTTGGGAACTAGATACAAGACTGAAATAAGAAATTCAAAGAAAGTCTTGAATAAATAAGAAGTAAAAAGTTTGCATGCTAACGTAGTGCTAGGTACAATATGCTGTATTTCTGAATCATCAACTAGTAAATAGAATATAAAAAAATCAGTAACAGATCTATTAAAAACATAGAACCCCCACATTTCCAGTTTAAAGAAGTTTATATCTGTTGTTGCAATATCCTAGGACTGTTTCCCAAAGAGCAATCAGTGGAAATTTATTCTTTCTGTTACAGACTTTGTCTCCCATGCTGCTGGAGAAATATGGAGCTGGTAGAGGTGTACACAGAATTCTCTTTTCCATGACTAGAGGGGAAATGTTATAATGCAAATGTTATAATGCTTTATTTCTCATGTTTTCCTGTTCATGGTGACTATCTGGATTTACAAGCAACCACTGAACTAGAATGGGTGTTGGGAGGTTGTGTCTTTTGGTATGGCATCACTAAGCGCACAAAGAGCAGCAGAACTGATCATGATATAGGACAAGCCCTTTTAAATAGCATCTTACCTTTCCCTGTTCATGTCTTTAACTCTCCGAATTGTGGTCTTTTTCCTATTTATCTTGAATTTTTTTGTGTGATAATGGATCTTTCTCCTTCTTACTTCTTAGTTGCACATCCAAAAATTTCATAGTGCTTTAAAGAATTATATAAATATATATGTTATGTTTTATATAGAGACAATAAGAAAACACTGGTATTTGCAGACTTAGGCATCCAACAGGGGCTGCAAAAAATGTGAAGTCCATACTGAACTTTCTAAATAGTTGGTAAAACTATTAAAAATTTCTCTGGTTACTTGCCTGAAGTAAGCACTACACATTGGCCTTGACATCTGACCCAGAATAGTCATATAGTGATGTTTTCCAGTCACACGCATCCCATGTGGTCTGCTGGACATATATAATTTGAGGTTACAATTGTGTGGTTTATGCTATGCCATATGAAGCTATCTCAGCATTCTGGTTGCTTTGTAGTATATGGTGACATTTCAGTGCTAATATAAAAAGACAAACCAAAACAAAAAGTTCTCAACAGCTTTGCTAGCTGCAACATTATGCTTGTGTTTTCCCAAGAATGAAACTTAAATTTTTGTTGGGCAAGGAAAAACAATAACGTATTATTTGTCCATGGTTATCGAAATGAGATAACACTCAAAATCTGAATGCTTTTATTGCTTCACACATAATAAATGCACAGCATTTCCTTCATCTTTGGGAGGATAAACTGTTTGATAGAGTAGAAATCTGGAAAGCAGTGAGAAAAGCACCTGGAGCATCCTATCTGCTTCACTGTTAATTCTTAGCATAAAAATTTTTTGCTGCCTACGGCTTTGGCACCCATATGTGTTACATCTGCTAACTCTAAGCAAGTTCACAGGAAAAACGCTTAGCCAGTAATGTTCCTATTGCTGCTCTAGTTCACAGCCTTATTTTAGGGGCCATCTGCTACAAGGCTAGAGGGTGAAAATGGAGAGGATAGAGTGGGGCTTCTGAAAATTTCAGGTTCTCACAGACTGAGGTGTGATGAAAATAAGTAAAATAACAGCGTAATTGCTCATGAAATCAGGTATTAAAACTGGTGGAGACTGTAGGGATGGTCATGGGATCCATTGCTCATAATATTAATGTTAATTATTATTGCAGGGCCCAACTAGAGAAGAAAAAGCCCTTTCTGTGTTCTACTTGCTGTTTCTGGCTGAGGTCTTTCTTCATCCCATGGGACACTAAAGTTAACATGTTGAGGTTTTTGTCAAACAACCAGTTGAAAGAACCCATCTGCCAAAGAAGTCATCCACTTCCTGTTCCCCCAGATCAGAAAAACAAAATCTAGGTTGTCTGAACCTGTACAGCTAAGAAGTCCTTCTGTGTCATAAATCTTAAATGGAACAGGCTGAGGGAGTAGGAATTGTTCAGCTTGGAGAAGGCTTCAGGGTCAAAGGGGAATGCCTTTAAATGGGTAGGGGGAAGATTTAGATTAGACTTTAGAAGAAATTCTTCATGATGAGGGTGGTGAGGCACTGGAATGGTTTGTCCAGGGAAGCTGTGAATCCCCCCTCCCTGGGAGTGTTCAAGGCCAGGTAGGATGTGACCTTGAGCAGCCTGGTCTGATGGGAGGTGTCCCTGCATATGACAGGGGTTTGGGACTGGATGGTCTTTAAGGTCCCTTCCAACTCAAACCATTGTACGTTTCTATGATTTTATGACTTTACGACTTTATGATTTTATGATTTTATGATTTTGTGATTCTATGATTCTATTATTCTGATTCTTTGTAGAGAATGACCCGATTCCTGCCCAGGACAGTTCTGACCCTGCAATGCATGACAAGAATATTCCATGAACAAATGAACTCAGGTCACACAGTAAGAGACATCTTGTATAAGCAAGGTTTATTTTGAAGCTGAAAGAGTAACATAGTGTAAAAAATCTTTATCCTTTCCAAAAAGCATCTTCTTTGTTCAAAGTGAGATAACTGGTATTAGTGAGCTGGAAAGTATGTAGTCAGGAAAAAACAGGGAAGAACTTGGAAGTCAATATTACCTTCCTACGAGATGGCACAAAACCAAACTTCAGTGAGCCGTGCAGAGCAAGCTAAACCACAAGGCTGTTACGGCGCACAGTAGTAAATTATCTAACTGTCTTTTGGACTATTTTTTTTTTTACAGGGACATAATATCTGTTATCTATGCCTCTTATCCTTCATACATGGAAGCGAACCAACATGAAGTTTTGTTCTAGTTCGATATTTTCCTTAGGAAAGGAACCAAAATATAAGTCAATAATGGATGAAAGAAAAACATGACTGCATGAACTTCTGCTTCACTAGCATGATATTTTTTTGCAGTATGGCATTTTTTGGTGAGGATTTTTTACTGGATCAGGGATTCCTTTGCAATCTGTTAGCTGTTGCTCAGTGTCTGTGGCATTAATTTGATCCTCCTTGCTTATGAGATTTTGTTTCAAGAAAATTTTTCTTCAGCAAGATTTAACATGCAAAGCAGATAAATCGATAGTATTACTTAATTTTTTAAAGACTTATACTGATTTCTGTATTTTAGACATATATTAGCCTCAATCACCTTAAAGTGACTAATCCTAATGACTTGATTAAGATTCTTTCAATATTCCTTTATTAAAGAATGGACATAAACCATACAAGATTAGGGACTGTTTTTGTTCCTGTGCTCAATATGTGTCATGAAATAAATGAATATTTTAGCCATCAATTAGGTTTTTGTCCCTTAACTGAGGCAGACCTTGCTGTGCAGAGATAAATGTTAAAAGAAAAAAGAAGTTTTTTCAAATATTTTGGAGAAAAGAAAGATTCTGTAATATTTTTTTAAATGTTGGGGGGGGATTTATGCTAGACAATCTGGCTGTGTAGGTGGACGTTCATTGTAGTGCTATACTTTACACTGTACACACCTGTAAGTTGCTAGGCAACAGATGGTTTAGATAGGTGGTAGGATTTGCAGGTTTTTTTAACCTCCAACTGTGTATCTTGTTTCCACCATTTCAGTTTGCCTACAGTCTAACTCGATGCTGTATACATTTTCAAGAGCTTTACTGCTATATTTGTTTTTAAAACTAAAGCATTGACATTACTAGACTAGTAATGTTAACATTCGAGTCAAATGAGTTTTTTTAACCATGTGATTACTGCTCTTGCTTTTTTTCTTCTACTCTATTGCCTTTTCCTTCTTTTTAGCCGTTTTTCTCCTGTGCATGTCATAACTAGATAATGCAGTGAACAAAACACTGGATTAACTCACTTTGCATCTTCGAAAATATTTGACAGAACCCTACACACTGAGTTTATCTCATGAAATCTTTTGTGTAGACTGAACACCTAAACCCTGGGACTTTTAAGATCTTGTGTTAGAATTGACAGTTTTCCCAAGTTCTTAACCCAACACCAGATTGTATTGCCCATGTTCTGCACAAACAGTGAATAGGAGATGCAGGGGATTGAAAGAAATTCCATATTCAGGTGAGAAGTCAAACAGTTATTCTCTAAAAAGATCGCAGGTTTGAGAGACAAGATATCATATGCAAGAAGCATAAACGATTTAATGTAACGGCTCGGATAGTCAGAGGTAAGAGATTTAAAGAAGTCAAAAAGAAATCCAGAACGTAAAACGTAAGAAAAAGTCTTATACAGAGATAAATAATAGGTATTGTATGTTTGCATATTAGGCAACGTGACCTCAAAAAAAACAGAATAAAAGGAAAGAAAGCCTCCACAAATTATTAGGTGAAACTAATACTACAATTTTGATATCTGCTGAAAAGACAGATATCCTAAGCAGAAAGATGTACATTTTATTCTAATTGATGAAGAAATGACATTCCCACTGTATAATTTTGGAGAATTATAATTTTGGAATATATCATAGCTACTGTGTAAAATATTAATAGCATAGGCTAGGTAGTGTCCAACAACACATATCCTTTTCTTCGGAAGAAAGTGAAACAAAGAGGTAAAAGGAAATATAGAGGAATAATTCCATGTAACAATCCAGATCTTGTATTTATTTAAGAGGATTTTCTCATATGGTCTCATGTTCTGAACTTTTAACGCAGTTTTTCTTTCTCAGGATGAAAATTTCAAAAGAAAGCTGTATGATTCATAGTCTGTTTTGTGAATGTAAGCTTTTCTGGATTGATATAGCAACATGAAATGTACAGGTGTATTAATGAATGAACATTGAATGCTTGGCTGTTTGGCGTATCTGTGTTGGAAATATCTAAGCGGTCTATTCTTTCTGCAGGCTTCAGAAATCAAAATTCTTGTAAGTTGCCAGACACATCTCATGAGTTTTTCATCTGCAAAAGACCATTTCAGATACAGTCTCATATGCTGCATTTTCAGGCAAGAAAAAATCAAGTGCCTACAGAGAGTGAATATCTTAAATGCTGACTTAATTAAGGTTTTCCCCAAACAGGCTTTAGTTAAGGATGACATGCCTCAAACTTTAGCAAATCATGTCTGAGGGTCCAAAAGTATGTCTTTCACTTAGTTTTTATCAGAAGAATTTTGAGACAGTTAGATAGGCTTGTAAAGATAAAGCCAAGATGTCTTTTTAATAACAAAATGTTTGAGTTTATCAGATTAATTTGGACAAATCATTCTGCTATCCTTTTTTAATTTTTTGAACAGCAACTTTCTACTTTGAAAAGATTTTCCAGTACTTTACTGGAACAAAAGTGATTAACTGGTAGTTTTTGTTCCATTTCTATAAGCTTCAAGGTCCAGGTTCAACTTGATCCTTGGCATTAGTCATGTTTTCTGGCTCAGGTCTGGAGTAAGACACTGGAATGAAGCATTGAATTGTTTTTTTGAGGTGAGGCAGTTTGAGTGTAGATGCTGTAGGCAGCAGGAAAGTGTGAAATTGTGTTGAGATGATCGTGGTCATATTGAGTACTCCAGAGTACTCTAGACATTTTCAAAGAAGTTTGACTACTTCAGCCACACTCCAGATTCTTAAGTTGTGACCTAGTACAGTTTCTTTTTGCTGTCTTCTGTAACCTCCCAAGCAACTGAAGCCTATCCATTTCTAGCAGTGGATTTCTGACTGTATGTTGATCCAGAGGAGAGCTATTTAAGATGTGCAAAACACCAATTTTCTCATTTGACTTGGAAATGACATGCGTTGTAGTAATTTTTTGGTGTGTCATCCCAGCTATGACTGAGGGCCAGAGGGCCAGGAAACCATGTAATTGCAAACTAAATACACATATAAGCTGTAGTAAAATTCAGCAGCCAGGCCTCTAACATCATGAGACACTTCTTTCCATTCCTCAGAGATTTTCAACAGTTTCTTGATTAAGAAGCCATGAGAGTAGATTCCTCCCCTTGACAGAGCACTGCTTTCATGTCTATCAAGCCCATTGTGTCAAAGACTCCATAGTTTAAGAAAAATGTGAATTATTGAAGTTGATCAGGTTTTTGTGTTGAATTTGGACTAAATTATTTGTATTCTCAAAGGTTCTTGGTCCATGTTGTCTCACAAATAATTAGGACTTTTGATATTATGGATTTCAAGGTCTCCATATGCCTAGGAGCAAAACCACATGAAATGACTGGCACACTGAATTCAGTCATGCCACAGTGTAGTGCACGTCAGTTGTTGACACTGTAGCTTCAAAGTTTTAGTTGCCACATATTATCTTGTTCTGAAATGAAAAATACTTGACCTCTCTCAAGTCCTGAATTTAACTAAGTTTAGTACAATTAGAGTACATTAGAGTTTATGACCAACTAGATAACCATCTATTTAGAGCTGTTTATGAAATTCCAATACCATTTATTCCTCACATCAGTTTAATGATTTAACTTAAAGACTAAATTTTATTTCAGTTATAGAGATTTCTCCGCATTTTCACAGTTTTATTTCTCCTTCTCAATAAAATGTTTAAATGTAATTCAGAGTTGATAATATTTTCTTTTTGCATGTTAGAATAATGTTTATAAAACTGGTAACTGTGGTGCATTATTTCAGTAAATAGGAGAGACAGAGTGAATATTTTCTGCTCATGCAAAATGTCTAACCAACTGTCTGTATTTACCTTTGACTTTCAAAACATGATTTTTTTTTGATACCATAGAAAGTTAGCCTCTGTGAACTCTAACCAATGGTGCATGAGTTTGTTTAGTCTCACTGTATGCATTGTTTGTATTTATATTTGAGATAAAAAATGTGAATCGTGAATACAGTGTGAAGTTCCCCAGCATCTGGGAATAGATCTGTGAATTTCTCTGTCTATGTGGTTGCCACCAAATTTTCCTTCATTATCTCATTTTGCACTGCTTAAGTACAATGGGAGCATTTTATTTAGGCAAATTATCTAGCAGGGAGCAGGTTTCTGTCACAGAAAGTTACTACTTCCACCATAATATTTTCTTTGATTGATATTACATTGATGCGTTTCTGATTAAAAAAATACTGTTCTAAATTATGAAGCAATTTAAGAAAGCCTTTGACTTCACTCAATTGTATCAAAGATTTTTTTATTATTATTACGTCTTAATACCTGTCCATTAACAGTTTTTCAGCAGAATTTTAACATATAGGGCTTGCAAGAATCTGTATAGGCAGTTATAAAAATGTCAAAAAATAAATCAGATAGATGTAGAAGTGAGTGCCGTAAGTGCGCTATGATTAGCAGCAGTAGTATGGAATACAGCAAGTAACAAGATCTTCCTTGCCACAGCTTCTCAGCAGATGCTTGTCATTTACCAACAGTGAAAAAATCTCATCAGGTGAGACAGTCAGGGTGGTTTGAATATCTCCATGACTGCTGAAATTTTTTCTTGGGTAATTATTTTAGTACTGTATTGATCATCGGAATAGCTTTCCATATTTTATGATGTGTTTTACTTAAGAAAAACAAAATTCATTTACAAATAACAAACTAAAATTACATGGAGGGAGAAAAAATAGACAGACATGCAGTGAGGTGAGTAAGCACTAAGACTAAGTACAAGTATGCAAATACATGATGTTTCCAAATAGACTCATATAATGAGGCTGAAAGATAGGTAATGGTTTATAAATAAGGAGTAAACAGGAAAATCAAAGAAGGAAAAATGCACAAAATTAGCAATCCAGACTAATTCAAAAGTTTTGCTTTTCAGCCTGCCATTTACAGCAATAATTGCAATGTAAAGCTTGAAAGGGGGGAAAAAAAACCCAATCTCATCAATCTGTTGGACTTCAAACCAAATAAAACAGCACTGCTCCATTAATCTCCAGCCTTTTTCTCTGAGGTTTACCTGTTTGTTTCTGCTTTTTTCTCTACTGAGACTGGCCAGTGAAGCTGTTTTGTTATTATCAGGAACCAAGAGGTTGGGACTTGGTGTTCCACCTACGCCTAGGCGAGTTTAGAACTACTTATAATTTATGAAATGAATCATTTGAAACCTAGTAATATTTTTGCAACTCTAGGACACTTAGTGTCAGCCCAGGGGACTCTGCTTCACATCCCCGAACTTTTTCTCCTTGGTTAAAAAGGGAAAATTTTTTGCGAAGAGCAAGTACTCAAATTAACCAAGTCCCTCTGTGATTACAAGCTTCCTTCAATGGTGATTAAAATTTCCTGAAATAGCATCTCACTACCATAAATGTGAAATAAGTGTCTAATTATGCCTATCTTGTCCTTGTGTTTCGTCTCTCTTCCATAGTGTAATGATTGTAGAAGCCAGTCTTTGTCTTTTGCTTTTGTGTTTTGCTTTTGCATGACAGTGTGTTCAGCGGCCTCCTGTCCATTCAGTTATATCATCCAGCTATATCCTGCGTTGTTTGCCTCTTGATGTGCTACCTGCTCTCAGGCCAAAGAGCACAGTCTTTAGAAAGTGGATATTCTCCATTTGGCAGATGCATCCAAACAGATGGAGCTCCCTCTGATTTCTTCTGGAGGTGCAAGCCTCTTTTGCATCAATTCTTTCTCTAAATCATTTTGCTTTTAAGATTGTCTTTTAAATTAGCTTCAAGAACTACTTTTGTCAACTGACTATGTCTGTCTGCCTTTTTGAAGGTCTAAAACAGGACCGAGAACCGTGAAGGATTACTACTCTGTGGCAAAATATTCAGGGGTTATAGTGTGCAAGCATATATGAAGTTAAGTACTTCTGTGGGCTCAGTAATTTAGCACAATATACCTAATCCATTTGTGCCTTGATGTTCATTTGAGATCAGAACTTGCCTGTATTAGGATATTGTCACAATATAAACAGAAGTTTTTTGTAGCAGAGGGATTAAGTAGATAAGGGAAACAGAGGTTCAGTGACTTGCTCTAAATATGTGGCAATACGAAAGCTATGAAATCCTACCTTAACTGATTTCAAAGGAAGCTTTGTTATTAATTCATTTGGTTTAGATATTCGCTTCAGGTACTCACCTATGATTTTCAGTTCAGTGGCCTTCAATGTCATACAATGTTGTTTATCCTGGTAATTCCCCTGGGATGAAATGTAGCAGCTGTTTAACACAGCCCAGTTAACTCTGTATGGGGTTCATATTAGAAACAAAGAAAAATATCCCAGCCAGCAGAAACTACAAGGAGAAAAAGAATGTGTGTTTCTAAATTAGAACTCTGGCACTCTCACTTTGTCACTGCTTCTCATTTCACCCAAATCCTTTCTATGTTTGTTTTCTTTAAACCTTGTAAAATGTTCGAATTTTACAGTAATTGATGTAATTGAAAAACCTCCACTGCTCATTGCTTTCTCAGCCACTCTCCTGGTGTTGTCATAACATCCTGTGAAGCATAACAAATACTGGAGGCTGATTTTCTAGAGGGCAAATATCTTGTGGCTGCATCTAGTAAAGTTCTAGTGCTGCCCTCTTAATAAGACATTATACATGAGTGATGGATTCATTGTTCCAAGCTATTTTTTGTGTATATTTATGTTCCTGTTCTGAGGGTTATTTTTTCCTATAAGATACATGTTTAAAAATCACCATCTTGTAGTTTTGTAGTTTTAAAATTGATAGATATGAAACTAACAATTCTTCTAAGAGAGAAGTGTTGTTTAGTGAAAAGAAAGCAGGTCCAGAGAGCTTTTATTATTCTATGACTGATGGGTGACAATGTATATTCATCCTTCAGTGCCTTTAGAATGGCCATAAATATAATGATCTTTGTTATGTACTTTAAGACAACAATATTAAAACACCATATAGGAACAAGTAATTATAAATATAATCTAAATTGTTTCTTACCAGAAGTGTTGTCGTATTTTGTTAAGAGCAAATTATATGAAGTTCTGTATTTCTTCTGTAATGATCAGTCTTCAGTACAAATAGATGATTGAAATATTTATTTTCCCTACTCCCTACCTTAAGTATGGTAGGCTAGTGACTAAAATTATAGTATGCTCATCTTTAATGTTAGCAATCTGGCTGTATCTGTTGACTGAATACTATTCTGCTTTCCTGTTACAGAAGTCAGTAAATACTGAGTACATTATATCTATTTCTTATTCTATTTATCTGTTTTAAAATGCACTTTCAGCATTATATATCTATCTACGTTTCTAGTCATATGCTTCAACATCAGATGCATTTTCTTATCAGAGGTTAAATATTTCATTTTAATACAAATGAGTAAGTGTTTTTCATACTAGAGAGTGAGGAAAAAACCTATTTGTATGCAACTGCTGATTACATATCAAATTCCTTAAAAACGTTTGTGTATTACTGTTGACTCTGAGGACCTCTTCATATATGTATTTAAAGTGAATATATAGATGTAAAAAAGTATGACAAATGTGTATGTGTTCTCATTCGATGACTGGACCCTCAGTCAACACATCTGTACATATGTGTATGCACAAACTTCAACCCAACAGAGCTATTTCTCATTGTGAATTTATTAGATAACAAAAGAGGCAGGTAGGGAAATTTAATTTTGTATTGCCATTTTCTACAATGTCAGTTTAAATCTCTAACTTTGTATTCAATATCTGTTTTTTATTTTTTAATGAATAAGCTACAGAATACTACAAA
This sequence comes from Dromococcyx pavoninus, assembly GCA_033558185.1. Classification (NCBI taxonomy): domain Eukaryota; kingdom Metazoa; phylum Chordata; class Aves; order Cuculiformes; family Neomorphidae; genus Dromococcyx; species Dromococcyx pavoninus. The sequence continues at coordinate 4,013,606 of JAUMJL010000091.1, read as the reverse complement.
AAATCACTTTTAACATCTTAAGTCTGAAAAGGGGATCTACATAAGTGAGAAAGCTGAGAAAAATTATGTTAATATTGCAAAATATGGACTTTTTTTAGCTGTTATCCAGGATACTGTTCTCCTCTCAGTGTCTTGTGAATAATTCTGCATGTTGATGAAGAATACATAGAGTTTCTTTTTGCTCATAGAAATATGCAGACACATCAAATGTCTTGATACTCATCAAATTACTTCACCTCAGAAAATTTATGTAGTCCTCTCAGTTTTTTCTGTGATTAAGAAGACAATTTGGTCACCAATGCTGTATTTTTAAACAGAAGTGTAGTTAAGGCTGCTTCCACTCTGCTTTCAAATGGCAAAGAATACTAAGAGTGTGTATGTGAAATAAAAATACTTAACGTAATATAAGGGCTACAGAACAAATATATTTGAATTTCAGTAATATAGTTCTTGACAGGGACAGTATCTAGCTGAAAATTCAATAGAAAAGGTGAGCTTCTGAGAGATTATAGTGGAAATAGATGTGTACCTAAAAGCAGATTTGAGAATAGGTTGTCTGGATTCTGCCTCTGTTCCAAAGCTTGATAAGTGTTCTCCTACAGAGCACTCTCCTCTTGTGATCCTGCCTCACAGCATCTGTCTACCTGCAATTACCCACCCAGCTTTATCTGATATTCTCTCTTTATAGAGTTCTTCTGTGTATACAAAGGACTTTGGCATTCATTGGTAGTTGACATGGTGTTGCATAGTATTGCAGTCAGAACTGTTTAACTAAAAATCAGTACTGAAGGGCTTGGTCAAAGATTCTAGACTTTCAGCTGTTCTAAATAAATACCACAGGAATGATATTACTTTAACCACTCACATAATTGTGTGAGTATCCCCCATCCTGTTTAATGTTGTTTAATTTTTTTTTCATTTAGCAAGAACCTTCCTCTCTAAGTATACAACTTGCTTCACCTCTGTGGCGTGTTCTTATTCTGCTGATCTTGGTATGATGAGAAGTTTAGTTCAAATTTTCAGTGAGAGGTCTGACTGAGAGAACACTTTCGATCTGCACTGAACTGTGTGAAATCTGAGTTGATGACATAGTAATAAAAGTCATTTCTCCATCACCTCTTTGTGAACACCTGAAATCACTGACTTGTTATGCAGAGGCCAGCTCTCAATTGTCAGTGACCTATAATGGACATGACCTAGCAGCCAATCAAGGAAAGTTTTATCCAATTAAAAAGCCCCCGAGTCACCCAGTCTCTTTAAAATGAAGAATCTAAATAATAGATTGCATGAAGATAGATGGTATTCATAGCATCTACTTTGTTTCAGTCTTCAACACAAAGGGAGAAGAGAAAGAAGATGGGGGACAGCTAAGTGAGATAAATGTGAATAAAGGTCTGGGAATATGAGGAAACAGACTTAATAAGAAGTAAGTAAAAGAATGCTTCAATAATTTAAAGTATCTATAAATCAGTGAGGGTGTAGTGACATTTAACCAACAGTCCATAAGAAGCAGTAACAAGAACTGTGACAATCTGTCAGCTGTATTGGAGGATGGATAGAGTGCAATAAGGTATCAAGGAGGAGTGAAGCAAATGGCAAGTATGTTGTAAGAAGGTTTTTAAGTGAAGAAGCCTCTTTGAAGTATAAGCCACTTTCTTCACACTAAGAAATACTGTATTTTGCATATATGTGAAGCTTCAATTGCTACATCAATTACAGAAAAAATCTCTAATGCTCTCTTCGTACAGCCTAAATGTTTTCTTATGTATATGCTTAAGCTTTTCTGTTAATTATGTGGATATACTGCCTGGAAGACCAACAAATATGCTCATGTAACTTTTTTAGTGTCTCTTCTGCATGCAGCAACTTACACCTCGTGTTTTTAATCTGCCTCTACTTTCCTGCATGTAGATACCTCATCTTCCTCTTCTCACTAGAAAATCTTTAGACAAGTTCTTATTTAGTTTGTTGAATGATAGGGAAGAATTATTTTCTTCCCCAGGCAGAATATCCATTGCTCAGTCAATTCACTCCTATCTGAACAAGCAGTCCTCGAAGGAAATGAAATTACCAACTACGGAGAGAACTACTTGCTTACAAGCAGGTTATTGGCTGGATGATTGGTGCTGGTTTTGCACAGTTCAGCTATAAAGGACTTCATATCGCAGAATTAGCTGTCCTGTATATAAGAGAACAAGGTATTTCTGATGTTATAGAAACTGATACGTGAGTGAAAGAAATAAAATATTTGAAATACTGGTGTAGCTGACATTTTTTGTCAATAATTTTAGTGGATAAGACTTTGAATGTGGCGGTGATTTTCTTTTCATAATCCCAAATTTCATGGCACAGATTAAATGAACAGAGCAGTTAGAGTTGGATTGCTCTCTGAGTGTAGGGAAAAAGAATAGAGCCATCTCCATAAGAGTCTGTTGTCTCTGGAAGTCATTCCTCTTTTAATTGAAAAGAGCCTCGGTGTGGTGACCTTAATGGCATATTGCAGAAGACTACCACGGGATGAAGTTTCTGGGAAGAGTTGGGACCTTTATTGACATTATTTGTTGCTGGCATACTTCTATCAGATTAAGTGCTACTTCTTTTAGATTAAATTAAATGATAACAGCAATTGTTGTTCTTTAAATGTGACTGATGTTAGGATTTCTAAAATAATGCATAAGGTCTGTGAATGTATTCTGCAAATGAGAAACTGAAATAAGTTTGAAACAATAAGTAAATATATATTTGAAAATATGTATTTCATAAAGAGATAAAAAAATCTGCAAATGAGATAGAAATCTACAGTGCCTTTTTAGGCATTTCTCAAAAATGCTATAAACATGAAAAATTTCAGAATCTATATGTCATTTTGGGTCCCACTAACTGTAATAATGAATATTATTATGTGCATTAACTATATTGCAATCCTTAATTATGTAGTAATAACAGGACTATAACTGAAAATACAGTGAATATACTTAATTTCTAAATGATCTGGTATGCTTCAGTGCAAACGGTTTGTTCTCTTAAGTACCTATATTGTTTTTTAAGTGGAAATATATATCCTTAAACTGAGGAGTTTTGTTTTAGATATTTATATAGGTCATACACATGCACGTTACCTCTCTGTGAAGGCATAGAAGAAAAAATGGACTTAGACTGAAATCGCAAAAAGAAACAGAATTAGGTGAAGTGGAATTAAGTTTGTACTATGCTGAATTGGAAGATATGGGTGTTCCTACTCCAAATTAAGCTGAGTTCCATTGCTTTGCTGAGTTTTATCACGATATATTGTCTGATGTACTGAACTATGTGTAAAGGGATGTCTGTAAGAAATGGTTGTCCAGCGTTTGCAACAGTGGTCTCTGAATCCCTGACTGAACCTGTTGCATTTTTATTTTCATGATGGTAATGAGCAACAGGTAGGGACAGACTCCTCATTTTTGCTTTTATGAAAAGCATTTAAATGTTTTTGCTTGTTTCACAGCAAAACAATCCTGTTTGAGGTAGATCTATTAATTTCTAATGCATAAATCTCAGATATACTAGACTAATGAAACAAAGTCTTAGTCAATTTCTTTCTTTTCTTAAAGTCCATTATATTTTTAATTTAAATATTGTGGCAAATGATTCATAAATATTTCAGTTTCACTAGTATTCATTCTTTACCTTGCATAGAATTACAATGAAATCTTTGGTTTTTTTCTATTGAGGATAAATTAATTTTCCACTGGATCAGGTGGAGTAAGTTTTCAATCACTTAGTACAGTTGCTTTTGCAAATTTAGGCACATCTTCCATGATTCAATAATTGTAGCATTAGGTCATTCTACATATATTACTTGCACTAATAAATTTCTCCTATTTGGTCTTTGATCACAAGTGACAAATTAGAGAGGGATAGATTTAGATTTATTTCCTTATTCATATTTGCTATACGACAAAAAACTGGAAAGCCTTTGTATTTGTGGCTTGCTACCAATGTAACAGGGCAGGAAACCATTTAACAGGGCTAAAATTCCTCCTTAACCAGTCAATATGTAATAACGGTTATTGAATTATTGTCATGGCTTAACCCCAGCAGGCAACTAAGAACCATGCAAATCCTCACACACCTCCCACAATGGGATGGGGAGAAGAATGAAAAAAACTCATAAAACTCATGGATTGAGATAAAGACAGTTTAATAGGTCAGCAAAAGGGAAAATGGTGATAATAGTAACAATAATAATAATAGAATATACAAAACCAATGACACACAGTACAGTTACTCATCAGCAAATGACTGATGCTGAACACATTGCTGAGCAGAGAACACACCCCCTTCTCCTGGCTAACTTCCCAGTTTGCATAATGACCATGATGTTATATGGTACGGAATATTCCCTTGGCCATCCTGGGTCAGCTGTCCTGGCTATACTCTCTCCTGCTTCAGCAGAGCATGGGAAGCTGAAAAGCCATTGACTCAGTATAAAAACTACTCAGCAACAACTGAAAACATCAGTGTGTTACCAACATTATTCTCATACTAAGTCCAAAACACAGCACTGTACCAGCTACCAGAAAGAAAATTCCCTCTGTCACAGTTGAAATCAGGACAATTACACACGGAAATATGAAAACCTCCAAATTAGTCTACCTGGCAGGTGATTCCGCTTTTCTTAAGAAAAAGGGAAAAAGAACATTTTGGCAGATTAGGATCCCATATACTATTCCTCATCTACTTTCACATGGACCTTTCAACATGGCTGCAGCTTGGGACTGATCTTACTACTTGTACAGTAACAGCTGAAGGTGTCCACAGAAGTGACTCTGATGTGGATCTTGTATTTCCTAGTCCTTAACTGCCCCTCTTAACATTAAATGTGATTGCCCAGGATTCCTTCCAGATATTTTTTGAGTATCTCCACAACTTTCCTGGGCAACTCATGCCAGTGCTCAAGCACTCTCACTGTTAAAAAAAAAAAAGTTTTCAAATGCTCAGGCAAGACTTTTTGTGTTTCAATGTGTGTCCTTCGTTTCTTTTCCTGTCACTGGACACCACTGAAAAGGGATTGGCTTAGTTAGCCCTTTTTGCTGTCTCCTCTCAGGTATTTATATACATTGATTAGATCCCCCCAGACTTCTTTTCTCCAGGCTGATACCAAAAGTAAGCATTTTTGGCTAGTTTGTAACAAACTACATTTGAGTTCTTAAACTGTTGTAGCTTTTGGGTCATGAGACCTTTAGAAAGAGAGTCATTCAGATCTTCTTTGTGGGGGTATTCTGCTTTTGGGTCTCAAGAGAGAAGAAGTCTGCAGTTAGTGATAAGGGCACTTGAGTTGCTTGGATACTCATCCCGGTTCAAATGAATATTTAAGGATTTTATCAAAAGTAGACGAGCCTCAACAAGAAACAGAAGATCCTCAAATATTCATTAGAATTAGCATTATGTCTTGGGTCTCTATGTTGAATACTCTAAGAACCAGTGCACTGAATTCTTCTTTTAATTGCTATATTACTCCCACAGTGTTTCTTACAAAATAGAATAGCTTCATAGGCAAACCATGAGAGAGATTTTCCTCAATGTACAACACAGACTCATAACTAAGCACAGGCTTAAGTTCAGATTCCTTCCACATATCAAGCAGAAAAAGGATTTAGTGCATTGGTCTTTTATATACCTGGTGAAGACTCAAGCTGTAAGATTTCTCAATGTGAAAGGGAGCATGTCTTTCTGAGGTGTTTTGTGTGGGATTATAAATGATTTGAACCACAGTAGTCTCCTGTCAAATTGTGTCAAAAAGCCTGGAAAAGTCTAGATTGTGCACCCCATAGGGCCTGAGGAATAGTGGATAATAGTGATAATAGTGGAACTTTAAAAGGGAAAGAGACAACAGATTTTCAAAAGTCAGGTTTCCTATATGGTGGCTTTTAGAATCCAGAGTGTTTTCTGGGTGCTTATACCCTTCTTTGAAATCTGTCCCTATCATGCCAGGTCTCTTTAAGGAAAGCATTCTTGAAATATAGGTACAGCGTCAGATCACTTTAATCTTTTGGAAAAAAATAAAATCAAAGGAAATAAAGACTTTTTTTCTCATTAATGAAATATTTATCATATTTCTAGTAGAACTTTTGTGTCATGATTTCTCATTAAAAACAGTGTCTAGGACACAGAGCTGTTTCTGGAGTTGTAAAGTTTCTCTTTTTTTCCGGGTTCCTAGTTAATCATTATGAATGTCTGAAGCAGAGTAATAAGCAGGAACTATCTGGATAGTGATTTTTCTAAAAAAACCCACTAGTGGCACTGAGTAGAAAATGAGATGTCAGCTTGACCCATTTCTTTTATTTCTTTTATTTAAATAAAATGTTGCTTCTTACAGTCACATTAGTCAAGCTATCATTGATTTTAAGAGTTGTTATTAAAATTTGTTAAAAGCCCATATTTAACAAAAAATTTGCTGACTCAAAATCACAAATCCTTCTCAGTATCAGGAAGCAAATTTCCATAAAGATTTTACAAAAAAAAGTAAAGAAAGAGTAAAGGAAAATAACAACATTTAAAATATTACAGAGTGCTTAGCTACAGTTTGGAAATCAGCAGCTTTAAGATGTGCAGCACTAGCTGCAACCCAGAATCTGGATGAAATCTGGCTTGCTTAAGCAGTAAAATACGAAACTTTCCACAGTCTCTGGGTTACTGCTAACTAAGTTTTGGTTATTTTTAATATCATGTGTTACTAATCCATGGGTTCCATTGTCACAGAAAGTTCTCAAAGGCTCTACCTTTGTCAGTTTGTGTATATGTTGTATGAGGAATAGAATTTACCCTTCTTGGCTGGGACAACTTTTTATTCTAAATATTTCTTCGCCCTTTCCAAAATACCAGCAAAGTAATTTTAAGTAATCTGTTGAAAATAATAAAAAAAATCATTTGACTGTTTAAGTGTAAACAAATCAAACACATTAGACTATCTCGTTATGGTTCTAAAGTCATCTGGCCTTGAAATTAAGATTGGCAAGCCATGACTGCATTTAGTAAAGAGAAAATGAAGTATTAATTGTTCTATTTTTCAGTATCCAATCTGCAATTTGAATATCTAATCAGTTTCTTCTGTAACCTTTAACTGATGTAAGACTTTACCACCTTGGAATTGTTCACACAGAGCTCCAAGTATACCCTAGATTTTATATTTTTCTCTTTTTTTTTTGCATTGACATTGAATATTCCAGCTTGCTTTTCAGCTTTGCTTCTCCTGTCGTTGCCAGTGAAATGATATCAATAATCTGAAACTTTCAGTATTTTACTTCCTTTGAAGTTGTGAATAACATATTTTGAGAGAAGCTGATATTCAAGAACTTTGTAAAATGAAATATAGTAAGACACAAATAACATTTTGACTTAGCTGGCCTACTTGAGAGATCTAGGGCCAGATTCTGCTCATTATTAGAGCAGTAGGAAAGCTAAAATCTGTGGCATTCCATTGGATGACACTTTTGTGTTCCTTCTGATAAAGTATCTTTTGCTTAAAACTGTTCGTTATTTGTGAAATTATGAATTTAATAGTAAAGAAGTATAATATGGCCTTTGTAACTGCACCATATGCCTGCTATCTAACCAGATAAATTAAAAGTAATCAATACTGATCTATTTTGTGCATGCTTAATGAATGAAAATATAGGCTGTCCTAGTGAACAGATTGAGGCAGCTGCACCTCTTTACTTAAATGCAAACCTGTTATCTCTAGTCATTCGTTAATTAATGATCCACCCAAGTAGACACAAGGGGGAAGAAAAGAGAGGCAGAACTTTAGGAAATTGAGTTAATACTCTAATGACGTAGTTTTAAAGACTGCACTCAAGTGAATCAAATGAATAATGAAGTGTGTCTTAAAATTGCATAGGAAATGATGGACCTTCAAATAAGTATCAGATCGGTATGGAAATGAAAAGATGCTGGGAAGGAAGAAAAAGGGAATATTGATTTTTATGTATGTGCTGCATATTATTACCTTTTTCTCTGTTTTCATATCTTTACACATACAGTATTTGTAAGACACAATAGGGTGCCAACTAATCTGGTGAAAACTTGTGGTTTGAGACATACCTTGCTCAAAATATGGGCTAACTCAAGTAGAGGAAATGACAGGCTGGAACAATAATGGAAAAAAGGGATTTTTTTTGTCATTAAAGCTGCAGAAAAGAGTCTTAGGAGCTCTGGGTTCACCTCTCAAAGATATTTACAGCTCCATATACCCCAGGGCAAGTTGCTCAAGGCCCTTTCCTCAGCCTATGGAATTTCTTAGCATCTTGGGTACTTCTGAAAATGACTTTCCATAAACTTTCATTTGCACTTTTGCCTTTACCACAGTTTTCACGTATGTTTTTAAATTCCAGCTCTATCGTAACAGAGATGGATATCTCCTGGTTGCATTGTAGAGCACCTACTGAACTGAAGACCTTCATATGAATTTCTAAGCACTCTGTGACAGTGAGTGTGTATTTCCACATTCGGGAACACCCTATTTTTAAAGAGCAATAAGCTGAACTTAAACTGTACTGTGTCCTCTTAAGTTAGAAAAGTAATTTCTATACTTATATTACTAATTAAGACTGAATAGGTCTTATTACATGACTCCCCGAAATGACTACTGCTGCCAGTGTTGTGTTGAGTCTTAGGCCTTATACATCAGTACTCTGGTCAGTCAGGTGAATGCAGTATGTTTTCTGGAAAGGATTTGCAGAGCTGTAAATTTTTATAGTCTTGTACTGAGCTATCTCAATGCTTTATAAACATTTCCTGGTGAAACTTATATCTGAAACCCCTAGGAAACATTCATGAGACTTGATTTTATAACTTTATGTAATATGAATTCAGATGGTGCTTCCTCAAAGAATTCTGTTCTCTAAGTAGTGGAATTTGCATTCTGAAGAGTACTGTGTTACTATTACCTTGTACCATCCAAGGAAAAACTTGGAGGCCTTTTGAACAACTGAAGGAAATGATCTTCTAAGTTAAAAAGAAATGTTTTCAAACTTAGGTCTTTTGTAAAGACAGTGTGAGATTTCTGAAAAAGATTAGAAACTAAAATTTGGTCTAAAAGAAAATAATATCTAACTTCAAGCCTCCAGGGTGCCTAGTGAGATTGAAAGCTTCACTTAAGGCCTCACTCCCTACAGGATGCATAGAGAGGTCTTGAGGGCATTGGCAGACGCAAAACTGAACATCAGCTGGCCATGTGTTCTTGCAGCCCTGAAAGCCAGTCACATCTTGCGTCAAAAGAAGTGAGGTCAGCAGGTTGAGGGAGGTGATTCTCCCCCTCTACTCTGCTCTGGTGAGTCTACACCTGGACTACTGTGTTCAGTTCGCAGACACAGAAAAAGAGAGACATAGATCTGCTTGAGTGAGTCCAGAGGAGGACCACAAAGATGATCAAGGGCTGGAGCAACTCTGCTAAGAGGACAGGCTGAGGTAGTTTGGGTTCTTTAGTGTAGAGAAGACTCTCGGAATATCTTATTATAGCCTTCCAGGGCTTAAAGATGGCTGTTATAACCTGGCCCTGACCAATTTGCTCAGCCAAAATACAGGTTCTTTTGAATATTTTTGCAGCAATCCAGAATGACCAGCACATCATCCCCAGGAAATATTCAAATTCAATATTTATTTTGGACACAGACAAAATCAGAAAATAGATCTCAATCTACAGTTTACCTCAAGAACTCAGATCTACCCGAGAGTGACTTTTCAAGGTCACAAAGCAGATCTCAATATGCATGAATCACAATCCATACTTTGAACACAGTCAAAGTTGCCAAACAAATTACAACAAAACTTGGATGCAATCCAATTCACCCATAAGTGCTGAGAGAAAAGAGGAGAAAAAAAAAAAGGATTCAGTAGAATAATGGGAGAGAACAAGAAGGTAGAAAGAGAGAGAGGAAGAAGACATAAAAAAGAAAAATATTCATCACACTAGTGGAGCACAACAGTTTCTCAGGAAATCTGGACCATGGGGTGGATGCACATGTGCTTTTTGTCAGGAGTCATTTATAGAGTCATGTCTGTGCACTATTAGCATGTGACAAGTGGTCTTGCAGTGCCTGTGCTGTTCCTCTGTGTAGAAAGTTTTCAAATTGGGACACACAGAGATGTTCCTTCAGGAAAGTTCTTGAACTGGGGTTGTGAGCTTCAGGCAGTTCAACGAACTATTGCCAGAAATAAACTTCGTGTGAACTCTTTAGGAATGCATGTACAGTCAGGTGTGTGTGAGCAGTGCCTGCTCCCGCACCTCCCCTTCTGTCCTCAGCTGCAACCACAGGCGTGTGTGTGGGGAGGCAGCACCTGCTCCCGCTCCTCCCCTCTCTCATCTCTTCTTGTTAACTGGAAGACACATAAAGGCCCCAGGCACACACCCCCTTGCTCCCAGATGAAGTTTAAGACATACAAAATGCACGTAAAGAAGTTCATCTTCACAGGGGCCTACAGGAAAGATGGTCAGGGAGTGCAGTGATAGGATGAGGTTTTCAGGGTTTTAAGGTGAAAGAGTTAGTATAGATGTTAGGAAGAAATTCTTGACTATGAGGGTGTTGAGTCACTGGAACAGGTTGCCCAGAGAACCTGTGGGTGCCCTATCTCTAGAAGTGTTCAGGGCCAGGTAGAATGAGGCTTTGAGCAACCTGGTGTAGTGGAGATGTCCCTGCCTACGTCAGGGGAGTTGGAACTGTATCATCTTTAAGGTCCCTTCCAACACAAACCATTCTATGACTCTGATTCTGTAACTTATATCTTGCCACTCTCTGGAGCTTTTGTTCTTAAATCTGGCTGCAAGGAGATACATGTGTCTTTACAGAAGTATGAATTGATTGTTACTGAAGCATGGGCTCAATTCTTTGAGACAGTTTTCATGTGAACTGTCCTCTGTGAAGCAGCTTTTGTGTAATGTGATGATTCTGGCTAAAGGGTTTCACCTCTCATGCCTACTGCTAACTTCTGCCTGACACTAACATTTAGTCTGTCACTTGATTTGGCAAAACCTTCATAGATCCAGGTTTTCCACTGGAAACGTATCTGGTTAGGAACAAACCATCCTTAAAAATGCAGGTTGTTGAATTTTAAGTGGGTATATAATAAATCAGTAGTATCCCAAGACATACTCTAGTATGCAGACTAGCATGAGGTGATTCAAAGATTTGTATAGGAATTAATACAGGGTTCTTAGAATCTAATTGCAGGAATTGGATATCTGCATTTCTGAGAGATTTGTCTACAGATCTTTCATGCTACTTCCTGAACTTTATCCCACCCTTTTCCTGAATAAATGTAAATAATTTGGTATATAGAATGTTAAGGGCAATTCATAAATGTTGTCTCTATGGCTACATTTTATTTTGTCTAGACAATTCAATAAGACAAATCCGTTGTCAGAATCACAAAACTGTGTTTCTAACACCACCATCAAGTAGCAGAGGAATGATTTGATTGCCTAAATATTGGTGCTGTATTTCTCATAATCAAATTCTGAGAGACAGAAATATATTTTTTTAATTGTGCACTTGTATAATGGAGCCATAACTGTTTAATAGGACTACTTAAAAGAATGAAAAGGGTCAAAACTTTACAGTCAAAAGCCAAGAGATAAAATGAAAATAGAATTTGAGATTTTGTTAGGTTTTTTTTGTTATAATTTTTGTGGATTTTTTTTTATTTTCTCGATAGAGAGGATATCATATCACTTCTCTTATGTTTTCCCTCTTTTGATTCAAGAAGAGAAAAGTAAGAGAAATAAACCGGTGTTGTAATGTCTCCCTGACTAATAGCGTGAAATTTTATGAAGAAATGGAAAGTCAATGATAATGATTCTTTTCTCATGCTCTTGCTTGTTTTCCTAGAAGACTAAAATATAAAGTCATGTCTTTGAAGTCTAATATTCTCATGAAATTTAAATGAACTAAACCTTCATCTATTTTTACTCATGAGAATAAAAGCTGAGATGGCTTGTCAGCGAATTATAGCTCTTTAGAGCTGGTTCTCCATCCCCTTTTAGTCGGTTTAGTGAAAAAAATAAACCAAGAGAGGAAGACAGCAATAAATACCTTATGAAAATGCAACATAAGAAAAGTGTTATGATCACTCATAGTAATGGAATAGTTTCAGATGCTGACTTGTGAATGTCAGTGCAGGTACCTATCTTTGTCCAGCCATCTGTATGTGAGTACTAGATTTTCTGAATGTGTGATAACTCAGGGATGGCTAGGGAAGATGGGCATAGAGTGTAGTATCACTTGCATCAACACAGTGTTTAATATCTGGAAAGGGATAACCCTCCTTATGTCTTGGGTAATCTGCTGCAGGGCTGCTCCTTGGTAGATGCAGATTGGACCCCTGTTTTACCTGTTCACAAGTAACGGATCTTTCAGCTTTCCCAACAACTGTTATTATATAGAAATACCTTAAACTGGTTCACTAGACAGAAAAAGGTACTGGATTTTTTGCCCCTGTGTTTCTTGTGGGTATTTGGCAACTCGGAACATCAAAGCGTCTGTGCACTGCTTTAAACAATCAGTAAGATGCTTTAATTAGTGGATACAGATATGTTAGCTGTATTACAAAGGTCTCAGGGAAACAATGATGTAACCACTTTTTCTACTTTGTATTCTTATATCTCCCATGATTTGTGAGCCCTTACAACAAAGATCAAAAATACTCTTTAATTCTGTAATTTTTTTGCTCTAATTTATGGTGCAATTTCTTGAAGCTGACCTGGTGGCTAGATCATCAAACATCTTCCCATAGGACACATATAGGATCTTCTTTCTCTTAGCAACTTTTGTGAGTTAGGAATATAGGTGTACACCTTGTACAGCTATATGTTAGGGTGCCCAGTGTCACCAAATCTGTATGGGTACCTTTTTTAACTCCCTCGAAGTACTGTTGATTCTCGCATTGTTTTCTGGCCCAATTTAACACACAGAACCATGCTGTAGAAGCCGGGGCTTTGCCTGATTTTGTGCAACTTTAGTTGAGAGGTAAGACAACATTTGCCTTTTCTGGAATCAAAATGTAAACGTCATCCTAGTTGTCCTTCTCTTTGAGAATAACTTTTAAAGGCCTAATTAAACTGCTCAAAACTGGGGAAGGGGAGAATAAATTTCTCAAAAATCACTATATTTGTGAAATCCAAGGCAGTCTATGATAACAGTGAGCACTGAGTGCGAATAATGAAAGTCATGAAACCTCATTGAACCATCCAGTGACTATTTGCACCTTTTAGGAGAAATCATATTAAAAATCCTTAACATTCCGCTGTGGTCTGTAGTATCAATAAAAAAACTTTGCCTGATTTTATTTTTAATTTACAAAGATTAGTCCCTAGGATATGCAGAAAATGTGCAAAGTTGTGCTGTATTATTTTACATTTGGAGCAAATACCAGTGTGTTTCAGAAGAAAGAAGATGTAACGGGGGCTGCATTTCCTGCAACTTACTAATCAGTTAAGATCATCTAAAGGAAGAAGAGAGGAAGGTAAAAAAACGTTTCTCTAAACCTACTGTTAAGAAATACAGTAATCTGTTATCAGAGGAACATAAGTGAGATTGACTTCCCCTTTTCCCGATGAGAACTGTGCTGTGATCCATGTTTCTTGTATATCCCCTGTTCATGTTTCACTGCCTCTAGGTGTTAAATGTAGGCTTAATAGAGCTTGTGGCAGGCAGAATAACTAATTACTTGCGCTCCTGACCCTCTTCTGCTCTGGAAAGATTGAGTATCTATTGACATGGCTGCACCCACTCCTATTGATCATCCTTTAGCTGCCACTGGCTGATGCAAGCACAACTATAATTATAAAAATCATGCAATTTTGTTTGCTGAAATTATGCATCAATGAAGAAAACTGAACTAAAATCTTACCTTTCAAAGAGTCGTGAAATGAAATTTTGCCTTTCATTTGGACTGCGTATGGTTGTACTTTAATATTTCCCAAATCAATCATTTCCATTTGTCATACAATCAGGACAGGCTCTGCTGCACTCATCTCCCACCTTGGGTTCCTCTTCTTTATTAATGGTGGGCTTTATGTTTTGTCATGGGTCTCCCCATCCATCTGAGATGGCAGCAAATGGAATGAAATAAACAACATAGTGGACTTTTCATCATTTTTAGAAAATGTCCCTGTGTTTTCTCTCACTGCTTTCCATGAAAAATTGCCATATCGAGCTTAAAAAATGAAATCTTTCTCTGTTAAAAAAAAAAAAAGATGTAACTTCATTTCTTTTTAATGCTTCATTACTGTCAACATCATAGAACCAACCCAACCCAGTGATTGTTGTAAGCTTGTCCATGAGTAGCAGATTGTGTGGATCAGTGTATTATAGGTATTTTAGAAAGTTCTGATTAGTTTACAAAGAAACAATTTGTTGTTTCAATGCAAAAAGATATTCAATAAGATGCATAATTTTACTACTACAACTGTCTCCTTAACTCCTGACTTTTTATCATAGAAAATGGCTACTTGAAAAGAGGAAGACTTCATGTCATGTAAGACATATCTGTTTTGGATGAAAGTATGCTGTCTCTTTTACAGTATGTGAAGGATTATCTTTGTCATTGTGTTTGATAAGTGATGTCTACAGTTCCCCAAGTAATTACTGAACATGCCATGTATGCTTCCAGAGCATTACCAGACTCTTCAACTCTAAAAGCAAGAGGGAAAAGTTTTGCAAATTCTCCTCTAAGGAAGTCAGAGACAAATGAAGTAATGTTTGTCCCTTTTTTTTTTACAGTATCACAGTATCACAAGGTTGGAAAGGACCTCTGAGATCATCAAGTCCAACCTATAACCCAACACTAACACCAACCATCATCTAGACCATGGCACTCAGTGCCACATCCAATCTCCCCTTAAACACCTCCAGGGTCGGCGACTCCACCACCTCCCTGGGCAACGCATTCCAATGGCCAATCACCAAGGAGCATTCCATAGAATAAATGAATCATTGGCACCATGTGTCATCTATTTTTTTTCTTTTGAACATTTTCATACATTTTAGATAACACTTGTATGATAAATACTGGGTATACTCCTTCTGTAGTTTTTGCTAGTGAATGTATTCTATGTCCTAGAGGGCAGGGCTATCATCTAGAGAGAGCCAGACAGACTGGAAGAATGGGCTGTCAGAAAACTTGTGAAATTCAGCAGGGACAAAAGTAAAATCCTGTATCTGGGAAGAAATAATCCCTTGCACCAATGCAGGCTAGAGACTGACTGGCCGAGGAGCAGCTATAAAGGAACCGAGGGTCTTGGTACACAGCAGGTTGAACAGCTTAGTGGGGGATTAGATGCAGAAAATTAGGAGGGAACAAGATTTTAGTGCATATGTTGAAACAAGGGAGATCCTCTCTTGATATAAAGGAAAACTTTTTCAGTATAAAGAGAGTGAAATATTGGAAGAAGTTGCCGAGAGGCACTGTATTTTCTTCATCCTTGGAAGTTTTCAAGACCAAACTGAATAAAGGCTTGAACAACCTGGTCTAATCTTGCAGTTGACTCTTCTCTGAGCAGGAAGGTGAACTTGAGACCTCCAGAGGTCTCTTCCAAGATGAATTATCCTATGATCCTATTTTAAATATCAGTAAGTTTCTGGGTGCTAATATATTGGGTGATACACTCTTTGGTTTTACTTTTGTTATTACTTCCTTGTTCTTTCAGATAACATATATTGTAGCAAGCAATATCACAGGTATGTTGAGTGTGTGTCAGTTGTTCAACATAGATAGTGGCCAGTGCTGAGGGACTTTATGGTCTTTGAATAATTTTGCAAAGTTTTGCATATTCTTACCTGCAAGAAGGATAATAGAGGTTGTGAACACTCTCTACATTTCCTTGTTCTTTTAAGAACTTAGGTATGTTCCAATTTTCATGAAGATGTGAAGTTGGAGATTTGTTGCCTGTTTTATAGAAAACTTTACAAGACTTTATGGATGCATTTTACACTGTGAAATATAGAAGTAAGAAAGCATGAATTGCGAGCAGTCATTTAAAATGAATAGAATAAAACAGAAGGCTAGTCTCTTTTGTAATTCAACATTTATGTACAGATTTCAAATAAGGAGAATTATTTTCCACTCTCTGTCCATTTATGCTGCCTTTTCACTTTTCAGCACTTCTCCTTTACTCTCGTTTGCTTCCATTTCATATTTTGCTACAGAATTCTGAGGAAAGGAGTGGTCTCAGGCTCTGATGTCAACATGGGCCAAAAAATATTTTTCCCATAGTCAGAGGCTTCTTATAGTCAGAACATATAAGGGTTCTTTTAAAAGAAAGCTTTTCACTTTAGTAGTTTGAGAAGTACAAATGGACAAATTTATTTTAAAATTATGTAGAAAGCTAAAAGCAAATTTCTTAATAGAAGTCACATTTCAAAATCGATATTGCTCTGCTGAAGTCATCAGAGTTTTGTCCCTTCAGTTTGAATTTGCAGTGAATGTGACTCCATTCTGAAAACTCAGAAGTGGCTATCAATTCTCCTTTTGACATGATTTCTACCAGTGAAGAATGGTTGTTCATTGGAACAGCGTCTCAGTCTCAGACAATGTTTTGAGATTGCCTGGTCTCATTTAGATGGTTTGTGTGGGATTATTAATTAAATCAAAATTTAAAAACTGAGTGGATGATTTTGTGGTACTGAATGAATTATCTTTAACAGTTGACATCTATCAACTTCAAAATTTAACAGGTTCCACTTTTGGGGAATGTTTTTATAATAAAGCCAGAATAAATGATAAATCATAGACTAGTAGGGGTTGGATGGGTCTTCTGGAGATCATCTAGTCCAAACCCTCTTCTAAAGCACCTACAGCAGGTTGCACAGGAATGTGTCCAGGTAGGTTTTGAATGTCTCCAGAGAAGAAGAGTCCACAGACTCTCTGGGCAGCCTTTTCCAGTGCTCTCATAGTGATGAAATTTTTGCTAATGTTCAGATAAAACTTCCTGTGTCCCAGTTTGTACCTGTCATCCCTTGTCCTGTCACTGGGCATTGCTGAGAAGAGTCTGGCCCCATTCTCTTGACCCTTTCCTCTTGGATATTTATAAGCCTTGATAAGGTCCCCCTCTCAGTTTTGGTTTGGTTTTTTTTTTCCGTGCTAAACAGACCCAGGTCACTCAACCCCTCTTCATGAGAGAGATGCTTCCCCTGATCATCTTTGCAGCCCTCTGCTGGACTCTGTCCAGTAGTTCCTCATTTTTCTTGAACTGGGATGTGGTCTCTCTAGGGTAGAGTAGAGGGGTAGGATCACCTCCTTTGACATGTTAGCCACACTCTTCTTGATGTATCCTAGACTATGAAATTATCCTTTTGTTTTTTCTCCCTTGCTACACAGCGTATCTCTGTTCTTTTTATCTTGTGTATGTATGTAGACAAAGAAGTTTGCCTGACTGAGTAAGCAGGAGTCTTTTTATTGACTTTTCTTGGTTTTGAAATAGGCTCCTGTGCCTAACAGTCCTTCCTTACAAAGCTGATCCACAAACTCTGAAAATTAAGTTTCTTTCTAACATTCTAAATATATTTAGTGACAGGGAATCTTATGAAGCAATTTCAAGGAATTTAGTGTCAGGGTCCCAGAGGAAGGACTGTCTATTTAAATGAAAAATGTTATTTCAAAGATAGTTCATATATCTTTCATTATTTCCATGACATAAGAAAAGGTACGGTAAAGAACTTCAATTTAATTAATGAACTCTCTCTTAATCTCCTGTAACCATTGAAATTGGTTGAGATACTTTATTTCTTTTAATTACTAATAAAATATTTCTTTTGGAATATAATACTTGAATTTGTTCCTCTTGAATTGCAATCTTTGTTTTAATGAAACCTCTAAAAAAGCTGGAGCCCTGGAAGGCTCTGTGTCACTGTGTCTAGTCCTTTGCTAGAGCAGGAGACACAGTAAATTACCAGCTAGAATGGATTTATGGAACCTCTATTCCATAAAGCCCAAGACCTTCAAATAAACCTTCAGCTTATAGTAGCATCCCACCCAAGCCACAACTACTGTATGTGTCCGAAAGAAACCAGGGAGCCATCATAGAAAGTATTTTAGATCTCTGAAAGGTATTTCTTTATAAAAACACTCAGAGAACCCAAGGAAGTAGGTCATGCATTGTTTTACAGTATTTAATAATGTCACATGAATTAAATATTTCTGCTGGATGCTGAATGATGTTACTTTAAAGTCACGTATGAGCAAAAAAATTCTAAGCTGTATTTTGAAAAATTTAAAGTTACTGGGCAGACCAGTAAGCGTTACGTCCTGTGGCAGTAATTCATACACTGGTGGAAAATGAAAAATTACGCAAAACACCTACAACTCAAAGATAAATGATGTGTTAAAAAAAGCAAAAATCCCTTTTTGTTGCCCCTGGGATATTAAAAGGAAGCTTGAGGCATGAGATTAATTCAATGTATTATTTATATTGCTAACAATTATTGATTGGTCTTGGTTTTCCATTTTTATGCTGTACTACAACCTAAAAAATTTCTATGCTCACCTTGAATTGTACCTCTTGAGTAAGTTCATTGATCTCACAGTTCAGTGCTGTAAACAGCTTCAGAACATCATTTCTCCTTTGGCCAGAGTAGCTTGGGGTTTATAATGTCTTGTTAAGGGCAAAAGATTAGTATTCATTTTACAGGGATGTTCATGTAGGAAAGACTTAGTATAGTAGCTGAATTGATGAAAAGTACTTCTGCATTGATAATCTGTACCCATGCTGTCCCACAGTCTGAGGGTTTTGGTTAATGCTTCTGACATTTCAGTCATAGTTCTAGCCTGTGGCCTACATTTATCCTCTCCCTTTCTTTTCTCTTTCCCAATCTTCATGTCACTTTTCCTGCTCCTCTTTTATTTTAATTGGGCCTCAGTTGTTTCTTCATGCTGTCAGTTCTGAAATGTTCATCCATGTTTAATGCTGTTCTTTACATAAGTTTTCAGCTTTACTAGCTCAACTCAGCCTGACTGAACAACAAGTAATTCGTCTTCCCATGTAAGCTCTTTTGCAGCTATTATTTATGGGATCTTACATGATATTATGGAAGGGAAAATTACACATTGACTCTCTCTTTCATATGTAATAATACATTTCAAATAACGATTCTTAGAATGAAGTTAAAATTTGCATTAGACTTTAAATGAAATAGCGCTTACAAAAAATAGTACTCCTAGTGAAGCATATCCTAAGGTCGTCCATATTTAGTCAGTCTTTATCAAATAAATCTTCCATTGATTTCAATTTAAAAGATTTTTTTAATAAATTAATTGAAGGGTGTTGCATATTCTCATTATTATTAAAATAGGATAGTATTTTTTGCAGGTTACTATTTCATTGCAAATACATACTGATTAATAATCATCATTCATCTTCATTGAAGACATTGAGATTAGAGGTAGTCCATTTTTTCTCTGTGCTTTAGAATCAGTAATAACTTGTATAGCTCTGCTCTTTAGCTAAATATTTTTGGACCTCAAGATTTGGAAGAATCAGTATCTGGCTTTATTCCTGTAAAGAGACCTTATATCTAAAGGAGGGACACCTCCCCCACAAAAAAATCAAATAAATGTCATACTTTTGGTTTCTGACAGGACAGACACAACAAAAATAACATCTATTCAATAAATACCCTTTAATGAACATGTGTGGCTTAGATTTTTCTTTAATGAAAAAAAGGCAGGAGTTTTATTAAAACTGAAAACATAGTAATTGGTATTAAAGTTAAAATGTTCAGAGTAAGTGAAAGCATTCAGACTTGTTTTGGTCAAAATTATTTATATCTTTTTTTAAAAACAAAATGGATAGTGCCTTTCCTACCCCAAAATTTCTGAATGACTTAGTTGAAGCAAGCAAACAAGCAAGATAATAATCCTTTGAATTGATCCAAGATAGCTTTTCAGTGACTTTGCTCTGTGTATGTCTCTGTGTGGCAACTGTGTAAGAAATTTGATGGTCCTGAATATTTGTCTTACTCATCTGCACTATAATCCCTGATTCAGGGGTTTCAAACTCATGGTCTTTGGGTCAAATCTGGCCCTCCACCTTGTTTTATCCAGCCTGGCACCTGTTTTCTACCTGGTGGTAACACGGAGATCCTTGCCCCTATGCTCCTGCCAGCGCTGGTCATGTATGCAGTGTGTGACGCGCGTGATGCTGCAGGAACAGGAGAAAAGTGGGAGCCCTGGGTTTGACAACCCTGCTCTAGTTAATCTTCGATGAGTTTTCTTTGCAAATGCATTACCAAATTGCTATAAAGCTATTTTCTCTCTTCTGAATGAAAATAGCTAAGAAGAAAACAGAGCTCATTCAGCCATGTATGATATTAAAATACCTCTGGAGGTCAAAATTGAGCTTCTGGCAAAATTTTAAATAAATCAGATGTTTGCTTGTTAGAACGATGAATCTGTTCTCCTTTGCCTCGTGAGTTAATGAACTTTTTCCTTTTCATAATATTACATCAAGATACCTTATTTTGTTTAGATAAGAACTTTAAGCTCCAGAAAAATGAAGTTACCGCTCTTTACCACTAATAGATGCATGCTGAGCTTTAAATACAATTTATGTTCTCGTTAAGTCATTTGAATTTAAGTGTGTGCCTGTTCTTTTGGGGATTTATTGAAGGCAGTGTACTGTAGATCTTGCAGGTAAAATTCCAGTGTCTGGATGAGGTGGGATGAGCACAAGTGAAACAACATAGGAAAGAAAAGTTTTGTGGTAACTATGGAGAGGTCTGTATCAATTTCACTGAGAGAATGATGGTCAATAAATTTCCAACACGTTATATTTTTTCTGCTTCTCTTTGTCAGTATTGCAAACAGAACTAAGTAGAGGTGAGCAAATCCTATGTACTTCTCATGTGAACAATAATAAATTCTTTATTCACCTCCTTCTAACTCATATGAAAACAAAACAGGTGAGTTCAGCTGTTGTTTTTATAATTTACTGCTATGCTGCTGATGCATTATCTCTTTTGTTTTGGATTGTTGCTTTATATCTATTAACTTCCGTGGAGGTTTCACTCATCTTTCAAACGCATTTAGGCTTTTTGGTTTTAATTCCTTTAAATACTTTTTTCACTTCATCGGTTTTTTGTTGTTGTTTGAGATTTTACAGCTCTTCATGTAACACTTTAAGTAATTGCTCTACTCTATTTAATTGGAATGACAAACAGTAGAAAGTTAATTAACAAAAAAAAATTTCACTGCAATGCAAGTTAGTAGAATGGTAAAGAAGGCATGATTTACAGTATTTGCACAACTTTCTTTATAAAGCAATTGTTCTTCATTATAATAATGCCAGGAGAGCAAATAGAGAAAAAAAATGTGTTGCATTAGCAAACAATTAATGAGCATTTGTAGCGGAATAGAAACCACTTTTATGTATTATTTCATTAAAAGCTTACAGGTTCCATGAGACCAGAGAATAAATAAAGGCAATGATTTGAAGGTAATGGTCTCCTAGGGGGCACGATTATTGAACAAATGTGTGAGCCTTTCCTACTTACCTAAGCCTTAAAACCAGGGGCTTTTTATACCTTGTTTTTTCTACTCATTCTTTCATTAAAAGATCAAAGTGTGCTATTAGATAAAAGACAAACTGGCACAGGAATTTCAAAATTATCATTAGAGCTGCCTTTTCTGTTGTAGCTTAACAAGATATCCCCTTTTATGTTAAATCGCCCAAAATTTAAATCCTTCCTTCCACTGTGACGCCTAGCTCTTTGTGTCCTTTCAGAAAGCAGCAAGTCTTTTGTAAAGGTTGATAACTTTTGAAAGAGTGATCAACATCTTCTTGGCTTTATACCAACCTGCACTTTTTATTTGGCAGTCTCAGGTGTTGCATGCACTCTTGGGTAACAGGAAGGCTTTTCATCATCTTCATCATTGTTTCACATTCTCAGCATTTGTAGGCAGATTTAGTTAACACTTTCTTTATTCAGTCCAGTAATGGTTTCAATATAGCATGGCTGTCTTGGTTCTTTACGTCATGCAAATGTCATGTAACCTATGGGCACACAGACTGTATGCAAGGGCAGCTGGAGTTTATGTAAAGGAACATTCATATGAAGATCTTGGGAATTTCTGGGTGTTTCTTGGATCCAACAGTTCAGATATGTACAGCAACAGCTGGTAATGCTCATTTTCTTGTTATGTCCTTTTATTCCTTCTTGCCTGCCTGTATTCATGTGTTGGTTCTTGTCTTATATTTAGATTTTAAAAGTTTTGGGAACAAAACTGCCTCAGCTGTGTGTTGCTACAGGGCCTAGCGCAAAAGAGTGCTGGTCCTTGGCTGAGTTTCCTAGAAACCAGCAGTTTATGCAGGTTTCTAATAAATCTCTTCAAATCACATTGTTACTGTTGTTTTACCATGCCCATTTCAAAGCACGTCCCACAATTCTTTTTTAACTAGGCTATAAATTGCTCCTTGCTTTTTAAATGGCTCTAGAATCTGCTAAACTTTTTTTAATGAATGTGAGCATGGTTAGATAAAACGTTCAGGCAGGGGACTTGGAATATATGAGTGTTATTTGTGGGCTTAGCACCCAGGTCAGATATCTCGCACATCTGTGAAAGGGACATAGACTCACTTACTGATTTACTGAGTAAGAGGTTGCTACTCAAGGAAAATTCTAGGCTGATTGGTCATCTAAAAGGGTTATTTTAAAGCATGTAAGAAACAGTTATGCTATAGATTTGGGTTCTTTGTAGTGCTATAATTTTAGTTCAGGATGATTGTAAGCAGATTTTCCAGTGTACAGGCAGCCCATATCCACTCTTCAGTTAAAATGTACACCTCACCTCTCAAATTCATTTTTAGTGGTGATTTAAGCTAAGAATATTGTATGTATCTGCTGTAGTGCTGTTGCATTTGTTGTGCTCTCAGCACGAAGCAGCAGACAACTCATTGTAAAGGACCAGATGAAGCAGCAGTCAATCAGTAAATGTAAGAGAATCACATAGCAGACTGTCAGTCCACAGCAGCAGTGAGTACCAATGCATTATCCTAAAATGCTCTCTCTGGTACACAGATGTTCCCTGATAATTAATACTGACCTCCAGCATGTAGGATAATCAGCTGTGGATCCTGTAACATGTGAGCAGATGTGGGTGAAGGATGGTGTTGTAGTGAAAGACAGTGAGGAATCTGTGTAGCTGAAACACATTCCCAATAGTAGGGTGTGCATTTTCTGCTTGGATGTCATAGGGGAAAGTCAGAACTGGAAGAAGATCTAAGGTTCCCTCGTCACATCCATTGGAAAGAGAATCAAGCACAGCAGCCTGGAAGACGGAGACAAATCACAGTGTTGCTTTTGGGACAGTTCATCAGAGCAAGATTTGCTCGAATTGAAGTCGAAGTCTTCTGCCTTATTCTTTCGTTGCTTGCAAGATGTGATTGTTTTTGCAAAGCAAAGTTATTTTTGTTCATCCAGATTGTGGAGTTATGAATGCCAATATCCATTATTTGGTATTGTCTGCATGTTAGAAGTCATTTACCCCCAACTTCACTCACATGTAAATAGTTAATGAAGGCAAAGGAACACCAAGAATACCTAGGAATAAAGAAAAAGCAGAGGCATTCAATGGTTTTTTTGCCTCAGTCTCCAATAGGACTGATAGACATGGGGCTACCCAGTCCCCTCAGTCAGAGGACCACGAGTGTGCGAACAGTGACTCTGTTTTTGTGGCTACTGAAATTTTAATCAACCAGTTGTATCAGTTGAATGTTCACAAGTCCGTGGGCCCAATGGGATTCATCCCAGAGCTCTGAAGGAGCTGGCAAATCTTATGGCAGGACTGCTCTCTATAATCTGCCAGAGGTCTTGAGAGTCTGGGGAGATCCCTGCTGACTGGAAAGTAGACAATGGTATTCCAATCTACAAAAAGGGTGTGAGAGAAGAACTACAGACCTTTTAGTCTAACCTCAGTTCCTGGAAAATTTATGGAGAAGATCATACTGGGTGCTATTGAAAAGAACAATGCAATCAACAAGCATAGTCAACATGTGTTCACAAACGTCCCGTTTAACTAACTTGATATCCTTCTGTGATAAGGTCACCGACCTAGTGGATGAATCAAAGGTAGTGGATGTAGTTTTTCTGGATTTTATTAAGGCTATTGATACTATTCCTCACAGCACCCTTCTGGACAAGTTCTCCAACTGTGCAATGAGTAGATTTACAGTGTGCTGAGCGAAGAACTGGCTGAAGGGCAGAGCTCAAAGACTGGCCATGAATGGGGCTAAATCTAGCTAGTGACTGGTCACCAGCAATGTTCCTCAAGATTAAATTCTGGGGCCAATTACGTTCAATATATTTATCAATGATCTGTATGCAAATTTTGGATACACCATCTGCTGGTGATACAAAACTGGGAGCTACTGTTGTCTCTCCTGAAGGACAAGATGCCTTGCAGAGGGATCTAGATAGATTGTAGCATTAAACAATGATTAATAGCCTGAAATTTTAGAAGTACAAATGCCAGATTCTGAAGCTGGGGCAGAGTAACACTGGGCACAAATATAAACTGGGAGAGGAACAGCTGGAGAGAAGCTTGCAGAAAGAGATCTGGGGATGCTGGTTGACAGCAGATTCAACAGGAGTCAGCAGTGAGCCCTGGCAGCCAAGAGGACAAACAGCATCCTGGGATGCATCAAACAGTATAACCAGTTGGTCAAAAGAAGTGATCATCCCACTGTGTTCAGCATAGGTGCAGCCTCACTTTAAGTACTGTGCGCAGTTCTAGGCCTCACAATTTAAGAAGGAGGTGAAGGTCCTTGAATGCATCCAGAGGATGGGAACAGTGCTGGTGAAAGGGCTGGAAGGAATGTGCTATGGGGAGGGCCTAAGGACTTTGGGTTTGTCTAGTTTGGAGAAAAAGAGACTGAGGAGTGACTTCATTGCTCTCTACAGCTTCCTGAGGAGAGGAAGTAGAGAGGGAGGATCTGAGTTCTTCTCCTTGGGATCCAGTTATAGGACATGTAGGTATGGTTCAAAGCTTTGTCAGAGTGGGTTTCAAGTGAATATTAGGAAGCATGCTTTTACCAAGAAGTCGTCAAATACTGGGACAGGTTTCCTAGAAATGTGGTCGATACCCCTATCAATGTTCAAGACGCATCTGGACAATACCCATAAAAAAATACTTTAACTTCTGGTCAGCCCTGAGTTGGTTGGACTCAATGCTCTCAAAGGTCTTTTCCAACCAAGCGATTCTATGTTTCTATGATACCAAGGGGTTTTTTAGATAAAAAGAATATACCTTGAGAAAAGCTGTAGATAAAAGCTGTTCATCTGAAATGCTGGAATTATGCCAAAATATAGCCTTAATGATAAAGACTTTAGGATATTTTCATTTGTGTTTGTTACGGAGAAACAGAGCTCCTTGCAGGGGATGGAAGTGATATTTCTTTGCAGACTTGTCCGTCTGATTATTTTTCCCACCAGCTGGTGTGACTAGATTTTTACCTAGAAGAAAGAGTAATGGGATTAGAAAGGCATGGCCATGGTTAGGTATCTTTGGAAAACTGAAGTCTCTTGACATTTCCTGATGAAACATGTGATAGTATAAAGTAAATTAAAACAGAGGCCAACTTGCACAAATGTCTGGTAGACATAATTTGGTGTTTCTTCTTAATGAGGAGTGACACTTGTTCCATTTCTTTCTTTTATGCTATTCATCAGGGCATACCAGCCCACAGGTCTTTACAATAACACACAAAAAAATTTCAAACCCCAAAGACTGTCAATTCAAACAGCACTTGTACAAGTAAGCTAACAATCTATTGTACTTCTTTAGAGAGTTCATTTTTTTGTCAGTTACAACATTATAGTATGCATTGTGTTATTGTTCTGCTTAGACAGTGAGTTGCTGATGTGTATAATGATGCACCTGTTAGTAAAGAAATCCCTCAGAAACCAAACGACACTATAAAATTGACATACTTGTGCGCAGCCAGAACTGTCGGGATATTTCCTCTGCATTATACAATATTTTCTGCTTTATGGCCATTAAAGTCAATAATAAAACAGCTGTCACTGAGTGGTATGTTGTCAAATATCACTGAAAAGCATTGAGATGATGATAGCAATGTGATGTAGAGTGCAATAGCTAAGGCTGGGTCAGCATTCTTATTATCAACCCTGTTTTTTTTTCCATGTGTATATGTCATTGCCCTAGGCAGGAACTTGTCAAACAGCAGATAAGCCCTGGAGCAATGACAAAATTTTTGCACTTGCAAAATTTTCAATAAATCTAGCTGTATAACTTCATTTAGTTTCTGGAAATAAAGTTTTGTGACAGACTGCCAAGGAATTTCCAACTTTCTGGGTTTATCACTGTGCTGACAAGTCTTCTGACTTTTTCGTCTCTCTGATTTTTCACTGAACTAACTTTATTACCACAGAGAAGAGGAGAAAGGAGAGTGTAGAAAAACATGCAGGGTATCTTTAGTCATAGCATCATAAAGAATTTATTTACTACATATTTTGCATTTTTATCACACTTTTCTTTGGGATCCCAGAAGTGCTCTGAATACTAGAGAGCCTTGGAGCCTTCACCCATGATGTTGTCGCATCTCTCCTGACAACCTGACTTTGGGATCAGTTCTTTGCTTTCAGTTCTAAGGATCTCTGTCAGCTTTCTCTGTTTGGAAGTTTTTACTGAAAGGACAGATGAGAGTCAATAATTGCAGCCCATTATGCTAAGTTCCACTTCAATGCTGTGGAACAGGAACATGCCTTTCTCTTTAGATCACAAGTCAGCATCCTGGTTGGTTCAACAATCACTTCTTAAGATAAGGAGCAGATTATAACTGGACTAAGACCAGAGAGCACAGAGGAGAAACTGATTGAATACTTTTTGATATAAATTTAACTTTCTCATTTTTGAAAGGAATAAACCATAAAGGAAAGAACTGAATTAAATCTTAGACACAAAAGCCCATTGCAGAAGTAGTTTTCTATAATGATAACTGTTTCAGATGGCTTCAGGTTAGAAAAATAAGGTCTCTGAAAAACATGAGAACATTACTATGAGGGCCACCAAAATATCATGATCTTTGAGTGCAATTCAGCAACAAAAATTATCAGTTAAGTTGTTGAAAAAGGGTAACAAACCCTCATTCAGATATTACATTTATTTTTTAAAAAAATCCTTTTCTCTATTTTTTAGGGAATAAACTGCCTCTGTTTTCCATAGGCTATGCATACTGCACTCCCCCAGCCTCAGTGATTTAACATTTGAGTTTTTGCAAGGCAGGTAGGTAATGGTTGGTCTAGGGAATTCAGAGGTTCTCCGTTTACCAAAGTGGTTCAGAATTGTAGAAAAACATAGTAAACACTCACAAAACAGTAACTCAGGTAAGAGTTCTCAGAAATATATGGCTTACAATAACTCAGAATCCCAGTCTGAAAAAAAAGATAGACCAAGATATTTTTTTCTATTTCTAACCTTTCATGACCCCACTCCCCTATTTTCCTATTTTTCTTCTCTCCAACCCTGCATGGGAATTTGTTAGACTCAATAGTAATAGTGAGAAAAATTTCTTAGCTAATTTCATATCAAAGCTGTATATTTGTTTTACAGTCTTTAGAATACCACTGGCTAATTAGCATGAGGGTATTTGCATTTCTGATGAAATAAAATAATACATCTAGAAAGATATTTCTTGGTAGGAACAGCATGGTTCCAGTATGTGGTGGGTAATAGAATTTGAATCTTATTTTGGCTTTCTAGGCTTGTCTGAACTAGTTATACCCTAAATTCTCTATTGATTTATTGAGTTATTATTATGTACATTTAAAATATGTGCATTGCTATGAATTCTTAATAAATAGATGCCAGAGAACCATTTCTTGTTCCTCAAAGAAGAGGAAAAGTTTTTCCTTTCTTTGCTTCCAAATAGTTTAATTTGATTTAAACTACTATTTAAGAGGGTTTTCAGCTAAATCTTAAGTTCCAGTCCATGTCTCAGCGCAATTATGATTATTTTTGTTTAATCCAATTTATTTTAATTAAATTAATTAAGATTTATTCATATTATTTGAAATTCAGGCAGTATCATGGAATCAGCAGCCATGATACCCATCTTGAAATCAAACAGTCCATACGTTCTGTATACAGACTTACAACCAAATGGCAGTGGAACCTTTTTGTTCTTGTTTTCATGATAAAGTTTGAAAGGACTGGATCCTGGTTTTGCTGTTTAGTGATTGGAATATTCAGTTTGATGAAAGAAATAGCTTTGGTTCCTCTTACATTGCAAGACTTCATTAACCCCAGGTCTCCCACTGTCTGGTTATGAGCTCAAACTGCTGTTGTATGATCACTGCTGCTGCCATTTTAAAGGAAACTGAGAACCTTACCCAGTTAATGGGAGTCCAAGATCTGGATCCTGAAGGAGAGGAGATACACATTTTCTAGAGATGGTCGGAAGGATATGCCTTCACTCAGTTCCTTAAGTGGTCTACTTTGGACCTTGTTTGAGTTATCAGCATTTTCATATTCATAATGCAAACTTCGTAAGTGTGTAAGTCAGTGTTCTGACAGAGCCAATATACTTATGGGTTTGGTAGAGAGCTAGAATGCAGTAATCAAAAGGAACAGATATGTATCTATCTGTTAAGGACTACATTTTCTAAAGGACTCTAGATTTATGGCATGGCCTGCCTTACAAATAGGCTTTAAGTTTGGAACTTTTTTCTTTTTTTCATATTTCAGAACAAAATGGCAAATGTCTTCACAAAAATAAGGAACAAGGTAGCACCCTGAGTAAAAGATAGCAGATTTGATCAGTGATAATTTCGTGAGGGATAGGACACTATAAAACATATAGATTTATTTTTTTTTAGAAAGTGGTGGAGTGATTATTTTCTTTTATATTGAAGAAATATCAGTTTTAGTCTTAAGGATTAAAATGGAGTTCCTAAAGCCCAATATATCTGAAGACTGAATTTTATGTTAGACCGCACATACTAGGCTTTCAATTGCCTCAGTTTTTCAGCTTTTCAGAAAACTCCATCTGATAACCTAACATTTTCTAAGTCTAATCCCTGCTTGAAGTAAAATAGGTAACGTTTATTAATAAGGGGAAGTTGCTAGCAAAAAAAATAACCTAAAGCCTTTTCATAAGCTTTTACCTGAGGATTTATTGACATAAGAAGAGGTTATTTGGGAAAACAGTCCTGAACTTCTTGAGCTCAGGAAAATCCTAAAGGCAGAATAAGAATCAAGGACACACATACTTTTTGAAGCATTAGTGATTCAAGAGATGATGACCTAAGAAGTGACAGCTGGACATTTGAAGAAATCAGGTGTCATCACGACAGGCATAATATTTGTTTAGTTATCTCTGACCCAGGTTCTGTATCTCTTTGATAAATTGATACTTATCCTTTGCAGAAGCTGTATTAGAACATGATACAAGCATGGTGAAATATAGAGGCATAGGAATAGCCTAAATGAGGTAAAAGTACCACTGTGCCTGGTAAATGGTATCTCATCACAACCTCTTGACATATTTCTTTCAAATGGACTATTCTTTCAAATGGACATATTTCTTTCAAATGGACTATTACAGCAAGAAATATGGTTTCGGCCTATGGAAATGCTGCCCACTGTGCCCATTTGGTGTTTGTAGCTGTATCAGAATTAGACACATTTAAGCAGGGCCTATACTGTGAACTGCTGCTAAAAGAAAGTTTTACAAGATGAAACTACTTACTGTGTAACAGGGATGCTTCTTATCAGTTAAGGCAAGATGAACTAAATTTTTGCACCTGTGTAACAAAAAGTGGAGGAGTTGAAAAAGAAAGTAGAAGGATGTACTCCAAAATGTGTTTTGCTGCTCCATCCGTAGTTTTTTAGCACCCTCTGAAATAAAGTTTTTTAGCATGCAAGATATGGATTTTCTAACTAAAACAGATAGGAGAAATGGTGAAAAAAAGAGAATATTAGCTCTTTATTAAAGTAGCAATATGTCATTGCAAATAAAATATAAACTACAAAAGTACTGAGGCTGTTAATCCATCTGAAGACAAGTTTTTTAAAAATACTAACAAGAGTCATAACATATATTTCTAATGCCTTGTACCAGATTATCAGGAATTTAATTTCTTCTGGTCTTGCATGTGTTTTATACTTGTCCTTGAGTTAGAAACAGTTTGTGGTTACACCTCCAGAGGGGCAGAGCAGCAATAAATTGTGATTCCTGCTGCAAGGATTGATTTATGCTAGTTATTTGGAAGTGTTAGTTAAGTTTCATCATATCTAACTTGGGAACCAAGGGGTTAATAAGAGAAAGTATTTTGATGAGCTGTTCTTAGTAATATAATCATGATACAATTATAATGTGAAGTACAAAGTCTTAACTCAGATTATACAGTGAATTAGACTGTTATGGTAAGAGAGCTCTAACACTATTGTATTAGTTGAGATTATTACACGCTGGAGCTGAGTGAATCATGTGGTATATAATCAAAAAGTCTGGACTGTTACTTTTTTTTATGTCCCATAAAATTTACTGAGATTTTACTAGGTCTTGTAGAAAGTTTTTGAAACCATGCTAAGCATATACTATTAATTTTACGTTAGCCTTATAAAAACATAAAGCAAGGACTAGGTGAATCATAGTTTTCTAGACAATTACCAGTTAACAATTTACTTGCTGCTAGATGAACTAGAGCATAGCTCTTGATACCATCACATTCTTGTTGTTTCCTAATCTTTTCTAAGGAGAAGGGAGTGGTTCAGTTGATGACTTTGATATTAACGTTATAAGTACTCAGAGATACCAACAAAAATAAGACCTGTTGCTTTGGTATCGAGGCAGGTACAATGCCCAGTAAGAGAAGGCATGAAGACTTGAAGGTAAAAAGTGTATTTTTCACTCTCAGGATAAGGTTTATAAGTAATTCAGCTGTTATACACCAGATCACTTCTGTGCATTGCCTCACCTCTGCAGCAAGGTCATGTGTCTTGTGTCAGGCAGTCAAGATAAGCTGGGGTCCTTCCTGGAAGAGATGTAATGCTATTTGCTGCAAGAACAACCTGAGCCAGGTTTATGAAAATCTGAGAGCCGGAAATCTCTGGGCATTGAAAGCTGAGTATCATTTCCCTGTAGACCTCTCAACTTAAACAAGAAATCCATGGGCTAGAGGGTAAAAATTTATTCAAGAGAACTGATGTGACAGATGCAGTCCAAAGGAGAATAAGGAACTGAATGCATGTATTGCTCTGTCATGTTTCTATGCTAATTATATGTTGGACTGCCTTTTCCAAATTTGAACTTCAAAAGAAGTTTATTTCTTTCTTTGTGTTTTAAATTTGCTCGCACCTTCACTTTTTTGAAGCTGCATACAAAAAACCTGAAATGGTGATTGGAAGATTACAGACTCATCACAAATACCCATCAACCACCAGAAGCTTAGTCTTGATAACATTTGTTTATGAAAAATTTATGTGCGAGCTTTCTTTTTTACATGGAAACCTCTGTTTTTATTACTGAAGAATGTTGTTAGGCTGGAAAAGTCTTATAAAATCAGCTTGTTAACTTTCTATAAGTAATGATGTTAGGAAATACATCATAGACTATTGTGACCAGGTCTTGTACTCGCAGTTGTGCAACCTTTTGAAAGGTAGTGTTGGCAAGACCTGACAGATTAATTTCCTAAATACTTTCATGAACTAAGTGACTCCCTCTTATTGGTTATTCTTCTTTGAAGAAATCACTCACCATGAAGAATGTCTACCATTCGTATACAATAAAAATGTTTATGCTGCAGGCTGCTCCAGAGTTAGTATATTAAGACATACATTTGCTTTATATAATGATTCCCCCCACAAAAAAAAGAGAACATGATATACAGAGCTGTACGTCTTTGGCTTCCACAAAATGAGCTGATGAAAAGAGGACATGCTTAGCATGTCCATTACATACAAATATAAACAAGTAGAAGTGTGTGAAATATCATCATGCTCTCAGTATTGAGCTAAAGAGGGTCTAATGTAAAATTATTTATCTTCTGTATGAGGTCTGCAAAATGTTTCTGTTCTATTTGACTTCTTAAATACTTCTGAACAGAGATGATATGGGATGTTTCAAAAGGCATTTGATGAAATCAAGCCCAACCCATGATTTCAGTCAAGCCTTCTGCAAGGAAGCCTGCCCATAAAGCAGAAAGAGGCTAGGGAGGAGAAGGAGAGAGGCGTGAATGTCCCTTGTGTGTCAACATGCTGTAGTGTGTGCAACCCAGGTTCTGTTCCAGGAACTACAAGTTAGTTCTGAGAGTGAGGCTAGATGTCATCAGGATGTATCTTGGAAATCATAAAGAACTACAAATATGAAGTGATATGAGGGGGAATCATGGGAGTCTGATATCCTTTTCACTTTCCTTCTTTTTCTTTTTTTGGTGGTGGTTACTTACACCACAAACCTGAGGTAGTTTTCGTGTAGTCTCATAAGCATTGAATCTGGGAGAGATCATACAAATGTCTGGAGCATTTGCTAAATATGCAGCTCCAGATCTGGGTTTTTAAAAGCAAAGATTAAATACCTAGATTTTTAAAGCCAGTAAGTTAGTTTCTGATTATTAAAACTAGTAATAAGACAAAAGTTTCAGAGCTTGAATTCCATTTAGATGGTACTTAAAACCACACTCAATAAATATAATAAAGATAAATGTAGTGTTTTCACAAGGAGAACACAAAAGGTTAAACCTCACAAGATAAAATATTGACAAAATATATGTATAAGTACTTTGATAATGGTTTGTTTTCGTGCCATAAAGAGAGTGACTAGTTGAGATCACGGCTCTTGTTTTTCTAGCCACGAGTTTTGCTGCCAGAATCATTTAGTTCCTTAGTATAAGGTATTGTCAGGTTATTTGCCAAAAGAAAAGCTAAAATCTTAATCTCCATGCAGGTATTTTATGATCTCTCCCGCCTCACAATGACAAGTGTGCTGTTTAAGAAGAAGAAAACTCAAGTGTATCAAAAAAGAAGCTCAGAAATATCCTAGATTTAACCCTTTCAATATCTAGAATTATCTGCTCTTTCAGCAGGCAAGAACTTGTATTACATGAAGGGCTGATCTATGTACAAGGTATATAAAATATATGATACCAGTTAATATTTGTTCAATGGCCTCATATATTGCTTAGTTTGGGAAATGTGAATTTTTGTGAAATTCTGCATCACCATTTCCAAATTCCATTTTCCCCACATATTCTACTTCAAAATTGGTTGGAAAAGTATCTTATTTTTGTGGCCCCTAAGTAAGAGCACAGCTTCTATAAGATAAAATCCCCAGCATGGAATCTGTCGCTCTCTTTCACATCAATAAGAAAAAGTCCAAAATTTGATCTAAACTTATCTTCTTTTTTTTTTTTTTGTGTGAGAACCATTTACAAAAATCTTTAGCAGCAACTGGAAAGAATTTTCTGCCAGAATCAATTTAGCAATGGTATGCCAATCCTGTTTTTGTGATGTTGGTCTGAAATTCTTTCTGTTGCCTTTAATACAGATACAGACCTTTAATACAGATACAAACCTTTAATACAGATACAGACTTCTTTTGAGTCTAAGGCTTGAAGCTTAGGTGTATAAGGTTCCTTTTCCTCTCTGAGTTAGGTCAGGCAGTGGGGAACATTTGCACTTTCTCCTATGCTGATATATGCGTCATGGGCATGTTCCAGTCAAAAGTCAAGTAACAAAAATAAGCCCACAAGTAGGGACAATAAATTTTCCAGACATTCAGTAGGCTGGAAGCCATGCTGTGGCTGATTGACTCTGTCCGTAGAGGAAGGAATTGTAGAAGAGCCTGTTATGTGGAAAATATGACCTCAGCACTACTGCACATAGAAAGGCTGAGAGAGAAGACAGCTAAAAAGAAATTGGAGGGCAGTCTGCTTTCCCTTCCTGCATAGTCTAGCAAAACCTCGAAGAACATACCTGCATATGTATAGACACATACATGGTTATAGAAACGCATCCTCAATACAAAATGAGTATCAGCTGTCTTTAAAATTAGCAGGGTATATACTTAGTACTCACTGGGTTTTATTCCATTCCTAAAACCATTTTCTTCTTGTTGGCTTCTAGGTTCAGGACTCCGATTTCTTTCTTGCAGATGCACAGCAGTTTCACTGCACTAAAAAAAAGGCAAAGTTTTCACAAATTCCTCTTAACAGGTTCAGGTTTTGGTATGCCTGTACAGAAGGTTAGAGGTGTGCCTGTATTAAGTGGGAAATTTTACTGTTCCTTTGCTTATAACTGATACATTAATTTGTTACAAATAGAAAACTGTTCCCTATGCCTAACCTTAAATATTAAAAACCCTCCATAACTTAGTAAAACTGTAAGTAAGAGTACAAATGCCAGCTCTGGTGCTTTTTTTTTAAGAAGAGAAGCTCTTTTTGAGATCTAAAAATACATATGAACCACATTTTTGAGGCTTTACGTGTTACTGTATGCTCTAAGCCAAAATTTATTTATCAAAAATCATATCTCAATGATTTGGTTATAGCTGCACTGTAAATAATGTCTGTATTTTACAGTGAGATATGTATGACTCAGTTGTTTTCCCCGCTCTTGTGATCTTTTCTACCAAGTTCTCATGTAAAGGATGGGGGGAGAAATGAGTGATGGATAAACCTGTTTATCAATAGTGTCTTGTTTGGAATGGCTGAGAGTTAAAATACTTGATCAAATCAGTCTGGGCAGTGCAGTGGTAATACTAGACAGAGTGTCTACATAGAGGACCAGACTGCTCTGTGTATTTGCAAATGACTGAAGTTTGGAGCACTGGAAAATTCTTAAGGGTTTAGTGAAGAAAAGAAGTGCTGGAAGGAAAAACAGGAATGGGAAGAAAAGGGCAAGTTAGTGTAGTGCCTAGGTGTATACAAACACAGCTGAACTGGGGAACAGGAAGACAAAAAAATAATTTCCCCATATACAGATTATTTTCATAAAAATTTGGTAAGAAAAGTGTCAAATTCAGGATTTTTTAAATTGTTTGTTTATTTTCTGCTAATGTTTTATTTTATAAGTACATTCAGAAACATTAAAAAGCCTGCTTCCAGTCAATCACTGGAAATAAAAAAACAGAATATCATACATGGAAGGTTTTTTGTGCAAGTATTTTTGCAGTATGAGACCTTTCCACTCATGTACAGGTCCTACAGTGCTGATAGTCTAGCAACTGATTTTTGTGGACGCAGTCAGTGGATCAGTCTTGTTCTGCTCCAATAATATGTCTCAAGATTAAAGATAAAACTGTAAGAGTTGACAACTGTATAATTTTATCTTTCTGCTGTTTCATGCAATTTGATGAAGAAACTTGGCAGGTTGCTTCTCACTCTTCTTAACTTGGCTTACTGCTATCTGTGTCAGACAAACTCAGTAGTATTTAGTTTCTGAAAGAGGAAAATTACGATATACCAATTATTTTAATAGTTATTTGCTTGTTTTATTTTTATGCAAATATTTTATTGTCACCAGCATCTACAAAGCCTGTAGAAAAGATTTATTCCCACTTCGCATTTCCCAAGTAATAACTGATCACATGTACACAGATTATGGGTAATCACTTCAAAAATTTAAAAAATACACTTCAACAAAGTACGTCAGTAGTGGTTTTGCCTTGTTTTCGCTTTGCTGCTAGCAGCAAGTTGGATCAGAGTTGTTAGTGCCAGGGAACCAGCTAGTGGGGGAATTTTCTTTTCAATATAATGTTATTCATAGTTTGTCTGCTCAAGTAAACATGGCTCTATTTGCTCTTAGGCAGCTGAAAAACATTCATATAAGGTCAAACCTAGTGTAAACGAAAACCTGTATCCTAAAGCATAAAACACACAACGTTTTTTCAACGTGTTTTGACTTATTTTTCCTCACAGCTTTATGGGCTCTGTATAGGAAAACCTCATAATAGTTGATATTCCTGCTGACAAGTGCAGTTTTTTCAAGCTCTTTTCCCTCACAGAACTAGCTGTTTAGTAGAAAAGCCTGATGTAATGAAGTTCAATAACTGCCCTTTCCTTCAGACAATTGAGCTTTCTGTGCTGACAAGTGTACTGGGAACTCTTTGACCTCCTCTTTCATTTTCCCTGCTGTAGAAATAACAGTGGCTTCCACACATAACACAGTGGATCACTTCACCTGTTGTTGAAGCTCCCATTATCCCTCTCAAGTGAAACCAAAAAGCACTGTGACTTGGAATCACGGACATTATAAATCTGATATTCAACTAGAAAACCAGGTAATCTTCACTAAGGCTGACACCAGTTTACCTCAGCTGAGGTTCTCAACCTGCAGGGGAGTAAAGAAATTTTGAGCATTACAACCCATCATAAATATAAAAATATAGTTAAGGGTAAAAGTGATCATTTTATAATCTAGTTTGTCTTAGAGAAGGACTCTGACAATAGAATTTAAATTCTACATTGATAAGGACACTATAAAATGCTCTGTGTTTTTCCTTCATTTATTCATTTGACTGATAGCACAGCTATAGTATTTGTGATGTTGAACATGTAGAAAGGTTTGAAATTAATCTTGCTTAAGTTTGGGCCATATCTCGGTGAAGGTTTAATTTTTTTATTGATCCACACAAGTTGTACCTTCATCTCAAATGCAATTGTTTTTCTGGAGGGAAAATATTGTAGCCTTGTAATTTCAATGTTGTAGTACTGTAGCTTTCCAGCAACTCCTGAGCTGGAAAAAGTTTCTGAGGTTATATAATCTAATATGGTTTTGCATTCAGTTGAAAATGAAGGTGTGGGATCTCTATTTATTCCCCCAAATCCCAAAGAACTTTGAAACAAGAGATTGATGAAATGAGCATGAATCTTAAGTATAAGAAACTGCTTTCCTGCTTCTTAGGTGTGTATCTAATGACCTCATTTTAATAGTGCAAATAACCTAAACGGTTTTGAATCCAGAATGTAGGAGTCTTGTTCCGTAGACTATACAAATTATACTGCAGGGGCCCAGCAATATCTAATCATATCTCTAATTCTGCATCTTTACTGGGGGATTACAGCTCCAGAGTGAATATTTGAGTTCCATTCTGATTCTCTTTACCCCAAAATTGACATCTTTTATCCATGTGGTATTTCACACTCATCTGTAAAATGCTTTTTTCACAGGATTGCATATGTGAGTGTCTGTGTGTCCTGGTATCAATATAATTGCAGTGATAGGACAAGAGGAAATGGCCTTAAGTTGTGCTAAGGGAGGTTTAAACTAGATATTAGAAAATATCTAGTTTAGTGCTAACTTCATGAAATTCAACAAAGCCAAGTGCAAGGTTCTGCACCTGGATTGGGGCAATCCCAAGCACAATTAAAGGCTAGGTGGAGAACGCATTGAGAGCAGCCCTGAAGAGAAGGACTTGGCAGTGCTGGTGGAAGACAAGCCAAACATGAGCCAGCAATGTGTGTTTACAGCCCAGAAAGCCAGCTGTATCCTGGGCTGCATCAAAAGGATTGTGACCAGCAGGTTGAAGGAGGTGATTCAGCCCCTCTATTTTGCTCTTGTAAGACCTTACTTGGAGCATTGCTTTCAATTTGGAGTGCTCAGCACAGGAAGAACATGGATCTGTTAGAGCAAGTCCAGAGGAAGGCCACAAAGATGATCAAAGGACTGGAGCACTTTCCATAGGGGGACAGGGTGAGACTGTTGGGCTTGTTTAACTCAGAGAAGAGAAGGCTCCAGGGAAATCTTACAGCAGCCTTCGAGTACTTAAAGGGGGTTACAGGAAAGCTGGGGAGGGGCTCTTTATCAGAGAGTGTAGTGATAGGATAAGGGGTAATGATTTTAAGATGAAAGAGGGTAGATTTAGTTTAGATATTAAGAAGAAATCTTTTACTGTGAGGGTGGTGAGGGACTAAAAGAGATTGCCCAGAGAAGTCGTGAAAGCCTTATCCCTGGAGGTAATCAAGGCCAGATTGGATGAGGTTATGAAAAACCTGATGTAGTGGAAGATGTCCCTGCCCATGGCATGGATGTTGGAGCTAAATAATGTTCAAGGTCTCTTCCAACCCAAACCATTCTATGATTCTATAATCTGACTTCACGGAATGATTTGTTAACACTGGAAGTGGCTTCCCAGAGAAGTGGTTGAGTTACCATTCCTGGATGTATAAATGTGGCACTAAGGGACATGGTTTAGTGAGGACTTGGCAGTGTTAGGTTACAGTTGAACTCAATGATATTAAAGGTCTTTTTGCTATCTAAATGATTTGCAGTTTTATGATTTCCTCATTAAGCTGAGGCACCAGAACATAATGCAACTGTAATGAGATTAATACATCAGCCACCCCTAAGTTGCTTCCTGCATGAGATGAAGGAAAGTGTTTGTATCTACTTAGGATGGTTCCTTGAACCTGAAACAAATGCCGAGCTACAGCTGGCTTTTCTGTGAAGGATGATAGAGATGAAGGTAGAGATGAAACCTTGAATTACCATGGAGTCAAGTTACTGTCTCTGGCAGCATCACAGGCACCTGAAGTTACGAATTTAGCAACTGTCCTCTTTTAATGTAAAAGGAAAAAAAAGTGAATATTTGAAGAATATTGCAACCATAGCTCTGAAGAAGCTCCTCCCAGCTAGTTTCAGAAAATGCCATTGCCCAAATGTGTCACTAGACAATGAGGTGTCACAGTTTTAGGTTACTTCCTTCTGAAAGCAAGACTAAAATGAACAGGCAGAAGGAAAGAAACAGTAAATAAGAGAGACTGGCAGATAACATCTAGAGATATTTGTTCAGTTACTCACCTGCTATGATAGTTTCCTCTGAGGCTTAGTAAACTCCTAATTTCCAGTTTCTTCTTTCTAGTGGCTGGGTACGCCTTCAAAGTTAACCTGCAATAAGTTGCCTGAGAATATAGAAAGGAAAAGAAATGGCCAACAGAAAACCTTTTACCTTAGGTATGACTGCTGTGCAGAGTTAATAATGATGATTCTGATCACATAAAATGTAAATTATTATATTAGAAAGATTAAATAATGCTATTTGTTTCATTTTGAAAGACTATGATCTAGAATAACAATAAAACCAAAGAGGCTGAACACACTGATGGCTTAAAAGGAGAGGGAAATCTTCAGTAAGCTAAATTCCTTTTTGTATTTCTAATGTTCTGCTCCAGTTCCCGATAACCACTGCGATTATTGGTGTATTATACCTGCAAGCCTTAAGACAACATATCTGTTAAGGATTTAATCCCCTTTCAAGGCTTTTATTTAATCATGTAAACTGGTATGAAAAGCAGATAATTGCCAACAATATAAGGGGAAATAAAGAGGAAAGCAAAACAGCCCTGCAGATGAAAATGGATGAAAACAGCAGCGATCCTACCATAAAAAAATCTGAATTTATCTCACTGGAGAGGTTCAGGCAGGTTATTTCCACAGTCTCGTTCCCCAACGACCCAGATTTTTGTAATTTGCTTACTGTTTGCCATTGGCTTTGATGACGTTCAGCTACTGCAGTCACTTAGTTCGTGTTTCCCCTGAACTCGAATAGGGCAATCCAGCACAGAGGGGAAGAGTAGCTTGTTAAAAGGCAAATTGTAATACTTAAGTTTGTCATTGTTATTAACTTTGTTTCTTCCAGTGGCAACCAACTGTTAGAACCAAGTGTGTGTGAGCTGCCATTCAGTTAAATACTGTATGAAGAACTGTATTCTGAAGAGAAGTGCAATATGCAATTATGCAATGTTTTAGGATTGATCTAAGAAAGTTTTAGACATTTAGATATTTTGGAGATTTCTGAAAGTTCTAGTTTGT
The DNA here is from genome assembly GCA_033558185.1 of Dromococcyx pavoninus. Classification (NCBI taxonomy): domain Eukaryota; kingdom Metazoa; phylum Chordata; class Aves; order Cuculiformes; family Neomorphidae; genus Dromococcyx; species Dromococcyx pavoninus. The sequence goes on along the minus strand of JAUMJL010000091.1, from coordinate 3,973,811 downwards.
ATTTCCATTCAGAAGTAACAAAAAGGCCTTCCAAATTGTTCACTAAGTGTCAAAGTGTTTGGGCATTAGGAGTCTGCTTTCTCTAACACTTGATTGGTTAGGTCAGTAGTTCTGCTGCTTCAAATTGCTTTTATCTTTCTGATTTTTGGTACCTCTTTCATAACTGTCACTCATTTTTAGGGACATCATCCATATTTGCATGGAGGTTTATTATGTCTGTCTTACGTCTGAGATATTTTTGTCTCAGGAATAAAATATCAGTTTAACTTAGTGAATAAAACTAACCCTTCCAGATTATGATGTTTGGCAATTCTCCACATTTATGACCTTAGACAGCAGACGACAAATAGTTCCTGCTGGGCCGTAATTGGTTTTTCTCAATTTCTCATTGTTCAAGGTGTTGCATAATTCCATGTTTGTTTATTAGATTTTTTTTTTAATGGACAGCATTATCACACACTTTTCCATGATTTACAGCACAAGTAACTATGCTTCTGAGGCTTGAGTGATGAAACCTCAGCTAAATCAGTCTTTTGACGTAGTTATTTCTTTTGTTAAGTTAAGTAGGAGTTGTCTATCTTTGCTTTCAGTGTGGATAAAGATATTTACACAAGAGAATTGAAAGTAGTCTTAGCAAATGCAGATATCTTGTAGCAAATGAAGAAGGTAAACTTAGAAGAATATGGGCCTACGGTATGTAAGAAAAACTTTTTCTATGTAAGTATACATTTATTTAAAACTAAGTATGTAAAGATTAATAATTTTACTCTGATTTTTTAAATGTTTAATGACATAAATCCTAGGATTTGGACAACTCTTTTCTGATCAGAATCTTGACTTTGTTGTGCATTACTGACTTTGACATTAAACCCTCTTACACCAGTATTTCCCTTTTTTTTACAAACCAGCAGGTGGAACACTTAAACATATGCCAACGAGCCATGAAATCACTCCTTATTTATTGAGGGGACTTATCCCATTAGCTTTCAACCTGTTTTGACAGGAGCATTTGTCTTTTTAGGCACTCTGTTGGGTGGGACTTGATTTAAATCCTCTACATGTTAAAATTTTCACCACTGAATGCTTTTAGAGTGTAACTTTCACTAAGCTGGTTTTAGATAGGTCACTATGCTAGGAAATTCATTCATTTTCTTGACTTGGAAAATTAGTTTTGAACACCAGTGTACTAAACTGAGTCCTGTTAAGCAGCTTTATTGTTTAGAGTGCTTTTATTGATGAGCAGCTACCAGTATGAAAGAGGTCCTGGTGTTTTAACGGTAATGACTGTATACATTTTATGAAAGCAGCAAACATGTTCTGTAAAAACTAAAATGCTTTGATAAAGTTTAATAACTGGTTTTAAAATTATCCCAATACATACACTATCCTGAATAGCCCTGGTCGTTTCCTCCGATAATGGGATTGACTCCTGACTCCAAAACTGTTCTAGAAACCAGATTTCTTGATCAAATATGTGTCTTCTGATGCATCATGATATTATAATTTTGGGGAAGGGGATGTTCTGAAGGTTGAATTACTGTAGTCTGTTGAAGGAGAGGGTTCTGCAGAGAAGAACAAGGGTACGAGGTGAGCACAGCAAACCGCCAGTACTCCTGTGATGGTGTATTTGTGCTGCAATACTCAAATAACCTGTTCAAATAGTTCTACCTTTCACTATAAATGTCTTGGGTTTTTTCTATGTTTTGCTCAATATTTTTAGGGAATCTGAAACTTTTTGTATAAAAACTACTAACCTGTCAGCCTCACCTCTGTGCCTGGGAAGATCATGGAACAGATCCTCCCAGAAGCAAGGCTAAAACACATTGGGGACAGCGAGGTGACTTGAGACAGCCAGCATGGCTTCTCCAAGGGTGAAGCCTAGTTGCTTTCTATGATAAAGTGGACACATCAGTGCACATGGGAAAAGATATGGATGTAATCTTTCTGGAATTCTGTAAAGCCTTTGACACAGTCCCACACAACAGCCTTCTCTCTAAATTGGAGAGATACGGATTTGATGGGTGGATGGTTTAACGGATAAAGAATTAGTTCGATGGTCACATTCAGAGAGTAGTAATCAATGGCTCAGTGTCCAGATGGAGATGCATGCCAAATGATATCCCTCGGGGGTCTGTACTGGGACCAGTGTTGTTTAGTATTTTCATTGAGGTTATAGACAGTGAGATCGAGTGCACCCTCAACAAGTTTGCAGATGACACCAAGCTGAGTGGTGCAGTTGCCACAACAAAAGGACAGGATGTCATCCAGAGTGACCTGGACAAGCTGTAGAAATGGGCCTATATGAACCTCATGAGGTTCAGCAAGGCCAAGTGCACAGTCTTATACTAGAATCAGGGCATTCCACAGTTTCAATACAGGATGGGTAATGATGTGGTTGAGAGCAGCCCTGCAGAAAAGGACTTGGGAGTGCTGATTGATGAGAATCTTGACATGAGTCGGACAGCCCAGAAGGTCAGCTGTGTCCTGGAATGTATCAAAAGATGCATGACCAGCAGGTTGAGGGATTACAGGTTTCCCAGGGAAGCTGTGGCTACCCCTCCCTGGAAATGTTCAAGGCCGGGTTGGATGGTACCTTGAGCAGCCTGGTCTAGTGAGAGGTGTCACTGCTCAGGGCAGGGGGATTGGAACTGGATGATTTTTAAGGTCCCTTCCAAAGAAAACCATTCAATGATTCTATGATTCTACTTTAGCGTGGATTGTTTCTACAGCTATAGGAAAAGTCAGATACGTGAGAACACTGAGATGTGGTTGCTGCAGTGCAATAAAATGTAGAGGCCACAGTACTATAACACACCAACAGCTATAGCTGTGGGCTAAGCAGTCAGGGTAGTTTCACTCTACACTTCTTCTTCCGTTAATGGAAAGGGGTATAAAAATTAGTTGCTTTTGGACACATAGACTCCTGTAACTTAATGGGATCTTGAATATACCCATAGACCTAAGTTGCCAGAGTCTTGTGTGTTGCAGGTAATAACAATAGATTATGACATGTACATTGCAGGTGTCCCATTCCAGCTCCACAAAGCAGAACAAGCTGATCCTCTAAGCCCCAGTGCAGCTTAATGCTGTGTGCATTTCATAGCTGGATTTGTCAGTCATTATCTGCAAGTTGCTGAGCTCTGATTGTGCGGTTCTTGGACAGACTTTTTAGGTGTGGCACAGCTCCTGGCAAGCATGACTAGATTGTTCCCAGGACTGTGATGGCTTATGTCCATCTGTCTCAGGTGTCTCTGCTACTTGCTTTCCCACACTTCTTGATCTGGGTTTAGAGATGACAAAAGCAGATTAGTTGTGGCATGCTTTTGGGCAGCAGTAAAAACACACCTTATCCTTTGCCTCCCATGCTTTCCTCACCATGTGGTGTCTCAGGATTTGTATGCAAAAGGCCCACTGTATTACTCTCTTTATTTAATCCCTGGTGTACAGTCTGTATATAAAAGAGGTCAGTGAAGAAACTTACATGGAAGGATACTAGTTTTTCCATATGGAAAAAGAAAACCCCCAAATAAACCACCCTTCCAGGTCCATAGCCAAGGCCCTGGTTTCACAGCAAATTAAATACCCTCTGGTAGAGGCAGCTAAATGATGATGCCTTCACCACGCATTCAGAATTGTGAAGGTGTAGAAAAACACTGGCAAAAGTTACTTGCTTATAAAAGCTGAACTTCACTTGTTTTTATACATTTCTGTATTCTACTAATGCATTAAAAGGTAGTGGTGAATGTACTTATAAGTTTTGCACTTGTGAATAATGTTGCATACACTTGTTGTTAGAGATGAGGTTGTGCTGTATGCTGATTGTTTTTCTTTCCTCAGTGACATGTCTAAAATAAGGAAAGATGAAATATTCAGTATAGAAATTACTAATGGTATTTACTTGTAGGCATAAAACAAGGTTATATTACAGGCTTCAAAAATAGAATTTTAATAGAAACAAAGGAACTCAGGTAAATATTTTAAATTCTAGTTAAAGTATTGAAAGCAAGCAGACCGTTGCTGTATAGGTAAAAATAAAAAGAGAACAGAATTAAGGGGTGATAGTAAATTTAGCACACAGTGTATAAATATGTAGTACTTATTATTTCTTTTAGTAATAATATAGTGTTCTGAAGTGAAGTAAATCCATTAAAAATGTATAGGAAAGACTGTAAAGGAATGAACTGTTGCATCGTTATCTTCTCAAATCTTGCTCAGAGTTAGGAAAGCATATCTTACTAAGTATGCCCCGAAAACGTTCGATTTTGATGTATATATCTTGCCCCATTCCTCCTTTCAAAAGCAATTGTTTTTTTTCTGTCTCCTTTGGACTCTCATATCTCTAAATCAGATTAAAAGGCAATTCAGGTATTGAACCTCCGGTTATGCAGTAAATTGCAGGAAATGAGAAAGTGGCATCTTCTACATATAGATTGTGAAGGGGATTCAAATGCAAAAATGAAAATGTAACATGTTGTCTCTACTGAGTTTGGTTAAGACCTCACTTTTCTCCAGCCTTGGTTAGTGCCCTTGGATTGCATTCAGGGTTCATTCCTGGTGAAAACAGCTGGATAGAAACAATGAGCACCATGCAGAACAGAAGCTGGAATCTGGACTTAATGATGTATTGTCCCACTCAATGGTGAAGCATCATCTCTGACTCTGCTATTTCACAGATGTTAATAGTGCAATTGATGCAAAGACATACAAAATCGGTGCCAATGATAATCCCAAACTGTTATTGTAGTCCATGTAAGTAGTGAGGTAGATGCAGGTGCACAGAGGAGTATATACCGCCTTTCCTTAAGTGAGAGAGTGGGTGTGATATTTTATATAGTTTAGTGCTATCCTCATGAAGTTCAACAAGGTCAAGTGCAAGGTCCTGCACCTGGATTGGGGCAATCCCAAGCACAATTAAAGGCTGGGTGGAGAATGCATTGAGAGCAGCCCTGAAGAGAAGGACTTGGCAGTGCTGGTGGAAGACGAGCTCAACATGAGCCAGCAATGTGTGTTTACAGCCCAGAAAGCCAGCTGTATCCTGGGCTGCATCAAAAGGATTGTGACCAGCAGGTTGAAGGAGGTGATTCAGCCCCTCTATTTTGCTCTTGTAAGACCTTACTTGGAGCATTGCTTTCAATTTGGAGTGCTCAGCACAGGAAGAACATGGATCTGTTAGAGCAAGTCCAGAGGAAGGCCACAAAGATGATCAAAGGGCTGGAGCACTTCCCATAGGGGGACAGGGTGAGACTGTTGGGCTTGTTTAACTCAGAGAAGAGAAGGCTCCAGGGAAATCTTACAGCAGCCTTCGAGTACTTAAAGGGGGTTACAGGAAAGCTGGGGAGGGGCTCTTTATCAGAGAGTGTAGTGATAAGATAAGGAGTAATGATTTTAAGATGAAAGAGGGTAGATTTAGTTTAGATATTAAGAAGAAATCTTTTACTGTGAGGGTGGTGAGGGACTAAAAGAGATTGCCCAGAGAAGTCATGAAAGCCTTATCCCTGGAGGTAATCAAGGCCAGATTGGATGAGGTTATGAACAACCTGATCTAGTGGAAAGTGTCTCTGCTCAGTGACAAGGGTGTGGAACTGGATAATCTGTCAAGTCCCTTCCAAACCAAAGCATTCTATGATTCTTTGTACCTTCCCCATTTTTTCTGCTTTCACATTTCTTACAAAAATTTTTTTACACCCTCTCCTTCAAAGAATTCATATCTTTAAGTTCTTGCATTAAGTTCCCTTTTCATGCAGATTAATTGATAGTAATTTTCCAGAAGAACTGATATATTTTGGTCTGTATTTTCTGGCTCTGTAGAGAGATGTTGACCAACATTTATATGATTTACACTCAGCCATTTTATTTTTTATTCTATTTTTAAGAACTGAGTGCATAAATATTCTTTTGCTTTTTTTCTTGTATTCAGTCAAGTTATAATCTCCAACAAGCAGCACTGGACTCTCTCATCATTTATTGTTTTGATTCAGAGAGTAATTAAATATAATTAACTGGATGATTATCATTTGGTGGTAGAATTTGCTAAAAATGCATATGCTCCTGCGGGGAGTTGCTTGCTATTTCGTGCACCACTGATCTGATGCTGTTTAGAGAGAGCCTTTTTTTCCCTCTCTATTTACCGCTTCATTGGTCTGGGAAAGGAAGAATGTAAGTGTATGAAAATAAGTATGCCTTAGCTTGTGAATAACTGTCTCACAGAGGGCTAAGGGATAGAATTTCACATTGGCTTTGTTGCAGTGCTGAGATGCTGAAACACTAAAATATTCATAAGTGGACCATGAAAGAAAGGTAACGATGCAAGCTATTTTACTGCACATGTGATACTGACAAACTCATTCAAACCAAAAAGTTTTGGTTCATTTTTAATTTATTTTCCAAAGCACCTTTGCAGATGTGAGATTCTAGGTCAGTAAGATGATGTTTAAGTATATACCACTGATAAATTTCCTGCATTAAGAATGAAAGTCATCCTTTTCCATAAACCTAGTCTGGTACACTTTCCACTAAATCCTTACTTATGCCTTAGGTCATTCTACACATGAAATTAGGTGATGCTTGGCCCAGGAACAGGTATTCTGCACTGTGGTTTTGTAATTGCTTCTGTTAAGCTGATTCCTAAAAAATGATGTTAACATACTGCTGTTTGCTGTTACATAAAGTGGCAATCTGAGCTTCTGAGATATTCAGCAGTTCATCTCATCTGAAGGTAATATTCCGTTCATTATCTTGCCACTTGGTCCTCCCTGTTGGAATTCAGACCTGGTTCCCATTTAACATTTCTTGTCTTGCTTTGCTCTTAAAGTGTGGTAAAGCATTTTCTGTGCAGGTACAGTGTGGCCTGATACAAAAAGGAGTATTTTTTAGCCAAGATTTGTTTTATTAATTAATTACTTCCTATCATCCAGAAACACATTCAGTTGATTTTAATTTACATTTAGGACTTTTCACAATTGAAATACTATATGTATACTATGATTCTATGATTTGTTTTACAAGCTGGCATCTCTAAGTTATTGTCTTGTCACTTTTTGCTACTTCCAGGCCATGTTGTTCTTCCTTCTGACCACATCATGCTCTCAGTAATTCGCCCATGTTGATTGTATTGTAAAATATGTAGGCAGAAGCAATAGATTTATTATCTGTAAGATGATAAGCCAACTGTCCACTTGCTGAACTCAAAGTTCTTTAATTTGTCTTTTTTCCCTGATACCAACTTGATGTTTACCTTGAGAGGTATATTCATACTTTTTAATGAAATATATACTCTCAGTCCAAGCAAATGGGTGAAGCATTTATTTTCATTACTTGAGAGAATTAAATTCATGTTTGATATGTGCCCATCAATGGCTTCATGAGGGATCTGCTATCGTAAGAGGAAATATTCTGTAAAGTCTATAAACTTTAAATTAAAAGTCCTCTGGTATCTGAGAGTTGTGCTTTTAAAATCCATGTAGCAGCTATGTCCAGTACATTTAAAAATTACTATCTGTTCAGAAATGTGGTGTTGGGCATTGCTATATGGACTAGCTCCACAAGTAAGAGTTTAATAAAGTTTCTCCTGTTCGAATCTTATTTTGTCTGTGAGAATTATTACTACTTTCTTTGTTTATTTTGCTATATCTTTTCTGACTCTTTTCTGCTTTGACAGATAGGCGGTGAAATCTTAAAGGCAGTCTGCACAATGGACCTACTGGAAGCTTGACTCCTAGAGGAGGTATTCAGAGCAGCCATATAAAATAACTTGAGAAAAATTGCTCTTTAAAGGTTTCCCATTGAAAGAGGAATGGTGTGCATTCTCAGCCCATCAAAACATAAATTTTTTGCTAAACATTCTTATGCTGAATTAGGATGAAGTGTTGATATTTATTAATTAAAAGAAAATCACTCTTGTACAGAATGGTCTTCATGTTCAGAGAAGTTTACAGTTTAAGGAAAAATTAAAATTAGAGCTTTCTTGGTTGAAAGTGTTTGGGAAAGCCTTTACAAGCACTTTGACACTGTAGTCCAAAAGATAATTGATTAAGTTTGTACTTCAAAGAATCTGCAAAATGTTACACAGTGTTTTGCTGTGAAAAAAACACATTTTCATGAAAATTTTCCTGACTAGTTATATCCCATACAGTGCTCAGGTCTCTGTTTCCACATATAGTACAGAGGGATGTGGTATTCTCTATGTTATCACCTGTTTTTCTAACAATAAGAGTGAAAATTTGGGAGAGAAAGTAAAATGGAATGTGAAGGGGTAGTACTATAGCCCTATTAATAGTACTATAGCCCTATTTATACTGGGAGAACTCCCAGGCAGCACTTCAGTTAGCAACAACATGAAAAAATATTTTATTTCTGTTTCATTAGGCATTCATTTGTAAGGCCTCTATTATGTAAAGTACTTGTCAGCACTGGTGAAAACTATTACAATAATGTTTATAGCTTACATTTCTCTTACTTATGCACAGCTTTTGATCTAGAAGAGTTACATTATTGCAAGGGAATATTGTAACTGTATGTTTCAATTTTTCACACTTATAAACCAATCTAAATATAAATACAGCCTATGTAATCCACCTATAGATGTGACTGCATCATTTCAAGAAGTATTTGACTTAGAAAAGTTACTGCTTGTCAGACCTCACACATATTTCATCAGCAGTATTTGAAATTTTCAAATACTACTCAGTGTTTTTCATGTCTGTCAGACTGCTCAAGACTTGCAACAGCCTATATATACCTTGTTCCACCTGCTATTCTGTCACTTCTGATAATGGGTTTGAATTTGCAGGACATAATCAGAGAATTATTTCAAACCACCGCATTATCTTCTTCGGAGAAAAGTGTCAGAATGTGGATCTTAATTCCAGTCACTGTTTAAAACTGCAATGCTTTCAATTTGCCTCCTTCGTTGGCCAGATTTGCACCATTGTCTGAGAAATTTCTGTATTACCCTATAGTTAAAACTGAAACTTAAAAACCTGTGGGAGGCAAAATGCCATATGTGGGACATATGCCGATGTTTAGTTATTAACCACAGCACACATATTAAATTTTTTTTCATTCTTAGATTTTAAAAAATTCTTTTAGTGTTTTTTAGTCCTGTGTAAGTGGTGAGATTGTTCAGGTAAAATTGAATTCCCTAGCTGACAGTAACACTGTAGCCATTTTCCATTTTGTGCATCAATATGCTAGCTGTAGTAATGTAGTTTTATTTCTGTGCTACTAATAAATATATGTTCCATGTAAGCATAAAATCAAATCCCTTTCTACTCCTTTTAAATACAGTTGTGCTATTAGCACATATTTATTCCCTATGTGAAAGGATCTCTTTCTGAAAAAAGAAAATCTTTCTTTTTTCTCCTTTGTGAACATTTGCCAAAATACACAGTGAATTATTTACTTCTGTTTTCAGGATGACAACTTATTTGAATCCAGCGTTCTCTTTCTGTTTCTCTTTTCACTTTGTGTTTTTCTCCCCTTGTTCACGATATGTTTTTTAAGGTCATTTTGGGAGCTAGAATCAAAAAGGTCATAACGATCACAGTTAAACAGTAAAAAGAAATAAAACTTTCCTTATTTCTAGTCAGATTTGCTGTTTCAGGAGAAATATTACTAATTTTTCTTCACTACTTATCAAATCTTAAGAATCAAATCTTACCAAGACAAATCTAGAAAAGCTGCCGTCCAGAGTGGGGAAGAACATAATTACAGATGTGCTTTATGAAATTAGTGGGAGACATTGCTATTCCAGCATTGTTTGTGATCCTTATAGCCAGTCCAAAAGGACTGAAAGTGAAGGAGGTTGACCTTTTAATAAAGAATGTCTTCTGCTTGTTTAACACAGCTTTATTGAGATAGTTTTCAAGGCCAAAATAAGCAGAAAGCAGTTACTGAGTTGAGGGTCACCTGTCTGTAGTGCATGTGATAACGCTTCTCATTGCAAACAATAAATTAGTTCTGTATAGAACCAAATAGTTCAGAAAGACTGGCTGAAAAGGAAGAAAAGAAAAAAAACAAAAAAAAAAGAAAAAGTCTGCCTCAAACAGCATCAAGGAACAGCATACATTAGAACATGGCCTCCCGAGCTGTTACATGGAAAACTGCCAAAACCCGCCTAACGATAGTTTTGATGATTTCTATCATGCATAGATTTACAGTGATGTATCCTGTAGTGGTTTACAATGAAGTTACACCTTAGGTTAAGTAGTGTATGATTGTGCTCTGAAAGTGTATGTTAAACTGGTAAAGCTATTTTACGTCTATTTTATGTTCTAGCTAGTGACTGGTGCTTTTAGTGGTCTAAAAGCATTATCTCAGTTGGTGAGCAGCAGCTGCGGCAGCTTTCTGCAAACAACCATCCACTGGTTCTGACAGGTTCCCTGCCTGCCCAGAGCACTGATGGTAGGTTCTCAGTGGTGGACCAGTGCATGGTCTTCGGTATTGAAGGGACGTTGTCAAGTCCATATTCATGAATGATGGGGCAAGTAGTCACCTCTTGCATACAGTTGGTTTCTTATCCAGGAAATAAAAAGCTGTGGAAGGAATAAACAATTCCTGTGCGGTGTCTCATTAGTTTGCTCTTTCTTGCCTTCTTGCCCAGTGATATCCCACTGATGCTTGGAGGCCCTTTAGGTCTGTAGTATTCATAGCATCTCTAAACATAGCAAACTCCCAACCAGGAAAATAAATGCCTATTCCTCAAACAATCTGTACTCTTATGTGATCAGAGATAGATCCAAGAGATTTGTAGCACATTCTTGTGAAAAAAGTGGAGAATAGTTAATTCTGGTGTGCTAGAGGAAAATGCTGCAGGATTATTAAATTCCTAAGAAAAAATATAATATTTCTGCAGCTTGTATTCAATATTTACAAACAGAACGGAGAGGGAACACCTGATCATTTGGCCGTGGACCAAGAATGCTCTTCCAAAACTGTGAACAGAGATATCTTGCGGTATTTTGTTCAGGCAGTATGGTTGAAAAGAAATTATAAGACTTTTCTGGTAAAACAGCAAAATCCAGATCTAAAAAAATATTTACAGAAGTTTTACTAAAGAGGTAAGGTTTGCAAGAAGCCCCAAACTTGTTTGGAGACAATTAACAAAATAGAAAACATCACAGTATTAAAAGTATTAAAACCTTTAAAAGTATAAGAAATATTAAAGCATTAAAAACATACAAAAATGTCAGCTAGTAGTGAAAAACTATGTAGAATGAGAGACCTGCAGAAGGCAGTATGTTTACAGATAACAGAAGAGTAAATAAAATAAAGACCTTGATACTGAGATTCAGTTGATTCAGGCTGATTTACAAGGAAAGATGTATTTGTGACAGCAATAATAAAATTGTGTATATAGTTGTTCGTAAAGAAACATTATACAGTGTTTGTTATGAGAGAGATTTGATAATTAATTTTGCATAACGTTTTCTATTTTAATTATTGCTTTTCCTTATATTCTGACAGTAATAGATGCCTCTCAGAAAAATGAAAACTGCCAGGAAGAACAAAAATAAAGCCTACAAAGGAGTTTGCTGCATATTTTTCTCTCCAGCAGCTCTGATAACAATATTTGCATATAATTGCACTTCTAGGAAATACAGAAATTCTTTGGTGGCAGTCTGAGGAGCTGCCTAAAAGCTGGTTAATCACTGGTTGTTTTACAATGATGACATTAATAGACAAGGGTTTAAGCAATAGTTAAATCTACCTTCTGTCCCTTTCTTTCAGTGCATCAATAACTCTTCCCTTTTCCACATTATGCAGTATTTAGGTCTTTGATCAGACGTCTCAGAGGGAACACACTAGAACAGAGGAGGCGATGAACAGAAGAAGTGAATTCTGAGGCAAAACCCCCAAGAAAACGTCAATGCATTCAGAGCAACATACCAACTGTTGTCACTGATGACTGACACACATCACCTGTTCCATTTAAATTTGCCAGAGCTATTCTCTCTTCTGAGTCAGACTTCTATTTGTGATGTTAAAGTCCAAGAAAAAAAAAGATTCAGCAATTATTTTTGTCCTGCTACAGTTTAGGCAGGATTTTAAAAAAATACAAATAAATTTATTATTAGGTTCACTAATGTCCAATTCAAGAAACAATATATGCCAATGCAATTGAAGACATTAAAAGCATTAAAGACATTTAGAAATTCTTCTTTGACATGCACATACTCACTTCAATTACACTCAAGGTCAACTGGTCCTGTGATGGCAGCACACAGAGGTTCACTTCCATCTCTGCTCTGCAGTGCCTGCTTTGTGTTTGAGCTATTTTCCAGGAATTAACTCACACACAAGGGTAAAAAGGTATCTTCTTCCATGCCTCTACTCTTCCCTGCCTCTTTGTGTTTGATTTTCCATTAATGTTTTTTGACAGAATCTGCAGGCTTGCCTTTGCATGAACTGAATTGTGTGTCTAAACAGGTCACCTCTGTCAATAATAAATTCAAGGTATCATCTCACAAGAATTAATAACTGAAGATTGATGTCAATGGCGTATTTTTCTAATAAGACTATTGATTTCACTCTGCTGTAATGGTAGAACTAAAAAAAATTTAAAGGTCAAGGAAATTGCAACCTGTAAATCTGTGCGTTATAAATGTGTGTGTCACGTGACAGTGTTTTGTGTTTCAGATTCAAAGATTCAGAGCAGAAGTACCATCCTTTATGGCATTTATCTTGTTGTAAATCACAGATTTATTGGGTATTTACAATGCTTTTACAGGATAAGGCAACTGCAGCATTTTTAATACATGGCATGAAAATTTATAGATCAAAATTACGGTGAATAAATATTTCCAAGCAAGTGAAATCTTCTAGCATGGTGTTCAGACAAAAATGCCGAAATGGGCAACTAAAGTTACAAACTAAATAGCAATGATAGACTAACTTCAGTTGTGAATGAAAATCTGGCCTGGAAGCAACACGTTAGCCAAAACTGAGGAATTCAAAAGATTGAGCAAAAAGAAGAGAAGGGCAATGTTTGATATACAAGGTGTGACACAAAAAAGTTTAAGCCTAACTCTATAGCTTGGGAACCAAGAGGGAGAGAGAAGAGACAATGAGATGATTATAGAACATGTTTTAACCTGTCACAATAAGACAAAGCTCAACTCAATCACTTCATTCAGTACAAGTGGACGTGTGCTCTGTTGTAACATTTTCTTACCCATAGTCAGAAAATGTCAGTGTGCAAGAGAGAATGGTGAGTAAACATCAAGTTTCTTGTGAAACTGAAGAAATCTGTAAGGGAAATTTTCAATTATTGTCTGAGGCTTATGATGAAGAGATCCCAAAGATCAAGTCGGTGCTCAAAGGAGCCCACATTTTGTTGGCAGAAGATGTGAAAGAAAAATGATGGAGATCCTCAACAGTCTTTCAGAAAATGAGCTGTGGAGTTGATTTGAACATTGGCAGCATCATATGTAGCTGTGTGCTAACTTAGAAGGGAACTATTTTGAAGTCGATTGTAGTTGATTTTCTTAATTTGTTAAATAATAAGAGCTACAGGCACAGTTTTCGGATTTTTTTTGTGTCGGACCTCATATATATGTCAATGCATGGTCCAGTTGACTAAAGCATGACTTTGTGGAGCATTTATAATTTCACAAAAAAATCCTCCTCAGGATAAGTCTGAAAAATGAGGAAAAAAAAAAGTGTCTTCTGTGATAGTTTTTTAATTTCCTATAAAGTCTGTAACAGAAGATGTTATACATTTTGACTATGATCAAGAAAGAAGCGCCAGTCTCTTTCCTTTGGGTTCAATCTGTCTATTCCAGTCAGACATTAAGAGGCCTAGGTGATGCCCTACCAACTGTGAAGCAAAGTCCCAGGTTGTTGCATGAGGATCACATTCTAGGACATACAGACCCTCTGTTTCATTAAGAGTGGGAAAGATACAGCTGAATGACTATATTTGAATTGAGACATGCTTGTGGTAACTTCTGGATTAAAAATACCTTTCTGATTTCACCAGTTCCTTTCTCCCATGAATTTCCTTTTGTAGTTAATCACTTGTGTCCTCTTCCAAAGGCCTTTTAATATTGAAGCCAGTGTTATCCTGACAGTTACAGTAAAAAAGGAAGAGGGAGAATTTAAACTTGTGTTTCTAATACTACTTCATCTCACTTACAACTTTTCTCTCTATGCAGTTGAATTTCCACATATATAGAACCTTGACCTATTACAATCATACCAGCTGGAATTAAATGGGAGTTAATATTTATAGGGAGATCCACAACTTCGTGATTTATCATTGCTGAAAAGTATGATAGCAATCCCATAATTTCATGCAATAAAGCAGCATCTATTTTCTCTTTTGGTAAATCCCAGAAGTCTGATCTGCCTGTTCTGTTGGCCAGTCAACATGAAGTTGGCTCTTCACCAACAGAATGCACTTGTCACCAACAATATACACTTGAATTAAACACAAAGTTAATTCACGTTTCTTGTGTGAAAGAAAAAATAAAATGTGTAAGACTCAATTAATGAGCACAAGCAAATAACTAATTTCTAAGACCATGACCTGGTTGCCAAAACCTGGAAGCATAAAACTGAGAGAAGTACAGTTAGGACTATTATGAGCTCCTTGTTACCTCTGGGACCTAGTCTACATTAAGGTATATTGTGTCTGTACCAACCCAGATAAAGCAGGCTCATCCTTAATTCACCAAAAATGTGACCTCCACTGTTGTGAAATATGTAAATTGCTTAAAAAATATACTTGAGTTACTAAAGGTATTTTATATTAAAACAAGGTTGACAACTTTGGCTAGATGCATCAGTATTTTTCTTTCAATTTCTACTGGTACTAGGTAGAGGCAAAACCTACATATAATTATTAAAATATGCTGTTGAGAACTCTCAGGAGAGTAGATCACCACATATTTATATATATATGCACATCTGCCTGTTTACTTTAGTTCAGTGTGCATAAATAAAGGTGCATAAATAAAGATGCACAAATTGTAAAGGGATATAAAATGAGTAAGTAGAAAGAAATATCCTCATAGATAAATGTTTCTCCCGAGATTCTGCAGTTTTCTGTGAATGTCCTCTGGGTTGTATATGCCTTTCTTAAATAGGCATTTCCTGTGGAAATGTAACAAATCAGGGCTTTAGAAAGTTTTTTTCCAGGTAGACTTTTTATTTCCACAACGAAATATTTTCAGCCATCTGGATTGTTGAATTAAACATATTTTATTAGAAGTATTAAAGTACCAGGTCTATCACAATCAACAACTAAATAGACCTGGACACTTCTCTTTATGCTTATTTCATCATTATCATATAAAAAATATGTCACCATTCCGGTGATTAAAACTCATTGGAGTGCTAGCAGTGGCTGACTTTTGGGTAAGAAAATATCAAAGGCATTGTGAGTGACAGCTCAAGATACTTGCTTTATTTGTTTCTGATGGCATTTGTTAGTGACACTGTAAGATGGTCTCTCAATATGTAGAGGCAACTATGTTTATGTTATTACAAATTAGAGAAAAGATTTTTCATTTGTGTACATTTGAGGATGGACAAGTAACTACTGATGAAATACAGTTCATAACATCTTAATTTTTTTACAAGTATGTTCAGTAATGAGTAAAGCTCAAATAAAATGATTTGGCTTGGTTTGTTCTGATTTTATTTGCTTTGTTTTAACAACAAAAACATGAATTTTGATATAGGGCTTCTTCAGTGTTCAGGTTTTCTGTTCTGAAGGGAGATGAAACTCTGTGCATTTCAAATGTGGAAGCTATTGTTTTGATGTTGTGCACTTCCAGGTTTCTCCTTAGGCTGTATTTTCTCCTTCCATATCTATCAAGAATTAAGATAAGTCTGGATAAATACTTAAAATTGAATAGAGATAACTCAAGGGCTGTTTAACTCAAGTGGATTGGGGAGATACACAGCAACTGAATAAACACCTTCTATCAAATATTTCACCTTTTTGGATTTTAGTGGTCAGGATTTCAATGTAAAATAAAAGATGACCCAAATCGTTAAACAGACGTGGTGGAAAAAAATGTCTACTTCTATGAGTTATACCTACACTTTTCAGTAGAGCTCTGTGAGGAAGTTTTATATGCTGGATGCTGCAATGTAGTGGTACATGCCTAAGTCTTCTTGGTCTAGTGAGACTGATGTCAGAAGCCTGCCAGCCACGGCAGCTCACACCTCAGTGAGAATGCATTCAAATTACACAAATTCAGCTGTATAAATGTTTCCCAAAACTTGTCCAGAATGTATGTTTCCATTGAAAGAAAAGAATACAGAAATACTGCAAATATTGCAGGGGTAGATGGAGACATTCATGAGAAACATAGTTGGATCTAGGCTACCTAGTGTCAGGTTTAAAGGAGACCATGGCAACCAGTGTAAAATACCTCAAATAAAGAAAATGTCTCAGTCAAAAACGTATAGCATGCTTTTGCCTCATCTGTAAGGACAAAGGCAGCTGACATCATTGAAATATATTAACTGTTAGCTGAAGGTACAGAAAATAGACGGAAAAAGAGTTAGGGTAATAAGGAAAACCTTAAAAGACCTCTGTTTTAACAATATCACTCATTCATCTTCTGTAGCTGTCAAAATCTTTACAGGGAATCCTCTCATTTTACCATTTCAAAGTTTTTTAATGACAACAGCCATCCTTTTTTTGAGGAAAAAAAAAGATTCAAAGTAGAGAGCTAGAAGAGCCTCTTGGTTTTACATTTGACTGAATTTAACAGGACTCTTTTCCTGAAGACAGAAAGCAAGTGTAAAAAGAGACTTAAAAGGAAGGCTTAAAGAGAGAAAAAGAACCTTCTATCTCTCACAGTGACTTTTTCTTAATCTTACTGCTAAGGTGTCATAGGCACAAAGCATGGCTTTTTCATTCATTCTTAATCGTGGCAAACCTATACTCAACAGTTATTTAAGCAATTGTCTTGATCTAAAACATTTTCTGACAGGTTTAGAAGAAAGCTGCAGAAGATATATTACTGGTCAGTTTAATCAAATCGTTATTAAAGTGCAGGGGAATCTGAAGACAAGAGACAAGAAAGCAAGACAAGACATTCAGAAAGCCAGCGGCTGGGAGAAAAGACTCCACCTTTACTTGCTTGGTTGTACTGAGGAATTAGTTAAAACATGAACAGGCAGTTAGGTCATTTAAGCCTCACTGCTTTGTCCTGTCTGCTCAGCCCATCACTATGAGGATGACCAAACTCAAATTACAAAGGATTGTGGGGGGTTTTAGAATAGATTTTACTACAGCTGTCAAACTAGTTCCTTTCAGCCCATTCCAGGCAACAATATAATAATATCATATCTCCTACTGGCTGGCTGTTTAAGCTGAGGATCCTACAAATTAATTGTGGGTGGATTCACACACATTCTTTGTTTTTTCTATGGTGGTAAAATAAAGCAGTGTCCCTTTGCATAGTTGTTTCTTACACGTGTAACTGGAAAATATCTAGAAAAGTGTCTTCTAATTATTAGTCATGAGATTTCAGAGCATATTTACTGGTTTTCCAAACAATGAAGGAATATAAAGCCAATTTGGTAAAATGTGATTGCATGAGGGCAATGAATACTTGAATATCATGAATCATTCTATTGGTATACTTTGAAGATAGAGCAGGACATTTTATACTATCCATTTCAAATTAACTTAGCAAAACTCAAATGAATGGAAAATAACATACTAAAGAGATTACAAGCAGAGGGCTAGATTAGAACCTTAAATTAACTAAAAATAATTCAGTAAAGTGAATGAAGACTACTATCAATACCAAATCAACGTAAAAAGTAATTGATTTTATAATGCCTTTTGTGGTATACTTCTTAATATGTGATAGCCACATTAGAAATTCATTAGTATGCAGAAAACCATAGGAACCATATGGAAATATATCTTACAAAGGACTAGCACACAATAAATTTTACAAAATGCATAAAATATCTTTAAGATGAATGATCACTCTGAAAGTAATGTGCACTAAAATTATAGGAATGGTATTCACTCATTAGTTGTATGAAGCCATTAACTGAACAAAATCATTCTTTTTTGCATAACCATTTGTCATACAAAATCATTAGCTCCCTCATAAAATTGTTAGAAATGTGAAATGATTTTTCAAAAAAAGTCATTAGTTACAGAGTATTACATTATAAAATTCAGTGGCATATTACTTCATCATTTTCTGCATAAAAATGTGTTGGTTATGCAGAATCATTTATGTTGATAAATAACTTTTTAAGTAGCTTTATTGTCCAATAGTCAGACTGGTAGCTGTTCATTTTCAATAGTAATTTTTATGGCCAGGACATTTATTAGTTATGAAAAACTCTGAAATGAACTAGAGCAAACATTACTTTTCACCCTGCTAAAATTGACAGTTTTAAAAAGTGATCTTGTTCCCTGCAAATGCGCTCTCAGAGTTTTCAACAGTGGCAGCTGTTTCCATTTATTTACCATCATTCTGTCACTGTATGAATGCTATTCACTACAGCTTTCAGGTTCTTCTCGTCACGTCCTAAGCTAAACTCAGGTGAAATCTTTCACAGTAGTGGTTTTGGTTGTGTTATGGGTGGTTTTATATAAAACCAGGTTGTACGAGGAAGTGATTTACACATCGAAAGGTACACTTTCACAGAGTACTGAAAAAACTTTTAAGAACCCTGAGATAAATTTATTTCTGGAGGTGACAAATTTGTAATTTGGAAGTTGTGCTTTAACAGGAACTGATATCTGTGAGAGCTACTTGAATATATTCAGTGCTGCAGAGGAAAACTCACAAGTATCTAATTTGTAAGACCTCTTCTGGGGTAAGCAACCTTCTTGAGCATAGTTTGACCAAGATCTATTATTATTTGTAGAATTGAATTGTCCAGTTATAGTTTCAAGTAGCATTGTGTGCAGTATCATAGAAGCAAGAAAACTGTTTTTTCTCCCAAGTAAACTGAAGGATAAGATTTACCTATTATTGCCAACCTATGGATCAGGGATAAGAGAGAAATAGGCAACATATCATATAGTGACCCCTGTGTTGCAGAAGAAACCCTTCTCATCTCAAACCCCCTGAAGTTCCTTGAATCTCACTTTTTGTTGGCTGACCCTAACCAACCACAACACAACCACACAGCTGTTTGCTTGCTTCCTTCTGCAGAGGGACCGAGAAGAAAAGCAGAACAGAGAAAGTGAGAAATAACTCATGGGTCAAGATAAATACAGTTTAATAGGTGAAAGAAAGAGAGGAAAAAAATTGATACAAAGGCAAACACTTACCACACTCCACAAGCAATACCGATGCCCAGACACTTTCTGAGCAATGGCTACTTTGGAAAAACTACATCTCCAGTCTTTATGGCTGAACGTGACATTACATGGTATGGAACATCCTTGTTTTGGCTGTGTCCCCTGCCAACCTTTTATCTGCCTCCAGTTGGCTCACTGTGGGGGCAGAGTAAGAAACCTGGTCAGAGGAAGACTTGATCCTGTGCAAGCACTGTTCAGCAGTGGTTAAAAAACATTGGTATGTGTTCAACACTGTTTTGTTCAGAAATACAAAACATGATGCCATATGTTCTGAAGAAAGTTAACTCCATCTCCATCAACAGGAAAACTGTGTCTAAAGAGATAGCAAACGAACAAAAAAGAAAAAATGCTCAAAACCAGAAAAAGCTGTCCTAAACTATCACCCTCAAAGCTACGTTGGAGTATTTTGAGAAGGCATGTGGGCTTATTTGGTAATACCTACTATTTATGCAAAAATGAAGAAGTTAAGATAGTGTTTTACTCCATGTCATTTGATGCGGTCTTCAGAGTAGAAAACAGTAATGTCAACCAAAATCCAATCTTGCAGAAATGTTTCTGAAGTGTACACAGAAATACTGGTAATTTGCTCTAGATGCATAACTTCTGATTAAGTGCCAGGATCAGACTGGGGACAGAGTGGCTGGAGAGTAATCAGGCAGAAAAGGACCTGGGAGTGCTGGTTGACAGGAAGCTCAACATGAGCCAGCAGTGTGCCCAGGTGGCCAAGAAGGCCAATGGCATTCTGGCCTGCATCAGGAATAGTGTAGCGAGCAGGACCAGAGAAGTTATTGTCCCCCTGTACTCGGCACTAGTCAGGCCTCATCTGGAATATTGTGTACAGTTCTGGGCCTCCCAGTTTGGGAAAGATGTCAGGATACTGGAATGTGTTCAGAGGAGGGCAACGAAGATGGTGAAGGGGCTGGAGCATAAGCCCTACGAGGAGCGACTGAGGGAGTTGGGACTGTTTAGTCTAAAGAAGAGGAGGCTCAGGGGAGACCTCATTGCTCTCTACAAATACCTAAAAGGAGGTTGTAGTCGGGCAGGGGTTGGTCTCTTCTCTCAGGTGACCAGTGACAGAACTAGAGGGCATAGACTCAAGCTTCGTCAGGGAAAGTTTAGACTTGATGTGAGGAAGAAGTTCTTCACTGAAAGGGTGATCGGCCATTGGAATGCGCTGCCCAGGGAGGTGGTGGAGTCGCCGACCCTGGAGGTGTTTAAGAGGAGATTGGATGAGGCACTGAGTGCCATGGTTTAGATGATGGTTGGTGTTAGTGTTGGTGTTAGTGTTGGGTTATAGGTTGGACTTGATGATCGCAGAGGTCCTTTCCAACCTTGTGATACTGTGATACTGTGATACTGTGATCTGGACCAGCTTTACTTTGTAAGGTTAAGAATGAAGGAATTTAAATCGAGTGAGCAAGTGACCACTAAACATAACAAAAGTAAATTTTCTTTAAAAAGATTTTATGTATCTTCTCTTCCATCCCTGTCTCACCCTGTTTCTCTCCATACATTTGTTATTCTGTTTAGGTCTTCATCCTGCATCCATCCTTCTGGGATTTCTGAGTTGGTGGTATTAGGCTGAAGAGCTAAAATGGTCATAAAATATTGCTTCATTGAGATTTACATGAAAGTGGAGCATGGGTGGCCTATAGCCCTTCATGACTCTGTTTGAGCACCATTTCATTTTTGTGTGTGTTTTCATGAGATATTCTGTCTTAAATTCTCCAGTTCTGGATTGCTGGTTCTATGGTGCAATCCACCCATGTATCATGAAAGGACAGATTTATTTGTCACAGTGTAACTCTGGTCTTTGCAGCTGTGCGAAATCTTGGTAACAGGAAACAGCAGATGCTGGAGAGCAATCCTGAGGCAATACTTTCCACTTATGATAAAAACTAATTAGAATGTAAGTTTTCTTATTGTTATTGTTATGATTATTGCTGGTGTAAGAAGGATTTCAGTCTCATATAAATATGCCCCTGCTTATGCAATTGCTTCAGCAAGTGAAGACAAAAAAACATGGGGGAGAGAGAGAGGGCGTGAGAAAGGAGATAAGGAGCATGAGAGAGGAGGCATGCGATCCCTCACAGGCTCCACTAATTCATCCTGAACATATAAATGGTTCCAACATGCAGCATAGCTGAGCAACTCCACTTGAAGTAGAAAGCATAAAATCAATATACTTTCCCTAAGCTATTAAAGAGTACTGCAGTTGTCCAGGTCATTATGTAGCAAAAAGGTACTGCACTTTTCAACAAGAAACATGCATTATAGAAGAAACGGTTTCCCTTATTTCAGTGCAGTTTTTTCCAGTTTGAAACTTTAACGTTTAATAAATTTCCCCTTTTTATGCAGTTTAAGCTCATTGTCTTTAGCCTTATCATAAATGATCCAGAGTCTTTCTATGTTCTTCCCCATCTGTTATCAAAGTAACTTTCCTACATGGCCCTCCAGAGCAGTGGAAAAACAGTTACAGATTTGGAAATTTCCCTTTTCAATGCCTTCTTTAATCCCCGCCCCCAACCCCTCCCATTTTCTGGTGCTTATCACAGAATAAATGCAACTCAACTGGACAAGACTGTGACAGGCTGCTCTAAGTTGTTCCTGATTTGAAGAAAAGGTTGAAATGCATGCCTTTCAGAGGCTCTAACCAGCTTAAATTATTGTGGTTGTTGGGTTTTTTTTATGGGAGCGTCACATCTCTGGCGTATACGGCAACCACAAGTCAAATTCAAATATCCTCCTAAAACACAAGAGTGCTAAAGTCTTTCAGAGGTAATCCCTTGAGTATTTGTGTCTTTGTGCCATGGATAAACTATCGTCTTTCCTTTTTCTCTGAAAGGCTGTTTCAAAACAGGTCAATATACTCTGTTTAAAACTACAAACCAGAAAATAAATTTGATCTTAGTCAGGTACTAAGCATGGAAATTTCAACCTGAGTATTCACAGGCTGGGATAGTTATAAGCAGCTAAAAACTGATGTTTATAAAAAGAAAGTGATGGGGCAACCTCAGTAATGAACTTCCATCACTATTATGAACATGTTATTTGAATGAAAATGAAGTTTTCCAAAATCAAAATAAACCCAAATATTTTTCCTTCTCTCCTACTTATTAAAAATAATCAGAACATGCAACACCTTATTTAAATGTAATCTTCCATGTCTTTGTGAAGCTTATCAGGTGAGTCCTGCATTGTTCCCAGTACCTTAGGTTGAAATAAGTGGTTGTCTAATGTTGTTATGGTTGAAAGTCTAGTATCACATCTATGCATGCTGTGAAAGCAGTGATAAACAAGATATATTTGCATTACTTTGAATGTTCTGTATGTCTATTTGTTAGGCCAGAAGAGGGTTCTACAGTGAACCTTTATGTCCTGGAGTGTAAAATCTAGCTTGGATGGGACTTCTCTCCATCCCAGAGGAAAGGCTCATCAATCACATCTGACAGAATTAGGTGCAGATAGCTCATGGCTTGGAGGATGTTATACTGTTAATATTCTCTAAGAGTTACATGTAAAAAAAATGCCAAGGACATTTCAGTCACTTTTTTGGAGGGAAATTAGCCTAGTGAAAAACATGTTCTTCACTGGAAATGCTTTGTCATCCTGCAGTAGTACACTAATTGATAGTTGGTTTAGGTCAAATGAAAATCATCCCCCAAAATCCAGATTTTGGTAAATTAACTGCATTTTCATGGGAAAACCAGACACATCGATGTGGGCCAAGATCAGCACAACGTTTTCTAAGATGCTCAGATGTTTTCTAAGTGACAGGATACAGATACAGTCACACAAATTACATGGATTTTAACGACCTGTAGCACATGACCATATGTTCTACAATTTTTCTACAGCCTTTCTTTGATTAAACTTGAGTTTTCACTTCCATTGGTCCTGTATCTATAATGCACAAAACCAGGAAACTGAAAGTATTCTTTTATATATCCTAGGGCTATTAAACCATAATGTACAGAGCAATGAATCACATCTTTATAATGAATAAATTTTATCCTTACGAGTTTTAAAGGGCTTTGATCCCTTGTTATGTTAAACTAACGTTTGTTTCTGAATGTTAGTTGAGCTAGATTAATACCACTTAGTTAGGGATTTGGTTCCTAGTATTCATATGTGAAATAAAACTTTTCTACCGTACCTTAGGCGTTTGTATCAAAGAATTAGTTCAATGACCGTTCTCAGAATCCATAATTTTTTAATTTTTTTTTTTGCTGAAGGTGAACATGGGGGAACCACTGTGAAAATGACCTAAGAAACTCCCTGCCTGTAAAGTCAGCCTCCCAGGGGCAATACTGCAAGGTCCTGAATTGCCACTCACACATAAGTTTCTTGTATTTACGTGATGATTCAGTGTACATCTTGATTCTAAGGGTCAGTGCTTTACCGGCCTCAGATGCAAAGCATTAAAACAGATTTCTATTCAGTTAAAATTTATTCTCATCACAAGTTAACTTGACACCTTTTGGAGTAATGTGGCTTGAAGGTAGTGAAGGTCAATCCTGTTAGATTGCAGAAGTTTGAGAGAGATAAGCAATACTATTCTTGAGAGGGAAGATTAAAATATTACAAAAGGGAATAATAATCAGTGTTTCAATGAGACTCAAGTCTTACTTCCTATTCAACATGTGGGAGGTGCATGTATTTACGTTTTTAGGTCCAGTAGCACAGGGATGATGATTGAGGTGTTTTTTTCAGAATGTATATTCTTTGGTAAACAACTTGACCATCATTGTGCATATACAGTTGGCATTGAAAGTCTTAGAGTTCTTAGAAAATTATGTCATGTTCAAAGAAATGATATTTTAGAACTCCATGTAGTATGTTCATGCTCTAACCCAGTCTGTAGTCTAATGGGAGGCTGTGATATTAGTTGTCAAGTGAATCACAGGATCTACTTGGTTACTTGTAAGTGCAAGTGGGTCAGACACCGTCAGTAAAAGGGAAAGGCCTCAAACATCTCTTCTACATGTTTCAGTATACTCATCTCTGCTTGATGTATAAATCAAATCTGTAGTAGTTCCCTGATGTCTGATTAAGCTTCTGGTTAAGTTGCTAACTGTGGTATTGTCCTGCAAGACCTAGATATTTGGCTATAGACGATCCCAGTGTGGCCAAATCCAGATGCTGATATTTGGCTTGGAGATGTGGCCACATTTAACAGCTAGTAAAAGCAGCACTGCAGTCATGGGATAGAGCTCCTTTGTCATGCAAATCACAGGTTGCCAAATGCTGGCCTTTGCTGATGTGAGCTGATTGCCAGGAAGATGTGGCAATTATCTTAGCACAGGTTCTTTTGCCTTAATCAGCACACGTTTTATTTATTAAAAATACCTAGATCTAGGGCCCCTGCTCAGCTATCAGTATTACTTTTTTTTGCTAATGCAAAGCAGGAAGCTGGTAGCTCATTTCTTTAAATTGTGGGTTTTTTTAAAAAAATAAAGCTGCTGGTGGAGATGAAGCAGTAAGGGTGTATTAACGCCTTTCAAACCAGCTCAGAGTTTGGAAAAGAAATACCATTGTTACCCAGTGGTAAAGTTTAACAGTATGAACAATACACGTTACATTTGGAAGCACATACTTGTTAAATACATGTACCTTTAATACACAGTAAATATTTGAGGACACTGTACATAATTGCAAAAAAATCCTGCCAAATTTGTCAGTACAAGCCATAGAATTTTAAGCAGGAATATTGCTTGCTGTGTTTCATTTGCAAATGCACAGAGTCAGCAATTAATGTTTTATGCTCCTGATATTTAGCATCCCTCTATCACATGATTCTTAACTCATACAGTGAAAACCATGTCACTTCAAGATCTATGAGCTCCATTTGGGATCAGAATGCTGGATAATAATATTTGTTCCTAGCCTTTGTCACTATTTTTGAGCCTGCTTGAGCAATTTCTCTGGGACCACAAGTTACATTGTTTGTGCAATTTGCGAGATCATCCTGTAATGAGATGCAAAAAAACAAACCCAAAGATTTACGTGGCCAATGTTATATAGCTCCTGTTTGTAAAACACAGTTTCTGTATCAGGACACTGATGGTCCTCTGTGTATCAATTACAAAATGCATTTTCTTACATTCTCTAGGTTATGTAAAATGTTTTTATTGAGCAAAAAATCTGGATGAAATGTGGATGAAACAGTGTTTTCTTTCTTATTAATCTTATTAATACATTATCAAATGACTAGTGGGAGGAGAATGTTTTGCTCAGTTATATTGGTAAACAGGAGAACCAATACCTAAATCCAAAGCACAAAAAAGAAAAAAATCATGTTGCTGGTTTGCCAACTTCAATAACCCTAAATTTGGGTAATGAAATATTCATTGATTCATAATAATAGGTACATGCGGTGGTAAGCCAAGGGCAACAAGGATAAGTGGTAATTTCAGGTTTTTCCAGCTTTATAACCTTCTCTTTACCATGCCATCCTTCTCAAATGGCTGAGGTAGAAATATATTTTTGTGAATTGAATACTTACTGCTGAACTAATCTACTCAAGAGGGTTACAAAAAGATAGCATGGTTGCTAAGACATAGGTCTAGACAACAGCCAATACCATGGCAACATGTTGAAACTGTAGTAAATTATGAATAACTTCCATTAAAAAATTCTTTGAATTCTGAATTTACCCCCACCACAAGAACATACGCTGTCCTTTAGGCTCAGTATTGCTTTTCAAGTCCATGTTATGGTATTTTAGACCATTGTGTCTTAGACAATTGGAAAAGGTTAACTTTAAATTTACACGATATAATCCCTGCAGTTAATAAAGGTGATCAAAGTCCTTTCATCCCCAGCGTTGACTATGAAGTTCATATGCAGATGCATATGTGTATTTTTCTAGTTTACTTGGATGTTATAGCTATTAACAAGCAGGTGAGTATAGTGTGTGGCCTCACTCCATTAACAACTTTCTAATAGCACTGTGTGCTGTGCTCATGTTTTCCTCCACCTGGCAAGGGAAACTACAGGAATCGAGGGACTGGGAATGAAAAAGATTAGTGACTGATAATACTTCTGCATGTGGAAATGGGAAAGTTAGGCACTGCTTCTGACAAAGGGAGTAAATGAGAAAGTATAAAAAATAATAAATAAGAAGGTAGATTGCTGTTTCCCATGGAGAACTGCCTTTCTGTCACCAGACCAAGGATGTTTAGCCAGATGCTATGAAGATGATTACAACAAATGTTTCTGTGAATAGGAGTATAGAATTCTATAGATTTCCAGGATAATTTCTATAGAAACTACTTGTTTTTATCTCTGTTCACTTCCACACTGTTTTGCTGTAAGACATTTACAGCTAACAAACATAATAAAAATGGTTTGCATGCAGAACTTTATACTCAGGTACTTCCTGTAGTGGATCAGATTTGCCATCCGTTGGATGTTTCATAAAAATTTGAAACTCTGAGAAAATCAGGCAGAAGGGAATTTTTACCTATATATTTTACAATCTTGAGTTAATTAACTTGTACAAAAGAAAGCTTACCAAAGGCATATCAGAGTCTGTCAAGTACATGTAAAAAGAACACCATCTTTTATAGGCTCCTGAACCTTGTTTTCCATGTTGTTCTGCGCTATTCTTTCCTTCCACTGATCAGACAAAGATAGCTTTTGGACTGTGCTGATCATTCTCCCTTGTTTGGCTTAATTTTTTTGCCAGTGTAGGCTATAGTGCTGTGGCCACTGATGGCTGATGAAAGGCAGGGTTGGTCATGACCATATCTGGGAGCTACACGACAGTCCTGCAGGAGCCTGGCTCTGAGTTGCAAATCTCCATCCAAGAGTAAACTTCACAAAAGAAGATGTGGGGCTAGCAGGCAAAGCACACACAAGAGAGCTCATAGAATCTGTAATTTGAGATTCAATATGATTGACTATAATAGTTACAGTCAATTAATATAGAAATTTCCAAGTCTTTTTCTATCCTGAATTTTCTGCTGAAATTTTCAGTAAGGATTAATTTATTGAAGTGTATTATTGAATATGTTAAATACTTATTAAATGGAATGTAATCAGATCTTTCTGTAACAGATTTCTGCTGTCCTCATAAATCTAGATTATGTGTCCTCAGAGAGCTTAAAATTCTCACTAGGTAACTGTCCTCTCTACTTATGACATATTAACTACGCCTAGCTTGTAATTTGCTTGGTGCCTGGATGGGTTTGTATAACTTCTGGAAGTGCTCACTTAAGGGGAATTTCAACGCACAGAGGATGGACATGGGCGGCCAGAAGACCGAGGAGCCCTGGTCAGCATTCAGCTGCCTCTTTTGGCTCTCTCCACAATCAATCAGTATGTGAGGCAATGTCTGAGTGATGTGAGTGACTGGGATGTGTCCTCAAACTAACAGCATAATCAAGACATACAGCCTCTAGTGTTCATCTTTCATTGTTTGCACCCTGTAAGTGAAATATATCTTTTTTATTATTATTTTGGAGGGAAAAAAAAGAGAAGGGGGCTACTATGTCTATTTTAAGATGAAAAATATTTAACAACTAGTTTGGATACAATAATACAGAACTTAGTGTGAAGTGGCAGTTCTGTTTCTCTTTTCTGATGAGCTGCTAAAATGATTGTTTCTTCCCTTTATTTCTTCCCTCTCTTGAAATCATCTTCTTTGCCTCATTTCCTTCTACTTTTCAATTTTTACTGTTTTCTTCCCACAAATCATGTTCTTTTGCCTGATTGGTGTCAGTTTCTTCTGTCTTTGAGACATTGCTTTTTATCATGAGGGCTACAGCTGTTCTTGAGTCCTTCCTTTCATTAATATGATGTTTTCCTGTTGCAGTAGGAACAGCCATGTTTGTCTTCAGCTTCAGACTTGAAACATGGCTAGAACTTCTAAAAGAAACAAACTTTTAAATAACAAATCCAAACAAATTTGCATTAGTAGCAAACAACCTGTGCCCCAGAATAAGAGAACAACAAACTAAGAAAGGAAATACTAATAACACACAGGTTAAGCAAACAGAAAAAGAAAAACATCTGGAAATAACGATCAGTTTTTGAACAGCTTTGATCCCTCTGTCTCCATCTGCAGCTTGCAACATAAACAGTATCATGTTTAAAACCATGATGTATCAAAAACAAAACTCTCACCTAGATGTATTGACTTGCTTTGCCAGTGGTCCAAAACATCGAGATGTTCTCTGCTTCATATATGCCACAACATTTGTGGACCTCATATGGCTTTTAAAAATTTCTTTTAAATTTTGTCGTGTCTCTATGGTTTCTTTAAAAAAAGCTGTACCTTGGGAGTAAGGTAGCTCCTGCAGCCTATTTTGTATTTGGTTTTGAATTTACTTGACTGTATTTAAAAAGCTAAGTAAAAAGCTTAAAAATATTCATTAATCATTTTCCAAGAAAATCCGCCAATGGTTTTGAAAACTTTTACTTTATTTAATACTGTAAAACTCACTACAAACTCATACCCTAAAACAGAAATATATATGAGAAAAGAAGTCCACCAAATTATTTTATAAAAGTAAACTGAAACCAAAGAGCCTGACACTCGGAATCTCAAATGTAGTATAATTCTAGAAAAAAATATATTTATGAATTCAT
Organism: Dromococcyx pavoninus; assembly: GCA_033558185.1. Classification (NCBI taxonomy): domain Eukaryota; kingdom Metazoa; phylum Chordata; class Aves; order Cuculiformes; family Neomorphidae; genus Dromococcyx; species Dromococcyx pavoninus. The sequence goes on along the minus strand of JAUMJL010000091.1, from coordinate 3,944,920 downwards.
AGCATATATTCAAGCATAGATATTATGTAAGAAGTAACAATTTGTTTTAGGCACTTACCAGTACAGAATATTCATAAGAATGAATTTGAATATAAAAGTTTAAAGCTATCTGTGTTATATTGCCTCATTAGCCTAAAAATTAGCTTTTGCTGCTTTGCTAAGCAGGGGAACATCTCTTAGCAACTGAAGTCCTGATACTCAGGTGGAAATATAGACTAATTGAATAGAATTATAAGGTTTGGATAGTGCCTAGAAATTTTTGGATCTGAAGCTTTGGTTCTGCTTGTCGTGGAGACTGTAGGTAAACCAGTCTTAATCAGCTAAGCTCTCTCCAGAACCTACAGAGCAGCAGAATAGCCATACTCCAGCTTCTCTTTGGAAGACCAATTTTAAGTCAGTTTAAAGCCTAAAAGAGGAATCAAATTTATTAATAACATGATGCCTTTTTTTTAAAGCAGTGTGTGGTTTAAAACAAATACCAGTACCCTCTTATCTTAAGCATTTGTTTAAGACATAATGACTGCTGTCAGGAGTTTGCAATCTAAATAAAACAGAACAAGAGAGGACTCAAACATCCTGAGTTTTACTGATAGGAAGTGTACAGAGTTTAGAGTATTTCCCCATGGACATATTAAGAGAGGATCATCATTTAGTTTAATGAACGCTTTTACTGTAAGGCAAAATCCTGTGTACCTCAGCCTCTTCATGCTTCAGTCTGCTTTGACCAGTGGATATCAATGTCACTTTTTAAGACATTTAAAAATAGCTCAAAGAGGTCTGAGAACACCACGCAGACCTGGTGAAGGAATATGAAAGTCCTAGCTTGGAGCATGCCATGATTCACAGTACTATGAATAACTTCTTCAGTTTTGTTCTTTTACCCTTGAAGTATAGCAGTCATCAGTATGATGCCTAAGATGAAGCCTCAATTTAGCACTTCTGTATTTTATCTCCTAGTACATGTAAATATTAATTCAGTTGTAACAAATATTTCATACCCAATTTTCTGTACAGGGAACAACTGAGAAACAGTCCTTGTGCATTTCTTTCATATTGTTTGATAGACACAAGAGTACATGTCAGAGAAAAAAAAGCAAGACTTGTAGTAGCCAGTAGTAAGGCAGAGGCAGTTTCCTTAGGGAGTGGCTGCCATTGCTTTACATGATGTGGACGCAATGTAACGAGATGCACTGGGCTGCCCCAGCAGGGAGCTCATGTGCTTACCTTCTCTCTGGGTATCTGTGCCTGCGTCTGTCTTCACAGTTGTGCCTCACTGCCCCTGAAATGCTATGTCTCTTTCCTTTAGAGCATCTACTAAAGCTGCTCTTTTTTTCTTCCTATTGCCTCTTTTCCGTTACCCCAACACCTGAAGAGCAGCTGTGGTGTGTAGTGCTATAAGCCTTAAAAGCAATGATTTGTGACAAGAAGAAACAAATGGTCCCAATTTTAAAATAACCAATTGCTCACACATGGCAAATGTTCAGGGATTGAGATGTTGAACGTGTGCAGCTGTGATCTCTTGCAAAGTGAGAACTGCACAAATTTCATTTGCAAATACATGGCATCTTATAGAACAATCTGTTGACAGTCAGCTGTAGATGACTTCTTGCTTTACAACCTTCCATCCATAATGTTGTAATCTCGTGATCTGACAGTACTACAATGGCCAGATATTTCAGGTGCTGGGAGATAGTAAGTAGTGATTTGAAGAATATTAGACTTATAGAAGAGGTAAATGAAGGCAGTTACATCTTACCCAGGAGCATAGTTGACTCATGAGCCTCCTGTACTATCTAGCAGAGAAGAAGAGAATTTATTCTTGAAATATTGTATTTCCTGAAAGAAAAAAAGAAAAATCAAACCACAGTGTTCATCAGTGACCACAAGATTTTTTTTTGTAGCTGATGTGGAATGTGCTGCAATTTACTCCCGAACAGGAAAATAAGGAAAATTCAGAATTCTTGAGATGTTCCTTTTCCATCTGTGTGGGTAGGAAAGAGTAGTAGTTTTAATAAGCTTCTTTGCACATTTTACAAGAAAATGTATCTACTTGCAGAAATCATTGTGTGTATCTGCTTTGTCTTAGTTTGTGGGAGGCAAGATGGTAGTGAAGGACTTTGTTTTTCTAGTGGATATCAAGACAACAAGAAATTAGTAAATTTGTTGTGAAAACTAAATGGGGTTTTATTTATTTCAGCTAATTTAGGGTTAGAATTGTCTCTTTCCACATGGACAGTAGTTACACAAACTTGAAATATTTTTTTCTGATCACTGGAGAGGTTATCTGAAGAGGTCTAGACTGGCAAAGTTAATATAACTAAGAACAGTACAATTAATTTGATAGGTAAAAATAAATCCTCGGTTAAAAGGTATAGCACTCAGTGAGTTAAGGTTGTGAAAGAGAACGACTTTTTTAAGGAACTGGAGGTTTATCTTTAGGCATTGAAAATACATGTCTGACTAGTAAATTTCCTTGGATAAAGGCCACATTTCCTCAGGATATGGTCTCCTCTGCTTTTTTGTTTTTTTTTAATCTCTTCACCACAAGAACCATCTTTTGCAATGCATGTGTCCTAAGAGACCGTAAACCTGTTTTTCTGTACCTTGCTGGTTTTATTTATCATGAAACATGAGCAATAATACCAAGTATTGTGTCATTTTTTTTTTGAGGGAAGTCCTGGAAAGCACAATTGATTGATCTGTGAAAATTAGCTTTGAACAGCCAAGTCAGGGTAAAAAAAACCCCAAAACCTCCTTTTGCCTTTTATGTCTATTCCTAGTTTTAGACTAATAACTTTCATACTTCCTCTTTTGAATTGTAACAAGTGCTTCACTTTGTTGTCTGTCATATTGAATGACTGTTTAGTTTAATAATTTTACTGTTTTGAACAGTGCAAACTGAAATAGAAAAAAATAAGTCTAAAAACATTCTAAATATTTTTTATGTTTAGCCAAAGGAGAATAAAGGAAATAATTTTATTTTTTGAAACATTTCTGCCGATATATTTTGAAGACAAATTTTTTGTATATATAAAGAAGCCATCATTTGGTTAGAGAACTACTCAAGACCAAAACAATCGAAAAAATACTTGCTGAAAGTGTTGTAACATTCTTTGGAGGAAAAGCAGAAACAGAAATTGGTAATTTTATTCAAAACTTACAGACAAATAATCTCTTGCAGAACAGGGACTATTTCTAAGACTTTGCCCCTTCCTACCAGTTACTTTTGGGATCTCATCCGTTTTCCTTTGGGACAGTATCTGATGCTTATAAGAGTCATAAAATATTGTTATGCTCAGGATTTTCTCATCTCACTAAAATTTTACCCATTCTATATGGAGGTGAACATGAGATCTCCTAAAGATCATACTCACGGACAGAGTGTTCATTTGACTGGGGAAAAAGTCAATGTTTTGAAACTTCAGAGTAGGAAGTCTGACAACTTGTCCCCACACTGATGTCCTTGATGTCCCTTAACTAGCAGAATATTGTGAGAGAGTAGCTTTTCCTCTCTGCTGCTGGACAATAATTCCCTCTCGGATTTGTGTCACCTTTATCGTGAAAACTGCACTCGTGATTTCCATATTATGCTTTCTCTAAAATAGGGAGATTCTAAATCCTCTGCTTGTATTTCTTTATGAATAAATTACTTCTCTCCCCACCTTACAGAAACCTGAAGGGAAAAAAATAAAACCAGAGCTCACCAGACTTAACAGATTCACAGACCGTACCACGTCCAGACTGCTTTTGCATATCTCTAAGGAGGAAGACTCCACGATCTCTCTAGGCAACCTCTACCAGGGCTCCTTATGGTCAGACAGTGCCTCTCATATTTCATTTTGCCTCTGTTGCCTCTTGCCATGTCACTGGGCACCACTGCAAAAAGCCTGGCTCCCTCTTCTTTGCACGTATTTGTATACATTGATGTGATTCTCCCTGAACCTTCCCTTCTCTAGGCAGAAGAGTACCAGTTCTCTGAGCCTCTCCTGATACAAGAGATGCTCTAGTTCCTTAATCATCTTATTGTCCCTTAACATCTTCAGGTCTTTTATCAACTTACAAAATATCTATATTTTAATTCTTTGAGGGTTAAGTTAAATTGTCTTCTATGGAAGAACAATGTTTAGTTTTGATAAAATTAGTCATAATTCAAGATATATTTTACAGTAATGAAGCTTGACATTCTGAGAAATTAACATTGTTTTTCAACTTTTGCATCCAGGGCAAGAAAATGAACCTCAGAGGGGTATGGTAAATATTATCTTTTATTAGTATTATCTTATTATTTCCATTACATTTCACTATCATTGCCTTATATTGACTCCCAACTTAGAGATTTTTGGGATCTTTCAGTGTTACAAAATACAGAGACACATGTGAGTGTGTATATCCAAATAGCCCTGCAGGAAGGAAGAGGAATGTGTAAGGGCTGGTTCCTCATCAATGGGGAGTATTCAGAAATTCTCTTTATATGCATATTAAGTAACCAGATTTCTAAAAGAGAGCCTGCTCTGAAGTCTGCTACTCTTCTCATAGTCCTGGCTAGTTTATTATCCAAATCCCCTTGACAGTGAGACTAGGAGAGTCTTCTCAGTTTCCATCAGGAGGTTATACTGTAAGTAGTAAACTCTGTTGTGAGCATGCTACTTCTCAGGACTGAATTGACCCTGACAACAGGTAGGATAAAGGCATATTGAGGGAAGGAGTAATCCATAATGGAAATTTCTCTTCTATCCTTTCTGGTAATAGACAAGTTTTAGTTACCATCGTCTTCTATACTGATATATTCCATAAGCACTGAAGTTACTTATTCTAAAAATCTCATGGCCAGAGACTGGTCTTAGCATAATATTAATAGTGCTGCTGTTACTAGGAATTCTTAACAATTAGGAGAACTAGGAATAAAAATAATCCTTTTTGTTTCCTAAATGTTTTGCACTGTGTCACATCATTGTAAAACAGTGATGGATTTTAAAACAAACTAATAACCTTTAATACAAATATTATGTGAAGTAGTGGCATTAACTGTCTCTTTACATAAGCCTTAAAATAAACTTCCATTAGCAGACTCTGAAACTTGATCGCAGAAATACTGAACATTCTCTTTAATTTATAAATAAAAGAGACCAATTCATTCTTAAATTTAATAGGCATCACTATGGAAGAAATGGAAGAAAAGGCTTTAAAATTAGCAAAATTTAAACTATCAGTTTTGTATAAATACGTAAATGACACATTGGTATTGTTCAAGACAGGAATCAATCTAACAAATTCACAAGGGAGATGTAATAGGATGATATGTTGCCATTTCATGGTGCAATGGTCATTAAGAAATATGATTTTCTTTCACAGTTCAGAGAAAGGATACCAATTCAGACGCCAATTTAAATTATAAACCAGATGTCCATCCTAGAGTTCCAATGTAAAGTAGTCAAAACACTCATTGACTAAGTACTTAAAGAGTTTGAAGCAGAATCCTGGAAGAAGGGGAACTTTTTTCAACTACTTTGTATTACAACTACGATGCTAAACAACTGTTTTATTTTACAACCTATTAAAAAAAAATAGATAGAAATGTTCAACCTAAAGCCAGAAAGGAAAAGTAGTCTGCACATGAGAACAAAACAATGCCTGATACACGGTACAAAATGGGAGATGTTCAGAAACGTTCAGTTTTACCTAAGCCCACATGCTCTCAAAAGCTTACGTGATCTTTTGCCTCCTTATTGAAGGCTTTTCATGGGAACACAATGGTGGGGAAAAGCAGAAGAGAGAGACAACACTTAGATCTAATGTCCTAATAAGAGTCCAGGGTCCCATAAAATAAGGAATGAAGCATGCTAGTCACAGCCACTGTGTTTTGGAAGACTTATAGCAAAGGATAGTCCCTTTCATTTTAATAGGAATTTTGCTGTGTTTGATTTGGAGGATTTAAATTAAACTTTGCCTTTCAAAGTACTCAAAAACTCCATATGAGGTGATGTAATCCTATGACTCTTGAGGCAATATTTTTGTTCTTGTCTTTTGCTTGTTATATAGCAGTTAGAGGTCCAGGGCCAAAACAAGGCTTCTCTGAATGTCCCTAATTCTTTTGCACTGATATGGTTCATTATCACAAGTGGCAGATAAGAACATGTTCCCACTATCTCTCAGTATTTTCTGATCTATTCTGGGGATCTGATCAGTTATAGAACAACCTCACAGTACTGAGAAGACAGCTAAGTTTTCCATACCAGAGCTGTAGGAGTCTTAGCTGACTACAACAATTGGTTAAATACTCTTGAACAAGACACCACCATTAAAAGTGGTATTCACCATGATTAGTGTTGGGTTATGTATCTCTAGAGCAAATCACAGATGTAAGAGAAAGTACATGGTTTGTTGAACATTACTAGTGTTAAATCTTATCAAAGTTTAAGATTAAGTTGATTGCGGGTCAGTATTTCTGTCTTGTATAACATACTGATATTTTTTTTTTCCAATGTGAATTGCATGCTTTCTCTGGTGTCCTAAGCAACAGATGTCTCATTAGCACCTGAGCTATGCCAGCTTCTGTGGAAGGCTGCAAACTGATTAAACACATGCTCCATTTTTATATCTTTATGAATCATTACTTAAAGGTTTTATCACCAGATTGCCACAGTTAATTACATGTAGCCATAATTAAATGTGAATATCTGCAGACTTGGCTTTTTATTTTTGCTATAGCTTCAATAAAATATTTTCCTGTTTGCTAATGAAATGCTATAGGAAAGGAGGGAAATGAAAAGAGAAAGAAGAATCCAACGAGAATTACCAAATACAGATAAAATATTTATCAAGTACCCTTGTGAACTATTTAGAAAAGGAACTTTTATTATAAACAAGAATGATATTGTGTGACAAAGATAAAAGGCAGAAAGCAATGTTTCGATATTTAAGGATGGCTAGAGAGCAACAGGTGTTATTTACCTTGACTTCTGCAAAGCTTTTGATGCTGTCTCCCTCAATATTCTGGTAACCAAATTAGGATGCTATAGTTTGGCTGAGTAGACAGCTAGCTGAGTAAAAAACTGTTTGGATCATTTACCTTAGAGACTTAAATGGCAATACATTCAAGGATTGGGCTGCCATCTGGAGAAATTTAGGCTGGCTAACGATAAACGAAGTCAACAGGAACCTTATGAAATTCAACAAGGACATGCACATGAGTCAAGCGCAAAGCTAGCTCAGGAGTTATGCACAGTCATGCACATGAGAAGTAGGAAATCCTTGCAGACATGTAGACTGGCTAGTGGTTTTCCTGAAATGACCCTTAGGGTCCTGGTTCACAGTGAACTGAATGTGAGCCAGCTATGTGTTCTGGCATCAAAGAAAGGTCCTGGGCTATATTAGTAGGATCATAGCAGTAGATCAAGTGATGTGATTGTTCCCATATGCTCAACAGTAGTCAGATTGCATGTAGATACTTTGTGCAGTATATGCCCTTCTGAAACCACATGCATGATAAAATCGATCACATTGAATAGAAGGCCACATATATGGCCAGAGTCTGGAGCACTTGGTCTGTGAAGAGGAGACACCAGAGCTCATTCAGACAGGAGAAGATATGGATTCAAGAAGATCTACCAACAGCTACCCTACCCCGTACCTAGGAGGAGGTTACTGTGAAGAGGAAGCCATGCTGCTCATCATCGTGGGTGGAGGAAGGACAGAAGAAAATGGCATAAGTTGAAATTAAAGATCTTCAAACTGTGTATAAGGACAACTTTTTTAACGGTAATATAGCCAAGTCAATAGTGCAGGGTACCCAGGGTGTTTGTGCACTCTCCATCCTTGGAGGTTTTCATGACCAGACTAGATAAAACCCACAACAAAGTGGCCTGATCTTATAGCTGATCCTGTTTGAAGCAAGAAGTTGGATTACAGACCTTCTGAGGTTCCTTCCAACCTGAATTTTACTATGACCCTCACCTATTTAAGAACCCACCGGGATCTGTACTGGCAAATTTTTTTTGAACACTTATAGACTCAGCGGGCACAAATTGAGCCTAGAGTTGCACAGTTCGTTATGTGTTCCCTGCTGTCTTTTTTAGCTGTCCTAACTTCTGAATTGTTTCCAAACATACTGATAACACTACTTTTCTTCCCATGCTCTTTGTCTAGCTGATAATACCTCTTTTGGTAATATAATACACCTATTGCATGGCATTTGTTGAGTGTGCGGTTATTGTTTACTTTTTATGTAGGTTAAACTCTGAGAAACTTTTTCTCTGACTTTCAGACCAATTTCTGTTCCATAAACCTGAATTAAATTTATAGATAAAACAACATTTTCTTTTTCAAATTCTACTCTTAGTTCATGAAAGCTGTCACTCTAATCACAGCGCGTTCCTTTTCCAATCTCCTCTTGTTATGTAGGTTAAAATAAACTAACAGTCTCAGAATTGTGTATTAGCTTTGAATTGCCTCATTATAGCGACATCATAATGGGATATTTAAAAAGAAAAAGAGAAGAAAAAACCGTGAAAAAACTTCCTATCACTGTTCAGTAATGATTTAGACAGCCCTTTAATCTAAAGCCTCTAAACAGGCTCTAAACTACAGGAGAGTTCTACAATGGGTGGAATAATATTATAATACATGATGGGATGTAATACAGTAAAAAAGCTGGTGGTTGGTAAAACTAAATAAGTTAAAATTGTATGAATCTGGCACTGTTGAAAACAATGGGAATTTGTCACTCAGATTTAATCCATTGTGGGTTAATTTTTCTTAACTCTTTAGTGCGTTAATGGTTTTGAGTTGGTGTTTTGAGTAAGGAAGTATATCCAGGTTCCCCTGGTCTGGCATGTTTCTGAAATAGTAGTGTTGTTTAAACTACACTACGTCAGGAGATGGGTGAGAATTATATAACTAAAAATATATTCTTGTGCAATGGGTAGATGAATATCGTGTTAAATGCAAAATCATTTAATTTAGTTTCATTTTTAAATTCTAGCAAGAATAAATAATAGGATGCTTTCTTAGTGTAATGATTTTCATGATACAGTTTTTCCACATAACAGCTTTGAGGTCACAAATACAGAAGAGCATCTTTGAATCAGTAGTGGTAATTAATGTGAGTGAATTCATATGTAAGCTGGTGTTTGCCAAGGAACTCTTAAATACATATCTTTGACATCTTTACAAGCTCTTTAAGCTTTCCCTGGAAAATATCAGTGTTTCAGATGAGGTTGATACAGGTTGTTAAACACAGTCTGAGTATAATTAAAAGACACCTGCCAGCATTTCATCATTTAAGTGTTTGAATTTGGGAAGAAAAGAGCTGATTTGAAACATCTGGGAAAATGGAAGGGAAAAAAAAAGAAAGAAAATGCAAAGCAAGCCACTTTATACTATCACTCTGTGAGGAGTAGCTTGAATGTGACTGCATCCTCGCATGGTGCCTGGCAATTACAGGCTTGCTGTAGTCCCTGTGAGGGATTGAGGTTGTGGAAGGTGGAGGGAGTTGTGTTTCCTGGATCTTTGCCTTTCTGAGTATGTAAAAGCATTTTTCTCCCCCAAACCACAGAATCAGTAGTGATGACTTCAAAAGGAAGGCTAAGAGCTTTTCCCCTGTTTTTATTATTTTGGGACTTCTTAGCACAGTGCATTGATTTTATTTAACGGTTTCATAGCCACAGATAGTTGCTTTATGTTGAAACTCTTAAAGTGTCGTAGCTCTGCCTCAGTGCCTAACCAACTTCTACTGGCATTCACACCCTGACAGTTATCCAAGTGAGATGAGAAAAGCTATATAATGAAACTAATGAATAAATGGTTGATAAGAATTTTGAACAACTATAAACAGTAATAATTGAGAGTTTAAGTCAACTTGATGTCTAAGTGCTAGAAGGTGTATTCCAGATATAATTTCTGAGACTGCCTTCTCACTTAGAAGGACTAGAAGAGATTCTGAATGCTGATGTTCAAATGTCAGAGAGAAAGGTCCTGTAACCTGAAAAATATGAGGTCATCTTCTTAGATTAAATGACAATATCCATTATCAGGGAAAATGTGTATCCAGGATTATATAGGACATAAAATAAAAAGGAACTTAAGGAGGTTGGAGACAATAATGACTTTACTGACATCCCTAGGATCAATCCAAGACATTCCAGAGAATTTTTTTTGAGAATGAGGTCGTACAAATAGACATTTCAGACAAATGCAACCACATGGTTGGACTCGATGATCTCGGAGGTCCTTTCCAACCTTGTGGTACTGTGATACATCTTTGATAACTACTGTCACAAACATCATGTGTTCATGGAGAAGTACTCTGTCATCATGTACATCTAAGTTTGTATATGAAGACTCAACAAGACAAATTAACTTGACAGAATCTTCAGTCTTCCCTAGCCAGACTACTTCTATTACCTGAGACAGATGGAGCAGAACTACAGCAACTTTGTATGATGGATTTCAGGTCTCTGCTATAAAACTGGGTAAGATTATGCCACGTTTCTGAGTTACGTTGGTGATTAATTGATTATGTGACCATTGAATATGGGGGTAGTTCTCATACAAATCTTTACGTATTGTCAAATGTAGTATCCATTCATGGGAAAGAATAAAGAAAAATCCAACAAGCAACAACAATAAAACCAAGGGTGAATGAAAGACAGAAAGTAGAAAAGTATATATGTCCAAGAGATATTTCAAAAGGCCTTTTCCTTTCTAGCAGTATGAAACATCTGAGGAAAATCTAATGTTCTCCTTTAAGTTAACAAACATCCTCCTCTGATTACATCATCAATATTAGTAGTTTCAGTAAAATGCCCAGCACTTAAAAATTGTTTTCTGTGTTCGGATCATTGATTCAGAAATATGCAATAAATCGAGATTACAATAAATGCAGATTTAAAAATCCTTTTTTTAAAAGGATACATTGTTTTTAATGCTGTGCTACTAATTTGAGGGTGATTCTTCCTTTTTTTTCTGTCTGTTTCATAAAATATTAGTTTTCAAGGTGTTTGGGTTTTTTGTAAAATATTTTATTTTCTTCTTATATTTGATCTTGTTCCACAATTTGCCTTTGGATCATTTTAAAACAGTCTTTCACAGACCGGTCAGGTACACTGAAATGAAGGGAAATAAGATAGCTATGCTCATCTATTCTTCCTGATACAAATACTAAAACTGTCGAGCTGGAACATGAAGACTATCTATAATGGTGAGCAAATAGTTCAAAAGTCAGCTAAGGTAAGCCCTTACAGAATTATACGAAGAGGAGCAAACTGCTAGTGTTAGACAGGAGCAGAATCACACTGAGATTACATTCTCATGTTTAGGTATCGTGACTCTTTTTTTGCTCCATTCTCCAATTTTTTGAAGTATGTTTTCCTTTAGATTAAAATTCAGTCTGTACAGAGGAAATAAAGATGTAATAACCCCCTCATCAGTCAGAGTGGCCTGGCAATTTTAGTCCTGTGACTTGCTATTATTTTGAATAATCAAAGTGAATGGATCAAGCTCTGCTCTGTGGTGGAACAGCACACAATGTATTCAATCACACCCTCTTTTTTCTCAGACAATACTGGAATAAATATACTGGGAAAAGTTGCTTTTCCTCACTCAGTGTCAGTTCTATCGTTAGGAGAATGTTCCTTCATAGGGAACACATCAAAATGCAGGAATCTAATGTTGATATTTCAGGTAGGAATGATGATGAATGAAAAAATATATGACGAATCCTCCACTGCAGACAGGGTGAACTGCTGAAATTTACTTGTTTGGGTTAGGTGCTGGGAGCTGAGACAGAAATGACGTAATGAAGTGCTAGGAAAATCTGGTTAAGATATGCAGTAAGAATGGAACGAGTGATGATTTTAACCCCTAGAGTAAAAGTCTATAAGTCCACATCTGAAATATGCAGAAAAATGATTCAGTCATGCAGTGAAAGAAAGAACAGATCCTAGTACAGAAGGGAAACCCCAGACTGATCTATTCATCTGTTTCTATTAAATCAAGCTAAAAAATCTCTTAATAGAATGAGTTCTGAGCTTGATTCTGCATATGCATACCTGGTATAGTTCTGTTCTGTACCTGAGTAAATGCTAAAATCAAGGGATTAAATGTGCCTGAACTGGCCTCTGTGCTAGGATGAGAATACGTGAAGGAATCAAAAGAGAAGCTGATGAATGAGTAACCACAATTAGAACACAGTGCGTTTTCACTGCTTAGTTACTTATATACTTACTCACACTCAATTTATATGGGATATTTAGCATGGGCCCCAGCATCTGTAACTAAATATGGATCCTTTATCTGGCCTACAAGCTGGGCCCAGTTCCATATTTCTTCACCTTTGCAACCTAGTCACTGCACTCTTCCTAATCTTCAGCTAACTATGAAAGTAATGAATTAATAAGTTTTAAAAAGAGATGGAAGTCATAATTAGCAAACTAAAGGATAGTTATATGTCTCTAAGAAGAGAAAGGTAGGAGATAGAAGTATAAAATCCGATAACTGCCCATTGCACAATCAAAGGAATAATTTACATGGGTACCTGCTCTTTGTCTCTCGCAGTGGGAAAGAAAAACCTGCAGGTGCTCATGTAGTATTGCATTTCTGCACAAAATTATTTCCTGACTGCAGGAAAGCTTAAGGAAAGCTGATGTGGCATATGTTGCTTGATTTCGTAGGAAAGTTCTGTAGATATTGGTGAAGAGGTAGAAACTAAATCATCAGGAAAGAATGGGAGGAGTTCTAATTCTTTGAACAAGTTGTGTCAATACCAACCATTTCAGTTTCCAAAGCTATTAAATGGGAAAAAACCTCCAAAAATCTCCTCTGTGAATACTGTGAGATCTACTGGTGTAAAGAACACATGCTAGTAATAGTGATATCAGTAGTACAATTTCTGAACATGTGGTAGTGGTAGTAATGGTTACAACTTTAATATTTGCATTTTTACATACTATGATAATGAGCGCTTCTCATAACATTATAGATTGGCAAATGCATTAATAATTATGCTAGAAGTGGTTTTGTTTAATTAATTGTTCATAAACTATTCCACATGATTAACTGACAATTTACAATCAAACACTTGCATTCAATCCATACCTTAAAAAAATAACAAATAAAGATATTTGATTTATTGATTCAAATAACAAGCACATTCAAGAATGGCTATTTGGTGACAGACTACACAATTAAACAGATTAAATGAATTATTCAATGTGTTTTTTTGTTCAACTCTAAAGGAAATTTATTGGAAAAGTTATAACTCTATAAACCTGAGGCACAAATTATATTGAAATACGTGGGGGAAATGTTTAGAATGCATTACTTGGTTTTGAGGCAGAAAGGAATATTACACTTTCACTACTCTGCAAAACAGGCCCAAGATTTAGACACACATTTATATATCCAAGTGTAGGGTGCAGGGGCAAAACCTATACGAGGGAAGACTTCCTACTGTATCACAAATAACATTAAAAAGGAAAAAATATCTTACCAAATTATAACATTGTTGCCCATTTACAGTAACACTTTGGTTAATCAGGTTTTTTGATTTAAAGAAAATAAAAGAGAATTATTTCGTAATACAGATTCCTGTTTTCATTAACTTTTCTTTCCTTGTCCTTATTTAACTTCACTGAAGCATAAAAAAAAGAAAGAAACAAGACAGTGAAAGAATGTTTTGAAATACAAGTATTTTGGAACTAATATGATCAGGAGGAAGACATAACTGGGATTTGGGTTTTATAAAAGTTGACAAATGTCATTATTCTATCAGAAGTCTCATAAAAATTGATGCTTTTTCTTAAAACTACAATGATCTGTGTACTGTGATTGTATGTCGATCCTAGCTTTTCTTGTTTTGACGTTGTGTTTACAAGATACAAATCTTAATATGTAAACATATTTCACAGCAGATGACTAAGCATTCCAAACAAAAAACCAAACACGTATAGATTCTTAAAGAAGTATTGTGATCTTTTCTAAACCTTAATAATTTCTCTGAAAATTGCGAATTAACAATATTAATCTCAGTCTTTTCTGAAAATTAAGTATTTCCCTTCTATAAACATGAAAACTTTATTGCATGTGGGTGAAAGATACGCAGATTTTCCCAGTGAATCGGATTAGCTACATCCAAACTGTGTGTGGTAAAACACAATGGAATAAATGAAAATGTCTTTTAAAATTGAGTATGTTAAATGATGTCTTAAGTAGCGTCTTTATTATCCTGCTATGAAGTGTCATTTGTCCATGAAAAATCATTCGTATTTGCATAAAACCATTGGAGTTAATATGTTTTGAAACAAGAGTCCTTTGGTACAATGAGAAAGAATACAAGGAAGCAGATGCAGTAAAATAAAGTCCTGTTCATAGGAGTCTTTTACATTCTCCACATTTTCCTGTCTACCGAAGGAGAATTTTATACCTTCTGGGGACTTAAATTTGTGTACAATGGTCCTATAGTGTGCAGCAATTCACATCAATACTTTGAATTTTTCCTCTTTATCTGCCTTGGACATATCAGAAAATAGACTATCATTTCCTCAAATCTTGTCATTATCTCAGAGTTAAACTTTTGTGTTGCAAGAAAACATTAAAGTTCATCAATATTGCTTTGCTGGATTCCTGTCTGAACTGTGTTTTTCTGTAATTAAGTAAGCCATGTCATAAAGACCTGTTCGTTGATTTGAATGGACATACATATTTTTGCTGATGAATGTACATAGAGTAAATAGCCTGGATATATATTCTCTGAATTTGAGTATACTAAAACTACATCTCTTGAATATGCAAAAGTACAGATTTTTATATTCATGAATTTTATATGAAAAAAAAAAATCCAACACCTAAACAACCCTCCCAAAATAACTTTATTTTATTTTTTTTGTTTCTGGTTTTGTAGCTGTATCTCTGGGTGTGGTATTTTCTTAATATTCTTAGCACAGAAGTAGACATAAAGCAGATCCAGAATGTGATAGTACTTGACGTATCATTTATCAAGAATAAACTGTGGCAGATGGAAGTTGCAGATTACTCCTGTTGCCTAAAATAACCTGCCTGGACTCTCACACATCCACAAGGAGTCACACAGGAATGTTACAGGGAAGTCAGAGTCTAAAAAATGAAAAAATCCATGGGAGGTGATTGAGATTCTGCTTTGGCCAACTCTAACAATTATTATTTTCTATAGAATTGTACTGTCAATCTCACATACCTTTGATATATTTCTAATAATCTGACTCCTGAAATCCTGTGATTTTTACATTATTACTTATTTGAAATATTACTTAAGTGAAACAAAAATATTTAAGAAAAATGAAAATAACATCTTTTTAACCTCAGTAAATTTCAGGCTGATCTCATAATTTTTTCAAGTCTGACATAGTTTTTGAATGCTTGATGTTAGCAATGCTGGGAAGAGGAAGACAGGACTAATATTTTCATTGTAGCAGGATTCTTCCCTTTCTGAGGTTTTTAATTTTGATCCTGAAGTTGTCAAGGTTAAAAGAAAATGTTCCTTAGCATTGTGGTATTGCCTTAAGCATGCCATGGTGGAAGTTCTTGCTATGCTGACTGTGATTCCTCTCCTCATCCCTCTGCATGCCTCTGATACTATGGAACTCAGCTGGTGAACTCACAAGCAGCCTCCAGTGGAGCTGCTTGGCTTTAATAGCAGCTGGGCATGGTAAGCAGTTGTGTCTCTCTAAAGGCTTGTCTTAAAGTCCTTTCTAGCCAACACACAATCCCCTTCTGAATTAGATTGACATCCAAATTCTACAGTTCCAGTTCAGGCTAATGCCATAAATAGTATGAGTCACTCTGTGGAATAAAAGTAACAAGGTCAGGATCTCAGATAGCTAAGTTTAAACCACACAAAATTTTCCAGATAACTAAAAGAAATGTTACAGCTTGTCTTTGGAATAATTTATTAGCCTGAATTTTTGTAGGAAGATTTGGATTTACTCATTTCTTTTTTAATGTCATCTAGCAGTGGTTATGTTTAGTCAGTAAATTTAACCATAATCTGCACATGTTTATGACAAGTTCAGATGAATCTTATAAAGTATAAAAAATTATTACATTTAAATATTCATTGTTAGAAGAAGCTGGATTTTTACTTGTAATAACAGATATGAGTATGGGCAGGCAGACAAGATATATTAGGAAAGTAATTCAGAAGAAAAATAAAAACAGTGCAAAATCTTCACATGTGTCTGATTTATTAAAAAATGCATATGGATATGGAGCTAGCTTTGATAAAATGTATTAGTTCACTGCAGAAATCAGACATATCCATGCAAAAAAATCTCCCTTTTAAGCACAAAGGTCATCAGCTTGTAAATGAATCCTTGGTGGTGTTTCCTGAAGGAGTAAGCATCTGTGAGTTGTCTCTGCAGTTGCACCATGAAAGACTGCAGCTATGCTCACTCTCTGAAGCATCCCACATTCACGGTTCCCCACTGCTGGAACACGGCTTATCTCCCTCCTTTTCAGACACCTGAATTTCTTTTCATGGGAAATCAGGGCAAATGGGGGGATTGGGAACACCCATGTTTCTACTCATTATGCAGTTGAGACGCAGCTAAAAGACACATCTAGGTAACAGAACCGCAGAAGAAACACAACCTGCTGTATTGACACAACTGTAATTGCTGTTGATGTAGGGAGTAATATAAACATATTCTACTACGTTAAGAAGACTGATTTAAGTGCCTGGAGACAATGAATATATAATTATGAATATATGATTTGTCTCATAAAGGAAGACTGAACTCCAGAGGCTCAAGTTATGAAAATGAGTCATAAAGACCTACACCATTCTGTGCACAAATCTTTGCTACTGACGAAACAACGTACATTTTGCAACTGATGGCTGTGAGACAACCTCAGTGCAGATCCCAGCTGAAGTGCAAGGACATCCTTTAGCCTTTTTAAGGTTCAGAACCCAGGGTAGTCACGAAAGGGAGAATTCAAGGATGGAGAGAGGCATGAAAAATATGTTTCTAATGATGTTCCTCCAGAACAACACTGAGCTGTATTTGGAGAGTAATATGAGGAAACTTGTACAGCTACAAATTTTATATTGTCTAGGTAAAACACAGGACTGTCTGACATTTTTTAGCAGTGCTAGAATCACTGCTTGCTACAACTAACATGTAATTTCCTAATTTATTTCCCAAATAGATGAAAACCAATCTCTGCAATTTATTAATAACATATTTAGATGCTATCTCAATTAAAAGTGATCGGTGTACATTACTGATTGATCACTTACTGAAAGGAATCCATCTCTAATGAATGTAAAATTCTTTTAGGCAGTCAGAAAAGCAATAACAAGACAGCAAACATCATGAGAGACGAAGCTTCTGTCTCTTTTATTAAAATATAGATACTGATTCCTGCCTGTAGTCTTTTGTTTACTATTGATCTAATACTAGATTTATCAAACGGTAGATGGATGAAAAGGAGAAGAAAATGAAAGGCTATGTAAAAAGGGAATAAGTGGAAGAAACTTTATTGTACTGTAAAAATGTATAGCGCATATTACAGAAGACTGTATGGGCTTGACCCAGACAAGTGCCTTTAGCAACTTTATTCATCAGAGAAAGAGGCAATTCAGCTCATGATAGAGATAAGGCCAGATCTTATTATTCCAGTCTCTTCAGAATGATATATTAAACAAAGATATCTCTGAAAACCATCAGGCGTCTCCCAACACCCCCAATATAGTACGGAAAAAACTCTCATTTTCTGCTTTTACTTTCTTTCTCTTCCAGATCTGGAAATATTGCATCCAACAGCTTGTAGAGGTCCTAATAATGCAAAATAGACAAAGCAAAAGAAAACCATCAAGTCAAATTACTTTTCATCTTATACACCCTCACTTATTTCTCTTGCAACTTGCATACAGTTTTTTGCTGCCATTTTTAAGGCCTGCTGTAACTCTGCTGTAGTTTACTCTGTTGTTCCCTCCACAGTATAACCAGGACACCTGTGTTATAAAACCCTCGTTTAATAAACTTTTTTGTCTTCTTTCTTATTTAATCTCTCAATCTTTCTTTCACCTGTGAAGTACCTTAAGCTTCACCACTGCTCCTTCCCTTGGACCATCACAAGGACATGGGCTTACACATGGTTGTCAGAAGACATGGGACAAGTTGCTGCACATGTGTTGAGTCTTAGTCCACAAGTACACAAACTTAGTGGAGTCCACTTTCACTGTGAGTTAAAATTGCCTTAGTTACAGCTGCCTTTTGGGTTTAAAAGCACCATGACTTTTCAAAATGCATTACCTACCCATAGAAAAGGGTTGATCATTTTTCCAAGGTGTACACTTATGCTTTTCAGTATACAGATAAATTCACTGCAATATCTGTATTTTAATTTGCGGTTTATAAGAAGACTTCATCATTTATATTTCAACCACTGTTAATGTCATACTTAAATGAATACTGTTGATTCATAGTGGATGCTATTTCAGAATACAGCCTAAGGCAAACAAAAAAATGACAGACTAGTGAATGTACTTCAAAAGTTTCTTGAAATGCAAATGAAAAAAAGTAACATTTGCCTGTTCTTCTTAGAAGAACTCACATCCAAGTGGGGAGACACCATTCTCTTTCACCCTAAAAACTTAATTGACAAAAAATAGAGGAGAAATTGTAGTCTTTGATGGTATGAGGGACACGAAGTTAATGACAGAAATGCTACTTTATTACAGCTGTAATTTAAAACAAGAGTAATCAATGGTGACACATGAAAAAATTGTCTCTGCCAAGAAAATCCAACTGCATTCTCTATCTTGCCTAATAGTCATCCTTTTATCTTTTAAGAAAACGAATTCCTAAACAGGGCACTAAAAAACGGGTTAATATAATAACCTTTTCTCCCAGAAAATAGGAAGAAAGGAAAGATTGCCAATTGATATAGAAGTAAAAAAATATTTTTTCTTTCTTTAATAAGGTACATTTTCCTTTAAACATTTGAATAGCTTAAATATTTAGTTTATATATTGATAATCTGAAAGAGATTTAGCATCTCTGTTGAAAAGCAGTAGAAAGGCCTGTGTGCCAAGGTGCAAAGGAATAATATGTAACATTAAACAGTACACGTGTTAGTGATAGCTGAAGGAGAAGGTATGAGTGTCTGCAAATAACTGAGGCAGAAGCCCACAGGTTAATTCACCAGAATTCCATCTGTGAGCAAAGTTCCACAGCTGAATTTTAGAGGTACTTCTTAGTTTGTTTCTTTGCTGGAATGGTTGTGGTTTTGTTTGTTTTGGTTTTTTAATTTTCTTTTGTTTCTGTTTTGCTTGTAATTCAATCTTAATTCAATAATTAAGTGGATCAGAGGATTATGGAAGGTTTGTTGTTGGGTTTTTGTTATTTTTTGTTGTGTTCCTTTTTTCTAGGCAACAGGAGCATCATTTGTTTCCTTGTTAAATGAAAGCAGGCTGAACACCATCCATATGTGGAGAAACCCATGCTAAAGAGAAAAGTGATGCAACACAGCAAACCAGCTCCTGAATCTGTGTATCAAATCCAAGGTTTTGCCGTAGAGCCCAGTTGCTCTTGGGGTCACATATGGCAAAAGCAGAGAAAATAACACTGAAGTTTTTGATACATGCAGTTTATCATCGCTAATATGACCAATACCTGCTTTCTAAGGTAGCTTCTTCATGAATAATTGATGAGGGGGCTGTGAATAAGAAGATGATTGTAGCTGATGAATTTCCTGTGGGCAGGCACAACACATTTAGCAGTTATGTACAACAAGTATCATATAATACAAGAGCCTTACACTACAGAGACATCGCTTAAAGAAGTCGATAATGCCAAAGGCAGCTCTGCATGGATTAGTGTATAAAAAAGAAAGGTGATTCAGAAATGTCAGACTCAGATTTTACTTTGCTTAAGTGTGTGTTTGTTATGCGTACTTTGAGGAAATAATGCGTCATGTATAGAAAAGGGGATAAATTCCCCCCCCCCCAATGAAGAAACCTGAAAACACATTTTACTAAGTGCTATAAATGCATAAGGGAACTGGTAATTACTAGTTTTCTGCAAGGACTGTTGGGATTAAAGTGGCTGATATATATTGTTATATATATATATATCACAGTTACATATGTTCAGGTTCCTCAAGTGGTCACAAACCTCATCTTCCCCTACAGTGAGAGGGGTTTACTCCCCTAGTCCCAATCCTGTTGTCCATTGATCTAGGAGGGTTGAGGAAAGCGGCTGCCAGTGAAGATGGAGGCACAAAAAGTTGTTGAGTACCTCAGCCTTCTACTTGCCTATTGGTACAAGGTCAACATATTTGTTCATCAGTGGGGGTAGGCTTTCTTTAACCTCCCTTTTCTGGTGGATGTACCTGTAGAAGTCCTTCTTGTTACTCTTTGTTTCCCTTGCCAAGTTCAGCTCCAGCTGCACCTTGGCCTTCCTGATTCCATCTGTGCACAACCAGGCAGGGTCCTTGTACTCTTCTTAAGGTACCTGTCCCTGCTTGCACTGCATGTGCACTTCCCCCTTGCTCTTCAGTTTCACCAGCAGATCTTGACTCAGCCACACAGGTCTCTTCCCTTCCCTGCCTGATTTCTTGCATCTGGGGACTAAGTGCTCTTGCACTCTATGGAAAGTATCCGTAAATATTTACCAGCTATGTTCTTCTCCCTCAGCTCTGAGGACTGTTTCCCAGGGCGTCCTACTGACTAACTCCTTGAACAGCTGTAAGCCTGCTTTCCTAAAACTTAGAGCCTGACTATACTCTTTGCCTGTCCCATATCCCTCAGGATCTTGAACTCTGCCAATGCGTGATCACTGCAGACAAGCTGCCTCCAATCTCAAGATCACTGATGAAATCGCTTTTGTGACCATTAGGTCCAGTATGCATACCCTTGAGTAGGGGTGTCTATTATCTGGGTTATCCTCAATGCACTCTAGGAGTCTCCTGGATCACCTATATCTTGCCATGCTACTTTTACAGAAGATGTCAGTGTGGTTGAAATCCCTGAGCAGGACAAGAGCTTATGACCGTGAAGCCTCCAGTAGCTGAAGGAAGAAGGCTTCATCAGTAGGTTCCCGTGATCAATTCACCTGTAATAGACACCAGCCACAAGGTTCCCTTGGTTGCCTTGGTCTTTTATCCTCATCCATAAGCTTTTGGCCTGTTTGTGACTATTCTCCAGGGACAGCTCCTCACACTCTATCCATTTCCTGATATAGAGGGCAATGTCTCTGTCCCTCCTTCTTATCCTGTCCCTTCTGAACAGCCTGTAGCCTTTGACAGCCACTCCAGTCATGGGATTCATATCACTGAGTTTCAATAATGGCGATCTAGTCATAGCATTCTAGCAGCCTGTTAGCTTCCAGCTCCTGTTTGTTGCCCAAGCGGCAGGAACTCATGTAGAGGCAATTCATTTGGGCTGTCAGCTGTATCATGTTCTTAGTGGAACACCCTTTATTTCTCTTAAGGTGTTCCATGGAAGTTTCCTTGTTGGCTCCTACTACCTCAGGAGCCCCCAGATAATCTCTGCAAGACTTCAGCTGTGCTACAGTGTCCCCAGGATGCCCCAGGGCAACAGATGGATGGCTTATACTAGCACCCTATCCCTCTAACCATGGCGTGTCCTCCTGTGGCTTCTCATAGGCAAGCCTGATATTATCCTCCTCCCCCTTTCACATCTAATTTAAAGTCCTGTCAATGACTGTGCAAGTTCATGAGCAAAAACCCTCCTTCCTCTTTGAGAAAGGTGGTTAACATTTGATGCCTATAAGCCCGGTGCCATGTAGGCACCAGATTATTATTTTAAATAATTATTAAAGTAATTATTATTTTAAACAATGCTTTTTTTTTCAGATCACATTCTTTCTCCAGATGCTCTCTGGATATTTATGCAGGAGTGGCATTGCATATTTATTTGAAGATCTGTAAAAACAGAATAGTAACAAGAACCCGATGATAACAATAACAAAATAATTTGTTTTCACCCTGTGTATCTAGATCATTAACTTTCTGTATATGAATATTATCTCTTAAAATACATAGTTTAATAAGATCCAGTCTGGATTGAAACATCTAATTATTGGTGTTGTAGAATGGAAAAAAAGAATGAAATTCTATGGAGACAATTATATAAGGTGAACCTTGGCCAGGATACTGTGTTAACGCTAAGTTTTGAAGGGAAGCACTGTAGAATTTTTAATGATTAGTACTGATAAAGAGGTGAAGTTTAGAAATTATGGCTACATGGAGTACCTCTTCAGAGAACAGCATTACTGCATGCAGAAAGCTGATGAAGAGCTAGCTTTTCTAGTTATAAGCAATTTAATTTTTCATGAATGCTGTAAGAGAAAATTATGAACTACATCCACTGGTGAACAATATTTTCTCTGACATTATTTTACTCATCGTGGCTCTCTCAACAGAGTGGTGACCTGATCCAATTTTATAAAGTACAAAGTGCTTTTGAAGATGTAGGGTGTTCCATAGTCATCATGCACTTCACATGTGCTATATTTTTCATGTTGCAATATCCAGACATCATGACTCTACTATATCATAATGATGGCAGTACACAAATATGATCAGTTTGCACATTTTTGGTGGGGTTAGGAGAGAAATTTCTATAAACAGAGTCAGGCATAATAAGAATAATAAGAATAATTATGAATGTCCAGAATTATGTGTATCTGCTTAAAAAAGAATAATTCCTGTGCAAGTAAAATCTGTGAATCCACAGTTAATTTTATCTTTTATCTCTAACTTTCATTGTGGTTTTCATTTTTTTAATTCATTGTCATTGAAAATACATATTAAATGACCAAGCCTGGCTACCCACTGCACGTATCTCGTATATAAAGCAGATACATAAAGTGCTATCCTTGTAGATAGCTTAAAAATGTTAGCAGTAATAACTGCTATCTGGCTGAAACGTGTTAATGTGCTCAGCTCACCCATTCTTTTTTCTAGCTCTGCTACTGGCTTAAGCATTCCAGCCCTTTTAGACGATAAGCAGAAGGACAAGGAGTAGCATCCATACTTCTTGAATTGAGTCCAAAGTTGAAAACTTCTTTCATCTTCCCTCTGATGCCTTTCATTTGTTTTTAGACAGTTAGGCAAATACAGATTTTAGGAAAACTCTGTAGACTGAAAGCAGAGAAACACTGTATATCACTTTCAATACTGGGAAAAAAGGAGGGAAAGTAAATCCCTTTGTTGTTGCCCAAATGAATGAGAACTACTCTGGCTCAGAAGCTATTGTAAGCATAAGAGATCATAACCATCCTAAAATAAACACAGAACTTCAGCAAGGAAATTACAGCTGCATGTAACAAAAGGGAAGATAAAACAAATAAAGAATCATGGAAGTAAATGTCCATAGATGGATCCTTTGAAGAAGTTAATAATTAATCTGACTTTTATATTTAAACAGAGTCCATTTATTTGTTGGTTGAAATGTCACCTGGAAGATAATGTAATGATAAGAATAATTCATATGTTTCCAGTAGATGCTTTAAACACTATCTGACAAGTCCCTGCCTGCTAGAAATAGACATAAAGTGCTGCAGTCGTTCTTTTAATTTTCAAGTTATTGGTCTGCTGTCCCTCCTCCTTCCTCACTCCATTTTCCCATACATATTGAGTAGTTTATAAACACAAGAAAAACTCTGATGTGTCTGTGGAAAATGTAATTGTTTGTAAATGACTTCGTTGTTTCTATCAATGAGGCGTGTACCAGACACATAAAAATTCACATGCATATTTTTACATGTACATAGCTTGGATTTCAACAGACATTATCTTTGCACTTTTTACTGTACACTTTTTTACACTTTTGTCAAAATCATTATCTCTGCCCACAAAGCTGCTTTATTTTTATGAAGTTGCTTTTGCAAATGGAGCAAAAACTGGCTTCAGAGACCTTCCCCAAACTCTGCATATTTCAACATCTTGTAATTAGAGGTCATGTGCTTAAATTGGAGTATGGTCATGAGCCAGTTCCAATCTGAGTGACAGTAATTAGAGGGGTTATTTTTACCCACCTTATATGCAGAATAAACCTTGTTCTCTGTATTGTATTGAAAGGTTATTTTTTCATATACTGAGTTAATTCTTTATATAAAAGGAAAAATTGAACTGTTGTTAGTTTAAACATCATTGGTTTATTTTTAGCTTCTCCTTTCTGATACTTGGAGTTGTGATAACTTATGACTGATTTAATTAAGGGTGTACATACCATTTACATGGGCTCTACATAGGAAATTCAGACCTTAAAATGTGAAATTCACTCCTTTAAGTATGACGGTCACAGCTCTGTTACAGTTAGAGAACTCTTGTAAGAGTGAGAATCTAACTTTTTCAGTGTTTGAGATACAAACCAAGCACCCGATGATTTTCAATTTTGAACATGAATTTAAAATACACCTTGATTTAAAATTCATTATCAGTTGTTGTACATATTAAATATTCCAAACTATGAGCCTTCCTCTTAATGCACTTAAGGCAGATAGTTGAGTCTTGCAAAACCACTGATCACAGAAAAGGCATCTTCTTGAGCCAACAATTCCTTTTTTTCTATTGATAAAGTTGCTTTTGCCACCAAAGGTTTGCCATAATGAAGTCTAACATCTGGATTTAGAATTATATTTACCCCTAAATAGCTAGTATGATACAGACAATATATGAGACAGTCCTTTCCCACAGATAAGCCTATAGCTTGGGGAGCCCTGACATGGGTACACAATCACCATTGCACACAGTGGGGACATACAGGCTTGTGCTTCTGCTGTGACAGGCCTTGGCATACCCCTCAGGTGCTGGAGAAGTCACCACCCTCCATGGAAACACTTGCAGTGCTGTGCTTTCTTCAGCCCAGCATCACTGTAAGGAAGGCTTACTGTCTCTGAGCCTTCCCACCTATAAGTGCTGAGGCAAATTTAGCCCAGAATGGTGATATGGAAGGGTGGAAATTTTTACCTTCATGTTTCAAAATGTGAATTTTGTAGAGCAGTGGCAAAGCAAACAGACTATCCATTACAGGCTAGTAATTCCTGTGCCTACAGCAGATTTGTTAATCTCAAAACTTTCAGAGTAATGCATGACCATTAAGCATCCCTGCACAAGTTCTGCTGACCACCTGTCATTTCTTTGTGCAGCTATTAATGGGAGTGACATTATAGTTTATGAGAAATCAGATTACAGGACAGTTAGGAAATTAATGCTTCAGCACTTCATTATAGGAGCAAAGGGTAACAACCTATGCATTCTTTTAATTAGTTATTCACCTGGATCTATTTCATCTCTCAAACCAGCGTGTAGTGTTCATGATAGCATAGCCCACAGCTATCCACAGCACAGATATGCCCTGAATTCTCTGAAAAAAATTGCAAACACCACTAGAAATGTTTGATGGCTGACTTTAAGAAACAGAAATCTTCTAAAGGTTTAGATAGCAGATACTGTGTTGGATTTAGTAGATGTCTAACAGAACACTGTATTCACTGCCTCAGCAGAAGAGGTCATTTCAATGTTATAAACAACTTCATTGGAAATTAGGAAGGGACAGATCAGCATAGCAAGGTTTATGTGGAGGAGGAAAAGCAGCAGTCAAACATAAATGAGAAAGATCACCTTTAGTGTGCTGTTGAAAGAAGCTTCCTGGTGCCCAGGGCAGTAGGGCAAACTGCAGGTCATTGTCCTAAATTAGCAACACCCAGCTGGTTAGAAGGAGTGAGAAGAGAAGTTTTGGAGAAGGTGTGATGGTATGATTTGGTAAATTTAAAATTGTATATGATCAATAATGGGAGCACTGATGGCTTGAATATTGAAAACCTAATTTTGCCATGTTACTTGCATTGCAACACAATGAAAATTACACTAATATCTGAAGAGATATAAACAGAGAGCATACAGAAGGAGTTTGGTTGAGTTCCATTTCCTAAGAAGAAAATATGCTGGTGGCTAAGAATAACCTTTTCATAAAGAACTGGACATTTACTTGTGGATGCAAATTAAGACAGGTCACTGAGCTGCTTCATCTCAAAAGGAAACTGTATGTCTCTGCCTGAACTGTTTAAATATGTGAGGAGAGAGATATGAATTGGACATGGCATTATAATACTATTTAGGGAAGATTACAGAATGTTCAAGGAAGTTAGATTACGTTAGGTTTCCACAACTTCACTTTGCAGCTAATGACTTTCCTCATGACAGCCATCAGGACGATGATATTGTTATTATATCATTTAGTCACGGTCAGCTTTTCTTGGTATGGACATGACCAGAAGTTGTGTAAGTGCCCATTTGCGGCATTTTTCTTCCATCTTTAAAGTTCACATCATTTCTTGCCATGAAATCAACTGTGTAAGGAAGAGCCATGATGAGGTGTGGAAAATGAGCTCCCTCCTGAGTGCCAGAACTATTTGAAAGGAAAGTCACTTATTTAAAGATAACTCCCCAGGATAAGACATACAACATGCATTGAAGAGAATATAAAAACAAAACCACAACAAAGTACCTACTGCATGATTCTGGAAGTCTTCCAAGGGAATTCATGGAGGGATTTTGTTATAGTTGCTGTTGTCAGGTAAATATTTCATTTATTCCTACACAGAGCTATCAGTTTGGAAATTGTGAAATATATATATATATATACATCAGCTGAGTCACATTTACAAGAAGGTGGATGAGGGCTTCATAGATTCTTTTGATGTTGGTTTAGTTTTCTATTTCACTTGAAAACCTTTTAAATGCTGATGCTCCAAAATTCATCTGATATTCCTCTTTTTTTAAAAATTTTTTTTTACTTAATGTGCATAGCACAGTAGCACTCTGTGGTGCAAGGCAGGTTTGAAGCCCCACAGGTATAAGTACAGCAAAAATAAAAGCTTTTCAAAAGCCTACAGGTTAAGGCCTGGTTACTGTAAGCAATTAGAACAGAAAGTATTCTAGCATTAAAACCTTGATATTTAAGGATGTGTCTCACATTGTGTGTTTTTTACTTGAATATCCCAGAACTACAGCAGCACGAGCAGAAATGAGAAATACTTGTACATTTGGCCATATGTTCATTTTTAGCCTTTACATAAAATCAAGTGCTATGATAAAGCACACACTCATCTCTTCAAGGTTCTCCGTAGTTTCTTTCTATTCAAATAATAAACTAAAAGAACAAGCATGTTTCACATGAAAAAAAGTAATGTCATCTTCCTGTCTGTCTTCTACAGCTGCGGATATGAGACATACAACCAGAATTGCCTGATGTAACTCTATTTAAAGGAAATGGAAAGAACTCCACAGTTTCTTCAGAAGCCGTTGCCCTAAGTCATATTGAAAGTGGATCTAAGGAAAGACCTTGGATTTTTTTATCCTTTTCTACTCCATGTTCTTTAAATATTTTTTCATTCAGAGAGCTTTGGGTACGTAGCCTCTTCCTTGCAGTGCTAATTAAGTTCACTCATTCATTTTAACAATAGCAGCAAACAAAGATGAAAAAGCTGAAGTAAATTGCCCCCTTAGCATAGAAACTAAAATGTTTCTATGCTTAAAAATAACTGTTCTCCTGCTGTTCTTTCTTATTTTAAGAACTTAAATCTACTTTCTGAAAGAAATAAAATTCTATCAATACTGCAATCTAGACAGCATGTAGACCATTAACAGCATTGTGCAGAATATGAAAATGTTAAATTCAGGTTCAAAAATCTTTCCTTAAGCTAATAATTAAATTAAAATTATACCAGAAAAGCCCCTCTTTTTACCTATTAATACATGAAATTTAATTTTTCTGCTTGAAATCCATCAGTTCCAGGACATAACCCCTGTAAATCTTTTGACAGTAAAATTAAAGACGTGGAAAATCGCTGCAACTTTACTTCTTACTATTTGAAAGACTGATATAATTCATGAAAACCGCAGTTTTACAATCTATTTATTATGACCTACATGGCTAATGGGTGAATGTTTCAGGGACTGGGGCAGATACTACTCCCTGTACTCCATTTCGTGTGCCAATGGAGACATGAGAAGGAATATATGCTGAAAACAACCAAATTTCCCTTTCTTCCTGTTTCCATATTATCTACTCAGTTTAATACTGGAAAATAAGTATGCTGGGGAAAAAATCTTATCTCTTGCAAACTGGTACTCCCTTAAGATCATATCTTCTACAAGATACAGCATTTTAGGCAATTTTTGGTTTTGTTTTTTTTTTTTGTTGTTTCTGCTTATGAAACAGTACAAGGCAAATAGTCTTGAGATTGCCCAGCAGATGACAGGTAGCATACAATTCTACCATCACTCTCTAGATAATTTTGTAACATCTCTGAAGGCATTGATCTGATATTTATCTTTCATCAGTTCTGTTAATACAGAATAATCATTAGTTCATTTTCTTTCCTCCAGATGCTTTTATGATTCTCATACCACACTTTGCTCACCAGCATTATTCTAAGTGCTGTGTTCTTCTAGATGATGGGTAATCCATGCCAATGCTGGGTTTGATTTTCTATGGAGATTCCTTACAGGTTTACTTGAACAGCTTTGTGTCATGAAGCCCTTAAATACTTCTTTCTAATCTAAGTGAAAGAATATTTTAAAAATTATGTGAATTGATGTAGATGTCAAATGTTTCAAAATTTGATTTTCAAAACTACATGAAAAATGTTCCTTTCACTGGAACCTGCACTTTTCTGTGGTCATTGCAGAGGTGAGTGGAAAAAAATATCTTGATCTGAGTGAGTGACACTGATGAACCCCACAGGTACATAAAACTCTTCAAGGATTACTCCTGTACCAGTTTTCTTGTGCTGACAGTCTCCAAATGACTTAATACAGCCTAGCTCTACAGTTGGAATATTACCTGGGTCCTGAATAAATAACCAGGGTCTTTCCAACTATCTAAGGGAGAATTGAGCACTAAAATATCTTTTCTAAAAGTGATTGCCTTAAAAAAATTTTGGTTTTCCAAAGGGCAAAAAATACAATTGGATCTTTCCCCTGAAGACTTTGGCTTGCAATAAGTGTCTTGAAGATGGTGATGGCCTATAGATTATCTGCAGTTGAAAACATGGTAGGGAATGGTTAGAAGGAATTAAATATTAAAACATGTAAATGAAAAAAAAAATATAGAAAAGTGGCATTTGGTACGACAATATGGAATGCAAATGCTAGTTCAATCTAGAAATCTAGATTCGGGCTTTGTGTGTCTTCCAAAGGACCATGCCACTTTTTTAGTAGACGTACTTGTATTTTCTAGATGATCTGTAATGACTACAAAAGAATAGTGGCTTCATGAGTTATCAACACCATCCTCTATTGCCTTTTTTTCCCTTAATGTTTTTCATACAGTGAACAACTGCTGCACAGGCTGAAGCCTATCCTTTTTAAGTTACAAAATATGATTCATAGGGCTGGTAAACTTCTGGTGTGGCAAAAGTTTCTTTTGCAGACTTTTGAACTTCCTTTGCATAGATTTATCACTGAAGTCTTTCCAAATACTTTTTCTGGTTTTCCATAGTATTTTATTCTTCTTTTATATGGCAAATTATTTTTAGATTTCCTGCATTTGTAAAGCCAATCTCTAACTGGAATTGAACTGTTTAAAAATAGTAACAAACTATTTTAAGGGACACAAAAAAATCAGACAATCGGAAGGTCTGAAAATCAGGCCTCTAAGCAGTTGTACGTATGCAGCAATAGTATCACTGTATCTTACGCAGTGAACCTGAGTGAATGAACACACTGTAGTTTGAGACCTGTAAATCACTCTTTTTAGAATAAAAAAATACATGACTGTTTCACTTTCCAAAATCCTTCCTTTCAAAATGTTACAGTACAATCGCCGCTCAGCTGTGGACTATCATTCACTTACTTCACTTAGTAATTTACGTTATAAAGATTGCTCAAGACAGTTTGCATTAGAATTATTCCTGTTGAGTTGTGTTTGAGACAAATCTTAGCTAACAATTTAGAGTTAACAGTGCAAGGCCAGATCTCAGTCAGTGATGATGGGTATCTAGGACATACAATGTTAGACTGATTTTCTATTGATGTCTGAATAAAAGCAGCTTAGAGTCACAAAACATGTCCAGCTAGACAGTGTTATGCAGAGGGAACCTTCAGAGGGCTCACAGAGAAACAAGTAGAAGGGTGAAGCATGTATGCTAATATCAGATATTTGTAGAAAAAAAATGATTGTAGTCCCATATTAAACTCAGAATACACAGATTTCTGCAAACATCTACTTAAGTGAGTGAGTTAGCCTGGGGAGCCTTCCTCCCAGGATCAGGGCCAGAACGAACTGCTGGTGAGAACAGGTGGTATAAATATAAAGATGCAGAAGGCAGAAAATAGGAAAATCAATTATGCTAATTCATCATACAGAAAACACTGGCAAATCTTTTGACTGCAATTAATGTCAGCAACACCATCTTTGCAGTTGCATCCAGACTTGTTATTTAAAAACGAAAAAAAAAAATCTTTGAGTTACGTCTGGTGACAGCATTGGAGAATTCATGAGCATGAGTCGCATATGGGAGCAGGGGAGAATGTTGCTTATGTGATGCAGAGAAGGAGGCTCTTGAGGCTAGATGTGTGCAGATGAGTTTGTCTTTTTTACTAAATTCTACCAGATGCACATTACATTTCAAGAACTGTTTTGGTGCAGCTGGGAATCTTGTGTGTTATTACTGCCTGTTTTCTATTGCAGTAGGAAGTTGTTGGTTTGGCAAGGCCACAGCACTCCATCGAAGGAGGGTGGCTATGCTGTGTGTTTCTCTTGTATCCAGCTCTGAGAGCAAGTCTTGCTTCTGCTTTTATTTCAGCAGAATAAACCACTGCAGTCCTAGCCCTATAATGTTGAATTTACAGGTCTCCTGTGACACAGGTGGTGTTTCAGGTAGCAAAATGACCACTATCAAATATAGCTTAAAACAGTGTTACCCAACAGTCACCCTCCTTCCCTTGCCAATTTGGGCCAAAATAAGGTACATTCTTTATTTTCCAACGTCCCTCTTGTTTGTGTTGCTTAACGGCAACAGCTGTGCAATGAAACTGAACCAACTGGGAACTGTGCAGAGCTGTTGGTGGACTGACACCTACACCCTGTTATCTGAGAGGTGACACATTTCTTATCACAATAGTATTTTATCGCAGTACCTAGAAATACCTCAAGTCTCCATGACAGGGGAATGAGAAAAACATTGAGATAAAAGTGGGAGTTACAGCCTGCTGCAGCAGCATAGGCAAGCCTCTCATCTGAGAGGCTGAGAAAGAGCCAGGCCAGTGGATACAGAGACATAACAAACTTGAACAGACTGTAATACAGCCTGAATGGATTTGATCCACCTCTGAGAAATGCCTAAGGGGTTCTGTCTTATCAGATGATTTTGCAATGTTTACATATACTGCCTACACTGCAGCAGGTTCTGATATGAATGCTCCCTTTACAATATAGGTCAGTCTTTTGAGCAGTGAATTTCCAGGTCTGGATACAGGGGAAAGGGAGAGATATGAGTTCATGTGTGGGAGAAATTCATGGGCTCTGTCTCATTCCTTCCTCTCCTAGCAGCAGATTAAAGGGTCAGTGGCAAGTGAATACAGTCAGGCTGCTTTCAGCATGGAGCACAGTGTTCAGCTGGGGGAAATTGAAACAGATCAGTTAGCACTTTGTTTTCCCACATTAATACTTCTATGTCTGTGCATATGAGGCAGATAAGTGAAGAGAATGGGAGTGGTATGGAGGTTTTCTGCTTTCCAGTAAGGAAAAAGAAAGAAAACCAGGGAGTAGAGTATATCTTAATCCACTCTAATTCATTTGTATGTTGTTATTATAGGAGACTTTTCTTCCCTTCTTACCATGATTTCTTGTTGTTCTTTCTGCTTGTATGGCGTAAATACCGCATGTGGAAGTTGGGAAAATTTCTTTCTAAAAAAATGAAATAGGTGCACACCTTGAAAGCACAACAGTTGTGACTCTGCCCCTAAACTGGGGTTCATGTGCAAGAAAAGTTTATTCCTGCAAACAAAAATGTTGGGGGCTGAGTGTATGTTAGCACTGCTTAGAGAGATAGCAGACAAGGGTGGAGACAGCATAGGTGAGGGTATGCTCTAGGTCTAGGCCTGAGCTACTCCAATGTGCAGGTTCAGAATTTCTCCTCAGCTTCTCAAAGATCATGCAATTTGCACATCTGGTGGCCAGAAAAAACCTCAAAGTAAGAGGTGAATGAAAAAATGTGTGAATGGAGAATGTCAAGAAACTTAACTCAGCAACCTTACAAAGAATTTGATGGAAAACTGATACCATCTGGCCCTAATATTCAGGAATTCTTTTATGAGAAATTTCATGACGGTCTTTCATTGTGGGTCTAGTGGTGTTCTAATTCACAATGGGATAGGACTTTTGTCACAGGACCTAAGTGACAATAAATGGACTGCTATCTAATGAAAAATATCTCCACAGATGGGTAATTTTAATTTTAAAAGAAAACAGAATGCATAGTATAATATTCTTGCAAGGATACCTCGCAAGAGAAGACAAGACAAAATGCCATTCGGACATTTCCATTGAGTTTATTTACACAGAAAACTATTTGTTTAAACTTAACATATTTCTATGCAAACATACAGTGCACATCCATCAGAACAGGAGCAACACTTGTGATTAGATGGTATTCTGCTGGAAGGTGATGGCATTTGCTGAAACTTCAGGGATGCTGGCCTTATTTATTCTAAATGAAAGAAGACAAAGAAATGTACAAGTAGAAAAACATGGTAAAAGGAACTGTTTCACATAAAACATTGTCAATTATTTTTTCTAGAAACACTAATCACTGGACTGGAGTTACAAATTCTGGAATAGCTTACGCACCTCAGTGGAGTAACATTTCAAGATGCCCATCCATGACTAGTGGGATGACAATTTACAATAATTATCACAGTATAGACATTACATGAATTGTCAAAGACAATATAAAGGTCAGCGGCTGTTAGGAATGATCTAAACTTAAATCAGCGGCTTAATACCGTGTCTTCCAGGTTTTTGGTCCAAGTACGAGATGCTGCTATTTGTCTCTGATGTACTTGCTGTTTACTTTCTCAGTGTATCTCTGCAGCCAAAATAACCAGGACACTGATTTCTTAAAAAAAAACAAAAGAGTTTTCCAAAATATATGAGTTCCTATAAGGTCTATCTGCCTTCTCAGTACCTTATGAATTCAAAGTAATCAGGATATCAAAGTAAGATCCCTGACCAGACTCTGTATAACACTTGTTTGACAGCTCTTCAAATCAATTTTAAGGTGACAGTAGTCATTGGTTACGTGTAAAGCCCATGATGTCCTAT
Source organism: Dromococcyx pavoninus (assembly GCA_033558185.1). Lineage (NCBI taxonomy): Eukaryota > Metazoa > Chordata > Aves > Cuculiformes > Neomorphidae > Dromococcyx > Dromococcyx pavoninus. The sequence goes on along the minus strand of JAUMJL010000091.1, from coordinate 3,911,586 downwards.
CTGAGAGTTTTGGCCACAAAAGTTTTATGTAAGCTATTCTAAGGTTCTTTTAACTCTAATGCATTCATTTGGAATAGAGGGGGAAAATAAGTTAAAATTATTAATAATTGAGTTTAGTTGTTATGGGAACCAATTGTCTCAGGTGCTCTGTACCAATCCAGCTATTAACCTACAGTCCATATTTATTATTCAAGGGAAATAATTGACTCAAAAGAGAAAAATTATTTGTCATAAAAAGGACGAGCCGCTGTGCTAAATTTGAGTCATTAGCATGCAATGACAATGAATTAAGGAGGATGAATCTTCTTCAGCTATAAGATGACTTACATTTGGGTTAGGATTCTGTTTTCCTCAGCTCTTAATATTGTTGGACTTCAAAAAGAACTGGAAACAGCAGATCTGGAAGAAAATACAGTTCCCTACAGCTAACATGTTCTCGCTTAGATCTTTATCATGCTTTTTAAAAATTTAAAACTTATTCTCCTACATACCAGGTGGCAAAATCCATAGGAAAAACTCATACTATCAATAATCTGTGGGCAGTTCTGGTGGGGTTTGTTGGTGGTTTTTTTCTTTCTTTGTTTTGTTTTGTATCAGCCAAAATACATGCAAGCTTGTAATTGTGAGATTACCCCACTGAACCGAATGAAAGGCATTGCTCAATAAGAATTTTAAAAGAATTTGCACAGAGGTGTTTCCTTAATGCAATAATATCTGTTTCCAAGGAATCTACATAAAAAGTTATATTTTTAAAATATCAAGTGTGAGATTGGAACATGACTTTTTTAAAACATTCTACTTAGCATTTATTAAAAATTAAGATGCAGTGAAACACTGAAAGAGGTTGCCCAGGGTAGTTGTGGATGCCCTCTCCCTGCAAGTGTTCAAGGCGGGGTTGGACAGGGCCTTGAGTAGCCTGGTTTAGTGGGAGATGTCCCTGCCTGTGAGGGGGATTGGAACTAAATGATCTTTAAGATCCCTTCCAGCCCAAACCATTCTAAGACTCTATGATTCTATGAATAACTCAGGGATGTACTATACGGATTCTTCTCCAGAAAGTGTTTTCATTAATTTGCTTTGTCTGTTTTTCCCAGTACTCAATATGTTCTTACACCCTACCCTGCATCTGCAGTTACCAGTTTTGTTACAGGTTCCCTTACTGAATGTTCATCTATTCAACTTCTTGGCATGAGATTTATATTTTGGATGATAGCTGTGCTGATTTTTACTTTTCAAGATAATACTACTACTACTAAGTAACTTATACCTTTTCCTTTTCTTTTTCCCTGGCCCTAGACTAAAGGCAAGTATTTTTCTTGCCATTTTCAGTGGTGTTTTACCAATCACAAACTAACCATAAAGCATGAATTTACTTAGATTGCCAGATATTAGGATGAAACGATCTCTGGTTGCTTAAAATAGAACATTTTGTAGTGATTAGTCAGAAGCTTCATTTTTAGCTTTGATTTTTTGCTAATGGAGTGCTTTAAAGGATCTAATACAGGATATGGCTATCCCATGTTTAGAAAAATTGAAAACTCCATGTATTGTGTTTACTTTTAAGAAGTTGGCAAACTTTTCTTTTATATATCTGGACAGAAAATAACTACAACATATAACAAATAACAAACAAATCTTTATTTATGAAAGTCCTGTGATGCTCTTGAAGTCTTTGGATAAAAAATTATATAAGTAAATGTACTGACTACAGGACTATGAAGAATAATCTGGCATTCACCCTTTGTTACCATATTTTGTGTTCTGCCTGGTCCTCTTTTGCCCTTCCCTGTTAATAATGGATGTATTTTGGATAACCCTTAATGTGAGCTTGCTGTTTCTGAGAGAACAAACAAAAATCTCATCCCTAAAACATGACCTCCTTTCTTTTCTCTCTATTTTTATTTACTCTTTGCCTGTTGCTGCTATTACTTACTGGCAGATTTCATTTATCAGCCTGCGAACTGATAAAATTTTGTACAGCATTCTGAGTAGAGCAGGCAACCAGTAATTTTTTTGCCACAGAATATCCCTATAGTAGTCGTACTGCTCTCCTTGCAATCTTTTTCAAATCATACATTGCATCTGCTTGCAAATATTGCAATTTCTCTACAGATGGCAGCAGATTTACACTGTAAGGCCAAAGCTGGAGTTGTCAATTATTTTCAATTACTCGTGCATACTAATTTTATTCTGTAAAGACAGTATGCAGGACAAAATGGGTATAGAGGCAAATACAAGGATTGATTAGGCCATAATTTTAGCAGCAGAGAAAAAATAGGAAAAGAACGAAAGACAAAAATATTTGAAAGGAAGGTGAATTTTCATGCAATAATAAAGTTTACTTTGCAGATGAAAATAGTTTACTGTTTCTTTTTTACATAGAATCATAGAATTATAGAATTATCTGGGTTGGAAGACACCTCCAAGATCATCAAGTCCAACCCTTAATTCAACACTGTCATGATTACTAGATCATGGCACTAAGTGCCACATCCAGTATTATTTTAAAAACCTCCAGGGATGGTGAGTCTACCACCTCTTTGGGCAGGCCATTCCAATGCCTGATTACTCGTTCTGGGAAGATATCCAGCCTAAACCTTCCCTGGCAGAGTCTAAGCTCATGCCCTCTTGTTCTGTTGCTGGTTGCCTGGGAGAAGAGTCCGACTCCCACCTGTCTACAACCTCCTTTCAGATAGTTGTAGAGAGCGATGAGGTCACCCCTGAGCATCCTCTTCTCCAGACTAAACAAGCCCAGCTCCCTCAGCCTCTCTTCATAGGACTTGTGCTCAAGTCCCTTCACCAGTTTTGTTGTTCTCTGGACCCTATCCAGCACCTCAATATCTTTCTTGAACTGAGGGGCCCAGAACTGAACACAATACTCAAGGCGTGGCCTCACCAACGCCGAGTACAGAGGAAAGATCACTTCCCTCATCCTGCTGGCCACACTGTTCTTGATACAGGCCAGGATGCCATTGGCCTTCTTGGCCACCTGGGCACACTGCTGGCTCATGTTTAGCCTCCTGTCAATCAGTACCCCCAGGTCCCTTTCCACCTGACTGCTCTCCAGCTATTCTGTCCCCAGCCTGTAGCGCTGCATGGGGTTGTTGTGGCCAAAGTGCAGGACCCGGCACTTGGCCTTGTTGGACTTCATCCCATTGGACTCAACCCATCTCTCCAGCCTATCAAGGTCCCTCTGCAGAGTCCTCCTGCCTTCCGGCAGGTCGACACTCCCTCCCAACTTGGTGTCATCCGCAAATTTGCTTATGATGGACTCAATCCCCTCATCTAAATCATCGATGAAGATGTTAAACAGAACCAGACCCAACACTGATCCCTCAGGGACACCACTGGTGACCGGCCGCCAGCTGGATGCAGCCCCATTCACCAGCACTCTCTGGGCCCGGCCATCCAGCCAGTTCTTAACCCAGCTGAGAGTGCACCTGTCCAAGCCGTGGGCTACCAGTTTATCCAGGAATATGCCATGGGAGACAGTGTCAAAGGCTTTGCTCAAGTACAGATAGACTACATTCACAGGCTTCCCTTCATCCACCAGGCGGGTTACCTGATCGTAAAAGGAAATCAGGTTGGTCAGGTAGGACCTGCCCCTCACAAAGCCATGCTGGCTGGGTCGGATCCCATGTCCATCCTGAAGGTGCTGTGTGATTGCACTCAGGATGATCTGTTTCATAACCTTGCCCGGCACTGAGGTCAGGCTGACAGGCCTATAGTTGCCCGGGTCCTCCTTGCAGCCCTTTTTGTGGATTGGCGTGACATTTGCTAACTTCCAATCATCTGGAACCTCCCCAGAGAGCCAGGACTGTTGGTAGATGATGGAGAGTGGCTCGGCAAGCTCTTCTGCCAACTCCCTCATCACCCTAGGATGGAATCCATCAGCTCCCATTGATTTGTGTGGATCCAGTAGCTTAGTAATTCATAGACTATTTCCTCCTGGAACACAGGGAAGCCATTTGGTTTTCTGTCTCTATCTGTGAGTTCTGGAGGCCAGTTATCCTGAGGGGCACCTCTCCTACTGGTGAAGACTGAGGCAAAGTAGTTGTCGAGTACCTCAGCCTTCTCCTCATCTCTGGTAACTACGTTCCCCCCGCAGGTCCAACAAAGAATGGAGGTTTTCATTGCCTCTCCTTTTGTTATTAATGTATTTATAGAAGCACTTTTTGTTATCCTTAACAGAAGTAGTCAAATTAATTTCAAATTGAGTTTTTGTTTCTCTGATTTTCCTTCTGCTTAGCTATCCTTTGAAAATTAACTTACATATTTAAACACGATTTCTTTGCATATGGAATCCACAGAGTCTGAAAACAGCTTTTCTGTCAATGTTCTGTATTGTTCTTTTCATCTTATCACATTTAAGGCAAATCTTTTCTTAATCCTGCCACCAGAAAACCACTATGAGCATATTTATGATGGGATACCTTGTACATATGTCATAAATTAAGTGGACATGCTTCAAGGGACCAGTTAGCCTCTGTATTAGGTTTCAGTGGCTGAAAATGATCATTGAATGTTCTATTGCCATGGTATTATTATCTTCTAGTCCTTCCTAAGACTCATAAAAGCCATTACATTCAATTTATTGAAAGGCAGGCCATTAAACCCTTGATATGTGCTGCACTGTGTGCATCAGATTTCATAGTGGAAAATGGATTTCTTATGGGAGATAATAGCAGATAATGATGGTAAAAACAATTATAGAAACTAGGGTCCAGTGATTATCAGCGCTATCAATATCTGCGTACGAGACCCTGAGGACTTATTCATAGGACATCTGGTTTATTAGTGAACTTATATGAGCCAAAGATAGTTTTGCTATGCATTTGTCATTTAAAAACCTAGTAAAAGAAGAAAAGTGCTCCTTGGAAGCCTTTTTAGGCTTCCTGCACTACAACCAAAACCAGTATCAAGCGTCCTGCGGGGCGAAAATAATCAATGTACCATGAAATCATCTGAGACAATATCAGTGTATGGATAAAATGTTTGGCTTTTCCTTCTCAGGACATTTGTTGGCGATGACTTGATACCAGAGGACTGACAAACCTTACTTTCAATTGGGCATTCGTGCACGCATGAAGGAAACATCAGGGGCAGAATCAGTCTAATTTTCAAAATAGTTTTAATTTTTTTTACTCTGGTAAGGTAAGACTCACCATTAAAAACCTCAGACATCTCAATATTTATCACTCCAGGCAATTCCAATCTCTTTTTCCCTCATAGACAGTTTTGAGAAAGCCTAGTTTACTGGTACAAGCTTGTTAGAGCTCTTGACTTGCTCTGCTGGCTGTGATTCTGCTTGTACCAAGAGGTCAGACCTGCTAAGCATGTAGCTGGCTGAGGTCACAGGACAGGGAACATGAGGTAAGAGTGCCTAGGTGAGAACTGTTCACATGGCTCATACCTGAGACATCTCATCGGCATGCAGAAGTCAGATCTGATGGTACTGGGAGCCTTGAAAACGCCTTCTACAGACTAGATGACTGCCGAGGGTCATGACTCTAGGTGTAGGAAACTAAATTCCCACTTTAGAAATCTAAAGATTTTTGTGTTTGTGATCCTATTTGATGTTAGATTTGCTAGGATTGAGTCCTTCAGTCCTTCAGTTTGTTGTAAGTGAATGAGAATAAGCCCGTTGAAAACTTCTACTGTACCCTGAGAATTATCTTGGTTCAGTTGTTGGAGTCCTTAGAGAAAGCCAGTAAGCAAATTTTTATCACGGAGATGGTAATGGAATTTTAGTAGTGTAGTATTTAGAAATCCTTTGTGACATAGGCATAAATGACTGTTAGAGGTGATTCTGAGTAATCATTACACTTGGAAATGCTGTTTGTAACCAGTAGGAGATAGATGAAGTTCTTTAAATAAAATTACGTGTTTACCACATAACATAATGTCTACAAGATTGTACCTTTTACGTCCTAAAAGGTTTCCCTCTGCATTTCCTTCCTCTCTGGGAAGATCTAGGAACTTCAAAGGAATGACAAATGAGAGATTAAAAGGTAAGCTCTTAGAATTAGATTTTGACCTCAAGTTGCTGTGTATATCTAGTATAATGTGCCTCTGCAGATCCAAGAAGACTATCAGAGATAAGGAAAAAACAGATTCAGTTTTCTACTCAGGCTGAAAATGTTCAGCTTATTATTCTCATTTATAAAACAGTGTCTTACCAACCACACCGGGTTTCCAATAGTCTTCTCCAAAAGCCATTCAGAAACATTGCCAACGGTGGCAGTGATCCTCTAGTTAAATCCTCTAGCACATGACCTCTTCTGCATCCATGTGGGAGACGTTGAAGATGTCTCCAGAATTTCCTTGTTTCTTGGCAACTGGATATCAGCTCATCCAGCTGATTCAAAGCATCAATTCAAATGTGCAATGTACAATTGATTTTAAATTAAGTGGGTCTTGAGCTCACGCAAATTTGCCTACAACAAACTCAGTGGGAGGATAAACTCTGGAAGATAGGAGATATAACAAATTAGTAGATGATTGTAATCTTACAAAGGTGTGCAGTTGTTTACTAAGGAAACAACTGGCTTAAGCCTTAGTCTTCCTCTTCTAATACAGACAGGACTTCAGCAGTCCGTTAACAGACTCATTTTTTTCACTGCTGTGCTCCAGTGACTGAAAAATATCTCCTTCTATCCTCAAGGCAATCATCTTCTTCTCACAAACTCTAATCATTCTACTTGATTATTCTGCTAAACTATCTTACTAGAACTAGATGATGGTGTCTAAAAAGAAACAGCTGAAAAGTATCACTCAACAGGGGGAAGAAACTTCAACATGGGAACAGAGCAGATGAGAGGGAAGAGAATGCAAATTAATGTGACTGCTTGTAGATGGAGTTTTATGAGGTGTATGTTTCAGTGGATAAATGTTTACAATTAATGCTATTCATGTATTATAAAAACATATTTCTTGTAGTGATTTTATTGGTTTTTTTATAATAAAATGGAGAGTACTGTTTTAGGACATTAAATAGCAATATATTTCTCAGGTTTTTTTCCTGTGAAATTCAAAGGATATGTTTCTTACATGGCTGACTTTGCTACTGCAGAGTAGCTAGTAATATGCAAAGAAAAATCTTAAAAAAAACCCCGTAAAATCAAAGACATATAATATTGATATTTTTGACCTTTATAAAAATTCTTTGGTACTATTTTCATATTTCATCAGTAAAGTTGGCTGCTTTCAGCTCTAAAGAAAAAGAGAAGCAAACACATTTCCCGGGCCAGAGATAAGGAGGTTTTTTGTATTTATAGAGAGATTAGAAAGAAAGGCTCCTCATTTCTTCTTCTGTCAGATTTTTCCTCAATTTCAGTGTCATTTTGGAGAGATGAAATTCTGTAGTAAGATAATCTGGTCTCTTGTGAGAGGGAGAGTTAGAAAAAGAGTTAATTTGGTTATGCAAAAAGATTTCTTTCTTTAAATATCCAAGCAACCTTTGGAGTGCTGCTACCAGGAGTGAAAGGTAAAGGATGTGAAATATTAGGAATAAATAGGATGAAAAAGTGTAAAGATACAAAAATTAGTTAATTTTTCATGTTACCTGGGACGATCAGTTCCTTCTTTATCCAAATAGAGGGTAAAAAGAGATTCCAGAGAAAAAGACAAGCTACATTCCAAAGGCAGATCATGCAGATCAGCTTGCTCAGGGGATTCAGAGATTTCAGGCCCAGCTGTAGGCATCACAGCTTCTCTTGTCTAGTGAGACTGTCCCACCAGCTGTCAGCATATTGGTTTGAGTTTTTCTCCACAATTTAACAGTGTTATTTTTGTGTGTTTTTTTTTTTTTCACAGCATAGTGATGTTATAACTTGTAAAGGCAGGGACTAGTGGAGTCATAAATAGTCACTTTTCTTAAAGACCATGTGTCAGAGTTATTGCAATGGCTCTGATATAAAGAGCAAAAAGTGAAAAAAAAGGAATGCTCTGCTTAGAAAATACTATCCTATGACCAATTATTTGCTTATGTAACATGACCAGAATTTCATAAGCATGTCCTTTTTGTCAGGAAGAATACAAAAATTCAGGGCCCAGACTACAAAGAAATTGACGTGAAGCATGTGAATAGTCCCAGAGAAATCAGTACAAGTAAACCTTCCCTCAGGCTTTCAGGATTAGGCTGATAACAGCAAAGCAATGCATTTTTTATAAGCCTTAGAGCCCATTAAGATTAGAAATATTTTTAAAACATAAAAGAAATCTAGACCTCATTTGTTAAATTTCCTCTAGATTTCAGCTAACAAAGAAATCTTGTGTTATTATATTAAATTAGGTTTTTTGATACTAAACTGTTGCTATTATAATTGTTTAGCTTTGATAATGTGCCCACTGGAAAGCTTTTGTAGTAGTTGGAGAGCATGATACAGTAAAAAATCCTCTAAATGAATATTGCATAGGATTAAAACCACAATATATTCTGAATGAACCAAAATTACTAGATAGAAACAGAGGTCTTACTAAGGATTAATTCCAGTTATTACTGGAATCTTAAATCAAATATTTTTTAAATGTTTTAAATATTTTTCATACTTGAAATGAGACATACAGACTACTAGAGTTTGAGACAAGCCCATTACCTTCCCCTTCTGACTTAATTCCATCATGTCAAAAGCTGCAATAATTGCTGAAGTAACAGTGAAGGATGGATATCCTACATAGGACCTTCATTTCTTACAACTTCAAATCTATCAGCAAACTACATCTTCTGATGTATATAGTTATAAAACCTTTCTTAGATTTCAAGTTTATTATCTCTCTAAAAATCCCTTTCCAGTCTATCAATATTACAACAGGAACTCTTGACCTCCTATGTCCTGAGCCACAACCTTGACTTGTAAAAGAAAAAACTCCTAAGTTTGTGAAGGAAAAAAATTTGCAGGTTTGTTTAATTAAGGAAATAACCTTCAATTTTTGGACATATCTGGAGTTATCTATTTTAGTGAACTAATTTTGAAACAGTGAATGTGGATATTCTACCTCACTGCTACTCAGAATCATGAATCATACTCCTAAACAAAAAACCTAGAAAGTTGTTTAAACCAATTTTAGTCCCCTTTAATAAAGAGTAAGAAAGTTTAGCTCCCGTAAAATGAACAGAAAGGTTCTTTGAGAGACTTGTTTGAAGATACAGTATTTTATTTTTTCCTTTGAAACTTTTTTTTAGAGTTCTCTAAAAATGAGTCATAGGTAACCAGGAATCGCACCAGCTCTAAATTACACTCCTATCAGAGAAAGGCAGAACAGCCCAAACAATAATAATTTGCACCCTTCTAATTTGTATTGGAAAGCAAAGTGAAAACACAAGAACTGTGAGAATGGCCATAAAGCCTGGATCAGACAAGAAAACAAAAAACCTAAAACCAGCACAAAAAACAAACCAGCCTCTTTCTCTCTAGAACAGACAAAAGTAGATGCCTAGAGAAGAGTATAAAAGTGCAGCAGTCACAGAAAATACATCGATTTAGTGACTTCAGGACTCAAAAAATTTTCAGTTCCAGGACTTTCTGAGATCAAGCATGACAAACAAGCTCAAAATCCCTTAACAAAACAGATGCGCTTGCCACGTGTTACTAAAACAGAACTTTAGCTCGTACCACACTTTTTGCAAAGAAGCTAGATAGCTCAACGACCTGTTATATGGATAATGATTTCCTTTGGAAATTGCCTCCTATTAGCTTCATCCAATGCTCCATTGTTGCTGTCTTGAAGGAGAGTACAAACAGTTGATCACTGTTATCTCATGTAATTCGTGGTTTTGAAGAGCTATACCACATCCCCTTCAGTTATTTTATTTTAAAAGGGAATCTTAGCTTACTTAGAAAGAATCTGCCTCATTTTTATTTTCTTTTGACTGTCAATATTGTTCTGCTTTAAATTTTCTTCAATTATACTCCCTTCTCTATGTGATGGAGAGGAGCAACAGAAAGTATTCAAGATACTGTGAAGTGATACAGTAGTAAAGCAAAACACAACAACCAAACACTGTTGGAGAAGAAGAGATGTATATGAGAAAGTTTTATTTTCTTAACGCTATATTTTTATGCTTTTTTCATATGAAAGAACACCTCTTTGGTGTCCTGAGGACCAAAATATTTGGATTAGTTTCTCTTTCAGATAAATAGTGAAACTGAACTTTTGAAAAATTTTTTTTAATTGTTTATCAGGACTGAAATTTTTTTTACACCTCAGAGGGCATAATAAATTACTTCCTCTGCATGCCACCTGTGAAGGTGTGATATCTGGAATAGTTGCACGTGTGATGAGCTGCACCTTCCTTCCTCTGGCCATTTCCTCATGCTGCTTCCACCACCATAGACTCAGATTACTTGCTGAAACATGACTTGGGTGTGCTCAGCTACATGAAGAATATGTAAACACAGACAAAACACTTCAAAAGACAGTGATTCTAGTAGTGGTAGCCAAAGAAAAGTGTATTATTTTAAATTACATCAAAAAGAAACAGAGTGCCTTTTCAATAGCACTGATGGTGTCTGTGCCTCATATCTGAAGATCCACTGGGTGTTTTATGTTTCACTGAAGATATTCCTGAAAGATGGACTGAGTAAAGCTAAGCATACCTATTCTTTCTTCTGTTTTCTATCCGTATGTGAAAACAGGGTCTTACCATTGGCAGCTTTGCTGATGTTGGCTTTTGCATATAGCCTCTTGTACGCTTCATGAACAGAAATGCCTGAAAGTACTATCATATGGCTTGAAAGTGGAGTAAACAATAGCACAAACTGCTATTAAGTCTGCAGTTTAAACACACAAGAAGATAAAATGAGCCAACTGACCATATTTCATGGATTTATACCAGCTGAAATGAACTGATCTTCATCCAAACTCAATCAATCACAGTTCTTTTTAAAAAATGGATAGATGAAATGCTCAGAGATATGGTTTAGTAAGTGGACTGGTATGGTTGGACTTCATGATCTCAAAGGTCTTTTCAACCAAGGGATTCTATGATTCTGTGATACTTTGGAGCTGTTTATAACATTGTTAAGTTCTAGATAAATACGGATGAAAGTTGGTTTTAATTATTCCAGTCAATAATATTGCTTTAAAAAAACCCCATAAATGTAGTGACTAGTATATATTTTCATAAAACAACTTACAATGAGCTTTGAAATCAAACTTCTCACTACCATAGACAATTTTATAGTGATTATAGGGCTTTGTGTAATACTGGAAAATAACAGCAAAATATATTGTAAGAGTTGTAATTATGAAATGCTCATAAGGGAAGTGAAGACATTTATATATTGATTGCAGATGAAAATGGTGATGGCTGTATGAATGCTTTGCAATGTTTATACAATATCACCTGTTTAGCTGTTATATTAAATTATTTTAATATGTGAGGTATACTTCTAGTAATTGTTATTGTATTACTTGATTACAAGAAGCATGTGTTTTATATGAAAAAAACAGTAATCCTTAGAGAAAAAGCTACATGAAAGAAGGTGAAGTGATTATGATTTTTCTCTTCTGAGGAGAATTAGGTTATTATGATCATTTGATGGAGAAACTGAATCATAACTAGCTAAACTAAAGAACTGTGCCTCACTTATTAATGTGATCTGAGCTTCTGAAAACTTTCTGAAGCATAAATGTTCCTGAATTTGCAGAAGTATAAATGGAACAATTTTTGCTGCAGTAAGAATAAATAAGAACTGGTTAATGGGCAGAGATTTTAATACAAAAATTGCTTATTAATGCATCTTGATCTCAGAGTGAAGTATCTGTTTGAATTCATCATTTCAATGGAAGTTTTGTGGCATTGTATAGGATGTCAAACATATTGGACCTTCTTATTCAATGTAACTATGTTGGAACTCTCAATATTCTTATAATGTCTCCGTAAAACAAGAAAGGAAAAACAGTGGGCTATTAGCCGTCATTCATAACCAGGCTGGAGGAATATGAAAAAAACGGAGGACATGAGAATAGCAGATCAAAGTTTAAAGAAATATTAAATTTTGTAGTGATGAAAATGTGCATGCAGTTTTTTACATACTTGAAATATTTTTATTCAAAGAAATAAATTGTCCTGTCAACTAGTAATGACAATCTCATCATAAAGGTTCACCTGAAAAATGAAACCAGAACAGTTTTGGACTGTATAAAACCTTCATATTCACTATGTTAAATGTTGTAGTACTTTTCAGTATATTTTAAAGCATTATCACCTTAACTGCAGTTTGAAATTATCCTTTCTTCATTAAAGAATACTGACTGGTATAAGTCTGAGACAAACTTTCACTCTAAAAAGCTATGAGACTTCAAAACCTGTCACAGTAAAGAGTGACATTTACTGTTCTCTTTCTATGTTCTTGGCACTTTTTTAATAATGCAAACTCTGAACATATCATTATTAATGAAGGCTTTGTATAAAAACCCTGTCGAATCTGTTTACAAATGAAGACTGGTGGGTAAAGGCAGTAGGATTATTTATTTTCTTCTGGGGAAAAGTTAGGTTTTCATTAAAACATGAACATGTAGGCTAAAAATAAATCTAAAACAGCTTTAATGAAAAAAAATAAGAAAAACATAATTATTAATGAGAGAATAATAAAATACATACAAATATATAGAATACCACAATCACACTCCCTATGATGACTATACGTGACCACTGACATTGCAGGGCAGGCACAGAGAAAGTCCCAGACTGGAATCAGCAGAAGACAGGAACTGGATTCTGTAACTGGACAGACGAGGTCCTCACAGAATGTCAGCTGTCGAGGAAAAGATTTTGACCTTCATGATTTCTAAGCTTTTTACGGAATATGACTTATGGTGTTCCACCAGCACATAGGAACAAGTATAAGCGATGGCATTTCTACTTACCTTTCATTTTGTTACGTATTGATAACTATAAATATTAAGTGTTATCATTTCTAGGAGAAGACAATGTCTTAAAACATGTTATTAATTTTCAGAAAATGAAATTATTTAGAAGAAGGTTAGTTGAAAACTTAGAGAATTGGTTCTGGTTTAGCTCAAATCAGAACACTCATGTTTCTGTTTTAAACTGACATAAAAAAATCAAAACAAGTTTATAATTTCTCCAGAGAGAAGGATAAAAAATTAGTTTGAAAAATAATTTTCATTGTTGGATGCCAACAGTATTCTATTCACCCACTTTCTTCAATGGCACAAGATCTGAATTATCTCTTGACTTCTTGTCCACAAAAGAATCATAGAATCATAGAATCATAAAATGGTTTGGTTTGGAAGGGACCTTAAAGATCATCTAGTTTCAAGCTCTCTGCCATGGGCAGGGACACCTTCCGCTAAGTCAGGTTGCTCATAACCTCATCCAACCTGTCTTTGATCACCTCCAGAAATAGAGCATCCACTACTTCTCTGGGCAACCTGTGATTGTACCTCATCATCCTCACAGTAAAAAATCTCTTTCCAATATCTAATCTAAATCTACCCTCTTTCAGCTCAAAATCATTACTCCTTGTCCTATCACTGCACTCCCTGACAAAGTGTCCCTCCCCAGATTTTCTGTAGCCCCCTTTAAGTACTGGAAGGCTGCTATAAGGTCTACCCAAAGCCTCCTTTTCTCCATCTTGTCCCACTATGTGAGGTGCTCCAGCCATCTGATGATCTTCGTGGCCCTCTTCTGGGCTTGCTCTAACAGATCCATGTCCTTCCTGTGCTGAGCACTCCAGGACTGTGCTGAGTACTCCAGGTTAGGTTTCACAAGAGCAGAGTAGAGGGGCTGAATCACCTCCTTCAACCTGCTGGTAACACTTATTTTGATGAAGCCCAGGATAGAGCTGGCTTTCTGGGCTGCAAATGCATGTTGCTGGTTCATATTGAGCTACTCATCCACCAGCACCTCCAAGTCCATTCTCATCTCATTGTATTTGTGCTTGGAGTTGCCTTAACCCAGGTGCAGGATCTTGCACTTGGCCTTGTTGAACCTCATATGGTTAACACAGGCCCACCTCTCAAACCTGTCCCTCTGCATGCTGTTCCTTCCCTCCAGCATGTTGACCACAACACACAGTTTAGTGTCATCAGCAAACTCACTGAGTGTACACTCAGTTCCACTGTCCATGTCTCTAACCAAGATGTTAAACAAGACTGGCCCAAATACCAACCCCACTTGTCACCAATACCCACTTGGACATTGAGTGATCCATCCATCAAATCTGTGTCTCTCCAATTTAGAGACAAGAATATCATGTGGGATAGTGTCAAATTCTTTGCACTTACATTGATTAGATCAGATGCCAATAAGCACTATACAAATGCAATACATCTTCCTAATGCACAGATAATTTTTTTCATTATTAATGTTGGTAGAATTTAGTTGAATTTCTACTGTTATGTTTTCTGCCAGCTACTATTTTTGTTTTGTTTTGGAGTTTATAGTTAAGTCTCAGCTCAGAATAGCAGCCAGTAAACATAAACTTCTTTATGACTTCATATGGATTTCCAGGTTAAGACATGTTGCATATAACTTTTACCTGACATTCCCTATCCATCTGAGTAGTGTCTGTAGTCAGTAGAGAGGAATATCTGCTTCTGCAATGTGATTCAGATTCTAAAAGTATTAAACTGCCTTTTAGTAAAGAAAATGAGGAAAAGCAAGATCTGCATTTACAGGTTACATACTTTACAGGAGATGAGCCTTGGTTTATTTAAAATTAACTTAGGTTCTGGATGTCATCATGAGGATGAATAAATTTAATACTGATCCAAGTTAACTTTTAAACACTAAAATATGATATTGCATTTGGCCTTAGGTCAGCTATATAACAATGACTCTTAAGGTACTCTGGCAACTAGATTTAGTTTATTTTTTTAGCAAACATCTATGATAAAGTCGGAGTCAAATACTTCTTTGTGGCAGTCAGCTCAATATGAGATGAATAGCAATCCACTGGTCTTCTTTCCTAGTCTCTAATGTCTCATACCAAGCATGCTTAACTTTTATACATCATGCCTCCAACATCTGGCTCTACTGATGCAAAAACATTTAACATATCAATAAATGTGTATCTATCACATGAACCATTACATTTTGTCACCTTTCTTTTTCTGTCCTTGGGAAGTACTGCAGTTCATCCTGATTCTCCAAGATGTTTATTAAGATCCTTAAAAGATGAGAAATGGGAGGCATCAGGATAAGTACTGTAGACTTCATGGCCAGAAATGCAATGAGGCTCTTGAGAATATTTCAGGGCATTACTTTATTCATGAGCCAAAGACAGTGACTGCCGAGTGAAGAGTGATCATAACAGTATACCCAATGGGTTTGAAGCCTCTTGCAAGGATATACTAAAAGCTTTTAATATTCTCACAGCTGGCAGCAAAATCCTTCATTAATTGGTGCATTAAATGAATGTGAAGTGCACTCATCTAAAAATCTATCTGTCTAAAAATAATATTTTTTGGAAGAGCTACTTGCAGAATAGAAAAGAGAAAAAAACCAAACCCCTCACATACTTTGAGAGAAAATTATTTTATTTTGTATGCGTTAGCAAAACTGGAGTCAGAATAGGAGGGGATTTCTTTCCTTTTAATAAGAGGGAACAGTGTTGCAAATTAGAGATGCTGTTGGAGAATATGGTGAAAGATAAATAGAAGAACAGTTGCCATGATACAACACTTCTGAAAGAGAGTGGGTTACCAGTGCAAAGCACAGGATACCATCTGGAAATGTATGCATTTTAAAATACTTCTGTGCAGTTAGCTTCTTCAGATTATCTCAGAGGACTTCTCCACATATCACTTTAATGTATATAAAATTAAAAGTAAACTGAAGCAGAGAATGATTATTTAACTTTCAAAAGATCATTCAATAACAAACAGGTTTGTGGAGTCATGGTCTTTGGCCACCTTCCTCCTAGATGTACCATGAAGGACTGCTATTATTGGGAGGCACTTTTTCTAATGAATTGCTGCAAGACATGTTTGTATTTGAGTCACTGCGAACAGGGAGTTGCCAAACCTAATACCCTCAACATTTAGAGTTATCAGTGCTTGTAAATACATCTCTTAGTCTAACTGCTTTTAATGTCAAAAGAGAATACTTGTAACATAGAGAGAATTCTTTAGACTATCCTTTACCTCAATAGGTAAACTGTGTTTTGTCAGAAACAAGAAACAGGCCTGTCCTGTATTATTTATTAGTTTTATGTCAGCTTTGAAAAAATTATGCAATTCTGTTCTAAAAGGAAAGAAACTGCGGTGTCATTTTAATGCTTTTCACATCATCACTTATCTAGTTAAATTTGACAACATGATTGGATCTTTTTGCCTTCAGAATTGTTAGCATTCTTCAACTTAACCTGCAATCACGCACAGTTCAGAAGCACATAGAATTTTTTGGCAGTTTAGTTTTAACTAAACTATACAGCTGCGCTGTATACTAAGGCACAAAATCACTCAAGAACTTTGTACTAAGTTAAGAAAAGAAGGTGGTGTTAAGTCCTGTATATATACATGAAAGGGTTGTGTTTCTGTTCCAGAGGGCCATGTGGTCATGCACAGCAGACTTACTGTGCTGTATATTCTAGCAGATGTAGAATAATTTCCGTGTACCCACATTGCTGGGCAGAGGAATATACTTCAAAACCAGGACATATGGACTAATTTAGACCCAGATCCTCAAAGACATCCAAGTGACTAATTCTCTTAAAAATAAATTAGAGTTGTATACATGGTGCCACAGTACTTTCCTACCCTTAATGCACCTCTGTATGGATTTTGATAAAGGCAGCATTTGAATATGTTATTGATGTTCAGTGTGCATTGTTTATGGAATGGGTTTTAATACACCACATGATTAATAACGGCAACAGTAGACAGGCAACATAAGGGTTTTTAATCTACGATATCTTTGTCCATGAGTAGTTACAATGAAACTAATGGATGCCGTGAATTTCAGACTGACTGCCTAATATAATTAATATACTATAATTAATATGGCAATCTATGATTTGATACGATATGATATGTATGTTATTGCTAATTCAGCAACCAAAACACTAGAATGCTGCAAAGAGTTTTATATCCTTGCTTGAGAAATACAATTCCTACCTCTCTGGAAATTCCATCACTTACAAAAATTTGGTATGAACCCAAACGCAAAATCAAACCTTAACGTTTCAGTAGCAAAAGAAGTGATTATGTCTGGCTTGGGTCTATAGATGTTTTTAGACCTTTTAGATTTTGTATTGATAAATACCTTTAAATTAACCCATTCTCATAAAAAAGAAGCATTTTTAAAAATACTAATAAAATTTGGAACTGCACAGGTGAAATGATCTTTAACTAAAGAAGAGACATCTTCAATTAACGACTGCTAAGAAAAGACATTTTCAGATAGTTATGGTTGTATTCCTAAAAAATTTAGAAATTAACTTACTTTCCAATAACATTGGGTTTATTTGTTTTTTGTTGGGTTGGTTGGGGTTTTTTGTCTTTTTTTTTTTTAAGCATAATATATTTAATTTAAAGGAAGTATTTAAAGCGAAGACAGAAAAGACAAAAGTTTCCATAGACTTGTGCCCTCATCCACTTTTCTTCACTGGAGTTTCCTGAGGTAAGAAATGGCTCTAGAAGTGTTAACTCTTTTGCTTTCTTGTTGAACTATTACACACTATTAAAAATATGGATGTACTAATTATTGTTACTGGACAGAACATAGATGAAGAGATAACCAATAAAATGCCTACTCAGCAGTGACAAACAGAAAGCCAGATTTTATTCACTTCATCATTATAGCAGAAGTCAGGGAACATACGGAAATGGGAGTTTTAAATATATGAAGAAGGTAAAGGTGAAGCTTTTAGGAAAATACTTGACTTTGCATGTTCTCTCATAATTTCCTAATATACATGTAGGAAAACCCATTTCTTTCTAAAATTTCTGGAGGACATCTATATTTTATTGTAGCAGATTTGTTACTAGTTACTACTAAAGCAAGTCTCTGTGTTTTTAGCCTCTAATAATATGAAGGGAGGATAAAATTTTAAATGCATCACAGTATTTGTGCTCAAATGAATAAGAATTTCCAACAGATACTGTTTAACTTTATCTTTACAAACATGCATTAGACATTCTACTATCAGTTATTGCCTTTTGAATGCATTTTTTACTTAATAAAATACTTCTTCATTGTTAGTCATTGCTTTTAAAATATCTTTTAAATAAATAATAACTGCAACTAGCTTGATGAACTTCAAGAATAACTTCCAAGAATGGTGCTCCCATTAGTGTCCAACACTTGTTTTAGGCTTTAGAGTAATCTTGTTGGTGTATTATATAAAGGGGATAAAGAGTAAATATTTTTATACACTTACTGAAAAGTAAAGAAGGCTGTCTTGGCATTACAGGCAAAAATAAAGTTAAATGAATATTAAAGTAAATATTAAACACCAATTAAATGACAACTAATTTTACCTAGAACATGTTGGATGTAAACTTGGTATTCACAAAAATAAATATGGAGATTTTAGAAGACCAATGGAATTCAAAGAAACTGTAAAAAAAGAAAAAGTCTTGGTGAAAAGTAAGGGCTTCTGTACCCTGACTGAGGAATGCAGGTTACTACACAGTGCTGTGGGTTTACCTGACACTTTAGGAGCATTTACATTTTGGTACTTTTGCTGATGCTCATGAGTCCATATAAAAACCATAATGCATCATCCATATTTTTCTTTTTCCTCAAGAGTGTTTGGTCAGTTTTTTGAAAATGGAAGAAGTCTTTTCATTGCCCTGTCTGCAGTGCAAACATTTTAGTGTTGTTTGTTTTTTGTTTTGATTTGGTTTTTTCTGAGTAGGTTCATTTAAACTGATGTTGGACTTTATTGATTTGTATCAGCAGCTGATATATATATGCATAGAAGAACATTTTATATTGACATAAGCAGAAAGTACAGTTTTTTGTACAGCTAAATAATGTTTTATTTTTCAGAGTGTCATAGTTTCATACCTCCTATCCGTAACTCTGATATTTGTTGCACATAATAATAATTTGTAAAGCAAACCTTTCCCAGATAGAAAGCTTTACAAAATTATATAGTCTAGTTGTATGTGACTGTTTTCTAGTCTTTCCATTCTAGAGGATCTCAAGGTATTTTCCATGGGAATACAATGTTGAGTTTCCCACTTATAAAGGCTTAAATTCAGTCACAGAAAGAGTAGTAAAATTAATGTTTTCTTTTGTTTAAAAGAGCAAGATACTGATGGATGAACTGTAATTTTCTGAGAAAAATGAGAAAGAAATCCCTGTCTATTTTGCTTATTTTGTCTTTTCTTTGTGTTGTTTTTGTGCTTTATGTAATATTTAGAGCATGAATTATATTTATTTGTTTTGCTAAATGTGTTTCCTTTTGACAAAGATATTTGAAGGAGACTGTAAAATTGTAGGATCATCTTTGTCATGGTCCCTGCTTCATTTATAATACACAATATAAAGAAAATATTTCTTTTTAGTAACTTTTAATTGCATAGGTCTCATGATACAGTAAGATATTTCACAGAAAATGTCAAAACAGGAAGTATATAATGCCTGAATTGTCCATAAGCATGAGGTTTGGAGATCTTTACATCTCCTTGGGTGGCTCAGCACATCTGGCTTTTGTTAGTAGCTTATAGAGTCTCCTATTTCTTTTCTCTCAGAGTCTTATATTATAGACAAATTATTTCTAACTTATAACCAAGTTCTCAGGCAATTCATTTAAGTAAGGTTTTCCTAGATGCATTTTCTCATATGAGACTCAGAATTTACTCCCAAGAAAGCATTTCTTTGGTAATACACAATGGGCTCACAGCTAATTGTTTTAAATTGAGAGCTAACTTTTTTCCTGTCTTTCTTCCTTTCCTTTTCTACAGCAATTGATTTAACAATACACTATCTGTTCTCAGGAAATTACAATAAAGCAAGGGAAAATAGAATCCTTATACATGACTTCATTTTGAAGAATCATTGATTTTTTTTCAACTGTTTTGTTAGGATTTTTTGTTTCTTGTTGGCAAAACATTATTTTGTAATACGTGCAGTTTTCTGTCATCTGCAATTAGAGTTTATTTCATTCTTTCACAGA
Source organism: Dromococcyx pavoninus (assembly GCA_033558185.1). Taxonomy (NCBI): domain Eukaryota; kingdom Metazoa; phylum Chordata; class Aves; order Cuculiformes; family Neomorphidae; genus Dromococcyx; species Dromococcyx pavoninus. Next base: position 3,891,487 of record JAUMJL010000091.1, on the reverse strand, counting down.
TAAATATAGACCATAGCAAGATGAAAAACCCAATCACCTTTAAAACTGAAGCTGAGAAACACACATATACACAAAAGGAATTGCAGAATATATTGTAATAAGAGTAGAGAATAAGGCTTGATTGAAGCTATCATTTCTTCTCCTATGTTGCATTCAAGTAAACCCAAATAAATTGGTTCAGAATTGCAGTATGAATATTCATACAAACCTTAGTTAAAATTTTCCTCGGTACTTATTCCAAACTTACTATTTCCAGTAAAAGAAATCATGCAAATAAATTTAAAACAAGAACACAGTAATAACAAGAATACACATTTTTCAACACAACAAATGAATGCTATATTTCATCCTAGATAATACTCATAGAAAAGGATTTTTAAAAGGTATTAATGGCTAATGTATGTGTGCATTAGCTGACTACCCTTGTGATTTTCATCGTAATTGTTTCTTTTTATTCTTTATCAGAGCTGGTCAGATAACAAAGAATCCCTCATGAATATTTTAATGAATAAATAGCTTGAGTTGCTATGCTGGTGTTCTGTGTACCTTATTGTATATTATTTGACAGTATTCTGAAAACTGACATTTTGTTGATGAAAATGAATGCAAATCCCATAAGTGTGAGCCAGTGTGATTGTTCATCCAAAAATCCACAACAGTAATACATTCCATGCTTTCTCTAGTTGTCACTTACTACATGTCTGTTTGTTTAAAAAGATTCACATATCTATTGGGTTCCAAAACCAGTACTATGAAGCTTAAGTGAAATCTTAAATATGATGAAGAAATACGCAAAACTTTTTTTCCGAAATGCGGAAAGCCAGAATTCATTTAAATAATCTGACCAATTTTAGTATAACAGACTTGCTAGGCCTTGTGGATGGCCAACATGAAACTCAATGTGAGTTTGCAAACGAACTTATTTTTGCAAAAGAGAGCAGTTGGCAAGAGGCAGTGACAATGGACCAATGCTTCTGGTAAAACAGATAGATTGGGTGGTGGCCTCACTCACATCACTAAAGGACACCTGAGGTGAGGCAGAGGCCTCAACAGCCTGGTTTTGCTTGAGTTAAGAGCAGAAATACCCCCCAAAGCAGGTACTGAGCTCCCTGTCTTATAGGCTCGGCAAACCACTGAGTCCCCACTTCTGATGACATAAACAGCCTTGTCAAGAGCCAATCGACACATAACAATAATTGACTTAGTCCCACCTCTGCAAGAGGTGCAAAAAAAGTTTTCAAAAAGTATATAATTGATACCTGAAACCCCTTTATTAATGGGGAATAAAAATGACCACCTTACCTGACACATGGGTCAATGGGCCTAGACCTCTTCTTTCACCAAGAAGAAAAGTCTTTTTGGTAAGAATTGTGCACTTCTGATTATGTCAGATGTTTTTCCTAGGAAAACAGCTGCTAACTTGAATTTTTATTGTTACTTGTTACATTTATATATGTATGCTAATCGTTAACTGTTTAAGCGCTAACGCAGCTTGTGAATTTATCAACAACAATCTCAAATTTGTTTCAATCTGTCACTTGTATTAAATAATTTTCTGACTCTAGCATAGCAAAGTGGCTGCTGGCCACCCCACTTGTACTGCGATCACTCTTATTAACCCTGTGTATACCAGTCTCTAAGACTCTCACAGGTAACCAGACTCTGACTTGTGGCAAAAACGCATGTAAGCACACACACACAATCCTTTAGTCATAAAACGGTCAGCCAAGTCTGGGACTAGAAACAGATCCAGCCACACCTAGGCTCTCTCTTACAGAATACACAGAAAGAAAGGGGGTCCATTTTGAACACTGTGACTCGACTGGAGGGTCTCCTTAGCCACCTGTCAGAATCTAACCTGTTTAATGTGAAACCAATGACTAATTATTTACAGTAGGAATAATCAAGGCTACAATAAAAGCACAAAGAATCATTGAAATAAAAGAGAGCAGTTACAGGGTGTTAGAGAAGAACATTTTTAAGCTCTTCCCTGGTTTTAATAAAACTTGTTTGCAGATTGTGGTCCTACTTGTCAATGATGGAAAAATTAACAAGTATAAAAGCACATGCAGATAAGAAATAGTGTTCTGGTTTACCCTCCTGTTTGTGATGATTTTCCCTAACACTGAAACAGCATCTTAGCCTTTTTCATTTCACTTCTCTATGTCTACCACTTTTTGCTTCAGCTGCCATCTCATCATTCCTAGAACGCATAGTTGCTATGATTCCTCTTTTTAGATAAATATATTAGGTTTGTGAAATGGGATTTTTAAATCTGTAAACTATATTTTTGTTCTCTAATGCCTTATTTTTTGAGAGAAACATCTCTTTAATGTCTCTTTTTTCATCTTTAAATGTTAGGGCTGGCCTTAGACTTGATTTAATCTCTGTTATAACTTTATAAAACTTGCATAGATTGCTTTGATGTTCCCTTGAATACAGTGAGCATATATTCAGCTTTTTCAGTCTTTTTCATATTACAGAACTTTGAAATCTGATATAATTTTTGTTGCAGTAAGAAATACTCAATTGATAGCAATTATAATGTTTCCAAGATATAGTGCCTAGACAGGGTGAATACATATTAGATCAACATCAATCCCCAAGCCACCCATTTAAAAAAAAGATTGAAACAAAAAAAAAGTTTGAAACAAATTATTCTTATTTACAATAGAATTGAGACAGACTTTTTTACTTGATATTTATTTGAGATATGTGTCTTTAAATAAATACGTCACGAGTCATTCAAACAGTATATCTTGAGAAGATGTAAATTCATTTGTACTTTTAAACTATCTTTTCATCTGTGCTTTACACTAACTTTAGGTTTGCTTGGAAGAATTTTATTACAACGAGAAAGTGATACACAAGCAAACTTAGAAGTTCTTGCAGGACCCTATTTTGTTTGCTGCTTAGAGATCTACCTACACTATTTGCTAATAGCTACTCTTAATATTTAACACTAGGTGCTAGAAAATGTTACAGGCATGTGAAAGCTAGTTCATATACTGAATAAGTGGCAAAACTACATGAATTTATCCCAGCTGAAGGTTTTTTTCTTTAGTCTATTTCAGAGGTTCCTTCTCCATTTTGGTTAGTCATGGTGGTACAAAGCCATGAGCATATAAGAGAAATTTTTAATAGCTGTACTTCGTACTGAAGTGTTGTGAATATTAACAGAATTTTACCCTGTTGTCAGTATGAATTTTTCATGGTCATGAATATGCATTTTTTCATGAGAGGCACCAAGGCTGACCCCATCAACTTCTACTCTAGGAATCTCTGGAGCATCAGGAAATATGTGATAAATTTAAATCTGATCTCTTCTAAATATGATGGTACCTTCTCCTACGAGTTTATAGAAAGAATAAAAGTCCTTTATATATTAGAACAAAAAGGCATCTTATCTCTCAGATTTGAGCTCTATAAAAAGTCACAAAGTCTAGTAGAATAAAAAATGGATCTTTAATTCTGTAATTTTTCAAGAATTGCCCCAACTTCAGAAGAATTGCACAGTCTCATTTCTTCTGTGGTGACTCAAGGTGCACAAATATATCTTCACTAGCCAAAAGAAACAATGGAAAATAAAGAAGAAATATTTCTCTTTGATTAAGAGGAAAATGAACATAAGAGAAACATTCAGAATTTTATTTTAATTCAAAAGAAACAAAAGAAAAAAATGAACATGAATAAGTTTCCAAAAAACAATAACAGGAAAAGAGGCAACAATTTCCCTAACAGTATTCATGGCAGAAGCAGAAGATTCCGGAGAAAAACAGTTGGAGCAACCATTACTTGGAGATTTTCTAATTGATTGAGGCTTCCCCTTAGTATTTACAAATTTAGTGGGAAGCTAACAGACAAAGCTACAATTTCAAACTTCCTAGGTCCCCTGTTTTGTAGAGAACACACAGAAAGTAACTGCAGATTACGCCCCAGTTCTGCAACTTGAAAGGAAAAACTGCTGCCAGTGTAGTGAGATTATACACCTGCCTGTGTGTACTTCCAGTCTTCGAAGTTTAGTACAAGCATGTTGATGAACAAGATTTGTTCTGTACAAACTGTGCTCACACTAGGAAGTCAGAGAAACAAAGTTTATTCTCTCGCTCTGGTTGGTCACGTATTTGTCTAAGAATCTACTGTTTAAGTCAGTAAATAGGAATAGTTTATTTAAGAGAGTTTGGTCATCTGTACACCTACAGGAGTTCCTAGCAGTAGATTGGCAGCTACCACCTGAACTGGCTTCACAAATTGTTGATTTCATGCAAAATTGACGGCATAGGTGAACAGCAGGAGGAATTTTCTTTAGTAAAACCTTTGCAATCCACATTTGAAAGGCTCTGTATTAGCACAGTCTGATACAGTAACAACACATCTGCAAATAAAAGAAGTATCTAGGGTGAAACATTTGGACATACAAGTGAAAAACAAACACTGTAAGGACAAGTGCATTTTCATTCTTACTTAAAAGTCTTATTCTTTCATTGGTAGATTAAATGATTAAATCTTTTACTTAATAGGTGGTCTTATCATTAAGGGCCTAATCCATGTAAAAGGGGACTTAGGCAACACCTAAGTGTCCAAATCTGAACTATATCGTAAGTCTCCTGTTTAGGTATCACTTAATCTTAGAAACCATAAATGCCTTAAGTTTCGAGAGTTTTTCTCTTTTAACTCTTCAAGTGCACTACATATCTAAAAATGTGCCTCTTGATAGGCCTGACATGGCCAAAACTTTTTCACACACAAAGCAGAATCATGCTAAGAAAGATATGACTAATATTGCTTACCTTAAATTCAGATGTAAGGGCATTAATATATAAGACAGTATGTAGACCTCTTTTAATAAGGTAACACTAGAAATAGAAAAAGCAGTAATAAATATTTTGTAACACAATAAACCATAAAACTGGTGCAAACAGACAAATGGGTTTGCTTCATTATTTTGTGCAAGTAGCAAAGTCTACAAGGTAAGAGCAAAGGAAGTGTAATGAGAGATGTCTGACAGAACTGGGATAATTCTGCAGATCAAGAAGGAAAGATGGTCTGTAAAACCAGAATAAATCCTAGTAAATCAACAAAAATCTGAACAAAGAGCAAATGAGTTTACCCTTTTACTTTCATGGAAAGCGTTGAGCAGAACAAAACATACGGAAGGAAAATAGAGAAGAAAAAACATTCATGCTTGGGCCTCATCAATCCTAGCCACCTCGATCTCAGTGATTAGGTATCATCTTAAGCATCAGCCCTAACTTGCCCTAACTGGAGACACGTGGTATTGTTCACCTTCAACTGATTTAAGATAAAATTATTAAGGGTTATCTCTTTGAACACATAGTGATAATGATTATATTGACTATGTGTATCATCAATGAAAGTCAGTCCAGTAGTGCGCTGACGTTTAAAAATGGCCAGATTTCTCAGTCTTCTAAGCACTTCTATTAAAATGTTCTCTTAACATATGGAATATACAAATACATTTAGTCTGTGGCATAGACAGTCTGCCTGTCTTGCTGATTTAATCTGCAGTGGAAGAATTGTTTCTTAATGTATGCAAAACCCTATTCTCAGCTGATATTTTCAGTGCTACTGTAGCACAATTAAATAAGAATTATTTATTATTGTATTAGGAGAACGTGAAATCTCACCCAAGGCAATTATTTTGTACATATGAATTCTACTATAAAAAGAAATAAATTACTCCTGTTTAAATGCATCTACAAAGACCCAAATGCTTCTTTGTAAGAAGTCTTTAAGATAGGAGTTTACTCCTTTTCTGGCTTTTTTCTTTTTCTTTTTTTTTCTTTTAATTATATATTATGCTCTGACAACAGAAATGTAGTATGTAGATGTAATCGTGCTGCAGATATCAGCATATGGATACATTTAACAAATCCAGTAACACTTCACCACTCATTTTCAGAACATATAAAAATTTACAAAAGTGTGAAGATAAATCCCCTCAGAATGTCTCTTGCCTCCAGTAGTGCACAGTAGCAGGTCTCTAGCAGTCTCAGACAGCCTGGTCCTTGTATTTTTCAGATAAATTTGTCTAATAAAACACAACAAATTACAGATCAGAATAGGTGAAGTACAAAAGAGTAAAAAGATAATTTTCAATTACTTTCAATTAATTTCTATGTATTTTGGAATATATACATAAGGTTAAATACCTACTTAACTCTTTGAAACTCATTGTGCCCAAGTTGGAGAGAGCTCCATCTACATATTTTCCCTGGGAAAGGACAGTGCTGATGGAAGCTGGGTGGGGGAAGAGCCTCACATCTCTCTAAATGCGCCTTGTTACATTACTGAATACAGAGTGGTTGATGGAAGGTATATAAAAATGACTCTATTGCAATGCCACCTCCTCCTTAGTCCTTGCTTGCATGTTCTGGCAGCACAGTGTGGCTGGAAGAGCTTTGACTGAATACAGATGGTCTCCTAAATGGTGATCATAAGCCCTCTCTCTGATTTGAGTGGGAAATTACAGCCTATATCATCCAGTTTCCAAGTTAGCCAAAGCACTGCTGAGGCAGATTCTTGAACCAGTCTCTGATTATATAGTGTAATAGATTCTGGATTAGAGATGCAGGGACTAAGTTATAGCTAGTCAAGTACACACCTAAAGGTCCTATTCAAGGAAAATGCATAAGTACAGCTTTAAATCAACCACGTAGTTGAGATCCATTAACATATGAAACTCCTTGAGACTGTGTCTAATATTAAACATGTACTTAAATATTTTGCCAGATATAGATAGATTACTTACATTGGAATGATGAAGAGCTTTGCTGCAAGAGCACTTTGTACAAAGAAAGGCAAAGCCATTATTTCCCATGTTGCTAATGTGCCACAATTTGCTTCTGAGAATATTTTAGTCTGCATCCTGAAGGTAGGAAAAGGTTTCTTGGGTCTGCTGATTAATGAAACAAATATCTCTGGTAAGAACTAGAGTGGATGATTATGAAAGACCATAGGGCTTAACGAAAATGCTTGGAGAGCACACACTTGACCGGGGATCTCCGTATGCTGAGGTCAGTTAGGTCCTTTTCCTTCTACTTCCTCATTCTTATCCTCTTGTGCCTCCTTGTTCTCCCCTTTACTGCTGGATTTGCAAGTTGTTTTTTCTTAATTTCTTTCTCTCACTTTTCATAGTAATTATTCTCTGAATCCATGCCAAATGCTCATACTCTACACTTTGTATTTAATTTCTTTCATTGCTAACAAATGTCTGTCCTACTTTTGCTCTTGCAATTCTGTCTGCCCATAATAAAAGAAAAACCCACACAAATAACATGGCACAGGTCTAAACACTGGTTAATAACCACCAAGCAAGCTCCCAGGTTCAGTTTGGCTTATCACTGCTTGTATTTTGTGGGCAGCACACAGGTATTATTCATTTTATAGCAAATATCGAGGCCAGAGTAGTTTGATTCCCCTGCCCTACAGTCATTCAACACTATATAATTTGGCTTTAATCCCTCAAACACCTCCACATCCCCTCATGACACAGATCAGGGTATGCATCATGTACCTGGGCTTTGTTTTCTGACGGATTGCTGTACAGCCCATACACTCTTTCAGATGTTCTGAAAAATATGTATTTCTATTTTACAATGTCTTAGGGCTTCATCAGTACTACATGAGGCTCAGAGAGGGCCCAGGACTAAGATCTATGAAATATATGTTTGCATACCTTGCTTTAGAAAACGCATTGTGGCTGTGGGCCAATCTGTGCCAAAGGGTCTCAAATGAGAAATTGTTCTCAGCTTTTTTTACATACTAATGTAGATTTATCCTAAGGACATCCAGGGTCTGGCTTTGCAAATATATCTTGTTTCTTCAGCTGCATCCTCTACTCAGACACATCTAGAAGCTGTAAAGTGCCAGGGGTTCTCCATAAGAGAAAGTGGTCTAGAGCAAGTAGCTTCATTATAGCTTTGTGCTAGAAGTAGCTCATAGTGATGTATCTCCAATGAGTTGGAAGGGACCTTAAAGATCATCTAGTTCCAAACACCTTGCCATGGACAGAGACATCTTTCACTAGACCATGTTGCTCAAAGCCCCATCCAACCTGGCCTTGAACGCTTTCAAGGGTGGGGCTTCACAAACCTAAGTAGATCTGTCACTGAACAGGCCCTACGATGGGGTTGCAATTAGGCCTGTCAGAGAGCAACTTTGCAAGATGCATAGAAATACAACAGTCAAATTGCATTGATGTTTATCTAGGGACAAAAAGGTAATTATTGGTGGGAACTTAATTTATGTGTAGGGATATCCACTGTTGCTTGTGCCTAAAAGAAGAGCTTATGTCCCAATAAAGACCTTCAAATTCAGTCTTATTATTTTCACTCCGGTACAGACTGCCTGAAAAAGTGGTTGCCCAGTAGTCTATTACATTTTAAGAGATCTGCTATTTAGCCTAAAAAAATTATTAGTAGCCAAAAAAGTGGATTTTGAAGTTTTCTGATTCAGCCTCCACTTAAGCGTCAGCACTTCACAGTTATGACTCTCAAACATATCCATAGTTTATCAGCTTACTCATTATTTTGATGAATTTTCATAGGTGAAATGTGGTTGAACACTTATTTATATCCCTAAATTTGCAATCACAGAAGTAAAATTCGCTGATTTAATTTGGATGAACATCCTTCTTATTCATGGCTCATTTGTATTGTTCTCAAATGCCTTAATATTGTACTTATGGGTATAAGAAACACCAGTAGATGGCTCTGTAATTCCTGAATTATAAACAAGGAAAAAAAGGAAGGCTCTGATAGCTTTGACTTTTGCAAGCAGATTTGATTTGGTGACACCAGTGACAGGAATAAACTTCGTGCCGACTTGCTGAAATGGGACACTTCCATTCATTATACCATGCTGTTTCAAAATGGCCAGTCTGTCCTCGACCTGCATCGACCTTGAGTACTCCTAATGGAGCAATGGGAATGTTGTTGTCCTGTACAGGCAAAGGCTCCAAATAAATCAACAGACAGATGACACTCAGCTTATAGGAGAGGGCAGAATTACTAAGCATTGCCATGCCCTACTTGCTACAGAGTAATAAACATGAAGATGTGAAGGCTGCTACAGAGGCCTGAGCCCAGCAATGCCATACCCTGGGAAATGGGAATAAATCCGAACTTAGAGAAATTTTACTGAACAGATGCCCACACTGAAATTAACTACCATACACTCAGAAAAGATTGTTTCTGTTTTCCTTAAAAAATAAACCTGGCTGAGAATGAGAAAAATAAAAGAAGGAAGGAAATGTACTGTAAAAACTCTGCTTTTATTAGCCAAGGAGTTTCATCATTTGTTACATGTAACTTAGATGACGTAGTAGGATTTTTCTCTCTGCATAGCTGCCATCCCTGAGCACAGGTCCAGGGTGTGCTTGCAGATGAGATTTTAAACATGTTTGAGTGCTCTGGCTGAGATCTGCCAGCCTCCCTTCATGTGTATTCTTCCACAAGTTAAAGTCTTCTGAATATGTGTAAAAATTTCTGGAGAAAAAATGGATTTTTAAATGTTATATGTGGGACTCTGCATCCAACACAAATGTTGGCTGTATCTAAATGTAAACTGAGATACCTAATTTAAAAACATAGGCACGGTGGGAATGCTAGAGTTTGAAAAAGAGCAGAAAGCAATTCAATTCCTAACAAAGCAAAAACATTTAATCTGTACCAAACTGATTATTTGTAGTTTTAAGGAAATCTCCAATGCATATAAAACCAATATGGACAATCTTCATAACTCTATTCTGTGACATGATATGGAATACAACTTTGTTAAGTGGCATGTCACGACTTTAGAAGCCCAAAACCTGTTAAATTTACTTATTATTTTAACTTTTTCCCTGAAATATATATTCTACATGACAAATATTTCATATCATACTTCATAATGAAAAATATTACTGGTAAAACCTCAGAAACCTGTATTGTACTCCTGAAAGAATTTTATTTTATAGACGTTTTCTAGCTAGTCCTACTGTGTGTTTTCATGAAACATAAATATTGTCTCTGCTATTGCTTATATGCTTTTAAAACAAATACGAGTTGTTTTAAAAAGAAAAATTCATCCATAAAATACAAATTGTAAAAATATGCAAGAATGTTGACATTTAAACCTCAACATTAAATATTGTTTGTTTATGTCAATAACTCATACATAAGAAAAATCATGATCTGCTATGCTTTTTTTATCAAAGTAAAATATTCTCTAAGCCCCTTACTAGCTTCCCTTGCCACTGTCAATGATTTTCAGAGTAAGGCAAGCAAGAAAATGGAGAAAATTCATGTAACACTATTCTTTATTTTACTGCAGAGAAGCTGCAGCATGGAGAGTATATGGAGAGATAATTCCATTTACACAATGCAGTAAGTTTCTCTGACCTTCCATTTACTTACAAAGGGCTAAAGTGTCTCACAGTATTCAATATTCAGCAATGGTATTATCTAGGGAAACAATGCTTTTAAATAACCTGAAGCACAAATATTAATATGTTTTATAATATATAATGTACAAACACACTCATATTTAGCTAGATAAAAGACAAACCTAAGTTTAAGGCTATCTATACCTTCTCCAAATTTTTGTAGCTCAAAATTTTCTTTATTACTGATAATTAAATAAGTTTTGTTTTTATTGAGAATAACATTTTCAAGGTAAGTTACCTTGAATTACATTATATTCACTACCTAAGCGCAAGCATTCCTAATAGAATGGCTCATCTGTGGCATAATACTTCCCTGATAGCTATATTCAGCTTCTGCCTTATGGGTAGTCTGACATAATTAGTTTGCAATATTTGAATCCAACATGACTCCTGGATTCAAATACCTAAAGAATGGGGGGGAAAAAAATACCCCCATATTCAAGTAAATACAGCCTATATATGTATTTTGCTGTATACAGTGGTGATAGCCATTTATGACAGATGTCATTATTTCATAATACAAGTTTATTAGCAACATTTGACCTCTTTGTCCTCACTTTGTCATGTGATGGATCAGTATCTGTCTGAAATGAGACTGCTTCTAAATCTTTCAGCTTTAACCAGCATCACTGAACCGATAGAGGGTGACAGAGAGATGCTTCTTCATTTCTGAATTACAGAATTATCCTTATCCCCATTCCTGACCTGGATCAGGAGTATTGAACATTGCAGTCACAGGAAATTTCAAAATTAGACTTCAGAGTTTTACAGCCTGTAAAAACCCATCTCAGAAAGTAAGAGAGAGAGAATAAACATCTGCCATGTATAGTACAGAAGAACCTTTTAAATATTAACACTACATTTAGTAGCTCTAGGGTTTTTTTCTGGGTTTCTCAATCCGTTGCTGAGAAAAGCCAGTATATACTCAATTTTTTATTCTAACAACTAACACATTACCACATGTGAATAATACAATTCACATCAGTTGAGATAAACACATAATTTTAACCAAAGAGTTAAGAAAGAAACCTCAGCATACTGAGTGTCCAGTAGTTTTAAGTAAAGTGCTAGAATCTATTCTTCTCTCCAGTATATAATATTAAGATCAGATTTTTTCAAGATTCTGGATGATCATACTCAGTGCCACTTAAACATATTGGTGTAATAACTGCTGGAGAATTCAAAACACAGGTAACTTTTTTATTTATGCTATAAATTGTATACAATATACACTTCATACAAAAGCTGTATAGTACACATGCATTCAAACTAATCTACAGTTTTGACTCTAAGTAAATTGGATAAAGGAAAAAAACCCCAAAATTAAATCAAAGACACAAATGTAAACTTCTCGATGGAGACTTTCCACATTTTTGAAGTAGATTGCAAAAAAGAACAATGGCAAGTATCATTATATTATCAAATCAAAAACCGTATGTGTAGACGCACAAATGAATACACGCATAGACTTACCAGTTAGCTGCTATATATAATGTGATTGTCCTGATTGATCTGGGCTTTGGTGTGTTTCTTTTTTTAAAAACAGGAAAAGTTTAGGGTTTAAAGTTTTCCTTCTTAAACTTGCTGTATCCTTGTCTTCTATCAAGTAAGATTGGAGAGAACTCAGAGCAGATGGTATAAAGCAACCAGGGTGACAGATGATGCAGATACTTCAGAAAGAGTTGTGAGAAAATTGTTCTATCTGCATCATGCCAGGACACTTCTCAGCCCACATCTACAGCACAATTAGCTATCGCATAGGATCCATGGCTAGTAATGCTTTCATATAACAAGCTCAGAATGGTTTAGTAGATAATTTAAAAAAGGTACAGAAGAACAGGGTTCTTTTTGCCACATCAGGGAGTCCTTATTTGAAAAATGTTTTATATATATTTTTAAAAGCTTTTAAATATATACACATATAATAGCATAAAATCATGTGTATCTAGTCGCTTTCCTTAAGGTGTATCTATTTTTCACTGCTGTGTGCATTTGCTCTGCTTTATATGAAAACAAGTTCATGCAGTTTAAACTTGTTAAGATCATTCTTGACAACAATATTGGGTGAGAAAGTAGCTTTTCCTCATAACAGATCTCTGTAGATGTTCTTGAAGGAACACTCCTCTTTGTGTAAATGAAAAGCATTTTTCTCCGTGGGACTGATTGTACTGTTGACCAAATGCAGCAAACCACAAACTCCACAAAATCTGCTAAGAATAAGTACCTAATGAAAACTTATCCCTTTATAAGCCAGAAGGAATTATATATCCTATCCAGACCTCTCCAGTAAGGATTATTTTATTGATTTCAGGAAGCTGAGTGAATTGAATGACACGAATAAATAAATTATTCACATGTAACAGCCTCAAAAACTCTAGATTTAGATCACGTCTCCAATATTTTCTTGGTTGAAGGATGCATTGGCAGCTTATAAAAATCATGAAGGTCACATATAATTTACATAAAGTGGATCAGATTTCTTCCCCTCTCATCTATTTAGAGGTATGACGAGATGCATAGATTCATTTGTTCAAGCTCATGTTGGTGGTTAGACCAATATATGCAATGAAGTCCTTGGGTGACTGCTAAAGCATTATTCTCACAGGCCAAAATAATATGACCTTGAAATACAAGGATTTTGCCTTTCCTTAGTTGCAAGAAGATATCTGAACTGTGACAAGGTATATCGATTTCATTTTGTTTCTTATTCATTATTGAAAAACACGACTGTATTTCCCTCTCTGCCAAAAAAGTTTAATGAATCTAGAACTTCTGCATTGGAAACGAAAATATCTCTTGTATGTTAATCAAACCCTCCAGTTCTGTAATGACCACCTTTACTACAGACCATGTTCCTCTTGTCCACAGGGACTTTGGTGGAGAGACATAGTTATGAAGAGTATCAATCCATTTGACAGTAACAAGCACATTGAGACATGTATGAACTAAGGAAAAACATAAGAACCAAGCTGCAACATTCAGAAATAATTAATTGATAGTATAAACATAGTTCTTTAAAGGAATAAGTGGATTTTTTATATGAGATTTTAATGATTAGTATCTGTTTTAAAAATTGTGATGATTACAATCTGACCACATATCACTAAGAGGGATCTGGAAAGAAATTATATGTAGAAAGATGTTCTTTTAAAAGCTACATTTTTGATAATTCCTAGCTCCTAAATCAAACAGCAGAGTTAGTTGAAAATATGCGATTTTATATTTATCTGTCGTTTAAACACTCAAAATTTAAGAAAGATATATAGGGTTCCTTGTAAAAAGATAAATGGTTGAATCCTTGCTTCAAGTAAATTGTTGAATACAACATTAATTATTAATTAGGAATCAGCTAAACGTAAGATTAATTATAGAACAGCTGCTGCTGCAGACTCATGATCAAGTGTTTGCTCTTGAGTAGAAAAGGATACTTGCTGTGGGACTTTAGGTGATGAATTCTTCTATGATACTGAGCTGAATCATTTGCAGATCTGCCTAGAAAATACTTCAAAAAGCGTCAAATGACAGTTCTAGTAAGAAAATATTTCTGATAACCTAGATTTAATAAAGAGATTGAGCAGCAGATAAGGAGTTGGTATAACAGTAAAAAGATGTATTTTCACAAGACTGAAAGAGCCCTTGAGTACTGTAGTGCAATATATTCAGCCATGCTGAAAGAGATAAGGAATGCTTCTTAGCAGCAAACAACTTTTATTTGAAGTAATTGCATGTCCAGAACTACTTCTGTCCAAAACCTCAAGAGTACTACGGGGGGTTTTTTTGTGTCTTAAGTTTACCAAAATAATAAATTGTCCAATAACAGATCTAACATTCCATATAATAGTAGTATGTGGATAAAATGGATGGGAGAAGGTTAGCCAAAATACCTTCTAAGATAGGACAAAATGATCTATAAGCCCTCCTTATATGTTTACAACATCCAGGGTTCTTTCCTTTTCTGTCATTGCAGAAATTTAATATCTCAGTGCTCTGCATATTTAATAACAAGTCTTAAAATTCAAGGCTGGGTTTAATGCACTGGTAATATACACATAAGACAAAGTCAACTTTGAATTAAGTGGTATTAGCCTTTACCCTTTGTGTAGTTGCTCTCTATCAAAATCAGATCTGGTTTTAAGAGCAGACCAATGCCTTTCAACTTGATTTAATATGTCACTTTGGAAGGAAGAACAATTTTTATGGTTGTAGAACTAAGAAAGGAATCAGAAAAATGAAATCTACTGTAAACTCTGCATAGGAACACACAGATTACTAACCCAAAATTGGAAAACTTCATGAAAAAATATTCTTCTCTGTGTCATAGAATCCGTTTAAACGCTTATTTGTTTGCTTGTGATGGTAGATACTATACACTACTTCATAAGATCAGGTCTGTTGTATGATTCCTCATCACGTACAATAGGTTAATTTCATCAGTACTGGAATTACTGCTGCACATCTAGATGAGAATTTCTTTTCTCAGCCCTGTTGGCTTAAAGATTTCTTCCTCAAAGGCTCTTCCAGTTCTACCTAAAGAATCATGTGAACAGAACTGAGGTGATGAATAGATCAGCTAAAAGGCTTTCGCAGATCTGGGACTCAGATCCTCTGCTGCTATGCAGTGTCATAGCTCTCTAGGGGATTTCCCCCTTGAATTTAGAGGGGTCAAGATTTCACTCGGAGACCCTTGAAATACAGTCCCAGTGGAAAATGATGTTGTTTGACATATTACAGTGCATTTTAGCATTTTGCTATGACTGTAATCCGGACTGCTACCAAAATTCATTTTCATACATTTTGCTTGTACAAAATAGGTATTTCCACTGCATTTATTTCTGTTTGTTTTACTTGCCCCTCATATGCTCTGTGTATTGTGTCATTTACTTGAAATGTATTACATATATATTTTAAGAAAAAGAGAGTGAATATGAAATTTTGTACTAAAAATGTCAATTTATACACAATATCTGTGATTATTTGGGACTGTAAAATTAAATAAAATTAAATTAAAGATTCGGTTAAAAAGATTTGATTGTTTCAATTTCAAAGACTTTACTGTCTCCGAACACTGCTGGCTCATCCCTTTACATCTCTCTGTCTAGCCTTGGAAAAGAAAACACTTCCTTAAGATAAACCTGTTTCAGATTTACAAATAGAACAGCTCTAAGCAGTTGTAAAATAAATACTGACTTGCGGTAAACTCAAAGCAAGAAGGAATGTGGTAAAAATAATAATAATTCATATCAATAGTAACAGGAATGATAATAATAAGCTTAAAAATTAAAAGTGTTTATCTGCATTTCAGGGGAACACGTACATTCCAATGAGAATTCATGATATACTGAATTAGACAGTAATTGAACACAACATGGCGATGTCTGAACAAAAGAGGACAAGATTCAATTTTCAAGAGCATCCAAAGACAAGAAAAACCCAAAGCTGGAAAGTTGAATATAGTACAGTTGAGATGGCATTTAAGCATCAGAGTCTTCTGCTTACTTGTTCTCTAAGGCCACTAGTTTTTAGCCAGGAAGTATAATGGAGACCTATTTTTATTTCCATATTCAGAAGTACACCAATTGTGGTGACACTGAGTCATGTTTTATAGCTCATATTTTAAAACAGAAAGTTGACAAACATTTGCCTTTCTAGCAACTTGATCTCATAGCTACTTTCTAAACGTATTTTTAATGTATATGTCAAAAAAATCTGGAAGATTTACGTAAAACTAGAGTTAGATTTTCCTTTAAAATGGTGCTGTTACGGCTCTTCACATCTTTCTGGAAAGTGATTCCGTAAATTTGCATCGACTGTAGGGTAGTAGGGTTCAGCTGCCCCATCAAGATTTAGAAGACTGAAACTCACATTCCTTCAGCTTCCACAGTAGTGTTAAAAACAACAACAACAAACTGATTTGTTTTCTTACTTTGGCATGAAGCCTCTCAACTATTGTTTTTTTGAAGCCACTCCATCATACTGCTCCTCCTCACCCCCTCCCCCCAAAAAAAAATAGTTAAAGAGAGAACAAAATTTTCTTGTTTTATGCTTAGAGCACACACTAAGGAGAGAGATAATCTAGAGTATGTGGTCTATGCTGAGGTTTGTTATACATTTTCAAAGAAAACATGCGTTTGGTAAAATGCATAAATATCTTGAGCTGGGAGAGGAATATAGGTCTCCCCATTAGCATAGAGAAACATGGTCTCAAGTGATCTTGCTGCTTTATATTTTCAGTCCTAAAATCTTGATTTAATTTCTTCAGTGTGACGTATCTTTGATCGAAATGGGAGAAAACTTGATTATGTTCTGTCAGTGACGAAAGCACACACATACTGTTTCTCTATATCCACAGCCTTCCTAAGCTGATACAAGCATCTGAATCTCTGCCTTCCAGATTTCTTGAAAAGATTTTAAACCCCAGATGATTGGGGTAGGAATTACGTCCCTGATTTATAGGTCCCTCCAAGAACTAAATAATATTCCTATTTTGAGGACTTACACTTAAAATTCTCATTTCCATGAAAAGTCTTAAAACTGCACTATGAAATATAATGTTTTCTTCCCCGCTTGGTGCAATAATTTAGCAAAAGGAAATAGAGGTCAATGTGCTGTATTAATAAAGTAAGTAGGTAAAAAATAAATAAGCATTGGACTGTGATAAATGTAGAACCTTCATAATTAATTTCTATATCAGTAATATTTTGGTTTATTTTTACTTTCAGTTTCATATTCATCTGTCTGGAAAATTGAACATTTTGGATTTCCTTGTAAGTGAATAAACCACTACTGAGCTCTGAAGGATCTGTGACTTCTGAAAGGGTATAAGTCTGAGAGACCAGCAGCCAGAGAGCAATATCAACAAAGGTGAGTTGGCAAATAATCAGAAAAATTTTGAGAACTTAATCAAAAGTGACTTATCACTGTGAAAAATCCCTTAATTTTATGAATAAGCAAAGTCCAGTGACCCTCAAACTTGCTTGTCAACAGCACTTTCCATGTACAAATGATTCTGTGATACGTAGTTGTTGAGAACCCTACGTGAAAGAGAAAACCAGCTCACTGCTTGTACTTGTCATGAATGTGAAAAAGCAGGTTGTTCTACTACATTTGGGATATGGAAACACAAATACTCTCAGCCTCCTCCTGGCCAGAACCAGTCTCTAACCACAGCTTTCACAACTAGGACCGCACATTCATTGCTTGGCATGAATGTGTCAAGAAAAATAAAGAATGCTAAATTTCTCAGACAGCCAGTACATCTGGCTTTTACCCTTCTCACTGCCTCACTCAGGAAGGAAAATAGTTATTTTTAAATCTAAGGTCCATGTGTAGAGAAAAATAAACATAATTCTCTTGCTGGTTCGAAGATGATAAGAAAAGATTTTAAATGCACTAAATCGTATTTATCGTCCTTTAAATCCTGTCCCCAAAAGAATCAAAGACATTATTTGTTCTTTGAGCACTCATTACAGCTTCAGTAATTTTATCAGAGCCTCAGTACAAAAAAAAACCCCAAAATGTGATTTCATGTATCAGAGTACAAATAGTAAATTACAAATATTCTTCATGACTAGAATGTTAACAATTTATGCTACCTAACATATTAATTAATGCTGACTTTTTAAGCAGTGGTAACATTCAAAAGTTCAATAAAATTACCACCATACTGGTGTAACTGAATTATGACCAGGAAGGGGGATTCAAATCTCTCCAAGATTGACACTGATTTGTCATCCAGCTCTTCCTGTGACCATGGTTTCTTTTGATTACCTTCTCTTTTACTAATTATTTTTTTTTACTACATTTAATATTAGAAACTAACTTCTTAGTGTTTGGGCTTTTCTGAAGGTGTTAGCAATCAAGTTACTCTGGTCCTGCAGCTTCTACAGATGCTACTTTTCCCTGAATTGACTGTGCATGACTGATTTGCAGCTAATTACAGGTTGTGTGTTGGATATATGTTTATCTACTTTTTCCAGTCTAAGTGAATGACACTAAACAAAAAAATAGTGTATATAGTCTTCTTATTTAAACAGGCATTTTGTAAATTTTTAAAATAAAGCTTGGTTGGTTCTTTGGATGACTGAAACACCTAAAAAATTGTCAGATTAGTTTAAATAAGCACACTTTAGAGAATATTAGTACTTTAGTACAGAAAGCTGTAGTGGTTCTATTATTACTTTTTATTTCTTGACCATTATGGTTAGTGTTCTGTTTTTCATCTAGTCTCAACAATGTTATTAACTTTAGCAGGTATAATAGAGAGACCTTATTGTATACTAAATAAAGATCTTCTTTCCACATCATTTTAGCAAAGTAAAATCAGTCAATTATGTTCATATTATTTAATAGTTTTAAGATTTAATATTTTTAACAATTCTTTCTGGATCTTCCCAGAGTGGACTTTCAAATAAGAAACAGAAGAAAGCAAATTTTGATATAAGAGCTAGATGCTCATGGTACAAATGAGCCTCCAAGGCTCAGAGCTGTACTTTTATCTTTTCTTATAAAGAAAGTAAGTTTCTACTAACTTTGCCACTGTTTGAAAACTCCAAATCATAGACAGTTTTCTTATTTTTTTCTTTTCTATTTTTTTTCTCTGTAAATTTTAAAAAGAGTCAGAGGTATGTAAATGTTTTATCCTCTGTTATTCTGAGATGGTATCTGGGGCAGTTTGCCTGCTCAATGGTATACAGGTTTACAGTATATACTGTAAATCCCTTTAACTTGTCATTAAATAATTAACTACACCTGCATCAGACATTTCTGATCCTGGTTATCAAAATGAGTTCCTTGTATTCATCCTTTCCTTCCAAGATATTTCTATCCACTTTTCACTTTCTGCTCCTTGTAGACTTATTCATTGTGCCTTTGTCAGATTACTCTTTGAACATAAATCAGAAGAGTAGGGATTTTATTTTTATCCTACATATTATTCTCCTGGTTTTCATCAGTGGTTCCAGTTATTTAAGTGAAAACAGGTGAGATCTTTCTGGGAAAGGAGAGAAAAAACAGTGAGGTTTTGTGACTGCAGACAAACAGCTAAGGAATTAAATTTTTTTCTTCGTATGAATATGGTATTCACTTTTGAGGCCCTAACAGTCAGATCCCCAGCCCAAGTTAAACCCCTTTCGGCTACTCCAATTGTACACAGGGTACATGAAGTCAAGCTGAAGGAGCAAGTGGAGTTTGTTTTTTTTTATCCTCAAACCCATCCCCTCCCCATCTGGTAATAATCTAGAATTCTCACCCTCCAATATACTGTGGGACTGGTTTTGCCCCAGACCAAGATGAATGAACAATTTTGTCCCCTTCCTTCCCATCCACTCTTATTCCCTCCCACGTTGTGAGTACAAGCCTTGAAATACTGTGCGCTGGGCTCTCAAAGCATGGTAATGGAAGGAAAATCCTTGTATTTTTGAGAACAAGCTGTTTTGTCCATGAACAGATTTGCTATGTAAAACTGTACACGAGATTTCTACTCATAGTTACAGTCACCTACCGTGTGCAAAGTGCAAATGGATGAACTCATTCGGTTGCTTCTGAGCCTGTGAATGCTGCATGGCAAGCCCAGAAGGGATTCATACATTAAAGTTTTTGAAAATTATTGGGCCTAATTTTAAGTGGGAAATAAGGCAGATGTATGGAGACTGTATTCCCCATAGATGAGGTGGGTCCCTGTGTTAGCTAATGTGATTATTCATAAGTATGAACAAAATAGGAACTAGTACAATAAAAAGCTTTGTAAAACAGATGAAATATAAATAGCTTTTTATATAGCTTTTTAAAAAATATTGATTTATTATTATCAAACCCTGTGAATCCCATGTGTAGCTGAAAGCTCTGATTGCAAGGAGTCCAGAGACAGCTGGATTCCTGGCAGGAAAGATTTCTACCGCAAGTAGATTTTTCAGAGAAAATATTCCTGATTTTCAGAGATTTGGAATGTGAAAGGAAGCCAGAGAGAGAGGTTTGTTATCAGAATCTGCATGAAATGCTCAGAAAGGTGTAATGCAGTTCATCCTGTGGATCACTCTGTCATGTATATGGTCTTTATTTATATATAAACATCTATCGTGCTTATCTTTTTCAAATCTCTGTGCACTGTTGTGGATACAGATTTTACTCAGATAATTCTTGTGTTCATTGCCCTCTCATGAAGCACAAATACCTTGTTCTTTTAAATATGCACATCTCTCTCAAACTGGAGTCAATACTATGATCTCAATGCCTGGGCTATATCAAATGAAAAGCTGTATTCTATAAATGAATTAGTAGCACTTTCTCCTACTGCCTTCCTCAAACACGTAACAGTTGCATTATCAGTGGTAACATTTTCAATTTGCTTGTATAGTATGTTTTAAGTAACAAAAAAAAAAAATAATTGAAGGCTTACAGCTATATTTTCCTGTTACTGATGAGTGGTGGAATCCCATCCCTAAATCCCTGGCAAGGCTCCTATTTTCTTTATGATCCAGGTTTAACGAAAGGGAGCTCCAATCTGGGAAACTTTGAAAGTAAATTCAGAGCCTCATTCCTCTGCTGTCTGTGCAGCCTACACAGAGATGAAGAGTGTCTTTGTCAAGTTAGCTGTCACGGCCTACAAGCTCGGCTGTGTTGCCTAAGGGAAAGCTTTTCTCTATGTCTCAAAGCAATACTGATCTTTTCAGTTTTAAACATTTTTTTTCTTCATGGATTTAAGTGTATTTGCATTTCATTGTCCAACAACTAACTCTGTATCCTTGCTGGTTTTGTCATCTCTGACTCATAAATGCTGTTCATATTTATAGCTTGTGGACAACAACATCATCAAGCCTCATACTCTGGACATTGGTAAAACAGTTCTGATAGTTGACTATTTCATTAGGAGATTTTTCTTTATTTGGCTCCACTCCCAAACTCTACACACTGTGTCTGGACTCTAGGAGCCCACTTTGGACAGATTCCAACAAAATCTCTGGATTTGTGCCCACTTCTTCCTAGAGAGATAACATAATCATGTTTTCTAGTGTAAACTCAGACTAAAGTTCACACATTTCTTTACTGAGATTGAAGAGAAGTGTAAAGTTAATTTTAATGTGAATGTGTGTGAGAGGTTAAAGAGGAAATAAATCTTGCTGTGATACTGTGCTTTTATATTGCAGGGAGATTTGAAAATTGAATTCTCTTCAGTTCCAAAATTAGCACTTGATTTCTTTTAAAAAGGCCAACATGTTGCAAAATGAAAGACTTGTAGTTGTGGTACGTCTGAATTTGTGACTGATCTGAAAGTCTTTTCGATTTTTTTCTGCCTCAGACAATAAAGTTTTGGAGATTATTTTACCTAGCCAAATGCACTGTTGAAATCAGCTTTACCTTACTATAAGAAATTAATCCTCAGATAGACAGCCTCACAAAACGCAATATTCTAAAGTTTTTTAATATTTCATAGAAATAAACTGAGCTGCCAACAGAATTCTTATGCCACTTGGATACAAAACTGTCATTTTTTTAGTTCGTGTTCTTCTGGGGGAAGACCAGAAAACTGTGTTAGAGCAATGGTTAGGGCATTCCACTGGGATAAGTGATTTCTCCTCCCAGGGCTTTAGGCATCTGATTTTTATATTTAATGTCTATATTCTAATCCCTGCGATAGGTGTCTACTTGGATATCTGTCCAAGGCTAAGGAATGATTGTCTTTCTATTTTCCATCTGAAATTGTTTTCTAGACCAATGTTTTTCTGAAACTGATAGATATGAGAATAACATGAATCTTTGATGTATGACCACTTTCTGAGAGAAAAAATAAAAAGTACTTTATTACAAAATTCCTGACTACACAACCCTCCAAAAGACAATAATTATAAAATACTGAATGAATGTGGTTCTCATAGAATAAGTTGTAAGATAGGCAAAATGAGTGGAATGTTGTATGAGAACAACTGCATGTTCACTGTATGGTCTTATATGAAAACAATCCAGTTTGATTAATCTTTACCAGAATTAATATGTCTGTTCAATAGTAATTTGTGAATAAAATACACAACCTAGCTATTGAGATATTTGTCATATGAATATATTGGTTACATTTATTAGAGAGTAAGCAGAATGTAAAAACAAACAACTACTTTTTTGAATGTTTTTGGACTCTAATGACATGATGATGACTGAGCTACTACCATGAAGGCTTTGCTGCTTGCCTTCAGACACCTAAAAATGTTTCTTTCCTCATTCAGAATTAAGCAGCAGAGAATCAGCAGAGCTAAAGATCTACAGAACTTAAAAGACAAGTTAATATTTAACAGTTATTTAATCAGGTGAATAAAAACATTTTCTGTGATATCAGAAACTGCTGGACTTGCCTGGTTTATGTCTAAGGGATGGTAGGTTATAGGTATTATTGGTAAGTGTGGATTATTTGGATTTTTAAATAAACTAAACTCTGTGTTATTTAAAATGAAACAATATTTTGATTTAAGAAAGTTGTCCTGGCAATTAATTCACTTTTGATCACAGACTACTTGAGTATTGGATTACCAAATGAAATTGCTTTTGTTGGCAAGCAATAATGCTGTACAGGGGCCAAAAGCTTATTCTAAAAGTGAGAAAGTCAGGTAATTTTTCTCTAGGATAGGTTAACGCATTTTTGAGGAAGGAGAATGACAAAATTTGCCATGTGCTTCTGAGAGAAGTGTTACCTCAGTTTTAAAAAAAAAAATAAAACTACTGTCAGGCAGAGCAATTTAAATCAAATAAACCTTGGTCCACAGAAAATCTGATGGAAACCTCAATTAAAGTGTAAAATACCCCAGATATCTTGTTTTAAGGATCTCCAGTCTGATTCAGAATTGGGGAAAAAGGATAATGATTTTTTCGAATTCACCTCTGTAGAGTCAAAAAGCTTCATTTACCTCTTTATTCTCAATCATATTGCAACCATTGAAAAATTTGTTCAAATAGCTGAAATCATTTTAGGCTTCTTCTACCTGTTAATTCTAGGGAAACATGCTGTGTATCCCACTTAGGTATGGATAATTGCACTTTAGCATTCCTCCTAGATATTGTTAATTGTTGCAAGGTTGTTATCTGTTATATACTGGTTTAGATAGATTTTCTACTTATACTGTACTGCTACTTCATAAAGAACATAGTGATTATTTTCAAAATCACTGTCTGGATTCTGCTCCTAATTCATTCAAGTGTATCTGAAGTCATAATTCACTTATACTTACTTGAAGTGAAATATGACATGACAGACTGAAGTCACCCATCTAAATATTATTTATTTTAGGTAAATTGTTATTCCAGCTCATAAGGTAATTGTTACTGTAATGATAGGAGTACCACAGGAATTCTCTGCCAAAGTTCAATTAATTTGCATTTTAATATACTAAATCTTCTTTCCATTAACAGTGCTGATAGAGAAGTTTTATGCACAAAATAAAAAATGGGTATGTTTGTGGATGCACTCTGAAATCCACTGTGGCATATAAAAGCAAACAAGAATCATCTGTTAGGCACCATTATCCAAATGCCTCTCTACTTCTTTTCTGTCTTAGGTAAAGGCTATGCAGGTCATTTGGTGTAACTCATTCAACAAAATTATTCAGACAATAAGATAAAGCCCATGTTACTCTTTTTGCAGCATGAGCATGGATTTACTATCTTGACTATTTTATTTCTTATAATATTAACAACATAGTTTAATAAGATGCCATATATTTCCAGCAATCATATAGCTTTGCTTCTTCAAAAGTTCTCTCAGAGAACATATAACATAGTTATTGTATCTGTGTTTTGAAAGAGAAAGCTACAATACAAGTCTTAAAATGTCATGACAGCATCACATTTGTAAATTTTCGCGTGTGCCAGCTTTGTATCAAAGACATCTAATGAAAGTGAAGTGTTACCAGGAGCAGGCAATAGCTACCTGCATTAGATGTGTTTGAAACTTTTGTGGGAGTTATAATTCCTAAAGACCCATAATTGGAGATGAAAATCAATTTGTCACAATCTCTTTTTTCACTCTTCTTTAAGTGCTGTTCTTTTCTCTGTCTTCACAGAATTTAGCCAACTGTTTTCTTGTGTATCTTAGATAAAATGACCATATTTTAAACCAACATCAAACAGAAAAATTTTCTGATGGCATTTTTATAGGGTTACAAAAAAGACTCACAAAATGTATGATTGTGTGCTTTGAAAGTTTACTTCAGCCTCGGTATTATCAGCTTTTGATTCAGCAGTGACATGTGCGTATCTCTCATGGGAATTGAGGAGCTGAGCAGTATAGGACTTTTTTTCAGGAACTTGGAATTTTGAGTAGTATTCTCACAGCAAGCTTTGAGATCCACTCTGAGCAAAAAATCAATTTTCATAATGAGTCTCTTTTCTTACTAGTCAGGATTCTGCCATGTTTACTGCTTTGAAGTGTCTTACTCTGCAAATAGTGCCATTAAAAAGAGAGATAATCTGAAACTGGAAAAGAAATGGGATAAATTTTTGTAGCTTTTAGGAAATGAAGCTGAGAGTTCAGACAAACAAAACAGCTGGTTTAGAATCTGCCATCACTCCTATATATATTATTCAGCTCATCACTTACAATTTTGTCTTTGGTTGTCTTTGTATATTCTCTGATTCCTTGATCCCCACACAGAATCCTTCTGCCTGATGATTTTTAGTGTTTCTATATCTTCATCAGGTATTGTTTAAAATTCAGTTTACAGATGAAGAACTGAGGCACAGAGGAAGTATCACAACCTAGGAGAACCAAAACCAGTATAGTCATGGGCTGTAAGTAACCTTGTCTGGTATTAGGAAGATTAATTTGATTTTATTTTCCTCACATAGATATCCACTGACACTTAAGAAGACCTTGGGTATCCTACTTAACTTCTGTTTGCAACCTTAAGGGGCTCTCCTATAGGTCCTGTAACTTTCCTATCTGGAAACCTAAAGAATATACCATAGATAGGTCCGGTGAACTTAAGCAGTACAGGACACCTCGCTGTACACTAATGAATGAAGCCTAAATCTGATCTTGGTAACAAATTCTCATGATCAATTGATTTATAGCCAGTATCATCAGTGATATTTAGGGTTGCAATTCATTTTCCCAGATGTGCAAGTCTACAAATCTACCTTAGGATGAGGTAAATGACAGTGTAAACCCCATTGAATTCCATGACTTAGCCTTCACTGACTAAAATGGAAGCTTGGTCCATGATGGAAACACAGATAAGATGAATGCTGACCTGCAGTCACTTACTGATGACGTTCCTCTGTTGGTTGATTTGCATTTAGCCATTTATTCCCTTTCTTGTTTTCAGTACTCTTCATAAAAAATATGTGTAGACTGTTGTAATAAGCAGAATTTAATGTTGTTTCCTTTGGTATTCTTAACTCAAAAGTTTTTTATTTACTCATCTCGTTTTCATTGAGATAAAAGACTAAGCCTAACCATTACAGGCAGACAGGCTATCAGTGAATCCAGTGTTGGAAGTGACGGTAACAGGAGCAAGCTGCTTCTTTATATCAAGGAATCTTTTTTTGGTTTATATTATGACACGTGTGTGGCCATGTTATAGCCAAAAGACAGTATGGACCAGTGGGTAGCTGCATTCTGACCTCTCTCAGTCAAATTGAGAAAGGGAAAGATTTTAAATCAGTATTATAGATTTGGAGCTATGAGGAGAGAAGATGAAAAATAGAAAGCTATTTAAAAGCTTATTTGTGTATATAATGAGTGATGAAGTGAAAAGAGTAGATGCTTTTGTTAAGTCAGAAAGAGAAGAGAGAGTCTGAAGGGTCAAGTCACTAAGTCATGAAAGATCTCTCAGTTTTGTTTCCAAATTCTCTGACCTGACTTTCATGAGCTTCCCTCAAAAAGGCCCACTGAACCAATCATGATCAGTACTTAATGATTCAAAATGACTCAAAACTGTGCTATTTGTTTCAAATGAATCTTCATACATACAACTACGCAAATTTTTTGTGTTGTTCTTGTGAAAAATTACCCCATAATAGTCCTGATAAGGGAGGCAACAGACATCTTAAGTGAAATATATCATGACAAGTATGCAAATAACGTAATCATGCTCAGCCAGTATAGTGTCAGATTATGAACCTGATCCAGCATCTTTGCTGTCACATGTGATTCAATGTTTCTGGACTTTGTCAGCAAAAAATAAATCATGAGTCTGAAAACTTGATGCTATTTCTCAGACATGGCAAGGATATATACACAAAAAATAGCTTCAGATCTGGTTTATTAAAATCTCTTTTTGACTCCAGAAGATGATTGGAACACATGCTTTTTTATATTTTTTCTCCAAAATGCTCAGTCATGGCAGAATATGTTTCAGCCCCTAAGTGATTATTCAATGCTTGTCAGTTTTAGATTGCAGTACCAGTTACATTAATGATTTCTGAGGTGATGCTGATACCTCTGAGGCTGCCTGGCAGAATTGCTAGCATAAAACTAATGAGTATCCCAGCACGACCCTGCACTGTTAGGTTATGAAGAGGAGGAGTGAAATAAATTAGAGACCTCAGTCTGTGGAAAGAATATCTGTAAAGGCACTTAATGGAGTCTAGGATAGAAAATTAATCACCCATAATGATTAGTGTTTGTGAGAATATTTGGTTCGATTTCATTTATAAATGTTTTCCATCCAATGATAAATGAACTCTGGGATAGCTTGTAAGCAATATCTGAATCTGATATAAGCTTTAGAAATGCACAAAGTTAAGAGGTATTAAGCCACAGCAGCTTTTACCCGCTGTTTTGATTCGATATCTAACAGGCTTCACATAATCTTTGGGTACAAAATGATATGCCACCGCTGTAAAGTGACTGTTGGAACACACATGACCTGAAAATGCTTGATATAATCAAAGGGAAATATGGTAAATTAAACAGCATTAGTCTGAAGTAGCCTATTATTAAACTATTAGGAAGCTAAAGCCATTACAGTTTATTGTTTATAATTCCGAAGCCTCTAAAGTCTTATTTAGCGTTTCACATTTTCCAGGTCAATAATATGTTGATTTTTGCTTCTTAATACAGTCATTAACCCTTAGCTCTTCTTGTGAAGAGAATTTACCATATTTTAATGCGATGGCAGTATTTGTCTTAAAAATAACTATTAAGCAAACAAAAATAAGAGGCATTAAAGCTCCAGTCTACTTTGGCTTTTGAATGCACAAGTTAATGAGGAAACATTTTTATAATTTGTGCCACAAATTTCTGAAATTCAGTGTAGTATGTTATGCATCCAGTGAAGTTGCGTTGTTGTACCCATTCCTTCTGGCATCAAAGTCTGTGCACATGTGAAATAGTTTTATAAGAAAAATTAAAGCATTTTTACAAATATGGAAATAAAAACATAGTAATATAAATGGCACAAACGCAAATCTCCTGGTTAGTGCTTCAGGGTTTGACACCTCTCTATGAAATCAGCAGCTACTACTCTTGCATAATTTTTCTTCAGCACTGCATATCCATACTAAATGAAATAAAGAATGCACAGTATTTTATGCCTATATTTGAGGGCCGCAAAAGGAAAAAAAGTGAGAAAATGAGTAGTGAACTAATATGTTATAAAAATGTTAGACATTGATCAAATATATTTTTTAAAAATCAACAACTTAAAATTCATGCAATATTGGAGACATAGTCATAATAGGGCTGAGCAAGTGAGGAACACAAAGTAGCAAATAATATTTTTATTATTTACCTGGACATAAGAGGGGCAGAACAGTAAATTACGTTAATTACAAATTGGAGTGAAAACAGAGAAAAAAATCCCAACATTTTTATTAAAGAATATAATGAAAATTATAAGGTATTTTTTGGTTTATCTTATTAAATTTATCTTATTTATTGCACTTTCATGATTTTCTTCTAAATCAGAAGCTGTAATATATCCTTTCTTTCAAATTTGAAAGGAAATCTAGTTCCGACAGAAATGGTTGCATCAAAATTTTTCATTTTCACAAATATTAGAAGTTATGCAATAAAACTTGCCTGAGAAATGTAAAAAGAATTTCTCATTTAATCACATAGTGATTTGGTTTATGCATTCAGACAATTTATATTAAAACAATATATTTTCACTATACTAAAATAATTATGAAGAATACTTTTAAATAAATTATGGGTTTTTTTCAGTAGCATTCTTTTTCAATTTAAAGTAAAAAGCTTATAGTACTCTGATGGTGATATTCGATTGTCTGGCTTTTGAAAATCCTGTATTTGCGTTGAGACAAAAGTACATAAGACTGAGCACTTTTAAGATGAATCTGTGCTGAACAATTTTAAGAAATCATTTTTCTCTTTCCATCACTCCTTTCTAGCGCACATATCAGTGCTTCTTTATTCAAGCACTTAAGTAGTGGTAAACATAAGATCATTCGATACCTTCCTTTTGTGAAAGACAATGGCAACGCTTTTATATCTGGGTAGCATTTCTTGAGTCAACAGAGCCTACCAAAAGCAGTGTGGAAGATGGTCGATGTTTAAATGTTTAAATTTAAACATTTAAATTCAAATGTTTAAATTTAAATGTCAATGTTTAAATGACACAGCGGTAAGGCAAGCAGTAGCAAAGTGAATTGTTCTGGGAGGTAAAAAAGCAGAAAGTTTGAAGGCCTTCAGGTGAAAGTTGGAGATAGTTAAAAAGAAAGACATTTTGCCTTTGACTTCAGTGCATGCAAGCTTTTGAAAGACTTTAATAGACTTTCTGGAACAGAAGACTCTTGTAGAAAAAATGACTGGAATCTTAGCAAATGTACAGGGAAAGTTAATTCCAGATCAAAATCAGTAAAGGAAAAATCAATAGACCTTAATTATGTTAAGCTATAAAGAAGTTCAACCTCTATTATCGTAGGTGGGCCTGTGTTAACCTCATGAGGTTCAACAAGGCCGATTGCAAGGTCTTGCACCTGGGTCAGGACAATCCCAAGCACAAACACAAGCTGGGTGAAGAATAGCTTGAGAGTAGCCCTAAAGAGAAGTACTTCAGGGTGCTGGTGCATGAGAGGCTCAACATGAACCAGCAGTGGGCACTTGCAGCCCAGAAAGCCACCTGTAACCTGGGCTACATCAAAAGAAGTGTAGCCACCAGGTAGTGGCAAGTGATTCTATCTCCCTACTTTGCTCTTGTGAGACCTCATCTGGAGTATCGCATTTAGTCCTGGAGTGCTCAGCACAGGAAGGACATGGATCTGCTAGAGCAAGTCCAGAGGAAGGCCGCAAAGATGATCAGAGGGCTGGAGCACCTCCCATAGGGGGATAGGGTGAGAAGGTTGGGCTGTTTAGCCTAGAGAAAAGAAGGTTCCAGGGAGACCTTAAAGTAGCCGTCCGGTACTTAAAGGGGGCCTACAGAAAAGCTGGGGAGGGACTCTTTATTGGGAAATGTAGTGATAGGATGAGGGGTAATGGTTTTAAGCTGAAAGAGGGTCGATTTAGATTAGATATTAGAAAGAAATTTTTTACTGTGAGGGTGGTGAGACACTAAGAGAGGTTGCCATAGAAGCAGTGGATGCCCCACTCCTGGAGGTGTTTAAGGCCAGGTTGGTTGAGGCTATGAGCAAACTGCTCTAGTGAAAAATGTCCCTACCCATGGCAGCATGGGAGTTGGTATTAGATGATCTATAAGGTCCCTTCCAACCCAAACCATCCTATGACTCACAATTCTATGAAAATAGCAGTTCATTTCACGTTTCTATACATATATATATGCACCAGAAAGCGTTGGTATCTGACCAGCTGCAAAGCAGCTTGGCAGAAACACATCAGGGGATCATGGTGGACATCAAGCTTAACATGAAGCAGAATTAGGAGAAGTGTGTTTAAAAGTGAAAATATTTGTCAGCTTTATCTCCAGTACCAGAAGTTTCTACGTACTAAGTCACCCTGTTTTCATTGACTACAGAAAAATTATTACCAATACACATGCATTTAGATATGTGATGAATTACTTGTGATTTTTCACACTCTACCAACTGACAACTTTTACCTTATAGTCCTTATCCAGTCCTGTCACAGTTTAATGCAGCCATCTATAGGATTACTTGGAGTAAATAGTCCTAGCAGAACAAACGAAGAGACCTCAAAGACAGTCCCATAAAAAGCAATTGGAAAAGTAAAGTTGGTAATGCTCTGAAAAAATAATGGGAGCTTACCTGGAATTCCAGTTGCTTGAACTCTTCCTTATATAATGATAAATCACTGTTTATGATTTGGTTTGACAGCTGAATGAAAGTGTGTCAGATGTGGCAAAAACATAAAAAGTTTTGTGCAGTAGAAAAAATTTGTTGTCTTGTAAGTAGCAGATTTCTTGGAAATACAATCCTGATGGGAATATATGTAAGAAATCCTGTACAATACATATTGTATCTTTGAATATCCCTTACATGAAAGTTCTAATATTAAATAAACCCAGTAAGATTCCATATGCAATTTTTAACATCATGCAAATCAGAAACTTAGACTTCATGGGTTTTTTGAGCTACATTGTTAAAATCAAATAGTAGGGATAGAATTTTTCACTGATAGCCAAAAAGTACTAACAAACTCGTCTAGAAATTTATCAAAATACCAGAATGCACTGTGAGAAGTCACTTTGCAGTATATAACCTTAATTTATTATTACCTGAATGTATTTTTTTTACTAAGAATCACTAGGATTTATATATTCTCCTTCAAAAAAATAAAGTAAAAGCCTATATATATATTACAACACAGAACCACTACTGAGTTAGAAACATCATTGACATAAATAGCACTTGAAAGCATTGGCTTAGTTTAGATATTAAATAATACCAAGAACCAATAATTTTGTGCAAGATGTTAAAATATTAAGAAATACAACAAATGAATTCCTGAGAATATTTTACACCATGTAAGTCATTCTGAAACAATAAGTTTATATCAGTTTTTCTGTGGTAAATTAGTTGCATACAGCAAATCAAAGTGCTTATGATGGGGTACTTATCACGGTTCTTTGTCTTCTTTGTCTCTCCTCACTAGTTAGTTTGTGAAATATTAATGGTTCTTACAGAGGTTTTTTGTATCTAGACATCTCAGATACAGTGCTCACAAACATATAACTCCAGAAAATAATTCAATTACATAATCTTAATGGTTTCTGTTATTAAATATTATTTGCTTCAGCAGACTTTTCTGATTTATTTAATGCACACTCACAAAAATTCTCTGGCGGTTTTGCATCTGTGTCTGTGTCTGTGTCTATACACACTCAGGAGAAAACATCTCTACTCTTCCATGATCACAGTTTGAGCTGTTGATATATTTCCACCTGTATGTAAGTAAAGACACAATATAGCAGAAGAATGTCTACAGGAGTAAAAATTTGCAGAATCTCACTCTGAAAAAAAGGATATAGTTTTTGACCTCCAGCCTAATTAGGCTGAAATAATTCTGCAGTAGGAATGAAGTCCCAGTCTAGCAAAGAATGTAAATACAATAATAGTTTTAACCATAGAGAAATCTCATTAGTTTCTGTGAGAATACATACATTTTAAATTTCTCCAATCACTTGCATCTTTTATGGACTACAGTTTATTGAAGTGTGAGACTTATTATCCTTAAACAAAGATAAATTCCTATGCTCCGATTAACAGCTACTTTAACATCTATACATCTAAAGCAAGTTTAGATCTATGCTGACATGAAAACATTCTCAAGGGAAGTACTGGTTCTACTCTACTCCAGCTGAGTCATGCTCTAATTCCCTGGTTATTCCACTAAGCCATGGGAAGCTCCACAGTAAATAGCACCTTCAAAGGCTGGCATCAGTCAGAAAACAACCCTTAAAAGTTTTGCTTAATAAAGAAAGGGGTATGTAAAACTGTTTAGAACATTTGTAAAGCTACTGAAGAAGACAACACTATTAAACTGAAAGTTTATGATAGCTGGATATTACATGGAGTGGACCTGTGAGAAAGTGTGTTATTAGTAAATGTGGAATTGGATAGGAATGAAGTTTGAACTGAGTCATATTTTTCTTTTAATTAACAGAGAATGCAATGGAAGTAATTCTGAACTAATTTTATGTAAAGATGTATCTTCTGTTCTATTTAAATATTTCCTGGCAAGGAAGCGGGCACAGGAATTCCTTTATATTCTTACTACCCTGCAGGCTTCCCATCAAGACTCCAGGTATCTTTGAATTCATTTTGTATTTTGTGAGCCACTAAGTTATTTTCATAGCTGTTACATATGGGTTACCCATACAATGGGATTTTGGAAATCAGATCTGATGGATACATTGATTTGAATTTCTCCATTTTCACATGCGTTGTTATCTAAATCCTCTGTGAATTAAGTTCTGTGGCTCCAAATAGTAATAACTAGGTGCAAACAAAATGGCAGGAGATGTGAGAGAACATCATGGAGGACACAAAGTATCATGCAAAAAGCAGGAAAATGTAATTCAGTTGAAATCTTACAAGAAGAACAAACACAGAATTGATTGGACAACTGAACACTGAAATTTACTTTTGAAATATAATGATGTCAAGAAATCACTAAAACTTGAAAAATAGGGCACATTTAAATGACATATAATATCCAGTACTCTGCAGGCTAAAAAATAAAGCTGCAAATTCTTCTTTAACTGTCAGCAAAAGATATCTTATGAATCCTCTAAAGCATCTTTACTCAGCTGTGGTCAGAAAATACAGGAGTAAATGGACCATGTTGCCTACTCTAAGTGCTTCACTGAAATTATAGTTTGTTATTTGGGATTTCTGGGTTTGGAAATTAGCTAGCACAGCATATTTCTTCTGCAGATTCCTTCTCTTTCAAAACTCCATATAAAAGGCCATCTACTATGCTTACTAAACTTAAAATGACAGCCACCTTATATCAGGTGTTACAGAAAACACTAGATTAATAATAGTAAAAAAAATTACAGTATCTCTTCTCAGATGATTGAGGTACATTTTGCTTAAATGGCAATCTGATACGCACACAGGTAACTTTTCTGACTTCAGACTTCCAGACTGGTACCTTTCAGTAAATAAAAGACACAGCCATACATCAACATCTGAGTTTCACTCCGAAGCCTGCTAGAGTAACTTTAAATGCACTTAAAAACTCACCCCAAAAGGATTCAGATCAGCCTGCACATCTAAATTTCCTCCTAATCAAATCGAAGAATTTTTTTCTCATTAATTCTACACTCTGTCTGAAAATATCTACTAGTAAGAAAGTCTTATACATTCTCTAAATGAACATGTTGGCAGCTTTAGACCTTAATTAGAAAGACAGTATGTGTTTTCTAAAAAAGCCTGGTTTAATTAGAAGGGTCACGACTATTCAGATTGAGTGGTGTATTCTTTTCCATGTCTAGGTTGGGTCAGATTTTTGTGCTGTGAATGTAAAATAATATTTCATAAAGCTGTAAGAGACTAAACAATTAGTCATTGGATCACCAGCTCAGCTATCTGTCCTAAAAAATCTCTGATAACCTACCCTAAATTCTCCCATTTGCGTTATCAAGGCCAAGACAGAATTTTCCGTTAGAATTTCTTTAAGACAGAAAGGAATTATTTACAGAAGGATGCCTGGGCTATGCTCAGCTGTGAGCTAATAGGAATGGCCAAAGGCTCATCCTTAAAATTATGTACTGCTCTAGTATTTAAATATGTAATGGCCAACTGATTTAATCCATATGGAATAATTAGAGAATGCACCTAGGAGTTCTGCCTGATCTCAGAATTATAAGCAAATCTGAATAGCGACATAGCATGGATAAAAGAATTGTTCTTTCTAAAAACAATTGCAAAAGTTCCAGTGACTCAGACTCATAATTTCATTCATGATGGTCAGTTCATGCAAATCTGCGAACCCATTAATGTCACACAGAAATCTGTATCTTTCATTTGGACTAACTTTTATGTACTCCGCTGTATGTTATGTTAAAGAGTTGAGGAAAGAAAGGAAGAGAAGCATGAGTCTTTTGTAAGTGGTAGGTTCTGTCCATGAGAAGTCTTTGTAACACTGTTGACATTTGCAGATGTAAAGCCATGAGAGTAACAATATGAGAACAACAGCATGAGAACAATAAAGAAAAATTACAGCCACAGACTCTTGGGGAAAAAAACTGCCTTAGTGGCCTAAGTGAAAGGGTGCTGTAAATAGCAAGTTCGTAGTATTATTAAGGCTGAGGCACACAGGGCACTGTGAAACAATTCCATGTACAAAGTAGCAACAAATTCTTTATTCCGCTGTTTTTTAAATCTCACAAGAATCACTTTATTAGGGATAGTGAAGAATTAGAATTATTCAAACTTACTAGTCCCATTTCAGACAAACTGTCCAGAGCCCAGAGGTCTACAGAAGTTCTGTAGCTTTTCTATTTACTCCAAAAGAATCATGGTATGTCAACAAATGGCCTGTGAGTTGACAAAAACATGTGCTTCTCTCTACTGAGGGAGCTTACTTTCTCAGTGAAATTCCAGCTAATCAGTTCTTATATGCCCCAGAGGAAAGAAAAGCACTTATTGCTAGAATCACAACAAATTAACCATGGAGCAAATGTGTACTATACTGCAAAGGAACTCCCTTGCACTTGCAGACCAGCACTGGGAAACAACAGCAAGTGTAAATTACTGACGTCAAATAGGAGATACTACATTTACATAAAAACTTCTTTGGGAGAGTGTTATTTTGCTCACACTACAGCGAAGATCACAAGGTTCACTTTCATTGCTAAGATCACCACTTTCTTCCAAATCCCGATACACTGAGTCTAGTCCAGTCAGAACTGTCTGACTGTAGACAGTTCCCTTACTGTCTTCCAACCTATTATCTTTCATTTCTCTAACTTCTTACACAAAACCAAGCTGTCATTGCACTGCCACGTATCTA
Source organism: Dromococcyx pavoninus (assembly GCA_033558185.1). Classification (NCBI taxonomy): domain Eukaryota; kingdom Metazoa; phylum Chordata; class Aves; order Cuculiformes; family Neomorphidae; genus Dromococcyx; species Dromococcyx pavoninus. The sequence goes on along the minus strand of JAUMJL010000091.1, from coordinate 3,856,166 downwards.
TTCTTCCCTCTTTAGGATAGATGTCAGCTGCGAAGATAAATATTTTACCTCACAAAAAAATGTGATTTAATTTTTTTCTTGATACTGTAAGAAAGATGAGGTGGTGTAGAAATTCATCTCTGGGGATATGCAAAGCATAAACATTTATTTTATCATAAAGAACTTCATATTGCATACTGGAAATGCTTTTATTGTCTTTAGTTTAGTACAGAGAGTAATCTTTCTCCATTTGCAGAATAGAAATGATGAACATTTTTCTCTAGTCCTTTTGGTTGTCTAATATGTTTTCTATTCCATTGCATCCTTTCCTTTTGATTAAAGGTATATATAATTTATATTTGCATGTCATTTATCATGGTGACATTAACAGGTCCACTACAGAGGGAGTGGGCTTCAATTCAAGCCATTTTTCTCTCTCAAAACCTAGTAATTTTCAGCATTTAGTGCTTTCCAAGATAATGGAGTTCACACTGTGAAAGTGTTATTTTTTTCCTGATAATGGGAAATCATTAAAAATTCTTACATTCTTTTTCTGAAATTACTTTCACATTGGTGTTTTTTTAGAAGGCAAAACGCATACATGTGTGTCTCTTTGGTATTGAAATAACTGTATGTGGGTGTGGATGTGGCACTGATATATCCACATGACATCCCATGTGCAGGTACTCTAAGGATTTCAAATATAGCTTTCATCAGAACGAAAAAAACTTATCAAAAGTTGTTACGGCTTAAATCTCCCTGTTTCTCAAGGAAAAAAAGTATTTTACTTTATATATATGCACACACTCATATAGGTCCAGATTCAACCTATCAAACCTTAGAAAATTCATGTTGGGAGACAAGTAACCTGGGATGCCTCTATTCTTAGGCAAAGTTTGGTCTCATATTCTGCAAAATATTGCTGTTTCTATGGAAGCTATCATTCATATGTACACTTAGATGAAATTTTAATTTCTGAGAGTCAATGTTGTGATAAAAATTAGAACCAAAAGTCAGGTAAACTGGTGCACAGAAGTCTAAAGAGTCCACCATTTGTCTCCATAAAAACAAAACTTACCTATCCTCCTGCAATCCAGTGATCATACATGAATCCTGAAATGTCATGTCCTGTGCTCTAATTACAAAATGAACAGACTCCGTTTTCAGGAGGCAGCATTTGTAGCATATATGCAACCCAATGTGACACAAAAGGAACATGGTACTACTGAGACTGATTCAGGTAGTCTGTGGACAATTTATCTGAAATTGTTTGTCATGGAAGTCTGTGTTCTCATTCATCAGCTACTCATTAGGGGCTAGCATGGATGTCTCAGTGAAGAAAATAATCAACAATAATGATTAAAGGATGCAATTCTCAGTTCAGGCTGTGGCACAGTAAGGGTTGCTAAAGGGTAGAAGATATGTTTTGAGAGATCACGTGTCAAAATACTTTTCTGAGTGGTCAGGTCTGAAGACTTTTGGACCTTTTTATTTTAAAAGAGATTGTCTTCAATTCTATGTTGAAAATAAACTTCTAACTAGAAAGTGTATAAAAAATCTCAAATGTAATATTCCCTTTTACTATTGCTGAAGAGAAGCACATATGCATATTAACGGGAGTTAAATCCAGTTGGAGGCCGATCATAAGTGGTGTTCCCCAGGGCTCAGTGTTGGGTCCAGTCCTGTTCAATATCTTTATTGATGACCTGGATGAGGGGATTGAGTGTATCCTTGGTAAGTTTGTGGATGACACTAAGCTGAGTGGAAGTGTCGATCTGCTTGAGGGTATGGAGGCTCAGCAGATGGATCTGGACAGGCTGGATCAATGGGCTGAGACCAACGGGATGAGGGATGACCAACGGGATGATGTTGAAACAAGGCCAAGTGCTGGGTCCTGCACCTGGGACAAAACAACCCCATGCAGAGTTACAGGTTTGGGGAAGAGTGATTAGAAAGCTGCCTCGTAGAGAAGCTCCTGCGGGTGTTGGTTGACAGCTGGCTGAATATGAGCCAGCAGTGGCCCAGGTGGTCAAGAAAGCCAATGGCATCTTGGCCTGTATCAGAAATAGTGTGGCCAGCAGGACCACAGAAGAAATTGTGCCTCTGTACTCAGCATTGGTGAGGCTGCATCTTGAATGCTGTGTTCATTTCTGGGCCACTCACTACAAAAAAGACATTGAAATTCAGGAGTGTATCCAGAGACAGGCAACAAAGCTGGTGAAGGGGTTGGAGAACAAGTCTTACAAGGAGTGGCTGAGGGAACTGGGCTTGTTTAGTCTAGAGAAGAGGAGGCTGAGGGTAGACCTTATGACTGTCTGCAACTACCCAAATTGAGGTTGTAGTGAGGTGGGTGTTGGTCTCTTCAGCCAAGCCACAGGCGATAGGATAAGAGGAAATGACCTAAAGTTGCATCAGGAGAGGTTCAGATTCGACATCTGGAGAATTTCTTCATTGAAAGGGTTGTCAGGCATTGGCACAGGTGCCCAGGAAGGCGACTGAGTCGGGTACTTAAAAGACGGGCAGATGAAGGGCACATGGATATGGTTTAGTAGTGAACAGGTGTGGTTGGACTCAATGATCTCAAAGGTCTTTTCCAATCAAGTGATTCTGATTCCATGGTTCTATGATACATAGAGAGAACAGAAAGTGTCAGATGAAGGTATTTTCATGAAGTACTTCGATAACTACCATATTTTTCAGTTCAGTTTTCAGTTCAGTTTTCAGTTCCATTTGAGATATCCTTTACGTCTTGAATTTACCAGGAATATAGAATATGACTACCTCATATAAGACAACATGTAATACAGAAAAAAATCTGTTGTTGTCATATTGAGTACTTGCTTAAAAATCTTCCCATCCTTATTTTCTCTTTCAGCCCCAGACTCCCCCCAAAAGCAAATCAATTTAAGAACGCTTTTTTTCCTTGATAGGCTCCAAAGACTGTAAAGAAAAACAAACACAAATGTCCTTTTTCGTATGTTATGCATGGAAAGATAGAAAAATAGTAAACCCCAGAAAATATGTATATTCATGTTTGATTTCATAAAAAAAGATATTCCCTTGTGAATTGCTTTCCTGTCGGAGGACTCTTGTTATCCAGTTTGACAACTAATGTCACTATGTGCCAAGTTAATCTATCTTTATATAATGCCAAATAATCTGCAATATGAAAAAAAAAGATCATGTAGCAAATGGTAAAGCAAAAAAACCAGACAGCTACTGATGATTAATTTTTCCCTAGAGTGGTCTATGAGAAAAGAAGAAAATGATTCAAGTTTACTCTATCATTCCTATAGAGACCAAAAATATTAATAAATGAGTAAATTAAAAATAATAAATTTAATAAATTCTTGTATTCATTTGTAAAATGCACTATACTTTTCACTACTTAATTATCATTAATCTTTTAAAGAATAGAGAAAGATATAGAAGTAATCAACAAAGGTGATTCCAGGCACAATTCCTTATCTTTTCTCAATCTGGCATCTCAGCTTCTGTCCACCAAAGGATCAGTCTCATGAACTATGTATCAGCAATATAGTCTTGAAAATCTTCTCATAAATATAATAGAAGTATTTTGTGCTCATGTAGTGTTCGTTTTCTTTCGAGGCATGCTTGGAGTCATTAGCAGCCTGTGGCTTTAAGCTCCTAGATTACATCTAAAACCTCAAAGTTACTCTCAGAGGAATTACTTTATGAATGCTATATGGAACAAACTTCAGCTCCTAATTGTCTAGGAGGAGCTCTCAGATCAAATATACATTCATTCAAATGTCACAAATGTTGAATATGCTAAAGAAAAACAAACAAGGAGAAACTCTCAAAATATACAAATCTTGTCCTTATACAGATTTCGTATTATGAAAGATGGTGAAGGGGCTGGAGAACAAATCCTATGAGGAGCGGCTGAGGGAACTGGGGTTGTTTAGCCCAGAGAAGAGGAGGCTGAGGGGAGACCTCATCACTGTCTGCAACTGCCTGAAAGGAGTTTGTAGCAAGATGAGTGTTGGTCTCTTCAGCCAAGCCACAGGCGATAGGACAAGAGGAAATGGCCACAAGGTGCACCAGCGAAGGTTCAGATTAGACATTAGAAAAAATTTTTTCATTGAAAGGGTTGTCGGGCAGTGGAAAAGGTTGCCCAAGGAGGTGGTTGATTTTCCATCCTTAGAGGTGTTTAAAAGACAGGCAGACAAGTTTCTCAGGGATATGGTTTAGTAGTCGACAGCTACAGTTGGACTTGATCTCAAAGGTCTTTTCTAACCAGGTGATTCTATGATTCTATGATTATGCAGGGGTAGAATAATGCAGACATTCAAACCCAACATGTCTGTTTATTAAAAACTTTTAACTTTCCTTTCACTATTTCAGCACTTCTTGGACTCTGCACAAGGCAGGTTGCTTTGCCCCCATATAAACCCAGAACTGCTTATAATTTAACAGTTAGTGACATATTTTGAGAGGGGGAAAGATATAAATTTGTATTGCTACAAAGAGGAAATAATTAAACCTTTCTTCAAAATTCTGGGCAGGCGTTTCACCAGTAACGCTGCTTGGGAAGGGTGACCTACTGCAGGTTTTGAGGTGACTGACCTTATAGCGTGTGTTCAGTACACCTAAAGGGCGACAAGGACCCTGATTTCCCAGAAGAATTAGTCATCTGTGTTTCTGACACTACTGAAGGTAGTGTTAAGCCAGCTCTTCTGACGATTCAGTGAGTTGTGCCATGATGAAAGGTGCAGTGTCATTCTGATATGACCAAAGACGGTAGATCAAGATAAACAGTTACAAGTTCCTCTATCAGAAAACAAAATAAATTGAAGAATTTACAGTGTTTTGGTGGGGTTTGTCATGTAATCTGACTGAAACACTAGGAACTGGCCTACTTAGACACTCAGATCTTCCTCAGAAAATGTTCCCAGGGAACCAAAGTAGGTTTCTACATATATCCTGTCCTATTACCAAATTGATTTATCAATTGATTTATCACACCTCTAGAAGGGATGGGCTGCAAGACATAGACTGGTTAAGCAGAATCTCTCCGGCTGTAAGAGAAGATCAGGTTCATGGCCACCTGAGGAACTTGGATTTACATAAGTCCACTGTACCAGATGCATGTGAGAGTTTTGAGGGAACTGGCTGATGTAGTTGCCAAGCCACTCTTTGTGATATTTGAAAAGTCATGGCAATCAGGTGAAGTCCTCAGTAGCTGGATAAAGGAAAACATTGCACTCATTTTTGAAAAGGGTAGAAAGGAGGACCCTGGGAACTACTGACCTGCCAGCCTCACATCTATGCCTGGGAAGATCATGGCACAGATCCTCCTGAAAGCTATGCCAGGGCACATGAAGGGAAGGAAGGTGATTTTAGAGGGCCAGCATGGCTTCACTAATGCCAAGTCCTGCCTCACCAACATTCTATGAGGGAGTCACTACATCAGTGGACAAGGGAAGACCCACAGAAATCATCTATCTGGACTTCTCTAAGGCCTTTAACATGGTCCCACAAAACATCCTTCTCTCTAAACTGGAGAGATGTGGACTTGATAGATTGACTATTCGGTGAATAAGAAATTGGTTGGGTGGTCACACCCAGAGTGTAGTGGTCAATGTCTCGAGGTCCGAATGGAGATCAGTTATGAGCGGTGCTCCTCAGGGGTCTGTTGTGATGCTGGTGTTGTTTAATCTCTTCATCAATGACATAGATGATAGGATCAAGTACACTCTCAGCAAGTTTGTGGATGACACAAAGCTGAGTGATGAGGTTGAGACCACTAAGGGAAGGGAAGTCATCCAGAGGAATCTGGACAAGCTGGAGAAGTGAGCTTGTGAAAACCTCATGAGGTTCAACAAGGTCAAGTGCAAGGCTCTGCCCCTGGGTTGGGGCAATGCTCAGTATTCCTACAGGTTTGAGGGCTGAAGAGACTGAGAGCAGCCCTGAGGAGAAGGACCTGGGTGTACTGATAGATGAAAAGCTGGACGTGGGCCAACAATGTAGCCCAGAAAGCCAGCCACATCCAGGGTTGTATCAAAGTAGCATAGCCAGCAGGTCAAGGGATGTGATTCTGCCCCTCTACTCTGCTCTGGTGAGACCATGCCTGGAATACTGTGTCCACCACTGGAGATCTCAGCACAGGAAAGACCCGGACCTGTTGGAGCAGGTCTAGAGGGCCAATAAAATGATCAAAGTCCTGGAAAACCTCCTCTATGAAGAGAGGCTGAGAGAGTTGGGGCTGTTCAGCTTCAAGAAGAAAAGACTCTGAGGACACCTTATTGAGGCATTTCAACAATTAAAGGGGACTTCTAACAAAGATAGGAAAAAACGTTTTAGCAGGGCCTGTAGCAATAGAAGAAGGGGTAATTGTTTTAAACTAAAAGAGGAGAAACTTAGATTAGATATTAGAAAGAAATTAATTTCACTGAGGGTGGTGACACACTGGAAAATGTTGCCCAGGGAAGTGGTGGATGCCCCAGCCCTAGAAACATTCAAGGTTGGGTTGGATGAGCTTCTGAGCAACCTGATCGAGTTGAAGAAGCCCCTGCTCACTGCAGGGGAGTTGCATAGATGAGCCACAAAGGTTCCTTCATTCCAAACCATTCTATGATCCTACGAAACATCAAAGGAAAACTGAGGATCTACCAGTAGGCTTATTTTAGTGACCAACAGAAGACAATGAAAAAAGGCAGTGTGCAGTGGCAGTGAAATTTAATTAATTTAAAGTCTTAATTTAAAGTCTCACTGCAGTCTGTCAAAACATGCTTGATCTTTTAACAGGAATAAAAAGATTCTGGAAATATAAGAGGTAGTTATATCTCGAACCCATCAAATTAACTATAATAAAGTTTAGGTGAAATGAATGACCATTTCACTCACAATTGTTTGGATCTGAACAATTCCACCATAATCCTTGATTTTTAGTAGAAAATTGAATATAGACTACTATCAAATATACATACATTTCTAAGCAAAGAGTATGAATTGATGAGGAACTCCAATACTGTTAAAAAAGCAAGGGGATTATGCAACAGTTATTGAAGTGAGTTTGTAAATGTAGCAAATTATTTAAAAGCTATTCAAGCAATCATATCTTTTTAATTTATTCCACATATTACTGTCACAAAGTGATGTTTTTTACTAAATGATCTCATCAGTACAGAGTAAAATGTACTAACAGTACTAAAATGATGAATGTTTTGAATACTGATCATAGTTTAACACTGAACTGCTTTCTATAATGAATTTAACAAGAGTCACAAAATCTTGTTAAACATCTCAGTGGTCTGCAAAGGCAGAAAATTTAGAAGGTCACTTTAATTGTACATGGTGTTCTTCATTCCAGTTTGACTTGAAGATAATAGCTTCAGTAACTAAATAGAGCCTCAGGATCATATTAGGTTTAGTATCAAAACCTTATTTCTTTAAATGCACTGTTCTAAATTTAACTTTCATACAAATCAAGAAATATATCTTCATAAAACTTCTCAGCTTTTTCTTTTGAATTATATTTAATAATTTTCATACAATTAATATCTCTACTTTTTAATTTTCTACCAGCAGTACAAAACCACTAATCAAAAATCCTTGCTCAGAATAACATACTGGATGAGATTGGAAAGGGCCTCTGGAGGTGATCTTTCCTCCTCCTCAAGCAGGTCATGTAGAACAGGCTGTCCAGGAGCACATCCAGATGGTTTTTGAATATTGTATTGACCTTTCTGGCAAACTGTTTCCAGTGTTTGACAACCCTCATTGTAAAAAAGACTTTTCCTGATATTCAGAGGAAATCTCCTGTGTTTGTGCCCATTGCCTCTGGTCCTGTCACTAGACACCACTGAAAAGAGCCTAATTCCCTATTCTCTGCACCCTCGCTTCAGGCATTTATATACATTGATGAGATCCCCCTGAGCCTTCTGTTCGGTAGGGAGAAGTCTCAGCTCTCTTAGCTTTTCCTCATACGCTCCAAGTCCTTAATCTTCTTCATGGCCCTTCACTGGACTGTCTTCAATACATCCACACCTCTCCTGTACTGAGGACTAGACCTAGCACTCCTAGTATGGCCTCACCAGTGCTGAGAAGGGACACGGATCGTATCCCTTATCCTTCTGGCAACAGTTGTCCTAATACAGCTCAGGATACCTTTAGCCTTCTCTTCATTCTCCGCTTGGTGTCCACCAGAAATTCCAAGTCCTTTTTTTCCAAGCTACTTTCCAGCCAGTTAGCATATACTTGACAGAGAACATTTACAATTCTGGCTTACCTTTGAGCATCTGCTTAAAAACTTGTTAAAATATCATTACATATAAAAATATGAAGCTATTACTAAAACTACTTTGTCATGGTGTCCAAATTGAATAAACAATGAATTGTGCTCATTCAACAATTAGAAGGAATGTTTTAAAGCAGAGGTAACATCTGAAATAAGTTTGCAGTAAGTAGAATCTCTGCTGCTGCATTTCAGGAGCTTTTTCTTTCAGGTTATGTGTGTGAGAAAAGCTTTAAACTATTATTGTGTTTACCTTTTCATCTTCAATCATTCTAATTTGACCTGATATTATTCTTTTATGCTTTACATTGTAGCAGTAACATTATTTTGATTTCAGTAGGAGCTTTATGATAATTTAGCAATTCCTTTTAATGAATTATGAAATAAATTGAACTGAAAACAAACATCTCTCTAATCTATTATTCTACTGCATAACAATTTCTAATCACGTTAGTGGCATCTTCCTGATTGAATCTAAACCATGTTTCTTTGTTTCTTTCTTCGTTTACTGTGTGCAGATTTATTGTCACTGTCTCAAATTATTTTTTCAGCTGAGTTGTATTTGAATAAGTAAAAGATTTCACATTTATAATATTTTTACAGATATTGCTCTTTGTTTAGAGAAAACAAATCAAGATGAATTCCCTTGATCATGAACAAATTTTCCAGCAAAAAGCTTTTTTCCTCATAAATCCTTTATATGTAGACCTGTTTGAGATACTCAGAACTAGAAATATTCATCAAAAAGAATGGGAGAAGCTGCAAACACCTAGTTTTTTTCTTTTTTTAAAAAAGATATACAAACGAAATCAGATTTTCCAATTATTCTTTGATTATTTTAGCTTCAATCACTAATCAAGGATGTGACAATTCAGTTATAGAATAGACTGGAGGGAAACACTAAGTTAAAAAGCAATGTTGCCTAACCTGTACTTTCTTTTTTTCTTTAAAATCTCTTTGATCTTTTTTAATATATTGACAAAGTTATGTTTTCTGCAATATGAACACTGCCACAATTTATTTTCCTCCCTTTAATATAAATATCATTGCCTGTGTTACCATGTAACAAAATTGTTGTAAGAAGTGTTACAATCTGTTGGCCATACAGAAGTGTTAAATTAAGCTTTTGTTTTTAAAGGGACTTTTACTGTAGCATTTTAATGTCAAAGCAAATTGAACTGGTACAGATCACCCACCACAATAAGATCTTTCTAAACTTTGGGACAGTGTAAAATTGCTGCTACCTGAGAGCTGATGCTTTGAATGAAGAAGCTGGAAATTAAGCATTATGTTTGACAGTGACTTGTCTGGAAACCATAGGCAGTCAGCAGTGCCCCATAGCCTGGTTTATCCATCTGTCAAACAGGATTATTATTTACTTCCTCAAAGGCTCAGTAAGGCTTAATGGATACATATAACAAACCTTAGGAGCTCCAGGTAAACATCTCTGTACAGAAAAGTAAAGTGTTACTAGGAGACATACTTCGGGAAATGCAAGAAGGGGCCTGTGACTGACCAGGGCAGTTACACAAGGAACTGCCAATCAGATCAGAAGCTGAAATCAACTGTCACCAGATTTTTTATACTTGGACTTTACTGTCAGATACTCAGTTCAATAGCTGTACCGGGATTACAACTCTCTACTTCTTCCTCTCCAGCCTCACATCTCCTCTGTCCCTCAGCTGTCTGTCCCATCCTGAATGCCAGCTGGCGGAGTTGATGACATTCTCCCTCTTGATAAAAAACTTACAATAGTGTCTTAGGGAGAAAATATTCTCTCATGGGAAGTTTTCATCTGATTCCTGAAAGATAATTCAATGCTATTTTGTCTAAATCCTGTTGTTCCCAGATCGTGTTTTTCCTGTTCCCATTGTGGAATTGCTCCTCTTCTCATTGCACGGAGTAAAGCTTATTTGGCAAGGACCTATTGCAGTTCCTGGCCTTTACAAGAGATTTAAGCTTCCGCCGCATTTGCAATAAAAAGAGCTGTGTAGAAGCAGGAAGTGCCATCTTTGAAGACAGATGATATATTTCTGCAGTCAGTGAGGGACGCTAAAGGATTTCTGTGTAGGGATTTTGACATAAATTTCCTCTTTACTTCCAGACATTACCACCTAAAGAGATGCTCATTTCCAGTGAGTTAGCATTTTGTTGTTGTATAATTGTTTAACGTTGCTTTCCTTTGACAAATTGTACCTATTCAAGCAAATAAAACAAAAACGAATTGTGTAAGAAACTGGTTAGCTAAAAAACAGGTGAAAGCTTCAAATCTGTTCATAGAAATAAAGATGAAGTAATGGAAACTTCTTAAGATAGTTGAATAAGACAAGCTGGAGTTGTTCTGAAAATGTCTATATTCATTACAGATTTGACTGAACACTATCCACTGCCTTTGTTTCATGTGGCCACTGGTGGTACAACCAGGGGTAGTATAAGGGGTATCGAGAGGTATTACAGAGCCCTGGGTAAGGAACACTAGAGCTCAGGAAATTTTTTCATCAGTCCTCCTAATCAAAAAGATTGGGTTTGAAAGGGCCAGTCAGATTTGGCTAATCAACAAATGGTTGCAGGACTGGTGCTACAGCCAGGGGTTCAGCCACTTAGATCATGGAACTTGCTTTGAGAAACCTGGGGTCTGATGGGATACATCTGTCAGTGAAAGAGTGTCCTTATTCATTGACTTGCCAACCTGGTAAAAAGGACTTCAAACTAACGTTGCCAGGGAGAGGAACCTCAGTCCATCCCATTCCTGTCAGTTCGATGCCAATGCTAGCAATAGGTGCCCAGAGCTTGGAGAAGGAACACAGGTCAGCAAGAAAGCACCTGAAGAGCAACACAAATGATCTCCAGGCAGTAAGACAGCTTCATCAGAGGCCCAACTTAAGTGCCTGTAAATAAACGCACGTAGCACAGAGAGTGCACAAGAGGAGTTAGAGGTGTGTGCATGCCTGCATGGCTATGATCTTGTTGGCATCACAGAGACATGACAGAATGGATACTATGATTGGAGTGTTGGGATGGAGAGATACAGAGTCCTTAGGAAGGAGTAGATTTGGATTAGAAAGTAGGATGAAATTTTTTACTGTGAGGGAAGTGAGGCACTGGTAGAGGTTTCCCAGAGAAGTAGTGGATGCCCCATGCCTGGAGATGTTTAAGGTCAGGTTGGATAAGGCTTTGAGCAACTGGCTCTAGCGGAAAATGTCCCTGCCCGTGGAAGCATGGGGGTTGGAATTAGATGATATTTAAGGTCCCTTCAAACCCAAACTATTCTATGATTCTATGATATGCTATGTTTATAAGTGTATTTATTCAAATTGCTTCTGCTTTGGTATTCATTTGACATGAGCCCAAATCACTGAAAGAACGAAGATCACATTCTGTCTTCAGACAGGCACATTCAGTTCCTTCTTGTTTAATGAGAGCTGAACTTTCAGGGCAGGGCTGCTTCCTAAGTGTTGCCAATGCAACAGAAGTCTTTAAGTTATAGTCTCAGGGGACTGTTCTGAAAAACTCACATAAACTTCAACTAGGGTTATTCAGAAACTGAAATCAATCCTGGCACAAATATCCAGGTTTATTTTCATCTTTTTGTTTGTTTTGAAGATTAGTCCATAGCGATATATCCAATATTGCTACACTGTTTCACTATCTTGAATTTTCTAAGCATAAGCAAGGGTTCAACCCTTATACTAGAAATAAATTAATTATAGGCCAGGCTATAAACCAAATGATGGTAAGATGTTATAGTTTTCATCATAATATTCCTCTTTGTTTTGAACTGATGGACTTCGGAGTGAAACTTTCTCTGGCAGTACAGGAATAATTATATTTGGGTGGAGGAAAATATTTTAAAATCTTTGAAAAACTCTTTGTTTATCATGTATAGCAGTGTTCAAAGTGGAGTTTGACAGATGTGTCATACTGGTGGATTTACTTCATTATAAACTGTATGGCTTGAAGCAATATATAAATGTGATAAGAGTATACGCTGCAGAGACACCCACAGCAGGCTCTGTTCAGCCCTACACAGATCCCGTGTGACAACCTACCAACAGGCCTTTGTGTTCTTCATCCTACAGCTGTGAGCAGGAAGCTTGAGCTTCCTTCACTGCCTCATTCTGCCTGTATTCTAAGGGGGAAAAAAGAGATTGCTTTTTTAACTCCAGGTAACTGTACTGCTGACAACAGATGCCTACGAAGGAAACTGCCTTTTGGCGTGAAGAAATAGGAAAATGAATAAGAGGAGGATAAGCATGGGTAGAAATGGACAGAACGGGCCTTGGGCATTGTGGTTGGCATGTTGGGAAGCAGTGGATATGTAGCAAAGGCTGCAGGGGCCGAGGACCAGACAAGAAAGGAGGAAAACTCTAGAACAAAAAGGACACCCTTTGTCTTCTCTGAAATAGTGGTGGAACACATAGATATCATCAAATTATCATGGCTACAGTCATGAAAGTAACAGAAGTGACACAGATCTTTCCTGTCTGTGTGATTGTGAGACAAAACGGTCCTTCGAGGTTACTGGGGAAGAAGAAATTAATCACAAAGTAATAGATCTACTGCATGTGCTACAACTGTGAGTATGAGTAGTCTAGGAAATATTAAATCAAAAGTTTCACAACTTGTCCACATTTGTGTTAACCCAAAACAGGAGTTTCAGAGGTATAATTTTATATTTGAAGGCAGCATTATATGGAAAATGGAAGTGGCATTTGACTCGAAAAAAAATTAAAAGAGTTGTAATAGTCACCAATTGAATAAGTATTTACAGGAGAGTGAGATACCATCTGGCTTGTTCCCACCATCTATCTGTCTCACCAGTCACTACACTCATGAAAAATATTTTTACCACTGGATTCAGATTCAAATTGGTAAAGGGCATTAACATATATTTAATAGTTTCAGAGTTGTTTTACTGTAGGACTTGCTATGATTTCAAGAGTCTGTTTTGTTCTTAATCTTCTAGGTTAACACATTCTCCCGATGAAAAACTGAGACTTTTTTTAAAGAAACCTTTTTTATTTTTCAAGGAAACCATTTTCCTTTTATAATTATACTAGAAAATGCATGCCAAATGCTGACAATTTCACCAGGAAGAGCAGATAATTTAAATTCCCTCACGTTCCTGAGAGATTCCTCATCTCCTGAGACACGGAAGGCTCAAAAGAGAACCGCGGGTACGCGAATCTCCGCAACCCCGGAAGCGGCAGCGGTCACGTGGGTGGCTGACGGCACAGGGGGGCGGGCCCGGCAGCACTCGCTGGAGATTTAAAACGTCTCCCTGGGAGCGCCAGCGACCGTAGCGCGGCTCCGCAGTTTGTTAAGGCGACGAACCTGGGCACGGCACGGCAGTTGGCACGGCAGGGCGAACAGGCAAGGAACAGCCACCTAGTTAGTCTCTCAGGTGATTTTTTTTTTTTTTTTTTTTTAATCTCGACTAAAGCTGATAATGGTTAAAAAAAGAAAGACAGCTGTCACTGCTGTTAGCACTAGGAGTGCATCATCGACACAAGCAGAACCCTACAAGAAGGATGCGGTCATACAGGTCTCTGGCTGCATAGACTGTTTGAGCCTGGTAACATTAGCTCCAGAGGACAGTGTGAGAGGAACCTTTGCGATATGTGAGCAGGTGAATGATTTGCTATACATGGTAGCAGAGCTCAAGGAAGAGGTAGAAAGGCTGCAGAGTATCAGAGATAGTGAGAGGGAAATCGACAGGTGGAGTCAAACCCTTTCGATCTCTAAGGAAAGTCAGCAGGAGAGTGTGAACTCCTGCCATCAGGCAAATAGAGCTAATAGAGAAGATGGAGGGGAATGGAAAGAGGTCCCTGTTTGGAGAGGAAAAAGAACTCCCCCTGAACCCTCATCACATCCTCAGGTGCCCTTAAAAAACAAATATGAGGCCCTAGACTCAGATATTCTAGTAGAGGTCAGCTATGAGGGAGATCTGTCTGGAGGGCCCTCCTCTTGCACCCCATCTTCCAGACAGATAACTACAACAGCTGTAAGAAAGAAAAGAAGGGTAGTTGTAGTTGGTGACTCCCTTTTGAGGGGAACTGAGGGCCCTATATTGTAGGCCGGCCCCAACCCAAAGGGAGGTTTGTTGTCTTCCTGGGGCCAGGGTGAGGGACATTGCTAGGCAACTTCCTGAGCTAATTCAGACCTCAAATTACTATCCACTGTTGATCATCCAGGCTGGCAGTGATGACATCAATAGGAGAAGTGACAGGGTAATCAAAAAGGATTTCAGGGCACTGGGTAGATTAGTCCATGGGACAGGTGCACAGATAGTATTTGCTTCAGTTCTTGTAGTGGCTGGAATGAATGGAGAGATGCATGAGGAGACAATTAGGAAAACCTACCTTATCGATAGGTGGCTAAAGGATTGGTGCCACCGTCAAAATTTTGGTTTTTTTGATCATGGGGCAAACTCCATACTACCCGGTCTTCTTAAATCAGATGGGCTTCCTTAAGCAGGGCAAAAGGGTTGTTGCCCATAAGTTAGCGGGGCTCATCAGGAGAGCTTTAAACTAGGTCTGAAGGGGGAGGGGATTGATATCAGGCTCTCCAAAGTTCAACCCAGGGGTGATAAGACCAAATTAACAGTAAAATCAGCAGTCCAGCTGAAGTGTATGTGCACTAATGCATGCAGTTTGGGCAGTAAACAGGAGGAGCTGGAAGCCATCATGCAGCAGGAAAGCTATGATGTGGTTGCTATTACAGAAACATGGTGGGATGACTCGCTTGACTGGAGTGCTGTCATAAGTGGCTACAAGATCTTCAGAAAGGACAGGCAGGGTAGGAGAGGTGGAGGGGTGGCTCTGTACGTTAGAGAGTCTCTTGACTCTGTAGAACTTGGGGTCACCAACTATAGGGTTGAGTGCTTGTGGACCCGAATCAGGAGGAAGGATAACAAGACTGACATCCTGGTAGGAGTCTGTTATAGACCACCCAACCAGGATGATGAAGGGGACGAGTTATTCTACAAGCAGCTGGCAGATGTCTCAAATTCGCCAGCCCTTGTTCTTGTAGGTGACTTCAACCTGCCAGATATCTGCTGGGAGCTCAACAAAGCAGAGAAGAGGCAGTCTAGGAGATTCTTAGAGTGTATGGAGGATAATTTCCTGCTCCAGCAGGTAAATTAACCCACCAGAAATGGGGCCCCACTAGATCTGCTGTTTACAGAGAGGGACTGGTGGGAGATGTAGTGGTCGAAGGCCAACTGGGGCACAGTGACCATGAAATAATACAGTTTTCAATATTCAGGTATGTAAGAAGAAGCACCAATCAAACCTCTATGCTGGACTTCCGGAGAGAAGATTTTGACCTGTTCAGAAGACTGGTCCAGAACACACCCTGGGATACACTCCTCAAAAACAGGGGTGTACAAGAGGGATGGATGTGCTTCAAGGAAAAAGTCTTGAGTGCACAGGAACAGCCTATAACAATCAGCCAAAAGGCAAGCCGGCGGGGAAGATGACCACCTTGGTTGAATACTGAAGGAAATCAGAGATAAAGAGAGCCTACTGACTGTGGAAGGCAGGGCTGACTCCTCAGGAAGAGTATAGGACTATAGTTAGAACATGCAGAAGGAAAATCAGAGAAACAAAAGTGCAATTTGAAATTAATTTGGCTACTTCTGTTAAGGATAACGAAAAGCGCTTCTATAAATACATTAATAACCAAAGGAGGGGCAAGGAAAACCTTCATTCTTTGTTAGACCTGTGGGGGGGAACGTAGTTACCAGGGATGAGGAGAAGGCTGAGGTACTCAACACCTACTTTGCCTCAGTCTTCACCAGTAGGAGAGGTGCCCCTCAGGATAACTGGCCTCCGGAACTCACAGATAGAGACAGAAAACCAAATGGCTTCCCTGTGTTCCAGGAGGAAATAGTCTATGAATTACTAAGCTACTGGATCCACACAAATCAATGGGAGCTGATGGATTCCATCCTAGGGTGATGAGGGAGTTGGCAGAAGAGCTTGCCGAGCCACTCTCCATCATCTACCAACAGTCCTGGCTCTCTGGGGAGGTTCCAGATGATTGGAAGTTAGCAAATGTCACGCCAATCCACAAAAAGGGCTGCAAGGAGGACCCGGGCAACTATAGGCCTGTCAGCCTGACCTCAGTGCCGGGCAAGGTTATGAAACAGATCATCCTGAGTGCAATCACACAGCACCTTCAGGATGGACATGGGATCCGACCCAGCCAGCATGGCTTTGTGAGGGGCAGGTCCTACCTGACCAACCTGATTTCCTTTTACGATCAGGTAACCCGCCTGGTGTGAAGGGAAGCCTGTGGATGTAGTCTATCTGGACTTGAGCAAAGCCTTTGACACTGTCTCCCATGGCATACTCCTTGATAAGCTGGTAGCCCATGGCTTGGACAGGTACACTCTCAGCTGGGTTAAGAACTGGCTGGATGGCCGGACCCAGAGAGTGCTGGTGAATGGGACTGTGTCCAACTGGCAGCCGGTCACCAGTGTTGTCCTTCAGGGATCAGTGTTGGGTCCAGTTCTGTTTAACATCTTCATCGATGATTTAGATGAGGGGATTGAGTCCATCATAAGTAAATTTGCGGATGATACCAAGTTGGGAGGGAGTGTCAACCTACCAGAAGGCAGGAGGGCTCTGCAGAGTGACCTAGATAGGCTGGAGAGATGGGCTGAGTCTAATGGGATGAAGTCCAACAAGGCCAAGTGCCGGGTCCTGCACTTTGGCCACAACAACCCCATGCAGTGCTACAGGCTGAGGACAGAGTGGCTGGAGAGCAGTCAGGTGGAAAGGGACCTGGGGGTACTGATTGACAGGAGGCTAAACATGAGCCAGCAGTGTGCCCAGGTGGCCGAGAAGGCCAATGGCATCCTGGCCTGTATCAAGAATAGTGTGGGCAGCAGGACAAAGGAAGTAATCCTTCCCTTGTACTCGGCGTTGGTGAGGCCATGCCTTGAGTGTTGTGTTCAGTTCTGGGCCCCTCAGTTCAAGAAAGATATTGAGGTGCTGGAGAGGGTCCAGAGAAGAGCAACTAAACTGGTGGAGGGCCTTGAGCACAAGTCCTATGAAGAGAGGCTGAGGGATCTGGGGTTGTTTAGCCTGGAGAAGAGGAGGCTCAGGGGTGACCTCATCACTCTCTACAACTATCTGAAAGGAGGTTGTAGACAAGTGGAAGTCAGACTCTTCTCCCAGGCAACCAGCAACAGAACAAGAGGGCACGAGCTTAGACTCTGCCAGGGAAGGTTTAGGCTGGATACCAGAAAAAAGTTCTTCCCAGAATGAGTAATCAGGCATTGGAATGGCCTGCCCAAAGAGGTGGTAGACTCACCATCCCTGGAGGTTTTTAAAATAAGACTGGATGTGGCACTTAGTGCCATGATCTAGTAATCATGACAGTGTTGAATTAAGGGTTGGACTTGATGATCTTGGAGGTCTCTTCCAACCCAGATGATTCTATGATTTCTCATTAGATGATGCTTCAAAAGCATTTCCCTAATTCTAAAGGTTCTTTTCAAACCAAACACCAGTCTTGGGCACTTCATAGAATCATAGAATGTGTACATGGTAAATTTCCCACCTGCAAAAGTGTTTGAGGAGTTTATACATCTGCCTAAACAGGGACAAAATCTTTCTCATTCACAAATATCTCTTTTAATGTTGAATAAAGGACACTGGTAGGGTCAATTGAAATACATTTTTTCAGTCTTTTTTAATAATTTTGGTTTATTTTTTTTCAGTTTCTTTCTTGTGTAATAGGTAAGCTACAGCTAATTACTAGAAACAGGATACAATTTTATATTGCATCTGAAACTAGTTTTTTCAACAATTTCAAGCCTCCAACAAGCTGTAGCTAATAAAATAAGAATATAGCTTTTTCAAGGTTACAGCATCGGAAATTTAGCCTCAACTTCCAACCCACTTCCACTAAAAAAGGCATTATTCGTGAATTTTAAAGTTCAAATATATTCCTCATTCACTTTTGTGCATGATAGTTATTCCTTGTCTGCCTAAAGCAGTGTAGATAAAGGTAGACTGGGTTAGAAATTAATGAGCTTTTAAAGTGGTGATACAACAGGTAACAAATTAGCTTGATTTATCACAATTCCAATTTGAAACAAAATGTAAAAAACAAAAAACCCCTTGTATTTTATGTACTTAATTTTTCTTTAGGTTCACTATGAGCACTAGACTACTCATATGAAGAATACTACTTTACCTCCATAGGTCTCCTGTGTTCATTTACCCCAGGGTTGAGAAAGGGTACCAACAAAACTCCTGGAAGATGAAGTCAAGAATGTAAAAAAGCTTTAAATGAAAAAGAGAAATAAAAGTATAAGAAGATATGGTTCCAAATAAACAAAAATGAATGAGCTGATCAGCAGCACTCCTTTGTATTTCTTTTAGGCTTTATGGTCTGCCATTCTGAAAGCATTTTAATCTTCAACCTTCCTCTTCCATTCTGTGGTATGGTACTAGTCAAATGCTTCATCACTTCAGTTCCTAAAGGCAGTCAGGCATTTAAACCATTTTTTGGTCACATAGAGTGTGACCATACTCCTTTCACGAGATGTCAATGAGTACTTAAATATTAACAATTATTTCAAGTCACCTCTTCCTTCTATATGCGTAGATGACATGGCATTCATAGAGGTCTGTAAAAGCAAGAAGACGGCTGAAGCCTGAAAGCTAATAAGCAGCCCTACCATAAGTTCAGCTGAATGTTCTCGAAGACTGAATTAAAAAATTACATTAGTAAGGAAAGATAGGGTCATTTGTTCAAAAATGCATGCTCCTTTTGCTTTCCCTTGACTTTTATAACATACAAAGTAATTGAAACCACAGTCAAGGCAGTTAAGGTAGCTCTGTCAACAGCAGTAATTCAGCAGGTGGTAACAACACTGATTTAGAAAGGAACAGAACTGACCTCTTCTGTTTCAACTTGGGATTTTATTTTGTTGCTTTTGAGAATGCTTCAAAGAGAATGTAAAAAAGTCTCTATGATAGTTTGAGAAAAATTAAATTAATTCTCTTATCATGCAGATGCAGCCTTGATACCAGAGTAATGAATGTGTTAGACGTACTGAGAGATTACATTTTCTTTGTGTTTCTAATCAGACAGTTTATGCAGCTTAGTTCCATGGGTTTGGATTTGTAAGAACCAAACAGCTTATGGCTTCAGAAAGACCTTATATTTAAAAAAAAACCAACACAAATTAAGTTTACTTTTTGTCTTGGAAATAAAAGAGGCTCCAATCTGGAACATTAGATCTCTCAGCAAGCACAAGTGGCCCATTTTGAAGAAGTTTACTGCACATACAGCTGCACTTAGGTGCATGCAGCACTTTCCCAGATGTAACAGAAGTATATCATTAGAAAGCAGGAGTACAGATTCTCTTGTAGGATTTCAGTTCTGTAAACATAAAGGCATAGCAGGTGTTCATGACAAATTTATTTAACAACAAAAAGTCTACTATCATTTTGGAAAGTTAAATCTGTCATTTTGAGTCTGAATCATAGCATTTGTTTATTTGACAACTTTATAGTACAAATCACTTTAAGTGCCTCTCCATAAATTCAGTGTCATTGCAGCAAGTCATAGGGAATGTATCATTATCACAACTACACAGATCTGAAGACCAAGCACAAGGAAGTCAAGAGAACTTCTGCTGCATGAGGGCTAAGAATATTATAACCAGTTGAAAGACTGTTCAAAAGACTGTACTATCTGCCTGCTTTGTGGTAAATATAGGCTCCAGGCTTTATTGTAAGTCTACACCCAGAAAGCACTTTATTCAGAGTTTAATGTCACTTGTGCTACTTGTCACTTGTGTTGATTCTAGCTAATTTAATAGTTTGAGGTAGTAGTCTTAACAATAGATTTACATGAGGAGGGGGGAGTGTTGTCAGATTTTGATTGGAGTTTTTTTGGTCACTGCAATGAAATTAATGGCAAAGTCTTTTTTTTTTCCTGTTCTATTTTTCCTCTTTTTCAGGCCTACTTTTCCTTCTGATATTATCTGTATCTCTAGGTACTTTTTTCTCCTCCTCTCTTTGCCTTCTCCCATAAAAAGACTACTTTCATTGTTGGTGAAAAACAAAATCTATGTATGGACACATGATTGTCTGTTTTTAACTTTTATGTTTCTGGATGTTGGGGATCCAATTGTTCTGGATAAATATATACATCCTAATTGAATTAAACATAAAATGGACTTCCAGTTTAAATATTTCTACTTCCATGGTTCATTTGCAGCTGCCATTGTAAGCTTTTGCTATAATGTAATTTTAACACTGTAAATATTTCTTCAGAAATGAAACTTGCTGCTATGATAAATAATAAAATTACCTCAACAGTGTAAGAAAAGTCCAGGTGTTTCCTTTGGTTACAGGCTACTTGCAAAGATATCCTTCTCTCTGTGTTTGCCTTGACAAATGTCACACGTGACAGAGCAGGTGGATTTAATGAGATTTAAGTCTAGAAGTGTGAGGGAGGAGAGAATATTACCAACTGCTTTAAAACAACATATGTTCGTGACTAATGGTTTTACTCAAAATCATAAATAATAAAAGAAATTGATATCACAAGTGCAGTTAGTTTAGCATCTCTCAATTATACAAGAGCTGGATATGTATCAAGTTTATGGTATTGCATAAATCTTTATTAAACACTATAAAATGTTTACACTTTTTTAACAACATGCAAAAAGGCCATTTAATTTGCTTACAGCCCTATCAAAACAAGATCTGCATAGGGTACCTAGGCAGAAGTAAAAAGAAGTCTTACATGAGATTGCTGCTACCCTTTCTATGCCTGCTAGACTTCCAGGTACTGTAGGGAATGCAAAACTTGCTGCAGTGGATACACAGCAGCATATAATAATACATGTCGTTTTGGAAGACTTTGTTTTCTTATAGTATGCATTAGTTCCTGTTCGACATACTGTCCAAGTGTACATTCCTTTTCTTAACTGGCAAGTGGGATAGAAGTTGTTCTGAAAAAACATCAGGAACCTCGGAGGGCAGGTTTAGATTGTTGTCCAAAGGCTCTTGCTATATTTGTTGGGTGATGTATGTTCAGTTGAAGCTGAATTTCATAGATACTTCCCTATTTATTAGGTGTATCAACTCATGGATGTAACTCTTTGTACTTGTTGACCACATGGAGCTATGGGCAGCTAAATACTTACTGTTTGAGACATGCTACAGGGTATTATCTTCCTCCTTCTGACAGGGAGTTGAAAACCAAACACAAGCTGCACTCAAGGAAAGGTAAGGCCTTTCATGCCAGAAAAATAAAAAATGTGTTCTAGGAAAAAAATAAGATCATGACAGCTTCAGAAACACTATGATAGTAATATGTACTAGTTTTGTGTTTTATCAATGATCATTAATAATTTTCACTTCCAGGGAAGCATCCTAAACTGAAGAACACGGACATTACTGATTCCTCCGCCTATGATTTTGACTGATTTACTTTAATATTTGCACTACATTTAAGGGATACTATTAAGAAAGCAGACTGCAGATACTCCCAGTCAAGACTGCTCTTGGGCTAATAGTAGAGGAGTCAAGTACAAAGTGGAAAGTGCATGGATGTGAGTTTAAAACAGGGATATCTTAGATCCTGAAGGAATAGTTAATCTGCATCAGTCGTTTCTGGACTGAGCACTGTTTTCTCTAGACAAGTTGCTCCAAAATAGAAACCGAAATTCTGAAGGATGGTGTTTTGCATTCTGAGCCCTGTGAAGAGACTGACAACTTTGAGAGTCATATGCCTAAACCTCAAAGAGAAATGGGATATAAAACAGTTTCCTGAAGTCAGCCTCAAGAATGATTTAACTGAACCAAATATCTACTGAAATCATGAGAATTGTCATGAAGAAAAACTGGACAATAACACCCACATCACATTTGCCTAGTTCATTGCTCCAATCTAGATGATGATTACTCTATCCCTTCTCCAGCTAAACACCTAAATACATGTACAGTACAGCCTAATGTTTTAAGTAGAACACATGTTTGAATTCACTGCTGGATTGGTTCCAGAGTCAGTAAATGCAGTTTTCAAGGTTGAAATACTACAGAATTGTGAAGGATTATGTCTACTGCCATTGAGCAAGTACATTCTGTAATAATGTATTTATGTTTATAGTTCTTAGCAGATTGAATATCATTGTATTAAACATTAACTAAAATTCATGAAGTTTGAAGCCACACATTTGAAAATTATCTACTTGTAAGAAACAAATTCATTGATTGATAATTTTGCACACACAGCTCTATTTTTCATTTCAGGTTCTATGTCTTAAGTTTAAGTCATTCATAGCCTTTTTTACTATTGTATGTGAGTCTGTGTTTGTGAGTGCATGTGTATAAATATAACAACCAGATTTTTTTTTTTTTGTATTGTTTCATTAGCTTTAGAAAATACCTTTTGGTCTCTATGCAATAGAGATATTTTATTTTCTTGAAATGTAGTTGAAGAAGACTTGTAAGCAATTCTGGAACAAAGATTTACTGTGGAGTAAGAATGGTAATAATATTTTACGTCTAGATAAGACTCATCAAAGAAGTTAATAAGCTACCTACATGTAAGCGTAGTGATGAATTGTAGCCCCTTATGAGTTATGTGTTCAATCAAGATGATTGGCAAGTAGCAGAGACCAGTGTTCTAAACATCATGCATTTAAATAGTCCTTTTCCAAAGAACATCCTTGTACTGTATACTTGGATCGTTTTTTTTCTATTTTCAGTGATATTCAAATGATGTCTGAGTAACACTTTTCTGTCTTCTACTTGAAAAAAAACCTTTAAATTATTCTTGCAACTGCAGTGATTTTAAATCTAAATATCTTCCTACTGAGATATACTTTTTCCTTTAAGAATATTTAGGGACTAAAATAGGAGAAATAAATAACAAGGAAGTAAAAATCATAGAGAAGTATAGCTTTTTTATATAATTTGGAGAATCTGGGGAGAAGGGTTAGCAGTCCGGGAACATTGGAACTTAATATATGGATTCATTACCAAAGTTTTTCCATATGTTTGTGGGTGTGTCCTTTTATGTTAGTTATTGAAGATGATCCTTCACAAATACTTTGTATAACTACTTTATAATTATATAATTAAATGTATAGTAAGAAACTTCATTTATGACTCAGTCAGGGGTTCGTAAGTTTTCATTTTCCTAAAATTTTTTCCATTTCCTTTTGAGTGAGTTACTTTGATCACTGGTGATCTAAAAGCCCTAAACCAGAAGATAGAGTTCAGATTGAGATATGAGGCGGCAACTAACACATCCAATAAAATCTTGAGGTGGTGTGTGTGTGTCTGAATGCATTTGAAAGACCTGTTAAATGGACTGAGACTATACAAATTAGATAATTTGAAAAATACATACAAATGGGATGGGTAAAGGAAGAAAACATCATAAATGAACAATGAGGTTTGATGAAGGTGCCTGTATGCCTGACCATCTTTCCTTCCAGGACATTCAGCTCGCTCTCTAAACTAAGACAGTGGTAAGATCAGCTAGGATGTAGATGCAGTAAAGGAATTGTTCATATTTAATGGTATGGAGGTGAAATCTAGGTTCATAAGTCTGAGTTTTAATTAAATATTCTTCACTCAACTTCAGCCTTAGCCTAGCAGTTCCTAACTTCCACAAGCATCTTGGCATTCATCTCACCAAATGTAGGCTTTTTTGTCTGCATTAATTGTGTAGTCTTGCTTTACAGTCAGTTGAAACAAATAGATACTTCTAGGTCACATTAGTCTCATTGTATGCCTAGTGTTTAAAATAGATCAGATGAATCACATTACAGTGAGGTCCATTTCTCTGCATTGATTATAAAAGGAGCCTAAATGTCTAACGTTAGGAGAGATGGAGACTATCCCTCAGGTCCTTGCAGCAATGGTGGTGGCATGCAGGCACCACTATACGAGATCTGGGCTAGCTGCTTTGTCTACCAGTGCAGTTTTTAACAGTTCAGGAAGCCAAGTAATCATGTTAGTGTAGTCTTCTGACTATAATCTTTTACCTGTTAGTATTTCTGCATTTGGAGTAAATGTCTGACATTGGTTTGATCCTTGTCTGGAGTTGTAGTGCTGTTTTACAAATAACCTCCAGTTTTCACTTGCAAGCTCTCCGGATGTTGGAAGCTATGCTGCCATTCATGCAGGACTTTTTTAGGCTTCAGGTTTGCAGGTTCAAATCTAGACCATTGATGTAGGCTATCTCTATGCCAAGAAAGCTAGCCAGGAGTTAGAATTTACCTGCATACCAAATCTAGAAGAGTGAAGTTGTGTGATAAAAGCCAGAAAGGATCTCAAAAGGTAACGGAACTGGGAACTGCTAGGCTTAAATGCCTTTTGGGGGTCTGCAGAGCACATTCCCAGAAATCATGACAGAATAAGCACAGCAGCTCAACTACCTCAGGACAGCAGTCATATGGACAAGAGATGACAATCTACTGTAGAGTTAGAATGATAGAACTGCAAAAAGACAAGTTGAGGGAAAACAAAACTAGTTCTATGCACACAAAGAGGTACAGCAGATTCCCTTTTCCACATGGTAATGCACTGCTGGCCACAAAGTATATCTTCAGAGTTCATCGCAGTCCCGTGCACACAGGCATGTCCTGAATCTCTCTCATGTGGTGTTCCTATGTCTGTGACTAGAATTAATCAAATATTTATGAGCTACAGAACCAAATTCCTGACAAACAAAAGAATCTCAAGGCTGAATCACAGCTGTTATTTGCCTCCAATCCTTGATAAGTCTCTTCAGAACTGTGAAGGACAATACTTAGTATTGGAAGCAAAGAAAACTCATAAAATATGAGTATTTCAAATAAAAGTTTAGAATTTTACAAGTCAATGTCCTTCTCCTGATGGACTTGTGGTGAGGGGCTGATTCTTCAAGCACAATAAGTCATTCACTTTCACAATCACATTTATGGAAGAAATGAAGTCTGATTTTGTTTTCTCATTATTTAAGATGCAATTCTTTTTCTTCTCTAAGTTGAATAATTGAATCCAGACTATGGAAAACTGCTATCTGAACCCACATTGCAAGAGAAACACAAACTAGTGCCAAAAGACAGAACAATATATATATTTAAATACATTGAATTTAAAACCGTCTTCATAGGTATAAGTAAGGTAATTTCCTTAGGCTTTGGAACTTACCTCCTACTGTTTTTTCATCTCAGTACAAAACTTCAAGACAGTGTTTGCTCTTTTGAGGTTTTCTTTTTCCTGAAGGAAAATGCTTTTACCCTAGTTTTTCAAACTGTTTATTCAAAGACTAATACAAAATGTATTTCCATGTCAAACGTATGACTCTAATAGCAATGCATACATGAGTAATACAGAACGATTTAAGTTTGCTTATCTGAAGTTCGGATGGTACTTCAGTAGCAGGTTTTAACATTTAACATGACATTACAACATACTCCGGCTTGGAAATAAAAGAACAAAAATTTTGGTAAGACATATCAGGGAAAAACAAATAAATCTGGCACTACAAACTAGAACAAAAATTTTCGCTCACCAAGTAACTGAAGAGGTATAGAGTAAGATAAAACAGATGTTCTGGAATGTTAATGGATGTATTTGTATAGGATAAATTAGGGTTAGATCCATTTTCCCTGGAAAAATCCAGGTAAGTATGCATTCTTTATAAAGTTTATAAAATAACAACTCACAAAGGCACAGTAGCTGCTGCAAAATCCTTTTTTTTCAGATTTTTTCAGATTTTTTCAGATTTTTTTCAGTTTGCCTGTCTTTTCTAGTCAGATTAGGAAATCTAATAAAGTCTATGACTTCTCTTTACAAATCCTGCCAGTTTTAATACAAGTCATTATGAGCTGGAGTGGCCACTCTTTTTTTTAGTACAAATGCTTAATACCATCTTTGATTCTCTGATTTTTTTTATTATACTTACTGGTTCTTGTTATTTATTTTCTGTCTATCTGAAGGTGAATTTTCACTGCTACGAAGTTCTCTTTTACAATTATCTTTAAGAATTTACGCACATCTCGCCTTTACACTTTGTCCACAGAATAATGTTGTCACTCTTATACTTGTTCGCCCATTTTTGAACATCTGCTAAACTGTCAGTAAAACTCTTTCAAAGGCATTAGCCATGATCACTTCACCACCTCCTTGCTTTTCTGTATGAGAATTTCAAAAGATTTTTTGCTATAGCATCATTTCACTTTTAATTCATTTTCTAGTACTGCCTGCATCATCTTTTAGGATTGGGGCTTTTCAAACCACATTTATGTAGAGAAGGTGTTAGTGGCATGAATCCCTTGTTAGGGGTGAACAGCTTTGCCAGCCTAATAACTCCAGACTGCTTAGCGATACGCCGCTCTAGTGTAAGCCTGTCCCTCACTGTTATTTACCGTTCTTCTTGCCTGTCACCTAATATTTTTTTTTTCCAGCAGCAATTTCATATTTTTTCCTGGATAAAAAAAAATGTTGAATACTGTCAGATTGAATACCAGCTCCTCTGAAAACATCCTCATTCAGTGACAAGCTCTCATTGGCGGCTGTTACAAAAATCTAAGCATTCAGTCTGCAACAATATCTTTATCAGCTAAACATGTATTCCCATAAAATAATTAAATAGGCTTTGTCTGACAAGGTTTATTTTCCATAAAATCATTTTGACTGGCATTAATTATACCCCTATCCTCTCATTCTTTATTAACTGGTTACTCTGTTACTTCTTCTATTATTTTGTCCAGATGGATATCAGACTAACCAGCCTGTAAATACCCTGGTTATCCTGCTTACCCTTTATGCAGTCTGGCACATCTGTATCATTGTTTAATATTCTGGAATATTCTGGAAAAATATTAAAAATAAGCATTACTGGTATTTTTTTTAAGCTGATCCTGATGTTTGTGCTTAACAGTTATTAAAACTTCTTCAGTTTCTAATAAGCTGGAATATACTTCATCATCCTCTTAAGAGTAAATACAATATCCTATTTTTTCCATGCAGTGAACAAACACATCTGCCAGCCCTGCGTCAATTTTTAACCATTTCACCATTTGCATTTATTGTAGCTACAATAATGCAGGAATACTTTCCATTCTGCTTCGGAAAAAAAAAAAATTGTGGTTAATAATCAGCCACATATTTAGTGTTTTGATTCACTTAATCAACATTCTGTACTTCACAACTTTTCCCCTTGGTTATACATTATGTTTTTAATATCCTATGAATACCTTCATAGTATCATTGAATCAAATTTAGCTTTTAGCTAAAGCTTTTTTTTAATTTTGTTCTTCAACAGATCTTATTAGCTGTGAACAAAGGACAGAGCCATAGAAAAGTGCTTGACTTCTGAATGCTTTCTGTTGTGTCTGGTACAAAGGTGGAGTGATGCTATTTTTTTTATCTGAAAATTTCATAGTCAATGTATGGAAAGCTGGCTCAGAAGTCTCTTCACCTTTAATATAAGCATGCTGTAAATGTACCAGAGGCAGCCTTTTTTTGTCATTGTGTTTCCGTTTTCCTGCCTCTTATCAGTGTGGCTCTGCAGAGACTGCTCCTTGTAATGTGTCATTTAGCAAAGAGCAGAGCACAGGACAAAGAAGTGTCATGACTTACTTTGTGGAAAACATGATGTCACTCAAATTTTTTAACCCATCAATTAATTTAATAAATATCTTTTGTCAGTCTTGACTGATCATGTCATAATCTTTCTTATTTAAAAGACTGTGTAAAACTATTAAAAATGTTTCTTCCTGGCAGAATACCTTGAATTAGTTTTGTAAAATATCTTTCCCTATGATCTGGAATCTGAGAATATTTGATTCTCCACATGTTTATAATTAAATCATTACTCCACTGAAGCCTTCTTTTTTTAATCAATCATTATGTTTGAATGGCTGTAGAATCATTACCAACTGTCCACACTTTGATTGGAGTATGTATGTGCATTATGGCAGGAAATCTGGGAAAGATGATACTGGATTGATCTTCTTAGCCTCCTGTAAAAGGTAGGTTGTGGTCACTTACATTAAATTTCTGTTAAGTAATATGCAGTAGAGGAACCAGTCACCAGTATCGTCACAGAAATTTGTGCATGGCTAATATATAGAAGCAGATCTATTTATGATTAGTAAATTAACACTGAAAAAGCTAAAGGCAAAACAGAATATTCAGTGTTATATCATTGATAGCTGCTAGTAATGATATTAACTTCTTCCATTAGAAAAAGATTTTATCAAATATATATTATGAAACAGAAAGCATCACTAGTCTTAGAAAAGTGAGAAATAAGGATGTATAAAACCCCTGATACACAGTTACAGAAGGCTTTAAACATGAAGGAAGTTTAGAAAAGTCTTTTCATGGAAAATTTACCCTTGTCAACTTGATGAAGTTATTGCAAAAACAACATTCACAATTTCTTAAGTTCAAGAAAGCTAACTCTGCATGACTATGAGGGAAAATAAAATAAAAGCAATTTTTGGAAAAGGTCAATTTGAAAGAATGGTTGGGCATACTGTAGCATGTTTCTGCTTCAGATAAGGCAAATCTTATCAAGATTTAGTACCTACAACTGTGAACTTTGACGAGGGTTTTAAGAGATAAAACCTTGGGAATGGAGACTGAAAAGACTTTAATCTTCTAGCACTCTTTTTTTCTAAAACAGCATTTAAGCATCACGGAAAAGTATAACATTTATGTTTTCAGTTCAATCATTAGAAGAAGACTTAATATTTATGAAAAAACTTCTGCATTTTTCAAACTTCTGAATTTCTTAAACATGGGAGGACAGCCTCTTCATTTCTCATGAACACGAGAACTCTTATTTGGAGACTTGCAAGTATCGTACAGAGGAAGACTAATGAGAGATATGAACATAGACAAAAGAGACAGAAGAAATCAGCTTTTATGAAAGGAATGATGGCACAGACTATTTTGCTCTAGAAACACGCTGTGGGCCAGATTAAGAAGTCCTGAAACAGCAAGGGTGATTGTATTGATTTGGAAGCAATGTCTGGTTAATTTTTCACAAGGCGTAGACTCCTCAAAAATCAATAACTTTCTGCTGTATCTTTATTCTTCTGAATAAACTGTGTCTGTCTGAGAAACTTGATTCCTGAGTTCAATTAGATTCATAAAACATTCACAGACATACACAGCACAAAAGAAACACAAACTTTCCCAAGAAGCAGTGAGCATTTAACCCTAAGGTAAGACAAAGTGAATTATTCTTTCCTGATATTATGTTGTCCTGGTACAGATGTGATTTCTTCCTTCCTTTAGTGCTATAATTTTCCTTATTTTTGTTGGCAATACACAGACATCTACTAAGAAATTATTCTAAAACCTTCCCTTGATCCTGTGAATATTACATTTACTTTATCACATTTTACATTTTTAAAGCGTATGAAAGAAAGACAACTGCTCTTACAAATGTTACAAGCAGGGTGGCACATGGCTTTCATTGTACAGTAGGCCAGCAAATACACTTTGACAGAGTGATAACACAGCTGGAAGAACAACAAAAGGAAGAAATTGTGATAGATCAATGTAAAAGCAAGGAATTTTACCTAGATGAGACCAGAGGAAGCTCCACTACAAATAACACTACATGAAACCTTGTAGCTATGTTACTACAAGTAAAACTTTCAGCTTCTCATCTATTTAGCTCCATTGATTACAGAACACCTAGGAAAATAATCTTCAAGACAAGCACCTGCATTTGCATGTCTGAAACAGAATGGTGTAAATATTTTTCTTCTTTCTTTGGAAAGATGCTAACTATGACTGCTCAGCCTTATTATACAACTCCTGACCTTCATTGTAATTTCCAAGTGTATTAGGTCTGCCTTTGCATCATAGAATTACTTTGTTCTAAGCTCGTCTCCAAGCAGCTTTTATATCATGCTGGGTGAACATAAAAAGAAATCAAGGCTTATATCCTGAGCAGGAACCTCTTCAACTGACATAAAAGCCCATAGGCAAGACTTGCATCCTGAGTAAGATCTTTTCTTAATCACGTGAAAGTCAATCA
The DNA here is from genome assembly GCA_033558185.1 of Dromococcyx pavoninus. NCBI lineage: Eukaryota > Metazoa > Chordata > Aves > Cuculiformes > Neomorphidae > Dromococcyx > Dromococcyx pavoninus. The sequence goes on along the minus strand of JAUMJL010000091.1, from coordinate 3,825,889 downwards.
GGGAGTAGACACTGCCGTTTCTTTTCTTAAAGACAGTGAATTAAATGACTTGTGAACAGCACTCCCCTCTCTGCCTTGATCTTTCTGTCTCTTCAACCTCAGAGTTGCATTACAAGCAATGACTGAAAATACTGTCAGGTGGGGCAATTTCACACCAACTGAATAAATTTTCTGCAACAATTTTGATGTCTTCCCCTCTCAAAATTTAAACTTCAAATGTTTTGCAGATATTCATACATATTTGGTTCCTTTTTTTATAAAAGGTCTATTTATAATGTCTGTAACCAATTTGCTATAGCAATAGGATAGGAAGAAGTACTTAATTAGCATTAGAATGACAACTCCTTCATCGGACACTGAACAATGAAGCACAGGACTGGGATGCAAATCTGTGTTAGTGGATGTCACCTTAAGTACTGTTACTTAATTGTCATGTCTGCACAGGCACAAACGCATCCTTACATGTAGATGCAATTCATGCTACAACATATTTTGAAGATTGAGAGCGGACCATGTAGCTACAAAAAACTTGGAGAATGTTAAAACAAATGTAAACAGCCAGAACTCTTTTCTCTTCAGGATCAATGACAGAGAGGGTATAGAAACTTGAATATATCCTCAAACTTTCCTATCCTAAAATTATTTCTCATGAAACATTGCAGCAGTGAAAATATATAACCTTAGCAGAAGGGATGACTTTGGTTACAGACATTTTCATTGTTTTAACTGATAACATTTTTTGTCAGAATACACAAAAAAAGTCTCTAAATTTTAAACTATGTATTTTTATTTTCTCTTATTAATTCAGTGTAGTACCATCTGAGGTTTCATGTTGTTTTTCTTTTCCCCCAGAGAAATTATAGCAACATGCAGGAAAAGAAAAAGAAGAAAAATACTATTAATTTCATTTTCATGTAATTATATCTTTTTATGGATTCTGATCTTTGAAATTTTATGTCACAAATTTTAATGACCTTTTAAAAAATTCTCCATGGTTGTGAAACTGAGAAATAGAACTCTATTTCTTGTCACCTCCTATACTTGCAATTATCCTGCTTAGGTAGTATCTCAGGAAAAACTGTAATAGTCTAGGAACAGGAATGTCCATAAGCACTGAAGTATGTCTGTATCTGACTGGAGTGCATTTGTAACTAAGTAGATTCTGTAAGACTGCAAAGGTTACTTGAAATCTTACAATAATACATTTCATATAAGCTCTCTGTAATCTCCTAAACCTGATCTCACTCAAGTTACCTTGCAAAACAGCCTTTCTCACAGTCAGTCAGCACAGTGTTCAAACTTGTACCTATGCATAGGACAGTGAACCAACTTCACATCCTATTGTCAACTTTAGAGAAAAGCCTTTCCACAGATGAGACATTCTGATATATTTTTATTTCATCATACAGAAATTAAATATCCAAGAGAAGTTTCTAATTATGATGCTTCAAACAAACGTAAGATATTGCATTGATTGTGGGAAAAAGCCCTTTGCACTTTTACTTCTTAATAGGACAATGATGGAAATAGCTTGACACTCAAAGGTACTAAATTCCCTGTGAAATAACGTGAGATCCTATTAATCTGATTTATTCCAGATAAAAGATTTCTAACCTCCATAGCTCTTCACTAAGGACGAATTTGGCTTTAGGAATAAAATTACCACAAGCCTTACTTTAAGTTTCAAAATGGAATAAAGTTAGGGCCAGTCAAAATCCATAGTTTCCCTTGGTTTAAGTGGTCCTTTGGTCAAGTCCTTAAGCTTCCTGTGGTTTTCATGAAGTACATTCATCATCTTGGGATTAGCAAAAAGAAGATCCACATTTTATCCTTCAATACCTTCTGCTTGCATTTTACACTTAGGGCAAAATTCATTTTACTCTAAGGTGACATTATGAACATTTTGCAGCAAGGTACTGAGAATAACCAGAGTACATATAAATATATAAAATCATACTATGGTATTTTTATCACTGTATGCATTTTTTTCTATACTTTTTCCAAGTGCTGTTTGAAATCCCATTGTATGAAAGACTGTGGCTTTGAATTTCAAAAAGAGAGAAAAATACACTCTAATTTGTTCATAACCATTGTTATTGAGCAAAGACAAAGCTAGTTTTTAAACTGTGTTCTATGATAGCAATAGGAATGAGAGTAACATATGCTAAATGCATAAACAAAGTGCCAACAATTGGAAGTTTAAGGCTTTCTCTCGGTTTCACAGCTGGTATTTCAGCAGAAGCACGTTCAGTGCAAAACCTTGCTGCCAAAGCAAATGTTTCATTGTAACAGTATTTTCTCTTTATAGGGTGTTTGTTTCAGAGTACAGAAGGGTTTACAGAGAGTATTTTGGTTTTAAGTGCATAAAAAAGAGCCTGATTCCTCTAAAAGTCTTGCTCAATTAATCTTTTCCTTCCCTCAAGTAAATTACTTCTGTTTTGTTTTCTGAAAGGAAGAGCATATTGACTCTAGAAGTCAAAGGACAAAGAAAAGATCAGTTTATTCCTCCCATCTCTTCTCCAATCCTCTCCATTCATAATCCACTACAGTGTTGCTGCTCTTCTCTCATATCCTGTTTACTTTTCAAAGGGCCATTCAGTGCTTTACCACTGCGGTTTTGACCAGCAGATTTTTTTCTGGAGCACCCAAGAATTTCTTAAGCATGGAAAGGACAGAAATGATAGCGAGTAGCTGAAAAATCACAGACAATAGCACAAGGTTGCTCTTGTTGCCAGTGTCAGGTTTTAACATGTTTATTATTGTTATTACTTCTATCTGCATGCAATGTCAGTGTCTGCTGGGCAACATCTGAAGCAGTTGCTTTAAAAATGCAGTCTCTGGGAATTCCTGTAGTTACATTCATAAATGGATTAACTCTACCGTTTAGACCAGGGGTGTCAAACTCACAGCTCCCTCTGTTCTCCCGCGTGTCACACACACTGCACACGTGACCAGCATCGGCAGGAGTGCAGGGGCAAGGAGCTCAGAGATGTCGCCAGCAAGAAATAAGGTGCCGGGCTGGATAAAGCAAGGTGGAGGGCTGAATTCAGTCCACGGGCCTTGAATTTGACACCTCTGATTTAGAGGATCCCCAAAACTGTGAGAATTAATGTAAAGGACAGCTGCATGAATGAATATTTGAAGAACGATAGAAACTACCAGTGGGAGTGAAAAAGCTGGTACATGAGGATTAAACTTGAACTGAATTCCAAAACAGAGCAAAAGAAAAAAGCACTTCTAAACCACTTTGTGATGTATAAAACACTAATCAGGATTATACCTGTAAAAGGGTTTGCATTATTACCTGTGATAAATCAAGCCTATTTTATGAAATTCAACTTTGTACAGCTTCCACAACAAATACTGACTAAACCTTACCACTATATTAGTTTACTATTATTATCACAATATTTCTGAATTGTAGTTTATTCTCATTTTTATTACACTTCTAGATCAGGATAAGTGGAAAGTGCAGTCTTTTTATGATTTGAAGCATCCAGCCTTGCAGGAGATTAGCTACTATAGGCTTCTGATCATCAGATATACATTAATTCATTATAGTTAATAACTATACTGATGAAACTGGTGTTCATGAAGCTAAGGTCTGAATATTAGCACTATTGTGCAGAGAGAGGTCATACAGAGTTCTCAATAGCCCTTTTCAGTGCACCTTAATCCATACGTAATCCTCTGTCTTTTACAGGCCTAGAGTTTTCACACATTGCTCTGCCAACATACAGCAATCCTGATCTGTGAAGTGTCCCTTGTTATTTCAGTTCTGCATCTTCCTTTAGGAGAAAAATGGATGTCATTCTTAATGGTACAGTGAAATCTGAAATGTGGATAGACTGCATCTGGGGGATCGTATTGAAGCCAATAAAATTATTTTCACTGTGGGTCCTAGTGTAGAATTGGAGCACTAATCTCCAGAGATAAAGGGCATATAGCCATTTTCCCACTTTAGCCCCCACTTTTAGCTTTGATTTTATTATTTACTTGTGCTGAAACTTTCATCTATTTCTTGGAGACTTGAGCGTTCAGAAAAATCTTGTCAGCACAAGTGCATTCAAATGATTGTGTTTGGCTGATATCTCTGAAGTGTTCAGAATGCACCTTCATTATCCAGATAGAATTAATTGACTCTTTGTAGCACAGATTATTTTGATATGAAATAGGCTATTATATGGTAGGAATAGAGCATTTAAAGCTTGGTGGAATGGACACAATGCTTACTGGTTTCATACTGATTTCTCCAAGCAGGAATTATGATCAAAGGCTAATTTCAAGTAGAGCTAAGTTTCACTAAGAGTAAATAAAGCTTTCTACTAGTTGAGTAACCACACTCGAAAGTGTGGCAGCTTGTCACTGAGATTCTCTGAAAAACAGCTGGTAGGATTTTCCAGTACACATTCAAGAAAATCTTGTTGTGCAACTTTAAAGGGATGTGTTTGCTCCTTAAAACTGGGAAATTTGATTTTCATTATTGTTGATGGACTAGATGGATTAACATAGATATCATATGCTTTTCTTTACCAGTCTATATTCTTTCTTCTTCATACAAATTAAGAGATTTTAAAAATATGGAGTATCTAAATTAGAAAAGCAATTAAAAGAGAAAAAAATGTCATTTTTCTTAAGATTGAAGTCTGGTAATGAACTCAATGACTTCACCATATCCTTAAGAGATACTGAGTGTGAAAAACAAACACCTCTAGAGACAGGTTTTGAAACATTCCATAAATCGTGGTCCCCTGAAACAGTGCACATAAACTGTTTTGATGGTTGAATGAAAAATGTTTCAGTGGCCATTTACTATAAGAAATGCTATTTTCCTTCCTTTCTATTTGTCTTGGGTGGAACACGTAAGGACTGGGAAATTGATTAGTGGTTTGGAAGAACTTGCAGAGAGAATGCAAAAAGGAGAAAAAGGTACAACAAAGGAACTGTGGTTTCTCTCAGTCACTGCAAGTGGCAAATTATGATCTTTTTGGCTTTAATATTTTTCTATCATATATTTCCAGATATCTGCAATAGCATGATCAAGAATATCATGTCAACAAAAAAGAATATATAAAGTATAGCACATGGTTATGCTACAATGAAATAAAACCCTGTAACAACTAGACAGAGTTGATCTCTGTAGGAAATGTCCAGGGTAAAAACTCCTAGTGAGATGGGGGGAAAGGTATTGGTTAAGTTAGCTATGATGTTGAAGTTGTTATCACAGACCTTTGTGCCGTTACAAGTCCACTTTGTGTACAATTGCTGTCATTGAGCTGACCAATGGGAAAAGCGAAAACAGGCCAGAAGGGACCACTGCACAATATAATCTGATTGCCTCTATACTCAGTATACAGTTTTACTTTGATATTCCTTGACACAGACCCTTGTGCACCATTTACTGAACTGAAAGGAAAGTAGGATAACCCTGAGAACTCTGAAATTTTAAGAAGAACTGAAATTAATACGTTTAGGATGGTAATTAGAAGTTGTTTCTAGTCACAAAAGAAATAAAGGCCTGCACTATCTTCCAATAAGACAGAACAATGAGAATAAACTCCTCTCCCAAGCCATCTGTAGGCAGTGTAATGTGACATTATGAATTACATGTATAAGGCACTATGAAATAATTGCCTGCTTTTATGGGAATTGGATTCACTGACCTTGGTGGTTCTTGCAAGTGTTATATTCCGTGGCTGTCTTTTTGATCACAACAGCAGAAAGGGTGCTCATGCCTTCAGCCTTTGCCCTCTGAGACTGAAACTCAATTTATCTTTGTTACACAATCACCTAACCCTACCATTTGATTTTTTTTAACTTTTCTGTAGAAAGAATTTTATGCGTTCCTCTCCTTTTCTGGTTTTGTTTTTTTTTTTCTTTTTTTTGTTGTTGTTGTTGTTTTTTAATTTGTTTTTTAGAAAAGTTTTCTAATCAATTCCATGTTTTTCATGCCAGGTTTTCATGTTTTTCAACCCAAAGAGGAATTTATATTTAATAATGCTGTGTTAAGCTTCTAAACTCACATAAACCTACTAGATTCAGAATAAGAAATAAGATATTTCTTCAATCTTTTCTTAGAACAAAGTATTAAAATAAGAGGTGGGCACTTGGTATATCTAGAAAGTTTATTGTAGAGTTATGTGTATTTAAATAAGTCTGAAACACACAACTAATATGATATGATGGAAGGTTTCGTGCAGTGACTTTGCTATCTCATGTTGGTAGCACAGCAGAAACTAAGTAAATATGGATGCTTAATGGAATATGCTTCTAAGAGCATCGTATACCAAATTAATGATCATATTTATGACTTGCATTAAATTTTCCATCATCTTGTTTCAAGACCGGAGGTTGTGGTTTTTTTCTGTTGATATGGAGTGTTCCTTTTTTTTCACCTTCCTCTCTCAGTCCTGAGATTAAGCAACACGTTTTGAGCTGACAGGAATTGTTAACACCCTTCTGAAGTCAATGAAGCAACTCCAATTTACAGTAACTGCAGGTCTGTCCAAACAAAATGAAGAACCTGATCCTTAAAGGGAAGCAAGCATATAGCTTCTCTGACTATAGAGACAGCTGGAAGCATAAGAATATTTTAGTATTTAGGCAGAGGTGCCTTATTTGTACAACTAGCTTCTATAATTAGTGGTAAAATATGTTTTCCATGTGTTAAGGAAAGCTGTCCATATACAAGTTGCTAGCAGTTATAAATCAGTCACTTTCCTATACTGAGAGTAAAAATAAAGAGACAGTCCTCAGTTTTAAACTCAGAAAAAGTGTCTGTTCATGCGCAGTATTCATATTTTTTTATTAACTTAAATAGACATGTCTAGCAGCAGTACCATTTAATAATCCATTGCATCATACTATTACAGTACTATTTTCTCCCATCAAGGTATCATCACTGAAAATACCAAGAGATATAAATGATCAAGAATATTTCATAAGTAATAAATAGGTACACAAAGAAAAAATTTCTGGATGCTTTCTTGACTTCATATAGTTTCTCCCTTCACATAACTACTTTACTGAATAAACAAAATAGTTTTAAAGGACTTTAATGATGATGTGAAATCCCAGGGTCATTTATCCACAATCAAACAATGTGACCTTTACATAAAATTGAAATCCTGACAGTCACAATGACTGCAGACTAGCTTACAGCATCACTGTACCGTAGTAGCAGATGTTTGCAATTGTACTTGTTCCACCATCTCTAGTGATGTACAATTGTCTTAAGGGAGAAGAAAATATCCAGTTTAATTTAAACATTGAAAAAGTGTTTGTTTGAATAAATTAAGAGAAGATAGACATAGCAGACAGTATAAGATCTCCAAATAAGGCAAATGTCTAGGGATGAATTAGTTTGACTGTATCTTTCATTAAGCTTATAAAAAAATAGGGCTGTCAGAAGTACATAATAATATGAATTACTGTATCTATTCCTGCTTTGGCTGTTTCATTTCTATCAATATTAACTTAAGATTAAGTTTACATAAATCTATATGTTATTCTCTAATGTATTTCATAGCCACTTCCCTGCAATGAAGGTTACTTTCATTTTATGCTTGACATAGCACAAAGGGATGCATTTGCATCATACCTTCTTCATTTCACCCCACCTCCCTGCATTGTTATCATTTTAATGACTTTTTAGCCTGTTTGCAGTGATACACGGCCCAAAATTTTGCTTACAGACCCAAAGTGTTGGAAAATACGTCAAGTTAACAGCAATTTTGTTACTGACTTTTTTTATGAGAGGAAAAGAATGGGATGAAAAGTGAAAAGAAAGTCTTCTTTAAATAGTTCCATTTGTATTTTTTTTTAAATTTTAAGATTATAGAAAGGTTGTTTCATAAAAAAAACACATTCACTGCATGGTTTTGCAAAGTGTATTTTTGTAGAGTTACATTCTGATGTAATTTAAATGCAGTGCTTTTAGATTTGTGTCTAATTTTCCCCCTTGCTGGTAACTTTCCTCCAATAGCTTCTTAGCATATTAGGGCTGATGATTGAGAATCAGATTCATAACTCTATTTATACTCCTATTTTTATTTCTTATCAAGCTATAACCCAACATTCATTGGTGTTGATGTTTTATTAAAAAAATAAAACAACAACCCCCCCAAAAAGTTACTATTCTGAAAACCTTAGAACTACAGCAGAATAAAAGTCAACTAATATAACTGAATTTTGAAAGTAGGCAATCTATTTTTCCAAGCCTCCCAAATCCAATAGCTCTCTCTAGGTTTTGTTCACTGTACAGCATAATTCTGCAAGGCAGCAAATGCTCTAAATTCCACACAGTGACATTTTACTTAAACAGTCTCTGAGGACTGGAAATCTCATGTGAAGCTTCCTTTTACTCAGAAATATTTCATCCTGCAACTTCTTGGTAGGAATTTGCTGCGAACATTTTTGGAATACCAAAAATCAAACTAACATTTGAGAAAGAAAGGGTGTTGGTAAGCTTTTTAAATCCCCAAACTGTTGACAAACTTTCTGAGTTTATTCTCTGAATACAAAATTAATTCCTAGCAAATGGTCTATGTAACTCCTTCCCAACCCTTACTCCTACAGATATATACATAAAATGTGCACACACATATACACATGTGCGCACAGACAAACCCACGAATCTATAACATTTTCATTAACATTCTCCAAGTCTCTTTTATATTTTGTGTTCTGATATTTACATAAGATAGGAAAAGCTATGAAACAGAAGTCTAGATAGCCTGTTTCAGACACTGAATTAGTTTCAGGAATGGTAGGCCACCACATGAAAAATGTAAGGCTCCCTAAGTTATTCTCCTCTGTCTCACCTCCACTTCACCAGTCTTTCAAACATTCTTTTATACTCTGTATTTTTTGCGCAAGAGCAACAAATAAGAATAATGTGCTCCAGGAAATACTATTGCCAAAGTTATAGCCTTCTGAAACACCAAAGACTGCCCTAAATTGCCACAGTTTCCTAGGAAGTACATTTCACTGCCTGCTACAGAGAAAGGCAAAAACTCTCTACTGTCATTGCCAGTCTAACCAGGGAGAGGGAAAGAAGTAAGAGAGGAACTTTTCCTAACTGCAAATCTGGAATAACTCTGACATAATATTGGTTTAATAAAAGTGGGTTTAACCATAATGTAATATAGTGAGAAAAACACACCAATCAGTCCAGATGAGATTTCTCAGTACTAGTAGGAACACAACACTTAGGGAAAATATTTCTTGCCTTTCTTCAGCTCATTCACAAGAAACAGCCTTCTCCAAGAATAAGAAATCATCACGGACATCAGTTCCTTCTTTCAGTGGTGAAACAGACTCCTTCTTCCCATAATACACAATTCAGTGCAGTGATAAAGCCGATTCAAAACATTTGATTTTATATCTATGCCAGGTTAGGACAGATAATTTGTAAAGCAAGACTATGGCTGTAAAAAAGAACATTGCATTCTCATTTGTCTTTAAACTGTTTGAATGTTTAAGTTTTGTACTGAGTTCATGAATATTCTAGCATTTCTAAACTATGTGCATTAAGGTACCAACCCAGTACAATACATAAATATGACTTAGCCTTCAAACATGTGAGTTGAGTCTTTGAAGACATGTTCATGAGGACTGATCGGAGAACACAATCTTTCCTGAATTTTACACTTCTAATTTCCTTTGAACTACCTGACACAGCAAGTGACAACAAAAAACAGAGGTCTTGGAGCGATATGGAATGCTGTTGTTCTTGAGGGCTATTTAACTTTCTTCAAATTTAAGGGCAACAAATCACTCAAAGTCCATATTCTCATCAACTTGATCTAATCTCAGCACTTTAGACTTGTGGATGCTGATATGTCAGAAAAAAATATTTCCTCTTTTGTCTCAAGGTGCTCATCAGCCATCTGGAACTGCTTCCCTAGTTTCATCCATTATGTAAATGAGATGTAGCATTCGTTATGTTTCATCTACTGATACTAATACATTAATGTGGATGTTACAGCTTGAACCTCTGGGAAGGACTGTCTTCACATCACTCAGTGATTTGAGATCACATCTCATTAATTTTAATGGCCCTGTGGTATTTCAGGTCACTTGATTCTTAATACAGCCTGTGATGTCAGGAGCTACCTGTCCTCATTTCCTTATCTGTCTTTTTCTCTTCCCAGGAAATAATACTATTTCAGACCATTGCATAGCTCATTTGTTCTATGAAACTAATTTCTCATTTACCTTCATACTTTTTTTCTGTTTAGGAACAAAATAGCTGAAAATTTAATTCTCTATTTTAAAATAAAGCAATAGGAAAACAAGACTTAAAATGTCAGGGAATTTGTTAATGAAATTAGTAAGAGGGAGCTGAAAAAAACCAGTTCTGTTCCGTATTTTATCTGTCTTTGATTTTTGATACATTAAAATAGACAAATTCAGTCTGGTAATATCATACTTGTGTAAATAATCCTTAGTCACTGAACTGAGTAAGTTGAAATCAATTTGCAAATAAGCATTGTGGCTCTGTCCTTGAAAAATATAGTTTGGAAGTGCTGCAAACTAACATTCATAGCTATGAAGTACCATGCAGGATTGAGTACTGTCAGAATAGGATAGCAGACTTTGATGGAAACAGTAGACAGATTCCAATCCAGTACCATTTTATTTTTAAATGAATATTCACTACGTCAGAGATTTAACATACTTGCTCAATATTCCAAACCACCTATGTGTAAAATAGGAAAAAAAGGTAAAAAATCCAATTAAAATCTGTCACTTAGCATGGATAATTGAAATATGATTTCCCTGTATTATAAAGCTGCTTGCCAAATTCAGAGTGGAAATGAACTTCAAATGCAATATAAATTTTCAGTGAACTTTAAGCAGAGAACTATCTGACTAGCAAATGGAACCATATTGGGTTTTTTTTCAGTCATGGAAATGCATTGCAATCAGACAAGAAAAGTAAAACATGCATCTGTATTGAATGAAGTAAACGTGTATGTTATTAATAAATACCCTATAAAACCTCTTCACATTTTCTTAGTCCAGTAATCCTTGGCTACTTGAACAACCCCAGGATATTGAGCAGGGCTACCTAAATGAGTGTGAGCAACATGATGAGGTTCCAGCAACTGCTCTTTTGAACACGATAGGCTTGATAAAATAACTCACAGTATCACAGTATCATAAGGTTGGAAAGGACCTCTGAGATCATCGAGTCCAACCTATATCCCAACACTAACTCCAACACTAACACTATCATCTAAACCATGGTACTCAGTGCCCCATCCAGTCTCCCCTTAAACACCTCCAGGGTTGGCGACTCCACCACCTTCCTGGGCAGCGCATTCCAATGGCCAATCACACTTTCAGTGAAGAACTTTTTCCTAACATCAAGTCTAAACTTTCCCTAACAAAGCTTGAGTCCATGCCCTCTAGTTCTGTCACTGGTCACCTGAGAGAAGAGACCAACCCCTGCCCGACTACAACCTCCTTTTCGGTAGTTGTAGAGAGCAATGAGGTCTCCCCTGAGCCTACTCTTCTTCAGACTAAGCAGCCCCAACTCCCTCAGTCACTCCTCACACAGCTTGTGTTCCAGCCCCTTCACCATCTTCGTTGCCCTCCTCTGGACACACTCCAGCATCTTTACATCTTTCCCAAACTGAGGGGCCCAGAACTGTACACAGTATTCAAGATGAGGCCTGACCAGTGCCGTGTACAGGGGGACGATAACTTTTCTGGTCCTGCCTGCCACACTATTCCTGATGCAGGCTAGAATGCCATTGGCCTTCTTGGCCACCTGGGCACATTGCTGGCTCATGTTGAGCTTCCTGTCAACCAGCACTCCAAGGTCCCTTTCTGCCTGACTACTCTCCAGCCACTCTGTCCCCAGTGCATAGCTATGCATGGGATTGTTGTGTCCAAAATGAAGTACCCGACATTTGGACTTATTAAACATCATCCCATTAGAATTGGTCCATGTCTCCAGTCTGTCCAGGTCCCTCTGTAGGGCCATCCTACCCTCTAACAGATCAAATTTTCCTCCCAGCTTGGTATCGTCTGCAAACTTGCTGATGGTGGACTCAATCCCCTCATCCAGATCATCAATAAAGATATTAAACAGGACCGGACCCAACACGGATCCCTGAGGGACACCACTGGTGACCAGCCGCCAACTGGATGAGACACCATTCACCACCACTCTCTGGGCTCGGCCATCCAGCCAATTCCGAACCCAGCACAGAGTGCTCCCATCTAAGCCGCGGGCTGTCAGCTTCTCCAGGAGTCTACTGTGGGAGACAAGTGTCAAAGGCCTTGCTGAAGTCCAGGTATACCACATCCACAGCCTTCCTCTCATCCACCAGGCGAGTCACATGTGTATAAAAGGAGATCAGGCTGGTCAGGCAGGACCTACCCCTCCTAAACCCATGCTGGCTGGGCCTGATCTCTTGGCCGTTCTGCAGGTGCCGCATGATTTCACCCAGTATTATCTGCTCCATAATTTTGCCTGGGACCAAGGTCAGGCTGACAGGTCTGTAATTACCTGGATCATCCTTACGGCCCTTCTTATGGATGGGCATCACATTGGCCAACTTCCAGTCTTCTGGGACCTCTCTGGTGAGCCAGGACTCTTGAAAGATGATGGAGAGCGGCTTAGCAAGTTCATCCGCCAGCTCTCTCATCACCCTAGGATGGATCCCATCCGGCCCCATAGACTTACAAGGATTCAAGTGGCTCAACAGATCTCTAACTTCCTCCTCATGGATTGCAGGAGGGCCATATTTCACCCTGTCCCCATCAACCACTTCAGAGGACCAACTGTCAAGCGAACAGACATCCCTGCTGTTGAAAACCTTAACAGAAGTGGCCAATTTGAGTCCCAGCTGGGCTTTTGCTTCCCTGATTTTTTTCCTACACGACTTAACAACATCTTTGAACATGACCTGGCTTATGTCCCCTTCTTTCCAACGGTGACACATCCTCTTTTTCTTACTTAGTTCCTTCAGAAGTTCCTTACTTATCCAGGCCGGCCATCTGCCCCTTCGACTCTTCTTACAACACATGGGGACAGCCCACTCCTGCGCCTTCAAGATTTCACTCTTGAAGTGCATCCAGCCTTCCTGGACCCCTTTGCTACTAAGAACAATTTCTCAGGGTACTTTCCTGACCAGTTCCTTAAATGATCCAAAATCTGGCTGCCGAACTCAGTTCGTATTTTTTATTATATGAGACTATAGTATAAGGTGCATTTAATAAAAAGGCATGTATTAATTTTCAAAATTAATGAACTAGCTAGATCTAAATTTGTCCATTCCGAGCTTGGTTCATAAGATCATAAATGGTCAGATAATAATGTGCAGTTTGGGATTAAGACAGGTATAAATCTATCATTTTACTCTTTTGGGCTGTTTCTCCATTTTCTTGTTATACATATTATCTACTACCTTAAAACAACTCATAGTATTTTTCTGCAAAAGTAACTTGTAGAAAAAAACATATTTTTGCATTCTCCGTTTTATGATAAACATTATTAACAGACAATCATTTCTCCTCTCAGTTTAAACCCAAAAAGAGAAAGATGATAGAAATTTTTTTCTGCAAGAAATTATGTCCTTTAATATCCTGGAAGAACAAATTCTCTTCACTGATATCAGCAGTAAACAAATTTCACAAAGAGGTTATTCTATAGGACTATGTCTCATATGCCCTATAGTTGACTCAAAGATGGAGTAAATGCTGGCATTCTTTGCACACTCAGCACACACATATTTTTTACATCAATCTTTAGGTTGGCAGGCAGAGAGAGATGTTAACAAACAGTATTTATTCTTGTTTTGTAAAGAGAGGTTTTCTTGAATTTTAGCTCCGCTACTCTTCATGTGCTTCTTCACATTACTGCTGCACATTGCTGTTTTCACGCTTTCTGAATGCAGTCACAGGGGTGGCATTTAGCTTCATGGATAACTATCAAATTCAGTATTGTTCTTTACTCAGCATATCCTATTTAGAATTTGTTTGTGTGGTGGTATATGATATGCACTTGCTACCTGCAGCAGTATCTTATTACCAACATAGTTCTCTTCCCACAGAGTGCTGAAGACTTTTCAACAAATTATGTTTTAATATTGACATCAAATAAGCTTGCAAAATTTAAAGAATTGGTTTCAGAGTTTTGCAAGTTAAAAGTAATGCCATTTTGATTGCTGCAATTTACTATGTTGTTATTGACTGATGTTAAATGCCATGTATGAAAAGTCAACAGTATCAATTAACAGTTTAATTAGAATTGCAAAGTTATCTTGTAATTGTGCTCCTGTTTCAGTCAGTTGCAAAAGTCTGCTACAGATCCAAATTAAACAAGAAATAAAGTAAAAGCAATCTATTTTAAATACTTTCTTCAAAGCTGCCCTATTGAAGTTAAAAGATACTGATTAATTCTTGGCTGGAACACCTGCATAGCAACAGAAGACTACCAAATATCATGGCACAGCTGGAAAGAAACAGGCTAGTAACACATTGGTTTCAAAACATTGATCAGAACTAAACTAATAGCTTTTAGTTTAAAGCGCAGTTTGCAAAGTCAGATTAATCTCACTGAATTCAAGCGTGCATTGTACTTGTTCACAAAGAGAAACATTCATTAATTCAGATTCAGCTTGTATGTTAGGTATAAAATCCAAATATTTGAGATCTGGGGCATTTTTTTTCAGCTTTGCAAAGGGAATTATCTTTCCATTCTGCAATGCACTATGAAATAGATTTTACCCATGCCAATAACTATAGTGAATATAGGAATTAAACCCACTATTTTGTACACCTCAGTGGTGTGCTCCCAATATTCCATGTGCACACAGTGCAAGGTGGGCTGTTTTGATCTGTATCAGAGGTAAACGATCAAGTATCAGCATCTCCTGAATGTAAAGCACTCCCCATGCCAAAATGTGGGTTTACCTTCAAGCAGTGTTCAGATTTGAGAATAGGCTCAGAGTTATGCTTGAAAGCCATGTAGGCATAGTTAGAAGCAGGCACTTTGGCTCCTCAGGTATATGAATCAGTGTTGTGTATTTTTTATTATGTCTATATTTTTTTTTGTTCCATCGGGTTATAAACAATATCCAGGAATGAACCACAGTGGGAGGCATCACACAATCTGTACTTCTGACATCATGGTATGATTTTAATTATCTGTGTTGACAGAGTTGAGTGAAGATGGACAGTTTCTCAACTCCAGTTACAAGAAAGAATCTTTTGTCTATTTAGGAAGGATTAATGAGATATAATTTTACAGTAGAAAAAATCTTGGCAATTTTAAAACAGGCATAAAATTTTATGAACATCCAGGTTCTGTTTCTATTGGCACAATCATGTTATGACTGTTCAATTTAAAAAAAAATATGTAAAAAAACCCCAAAGTCTGGATATAAAGGTCTCTGAAGAATTGATCTGAGCTCCTGATTCTCTCCAAAGACAGATGAGATAGGGAAGATGGTTTATGAAAGAAACAAATCTTAGAGCAAGTCCTAACCTGTTCTTGCAAGCTGAGAAGATCAGTT
This sequence comes from Dromococcyx pavoninus, assembly GCA_033558185.1. NCBI lineage: Eukaryota > Metazoa > Chordata > Aves > Cuculiformes > Neomorphidae > Dromococcyx > Dromococcyx pavoninus. The sequence continues at coordinate 3,810,356 of JAUMJL010000091.1, read as the reverse complement.
TTCAATGAAACAAGGCTGTTTATCTACAAAAAAACTTGAAAAAGTTTCAGAGAACTTGAACTGGACTGAAGAAACTTCCCTGGAATCATACTGAAGACTTTCTGCATGGATGCGGCAATGAAGATTTTACATTTTCAGACCTATCAGTCTTCTCAGAACAGTACTATGCCCAAACAGTGATAAACACATTGCTTTATGTGAAAAAGGGTCTCTATTCTCTGTCAAAATGGAACTCTAACTATTGTTTGGCCCTCACATTGCTCTTCTAACATTGTACAGATTCTTAATGAGGCTGACATATGCTGTAATTGCTGCACTTGCTACTAAATCCACTCCCTAAATCTATCTGATCTTATTCCAAAACCCAAATTTTAAAGAAACTAGTGTTGAAACAACTCATGACTGGTTTCTCTTTCCAGTGAAAACAGCCTTTCAGGGTCATTTTTCCAAGAATCATCTGGGAGTTGTAAAGCTCTTATTACAAAAAAACACAGATGTTGGGACTGGAAATTAATTTTGTGGCTTCATTGGTCACCTTCTGGAATGAAATTAAACCAGTGCCCTGAAGACTCCTCTCTGTAAAGACTAGTCTGTTTTCTTGTTTGTTAGTTTATTCTTCCTTTATCAACATTGGTGCGGTGCAATAATGAAACTCAGCCTTCCTGCTCCAGTAATTCTGAAATCCACTGGTGTTCTGCCTTCATGAGTGGGAGGAAGTGCAGATCTGGGTGTGTCAAAATATCTGGCAGGCATACTAGTTCTTCTTTACTTGTTGCTATCATTTGTTCAAACAATACAATGTGTACAATACAAAGGCAATTGCAAATTGCATTCTGTTAATCAATATCAGTACATATCACAGCAGCTTAAGGAAACTGTTTTTTCAGTACATGACTGATTGTGGCTGGTAAGCAGGGCACGATAACATACTGTTAGAACTGCCCCTAGACAGAGAGCTGCAGAGAATACTCCTACTTTGAAAATACCTCATTCTTATTCTTTGCAAACAGTACTAAATTGAAGATTATTAGCTGCATAAAATCCAGACAGGGAATTTCAAGCTGCTGACATTGTGGCATTGAATATACAGAGCTCAGCAGCAAGACGCCAGCAGCAATCTGAAACAACCTTCATTAGACCCTCTATCTAATAACTACGGATTCAGAACATCATTTAGATGTGCAGCCTCCCAAGGTTATTGAATAACAATCCTATTTCTGCTAATAGTAGATGTTCCTAGTTTTCTTATAATTAGTCACAATGGAGTTTTTATAAAGGTTATTGGGCTGAAAGTAGTTGCTGTGATTTGTTTTAAGGAGGAAGGAAAACACACACACTCATGCACACACAGACCAGAGGAAATTGTCCTTCTACCACTCATTAGCAGGAGTCACAGTTACCTCTGGCATTAACTGTGTACATTGAGGGCCTTTTATGCTCTCAGTCCTCTAAGAGATTATTATGCTGGGAGAGGCTGGGAGATGAATATCAGCAACTCCCCTAAAGCCAGTTAAGTCAGTTCACTCTGCATGATCTGCAGTGGTCGCCCAACTTTAAACACAACATATACTCCAGTGTCTAGCAGGGAGGACACTAAATCTTTCCTGCAACAGACAATGTGAGGGCACTTCCCACTGTGGGTGAGTGAGCTTGTGTTCTCTACACTGTAAACTGTAAATGGCTTGAGAGAGCAGAGGTCCTCCTTATTCAATAGTGATCTTTCTCATTTATTTTGTTTTAAATAAAAGTTTCACAAATTTGCATGGTGATTCAACAGTGGTGTGGTCAGGAAGCTGCCATGATATCAAATTGATGCCGTCTGTTTTAGACTTCCCCCTAAAGGTCAAAGGAATGAGGCGTGAATAGATAAACAGGCTCATCAATAATGATATTTTTTATTTTCCAGGCTGATGAGCTGTAAGTCAGATTATTAGCACACTATGATGTGTGAATGCATACCCATAAAGACATCTGTGTCTGCAACATGGGAAGCTTAAATTTTAGTTTAAGTATTTTGGGGTGAATACTGAAAGGACAGATTCCACAGCGCTTCTACTGTAATAAGCATGAAAGCTGTAACTGAAAAACCACAGACTGGGTTTGGGTCTCAACTGCTCTATTATTCCACTGCTGAAGAAAAGTAGAACTCAGTTCTGGTGCTCTGTAGAAATCTGACAAAAAATTGTTGGCTGGGGAGACACGTGCGGTGCTGCAGTAATAAGAGAGCTCTACACAGTCTCAGGGATGTGTGCTTGCTTGGAATACTCAGATCCATGCAAACACATTAGCATCCATCTGCCACTGCCCTTGCCTTCACCAGTGACTGTACCACTTGTATTTTAATGCAGAGATCCTCTGCAGAGTTTGCCTAAGTAGCATGCAGCATTTGTGAAAATGAGTTCCATTACTCTCCGTTGGTCCTTCCAAAGTCTCAGAAAGAATCAAAAAGTGGGAATTCTGGCTGAACATCAGGAAACAGACTAGCTCATTTTTTCCAGTCAGGTAAGGCTCAGCATTTTAAACATTTTCCGTCTGTAATGTCTGTGTCATGTAAATGATGGAAGTTATCCAAACACAAAAGATGTGTAGCTCTGCAATAATGTAATTCTTTTCTAATACAACCAGAAAACACCACACGTTTTCCCAGTGGATAACTCAAGTTCCTTTTCCTATCGTATTCCATTATTAACACAGAGATTTCTTCCCTAAACCACAAAAATTAAACTGTTAGCATAGTTCTCAGCTCGCATTTGCTAAACAACTACATTTGTAATTCTCAAATGGGAAAACCTCTGCAAGTCACTTTTAGCAACCTATTTCTATCATTTGAGACACAAATTTCTTTTCTCATTCCCTAAACCTACATTTTCACTTCCAAGGTAGCTATTTTGCATTCAGTTCCAGCATGCTCAGCTATTGTTTCCCCTATTGCATTGTTATCAAATGTTCTGCAGGTTGAGAGTCATTACAGTGTGCCAGGAGAAAATGAAGTCAGCACAGTTACACGTGCTTTTTCTGTGGCCAACATGGGTGATACAGTCCTAATCAGTGTATTCTTCAATGGTCTGCTCACCTCATTTCCAGACTTGATTTAAGATACGTTCTGAAAACACAAAATCAGTGTGTGTGACATTCTCCACTTTATCTATTCCATTTCAGAAATCATTTTAAAAGTTACATATTGCTGAGACTACTTGTGATTCATTAAACTAATGTTCTGCTGCTGGCAAATGACTAGTGTCCTATGAAAGGATATAAAAAAGTAGAAAAATAGAATTAAATATTCCTTTTTTTTTAAAGTGACACCTGAAAGATAAAATTTGTGTATGAAACATGAGGAAAATTTATTGCTAGCATGCAGTACTACTAATTTTGTAGTATTTAAAAATTTTTTACCTCGTGTTTCACCAGCTTAGGCAAGGTCTGTAGATTTTCTCATCTTTCTTTAATTCTGTTTTTTCTTCCTTATTAAGTTATGTTTCTTTATTTATCTGGCATGACATTGCAGTGTTCTGACATGCCAATATATATCTGCAATCTCTCTGCAGGAAGGATTAGAGATTTGAGCAACTTTATACATGAACAGTTATTTTATTAAATTTTAAATACATATTTTATACTTTTTATATTTTATAATTTTGACTTTTTATGTAATTATATATTTTGTATCCAAATTTTAATTTTATATAAATATATACACATATTGTGATTTTGGAACCCGACTTCTTTCAGCATCTCAGCTTTTCTCATTATATGTGTGATTAGAAACTCGGTATGATTTTTCTTGTTTTAATGAAAATATACATTATATATAGCCTGGAAGAGAAGAGGAATTATGAAAACATCAAATAATTTGGATCCCCAAATAGAACTATTAATTGTCAGTCATGAAAGTTAGAGCCTGATTTTTAAACAAAGGTAAAGTTTTCCAAAAACAATAAATAAATGTGAAGAAAAAAGGTTGACACACTTTCACTAAAATAAGACTTTTTAGAAACAAGATTATTGATATTGAAAAATGTATAAGAATACACATCAGGTCACTCAAGCCTTTATATATTTTATATTAATATAAAAATGAACGATCTGGGAATATTATTTCTACACATTCCTCTCCTATAGAGAAAAAGGCTGGGAAAAAAATTTTGGATGAAGATGGTAAAAAGAAGCAAGAAAGTTTAATCTTTGATTCAAGGTAGTTCCACTTTGAAATTCTTAACATATTTATGGTAATTTTAAAATAACATGTAAAGATTAACCAAACAATTCAGAATTATTGTTATTTCAATTTGTTGACAAATTGAGTTCATAGCTTAATTTTTTTTTAACCTTAATGATTTCCCTGTGTAGTTCAATATGAAAACACAGAGTCAGAATTTTTAAAATATGAAATATAGTTCCCTATTTCCTCTAAAATAAACTTTTGCTTTTGTGTAAGTATAACTGGAGTAGCAAACCTTCTCTGCAAAATTTCTTTCCTACAACATGCAAGGACTCAGTGCAAGTGTGTCCAAAATAATTAGTTAGGCATACATCTAGAGATCAATGTAACAAATATGCAGAAGCATGAATACTCTTTAATATTAGAATCATATTCCACATTTAATATAATTAGATCAATAAGTTACCAAGTGAGTACTTGTTAATGTTGCCATTAAGCTTAAGTTATCAATAAATCCACATCTTAGCGGAGTGACAGAAGCTGTCCTGTTTATAACTTTGCAACTGACTACATTAATCAAAATTAGTTTTAATGTGTCGATTCTCTCTGCTATAAACCCTACTATTTTCTTTGTCAAAAGGCTTTGTTAAATAGCTTCTGAAAACAACCATTAGCTTAATAAAAGATAAGAAACACATTTTACTCTTTAGGATTCAACAGCATGTGTAGTGTTCCTGATTTAATTTTTGGCATGGAATCAAATACCTTTTTCTGTATTCCTCATGTAGACTCCAGGTTCTGGTGCTGGGCTGTGCTAAAGGCAGGAATCACAGCACCACAGATTTGCCTACCAGGAACACACATCTAGAGGCACAGGCTTAGTATGGAAAAGCGAGACCAGAAGAATGAAGAAAATGTATTTCTGTTATTTCACAGCTACTAGGATCAAATGCACTTCCAAAGACTGAACAACAACAACGAACCTCTGTTGTGATGCTCCCTGGAAAACACTTCAGAATCTAAAAATATTTGTACACTTCAAAGCAAACTGCAGCTCTGTAGGAGCTTCTCTATTAAATGTTTAACTGCTTGTAACCATTCTCCTACCAAACCCATTCCTTCTCTAATGATTGTAATATGAAACTATTTGTGTTTGCCAGTACAGTACTGCAGAGAGGCAAAGGCTGGTATGAATCTTATTGCACTTACAACACTTATCAGCCTCATTAATTGTACTATAATTGCGCATTTGTTGAGCATTAATACCAAACTGGGTGACATTTGCTACAGTTCTAAACCTAAAGCAATCTGTGTGATATGACAGTGTTTGCTTGCCTAACACCTTTAAAGAGGTTTGTCCACTTATTCCAAGATGAGTGCTATATTTGGATGGAAAGAGGAGATAAAGGAGAATATCTACGCAACACACTTTTTTTATTAGTTCAACTCTTCAGCCATATAAATAAGAGATCAGAATTTGTATATACTACAAATGTAGAAATGTAGTATGGCAATATGGGTTATGAGGGTGAGTTGATTAAAATGGGTATCTTCTCCCTCAATCTCACTTGGCACCACAAAGAGAATTAAGGAGTGCCAACCCTTACCGTCTGTGTGAAAATAACTTTGAGGGAACTTGCATCCTTGGACTTCAGACAAGTTGCCTAGCTGTCAAACGTCTACAGTAGTCATTCAAGCACATTAATAGGGGTTAAAAATGAGATGTTTCAAGGCAATTACCCATTTTCAAAGCTAGATATGGAATGCTGTATGTTCATATTCAGACTAAACCAGTTTAAGCTGGCAGGGCTGCAGAAAGAAGAGGCCTCATTGTTCTTCTGCAGCTCTATTTCTCCCTTGTGTTAGCATAAGCATTTACCTTCCAGTTAAAACTAAACAGTAGGGGGGTTTGCCATGTTAGTTTTAAACTAGATCAGTTCTCTGACCTGGTTCACTGTGCAGCTGTACAAAGCTTTCCCAGGAGGGGAAAGATGGCATGGAGGTGAAAGGGGAGTGATAGAAACACTTCTCTTGGCACCAGTGCCAGATGCTTCTGCTGTGAATTGATAGTGAAATTACAGCATAAAACACAAAAGGCTGCCTGACTCTATTGATTGCAGATGGGTCTCCACTCATTAGCCTGGGCTATAGGGGCATAGTAACCACCCTAAAGCTGCCTGTATAGAGTAGTTGAAAAGATTTGCTTTAAAACATTATATTTTTCATATAGAAGTAGATTTCTTAATGAAAAGGAGATAATTTCTTTTTTTCTTCATCTTAAAACACTTCCAAACACGCTGTATACACAAGCATGAAGAGGGTATGTTAATAACAGGCATGTATAGAACAAAAATAATTAATTTTCGGAATACTAAATGGACAAATTTTGTACTTATACATTAATTTTAGCTATACACAAGGGAACTAAATACACACTCATATAGAAATCTGAGAGAACTATATGCACAATATATCTTGTCTACAACTTCTAACAAAGGCTTAAATCTTTTGAGATTCATATGGATTGATAAAAAATAATTAAAAAAATGAAAATGAAAAAAGTAATAAACTATAATGGAAACCATGTTTCTATTTTGTCACCAGAAGGTTTTATAATAATCTGAATACTATATAACTCTCAGAATGAAAAGCAGGCATAAAAATGGGAAAGAAGCAGCATTAGGGAAGGGAGGAAAAAACATTTTTTTTATCTTATATTTTTCATGGTTCAAAGGGCCTCATTCGATATGAAAAATACGTCATTCATCCTTAGCCCACCCAACAATGAAAAGCCTCAGACTACTGACGCAGTATTTCTAGAAGAGGAGAGGGGAATTTCAGAATAAAAACTTTCATTTAGTTTGGAAACGTAGCATTTCGATAGATTTTCCAGAGATAGAGGATGATGTTTGAGAGACTAGTTTCTTCTGCACCCTTTAAAGACTTTGCAGTAAATTTCCTGTGTCCATGACAAGTGTTTCTAAGTACAGTAGAGCAAATTCAGTTCCAGGGACAGAATTCCTCAACCACTTAAGAGACTGATGAACAAGTTGTGCAGGAGCCTCTGGCTTCAGCTGTATTTTGTGTTGCTGCATTTTATTACTATTTGTAATAGGTAATTTAGCTAAAATTTAAGGGCTCCATCTGTCATGAGAAGACTGCCATGGAATTATGGTTGCCATTGAAATTCAAAGTCTGCCACACATTAAGTAAAACTCAAAATTCTCTGAAGGTCACCTTCCCTGTTGTATTAAAGTATCTTTTTCTGGAAGTGAATGTCAAAGCTAAGCAATGAGTTCAACTGACAGAAAGGTACACAAAGATATAACAATACAGATAGCACTGTACTGTTTTAGATTAAAACTTGATTTTTAGGTTATTCCAAAACATAAGCTTCAGGTAGTAGTCACATATGAGATTGATTGAACTAGCTTGGATGAGATCTGAATTAATTTGTTGTTTTAGTCCATTTACACTGTGCTATAATAGATCCTTTCCTTCTTGTATATACGAATGTTTTTCAGGGACTCTGAAGCATACCACTCCCCAAAAATACCACTAGCTGGGTCTACTCAAGTATTCAAGAATTTTTTCAAAGGATTTTTTGCTTCAAAACATGTTTGGAACTTGTGATTCTCAGGGAGTAACGTCCTATATCGGCTTTTTTTATGTAGTTATGACTGAGGGAAGCCAAAATTCCAAATTTGAACCAGATGTTCTCACTTCACCTCTCAATGAAGAAAACAGTCCCCGTGTATACAAATTCTAGTACTTCCATTGATTATAATCTGCTTGATTTCAGCTGTTTATAAATCTGAATTGGTTTAGACTTTAGGCTTTTATCTTGCAATAGAAACAACTATCATTCACTTTCGTGAGATTTCTAATCATATTTAAGCAAAGATTCTCCAGTTACCTGCAAAGGGAAAATAGTTGTTTCTGAATAAGAAAACTATTCTTCCGTGCTCCATCAGATTGTCTCATATCTTTTGTAAAGTAAAGGTCCATTGTATTTGTCTCAAATACAAGAGTTTATGAAAACACACCTCAGAAGCAGTCATTCTACATAGAAACTTCTTATAATTAACCTACAGTCTAATTATATGGCCTGCATGTGCATTCTATTCTCCTTTACCAAAATCAAAAATAATTTTCATCTAAGCTTTGATGTATTCATTTTAAAATACACAGAAATATTTGGGAATTTATCTCAATTAAAAACTGAGTGTGTCTCACATGATTACATCTAAAAACTCTTCTCATTAGTTTCATAAACTTTGTAGCTTTGGAAATCTCAGCTTTTGCCTGTATATTTTTAATTGTTTTATCCCATTACTCAGCTTTTAACAAGAAAAGATCACTTCTGCTAATTTCCACACCCCTCTCCCCTGGCTCTGGACAATTTTCATTAAATGAAGTAGATATAGCACTTTTTTCAATTGCCATTTGACACGATGATGCTCTCTACACAATTACCAGAACATAAAGGATAACAAATAGTAGTGAAAAGTCATATTGGATGAGCTGTGATTATTGTGATTATACAAATAAGAAAAGGTGGAGAAATGCTGAGATGTGTCCATTTTAAAAAGTAGCTGTAACAAAGATTGGAAAAAGAGACATTGTGTGCGTAAGCTCTGAAGTGTGATACTTTAAGTATATTTTATGCACAAGAGGAAGAAAACAACTATTATCTTGGTAAAATAAGGTATTATTTGGTGGGAAATTATATCAATTTCTAAAAGTAACTTTTTAAATTAAAAATTTTCTAGGAAACAGAAGCTACTGCAAAGAAGAAAACTAAGAAAACATTCGTATGGTCTTTGGCATAAAACTGGAACAAAGTCTGGAGCAAATTATGGTTGATATAAACAATAGAAACTACGGTTTTTCAGGCATAATTTATGGAATTTTAAGATAGAGGCTGTTGAAGCTGTCAGGCTACAGAGACTGAAGCAGAAAATTAGGAGTATGGAAATACTTTGAGTATGACTCCATTTTATATAATCCATTTTGAATGCCTTTTCCTTTAAACATCAACATAAAACTATAAAATTAAGGTCTGATTGTCTCTCTTGATAGTTTTCCTTTTCATAAGGATGCTTTGGCTTTGTGAATATTTATTTAGAGTACAATACGTTTAAGACATCGAACTATTTAATTATGTTTTTAAAATGTTGAAATATTTAAGTTTTACAGAAGAATTTTGATTATTTTAAACTGATATTATACCATTTGTTTTACTCTACACACTTCTTTAAACTTATAGGGATTTTTACTGATAGGAAGATGTTAGGATAAACTCTTGGACTTGGAAAAGCAGGTGGAAAATAATTTAAAAAGACAGATCCTACTCTCATTTATCTTAATGTGAATTGAGCTTACAATGATAAAAACTGGGAAGAAAAAATAAAAAAAAATCCAAGGAAAAATCAAATATTAACATAAGATCAAGTAGCTAATAAGATCAAATACTGAGAATTCTTTCTTATTTTGTTTCTAAAGTGTGGAGGTTCAGTTCGTATAGTGTATGAGCTCCTCAAATAGAAGCAGAGCCTGTAATTTAAATGTATTTGTCCTAAAGAGCAGTGCTATCTTCTTTTCAAACGTAGGAAAATACATGTTGTTAGTCAGTAAATTTGAGGTTGAGGATGCACCTGGATACAATCTGAAATTTTATGAGCTCATCCTTAATAAGGTGTTAACTTCATAGAAAAGGTGGTCTGTCCCTCCAGCAGTCAAGCTAGGCTGATTTCTGGCAACAGGGAATCTTTCTTTACTTACTCATCTTTCAGAAGTCTATACACCTATTCTTGAAAAGGCAGTACATTATACCAGTGCAGTTGGGAGTAAGCCAACAATGTAGTTCATTTATTTTCTTTTAGTTAGAGTTAATCTGCTGCTACTTGGGTCATAAAATCCTAACGTACCTTATTTGTTCTTTAGATAATTCTCCAATGCCAAATTATTGGTGTTGGGAATCAACAAACAAATTCACTTTCTTTTCTGTCTTGTAAATCTAAGAACTTCAGACAAAGAATTCAAGTTCTATAATGTTATATGCAGTATGTAAAGTAAAAGAAGACAGGGATGCAGTTTGAATAAAATTAGTTAACCGTCTTGAATTAGTTAACTAGCTTGACCAAGTTAGCTAGCCTGTATATATGGCTGGTACAAGGAAGTTAAAGACAAAATTAAGTGACAAAAGCTTAAAAAACAAGTTGAAAATGACACAGAATGAAATCCAGTTTCCAGATCACAGGAGCGGAGAGGGGGAAGAAAGTCACGTCATGTCTTTAAGAAGAAAAAATAAAGAGCAGAAATATAAATAAAAAGTATGTGGATATTCCCTATATTAAAATATAAAGGCAGAAACATAAAACATTCAACAAATGGATACAATCAGAGAAAATAAAGGCTTGAGTCAAGTGGGAAAAGTGTCCTGAAATTAGAACCATGTATGACAGAAGGGTGGAATAAACGTAAGTTAAAGAAACACTTTGTTTTGCAAGATGTTAGATATATGGGAAATTAGTCTGATTCCTAAGCAAAGAAAAGGCATGGAAGAGTGAAACAGAAAGACAAGAAAGGGTGAATATAGAAATTAAAGAGCAAAGGTGCTGCTTTTGGTCAGTTAGTGTCAACGCATGGTGTTAAATTGCAACAGACTAGAACAGCGCACTTGTCATTATCATATGCAACCAGTTTATCAGCATAAAAAAGTAAAATATTCAAAGGCACACAGCCTGAATATAGACACAGATAAAAGCTAGCAACAATAGAATTATGAACAGGAAAAAGCATGTTTAGATCTTCTCAGTATCCATTCCACTATTTCTTAGAGCCAGTTAAAGGGACAATACATAGAGAAGAGGGGCTTCTACTTGCAGCATGGTGCCTTTTGTCAAAAGACAAGTTTTCATCAGTTCCTACCCGTCAAACAGGACAGCTGAAGCATCATTTGAGATACATAAGTAAACAAAAGATGGATGAATATGGCAACTAAAATAAACAAATCTAATAATTAAAAATAAGGATATAAAAAATGGAGCAAATTAAGCAAAAACCTGGAACTACAAATAATGAAAAACATGCAATTCATCAAAGTTTTCCCACTGATTATAGATGTCATGAATATTTAGCTCAGAGAAGTCCACTTTTCCATAAAAGACAAAGTTATAGAAGAAAATATTTTAAGACAGCAGAGCTAGATAAAATAATGGAAAGCACCATAGTAGAATAGGAATGGACAAGTAGAACATCAAGTGGCTTGATTAAACAAAGGTATGATAACTCAAATACAGAACAAATAACAACAAGAAGTAATACTCATTTCTTTTAAAGTCAGATCATGAAGGTACAGACAGTTACAAAATATAAAAGAGTGCTATATTATGCACGTAAACGGCATTCACATTTCAGAGAACAGAGGATAGAAGGAGATGCTAAAACAGGCAAAGAAGCACACTGAGAGTTCAGATACACATCCTGAAATGAACCATGTCAGAAACAATGAAACTATGTCAGGTCTGGTTTGTTTTCCTTTTCCAACATGATAGCAAAATGAAAAGATCACATTTTGAGATAGTGGAGAGAGCAGTAAGAATTATTAAGACAATATCTCTTAAAAAACCCTTTACAGCAGCTTTTTTGCTGAGTGTGCTCTGCTTCTGTTTTACAGGTACATTATGCAAAAAAAATGCTTGAAACTGGTTGTTCAGAGGAAGTGAGTGGCTTAGAAGACAAGATGCCACTCACATTTGCTTTACCTTTGCCACAGATAATTAGTGTCTTCTTTTGGTAGTGCATGTGAAGTTATCTGGGAGCTTTGACTCACCTTATCAGCAGGCTTACTGCAGGCAAGAAGTCAACATACACAAACTATGTTTTCCAGAGGCAGAAAGGAAATAGACATGTAAGACTAAGGCATACACTACTGGAAAAGGTCACAGTATCATCATCCTATAATCATACCTGCACTGCTTATCAATGTCATAATGATGTATTAGTGTATTAATGAGAACAAAATACAGGCAACAGGGACTCCTGTGCCTTGCCAGTTTTCCTATATAAACTCAACAAGAGATCATAGAATTGTACAATAGATTTGGTTGGAAGTGGGCTCAAAGATCATCTAGTTCCAGCCCCCTGCCATGGCTAAGGACATCTCCCACTAGACCACGCTGCTCAAGACTCCATCCAATCTGACCTTGAACACTTCCAGGAAGGGGGCATCCACAACCTCCCTGGGTAACCTGTGCCAGTGTCTCCCCACAGTCACTGTGCAGAATTTCTTCTTAATGTCTAATCTAAATCTTCCCACTTCCAGTTTAAAGCTTTTCCCCTTCTTTCTATCACTACAAGCCCTTGTAAAAGGTCCCTCGCCAACCTTCCTGTAGGACCCCTTTAGGTACTGGAAGGCTGTTATAAGGTCCCCCTGGAGCCTTCTCTTTTCCAGGCTGAACCATCCCAACTCTCTCAGCCTGTCCTCATAGCAGAGGTGCTTCAGCCCTCGGATCATCTTGGTAGCCCTCCTCTGGACCTGTTTCAACAGTTCCATATCCTTCTTATGCTGGGGATTACAGAGATGAACACAATACTCCAAGTGGGGTCCCAGGAGAATCACCTCCCTCAACCTGCTGCCCATGTTTCTTTTGATGCAGCCCAAGACACGGTTGGCCTTGTGAGCAGCAAGCACACATTGCCAGTTCATGTCAAGCTTCTCATCAATCAGCACCCCCAAATTCTTCTCCTCAGGGTTGCTCTCAATCACATCATCCCCCATCCTGTATTGATACTGGGGGTTGTCCCTACCCAGGTGTAGGACCTTGCACTTGGCTTTGTTGGACCTCATGACATTCACACAGACCAACTTCTCCAGCTTGTCCAAGTCCCTCTGGATGACATCCCATCCTCCTGATGTGATAACTGCCCCACTGAGCTTGGTATCACCCTTAAACTTACCGAGGGTGCACTTGATCCCGCCGTCTATGTCATCAATGAAAATATTAAAGAGTACTGGTCCCAGTACAGACCCCTGAGGGACACAACTTGTCATGGGTCTTCATCCGGATACTCTCTGAATGTGACCATCCAGCCAATTCCTCATCCATCGAGCAGTCCACCCATCAAATCCATATCTCTCCAACTTAGAGAGAAGGATGTTGTAGGGTACTGTGTCAAAGGCTTTACAGAAGTCCACATAGGTTATACCCATTGCTTTTCCTATGCCCAATGATGCAGTCACTCCATCATAGAAAGCCAGTAGGCTGGTCAGGCAGGACTTGCCCTAGGTGAAGCCATGCTGACTGTCTCAAATCACATCCCTGTCCTCCATGTGCTTTAGCATGGCTTCTGGGAGGATCAGTTCCATGTTCTTCCCAGACACAGACGAGAAGTTGACAGGTCAGTAGTTTCCAGGGTCCTCCTTTGTACCCTTTTTAAAAATGGGCAAAAATGTTTCCTTCTTCCTGTCACAAGGTACTTCCCCTGATTGCCATGACTTTTCAAATATTATGGAGAGTGGCTTGGCAACCACATCAGCCAATTCCCTCAAGACTCTGGTTGCACCTCATCAGGTCCCACAGACCTGAGGTGGTCACAAACCTGATCTTCGCCTACAGTGGGAAGGGCTATACCTTTTTGGTTCCCATCTTGTTGTCCATTGACGCAGGAGAGGTGAAAAGAGAGGTTGCCAGTGAAAACTGAGGCAAAAAAATTGTTGAGTACCTCAGTCTTCTCCTCATCTTTCTTTAACCTTCGTTTCCTGATTGACATACCATTAGAAGCCCTTCTTGTTATTCTTTGTTTCCCTTGCCAAGTTCCCTCTTGTTCTTCAGTTTGACCAGCAGGTCTCAACTCAGCCATGCTTGTCTCCTCCCTTCCCTGCCTGATCTCTTGCATCTGGGCACAGAGCGCTCTTGCACTCTATGCAAAGCATCCTTAAATATTTGTCAGCTTTGTTTGGCTCCCTTATCCCTTAGGCCCATTTCACAGGGAGTGCTACTGACTAACTCCTTGAAGAGCTGGAAGTTTGATTTCCTAAAATTAGGATTCTTACTACACTCCTCACCTGTCCTATATTCCTCAGGATCTTAAACTCTACCAATGTGTGATCACTGCAGCCCAGGATGCCTCCGATCTTGACATCACTGATGAGCTCACTTGCATTGGAGACCTTCAGGTCCGTTATTGCATCTCCTTGGGTGTTGTCTGAGTTAAGAATTTATCATCTATTTACTCTAGGAGTCTAGATGGAGTGCACCCTCAGCAAGTTTGCAGAGGACACTAACCTGAGTGGTGTACTTGACTCTCTTGAGGGACAGGAAGTATTTTAATCAGGATGAAATGCAGTGTGTTCCACGTATTTTACCTTTTAGAATAAGAGGCACAGTAGACACTTGTTGCAATACTGTTAGGCCTGCATATATATTTCTGGCTTAATTGGTCATGACCTGTTGCAAAACCTCTTTAGTATCTCTGAACACATTTTATAGTCATGAATTTTTGTAATTTAGCATCTCTGTACAGCCATTTTCATACTTAAAATGAAATCTTTGATATACTTTTATTTCTAAGCATTAATAACATGGGATAAAGACATTAAATGTAATTTTTAACATTTATTTTTACAATAGTAAACTAAAAGTATCATGCAATATTTTACATGTGCCACCTATTTCTTTTAGGCAAACAAAACTTGACTTTTTAGAGTACAGTTTAGTGAAAAAGGAGTCTTTATGTTTTCTTCACCCAGAACCATTAAGAGCACAGAATGCAAGAACATTTGCCTGCTAAAGCTGCCAGTGATGCACAGGGTAAAACTGAACATAGCTTGCTTTTGAGCAGGTGTTGTGCCTGCTTTCACGCTGGCAGCATAAAACCTTTCAAGTTAGAGGTGAACTAAGGAGCTCAAAAATGGATGAGTAGATATGGAATACGAAGAAAATGCTCTGGAATACTTTTATGAGCATAAATATGTTTCATCATTTTGTAAGGCTGAATTCCTCTACCTTAACGTCACACTTTTAGAGCCCACATAATTCCACAAAGAATGACGCGATATTGAGCTGCTTAACTTAAAATACTTTGTGCCAAAATCTTCCAAGATTAACTTCTGTACAGTACAGGTCGCACAGCTGTATTTTTACATTAGTTGGCAAAAAAAGAGCACAGACATAGATATAGATGAAAAACCAAGCGTACTGCTAGTTATTATAAAACCAACATGGTCTACATAGAGGACAAACACACAGCCTGAGAAACAGGAACGGCTACTGAACACTTTCACGCTGGGTAGCTGTTTTTGGTGTTTTTTCCTGATAGTTCTCTAATTCATGCATTGCTTTACAAAGTGTACAGTTCTCCTACATAATCTTCCAGGATATTGTTATTTGGGGTATTTATTTTAGATATGGAAAGTCATGTTTCACCACCTTGTTTCTACAAAACCTCATCAGGACTTTATAATCCATGACCTAACTTGTGACTAGAATTCATGGTGCATATTTTGGTGGTTATTATAAAATTAATTTAAACATGTGATTTTATTATTTGTAGAAAATATGCACATTTGAAAAGAGCACAGAAAACGAACAACAACAAACTTTTAATGCAAGTTTTATTTTACTTTATCTAGACATATTTTCTTTATTTTATATATTTTTTCTATTCAGAGGTATTAGTATTTTAACACATTATTCAATTCTGTTTGGAGATGTTGAGTATACATAATCAAATCTCATGAATGTTTTTAGTGCCGGTGTAGTTTGTAGTGGAAACCTGATAACTGCAAAATTCTATGTTAGTACTTTATGAGGCCTTAAAACTTTTCATAGCTATTTGCAGCTATTTGCAGTTCTAATGATTTAAAGCCACATAAGACACTGCATTAAACATCTAAGACCAATAGTTTCAGCTGTTGAACCTCAATGACATTTCAAATAAGCAATTTGCCAAAAGGAGATTTCTTTTTCCTGAGCTTTCTTCTTGACAATTGATATATTTATCCTCACAATTTCCTATGAGACTGGCAAATGCCACACTTTCCCATTTTACAGATGACGAAATGCAGCATAGAGATCAAGTGCCTTGTCCAAGATCAGACAGACAGTATATGGCAAACCTATGAACTCTTCAGTCCCAGGGTACCACTGTAGTCATTGGACCACTCTTAAATTTTGACAGACCTTCCCTCTCTGTCAAATATCAGCTTTAAACTTGTTGACTTCTGAAATTACTTGTTGCTTGAAAATGACAAAGATGTGTGAAATGCTTTACAATATTGGATAAATTGGATGTTATTCAATTTCCATCAAAAGGAAAAGAAAGTCCTGAAATATGAAAATGACAGCATTTCCCTCTAGTGGCTTTCCCAATATGTCATAGTGTCAGTAAGATACTTTTTTTTCTTTTAGCTTTTCTCTTTTGGCCTATTATTTCCATATAGATTTTTTTGCTCTCATTGAATAATTCAGTTTTAAAATTTCTTCCAAATAAATCATACTTCTTGCATTCTTACTTTCCACAAAAAAAAAATAGAAAGAAGAAGGAATATTTTTATCAAATTTTATCAAAAATGCATCCTTAAAACATCTGAACTGTCAGGAAAAATATCATTGTAAGTAATTAACAAGATCAGTTTTCTTCGGTACATAAAGCTATAAAAAATAAAAAGAAATGAAGAATGTAAATCCATATGTGTTGGTGATTTAGGACTTCACCTTTTACTTTATGAAATAAGAAATATACTAGTGAAAATATAAAGATGTATAGGATATGACAGAAGATGGGGGTTTTTTTGTTTTTTTTTTTTAATTTCAGGATGCTAGTAAATCAGAAGGCAGAAAAGACTGTACAGATAGGTGATACTGAAAATTTTGTTGTTATTTGTTGCTGGGTTTTGTCTTGTGGGGTTTTGGGGGTGGTGGTTGGTTGGTTGCTTTGTGTATGTGAGGGGGGTTTTGTTGTTGTTTGGGGTATTTTTAGTGTTATTTAAAAACTCAAAAAGAATTAAAAATGGATTGTTTGTCTAGAAATATGGATTTGATAAGCATCAACAGAGCAAGATAATTGATAGCAACCAATTCTTCCCAGGAACTTCACCCACTTTCATTACTATTAAAACTACAGGTTTCTAAATCACCAGATTATTTCTTTTTGAACCTTCTACATATTGTTTTCTGATACAGATCAACCATCTAACAATGCTTTTTACCCTCTTATTTTTCAGTATGGAGAGGGAAACTGGACTGACAACAATAACTTGGTGCCTCAATGGACTGCAAGCTAGTCTATTGTAAGTATTTCCTCTCCATGCTGTTAAAGAGCCTTATTATGGCACTGAGTTAGGTTAGGTTTAAGGATCAGTTTGGGTAGGGTTGACAGTAATATCAGCAGATTCAGAAGCTGCTGAGTTAAACAGTCAAATGTTTATAGGTAGCATGGCTACTGTGTGTAGCCTTTATTAATACCCTCTCTATAGAGATCATGCATGCATTTCATAGAATAGAATAATAGAATCATTTGGTTGGAAAAGACTTTTGAGATCATTAAGTCCAACTGTACCTGTTCACTTACTAAACCACATCCCTGAGAAATTCATCTACCCGTCTTTTAAACACCTCCAGGGATGGCGACTCAACCGCCTCCCTGGGCAGCCGTTCCAGTGCCTCATTTGGCACATTGCACAGCATGTAGAGGGAAGGGAGTTCAGACTTTTTAGAATATATGTAACTTTCTATTTTGGCGACTTTTTTTAACTTCTAAAGTGGAGGAAGAAAGGAATCAATGAAAAAAAACAAAGATAGGAGAAGATTCCACAAGAATCATCTATAGTAATCACCTGATGATCACCAGCCATATTCAAATTTAATTGACTGGAGGGATGAGAATCTGGTGGCATTTTAATCTTATTTCTTAACAGAAGTATTATCAGGAATATTAAAGCATATGCCACTGGTTTCGTAACACTCTGGGAAAAGTCAGATACAAGGTTCAGGTGAATAATTGCTATTGGTATAGCAGAGAGAACAATCCAGGAGCTGACAGCTCAACGAATGCAAGTAATTTGTCTATAGATACCTGTACCTTGCAATACAAACTTGTATCCAAGGTTTGTTCCAATCAGACCTCATTTCATTGAAAAAAGCACCTGACAAAAGACTGAAATAAGCCATACTCATTGCAAATCAAAGTGACACAGACCGTTTATGGAAAGCAGTGTTTTAAAGGTGACAAGGTAGCTTCGTTATCTAGAGAAAACATGTTATAGGTAATGGCAACTACATTATTTTAATGAGTGACTCCTAGAGTTATTTTAACATTCTTTTACAAAACCAGCTCTAATTTTGATTAAGATAAAGCTAATTTTCTAGATAGCCCAAAACATTTAAGTTTATGTAAAAGAAAAGACTTAAAACCATTCTGACATCTAACTCCATTCCAATTTATTTCTTACTTTTTAGCCTTAAATGGTTTAAAATTTTGTTCTCCTGTCTAAAGGGAGATTACATAATTCTTTTTGAGGCTCTTTTTTTTCAATTAGCCTTTGGTGATAGTTTCAAATTTAAAAGGTGTTTATTCATTTCAGAGTATTTTCTCTTGCTGCCTAAAGAAAAATGAAGAAGGACAGGATGAAATGAGGGTGCCTGCAGCTATTGCAGCCTCCTGTTGGCTTGTTTGACAAGATTTTACCAGTGCAGATGAGAAATAGGCCGTTGCAAAGATGGATATTTGTACAAGAACCAGAGAAGAAATATGTCTCATACTGAGCCTGATCAAAGATCAAGAATATAAGTATGAAAAAGGGATAGCCTTTAAAAAAAGTCCATGCCAGTCTGGTTCTTATGAAACATACATAGAAAAGAAAGACATCTCACACTAGGCCTGATCTAAGATAAAGAATGTACGGATAAAGCAAAAATTGCCTTTAAAATTATGTGTACCAAGAGAGTCCAGTCCTTACAAATCCAAAAAACCACAACAGAAACAGTTTTAAAAAAAAATACAAATGAAAGTAAAACTTCAAGATGTGAATGAAATAAAGGTAGAGAATCTTCAAGTGACTGAAGGAACTGGTAAATTAAATTACAAGCAAAACAGAATTTCATGGTTCTTGCCACGTGTCATTAAGAGGCTGGTGATGCAATGCATACTTGAACAACACTCAGGATCTGTACAAGATGAAAATAACTCCCTTTATATTGATGACCTACTCCTTCTAAAACTCCTTTGGGGGGAATGGACAGTTACCTAAATAAAAAAATTTGAAAGATTTTGTAAGAGATGAAGTCACGCTGTCGATAGCTAAAAAAGTGAAAAGTATTTTGAAGGTTACTTGGAGTAAGTTGACATAGTTGGCTGTCATTTCTACTAAACTGTACTAGAGAATACAGGTTCTCTAATAGATGCTGAGCATCAAAGCAGTTTCGAACCAGAATAACTATCCTTTTTTAATGAATGAATCTCTTAGCATTTAAAATATATTTTCTGATATTTATTATCTTTTCTGGGTAACACGGTGGAAATTTGTGGGTAATTTTGGATAAGCTTCTTATAGACTTATAGAATTCTTATAGAATTATTGCTTCCATAGCCAACTATCATATATATTGGATCTTTTTAGTGATTCTTAACACAGGTACCAGCATCTGTACATATATGAGGAATAACTTCTTCTTACAACTGATCTTCTAAAGAGAACTGTATCTACTGAAGTCTTCTCAAAGGCTTATATTTTATGCTCGTATAACTGAGAAACATATAATCAACATCGGTTGAACCTACCATTTTTTAATTTTCAATCTGAAGGACCAATTTCTAAAAGACATGCAAATAATCACAAATCTTTGTAAGACTAAATGATATATGTGCCTCCTGTTCCTTTTAGGAGGGCCACCTCCATGGCATGAGATACATCTGTTTCTTCTCTCATTTTATCAAGTTCTATCAATTCAAGTTCTATCAATTAAGAATTAATAACCAGAAATTTTGAATTTAAATAGATCTGCATTACATAAGTATTTGAAACTTATTTCATAATGGATTCAGAGCTGATACTAGGTTGAGTAAGCATAGTGAACACTTTTCCATTTGATAATGCAACAAAAAGTGTATTTTTTCAATAACAAGGATAAGAGTTTCTATATGTATCAGAGTTTAGGGAAGTGCAAATCTACAAACGTTGTATGCATAGTTCAGTATAACTGAATATGTAAAAAATACAATAAATTGTGGAAGATATTTTTGGCCAATAATGCTGATTATTAATTCGGGAACTTGAAAAATACAGAGCTAGAGGTATTGAAATCAAAATAGAAACAAAGAAATGTAAAGGTTTCAAAATATGAGGAAGGTTACCTTTTTCCTTTGTTTTTTGTTTACCAAAAACTCTGACTTATGCTCCATGTACTCCTTTTCTGCCTTCTTTTTTAGCACTGAAAATCTACTAGGCCTCTGCATCTGTAATTTTTTATCATTTTTAAATACGTCACTATTTTTGCTTGTATTATAATTTGGTTAGCAACAGTCTGAACACATTCAACTTTTCTTTTTCAAAAAAGTGGTGAAGTCCTAAAACACTCCCAGAACCTGCAAATGTAAACTTACCCTTGATTTTCCTTTCCCAAGAAACTAGCATTCAGGCAAAACAAAAGCACTTCATAGGACCTAAAGAGCTCAATTCCTTTGTAATTCCAAAGAAACATTGGAGAGAAACAATAACAAAGGAATAAACCAGCAGCATCTAACTGAGGACAGGTGGAGAGAAACGGGAGAAACAATTAAGACAAACCCCATTGATTTTCTGTTTAGGAATAAATTCATACATGCCCAAACACATACACGCACATAGACGCACACAAACCTGCAAAAGATTTGAGGGAAAGAGGACAAAAGTAATTTTTGGCTGTTTCCAATGGAGCGGGGAAAGAAATATCAGGAGTAAAAATAATCTCATTTTGCTCCCAAATGAGGAAAGAAACCCAAAAGAAACAAAAAGATAAAAGATTGCATAGTCCATTGATTTGGCCAGATGAACTATATTTAGGTGCTCCAAAAGAAAGCATTTTTTCTTTGTCCTGGGTAAAAGCAAATGTCAGTGGTGTCTGTTGGTTCAGCACAATGCAGCTAAAGAGTGGTTAATGGTCTTTATTGTCTCACAATAGGAAAAAAAAATAAAAAAGGGGGAGAGCTCAGTTTTAGGATTTCCAACTGCTCAGCAGTCGGAAAAAAAAATCTTGGTAGTTGCTTTTTGTACCTGTATGTGGCTGGGAACTTCTGGCTCAGCATTCTTTGCTTAATGCCAGTGGCTAAAAGAGCAACATAAATTCAGCTGTGTATGCAGTAAGGAGACCATAGACTCTGCACAGGAATATGAGAGCCAAGTTGATTCCACTATTAGCTCATTGACTTTAAATCATTTTAGAAGCCACTACATTTTTAAATTATTAATTTAAATTGTGATGTATTGCATCAGTTTATATCCAGGAAAGTGATAAAGAGGAAGCCTGTATTCACCTCTCAATAATGCAGTCTCTACCATTATTGTGCCTTGGTGATAATAGGAATGCTACCCCTTATGACTTTTTTGATACTTAAAGACCATTAGAGCTCGACAGTATGCTATGCACTGGTAAACATTATTGTTTGACAGATGAGTCCACTTGTTCGAGAGAGTGACTCTAGTTCCATGAAATCAGGTAATAAAGACTTCAGGCATTACAGGTTTGCACTTAACTGCAGTTTATTATATTCTAGGAGTAATTCAATAGAGTTGAAAAGATACAGCATAATTCAAGCACTTCCCTTTCAGCACACAGTCATTGCCACAAACAGCCAATTTTTGCAGAGTTAGAAAAATGAAAGTTTGGAACAAGCCTTTGGAGGTCAGGTAGTCAGACCTCCTGCTCAAAACAGTGCTGACTTCAAGTTTAGACCAGTTTTCTTAGATTTTTCTCTAGCCAAATTTTGAGTATCTTGAAGAGAGAAGATTTCATCATTTCTCTAGACTACCCTTTCCAGCACTTAAGACTTGTGAAGATTTTTATTCTTACATTCAACAAGACTAAATGCTAATCAAATTAACCAGTAATATTCAGTGAGGGTCAGAGGAACAAAGACAAGATAGGGATAACTTCTTACAGCCCACCAAAGCTGCCTTTACCTGGCTGGGAAGATGAAATCCTCTGTATCCATGTCCATCAGATCCAGCTACATGTAAATTTGAGTTATCGTAACTCGACAAGGGGATTTGTAATCTTCAACTTTAGATATTAATCTTAGCTAATGATAACATCAAGGACCACATACTCCACTGCTATCCACTAAAGATAAGGAAATCACCAATCACACACCTGTGAAAGTAAACAAAGGATCATCAGAATTGGTTTAAATGGGCAATAAGGTGGTACTGTTGTATTGTAAATCAGACACAAGGTAGTATGTAATTAGTTCCAGGAATAGGAGGAGAACAGTTAAATGATTTCAGGGAACTGTAGTGAATGTGTATGTGTTTAGTAAATTTAATAAGTAGACCTTCATGCATTCTTCAGAGGCACTAAAGGAGGAACAACCCCAGTGCTTCCCCAGTGCTGAAATTAAAGAATACCTGCTTAACAGTATCTCAGACTGTTGGGCTATTTTCTTTGTTTCAGTAATAGGTGACAGTCTCCTCTTGTCCTTTCACTATGTATCTGTGGTCTTGACACTTTGCAGGCAAAAGTTTACTTCTTTCCCTTCTCTACAAGCTTTCTGTAGTATTGTCATCTCAAAAAAATCCCAGTACCCTTTGCTCCTAAACATTTTAAAGATCCTCCACTTGATTTTATCTAGTTTGACAATGTCAGTGGTGTACTTGGGGAAGGCCCTCTTGCATGCTGAACAGTGAGAAAAAGAACTTCCCTCAACTTACTAAAATACTGCAAACACAGGTCTGTGTGCAATTAGCAAGAGTGCTTTCCTGACTTTTGCTCAGTTTGTGATCCACGAATACTCCTGGTCCCTTTCTGCAGAGCAGTTCCCTGCCTAAACATTTCCCAGCCTGTACCAATGCCAGGTGTAGGGCTTTGCATTTATCTTTCTTGAAATTCATGCTTAATAGACTAAGCAGGAATACCAGTATGGAAGGAAAGCAGCAAACATTTTAGGACAGCAGCTCTCATTGGCAGATGACTGCTTCTGACTTCCATAACAGAAGAATGTCCTTGACTACTACTACTTGTGGCTTCTTCTCCTGTGGCACTGGAGCCAATTCACCAGACAGATGTGACTGTCCTAGATGCCTGCCCTGCAAGAACTTGCTCTTTCACTCCTTTTGTCAGACTCCTATAGGTTATCAATGTCTGCAGGTAGATGAAGAATATTCTGGTGGTCAGAATATACCAGCTTTCAGCTTCCACCACTGAGGAAATCTACCTATCAAAACTGGCTTCTGACGGTCCCCGTTCTTGAGGAAGATGGAGCTTGGATTCCTCCTCTCCCTCCCCCCTCCCAAGTCTTTGCAAAAAAAGCTTATTCATTTCCCATTAATTTGCCTTATGCAGCGTGCTCACCACATCCCTCACCTGGCAACTCAGTGGTACAACTGCACCACACACATACCACTGACTAGGTTGTCATTGCCACCAGCTACAGTGTTAGGGAAGAGCTATAAAATCAAATTGCATCTTAATAGTCAAATAATCCCTGCTTAACTAGGCTCTCCTCCCACTGATATAACCTTCCAGCCTTTAAGTAGTTTGGGTTTATTTTCCCCTAAATACACTAAGAAGTACATGTAGGATACCATAGCAGTAGTATAAATACACCATTAAACTAATAGTAAAGAGACATTCTTAGCTCTGCATCTTCATTTCCAAACACATATACAGGGTATGAATGTTTCCCTTCCACACATGTATGCTTCTGGGGAATAGATTTTAGTGTGCCTGCGTACACTGTCTTGCTGTCGGGGGTGTCTGTCTTAGATCTGAACTTCAAGGTGTTTCTGAATGCAGCTATTTTCCACCTCTTCGAAACTGATATATGATGTCATCATGATTTTTAAGTACAGTGGGGAATAAGTAACAAAATCTGTGATCACCAGCCAGCAAGTTTTACATTTAGTATGTTTTACATCAGAGTAAGTCTCTAAACCGAGTTCTGCATTACGTCATTATCTGTGAAGGCAAAAGTAGTAACTGCATTTAATTAAAAATCCGTTTTGATTGTAAACATTCTCTGTTTTACTTGATGGTATCTTTTGCCCCCAGGGATTTAGACCAAATTTGAATTTATTTGTAAAGACTGAATGCAAAGAGTTTAGCCATTTTGCATGTGATGAGGATTAGAAATATATAATTTTTGTGTTGTAAAAACATTATTCTGTTATAAAAAATATTTTCTTGAGCAGCTACATAGCTGGAAAGGCTGTTAATAGAGAGCTGAGATTTAATTTGGCATCCAAATAGTCTAAGTTGAGGATACATGGCCGTCTACTTTCTAGTGTTAGCCTGAATTAGAGCTGAAAAATTGAGGTCTGCATGTAAACAATTACTCATCAGAAATAATTTCTTCTACATTTATAAAGTTTTACAGCAAGACTGGTAGCATTTTATATCCAGGAATAAATTAGTTTGAACATTGTAAATTATACAGAGAGTAAGTTCGGCTGAATAAACACTACTTGCTTGGAATGTGGAGACCCTGAGAAACAGGAAGATTTGGTGGATATAAACTACATGACATTACATCCATATGGGCCCCAAAAAATAAAAAAAAGTTGGAGAATAAGCTTCTGTTGCTAATTTAACTATGTAAACAAATTGTAAAAATTAATATGCAGTTCAATAAAGTACTCAAAAGTCAGAAATTGTCCTTGTTAACAATGTATATTCAAACTGTAAAGAAGTCTTCTATGCTCTTCTTCACTCCAGAGGACCTAACACAAGGTCCTTCCATCTTTTCTTATGGCTTATTCTGTCATTAGGTGAAATATCATTTTCTTTGGAACACTCATCTTCCCCAAGAAAATGAGGATGCTTCTCCAGAAACGAGGCTTTTTTTGATATTCAGCTTTCAGATGATCTGTATTGTCCTTCTATGTAAAACTTACTTAATCCACCATAACAAAGATAGAAATATACAAGAAAAAAAAATTGTCTCATCTTATCAGTTAATATATTTTGTCCTGTTTATATCTCTTCTTCATTATTTTCTGAGTCCTCCTTTTTGCTGTTTTCTCAGTAATGTTGCAGCCTGTAAGATGTAAATTTTTCTTGAACAGAATGCGTAATAATTTTTTAGTAAATTTACATTAATAAAACACAGCAAATCTGAGGAGACAAGACAAAGACCAGAACTTGGAGATGTGTTTACTATATGCACCCTTGCACAGTGTGGATATAACACTCAGCAACACCTAAAAGAAATCTTTACTTATTCATAATTCATTATATTGTAACTACAGATTTAGTAACATACAGGCAGTTTCTATTGATTAACCCAGGGATATTATGGAAACTTGAAACACACCGAAAGTGCCTTTAAAAGGTGATACTGATTTTATTTGGGAAGTGTTATACACAAGCCTGATAAAAAGAAGTGAGCAATGCAATTCTTTTAGAGTACCAAGAGCTGACGAGCTGTACGTTATTGTATTGTATGTGCTTTTCTGCAAAAATAATTTATATTTCAAAATAATTTATATTTCAAAACCAAACACTTAACTACTTTATGGCAGGTTAGGATGCTAAGGATTGTCATTTGCATTGATGGAGGCGAAAAACAGAGAAAGAGAGATTGTCCCTCCAATTAGGTGTCTTCACCTGACAGCACCGCAAGTGCATCAACATTGCCATTATAATTCTGGACAGGGAATGCATTTCTGAAAGGAATCTTCTGATATGATAGTTTATTTTGCACTGAGGGTGCTCTCAGAAAGCATGGCTGGCTACCTTTCAGAAGAGAGTAAAGAGGAAGACATGATCCAGGTTTGTCTCTACTGAACTACTTAGAAAAATTTGCTTCCTAAGCAGAATTATCATGTGATTTATTCAGAGACATATGACAGGACAGATTTGGTAATCCATCATCTCCTACAAGGAGAAGCAATTGCATTACACACATGGAGATACTACAGTAATGGATTTCATCACTCTGATTTAGAAGGGATAAGGAAGTACTACTATGTTTTAGAGAGCTTTCCAATTTTTGTATGTGGATATAGCTAGTTCCTGGGAATTTTGCTACCTTACTGATAAGTTTACTGATATATTTTGAAAATGAAATAGTTTATCTTTGAATAAAGCAAAAAACCACCCTTGAAATAGATATCTTATCAAAACTTTATTTTTTATTTTTTTGTTTGTTACATCTGTATAGTCATTAACATTTACTCTAGAGTGTACTGAAAGAACCTACCTCGTGGGAAAGGGCTTTACCTTTCACAAAGGAAGCCTTTTGTATCACAGCCATATTGCACTCTAAGAGAAGACCACAACACTTTTTATCTTATCTCTGTCAGGTCATCAACAATTCATGGCACTTGTCTTGTACAGTCAACATAGCCTGTGTAGTGTTGCTTGTTCAGAGCTCAGTGTCTCTGTCCTTGTTTCATAAACACACAAACACATCTGGATCAATGAGATAGAATCCAAGGCAGGAACATGACATTAATGCAGCTGTAGTGTAGCTCAAGCAGGGATTGAGAGAGGAACTCAGCTTAAAGGAAGGTCCCAAGCAAAGGATAAGGGAGCCCTGTCTTCCAGGTCTTTGTTCACAATAGCTTTTTCTTCTGCAGGCAGCTATACTCCTAAAGGAAGCAGAAAGTGCGCTTGATCCCCTGACAATGGCTGATCCAGCTTCATTGAGAAAGATAAGCATTACATTGCCGATCCTATTTCCAGTCAGCAACTGTCAACAGAAAGAATAATAAATACTTCCTCATCATTTGACTACCACTAGCTACCTAGGTCCCACATCTGCCCTCTTCAAATGGGTAGCTCAACTCTTTCTTCTCACAAGAAGGTTTTGTTCCTTATCACAAGTAATAGTATATCACCAGTAAGGCGATACCTATTAGCTTTATGTCACCAAAAGTTTCAGAATCATCCCCAAAAGTGAAAAAATGGGGATATTCATGATACATTCGTGTAGAGACTAACTCTACTTCTATTGTTGTCTTAAACAGTGACTGATTCTACTCGCACTGTCTTAAACATCATCTGACTCTACTTGTATTGTTGTCTTTAACATTTTCTTGAGTGCTGTGGCTCCTGCTGGGCTGGCTGTGCTGCTGCAGAGGCAGAAGAGGTGCAGAAGCAGTTGCTGTCCCTTCCCACCTGACTGTGCACAGGGACCCAGAGGGTTCAGGCAGAGGTTATTCTGGCAAGGGTCTATTGAACTGCCAGTGACCCTGGTGTCCCCAGCCACAATTCTAGAACCTTCCCAAAGAAGCTTCTGCACATGTGCCAATTAAAGAACTTTCACAGCAAGAACACCCCTCATTCTAATGGAGGGTTCATGGACTTGTCCGATAAATAGAAGTCCACCAAGAAGGCAGGTGCTACGCACCCCCCACTCCATGGAAACTTCCTGAGAAGACACTGCAGGAGAAATGCAGGGCCCCATGCTCCTGAAGGCCACGTTTTCCAGAGGCCCATGGAGTGGTGACTGTTTTTGTCTTCCCCCCCACCTTATTCCTCTCTCTCTTTCTCTCTTTGTTCCTTTTCTTCTGTTTTCCATGGCACTACTGTGCATTGTTGTTTTGTGCAGGTGCCTCGAGAATACCAGACTAGGATCTGAACAGATTGAGATCTGTTTTCAAAGTTGCAACTTGGAGTGCACCGAAGTATTTCAATCCATATTTTGGCTGTGCCCAAAATACTGGTTTGTTGTTTTGTCCATATCCAAACCCAATACTGATTCCATATTTTGGCCGTGCCCAGAATATTGATTTGCTGTTTTGGCCATGTCCAAAATGAATTCTGAGTTGATGTACTGGCCGTGCCCAGAATATTGGTTGGCTCTTTTGGCTATGCTGATTTGTTGTCTTGGCTGTGCCCAAAATAAACAGTTTGGGTTTACCCTGGGAGATTTGTCATCTCCAATTCACTGCAGATGAATAAAATCCTGAGCAGATTTAACACTGCTTATCTTGGAGATAGGGAAGTGGTGAAAAGTGTTGGTGTAATGTTGTGCACAGGGAAGTATCCAGCAGTCATGTCCTTTTTTGTCTTGTTTCCTTCCTTTCTCTTCATTCCCTTGAAGATCAGTTACTGAATAGTGCTGCTCTTCTCCGTGCCAGATCTCTGGTAAAGAGAGCATTATATCAAAAAAAAAAAAAAGGAACTTCCTAAAGTGCAGTTGAAATTTTTCGAGTGTTTGGCAATAAAGAGCAGCACGGAAGAAAAAGAGGGAACATTAGGATTGGTAAAGCCATTTTCTGCCTTGTCCTGTCTAAGCAAGTCTTCTAATGGGAATGTTATCTTTAAGCTTCAAGGTCATACTGGGAAACTGTACAACAATTCCAATAGAGTAATTGCTTCCAAAATGATCCATTGAGTTGCGTTCACTTAGTGTGACATTTCTGAAACTTCTGCTACAACAGTTGGTCTAATTAAGAAACAGCTATGATGTTCATTGTTGAACGTGCATGCCTGGATAGGCCTTCGCTTCTCAAGAACAAATACTTAGACTGTTTTTTCTGTGTTTGATGATCATGTGGAGTCTAAAGGTCTGTACTAAGCACAGTGGCAAGCCAGCTTGTATTGTTGGCTGTTGCTGCTTCCCAATGGCAAGTTCTTTACTGTGTGCAACTCTGAATTCAGAGAATAGGCTGTGCTGCTTTTGAAAGTTGTTTTTTGTCCCGAAGTCTGCAAATGCTGATGTCATTTACAGCCAAATATGTCTATCAACTCACAGTATTAGGCAGTATATACAGCCCAACTGTACGTAAAATATCTAGCACTTGGGTTTTTGCAGTTTCTCTTCTCATGTCTCAATGGCCAAGATACTGAAATTTTGACTGATATATCAGGAATATTGGCACTGACTATCAAAACCAGTAAAACACCAAAACTCGATGACTGCTTTTGATCTATGTATTTTGTACCACCAGAAGGACAGGATGTCTTCCAGAGGGACTTGGATAAGCTGGAGAAATGGGCCTGTGTGAACATCATGAGGTTCAGCAAGACCAAGTGCAAGATACTACACCTGGGTTGAGGCAATCCATGGTTTCAATACAGGATGGTGTATGATGTGGTTGAAAGCAGCCATGTGGAGAAGGACTTGATGGTGCTGATTGATGAGAAGCTCAACATTAACCAGCAATGTGCACTTGCAGCCCAGAAGGCCAACTGTATCCTCGGCTGCAGGATACAAAGAAGTGTTGCCAGCAGGTTGAGGGAGGTGTTTCTCCCCCTCTACTCTGCTGTCTTGAGACCCCAACTGGAGTATTGTGTCCAGTTCTGGAATCCCTAACATAAGAAGGATATGTAACTGTTAGAGTGGGTCCAAAGGAAGGCTATGAAGATGATCCAAGGGTTTCAGCCCCTCCACTATAAGGACAGGCAAAGAGAGTTGGCGTTGTTCAGCCTGGAGAAGAGAAGTCTCCAGGGAGACCTTTTAGCAGCCTTCCAGTACCTGAAGAAAGAAAGCTGAGGAGGGACTTTTTACAAGGGCATATTGTTATAAGACATGGAGGAATGGCATTAAATTGGAAGGAGGAAGATGTAGATTAGATATCAGGAAGAAATTCTTCACGATGAGGGTGGTGAGGCACTGGAACAGGTTGCCCAAGGAAACCGTGGATGCCCTCTCCCTGGCAGTGCTTAAGGCCAGGCTGGATGAGGCCTTGAGCAGTCTAATCTGGGGGGTTTCAGGGCACCACTGTAATAGAATTCAAGTCTTCAGAAATGTCATGAAATAGGAGAATGTTGAACAACTTTCTCAAGTGTGTTATTTCCAGAAAGAATTTACAAAGTGGATTCTAATTTGTTACCCAGGTTTCTCAAAAAAAGAAGCTCCAGAACTTCAATTTGGTAAAGACATATAAATGAGAAAATCCGCAAGTTTCTCTTTCATGTACTTTCTGCAATGTTGTGAATGAGTTGCAATATTACATCTAAAAACAGACGTCAGCTATAAAGAATAGGAGAAAATTTAG
This sequence comes from Dromococcyx pavoninus, assembly GCA_033558185.1. Taxonomy (NCBI): domain Eukaryota; kingdom Metazoa; phylum Chordata; class Aves; order Cuculiformes; family Neomorphidae; genus Dromococcyx; species Dromococcyx pavoninus. The sequence continues at coordinate 3,780,048 of JAUMJL010000091.1, read as the reverse complement.
TTGGCTTAATTCATTTTTTTCTAAGGAAATTTAATTTGTTTCTGAAGCTGAATATTTATTATACTTCTGCAGTACTTTCCATTTGTTGACTCATTTAATCCAGCAGTTTCAACGCATTTACATATTCAAATCTTTGGACACGCGTATGTAGGAATCAATGAACTAGACTGATTGGCAGGAGTGTTTAAATAGACGATAGATATATTTGAAAGAATGTTTTATTAAATAGATTCCCACTAATAGAGGTACTTTTTACTCTGTTGTATTAATTGTTTCTGTGAAGCTTTGAAGTGTATGAGTTTAAACAAATCTTACTCTTTGCAAGTCATGTAATTTTAATGAAACTTAATATAAATAAATTATATTAAACAATAAATATATAGTCGTTAGGACTATGAAATGAAGGTGTTATTTGATAGTGTAATAAAGAAATCTTAATTCAAGATCAATTTGCAGTTATGTTTCTTTTTCTTGTTCTGTTTCTTAATTTTCTGCTGTATTTGTCCATAAATGGATAAGAATTTCACCTGACTGCCAAAGCCAATAAGCCAATAAGCCAATTTTTGTTTCAATTACAATTCTCATTCTCCAGTTCAGGGGAGGAGAAATAAGTGACGATGTACATTTTGAACTGTAAATCATAATTTCCTACAAATGATGGTTGACATTAATATTTACAATCCTCCTAAAACCTGTATTATTTTCATGAGTAGGTCTTACATGTCTATAGAGTTTGGTCCTGTCCTAAAAATATCACTTACTTTAGTGTTATACCTTGTGAAATGCAGGCAGTGGTGATGTTGATGAGGGATGAAAGGGAGCAGAAACCAAAATGTTCCTAAACCTTCTTTAGTGCTTAGTATCTTGCATGTTAGACGAAGATATCTTATAACAAAGAAAGGGTTAATCAATTGATTACAGATATCCCGCACCCAAGGATTTCTGCTTTCTTGCACAAGTTTCTCATCTCTCTCATTTTAATGGGGACAGCAGGAGTGCTATATTAAAAAATATATTTAATTTTTCCTTCAGGATAGTTTGCCCTACTCAGCTTTGACAAAACATTGACCTCTTCTATGCTTTTGTTTTAAGTTCCTCTGTAGTTTACTTATGTCATAGAAATACAGCAATAATTTTGTCACACATGGATGTAGTAATTTTCTGTTGATTCTCCCTGTCTCCAATTCTATTAATTGCAAATTTTCTCACAGAGGAAAAGCAAATGCAACAAATCTAACTTCAGAGAGTACAATACTAATTATATTACGCAGCTCATAGAATCATAAAATCATAAGGTTGGAAAAGACCGCTGAGATCATCAAGACCAACCGTACCTGTCCCCTTACTAAACCATATCCCTAAGATACTCATCTACTTGCCTCTTAAACACCTCCAGGGATGGCATCTCAACCACCTCCCTGGGCAGCTGTTCCAATGCCTGACAGCCCTTTCAGTGAAAAATTTTTTCCTGATGTCCAGTCTAAACCTTCCCTGGCACAACTTGTGGCCATTTCCTCTCGTCCTATCACTGGTCACTTGGGAGAAGAGACCAGTACCCACCTCACCACAACCTCCTTTCAGGTAGTTGTAGACAGTGATGACTGTCTACTGTTGTAGACTCTTCTGTAAGTTAAACAACCCCAGTTCCCTCAGCTGCTCCTCAACAGGACTTGTTCTCCTGCCCCTTCACCGGCCTCATTGCCCTTCTGCAGACACTCTCCAGCTCCTCAATGTCCTTCTTGTACTGAGGGGCCCAAAACTGAACACAGTACTCGAGGTGCAGCCTCACCAGTGCCGAGTACAGGGGCACAATCACCTCCCTTGTCCTGCTTGTCCATTGGTCTTCTTGGCCATCTGGGCACACTGCTGGGTCATATTCAGCCAGTTGTCAACCAACATCTCCAGGTCCTTCTCTGCCAGGGAGTTCTCCAGCCATTCTTCCCCAAGCCTGTAACGCTGCATGGGGTTGTTGAGTCCTGCCCTTGGTCTTTTCCTTTTAACTTCAATTATCTTTCCTGCAAGGGAACCCTATAAAGATTTTTGTATTACCTTTAGTTACCTTTAGTGAGGTACAACAGGTTTGTACTCTATGTATAACTCATCAGCCCCGCAGTTTGCAGCACATGTTCACCTTCACCTAACTGTGGGAATCATATCAGACATACCCATAACAACTGATAATCTAAAAGAAGATAATGTAGCTGTGAAGTGAGAGCTGTGTATCAATTTCCCTTTAAAATGGTGGGGGGAAGTTTGGAAGGGGATATATTTCGAAAGAAATTGTTGGCAAACTACATTTTGTCACAATCACTACTGTACACAGAAGAATCTAAACATATTTTAGTAAACAAGAAGTCCTTCAAATCACTGTATCTTGCAGATGCAAGAGTTAAAATGTGTGAGGCAAGTCCAAGTTCACTGAAAGGTTTCAACAAGATTGCGAGACATGCAAGGTTGCAACCATTATAACCACTCCTTACATCCCCTAGCCCTGACCTCAAATGAAAGCCTTGTCAAAATGAAGTCATAACTTCCTGTATGAATATTTTCACTGTTCAAAGTCTTCCACTTATTCCTTTGTAGCACACTAGTTGCATGCCTGTGATCACATTAAACTCAGCTAAGCATAACATGCAAAGGAAAACTGGCCCTGAAAGGTCCCTTTCAGACATCTCTTCCTTTTCTGCGTCATTTTAATGTGGCTGCCAATATGGTTCAGGGGCCATTATAAGTCCATTTGTTTGTCTAATCCTGCTGAAAATGTGTCATTTCTCCTGGGAAGATAAAGGGACTGTTCCCTTCTATTAACTCCAAAATTACATTTTTTGTCCATAAATGGGAAGGGGAATGGCAATATGGACACAGCAGTTTTCCAGACTGGTGAATGCCAGTCTGCACTACAGCCATATGGAATTAGACATACTAAACAAAAACACTACTACAGAAGAAGAAAGAGAAAGTATAGTAGTGCAGCTAAATATAGAAGAGTTGCAAAAATTGGTGGTAAAATGGCTAAATTGTGAAATAAACTGCAGACCTAAGAAAGTTTCAGGTTTCAGGAAGGTGTGTATAAGATACATCAGATGAGTAAACCTAATTTTAACACCCATGTTGAAGAGCAGTAGCAGTCCAAATGAGACAGAATTTTTTTGTTGGTTTTTTTTGGTTGGTCTTCTTTGTGGCAGTATGGGGCAAAACCACAATGAAAAGTATTGTTAAATGAGTAACTGCATTGTTTCATGTCAGTCTGAAGTGACCTTGATCAAATACTCTGCTTCCAAAGTCAGTAGGAAAAAAAATAAATACGTTTTTAAAAATGTTTCTGCTTCCCATTGAGCTTGCATACATTTGGAAGGGAGTTTTACAGGAAGTGATAAAAGAATACAAGTCATAAGACAGCTGTAGAAATGTCATGCTGTATTACAAAAATATATGGAAACCCAAATATCGTCTAAAACAAAATATAAGAGAAACGATTAAAGAATTCCCATCTTTTAATTATTTGCTTAAGTTTGAATGCTCATTAAATATGCAATAGGATGGAAGAGTTTAGTTTCCTGGTTTATAAAAGCAACATCACTGACTTTTTAATTTCAATTAAAGTTTTTCTAGAAAATCTTTGGTTACTTTGCACTGACAAATACATGATAGAATGAAGCTGCTTTACTGGTAAAAAGGACAACATAACATGTTGAAATGTAGCAGTAGTGATGTAATAAGACTGTTATGTATCTAGGAAATAGATTAGAACTAACAGCACTGTCAAGAAGGAAGTCAAAAGTTATGCCTTCACCACAAACACAGATATTGTTAAAATGATGCATTCATGGATTACAAACCTTATACTTTGCTGCTAAGTGAAGACTCATGAAACTATCATTACTGCGTGGATTAGAAAGAGTTGTATTAAAGGAAACAGATACCATAGCTATGGAGACAACAGACACAATTGTTTGAAACATATCAAGTATAAAGACAAATGATAAGAAGGAAAATAAAAAGTTAGAATGAGAGTCAGATATGAAATTACAGTATGGTATTGCCAAAGCAGAAAGTATTACAGTAGTGGGAAATAGTTGAATACAGACATAAGAAAATATGAAAGTCAAATAGCAAGTTCAGCCAATCTCTTTCTGAACATAAATCTATGCTGAAAGACACTGGAGAAGCAGTTGCTATAAGTTATATATGTATGACATGGGAAAAAAAATTTCTTTTTTTGAAATGACCTGTGTGATAATTTGAGGTTTTTGTTCAATAGAAAAATAATAAATGTTCTCTTTTCAGACTGAAAAGTCCTATGTTTGTTTTTCAATCCTGCCCCTAGGAAAGGGAAAGGGGAAAGGAGAGAAAAAGACTTGGAAATTGGAAAATAAGACTCAAACAGTTTTAATGAAACCATAATCATAAAAGGAGGATGATAATAATAATTATAAGGGAATAATGAAATATACACAAAATACAAAACCAATTCAAGCTCCCTGAATAGTGATTCATCACCACTGATCCTGCAGGAAAAGTGCAGGGAAGGTCCAGGACTAGTCCTTTTATACTGAGTATGAAATGTACATGTCACTTTTCCTGTCAGCCTGTCCCAGCAGGTACAAGCCCCTTTGCTAAGAACTCTGGGGTGGCCTTAATTTACATAGGAATAGGTGTGATGAATGGTCTCTCTACACACCAATGGCCTTAGTGATAACTATCAGGCTTATCACTTCTAGAGGCAACCACTGTCTGAAAAACTACCTTGGTAAGGTTTCAATGAAGCATAACTAAAAAGTCAAAGAATGTGTTCTGCTTTAGCCCAGACCAAAACAGGTAAGCAAATATTATTTCTCACTGATCAAACTGTGCCAGTCATCTTAAACAGAATATGAAACAGTTTGGCTTTCTACAATGGTGTTAACAGCACTGGTGGATAAGGGAATAGAGTGACTGACATCGTCTACTTGGACTTGTGCAAAGCATTTGGAACTGTCTCATGCAACAACTTTGACTCTAAAATGGAGAGACATGGGTTTGTTGAGTGAGCCATTCGTTGGGTAGGGAATTGGCTGGATGGTGGCACTCAAGAAGTTGCAGTCAACATCTTTATGTCCAGGTGGAGAACAGTGACGAGCAGTATCCATCAGGGGTCCATACTGGGCTCAGTATTATTTAAAATCTTTGTCAGGGGCACAGGCAGTGGGATTGAGTGCACTGTTAACAAATTTGCAGATGACACCAAATTGAGAGCTGTGGTTGATACTCTGAAGGGAAGGAAAGACATCTAGAGAGACCTGGAAAGGCTAGAAAGGTGAGCCCTTGTAAACCTTATGAAGTTAAATAAAGCCTAGTGCAGCATTCTGCAAATGGGCTGGACAATCCCAAACATGGATACAGGCTGGGCAATGAGTGGATTTAGAGCAGCCCTGATGAGAAGGATGTGGGAGTATTGATGAGTGAAAAAGTGAGCATGAGTCAGCAATGTGCACTCAGTCCAGAAAGCCAATCACATCCTGGGTTGCATCAAAAGAATTGTGAACAGGAGGTCATGGGAGGTGATTCTGCCTCTCTACTCCACTCTTGTGAGACCCCACCTGCAGTACTTTATCCAGTTCTGTTGTGCTCAGCACACGAAGGACAAGAACCTGCTTGAGCAGGTCCAGAGGAGGGCCACAAAAATCACCATGGGGCTGAAACATCTCACCTGTGAGGAGAGATGGAAGCAATGGTGTTGTTAAACCTAGAGAAAAGAATACTCCAGGGAGAGCCCATAGCAGCCTTCCAGTACTTAAAAGGGGGCTACAGGAATGATGAGATGGGACTCTTTGCTAGTATAGTGATAGGATTGGGGGTAATGGTTTTAAACTGAAGGAGGGTAAATTTAGATTAGATATAAGAAAGAAATTCTTCAACTTGAGAGTGGTGATACAACAGGTTTATCTTGTCCAGAGAAGTTATGGATGCCCCATTCCTGAAAGTGTTCAAGGACAGGTTGTGTAAGTCATTGACCGACTTGGTCTAGTGGAAGGTAACCCTGTCCATGGCACAGGGGTTAAAACTAGGTGATGTTTATGGTCCCTTCCAACTTAAACCACTTCGTTGTTCTATTACTTCTGGGTGACAGGTGTCTTTGTTTTAGAAAGTCCTAAATTTTTAATACCTGGGTTTCTTTAGCATTATTTGCCTTTGGAGAGATATGATATCTCAATTAATCGTCAATAAAGGGAGTCAGGAACTTATAATTTTCCATATAAGTGACTGCTTGGTTTTCAACAGGAAATCTGTTTCACAGTTTCACAGTTTCACAGTATCACAAGGTTGGAAAGGAGCTCTGAGATCATCAAGTCCAACCTGGGAACGAACACACACGTGTGTGTCCCTTTTCCTGGTTAATGATGGCCCATCCATCGTCAAAGCCAGGTCAAATTAGTGACAAAGTGCGGTGGTTGGCACTTGCATGATTAACGGTAATCATCACGAGAATCCACACTGTATACCAAATTGTCCAAATTGGGCCAAATTAGATTGCCAAATTATAAACTTTATCAGGAATTAACAAAACATTAAAACCATGTAGAGCATGCAAGATAAATAAACAAAAAGAAAAGATAATAATTATAATAATAACAATAGTGAACAATCAAATTAATAAATAAGTGGGCAAACAAGCATGCAAAGAAAAACAAACAACATAAAATGGCATGTACAAATTTGTCATTTTATAGTAGTGTGTGACTTACTCCTAAAGGTGTTGATAATATCCACAGAAGAGAATAGTGCCACATTTGAGAGGTGGCGCGCCAGTTGTTCACTCCGGGTTTTTGAGAGCCCAATATCCTCCAAGATACCGAAATTACCTGCATACCATTTTCCACGTGCTCCAAGCGGGAAACCTAAAAATTTAACAGATGTCACATTTGTCAGATCTCAGATTTGTTCTTCAAGATGTTTATACTTTCTTATTTTCTCATCTGCCGCTTCCTTAAGTGTTGTACTTTTAGACTCATATCTCACAGTGATATCAATCACCAATGTGGCTTTGTCTTTAGCTGAAATCAAATCAGGTTTAAATAATTCGTTGTTTTGGTTTCTAATAGATAATTCTGAGAACACAATCCAGTTTTTGACACGTGCCTCCTTAGATATTATTTCACATATTCGGTTATGCCTTTTAATCCTCATATCTTTTATTTTATCGCAATAACCGAATATGTGGGCACAGGTTTCCCAATCATCCGAGCAATGTCTACACGATCTAATTGCAGACTCTGGTCTACCCCTAGATAGAAATTCCCCAGTGGGGTAGACATTAGCTCTTAGTTGGAGAGCGGTAATGATCTTTCTGTGAGGAATGCCCCTATATCTTATAATCCAATTATTACTGATGTTATCGTTCTCGAAGTTGGTAATTCCCCTTCCTTGAGTCATTAATTTAGTCCAATTTTTAAATTCACTTTTTCTCCAGTTACACGGTCTCAGATAAACAAGTCTAGGCGCGGATACTTCCCATTCCGAGACTGGTTCGTCTCCTCCGATTTGACTGGTTATTAACGTTACAGACCTCTGAGATCATCAAGTCCAACCTATAACCCAACACTAACACCAACCAATCATCTAAACCATGGCACTCAGTGCCTCATCCAGTCTCCTCTTAAACACCTCCAGGGTCGGCGACTCCACCACCTCCCTGGGCAGCGCATTCAAATGGCCAATCACACTTTCAGTGAAGAACTTTTTCCTAACATCAAGTCTAAACTTTCCCTGACAAAGCTTGAGTCCATGCCCTCTAGTTCTGTCACTGGTCACCTGAGAGAAGAGACCAACCCCTGCCCGACTACAACCTCCTTTTAGGTAGTTGTAGAGAGCAATAAGGTCTCCCCTGAGCCTCCTCTTCTTCAGACTAAACAGCCCCAGCTCCCTCAGTCGCTCCTCGTAGGGCTTGTACTCCAGTCCTTTCACCATCTTCGTTGCCCTCCTCTGGACACACTCCAGCATCCTGACATCTTTCCCAAACTGAGGGGCCCAGAACTGTACACAGTATTCAAGATGAGGCCTGACCAGTGCTGAGTACAGGGGGACGATAACTTCTCTGGTCCTGCTCACCACACTATTCCTGATGCAGGCCAGAATGCCATTGGCCTTCTTGGCCACCTGGGCACACTGCTGGCTCATGTTGAGCTTCCTGTCAACCAGCACTCCCAGGTCCCTTTCTACCTGACTACTCTCCAGCCACTCTGTCCCCAGTGTATAGCTATGCATGGGATTGTCGTGTCCAAAATGAAGTACCCGACATTTGGACTTATTAAACATCATCCCATTAGAATCGGCCCATCTCTCCAGTCTGTCCAGGTCCCTCTGTAGGGCCATCCTACCCTCTAACAGATCAACCTTTCCTCCCAGCTTGGTATCGTCTGCAAACTTGCTGATGGTGGACTCAATCCCCTCATCCAGATCATCAATAAAGATATTAAACAGGACTGGACCCAACACCGATCCCTGGGGGACACCACTGGTGACCAGCTGCCAACTGGATGAAACTCCATTCACCACCACTCTCTGGGCTCGGCCATCCAACCAATTCCTAACCCAGCACAGAGTGCTCCCGTCTAAGCCACGGGCTGTCAGCTTCTCCAGGAGTCTACTGTGGGAGACAGTATCAAAGGCCTTGCTGAAGTCCAGGTATACCACATCCACAGCCTTCCTCTCATCCACCAGGCGAGTCACATGGTCATAAAAGGAGATAAGGTTGGTCAGGCAGGACCTACCCCTCCTAAACCCATGCTGGCTGGGCCTGTTAATGGAAAGTTCAGTAGAAAGGGTGCTATATATTTTAGCAGTGCTGTTCCTGGGAGTCAATAGATGTCAGGCACCACTGGGAAGAAAAGATGGAATCAGAGAAAGACAGTAGATATGAAAAAGATGATCAAAAATTGGTCGTCAGTGTTACTCAAAGGTCATTTTCGCATTATTCTTTTACCATTCAAGCACATCTTCCCTCTCTTCTGTGTTCAGTTCAATATCTTTTTCATTAGATGTATTTTCTTCCATTCTCTCCTGAAACAACTGTCCTTTTAGTGATGTAGAATGCCAAACTAAAAATTAATAGCTCCAGATTATACAGAGTAAATCCTTCCATCCCCTGCAGTCTTTAGGAAGATTAGTAGAAGTGATCTGGTTCTCCATAGCATACTCAATTATCTAAAAATGGAACTATCTGAACATAGAAAAAGCTTTTCCAGGGATGCTAGAACAAGAGAAAAACATCAACACAAATCATACATTTGTGCTTTCTGCTGAGAAAAAGTTCACTTCTGTACTTCAGAATAAACAAACTTGTTGATTCAAATTTTGTATCTTTCAGTTGAAAGATACAAACCACTGAGATACTCAACGTAAATAAGGTTACAGACACATTTCAAGGTACCCATTTCAGAAACAAGCAGAGCTAATTAAAGGTTTCGCAAAAGTGGAGACAAAACTGAATTTTGAAAGCTGAGGAAAATGTAAATTTTCCTCACAATGTTTTTTTGGAAACTTTTTCATTGTTGTAGGTGGAAGGAAAAGAAGGTGGTGATCTCGAATAAGGGAAAATCATTAAGAGGAGCAGGTTGCTGGGAAGACTTCCTCTCTTCTATCTTATCTTATTTTACACTCTTGCCTTTACATTCAAACCATCCTGCACTGTTTGGAGTGGAAGGGAGGAGGTGTAGAGGCACAGGCTTTTCAGAAGGAATACCATCACCAGCAGTTTGGAAGATACCTTTTTACCATGGGCAAGTTATAAGGAAAAAGATATTGGGAGGTATATGGTTTCCATTTTCTTCTGAAGTTGTGAGTTTTAATGGTGAGAGTACTCCTTAATGAAGTCAGTGACTACTTGAAAGATTAAACATATGACTGAGCTTATTGCTACATTGGGCCTGAAGTAGGAATTGTGTCTTTGTGAGCCCTCCAACTGAAATAGAAAAAAGAAGCGTAAATTTGAGTTACCAGTAGCCTTAATGACTTCTATCTCAGTCAAAGAAGCTAAAGCAAGAGTTTAGGTATCTAAATCATATAATATAATCTAGAAATAAACATCTACCTTCTGTTCAACTGTCAAAGCTCCTAAATTCCCCGGGAAACACTTTGCCTGACTGCTTCTGCACATGCTTAGTGTTTTGCACAGCTCTCTGTGTGCAAGCAGGAAAGGAAGAGCCTTCTGCCTTACCTAAACTATTCAGAAATATACCCAAAATTAACAAAACCCCAAAGGGAAAAAGATAATCCATTATGTTTTCCTACTTTGTGAAAAAATGATGTTGGGTTGTGTTGTGGGAGCACCACAGCTTTGGTTTGAGTAAAAAGCGAGTAACTGCCCACGGTGAGCCATGGCTGACAGATACAATGGTTTGATTTGCAGCCTGTGAAGAGATCTGGCTATAAACCATCCAGTAATAGCCTGTTAGGCAGATATCTGCCATGGTACAGAAGCAGAGGATGGGTACATGCCAAGCTACTGCACAGACGTAGTCTGACAGTTGCATGTCTCCAAGGCAGGGCTCTGCCAGTGCACTAGAGCAGTAACTCTTGTCTGTCTGCCTGTCTCTGTGTCTGTGTGAGTGCAACACCCCTTGCTTGACGAACTTCATGATGCATAAATAGTTGTTAGCTGTGCCGTACTGCTTGATGTTCCTTCCCCTTGATGACAGGATCTAGTGGCTGCTCTTTGCACTGCCTTTGCACCTGATCTTAGCCGTTGCTGAATAAAGGCACACATTTCCTTCCACGTGTGACCTTCCCAACTGTCAACTGTGGAACCAGCAAATGCTATTTTAAAAAAAAAAAAACAAAAACCCAAACAAACCCTAAATAAGAAATATGGAACCAGAGCTTTTTCTTTCCCACCTGAGACCATTGTCTTAGAAGCTGATGAACTATTTTCTTATCCATCAGCTCTATTTGCATGTTGATGTTGTCTGACATACCATCCTTTGTTTTGCAATATTATGTATTCTAGATTGAAAACTAATCCTCCTGTGTATTTTAATATATTGGCTTACGTCTACATCACTGCTCCAGAAATATGTCCTTTTTCTATCTTATTTGCTTTCATCAAAGTAACTTCAGTTATGGCTGAATTCTTCAGAGACATTTTGAGGGCAATATTTCTTAAATCTGTTTTGAGGTCATTATGCTTCAGCACTTTTCTATTTAGCAGCAGCTCATTCTATTACTTGATCCAGACAAGTTATTTTTCTTTCATCCTTACTGAGCTGCATTTGGCATCTATTACAATGGGTGCTTTGACAAAACAGCAACGAGAGTTCCATGACAGTTGTCCAGCACCAGCCCTCATGGCAAACCACTGTTTTAGCTCCACACCCCTGACCAGGTGAGCAGCCAAATTCCAGTTCGGCAGTCTAATTCCAGTTCTCCCTTCCAGGGAAGGAGTAAAGAGAAATGAGAGAGAGACCTGTGGGTTGGAAACCGAAACCAAAACAGATTTAATGAAAAAATAATAACCTAAAATGAAAATGACAGTATTAATAAGAGAATAATAAAATATATACAAGTATATAAAAACAAATCATACTCCCCAATGAGTATACATCACCACTGATGCTGCAGGACAGGCAGGGAGAGTATCCTGGACTGGATTCAACAGCAGTTGGAAGCTGGGCTCCGGGACTGGATTCAAGAGCTGGATCAGGATCAGAGGCAGACAGAGAAATGAGGTCCTCACTGCATGTCAGTCATCGAAAAAGAGAGACTTGACCCTCATAATCCCTCCATTTTATACTGATTATGACGCATATGACATAGAATACTTCATTGATCAGTTTTGTGTCACATATCCTGTCTGCTCCTTCCTGTAGGAGTGATCCCCTTCCGTCACCTCTATGATGGTCTTGATTTATTTAGGAATAAGTATAAATGACACGTTAGGGTGGTGATAAGCATCAGGCTTATCACTTCTAGAGACTATGACTGTCTGAAAGACATGTTGTTAACTTTCAGAAACTGTAGGTACTTAGAAAATTTAGAGAATTGGTTCTGCCCAAACCAGAGCAAAGGATCATTTAAAGACTGATGCTCTTAGATAAGGACTACAGGTTCCCGGCTGCCCTTCAGCAGACTTTTAGTTTCTTAACATTATATGTACATGCTTCCACTGTGCAAGTCTCCAGCCTTTATCTGAGCGCAGATCCAGGAGGATCCCATTCTCCTAAATCTATACATTATACAAAACCACGAGCTAACTTGGATTAAAATGCCTTGTTTCATATTTCATGACGTCTGTTTCTGAATCTAATTTTTATTTTCTTCCAAATATTTAAAAATCCTATTAATGACCATCTATGACCTGCTTATCCTCATATTTATTGGTTTCATAGTATGTTCTGAGACAAGGCATTTGTAGTCTTCCGCTTTAGATGGCAATCTTAGATCATGGTAACATCAAGGATCAGGTGCTCCGCTGTGATCTGCTAAAGATAAGGAAGTCACTGATTAGACACCTGTGAAAAATGACAAAAAGGATCACCCAGGAGTATCCAGAATTAGTTTAAATGGACAATAAAGGGGTACTATTGTATTGTAAATCAGACACAAGATAACACGTAATTAGTTCCAGGAAAAGGAGGGGAATAGTTAAATGTTTTCAGGAAATGTAATAAATATGTATGTATTTAGTAAATATAATAAGGAGATTGCCATGTACTCTTTGGAAGCCCTTATGGAAGAATATCCCCTGTGCTTCCCCAGTTGGAATTAAAAAGGATACCTGCTTAACAAGTATCTCAGGCTCTTGTGCTATTTTCTTTGTTCCAGATTTGGCACCCCAGATGGGACCATCTTCTCTGCTTGGCTGCAGGACCGCTTGAGAACAGGGCTCCCTAGGGTATCCCAAAGATTTTCTCCAAAGAGATTCCTTGCCTCAATCCGATCACTGTGGGAACACACAAGAACCATCTATCTGTAAAGGTATCCTTTATTTTGTAGCTTTGTAATTCTGGGTAATTTGGAGAAACTACCTGTATATTGTGAGATAAGATCTCCATAGGGTAGTATACCCAGAGCTGCTAGGCCTCAGTGGTATATTTGGTAGGCAGTATACTTCGCTTGGTGTATTTTGATGTGCTGTCGTATTTAATATTTGGAGATTTGAAGTATACTTTGATTAGTGCATTCTGATGCACTGTCATATACTTTGACTACTGGCTTTCAGACCTTTAGATTGGATTTGTGATATTGATTACAGTTTTGTTCTGGGATTAATCGTTATAAGCTAAAGAGAGTTTTTTTAAAAAAAACCCTAATCATTTGCAAGATTTAATTGATCGCTGTTGCGCTTGGTGTGAGCAGTGTCTTGTAAGTGCTATATGTTCATAACTTTGAAGTGAAATGTTCTCAGTGTAGAGAGGCAAATGTTATTTTTTAAATTGTTTTTATTGGAGAGAGAGGAAGTGGTCTGATTCTGTTGGTAAACTAGGTGACTTTAAGGATGTTAAAATTGTGTGTCAGAATGTCAGAAATAATCTTTGGGATTGTTGTGAACATCATTTTGATAGTTTTAATTATTGTCATCTACTGCCATGTTAGAAATTTTGTGCATAGTATAATGGGGAAACACAAGCAATGTTGTTCTGCCAGTAGTATATAGAGCAGAGGTGTTTAAAATTAATGAATTGTGCTAAAGAGCTGGAAGAAAAGGTGGAGGATCTGGTCCTACCTTTTCAGGTTTTAAAGGAAAATGAAGAATCATCAGATAAGGAGGACAGCAGTGAGAGTAATGGTGAGAATTTTTCCCCCTTCACGTGCTAGGAGTAAAGTGGGACTGATAATCAGGCACCTTTGAGGAAGGACATGGGACCTGCAGGTCCTAATTGAATTAAGGTGCCTTTTTCAATGAGAGATTTAGATGCTTGAAGGGAGATTGTGAAGGGGTATAACCCTAACTGAAACTGACAGTAGGGACAACAGCTTGCACTCAAGTACAGGTTCTTGTCACTGCCAGAACCTTACCAGTGGATGTAGATCATTATTTACCTGTAACTGACCCCAATAGGATTGAAATATAATTGAAGAAATAACCCTTGAATGCCCCTGCTTTGGGCCTCCCTGATGTCTCAAAAAACATTCTGGTTCTTCTAACATGAGAGACAAGGCATTGCCCTATGGCAATTAGGACCCTACAAAAGGTCTGCGGCGTATTCTCCAAACAATTAGACGAAGTAAATAAAGGATTGCCTGGATATTTGAGCAGTTTTCCTCAATATACAGGAGGCTAATACATTCACCCTAGGTCAGAAAATGACCGTGTTGGTGTCTCATACTGTTATTACTGTTTAGAACAGAAAAGGAATCATTGGTTTTCTCCCTCCAGATTTTTGAAGTGCCAGGCCATATTGGTGGAACAAGATGATGTAAATATTGTTACAAATAACATCATCAATCCAACCTCTTTCCTCAGTGGGTCTGTCTCAGAGCCTGTGGTCCATGATTCCTGGGAGACAATGAAAGTGGTTTATTCCAGCAGGCCCGACCTAAAGGAAGAATCTTTGGGAGATGCTGAAGATTCCTGGTTCACAGACAGAAGCAGCTTCATTAATCAAGGAATCCATAAAGCAGATTAGGTGATAACCACCACTCAGAAGGTAATTGAAGCCAAACCTTTACCAGCAGGAACATCAGCCCAGAAGGCTGAGGCAATTGCTTCAATCAGAGTTTTGGAACTTTCAAAAGTAAAACAAATTAATATATGGACAGATTTCAAATATACATTTGAGGTAGTTCATGCCCATGGTGCAATTTAGAAAGAAAGGGGACTGCACAAGTGAAAAAAATTAATCATGTCAGCAAAAGTCTACAGTTATTGGAAGCTGTAAACAGCTGGAGAAAGTATCGATCATGCATTGCAAAGAACACTAGAGAGGTAACACTGATCAGGAGACTGGAAACAAATTGGCAGATTACGAAGCCAAAAGGGTGGTGGGAAAGGCTAAGGTAGCAGCTGCTTTGATTCCAGAGAGTAAGCTTTTGCTTTTTTATTTTAAAGCTGATACATATTCTAGAGAGGATAAAAATTTAATTACTGACATGAAAGGTAAAGAAGGACAAGATGGGTGGCTTTATACTCCAGATGAAAGAGTTATAATTCCATCTAGAATACTGTGGAAGTTGATTTTGGAAAAACACAGGAAGACTCACTGGGATCCAGAGGCTTTATGCAAGTTTTTGAACAGCAAGATGGTCAGTCAAAATCTATATACTACCATAAAGGAATTAACACAAGGATGTGAGATTTGCTTGAGAAATAATCCATGTGCTACTAATAGATTACATGTAGGGGTAGTTGGAAAAGGCAATAGTCCAGAACAGAAATGGCAGAAAGATTTTTCCCAACTCCCAAGAAGAAGGGGTATCAGTACTTATTAGTATCTGCAAACACCTTTTCAAGATGGCCAGAAGCCTTTCCTTGCAGGACTAATAAGGTTAGGGACATCACAAATATCCTATTGAATGAAATTATACTGAGATTTGGAATATTTGAGATAATATCATCAGATAGGGGTACGCATTTTTGTGCCCAAGTTGTACAGCAAGTCAGCAGGCATTTAGGACTTAGATGGCGATTATGCACCCTGTATTGGCCACAGGCAGGTGGACAGATAGAGAAAATGAATAATTTATTGAAACAACAAATAGCTAAGATTTGTCAAGAAGCTATTTTGTACTGGTATCAAGTCCTCCTTTTAACATTACTTAGAATAAGGACTAACCCAAGATCTAAGGAAGCCTTCAGCCTCTTTGAAATTGGACACCCGTAGCAGACATTGTATTTGGGAGAACATATGTCTCAAGTAGGTGAGGGATACTTACATCAATATATGATTATCTTGGAAAAACAATTAGATTGAATTAATAAATCAGTTTTAGCCACAAGAGGGAGAGGTTTGGACCAACCAGTACATCCTTTTAATCTGGGAGAATGGGTTTTTGTTAAGAGCTTTGCAGGTCACCCTCTGGAGGAAAAGTGGAATGGACCATACCAAGTGCTGTTGACAACCTGCACTACTTTCAAAATCAAGGAACAGCCTGCATGGATCCACTATTCCAAAGTGAAGAAAGCACCAAATCAATCATGGACTGCTCAGCTGCTGGGAACAACTCATTTGAAGTTATCCTGAAAATGTTGCTTGTCCTTATAGAAGTAAGTGTAACAATTGCTGTGGATTTACCTGAGCATCCACAACCCCATGTGAATATCTGGATATGGTTAGCAAACCAGGCAGCAAACTTGTCCTCTTTTGTTTGAAAGGAGGAAGGTAACTGTGATTTGAGCAAACTAGCCTGCTAAAGCCAAGGATATTTCTTGGTTTGTGGAAAGCAAGCTTACACATGTATTCCTGCCAATAGCACAGGAGGTCCATGTACCATCAGTAGAGCCACATTAAGCTTTCTTCCTTATATGGTTCCCCTAGACAGCGAATGCTTTTGCAAGTATTGGATGAGTCATAAGAACATCAACAGTTGAATTCTGGTCATTAAGAAGCAAGAGAGAAAATAAACAGAAGATGATACATAAACAAAGAGTTTCAGTAAACAAACAAAAAAAAATCCAAAGATGCTATTTGAAATTTTAAAAATGTAAGCAGATGCCCGTGTAGTTAAATAATGGTTACTTGATCTCTTAAAAATTTTTCAGCTCAAATTTAAACTAATAATATATAATTCTATCTTCAATCTTATATTGATAAAAATCAGTCAATGTGGGAACAGGAACAGGAATCACAATTACATTAAAAAGCAAAAAACCAGAGATGTTCACAAATATTTTACTGCTTTTATACTGTTTTTAAAAATGTATTACTTCAGGGTACAAACTCTCAGGTCTAAATGGAATTCTGAACAAAACTCATCATGTAGGAAAAATAAACAAAAATCAGAGACAATTACTTACTGGATTACCAGACCCATGACTTCTCCTACAGGAAAAAGAAAAAAATTTGGTTTAAAATTGATTCAGTTTCAGTAATAGAAGATCACTGCATTACCCAAGGAGATGAGAATGTATTTTGCACCTGGTCTACCTTGTTTATTTACTATAAACATTCTGATCCCAGAGATACAAACACTTGGTATCTTCCACAAACATCCTAATATCTGCCCAGAGATGCAGACACTCAGTATCATCAGTAACATCCTTACCTCTTCTCAAGGATGTAGACACTTAGTCTTAAGAAAATCATGAACGCAGTAGTTAATTGACTCAAGATTGAGAATGTGTGATGAAACAAGGAAAGGGAGATGAGATAGGAAGGATTCATGATTGTTTAAGGATTACCTGAAGGACATCCTTATCCTAACTAAAGATGTGGAAATAAAATAAGCAATTTCGTGTCAAAGTAGAATTGTGTAACCTAATGAATACATGTATTAGGTAGGTGCAACAATTATATTAGCTAGGTGGTATTTTGAGCATTGGTTTTATATAGATAGACTTTTGGGATCTTCAGTAGGGGTGCTAGGTTTGTGGAAAATCTACCTAGCACCATGCACAAAATAAAAACAATGTCACCTCCTTAAACAAAATACTTTTTGTTTGGGGAGTTTCTTTTTTTATTGATTTCAGGTAACTACTAAAAAACTAAAATCAGAAAAAAAATTCAAGAGAAATGCTAAAAACAAAATATAGAGGTTGCACAGAAAACAAATAAAGGAAGGTAACAGTGGCCAACAGCAAAAAAATCTGTGTCTTTTCATTCAGAGGACAGCAAAGAAGAAAAGAACAAGGGGAAACTCAGCAATAGAGAAGACCTTTACTATAGACAGAAGCTAAAAATGTTAATGTTATATATTTCTATTTCAGGACAGAGAAACATATTAAACAGATTTTTTTTTTCATCTTTAGTCACGTGATGATGAAGAAATGTTTTGAAATCGTCTGTTAATGGAGGCTTAACTTATCATATCTGTGCAACTTATACTAGTTATCGATACACAACAGAATTCCTCCAAGACCAGATGTACTTACCATTTGTTTTCTCCAATCCTTCCAGACCATGTAAAGAGATTGCCTCAAGCTGATCTCAGGAACACCCTGAAGAAGACAACCTGTCATTGTCAAAACCTCAGAATAAATGTAAGCTCCTGTTTTCAGAGTCTGAACAGACTAAGCACTCACAGGGCTGGTCAGAAATAAAGTTAAAACAAAATAGTAAAAAATGTAATATAACGAAGCACAGTAACATAGTTAATGATAATCAACATGTTCTTTCTAAGATATTCATGTATTAAAATAGTTCTGATTTCATGCTCTGCTGGGTTGTAGTGTCTAGTGGAGCTGGAGTGCTCAGGACTGCAAAGAAACAAACCCGTGGAGATCAAACACTAGTTTCACCAAGCCTCAGGAGTTAGAGAGTGTTTTTAAAGAATAAACAAGATGATAGCCCTAGATAACCCAGTATGTGTGCAAATGAAGAAAACTCTGAGAAGTCAGGACTAAATTTGCTCTCAGTGAAAGACAAGCAAGAGATTAGCAAAAAATTATTAAAACTGCATTGATAAGGCATAAAATAAAATCAAAAAAACCCCATGAAATGGCA
This sequence comes from Dromococcyx pavoninus, assembly GCA_033558185.1. NCBI lineage: Eukaryota > Metazoa > Chordata > Aves > Cuculiformes > Neomorphidae > Dromococcyx > Dromococcyx pavoninus. Next base: position 3,761,473 of record JAUMJL010000091.1, on the reverse strand, counting down.
CCAATTAACTTCTATGTGGAGGTCATAAAACTACAAAACGTGATTTCAGAAATAATGTCTTCAGAAGGAAGATCCAAAGTAATGAAAAAGTCAGATACAAATTACAATATATTAGTGAATCGTCATCCAATGCTTAATATCAGTATACTTTCCATTTTAATTATATTTGAATTTTTTTTTAAAGGAAATACTTTGACATTCACGATCTGACTGAGATGACGTTACACCAGCTTTATCTTATTCAGCTGACAAAGCTAAAGAGAAATAGTTAAAATACAATGCAGGAAATGTCATTTTCACTTTATGACACCTAATATAGATACTAAGAGAGGCCTGGAGGTTAAACAAGTTCTGATACATAGGAGGGGGAGACTCTGAGCAGTATATTGTTAAGAAACAACAAGTACTGTTAGATTATGAGGATCATGGCTTTCCTATCCTTTTCATATCACTCCACAGCCTAAACCAGTTCAAAAGTAGGAAAAAAGGTACTCCTCTTCTGGTTAGAGTTCTAGTGACAAGTTTGACAAACTGGTTATTTTTTATAGATTGTCGTAAGTTGGATACAGTAATTGATACAGTAATGTCTCAAAAAGGACAACAAAATAGAATAAAAATTAAGGATGAAAAAGTTGTGAAATCCTTCTTTTGTCATTTCCTTATCATTGCTTATTTCATTATTTTTAGCGTCAAAAATGCATGAGGAGAATCTGAAAAAATAAATAAAAAAGGCAAAGATATTTCAGAGAAATAAGTTTTGTCAAAGATTGGACAGACTTTATAGATTTCTTTGGTTTGGAATGAATTAATTTAGCAAAATAGATTCTTCATTCTATTTGCATTTTATTCATATAAATATAATCGTAATGTCTTCTTGTTATTCTGTATCAAAAGACATAATTTTTGTCACTGTAGTGACTGCGACAAGAGAGATGAAGAAAAATATGTATTCACCTGGTAATGAGGAAGAAAAAGTCTGTTTAAGGTCGAGTAATGGACAAACAACTAGACTAACTCTAATACTTGAGCTTGTTCATCTTTTTATCACATAGACATAAAAAAATTTATACTAACAATGAAAGAAATGATACTGACTATTGCTATAATTTCTTCAGGCATAGCTTAGTGCAAAGCTTTTTTCATCTGTCATCTCAAAATATAGGGGTTTGTACTGTTTTGAATAGTTGACATGTCTATTTTAGATGCAAAAAAAATCAAATGTTTAGACATGAAGATATCAAATTTTTGTGTTAAGCCAAAAATTGTTGAAAATTAAAACATGCTAAAAATAAAATTTAAACATTAAAATCTAAAAATAAAATAGTACGCATGTGTACATTGTATAACATTATATGTGTTTGTTAGTAAATATGAAACAGAAGAATAATTTTATTATTTTTTCTCTGAAAATATCATTGTCACTGATTAGGTTAACACAAGTAGAGTTTAGTTGCAATCCCTTTATCTTCAAATTTTCATTTTGACATCTATTTTTATATTAGTATTCTTGCCTGTCTTAATTGCAAATATCCTACCAAAATCCCTCCTACAAAATTTGATAAATACCTGCTCACCATCTTTGAAAAAAATGAACAAGTAAAATAAAATAGTAGCAAGAATTTACACAATGTGCTTTTGTAACTTCTTAAATGTGACAATGATTGAGTTAGTTAAGCTAGTTAGTCAGCTAGTTAGCAGAATCTAAATTGTTTTATTTTGTCACTGTTGGAACGATTCTGTGATGCATTAAATTAACTGGAAAGGGGGACAAGCAACAGGTCAAATCAAGCAAAGACCAACAACTTCTTGGAGTTTTGATAAAGCAATTAATTCTATGAAAAATAACAAAATTGCAACCTTCACTTAGATAGTCCCCAAGAGAGTTAGTCACTGACAGATAATACAGAGAAAGAATAATCAGAGAAGGATTTATTTCAATGAAGATAATTTTCCATGTTAAAGTTGTTAATAAAAGATACGAACTGGACAGCTCTTCTATTTTTCTTGAAATACAGTGGGTTAAAATCAAAGTGCACAACCTTAAAGCAAAATACTTTAATTTTATTAAATAATAGAGACCTCTGAATATTTTGTCTAAGGAAGGAGCATGAAAAGAGAAAAACAGAGCACCTGGAAACCAACGAGCTTCTGTCTGCACTTACAAACCACTTTCATGACTGGGAAAGTTCCCCTAGATTCAGAGACTATTAAAAAGTTATTACATTCATTATAAATTTTTTAGAAGCTTTTTATTTCTCAGCTTCTATTATGTCCATCCACACAAGACAGATGACTGACTTTTCCCCTTCCAAAAACAAGGGCGTGGATAAAATGTAAAACATCCAGTCAATGTTTATTTGAACTGACAAAGAAAACCTTTAGTTAATTAGATGAACTAGGAAAGAGGATTGTCTGTATAGGATTGCCCTGTCAGAAACAAAAAACTGTTATTTCACACCAGCAAACTGTATTTGCTGGTTACACCGTGTTGGCAATGAAGCAAGCCAGGAGAAGCAGTCAGGGCATCCTGCCTGGCTGCAGGAAGGTGGGATTACAGTCCTTTTGCCAGCTGACTGGGGGTTCCCTCATTTTGGGGAATTTAACCACCAGAATACTATCAGAAAATATTTAATACTCTCAGGAAAAAATCCTTCCTACATATAAGAACCTTATATTTTACCTATTTGTTTAAAACCTATAGCTTTCCACAGCAAAAGAAAAACTTGTGGTTTGGAATATTTTTTTTTGTTACAGATGAATGAGTTGAGAGAAGCATTTCCCAAAAGCTCTATCAAACAGTCTGGTTAGTGAGACAGCTGTGAGGAAATGAAAGTAACTGTAGCCTAGGCAGATGGTGCTCTAGGATGCAAAAGACTGAGATGCTGAAGCCTGGCAACAGACTTGATCTTTGATAGGCAGAAGCAGTGGCTACTTTATATAGGGGAAATTAAAAACAGATGCCAGTGACATGCATAAGACTCCAAATATTAACCCAGGTTTGCAGGGGACATGCATATCTAAGAACATAGATTCTCTCTTTCATGGAATACAATATTGTCTTTCAAACTGTTCAAAAACTGTTGAAGAATATAAAAAATAAAAGTCATCCAAAAGTAAATTGCCACTTAAAGCGGAAGGGCATGGGATGTTCCCATTTGTTGCCTGCAGAGAACACTCATAGAGGGAAGAGATGCTTGCTGATTTACTGCCGCTCTGAACCACAGAATACTTGAAATGTTGTTACCTACTAACACCAGATGGCCATAGAGGCACAGATAGACCATGGTTTTCTCCCACAACTTCTTTGCTGATTTAGACTAACACAATACTGACAAAGCAGGATTAGGCATCATTAGACCTAGGCTGTATGACTGTATGAATATCCTGCTTTTCCTTCCATGGTAGTGACCAACTGTCTCTTGCACTATGGCCTGCTTGTAAGAAAGGCAAAGGTGAACTAGAGGAAACGTGTTGATGGCACAAATTTGTTCTATGAGCTGTCAGTAGACTCACTAATTTTGAGCTTCCTCAGTGGAAAACTTCAAAGCTATCTATGTGTCTTACCTTAAATAAGATGAAATTAAACTAAGAGCAATGATCACAGTTGTGAGTATAGAAATCATGAAGTAGGAAACCTGTAGTCAGAATATTATCATTTTCTGTGGGACTTGGAAGAATGTGCTACAAAAGAATTTCCTCATAATTAATCAATTTATTAGTTATGTTTCTGTTGTTCTTCAGATGGACTATCTGGCTGCAGCAGGTATTCACCAGAACTCGATCTAACTGTGGTCTCAGCAGGTACAAATCTATAATTGTTCCACAGGAAATAAGAGTAGTCATTTAAGACTTGCATTATAAGTGATGCATGACGTACTGAGTCCGATTCATGTGTCTGAATGCATGAAAGAAAATAGAACTGAAAAAGAGACAATAAGATGGACCTGGTGCAGCAGAAACATTATTTACTCAGAAGACTAACGGTTGCAGTCCTTAATCATTTTTATTTTCAAATATTTTATAGTTTTGTTGTAAAAAATATGCAACAAATTAAGTAGTCTGAGAAAGCTGAAAGAATATTAACTGAATTTTAAGCAGAAAAGCACAAACTGGAATTTGCCAGTGTGACTGGAAATTACTTTCCCAGAAAAAAAAGACTCCCTCACAAAAACAACACACAACCCCCTCCTCCCCTCCAAAAAAATGGAAGAAGCGCTACAATGCCTACAACAAAAGTAAATAGCTAAAAAAAGCAATGAGTATTGTGAGGAATAATGTGACTTATGTCAGAATACTCAATTCTGATGTCTCGTTTCACACAATGGGGATCATCTTTGAAACACACATAGTACTATTATTCTTCAGTTCTAAAAGTTAATTTATTTCATTCATTTATAATGTTGTCTAAGGTCGAATGGAGGCTGGAGATGATCTTCATATGAAGTCAGTCGCCCAATGTTCTCAGCCATGTTTTAGGCACACCCTTCTACCAAACTAGTTTGAACTGTTTCTGGGCTCTGTTATTCCTTGATATCCCCTAAAAATTTGTCACATACGTACATAAATCTTAGCTGTCTTGTATGTCCAGGAGAAAGAAGAACAATCAGAGCAATCCGCAAAAATTACTAATTCTTCGATAAAAATAAAGATTCAAAAATTTTTCCTGGGTATAAAGCCAACAGTTTCTCAGTGTGGGGTTTTTGTGGTGGTGGAGGTAAAGGGAAGGAAGAAGAAAAGAGGAAAAAAAGGACAGTTTTTGAAAAAAGGAGACAACTCAATATTCACATATTATATGTATTACTGGAGAATGAATTTGTTCTAGAAATCATTGCTTGTAAGAAAAAAAAAGTTACTTACCATATCTAGTATATTACATTTTGCAGGACACTGACCCAGATGACTCTATAGATGTATTCATGCATGCATGTGCTGTACTTTTAAGATGAGAGTGCAGAGGAACAGGTTGCATGGCTACCTCTTTGACCAGAATTTCTATTCAACAGTCTTTTCTTCAGGAGAATATTGTACAAATAGTTATATTTGCATGAAAATTCTGAGCTATAATGGAGGAACACTTCCAATGCAGATTTTTTCTTAAAAATACGTCAACACAACATCTCACAGAAACACTTCAGTGCATTAGGTACATAATAGTGTTCACACTATAGGCCTGTTGAGATAGTCAGGGTTATATACTGAGACAAGTATCTCTGCAGGGGTGCTGCAGGAGACAAATTTTAAATGTAACTTGTTGTACAAATAAATATAAAACCTACTTGCTATTTCACAGATGCAAAAAAAGCACTTAGTGATCATAATACAGGAAAATATTATCAGAAATTAAACAGTTTTATTTCCACATCAGGCAATCATTGAAAGTTTCACAGAAAAACTATTCTTAGTACTCTACCTCAGGATGTGTATTACTCTTTAATTAGTTTTCAACTTCACGTCAGATGAATGCCTAAGCCAAACCATTCCATGGAAGGTAATTTCCTAAGAAATAAATTTCCATGGAAAAATTTCACCAAGACCAAATTTCTCAAAAAGGAAAAACCTCACAGTAAAGGAACATATTCTAATAATGCTAATTTTACAATTAAAATCTAACAACAGGACTGATTAAAACATAAAAAAGATTAATTTAAACTGGAGCCTTAAAAATCTGAATTTATTTTATGTTACCTTGGTGATCAGATAGACTCTTCTTCAGCATGGCTATCAGATGCCTCTCGCTTACACAGGCCCTTACCAGAAAGAAGACAATGGACATTTCCTGCTTTGTAAGAATCTAATTTCCAGCACTGTTGTTTGATCTGCCAGCAAAGTTTTACATGCCAAAGTGACATAACACAGTCTAGAAAAACAGTGTTTTCTCTGAAGCAACTTTTCCAACTACTAGAAGCCCCATAGCCTTCAAGAAAACTGTTTAGACAACAGTCAAAGTAAGAAGATAAAATAAGTCACTTGCAACTTCATTTATCAAGGATAGAAAAAAACAATTTAGTTTCATCACCTCCGAGTTTCCAGAAAAGACAAATCCTTTGCCCTCATGTCAGTTGCAATGTGAAAGAACTAAATACCTCCATTTGATGCAGGAGAGCCCATCACTTTAGCCCGTCCATATGAAAAGCTCTCTTGTACAGCAGCAGCTCTTTTAACTTCAAACACTACACAATGTTTCCTCATGCACAGAGTTATTTCCCTTTGAGGATGCCTTGGTTTTAATCTGTTCTCATGAGAAAACTCCCCACAAGAAGAGAGCCCCTTGAATCTAACAATTTTCACTGCCCTTCCCTGAAGTGTTAATGTCGCTGGTGTGTTCATCCATTGTTAGGTGATCACATTTCTATTATGTGATGCATTCTGCAAGACTACAATATTAAAGTGGCTTTATTGCAGCCACAAATAGACACAGGAGTTCATTGATCAATTCTCTCAGTTCTTTCTGCTTCAAATTACACTACGTAAAACTGAAATATGATTATGAGCATTTCAATATAAGACAGTTAAATTTTGTGTGGTGAGTAAATGGTGAAAGACCCCTTAAAAGCCTGAAATATATAAAATCTATATTTTTATAATCCCAAAGAAAGACATTATGATGTGATAAGATTACACTTAATCCACTTGCTGGGAGGTAAAACACCCAAACTTTAAATCTAGACAATTTTGTCATTGAACCACAGCCGGTTTTATACACCCTTCCTAGGTTTAATATAGAATTTCAAACTATTTTATTAAATATTTTTAGTTGATAATACAAACCATCTGCTATACTCAGTAGGCAGTTATGTTTTGTATAAAGGGAACAATCATAAAGATACACAGTAAACAATAAGCCACGCAAGCTGCATTTGTAATAATGCTTCCATTATTGCTCCTGTGCGGATCATTTCAAAGAAGAACTGAGCAATTAAATTGTCCTCATCTGTTGACCTGGAACTATTCAAGTACCGTACTAGAAGAAGAGATATATTTTAAAAGTAACATATTACTTTGTATTTTATGTTTCACACTGTTGCCATGTAAGCTTTCAATGACTCCATCAAAAAAAAGGGGAAGAAGATATCCAAAACTGAAAAGATCTTAAGCCTTCAGAAAAAGATTGTCATTTCCACATCTTACAGGAAAACACTTCTTGATTCAGAGAGAGTCTTCTTTAAGCCTTTCTGAAAATGCCTGGAAGTTTTAAATTTTGAAAGGCAAATCTGTGATCACATCCAAGAGAAACTATTACTTGCAGGTATAGGAGGCCAATCTTCCTCAAGACAGATAGTCACACACCAGGATTTCTTCTATATCCTGACTTTTCCACTAGATTGTCATTCCATAAGGATTAATGTTTACCATTTTCACTGGTAAAATCTGATTCAGGATTAAAAATAGATTTTTTAAAAAAGAGATATCACCTTTATAAGATGTTATGTGATATACATATGGAGACTAAATGGTATGAATTTTCTTTCATCAGTTTTCTCCTGTCGTTACTCCATCCCTCATTTCCTTCCCACTAAATATAATATACAACTGTTTCCCTCATTTGAAGACAAATTCCTTTGTGAACTGCTGTGACAATAAGTTGACAAAGCCTGAGTGGGCCCAGTATAGCACAGCAACACTGTTAGATGAAGTAAACTTTATTTTATTAATTATATTACAAAAAACAATGAGTAATAGCCCTGTTAATGAAACACTGACCATATCTGGGATGTCAACGCTTGCTAGAGTTTGCTGAGTAACCTACGGAAAGTAGAATCACTCTGACTAACAGTTCAAGTTTAATAGTAGAGCTATTTGAGATATATTTTTTTCTGAGAAAGTTCTGCATCAATCATCATTCTGTTCACAGCCGTTGCTGTTCTCAGTAGTAAGACCCAATGACCCAGTAGGCTGCCTCTTTCAGGTATCTGGAAAACTAGCCATTTCTTTAGAACTTGCCCTTTAAATTTACAGTGAGCAGATTTTATCCTACCACTAAGCCTACTGATTTAAAAAGATGGTTTTATGACACTGAAGATTTTAAAATGCCAAAACAATTCCATAGTATTTGAGATCTACCTCTCAGGTTAGTCAGGATATGAAATACTTAGTAGTCGACTGTAGTTTCTTACTGAAATTCCTAAGAGACTGGCTTATCTGCAGTGGTTTGGAGTCTTTTCTGTCTTTCTGGTATCTTTGTGTTGGAATTCTGTCAGCAAAAGGTATCCTACATGCCAGTTCGTCCACACCAGTTATTACTGAGCCAGGTTCACAGAGAGATTAACTGTTGTAGCATCATTTGTCACCCTTTAAATTCCCTTTCTCCCTTTGACTCAACTGTCATTCCAAAATGGGGTACTAAGCTTCCTGCTAGAAGATAGCTGTAAAACAGGATGAACAGCTTCATTCGGCTCTTGAGGGGAGTACAATGAACCTCTTCACTAATGGCAGCAAGGAGGATTCTATTCTCTGTTTTGTTAGGCTAAACTAGCTGCTCTGCCTCTCAGCTCACATTGACTCTGGTTGACTTGGGATGGATCTTGATGTAATAGAGAGCAGAATCTGACCCAAAGACATTTGACAATATCAGACATTTGACATGCCAGACATCAGGAACAACTGAAAATTACAACTGTGGCTTGAGTATTAGAAAATATATATTGAATTTCTGCATGTCTGCTTCTGCTACTTAATCCCAGCAATATCCATGGTGACTGTTGCAGGATATGCCCAAAGAGGTTAAATGCAATAAAGTCTGAGTGCCAGAAAACAATGACGAATTTGACTTTTCTCAAGTCGCTTTTTGTAGTTTCCCATAATTAAAGAAACAATATATACATATATATTTTTACATTGTAGCATATAATGTCTGCAGATAATACACAAATAGGTTTGAAGTAGTCTATGTAAATGAAATATTGTGTTTTATGATACAGTACATCTCAGTATCAAATATCCAGCTCGCATTATACTTGCTGTATCATCATATAGTAAGCATTACTGGCTAACGAGCTTTGGTACTCTTTAATCTCCAATAAAATTATTTACCAATGTCTTCTTTCGCATTAATCCAAGCAATTCATATGCATTTCAGATTTCTCTACACAAAGCAGCAGTGTCTCCTTGTCTAAAGGTTTTAAGCTTACGTGCAATAAAATGATATTATGTTTCACTCTAATTGAAAACTTGTGCTTTCTAGGGGACTAGGGAAATACTGCAGGTGGCACCAATCATCAAATAAACTCCAAGGGGGAAGAGGAGGATTTGTCCTCTTTTTTCCCAAATGAAATACAAATGAAAAAAAGAATCCTTCAATTCCTTCCCTCCCCCAACTTTGTCTTTCACAAACTCTAATCCTCTCTTGGGTTTTCTCCAAAGGTTTTATGGGCCACTGTATGAAACATGCTGTCATACTGATCACTGCAAGATGACACTTTAAAAATATAATCCAGAGAGAACATATAACCTTCATTGTCAAATGGAAAGGCAGCAAAAGCACTCAGTGAGATTTTAAAGCTAAGTAAGAAGGTGACAGAAAGACTCAAGAGCTTGTCAGCTTGGTCTATGTCTGGTGGTTGGTGGGAGCAAAGAAGTGTAACACAATTATTTTCAAAATTTACAATATTTGTGATACTGTGTCTAAAGGAAATTTCAGTGAAAATCTTTATTTATTTAACGAGTAATAAACAAGGAAGAATGAATTAAACCAGTATAGGCTATGGCTTGTCATCACCACTCTCAATCTGCAGTCTGGCTTAGAGCTGAAAAGGTCAGGCTCTTCAGAATTCTTTTTTAATGTGAGAAATAACATATTCTTGGATATTCTTGGATAACAGAGGTGGGGGAAAGCCCAGAGAGCAAATCAAACAAATGGATGATCTCCGTTAGAACATATTGGCCTGGAGCAAGTCACATGGCTGCAAGAAAAAGAAAATCAGCCCACAATATATGAACAGGATAGCAGTGTTCATGTGACCTGGAAAAATGAATGCTAAAATAAAAGTAATGAAAAATATACACCAGCCTTTGTGAAACTAATCAATTCACTTAATTTTAAATGAAGTTTCCTTTGTTTCTCTTCCTCTTTTTCCTGATTTAGATCCTCTAGGAGAGTAATATACAATATTTAATGAGATCTTTGTTAATGCTAATTGTTTTCAAAGCAACTGCAATCTTTAAATTGATTTGATTCCTATTTACTCCTTTACTAGTTTAATATGAGTTAATTCTCCTTTTGGGTGTTTCTCTTAAGCTACTTAATCCTCAGATGAATGAAGTAATGTCTTTTGAAGCTGAAAATCTAACCCCAAGAGAATGTAGGAACTAACATTTAATTAGCAGCTTTATAGGTGATTTTTGACCCAACTTTAGTCACAATGTATAAAGGAGTAGCTATTTCTCAGTATGGCATCTTGGTGCTAAATTCCAAGGGAAAAAGAAATAGGTACAGACACAAAAGATGGTGCAGAGCAGGTTCCATTCACTTACTCATGAATATAGTTTTATCTGAGCTAAATTTTCCCAAGGCTGGCTGCAGCTGTTCAGGCAGTGGGCAGCTGCATCCCTATCGGGTGATTAACAGCATACTTTGAAAAGAGAAAGAACCACTGCACATCACAGTCCCAAATACAACCAACTCAGGTCTTCCATGTATTTATTTACATTGTCATGCTTTTCTCCAGTTTTCAAAAAAATATGTGTGTATTCAGTGGCCATAATGCGTTCATAAAGACAAGCATCAGGACATATGTATTTAAATGACAGGTACATATTTTGCCTTTTCTTTTTCTAAGCAGATAATTAACGCCTACAAGAGCCTGTCAAAGTAATGGATGATCACACTCAAACTTCCTCCAGTCCCACAGCCTGAATCAAATCAATGAGCCTTGATAATGACTACAGAAATAAGCGAAAAGGCCATCAAATAGAATTTTTCTGACCTTCTCTGAAACATGGTTCCCCATGCAATCAATAGGTTTATCAGTCACTTTGTATCATCAGATGTACCTCAGACTCCAGATGTATCAAAAAGATTAACCTCTGAGGATGGACATGCTTTTTTTTTGCCAAAGACAAGTATTTAGCTAAATGCAAGGCTTACTTAAAATAACAACAAAAAAGAGTCACACCTGAGTGGTCTTTACTGGCTTTAAACTTTAAGCAAGGATGAAATTTTAGAAAACTTCAGCCTAAGAAAAAAGCAAATCCCGCACGACTTAAGCATTGGTCATCTATGACCAAAAGTATATTTTGAAAACAAATTTCAGGGGATTAGAAGTCTAAATGGAACTTATGCTATAAAACCTCTGCTTTAACAGGGGGTCTGTCTTTCTGGTTTGATTATCAGCATTGTAAATGCAGGCAGAAAGCATCAGGTTTTCTCTCTTTTCTTCTCTCCCAGAAGCTTTTTCCAATTTTGTTCAAAGGCTGGAATAGGGTAAAAAAGTAGAATTTCAAGACACTTTGAGAAAAAAAACAGAATTTAGACAATCATACAAAAAAATATTTTCATATATTTTGAAATAGAAATAAGTAACAGCTACAATGGAAATGTTATTTTTAAAAATAACTACTCAGGATTTTAAAGTGTAACAAATTTAAATAAAACCTGTATGGATCAAACTTCTGATAATTTCTTCCACCTCGATAAGCCAAATTAATTTTGTCCCACTGTAGGGCAAGCATTCGAAATTAAGCTTAATTCTCTGTTTCCCAGTTTCTCTGCTCTTTATGAGGTGCAATCAGAAACAACAGAGGAGATGACATCTCATAATCTGTAAAGCTGCAGGAGTAGATAGCTTTCTTTAGCATTACTGATTTAGCTTTTACTAATTAGTTGCATTTACAAATTAGTACTTCTGCTCTCTAGAAGAATACATCTCCACCCGGTTCAGTTCTGTTCATCAAGAATGTTAGACATCAAGCAAGTAAATGTGTAAGAAAGATGTTTTCAGGTTAGAAACTACTTCAACATCAACCATTAATCTAAATACAAAACAAAAAGGAAAGGAGGGATTGCAGTAGCGGCTTTGAAACTAATCCTGTTCTCTACATTTCAGTGTCTGTTTTGTGGTTGCTTGTTCTGCCTGAGCACTTTTGAAGCATCCTCAGATTTTGATCATTTTCGAACTATCTACAGATTTTGACAAGGAGGTCAGGGAAGAAACAGTGTATCCTTTATCTTATTAAAAGTCACTCAGTCTTTTACAACTATCAGAACTGCCATTTAAAGTCCACTGTTTAGTGTGATTAGATAGAAATGCTGCTAAAATTACCCTTTACTCAATAAAAACTGAGCATGCTTTTGAGAACTCACTTCTCTAAGGCATGTAACTGAGATTCTAAAAAAGGCACAGACGAGCTAACTTTATATTTAGCAGCAGTCATCTAACAGTTCCCTAGCTTATTTTCTACCAGAGAAAATGTAGGAAACAGGAAGACCATGTATTCAATATTATATTTATAGTAATAATGTGTCCTTTGTGACATTTTTGTGCATGTGTGATTTACATCTTGGCAAAAAACCCCATACAATCTATGATTAGAACTCAGATGTCTGACATAATGGGCACAGGTAGCCTTCTGTTAACTGCACTGCCTCTCAAAAACAGCTCTGAAAGTTAATGCAATTGGTAAACTGACCTGTGATATGTATGCATATGCTATCCACTATTTCCATGCATTACGACTTGCAGCTGGTACACTGTGGATAGCATCTTATAACAAACTTTAATAATTAATTCTGTAAAAGAAGTACCAGAAATCTGGGGAAATTTCATGCACTGAAGACCAATGGTTCAAGCTTCAAATTTTATTGATGAAGGCATTATAGCGAATATCATGGACAAAACAATTGTGTAACAAGAATTCAGGAGGGGTAAACAAACTCAGAAAAACTATTGCTGATGGAACAATCTTTAGCATGTTGTTTCCTTAATTTTGATAAGTTTGCAACCTGCTAATCTCTACTCAGTCCAAAGAACAAGGCAGCCAACGTTTGCACCGGAAGCGCTCCAGTGAGCTGCAGGGAAGGTGTGCAGGTAGGGCATGGAGACCCTGCCAGCCTGAGAGGTGAGTCTACTCGGCAGTCATCCCTGTCTCAGAAGCAGCCCAGATATGGTATCTACCCGAAGGAAATCTTTGCCCTATGTACTTGCCAGAACAGAGGTAGCAACCCAGACAGAGGTCCTATGTAAACATGCAGCCATTCAAGTCTCAGGTTGCAGAGAGTTTCTGAACCCCTTGAACTAGATCAGAGAGCAGGCTGCAATTAGAGCCCAGCCTCTTCTCCTGGGGAAAAGTTAGGCACCTGCACAAGGTGTGCACGGATGGACGACTTGTTGCATCAGGCGCCTGAGTTACAGGAAACAGTAACTATGTTGCACCACATTACAGAAGCTGAGGTAGAAATTTACAGGTTTTTCAGAACAATTTTCCAGTGACAGACAACAGATGAAGCACCCTGGACCCTGGTGGCTCACAAATGCAGACCTCTGCCATAGTCCTCACAATCCATAATCACAAGTAAAAACATAATTGAAGCTTTAACAATGGTGGATACCCACAAGTAAAACCCACAAGTTGCAACTGAACCAACAGCAGATGGTGAATATTGCAAAAAGGAATGATGTGTGCTTGTGGTGAGGGACTCACTATTAAAGCGCACTGAGACACCCATCTGCCAACCCGACAGGGAGTCGTGTGAGGTATGCTGCCTTCCTAGAGCTAAGACCTGGGATGTTGCCGAGAGGGTGCCACAACCTGTCAAGAGCACAGACTACTATCCATTATTACTCTTTCTACCACCTTTTTACAAGAAGTCACATGGAAGAGACAAAGGGTAATGGGTATAATCTGACTGGATTCCAGAACAAAATTTTGGATATTTTTACGGCTCAGCTTGACAGGGTGCTGGGCCATCTCAGTTAAACCATATATCACCTGAAAATGTTAGACCAGATGATCCTGGAAGTCCCTTCCAACCTGGCATCCCATGATTCTATGATTCTATACTATTTTGGTTGATAAACAAAACTACTAATTGGCTTGATGTCATGCATATACATATAATCTTATTCATTATCAATATTAATAAAATACATTCAGAAGCATTAACTTCATCATGTTTCCAGTTGATAATGGTGACTATCTTCCTACTGTGAAGCGATATAGTCAGCCTTTATGGTGTAAAATGTAAGAGGATAAAAATAACTTTTGTTATGCACATGTGCTTCTAAATAAGGAGTATATTAAGGAGACTTAAATTAGTGCAGTGAATCAGTAAAGATTCTGGTTCATTACCAGAATATGAGTTACAGTCTCAAGTTTGTTCTCAGTCCCAAGGTTTACCAAGTATATTTTTATATATTTCAACACATCAGTCCCAAGTAGCTAATTCCTGCAGGGCTATGAGTCAACTGCTGGATGGAAATGTTCTCTCCAAGACTTCCTTTCCTTTTCCTGTTGTGGAATAATGCTATAATAAACTGTCTAGGACTCCCTTCCAGACACCATGGGATCAGCAGGAACACTTTGCCTCCATGCTGCCTTCTGAAGTGCAGTAACTCTTGATTCTCTTCTCCACTCTCATTTAGTAGCCTATCTTCTTGGGAGGAATTAACTTACTTTCTAAAAAATATAGATGTTTTAAACTTGTGCATCTTATACATTATGACATTTTTAGTTTGACTCTTAAAATCCGATGATCTAACCATAGCAAAATTTCTGGCAAATGTATTCCTGTTTCAAACCCTTTGTAAAACAAGATTTTACTGAATTTATTGCATGTTTCCTACCCATTCTAGTTGAGTGCGTGACATGAAGAATTCTATTCTCTCTAAGTAGAGATCCTACTTTATTGGCTAGCAAAGTTTCACACAAACAAGTCTATCATGGGCACCTGTTTATACAATAATAGTGGACTTGGTTTCCTTGCCCAATAAGATATTGTAGTCTCCAATAATATCAAGATCGGAATTGTATTAAATAAAAAAGAACGATGTAACTAGAGTAAGTGAGGTTCACCTTATTAAGTAAGGTGGCTAGATCAGTAAGCCGAAAACGCAGTATGAGTTAAGGAACTATAAAACTATTAGCCTGAGGGCAAAGAACTGAGCTGAGAATGTGTTAAATAGAACAATAATATTGCACTATCCATGCCTTAGAAAATGGACCTGTAAGGTTTTGTAGATAAATCTATGAGATGCAGGTAAGGCTGGAGAAATCAGGACTGAAATTAATTCAAAATTGTTGGCTTGTGTTTTGTCCAAATTATTTTGTTCAGTACTGTACATTAAGGGAGCTAGTGAAAGAAGAGTTTAGAGCCAGATTCAGCATTCTCAACTCTGCCGCTGAAATGTTGTATAAATTTTAGAAGACAGTAACTCCACCATCCACTTCAATTTGTCTATCTAGCAACAAGTGTATTAAAATATTACTAAACTTTTCTTTTCTTACTGGAGTGAGGGGAAGAGGAAATGCCATACATCCAAAAGATGATGCCCCTAGTGAGTACAATAATCTTTCCCGTCCAATAACTATTTATTTTAAAAAGAATGCAGCTTGTAAAAGTGTTGCTGTATAAATCTTTGGAAAACGTATAACGAATGTACTGATGGCTTCTTTTTTGTCTTGTGTAGAGTGTCTCTAATTTACAGAAGCAATATCAATATCTTTCAGTTTTGCAAGACCCTGAGAATAATGTTTCTCTCATTTATGTCACTAGTGTAAATGTTTAAAATTACACATTGTTCATTCAAGATGTCCTGTTACACCAATTGTATTTTATTGTTTGTTTGCCAAGAACAAACAGTACAAAGGACTGAATGCTCAGTGCATGAAGAATTTTTGGATTTTAGTGTAGATATAATGAAAAAATAAAAACTGCTGCTTTGCTAAAAGTGAGTGGCTCATTTGTTTAATGATAAAGTCATTCTGAATAGTAAGGATCTGGAAAAATCCTGTACTTTAACAAATTTCAATTAGGTTAATTACATTCTGCTTCCCTAAAATCCCCCTGCTGTTTGAGATGGAGACAGCTTTCTTAATTTCCTTTCCTAGCATGTTGTGTAGAGTTGCTGTGCTTTGGTAAATAGCTGCTACGTTCCACCCATCATGTGGTTGATCTAATCCCTTCTTCTTCAATAACTGCACAGCGTGAATTTTGTCTTATTACAACAGGAAACCTTCTGTCTTAGGCAAGAGGAAAGGACAGATTCCTTTGATGCTTTACTTTTCTGACGTGATGTAAAAAGTTTTAAAGGAAAGTGAGAATCTGCTCCTGAATGCTTTTTCCTGGAATAACTGATCAGAAGAGAAGAAAGCTCTGTGTGTGTGCGTGTGTTGGCAGTGAAGGAACAACACAAGGTCAGTTTTTTCAGTTTTATCTTTCTTTGATATGATTTTTCTCAAAATGGGGAATTAATCTTGCAGTCATATTTCTCTAGTT
The DNA here is from genome assembly GCA_033558185.1 of Dromococcyx pavoninus. Lineage (NCBI taxonomy): Eukaryota > Metazoa > Chordata > Aves > Cuculiformes > Neomorphidae > Dromococcyx > Dromococcyx pavoninus. The sequence goes on along the minus strand of JAUMJL010000091.1, from coordinate 3,745,044 downwards.
AGTTCTTCAGTTCTCAGTCATATAACTTAGGCCTGATATCTCCTTATCTCTATTTATTTTTTTCCTATGTCAATGTGTGACAAGAATTTAATCTTAACATAAAGTATATATTTACCAACTCACTAAAAACAGCTGCAAAATCCTATTTCAGCTCTTCTGTGTTAATTATGCTGTTTGTCTGTTGTGTTGATACTCTCTTTAGGCAAAATTTCTTCCTTCTCTACCAGCATTTTTTGTGAGTGATGCCATTAGGATCGAGGCTAATGATACGTTGAAAAAAAGTGGGCTTTTACATCATTATTCATACCAAAAGTTGCTGTGCTTCGTAAAAGGATTGGTTCATGGTCTTGACCAGGTGTTCCTGATCTTGACCCTGATTGCTAAATGCAAAATTCCTTTTTTCACAAACATAATCCTTAGAACATTTTATTTGGTGGACTTAAATATCTTTACGGTGCCAAAAAACCCCAAACACTCTGATCTACTCCCCAATTCACTCTATCCTGAATTTAGAAGTGGTATAGTATTTTATGGGTTGCTGAATTCTCTTAACATGTAAACAAGTGCTTTAACTAAAAAAAAAAAGTACATCAAATAAACTTTGGCATTTTTTTTAAAAATTAGAAAATAACGGACAGGAAAAATAGTCTAGGTTATTTCATAATACACGGTAGATAAAATAGATGAGAAAGAAGTCTTTATGACTAGGCTGAAATTTCCAAATTATTTTGGTAACTAATCAAAACATGAGCTAATCAAGCACTACAAAGGCAATGTTAAGGTTCTGATATAACGTGTTTATCCCAACTTGGACCTGGCCAGAGACAATTATATGATTTGATGAGTTCTGTGATGTAATCATCATTGCATCTTATCAGGCTTCCAAAAACAATACAGAAATTATTTGATTTAGGGTCAGGGAGGTGGAATACAGCTGGTTCAGATGCAGGCCAGACAATTTGCTTTGCTGGGGCAAAATTACACACCCACGTGAACAAAGATTAATGTCTCAATTTTTTTTTTAACACAACATATACACAGATAATCAATAATTTGTACAGTATCTGTGTTTCCTTTGCATTACAGATCATCACCACATCTAACAATTTCCCTAGATACAAATGAACTTGTTTAACAGTCACATTTGTATTGCGGCATTTCAAGATTACTGAGGGTAAGGCTTATGTACTACGAAACTGAAAATTACAGTAAATGGAAACATTTCTGCAAAGGTAAGTTTCTATAATCCAGACATCAGGAACTAGAATTTGCATTTTACTTATTAAAGAAAAAAAATAACAATGATGCTATTTAAGACATCATTATGAATGGTGAAACGTATTTATTGCATCTATTTGTCTGAAACTTGAAACATCCATTAGCTCTATAACTGAAGATGTGTCAGATCTTCTAGAGCAAGAGACAACTAGCTGTCCTAATATAAGTTCTGGATGGGAAGTAAACCACTGGCTGCTGCTTATCCTGTCAGTACATAATCCACTCTCATTGTAGAAAATAACTTACATAACCAGAAGTATCTGCTTTGTTAGCTAGGAAGCTTGTGAAGAATATTAGAAAATTATGGATGGAAAGAGAAAATTACTGTTTCAAAGAAAGAGAAAACGGCATAAAAAAGGATTTAAATTTCTCATTCCTTATCGCTTTTTCTTCTCCAAAACAAATAACTTAACATCAATCATTCTTTGCAATAAAGGCAGGAATTTATTTTGAACCTCTTTAATATAGGCTAAAGCTCAAATATGATTTTTTTTCATATGATTAGCACACTTGTCTTACAACTTCAAGAGCAAAAAGAACAGAATCCTGGTTAGAGTGTCTTGCTTCTAACTAAGCTACTCCGCTGTGAGTAATAATGAAAGAAGAACAAAAAAATAACACGGTGTCATAAATTTCCTTAATCTTCCTACTGTGGAAATTAACTCATATAGACTCTTTATTGTAAATCCTGCTTTATCGTAAATCCTGATCTCTTATACTACTTCAAGCTTAGGAAACATCACAAGTTTGGGGGTTTTGTTTGCTTGGGGGTTTGTTTGTTTGGTTTTGGTTTTCTTCATTAATACTACAATCTGTTCCTTGGAGCTTGGCAAGGACCATTTTCTCAAGGGAAATGTAAGAGATGAATTAGAATGTTGCCCACTCTTTGTATTAGCATAATGGACAGCTATGGGAACAAGCAAGAAGTGTCAAACAAAAAACCTCCAGTAATATTTAGAAAAAATATTTCTAGATAGTTTTGATTTCTTTAATTTTTGTCCCATTAGTTTAAAAATAGGATTCAAACTTCACATTTTAGAAAAAAATTCTATCCTTTATGTCTCTATGTTCTTTGTCATATACTTGAAAAATATTCTATTACTAAATACAAAATTGAATGGTTTAGAAAATGCTTAACTTATTTAAAAGTAAAAATTAAAAAAATCATAAACAGTTAAAGGTAATGGGGGAAATAAAAAAATGAATGAGCTGTCATACAGGATGGTAGACTTATTTTCAGGCAAATCTCATCATATATAGCATTTTTTTGGGTGCTATTTTGCTGAAGAAGAAAGGCTTTTGCACAACAGAAGAAAATAAGAATATAAGATTCTCTTAATTGCATATGGAAATGATGAAACATTTCTTGCAGAATTCTGCAGAAGTTGCTGGTTCATAATTTTGGTTTATAACAGAACAAAGACTGTCCTAAGAACAGTCCACCTTCCATGTATCTCCATTAGCTCTCCGCTATATTTGTTCACTTCATAAAAAAGAAAAAAAATAGAAAGGGAAGATTTATGTAGGGCTTTAAACTCAAATCTTGACTGATACAATAGCAAACAGGTGATGTCTGGCACCCACATACGCTCAAGAGCAAATGTGTTTTGAAATAGTAGCAGTAGATAATTAGGGGAGAATATAGAAGTAATTTTCACACATGTATAGCTGAGGGTCAGAAAGCTGAAAGACAAAAATCAACTGAGAAGACTAATCAAAAGAGCAAATCGAGAAGAATAGCGGGTACAACGCCCCCCCTCTATTCTTTCCCACATTGTACTTATCTTGCTCTATTTTTGTATTGATTTTTACTGCCCTGCTTTAAAAGCATGTTAATCCAATGCCGTGGGCACACTCAGCATAATTAAATATATACTAACTGACATTTCTGCCCGTTATCCCTGTGTTCAAACCAGCTCACTCCTCAGCAGTGGAGGTTGTAAAGAGGTTGTAAAAATCTCCTTGAAAAAAATCTCCATGAGTATCCTAAACCCATATCTTACGGGAGTGGCTGAAAATCTTCTCTTCATGATCTCAGGAAAAAGTGTAAGATGAGACGTGAAGAAAAATGTGGGGTGGTTAAATTGTGTTACTGAGGGCTAACTGACTTGGATTATTGTGCATTACTAAATGAAACTCCGGCACAACTGATAATCTTTTAGGCATCAGTCCAGGGAAACTGAGATACCTTGGATGCCACTTGAAAGACTGGAGAAATACTAAAATCCTAAAATCCTTCTACAGAATTCTTTCAGTGAAATGATTCAGCAGCAACATACGAGGTAAATAGTAGCACTGAAACAGCATCTCAAATATTTCCAAGTTTTCCTTTCAAAGGGAAACAGTTTTTCTATATTGAAAGCAAAGAAATTCTAGTTTTCTTTACTCTGTGACTGGTTGAGAGTAAGGCCGTGTTAACGGTTAAAGAAAACACTTCACTACTTCTCCTTCTTTAAAATTTGTTCTCAGACTTCCTCATAATTACTATCAGCTTCATAAAGGAAGTCATATTGTTATATTGATTAACAGTGGCTGCTTTTTCCAATTATTTCTATAATGAGTTTAGTGGCAATGACCCAGAAAATGGACAAAGACCTCACTTCAGATTAATGTTAATTTGATGCAAATTGTTATTTTTTCTCTTCTCACCAGCAAATGATGATGATAGATCCCCACTGTTAATTAATCAAAACTTCTCAAAATAGAGTTCACCAGGTGGAAATAATTAGTAGTTAATTGTCTCCTGTTTATTACTCTTCAGAGACGTAATCAACAGTCTGGATTCATTTGACAGTATTTACTAAAAACCCCCTTTAATAAATAAATCTGAGACACAAATGTTGTTCTGGTATGAATACATGTGATTGTGCATTTTTTTTATAAGACAATTCAATGGACAAAGAATCAACATTTTTTTCCTCAAGAAAAACAGCATTTCAGCAGGTGCAAACATTTTCCTTTTGTTTAATTCGCAAGATTCCTTTTTGCTTATTGTTTCTAGGTAGAATAATTGGGTGGCAGAAAAAGATGAACAGAGTCTATAATGTGAATTCACACATAAGCAAGAGGTTTTTGTTTTGTTTGCACTTTGATGGCTACAGAAGTTCTCTGTTTTACAGAGAAACATTCTTTACTCAGACTGAGTAGGAATTTAAATAACAGAGGTACTGGTATCTTATATTATATCTGATGATAATAGTGATTAGTTTTTGGAGCTGGTTGTCAAATAGTCCTTAGGTGCCCAAATCCTATTATGAATTTACGTCCTCAAATTGCTTTGCCCAATTCAGAGGAAATTTTAGAATCCAGTTTGCTGTTATAGTTGCAGTAAAATAAACTAACAATCAGATTAATAAATGAGGTTGTATATGAGCACTCTTTTTCAAAAGAAAGGAGAGTAATTAATCACAAAATTACAGTAAAATTAAGATAAACAGTAATCATCAGTCTGCAGCTTACTCTTTAAAGAGTGTCTGTTTCTAAAGCTACTGAAATCAGACCATTTCCCCTTAAAGCCTGGCTTGGTCCTCAGTTGAAATGTAGCCTGCGGCTTCTGATCAGGCCAGAGCCAAGATTTAAATTCAAAATCTGTGTTACCTAGAGCAGCAGGTGTTGTTCGGGAACTCCTTTCTTAATCTCAGGCCACAGGAATGAGAAGGAATTTCCATCATGCTGCCGTTTCACAGAGAGTATTTCAGTCTTTCCAGTTCGGATGACAATCAATGATTTTTAAAATATGAGTGAGAACACTCATCGGGAATTAAACTCTGGTAGTTTTGTCAGCAAATATTATGGATGTGGATGCTTAATTTTTACTACTGCCAATGTGATAAGTATAGCCTAATAATTGTAACCAAACAGGGCTATAATTTTTTTTAAACTCCAACACCTTCTTTGGTTAGAGACCTACTTGGTCAATTAGACACACACAAGTCTATGGGGCCAGATGGGATCCACCCAAACGTACTAAGGAAGCTGGCAAAGATCCTTTCCAAACCCCTTTTCCTCATCAACCGGCAGTCCTGGTTGACTGGGGAAGTGTCACTTGACTGGAAACTGGCAAACGTTAATCTCATTTACAAGAAGGGTCAGAAGGAGGATCTGGGGAACTACAGGCCTGTCAGCTTGACCTCAGTACTGGGGAAGGTCATGGAGCAGATCATCTTGAGTGCTATCACACAGCACATGCAGGACAAATGGGTGATTGGGCCTGGTCAACATGGGTTTATGAAAGGCAGGTCCTGATCTCCTTCTGTGACAAAGTTACCTGTCTAGTGGATGAAGACAAAGCTGTGGATGTGGTGTACTTGGTTTTCGCTAAAGCCTTTGACACCGTTTCTCACAGTGTTCTGCCTGAGAAAGTGGCTGCCATTGGCCTGGATGGGCACAGCCTCTGCTGGGTGAAAAACTGTCTGGATGGCCAGGCCCAAAGAGTGGTGGTAAATGGAGTTAAATCCAGCTGGAAACCAGTCGTGAGTGGTGTTCCCCAGGGCTCAGTGCTGGGTCCAGTCCTGTTCAATATATTTATCAATGATCTGGATGAAGGGATCTAGTGCACCCTTAGCAAGTTTGCAGATAACACCAGGCTGGGTGGAAGTGTCAATCTGCTTGAAGGAAAGGAGGCTCTGCAGAGGGATCTGGATGGGCTGGATCTATGGGCTGAGACCGGTTCGATGAGGTTCAACAAGACCAAGTGCTGAGTCCTGCACTTGAGACAAAACAACTCCTTGCAGCGTTATAGGCTTGGGGAAGAATGGCTGGAGAGCTGCCTGGAGAAGGACCTGGGGATGTTGGTTGACAACTGGCTGAATATGAGCCAGCAGTGTGCCCAGATGGCCAAGAGGGCCAATGGTATCTTGGCCTGTATCAAGAACAGTGTGGCCAGCAGGACCAGGGAGGTTATTGTGCCCCTGTACTCTACACTGGTGAAGCCGCACCTCGAGTGCTGTGTTCAGTTCTGGGCCCCTCAGTACAAGAAGGACATTGAGGTGTTGGAGCGTGTCCAGAGAAAGCAATGAGGCTGGTGAAGGGGCTGGAAAACAAGTCCTACGAGGAGCGGCTGAGGGAACTGGGGTTGTTTAACTTAGAGAAGAAGAGACTGAGGGGAGATCTCATCACTGTCTACAACTATCTGAAAGGAGGTTGTGGTGAGGTGGGTACTGGTCTCTTCTCCCAAGTGACAGGTGATAGGACAAGAGGAAATGGCTGTAAGTTGCACCGGGGGAGGTTCAGATTAGACATCAGGAAAAAGTTTTTCACTGAAAGGGTTGTTAGGCACTGGAACAGCTGTCCAGGGAGGTGGTTGAGTCGCCATTCCTGGAGGTGTTTAAGAGGCGGGTAGATGAGTTTCTTAGGGACATGGTTTAGTAAGGGGACAGGTACGGTTGGACTTCATGATCTCAGAGGTCTTTTCCAACCAGATGATTTTATGTTTCTATGAATTTCAAATTAGTATAAAACCCCCCAGTATTTACATGTCTGGTTTTTAGCTTAGTTTTTAGCAAACTCTCTTGTATCCTTGGCATGCAGAGCAAGCGATGAATATGACCAGAACAATACGATGAAACTTTTTTGAAAAAAATTATTTTTTGTTCTAAAACTACTGCATTTAATTCTAAACAACTTTATTGTCTTTTTGCAAGATCTGATCTTGGTGTCAAGTATCTTTCTAGTGCTGGCATCATTTTGTCTCAGATGTGTGCATTGTGGAGTCATTAGATGAGGTTCATTGATTTTTTTTTCCAGTGTGAAGATTTAATATTTGATTTCATTTCTACCTATAAAGAAAATGCTGGGTGTCTTGAAAAAAAGCCCCAAACTTGTGCTTACTTTAATCTAACCTTACAGTAACAACACAAGGATAAACTTCAGCTATCACTTAAAGGACTTAACTGTCTGCTGGTAATAAACTAGTATCAGGGCAAGGTCAGGACTCTGTAAGATGGAGATTTACACGTTTTGGTCCCTCTGGATCAAAGTGGTCAACTTCTGACTGCAAGATTAATCTAGCAAATTAGAAACATGATGGTCTACCCTAGACACGTTCTTTTGTATAGCATTTTTCATTTACTGTTCACACTGGAGTTTTTTTCACATTTCGTCTGTCAGAAAAAGAATCCACTGAGCTTTATCCCTAATAAATTATTTAGTAAAGACCTTTGAAAAAAAAATCTTTTCTTTAGTAAAGAATATATTTCTCTACAAAAAGTGCATAATTCTACTTCAGTAATATTCTTGAAATAGATCAGTCTGAATTCCCTAAAATTATTTCTTTTTCCACTACTGTCATATTTTGTGGATTATTTTTAGCTGTAATAATTCAAAAAAATATCCATTTAGCACCATTTCCATTAGAATTTCTCTTTACGACTTTAAGATGTCTTAACTGTGTTCATAGTCCTACGTGTAGCTGCAGGAGTGTTTTCTTAATGTTGTGTGTTAAATAGCTGGGGTGACAGCTGATTACTAATTTTTTATGTGTGTATATGCTTTTATTCACACCTACAAACACACACTTACATGCACAAACACACGAATGTAAATACATACATACATACACACATGTAAACTGCTAGATTATTATAAAGGCTGTAATTTCATCTGTAGGTTCATGCTCACAATTTATGACATTGCTCTACTGAAATCAGAATTTGAAGCTCAAATGGTGATATGTTTTATTTGTCAGTCTAAATTTAGAGTAGGTAATACTGAAATAGTTATCAAAAACTGTTTTAAGAAGTACTACTGCTGTCTAAGTTATACAAACATATATAATTCCCTGTTGTGGGATTCTATAGGAGAATCTAGCAGTAAGATTACTTCACTTTTATTATTTTCTCCTTGACTATTCTTTCTCTTGTTTTATGCTTTCATCAGTCTCAGTCAGAGAGTAGAAACAAAAAAGCCCAGGTGGACTTGCAAGCTTTGCTTTTTGAATTAAACCGAAACATGCAATATTCAGATAGTTCTTTTCCGCCTTGGAATTAGAGACCTTGAAATTTGAACTGATTTTATGCTTTCCTGAAATAATATTTTTATGAGTGAAATTGGAAGAGCTGCACTCAATGAGAGAAGAAGGCAAAATGGACCTGGCTGCTGCTACAGGAATATTTATGGGGAGTTTGATGTTTTTCTTGGAGAATAAAAGAGCTTTCACCGCAAATACCTATATAAGGCTGGTTTTGTTCTGCAGAGCACATTCTTCTGACTCTCCTTCTTGTCTGAGTTCCCGCCTTCCCTTCTACTACTTAGGAAGAAAGAGGCCTCATGTTTTTAGGGATACAGTTTACCAGTTTCAAATTTTGGCATTGTCTTTGGCCAAGCAAATGAAATTCTTTTATTTTTATATTCATACTAATAATACAAAACATTTTATAATGATATTTCTGCAATTTATAAAGGTGATAGGTAACATATTCTGTACTTAACAGGTAAGGAAATCAAACAAAGATTCAAGGTTAGCCTGTAATCTGGTAACACATCTTTATCCAAATACCTTTTCCTAGTCCAGTCTCGTATCTACCAATTAGCCTGCAACTCATTTATCTTTGGACCTCCCTCCCACAAAAGCTGAAAGGGCAGGTCATTGATTACTCCAGAGTATTGCGAAGGCACAAGGAAGAATTTGAGAAATTGATTGAATGCTATTTTGTTCAATGTAAAATTGTATTCTAATATAAATAAACAATGCCAAAACAAGCACAAAATTGGCAGAATTGATGAAACTTCATGTGAATGTGAAAAGTTCAAAATTCTCTACCAATTTCTGTCAGCTTTGCACTTCAGATGACACTTCTATGTCCTTTGAAAACAAATGCTGAGACTATCTGAAGTAAAACAACTAAAACAACAAAACCCTTACTGGTGTAGATGTAAACCAGAAGGCTCCCATTTTAAAGTTTGAGATTTTTTACAGGCGTATTGAGACCCTGCTAGACAAAGAGCAGTGCACACATAAGGATTCTGAGGTCACACTGGAGTTGCTAAATGTAACACCAAATGTGGTTGGTACGAGATGACAGAAGTGATAAACGATATAAACTACAAGGCCAAAAGGAAGATGATGTCACTAGCCCCCTGGGATCATTTGGCCAAGGCACTAGCGCAACTAGGGCTCACAAGTGCACAAGAAGGCAACAGGAGCGTCCCCAGTGTACTTGCACAGGAATAAAGGAAAGAATACCTCACCTCATGTGGCACTCTTAAGCAGTCAGCATGGGTGGCCCTTGATCTTTTTTTTCTGGAAGTCCATTCATGTTTACATCAACACTACTAAGAGAAATGTTCAGGTTATACCAACTTTTTCTGTCCTCTGCAATTCCTATTCCACATGTTCTTATAAAAGTCAAATATTCCACTTCTTTATATAATGTTAGTTTACCCTAGCTGAAATTTGTACCCTTTTGTAGCAATTTGCACTGGCTAATTCAAGTCTTGTCTCTGACATGCTAATATTTTACATATATTGTTCATGAAAAAGAGGTCACAGAGTTGCAACAGAATGAAAAATTCAGTTACCCTGAGGCATGAGTTGCTGAAAAAAAGGGTAACACTTCTGAATGTTTTGTGCAATAAAAATATTTTTAAAATCCAGCTTATCTTTGTGTTGATTTCTCAAAAAGTCCTGGAAAAAAGGTAACAAAGCCTTTAAAAAAGCTGCATTTGAGGTCTTATAGAGACAGTTCTTTGAAATTAAGATAAAGATTTATGCTCCTACTGATAGATCTTGAATCAAACTATGTGTACAGAAAGTAAAAATTCATAAATGAGAGCATTCACTTTAGAAACCTGAGCTGATGCAGACTCCATGATTGCAATATCCAACAAAAATAACCAACCTACCTCAGTAACTGTGCATCAGCTACTTCATAGTATTTACTTGAATAAAATGTAGGTTGTACTAAGACCCTCTGTTAGTGTTGGTGTTAGTGTTGGGATATAGGTTGGACTCGATGATCTCAGAGGTCCTTTCCAACCTTATGATACTGTGATACTGTGTGATACATACATACAAATGAATAGATGAATGAATAAATGAATGAATAAATACTCTTGCCACATTTGACAGGTCAAAGAGGATTCTCTAAACTTAAGCTGAGAATCATTTTGATTGTGCAAATGTAATAAAATTATAAGCTTTTGCCAAACTGCAAATAAATTCAGCAGATGACCTTGTTTCAAGTGGACTGGTTGCCCACCAAAAGAAGGAAAGAAGGAAGTACCTTCCCTGTGAAGAGCAGGATTGGCAGCTGTGTGCCTGTATGTTTCAGCTTTTCTCCCTCAAACATCATGAACATCCAGCATATAACAAGAGGCCATGAGTTGAATTAACATAAAGTTTCGTAAGTATAACATCAACAGCAAATGAATCATATTTTGTGCGAGTTCTACAAACAGACCAAGAGAGGTTTTTCTAAAATTGTTTCTAGCCATCTCTAATACCATGAGGAAATAGTGCATATACTGTGACTTTAAAAGCTGAAAAGCGTTAGGGTAGGATGACAGGAAAACAAAGACACCTCATCATCAATGTAATGCTAGAGCTAGGATAAGGAAAACGTGATGAGTAAAACAGAAATTTATTTTGTCAGATGCAATAAGAAAAGAACAGTTAGAAGACATATAGTTCTACAATACACAGCTTTCTCTTAGCACTGAGTGAATCCTTCAAAGTGTTAGCTAGACCTGAGCCCATATCTTACGTCTCAGACTCCACTACCATGCATCTTGATTATTCCCTCATTTTAGCCTGACAGTTTACCACTATGCCTGGTAAATACTGAATTTGGTCAGGTTTTGTGATATCTAGCATTCCTGCAGAAACAGCACTAGCAGTTCCAATGAAAACAACAGATGTCTGAAAGACATGGGGAAATGACCAGTCTCTGAGGGCATCTCGTCCACGCTGACCTCACTGCATGTGTGATATAGAGTCCAGAGCCACCTACTCAGCAACTGCAATATATTCAGAATACCTTTGCCATCTGTGCAGATCCACATCACATTCTTGTCTGGAATTGCTAAGAAAAAAATACAGAAAATATGTGAAAAAAAACCAACTAACTAGGACAAATGTTCCATAAAGTTTGATGTGAAAAGTTAAGGTGAGGGAGCTGGGAGCTCACTGGGATATAAAGTTTTATCACTGTTAATTAATCAGTTCTAGCCTTGTTTGTAAATAATTAAGCATAATTTCCATCAAGCTAATTGTAGACTGGACTATACTGAACTAGACCGTGAAACTGTCACAGATGTGAAGCTGTATTCCCGTCACACTGGAAAAAGGAGCCTGTCAAACAGGCAGGGCAAAGAAATCGTGATAACTCTAAGGTGATCTCAAGCAGGTTACCTGTGAGCTGTTCTGGTAGGAGAGCTGCTGGAGAGGCATGTATCATCACTTGTGTGTTGTGCATACTCTTACTTCTTCCCCAAATCATTATCAGTCTTGGATTTTTGCTGAATCACAAATCTGCTATAAAACACAAAAGGGAAAAAAAATAAAGAAAAAAAGGGGAATAGTTGCTTAATAAGAGGATGAAATGCAGTAGAGTTAAAAACTCAATGGCTAGTTAAGATAGTTAAAACTCTAATTAAAGAACAATTGTGTTGTATTCAGAGTCCAATCTTACAATCATAAGGACATAAATATTATTTTGATGAGATAGGGGATAAAACCCTCAAAGACATCAAATTCACCAATTTATTTAATGCAGAAAGCAAATTCTAAAGAAAGTAAAGGGAAGTACATGAAGGCCTCAAGCTTTCTCATATAGAAAGAAGTTGGATGTAATTTTTTTATGTCACCTTCAGTTTCATATGGGGGGCCTCGAATAACATGTTTAAGCTGAAAAATCTGGGAGTACCTATTTATGATTCAATTGCCTTGAGAGAGTGCTAGCTCCTTCAACACACAGCCTGGGCTGGGTAGTATGAGAGGAAAGGAGCCAAAGTCAACAGGATAAGGAGTCAACAGCTCCAGTGTACAAAACAGAGTTATCAGTTACCAACGCAGTTTTTAAAAATAACTTAAATAGCCCAGTGTGTGTCATAGACAAGTTGGCAAGTAATTTAAACCTACACACTGACAGGTTACATGGATTTTCACATGCTAATTTACCAGTTCAGTAAAAACTCCCAACTAAATAGCCCAGTGTGTATCCTTGTCTAGTTCCCAAGCATGTTAACTTACACACTGACAAGTTATATGGGTTTGACCATGCTTATTTAGCACTTAAAATCAAAATGTATCTAACACAGTAGTCTCTGTACCAAATTGCATGCAGAATGTACTTTTTATAACACTCAATAAATGATCTCATATGTGTACCATAAACCTTCGGTTTGTTTGCCAAAACTGAACAAAACCAAATGCAATGCAGAAACTGATCCTTAACTTTAATATTAAATAAAAGACATAGATCTAGAACGGCAAAAACTATTCTGCCCACCTCAGAAGAGCAATGTACACTAGAATGACCTCATAACAACAACAATTTGAGTCTCCACATTCCTCTCAATTTGAAATGTTAGAGAATTCTTCAAAGAAGTGTGTGCAAATATAACGTCATTCTTGTAACATGATTGAGCCAAGGAAAAAGTCTAAAAGCAGGTTACTTTAAGGTAGCCTCTGGATTGTAGCAATTTTTAAATCTTATCCTAAAATACTTCTATTAATAAAGCAACACAGAAATATTTTGTGGGGTGGAATGCAGCCAGTAAGCAATATTTTACAACTACTAATAAAGCCAGAACTCATAATGATAGTGAAATGATTATATCAGTTCCGTGGTCTGGACAGAAGGAACTCCTTAGAGACAAAGGGTCTATGCAAAGTAAAAATAAATAATCCTCTCCATTCTACTCTCACTCCTTCCAAAATAGGAAAAAGAAAAAAAGCAAATAGAAGCCAACTGTCAATATTTGGCATAAAACGGAGTCTCATCTGTTTGGAACATATATGTTTCTCAGCAACTTTTGTACAGTGAAAAATAGCAGTAATGCCCTGATTCACAACAACAGCATGACAAAAGTTTGACATAGTCAAGCATTGCTCTATTCTGACTTCAGTAAACTTAGAAATATCCGAGATCTCTTTGACTGATTAAATACTGAAATATTCTTTTCCTCTGATTATGGACATTCACTTACCCTGCCTTTCCATGACATATTTCTTATTCTGTAGACAGACAATTTTATCAAGGAAGTTTTTATCTTTTCCATCCAGATTCTAGTTTCTTCAGTTAAATGACTAGTACATTTTAAGGTGCATTTTATTCCCACTGAGACTGCATGATGTGCCTGTGGCACCAAGATGATAAGGCCAATGAAGCAATACTTGGGCCACTTCAACAAGTGTTGTGCAAACAGAATGTGTTTTTTCAGACTGACTTCAAGCAGCCAGACATTTGTTGGAAGAATGATACAGTAGCTCACGTGTCATCCATCAAGTTCCTGGGATGCATAGAGGACTGCTTCCTCATACAATTGTTAGAAGTGCCAACCAGGAATGAACCTCTGATGGACTTATTACTCACAAACCAAGAAAACCTGCTCTGTAATGCATAAGTTAGTAATAGCCTTGGCTGCAGAGCTTACAATATTGTGGGATCCAAGATCCTGTTGAGCACACTGAAGGATAGCACTAAGAGTTTAGATTTCGGAAAAGAAGATTTCAGCTTTCTCAGAGTTCAGCTGGGAAGCATTCTGTGGGAAGCTTTGATAGAGGATAAAGGAGCTAGTGAGTGCTGGGAGTTTTTAAAGAATGCTTTCCTGGAAGCATAAAATCAGTTAATCGTCTCCTTTAAAGATGAGGGAAGTAGGCGGAGCAAGTGACCCCCTTAGCTTAATTGTGAGCTTCTGAGTCTGCTACAAACTAAAACAGAAGCATACCAGAGAGGATCCAGGAAATTATAGACCCTTTAGTCTTACTTCAGTCCCTGGGAAAGTTACGGAATGAATACCCCTGGAGGCTATCACAAGTCAAATGAAACATGTGAGTGGGAAAAGCCAGCATGGAATCACCTGCAGGAAATCATGCCTTACAAGTAAAATTGCCTTCTATGATAAAGTAATCTGCTTAGTTGACGTGGGGTGAGCTGTGGACATTGCCTACCTGGATTCCTCCAAGCCTTTCCATACAGTTTCCCACAACCTCCTCCTAGTGATCTGTACAGTAGGTGGGGAACTGGCTGACAGGCTGCACCCAGAAGGTGGTGGTTGGGGCTGTTTAGTCTGAAGAAGAGGAGGCTCAGGGGAGACCTCATTGCTCTCTACAACTACCGAAAAGGAGGTTGTAGTCGGGCAGGCGTTGTTCTCTTCTCTCAGGTGACCAGTGACAGAACTAGAGGGCATGGACTCAAGCTTCTTCAGGGAAAGTTTAGGCTTGATGTGAGGAAGAAGTTCTTCACTGAAAGGGTGATTGGCCATTGGAATGCGCTGCCCAAGGAGGTGGTGGAGTCGCCAACCCTGGAGGTGTTTAAGGGGAGACTGGATGAGGCACTGAGTGCCACGGTTTAGATGATGGTGTTAGTGTTGGTGTTAGTGTTGGGTTATAGGTTGGACTCGATGATCTTGGAGGTCCTTTCCAACCTTATGATACTGTGATACTGTGGTAAATATCTCCTTTTCAAACTGGTAGCCTGTCACAAGTGGGGACCCTAGAGATCAATATTGGGCCCAATGCTGTCTAATATTCTCCTAAGTGTTCTCAATGATAAGATCAAGTGTACCTTGTTGAAGTTTGCTGATGATAATAAATTGAGTGGAGAAGTAGACTCTTTGGAAGGGAAAGTCATCCTGCAGAAAGACCTGGACAGGCTGGAAAAGGAGGCTAGCAAGAACATTATGAAGTTCAACAAGGACACATGTAAGGTCCTGCACCTGAGAAAACATAATCCAGGAGTGCAGAACAGGCTGGGAAAGTAGCTCTGTGGAAAAGGGCCTGGGGGTCCTAGTGGGCAACAAGCTCAGTATGAGTGAACAGTGTGCTTCTGCGGCAAAGAAGCCAGCAGGATGATGTGTTGCATCAACAAGGGCATCACCAGCAGAGATAAAGAAGTCATTAGCCCACTCATCTCTTTTCAGTCCACATCTGGGATATTATGTTTAGTTTTGGTCCTTACTATACGAAAAAATTGTGGACAGGCTGGAGAGGGTCCAGAGAAGAGCCACAAAGATGATCAAAGCCATGGGAAGCCTGCTACATGAAAAAATACTAACTACACTGGGTTTGTGCAGCCTTAAGAAGGTTTAGGGGAGACCCTATTACCATATTCTAGCCATTTTGGATGGCTACAAAGAAAATGGACTCCTTTTTACAAGGAGTCACATGGAAAAGATGAGAACTAATAGGTGCAATTTACACCTGGGGAAATTCTGATTGGACACAATAAGAACAATCAGCTATTGGAGCAATCTCCCCAGGGAAGAGGTGGATTCCACACCATTGGACATTTTTAAGATTCATCTGAACACGGTGCAGGGCCATCTTGTCTAGATTGTGCCAAAAAAGGTTGGACCAAATGATCCTTGAAGTCCCTTCTAACCTGATATTCTATGATTCTATGAAAAATAAACCTCCCACTAAAAGTACTCTGCATTATTCTGGCAGATGTTGAAATTAGGATGTATCATGCAATTAAAAAAGAAATTGAGCATAATTTGATAATAAAAAGAAGGCAATTTTATAGTTGGTATTATTCCTTATCTGCAAATAAATTAGAAAGAAAAATAACTAGTCCAGGTTTACGTGCTAAAGTAACCAAGTTGTCAAAAAGGTGAACATCATAGCTATAATACTAAAAGTAAGTGCAAGTTTTCAGTAACTTTTCCAGAAGTGCTCCCTTAGGTGAAGCAAAGAATGTCATATTTCTAATTCTAAAAGAAAGTTGGCTCTCCTTTTCCTTCTATTGTCTAAAATCACACTAAAAGCAATTTAATTGTTTCTTCATTACTGCATAATTTTGGAAAAGGACACAGCTGTGTTGGTTGAAGATATTAATTATCTTCAGCTTGTTATCCATTCCTCTGTGAGCAGTTCTCTTTGTCCCACACTGTTCCTGATGGAGAGACGTGTGTGAATACTACTGCTTCAAGTCAAATCTGGAAAATTAATTTAGTGCAGTAACAAGACTTGAGTTAACCCATCTGGTTCTACTTATCCAAAATCTACATGTTTCAAAGATGCTGACTGATCCCATGAAAAGGACTCTTAACTGAACTAGAACTATGACGATGGCTGTTACTTTTAACTGTTCCTTCCCAGTACTCTAGTGCTATTTCTACCATGTCTTTTTTAATTCAGGGATGGATATTGTAGATATAAGTCAAATCTATACTCAACTCATTCTGAGGGTGTGAGTAAACATGCATGAAATTCAGTATGTATTTAAAAGAAATTCATTGATGTGTTTAAAGAATGTTTATAATCTCTAACTCTTTTCCTGTTCAATGTAATTCAGAGAATCTGACTCAATGTCTCCTAATTCTTTATTGTGCTACTGTAAGGAATAAAAGGGTGTACTAAAATCAATAGTATAATGTTACTGACTCATTCTGTCCTATGCTATTTCATGTCATTCCAAAGTCACATTGAAATACCACTAATGGAACAGTGAACCTATTTTGCAATTACAGTAATAGTAACAGCTACTGGTTGGAACAATTTGTGAGAGAATTTGGAAGGCACTGCTGCTGTTATTAAGCACTGGCACATTCTTTCCAAACGATCATGATGGTATTAATTTAGTTCTATTCACCTCACATTAATAATTTCTAGATAAGCTATTTTCAAATCAAATGGTTCGGCCTTAACCTTTATGGAAGTAACACTGAAGGGCTGATCTTGAAACACTTGCATAGAGAACTAGCTTCATAAATAGGTCTTTGAAAAACAGTGTGACCACATGCTAAACTGATTATAACCAAGAAATATACACAGGAAGAATGTGCTCCAGCTGTCGTCTTGAATCCACTTTGGGATAAAATTTTCTCCTTCTGGACTAATTTCTCCTTCTAGAGAACAGTGATGCAATAAATATATAGATATTCTAGCTGAAAACTCAGTGAAAATACAAGAAATGAGCACAGTTCAGTGCTCTCTGCAGTAGGGATCCAGACTAAGTTCCGGCACTTGCAGTTGCTCTGTGGCCGTGGGAAGTTATTTTTCTTGTCTGTTGGCTGGCCATGTTTTACCCGCAAAATGGGCATCTGATACCTTTTGCAAAGAACTGCAATATTTTTTCATGAAAATACGTATTGATAAGCTGAGTATCACTGCTAATACTTCCAAAGAAATACTCTGTATGACTGGTGCCCTATTAGAAGACTGATTAGCTCCTCTAAATACAGTTTTCTTTCAAGGACAATCACTGTGCATTAAAATTGCCCGAGAATTCCTTTAGGCATTCTACTCTTTTGGATGTAAGAAATAAGAATTTTAAAACTAGGTCTTGCAATGAAAATTTATTGCATTTCTCAGAAAACCCCAAATCCAAAAATAGATAACTCTAACATAGCATTTTTAGAGGCAATTTGTAGCTTTACCTTTGCAGTGCTTCCTCTTGACTGTAATCTGATTATGTTGCTCTGGCAAGGAATCATTTGCTGATGAATTACATATTCAAGGTGTGCATGAAGTAGGAATATCATGTGGGATGTTACTGAGGTTAATCAGTGTTACATGAGCACGTATCAAAGAATTTCAGAATGAATGATCTGTATGTCTTAATACAGTCAAGTTTATGGGCAAACTGCTGCACTCTATTGGCAGGATTCAGACCTGGTCAGCTGAGTGCTATAGTCCTTGTGTCCACAACTGGATTTATTGCCTCACTTAGTGGATCAATATTCCCTAGAATTACTTCTCCAGAAGTAAAAAAAAAAACAAACCAAGAAAAAATAAGATGCTTAATGTTACTTCATATAGGAGGTCCAGGTTCGAAAAAAGCTAGATTTTTTTGGTTTTAAATCGAGAATTCCCTGTGAAAACAGGTCAATGGTCTACAATGCCACCAAACTGTAAAGCTGGGAAACATTTTCACAAATACTTAGGGATCATTTACACATTTTTTACTCTTCATTACCTTGATTTTACAGTGGATCATATTCAACAGAATATGCATGCATTGCCAAAAAATAATGAATCAGTTATCTCTATAGCGTACAATATCTCACTTATATTGTCCCATGCGTGCTTAATAATTTTTTCAGCATAATAAAGTCTTTAAGTGTGGACTTTTTTCTGAACAAGGTAAATTTTACGTGTCTGATTTTCCTGTTATGTAGCTGAAGGACAAGTATTGCTCTTATTGATATTAAAATAAGGAAACAGAAATCTTATTATTTTAGTATATAAAACAGAGAAAATTTGAATAGTTTGACTTCTCACAAGTCCAAATACTGGAGTTTCCCCGACTCCTACCTACTTATGAGGGCTGTATAGCAACTGTCTTTGTGAAAAGGATCAGTGTAAACAATAGGACTGTTTGAAGTGGAAGTCATTCCTTTGAATGCATTGAAGTAGTAACAGTCCTTATTTAAAATCCTGTCTAGATATGTTTTTAGCATGCTCCATTACCAAGTCAATCAAACAAATAAATCGTTGGCAGAATAAGTTTAACAAGTCATTTAATATAATGAATTATTTCCTCTGTCCCTGAAGAAATTAGCATTTTTGCCTTTATAAAATCTGCCTTCATAGTGATTATATCATCTGTCATGTGCATAGCATAATGCATTCTGTAAAAATGACATCACATTCCTTCATGCTTATTTGAGAATGACCAATGATTATGGACTACTACATACATAGGCAATTAATAACCAGTATTTTTTTCAGGTGTTGATATATATGATAGTCATAGCTAAAAAAATCTTACGTACTCAGGTTTTTCTATACCCAGGAAAACCATGGTGCTTGCTTTATGTGCTACATGAAGTTGTTCCATAAAATAGATAAAATTTTCATCAACTCAAATGTAATACTATAAAAAAAGGATGCAAATTGAATATTTAAAAGAGGGCTGATAAATTAATAATAGAAACATAAGAATGAATAAACTGACTCGTAGGACTGCAACAATTCATGGAATACGACAACTAATACTTCCATAACAACTGACATTTTAAGTTTTTCACAGTCACGTGTAAACATGTTTAGACATATTTCACAAAAGAGCTGACTGGAATCTACTTAGTCAAACACTACTATACATGTTAATGTAAAGTAATTAATATTTTAAGCACTAATGAAATACTAATTTTTTTGTTCTTTTAAAGGGTTCAATGTGTATTAGTAATAAAGTAGCGCAAGAATGACACAAGATAGTTATTAAATTAAGCTGGAAAAAAAAAGAATGCACTTTTCTGGCGCTCGTTAAAATATGGGAAGGAAGGAGGGAAGGGGAGGAAGGAGGGAGGGAGGGAAGGAGGGAGGGAACGAGGGAGGGAAGGAAAGAAGGAAGGAAGGAAGGAGGGAAGGAAAGAAGGAGGGAAGGAAGGAGGGAGGGAAAGAAGGAGGGAGGGAAGGAGGGAGGGAGGGAAGGAGGGAGGAAGGGAAGGGAAGGAAATACATTGCTTCTACTAAAAAAACCCTGCTAACTGTTGTATAGTAAAGCTTTTCAGGCAATTACAAGGACATATATGTATCCAAAATGAGCATCTCTTCTCCCCTTCCTTTCTTTACAGGATACTAGCTATTACAGTACAAAATAATATTAACCAGAAAGAATTAGTTACCCTGTTCCTTCATAGGTGGCAAGAATTGATCAATACTTTGTTTTAGTCTGATTTGTTGTATGTATAAACATAGAATTTCTTAAAGAAAACAATCACCATGACTCTTCACTATCTACTACTGTCACAAGTTTCTGATACGACAAGTCTAGCTCATCTGACATTATGTTGTTCCAAAATTTAAACTGTTCTGAGGCTTGCATCCAATTTTAAGCGCTAAGTTGTACAGACAGTGGATATACCTACACACACACACAAATAGGTATGCTCTGTAGCTGAATTTTTTTCCAAGTATTTTCATGACCTTCTATTGAATTCTAGTAGTTTCATATTCTTATAGAACTGGACTAGTTGCTCTCTTATCAAAGGCTACCTACAGAACATTGAGTTTCCTGTTGCTGCTTAATGTATTCCTTTCTCATATGTTCGGTGATTTTGTTCTGTAATTTTATCTGTTGTCTTAAAAGTTTGTGCTTAAATGTTTATTTCCAGCCCTCATAAAACTGGGCTTTCCTGGTCTATAACAAAAGATTACCCTGTGGTTAGATTAACCTCATGTAAATGGAGAATCAAAAAGTGCAAATTCAGGTGTGACTGAAACATGGGACTAAATGTTCTTGGGCCTATCTGCTGGGTTCCCTTTGTGAGGAGTGCAGGTACAGCCTATGTCCAGTCAGCATGCAATCAGTAGAGATGTAAAGCAGGCATTAGGGATAGGAACATGTGCTTTTAAGGGCCCTTCAACCTCTTCTCTTAGCCCTGGGTTTCTTGTACACAGTGTCCCTGTACAGTTAAGCACTTTTTTATTCCAAGATGAGCTATTTTGACTATGACTATATTATGAAGATGTTCGTTTGGCTACGATCTTTCTATTTTCCACCATTTAAATTCTCTCCTCTTTGTCTACTCAATGTACGACCAGAGAAGTATGTCTTGCAAACCCTGAAAGAGATCTTATACTCACAGCTGTATGACTGGTAAAATATTTAATAGTATTGCCTAGCAACATATTTTGGAGAAGGGTTTTATATATCAATTCCAAAATGATCATTAAGGATAAATGAATAATTTGTCTATAGCTAATTTTAATCTTATTCAAAATGTCTGAAGTCTAAATTTTAAAATCAGGTTTTCATAATTAATTGATTTTGGTATTAAATCAACTGGAATAGAGAAAGATTATATTTTTACAGTACAATCATATCTCAATACATTTTTTTGTATTCATTAGGCTATAATATTGCCAAAGAAATCTGACAAAAAATATTTTAGGAAGAATATTTTCTTATAATTTCTTGTGGAGTATTCTTTATAAATAGTTATATTTGCAACATTTTTTTGGCATTTACTTAAAAATAAGTTGAAATTCAGGCCACTTGTACATAGCTGTTGTTGCTTAAATATATCTTATGATATTATAACAAAATCAGAATTTAAATTTGCATAGCATAGAATTTTTCAAATTAGTCCTTCGTTTTCTTATTAGCTATATATGATATCTTCCACTAATATGGGACATTCTGGCCTTCTACTGGTATTTTTTTGTAAATCACGTAAAAGCTGAGTATTATGAGGCAGTATGGATAAGGAATTTCTGGTAGATAGTAGAGTCATTAAAACTTACAAAGTAGTAATAAGTCCCGATGAACAAAAAGGGGAGAATATGAGGAAATAATTGGGAGTCAAAAGACAGGAACTCATGAGTTCTTACTTAAAGTAGAGAAAGTGTAATGGAATTGAGATATTATTACCTTTAATTTAAAGCTAGAAATAATTTGCTTTCGCAAATTTCTGATTTTCTCCTCAATGAAACCTTGTATGTAAAATTTAGTACTTAAAAAGGAGAGAATTCAAGACCTGTTGACGTTGCATTTTATACATTATATTTCAGAGATATTTGCTCTACTCCTTTTCTAATCATTTGGAACCATATTCTAAAATTATTTAAACTGCCATTTTCTGTTGCATTACTGACAATGGGTCTTCATGAAGATTCTGTGTAAACACTGTAAAAGGGGGCGTAACAATAAAACAGTATTCATTCTAACCTTTTAAAGGTATATTACTGAGTGGTGTGATAAAGAATACTGAATACAGGGTTAAACAAAAGGTTCTTTTCATACCTAGCAGTTCCTCTCCTGTCAGTTTTAAAACACAGAGTGAATATTCAACAACTTTGAAGTTTCAAGGACCATTGCTATCATCTATAACACAATGCTGGTGATGGAACACCAGCGAAACTTCCATGCTGCTGTGCCTGTGAAGCTGAGGATATCCTCTCCAGCCATACACTGGAGCTGCAGCTGTTCCCACATTTTAACTCCTCATTCAAAACCAGCTAATTTCTAAGTCAAATTTTGAATTTTATCTAGTTTGCTGCTATTAAGTTTGAGAATAGACTGTGTATGTCAATGTAATTTAAGATGTATTTAACTTCACCGCAATTCAAAAGGGAAAAATGAAGCAAAAATGAAGTTCAACAAATACCACCCAACACAGAACTCAGCTCAGTAGCTCTTTTGTGACAGGCAGCTCCTTTTTGAGTTTTCACTCCTTATATTCCCATTGTGAAGTGAGGATTTATTCACTCTCTCTCTACATTTCTATTGTTTCTTTAGTATTTTCTTTAAGAGCCAAGAATCAACTACCTTATTGTTCTGCCAATGATTAATAGAAATTAATGGAGCTCTAGGAAACAGGTTACAGAAAGTACTATACAATATGCCTCTACAAACCTGTGTTTTTCCTTTACTTTGCACTTCTACCTAGCTATTATCTCCATTTATCTTATTGAATACTCCATAATTTACTTTTATGACTAAGCAAAAGAATCCCAGCCCTTGCATTTACTTAGCTGTTGTTATTTCTAGTAGTAAGAACTTCTTGAAACAGCTTTGCTATGATCACTTTAAATAGGGAACATGTAAATTCGGAGAGAAATATGCTGTCAGAACAACAGGTACCTGGGATGCTCAAAATACAGCATTAGTTCAAAGTTTTTCTGCTCAGTCTTTATAATTCGCAGAAGTTTGGGTTTTTTTTCAAAAATACTGCCTCTCCAAATGTTTTTAGATCAGTGTCTGAGTCTGTCTTTAGAAGGTTACACACAGATCAAATCTGCCACCATTCAAGGATAATGCCCAATTTTGTAAATTTGTAAATAAGTACAACTATCATCCCTTGACCCTACCGATAAAGTCTTTCATAATAAAACCAAATTTTTAGTATTCTGCCTGCCAGGCGCTACAGCTCTGATTTAGGAAAATAGACATTGTCTTTCAAGTTTGTTGATGCTTAAGTGTTTTTAAACACTGTTGTCCCATAAGAGCAAGGGAATAAACCAGAAGTGTACTACTGAAGCCCAAATCTTTGTTCCAAAAGAACTGAACTTGTTTTTCATCTACTGAATCAAGATATTGTTTCTTGAAAGAATTCAAATCAGTTTCCTTTAGTCACTTGAACAATTAAACAGCATATTATTCATTGCCTCCATTCATTGCTTCTTTCAACATCATCTTTCTTCCATAGTCATCTTTCTTCTAAAACCAAATATCTAAGTTACCTAATAAACAAAATTATACAAACTTCATTACGTTACGTAGAAGAAAATTTGTCCAGATGAAAGGCTACAATGCAATGCTCCTTTAATTTCACCTGACTTCTTAAAAGATATTCATATCTATTTTACTCATAGACCATCTAAAACCTAAAACACCCTTTCCAACATTTTCTCTCCATTGCTTATCTCTACCACTTACCCTCTACAATCCAGAGACCAGAGAAGACAAAACCTTATTTAATCACGTGTAGTTGATGAAGCTCTTCAGAAAGGTGGCATAAAGACAGCTTCAATACTTAATTTGCCAATGGAAATCCAGGCCGTTTGGTAATTTTGTCCTCAAACTGTGTTTGAGATAATTATTAAAAGTGAAGTGTGGACAGCCCATGCTACCTCTTTGCATAACAGCCCATATGGGTTGCAGCAAAAACATCAGACCTCTTACAGGTTACACTGGGCAATTTCAGCACACTTTTTATTGAATGATTAAATTGTTCAGAGATTGCCTTGAATGTTATATGAAAAAATAGAAGCTGAGACTGGAATACGGGTCATTTCACATCCAATTCTATGTCTTACCTACAATATGAGTTCTTTGTCCTTTTAATTTTTTTTTTTTGCATTGAATCAAATCACAAACACTCCTAGTGTATTGTGCATTATATTCATTATCGTGCTCTGAGAAATCTAAAAACGCTTCAGCAGTTCTACAATGTTAGTGCTGAAGGAAAACAATAATTGTTCTTCTGTGAATGTCAATTAAAAAAAGACTTAAAGGCAAAAAATAAAGTATTTTCATATTGCTCAAAGCATTTAATCATTTCCCTAATTATTTTAGCTGGAGGTTCAAGAAATGGGAGCAAATAAACTGTAAGAACTAGGCCTGATTTTGTTCCCCCAATATTCATTTTAATAATTAACCCTGAAATTCAGAGAAAATAAACATAATATTGGTATGCATAAAGGATTAACTTTTATTGCAAATCCAATAAAACAAAATATTTTCTACAGATTTTATGTTGCGGGTAAGTACTTAGAACAAATTCTCTGCTATCAAAGTAAAGAGTGACTCCTGAGGCCTAAAGAAAACTAAAATGAGTCAACAACAGTCATACTGGTAATATACTTACATGAATTATCTATTTGAATCAATGGGAAATTTGTTTATGTGCTATTTGTTGTATTAAAACATTGCAGAAATTTATGCAGATACAGTTTCCAGAGCTAGCCTGTCTTCAGTTTGGTAGACAACTTCAAATAAAGAATAGAGAAAATGTATATATCCCCATCATGAGTTGAAATATTTTTTCACGATATTTTCACAACATTTTAGGCAGGTAATGGAAATGCAGTTTTGGAATACCTCAGCATTGCTTGCTCTACTTCTATTGGCATAAGTGAAGCATTCAGCTGTCTTTCTAACATTTTTTTACCATGTGTGATCTTAATATTCTGTGACATACTCTTTTGCCCAGAAGGTATTAAGAGTATAAAGATAGAAGAGAACTAGTCATTCTCACATTTCCTTGTGGAAGTTCATAAATCATAGTCTTAAAATGGTGTGGAAGATGCCTACTTATTCAATAGCAGTGTTCTGGAATTATAGATGCAAGTTGTTGTCTAGTTTAGAATGACCTTTGAGGTAGGAATATAAATTCTAAGGGAACTCAGGCAGAACAGGGCAGTGGAATACACTATTTCCACCATCCCCTGTTGTAAATTTAACCCAACAACTGAAATTCATGGGGAATACGATTTCTATATTTTTCATCTCCTGAGACAAATAATGGTAACAAATATTTCAATACTTCCAGCATTTGTTCTGGTATACAGGGCACTACATGTTATGTTCATTAGCACTTATGACTTGTATTAATTTCTCCCAGAAATCTGTACAAACTGTCTACTTGCATACCCACTCATTCTACTAAGCCTGTTGTCCTGTGGAGAGATAAAAAAAGAAAAAAAAAATTAAAATATTATTTTTAAAATAAAACATAAATTTATTCAGCAGTCACAGAATGCAATATTCGTATTAATTCAGTGAAAGCTGTGTGTTTTGATCATCTAGGTAGTCAGGTCAAACTGCTGAACATTTTCATTTGGGATTTTTCCAGTGCTAGATTCACAAAAACAGAAGGAAATTTGTTTTTATAACATATGTCAAACATTTGCCCAAATTCTTGCATAAATCACCAGAAAACTTCCTGTACATTAAAAAACTCGAACTCCCACATCTAATCATATAAAGGAAATCTCCCAGGGTAAATTCAAACAGTGCTTTTATTTGGGCACAGCCAAAATAACATATCAGTGTTTATTTTGGGCACAGCCAATATAACAAATCAGTATGCGTTTTGGACAAGCCAAGGCAACAAATCAATATTTTGGGCACAGCCAAAATATCAAATCAGTACTCGTTTTGGATACAGCCAAACATCAAATCAATATTTTGGGCGTAGCCAAAATATCAGACCTAATACTCAGGTACACTCCAAGTTGCAACTTCCACAAAGTTGCAAGAACAGATTCAAATCTGTTCAGATCACAGTCTGATACCCTCAAGGCAGCTAGACAAAACAACACAACATCCAATTGGATGCATAGTAGTGCCATGGAAAAAAGAAGAAAGGAAAGGATAGAGAGAGGAATAAGAGTACCTCGGGGAAGAGGAAAACAGTCACCACTCCTTAGGCCTCTGGAAAACATGATCTAAAGGAGCACGTGGTTCTTCTGCAGCACATCTTCAGGTGGATACCATGGGGCATTGGACATCCGTGCCTGCCTGGACACCCGTGCCTGCCTTCTTGGCAGGCTTCTGTTTATAGGAGAAAGCCATGCCCACCCCACACCCCCATTAGCATGAGGAGTGGTCTTGCTGCAAAAGTTCTCGAAATCGGGGCATGGGCAGCAGCTTTTTTTGGAAGGTTCTGGAATTGTGGCTGGGGGCTTCAGGGTCACTGGCAGTTCAACAGACCCTTGCCAGAATAACCTCTGCCTGAACCCTTTTGGACTGCACGGGCAGTTAAGTGGGGTGTGGGGATGGCAGCACCTGCTGCTGCACCTCCTCCCCCTCCTCTGCAGCACCACAGCCAGCCCAGCAGGAGTCACAGCACTCAAGAAGATGTTCAAGACAATACAAGTAGAGTCAGATGATGTTTAAGAGGACAATACAAGTAGACTCAGTCTCTACAAGGTCCCTGTCTGCAGTCCACAACAAATTTAATAAGACATATAAGGAAGATGGATAGAAATCAGCACAGGGTTAAGGGAGACCCCCCCCCCCCCAAAAAAAAAAAAGGCAAGATCAAGAATTGCATAATATTGTAAGAGGTTGCACAGAAAGGTGGTGTGGTTCCCATCCTTGGAGGTTTTCAGTGCAGAGCTGGACATAGCCCTGAATGTCCTGCTCTGACTGATCTTGGTTTGGTTCAGTACTGATGCTGCTGTGACCAGGAGGCTGAATTAGAGACCTCCTGGTATCCCTTCCAACCTGAAAGAGCCTCTCCTCAGAATTACCTATTCTGATAACTCTAATTATTTGTTTTTTTCTGTCCACAATCCACAACATATAAATTGTCATTTGGTAGACAAAGAATAAAAATGTATTGCTCCCTTTGTGGTTAGAATTCTCACTTGAGACGACTGTATTTTAGTCCCAACTTCATTTTGTGTTTACTTAAGGAAAACAGGTATAAAACATCATAGCTCAGACAATTGTTCGAAACACACGCAATAACTTTTGGCTGTTTCTGAGAGGCAGAAGCTGTGGGTTTCAATATTGACATGCAGAAAACGTCTTCCACACTTCAAGAAAATGGAAGCTGTCTACATAAAGGAGCTGTCAGACAATATATTAACAGTGGTCATACTTCTAAGAAATCCAAAGAAACTCCATCAAATTTATTAAGAAAGAATCTGTTGTATGCTTCTTTCAATTGCAAAAATGAAAATCAAAATTCCAGTTCATCTAAAATGACTGCTGTCTTTTTTTTCCCCAACTATGCCTTGACACGCTTGGAAAATTTGCATTGGAAGAAGTTTACTTATGAAAAATGAAATTTCTATAAGATCTTCCCCAGAGAAAAGACTTTTTTTCTTTCATATTATTATTTATCTCCAGCAGTAAAATAAAATTAAAGCTTTTGTTTCACAATAGGAGACTTCCTGAATAGGGAGTTCAATCAAGATCTTTTGTTAAGGGCAGATATGATGGTAACTTATGTATCTGATAGTAACTTATGTATCTGAATGGATGTTTAAAAATGGATGTTTTATAAGTTTTATATCTTGTTGTCTATATTGTGCATCATAAAGTATTATTGCATCCTAAACATCCTTGGAATAATCTTTATTTTGTAATAGTGGCCTCTTCCATTCTTATGCTAAAAATGTATCAGTTTTTATATGATAAGTTTTGTAAACCAACCATTAGGCCACTGAAAACTCCTGCAAGCACAAGCAAAAGCAGAAATATCTTGTAAATCAAGAGATAAAAATCTGTTTAGATTACCTTCAGGTGATGAGTGAAATCTTTATAAAAAGTCAGTTACAAAAGATTGCTTTTTGCTTCTAATTTCTAAACTCTATGCAGAACAACAGAGAAGGCCTCAGCTAAAAGGTATTTAATGATACTATGTATAGCAGGAAGAAATAAAACCAAAAACCATTAATTAACCCTCCCCAAATAATTCATTCCCCAGATGAAGTTCAAGCCTGTACTTAAAGTACAAAGAAGCTGACACAAAGTTCCAATAAATTGCCTTTTATGAGGGAAGACAGCAGCTTCTGTGTCATTCAGGTGTATTTCTATCTCTTAAACCAGTGTTTTTCCCTCATATTAATTACAGAAAATTGATCCCTTGGCCCTTTTCATCAGCAGTTAAATCTGTTTCCAAATCTTTTTTTAGCATCCTTGAAAAATATGTTGCTGAATTACAGCGAGCGGTCAGGCAGGAAAATATGTTCAGCACCAGTTGTATTCTCCACTCCTCACCCCCATTGGTTCCCTTCAGCTATAGAAGAGGTTGCAGTCCCAGATGAAAACTACAGCCCACCCAAGATGAAGTTGCTAGTAGTAAAGAGGCCTTTTGAAGATCACTAGCCATCAACTATTTTTAATAAGGGTTATAGTGTGAGAGCTTCACATATCTGCCCAGATGGAACTTTTCTCCACTCTTCTTTCTATACAGCCTGTAGAAGTTAAATTTTAAGTATTCAAAGGTTACAAAAAATGTTGAACCATTTCAGAATATCTTTTAATGGTCAGTTTCCTATTTGTAGAACATGGCAGAACTACAGCTCTGCAGATCCAAATAATTTCTTGAATTGCTACTACCAGAGCAGCCTCCTGCTTCTGGTGAAGTGCTCTAGTTCAAAACTGCAAGGACTGCTTCTTCAAGAACAGGCATTAGATTAAAACATGCAATGTATGGCTGAGATACCTTTACACAGATTAGCAAATTGTTCAGTTTTCTAAGTTTGACATGTGATGTCTATCTGCAAATGATTGTACAATAATCTTGAAGACTTAAATCTTATAGATTTTTTCTTGATGAGTGAATTATGAACGATTATACATAAGTGCAATTACTTGCCAAATGCCACAAGAAAAACATCGGATGAAATAAATGGTGCTGTTTATAACATGAAGTGTAAAGATAATATATTTAGATGCACAATGCCATAGTACCTACAGTAGCTTTACCTGATATATTTTTGCTGTTTTTTTTAAAATTTATTTTATTGGTTTAGTTTTTTTAAGTGAACAACTTCTTCAGTATTCATGAAGGCTACATTTCTTCCACAGCAAATGTTACTTTCTCTTCATTGAGAGACAAGGAGTTTGCTGAGATCAGGGGCAAAAATGTACAGTCAGCTTCTGAGATTTGAGGATAGAAACACCTTTTTCTGATGTGACAAGAAGAATAAGCAGAAATGGTCACAGGACCTTTTTTTGCAGTTATAAGGAAGACTCTGGACAGGAGCCATCAGCACAGAACGAGAATGTTGTGATTGTCTTTTTTTTTTTTTTTGAGTTGCTTGCTAGACTGACTCTCAGTGATTGACCAAGTGGAAACATGAGATGCCTGTTTAGTTTAAAACCCATTCTGCACTATTAGTTCTGATAAAAGTCTAAAGGCACCTGGTGTTTAATTAATTTAGCTTCCTTTCTAGAAAGTAAGCCTGAAAAAATTAAGTTCTGAGGCATACCAAAATGGTAACAAAAGAGAGAACCAACTAAATCTTTATCCTTCTCAGTTGATTCTTGGGACAAACTGATAAACAAAAATGACAGATGTTATTATCTTCCATTTTTTTCCTCTGAGGCATACAGACATGGGAAACAGGACACACTTCTGCAACTGTGATTCTTAAGTAGTTGAGTTGGTTTTAACATATTCAGGAGAATATCTTCAATCATGATACACCTATCATAGGTAAAATAATAAAACAACCAATGAGAATATGGTTTAACACAGAGTTAGACAGCATGCTCCTTGTCTTCACAATTTTTCCTCATTAAATAGATGATGACAGGAAAATAGCCTCTTGATCACAAAACAAACATGTTCTATCAAGCTCTACATGCAGTCATGCTATGATGTTTTATCTCTAAGCAAACAAGGTATGGGGGCAAAAATATCTTGAGAGGCACATTTCACAGGAATCTATCATTCCTTCACTTCCATGACAATCGGCAGTCTGAGCAGAGCCTGTGGTGTCTATGTGATGGGGAGATTCAGTATTCTTGTTAAAGGAAAAAAAAAGATTACCTAAACATTCACATTTAGGATTTTCTGTGAAATCTCTGCAATCTACAACACCATAATACAACAGCAGAAACACGTTAACAAGGCTGTATAAGCTGAGTGGATAATGTGAATTCTGTCTAGAATCCTAGGGGAGACAGTAAAGCTATATGACTGAGATAAATCAGGGATTCATGAGAAGAATGCTTTCCCTGCATTGGATTTGAACCACCGTTGCTTCCACATCATGTGTTTGGCATATTGTTCTACTGTTCGGTTACAGAAATGTATGTCCATAACCTTGTCACTATGAACCACCTTTCAAATATGCTGACAGAGCAGAAAGAACTGCTTTGGTTTGTTAGTGGATCAGCCACACAGCAAGAAGGAAAATTGTTCTTTTTTTCTGAAAGATAGAAAAGATATCCTGGCTCACGTTTGGTGATACCTAAATAGTACACATACAACATAACTGGCTACAATTTTATCCACATGAGCTAAAAAAAGTTTTATACCTTTTTAAATGAGTGAAGCCTACAAAAATTGATCGAATGTTTGGTGCATTTAATGGGTTAGGAAGAGAAAGACTAGCTGTTTTGGACACTATAAATATATTTGTGGCAGACCTCAGTGGTGGATTCATTTTAACGATTTGGATAATGTAAGCCCAATGATAAAGTTCAAGTGAAGTTTAAAATTGAATTAAGAAAAGGAATTTCTCACTTTTTTCCTTACTAGATAAAGAGATTGTAACTTTTTTCAAGGAACAGTAAAACAGATTCTGAATTATTTGAGCAAGATATTCTGTCATTAATTACCAAATAAGAGGTGGTCAGAAATCACATGAGCAAACTCCATAGCGGAATGAGGAAAAAACCAACAGAATGAAATTTGTAAATGTAAATTGCCTTAAGAATTAACACCAATCAGAAAGCAAGACAAAGCAAAGAATCACCTCCTGCCCACAGCTCCCTTTCTTAAAAATCTTCAAGTAGGACATCACATAAACCTAATGAAATAACAAGCCCATACCAACAGAAAACACTTATTTACACGCACACACACATATTCTTTTTGCTTCTCCACCATTTCCAAGGTGTTCTAGAAGAGCCCCAGTCTACACACTCAAGCACATTACCTTACTTTGAATATTTTAATATAACCTTCCATATATCTTAAAAAACAGTTCCATCTGGTAAAACATCCCTTCTTCCTCTAGGAGGAGCTGCATTTAGTTTTCTCTGTTCTTAGATTGTCTCTTGCCACAATCTTCATCCAGTAATGAGGAATAATTGGAGCCATCTGCCTATATTTTCTTAGGTGCATGTGTTCACTCTGTCATAGGCATCAAGTAACCTTGCTCAACTTGCAGATATAAAAATTTTCAACCTATTAATTTTACAGTTCTTCAGCACATAGATAGAAATTATTTACACACAAAGATAAAAAAAAATATCACTTAAAGAGCAAAATATTTCCTGTCTTTATAAAATACAAACCACAGAATATCAGTACTTGGAAAATGTTTATGGAATTATGACTTTAGGTTATTTTTAGAAATATTTCTTGAGCTTTTACCTAAGACCTTTCCTCTCTTGTTTTTTTTTAGGATTTTTTTGGAAGAGACTAAAGTCAGAGTCATTACATAGTGCCATATCTGGCTGTTCAATCACTTCCTCAAACCACATTTCTTACGCTCCTTTAATTGAGGAGATTCTTTCTAAATTTTAAATACCTGGCAAAGGTAAGACTACTACATTGTTCTTTATAAGGAGGGAGATTTATTTATTTTGTATCCTATCTA
Source organism: Dromococcyx pavoninus (assembly GCA_033558185.1). Classification (NCBI taxonomy): domain Eukaryota; kingdom Metazoa; phylum Chordata; class Aves; order Cuculiformes; family Neomorphidae; genus Dromococcyx; species Dromococcyx pavoninus. Next base: position 3,712,919 of record JAUMJL010000091.1, on the reverse strand, counting down.
TACTACTTGGTCAAATGGTTTTTAATATGCAGTGTATAATTTGTATTTTTACAAATTAAGCTAAAAAAACTATTACAAGATATTAAATAAAAGACTCAGATTAATATAACTAATATTTATATGCACATTTTAACACTCAGAATAAAAATAACTAACACAGAATTCTAAAGCAAAAGAAAAGTTTGGAAGCTATTTTTCAAGTTTAATATATATACACACTTTGAATTAATAAATATCTTTTTATGTTATCATGTTGGTAGACTGGGGACATAAAAGAAAGCCGAAACAGATATATTCCAGAAACATTCAGCAGTGACTTCAAGAATTACAAGAAACAACGTACCAAAAAAATCTCATTTTCCACCAATAAACTGTAGCTATGTGAATATGTTAACGGAACATAATGAAATTTCAAATAATTGAAAATATTTAATAAGTTCAAGAGAATGCAAAATTACTGTTACACTGACATAACCAATACGTAATGACATTTCTGTGAATGATGCTGTTTGCTCTGCTTTTTTTTTAGAATTATCTGTTCTGATACAATTTGAGAAGGGTCCTGATCATAAAGTGAAAGGTTATATCTATCAGTTCACAAGATAATCATGACCTAATACTTCTTTGGGGAAGTATGTTAAGCAAAAAAACCCAACATAATAAGGTTTAATTTAGTTTTTCTTCATTCTGCAAAATAAAAGTCTGGACTCTGTAAACTCCCCCAAAATAGACGATTCACCTTAAAGGTCACTTTTACTAAAAAAGCAGCATATTCCAAGCATAACATTCTGACCAACTCTTCTTGAGTTGTGCCTTGATAGACTTTCTGGCAGCCGACATCCAGCTGGGTCTAAGGCAGGCTAAGTACACCAGCAGCCTGGTTGTATTTTAGGAAGCAACAGGAATGTGGAGGAGTTACACCGGGAATTATACTCACAGTAGTTTTCTCCTTTTTTTCTGGCCTTATTAAAGATAATGTGAACAAAACTCTTATGAATCTTTTGAATAAATGAACAGAGCAGAGAATGCCGAATACCTATTACCTTATAACAGGTATTTTAATTAAAAAAACTAAGCAAAAGGATGTCTGAAACAAATTCCTTTAAATTTCAAAAGGCAGGGTAATTTCAAGTAAAATCAGTCCAGAGTTCCTGATATACTAAAATCTTAGGAAAATTTTAAAAGATATACTTCTTGTTTTATCACCAAATTGTTTATCTGAAATTAACAGAAGGCAGCAGGTGCAGAAATGAATGAACTGAAATAATCAGAATTTATTTTTAATCAGAATGGATTAAAATTTTTTTGAATGCCAAGAAACTTTCAGTTCAGAGATATCAATAAAGGACCTCTGTAGGTTTCATCATGACATCTCTTTAAACACAAAGGAAACACTTTCTTTTCTGTCTGTAATGTGTATTTTGTTTACCTAACATGAAATCTGTCTGCTATTTCCTCCTCATGACCTGTATGACAAATAAAATATGTATATACTTTTATAAGAGGTTATCCAAACAATAGATTATCCTGTTTCAACACTAAATTACAATCCAGACTTTATCTTCCATTACCTTTTTAGTAAAATTCTCTGGGACACAAAATTACTGAATGGGTTAAAGATCAGTGATCTGAATAGACACTTACCATTACTTCAGGATCTCTTAATTTTGAAATATCATTATCAAAAGACCTCATAATCATTGGCATCCACCTGCAGCTTTTCTCCTTCCTGAATGTTTACTGCTTGGACTATGGTAGTAGTCCAGGACAAAGAGTACCCATGGAAGATTATTACAACAATTCACTCAAAGATGAATTATATCTCTGGAATGTTACTAATCTTACTCTGAGTTTGCAAAATTATTCCATTGGTGCTGAGCATTTGTTCCTGGTTTATATGTCTGGGATCCAGTCTTTCTGAGTTTATCAACACTATTGTTTACATATTTAAGATACCTTTGTGAAACAATACTTCTCAAAGCTAACAGTACTTTTCTTTCTTTTTTTTCTCTCTTAACATAGAGATGCAGCAAAATGCCTCATTGCATAAGGGTGGTGAAACACTGGAACAGTTAACCCAGAGAGGTAGTAGATACTTCATCCCTAGAATTATTCAAAGTTGGTTGGATGGGGCTCTGAGCAACCTGATCTAGTTGAAGATGTCCCTGCTCACTGCAGGGGGGTTGGACTAGATAACCTTCATGATTCCTTTCAATCCAAACCATTCTATGATTCTGTGTTTCTATATATATGCAATAAATGTCTATTATAGACAGCAATACACATTGTTTACGATTATTTTCATTTACATGCATCACCCTCAGCTAATACCAATGAAAAGAAATTCTCAAAAGAATTAGAGTATTGATTTTTCTTAATACAGGAGTAAGACTTCCAAGAAAAGGAATTTGAACTGATATTTCCAAAGACATGGAGGACATTGTCTAGTCACTCACTTTAAAAATATATCCCAAAGTCTCTAATCCATATCTTTCTTAAACATCTACCATCAATTCTATTTGGAGGTTTTATTTTCCTCTAGATCCTTACTAGTTTGCCAGTATAGAGACAATGAATTTTTTTTTTTCATAGTTTAAACACATATGTCAGTACTAACTAAATAAAATCATCTTCAATAATTAAATTCATTAGAATTTTTTCATTTAAAAACTTAATGACGCATGAGTTCAACTAAAACTCTTCTGACAACCTTTTTTCAGTCTCAGGAATATTTTCTGTTGAAAAGCAGCATGAGTAAAGTTGAAAAAGCAGTAACAAAAAACCCCAAACACCTAGCCCAGGGTAGTTGATTGCTGAGGGATGAAGACATCCACCCGTGATGTCAGGAATTCAAATCCAAATTTTGCTCTGACTCAGTGAAAGATAAAGTCCTTGTTCTCCCAACAAGTGAGAAGCATGTCTCTTCTGTGGTTGAAAGAAGGCCATTTCTTTCTCATTTGTATTCAATAAAATACAAATGTTCGGTAAAACAGTAACATTTCACTAAGCAGTCAAGGGCTATTATCTATTTATTTTCATTATGGACAGTCAGATAAACACGCCTAACTTTCCCCTCAACTCTGAATCCTTATATAGGGACAAGAAAAGTGAGTTAAATTGAAAAAGCACTAAGAATATTTTAAAAATCAAACCATTGGATGATGAAGAGTGAGGGGTGACCAAAGACTCATTAATCATGCTATTTCCAGACAGTTTTAAGTTGAGTTTTAGAGAAAAAAAATCAATCACACTTGTTGCTTTGACAGATAAAATTCAGCTGAAAGCCTACTTTGAAAAGCAGTTTTACAGGATTTCTAGGACTGTGATATTGGCTAGTAATTTAATAACTGTTAAAGTATTTATTGCCTTCAAACTCCTATGGATAATTTAAAGGAAACAAATAAGAATGAAGATAAAATAAGAGTGTAACTAAAAATTATTTCCAAAACCAAAAATACCTTTTGGATCAAATAATTTTTTTTACTCAAATTAAATCTAATTTAATCTTGCTACAATGAAATCAGAAAACAGGTATGAAGTCAGATTAGTTCATCAGTCCTGAACAACACGGAATGGCTAGTTCCCAAAGCTCTGAGTTCAGCAATAGATAGATTGGACAAGATTTTTCCAACAGTATCTTTCTTTTCTACTACATATGGTTCTTCATACCTTTGTTTTGATTTTAATTTTAATTTTAATTTTAATTTTAATTTTATTACATATTGTCTTGTCAGACTATAGTGAGAAGATAGCACTGCAATAGAAATGATATGCCTTAAACAAACTGTTTCCAGCCAATGAACTGCAGAAAGAAGCAAGTCATGTGGAGGCGGGGCAGTGTATCTTTCTGTACCAGATTTCCTGTTTTGCAGGCAGCACTGTTGTGTTTGAGCACAGAGAAAGTCACATGCCACAGTCCTGCCAGTAGACAGAGGAAGATCTCTTAAGACCCCCTAACACCCCAGACTAATTTCCTTAATCTCCAGAATCTTCCTAGGGGCACTGCACAGGTGCACCAAAACTCCTCCCTCATGTATAAATAATGCTCACGAGATAGTGCAGGTGTGTACCCATCGTTCTGATATCCTAGAAGGCAACACTGGAACCTGAGTTGATGATTTCTTACTCTTTTCTCTCTTTCCTTTTCTCCTCTATTTTTTCCCCCGTTCTTTGATACAGATGTAACAAACCAATGCTTGTCTTATTCCCAAGACCTCAACTGTGTAAATTAATTGCTTTTAATTCAATTCTTCAATGTTGTTTCATCTTAATTTAGCCTGAGGGCAATCTACAAATTTTAGGGGGACTCAGCATTTCCCCTGGTCAACCCAATTTGGGTCGCAACATATATCTCATCATTTAAGTGCTAAAAGGATCTATGAGTACTTACATAGATTAAGAAAAATAGGGCTTTTTATATGTGCCATTTCATTTAAAAAACTTTTCTTCTTCGAACAGAATATTTCTTCTAATACCATGGGTTAAACAAACACTCCTCCTGTAGATACTCAAGTACTTGGCTCTTCAGAACTAACTCAGAAGAGCTGCTTTGAACCTTCCCTTGGTCTTGTTTTCCACTACCTGGAATGCAGCAACATTTTCACACAAGTCTTGAAGGAGGTGTTCAACTGAATTAGGGACCTGACACTGAATACAAGATAAGCGACACAAAATGTCAGCAACAGAAAAGAAAGGCATTAATCTAGCTCTACTCAAAATATCTAGGAGGGGAAGTCTGCCTGAAGGAATTACATCCTACACAGCAATTTAGAAAGAAAATTTATACAAGTGTCATGAATAGTAAGATTTGTGACTTTGCATTTAGTATTTCTTCTGCCTTGTTAATTATATGGATAGCTTTGAGAATTTGAGACTGCAGTTTGAACTATAGCCTCATCACCATTATAATTGGTATTCTGCCCTTAGATCACTTTTTACATCTAGAAAACTTGATATTTTTGCAAATTAAAACATGTTGGAATCTAAAGAAGAAAAGCTTTTTCAAATACTGTTTTTTTAAAAAACTCCTAATCTCGTTGAAAAACAGAAATATTGCAAGTTTTCTTTCCAGAATATTTTTGAAGGAAGCATCTTTCAACAGTTTTCTTTCACTTATTGAGTATCATGTCAGAATTACTCCACTATGTGTATTCTACCAAATCAAAACTTATTTATTACTGTAGTGTAAATCAGAGTCATAATCTAGTCTTTTTTCTAATATTTTTTTTTTAGGAAACATTATCTGTGGCTCTCTGTCTATCTCCATATATGCACACAACTCTGAAATGGCATATGAAGATATTTTAGGATAAACATTAATATTCTGTTGTTTACCACAAAACAAGAAACAAGTTCTCTCCCTTGGCTAAGATTATTTAGAATGCGATCAAATTTCTGATCTATTTGCAAAATACTTATTTAATCATGATTAGTCTGGGGCCCCAAAGCCAATTTAAAATTGATTAAAAAAAAAGGCTTGGATAAACACTGTAGACAATGAACTCTATCAAGATGTTAAAGCAATATCTTCATTTGAGCAAAAAAGATGATGAACAACTAACCATTGACAAAATACTGATTTCATCTTAGTTTAAGCTAGCTGAGTAAAATTTTGAGAAACTAGAGTTATGCACATGCTGAAAGCTATTGAAGGTTGTCTTGATATATGATTGACTGCCATTGGGAAAATTACATAGTTACCAGACAAAGCCATGTCTCTATATCTCATTGAATTTACAACCTGTAGAAGATTTTGAAACATTGTTTCTGCCAGAGAGAGTTATTCGTATTAATTAAATGCAGGATCACTAGAAATACCTACCTACCCACGTCTCTTAATTCTTTAAAAACCCTTTGAAAATGAAGTGAAAATCTTTTTTCCCAGTATGATTTATGTTATTCTCAGAAATGAAACAAACTCCTAGCACAGAAGGATGAATATACTACTTGTAGATCTGCAGTTAGCACTGAATTGAATTATACATTTAGACTGGAGGGATGGCTAGCAGTCTTTTCTCTTTCTGTTTCATTATTTTTTTAACAGGAGAATTCAAGTCAAAATATTTTGAATTTTAAATGAGGCTGCTAGTGTTGATTGTTCTCTAGTAATACAGAAATTAAATAATGAGAGAATTTTAGATAACAAAGAAAATCATGAGAATGCTTATCAAATCCCTATTGTAGTCAAATGTACAATTCACATGAGTATGCAAAAAATGTCAATTTAAAATACAGACTGCAGCTTGAGATGCATCTAATTAGATCCCTTCTGGGACTGAAAATTTTGTGTTCATTTTAATTCACCATGAATCAAGAGAAATATTCACAAGAAATAATTTTCTGATCTGTGAATCACTTTCTGATTTTTGAATCATGAGGAATAAAAATATAATCTTCTGGGGCACAATGGGTTTATTGGTGTCATATAATAGAAATATGCATCAGTAGAAGAATATACAAATAGAATCTCTGTATCTTCTATATGAATTGTGACAAAGACTTGTTTTACTAAATTATTATTATTTTCTAATTAGACAAAAACCAAGGATGTCTATCTGAATCAGATCCTTGATGGAAATAAATTTTCTTTCGTGGCAGTACACTGAATTAAAGTAAATGAGAATATCATTAACTATGCTATCATTTTCATATTTCAACTCAAATGACTATTCATTTTTAAGCTTTTTACTATCACACTTTGAATGGATGCAATTAATATTTGGCTTCCTTCCAAGAAATTTGCATTTCAGAATCTTACATTTCAGAATTCAAGAATACACTAGGACTGTCTTAGAACCTGTTTTGTATACAAAATCTATAATACTCTTCTAGCAGAGAAATCAGAATTTTAATCTTGTATTGTCCAGATTTAAAGGAGAAATTATTGTCAAAAAACCCCAAAACAAAACCAAAAAACAAACCAGGAGGTTGGTCATATAGCAGACTTTCTAGGCCTTGTGGATGACATATACCAAACTTACTGTAAGTTTGCAAAAAAGACCAGTTTGCAAAAGGGAGTGATTCTACTTGAACAATTAACAACCTTCTCTTACAAGACAGATTGGATCAGGTGGTGGTCTCTCAAATCAACTGAGTGACACCTGAGGTGAGGCAGAGGCCTTACAATCTGATGTTGCTTCAGTTCAGAACAGAGACACAGCCAAAAGCACATACTGAGCATTCTGCCCTAAAGATGTGGTGGACCACAGAGTCAAGTCCCTACTTCTGAGAACACCAGTTGCCTTGCCAAGAGCCAATCAGCACATACTAATTGACATAGTCTCACCTTGCCAAGAGATGCCAAAGATGCACACAAAAACCTTTTCTTTGGGGTAGAAAAAATGATCACCTTACCTGACAGATGGATAGATAGGCCTGGACATCTCTTTTTGCCTCTCAAGAAAGGATGCCTTTTGGATAAGAATTGCATGGCTCTGGCTTTGCTAGATGTTCCCCAGGAAAACATCTACTAACTCAAGTTTCAATTGTTACTTCATACATACATATGATCTATGTTAACTGGATGTAATCTTCTAGTGCTAATGCAGCAAGTGGATTTATCAACAGCAATCCAAACTTGTTTTAATCTGTCACTTTAATTAAATTACATACCATTTCAGCATTTCGAAATTGTCTCTGACAGGCATTGTGAGACTTTCTAAAGTGCTTCCAGTGAGAAGATCACTTGGGCTCACGGGCAGCAAGTATTAATCCTATGTCTGTCAGTCTTTGAGGAGGCTCTCACAGGTGACACTAATTCTGACTGGTGGGTAACACATATGTCATACACCCACATAAACCTCTAGCCATAAACTGTCAGCTAGGTCTGGGACTAGACAAATCCAGGCAGGCCTAGGCTCCTATCTGAGGGGAAGCTTAGAAAGCAAGGGGGTCTGTCTTGAAACTCATGACTTGAAGGGAGGGCATCGCTCAGCCACCTGTCAGAGTCATACCTACTTAAAGTGACAGAACTCACTGGGACCAGTGCTATTTAATATTTTCAACAACGATGCAGACAGCAAGATTGAGTGCACCCTCAGCAAGTCTGCAGATGACACCAAGCTGAGAGGGGCAGTTGTCACACCAGAAGGATTAGATGTCATCCAGAGGGACCTGGACAAGCCAGAGAAGAGAGTCTGTGTGAATCTCAAGAAGTCCAACAAAGCCAAGAACAAGGTACTACACCTGAGTATGGGCAATCCCCAGTATCAATACCGGATGGGGGACGATGTGACTGAGAGCAGCCCTGCAGAGGACTTGGGGGTGCTGACTAATGAGAAGGCTGACATGTGTCGACACTGTGTGCTTGCAGCCCAGAAAGCCAACTGTATCCTGGGCTGCATCAAGAGAAGCGTTGCCAGCAGGTTGACAGAAGTGATTCTCCCATTGTACTCTGCTCTCGTGAGACACCCACCTGGAGTATTGTGTCCTTTTCTGGAATCACCAACATAAGGAAGTTATGGAACTGTTGCAATGGATACAGAGAAGGGTTACAAAGATAATCAGAAGGCTGGAGCACCTGAGCTATGAGGACAAGCTTGAGAGAGTTAAGGTTGCTCAGCCTAGAGAAGAGAAGATTATGGGGAAAGCTTACAGTAGCCTTCCAAAAAGGCCTACAAGAAAGCTGGAGAGAGACCTTTTACAAGATCATGTAGAGATAGGTTGAGGGGGAATAGCTTTAAATTGAAAGGGGGAAGATGTAGGTTAGACATCAGGGAAAAATTCTTCATGATGAGAGTGCCCAGGGAAGTTATGGATGCCCCCTCCCTGGAAGTGTTCAAGGCCAGGTTGGATGGTGCTTGAGCAGCTTGGTCTGGTGGGAGGTGTCCCAGCCCATAGTACGGGGGTTGGAATTAGACAGACTTTAAGGTCTCTACCAACCCAAACCATTCTATGATTCTATAATTCTTAGATTTATCAGTTTGTTGTCTAATCCTGAAATGATTAGTTACACAGTCTAGTGAGAAAGCTTGTCCCCAAACTTAAATTTTAAAAAGATTCTCCAATGTCTTACTAAGCAATATTTAACTTATTAATGAACATCTATACAAATCTTTATATTTAGCTGATCACTTTTTAGTTACCCTTTGTAGACAGAGAAAGGCGCAACTTGACACACTTCATTTTTTGGAGAAAACATATGTACCTGAAGATTTAAATACTCTTTACTATGTATTTTCTAGAAGAAGTTAACTTCTTCCAGCAGTTTTTTCATAAGTCTAACTTGGAAGCCATTCACCACTCTTATTTTTCTCCTCTGTGCTTTCTCCACTTTATCTGCTTGTTGTTATAAACCTACAACCTAGTTGTAGACTCAATTCTTTTGATTTGTGGATCTAATATTATCTCTTTCCTCTCTTTAGAAATCCTTTTTATGAAACCCATCTTCCTGGTTCAAATTTGAATTTGTAACCTAATGCTATTATTCTGCTCCACTTTAACACTCATTTTCAGAGAATTAGTAACTTGACAATTTGGACAATTTCAACCATATACCTACTTACAATTATTTGCTTCCCTTTTCTCAGGTGCGTCTTTCACATAACACAGCCTAAGTTCTCTCAGTGTTTATAAATTTAAAAAGTTATTTCAGCATTGTCCTCAATACTTTATTGGTAAGCTATGCCTGTTTAAAATGCTCGTTCAGCAGTCATTTTTGTTTTACCAGAAGGCCATGTCCTTCACATATTAGGCATCTGAAATAAGGTGCATTAGTCTCATTCTCTCTTATTATACTACTTTGTTCTATTCCCCTTTTTATCTTTATTTGGAGGCTTTAACAGGTCTGCTTTTCACTTCCTTCTAAGTTTCAGAGAAAACATAAATATTTTCATCATACAGTAAAAAGCTTTCTGTATCTCCCTATCTGTCTTTCTGTCTTTCTGATTTAGGCCGTGAAGTCTCTGAGAGGCCAATTATGCTCTGTTTGTGCACTATGACTTCCAGTCATTATTGTTTACTCTCAATACAGTTTGTGATAGAGTATAGGTATCTCATATATCTGGCACGTTTCCCCATTATTATTTTTTTATGAGCTATTTAATAATGTAAAAAAAAAATTGTTATCTTAAAATATGAAAGAATTTGTAGTTGCTTACCCAAGAATCACCAGTCTGATGCAGGTAAAATTTCTTGCATATGGGTCTTTCTTCATTGTATGGTTACTTTTCATCATAAATCAGTTTATTTGGTTTATGTTATGGCAATCCCTTACACAACACTTTCCTTGAAACAGTTCAAACCCCCAAATTCTATTTTGTTAGGACTGCAAAAACAATGTGTGGTTAAGGATGTGTGCATTCCTATATATATATAACTTACAGAGATATTAATAGCTTACAGAAATATTACTTGTGCTAGGGATATTTCTTAATTATCTTTCACTCACTCTGATACCTGTTAAACATGAATATGCTCTTTAGACAGCCCTAAGCGTACACATGACATTCATAAATTTTTTTTTGATATACTTGAATATCCCAAGTATAACTATGTGTCGTATCATTATATAATGTCTTTTGAACATTCTGGCTTTGAAAGTATCACATGTGTCTGAATTTCTGTTCCTTTTTTATCTTAAAACTTACAATATATATCTTGTGTTTATCATCTTTCATCTCTGCATCTATGCTTTTGTGTAGACTGTGCAATCCTGTTTCTGCAGCAAATGAACTCTAGAAAAAATGGATTTGTTTTTATTAGGACTGAGTGAATACTGGAAAACATTTTCTACAGATACTCAATTTAACATAGAAGTTTTATTTAACTCTACTTGTACTTGTTCCCCACAAATATTTCTGGAAAAACCTTACCAGACATAAAATAATCAATCGTAAACCCAAAACATTAACAGAGGAAGGGATTAAAAAAATTCATAAAGCAGTAACCGTTCAGGGATACAGTGGTAAGATATTGTAGACAACTGAGAACAATGATCATTCCCTCCATCAGGGCCCTGAGGCCCCCCACAGGCCTGGCTGCCCCAGACAGCCTTCTCAGAACCTTCCCCACACTGCCCATGACACAAGAAGGCATTCAGCCTCCCCCAGAGCAATCAGCCCTTGCCCCAGAAGCAGGGCTGATCTCCAGCTCCCCACAGCGTGCTCAGCTGTGGAACTATGGCCCATCCTGTCTCCAGCCTGTTCCTGTCCCCAGGGCTGCCTTCAGTGCTCCCAGCTGCCCTGCTCCTGGCTGAGGTGGTGGGATGGGCATAGGCTGTGTGAACCTACTCTGCTGTCTCATCCCCGTGGAGGGCCACAGGGAGCCCTGGTGCACTCCCCTCAGGTGCTGTCTAAGGCATCTGGACTGGGGCTATGCAGAGCAGTGATTTGTGGCTTTGTGTCACACGAGCATAGCTGCAAGGTGATAAGAATGCTTTGAACTTCAGGAAATCTTCCCATATTTGTGTTGCTCCAGTCATTGTGCTGACACTTTTCTTTATGCATATACACTGTTCATGAGTGTGATGAACAGAGTAATCTCTTTTCCTAAGGCCAGAGAAAATATGTGTCTATGGGAAGGAAATTGTTTCAGTCCTCAGGCTCCAGGCACGTTGATTTTGAAGAGAATCTGTATTTAATAGATTTTCTAAACCGCAATAACTAAGGATCTGACATGTGGATGAGGCATTGATGCAGACAGATTTCTGGACAGGCACAAAAGTACTTTAAGACCACTTCAGTTCTTCAGTGCAGTCCTGAAGGACAATCTGCTCTGTGACATTTTAAATATGGTTGTTCCTATAGTTACAAACACAAGCTATGAACAGCATCTCTTATGTTAGCTCCTACAAAGTTAGTAAAGCAGACCATGAAGAGTTTTTGAGCCTCGTAGCTGACTTCTGCAGCAGGTCTCTACTTTCACTGACTTTAGTGCTGCTACAAGTGACCCTATTTTTGCATGAACAGACTAAAGCAATTTCTAAAGCAATTTCTCTGTTGTGTTAGCCTTTTGAAAGCTTCCTTTCATGTTAGTTATGAAAGCGAATTACATTTTCCACCTGTCTTTCAAAAAACATAACGAAGATCATGCAAACAAAAAATGGAAGAGATGAAAAGAAGAGCTGAAAGCTCCTATTTGAGTTTTCTTTCATTTCTCATCATAAATCTATAGTGACAAGGATTTCCCATCTTGTCTCTATCTCACTTATTAAGGAAGAGAAGTAGAGGCTGGAAAGAAAACAAATACTACAGGGGAACCACACTGATGGCTTTCTTCTAACAGAGAGCAGTTTCAAGACTAGAGTCAGGAGCGCATACAACACCTGTAGGATGGTCCTTTGCCTTTCCAAGAACTCAGGAAGGAGTGTAACTGGAGCTCTGTGCAGATCCTAGTACAAAGAGTAATTTGCATCACCAAAGGCAGATTTAGACAGGAAGCAACAGATATTCAAGTCCACTTGTCAAAAGAATAATCTCTTTCTAGTTGTCAGAAGAAAAATACCATTGTAATTTGGGTTGGCAAACGATTGTATCAGCCCATATTAGAGGAATGGATATATTTTTCAGGATAAGCAATCAATCTAAATTGTAGTTAATGGACAAGCAATTAAGCAGTGACATGTTTTTATTTTTTCTGCCATAATTTAATAGTAATCATGAGTTTCCTGCTCCTCAAGTCCTATTAAACAAAATGTATGCTATTAGCCATTCTACTCCACTTAACTATTGTGATGGCTCAAAGGGAATTCCATATGTTCCTTATTCTTTCCTTGCACATGGTAGCCAATTGCTCATCCAAACCTCCCAGCCTGTGGTTCTTACTCTCACATGTGCATCCTCTTCCACCTGTGAATTCCTGCAATTTCTGTTTCATCATCTTTCTATTGCTAACCAACAGCTTTTCATTGGAATTTAACTCTTTATCCACTAATATTTCACTGTTCCCGTCACCCTTATTCTCTTCCTATACAATAAACTTCCACTGTAATAGAATAATTGTGTTTGCTTAATGAAGCAATTACTATATTGGCACAGGTTATATCTGGAAATTCTGTATACTCTGTGGAGGAAGTGCTACATTTTTCACAGCTTTAGGTGAAATTACTTGTTTCATGGAATAGATTAGGCTCATACCTGTCTTGTGATTTTTGCCAAGAATTCCTGCATTCCTACTCTCAGAGTGCATGCCCCTCTATGAGTTCAAAAGAGAAGTCATGGAGTTCAGCTCTCTTAGTCATTGTTAGCTTCTTTGGTGATAAGAGCTCTTGTGAATAAAGATAAAAGCAAGAGCCTGCTCCTCCTTTCACTTAGGAGCTGCTTGTAAAGTGAAAATTTGGCACTGCCCCAATCTGTGCTACATCACAGCCATGTCACAGCTATGTCTGTTTCTGGTCTTGTATTTCTGTGAACATGATCTGAACTCACCAGTTTGTCTTCTTAGCTTGGCCTTGGACCTGCCTCGCCACTGCAGACTTGCTAATCAGTCTCTGGACTCGATTCTGACCCAGATTTGCTGTTATATGTCCTGCTTCTTTGTTAGTGAGATCACTGCTCCTACCTGTACTATTGTCACGCTCAGCTCATGGCTCACTTTGCAGAGCAGAACTATACTACCTATCTTCCGAACCAGAACTGGGATAAGGATATGTGAATTCCTGTATTTAAAACCAGTTTAATTAAGAGGGTATAGAAACATTAGAACTTAGTGAAAACCAGCCCTCCATTGTAATTACCTTTTCACAAATGAAGACATTATTATTAGTATTATGTCAGTCTGGTGATGTCCATATAAGTAATTAATGGCAGCTTAATAGTTTAAAAAAGGAGCAGATGTAAGCCACTGGGAAAAAAAAAAAGTATCAGACAGATAGGCAGTGCGGCTAAAGAAAAAATAAGATTTTAAAGTCCAAGGAATTTTTCACTAATTTTTCAGTGTCCAATTCTCCTATATCTATAGCAAGAAATCATATCAAATGCCTTCTTGAATTCCAAAAAAGGATTAGATCTACTTCATGTCACATGTCTAGAGAATCAGTTATTTCATCAAATTATCTTATCTAAGAAGGCACCTTAACAGATATTAGTCCCCCAGAGCACACATCTACTTGTTTGTAAGTTATAAAAAAGACATCAATGTTCTCGCACTTCACCCAGTCATGCTTAAGAAACCTTAACCATTTTACTAACTTCTGGGAGATGCTATGAAAAAGTAAAGTTTCAGAGGCGAAATGAAGAGAGTTTATGTAGAGGCTTGAAAATGATAGGACTTACAATCCTTGCAAAGTGAATGCCATTATTCCATTGTAGGATTATACCTTTAAATAACTTCTAGTCCAGATGTCATATCAACAGTTTATGTGTTGATTTTGGATTTATTACTACTCGGGAGTGACTTATGTGTTTGGAAACCATTAATGTCTTATACATACAAGCTGCTTCTTTAACTTTTTCCACATGTACTAAAAAACCTCAAAATGTTGAATAAGTTTTCTGAAAAGCATAAGGTTGGAATTGCTCTAGCAGCTCTAAGGACTGCATGGGAGAAAACATTTCTCTCACCATTGCTCATTCTGGCCTAAATGGTCCACAATCAAAGTGTTAAAACTATCTACCCTATCACTAGATTTTCTGAATGTTAGTTACGTGATTAGATTGCTCTCCATCATTCTGCTTATTGCTTATTAGGATCTTTCTTGAACCTATATCACATTAGCCTTATTGATCCATGGAGCTCCTGGAAGAAATTCTTACTTCAGAGAAACTGCATTTAATACAGAATAATCATCAAATCACAGAATCATAGAATGATTTGGGTTAGAAGGGACCTTAAATGGGCAGGGACACTAGATCAGGTTGCTCAAAGCCTTTCTGATTTAGTTTAAAACCTTATGTATCTTGGAAGAAGATAACCAAACAGTGGTGGACAATCATCTAGGTATATGAATGCTGTTTCTAGACATGAGAGATCCAGTTATGGCTCCTGGTTAAGCAGTAGATTTCACATGTGATCTAGCACAAATGGATTTTCTCATCTGCAAGGTGAATTATGGAATCATGGAACGGTTTGGGTTGGAATGGATCTTATAGGTCGTACAGATCCAACTCCCACTGCCATGAGAAGATCACTAGATCAGGTTGCTCAAAGCATCATTCAGCTTGGCCTTGAACACCTCCAGGAATGGGACATCCACAACTTTTCTGGGCAACCTCTTCCAGTGCCTCACCACCCTCACAGTAAAAAAATTCTTCCTAATATCTAAACTTAATCTACCTGCTTTCATATTAAAACCATTACCCCTTGTCCTATCACTGTACTCCCTGATAAAGAGCCCCTCCTCACTTTTCCTTAGGCCCCCTTTAAGTACTGGAAAGCTGCCATAAGGTCTCCCCAGAGCCTTCTCTTCTCTAGCTGAACAAGCCCAACTCTCTCAGCCCATCCTCGTATGGGAGGCGCTCCAACCCTCTGAATGTCTTCATGGCTCTGCTCTGAGCTCACTCCAACAGATTCATGTCCTTCCTGTGCTGAGGACTCCAGAACTAAATGCACTGCTCCAGGTGAGTTCTCTCAAGAGCAGAGTAGAAGGGGAGAATCACTTCCCTCGACCTTCTTGGTTACATTTTTTTCGATGCAGCCCAGGATACAGTTGGCTTTCTGGCCTGTGAGCGCACGTTGCTGGCTCATGTTGAGCTTCTCATCCAAAAGCACCCGCAATTCCTTCTCTTCAGGGCTACTCTCAATCCATTCCCTGCCCAGCCTGTATTTGTGCCTGGGATTGCCCTGACCCAGCTAAAAACATTTCTCCAGCTCAAAGAGGCAAGAAGTTTAGATACATCAAACATTCTGTTCTATATTCTATATTCTGTATTCTATAGATCTATTTTCCTAATCACCAAAAGTTAGTTTAAACCAACACTAGGTCATTGCCTGTTAGCCACTAAATAACCTATCCTCACATTCTGTTGAAATTAGTTTGAAGTAAATGAGTGTTTTATGACAGACTTTTTGCTGAGAAGTCTTATCATTCAACAGGTGTATAGAATTTAAATGTGTTGTACCGAATAAAGAATTCTTAGAAACCTGAATAATTATGGTAAAAGAGACAGGCCTATCCAAAATTGTAAAGAATGGTTCAAAAACTCAATGTAAATGTTTTTTTTTAATTCTTTGTGAATTCATTGTATAAGTTATTGTTATAATACTCTAAATTTATAATGTTATGTTGGTTTAATCTATATTATATTCCATAGGACTTTTCTCTACATGTGTGTTATTAACAGGAAATATCAATTTTTCTAGATCATAAAGTTTACCTTCCTACCTCCACCAAAAAGAATATTGAAAACAACCTATATAGTCTAAATTTTAGTATTTCTTTGTTGTCTTTATTGGTTACTCAAATTACAGTTGACAAAGTTTATATATACAGAGTCCAGGTTTTTCCAGCTGTTTCTTATCTCTGTAGTATTAACAGTACCATTTGTTTTCATCTGCTCTATAAATAGCAAATATTCATAAAGTTCTTTCATCTCCAATTTTAGCATAGAGTCCTAAATTTATGCAGTTTCAAAGCTGTTGCAAAAATTCCAGTGGCTTACTTTCAGGGATCATAGAAGTCAACTGAAAATTTTCCATTTACTTCAGTGAAGCAGGGTTCAAAGTCCTTATCTATCTTCTTAAGCATCATCCTTGCCACACAGTTGAATAAATTTATGTAGAAAGGAAGAGACTTTTCATGTTTATGAGGTAATTCTTTTGTTTAAGTCTGGAATAAGGGATTTAAACTACAGATGCATAGGAATTTTTGAGATGTGGAAAGGAGAATATAATTAAAATTTTAATTCTGCCTACTTTTAGAGCATGACTACCTTCCTGAATTTAGAAATCTGACTTCACTGGATTAATGTCCCTTTAAGATGAATGTGTAAAAAGTTCCAAATCTAAAAGCCTCAGGCATAGTACATAGATTTATAATCTCTACTTTTATATTTTAGTCTGATATTCTTGTATGGTAAGTAAAATACAATGGAGAGATGGATGGACAAATACAAGGAAATAAAACTTGTTTTGGCTCAACTTGGCCTTATATATCTATTTTAAAAGGAAAAACTCCATTAAAAAAAACGTTAAACATTGATCAGTAAAGGTACCATACAATAGGCAAATTACTTAACTAACTTTACTTCCCAGTTTCTTTGCCAGATTTTAAAACCATGTTCCTTTAGTACCATTAATTAGGGACTGAAATTAATCGACACATTTTCAGTTACTTAAAAGCCATTTTGATTATTAAACATGATGTGACTTGGGGTGGTTGCATTTATACTTTTGACTGTGGACCTGTGCAACGCTCTTTTTCGTTCCTTCATGAGTAAACATACATCTGTCTTGCATTCATGAATAACTCATTGAAAGCTTCTTGAATTTTAGCTTGATTTAGCTTAGTATGAAAGTCTCATTACATAGCGTTGGTTAGTCTTCTGGTTAAAAATTTATAGTCACCTAGTCAGGAGGCAGAAAAAACACTGTAGATGTAGGTGATCTGTTGCATGTTGTGAAGAGTGGATACCAAAGAGTGAATACACGAAGCTGGCAGTTTACAAAGCTCAAGAGAAAATTCTTCTTTCATATCTCTGAGTGTATACCTCTGAATGTCAAAGATAATAGAAAAAGACCCTCTAAAACAGCTTATGAATGATTCAGTAATAATAGAATAACATAAATTAGTAATGGATTATACTGATGATAAATGCTTCAAACATTCCTAGTTACCTTTTGCAGACCTACAAATCAAAACTGCTTTCCGTTTGGCACCTCCATGCCCTTCAACTGTAGTCCTCTACTTCCTCCACTCTGAGGTGAGACTGCGTGATTCTCTTGCTTTCAGCTGGTCCCAGTGATGCTGTGGTACACAGGAGAATTTACTAAACCCCACAGAGTTCATACTCTTATAGAGCTTTTTATCCAGGAGTTTTGGAGTAATAAGACTTACAGTTCATCACAAAGGAGGAAGTGTAACAAAGTGAGTACATTGTGGGAAAAAGAACACAAACCCTTCTCTAGCAGCCGAAAGAATGGATTAACATAATGATGTAGGGAAGGCTGAACAGGGGCAATAGTAGCCATTGCTTAGTTATGTGTTCAGTTTGGAATCAGAAGAAGACAGATGTCCATAGAAAGAATTTCAGCAGAAATGAGATGACCAGGAAACAAGGTGTCTGATATGAGTTAGGACTAAAACATCAGCAAAGAGTGATAAAAAATGTGGTATACTGAATTACTTTAATAAGGTATTGTTTGTGGTCATTGTTAGCAAAACAGTACCAAATAAAAAGGAGGGAGTGTTCTTTCTAATTTAGTATAAAATCTACATGAATATATACAAAGCACTGACTACTCCCTGGACCACACAGATTACTATTCAATTTGTTCCTCCAGAGTCTGCTTATCTATCTTCTATCCTTCAGCTACTCTTCTCTTGAGATTTCCTAATTTCTTTTTCTCATTTATGACAGATCTTCAATTTATAAAGCAGACTACTAAATTTGAAGAAGTTACAGGTAAGTCTCATGCTTTGTAGTATCTGCATTGCTTCTTTAAGCTTGGAAATAAGCTCTATTGCCCACGCTCTAAAAGGACTCTCTGCTTAAATTAACCACCCTTGTAATATGCAGGAAAAACATAACTATAATTATCAGGCAAAAAACCAGACCATATAATATTAATAAACTATTACAGGCATCACCTACATTTTTCACACTTGGCTGTCTAAACAAATCAATACAAAAGGAAAGAAATAGTTAAGGTTGAGATGAAAGTCTAGTGCTTTATCTTTACAGCAAGTCAAAACATAGCAATTCAACTTCATTATGTACAGTGTGGTTCATACAAATTGCATCCCAAAGACTTTACGGAGGTAGAGAATGCTTTTCCAGAGTAAGATAATAAGAACAGAAAGAGAGGAATGACGTCCACAATTGCATCCTTCTTTCAGTGGTGTAAATTGAAACTAACACTGCTGAAATCAATACTCTTTACACTGATACAGAATTACTCAGAGGTTAGAATCAGGCCCTGGTTCGGTAGCAGAGAAATTGTATTTTCAATTGAGAATTGCAATGGAATTGTAAGTCAATGAGGCAGAGAGACATAGGAAGACAGTTTTCAGATAGAGTGAAACTTAAATGAAGAAAAAGCATATAAAAGCAGCAAAGGAATTTATAAATAGTCTGTCAGTGGTTTTGAATTCAAGAGGAACATATTGAAACTTTACATAAAACAATTGTTGGAAGGATATATTCGTATGTAATGTTTTCACCACCACGCTGTGGAAATCAATGGGAGTTTTTCTTCAACTTCAGAATTTCATTCTCTGTATCACAAACCAGGAATCTCTTGCTGGAGTGCAAAGAGTACTCAAGCAGCAGAAAAAGAAATAGACAAGTGAGAAAGGCTACAGAGGGATTTTAGCTGAGATATAGTGTATTACTTAGAAGACAAAATTAGTCAGGCATAAGATAATATTTCTTCAGTACACAAGAGCAATAGTAAACCTCAATTCTGTGGGTTTTCTTTATGAAAAAAACAACAAACAAGCAAAAATATCTTTAATATAGTAGAATAAAGGTTGGAGGTTGAAGTGGCACTACCTTCTGCTACCAGCTGACAGACTTCTCTCTAACAACCAGGTACTTTGTTATTCAGCCCATTATTCTAATGTGGCCACCAGAATGTGTCCATCAAGACTGATACCTGATTCAGTTTCACCACATCATATTTAGACATACAAATACACAATACACACAACATCATATTCTGCAGTTGCCTACAGAATAATACGAACATTTGCAAGGGTGTCCTCTTTCTGGAAATGCAACACAAGTGAAATAGGTCTATCTGACCGTTCTAAGAAGCAGGATTTTAAACAGGAGAGATAAATTTTCAAACTTTTATAGAATCACAGAATCATCTGGTTGGAAAAGACCTCTGAGATCATCAAGTCCAAAAGAACCTGTCCCCTTACTAAACCATGTCCTGAAGAAACCCATCTATCTGTCTTTTAAACACCTGAAAGGATGGTGACTCAACCACCTCCTTGGGCAGTCGTTCCAGTGCCTGACTACTGTTTCAGTGAAAAAATTTTTCCTGATGTCTAATCTGAAGCTCCCCCAGCACAACTTACGGCTATTTCCGTTCGTCCTATTGCTTGTCACTTGGGAGAAGAGACCAGCATCTACCTAGTCACAACCTCCTTTCAGGCAGTTGTAGACAGTGATGAGGTCTCCCCTCAGCCTCCTCTTCTCTAGGCTAAACAACCCCAGTTCTCTCTGCCGCTCCTCACAGGACTTGTTCTCCAGCCCCTTCACCAATCTCGATGCTCTTCTCTGGACACGCTCCAACACCTCAATGTCCTTCTTGTAGTGAGGGGCCCAAAACTGAACACAGTACTCGAGGTGTGGCCTCACCAGTGCCGAGTACAGGGGCACAATCACTTCCCTTGTCCTGCTGACCACACTGTATTTGATACAGGCCAAGATACCATTGGCCCTGTTGGCCACCTGGGCACACTGCTGGCTCATATTCAGTTGGTTGTCAACCAACACAACCAAGTCCTTCTCCACCAGGCAGCTCTCCAGCCACTCTTTCCGAAGTCTGTAACGCTGCATGGGGTTGTTTTGTTCCAAAATATATGTATCTAATGATATATCTACTATTATATCTAACATCATATATATATTTCTAATGATAAATCCTTTTGTTTGCAATGTTAATTTCTCCTCTGTTTGGACAGTAGATGGTTTTTAAATCCATGTCAGCTGATTATTCCTATAGCCATTGGCTGAGGAAAAAAACATTATCAAATGACAATGAAGATTTTCATTCTATATTCCCAAAAGTTCATTTTGCTTTTGCCAACATTTTCTTTACGTACGAGCTTAAAAATACTTTTTTCTTGTTCAAGATGGAAAGAATATTCTAAAAGAGTCTTAAAGGTTAGCAACTATCCATCATGCTTTTTTGCACAGTATCTGCGATTCTAGCAGTTTGAAGGGCCTGTCTCTGATGAGGCTATGATTCCAAAAAGTCTCAGTAGCATTCTCTTAAGAAAGAATGCATTTGGGAAATTTTCTTTTTCCTGTTGCCCTTATTGAACAGAAAACAATGTGTACAAAATCAGTAGCATATGTGATTGTGAAGACTACCAGACAAAAGAATCCCTAATTGGACTGGCTATCACTCTAGCTGTAAGGTGTGCCATTAAACATGACACTTCACTTTGCTTACATAGAGGCTGTAATATCTCAGGCTGTGCAGTAGTAATGCGTTGTGCTGCTCACGCAAAGTTAGATGTCCTTTAGTTATTAGATCTTTTACACCCTGTCCAAAATGGAACATTAATCAAGTGAAGATGACAGCTATGCCCTGCTCGAAGAATTCTCCTGGCAGCCCTCAGGCACCTTGTAGAGAAAGCATTAATATACGACAAACCTTTACCAGCATTTGGCACCTCGTTGTTGTTGCCTGGCCTGTTTTCTTATGTAGATGGTGTTGTCAGCTTTCTTGATGGAGTTAGAGGCACTATTTAATTTCTCTGAGTAAGGGATAAAGAAATCCATCAGTGTTCTTAGCTTGTCAGTGAAGATCGTGTCACCAGCTAGTATAAACTGCAATCATGCCAGATTGTTCAGCAGAAACTGAAGTGGCAGGACACTGCATGTGACAGAGTTGCATGAAATTTATCCTTTTTATGCTCACACAAAGTTGTCTCTCTTCAGGAGAATCACAAAATGCACACTTCAACACAGCAATCATTGAAAGCCTATGAAAGGTTACACTGAAATAGACAAAAAGCACAATCCTTGGGCTATACTCTCAAAGGGAACTTAGACACCAAACTACCATTTTAAAATCCAAAATGCCCAAAATATCAAAACTTTGAAAGGGGTTGCTTTTCTAAACACCTGCATTTCTGCTGCTGACTATGCGCCCTTCTACATTTCTGAAAAAGAAATGACCTCACATA
The DNA here is from genome assembly GCA_033558185.1 of Dromococcyx pavoninus. Taxonomy (NCBI): domain Eukaryota; kingdom Metazoa; phylum Chordata; class Aves; order Cuculiformes; family Neomorphidae; genus Dromococcyx; species Dromococcyx pavoninus. Next base: position 3,690,958 of record JAUMJL010000091.1, on the reverse strand, counting down.
GGTTGCTAAACTCCGTGATAATGTTCCTCACTGTGAGTCTTACATATGAGAAGTATTTCTCTACACCCTTCTAGGTGACGATTCCCTTTGGGGATAACCCTGTAGTACTGCTTACAATTTGCTCAGCATTTCTCCCAAACATGCTTCTATTTGTTCCATGTGTTGTCAGTCAGTGCCTAACTATGTGCATCTACAAAAAAAACAAACCATGCAGTGAGACCAATGACTACATGTGATTTATCTTTCTCCACTCTGTCCAACATCAATTTAACACGTGGATTGCAGCCATTCTGAGATGTGCTTGAGTTTGAATGCAATACAAGACTTTCTAAATACAAAGCTCTTAACTTGGCATTGGGAATTCCACTATCCATTAGGAAATCTAGAAGTCTGTCATTGTAGTGCTGCATATTCGTTCTTGCAGTTCTTACAAACTGAAGTCTTAACAACCCATAAGGAAATTCTTGGCACTGCAAGACATACTCCACTGGGTTCTTCCATAAATTACACCTCTTTTTCCAAGAAAGAAATGATTAGATTCCAGACAATATAAATAAAGATGGGATTCTGATATTACTGTTATCTCACAATGAGTTTTTCAATAAGATTTCTGTGTGGAAAGTTGAATCTGACCCTTTTAGCATAGAGTATAGTATTTGATTATTTGATTACTACAGCTCTTTCACTTCTCTAACAGTCCAGATTATCAAACAGTGATTGGAGAAGACCTGTGGTAGAGGACTGAAATCAGTCTATTAATGAAAATGTGAATATATTCCTTCATTTAGTACCTATTTACATATGGAAACTGACATTACGATAACATATTACTGGGCATTTGTCTAAGTCTTAAGGACTTAGAATGTCTTGGTGGCAGCAACCTATGGATGTTAAATCAGAATGCCTTTAAGATGTATTAAACTCACTGAAATTTGTATTGTCCCCAAGTTCATACCTTTTTCTCTGATATTAATGCATTATCTTCAGTGTTTTAGCTAACAGTTGCCAAAACACAGTCCTGCCAAGCTTAATGCTAATAATAGCTTAGTTTACCTACTTATTCATATGCATATGCTCACTTTCTCCCCCACTAGTTTCTCTCTCTTGCAGACATATGCAAAAATAAATATACACACACATTTGCTTTACACGTGGGTAGAAGTATAACTCTATACTAATAGCAAGTCACTGTCTAAATGATGCACTTGTTAAAAACACTGGCATGCTGAATATCCATCCTGACAGATCACTTCTGAGCTCTCCTGCTTGAGACATTGTTGGGCCCAGCCCCTCCTTAGCAAACATTCCACAGAGTTCCTTTGTTATTCTGAAGAAGCCCCAATATCACGATCCAAAACTGTTTAACAGCAAGTGATTAAACTTACACTATCAATACATAGTTTAATGCACAGAAGACTCCCTTTCAATGCTTTTTTTTTCTCACATTTCTTTTTCACCTACTCAATTTCATACTACTTAGATGAGTTCTCTACCATCTTTAAATTTGAGTCTTAGTTTTATTGAGGTTAGTCTCTCAGCCTTTTCTGAGAGCTCAGAACTGTTCTTTTCAGTCACAACAAAGTCTCCCTCTTCCAACAAAACCAGATCTAGCCCCTTCCCCTTCTTCCTGGACATAATTTTTAATTATCTCCTCGCTCCTAATTCTGGAAGTAGGATTTGTACTCCTGTTTTTTGTTGTGGACTGGCCAGTGATTAGTACATTGGAAGATGAGAGAGATCCAAATTCTGACAAGTATGATAGCCTTTTGAAGTTAAATCTAGCAAAGTATGTGGTTGCCAAAGCACAGCCTCAGTGCTGATTTAAATACCTAAGTTCAAACTTAAAATTTCCAAAATTCTTCATCTGATGCAAACTCTGGAGACACCTAAGTTTTTCCTATAGATAAACCAAGTGATTATTTGTGGCATGCTTACATGAGTTTTCACAGTACGTCACAGCATCATGACTGTTTAAAATTGTTTCCCTTGGTACCAACAAAGTAGGGGCTTTTCCATTGCCTCAGTGTGGTAAGCATTCTCACACCAATCCATCTGAGCCTTGAACGAATGATCTGTGTAATCCTCCCAGTCTAGTTATGGTATTTATTAATATTCCGGTTAAAGCACCTGGCCTGAGATTACTGATATTTTCAAACAAATAAAGGAATTGAAAGAAAGGAATTCTCTCTCTTACGCTCAGCAAATTGAATAGAGGAGAAGAAGTTGTTCCAATCATTAGGATATCGTATAAACCAGCAACATATACATTAGAGGCTGCAGCAGCTGCAGTGCATTTCTTTACCTGGAAATATGAGTTGTATTTTCTCACTATTTTATTTTTTCAGTGTCAAGCTCTATATTGTCCTTGCTATGAATGTTTTCCTCTAAGTCTTCTCACGGTTTCATATGCTCAACTAACAACCATCTGCATGTTCATACCCACTCTGCTGTTGCTCTGGCAGCCTTTTGCTTTTCTGTCTCAAACCCATATCTTTCCATGTCATTGACTGTATCATCATTTAAAACATCACAACAAATAATCACCTAAACTGGGACAGACATTTTAGTTAGGTTGAGACCAAAACAATGACTCCATCCATCTGTACTGTCTACTTCTATAGGTGTCTCCATTCAACTGGTGCTCATTTATTTAATTTGAAATCCTCAGTTGCTCACCCCTGTACAAAAATGCCAATTCTGGAGCGATAAGTAGAAGTCTTCTCCCTCTGTAATCCAGTCCAGCTAAATAATCACCCAAATTCTCCATAAATTATGTGAAAAATAACCATATGGACTAAAAGGCTAGGCCTACATTGAACTTCATATAATAACGACAACATACATTTTTTTTGCATAACGTTCAGCAGCCAGAAGCTCCAAGAGGTTAACACATATAAAAGAAACGCAGCTACTGAACAATCAGAAATTCAAGATTCACGAGACCACATAGAAGAAAGGAAAACTTGAGTCTACCTGAGGAATTAGGACATTATTTGGGCATAGAATGTATATGTGAAATTTGTATCTATGCTTCCTAGATGGTTCACACAATTTTTTTCCTCTTAAATCGTCACTGCATAGAAGTAAAAACAGCCTTGAAAGAGGATAACTCATATCCCCTAGAAGAACCACATTAAGGAAAGCAAAACATAGCAAACGTATAATAGAATTAGGGAAGCATAATACAGCTGTCTAGGAATAGCTTACTGTTGCATGGTTGGAATTCCTGTCTTAAAGAAGAAAGGAAGAAAACTGTTTTAATAGATTTCATTCTGCTTACACAGGATAATAGAATAAATTTAAAAAAAATGAACAGAAATAAGAGTCCTGGCAGATTGTGTGTATTAGGAACAAGCTCTAATATGATATTCTCTGTCAGTTGAATTGTCTTGTTATTTTCTTTTTGTTAGGGAGCAGAGGTCTGGAATGAATCTATTGGGGGGAGTGGGTGATAATGCAGGAGATTCTTAACCTTGAAACTTTTCTGAATAATTTGCTTTTCACTCTTAGCTGCTCAACATTAGTGCAGTACAATTATGAAGATGTAAACATCACAAGGGCACAAGGCACATAGCCTGTCACAATGAGTTAAACTTGAGTACTCAAATCCCCAAGCAACCATGGAGAGAGAATGAGCCACCTCATCAGGAATTCAATAGTGTCAGTTTAGGGGGAGGTAAGGATGGGAGGGGTTGATCCATCAAGCTCAAACACGACCCTAAGAAACCTCTGTTTTCTGCTTTCATTCAGGCAGTAGAAGCAGATCATAAATGGACCTGTCAAGTCCACAGTTACATGACCTCTACTAAGAGAGAACCTGGAAGACACTTCAATCTGTACCTAACTAATTCTTATTCCCCCAGCGCAAATGCTGCAATTTGCCTGTTTTAAATATGTATCATCAATCACACAAAGAAGCAAACTGGCTGGAGAAGGGAACATTTAATTATTTCAGGTTTTACATCGTTAGCAAATTTAAGTTAAGGTATACTGCAAGTTTGATGGACCACTAAGCTCTGTGTATTCATAGTTCTTGATTATTACGTTAACCTTGCTTCTCCTTTTTTCCCTGTCAGAGGACTTAAATTTCTTAACTTAGAGAACAGGTGCTACTGGTGAATAAATTAATCTAAAATTATTGTGATATTTCGATATTATTATTTTCTAAGGATCCATGAAGTGAGAGTTTTATTAAAATACTTGTAACCAGTACTAAACAGTTTGGTCAATTTTTTCGATCTTGTTTTTAATTAATTAGTAACTACATTATGTTTTCAAATGACCATAAGAAATAGGGATTTTTTTACCAAATTTTGGATAAAAGTAATTTTCATCTCATTTGATGGTGGTTACATGTCAAGGTAACTTCATTAACCTCATTAACAACTCATTAAATACAGTATTATGCAAATAACACATTAGCAAAACCAGAAAACTTGTTAAGGGGATGATCTAATTTTTCCATTACTATTTTTCCAGTGCTTTTTCTCACCCAGATTATTTCAGTCTAGAACACACACCCTCTTTCTTTCTCTCTCCATTTGTCTCTTTCTCTCTGTACATGCCTGTACATATATTGTCAGCATACACATACCCTGGCTAGCTTTGGCTTAAAATTACCATATTGCCTGAGCTATCCAACCCACAAAGCAACAGTAATTCTTGTATAAACATGCCATGCAAATATACAGTCATATGGTAAAAATCTTCAAATAGTAAGCTGAAATTTTATGTTGCATCTACTGTTAAAGTTGCTCTGATATTCATCTTGACTTATACTGTAAAGTAACATTCTAAACATAATTTCTCAATGAAAGGGTACTTACTTCCTTACTTTAGTAATTGTCAGGGTTATCAAACTGCTGTTTGGAGATATTTAAGAGGTGACTAAATATCATATCAAAGCTTCTCAAAGTAGTAAGTAATCATTATTAAGAAGGGCTGTGTTTTTCAATACATTTTTTTGCAACTCAACTCTGAATCTGTGAAAAACACATAGTGCTAGTGAGGGTGAATATGAAATGAATAAAGATAGGAAAAAGAAAGGAGAGAAGATTTCTCAACAATTGCATACATTACTGTAAGAAAATAATAAACAGCCAGAGAAACAGAAATGAACAAGCTGTATAGTTCTACTTGTTTTTTCCTCAACTGACCTACTTACAGAAGAAAAGATTTGTTATAGTGGATTGTGAAAATTGTCTGTTACATTGGCATCATTACTGCAATTAGAATATGTGGCATGTTTTCTATCAAAGTGAATTTTCATCATAAAAAAAGACAGAATTGTTTAAATGAAGTGTTATGCACTCAGACATTTTCGGTCTATTGAGGTTATGTTCACTGCCAGCTAGATTTTCCATCCTGGTAGTCCAGGCAAAGCAGTTTGGTCTCTATTCTAGGGCACAGTGTTTCTAAGGTCAGTGGATCCGGAATAGAGACAACAGGTAGAAGGTCAAGGAAGCCAAGTGTCCTCCCTACGGCAGACACAGAGAACAAGTTGCCAAATGGGTCTGAAGTAAATGTAGGGATCATGGAAGGGCTGCAAATCCAACTCTGAGCAGTTCATGTGGCATCCTTGTCATTTCATGCATGGTGATACGAGAGAAGAGTACAGAAGAAAGGAATGATGATGTACAGGGGAATTGGCCTGTCACTTTCAAAGCACATCAAACATGAGATTTAAGAGAAAATCAGCTTTACCCAAAGGCTGTGGAGCTTGGGGAGTCCATTACCTGCTGGAAATTTCTAAATCTGATGATTTTATGCATGTTTTTATTAGACTTTCTGTTCAATTATTTACTATCACTTTCATTTCTTTTCTGTATCAGAAACAATGTGTTCAGCAAGACTAGAGAAGTGATCTTTCCCTTGTACTCAGCACTGGTGAGGCCGTACCTTGGATACTATGCTCAGTTTTGGTGCCTTTATTACAAGAAAGACATTAACCTGCTGAAGAGTGTCCGGAGAAGGGCAATGAAGCTGATGAAGGGTCTGGAGCACAAGTCTTATGAGAAGTAGCTGGGGAAAATGGATTCTGGAGGAGACTGAGGGGAGGCTTTATTGGTCTCTACAACTACCTGAAAGGAGACTGTAGTGAGGTGGTTGTTGGTATCTTCTCCCAAGTAACAACTGATTGGAAGAGTCAGAACAGGGTCAAGTTGTGCCAGGGGAGGTTTAGGCTAGATGCTGGGAAATATTACTACACTGAAAAAGTCGTTTTGCAAGGTACTACACGTGGTTAACATAAAATCAGCAATAATCAAGCAATCCGTAAACAGATTATATGGCAAACTACGCTATATTGTTCACAGTGAGTGTCTGACCTGGTAATTGACAGATATTTCCAAGCAGTTTGCTGTTAGGCAGTCAAATCATTTATTGTAATCATTTATTCAATAACAGGTATAGCACTTTTGTGAAAAACAAGATTCAGTTTTAAGTTGCAGATGTTTCACAAATAGATGACTGTTCCAATGAAAGTGAGTGGATCTTTTCTACTTTAAAAGAAATATTAATTTTTACTCAGAAATCTACTTGAATAAATTGATGTATCCAAATGCAACTTTGTTAGTTTGAATTTTATGGTAATACGCTTGGTTAATATAGCCATTTGAAAAACAAAAAGACTTAAACTGTAAATCTGAGAGCATTCGACTTCCCCCTTTAAAAAACAGCAATATTTTTTGTGTATGAGAAAAGAGGGTATAGTTTATGGCAGTGCTTTGAATTTGTTTCTGTCACTGTTCACTAACAATGTAATAGTAGCTGAGACCAGATGCTCAAATAAACAAGTGACAAAGAACAGCTCATATGTTATTTCATTCTTGAGTAGTTTAAATTTATCTCCTTGACAAATTCCTTTGGGCTTGATCTGCTTATATCTAATTAAAGAAAAGGGAACTGACTGAGAGAATGAGGCTTTGGGAGATGGTTAATTTTAAACCCATAATTACTGCCAATACTGGCTTCGTATTACTTAACTAAGATAAATTCACTTTTCCTGAGGCCATTTACATTGCAGGCTTAATTCTGATGTTAAGCGTCTCTCAAAACTTGTCTTTAGTTTGCAGAAATGACCCACTATGTTATTCAAATGCAGCATGCTTCTTCGTGTTTATGGTTATCTCACTATCAAGTTTCATCTGGATAAGATGCCAGTTTCAAATCACAAATAATTTTCCTCTAGTGCTTGAAACACTATCAATTTACAAGAATGCTTGGGTAATACTGAAGACACGATGATAAACATATTTTCCATATAGAGGTTTCTAAATTGTAATACAGTTCAATACAGTTTAATTTACAAAATAAACCATTACTTATCCTGAGAACTAAGTAACTTAATTTTCAGATTCTGCTCAATCATATTGTGTATTTAATTAGAATAGTATACAATTAATCAATAACTTGTAGTATAATTCCTTGTAAAGTTACAAAATTCTGTCTAAAATTCCACAATACATGAAAAATCTTTTGAAATGTCATAGCTATTTTACCTGAAGAACTCTCAGTTTAACGTATTGCTTCTCAGATGACTGAGTTTAAGTTTTCATTATGATTTTCAGGATTCTGTTTAGGATTAAGGGGAAAGGTCCAAATTTAGCCGCTGGCCTATAGTGGGGCCACTTCACTGATTTGATATCAGGAAATAACCTGGGTAGAGACTGACTTTACTTGTATTGTTGTCTTAAACATCAACTCATTCTACTTGCATTGTCTTAAACATCATCCGACTCTACTTGTATTGTTGTCTTTAACATCTTCTTGAGTGCTGTGGCTCCTGCTGGGCTGGCTGTGCTGCTGCCACCCCCCCCCCCCACCTGACTGCCCATGCAGACCCAAAGGGTTCAGACAGAAGTTACTCCGGTAAGGATCTGTTGAACTGCCAGTGACCCTGGAGCCCGCAGCCACAATTCCAGAACCTTCCGAAAAAGCTGCTGCGCATGCCCCGATTTCGAGAACTTTTGCAGCAAGACCACCCCTCATGCTAATGGAGCTGGGGAAGGGGGCATGGCTTTCTCCTATAAATAGAAGCCTGCCCAGAAGGTGTGCCTGTGTGTCCTATCACCCCATGGAATCCACATGAAGATGTGCTGCAGAAGAATCACAGAACTACGTGCTCCCGAGGACGATGTTTTCCAGAGGCCTATGAAGTCGTGACTATTTTCCTCTTGCTCCACTACTCTTATTCCTCTCTCTCCTTTCCTTTATTCTTTTTCCCATGGCACTACTGTGCATTGGATTGGTTGTGTTGGTTTTTTTTGTCTAGCTGCCTTGAATGTATCAGATTGTGATCTGAACAGTTTGGAATCTTGTTTTGCAACTATTTGGTTTTGGCTGTGCCCAAAATATTGATTTGATGTTTTGGCTGTGTACAAAAGAATACTGATTTGATATTTTGACCATTTCCAAAATATTGATTTGTTATTTTAGCTGTGTCCAAAATGAATACTGATTTGTTGTTTTGGCGGAGCCCAAAATAAACACTGTTTGAATTTACCCTGGGAGATTTGTTGTTCTCCAATTCACCTGGCCGACATCAAAGGACCCTCCCCTCTCTGACTGAGCAGGACTGGGGGGAGGGCAGTGGGGGCCGGTGAGGGCAATGACGACCTGACTATAGGCTCTTCAGAGGCATTTAAAGCAGATTTTGGTCTTCGTATTGAGAAAAGTTTAATCCTCTTAGACAGAGAATCATTTAAAATGTACTTTATTTATATAGAACAGTCCTAGATCAGCAATTACATAGGATACTCTTAAAGGAACCAGGATTAGAACAGAGTGTTTGGCTGGAAGACAAAAAGAAATAAAACTTAAACAATAGGTTATAAAATCAGGAGAGGTATAGTTAACAGAAAGGTGTAAAATCATAGGGCATATGCACTCAGAGCTAAAGAATAATAGCTTATATGTTTAAGGAAAACAGCTCTAGTAAAGAGATACCATACTTCCATAGGAATCAAACTTCATTATCTTGTCAAAATATGGGAGACCAAAAATGTTGTAAGTTTTCTTATTTTTTTTAGCCAGATTCTTACCTAAAATCAAAGGCTTTGATGTCCTATTTCTGATTGTTTCCACATTCTTTCTGTTTTTCAAAGAGATAAAACCAAAAATTATTATCTCTCTTTGTCTGTAATCTCACAGCAATTTATCCTAATGTATTCAGCAAAGTTTCCATGACAAATAACATGTATCATTTTGGCCTTGAAGGCTTGGAAAAGGTATTTTCTTTTCTTGTTGGTTAGTATACTTTGTTTTAAATAAAAACACTTTCTTCATCATGGATCTTTTCCCCTCTTTCCCATTTGAAATTATCTCAATGTTGATCATCAGGGGAAGGCAGAGTATTTTCAAATACTAACTTTGCAGAAATTTGGAAGACAGAAAATAACTTCTGCTTATATCATTTAATAAAATAAATCGTTTAGTCCCTTCAGTTGTTTTCTTATCATAAATGAAGAGGCTTGTGTTTGGCAAAATTCATTTTGCTTACATCTCTACATCAGGGAAAGCCTGTCTGAAATATAATATCAGTTTTAGAGGGTTGCTTGAGTTACCTTAGGATAAAAGATTTCTGCAGTCTAAACAATCTTTAAAAAGGTAGTGTTATACATACTCTAAATAAAAGGATTACTTGAAATTTGATAGCAATATGACAAGCCATTATTTTGACTGCTTTAAGATGTACTACAATGTCCTGCATAAAAGAATGATTATTTTTTATGAGTGCATTACCCATACAATTCTATAAGTATTCTGCTTCCTTCTAGTTCAGTTGCATCACCTGCATTTACCATATCTCCCCACATATCATTTATTTGATTGGTTTTGTTGACATTCTCTGCCATCCCTTAAGTTGGTGTTTAAATTCTTAGCTCTAAATGTTGCAGTTTCAGTAGCTGGTAGCAGAGTCAAAGCCAAATCAAAACAAAACAACCAAAAAGAACCCTGCAAGATTCAGTGATTCAATTACTTTTCTCACAGATGCTGCAGTTCGTCTCACACACTGTAAAAATCTGCTCAGCTCATTTGAGTATATCTGGCACTGTCTTGTCAAAGATGAAGTTAAGATGCAGTTAAACAGAAACTGTGTTCTGCTATATAAGATTCCATGGGTCATTTCTTATCTATATGTATTCTCTCAGCAACTGGGGAAAATGTGAAAGGACGGACTACATAGGCAACAGTCTACGAAGACAGAACATTAAAACCAGATGTGTTTTAAAAGAAAAAGGAGGAAAAAAATTGTAATCTAGTTTCAATCTGTGGGAGTCAGGAACTACAAGCACCTCCTTTAAATAAAAGAAAAGGTGAAGCAATTGTCATTTCATTGGTTGGAAATACAGCAAACTGTGTTGCTGTCTTGTATTGATTTCTTTAGTAAGTACCATTCCCAAGTTGCCTGTAGGTGGTATGATGTCTTCTTGTTCACTGATTATGGAAGAACTGGAAAGAACTGCAAGGTTATGCGGCTTTCTATAGAAGATCACAAAATGAATGACCTTGTTATAGCTAAAATCCCTAGCTAAAAAGGGATTATTTCTAGCTAAAGGTATTTTAATTTGCATATGTGTGTGTGTGCTTGTGCACACGCATGCTACAATGAGATATCTACAAGAAACTAGACAGTTGAAATCTTCAAGAGTATTAAAGGAATCTGAAAAAAACTTTTAAACCTGTCTCATAAGTCTCTGACTTTTCAAATATTTCTAGCTAGTAGATTCCTTTAAAAGGGGTCGGGGAATTTTTTTTCATCTGGTGATTCTGTTGTGTTGAAAAATGTATTGCATAGTTTTATCACAAGTTCATATCCCAGTCATATGTTTTTGCTGAAGGTAAAATAAAATGTATTTAAAATAAAATAAAAGTTTTAAAACCCAGCTGACTGCTAGAATGTACGACCATTGACCTGAAAAACAAGCAACTGTATTACAAATGAATAGTTTTTTCTAATAATTTAAATATCCAGATTATGATCTTATGGGTAAGAAGTTTATTTTCAAACCAATATCACACTGATTTTATATATTTGAATAAAAGCAAGCATTGGCAGTCTGGCAACTCCTAAGCACAATGGAGAAGGCTTTCAAACTCCTATAGAGCTAGGGATGCCTATGGGTATTGAGAAGCTTAGTGAAGGGAATAGATCCTGCTGAATATATCTCCATAATCTCACTTTGATAGTATCAAGTATGACTGGTTTGGATTGCTTAAAATAAGTCTCTGCCAACATTCTGTGTACAAATACCTCAAATCTAAGGAAGGTTTAAACATGCGTGGGGATAAGCTTGTGCTGTAGCCTGAAATCAGAGCCAGAATCCAAATGTCAGGAATTCAGGGGCTTTGTTACCTAGCTCTGAGTAATTGTAGGCAGCTGCTTATGTCCTGCTGAAATCTATATTTATGCCATGTTTTAAAAGGACCTATAAGAAAGCTGCCTCCCACTTACCTTCCATCTGTAGAACCATAATGCAGATACTGAAAGTCATCTCCCGTGAGACCCATTGACATTATTTGCAGCCACACCACATTAAAAATTCAGAAATAACTTTGGCTATAACTGCTTATATAAGGCCTGATATAAGGGCAAAGTATGATGCTGTTTCCAGCATCAGTACTCAAGGGAAAAGAATCTTAAATCTATAAACTATGATGTCAACATCTAAAACTCTAATGAATCTGGATTTTGGGGAGATAACAAAACCAGAAGCATCTTCCAGAAGACTGCTAAAATCTAAGAATTCAAAGACTGAATAGAACATTTGTAGTAGGGGGAGAGAAACTGCTACTGCCTTCCCACTGCTTTGCCTAGGAAGAAAGGAATTGATACCAGACAGCAACTGGGAACCATCACTGCTTGTATTTTTTTAGTGATAGCCAGATAAAAAAAGCTTTAGCAAATTGCTTAAACTGATTAACTGAAGTTATTTCTAACTCTGACTATTACACTGTAGTCCACTGTACTTGTCAAATATCGGTGTTTGGCAATGTCTAAAAAAAGTGGGTCCTTTCAAGTTAAAATAAATTATTAAATGTTTCTGTAAAGAATGACCAAGGATGTACTGATGGATACTTAATTTTGATCCACAGTTCATATGGAAATCATTGTCTATTGTGTGTATAAGATCATACGTTAACATATTTCAGTTGTGATGTTTCTCATTTGATCCTCTGTTTAAACTCAGTGTCACCGTATAGTCTTGCATTTAGTGCTAGTTATGACTAACACGATTTTTCTTCCTTAGCTCTTAAAATAGGTTTCTCTCATAAGCTCTTGCTTAAAGGAAATCCTAGACTCTCCAGACACATGTAAAGCTGACAATTTCATGATAAGGCAGCAGGAAATAGTTTTGATGATTTTTAGTGATTAATTTTCAACCTAGGAAATTTAGTTTCCTGCTTTCAGCAAGTCTGCATTTTTTATTGTTAATAGCTGAAATATTGTAAACAATGTAGGGCTGGTTCAGGGTTTTATTGTCAACTGGATGTGGTAGAAATTTGGTGGTTTTGAAGCTACAGGCTTGAACAAACTCACTATCCTCTTGCCCAGTTTCTGCCTGAAATCCTGTCACTTAATTGCTGCCTGAATCTACCCAATGTCTAGTAACACCATACCCAACGTAAAGTTGTAGTGGATTGACTTTTGGATTTTTCAGATCTTCCTTAAAAAAAAATGGCCTTTACAGGTCTTCCTTAACAGTGGAGGTCAGGATCCACTGAAGTATTCCATATCTTCCTTTAACGTAACACAACATATAAATAAGGTGTAGATAAGGGGGTACGCTCTCTTCTTCTTCCGTCAAGCTGGAGAGCAGGAGCTCCATTGCTGCTGGTCCTGTCTGCAGCGGCTGCCGTTGTCTGCGCATGCATTGGGGGAGAGTCCTGGGTCGGATTTAGCTGCTCTGCTTTCTTCAAGGGAAGTGGTGAGACTTCATTAGTTCTTTACTTTGTTAGTTATTGGGTGTTATAGTTGTATGCCAGGTGTTATATAGATCCTTTTTGTCCTTTTTCCCGTTTCCCTTCCCCTCTTCCCTTGCTCCTTTGCATATCCTTGCGGTGTAGTTCTTTGTATTTAGAAAAATATAGAAATATATATATATAGCGTGATTTCAGTTCTTCCATAGTTTTTTTTTTCCTTTGAAAGGGGGAAGTTTTGGGAGAGAGGTAGACTGAGCGGTTGGAGAGCTTGGGAAAGCTAATTCAAACCAGCTCAAAAGTTTATTCTTATTTTTGTTTTATAAAAATGCTTAGGACTACTGGTAATTGAATAAAAATTAATTGTGGTTGTGTCTATACAACCAAAAAGAAGTAAATTTTTCTTTCTCCTAGGAAGATTATGACTCTACATGTATATCCTTATGTTGAACACTGGCTGAATTTATGGTCCTCCCCAGTTTAAAAAAAAAGAACTTTTCAGCCTGGAAATGACAGTTAAGCAGTGCATAGATGTCTGTAAAATCATGAATACTGTAACAAGTACAGATCAGCACTTCTTCTTTGAATAAAAAAGCTAGGGAGTAATGAAATAAAACTGACAAGCTGGAAGTGGGGAAATGAGGTTGTGTGATGTTTGTAGTTAGTCTTTGAGTCATACAAGAATTTGTGGATGATAAAAATATCAAAATCATCTGGACGTATTTCTGACAAAAAAAAATAAATATCTAGGGTTATTAAACACAATAGTATTTAACGGCGAGGGCTGTAAGAACCCACCTATCTTGTGGTACTCTCAACTCGCCAGTTACTGTAGGCAATATTGAAGAAAATACTGCTTCAGCCTATCTACTCTTCTCCAGGCACCTGTTATCATCCCTTCTTCTTTTGGAAACAGGAGAGTTGGCTAGATGAATCTTTTCGTTCTGACCTGGATCAGCTGTCCATTTATCTTGTTTTCAACTTATATTATGCTGTGTCATCATACTTCCAGTGAAAAACAACCCAATATTTGTTAGCATAATGCATAGATGATCTGTCTACAGAAATATATGAGTAGATATGCCATATTCTGTTGTTGATGCAGATATATAAGCATACAGAGAAAGCTGTAGTTTCCAGCTGTTTGGAAGACCACGAGAAAAAGTAATATTGTCTCTCTTGTGCAGTTCCCACATCCATACTGAAACTATATTCAGACAGTCCAGAATCTCACTTCAACTGCAGTACTGAAGGTTTTCATTTCCTTCGTGATATTAGATTAATGTCACTGAAATTCAGGTATGTTAATATGAATATCAGACTGACCTTTAAGATGTGCAATTTGTCTTTGATAGCACTACAGTTATCCTAGATTTCTCTCACAGATGTAGAGCAGAAATAACTTAGGAGGAAGGCATGTCTACAGTGGCAGTTGTCCTTTCAATGTATATAGTCCATTGCAGCTGACTGGGAAATATTTACGAGTGGGTTAAAGATAAACAGCTTTGTTTGCCTACATGTGTAAGTGCTGAATATCTGCAAGGTTTATGAAGTGCTTTTAGCAAAAAGATAACAAACAATATTTTATTTTCTTTTACAGGGTTATTTTAAGTGCTATTTATTCACAATGTATTCCATAGTGGGAATAAAAGATTAATCTCATTCAATCATATAAAAAAGAGTCTTGCTATAAAGCAAATCTATTCAAGTTTATCTCCCAAAAGAGTGCATGTAACTTTCTGTGTAGAGTACCTTAGCAGTCAACTATTTTGAATAGTCAACACAAAATATACCTACAAATGCCTTATTTCACAGGATACTTTTAGAATAATGAACTACTCTTAAGTATTTGATTTATGAAATTGGAACACTTTGCTCTGGTACTAAGAGACTGCATTTTGTTGAAATCAAGCCATGTGTTTTGAATAACCTTATTACGGTAACTAGACTGTTTGTCATGGCACCTACCTAGCCATGGATATTTGTAATTGCCATAAGTCTTTTCCCACAGCTGGACTGAAGTCATTTAAGTCAGAGGGATTTGTCCCTTCTGGAATAAAAAATGCTTTATTATGGAAGAAGAGAAAGATCAGGGAGTAGTGATTCTAATATCCTGTCAAAATTCTTTATTTTCACAAGCAATTAATATGTGTTTTCTCAAAAATAAAAATCAAATTACTACAGGACGTATTGACATCTCTTTTAAATTTCATTCACAACAGTGTTAATGAGTTTCTTGTGGCTTGTTTGTTTGCAGAAATGGGAGGATTTTCCAGATATAACTTACATTTATTCCATCTCTTTGCAGTAATATTGCCTCATAGAATAACAAAGATAATTAGTCACACGGGAATATTAAAGCCAAAAGGAAAATGTCTATGTGTTTGTCTGCGTGTAAGCCTCTGAGGATGATTTCGGTTGCGATATATCAATATATCCATCCATGTACAGCAGAATAGTCATGAATACTCAGCCAAGAATAATAATATTCCAAGCAGGAAGGAAACATGAAATTCCATTAGAAAGACATTTTTTTCCTCTAGACTTGTATCCAGTTTTGGCACTGAGTAAATTTATTAATGGCCCTTTGGGCCATAGTACTTCTGCATTAGGAGCTTATGAAAGCCTTGCCATTTGTGTTGTGTTGTCTTAGCATTTGATGTGGCTAATGTGATGTAAAAAATCCTTTAATGATTTACTGCTTTGGAAGATTCCAGTCAAAATATGAAGCAGAGATAGCCAGGCAGATGAGAAATTAATATGGAGTCTCCATTTGTGCCTTCATCATTGTCCTGTTTCAAAAGCTATTTTAACTTTTCCTATATTCTTTTTAAAAAGACTTTAGAGTTTTGAGAAGGAGCTAAGTGATTTAACACCAAAGGATAGAAAAAAAAAACCATTAAAAATCCCAGTCTGGATCTCGTTTTGTCTCTTACTCCTGATCTACATGTATATTTAGATCTGAGAAGGGACTGCATAGAGGTACAAGAAACAGTATGAACTATACTGCTGATTCGCAGTTGAGGCAAAGTATTATTTGACTGTGTTTTGGAAATAAGCATCAGGTTATCGTTGGAGTTCTATCTACTAGTCCAGTCTAGATTTCTCTGATTCTGATGATATTCCAGCCATAAAACTCTTTCAGAATTAGTCTGGTGGTACAGAAATGTTATTCTGACATAAAAACTTGGCAGAACTAGCTCTGGCACCATCAGAGGAAATTTCCGCCATGCTGGAGGAAAAATCAGGTGTATGCAATATAAGCCCAGAATTGATTATCTGCAAATTAAATGCATGTGTCGGCTAGTGACATCTCTTAACTTGAAAAGGCATACAGTTGACAGTACAAGCCCTATACATGAGCTAAATGTTATTAATGCTAATGGCTTTCTTGAATGGGTATGGTATTGAATTCTAAAATCTAGAAAACTAGTAATACTGCAGATATCAGCCAGATATTCTACCTATTCTGAAGAATACTGAATCACTGAATCACTGAATCATTTAGGTTGGAAAAGACCTTTAAGATCATCGAGTCCAACCATAACCATAACACTGCTAAGTTCAGCGTTAAACCATGTCCCTAAGTGCCACATCTACTCATCTTTTAAATCCCTCCAGGGATGGAGACTTCACCACTTCCCATGGTTGCTGCTTTTGGGCTGTTGCAAAACAGGAACAAAGCTGTTACCTACCACAGGGAGGCTGAAGACCTACTGATCTCTGTAACAGCTGCTACCTGCCAAATAAAATTCTGAGGCCACCTAATCCATAAGTGGGCACCGAAATATGAAGAGGCTATATGGGGATTCACAGTTGGAATGCCCCACTGGCTACAGTCATGTACCCACTGCTCAATGCATGTTAAGCAAATTCATTCAGTTGCTTACACCTCCCTTGTCAAAGCACCAGCTGAAGCAGTTAGAAGAACACAAATATCAGAGTGCTGGACATCCCCTGCTTGAGCTCCTAATGCAAGGTTACTGGGAATGGTTAGCTGAAAGAGTTCCTGCATGGATGCCCCTAATATGATCACCATTACTGGATTGTTAATATATATATTTACAATTCTGCTATTAGTATTGCTACTGGTGCCTCAGAGGACAGAGTGGATGGCAAGGTGAGGCGACAGACACCAACAGTGTCAGGTTGCCCCTCTGTGCCCTGAAGCCCTGAAATGTACAGGGGTTGCTATTCTTTTTTTTCTTACTTTTTTTTGACTAAAATATGGTAATTTTACCTTTTGTGAAGAAAGCCATTCTTACACAGTTGTTGGCATATGGTCACCAAGCTAGAATGACACCAACCACTTTCTTGTCCTATTTGCATCCTCTCTCTTGCCCTCTTTACAAGCCTGGATCAGCTGGAAAACTGCCAGGCCCAGGGTGAAGGACTGGATAGGAGCTTTAGGATTGGGCAAAGAGTGGAGGATGGAGGGCAGCTTCTGCATGAGCACCAGGGAGAAGGACACCAAGCTCCTTGTACCAACCTCGATGCTGCCTGCTCAGATGCTGCCCAGCTCATTCAGGTTGCTGCTGCTTGGAGCTGTCTAATATCACAGCTGAAACCCGTTTACCTTTTAAGTCCTAACATCTAATAATAGTCCCAGAACCACCTTCTTTCCTGCTCTCAAGGAAAACCGAGTGAGATAAATCCCTGTTCATCTCAACAAGTTCTCATCTACTGTTAAGACCCAGTGTGGAGCTGTGCTGGGAAACCTGGAAAGGCAGGAGAAAGAGCAGGGAAAATCAGAACACACACAGTCCCCAGGAAAAAGAAAAGGTGAGCCTGCTGGGACTGAGTCAGTCTTACCATAGGCTCCAAAATGTGCCTGTGGTGAGGCAGGAAGAAGGCTGAGTCCTGCTGCAGTGCTGGTTGCAAAGGTAGGGCTAGGGGATGCAAGCCAGGCAGGATTGTCACTGACGGCAGCTCTGCCACCTGCAAAGAGAAGCAGAGCAAAATGCAAGTGTGTGTGCCTGGAGGTGACAAACACCAAACCTGCAGGCAGCACCAGCCCCATGCTTTTTCTAAGCCAGGATTTCAATGTGGCCACCCAAATGCTCCTCTCTTGCTCTCTCGGGCTGCAATTCATGGCTTCAACAACCAGACACACAGGCAGTACCTGAACAGCCCATCACTGCTGCAAGAGCAGTTGGTGTTGGCTGGGTCTTTCGGTGGGCTCCTGCTCCTTAGTGCTACCCAGGTCTCAGCCTCCCAGGCCAAAAGTCCCTGCTCTGCCATGGAAAGCAAAAGCTGTTTTATCTAAGTCTAGAGCAGCTTCTCCACGTGTACCAGAAGCCTGGTCAGGGGGGCAAACACAATAAAACTGAGAATCTGGCTGTGT
The DNA here is from genome assembly GCA_033558185.1 of Dromococcyx pavoninus. Classification (NCBI taxonomy): domain Eukaryota; kingdom Metazoa; phylum Chordata; class Aves; order Cuculiformes; family Neomorphidae; genus Dromococcyx; species Dromococcyx pavoninus. The sequence continues at coordinate 3,672,693 of JAUMJL010000091.1, read as the reverse complement.
TGCTATTTTGGCCTTAGCTAGTTTCCCTTACGTGGATGAGCATGACATTTGCAGATCAGTTTTGTCCACTTTGTATCCTCGCACTCAGCCTTGTCCTAATTTTGTTCCACCATGTAAGCATCTGGAAACACCTCAGGGCTGAAGCCCAGGGGTACCCAGTAATGACCAAGTGGCCACTTCCCCTTCCTGACCTGCAAGACAGCGAGCCTCTGGAAGAGGTGAGAGCCTTTGCATCGGAAACTTCTCATTGGCAGCTGAGTTAGCTCCAGACTGCAGTTCCCCAGATTCACCCATGGGCACATAGCATGGCCAGCACAGCAGCTGCGCCTTTGGGCCCTACCTGATCCTCAGCTCAATTTTATCCCTGAATTGTGCTCTACCAGTCAAATAAGGAAACATAGATAATGAGCCACTTGATAACGACTGACCAACACGATAACCCATAAGCAGGGACGGGAAGGCATGGTTACTGCTAGTGACATTTCCCCTTCCTACAGCCCGAGCTGGGCACTAAGGGCGATATATTTTAATAACATCTTTGATGACCTGTCAGCAGATTGGGCAGCAGGCGTTGAGCTGCTTCTTTAACTTAAGACCATAGGTGTTGCAGAGGCACATGTGTTCGCAGGTGTAGATCACCATGTCCACCTCACAGTCAAAGCATATGGTGTATTCCCTGTTTTTGCTCCTTGACGGCTCCAGAGGGGAGAAGACAGGAGAGATGGGAAGACTCGGGGGGAGCTGGGAGCAGTCACAAGTGATGACACTGAAGCAGACGGCAACCTGTTGACACTGAAGGCCATGTCCAAGTCACTGTCGTACTGCAAACCACAAGGGGATCCTGAGGGAGAGACGGTCACAGGGCTGGACTGGACAGTGCCCAATATTCTCAGCTGTTTGATTACCCCATGGATTGTAAAAAACACCCAGAGACACTGTGAGGTGTCCACGCACATGAGCATTCCTCAGTTGGCTCTGTTCACCCTGTGGTGCACTTCTCCATTCAGCAAGACCATGAAACTGAGAATATCACCACTGCTGAGAACTGGGAATGCTTGGTAAACTACCCAGTACTCCTTGCAGTCCAAGAGAAAGTCTGAATCTGCTGGAAATTCTTATATATATGTGTGTAAATGTATGTATGCATGCATGCATTTGTAGAAAAGAAAAAATAATATTAGCGTGGAAAAAGGATATAGAACTAAGTAAAAAATTATGCAATGTGTAATAAAATGTACTGGAATATGTATTGCACAGGAGAGAAATACATCAAACAGTTTGGTTTAATTTAAAGCTGCTAAGCAACTAGCCTTTACTATACTGATGTCTTAACAGATGTGTACCTAGCGCTTTCCTGTTTGCTGTATTATCTGAATAAATGAAATTGACATTATGATTTTGCTATGAATTATAGCTACTGGCTTCATGGTGCAGATTACCTGTATTAAAAAGAAGACTTTTTCAGAATATCTGATGAAAGGTACAGGAATATTCACTAAGGGCATCGACATTAGTAGAGAATTGTTCTGATGATCCTTTCCACATGTACCATGTTGTCTAATGTGAAGTCTGTCCACTAAGCATACATAATTCACTTCAGGCCTTACAGAATCCTGCAATATGGAAGGAAACTCCAGAGACCATTCAGTCAAATCACCTACTCAAAGCAGAGTCAGTTAAAAGAGATTGCTCATGGCCTTATTCAGTTGAGTTCTGAATATCTCCAAAGATGGAGATACGACTTCTTCCAAAATTTTCACTCCCTTTTGGGGAATAGGAGGGAAATCACAGTATCTACTGACAATTTCCTTTCTTGCAGCTTCTGTCTGTTGCTTCTCATGTTACCATTGTTTTTCTCTGAGGAAATTTTGGCTTTGATATAGCATGCCAAATGATATTCCTCAAAATTTTTAAAAATAAAAGACCTATTCAGAGAGGTTCTAATTGCAAGGAAGCCTTTAGAGTACATGAAGAATCTATAAGCATCTCAGACTGCTTTATATGCAGAGCTCATATCAGTGAAAGAATATACATATTCATGAATATAAATTTTAAAGTTATAAATACGTTCCTTGAAAAGGGATGCTTGGGGAAAAATTCTTTCTGTGCCTGCTTTGCCAAATAATACATATATTCTTATGTGTGTATGTTTGTTTGTGCATGGCATACTCCCATTCTCCTACTCCCACATGCATAAAAGTCAAATTTTACCATTTGGGCATTTTTCCTGGGAAAGCAGGAGCCATTGCCAACTAAACATCCAGAAAATCATGAAAAGTTTGCACTCCAGGTGGCAGACAGAATTCAAAGGTTATCGCTGGGTTAAAAACCACTGACAGTGGACAGTCAGGACTTGAGCCTATTCCACTTAGGAAAGGGGTGGAAATAACAGCCCAACTGAAGCATATTTACACTAACATATGCAGTATGGGCAACAAACAAGGGGAGCTGGAAGCCATTGTAAGGCTAGAAAACTATGATATAATCGCCATCACGGAAATGTGGTGGGATGATTTGGACAACTGGAGTGCTGCCATGGGTGGCTATAAACTCTTCAGCTGGGAACAGCAACAGGAGGACCAAGGAGAATCTCCCTCCTCTACTGGATACAAGGGGACTGTTAGCAACAAAGGATGAGGACAAGGCAGAGGTACTTAACACCTTCTTTGCTTCGTTCTTTAACAGGAAGGTAAGATGTTCTCTGGGCTCTAAACCTCCTGAGCCAGAAGACTGTGAAGACCAACCCTCAGTGTTCCAAGAAGACCTACTCGGCCAGTTAAACATTGACAAGTCTATGGGGCCAGATGGAATACACCCAAGGATATTAAGGGAGCTGGTGGAGGTCCTTGCCAAACCCCTTTCCCTCATCTATCAACAGTCCTGGCTGACTGGCAAATGTAACTCCCATTTACAAGAAGGGTCGGAAAGAGGATCCAGGGAACAATAGGCCTGTCAGCTTGACCTCAGTACTGGGAAAGGTAATGGAGCAGATCATATTGAGTGCTATCACACAGCACATGCAGAACAGCCAGGTGATCAGACCCAGTCAACATGGGTTTATGAAAGGCAGATCCTGCCAGACCAACCTGATCTCCTTCTACCCGGTTAGTGGACAAGGGAAAGGCTGTGGATGTGGTGTACCTGGATTTTGTAAAGCCTTTGACACTGTTTCCCACAGTATTCTGCTTGAGAAACTGGCTTCCATTGACCTGGACAGGCACACTCTCTGCTGGGTGAAAAACTAGCTGGATGGCTGAGCCTGAAGAGTGGTGGTGAATGGAGTTAAATCCAGTTGGAGGCCGGCCACGAGTGGTGTTCCCAGGGTTCAGTGCTGGGTCCAGTCATGTTCAATATCTTTATTAATGACCTGGACGAAGAGATCGAGTGCACATTTAGCAAGTTTGCAGGTAACACCAAGCTGGGTGGCAGTGTTGATCTGCTTGAAGGAAGGGAGGCGCTGCAAAGAGATCTGGACAGGCTGGATGGATGGGCTGAGACCAACGGGATGAGGTTTAACAAGACCAAATGCCAAGTCCTGCACTTGGGGCACAACAACCCCATTCAGTGTTACAGGCTTGGGGAAGAATGGTTGGAAAGCTGCCTGGAGGAAAAGGACCTGGGAGTGTTGGTTGATTGTCAGCTGAATATGAACCAGCAGTGTGCCAAGGTGGGCAAGAAGGCCAATGGCATCTTGGCCTGTATCAAGAACAGTGTGGCCAGCAGGACAAGGGAGGTGATTGTGCCTCTGTACTCAGCACTGGTGAGTACTGTGGCAGTTCTGGGCCCCTCAGTATAAGAAGGACATTGAGGTATTGGAACATGTTCCAGAGAAGAGTGACAAGGCTGGTGAAGGGGCTGGAAAACGTCCTGTGAAGAATAGCTGAAGGAATTGGGGTTGTTTAGTTTGGAGAAGGGGAGACCTCATCACTGTCTACGGCTGCCTGAAAGGGGGCTGTGGCACAGTGAGTGTTGATCTCTTCTCACAAGTGACAGGTGACAGGGCAACGGGAAATGGCCATAAGTTGTGCCAGGGAGGTTCAGACTTGATATTAGGAAGAATTTCTTTACCAAAAGGGTGTTTAGCCACTGGAACAGGCTGCCCAGGTAGGTGGTTGAGTCACCATCCCTGGAGGTATTTTTAAAAAGGATAGATGAGTTTTTGAGGGACATGGTTTAGTGGATGAGGGGTGCGGTTGGACTTGATGATCTCAGAAGTCTTTTCCAACTGGAAGACTCTATGATTCTACGGGTCCAAGTTTACCATCAGATGCAATTTGGATTACCACTTTGTAACAGTGTGTTATACTTCATCTTCTTTTCCGACGTATTTTCTTTAAATTTTGTTTTTTTCCAGTTACGTGCTGAATAAGATCACTGAAGATGGGTAGCTGTACCATGGCAATCAGCTGAAGAATGTTCACCAACTGGTAAAGAAAAAATGCTGGGCCATATGCTGTAGATACAAAGCTAATTCTTCAAATTCCTACAATATTGAAATGCCTGCTTTAGGATTTTTGCAATAACATAAAAGCAGAATTGTTCATGGAGTGACTCTTGTATAGCAAGATGTGTATCACAGTGAAGCTATCCATAAAAATCTCCTTATCCCCAGAGCAGGGTGCACAAAGGTATGTATATATTTGAAATTCCAAATTATGTCACTTGTCATATCTCTCCTTTTTTCCTAACACATATAAGATATGATATAATACAATTTTATATTTCATCCAGGGGACACTAGCTATATATTTTTAAATTATGTTTGCCTATTCAAACCCACTTTGGCTTATTTTCTCTTCCAGTCTTGCTGCCAAGTTCCAGAAATGTGACTGTATGTTTCTATCAAAAGGCTGATTCCTATGTCCTATCAAAATACTATGTAGTAACCTTGGCCCAAGGTCTTCCCACCAAAAAAATACATAGCAAATCTAATATCTCAACATTAAATTCCAGGTCCTAAAGTGGACACCTTTTTGCCCTGGGCTCTGTTCAATGGGGAGAGACACACATATCAAGAGCATGATTCAGATCTCATACCCAGCAAACTGCCATCTGAAACATTTATCTCCATTAACAATGCAGACAGCCTACAGCAATTGTGCTCTTAATTTAGTCATGTACATTAAAGTAACTTAAGTAGAATGAATCTGGGCCGTGCTGTCTGTGTGCATGTAGCCCTGGAGTCATTGTCATTTGTACATGGTTCCCTACATACTTCATTAATATTGTTCTATTCACCAGGGACATTTACAATTTCACCCTTTTAAATTAAGAATCCATGTTAAAAAGAGTGAATATCGCTCATTTATGAACATGGGACTTGTAAGCATACAAATTCCTAGCAAATATCTCTTATATAAATAAAGAACAAGCAAATCACTGTATGATTACACTTGTGGGTTCAATGAAAGAAAACTAATGTAACTACATTCTGTTGTGCTCAAGAAGACGGTCACAATTGTACGGAATTTTTTTATCTTGTTAGAGAATAATGTATACCACTATGCTAGCTAACATGAGCTCCAGCTTTTTTACAGCGGATCAAATAAAAGCAAAAAACCAAACTCCAGTATTTATATTTTATGTACTTGACAGCTTCATAGTCTATGGACTAAAATATTTACTGTTGGCTTAAAACAAATATAAGCCATGGAGAGATGATGCAAGGTCAAAGTAGCACAAAATGTAGGTTACATGCTTCTCTGTTTATCACAATATGTCATAACAGGAATTGGCTATTAGTAATGCTTGCTTTGAGTTTGTATTGATTGATCCATATGTCAATGAGACGTATAAACCTATTACGTATGTGTTTATAAGGCTGTATAAATGCATGCAAAGAGAATACTTGCTGCTGCTTGTCTATTGTGTCTCGTAATGTGCCAATGTGCCAGTTCTGCACGTAGCAACCTTATTGCAGTTATCCTAAGTGTCATGGTATGGTAAGCTGAAAAATACCGTAGGATCTGGAAGAAACCAAGACAAGCAGAATTTCCAATTGTCATGAAACTGTGTGGCTAACATAGAAAATACCTTGATATTCTGTCATGGATTCCTTTTGTGTGTTAAAAATGTTTAGCTAAATATTCCAAAGGAGAGCTGACCTGGCTGTGTATGAGGTTTTGTTCAGCTCTTTATTCACAGTTTCACAGTATCACAGGATCACAAGGTTGGAAAGGACCTCCGAGATCATCAAGTCCAACCTATAACCCAACACTAACACCATCATCTAAACCATGGCACTCAGTGCCTCATCCAGTCTCCCCTTAAACACCTCCAGGGTCGGCGACTCCGCCACCTCCCTGGGCAGCGCATTCCAATGGCCAATCACACTTTCAGTGAAGAACTTTTTCCTAACATCAAGTCTAAACTTTCCCTGACAAAGCTTGAGTCCATGCCCTCTAGTTCTGTCACTGGTCACCTGAGAGAAGAGACCAACCCCTGCCCGACTACAACCTCCTTTTAGGTAGTTGTAGAGAACAATTACGTCTCCCCTGAGCCTCCTCTTCTTCAGACTAAACAGCCCCAGCTCCCTCAGTCACTCCTCGTAGGGATTGTGCTCCAGCCCTTTCACTATCTTTGTTGCCCTCCTCTGGGCAACACTCCAGCATCCTGATATCTTTCCCAAACTAAGGGGCCCAGAACTGTACGCAGTATTCAAGGTGAGGCCTGATCAGTGCTGAGTACAGGGGGACGATAACTTCTCTGGTCCTGCTCACCACACTATTCCTGGTGCAGGCCAGAATGCCATTGGCCTTCTTGGCCACCTGGGCACACTGCTGGCTCATGTTGAGCTTCCTGTCAACCAGCACTCCCAGGTCCCTTTCTGCCTGACTGCTCTCCAGACACTCTGTCCCCAGTCTATAGCTATGCCTGGGATTCTTGTGTCCAAAATGAAGTACCCGACATTTGGACTTATTAAACATCATCCCATTAGAATCAGCCCATCTCTCCAGTCTGTCCAGGTCCCTCTGTAGGGCCATCCTACCCTCTAACAGATCAACCCTTCCTCCCAGCTTGGTATCGTCTGCAAACTTGCTGATGATGGACTCAATCCCCTCATCCAGATCATCAATAAAGATATTAAACAGGACTGGACACAACACCGATCCCTGGGGGACACCACTGGTGACCGGCCGCCAATTGGATGAAACACCAATTCAGTCGCATACCATTTGGAAGATTTACTACTGCTTTGGATTTCAATGTAAAGAGTGGAAGTAGCCGTACAATTAGGGTGTGACTTGTGCCATATCCATGAACAACCATCAAAATTCTTCTTTTAAATTCAGATAATGCAAATGTATATATGGTAATTTATCTCATAGCCATCCTTACCTCTCAAAGTTAATAGGAATTTAACTATGCAGAGTAATATTTGAAGCTCTGTTTTGGGAAACGGTTAATCACAGACTCACATCTTGGTCAGTGTAGCCTGATTTAGTCAACCCTTAAGTTCATGTTACACTGGCTAGTGAGGTAGTTTTCAGTCCTGACCACAATGAGAGAAAGTAAGAAATACAAATTCTAAAAAACCCTCTGTGGACACAACTGACAACTGTGATAATTTGTTTTCCCCATAGAGACGTGCTCCTTCCCACTTCTCCAACCACCCGAAGCACAAACACGTCCTAACTCAGCAAACCTGAGCTTCTTCAAGTGCATTCATAGCACCTTATTTCACATAAATTAACTTGACTTATTACTGTACACAGAAAAGGGGTGGTCAGAAGGAGGAGAACCTTACACAGCTGACAGCCACAATATGCAGGCTATGAACTGCGGGCCGTTTGGACCCTTTCACCTCCTGTCCTCCCATTCCTTTTCTTTGGCTCATAATAAATCTTACATTCTTCATATGGTTGCCCAAGAAGGGAATGGAGAGACAAAAGTTGGTTACAGTTCTATCCTGTTTTCCTCACTTTTTTTCATTTCAAATACAGATTCTTGATCATCTCCAAGTTTTCTGTTTTGTCACCCTTCTTTTAGAATTGATGTGAACTGGGAATTGACTATTATAATATCTGCAGTCTTAGGAAATACATTTCACATATTTTGTGTCTGTTTTCCTTTCCATGCCTTGGGGTGTTCACATATTAGACAGATGATATCTTTTAAAAAAGACTTGTTTTACTTCTGTGTTTTTGGAACAATAAGACTCTCACCCCATACTAGGAGTGAAGTGAAATACAAATAGTAATTGATATTGTCATGCTATTTTTAAATGATCTAATCACAGACGAGCAAGAAAAGCATTTGTTGTTGCTCTCTCACTTTATATTGAAGGCTTATATGAACACCAAAAAAAAAAATTTGCTCTCTTTAACAAGGATAATCAGGGTAAAAGATCCTTCAGAAACTTTTAGCAAATCCACTTTCCTTCTTTTCTGTGGATGCCTTGGTCCCTCACATCCTTTTGTTCACTACTAGAAGACAGTGAAGGTCAGCTTCTGACTTTATGGAAGATAAGAAAAGCAAGTGTCTCTTTTATACTTATAAAAACACTTGCAGAGGTGAGTAGATAGTAGCAGCATTTGTGGCTACTGTAGGTTAGAAATTCCTTGGGAGACATATCAAAAGGACAAAGGCAGTAAGAGTGTTATCAGCAGCAGGTCCAAAAAGCAGCAGGAGGTTTCCAACGCACCAGAGCTCACACTGATAACCAGCTATCTAATGAAACAGCTGAGAATACAAAAGATATTTTTTGTCCTCCCAGGAATTTTATACTTTCTTATTCTATTCAAGTCTCAAGTTAAGATGAGGGAGAGTTTCCAGTGGCTGAATTGGTGTAGTGTTGGAAAGGACATCAAAAGAAAACAAAATTATATTTCAACATAGTACAAATCCTGATTTTGCTCACACTTATTGAATTTAATATATACACACAGACAATTTTAGTTTTACCAAGAGGAATATTTAAGGCAGGATCTTGCCTTTATTTCTCGGGGTCTCTTATCTTGAACGTTCTGCTCAATATTCTCCACAGACAAGGAAAATATTTTTCCTTCCTGAATGCTGGAAACTAGAACACATCTTATTGCTGACTTCTGATAACATGATGCTGTATTAATGAAGTGCTTATGTACCTACATACTGCTACTATGAGTCTGTGTGTATGCACACATAGGAAGAGAAAACCTGCATCTGAAGTACATATGCTTGAAGGATCTTGTAGGAACTGTAAAGTTGTATTTTCTTCCAGTTTACTGCATGGAAATGGATAATTCTTACAGCATTATCGATTTCCTGTACTGTATGCATTGAATCAGAGAACCTTGCTGCTCTTCTCAGTCAAAATGCATCAGAGCAACCTAATATTTGCCATTCCCACTAACATCTTGGTGTGCAATAGAAATTTGTAGTTTCTTTTCCACGAAGATGCACCAATAGCATGTATGAGCCCTCTCAGTGCATCTGGAGCAAGTCGTCACTGTCGTACAGATAGATTTCACATGTTCAGTTTGATTGATTACTGAAAGGATGTATATGAATATATCATATCAGCCTTTCTGGGTGAAAACAACAAAGAAGGAGAGGTGAATCCTGATAAATACTTACTTATTACATACTTACTTATTACACTTCAGTGACAATGAGGAAGAAAAAGGCATTATGAACCCTTGATTCTACATTCCTGTGTAGCTCAGTAGGGTTTTTTATCAGCAAGGATAAGATGCCCAGAAGGAGGAATATTAGCATCTGACTACCTTTAGAGACTATCTCCTTACAAAGACAGAGGTTTTGTAATCTGAACTCCAAAGTTTTGTTTTTAACTGGGGGGAAACATATGTAATTTGCCTGTAGAAAGTTGGTGTATAGAAATCTTCTTTTGTTAATAATTATTTTACCTTATTCTTTGCTTCTAGTGTTAAAAAGAAAAGCAGTGCCTTCCTAAACAAGTACTGTTAGAGTTGATTATATTTGCTGCCTATATACAAACTCCTGATGGGCAAAAAAATAGCTCAGGTACCTCCAGTCTACGTCTCTGTATACTAACGTGACCGCACCACATGTATCAACTAAAGTCCCATCTACAGAAGAACTCCATCCAAGAACAGATGTGATCTCTTAAGTGTAACTATGATGGTAAAGTCCTTCAAAACAAAGGTCTAGGTGGGTCAAGTGTCCCATAATTTTAAGAATCATAATGTCTATTACAATATTTGAAGCTATGCTAAATTACATCAATTGAGACTTCGTACTTTATTTAGATGAAGAGAGTTAGCAGACAATAGAGTTACAGAACGGGAAAGTCCTAGACAAATACATATAATTTGAAATGCATTTTATCATGTTGTATCTCTCTTTAACACAGTCGTTTTCTCTGTCTCCCTCATTAATTTCTTTCCTTAACTTTTTAAGGTGTTTTTATTTTTCTCTTCCTCTTTTTTTATTATTTTCTTTCCTCTTTTCTCAGCACAATATGATCTCCACCAGGTTCAAGATCTGGTCAAGCCAACCACTCTAAATATACAGAGCAAAGTGTGATAGTTCCCCTAGCAATAGGAAACACTTTAAACCTCAGAGTGAAAAATTTCGCTCACACATAGTATGTTTTCCTTCAGTTTGGTGGCTGGCACATACTGTGACTTCCTGCAAGGGAATCAGGCATTTGTTTCTGCAGTGGATTGCTTAGATAAAATGAAAAAGGATAAGTAAAATTCTCCACATAGTCTATATAGTATGTAGGCAAATTCAGTGCTATCCAGATTCTTTGGGGCCAACTGAGAATATTATCATTCCATAGAAAGAGTCCTCTCTCAGCTCTGCCATGGAAGCCATAGTCTGCAGCAGGTTATACCACATCACTGGAACAAACCCGTCTCTCCTAGGGCCCCAGGTCATGATCTTCAAGCCAATGCCAGCTGCATTTCATCGGAAGAAATAAACAGAGGTGAATGTGTAATACTGAGCAGCTGTAGTAATAGCTGATGGCCTGTGCCCACTCCTGTCAAAAGAAAATACACTGCAGATGTCTGCCTTTCCTCAGGGCATTTCTCAGCTGGAGGTCTGGAGAGCCACAGGGATTGAGGCAGCCATGGAGTGAACAGTGTAGGGTATGGGGCACTGATGGGATTGCAGCTCTTGGTGTGCACGATCGCTCCAGGGAGCTGCCATCGCACAGACACGGTGAGACAGACAGATAGGGCTGCAGCCAGGGCCACATGGGCCTTGCAGCAGCCAGTGGTACAGCAGGACACCTGCTCTGCGTGGGGCTGCACAGGGCAGCTGTGGATTTCACAGCGACATGGCACCCAACGGGGCTGCGCAGGCCTGGGGCTGTGAAGCAGGCTGGATGTGTCCTACAGGAGTTGCTCCAGTCAAGGCCCTGAGTCACAGGAACAGGCAAGAAGAGTTTTCAATGGCAGGGAAAATGAAAAGGGGATTGAGGTGGTCTTGAGGAAAATCTACAGAAAAATCTGAGCCACAGAAAGCAAGGGAGGAGGGAACCTGGGGGCCACACAGACAGTGAAGGATGACTGCTGCAGAGGGGAAGGCTGGGAGCTGGTGACTCCTGACAGTAGGAGGAAAGTTCCTTATCCACTTTTAAACCCACCGCTGTGAGACAAGCTCAGTAACAGGCACTGGGGAGAACAAGCAAAACCTGTCTGGGTCAGCTGAGGAACCTAATACTGACACAAAGCAAAAAATGGTGAATGGTAATTTTAGGAGATTTGTTTCTGCAGAGAACTTCAGCAGCTAGTGTCTAAGTAGAGTTTTGCTGTTTACTAGTGCCCGGGAAGTTGCAGTAAGGCTGTCTAGGTTTGTCAGTCTGTAGACTGCTACTCCTTGCTGCTGTACTGCATGGACACCAGCAATGCTCCTAGGGGTAACTCAGATCACGTTAAGAATATCTCCCAATCATGTGGGGTGGGGGTAGAAGGCAGGGATGATCAGGTAGTGCCTCCTTAGTCCTTCCAGCACAAGGGAAAAGCTCAAGCAGAAGTGAACTCATCCAGCAGGTAAATATCTGGCTGGCACTGCAGGCTTCTATGATGATAGGACCCTTTGCAAGGAATAACAGCTACTAAGCAGGGATGTGATTCATGTGACCAAGTCAACAGCATCTTTGCCAACAAGCTTGTTATCCCTTGTGAGGAAGGCTTTAAATTAGGTATCCCAGAATAAGATCACCATATCCTGAAAAGAAGCAAGGACATAAGGGATAGAGAAGATATGTTCTGGGGAGAGCATGACAGAGACTGCCTCACACCTTCCTTGTCAAAACAGCTTTATTTGAGGCTCATCTCGAGTGTCTCCACACAAATGTGTGTAGCATGAGGAACAAGGAAGAGGAACTAGAAGTCCATGAATGGTTACAGAGCTGTTACTTCATTATGGGAATGTGGTGGAATAGCTCTCCTGGTTGGAATGTTGCACTGAATATCCAGGCCCTTCAGGAGAGACACGGTAGGAAGGCAAGGAGTAGGAGCTATGCAAATGGGTCACTTAAATGCGTGGAGCTTTTCCCTAGAGCAGAAGATGAAGAAATGGAGAGCTTGTGGGCACAGGTTAGTGGACAGAAAGGTACAAATGATGTTACAGTAGGTGTCAACATACATCCTGACCAAGAAGAGGAGTCAGAAAAAGTAAGAAAGATGATTTCTGGAATATATTGAAGACATTTCTGTGTTGCAGATTATGGATAAACCAGCTAGGAGAGGACAGCCTACTCACAGACCAGAAATAACATCTGGATGCAGGTCGATGTTGGTCAAGGGCAGCCTTATCTACCCTTATCTTATAGCAATGAGACTGCGGTGCTTATGATCCAGAGAAGAACGAGCAAGATAAACAGCAGAATTACCACTGTAGGCTTCAGAAGAACAATTTTTTTTCTTGGTTTGGAACCTACTTGGCAGGATCCTGGGCAAACTGTCCTAGAATACAAAAGGGCCCAGGAAAACTGACTAATCTTAAAGGACATCTTTGAAAGTGACTTGACATGGTCATGAGAAACCTGATCTAATTAGACCTATTTTGAGTAGGGGATTGGATTAAATGACATCTGAAGGTTTCTACCAACCTAAGTAATGATTCTATAATTCTGTGAGATGTTGCAAGCTACACAATGGTTCCGGATTTACAACCAAGGCTCACACCTTGCGATATACTTCATCTGATATGAAAATATTTTCTACAAGATGAGCAAAAGCACTGTTTGAAGCACTGGAACCCTGTGGTATCATCTTCCATGCAATCAATCTAGACATACTTGGTAACCACTGTGGCAGGCACTCACATAAAATTTATGGTTTATTACATTGCCAAAAGTATTCTTGTGTTTCAGTAAGCCCATCTGCAAGAGAGAAGAAGATGAATTATATGTGCATTTATCACTAGGATAATGTTATACCTTCAGGAGTCACATAAATGGCAACCTTGTAGAAGTGGCTTGCCTCAGACTTATGTTCATTTAAATAATAAATTGAGTTTTCCAGAACACTGACAATATCACAAGAAACTTGTGGTGTAAGTTCACCCCCCACAATATTTTGCATTTGAGGTATCCGAGTTAGGAGCTTGATCATCAAAGACTTTCTTAATGTAGAAAGGCAGACTAAGATTGGAATGACCCTATGCACATGCCAGTCACTTTCTATTATACATAAAGGAGCCTATGATGAGCAACCTCTCCTAGATAATATGCCTAAATTAAGTGTGTCTCAGTAGATCATATCATTGTTGCTCCATAATCTCTCTCTTCCCTGGGGAAAGGAGTTTCACAAGCACATGCTAATTTTGCATTTAAGAGCCATGTATGGTTATTTTACAGTTCTTCCTGTAATCTCTTGTCTCTGAGCTGATGTATGATTGCTCTTGTCCAGCTGCATGGTGATACTTGTTGTCGGTCATAAAATAGACATTTTCTCTCGCACATGCAGTTGTGAGAAAAGCACACTAAGAACATGCTCAATTTCACCAGAAGAAAGCAAGACGCATTCTTTCTTTTTCGTTTAATAGATCTGAAATCAGAGTGTATATCTTAAAACAGTCTAAAGGAGGGTTTATTTTTTTTTTCCATGGAACCTGATCTATTTCACATGTAAAGTGACTGTCCACTAGACCATCAGGAAAGACAATATTTCTCCAGATTCCAGTAGCAAGAAGGGAGATTAGGAACAGGCTGATAAAATTTCAAGCACTTTCAGGCAGGTGTGATAACTGAACTTAGGTCTCTGATTTCTCTTACTTGTGACTTGTTTGTTTCTCTATTTCTCCTTTCTTCCCACTTTCTGGAAAGATATGATTCCTCTTTTTAGTTTTCGAGTGACATGATTAGTTGTTCATCTCCTGCAGATTATACAGCGTTATCAGTCTTAAACAAAGCTGGTGCTATCTGCCGGGTAATAGTTACACATTTGCAAGGATTGAAGCTATGCAGCTCTCTTAGGTGCATTATGTCAGATGCTAGTAAGGATGTGTAATTAACGTTTAGTCTTTTGTGAACCTCAGCATTCAGTACCTGTTAATGTGTGAATTGTGCTTGGAGAACTGAAGTGTTTAACTGCCTTCTGCTTCTCTTTTTTGTTCAGAGAATTTGAATCTTCAGCCTGTCTTACTGAAGGTTTCCAGACTCCGTGTACATTCTCGACATGTCCCAGGAACTTCAGTATGAGTTTTGTAGCCACAAAGGCATTGAGGATTGTATTCTGCATCTATATGTTCATGAGGAATGTAGCTACATAATTACTCCAAGATAAGATAAGGTATAAATTTAGAATTCATCAGTACCTTGCAAACACTGCACTTGATAGCACAAGTAGCTTACCTTTTAGGGAAGGTAGTGTGTTACTGAATATCTGAACATCCTATCTACCATAATGACAGATTTTATACAGTATTCTAAATCATATAATCTACAGCTCTAAAAAAAGCCACTGTTATATAGTCAGCTCTTAGAAGCTATTTCCTAGAAGACCAGAACTCTCTTGTAGTACAAGCTGCTCCTACATGTCATAATGTCTTTTTATTGTACCATGAGGCTTTCTAGTTCAGGTTGCTTTCTAAAGCTGGTTTGCTCATGAACAACAGTTGAACATTATGCAGTATATACATTTCGAATACCTGCAGTCTTATGTCGTATGAAAAGATGGATATACCTGTGCATTTCACAGTGCAGTAAATTTCAGAGTAGCAGTGTCATAGTTTACATAATATTTTGAGGGTTTTTTCCTGATCATAAACTGTAGAAAAAAGGAACCCCATATAAAAAGACTAGGTGTTCTCAGTGTACCCAGCCCCCTGGGGCAGAAGACAGGGATGGGGAGCAGAATGAAGCCCCCACAATCCAAGGAGAAATGGTTAGTGACCTGCTACATCACTTAGACACACACAAGTCTATGGAGCTAGGTGGGATCCACCCAAGGGTACTTAGGGAGATGATGGAAGTGCTCATAAAACCACCAGGTTATGGAGCACATCATCTTGAGTACCATCACACGACATGTACAGGGCAAGCAGGAGATTATGCATGGTTGTAGGAAAGGCAGGTCCTACCTAACGGACTTGATTTCCTTCTATGAGAAGGTGACCTGTGTAGTGGATAAAGGAAAGGTTATGGATGATGTTTACCTAAGCTTTAGTAAAGCCTTTGACACTTTGCCATAGCATTCTCCTGGACAATCTGACTGCTCATGGTCTGGATGGGCATGTGCTTCATTGAGTAAAAAGCTGGCTGGATGGCTGAGTCCGAAGAGTAGTGGTGAATGGAGTTACATGCTGTTGGCAGAGGGTCACAAGTTGTGTTGTGCAGGGCTCAATATTAGGACCAGTTTTGTTTCATATCTTTGTCAATGATCTGGATGAGGGCAGTAAGTTTACAGACGACACCAAGTTGGGTGGAAGTGTTGATCTGCTTGAGAATAAGAAGGCTTTACAGAAGGATCTGGACAGGATGGATCAATGGGCAGAGGCCAACTGTATAAGGTTTAACAAGACTAAATGCCAGAACCTGCACTTGGACCACGAAAACCTCATGTGATGCTACAGGCCTGGGGAAGAGTGGCTGGAAAACTGCTTGGTGGAAAGGAACCTGAGGGTGCTGGTCAACAGCCAGCTGAACATGAGCCAACAGCCAAGAAGGTACACTTGTGTAGACAAGAAGACCAAAAGTATCCTAGCTTGTATCAAAAATGGTGTGTCCGGGAGGAGTAGGGAAGTAATTGTTCCTCTATACTTGGCACTGGTGAGGCCACACCTCGAATAGTCTGTTCAGTTTTAGGTCCCTCACAAGGGAGAAGAAAGACATTGAGCTGTTGGAGAGTGTCCAGAGAATGAAAACAAAGCTGTTGAAGGGTATGGAGAACAAGTTTTATGACAAGTGGCTGAGGGAACTGGGGTTGTTTAGCCTGGAGATGGGGAGGCTGAGGGCAGAACTTACAGCTCTCTACAGCTACCTAAAAGGAGGTTATAGTGAGGTGGATGTTGGTCTTTTCTCCTAAGTAACGAGTGACAGGACTAGAGGGAATGGCCTCAAGTTCCACCAGGGAAAGTTTAGACTAGGTATTAGAAAAGGATTTCTTTACTGAAAGGGTTGTCAAGAATTGGAACAAACTGCCCAGGAAAGTGGTTGTGTCACCATCCCTGGAGGTATTTAAAAGTTGTGTAGATGTGGTGCTAAGAGAGATGGCAATGTTAGGTTTATGGTTGGACTTGATAATCTTAAAGATCCTTTCCAAACTGAATTATTCTATGGTTCTCTAATTCTGAGAACCGTTCTCGCCTTCTGGTCCAAGTCAGGCTCAGCTATCAACTATATCAGAAGATAAATTCTGACACTGTCTAGGAAGGAACTTTGGCTACCTATTTAAACGAGTAAACACCTAAAGCTTCTAAGATATGCTTATAGTTAAACACATAGTTAGCTTTTCATTACATAAAATTATAAATAATCTTTTGTATTTGTCACTAGAGATTCAATAAGCTTATCTTTTTTTGGGGAATGTATGAGAAAGCTTTGATTTACACATTTTATTTGAGTTCTTACAGTGACTTTCTGATGGCTGTTGGAGTCACTAATCTAGTCACATACATCTGTGTCTTGAAAAGATGAAGTCACATATGTCATTTGCCCAAAAGACAAAATTATTACCATCTCTTCTGTAAACATGACACATGAGTTATTATAATACAAGAGGGATCCCTGCAAGATCAGGAATCAGAAACTAGGATCATAAGAAAAGTTCTCCAGTTATTTTTTGTTAAAGTTTCAGAGATTTATAGCTTTGAAGGTCATTAAAATTCTTTCCTTCAGTAAACTGTTTTATCTATGACCAATAAAACAGAATTCTGGAAACTGATATTTCTGAAAGTACAGAAACAGAGATGATCAAATGACCCTAGGCTGAGTCACCTGGCAAAAACCAGCTAGTTACACTAGCACTAGTGTGGGAGTCAAGAAATTTTTTATTGATGGATTCTATACCAGAAAAAAACCTGGAAATATACTGCTAATTATGCTATCATCCCCAAATGCTAAAAAGTATGCACATTTTGAGTAACAGAAGTTTATGCTTTGACTAAAACCCAAAGTTTTCAGATATCCGTATCATAAGAATTGCTGTAAATAATTCAGTCAGACCCTAAGGTAAAAATTGGGAGTATAAACATTTAGTAGTGACATGAGGATTCAGTAGTCCTGAAGTCTGTTAAAACTGTTTTCCCTTCTGTGAAAAGTGCTGGTATTGTATTGGTCTGATCCTGTGATATATAACTCATTCCATTGCAGTAGTTCATACCTAACTATATACCCCTGCTTAATCGCTCAGTAAGCAGTCATCTGACAATCTCTGTAATCTTATCATGTAATGTTACTGGTAACCGAACAGGCTACTTTTCAAGTACAAGGTTGTTAGTTGCTCTCAGTACTATTGGTGTTTTTTTCCAAATATATGTTTTAAAATTTTACATTTTTCTTGTGCTAATAATTTCTTCTAGGCTTTCTCATCACTTTTTTCCCTCCAGGATATTAGAGTACCACATATACCACATAAGAATCATTCAGTGTACCCATGCTGAACTGGCAGGCTGAAGTTGTCTAGCTGTGTTTTGTATATATCTTCACATACAGTCTATTTCCTATCTATGTATCTGAATCTGGGAAAATATGGACAGTATAACATCAGCAAATAACTGAAGATAAATAGTATCATAAAGTTTGCATAATTTTTAATAGCTGTAGATACCATCTTATTGGTTTGATCTTAACTTAAAAGTACTCTGAGCTAATAATTGTAGATATAAATATATTGAATATTTTCAATCTGCCATATTTGTTTGACTTTCATGAGATCTGAAATTTTATACACTGCTCGGTGTTCTTCTCAGCCATAATTATAATCAGGTAAATATTCTGAATAACTGGATATATCTGTACTTTTCAGGAGTATTCTGTTTAAAATTCTTGCACTCAGAAGCAAGCTTTCCTGTCAATAATCCACAGACAGTGAGCGCAAAAGAAACCAGAACAATTCATGAAAACTCATTAAAAATTTAAACAAATATTCACAGATTCGTTGTTTTTATAATATGAAAAACTTCTCTAATATAAACACTTCATAAATTTGTGACTTCACAGCAGCAAAATGGATGCTAAGAGACAGCAGGAACCTGAGAATAGGAGCTATGGAAAAAGACTGCTTGAACACAAAAATTGAATGGTGGAGCTAATGCTTTGAATTGTCCTTTTGTGTCAGTGCATGTGCATAGCACACGGAAGAGTGGAGAAGGGTGCATTTCCTGCAAAGAGAGAAACTGAGTCTTTGTTCTTTCCTGGGAGGGGAAAATGGAATTACCATAGATCTATCTTTTGTTATAATATAGTTTTGATAATGCACATAGTGCAGCAACTAGTGTATATTTATTGCAAGAAATTGCCAAAGCATTATATCTAACTGTGTCTGTAGATACATATGTGTTTGAAAGGTTCATTATTTTTGTAAAGTGAATGATTCAAAGACCCTAGGACAAGGATGCATGTGAGATGAAGTTGGGCTAATAAAATGTTATTTATGCTATCAGGAAACCACAGCTTGAAGGCTGTTTGAAGAAAAACAGGATTGTAACAGAGACTCCCCAAAAGTTCAAATATAGGATAATTGCAGAGGCCTGGAAAGTGCAGGCAAGGAACAAAACTAGAGGCGCCAGGACTATTAACACAGATCACAAATGGTCATTTCCTGGTCATTAATGAATGCACTCGAGAGATGATTGGAATTTATTTCAGAGATAAAAAGGATAACAAAGAACAAGTATTACACTGAAGCTTAAATTACACAGCAAACATACATGCATTACATTGTGTACCACCAAACTGTGAATAGAAAAGTGCTAATGAATGTCTAAAAATCCCCTAGGCAGACCCAGAGTGAGAAACAGCTTTAGTGTTTCTCCCACAGAAGGACTTGAGGTGCTACTAATTTACTATAACCCCATGTTTAGGCTTCTCTTCAAAGAAGACTGGTACCCTGATCTTAGGACTCAAGGGCCTGCAAAACAGAGGAGATAATGTCAAAGAAAGATGTCGATACTAGAAAGTTTGTGCATATCATTTTAACTCCATCATTACTGAATGAAATGTGATAGCTGTATAAACATAGACTGTTTTAGTTTGGAGAAAGATATCTGGAGGTCATCTAGTAGAAATGCCTTAGGCAGAGTAGGGCCAAACAGATAATATTATATAGCATCATCTCTAGTTTCAAGTATCTCTAGAGCTGGAGAATTCACAGCCTCTCTTGTCAACATGTTACAATGGCTTACCACACAAGGTGAAATATTTTCTACTAACATGATCAGAATTGTCATGTTAGATGTTGTGCCTGTTGCCCATCATATTATAACTATACAGTTTATCCGCATCAGCTTGAGATAGGTGTTTGTCCTTCTGTACAATTAAGGGGAAGTTGAGAGAAAAGAACTAACAACTTCACCTCAACTCAATAAAGGTACAATCATGCTTCAGAAATTTGAATGCATCACGTTCAGTTTCCAGAAGTATGGTTTTATTCATGCTCCAGAGCAAAGCATCTTCTCATCACTTTGTGTCCAGGACTCTATTTAAACAATACAAATAAGCCTAGTGGTAATGAATAGCTTCCCTTTTATCCACAGCTATATTACTTTGTCATCACCAGCTGACCGAATTTTGTATTGTATTTTAATGATGGACAGAGCTGAAAAGGTTCGGATTTCATATACCACTTTCTACCTGAATCAACAGTTTCACAATCAATAATATTTTGAATTGCAGGTCTCCTTGAGGACAGTTATTTTATTTAAAACTAGCATAAGGCATCCTATTCCAGTTCTTGAACAGACGTAGGCAGTACTATACTGTTTCCATATACAACAAATCCCCAGAAAGCAAAAAATGGTTAACTAAGTTCTGGGGAGTTTTCAGGAACACAGGGAATCAAATTCAACATCAAATGAAAGCCTTTGTTAAATTCTTACATGTTTCACAAAAATAATCAATGGCAAACCAAATATTTTTAGGAAAAGCATGCAAACACTACGAATCATTTCTATAAGGACAGCAACGCTTTCATTTCTTCCAGCTCAGAGAGTGCTTTCAAGTGACAACAGACTTGACTGCTGGAAGAATATGGAGCCTCAAGTTACTATGTTTTCTTCTGAAAGTTCTTTTCAGTTTTTGACCAAAGACACTGAAAAAAGATTTTTCGCACACCTTGATACCTTTGATCATTCCTGGTGGATTACACGAAAGAGTGCTTTTTAAAACAAATTGAAGACATACGTAGACAGATTACAAAAATCTCTTACTGATTTTTTTTATCTAATTAAGTGAGATGATAACATTTTCATGCATACAACAGTGTTTTTCATCTGCATATCTGAAAGCATTCTAACACATCCTAATTAATTCTGTTCCAAAGTACCATTTCACAGATGAGTAGAAAGAGAAATTGAGCAAAATGTCTGGCTGCTGATCCCACCATTGTTCTTAAATGGCACAGAAGTGATATATTGTTGTTCCACTCTAGAGACAGCAAAAGGTATCTGAGATCATTGTCTGTGATCATGTGAAAAGGATGTATTGGCTTGGACACCAGGAAACCAGAATTTCAATTCTAATCATGAAATGGGAAAAAACCCAAGGTTTTCACATTTTCCAAGAACAAAATGTACTTCTTCAATGCACAAAGCACTCCTCTCCTGAAGGTTCTGAAACATTCTTGGTTCTTATTTGGAGTGAACAGAAGAAACAATGTAAAGAGCACTTTTTTTTTCTGTACTAGAGAAATGCAGACAAGCTGGAATTTATTTTTTTTTTAAAGCTAATTGTAATTCAAGCTCATCTGAAGTGAACAACTATCCTGAACACAGGACCTAAAAATATTCTTAAAAATGAACTGAAATATGAATGAGTGAATGAATAAATAATCTTTCCCAGTAATGAAAAAAATAAATATAGGTAAACCAGATATTGAGAGTGCAGCTGTGAGATAAGAAGATTATTTTTATTTCTCGTACTTTAATACTTTGAGTGTGACATGGCTGTAAACCAGCAATCAGTCATAAACACCAATAGAAAGAGTTTAAATCGATATGAAAGAACAAGGTTTCCAACTGCAGCCTTTGTGATCTTTAAAAATATACTAAGAGGCTAAAGGAACCCATTGCATTCACCATACAATTTTATGAATGTCACAGAAGTTAAGAGTCTCCTTGGCCACATCAACAGGTAAATGCTCTATATTTGTGCCAAAACCAGGAAGGACACTAGTAATTTACAGCAAGGGATCTGGGCATGGTCTTCAGCTTTTCATCAATGAAGAATATTACTGTTGTTTAGGCACTCTGAGGTAGAATTTCCTGCTGTTCATTCACATAGGAGAATTGTGTCTGCAAAAGTTTGCGATGTGCATATTCGAAAAATAAATCTCAGACATCTCAGATTTATTTCTCGTATGATATGTCCAACAGTAGAATTTTTAATTTGTGTTGTGCCTTCTCTACCCACTTCCCCAAGTCAATAGTAATGCAATTATTTAACTTTGGCCGCCAGAAGACAGAGCCAAATTTTTTTAAACTTCTAGTGAATATATGATGTCATAGTTCCGTAGCAAGTGAACTGCAGCTAATAAGACAGTGATCACAAATCTAGGCTGGGTTGCACAAGTTGTATTCTTTTTTCTTTCCAGCTTAATTATTCCAAAATGTTAATAAAGTATAAGTCAAATTTTTATGAAAGAAAGAAGATCTTTTTAGTTGTGGGAAAAACCAAAGGATCTGTTCCGTTGAGTTTTATGGTACTTAGAAACAGCACTGAAAGAATTGTGACAAGGAAATTCTGTATACATGTTCTCATTTAGATAAAAAAAGATTCTAACAACATTTAGTTTCAGAAACAAAGCTAGTCTGAATGATCAGCCTTTCACACCTCTGTTATGACTAATTTACACCTGTAGAGGCAATAACATATTTTTAACTGTCTGTGTGTCAAATTTTAAATTCATTAATAACAGTTAAGACACAGATGCTGTTTGTAATATTATTTTGTGATCATTTTACTCTTGTTCCTGGAAAGGGTTTCCAAGATTACTGCAGAATTGCCTAGGTTACATACATTGTTAAGAGTTCCGCTATTTGATATCAGCTGTAAGAAGATTTTTTCAAAACTGTGAACTCCTTTTTGGTCATCAGGAGATATTCTCACAGAGGCATAAGTTGCAGTCATTTTAGAAATCTAGTTTCTGAATATGATATAGAGGAATAAAGTCAGAAAACTAAATCCTGCTATACTTAATGCAGACAAAGATATCACACAGAATGACCTGAGTTGGAATGGATCCACAAGGATCATCATGTCCAACTGCTGTTCCTATGTAGGACAATGCCAACATACACACTTTGTGCCTGAGGGCATTATCCAAATGCTTCTTGAGTATTGTCAGGCTTGGCACCATGACTACTTCCCTGGGGAGCTGTTCCAGTGCTCCACCACCCTCTCAGTGAAAGACCTTTTCCTAATATCCAACTGAAACCTCCCATGCCACATCTTTCTGCCATTCCCTTAAGAGCTATCATTGGTCACCAGAGAGAAGAGATCAGCGCCTGGTCCTCTTCTTTCCCTTGTTGATTAGCAGTAAACTGCCATGAGGTCCCCACTCAGTCTTCTTTTCTTCAGGCTGAACAGACAAAGTGACTTTAGCCACCTCTTATACGGCTTCCCCTCTAGACTTTTCACCAGCCTTGTGGCCTCCTCTGGACACTCTCCAGTAGTTTTATGTCCTTTGTATGCTGCAGTGCCCAAAACTGCACACAGTACTCGAGGTGGGGTTACACCAGAGCAGAGCAGAGTGGGACAATCACCTCCTTCAACCGGCTGGCAATGCTGTGCTTGATGCACCACAGGACACAGTTGACCCTCCTGGCTGCCAGGGTACACTATTGGCTCATGTTCAACTTGCTGTTGACCAGAACCTCTAGATCCCTTTCTTCAGAGCTGCCCTCCAGCCTCTTCTTCCCCAGTCTGTGTGTATATCCAGGATTGCTGTGTCCCAGGTGCAGAACGCAGCACTTTTCCTTGTTAAATTTCATGCTGTTGGTGATTGTCCAGCTCTCCAACCTGTCAAGATCCCTCTGCAGGGCCTCTTTGCCCTCAAGAGTGTCAACAGCTCCCCTCAGTTTTGTGTCATCAGCAAACTTGGCCAGTAAACCTCCGAGCCTGCATCGAGCACTGGCCCTAAGATGGATCCCTGCGGAACCCCGGTAGTGAGTGGTCATCAGCCCGATATAACCCCATTCACTATGAACCTTTTGAACCTGACCTCATATAGCCGGACCCATCAGCCAATTGTTCAGCCACTGCATTATGTGTTTATCCAGCTGGATGCTGGACATTTTGTTTAGGAGTATACCATGAGAGACAGTATCAAAGGCCTTGATGAAATCCAGAATGATTACATCAGCTGGTTTTCCTTATTCAGCTAGATGGGTAGCCCTGTCACAGAAGGAAATTAGGTTTGTCAGGCAGGATCTTCCCTTCATAAACCTGTGCTGGCTGGGACCAATGACTGCGTTGTCTTTCAGGTGTTTTTCAGTAGCTCCCAGAATAATCTTCTCCATAATCTTACCAGGCACTGAAACTGACAGGCCTGTAATCACTGGGGTCATCCCTCCTGCCCTTTCTGAAGATTGGGACTTTTTCCATCTTCCAGCCAACTGGTACCTCTCCAGATTCCCAAGAGCATTGAAAAATTATTGAGAGAGGTCTCACTATGACATCAGTCAGCCCTTTAGGTACCCTGGATGAATCCCATGTGGCCCCATTGACTTATAGGGATCCAACTGACAAAGATAGATACCTACATATTTATTATTCATTCCCAGGTATTATATACAATGCTTTGTTTGTGTTTGTTAGTGGAAACAGTTTTGAACAGGTTGAAAACAGGTCAATGAACAAATTATCTGAAAAATATCAACTCCATGCATGTACAAGGATGAAGAATCTGGAAATGTTTTTATTAGTATGGCTAAACCTTCACACAGGAATATTAAGTCATGATTTTGATAAATATTTGTGTGGAAATAAACTACTTTTGATCTTCTAAATTCTTTTCATTGTTGCTTAACATTTGCTTCACTAGTGAACAGTTCAAAAGTAAGAGTCTGTTCTGAAAGGAGTCAAGTTTTGGGTATTTCTTTGACACCTATAATCAAGGTTGTCAAGGCAAATGGAGGAAAGGAGTAGGGCAGAATTGTTCAGCTATTGTTGAGACAGGCTCACATGCACAAGAGTTATTTGCAGGGTCCATACCTAATGCATACATTGGCTATAAGTATTATTTTTGAAGAAAAAAATGGGCAGTTTGAAAAAAGTCAATAAATCATTGAAAACAACAGAAATTCATTTAAATTAGGACAGTCCTATATTGACACAATCCTTGTAAAGAAAAGCATCAAATTTAAACAGGAATGATCAGCCTATTAAATTAAACTTTTATTGTGTCCATGTTCTTAACACCTGAAAGAAAATTGTTCTGTAATTTAGCACTAACGATCTTATGAGGCTGTAAATATATAAGTGTGACTGCAAAATATTTTTATTTTTAAGAGCATAGACTGCTCTCTCACAAAGTGAAACTTTCATAGGTTTTGTAATGTTAGTTCAGTAAAAACAATCAGTATGCTTTGATAGAGCTAAGCTCTATTTTGCAAAATACAACACTTTGAAAGACAATTTAAGGCTGCTGAAGGTAAAAGCTGGTTTTAGCTTTGAAGGTATCAAATATTTCATACATCTGAACCACATTATTTTATAATGCATTGTAGTACGTTTTTCTCATCATATTGTGTGTGTTTATGTGTGTGTGTTGGTTTCGTATTTATATTCACTGCATGGTGTCTACCTGAAAATAACAGCAAATGTTACTGTTCATATTAAAAGCACATACAGGATCATCTGGGTAATTTTTTTGGTGTAAAGACATTACGTGACAAAGTTTGTCTGATATACATCTTAATAATCATGAGTATATCTCCTATTTTTTATATTTGCAAAATTGTCTGACTCCTCCACTATATTTTAGTTTAAAGTAAAGGAAGATGGTTAAGTTACGAAAAGTGGCAATGAAATGTGTGTGATCTGGAAAGTTATGTGAAACTATTTGTGCTCTTTACTCTGAATTTGAAGTATAAAAAAGAAAAGAAGAGGCAGCTTCCTTACCAGTAATTTCATGTCTTAAAAAGAACAGCCTCTTCTGCTCAAGACAGAATTATGCTAAGATTAAGGCTGTGACAGAAAAATTCAAAAGAAACAAAACACATAAATCCCTGGTGAGATGAACTTATGCATGTAAAATGACTTTAATTTAGTCATATTGTATACCAGAAAGGTTATCTGTTATTAGTTGATATCAATAGATCTTCAAGGAACACTTGAAAATGTTTTATTTGAGAGAAAACTAAAAAAATTGTTAGCTTTCTGAACCTCTGAACTAACAATAAATTGTAAGAATGGTCTGATAAATTTATTTGGTGAGCTGATCTTTTGAAAGTACTTTTTCATCATTTTGTTCCGTGGGAATTCTTATCTGTTATAGGTGAACCTCAGAGTTAGCAAAAGGTTGTTTCGACAGGCAACAGAATATATAAAATTTTATTTATTCTGTATGTCCCTTTAGCAAATAATAGTCAGATGAAATACTCAGGAAATGCAGATATTTTCTAAAGCTAAAAGTTTGTATTTCCTAACTGGTAAGTAAGGGATAATGTCAGTGGCTGTCTTGGTGAAGTGATTTTCAGGCCTTTGAATTCAAAGTGTGGTAAAGGAACAAAGTCTTCTATCATTTAATTTCAGATCCTGGCTAGAATAAAGAATTCATGGTAGGTGAAAATTGAAAACAATGGCTGAAAGGAATGAAGTTAGTATAGAAACATTTAAAGTTAAAAAATATTCAGATCCTGTTCACTATGATTTTCAGAGTAATTGTAAGTCTTTCTTTTTTTATCCTATCTAAACTGATTTGCTTATCTTTGGTTATTGCTGTTAATCTTACTGTGTATATTTTTTGTTCCTCTTGATTTTGCTCTGCCAGTAGCACATTATACTTAATGACTCATACCCTTTCTTTGCTTTTATTTACTGACTACATAGGACACTTTAGTGCTATACTGAAAAAGACATTAATAAATGACAGTAAAATTAAATAATATAAAGCTACAATAGGAATACAATTACTAAGAAGAGGAAATGTTGCATTTACTATTTTTAGTTTTGTAAATATATGCAATTTAATCTTAACACCTATGACCACTATAAAAAGGTTTGAATTTTAAATTTCTTCTCTCTTTGAAGAAATTGACCGAAACCCCAATGACATGAATATTCAAAACTGTACCTTATAGTTTTAATTTTCAACATAATTCAGAAAGTTTCCATTTGAAATTAATTACAAAATTACAAAATTATAAGACTCGTGAGAGCAATTCTTTCCTTTTGTTTAATTGAGCAGATTTATTCCACTGGTGAAACTCGGGGCGTGGGACTACTAACAGTTATATCTGTTCTTCTGCTCTGTTGAAAGAATATACTCAGGGAGGTCTGGAATAAAGCATAAACAAACTAAGCAGTTGCTTAAGACAGGTTTTATATGACTAGCTACTAAGACAAGAGATCTCATAGAAATCCTGTTTGCTTAACTCAGCGAAACTGAATTATTTTGTTCTCATACCTGAGAATAAAAACTCTTTTTTGTTTGGTTGGTTTTGGTTTGGTTTTGTCTTTGTAGTTGTTCTTTCATATATTGCAGAGAAGTTTTCTTCTGGATCTGGAAACACAGGTTGGTTAACATTGTTCCAGAACTTGTCTGATCTATCCAGATATTACAGATACTGTATTCTTGGAGGTCTGATTTTGCCTTGAAGCTTTTTAGCTGAATGCTTTCAAAAAACCACAGTTTTTTCACCTGACTTTGATATCTAGGAAAGAATATAGCCCATTGGCTTTAGACTTCACGCTTTGCTTCCATACACTGACATACTCACAGACATACATAAACAGAACCGTTGAATAAATTTCTTATGTTTAGAAGCATTTATGTTTAGAAGCACTTATGTTTAGAAGATGGTTTACTTTCTGCTAATTTAAAGGAAGCATTTTGGTTGAAAGTGTGAAGCAAAAAAAAAAAATCTTATTTCAATGTCATAACATCTTAGCAGGCAGGTAATGCTAGCTGAAACTCAGCTTTTGCATTTGCAGCTCAGTGATCCACAGACAAAACAAGGATACAGAAAAGAGACCAGACCTTAAGATTCACATTTGAATAAGAATCTTCCCTAAAGTTTTAAGGTATCTGGCTGATCTAGTTCTCCAACACTTTGGTTTTGTTTATTTTCAAAATACAAAAGGCTTATTTGAAGTAGCTGAGGCTGGAACTTCCATCTCCACTGGACATGAGTGTTTAGCTCTGAGGTTTAAGCAATCCTGTCCTCAATAGAAGACCTTGGGTTAAGAATGTCTTTCTCTATATTATTTTAATGATTAAAACTATTTTTTTTAATTTTATTGTCAGTTTCTATTAAAGAGATAAATTCCAGCTAATAGCAGGCTTTTCTGGGAGGTAGGAGTAAATTCACTCACAACTACCATTTAAGCATTAAAAAAGATCCTCTTAAAAACAATGGCCTAGATCCTGCAATTGTAACAATATCAAAAGAGTGTATAAGAATATGACATGAAAGGTTGTAGAAAGGACAAGTTAGTAAATTGTAAATTAGATGTAAAGGAATCCTAAGAAGGAGTGATGGCTTGGTTTGGTTCAAACAGTAAGACTCTGAAAAAAATGTTCCAAAATCAGTCTTACACTCAGTTCCATATGTTTATTTCTGCTATTTAACATTTTTTTTTAGGGGAAATTCCATCAAAATTCAGGTTCACTTGAAAAACATATAATTGTAGGCTTGTTAATGTGCCTATAGATTTTCAGGAAACTTAAATGTCATTTGACTATTTTTTTTTTTTGAATGGAGTATCTTTTGCACAGGGTCAAGTTATCTTATGAAGTCACAGGGACTTTAAATAAAACTGAGCTGCCAAAAAAAACAGAGGAAGTATCCTGAAGCTAACAGGCTCACTTTGTCATGACTTCGGGATTTGAATGGCAAAAAAGAGGCTTTGGGTTTTTTAATTCTTTGGATTTGGGGAGAAAAACTTAGAAAGGTCTAACAAAGGTTGAATGTAGTTCTACAAGCCTTCAGAATGGTGTTCAGCTGTTCATGTAGTAAGATTAACAAGAAAATTCTACTTTTCTCTATAACGGGTTGCTCATTTAATGTTCATTATTTAAAGCTAAAGAGGCATAAAGGAAAGATATAAATTATAATTTAGATGACAAATTATAAAATAAACTTAATAGGGTATTTATAATTTCAAGTACCAACTGGAGATTAAATACATTCAACAGACACTATTCTCTAATATACACCATACTCTATTAAAAATACAAATGAATAAATTAAGTCTAATGATGAATTTTGAAATTATTGAAGGACATAACACTAATCCTTTTTAATCCTAAACTTTCCTACTAAGAAATTTGGCCATTTTAATTAATAAATACTAAGCAAGTCTCATTTACTCAGAGCTGGTTAATGGACCAACAGATGATGATAGAAAACATCCACTCTTCATCTTACTGTTTGTATGTTCCTGTAGGCTCCTCCTTCCCCAAGAGAACTGCTCGGCTACAGATGTTCAAGTCTACAAGTTGTACTCTCCTAAGCTTCAGTATAATTTCTGTAACTCCCCTGGACCACTGTTAGGAGACATTTTAGAGCAATGAAGCTTTGAGTGAACTAATTTATATCAAGCAACTGTTGATGTACTTCTTCCCTTAAAATAAAAAAATGGACTAACTTTTCCATGTTAAAAACTTTGGAAAACCTCCTTGTATACATTGGTGTACATTTCCAATCTTCTACATGTGGTTTTGTAGGGGAATGGAAGGCGGTAACAGAACTTCACAATAAAATTTAAAAATACTGAAATTTCATGTGAAAGTTTTTCCATTACCATTAAAGAAGCAGCCTGGACAAAGTTCTTGGCAATATTTAACTACTGATTTGGAAAATAATTTTGATCTCCTCTTCCCTTGAGGCTAAAAAAAGGCATTATGTAAATTTAAAATTATGTATTTCATGTTCTGGATCATGTTAATACACTGAACATTTTGTTTGTTAATTTATTCTTAAGGGAGTAGGTTTTTAATATTTATTTTCAGTATTTCAGTTCATGTTCTTAGTAAAAATTGATAAAAATCCTTTGAAACATGTGTAGGTGAATTGAGAAACTAATTGAAAATCAGACTTTCTTAAAAATGTAAGAGTTTAAATTTATATAATATTATGTTCTCTTGGAAATCCTGAAAATATGTATCTCTTTTTTTTTTTTACAGTGTGTAATCTAGGCATTGTCTAAGTCAGAGGTGTCAAACTCATGGCCCAAGAGCCAAATCTGTCCCTTCACCTCGTTTTATCCGTTCTGGCACCTTGTTTCTGCCCAGCAGCAGTACCGAGCTCCTTGCCCCTGCACTCTTGCCAACACTGGTGACATGTGCAGCATGTGCAGCATGTGACACTGCAGGAGCAGGAGAACAGCAGGAGCCCTGAGTTTGACACCCCTGGTCTAAGTAACCAGTTATTTATGAATGCCTTCTTTTTCTGGTCCTGTATTTTCATAGTGACTCTTAGTCTGAGTAGCTGACCAACATCCTAAGTACCATTAAATAAAAAATCAGTAAGCACTATTCACCCCATCATAGTCCAGGTCACACAATCCAACATTTCAGAGGATTCTCATTTACTCTTTTGCATTAGTAAACTGGAAATATAATTTGTTATTGAAATGAAAGAAGAAGATGCAAGGAGAAAAATCTCCTTTCTAGGTTCCAGTTCTCAGAGCAGTATAACTTTTTCCTGAAAGAGATTAACAACATTTCCCTTTGGAACCGTTGAGTTTCTCTTCACATGCTGTTTGTATTTTACAATCTGTTTGGGTTTTTGAAGTTAAACATACATTGAAACATTATTTATTGTTCTTAATTTTTTCTGATGACAGAAGGAGAGAAGTAGAAGGGAATAACTTGTGTTAGACATTTCTTGACAGCAGCTGACAACTGTCACTCTCTAGTATTTGAAGGTGTGAACCACTGTTGAACCACTGTGACCTGTTTTGATGTTTCTGCTAGAATTTCTATTCAGTAAAGACAAGCAAAAAAAGAACTGGTAAAAGGAGGAAAAAAACCCCATTCTTCAACACAAGAACAGCAGTTTAGGTGAAACACATTACATGCTTATTTCACCTGCTTATTTCCTATACTAGCTACTAATTCAGCTAAATACTTCTTTGGTTTGCCCCTTTTGTGTCATGAAAAGGCATTCATTACTCTAAATGCAGTTTCAGGCTTTGTGTCAGCTTATAATAGTGCAGTTTATCACCACAGCAAGAGAGAAAAGCACAGAAAAATTAGGTTAATCAATACCACTGCAGTGTGTTTGACATTACATTCAGGAAAAGTTTAGCATGTCATTCCTAACTACAGGCCATAAAGTGCCTGAGGTCTGTGTATGCTCTTGATGTGTATGCTGGTTCTTCATGCAGATGAGGGCAGAATATAGCCAGTTTTTGCTAAACATGCACCCCCTGCAGACCACTAGCACACTGGATTGTAAAAAGTGAGACACCACTGCTTCCAGTATTCCTCCTTCTGAAAAAATCTTATAAAGTTTCTGAGTATTTACTTGGCAGACCTATACAAAAATGCTAACCAAATGTTCTGTTTAAAGCCTGTGCTTATAAGAAATACTTATTTTATTTAAAATTCAAAAGTGTTCATTCAGTGTTTGTGGGGTGGGGATTTGTTGTTGGAGGCTGTTTTTTTGGGTTTTTATAAACATTTTTGTACCTTTACACTGGATCAAGGTGGGAAATGTCAAGAGGAGGAGAGAAAGTACTTTTGAGGCATTTCATTAGCAAGAGATGGGATGTAGTATAATATGCTTACAAACATAGGGAACTTAGGGGAAAATAAACAACCTCTTTTTGTACGACAAACCACAGGACTTCCAAAAACATGCAAATTCACATCTATGATAAAAATATGTGAATCACTTCATTTATGGAAATACCATACTCTTCTATACTGAAAGGGAACTTAAGCAAATGCTAGTGATGGTCCTGATGCTGCTTTGTAATGACAATGACAAACCTGTAACACCTTTTTGTAACACTGGAAGTTTACTCTTGTGCCTTTCCTCTCTAAACTTTCCGTAGTCTTGTGTGCTGTCATCCCCTGTGAAGTAAGTAGTTTCTGTCTTTAACTTATTTAAAAGCCACAAATTTGCTTGAAGTTTGTCCAGAGCAAGGACCAAGAATCATGGGGTTTAGCATTGTACAAAGCATTAGCAATGTTTAAAACCAGTATCAGTTACTTAAAATAAGATGTTGTTAAACATGTATCATCATACACCCTAAACCCTCAGTAAAATATTCATTTTTTTAACAGATACTGTCTACAGTTTATACCATTAATAGTCTGAGATAAACTTCAAAGACTCAAGGATAAATATCACTCAAATTTACATAAACCTGCAATCCAGATCTTTAATAGGTCTAAAGAGATCTTACTGCACTGAAATCAATGGGGCTATAAAGACTTTGTCCAACCAAGAATCTGTACTGGAATGTTTATTTAAAGCTAATTTTAAAATATTTTATCTTGAAATTGATGCAGATAGTTCATAAATATTGGCTTTCCTGAAAGAGTTTTGGTATGAGTGTGATTTTTTTAAAAATGATAGAAGACCTAATCTCAACATTAATTAGAGATAAAACAGGAAGAGGAAAAAGAAATTAGAAAGATTACACTAGTCAACTGATAAGGCATGAGAACAAGGTATACTTATAGAATTAACCCTGAACTTTTTATACTCAGAATGAAGTTCTGATGTGCTATTAAAATTTCATAACATAAGGTTTAGTTCCAATGTCTTTCTCTACTCACATTTTTTTTATATATATGTTAAAAAACTCCCTACCTACCTTTAAAATAATTTATTTTAAAATCAGAAGGGGACCATTATGTTCTTGGTTTGAATTTCTGAATACTGACTGTCGTGTTTTGAAGCAAAGGAATACTATTCCTTCCATAATAATTTTCAATTTTATGTCTGTTATAAATGATTCCTTGTATTGCTTTGCTGTATTAGACTGTCATTTGTCAGAGAAGGAAGGACAGAGGCAGTCTCCCTGGCCAGCTAATACAATATTTCTCCTAAAGGACACAATGTTGTTCATCTTGCAGGCCCAATTATAATATGCTCTTTACAAATGTAAACTCAAGAACAAGTCCAGCTGTAATTCTGGATGAAATTATCTAAAGAAATTTTGCAGTTGTAAGCCAAATGTCAACTTCACCTAGAATTCAACTAGGGTAGCAATAAAGGTGTTGAACTACAGTGATCCACGTAGTCTTGGGGCCCTTTCAAGTGTTGGCAACAGTGCAGTTGATGCTTGTAGGCAGATCAATGTCTTTGAGTACTTTATTCTGACAGCTAATAATAATTTTACTCTGTATTTTATCAACCCTGAAATTCTCTGGATAATGGCCACAGAGAAAAGCATTTACTTATCATCATGTGCATCTACTTAAAATCTGTAACAAATCTTCATTTTTTTTAAACAAGTCACACACTCATGGCCTCCAATATTGCATAGCAAATGCAAATGATTTTCTGGGGCATTTCTGTGCATTTATGCTCTTTCCTGGAAAATCTGTATTAGGAAGGAGATATTTTATTAATATCAAATGAAATATTGTTTATCACCTAAAAGCCAAAAATGAATGAAATTTTTTTAACCATGCCTCTTTTTTAGACTTAGCATATGCATCACCTTTTTTGTATCCTCCATATCATCCAAGTACATATAAATTATTTTTTTATTGTTATATGATGTGATGAACTATATAAAGGGAATGATAATTGTCATGACTGGCTAGGTATGAAGATTGGAAAGTTGAAATTGGGCCAATTTGCCAAAAGGTAGAGGGCTTTTTATAGTAATAATAATTTTACTGAATTTTCAAGTGATTTAACATTGGGAAAAACCATGATAAAATTCAGAAATGTGCTATGAAACTGAAAACTTTTGGAACTTAATGTTGTGTCTATGAAAAGTTGTCACCAGAGTTGTGTGAATGTTTGGCATGGCTGTAATAAGTGTATTTTGATCATTTTGAAAACTGGCATTTTTGGTTTACAAAACTCTAGTTAAACTTCAGACCTCCTGAAAACTCCATGGATGATGCAGAGGAATTCTCTGTAGTTTGTTAACACGATAACGTGAACAGATTATTGGAATGTTTTACAACATTGTTTAATAGCAGATTGACACACAGGTGGGAAAACATTACTTTAGACAAGCATTTTAGTATAATTTCTGGGCTTATTAAAAATGTGTTTTCAGCTATTTCAATTTGGAGATTCTACTTCTATGGCTAGAAATTGGAAGAACAATGTTTGGAATGAACAACAAAAACACAGAAAGATTTTCTTCTACCATGGCAAAATCTTCTGGGTGTTTAAAAACAGATAGATGCAAATAGCTCAGCTCTCCTCTATTTGAGATATAATAATAACTCTTATCTGAGTGTAGATGGTTATTTTTAACTTAAGTTATTCCTTGTTCATGCTATTAGGATTAAGTAATATTTTACTTACTTTGAGAAAACTGACTTGAAGCGCAGTATTACTGTACCAATGGTGCCTCTCCTTTGCCAGTTGACTGCATCAGCTGCTTCTAAAACCTACAAATTTGAAAATTTTTAAATTGAATGTATTCCTGGAGTATTTACCAGGAACCAAGATGGAGCTCTTCTAGGATGCTATTGAGAGCACCCCACATTATGGACAGAAGTATCCTCCTTGTGAAGAACGCATTTTCTCTCGGTTGTCTGGCAATTTGTTCTCTGTTTATGCAGAAGCTTCTGTTAGTGACAGCAAGACAATCTGAGATACAGAAATTTATTTCACATCATCTATTAAGCACAGACAGACATTGCTTCTGTAGGACCTGCAACTACTGCAAGCTTCACTGCTAGTAAACAGACAGTGGTGCTAGAATCATAATGGTCCACAATACATAAAACCCTGATCTTTCTGTCTTTACATCATACCAGTTATTAATGCAGATTAGTCCAATGATGGCAACTGGTAAACTGATATCCAAATGCATTTTACTAGATG
Source organism: Dromococcyx pavoninus (assembly GCA_033558185.1). Lineage (NCBI taxonomy): Eukaryota > Metazoa > Chordata > Aves > Cuculiformes > Neomorphidae > Dromococcyx > Dromococcyx pavoninus. Next base: position 3,637,917 of record JAUMJL010000091.1, on the reverse strand, counting down.
AAACTTAGTCGATACAAAGACTACCGTAGGTGGCGACCTACCCTCAATTCTAGTATATAATCATAGGTTTTGAGAGTAGGAAAAGTCTCATGCTAAGGAAGCACTTTCAGAGAAAGGGTCCCAGGATGCAGTGCCCTGTATAAATGCTTAGTACACACTAAATTTAGAACAATATTAAATCATTTGTTGCTGTCTCACTGCCTTCTGTTATGGTGTTTATTCTGGCAGTATCATCATCTGTTAGATCTATTTATGCCTCTTTTTCTGTAGCTTTTCCATTAGCATGTATCTTTACTGCATCCCCCTACTAACATGTTCAACAAATTATTTGAGTCAGCTATCATCTACAACTACTTTATTAAAAACACATTTTCCATTGTATTTTGTCACAACACCTATAGGTAGCAAAACATGTCCGTTGATTTTGTCTTGAGATATCTTGTATCTAATTCTAACGTAACTTTAATATATTCAAATAACCAGAATTACTTTATACCAAATACAATAGAGATTGCATCAATAACACATAACAAACATTAGGAGATGCTGTCAAAAATCTTTATTAACATATGTACACTACAATAGGATCAGCACTTCCTGCTAGTAGAATATTGATGAAGGGAAAATAAAAGAACTAAAGGAAACAAACAGAAAAATGTCTTAAAAAAAGCTCAAAATTCCTGGAATGTACTACAACGCCTGTCCCTTTTCGTGTTGAAGGTGTCTGACATCCTATAGGGTGATTCTAATTGTGATCTCTATTCTAAAGGCAGTATTAGAGGTATTACAGGAATGAAGTTTGATCTCCTACGGGGAATTGAGAGTAGCCCTGTGGAGAAGGACTTAAGAGTACTGGTGGATGAAATGCTGGATATGAGCCGGCCACATGCATTCACAGCCCAGAAAGCCAACCATATCCTGGGCTGCATCAAAAGAAGCATGGCCATCAGGTCGAGGGAGGTGATTCTGCCCTTCTACTCCTCTCTAGTGAGACACCACCTGGAGTACTGCATCCAGCTCTGGAGCCCTCACCACAGGAAAGACACAAATCTGTTCTAACAGGTCCAGAGGAGGGCCACAGAAATGATCAGAGGGATGGAACATCTCTCCTATGAGGAAAGGCTGAAAGATTTCTAGTTGTTCTGCCTGGAGAAGAGAAGGCTTCAGCGACACCTTATTGAGCTTTTCAGTACTTTTCAGCTTCTGAGAAAGATGGCGATAAACTTTTTAGCAGGACTTGTTCTGATAGGACAAGGGGTAACGATTTTAAACTGAAAGAAGGCAAATTGACATTAGATATAAGAAAGAATTGTTTTTTTGATGAGAGTGATGAAACACTTCAAGAGGTTGCCCAGAGAGGTGGTAGATGCCCAGTCCCTGGAAACATTCAAAGTCAGGTTGTACAGGACTCTGAGCAGTCTGATTTAATTGAATATGTCCATACTCATTACAAAGGGTTTAAGTAGGTGACCTTTCGGGATTCCTTCCAACCCAAACTATTCTATGAGTCTATGAAATTAAAATGCGTGAATTCAGGTGTTTTGATGAAATATTCTGACTGCTAAAGGGATGTAGCAATAGTCACAGTTTGAGAAAGACTATGCTTTAGTCATCATTCTTTCTTAACTATCTTTTATTCTTTTTTTATTCCATACCCACTGAGATTTCCTACTTGACCAATATAGCATTAACTAGCATCTTCTACAAAATATTTCTGTTTTCTATTCACCCTGGTGTTCAGGCACTATGACAAAAGTTTATAAGTTCTAGCATTTCCTCAACCATGACACTCGCTTAGTACATATTCATGTCTATCTGTCTTCAATCAAACATGAAGTGAGCTTACAATTTCTTGCAAAAGATTATGTAGATATACCATTATAATATTAATGGTAACTGATGTAATTATAGAAGAAAAGAATTATCCAAATTCTTACAATAAGCTACTATGTTTTTTTAAATCTTGAAAATACTATTGTTTCTGTTGTTTCCAAAGGAGATCTCATATAACAATATAGCTTTGCTATTTTAAGGAAACTGTCATGTGATCTTGATCTCAAACCTGCACAGAATTTGCCATAGTACTTTCCATGACAGAGTAATTCGCTATCCTTAATAAAGGCATCCTGACTAGGTGGAATTTGTTCTTTACTGATTATGAAAACACATTACCGATGAAACTTAATCAAGAGTATCTTTTGATAACTAAATAGAGATGAGATGAATCCCATTTTGGCTGAGTTTCTCAAAACGTTTATAAAAAATTTTCTTCATAAAGCTTAGTCTTTTTTGTATTCTTTTTTAAGATAAGGACTTGAAAGGCATCTAATGATCACTGCTGCGGAACAATGACATCTTAATCCTTCTTTTCTCCCAGAATGTTGCTGAAACAATCCCTTGAGCTTCTGATTTAGCAAATGTAGCAGGGGATGGTAGTATTGTTATCCATACTGAAATATTAGAGCAGTAATGTACTCTTGGCATGGACAGAAACACTAGACATAAAATAAAGCAGTTTCCAAAGCATTATGAATAGAATTGATGTCTTCACCATTTTGCACTGGCATTACACTAGTTCACTGGTTTACCTATATACTATTGGTATTGTAAATCGTTCTAACATCCTGCTAAGTAATAAGATATGTTATGTGTGCATTTGTGTACATGGAGTAGTATATATATTTTAGAAGAATATACTATCTTTCATAAAACATCTGTGATGAAATCAAGAGCCTTACACTCAGTAAAACAAGTTTTAATATACTGCAATCATATATATGGATATATAAATATGTATATGTTTATAGAGAGCTTAAACATCTTCATTTGATCACAGCTGTTTCATTTGGTGTGCAGATGTACTTGCATTTTAATCTGCAAAACCTCAAGTTTGTAGAAAACTTGACTAGTAAAAATATGAAAAGTGTATTTCACCGTTTTTTCTTCCCTTTGCTTAAGAAAAGCTATGAAACGTGATGTGAGACATGGAATGTTGAATCAAGTTATATAAATACATGAAAACATTTGTCCTTCTGATCCCCTTGAACAATATAAATGCTGTCAGGATAAAATGGCTGTTAAGAAAATGGAACATAATTAGAACTGACTTATTTCAAATACCTTCAGAATAACTCAAACTGAGGAAGCTTAGTATTTAAGAGGTAATTAAGATAGCAGTCTTTTTACTTAGTATTTCTCCTCAGTGTCAAGCAGTTTGGGTTGTTTATATTCAGTATAGCTTCTATATCCAATAACAGGAAAATAATGGCATTCACTGAGACACTCGTAGTTTAATGTGACTGCTATTAGGAGAGAAAGATCTGCAATAATTCTGCTGCTTCTCTGAAAAGAAGTATTTAAATCAACAGATGACTAAGTTTCATTCTTTTTTGCCTGAGTATGAATGACAAAGACAGTTCATTAGTTTTGGATTTCACATTTTGAAGCATTTTTAAAAAAGGGAGAAATACATTCATCAATCAAAAATAAATCTAAAAAAAATCAATTTTTAAATTATTTCCAGTTGAAATTGGAATTTCCAATCAGATAAAATTTTCTTTTTTATTTTAGGTATAATCTGCTAAAGCAAGAAAATTTGTATAGTGTCCAGCATCTGCAAGTATCTACTATGGAGCCTCCTCTCTGCTACTCCAGTAAAACTGGAAACCTGTTTTTAAGTGCATATTTACATATCTTCATGCCATTTAGGATGAACTTGTCAAAATACTTAAGGTAATTTTTATTCTTTTCTTGATTTGACAAGTTACTTGCCAGGCAGTGAATTTTGAAATAAAAACCTACCCAAACTGCCTGTATATGTATATGGTCACTTTATCTCAAAGTCAGAGAGGAAAAAATAGAATTAAATTTACCTACTTTATTGTGATTTTCAATAATATCTTTAAGTTATAATAAAGTTAGAGCATCTAATCAATAGTATTTTAGATACTGACTTTAACTATAGATCTTTTATCACAAGTGAAATTATGTCCGTTAATTTTAAGTCAAATTATGTCCGTAAATTTTAAGTCAAATCATGCAGCAGCATGATGTTGAAGTTTTGAATTTCCTTAAACATCTGTAAATCAAACCAGGTGCAGATTAACTTCTCTGGAAAAATCCAGGGACTTAATCTTGTATGTTTCAGCTACAGCATACATTATTTAATTCTGGAGCTGAACAGAGTTTCATTAGAGTGATTTTTTTTATTTTTTTTTGCAATTTTTCATTTACTGTGTTTGTCACCTGTCTCATTTTCCTTACTTTGAGTTTTTTTCATTTGCATTCAAACTTGTTGGCCAAAAGTTGCATCAATTCTAATTGAATGCATCATATCCCTTCATAGATGCCAACATAATATGTAAGGCAGCAGGATCAAACAGAGTAACCCAGCAGAACACATAGACTTTGAGGCTTAACTATGCAATATGAACAGTAATTACAGAGTATGACTGCTAACTAAGATAAAACAACTACATGAAATGTGAGAGATGCATTGGTTTGTTTGTGTATTTTTGTCCTTTGGAATGACAAGCGTGATGATGAAAGAAGCTTTCTGTCAGCTGTGATTGATAAACTCCTCTGTGTTGATAAAAGACTATCCTATAATCTTTTCTATACTGTCCTCAACTTTGCTTTCTTGGGACTAAGTATAGGAATGATTGATAGAGTAGTGAGCTTACAGATACATCCACTCAAGCTTTTTGACTGACACAAAATAAACAGAAATCGTAAAGAAGAAGAAATGTAAAATTAAATTTTGCTTTGATTCCTCTGTTTACTTCCTTGCCCAACTAGGGAAGGGAACTGGTTATTTCCCTGCCCAACTGGGAAAAATGTCGTTTTCTTCAGTATGGCCCATTTGACAAAAATACACTTACAAAGGATATGGATGCTGCATTTATGCAAACACTAACAAGGTAGTGAGACAGGTGGATAGAAACCACTCGTTTGAAGGAGAGGAAGTAATATAGAGCTCAAGCATATTAATCAGAAATAATAAGATCTGTCAGAAATATATGTTGATAAAATCATGACCAAAAAAAAGCCTGTGGATTCTTAGTATTGCTGCTGGGATAAATGTCCTTGATTTTATTTAGAAGCTCCAGCTGCCTGTTTCAGTTGGTAGAATAAATAGTTTGCTTTCCATGCTAAGTGATTCATGATTACTACACTACAAGTAAGAATCATGAAGATCCACTATATACTTCTGTCTAAACTTCTTTCTAGTCCAGATAGAGAAACTGAGTTGGACTCGTTCTTCAGCTGTCAATAGAGCATCCCTCAAAATGAAAGACGGCAGATAATTCACAAAGAACGATCACTTGAGTAAAATCAGATCATCTTACATATTTGTGAAAGCTGACATGAATTTTAAAAATTCTCTTCAAAAGTAATTTTTTTCCAAATAGTGTTTCTAAGTTTTAGAGTTAATACTTCTTGCTAGTACTGTTCTATCCACTACAATAAATTAATTAGCTGAAAGATTTGATCAATTATTTGATCAATTGATACATTAAGGTTCCTTTTTTTCCTGATATTGGATGAGTCAACATGGGTTTATGAAAGGCAGGTCCTGCCAAACTGCCAAACTAACCTGATCTCCTTCTATGGATGAGGGAAAGGCTGTGGATGTGGTGTACCTGGACTTTGGTAAAGCCTTTGATACTGTTTTTCACAGTATTCTGCTGAGAAACTGGCTGTCATTGGCCTGGACAGGCACATCCTCTGCTGGGTAAAAAACTGGCTGGATGGCCCGGCCCAGAGGGCTGTGGTAAACAGAGTTAAATTTTTTGGCAGTGAGTCACAAGTGGTGGTTCCCCAGGGCTCAGTGCTGAGTCTAGTCCTGTTCAATATCTTTATCAAAGGTCTAGACGAAGGGATCAAGTGCACCCTTAGCAAATTTATTGATGACACTAAGCTGGGTGGCAGTGTTGATCTGCTTGAAGGAAGGGAGGCTCTGCAGAGGGATCTGGATGGGCTGGATCAATGGGCTGAGACCGGTTGGATGAGGTTCAACAAGGCCAAGTGCTGGGTCCTGCACTTGGGACACAACAACCCCATGCAGCATTACAGGCTTGGGAAAGAGTGGCTGGAGAGCTGTCTGGCAGGTTGCTGCCTAGGGGTATTGATTGACAGCTGGCTCAGGATGGGTCAGCAGTGTGCCCAAATGGGCAAGAGGGCCAATGGCATCGTGGCCTGTATCAGAAACAGCGTGGCCAGCAGGACCAGGGAAGTGATTGTGCCCCTGTACTCAGCACAGGTGAGGCCATACCTCAAGTACTGTGTTTAGTTTATGGCCCCTAACTACAAAAGGACATTGAGGTTTTGGAGCGTGTCCAGAGAAGGGCAATGAAGCTGGTGAAGAAGAACACTGGTCTGGAGAACAAGTCTTATGAGGACAGGCTGAGAAATCTGTGGCTGTTTAGCCTAGAGAAGAGGAGGCTGAGAAGGAGACATTATCACTCTCTACAACAGCCTGAAAGGAGATTGTGGTGAGGCGGATGTTGGTCTGTTCTCCCAAGTGACCGGTGACTGGATGAGAGGTAATGGCTGGTTGCACCAGGGCAGGTTCAGACTAGACATCAGGAAAAATTTATTTGCTGAAAGGGTGCTCAGCCACTGGAACAGCTGCCCAGGGAGGCGGTTGAATCACCACCTGTCAAAGCCCGCTCTAACTAAAATCCAATTCAAATAAACAGATATTAAATAATGTTTGAATCCCAAAAATCAGTGATAAGCCCCATTTTTAAAATGAAAAAAATTATATGGAAATTAGAAACATTGTACATAAAGAATGTATCAGAAATGTTCTAGCCTTCAATCATTACAGCATTGTGATAACAATGAAAGACAATAGTCTACCTTTTAAATACTTGCAAATTTCTGAATACAAAGACCAAAACCTGATTTAAATGCTGTTGAAGATCCTATAGTCAGCTTGTCAGGGCCCTCTCCCACCCCCGCAGCCACCGCTCAGACCTGCTCGGTCAGAGAGAGAAGGGTCCTTTGTTGTCTGCACAGCAAATTGGAGACCAACAAATCTCCCAGGGTAAATTCAAAGAGTGTTTATTTTGGGCACAGCCAAAACAACAAATCAGTATTCATTTTGGATACGGTCAAAACATCTAATCTATATTTTGGGCAAGGCCAGAATATCAAATTGGTATTCGTTTTGGACACGACCAATACATCAAATCAATCTTTTGGTCATGACTGAAATATCAAATCAAATACTCAGGTGCACTCCCAAGATCCCAGTCTGTTCAGATTCCAATCTGATACCCTCAAAGCAGCTGCACAAAACGACACAACTCGGATCTGATCTGATGCACAGTAGTGCCATGGAAAAAAGAAGTAAGGAAAGAAGAGAGAGAGAAGATGTTACAGGCAACAATACATGCAGAATCAGTCTCTACACCATCCCTGGATGTATTCAAAAGATAGGTAGATGAAGTGCTTAGGGATATGCAAGCAATTCTGTCATTCTATGATTCTGTGATCCTATGAGTTCATTTTACTTTGAAGACACAATTGCTTAATTACAAAAATATTTTAAATCCTAAAAAATGATAAATTTTGCTTTGTTCCATATTCAAATGATGATATATTTTTATGACTATTAACAGATATTTAAGAGTTGTTCAAACACATGAAACAATATTCCAATTTTTCTGATATTATATATTATATATTATATAATATTATAACAAATTTTGGTTGGTAGTGGATAATTTCTTTAAAAAATTTTTGAATTTTCAGAATTTTGGAATATCCTTTTTGTCTCATGTTTCTTCTCTCATTTGTGTTTCTTTTATCTTTCTGTACTTGACTGCACATCTGATTTTTTTCCTTGTAGTAACTAAGCACCTAAAAATTCTGAGTACCATGAAACACATAATGGAAGAAGAGAGGATGTTCAAGACACTTAATTTCTGAATGTTCTGAATGTAATTGAGCTAATATTTTCCTCAGCTTGAAAAGTGCATGTAATCTAAAAAAAAAAGATCTTGGATGTGAAAATCTGAAAACAAAAGGCCAACCTTTGAATAAACATAAAACGACTGGGTGATCTACTGGTCTTTCAGGAGAGAGTTATGCTCAAAGGTACCATGCTACCAATGTTTTAGAAAAAATAATAATTATAGTAGTTGTTTTATCATGCATAAGGGATATGTGAGTAATTTGACATTTCAATCACTGAAAAAAAGAATGGCAGTTAATTGAATGCTTAGTGAGTGCAGTAAATACAGAGTGCTATGCATTCATTCTAAAGCTATACTGAAAAATATTTTTATAAGATAAATTAGATTAGTTTTGAAAATCATGTTTTAATCCATGGAAAGACGAAATTTTTTCTTTCCTTAGTTTTTATTGCTGAAATGAATAAGAAACCGAATGTTTGCTTGAGAATTTTCTTGTGTGTCTCTCCTCCTGCATCTTTTGACGTGATAATCCTCCTAAAGCTCTTACATCAAAATGCCTCAGTCAAACAAGAATTTTCATGTAGCAGTGAGGGCACTGCAGCAGTATTTGGTAGGACTGATAGGTGCACAAGGGGCTGAGAAGGATGTTTCAACAAACACTGAGAAAAAAAGGAGCTCAAAGATGAGATACAAAACTCAAAGAAAAGAAATATTGCAGTATTGGAATAATGGAAGGAAACAACACAATCAGCTAGGCATGAATCTGGTGAGAAAGTGAAAGCTCACAGGCAGAGTACTGGTCTTTTACTTTATGTTGTTCAAACAAGAATAGCTACTGAGCCAGGTGGGCCGAAGATCATCGGAAACTGTGACATGACCTGACTGCAGAGACCAGTGAAGGAGTTGTCCTTCACTCTCAGCTCATTTAAGCACAAGTGTTAACCTATGAAAGTTTGAAGCAGAGAAAGTGTAAAAATTGGAAGTGATGGTGTGCATTCAAGAATTCAAGGTCATAATGGAGAAGAACTAAAAGGAGGCAAATTGTTGCTAAGATCTAAGTCTGGAGTTCAAAGAATATTTGAAATGACTTTCAGGAGATCAGAAAGGAAAAGAAAAAATAGGATAATCACCAGAAAAAAAGTATGTCAGAGAGGACGGAAGACAATTTTAGCCCAACTTCAGAAGAATTTTATGATTACGATTTTTTTGTGAAAAACATTTGATGGGCTCTTGTCTTGGAACAGAAAATTTAAAAAAACAGTAGGCATGGTATGGTAACATATCACACTTTGGACACATCTGTCTTTCAGAAGCTGCCTGCCACGAAGAGATATGTAAGTTTTGTTTCAAAGATAAATTTCTATTAATGCTAGCAATTCATCAGCCAGAAATCACATCTGATGAAAAGACAGTATTTATTTAATCATGATATGAGTATGAGACACGGGAATGCTCTGGGCATGGAAAAACACAATATGACCCTTGCACCAGGGACTGTATATCCAGAAGACACTGGCTCAGTGCACCAATGAGACATCACACAGAATCTCATATATAACGAGTCTGCTATACTGAAGAACTAAATGAAAACAGAGCTACTGCTTTCATTTATTAGACAGATTTATAAGGCCTGCACTGATAACCAAGAAGTTGCAAAATCTGTTTTATTAGTGAAAACTGAAAGATAGAAAAATGAAGATCACGTGGAAAAAGTTTTTTCACTTTAGAAACACATCAAGTGGGTATGCGCCCGAAAGGAAAAAAAAATATTTCATCTAGCTGAAAGATAATGCTGGTATGAGAAGAAATGGATATAAACTGATGATGAGTACAAACATTCAGGCTGCAAACTAAAATAATAATTAAAATTTGAGATAAAAGATTGGAAAGCAAAATCCTCTTAGTTAATGTGGTGAGGAAAAGCCCTAACTAAGATCAAGCTGGATTTATGCATGAAATCAGTTACATTGTTTGTATATCCCCAGCACTGGGGCACAGGACTTAATGATCCAATATCCATTTGTTATCGTATGTCCCTGGGTTTGAAGACATTCTCAGGTAATTGCAGATATTGCTCTTGTAAGCCACAAACAAGCCTGAATTCTTAGAAATGTAGAAATAAAACATGAAACTCTTTATCCAAGATTTGTCATTATTGCCATTAAAGACACTGATGTACTGTGGTGTCTCTCTGAGTGATGAGTAGGGTGCAATGTCAGTTTATGAGGTACGTGATGCTAGTAAAAAGAAATCTTTGGAATGTGTTGGCACAGCATATGATACCATTCCTGATTTTTATTCATTTTTGACTCAAGAAAGGCAGTGTTTTATTTCACTACGCATTTTTTACTCATTTTTTTCTGAAGTATTAAACTTTCAGGTATTAAAAATAATATCGTGAGGCCAATGCTGATGAGGTTCTAGCTCCATCCAGGAGGGAAAACCCAGTACTCTCTATGGAGTATAGATCTTCTGACTTATTGTATTGAATAAATCTATAGCATAGATTGTCAGGTTTTAGGGTGTAAGGGGCAAATTCCACTGTCTGTGGGACACAATGGAAGCTGTACGGCAAGATCAGAAGAGAATATCTGATAGTATTCAGGGAGGTTACTACTGTGGAGATGTCCAAATGACCTCCTTTTGGTGACATGATCTGATTAAACAGTAACTAAAGTATTACTTAAAGCCTTTGGTGGCAAAGGAAGACACAGCTGAAGTCTAAAATGAAATTAAGAATGTAAGAAGTGCAAAGGTTTAAAAAGTGAGGAAAGACTTTCAAACTGGAAGATGGAAAGAGAAGCAGTCAAACTTGGTCTGACACTGCCAGAAGTTTCCCCACAACATGACACCCTTGCTTTGGCCAGAACCATTATCTATCCATTCAGATGCCATGAGCAGTCTGTGTTCAGAACATGCACTAACCACGTGGGATGCAACAAGAGGGAGACTTGCACGGAGGGTTGCATAAGGTGACTATGTAAGGGGATGTTCTTACCACTGTGAGCATAGGGTAGGGATTATGATGGTTACACATAAAGTTGGAACAAGAGGTCTACATATAGGGGAACACCCCTGTTTTGTCTTAGACTATCCGAGTTGAGAAGTTTTTGTTTTGATATCTGACGTTTGTGTCTGTCAGCAAGCGTTTGCATGCAGGAGACACTAATAAAAGCAGGCAGACATGCCAGCACCTTGCTCTCTTTCCCTCAAGTTACTCTGTGTGCTTTGCCTTCCAGCACCTTAAAAATGTGAGTGTTAGAACTTCAAAACAGTATTGCCTAACCTGGAGTCTGGATATGTTTATTAAGGATCTTTCCCAAGGCTTTCTATTATGCATCTTAAGAAGACTTTCTTACCACCTCCTCTTTATAATTCCTTGCAGGTTTTTACACCGAACCTTTGATGGAGTTTCAGTTGAGCCATCCAATTGAACACTGTTGTTTAATCCCAGGTATGTTGGTCTCTGGCCAAGCCCCAAATAGTTGTTAAAATGGTACAATAAGTATTCACATTTTTAAATATATCTCCTTTTGGTGATCTATGGGGGCACATGACTGGAGGGGATCACAGACCAACATACAATAATTCAGAAATCACCTCTTTTGTGTACCCCCAGAAATTATAGGATTTCATACAATTCAAAACACACTATAACAGACTTCAAAACAGTTAAATATTACACTACAACTGTCACATGCAATAGTACAGCATGAGAGTTTAAAAGTGTATTTTTAATACCTTCAGAAGAAAAGTTATCTCCATTTATGAACTAGTTTCCAACTAACATTATACAGAGATCTTACAGATATAGCTACTAGGTCTGCTAAGAAGTAAAATAACATGCCCAAGTTAAATTTCATTCTTGCATAAAAATTACATACTGCCTTTGTTTTCATGGGAACAGGAAGTTTTTAACTGCATAGGCCTTCTGCCCAGAAGTGGGTCATGGAAACACGAAGATACTTTATTTCTGAATGTCAGAAGCATCCAAAAAAAAAAAAAAAAAGCATTTAGTTTCTACTTGCTTCAACCTATTGTAACTTAGGACTGATATCAAGCCTTTTTTATGTCTTCTGAGATAGTTCAACTTAGACTAGGTACACGATTATTAATTTTCTGTTCTACTTACTTTCTTGTCCCACTGACTTTAAATATGTTATTCATAATCAGATCAAGCCCTAATAGGTATTACTTCCCTTAGCTATCTGGCCACAGACAGGACAATACTTGAAGTCAAACCTGAGTTTTAACTTCTTGAAGAAATAATTAAATCAGTGTCAGCAACAGCCTAGTAATTCATTAACATCAACCTGCCTCTAATTTGCCTGTGCGCATGGTACCCTTACAGTAGTGTGAGAGAAGCAACAGTTCATTTATATAAATTAAAATCAGTAGGGGGCTGAGTACTGAGCCCAGTGGAATATCTTCTGGGCTAGTGGAAATTTTAGAGACTCAGGACTTAGTCTTAGCAGCTTGGCTGCTTTCTTGAAGGTAAGATTTTAAAAGATTAATTATGATTTATGAAATACTAATACCTGAAAAGCTTTGGAGTGAAGATACAATATTTCTGCAGAGTCAAAATTAAGGCTTCTTCATGTTTCAAAGTATAGTATCAAAATACTGAACTTTTTCAGCTTTAAAAAGCTTTTGATTTTCAGTGTCTCTAAAGGGTACTTTTTCCTCTTTCTTTGGTCAGCAGTATCTTTTTTGAAATAATGAATATATTACTAAGAAGTATAATTTCTGATACCATAGAAATTTATTTCTTGGCTTCCAAAAGTGCTTCTCATGAAGTACTTCTATTACAATGTAACTTTTTCATTTCCTTATATGTGAAGCCTGGGAAATTCATTCTATCTTTGACTTTAGCAGGAGTACAGGTTTTTGGGGCTATGACTTACAGCTGGTGGGTATCTGACCATGAATATATTTATATATAGAGAACAAATATATATATTTTTATATCTAGATATTTCTTCCTTTCAGAATGTGCACTCATCTGAGGACTAAAAAGTCCCTATTATTGTAATGGCTACAGTGCTGCATTTTAGAGAGCAATTAATGCAATATGGACGCATTGAGTGACTTATTTAAAGTCATTCAGCAAGCAAATGGTAGAATCCCAAAGCCCTTTGTTGTCACCATTAGACATTCTCTCAATGGGTTAATGTTTATAGGTAATAAAACCCCCCTTCTCTCCAACAGTGAGCAGATAATAATTCATGCCAAAATCTGCATTCGTTAGTTTCAAAACGTATATATTAGGCTCCCACAGAATTATATTATCATTTAATTTGTTCTTTTCTACCTTAACATCTTGTACTTTAGTTCTGTTTACAATTGTGCTTATTCTCATTTAACCTAGATTGTGTAGGGAATGTATCTTTATATCGATATTGTGAAGTGCACAGTTTATATATTGTATAGTGTGGGTAATACATAATGAGACAATTTAGGTCTCATAAATGTAAATTAAATGTAGTTCTGGGAACATTGGTATTATATATTGAATATTTTCCATGTCTTGCTTTTGTCAAGCAGAACTAAATAATTACATGCAAGTAACGAATAGGCGGTTTCTAATAGATACTTCCCTCTCATATGAAATGTTTTCTTTTGAATAAAATGCAACTTTTACTTTCTCCACTTTGTTTCTAAGGATGCAGTCATGAACAGGGAACATTTTCCTCTGGAGCTCATCTGTTCCCGCTGCTTATCCCTCACCTGAAGTCATAATCCTTTGTTTGTGGCTATAATCATCTCTGCAGAAACTAATTGTGATGTCGCAGGCAGAAGATTATGACTTCAGGGGCAGAACAAACAGCAGGAGCAGGTGACCTCTAAAGCACTAGGCATTTTTTCCATGCAAAGATCCTCCAAATGAAAAATTTGGTTAGAAATGTGCCTGTCTTCTTTGAGAAGAAAATGTTGGTTCAAATTTATAAAAGGCATTACTTGATTTGCAAGTGTTAATTTGAAGTGAATTTCTCTGAGTATATCAAGGAGAGGTAATATATTCATATCAGCTGAATTATTAAGTGTGGTTTTGAATTTCTCATTTGACTAAATGATAAATACAACTACTGATGCAATCAGCAGCTTTTGTCTTTTCATGTAAAGCTGAAATCGTGTAACGAGTCATTTCCTCTCTAGCTGACTTTTACTGTGAACTCAGTTATAAATTAGGCCAAATTTTCAAAGTTTTCTGCTTTTCCCTTTTCCTTCATGTAGTGAACTGATCAGAGGGTCTTGTATTTGATAGATTTCTAAGGGAATGTTTGCATGAATTCACAGCTGATTATATGACAACATTAAAGTATCAGAGTTGTTTCTTTCATTTCAGGAGTAGTCAAAAGCAATATTGCTTGTACTAACCAGATTTTTTTCTTCAGTGCTACTCTGAGGAAACAAAACTCTGAGGGTTTATTCTGGTTTAAATGCAAGTTGCAAGTTTCACTGATCTTGAGATCAGTTCCCAGTGAAAATCCCTGTTTATATCATGTTATTATTGAGATTAGGACTCCAAATATAGTTCCATCATCATGAATGGTTCATGCACAGATGATGGATCTGTTCTGTGTCTGAAAGGAGAGTATCAACCAGAATGCTGGATTTGGTGGTCTGGATACCAGTCTATCAGGAGGCTGAGTGAAAATAGACCTTTAATTTAGATACGATAACTACTATTTTTTTTCTTTGCTTTTTTTTGGTCTTTGGGTCACTTCCAATTGTAGAAAAATTCTTACTTCTTATCTATTTTTGGTTCAGGTAAATGACACTTGGGGAATAAAACCTTTTATTTTACTTTGGGACAAGATTTTGTTCCAGAGGTAAGACTCTCTTTTTAGTTTGATGATTTTACCCATTTTAAGGGTGCTAGCCACCAACAGGTTACAATTTTAAGATGTAGTTTACTGAAAGTAGATCAGGGAAATATGTAGGTCTTCTCTGGGATCTCAGATAAACCATTTTGTGTCGGTTCTGTGATCTGTTAATTGAAGAACAGAAGCATTGTTTTTATGGGGAGGGGTGCAGAAGTTCCAACAATTACGACTAATGACCAAATCAATATCAGAAAGTTACAGTACACTTTTGTAACTGATTTTCAGATGCCATTTATCAGGTGAATGTGGAACTGTAGTATTTGTGCATGCAGTCATGATCACAGTCCCAGCAAAGAAAGTGTATAACTGACCACAGAGCTTTATATTCATAATTTTTAGGAAAAATAAAACAAAACCAATAAAAAACCACCTTAATGAAAAAAAACCACCCAAATATATCACCTCTATAATCCTCTGAATGTGCTGAATTTACTACCATGAATCAGTTAAGAATTATGAAAACTCGGGGTTTAAAAAGAAAAGTGGAAAAATAATTTTTATAATACATAGGATTAAATTATGCAAAAATATCATTCCACCATTACAGCATTTTCCCAAATAATACTAAAAAAAGCAGGAAAGAATGACAAAGTATTAAGCATTTAGAAGAAAACCTTTATTTGTCTTTCACAGGTACAGTAAGTGGCAGATGATTAATTAGAGTTTTCTTGATGAGTATAAGACAGTTTAATCAAAACTTACGTGCCTTAAAGCCCCATAAATTAACTATAGCTTTTCTAAAGATTTAACATGCAAACAGATTTCTTTTGATATTTTCTTTTTTCCCCATGTAATAATCCAACCTATTTTGCATACTGATGGAGATAAACCACAACACTTCTCCCAATGTTTCTCCTGACCTTTTATAACCTTTTATAAACTACTACTGACAAAAATTTGTTTCCAATTAAATCTCATTAATTATGATTTTTCCAGGGCAGGGCACTGTAGACATAATTCTCATTGACATAATAGCAGAGATGAGCTAAATAAGAATGCATCTAACAACATTACATGGAATAAAGCTACATCTATTTATGTCCCTGTTATTCTATGCAAAGAACAACACTGTAAGGATTTTGAATTTTTTATCATTATGTACACAGTAAATGCTTTTATGGAATACCTTATTAAACAAATTCCAGGCTGCAAGGAGAATATAAACCCTTATTTATTTTCCTGTTCTGCCATAAACTTCATCTGAGCTGTAACTTTTCCTTTCAGCAACGAAAATATAGCTTTTCATATCTCTAGAAATGTCTTCATTAAAATATTTTTAAATTTCTACCACAACATCAAATAACAAAGTTGTTATTTATTTTTTATCAGCTCAAGATATCAGTCTGGATACCTTTATTATTTGACACAATAAAAAGATTACTCTCATCAATGAACACAGCAGAAATGTTTTTTTGTCTATGGCATTCATAGAGTAAGTAAATAGCTTTGGAAAAAATACTAAAAGATGCATTATAAAATATTGTTTATTTGTCTATGGCATTCATAGAGTAAGTAAATAGCTTTGGAAAAAATACTAAAAGATGCATTATAAAATATTGTTCTTTATGTTATGAAGGAAACTCCCCAGGACTAAGGGCATAACCCATTTGCAGAAGTACCACTGGAAAAAAAATTGTGAAAACTTTTTATTTTATTATTGTTATAATATATTGTTTCACATTATTTGCTAGCTCATTATAAGTTATCATGAACTATTAAATCTAGACTTGATTTGTCAGAGTAGAGAAAATATATTTTGTGATGCACTATCTTCTTTTTGTTGTTAAACTAATTCTCAGATGTGGTAAATTGCAATAGGTTTCACAACTTTTAAATATGATTTACTTTCATCTTTCTTAGGGATTATATTTGGTACTTGTACGTGTCTCTAACATACTATAAATATATCTTCTAAAAAAGAGGTCTTCTTGTTCAGCTTTCTAAAATCTAATTGTGGAATCCTCTATAGGTTTACTTTGCTAAAGAATAAACTATAAAATACCTTTTTGTTCCTTTTAAAGCTGTTTAGAAAAAAACCCTACAGTGATTTATTTCTTGTTTAACATTTGATATCTAGAGAAAAAATATCCAAAATAAAATTAAGGCAACATAAGCAAAACTTCAGTGAAGGTTAAGGGCAGGCTGAGACTACAGAACAGCTGCTCACACCCATACTATAACTGAAAGATATATGAATTCCCAGTAACATAGTAATCTAATTCTTTGAAAGATGATGAGAATTGCCTGTTGGCATCCATTGGAGGGACATTCTTCTATTTCTTTAACATAAGGGACTCGATCTTCAATTTCAAAGATGAGTGAGCAACGCACAATCCATTCCAGCCTGTTGTAATCTGTACAAAGTCATATTCAGAGAACTAGAAGCAAAAGAACTGAAAACAATGTGTAATTGTTATTATAAAAAAAATGCTTTTGAATAACTTTCCAAATTATCTTTTTTTTCTTTACGTAACAAATAAAAAAAATGTTCCTTTTTAACCCTTATGTTGCTACAGATGTATTTGATGAATTACTCCATCTGGTTAAGACTCTTCTTTGAATGGACTATGTCAAAATTTTTCTATGCTTAACATCTCTACTCAGAATTCAGGGTTTCTCATGATTTGTGTATCCAACTAGTGAAACAGTCACCATATAAACCCAAAACTTATATGGGTTATTGTACTGTAAAAAACGTAGGGGGATCATTCTAACTCACTAACCTCTGAACTTAACCTTTCTGGAGGTTGTATTCGTAACCAAATTTTATTATATATTCAGTAAAGCTGTTTGTGACTTACAAGTTAGATGCTATTACTAACAACTTGGTATTGGATGAGTTTTAAGCTAGTATAATTATTAAAGTGTTCATTAGTAATAAATTTAAGTTTCCAAAGTCTGTCACACTCTTTTGAAACAACGAACACTAGCCCAGCAACCTGTCATCTCTCACCTTTCAAAATCCTTACCTGAACACCCTAATGTATGATTTTTTCTTATTTAAGAGACTTTGCTTGGTGAACAAGAGCACAGTAAATGGCTCTAGTGTACACAGTCATTTTTCTTCTTTGACATGAAACACAAAACAGGTCACACTAATCAGAACTTTTAGTCTACTCTGTGAGGTTTTGTTTTCTTCCTTTTTAAATGTTTTATTTCTGTCCTTTTCATAACTCTGGCAATATGAGCGCCATTTGCATTCTTTGAGTAACAAATTTGATTAGAAAATCTTATTAGTTGTCTTCTCTTAAAGGACAGATGCAAACAAAGGGACTGGAAATCTTAAGTCCCTCTAAAGTCCAAAAAGTTTGTATTTGCCTTGATTAACTCCTTAGATTGGTGATATGTGTTGCATTACAGCCACTTTCAATACTGAATCTGCCATTAAAACAGTACAATCAAGAAGAGGAGGATTAGAGTGCATGGTATGTATATTTATCCATCTAATAAAATTCGTTATTTAATGAAGTTATTGAAATTTCAAAACAAGTACTGTGGTCTGTATAGATTACATTACAATGACCTAATACAAAGGCAACTAAATGTAGATCTTCACCACAGAAATAAAGAAAACACACACACATACACAAATTAACACAAACATAAAATAAATTTTAATCACTGGTATTCGTGTATTGTCAGGGAGAAGCCCAATGAGACATATGACTGTGCACCACCTTGACAAATAAAGGAAAGAGTTTTTAGTGAAGAATGGGACCAGCCTGCTCAGTGTGACTTTTTTTTTTCCAACAGCCTTAATATTGTGGAAATTTAGCCATCAGTTTTTTATACATGTGGGATTTCTCACAAATCAACATTTTTTGTGACAGCAAAAAAAGTGATATAAATCACATGTCCTTCACTTCTTGTTATTACAAAGTTCACATAATATCTCATAGTCTTCATATTTAGTTCCTGATAAAAGTAATGATCTGTTCAAGATAAAGACAAGATCACTGGGACAGGTACTTTAGCAATGTAGTTTGTTGTAAGGCAGACTTCAAACACAGTTCCAGTCAGAAGGGCTTCACTTTCCCTATTTGCTATTGCACTTAATTTCACAGTAATCTGAGACAAATCCACTACTGGTTGACAATAAATTTGATTGTTAGTACACCATTGAACATTGCATCATTTTCTTAATATATAGCAATTAGAAGAAGTTTTGTTCTAAATTATAGAATTCTAGTGCACTGTGAACACTGAGATTTCAATAGTCCTAAAAGTTTACTATTTCCATAAGCAAATTTTAATCTTTATTTTTATAGATAGAATTTTAAAACAATACAAACAAAAACAAACAAAAAAACCCAGACCAAGAAATAATACTTCATTACTTATATAGGTACAGATTTATTACTTTAATAAGCATAAACGTTTAAAATAATTTATAACTTTCAATTGCCAAATACTTTTTCTTCCATAACATATTGTTTAAAACCAAGACCTTACCAGATACTCAGTCCTTATCCATGTGCAATTATACTTTTCTGCTCCAATTTCTGTGAAAGCAAATAAGATATCTTTGAGTAGGACTCTCATGGTATCTAAAAGTTTTTACTTTAAAATTCCACTCCTTAAAAGTGTTCAAGGATTCTCATGGAGTAGGAAGTTGTCCTATATATATTTTTTTTTTCCCAGACTCATATGTTAGTGGTGACGGCATGTATGAGGGCACCAGGCAAAGCTCTTGAGTGGTTGATGTAAATTCCTTCTGAGCTCTGCAGAACAGTATGTTGTTGGACTTCTTTTGCTACAGTGCTGAGCAAATTGATGAAGAATCACAGCATACAGAGATGATTTCCAGAAATATTTTTTGCAATCCCAGTACCATATTACAATTTTGGATCCTCCTTGTGCTTCTAGGTAGAAGCTAATTTGCCCCTTTGATGCACTGTCAGCTAGAGATGAAACAAATTGCTCAGTCAGTTCTACCGACCAGGGCTAAACATCTTTCAAGAACAAAGCTTGTAAGAAGTTAACATAGAGAGTGCCAGTAGATGGTGCCCACAGCTACTTAACAGTGACGGTAGCTCCTTTAGGAGGGATAAACCTGTTCCTCATTGTGTGCTTCAAAGTGCTTCCCGTTGCAGCCTTTATCTCAATTTCTTAACAAATAGGATTCCAGTCTAGATGCTGGAATCTGATGCCCCTGAAGTTTTTGAAACACTTAGCTTTTTAGGGATGAATCTTAACTATAAATCTTACTACACTACCATTCAGAACATCCTCATTTTCATCCAGGTCTACACCTTAGAGGCTTATGTATGTATCGGTGATGAAAGGTTAATTTTCTGTTGACTGACAAGAAGTTAATATATTTTCTTTTGGTACTTCTATGACAGTGATATGTGTTCCCTTCATATGCCTCACCTCTGGAAAAGTCCATGTCTCTTCTGTACTGGAGAAAAGCACTCAAGATGGGGTTTCACCACTGCTGAGTGAAGAGAAAGGATCACCTCTCTTGACTTGCTGGCAACAATTCTCCTAAAGCAGCCCAGGATGCTGTTGACCTTCCTTGCCACAAGGCCACATTGCTGGCTCATGGTCAGCTTGCTGTCCACCAGGAATCCTGGATCACTCTCTGTCAATATGATTTCCAGTTAGTTGGCCCCAGTGTGTTCTGGGGCATGGGATTATTCCTTCAGGACTTTGCATTTGCTTTTTCTGAATTTCATGAGATTCAGCTCCAGATGGGCTTTGGCTTCCCTAATCCCATTCATGTACAATTGGACAACATTGCCCTGCTTCCATCTCTAGTACATTTATTTTTTTTTATGTATGAGTTTGGTCAGGAATGCCTTGCTCATCCATGCAGCCACCCTGCCACATTTGCTTGACTTCTGGCACACTGGAATGGGCAGTTATCGAGCTTGGAGGAGGTAACCCTTGAAAGTCAACCAAGATTTATGATTTTCTTTCAGGTATTCAGTAAAACATTAATCCGGGCTACACTGCTTCTTCAGGAGAAAGGAAGACAGACAACTCTGTTAATGACAGCTCATAAGATGGTCCATAAAATATGTGTTTCTTTCCTTTCCATCTGTTAATAGAATGTCAACAAACCTTACCACTTTCATAACTTTAAAATTGCTCATTGTGTATACTTAAGTTGCCAAAATCAAAGAAAATTAGAAATTACCAATTAGACTTCCAGTACAATGGCCTAGATGTGTTCCTACAGTTTACAGGTCAGATTGTCTTTCTGTATCTGCCTCAAGAGAAAAATAAGCTTGATGATTGAAATGAGAAAAATGAGGTAGGCAGAGGGGTGCATTAGTAAAGATCATTTACTAAACAGCTTGAGTGCGAGTTATGCACCAGTATCTCACTAGTAATGTCCCTCTCAACAAGTGCACAGAATTAAATGTTGTTACTATTTCAAAGTGCTGATTAGTATATTGTGTGTGCAAAAGAAGACCTATGTTATTCTATGAAACAGAACAGTTTATCTATATTTACTAAATAACAGTTGCTGTAGCCTTGGGTAAACTCTGAATGATAAGATCTCAGCAGTACCTGTGATCTAGATTTTTCCAGCTAAATTTGCTCTTCTTCTATACAGCATGGTAGAAGTAAACACTGATTCTGCAAAAGTGTATATGAAATTTTTTATGAAGTCTTCCAAGATCTAAAATTATTAAATTCGTTGAAAAATATTATTCTAAAAACATATCTTATTAGAAATACGAATAGCTTCAGGGAGTGCAGATTTTTTACAACAATCTTATTCCCTGATATGTTAATAGTTTCCTGCAATAGAGAATACTTGACAGGATTTATTTCACTTCTTTGCCTGCAAGGTCAGGAAACTAGATTCAGTACTTTGAGAGATGCTTTCCAATCCAATGTTTCTTTTAACTGGAACTTGGAAGTATAGGATTTGCTTTAAAAAAGCTATCAAATGAATGACAGTGAAGCTTAAAAAAATTTAATAGGTCACATTCTCCACTTATGTGTTAGCCTGGTATTGCTCTTTTCAATACTCTCCTTAGCATTTTGTTCAGTATCATTTCAAATATCTCAACTGTCAGAGGTTCTATCAGCTCTATTAAAAGATCAACTTGCAGGAAAATAGCTATTAAGATAGAAATTCTCTCTGGCTGCATCCCTGCCTTTTATCAGTACAGTAGTCACTGGTAAACCCTGTCTAGGTTAGGGAACTACTCAGAGTAAAAGCAACTCTTTGCTGAACATTAGTGGTAGGGAGACACAAAGAACCTAGTCTCAAGAGAGGTGTCTGATCTTCAGAAAACTTAAAAGATTTACAGACTTGCCTGAACTAAACATTTTTACTGATGTTGGGGAACTGAGCTCAGTGACCTAACTGATCTCTTCCACTCTTAACACATTTATGCAATATCAGAAAGTCCAACTCCAAGATTTATAATGGTTTGTGTTCTTGGTTGATGCCAGTACCTAATGTCTCTGCATCTGACTAATCCTACATTTCTGAGCCATCCTGGATTGTCAGCTCTCTTGATAGTTGATCTGTCTCAATCGCATTCCAGACTGAATCCATATGGTTATTCACTCACAGATGTCAATTCTTCACACGCTCTGTTCCCTGGACTGGTATATGATTTTCCAATCTTGTAAGGAGAACCCAAAGGCATGACTGAGTTGCAAGTTCATTTTCAGTAAAAAAGGTATCCTGAAATCTTATGTGAATGATGCTCTTTCCATTCCCTTTCCAAACTCACTAAAACAACCTCTTCCCATGAGTATGTAGTCATTTCACTTAGGAAGTATTGCGACTTCAATGTAGAAGATGTTGAATTGTAGTAACTGTAATTACTACAAATGTTCAAACTACTGTGAAAATAGAAACAGCAAATCTAAAGAGAAGGAAACATCCAAACAAAGTTGAATATTGCCTTGAACTTTATAATTGCCTGTGACCACTTCTAATTAAGGTAGAAGTGAGAGCTCCCTGACTATCAAAACACGGATGCTCTGAAATTATTTATTAAAATATCTCTTCTAATAATATCAAACCAGTTTCCTTATTCATTCCTATCTTTGTTTTCCTAACTATCCTCATAACCTATAACTTTTTAATCTCTTTTCCTTAGGATTACTCGGTAATTATGTAGCAGTCTTGGTATAGTTCCTAAAATGTTTTGCATAGCAGTGATTTAGGTCTCCCAATCTCTTTTGAGTCATATATAAATATCAAGAAATGGAGATGCTGATAAACCACTTAAATCTCTTAACCAGACCCTGTTTAAAATAGTATTCACAATATGTCTAAATCATAGATTTGTCCCAGGATACTTTTGTCTCTCAAGTAAGTGAGGTCAACCAATGGAAATAACGTAGTTTTATCTATCATGCTTCTGGGAATTAAGCTATTAGTGCTATATAACTTTGCACTGTGTTATATGTCCACATCTTGGTTAGGTGTCTGTAAGACGACTGTGCACTGTAGAAGCATAGCTGGGCCCTGTGATAGACTGTTAAGCATATTTCTTTTTCAAAGTTCTGCTGATGTCACCAGGGACTGAATGCCATTGTGAAAAGAAGTTCTAATCTGAGTACCTACAACTTCTCTTTCACAATAAGCCAATGAAATATATTTTTTAAGTTATCTTATATTCCAATGGATTTGGATAAAATGTCCTGTATTGATACCTTTACTATATCAAATTTTACAATTTTTTTCCACTTTATTTTTCCCTCTACCATATTTTTCTAACAGGAAATGACGTCTTATAATATTTTGGTACAGAATAATGTGATTGAGAACTGAGGTCCTGTAAAGAGCATCCAGTGAAAGCAAAATTCATTTGCAGCAACAGAGACACGTAGTGTATCAGTAAAGGGAGAAATAGGCTTCATACTGAGTATTTTCTTGGACACAGTCTTCTTTATAATATCATACAATTATATATGACTGTATATGTACTGCAGGAGTCATAGTCAAATGAGTGTAGAATTTTTTAGTGCTGCTGCCCTTGTTTTATAATATCATATCCTTATTTCATAGCAAGAAAATGATAAATTTCAGAAATACTTTTGTGTGGACTTGAAAAATCAATATAATAAAGATGAAAGCATACACATATGGAAATCAACAAAGTTACTAAGAAACTTCATGGAAAATATATAGCTCAAATAACACTTAAATCAATCAGAAGGCTGAGGATTATCACAAAGGGTGAGATTCGGCTTCAGGTTAACACACACATATAATCTATTTTTTCTCTTGGTAACTACATGTAAACTAGATTTCTATGCTGCCATCACTGGAAATCTATGACTTGATTCATAGCTGCCTGATCCTATTTCAGATTCCTGGGCTTCCAGTAACTCTAGAAAAGTGGGTGACTGGAGGTTCAACTGGGGTAAAAAATAATCGTTAAATTCTATGATAAACAAGTTTGTGTGAACCATCACAATATCTTCCTATGCTACAGTAGGATCTTAAATAAATTTTACAATATAAATAATTTTTTACAATAGGAAAATGAAGTGTTTCCAGTTTTGGAGAACTTATTCCTTTTTGAAAGATGAGCAAAAGAAAAAGGAATCAAAATTTGCCACAGTCAAGTTGAATGGTTCCCCATATTCATATCAATTTAGAAAAGAATGAATTATTATTAATTATACCAAGCATTTCAACCAGAAAGCAAAAGTCAAAGTGCTACTTATTAACATCAAACAGACAAGAAACTACAATGCATAAAAAAAAGGCAATATTTATACCCTTAGCTCATGTTTATTTTCTTGAAGGTGATTTCATATCACTGTACCTTCCTTAAAAAATGAGATAACCCTTCAAATTCATATTTTTATGAAATGTGAATAAAAGCAAATTGTATAATGATATTGGCATCCCTATCACTTCACAATTTATTCTTTAATATTTTTCTTTAAATCAGAAAGGCTTACTTAGGATCTTTCCTTGGTCATGTTTGCTTTCTCTCTTTAGGCCTTTCCTTTATTTTTCTTTTAATAGGCCTTGTCATTGTCAGTCAAAACTACTGGTTTTGTGGTATGCTGACCAGCCTTCCACAGTTGAAAATGCTGGATGTTTTCATAGGAAAGTGCAAAAGATCTTGCAAAGGGTAGAGGATCATCCTCTCTAGTGAAATCTTTTCTAAATCTCCAAGAGTTAAGACATGTCCTGCTCATGAGATTTTTATTTCCCTTGCAAATCTTATTCTTCAGTGCTTTCTAATTATAACTTCTCTTATCCATATCTACATATATGTTTATTGACTTGCTAGATATAGTACAGATAATGGCTTTGACATTAAATAGTAACATGACATATTGCCTAATTCTGAAGCTTGTGCGAAATACGCTTTATTTTAGGAGGTTGGGACAGTCCTCCTTTATATACCATTTTAAGTTATTTCATTCTTTCACTTTAGACGGGAACAGTAGAAACTAGTAATCTACCATACATATTTTGTGTTTGTCTCTTATAAAAGCTGTAGATTGTTCTCTGCAGCCTTATTGTATACAGAGTTGCTGACTGAAGAGTGGAGTTTACCACCCATGATTTTATCAATTATGTTGAAGTACACTTACACTAGACTTCAGGAACTATCAGCCCATACAATTTTTTTTTAAATTACTTGAAATTAGATAGTTTCTACTGGTATTGAGTGACAGAGCCACAGGACTTCCCAAATCTTGAACTTTCTAAACTAGTATCAACTGCTGGATACAAATGGGAATGACAGGAGTGGGAGTTGTCACAGAGAGAAACTGCTCAATCGTGAGCAAAAATGAGAATTGAAGCAGTTTATTGATGTATTAGCAATGCATAACAAACTGACAATCAATGACCTATACGTTTTGGATGAGCGTCAGTAACACTACACATGAACAAGACTACTGGATGTTCACAAAATTTTAATAAACTACTAAAAATATTTAAACAGCTTTCTCTTCCAAATTCTCAAAGCTTTAACCATACACACACACAGAGAGATGCTTGCACACAGTCGCTTGTATATTCCCACCTCCCACAGGACGCGCAAGTCACAAGCATATAAGACTTTTTCTGTTAGAGTCTGTTCCCTTATTCACTCGTACTGTTCATGCTCACATTGCTACCTTAACAAATGTTGTCATCAAGGGAAATCACCAAGGCTTGGGTCACGTGATCACTACCACAGGAATTATTTCTTGTTCATATTGGGAATATTTGTGTACCTATCCAAAGGGATAAATAAAGAATCAAACCCAAACAAAACACAAAGAAATAAACAAAACACAAACAGAAAAAAGCAGAAAACCATGAATCCAGGCATGTTATGTAGCTCCCGTTGTCTTAACTTAATAGTTTCATGACAATGCCTTTTTCTCTGGCTCATCTTGACACAGACCTAAAAAAAATAAAAAATTAGACTTAATTGTCCTATAAACCCTCTAGTTCTCATAAAGGATTAACGAACAGCTCAGGAATACCAAACTTATAAAAACACGTGCAAAGACAAGAGTAAATTGTAGAGGAATAGGTTATTTCAGTTTATATAAAGATTATAAAGATTATATAAAGATTAATATCTAGATGCCATTAGCCATTCAAAGAGAGGAAAGGAGGGGGAGAGAAGAAGTCAGAGAGAATAAATCGTAGGTAGCTGTAGGTGATGAGTGCTAGGGAATGCATCCAGGCAATAATCAGCTGTGATAATATAAACCACAAAATGGAAATCTGCATTCCAAATCTCCCTGTAATGGAATTAGATCAGAATATGTTTTTTACTGTAAATAACTGCAAACATTGACTGGCATACTGTTTTCTCAAGGTTTACATGGACTGTACTTCCAAGACTGCCTCACAGTTTCCCTGTCTCCTGATCTCAAATAAGAAACAACTCACAGGATATGTGATTTCAAATGTCCCTGAGCCAAAAATGGCTGAAAAGAAGAATACTCTAGGGCAGTCCACAAAAGGGCCATAAGGATTGCTAAGGAATGGGACCATCTGTCATTCAAGGACAGGCTGAGAGAGCTGAAATTGTTCAGCTTGGAGAAGAGAACCTTGGGAGGATCTGATCAATGCAGTAAATATTTGTGGAGAGGGAGGGACATAGAGACTACAGAGTCAAGATCTTTTCAATGGCACCCAGTGACAGGATGAGAGGCAATAGTCACAACCTGAAATGCAGGAAATTCTATTTAAACGTATGAAAAAACAATTTCATTTTAACAGTGCTTGAACCCTGGAAGATTGTTTGTTGAGATTATGAAGTCTCCATCCTTGGAGATATTCAAAACCCAACAGGACATGGCCCCAAGCAACCTGTTGGAACTGACCCTACTTTGAGCAGGGGGCATTGGACATATGGCAATTTGTGGAGGTCCCTTCTAGCTCAATTATTTTCCAATTCTTTTATGCTGTAAAATGTAAAAATTTCCTTAATGTATATTTAGAAAATAATCTAAGCATCCATAGAAATATTAATCATCACTCCATACAGGAAAAGTGTTGCTACTGACCTTGCTTGTCTCGAAAAATTAGTTCTGTTTGTATCCTTACATGTGTCTTGTTTGAAATATTCTTCTTTCTATAGAGTGTAAAAACTGAAGAACTGTAACATCCTGTTTTAGTATCTGATGATATTTTTGCTTGAATGTAATAATTAAACGTTATGTGCAAGTCTGTTTAACACAGATAGAAGACCAAGCATAACTATAGCGGACATGTTATCTTTTGCAGTGTTAAGGGAAAAGTAGATTGTTAGATTTTCTTTGGGCAACATTCAAACCTTTAACCATGAAGTGTGTCTAGACCTTTAGGGATAAAGCCCTGAGTACAAGTCATTGTGAACTTACACTGCAAAATACCTGCAATTCCTTTCATTCTTCACATGGCAGATGAGCTCAAACTAGCATAAAATCTCTTGCCAGTATGCACACAACTTAGGCTATGGTCTTCTGCTTTCTTTTGTAGAGTCACTTAACTCATAACTAAGCAAATTCATGCATCATTTTCACCAATCAATCAGCTGGAGGTGGTAAGATTCAGTAAAAACGCAGACAGATTGGACTCCTGGTTTGTAGGAATAAGGGAGGTTAGAGGGGGAAATTGTGTTGGGTCCTACCTTGAAATCATGACGCAGCATAACTAAATAGGAGAATGAAGAGGATGAAGAGCACATTTCTCATTTCACATCTCAGTTCAGCTATCACATAAACCAGGATTATTGCCACCAGTATTCCCAGCTGTCATTGCCATTTCTTTGTGAGCTAAATTAATTTGGACATAGGCAACGTGTGTAAAATATACATAATATTGATAGTCTTGTTCTTTCCAAAATACTGTTCTGTGATCACGTTAGGTCAGCTATGCTGGTTATTTTAAATGTAGACATTACTAGGACTTGTTCTCCTGTTTTCAAAAAAATGGACTGCATTTGGACCTGAGAGAATGAAGAGACAGAATTTCTTGTATTTTGTAAGCAAAAGAATGTTTCTTTCAATTTATTCAAAAAAATATTCAGGCATTATTCCTTCAATTCATTCTGAATATTTCCCACAATAAAACCTATTTTATTTTGTAACACTGCAGGCAAAACTGGAAAACTTTGGTTTGCTTCCATCATTTTTCTTGCCTCCTCAGTCATCTGTGGAAGTCAGTCCTTTCACAGAAATATAGCACTAATGTGAATACTACCATTAATGCAAGATTTCATTGATGTTTAAAAAGAATGGCTACGAAAATAGTATTCAGTGTATGTTATTTGCTTTTTTGCCTGTAAGAATTTTTACATTCTAACATCATGTTTGTTGTTAGATTGTTCTGGACAAAATGTTACCACAGTTCAGTTACCCTCATACATTTGTGCGTTCATGCTCAATGGACTAAAGAAAGTTTTTTTGCTTTTATTCTGGCAGCCAGAGTATAGATATGGAAATACCAAACAGAGTCTAATCTGCTTCGTGTATCATTAGTTAGATAATGAACATATATTGTTTTGACAAAATAAAGCACTATTTATTCTATTTTTTTGAAATAAATAGAGTGGGTAAAGGTCAGATGAAGAATATTTAGGATTGACTGTGACCTAAGGCACAGAGCAGATCAAGAAATATTTTAGTCGAAGCCTGAGACTGTGACATTCGAAAGAGCAAACAGATTGGCTTAATTGAATTGGAAGTGCTTGAAAGAGAATACAGAAACTTTGGTCAAGTACTTGTCTCTTCTCTGATATAGATATAGCTTCTTCAGAAAATCTAGCATGAAACACATTTACTGTTTCACTTGGTGGATATACAGGTTGAATAAATATGCTTTGGGCCTTTCTTTTTTATTATAACTTTCCTTTAATCTGCTATGCTTTTTTTCTTACTTTTCTTTCACACTGTTATTATTGCTACTTCCACCAGAGCCAAAGGCAACAAACGTTTGTACATTAGTTATTACACTTATAAAAAAAGTCTCCTAAGCGTAAATGTTTTGGCAGCATTCCTTGTATACTCTACTTGTCATTAGGGGATCATTTATTTCCTATTAATTTTGAATCTGTCTTGAATGATTCTTTCAGCAAATTTGAGTTTGAGATGAAGCTGAATGAGCTAGAATCATTATGAATCAAATGAAAAATTCTGAAGTTTTAAAATATATTGGCTTCTGAGAATTACTTAGGTGTATAAAAATAATCACAGTAATAATCTGGTTATTTTTTAATAACTAATTATTGTCACACAGGAGACTAGGCTAAACAGTGAAGAAATACAGAAATAATAGGGTTCAGAAATACTTTTTTCTTCTAATATATATTTCTTGCTACAGATACTGCTGTTAATACTCTTACAAATATCACAAAGTAGTTAAAAGAACATGAAAAATACACATATAGAAACGAGGTATAAGGCGATAAGAATCAGATGTTTAATACTTTACCCTTAACTAGACTGTAGCTCAGAAGTGAGCTGTCTCTGAATCTTTTCACTTAAAACTGGATCTGTACAAAGAATACAATTACTGAGAAATGCAGCCATAAAGCAAGTTATTAAAGACTCACTTGAAAACTTCTTTTTGGTAAAGTCATGCAAGTGGGGTTCATTGTACATATTTTTCATGGAGTTAGTGTATCTTATACATACAGAAAAAAGGAGCTCATTTCTAGCCTATTAACTGATACTTCAACACATAACAAAAAGCATTCAGGAGAAGGCTTTGACATGCATTGTACAAGGACAAGCCTAAAACAACATGGGAATTTGGGGAAGCAAATCCATTTCTACTCTGTACGTATTAGACAAGCTTTCAGGGTATTCAATTTGTGAAAAGAGTGTAGGGAGAAGGGAGAATGATCTTTTCCTATTAGTTCCTCCGGTTTTTTTAAGTTCCTGTTACTGCCTCTCTATTTATGCATTTTTTCACTCTATTGTTCTTTAAATGAAATAAAATAATCTTAACTAGAAGAATTTCAGAGGGAGCTTCACTGTTTTCTATTTGTTTACCAAGTAAACAGACAGTATTATTTTCTTTTCATGTATTATTCTGTATTTGTGAAGTAATCTCTCCTGAAAAGTGATTATAATGGCATTTTTAAGAAATTGCTTAAAAATAAAATTGATATTTTATGACCAACATAAACCAAACCAATATTATGTGAGACTCACTTATTTTCTTTGCTTGATTGCTTAATTTCAATCCAATTTGCTAAAGGAGAAATAAGAAATCCGAAGTTTGAAATCTGAAGAAAATGCAGCATGCAAAATTAAGCATAAAGGAAGCAGGTAAGAATGAAGATAGTGAATTTAAATAAACCCATTTCAAGACTTCATGATTGCTAGTGTATTCTAATTACTGTATTGGGGCATCGGAAGAACAGTAAAAAGAACAACAATAATCAAATAATTGCCCTGATATTTATACCCAATACAAAGACAGGGTGTAAGTAACTTAGTTGCACTGCTTTATTTATTTGTGTTACATCTTTATTAGTTGAATTGTGAGACAATTATGAAAATTTCATTGAATAAAATACTTAAACTGTTATGTTTATATTGAATGAGTCTTATTCAAGATCACTTATCAGCCAAACATACCGGCGTCCTGATCACTCAAACATTCTCAAGGATACTTGGAATATGAAAAAATGGGGAAATCTGTCAGCACACTGAAGTTTGAACTTGCTACCTTGTTAAATTTGGGTTCTTATCACTTGCTCAGCAATAAAAAGGCAGAGACACTGTAGTTACTAGGATTTCTATAAAAAGGGAAATTCAGGTTTAACAATACAATAAGAAGCTACTTCAGGGACTCTTTCTTAAGCAACATATAACCCAAGAAGAACTCTCAGCTGATAAATAATTTCTAGTGGAAAAGATGGTCTATAAAACTATTGAAAGGAAGCACAGCCGTTAGTGTTCTAGAATTTGACAGTCATTTTAATAATAAATTAGTTAGGTTTTGTATCTCTGTGTTTACGAATCAGTCAGAGCCTAGCTTATTTGTGCTTGTTCAGCATCATCACATTTAAAACGTTCTGGGAATTCATAGACAGTTATCAACCTGAATGGAAAACAGTGCAGAGAAATAATGCCTCTAGTCTTAAATCTAATCTGTTTTCATTTTCTTACAGAGCATTACAGTGACTACTTTTGAAAATTCTAACCGTGCATTTTTATTGATTATAATGGAAAAATCCCCTTAGATGGGTTATCCTGGTAGACCTGGGTAAATCAATTGTCAGTTCACTATGGAAAGAAATCTTCTACCTATCAAACATGTCAGTTACCTGTGAATCTATGAATAGTCAGTGATTCAAGTGCAGCACAACCCTTCTATAGTTCAGTACACTGCTTTCGAAACCTTTTCCTTACAAACATCTTTTATCATACTTTCTTCTCTAAAGAAGGAAAAATTCAAGTTAGTTTGGAATAAGAAGTTTGCTTGTTAGTCTAGTTTTCTGGAAGCTGATGGAACGTTTTGGCTTCAAGTAGATTTGTCTGTCACCATGCATGAATTTTGGTTTCTTTTCTACTGTTGTATTGTTTGTATCAAAGCACAAGTTGCCAATACTCATTCGTTGTTAGTGAAGTGGCATACAGTCATGTAAAATTATTTTTTTCTGTATGATGTTCATGAATTACATAAGAAAAATGTACTTTTTCCAGATATAGTCTTTCCCTGAGACAATTCTTCCTATGTGTTCTGTTAGGAAAAATAATACAAAGCGGTTCTTCAAATATTATAGATATAACTACCAACTTTCAGTGACTCAACATATAGTGCAGGGAGTTACCTAGTTGTACATGCAGGTGTACAAGCAGCTTCTGTCCTCTTTGCTCACTCCTGTCCAGTGGCTCATCTGCTACATTTGGCTCAGTGTGGCCTATGATGTTAGAGTTTCAGAGCACAAGAGGAGGTGAGGTAGACTGAATTTTATGTTCTGTTTAGTAAACTGTTTCAGCTTTGATTTATTATGTAATGGCATACAGGACTGGTAACTTCTATGTTCATTGATCAGCTATCTGTAAAATAATTTTCACAACAATTAAGGGCTATGCAGAGGACAAGTT
Source organism: Dromococcyx pavoninus (assembly GCA_033558185.1). Lineage (NCBI taxonomy): Eukaryota > Metazoa > Chordata > Aves > Cuculiformes > Neomorphidae > Dromococcyx > Dromococcyx pavoninus. Next base: position 3,605,609 of record JAUMJL010000091.1, on the reverse strand, counting down.
AAGTAGAGGTATCAATTGTGTTTTCATTTTCTAGACTGTTATTGGCTTTTTCTTGAAATCTGTTCCTACAAATGCTTTAGTATATTGGGATAGTTTTAAACTGTCTTTTCAAAGATTTCCATCTGTTAATAGTCTCTTATTCTGCTTTCTCCACCTATAGGATAAGCTCAATTTCTTGACTGCTTAGTAAATCTGTTTAAAAGGTTGTGAAATTTCTTTGATGCTGAAAAGAGTTATTCACGCTTTTTAAAGCTCTGGATTTCATTGCTGTTCTATCTTCTCCTTAGCACTGACGTGAGCATCTACTCATGGTACTGCAAAGTCAATTGATTCTTTTTCTTAGCCAAGTACACCTGCACATCAGGACTTAAATGGACTTTTTCTGTTTATATGTGTAAATTGACATTTAGTTCTAGCCTAATATTTTATTTCCTTTCCTGTTTGGTAACCATTTTAGAGACTAGTTGTACACTGCTATAGTAGCAGACAAACCATCCAGCCTATTTTAAAAGTAAAGCAGTGGATTTGTCTACTCAATAAGACCTAGACAACAACATACTAGAACTACATACATTTGTACTAATGGATCTTGTCTCAGCTTCTGTTTGACTCTTGGTGCAGTTCAGTGTTGACATTAACCACAGCACCTCTCTAGATACCTTGATTTTGAACAGGCTTAAATATGAGTTAAATATTCAGTCCTGTGAAAGCAACAACACTTGAAACTGTGCAGAAGCAGTTCTGTCGATAGACTGTCTGAGAACTTTATGGGGGTAAATAGACATTCAAAGTGCTTACAGCAGAGGATCCAAGTATGTGGAATGTAGGTGCTTGGTTTGGTTTTGAATCTAACTTTTCCTTATCTAATAAGGGTCTGGTGTCAGCAATTAAATTAGACACAGAGAAAACTATTTTACGGCGCCACACAATACCAACAATAACTCTTAAACTACCTTGCACTTGTTCCAAGGCTGCAAAAAATCCCTCCAAATTGTGTTAGAATGATTGGCAGCTGGCAGAGAGGCATAGTCATTACAGTCAGGAAGCACCAGATTTATTTCCACCTCTGTTCCTGTGGTGCCTTGACCTTAGGTGGATGCCAGGTGTACACCAAGACTCCTATTGCTCCCCCTTCTCAACTGGACTGGGGATAGAAAATATGATAAAGGCTCATGGATTGAGAAAAGGACAGAGAGATCACTCACCAGCCACCATCACAGGCAAAACAGACTTGACTTGAGGAAAATTAATTTATTTTCAGTTTGTAAAATTGGACCTTAGTTGTGGGCAGAAGACAAAAAGAATATTCTATAGTTTTGGTGTGATCCATGATGGTAGCTCAGCTATTGCTGTTAATTGCAAAAAGCATCTATAAGACATTCACGATATTTGGTTAGAAGGATGGAATCTTCATGAGGAAAGAGTCAATATTCCCCCCCGCCTTGAGCATAATTTTGGCTCACAAAATTATGGTACTTTCCCAGTTACTGGGATTAATGTTAATCTTCAGCACTATAACTGAAAAAATTTTTTTTTTTTATTTTCAACTGCATATACTGTGGTGGTAATATTAATAAAATGCTGAGTTGGAAAAAGGACTTGATTGTAGAAATATTGAACTGCTGACCACATGAAGTTAATAGGAACTGGGAATTCAGCACTCTCAAACAAAAATCACAGGGGTGAAATTTTGACTCCTGTAAACATAAAACTTCAAGGGACTTCAATGAAACCAGGATTTCATGTTATATCTCAAAAAGTTGGTACCTAAGATGAAAAGTGCCTGTAACTAAGAGGCCCCTTTGGAAAACCACATTTTGAATGATATACTAGTGCTCACACAAGGAGTCATTGTCAGAATTAAGATGAACTCATGATTTCCTGGCTCTCACTGGTTGAAATTACTTCTTAGAACTGGTTAGCATAGTAATAAAAGCAAATTTTTTACTGAAATAATTTCTGATACTGTGTTTGACTTCATAAAATATGTTCCTCAGGGGTGAAATTAATGAGTCACACTTAAAGACTGCTTTTTCACACTTTATGCAGCTGTACTTACAAGAGGATTGGGAAAGTTGAAATCCTACCTCAGTACATGATCATGATGTGATGTGGACAGAGTTCAGAGGTTTATAGCATTTATTTAACCTTAATAATTGGTGATCTCTGCATGTTCTTCATAAGGATTCTAAGTGACTTGATATCCTTGATTTGATACTTTGCAGGTCTTTTCGAAACCTATTCCTAAAAGCTTTGCCACAATTCTGTTTGAAGTAGCAGCAGGACTTCTACTGTGGCTTTCATACAGAAGGAATACAGAAGGAAATTGTTCTCATAATTCCTTTATCAACAGTTTTTCTATAGGATCTAGTCATTGTGATTCTATGAGGTTGATGCCTTCAGATTATGGAGAACTCACAGAAAACAGCTTAAAAAATTTCCTCTGGCACTGTCTATGTTATCTGGATAACAGCGTGCTTTCACACAGTATTAGACATATAGTTTTAATTTTTAGCAAAGAAAGGGAAAATAAAGGAAAAAAAAACACAGCAGCATGATAAACTTTGTTGAGAAGGGGATAGGAATGATTTGAAACCTAATATGTTCTTCTCTTCTCTGGTTATGTCTTTTTCACCATGCAGATGAGGGGGTACAATGCACTATAAATCATTATATGTGTGATTTTCAAATTATTTGAGAGACACACACAATTCCTTTCATCAATAGTCTGTTCTGAGGTCTAAATATTAACGACTTCGTTAAATCAAATTTTTTAGGATTTATACTGCTGAAAGATTGGAAATGACCTACAGAACTTGGCCATAAACTAGAAGGGCTAGATTATATACATATTAAGGTTCAGTACCGCTAGTAAAAATGATTTAAATTTAAAATTTCTTCTGCTAATCTTGAATGTAGTACTCTTTTATTCACGAGCAGACTTTGTTATATTTTAAAATACTCTTCTCTGATGATGGCTTTGGCAGAACTCCTGTAGGGTAAGACAGAATTTACAGCATACCTACATGGTATTTTATCAGACAATGAGAGTTCAGTCTGCCCATTCTAGCTGTTAGCTCTAAGGTAGACAAGCAGGGATAGCTCATCTCCAAGACCAGGCTACTATTTGTGTTAGCTCATCTTCAGCATTGCTACCTCACTTCAGTACTATAGTAATTACAGTAATTGTGTTATTTCTGGTATAAGAGGAGTTTGGAGATGGAAAGCAGAGCATGGTCATGTCAGTACATCAGTGTAGGCATGTCCAACAGTGTTAATTAAGATGGAAGATCCTATCTTTGTAATACAGTAAATGAGCATAGGGAAAGGTTTTCAAAGGAGAAATGTGGATGAAGAAGGAAAAATGTATTAATATAGAAGAGGTTGAAAATCTCAAGCTTGTCAGAAGTAAAAGATATACAGAATATTCAGAAATAAATGTATTGATCTTGAAGAGAATTACACCACACTTTCTTATTATCCTACTTGCAGTCTTATTAGGTGAACTCTTAAAAATACCAAAGGGAATTAAAAATATTCTCTGTTATGATTGTAATTTTGTTCCAAAGAAAGACACCCTGATGAAGAAAGAATTAGAAATATAGTTCTGAAAAAAAAATATTTCGCATAACAAACAAATGATGTATTTTAAAATCCCCATTGGATTGTTGTACCTACTGTGTTTAACAGTAGGTTCTCATGGTAGTATAAAAAAGAGGAACAGTTAATGACTTCCCTTTTTAACCATATTGCAAAAGAATAATGTTAAAAAGAAATGACCGACATATTTAAAAGAGAAGTATTCCTTCTATAAAATGGTGATCTAGAATTTCCTGTGTTTGATTACTCCTAAGACTAATCCTCTACCCTGTGAGAAGCAACCCCCCGTAAAAAATTAGGAAGCTAAGATGGCTTTCTAAAAATCAGCAAAACAAAATATATTACCAGACCAAAAAAGATAAAATTCTTGAAAGCTTAGAAGACAGCTTCTTGAGCAGATGGTTTAGACCTTATCTTATTGTCAACTTTCTTAAAACCCAGGTTAAATAATCTGCCTTCTTTTTTAATGGTTGCATTTTTAAATTATATATTTATACCATTTTTATTCAGCAGGCCTCTTCTTTATGCTCACTTTTGTGTAGTTCTATCATCTGTCATGCCATTGGTTTTGGAAAGCATATATCCCATTCATGGATGAGACCCACAGGCGACAGGGAATGAAAATAGATTTCTATCATTCTTACAGTGGTTTATTGTATCTATACAGTGCTGTAAACATTATTTTTCTGGTAACTGTTATCTCCCATCAATACTTAATTTAATAAAAGATGAAATAATTCATCATAGGACACAAGATTTTGTTATGGAGCTGAGCTTGGGCTAGAATAGGGCAAAACCAATTTGTTTGTTCAGAGTATTTATTTACTTGAAATGGTGAAATTTTTTCTGTATTCTGATGATATGAAAGGGATCGGATTCATTTGATTACTTCTGAGAATGCCTACATGACTTCCTACTGGAAACAAAACAAAGACCACACAGAACCTTTGGTGTCATGAGGTAATTTTGAACCCCTTCCTCTGTCCGCAAAACAGATTAAATTATACCTTTCCCATTGAAGAACATTCAATGATTTGTAGCTTCTTAAATGTTTTTAAGTATCTCTAAGTGTCATGGGTTTAGACCTGAACCGGCTAAATTATCAGCCAAACTCGTGCAGTTGGTCTCCCAAATTCTCTCCCCTACCCCAGAGGAATGGAGAGGAAAATAAGAGGAAAGAAACTTGCAGATTGGAAACTAAAGCTAGAGCTTTAATGATATGATGGTAATAACTGTAATAATGATTAAAATAATCGGAAACTTGTGAGAATATGTACAAATATTTGAGATCAAACTCCCACCCCTCGATGACTGTACATCACCACAACTTCTGCAGAGCAGACACAAGGGAATGGGTCCACATCTAGCAGGGTGTTAAACTCAGGAAAATCTTCTATATTATTAAAAATAAAAGCACTTCTAAGACAGTGAGGTTTCTTAATTGCAAGCTGCAGAACAGTGGTTTCCAAAATCTGGTGGTCAAGTATACTAAGATGTTTGTGTAACAGGCAAGACTGAAGTAGTAGAAGTAATTACACATGAAAGAAGAAAAGCTGGAGGAGGCTTGAAAAGCAGTCTGAACTTTAGATAAATCTACTGGCCAAATTTCCATTGCTGCCTACTACCCTGGTTTTGTTACATTATGTGGCAAAGAAGGACTAATAGAGGACTGATTTATGGCTATCATGAGTAGTTGTGCTCTCAGGTTACATTCCAGTAATAAGGAATAGGATTGTAATGCTGAGTCAAATTCTAGAGGATATTGGTTAGATCTATAAATAGAAAATCCTCCATTCGTGTTTTTAGAACTTCATGGTGAACAGGCAAGTGGAGTAAGGAACCTATGTGACACAAACCAGCAATGACTTCTATAACAGCTTTATGAAAGTCACAGGACTGTATGTTTAAATATATAATCAAAGTTCACATACTTATCAATAAGTAACTGTTCCTTCCACAAGGTATGAATCCTTAATGCTCACTGATGACTGAGGGTTTAGAATTGGTATAGGTTTGGTGAAATACAAAGAGATTTTTGATCTTTAAAGAAAAACTCATTGCATTTTCCTCTTCCTATCCATAAGAAGTTTTCTGCTGCAAATTACATAATGGTAATAAAAGAGGGAAATAAGTAGTCTAAATATCTCTTCTGCTGCCAAATGGATTCATTCTTGGCTTGTCTGAAGGAAGAATTTTTATTGAGTTTAACAGCGTAAATTCACCTAGAGCACATGTCTTTTAATTCAGTGGGAGTATGGTCTCAGAAAAGAAGAAAACCCAACAGAATAGTAGTGAGATTTTTTTCTTTATATTTTAGCCCTAGCTCTGGCTAGGACAGGTGAGCAGACTCTACAGTTACTCTTTTCCATAGTTAATATTGGATAAACTACTTCTCTTAATTGAAATACAATGAGGAATCCTTAGAATTTATTGTAAGGACTTAGAATTTATTGTAAGGACTAAAATCTTTCCATACAGCATCAAATTCCTTCAGAATAGATTATGAAGCATCATAAGCCAAGACAGGGGGAGAAAACAATGGTGAATTTTTATTCATAACTGTCTTTGCAAGGACTGAATTTAATTTTTAGTGTAAGTGCTAGTGACTCATTTTCTCTATTGCTTATCTGGGTATTTTTCTTCACAGCTTTGGAAGAAAGGTGTACCAGTGGTATGCAAATGTTTGTATTATTTAGCTCACTTAAAAAGAACCCTAAGAATTGGATATGTTCTTAAAAATGGGAGAGCTGCGCAATCTCCAACCCCATGAATTTTAAAAAGGGCAAGTGCCAGGTTCTGCATCTGGGACACGGCAACCCTCGACACACAGACAGACTGGGGTGTGAGAGGCTGGAGAGCAGCCCTATGGAGAGGAACCTGAGGGTTCTGGTCGATGGCAAGCTGTACATGAGCCAACAGTGTGCTCTGGCAGCCAAGAGGGCCAACCATGTCTTGGGGTGCAACAAGCACAGCATTGCCAGCTGGTCAAGGAAAGTGATTATCCCGCTGTACTCTGCACTGTTCTTTATCTAAGGTAATCATATATACTATATACCTATAGCCATTTGTTCAGATTATGCAAGCCCAGTATTTTTTTCTGTCATAAGCCTCCAGCATCTTACTCATTTCTGTTGCTCTCCTCCTAGTTTCTTCTGCTTTTCTTCTAATGTTTTAGGATAGCTAAGACTGAACAAAGTATGCAAGATACAAATTAACAGGAGTGTATTGAAATGGACTATATACCTTCAGAATACATAATCAGAGGGAGACAAAAATATCTCTTGCCATCATTCAGGATTCCAATGCATTACAAAGTCTTGTGTAAAAAGTTAACTTTCTGATTTACTGCATATATGACCTTTTACTAAGTATAATAAAAGAATCTCCTTTGGTCGTTAATGCCATGCAGCCTAATACAGACCTGTACAGTGTCCTCGATCCACTGTTGAAGGATCTGACAGAAGACTATAATGTTTCATGCAAATGTCAAGGTGCCTATGTCCCTGATGGCTTGCCCAGAAAGCAGTAGGATAAAACAGGGTAATTGTTGTTAGCCTTCTCTGAGTACTGTTGTTTTTAATAACGCCCAGAAATAAATCCTGCCACTTTTCAACAAAATAAAAACTGCATAATAATATAAACCTGGAAAACTAAATCTTCAGAGTTTCATTGGGCAAGTGTGTTAGTGTAAATGGGTCTAGCTTCATTTAATAGACATAGCTTTGGTAAACTGTGTGTCTGACCAATATGAGCAGATTTGCAACATAGAAGCAAAAATTATCTTCAATACCAGACTTCTTTTAGAAATTGCTAAAAGGTGACATTTGGGAGTACATGCAATTTTTTATTTTAATTTATAAGTAGGTTAAGTAAGGAAAGGTTGCTTGGGCAGATTAAGTAGGGAGGGATAATATAATAATTATTCTTTCACTGAAGGTTAGCACTGAGCAAGTATGGTTCTTACTCCTGTAAACAGTATTCAAGTGAGACTAAGGTAGTGCTTGGAACAGAAGTGCCAAGAATCAAATTCCGAGGTAGGCTCACAGTTTGTTCTGAGATCACAAACAGAAGAAAATCAAGGGTTTGTGCTCATCTGCAGAAACATAATCCTAGAAGTCTGCTCTGTCTCCAGAAATTAAGTTGCAACTAGAGAAGGTTTACATTAAACTTGGGCTGGTCTACTAAATTTACATTATTTTGCTCTTTGTTGGTAATGGTACCAATGAGACATATGCATAAAAGCTTTGTAGGGAATAAGTCCTTTTTTTTTCTCACACTAAGTCTATGTATTTCTGTATTTTTCTAAATACAAACAACTACACCACAAGGATATGCAAAGGAGCAAGGGAAGAGGGGAAGAGAAATGGGAAAAAGGACAAAAAAGAGCTATATAACACCCAGCATACAACTATAATACCCAGTAACTAACAAAGTAAAGATCTTACCACGCCACCTCCCTCGTGGAGAGCCGAGGGTTACGTTAAAGGAAGATATGGAACACTTCCATGGATCAAAAGTCAATCCACTACATTTTCTACCCCTTATTCCATATTATTTCTTTAATGCAATACCTGTACATTGTGTTTGTGTATATATACATATATATACATATATATATAAAATCCTTGTTTTATTCTGAGGTCAGCCAGAGTTTTGGTTTTGGTTTTAGGGCTTAAGAGTTCAAGCTCAGAAGATCTGCTGGTGGCTGTTTCTCAGGTAGTCATGAGAGTCTCGTGTGGTGCAGTGCTGGACTGGCTCGACTGGGCTTTTGCTCGTCACTGGAGACTGGTATCTGCTCTGCTCAAGTCTTTCTCATCTGGTGCCATCTCCCGTAAAACTCAACTCAAGATACGGAATTAGTTTTTCTTGAAGGATAGATTTTTTTGAGGCACACACTGGGTCTCTCCATCCTTTCTCATTACCCAACAGGTATTTCCAGGCCTTTGAGCGAAAACAATACCACGAATGAGTTTGTCTTTGATTGAGGGAGGAATAATCCAAATGTCCTTACCTAACATACCCCTTTGGATGTGCCTCTAGTTCTTTTGGATGCACTCCTTCTCTTGCAACCATTTCTTCCTCTCTTGCAGTCACTCCTTTCTCTGTCGTAGCCACTTCTTCCTCACTCACAGCCACTCTGTCCACTACTACCTGCGTGGATGGGATAGGTCCTTCTGCTCCTTCTTCTTCTCTTTCTTCTTCTTCCTCTTCCATGCGTTCCAGTTGTGGAGATGGGTCTGTAAGTTTTACGGTCTCCCTCAGCAACGTCTTCTTTTTCTTTATAGGAGCAACAACGACTTTCCTGTTTTTAAATTGAGTCCTAGCTTTTGTAGACTTAGTAGAGACAGCTTCAACTTCAAGTTGTGCTTGGACCCCAGTTTAACAAGTGGGTCCAATACGAAAATCACTAGTTTCAGGTGGCATGGTTGTTTGAGTTCCTGTCTCGACTTTAACCTTCTGAGAGTGATCTACCGCAGCATGATAAGCATTAGCCAAGCCCCAGTACAAAGCATAGAATTGTATGTGTGGATTGTCATATGAAAGACACGTTTGCCTCAAACAACACGTCATCTCATCAGATTGAACACCTGCTCTGGCACAAAGTCCCAAGCAATAGGAGGTGTCACACATCCCACCAGTTTACCAAAATCCAAACATGCTCCCTGCCATCCAAAGACTGGTCTGTCCAAGATCCTTCCCAAAGCTCCAGCGATTCCTCTCAAGGTTTGGCCCTTCTTATAACAAGGGAACCAATGCAGCACCACCATTCCAATTTTAAATAGTATTTCTGCTGCCTTAACCACTAATATCATTGTTGTTAGACAATTTAGTTATTTGTTAAAGCTGATCTTAGGAGTCCTTTCCACCAAACCTTGAATGGCACCATTACGGAAACTATATATTAGGCCGTCAATGTCAAAATTGAGGAATGGAAGCCATTCATTCCATCCATCTGAACAGCTGCATTCCTCAACAGGATATCCTGGGACAAGCACAAAATCAGCTAGAACAATGAAAAAAGGTAGCAAAAAGGCTATTGTTATTATTTTCCTTCAGGCTATTCCCAAACAAATTCTTATTTAATAAAAAAGTTTTCTTGGATGCTTTCCCGGAACTCTGGCAGCGTTCTGAGACACTGTTTTCAAAACAAACCAAGGTCAGCCATATAAGTGTTTTCCAGTGATTATTTTTTCCTGTTACTATGCCTTTGACTGCATTACCATTAACATGGTGCGGTTCCCACTTCTCAGTCCCCATCATCTTCATCCAAAGCTCAAAAATGAGTGAACAGTAGTCCTGCTCAAGTTTCTGTGTTTTTATTAGACCACAATACTTATACTTTACAATCTGTCAAGACTTCAGATAATAGACTCATGACCTGTACGTAAAGTAACTTTCCCACCTATATCAGATTTCTGAAAAAAACCCCGTGAACTGTCAGAGAGAGGCAATTGGATCATCAGTGCTTTAATTCTCGAGTAGAAAATGTATTACTTGGTAACAGACAGCGACATGAATGCTTAGTGTGAAGTGTGTTTTATGCCTTATCAAAACTGTTAATTCAGTTTTGGAAAAAATAAGTCTAATTGGGAGGCTAGAAAGCAACAGCTATAATATATTTCTGTAACCTTTGCAACAATAGAGAAAACTTTCAAGAACATGTTACCCTGGGAGCATAGCCCCATGGAAAGAAATAATTGTTCATCCACGTGCATTAATAAAGTTCAAAGAGACATTGATTTATTAAATGATGGGTTGTTAGTAGCAGAGGCAAATGCTAAAAGAGCTAACACTGAAAGAGTACTACTCTAAAAGATGACACTGTAGCTCTTGCTATCACTAGCACATGTAAATCAATTTAAACAGAATTACTGAAGGTTTAATTATTTAAAATATACAATTTCATGCCTTATTTCTAACTTTAATGTTGCATAGTCAATAAAAATTCTCCGTATTCCATCCTATCCAACAAAACTATCTTGTTTTCTTCATAATTAACAGCAATTATCCTCCATTTGTTTTAATAATATTAATACATGTCTATTAGGAATTTTTTTTGAAGACTTGTATTTCGAGAGTCATTAATACTTTTCTTCTCATAATGCCAATGGAAATAGAGATAAACACATTCTGAAAATGAAAGTAATTGTCCAGCTGGAGAGAAATTGCAGTTGGTAATAACACCTTTTACGTGCCTAAAACTTTTTAAAAGAAATAAAATATTACAATAAGAAAATTATAACTTAGAAAATTTCACCAAGTAGATAGCTTATATCCTGAATAAATTCAATTTACTTCATGCAATTTGTTTTCAGAAAAACTGTTTACATTGTTTTTGTTTGTGCCTAGATATGATCTAGAAAGGAAATTAGATTCCTTTTCAGATGGAAGCATGTTATTTTTCAGAGGTACCATTTTCTGCAAGAAAAATAATCCCGTTTGTTAATAAACATTGTTGTGGGTGAAAAAAGAAGAGGAACAAAACCCAAGGGGGAAAGCCAGCTGGTGGTTTCATAGGATTATCTCTACATGTCTATATATAAATATATTCATGTCACAGAAATAAATTTTATTACTCTAGAAACATATATTATTATATGGATAGTGAAATTACTAGTTTTGAATTGGTAATACTGGACCATAAGTACTGTAGTAGTTGATTAAAGTGAGTGGCAAAGAGGCAAGTAAAAAAAATGTATCTAGAACTAAAATTATAACATCTGCAAAGAAAAACTTAACCTCAGTATACAGAAAATAGAGTTTGGATAAAAAAACATTATGCGATGTACTTATATGCTGTGACAATGTTTTTTTGCTACTATTTGGAAGGGAAAGGGTTTTAATTTTTTTCCTCTCTGTTTTTATGTTAATATAATATTCATACTTAATGCTGATAACCTTCATCTTGAACAAATATATATCTGTAAGTTATAAAAAGAATGTGTTTGAAAAATGTACAACCATTTTTTATTTAAATATTGGCTGCATACTTAATTGATTTATTAAGTGTAGCTGAAAGATTAAAATAATACTATATAAAGGACAGTATATTCAAGTATGTTTAAAATACATATTGTAACAACTCAAAATATATCTTTCCCATAAATAAAATATCCAGAATACAGCTGGATAAACACAAAATACAATGGGTGCGCAATTGGCGGATGGGTCGAGCTCAAAGAGTCATAGTGAATGGAGTTACATCAGGCTGGTGCCCAGTCACTAGTGAGGTCCCACAGAGATCCATCCTGGGGCCAGTGCTCTTCAGTATCTTCATAAATGAACTGGATAAAGGACTTGAAGGTTTATTGACAAAATTTGCTGATGACATAAAACTGGGGGAGCCATTAACACTCCTGGGGAAAAAGAGGCCCTGCAGAGGGACCTTGACAGATTGGAGAGCTGGATAATCACCAACAGCATGAAATTTAACAAGGAAAAGTGCTGGGCTCTGCACCTGGGATACAGCAACCCTGGATACACGGACAGACTGGAGAGTGAGAGGCTGGAGAGCAACCCTGTAGAGAGGGACCTGGGGGTTCTGGTTGACAGCAAGTTGAACATGAACCAACAGTGTGCCCTGGCAGCCAAGAGGGACAACCATGTCCTGAGATGCATCAAGCACAGCATTGTCAGCCGGTCAAGGGAAGGTGATTGTCCCACTCTGCTCTGCTCTGGTGTGGCCCCACCTCAGGTACTGTGTGCAGTTTGGGGCACGTTGGTATAAAAAGGACATCAAACTACTGGAGAGTGTCCAGAGAAGGCCACAAAGCTGGTGAAGGATTTAAAGAGAAAGTCGTATGAGGAACAGCTGAAGTAATTTGGTCTGTTCAGCCTGGAGAAGAGGAGACTGAGAGGGGATCTCATAGCTGTTTACTGACTTCTCACAAGGGAGGGAGATGTAACGGGTGCTGATTTCTTCTAGCTTGTGACCTATGATAGGACTAGAGTCAATGGCAGGAAGATATGCCAGGGGAGGTTTAGATTGGATATTAGGAAGATTCACCCAGTGGGTGGTGGAACACTCAAACAGCTCCCCAGGGAAGTAGTCATGGCACCGAGTATGCCAGCATTCAAGAAGCATTTGGACAACACGCTCAAGTAACATGGTGTGAATGTTGGGAGTGTCCTGTGTAGGGTTGGAAGTTGGACTCAATGATCCTTTTGGGTCCCTTCCAACTCGGGTAATTCTATGATTCTATGATTCTTTAAGTCAGTAGAAACATGGAAACATTTAAAACTTGAAAGTGCAAAAATATGTTACCACTTTGCCAGCAACTCTACATGAGAGAACAATGCAGAAGCCTACCGTAATGTGCAGAAGGAATATCAAATGAAAGAAGGGGTGAGGGGAAATCAGTGCTTGGCTACACAGTAAAGTCAAACGTCAAACAGCTATTACTCCAAGTGTTTACACTTTCAGTCAGCTGCATTCTTTCTTATTTGAACAAAGAGTTCATTTGTATCTGGAATGCTATTAATTTGGGGAAATAATAATACTGAAAGAGATTCTGAAACATTATATTGTATTCCGGCATCTGCATCCCTCTTCCTCCCCGCCAAACCTGAAAGACCATCTGCATTAAAGTACCAAGGTTCTTTGTTTGTTTGTTTTCTTGATTAAACCACTTTGGAGTACCTCCCAATTAGTGGAGTTGTCCCAGGTCCCTCTGCAGAAGTAAGCAACAGTGATCCATCACAGCTGTCACATCTGGTTTTGAACTATAATTTTCAATATATTTCAGAGGGGTTTAATGTATTCCTTATACTTCAACATAAACATACTTTGAATTTTATGAACCTAATAAATGTAACAAATTAACCTACCCTATAAAAACATAACAAAAGCACAGATAAGTATTTAGAAAAAATTTGGTCATCTCGTGTATATGTAGTTATAGTCTATTTCCACTTCCACTACATTTATTGTATGATTTTAGCATGCTACCTGCAATATCTCTGAATGTCTCTTAACCTGAATCTTGCTTAAATGAATTTACTAAAGGCAGCATGAAAAGTGCCTTAGTTATATTTTAGTGTTTCTTGGCTCTGTTAGGCAGAGTTTGAAAGCCAGAAGTATTTGACCCTTTGTATCTAAGTTGTCATTTGGAAATTCTGGTTTTGGTTTCTTTCCTGCATGCTACAGTTTAATTTAAATTGTGTCATCCACTTTAAGTAATGATGTCATATCCCTTTGTGATAGCACTCTAAAATACTCCGAAGCTGCCAATGCAATTGTCTCCTCTAATAAGTGTTGAGCAAGTGCAATAAAGAAAAAATCTAGGATATATTCATGAAGGAAACTTTGAAATTTATAGGACAAATGCCAGGGCCAATGCTTAATCCTCCATTAACAAAGAATAAAAAATAATTAAAAAGGCCTCTAAAATTTAATTTTGGCTGAGTTTAATCATATAATCATTATGGATGTTATGACTCCAGGCTTTCAGTTCCTTTTTCAAGAAAATGCATTTCTTTCTAGCAGATTGCGAGTAACAGGTATTGTGGTTTCTGATTAAGTTGTGCCAGCTTTCAAAGTTTTCATAGATTCATGGTGAGAGAAAAGACTTTCCATGTTATTTCTGGAACTGGATTACTTTTTTTAATGGACACTGCAAAACTGTGTTCAGCATAGCTTTAAATATCTGATCAAATTATTTCCATCACCAGTTATCATTTAGGAGATGTAATGCCATATGTAAACTTCGTTTTTCAAATGTGGTAAAAATTGTATTCTGAACATTCACTAAAAGGATACATTAATACTGAAAATCAAACAAAATAAGAGATCCATCTATATCTACTTGATACTTCCGTCCTGTATCTACAAGGGAACATTCTGATTTATAAACTAAAAAAATAAATAAAAGCAATAAAATGTTCAGATGGTTTCAGGATGATAAAAGAAGAACTCATGAAGGAAGAGACAAATCCCCTTTCTAAGAACAGAAGTAATGTATCTCAAGGGCAGGAAACGTTTTTCCTTCTATCTTCATGCTGTGTTGGGAATGTTAATAATTTATCCTTTGTTTCAGCAAATCTACTTTTCAAGAATTATAGGACTGATGTCTTATCACACTGTTTGCGCGTCAGTGTGGTTTTTCACATAGGGAAACTTGTAAATTCCATAGCCAACATAAACCAATTGGACAAAAGAAACAGCTATTATAATTACTAAGTGTTTTGTGTGATTTGTCTGTTTTGCAATGCCAGGTGGAGGAGATTCTATTCGACTCCACCGAAGAAAAATCTCTAAAGTTCCCCCCCATGGTGCCAAGAGAACCCACGTCTACACTGTCAGACAGATATCTGACAGCATCAGATTTATAATTTTATTTCCATTCATTTGCAGAATACGGAATAGTTGAGGTTGGGAGGAACTTCTTGTTCAAATGCCTATCCAGTCAGAGCAGCCTCCCAGAACTATGTGCAGATGGCCTATGAATATCTCCAAGGATGAAGATACCATAGTTTCTCCGTGCAATTTTTATTATCGCTTTATCACCCTAACACTGACAAAGTGTTTCCTGATGTTCAGTCAGAAAGACATTCCATGAGAGTTGTTTCCTTTTGCCTAATGTATATCTATCTCTTGCGTTCAGTGTCCTGTGGGACTCAATGTATTTTCCTGCAAAAATTGTAATTTTGTATGAGTATATAAAAGTGTGTATAGATATATATAAAAATATATACATAAAACTACACACTCATAAATATTTTATGTGGTCATACTATATATATACACCTATTGTCTATTGTGTGTACATATGTACATATACATATATCCATATATATGTGTAAATGCATGTATGAAGGCTACAGCTCAACATAGTTCAAGAACTTAGAGGGCTGGTCTACAGCAGACTACAGTGGAGTTCTTACAGAATGATGCTTAGACTGTTCAGAGTCACCATGACTATTTGAATAGATTTTCAAAGGTATTATAAGGTGGGCAAGGACAAACTCGGCACTTTCTTGGTCCTTGTTATTTACAAGGAACAGCCTCTGCACCTTTCCCAGAAATGTCCTCCAAATTTTCACTGTTAAAAGCTTTTCAAAGCTTTTCAAACCCAGAATATCTAGGGAGCACTGAATTTGAAAACCAAGTTTTATTGACTCTGTTGTTCAAGAAATTACTTGTTTCAATGTCTTTTTTTTTTCCAGTGGTAATTATTTTTTGCTTTTTTGTAATGTGTTAATTAATGTTCACAAATTTTTACAGATGATGAAAATTAAAAAGTAGAAAATATTTTTGCTATTATATAGTAGCTTCAGAAGTAAAGCATCAAGCTGCCAACTATGCTCTATGAAACTTTATTTTCAATATTAATTTGTTTACATCCAAATGTAGAATAGCTATAAAATAAGTTCCCTTTTCTCTGCTGGAAATCTTTTGTACTTCATCATGTAAAAGGAAATGTTTTCACTTCCTCCCCCAAATATTTAAGTCTGCATGCATGGCAGGATATTGACTTTGTATAATATATCTCCAGAATAGAGTAACAGGTTCTGCCTTGGGAATACATGAATGCCCAGTAAGCCATGAAAAATGAAGAGGGATCTTAATAAAAAAGGGTTTCTTTAGTTGTTTTTGGGAGGGACAGTGGCAATGCTGTTAGAGACACATAAAACTTATTAACATCCCAAACAGCATTTGCAAAGATGCAAAAAGATTTACTTTCTGAATTGGTAGCTGTTTTTCATCATGGTTTTAATGTATTTCTGACAAGACAATAAGAAAAAAAGCCTATTTCTAATAGATCACTGATGTTCTAATAAAGAAGAGACTGTATAAATCATACATTATATCATCAAATGTTAATACCAACTGTAATGAAGCAGGTACATATACATTCCACCTACATAAAAAGAATTTCAGTCAAATGCAACCTTTCGTGTCCTACTTACTACCTATTAATAACTAACGTTATGCTATTTTTTAAGGAGATATTTACTTGTTATTTTTTCAAAGCACTTAAAAAACAAAATAAGAGGGAAAACAAAAGAAAAAATATGAACAGCTTGTCGTCTGCCTTCATTGTCTAGATAGCAGGAGGTCTTGGAAACAGAGAGATTTAGTTGTCAGTGAAGACAGTACCTCCAGAATGAGGCACCTGTGCCAAACTGCACAGCAGTTTTCTTTGACACTTTGTTTTCCTGCCTTTTTTCTCGTTTTTGTCTTGTTTGTTTTCCTCATTTGTTTTTTTTTACTGTTTAAATGAAAATGCACACTGATCTGCGTAATTGGCATGCCAGGGATAGGACACACTGTATCAACACATCATCACAACCAAGAAAATAACCTTTAACAGATCTCTCATTGTATAATCTAGAAAACAGAGCTCCAAGGAAACCTTTAGAGTTCTCGTTTTCTGTCTTCCTGCTGTGCAATCTCACATCCCTTTTCATACTCCAAAACATCACTCAAGCAGGCAATGAAGGAGATTGAAACCTATTAAGCCAGATAATGCTTCATTTTCCATAAAACTCTAGATGAGAAGAGGTCATTTGAAAAAAAAAGGAGAAAAAAAATAGTACTGTTGCTCATGTTGTTAACATTTCAATGTTAAATGAAAAATACTGCCTCTTCTAATCAGCACAGCTGACTTCAAAGAGCAGGGGTTTTTTTAAGGATAAAGCCATAACACTAATGTGCTTAATTTACAGAGTCCTTTAGTTTCACATGAAGACTGATTATCATACTGTTCCAGTCATTACTGGTTGAACTGTGAGACATGAACCATATTAAGCATTAGAGGAACAGGCCAACAGGTTCTCCACGAAGTTCACAAGGAGAAGAGCAGTCTGAACAACTCCATGTATTTGTACAGGCAAGGAGCAGACTTGCAGACAAAGTCTTAGGAGTCTTGGTAGATAAGCTGGATTTGGCTCACCACTGCTTTCTTGCATTACTGGATTTCAGAATATCTTTGTTTTAGCTAACATCTGATGATAGTAACTCTATCCTTCCATGGTCACTCCAAATAATTCCAACACTGGAATTATTTCTCCAATTTTTATAGCCCTATGTCTAGTCTCATCCCTAAATAATCCAGGGTAAAATGTCACAGTTCTCCTAGCCATTGGTTACCGAAACTTGTGCATTAAATATTGACTAAGCATAGGCACCTGTTGCCTTTCTAAACAGAATTTGAGATCACAAAGTATAAATGAGATTTTTTTAAGCAAAAATGATTTTTGTTTGGAACACATAGGAGAAAGCAAAGAAAAAGAAGGAAATTCTATGAGAAAGTCTGTTTTATGGCAATGTGAGCAGTCTGAACTTTTAAGTCATGTGTTAATTAACCTGAGTATTTTCTTCAGATGGAGTTCAATTATTTTAGAGCTTTAACAAGGTCTGCTTTGGTCTATCTGCACTAACTTTAGCTGCGTAACTGCTTCTCCTGAGCTACTCCTTCCCTCAAATCTTTAACTGTACAGCTTCCGTTTAAAATAACCCTTTATATACTGATACAATAAGCACCTCAATGGCTTACAAAATATATAGTGTACATAGGCTGTTTTTAGCAGATTCCAATTTCTCCCACAGACCAATAATAAGTGGTTATTTGCTCCATTTTACACAACACCTTCAGCCTGTAATTGTGTCAAGTTTTATTCGCTGAAGTCTGCAGGCCAAACAAATACTGAGACCAGTTCAGATAGGTTTCCAAAGTTTCGAGTTTCAGCTGAGTTAACTGTGAACTGATAAAATGTGGAGATATACGTGTTACATTTAGGTTCAGATACTGAGGGAAGAAACATTCCCAGTCAAAATGAAAGAAAAACTACATCAGTATTTAAGATAATTAATATTTTGCATTATGCTCTTCGTGAGGTCACAATTATTGAACAAAACCCATAATATTTGCTTAAAAATCACGTTAACTCATTTGGTAATAAATAAAGGGGAATAAGTATTTCAGAATCTAAACACATCTGAAAATATGTTAGGGAAATCATGTAGTCTTCAGGGTAGTTTGTGCCTCCTCATGTTGTTTATATAGACTTGAGATATTGGGATAGTCAACAGTAAGATAATCTATATAATTTCTAGGGTAAACTAATGGTCAGGAAAACTAAGATGGAACTACTCTAAGACGGTGTAAGAAATGTGTAAAGTAGTTCTTTTTTCAAAAAATCTTGAATATAAACAATATTATTTTGTCATGGACAAGTAACAGGAGATATAATTCAAGAGCTGTAGAAATAGAATAGATGCTATCTTGATTGTCATCTAATCAAGTGTCTGTGTTTAATTAAAAGAAATGGTTAACAGTATTCAATGGAGATTCCCCCCCTCAAAAAACAAACCCAAACCAATGGCCAAAACCCAAAACAACAACAACAACAAAAACAACCCCCCAAAAAGCCAGAAAACGAAAGTTTAAAAAGAAGTAATCAATTTTAAAATGTCAATGGGGAAGAAAATACACTTGCTTACAGATAATATAAATTATCTGAAGATGTGAAATGAGATGTATGACGCGTAAGAAGATGCATGACCATGAAGTCATGATGAAAATAAAAAAGAGAGGCTGAGAAAAGATTGTGCGGTACTACTCCTTTTTTTGCCCTCCTGAATCCATTTTTTATGTGCTTTTTGTCAAAGTGGAGGAAGGTATTTTCTATTAGATACTAAATGGTCATAAATTGATCTCAGAGGC
Organism: Dromococcyx pavoninus; assembly: GCA_033558185.1. Taxonomy (NCBI): domain Eukaryota; kingdom Metazoa; phylum Chordata; class Aves; order Cuculiformes; family Neomorphidae; genus Dromococcyx; species Dromococcyx pavoninus. Next base: position 3,586,341 of record JAUMJL010000091.1, on the reverse strand, counting down.
CTAATCATTGGGTCAGAGAGGGGTGTTAAAGCACTTACGACAGAAGCCTCTACTTGTTTTAAAGTTGGGTCAACTTGCAAGAAAATTGATGTAACTTTTGTACAGATTTTGTTTTAATTTTCCTTTTTAAATTTCATTGCTGTAGTAAGCTTTGTAACCCACATACATTTGATATATTTTTATTTAAGAAGGAATAGCTTGCTCTGTCACTGATGCTGTGAGAAATAAGGAGTCATAGAATATTTGGACCTTAATTTTCACTTATCCTTAGCCTCCTTGAATTGCTCCGACTGTGTAAAGTGGCATTAAAATTACGTCTACCATGTCTTAAAGGCTCCTAATCAGTAACACTGACAGAGAAAAGGGCTTTAGTGTAAATGAGAATCAGGTTTCCTAAAGAGTGTTTGCACAGCAGGTTGTCACTAAGGTTGTTTAGCTGCAGCTACTTTTGCAGTGGAGACTCATTTAGAAAATTCACTGTTAAATGAAATTCCAACTCCCATTTGCTTTTCACATGCTAGGATGATCACAAGCCAAGGTATAATGATGCAACACAAAGGATGAGGAGCTTTTACTGATTAACAATTCATCTAAGTGTTTAAGAAAAATATATAGTGTTGGAATGCTTTTAAATAGCTCGCCAGTGCCAACAACTATTTCTGTTACAAGGTTTTTTAAAGGTCTAATTTCTCTTTACTATGTATGAAGACAACTAAAGTTAGAAACAAATTCAACAATTCCCATATTTAAGTGGAGAAATATTGTCTGGTCTTTTTTGAGAGAAAAAAAAAAAGAAAAAAAGGAGTTAAGTCCACAATGTCTTGCAATTTTAATTCAGTATTTATTGTCTTATTCTTATTTGTGGCAAGAAGATATAGAAGAATTGGAAAAAAAAACAAATCTGTTTCCTAGTCTTCCAGTACGAGTTAGAGACTGTTTTGTGCATTGTTGGAATCTGGATGAATTGTTGAGTGGCTTACAGTGGTAAATGCTGTATAGCCTGGAAAAAAAATTCTTTTGACAATCCTACAAAGTTTTGCTTGTAAAGAAAGTACACAGTCCTTGGCAGAAGGATGCCTTGGGGGTGTATAACTCCTTTTACGAAGGATAATGTTCTAATTCAGCAGGTTTGTATTCTGAAAAGTAAACATCTTTCCATGAGTAACTAAGAGCCAGAGAATAAGATTTTATTCTAGCCTGAAAAAGTTACGATTTTGTCCAGAAAATCAATTATCTGTGGGTTGAAAGAACATAAAGGTAGGTGAAGATCAGATTCATCCATGTTGTAACAAAGCAATATTTGTATTTTGTATTCGTATTCAATATTTTATTACTAAAATATATTGACATTAATATATATAATATTTGCAGAATACATTTATGATCTTGTTCTTATTTCTGCAAAACCAGTTTCCTTATGTTTTTTTCTCTCTCACTTGTATCTTCCTATCCGTATTTTACTATCTACTGCTTATAGTCTTTTGTCATTGCAGACAAGTTCATACTTTACAGCAAGTTGTTGACATCTAAATTTCAAGATCGTTTGCTCTCTATTGGCAGTGGGAAGGAATAAAAATAGGTGATTGCTTTAAAAAAATAATCCTCCTTTGCAGCTTTTCTGAAAGTTCGATCATTTCACAAACATATAAAGAATCACGTTTCCCTGAAGAATTTTCAATGACTCTTTTGAAGTTACAGCTGACAGTTTGATATGAGAAACTTCAAGTGAGCTTCCAGGCTGCTATTCGTACCTTCAGTAAGACAACTGATCTTGGTACAATCTGACTGGGCTAACTTGAGTGTCTCAAGCAATACCACAGCCCTGTAACTGCCATTTGGAAAGAGCGTGCCTCCATTTCAGAACATTTGTGGCAGGTATTTTTCTTTCTTATTCTTTCCATAAAGCAAATAAAGTGAAAAATAATTAATTAAGTAATGCTTTATTGAAGGATGAGCTATGTGGATATAATGTTTCAGTTTTCCTAAATAAATTTTCCTATTCTATTACCATAACAAGCCAAAATCTATTGTTATGTGTTTGAACCTTTGACAAGTTCTCTTTCCTACTTGGTAATTCTTTATAGCTCCTAATATCCTTTCATGATTTGTTCCAACAGACACTTAGTTAAAATGTTGAAGTTAGCTTTCTCATATTTTTATGCTTGTTTTCCCAGGCAAAAGTAACTGATATTTTTAAGTATTATGAATTTTAAGACAGCATATTGTTCCTGTGGTTTCATACATGCAAGTTTATGTACTCTGCATCTACAAATTATATTTTCTTTCCTCATTCTTTCTCTTTTCATCTTCTTAAAAAAGCTGGTGTCAGACTGGATGATCAAAATATCCCGCCTATCATTCACCAAACAACAAACAACTGAAAAAAATGCTGACCTTGCCTTTGATTTAACTATTTAGTTTGACTGAAAATTCTTTCAATAGCAGAAATATTATGAGATGTACCAAATTACACATGCAAAATGGATGGGTCTCATGCTTGAGCATTTAGCAGTAGAACCCAGAACCTTTCTACTGCAGCTAATGGTTTATTCCAAAACCAGACCTGTAGCAATCACAGTTAAAACCTATAGAAACCAAAATAAAATCACCATTAAATATTGCATATCACTTCTAACTATTTCTTCTATTTTCTGCACCCATACATTACTGAGATTTATCCACCCACTGTTGCTTGCTTGCATTTTGAATCAAAGCCCACAGACTAAATGTTACAGTAGAATTTTATCAATGATTTCTAGGGAACAAAAATTTCAACCTTGATTTTGACAATAGATTTTGTAAAACCTTAAATAGCTATTAGTACATATATTCCTTACTTAAATAACTTACTGTCTGTAGCTCTTGTAATAGGTTCGTAAGAGACAAAATTGTTGTTTTCAGTTGACATGTCTAAAATAAATACGTTGGAATTTTCATAGGCTTTTCAAATTCAATCTTTTAACACAGCTGTATTAAAATTATTATAGAAATACTTTATTTAATGATGGTATTTCAGAGGAACCTGAGAATTAAATGTCAAGTAAGCATCTAAGGTAAAACTTAACCTGAAAAAAAGGGGAAGGAAAATTGAAAAAGTAATTTCAATAGAAAAAGAAGGTTATTTGTCAAGAATGATTATTCTGCTTTTATCAGCTTCTGAAACAATTCTCATTTTCTTCTGATGTCTGTTAGTATGATTTTACTACATTTGTCCTAAGCATTTTTCAAACTGGAACAAGTCTGACTTTCCTAACAAACTGGGCTGATTGAGGCTGTTGTCTTTCTTTGCATGATTTGCTATGCTATGTCTGTATGGTGTAACACAATGGTTGAATCCATTTTGGATTGTTGCATCCAATGGTTGCAGCTGCAACCCAAGTAGTATAAAACACCTCCATTTTTTGTACAGGAAACAACACTGGCATTCTTTTATAAAGTCCAAGAATATGAAATTTCCTCTGTAAGGAAACCACAGTCACACTACTGGTTCTGCTGGGAAATATGTCCTGGCTGATACTAATAATTATTTTTTTACCTGTGGATGAAGGCTTTGTTTTAGCAAAGAAAAGAGAGTAAAAGATGTCAAGTGCTATACTGCAATGACATTTAAATGTACAACTAGTTTGTTTCAATTTTTTTATGTTCTGATGAGTCTTAAATTTTGGAGAGATGCCTAAGATTTATGAAGAAGGTTATTCAATGCCACTGCCTTCTTGTGGGTGGGGCTGTACTTTGCTAGTATTTCATCTGTGGTGATGACAGCTTGCTTGAAAAAAAAACAAAAAACCTGTAGAAGGGTGAATCTTTGGAATCTATAAGTGATTCTTCCACAGCATCTTCCCCAGTAGAAGAAATCTCTTTTGCTTCCACAATTGATATAAAAATGAGCAGATTTACAATATCTTTGCAAAGAATACAATTCAATGACACGTTTCATTTCACCTTGGGAAAAAAAGTGATTTACAGAGATTAGGGAACTACTCTACAGCATATGTGAGCTCTCTACAGTGACAAAATCCTCACCTTGTTTGGGCACTATACAGCCTCTTAAGAATAACAGTCAACATTGGGCTTGATGGGATTTGCTGAATTTTATCTTTTGTCAAGACTAGCTCTTTGCTTCTCTCAGATTATCTCCTCAAATAGATATGTGCAAAAGAGATTGAGAATAATATATTGTTTCTTCCTAGGCAAGGCCAAAATTGCAATGTGGAAGTGTAAATGAGGCACATAAAAGGGCAGTCATGGAAGTAAAAACAATTTGTCCAAGCAGAAAAGCTATTCTAATACAGGAAAATCATTAAAGTATCCTCTTGAAATACCATACTGCAAATAAAGCATAATGTAAAAGTAATCCCTGCTCTCGGTTTCCTTATATTACATTTGAAAGTTAGCATAATGATTGTATAATCATCAAATCATTAAGGTTGGAAAAGAACTCTGAGATCATCAAGTCCAGCCATCATGCTGGTTGAGTGGTCTTAAACAGACTCCTAACAGGATATCTCCTTGTCAGCTTCCTCCTTTGTCCTTACCCATAAGCATTTGACCTTATCATCACAATCATTGTGCTCTATACAATCAAACCCCACCCTAACATACTGGGCAACCCCACTGCTTCTCCTTCCTTGCCTGTTCCTTCTAAAGAGCTTAGAGCCATCCACTGTAGCACTCCAGTCACGAAAGTCATTCCACCATGCCTCTGTGGTGGTGACTAAGTCATAGCTATCCTGCTGTACAACGACCTCCAGCTCCTCTTGTTTATTGCCCATTGTGCATGTATTTGTGTAGATACACTTGATCTGGGCTACTGTTTTCACCCCACAGAATCAAATACGCAAGTAACCATTACTCCAGTATGATTATATTCTCCACAAAAGCCTTTACAAAATTTACATCGGACCATAAAATACCAAGCATATTTTACCCTAAAAAAGAGGAAAATTAGCAACACTAAACATTATACTTATGTTTTATAAATAGTTCCATATCCAACCGAAAATCTGTATCACTTCATCTCAGACATTAGACTAAAATCCAATCATTTGAATTAATCTCTTTTAGCTATGACATTCTACCTCTCCTTTTAAAGAAAGAAGGGAAGGTGCTGTTAATTTCATATATAGTTCTGCGACTTTTTTTTTTGTTTTGGAAATTTTTTCCTACCTGAAAAGCAGATTCAATTATTCAGATATTCAAATTCAGCCTAAGTCAACTGGACTAACAACTTCTGCTCAAATATTTGCTTCTATTATGTGGAATGCTTAATGTTTGGCTGTCTGGAATCTGTATTTTCAAAGCTCCAACTAGATGATGCAACTGAAATCTTAGTGGTCTTAGCATCATAGCAAAAGTCAAGTAATTGTGTGTTCAGTCCTTAGTTGTTTGGGATTTTTTTTTAACTTGTAATGGAAAATATTACTGGAAGACTGGTATTTTACTATATTTCTCTAAAATGGCCTTCATCGTTATCTGAGAGCCCAACATAAGCCTTTGTGATATAGACACATTTCAATTAGTGACTCATGCTGGACTGTAACAGGAAAAATCTCATATTCATGATGACTGTAGGCAGAGATGAACATTCTTCTCAAAGTAATTAATTCTGAACCACATGTGGAATCAGTTGCTGAGTTCAGTCAAGGATTCAATGGATGTTCTCATCTTCTCTCTTTATTGATGAGCAGACTAATATAGATATCAGAATGTCTTCCCAGCTCAGAAATTGCTGAAGCACAGTTGGTAGGAACACAGCAATAAAAGCCAGTAGTGTTGGCTCTGTGTTTTTCTAAGTGAGAGGATTTCCATCACCAGCACTGTCAGGTAGTTCGTCTCAGTGGAAATAAATTTGTTTAAATTATGTGTATGTATAGTTAAAAATAAAGTAAAATAAATTGCATCTGGCTTAGAAAAATTGTCATCCAAGCTTCAGCTTTAAATGATATAAATCAGCTCTGTCCATCTCCACTGTTGTGACCACTGCTAACAGATCTTTAAATACAATATTTCTCATAAAGACACAATACTGTGAAGATGTAGGAATGTTGTAATTGCATTTATGTGAAGAAGATTTCCAGAGCTCCGCTACTGGAATTCTACTTTCGAATGTGAAAGCAACGTGCCTGGACATGAATAACTAATAAAATTGCTTCCTTCCCAGTTAGAATTGCCCGATGCAGTGCATACTGGTAGCTGTGCAAATTAACAGTTTGCAACACTTTCACATCTACTGAGACAGACCCTAAAATGTTCCTTATATGATCAAAAAATACAACTCTCTCTTTATACTGATGTCTGTCAAGTCCCACTCCCAACATCAGCTGTAGCCCTGACTTACACACTCAGAGAGGGTCTTCTGGTGTCTGCGTGTCAAATTTGAAGCCAATAAATCTCTCAAGCTACATTCAAAACAGTGTTTATTTTGGGCACAGCCAAAATAACGAATCAGATACTCAGGCGCACTCTGAGTTGCAAATTCCCAAAGTTGCAAAAACAGATCTCAGTCTCTTCAGATAACAATATGATACCCTCGGGGTAGCTAGACAAAACAACACAACTTGGATTTGGTACGATGCACCGTACGATTTGGTACGATGCACAGAAAAGAGATCTAATAAGAAGTGAGAGAGAGATAGAAATAAGAGTACTGGGGTGGGTGGAGAGGGAAGACAAAAATAGTCACAACTCCATGGGTTTCTGGAAAATATGGTCTTTAGGAGCACATGGTCTTATGGTTCTTCTGCAGCACAACTTCAGGCAGGTTCCATGGGCTGTTGGGCGTGCACACCTGTCTTCTTGGCAGATTTTTATTTATAGGGCAAGTCCATGCCCTATTAGCATATGAGGAGTGGTCTTGCTTTGAAAGTTCTCCTATTGGTGCATGCGCAGAAGTTCCTTTGGGAAGGTTCTGGAATTGAGGCTGGGGATCCAGGGTCACTGGCAGTTCAGCAGACCCTTGCTAGAATAACCTCTGCCTGAATCCTTTGGGTATGTATGCACAGTCAGTTGTGTGGGGAGGTGGCAGCACCTGCTGCTGCACCTCCTCCCTCTCCTCTGCAGCAGCACAGCCAGCCCTTCTCTTAATGAGGAGCCACAGCACTCAAGTCAATGTTTAAGACAACCATACAAGTAGAGTCAGACAATGCTTAAGACAACAATACAAGTAGAGTCAGTCTCTACAATGTCTGAAAAGCTGATTGAGTTTGACTCCAGAGGTGTAAAGGGAAACAGCAGTGACTGCCTTCCTGTGTTCCCAGGTGGCCAAGACGGCATCCTGACTTGTATTAGAAATAGTGTGGCCAACAAGAATAAGAAAAGTGATTGATTTCCTATACTCCATGCTGATGAAGTTACACCTTAAATACTATGTTCAGTTTTGGGCCCCTTGGTACAAGAAAGACATTGACCTGCTGGAGTTTGTCTAAAGAAGTACACTGAAGCTGGTGAAGGATCTGGAGCTCAAGTCTTTTGTGGAGTGGCTGAGGGAACTGGGGTTGTTCTGTATGGAGAAAAGGAGACTGAGGGGAGACCTTTACAACTACCTGAAGGGACGTTGTAGTGAGGTGGGTGTCAATCTCTTAACCCAAGTAGCAAACAGTAGGACAAGAGGAAATGACCTGAAGTCATTTAGTTGGGTATTAAGAATAACGTCTTCATCAAAAGGGTTCAAGCACTAGAGCAATCTGCCCAGAGAAGTGCAGGAGGCATTGTCCCTGGAGGTATTTAAAAGACCTGTAGATGTGGCACTTCTGCACTTGTTTTGATGGTGGGATTTGGCAGTGCTAGGTTGACAGTTGGACTGGATGATCTTAGAGATCTTTTCCATCCTAAATGATTTTACGATTCCTCCCTCTCTCGCTCCCCTTTTCATCACAAAGCAGTTGTGTAAGGGAATGAGACAGAAAGGAGAAAACATTTTGGCCATAATGCATTAATTCACTTGAGTTGTCACCAAGAGTCTGTAGGGGAGAAATAAACTCTCCTTTCTGCAGTAAATTTGTAGCACTTGGGAACATCTTAACATTTCCCCCTGCACATAGCTGATCAAAAAGCCCAGTAAAGGAACAAAATCATATTTATTATCAATTACTGAAAACATAGCAACTGTCCCTATAAGGAATTCAATAGTTTGTGATCCATTTAAAAGCAAACACATTATTATCTGTGTATAGCAAATAAACACTTTCTCAAAAGACAGCAGTGAAATTTAATCTTGCTGAGTTTTTGAGAAGGCTGAGATTCTGTTCTTCTCCTCTCAAGGGTCTTTCCCATTAAAAATATGTTATAGATTCTAGGACAGTTTAGAAAATGTAAAGTTCTGAAAAGCCAAGAAAGTAAGAGGTCACTCAGTGAAAACATGAATAACATAGCTACGAATGTATTTCATTAGCTGCAGCGTTTCAAAATCTTAGTCATTCACAGTAACCATATGTATTACATGTACAGCTTAATTGAAGATTAGGAATTATATAAAAGATAAGAGATTTTTAACAGGTACAGTAATATTGAGAAGCAAACAGCAAGGTTCCCTAAGGCACATTACTGTGCTTAAAACCTAGAAATTATTTAACGCACGCACATCTTAAGTATCAGCAAGTGAACACTCCAGCCAACCTTCTGTCATTTATTATGCATCTTATAATGTAAATTATACAGGGTTTAGAATAATAGTTTTCTTCAGTAGATTTCAAGTCAGTACACAAAAAAAAGAAAAAAGGAGCTAGCATCATTTTCTTCATTTTCAGATGGAAAAGTTGAGAAATTAAAGGTCAAATACCTTGCTGAATGTGAAGAGTCAAGATTTCGTCTCAATGTTCTAGTATGTATGTACTAATCAATGAAAACATATGTGCAGCTAGAGATACAATGAGACCAAATCTCCATTTGATTTCTGGATATAAAACAGGTGAATATTTTGTGAAGTTCATTGTTAAACATTAGTTCATACTTCCTTACTCTCAGACGCTTGCTCTCATCTAAATTCTGTTTGCAGGAAAAACAAAATATAGAAATTAATTGCTCTGGTATTTGTTATTAAGATGAAAATATGATGTAGGATGAAAATTTATAAGAAGCCTGAAAGATGAAGGCTCAGTAATTTTGACTGGGGGCCTGGTGTTCCCATCTTATCAGAATAACTGTCTTGTTACCACATCATCAAACATTCTGCTTTACTTCAGTGAGGACTTCTGAAATATGATGGTTGTCATAAATGCTTGTACAATGTTGTTTTGGAATTGCTTAAAAGCTTGAAAAAGTCTGTACGTGAAGTCTACAGGTATATTTTTAATGATTCTCATCTGCTTAGCCAATAGAATCAGTGAGTGGAAAGAATGTTATGGACAGTAGACACACTGCTCCTAGTTTGCTGCTTTTCCCTTAAAGCTTAAACAAGGGAGAAAATGTAAAGGCTGAAGGCAATATGAACATCATACGTTTTACATGTCTCTTGATCCCCTGCGTTCTTTTCTATTATCATTGAGATTTTGCCCACAGGAGTAATACAATACAAAGATATACTTCTAATAAAGGTTGATTTTTGAAATTTACAAGATCAAATATTTGCTGGTTAATCATGATTGTAGTGACCTTTGTTCTCTCTGAAATAATGGAGTATACGTTTGATAATTCCTTTCCAGGTATTCATTTCATAGTTCTTTTTTCCTATCCCCTTCACTCTCCATCCTCCTAGCGAAGTGACCATAAATCTAGCAGAAATATTAGATACAAAGTTCTTTTTTTTTTCAGTTTAATCCTTTCATTCTTTATATTGGGGCTTTTGCTTTTTGCGGTGTGGGAGGATTTATTTGTTTGGGTTTGTTTGTTTGTTTTGGAGAGGCGTTTCTTAATGAATATATTTGCCTTTTTTATTTCTACAAAGGAATTTCTTTACAAAGATGTTTGCAAAGTTTCCTTCTTATAGCCAGATGTAAATGAACAATTTATACAGTATTACAAGAACAATTTTTCAAAGTTTTGTAAGAGTAAAATTAATTTAATTTTAAATTAATATAATCTATAACAATTCCAGAGCTGAATCCATCAAATCCCAACCATTTATTGCCTGCTTTTATGCATTTTCTGCACCTGATTATGGAGTTACTTTTATTGCTGAATATCATAGGAACATAGCAAGACACTGATTGGATGGCATGCAATGACTAGATCACTACTGCATAGTTAGATGAAAATGTCGCTCAAGTCTCACTGGGTTTGGAAGCAAACAGGAACCAGAAAAATACTGCAGTATACAGTAGGGTTTTTCTTCCCCTTCCAAAAAAATTCCTCATTTAAACGAACTGGAACATTTTCTCTTTAGCTCAGAGACTGAAAATATAAAGTATTCAGTAGAGTAAGAATGAATGCATAAATAAATTAATCCACTTCCTCACATTCAAGGAAATCCAGAATTTTGCAGATCATGGAATTGGAGGCATTATTATATAAATACATTATTGACAACAATGTTTTCACTTTCATTTTAACTTTGAAATATTTCCTATTATATTAAACAAAATAGCGGTTTTACCTCTTAAATTATTCCAGTCAATAAATATGGTAAAAACACCATACTAAAGAAGAATTAACATGACTTTAAGTTATTATGGATTTATTCTTCGATGATCTAAGTAGAGATAGGGATTACGTTCATTGTACTGTAGAAAGAGAATTTTTCTCAAAGTCAGTTTTAAGGCCCAATTTTTAGGATCTGCCATTAGTAAAATCATTATGTGAAAAAGTTCTACTGAGGAATTTTGGGGGAAGTCAGAGATCTTTTATAAAATCTGTAGGAGGTTATGAATTGAATTCCAAACAGGATTTATATGACTGACATTGTAGTACTCCTTACCTGATCAGAGCCAGTAGATTAAAATGAATAAATTAACTATGAACAACAAAATTTCTACGATATAAAATCTTGAAATTTGATAGAAATACACGTGAGAGTGAGGAAATATTTGTGAATGCACACTTGCATCTTTCTTTTGTTTTTCTCACAGTCAATAACTCTCTAAAAGTGGTTACATAGTTCAAGTATTTAATAATAACTACTATTATTTTAAAACCACCCAAAACATAGGCTAAAATTTGTCTATTTAGAAGTTATTCTGATTAACAACATATTCAGAGCAACAGGGACACGATTTGAAACAAATCAACAATTATAATACAAGAAACTGTATTCCCACAGCACAGAGTACAGTGTTACCATATCTACTATTTTTATAATTATATTCCAGAAGGAGAAGAATCCACGAGTTCAGGTGCTCTCATTCCTAAGAACTAACTATTGATCAGACACACTTCCTCTGCAGACCATGTAACACCACATAAAGGTCACCATGGACAGCACAAATTGCTTTTATTGAACAATATACTGAAGAGGCATTTAAGACAATAATGCATCTTTATGTTATTTTGGCAGGCAGTTGATTGTTTGTGACTGTATAGTTCATTGTTCTGAAGTCTGAAATTCTGATACTCTGGCTTGCCTGAATACCTAAGACTATTTGCTTTGGGAGTTCAGTATCTCTCAAACGAATCAAGCTGAACTGTCTGTTTACACAGAACAAGAAAGGGTGAAAAGACTAATGAAATGCATCTTCAATATACTTTCTGGACACACACACAGGTGAAGGGAGTCACTCTTCACCAGACCAACATACATCCGACTGTGTCAGATACTTTAATACACATTATGTTATTAGATTGTTAAGAAGTAGTATATCCTGCTTCAAATCAAGAAATTTCACTACAAAAAGTATTTATAGTCATAGTTCAGTGTTCCATAAAAAACAACATCTGAAATAATAGACATAAAAGTCCCTAACCATATTGAAGTAATTAGAAAAAAGAAATATTTTGATCCTTTTGAAACTAATTTGAATTTCATTCAGTTTCTTCCTTTGGTAGAAATTGAAATTGTTCTCATATAATATTCAAATTGGACAGAAAAGATAACATTCCATTGAAACACTCCCAATAGCATTCACCAAATATGAAAAGGGAAAAATGTGACTCTTGTAAGAGAGCTCATCAATGCTATATTTCACCATTGTTATTGACTGTTTCACCAGTCTGAAACAGCTATTAATGAGCTTGTGAATCTTGCTGTATGAGGGAAATCAATGCTACATTCTTATAGCCCAGCTTTGTTACTTTTATAAGTCATAAAGCATAAGTTATACAAAGACAACTCAGTGTCTGAAGAGCAGCAACTATGCATTCAAGCACACTGGAGACAGGACTCAAAGCTAAAGGATACTTACAAATTGATTTAAAAAAAAAAAGAACACCATTCATTGAAGAAGTGTTGAAGGATTTTCATCCAATGGGTGTAATCAGCTGAAGAAATATATGATGTGGAATACACAGCCTTGCAAGAATGTTGTTAGACATTTGAAGAGATTCTGTAAGAATGCAATGACACTTGTCAGAAATCAAGAAAACAAAAAAAGTATTAGAGTTTAATTTATATAAAAGTCAACAAATATAAGGATGGTTATTATGCTCTTCAGACAAGTATAAGCCTAGTGCAAGAAGAAATAAATAATAAGTTTTATATGTCTCTAGAGGATAGGACAAAACCCTTTAACTGTAGCAGTAAAAATTCAGATTAAATATAAAGATAAACTTTTCAGCTGAGGAAATTACTAAGCAGCAGCCTTATATGTAAGCAGAGTTAAATCTTGATATTCACTACTGTAGAATGTAATCTGAGACAGTAATTAAAGTTTTCTATACAAGGGAAGTTGAGACAGCTCTGAATACACGTGCAGCAAAGTCATTGCTTTAACTAAAATGTCAGAGGTCAGTTTTAAACTTTCTAAAACCTAGTAGATCACCATGTCTAGAAAATACTTGTCTAACAATATCAGATGGCTCGGTTAGGCTCATTAAGGGGTTTTATACATTTCTCATATGGTACTGGTTGCTCTGGCAACAGGATACTATATTAAATGCTATCATGGTATTATTTTCTTGTATCACAGTTTTTATGCTGCTGTATGATGTACATAAAATTTTCTCCAAGCTGGAAAGTGAAAGTATATATCCTTCAGATAGGAAATGGCCATTTTTTTTTCAAGTTGTGAAAGCAAAACACTAAATACTTCAAAAGTATAGAATTTCCTGTGTCATATCAGTATTTAGGCATTCTTAAGACCATGAAGAAGTTAAAGAACTCTGCAAGTAAGAGCCTGCCTAGACAGCAAACAAAGATAGAATAGTAGAATAGAAGATCTATTGCCAGTGATGGCTACTGTGGCTTATTCCAGGAATAGGGCTAGTGAAGATGTGTAGAAAGAAAATGAGGCAAAGCATAGACACTTGAAGGTAACAGAGGGAGCCACAGAGAGACAAAAATGGCTGAGTGGCTGGTTAGGGAATAAAACAACAGTCCCAAATCACTCTGTTGAAAATCAGTTGACAAACTTGGCTAAGAATTCTGTCATTCAAAAACAAAAGGAGCAGGTAAAGTGTGATTTTCAAGTTCTGCTTTGCCATCTAGCATATAGAGATTTGAAATGTGCAAATATAAAAATGTACATCGAATTTTAACAAATGGTTATAACTCCTTACAGCCCAAGTAGAGATCTCACTGAACTGGTTTCTGTTCTGGTGTTGTTGCATCTACATATACATAGCAAACATGAACGAGGAGTTTATCTTCATATTTACCTTCAGTCATAACTCTTCAAAGGTAAGCGGCATTAGTATTTCAAAGGTATTTAAGTTTAACTCATGCTGCAGTATTCAAAATTCTCAGAAGGAAATCTGTATGCTCTGACCTCCCTTCAGATAGAGTAGAATACTCTGTTTTCATTTTTCAAAGGTAGATCAAAATCAGGCCTGGTGCTAATACCTTTTACATTTTTTTTCTTTTTTTTTTCCCCCTATAAGGCAGATCCAATAAAGTAAAAAAAAAACAACACCAAAAGGTAAAAAAATCTCAGAAGTCCAGACTTCTCCCTCCTATGATCATCAACACACTGGTAGACATTAGCAAGATCTTAATTGTGAATGTTCCTGTTCTACACTTTCTTAAACCAAAGAAAATTTCAAACAGAAATATCAAATAAAGATATGTATCTGTTGCAAATGAGTTTTTTAGACAAAATTTGTATTTAAACAAAAGTGTGACTTAACAGGGGTCGACAATATGGTCATGCTATCACTTACTGCATGGAGGACATCATACATGAGGGAAAATCAGTTTTTATGTGTTTATGGCTCAAGAATTATATGTACACACACAGTTCTCGATGTCACTTAGCTAAGATTTCAAAGTTTCATAATATTTATCAACTATTCACTTACATTCCCATCCGGACATCCAGCATGAGTTCACTTCAGAGTTCAAATCTGAGTTTTAGCCAAACACGCTCCCACGCATAAGTTTTTTTGAAATAAAAAATTTAATATAGGAATATAGCAGTATGGTCAGCTCCAGAGAGAGGGCAAGATGTAAAAAGAAATCCCTGGGTAGTTATACTCTTAGAGATTATTTACCTGCCCCCATCAAATGACAGTGTGGTCCAGTACTCTGGGATCTTCTTGCTCCTCATTGGATTCCTTTGCTGTCTTTCAGACAGGTTGTTTTCTTGTCTTAGTTGAAGCTGTTGTTGATAGTCTGTATCCTTCAAGCCCTTGTATTTTCTATTTTGGGTTGACTCTGAAGGTCATGTTTTGGCTGACCACGTTGTGTACATTGGTAAAATTTTAAGTGGAAATTTGCAGTTTGTGGCCTACCAGCAAGTCTGGCTACTCATGCTAAGAAAGCCAAGCAAACAGCATATTAAATGACAAAATATTGTAACTCTAAGTGATTGACTACTTAAAATATTACTTATTTAGGGTAAACAACGAATTCCTGCTAAAGAGGAGAATTGCTTAGTTATACAGTTCAGTTTCTTTCCAGGGAGGCTCCAAATGGGGCTCCGCTAGTGAACTGTCAATTTCAAGGAGCACCATTGAGAGGCATTCCAGTACAATGGGACAGCATCACCCTGCAGCCACACTGTTTTGCAGGGACAGCTGAAAGAAAGCTCATGCAGGCTATTGTATTTATGGGATAAAAATGTTTGAGTTGTCAAAATTGCATTTGAAGCTTTTTATCTGTAGCTCTGCTCCTTGTGGGTTTCTTGGAGCAGTTCTCAGCCTACCTGTGGGCAGGCCTTTACCTCCTCTGGATCCTGTACTAAGCTGCTGCTGGTTTGTTTAACAAGGGCGCATGTGTGGGCAGTTAGAATGCAACTGTCACAATATCAAAGCTTATAATTAATATCAGCTGAAATCTGAAATAAATAAAATTATTTATAGCTATTATTATTATATTATAGCTGTCAGACAAAACCAGGTTCTTCTTCACCCAAAGTTGTCTTTAGGAAACAGTTAAAGGATAGATAGAGATTTAGTTAGATTTTAAATCATTCAGTTAGTGAAAAATAAGCCTGAGGTCCCTGATAGGATTTCGGGTTTGGTATTGATTTCCCTATTTTTAGCTGCAGAAGATCGAATACTCTGGTTCACTATAGTATGACTGCAAAGATTAAACTTCTGAGAAAATGTGAAGAAAAATCACTGTAATACAACATTGTCTAAAAATCCAAAGGAACAATTTCTGTCACTAGAACTCAGGAAGAAATACCACTTTAGGAAAGACTGAGTTACTGGAGTGGAGAGTTTGCTAACAACAGAAATCACAATTTTTTTCATATATTTTTTTCCACACTGTTTCCACATCCAAATTTTGTACCTACAATTTAGAGTAAATAACAAGGACATATTTTCTGATAATAAGAGTGCAAAATAACTGCTTGCAAAAAAGTTGGCAGCTTTATTGTTTAGAAACTTTCAGGACTAAAATAAATTGTAACAGCAGCCTCATGCTGGCCCCGAAGACTTTTTTTATTCTCCTTCACACAAAATCACCTTCTGTGCTTGCTGTGCCTGAATCCTCCTTCTAGCTAGAATATAACCGAGAAAGAAAAATCTATTTCAAAACCACTATTTATATTTCAAAATTTACTTTTATTTTTCATTCAAACAACTATGTCTATCATTCACTTGTAAAAAAAAAGAAGTGTGAGGTGGCCATTCCTGTAGTTCCCTGTAGTTTCATTACTAAAGGATACTAGTATCTAGGAAACATTAAATGTACTGTGAGATTCTGTTTGTCAAAGTTCAGGGATATGTGTAATCTCCAAATTAAGACATATGGGATTCAATGTAGATGCCCCCACAGGGATCAATTTTGAAGTTAAGATACTTAAATTTAGATGTTTGCATGTGGGCTAAATATGTAAGCTCAGACTGTTGTCCATACAGTGCACATCTATGCAGACAAGGACATGCAGAACTCTCTTCAGCTCATTCCAGAGCAGACTGGCCTGAACTGAGCCTCTGGTCTTTATAGGTCACAGATTGATTTCAAGCAGGTATCTAAATTCATGTTTTAATCAGAAGAGATCAGATCAATATAGTCAATGAAATTGGGAGAGGAATTCATCTTATACTAAAGCAGATGGTTATGCATTAGACTGCACTACCTTTATCGACATCTGTATCCTGAAATGGAAATCCAAAATCCTGTGACAGAAGTAGATGGCTAACCCCATTGATACGTAATAACAGTGGGAGGAATCCCACTTCTATTTTTAAGTCTTGAGTCAAGAAAGCATTTTTGTTCATACCAATCTCTATGGGAACACTCACATTGAGATTTCTTCATGTTGCAGACCAGCTGGTAAGTCCATGAAAGTCTTCGTTCACAAACAGTACCCTTTTTCAAGGAAAAGTTGACACAAATAATTCTCAGTCAAGGGCTTTGTCTTTGTAGAGCCAAAGCATGGCTTTCCAATGAAACTAACTTTGGTGAAAATCTTTCACTTAGGCCTCTTAACACTATCATTCTCTTCACATGTAAGCCTCTTACAGAAGGTGTGTAATAAATTTTCTTTCTTAATATACCAACAAAAATGTAGACGCCCTGAAATTCACATTTTAAAAGATTTTCCTTACACAGATCAAACCTAAAATTGCTGGAGTTCCCAAGAATTTTAATTTATTAAAATAGACTTTAGACAAGAATTTAAACTTTGGATAATACTAGTGCCTATTTTATTTCACTTTAAGAATGGCTTTTGTTAATAATAAAAAGTGGTTTTATATAAAATATTCTATTAAGAGGTTTAAATTCACCATTTCCCCCAAATTAATGGACTATGATCTTCTCTTATTACCCTTCCATTTTTTTCTTATCTCCCTGTTATAGTTATATATCTATGCCCACAGTAAAGGCTAGATATGCAAGACATCTAATTATTCAGATTTAACAACAGATATATCTTACACAAACAACATTCTTGTTACTGAAATGGAATAAATATATATAAATCTGTGTCCATATAAATATGTATAAGTAAGTAGAACTTCATAAATGATTTTAAATAGACTTCTCATTTAAAAGGATATTAAAATATTCTTGATATATAATAATTCAGAGGAAGATTTTTAAAAAAATCACATGTGAATTCTAGATGTTAGTGACCATTTTCAAACCATGTAATTTCAATGCATGACTTCCAATTGGAATTGAAACCTTATGTGGCCTAAGTACCTTTTAAACTATTCTGTTAGTATAATTAATTTTAACTGGATACAATGCATTTATATTGTGCTACAGAAGTTTGTTTGGATGCATAAAAGATGAGTATTGACAATATAATAAAGACCTGGGAAACAGTATGCATGTTTTAGATTTCAAACCAGTACATTGTTTAAGGAAAAATATATGCAAAACTGCACTGGAAATGTAACAAACAAATCTCCTTTGATCCTTATTTTGCATACAGTGGGTATTTAAAATGAAATGTATGTTGGGAAAACTGCCTCTGAACTACTGAATTTGGCTCTGAGAAGGTAACATATCATGAAAAATAGAATAAAAGTGTGATTTAGGTATTACTCAACATACGGTTTTAACTATTTTCTTACATACCAAAGATGAACGACAGAACAGAGACCTGGAGGGTCAATTATGTCTTCACATGACACTTGATCATCCTCTAGCTAAAAATTATGAAGTCTTTATTACCTGCCTCTGTATTAAAATCTATTTGACTCCTAGTTTTACTAAAGATTACTTAGTCTTTTTCTTGTCATAACATCATGCAGAATTAAAAATTTTCAAATATTATATTCTATAGTATAAAATGTCAAATAATAATTAAATACTGTATGCAAATAGACAAGTAGCAGGAAACCTTGAGCACTGCATTTATGAGATGATCGAAAAAAGTCTTAGACTGGTAATGCTGTAGAAGATAAGCTGCAGTTATTAGTGACACAAAATAAATGACCTAATAAAACAGAGCTGTGTTTACTTTACAGAATTTCATAACTTGGTCTGTAAATTGACTTCTTTCTCCTTCAGTGCTAAATTTGAAAGGTAATAGTAACATCCTTCTTCTTTCATTGAGATATCACTGAAGGAAGACCCTATATTTAAAAGTTGCTTGCTATGCTTATTACAGTAACCCAGTTAAACCTAGCTTTAGTCAGAGCCTCTCCAGATAATGTCAACACGAAGCAATGAATGGATTTTGCATAGATATTTTGTCCTTTGAAGTGTTTCCCTTCTTTTAGAGCAAACACCATGTTCTTCAAAAAAACCTTTAAAACTAGTTGATGACTTCTTAAAGTTTCAGAACACCTCTCTAGTTTTCTTCCATCTGTGACGAAAGGTTCCAATGAAGTTCTTTGAACTTTTTTACTGACCTTCTGTTTTGTAACATTTACAGTTTTATGTAAAAGTGTTTTGTTTGCCTAGGACCAAGCTATCTACAGAAAGCCTGCATAAACTGATTGTACATAAGCACTTTGCAGGTACTTCTTCAACAGGAAAAAAGTATATGTGATAGAGATAAGGTTATAGTGATAAATCTGTTTAACAATGAATACTGAAAAATTCTAGAAACGAAGCAATAATTTCATTAATTTATGTCTTCCATTACAGAGTAATATTTTACTGCCCTAGAACATGTTAAAGAAGTTGTAAATACATGAAAAAAAAGAGTTCATAGGAAGTCAGTAAAAATTTGTGAAGTAACAAAACAGTGCCTTTCCTATGCAGAAAATCTTCATGTAGACAGCAAAAACACGCAACCTTCTTAAACATGCCCCAAAGAAAGTTCAGCAATTTAAAAGAAATTGATCATACTAATGCAATGATACAAGCCAGAAATAAAAGAAATGGAATTTGCAACAACTGAAATAATTCTGAAAAATATGGTTTCTGCAGTTTTGACCTATCTTGATAGACTGAAGGGAGGGTGATGAAAACTGCAATCTTAATCTCTTGCAGCTAAAAGTTTAAAATTCACAGTTTCACATTAGAGAGAACAGTAACATTTATTTGCTGCTGAATTCTAAACAGCATGATGTTTCAGCAGGAAACACTACATATGACTTAAACTTATGACCCCAGAAGTTGCAAACTAGTATTTAAACCATACACAACTAGGAAGTTTTGTATATTGAACAAACAACAAATAAAATCTATTGCAATTTCTGTCTTTTATCTTTCCAGAATCAGAAATTTGCGAAATAGTCTGCAGTTTACAAAATGAACTACAAGCAAAGAAAAGCTAGAAAGGATGGGAAATAAAGACATTCTTGCCACTGCATGTTACATGGCAACTGAACCATTTAACAGCCCATGAGATCCAGTGCTTTCCAGCAGGATGCCTATGTGAAATAATAACTAGGAAGACGTTCATCCAGGTGGCATATTTCATTCATTTGTTTGTTTGCTTGTTTTCTTCTTCAAAAGAGACTTGGATGACTAGATGGCATAAGGAAATGGCGAGTAAAGCTATCAGTAGCTGTAGTTCCAAATAACAGCTTCAGCCACAGCAAAGGATACAAGTACATCACAGCTCTTGCCACCAGATTTATCTGTTTACAAAACTCAGAATTTATTATGCTGAAGCAGCTTTGAAAAACCCAGAACCATGTTCAATCTGCTCTCCTTTCATGTCCTGATATTTAGTTTCATCCTGAAGCAAACCTATGTCGTCAAAAGAGGTTATACGATTTACCCAAATAATTATTAACCTATCTCTGTACTCCCAATTGCCTTTGAAATCACTATAAAAGATGTGGATCAGGTTCACTGGATATCCTGCTCGAGATACTGTAATATTTTCATTCCATGTCAAGTAGCTTCTGCAGCTAAATGAGATGCCTTGGTTACCACAAACTCATATCCATATCCACTTCACCACTGACAAAGTAAGAGTAGGAAAAATAAATCTTCTAATGGTTCAGTGTTCACCCCAACACTGTCACGGATTTCAGTAGTTTTAAGTTAGCAGCTGTGGGGGAAAAAGCATCTGAGTTCATCAATGAATTTTCACAGTCATGGAAAAGACATTTTTGTATAAGGGTCCACTTCCTTTGACTAAAATGTAACAGGTATCTTGCAACCACCTTTTCAGTTGGAAATACAGAAGTTAACTAGTTTAGAGTTAGAAGAAGAAGCTTCAATAAAGAAGTTGTATTAGTGTTAGAATAGAAAATTTTTTTTCTGTTAAATCAATGTGATTTGGTAATTTAGAGGCAGAGACACTCTAGGTGGATAACTGCAATCACTTGAAACTACATTGACTAGTGATGTTGGGCAACCTAAAATAGTGTAAATAGAGTTTAAATGAATAAGAATTAATCAGAAGTTTTCAAAGGAACATTTTTTTTGTTAAGAAAAATAATCACAGGAATATGTTAAAAGATGAACACTTCTGGAAATATTGTTTAGATCTAAAAAAAGAAGCGATTAGAACGTGTTCCTTTTAATCCAAATATTCCTTTGATATAATAGAAGGTGAAAAAATGTCAAAATAAAATATTTCAGTAGGCTGAAAATAATGAAAGACTCAACCCTAAAGAATCATGATTTCACATTGCAAAACATTTCTACGGTAACCTATGCTTTGTTCTTTTCGAAGAAAAAAAGCTTAAAAAAAATCGTGTGACTAAAGAAATGCAAAAATTGTTCAGATGTGTCTTACAAATGAATGAAAAGCACACGTTATTGTCATTTGGATAACATATCCTCTAAATTTGGTGTGCTGGTCATCTTCCAAAATGGATAACTACTTTCTGCTTACCTGAAATCCTCCTGCTGTTTTTCTTGTAAGATGTATTCTTTCTTACATCCTGTTCCAAAATATTGCTAATGATGCTGTCTTCAGAACACTACTGTTTCTCTTTTTTTTTAAAGCATTAAAACCCCCACTTTCTATAGAATGCATGCTTTAAACAATAAAGAGTGACAGATAATCTCTGACATCCAAAATGTATAATTCTAGAACAACAGATCTACCTGTCCCTTTTAAGCCTCAAGTAGTAAGAAATAAACTTTGGAAAAAAAATTCCACAGCACTTGTCAGGCCAGAAAACTGATTTGGAATAAGCTAAAAAATAACCAAAAGCAAAAAAAAAAAAGTCTAGAGAATTCTTAACTGATGCAGATAAAGATTATGATCAAAGATTAAATTGTACATTTACTTACCACTAAGAAAAGGATTTAAATCTTGAGTAAACTTTCCTTTTCAAGGTCTCAAGTATTTCAAATATTAATGGCATTATGTAAATAGATAAACATCCACTGCCTGTAGTCACTAGTTATCCCACCTGCTCCTGATCAGTATTTAAACTGGTTATTAGTAAAATTCAAATGTATAGGAGGAACTTTTTACATATATTACCTTTATTTAACGTTTCTAATTCTACTTTTCGAAAAGTTCGCTATAGCACTATACAGAAGTGCTATTCCATTTCTGTATTTTTAAGTCGTGTCTTGTTCCCTGTGCACATATCTCTGTCACAAGAAATTCTGGTGGACTGTTTCTCATCTTCCAGGCAAAACATCCAATGTGTATGCATCTAAATATCTTTTTTGGCAAGCTTAAATATCTGTTCTGGAAGACACAGGGCGTTTATGCCATTCCAGTACTTTCCACCTACTGGTTTTTCAACTATTCATACTACTCCATAATTCAAATTCTAATAATGAAAGGATTTAAACTTTATTATATGATTTAGGTTGTAGATATATTGATGAAGAATCCTTTGGTAACTGCAAATGGAACAAATCTTGGCCTATTCAATATTACAAAATAAATATGTAGAAGAAAATATCTAGGCTGTTATCCATGCAATGGGCAAGAGTGCTTTTGGAGAGATTAATTATTAGTGGTGGTTTTTTTTTTAAGGATGGAGGACTTGAACAGTATATTTCCCCTTCCCTTATTTCAGGAGATGTAGCTGTCAGAGCTTACCAAATGAGCCATCTATCATAAAGACAGAAATTCAACTGTTGTTTTTAATAAATATAAAATAAAAACCTTTACCTGATTTCTAAATTTGGTATAGGTCCTTCGGAAGGTGTATCGCCTTCCCGTAGTGGTTTAAAAACTGGCATTTAATTTTCATTTTCAGATCTACTTAGAGCAATGTGTTCTCCAAATCTTTGGCATGCCTGGCTTTCATATGATAATCAAACCTGCCATATGTTTAAGAGATTTGCTTCTCACTTAACTGCTTTAACATGCAGAAATAATCAGCATGACTCAAAGCCAAATTCAATAGCTTGATGAAAAGAACACTCACGAAGCAACTGTCCATCAGTTTTTCATACTGTGACAAAATGGTTTTCATTTACTGCAATTATTTTGAGCAGTTGTTGTGTGTTCACAGGATTCTGTTTTAAACTTCATTTTGAAAACACAGCTGAGTTAATTTTAGTAAAATAGTTATTTGCACTTAATGTATATATTTTGTTTCCTGGGCATAATAAACAAAACTGAAGTTGCTGTAGGCTAAAATACTAATTTAACACACTTCAAATCACATATGTAACCAAATTAGAAATAGTATTGCACCTGTCCCAAGTCACCATGTTATGGAGCTTAGATTTGTGTCATAAATCAAAACCTACTGTAGCTGTTTTGCTGAATGAGAAACCTGACCAGAAGGTGCTTACCAAATAAAATGTAATTTCCTTGTCTTCCTCCCTAACTATAGATTCAAATTTAAACAGTTAAAAAAAAAAAAAACAAACCAAAACAGATATGCTTTTTGTACATGATTTACATACTCTAAGGCATACATTTAGAGTCTTCATTGTAAAGCCTTGGTGATCCATTTTAGGCTAGAAGGATAAATATTTCATGCCTAACACAAAACTTACTGCATCTTTAAAGTCACCGCATTTGATTAAGCCCTAAATGAATTTCACCTACTTGCACATCTTCATATAAAATAAAAGCTTACAGTTTTCTTTAAAAGGTGACTTCATTTCTTATCCTGTTCCCATACAAATTGTAGGAAGGGAGGATAATTGATTGAATTTTCAATGCTATGAAATCTGAGTATTGCTAATCAGCTGTGATCATAAAATATATTTACTGCTTTCTACCCATTTACCTGGAATTAAAACTACATTTTTTTATCCATAAGCTGCAGAAACATCTAGGCTATATCATACTTGGCTATTTTTATAAAAATATTTCTATGCAAATCTATATTGTATGATTTTTAAATATGAAAAATAGCAATTTTTTCACCTTTCCAAGCATATGAATATGAAATTATACACATATTATAGATTCAATATTAAGATCAACAGAGAAATGCCAGGAAAATTCTCAAGGGAGAACTCAGAACTTTCTGGGAAAAAGTAACTAAATTTTTTATCCAAAAAACCCTTCTTTGACTTAACTACAACAAATTCTTTGCTGAATTTTTTTTCTTCAGGAATTCCATACATTAATATCTGAATTGTTTCTTTCATTAGTTACTTACTGTGATTACGCTTCACTTTCAGTTTTGGTGTGTATTTCAGCAAGTAAGGTAAATTTGCTTCATTTTGTATCATGTAATGTCCTTGTAGTCTTTAAGTAAGCATAAGAATAAAATTACATCAGCTGAATTATTTTCTATTGGCACCATCTTCTCCAATTTGTATCATGTCAGAAACCAAATACAGCTGGTTATATAAGATGTAAGCATATAGCATGTTATATATAGATACATAGCATATGTATAGCTTTGCTTTGTTTATTTTGGTGCATTTTTAAAACAGGATTTTAGAGGACACAAGAAGACCATGTGGAACTAATTGATATAGGAGTCGATCACAGTCAAGTGACTGAGTGAGAGCTATCAGAGCATAATTACATTTAAATGTCAGACACTATCAAGAGTCACATTAGACTTCAGAAAAGAAGGCACTGCTAAAACGTGACAGTTCCTAATATTAACATGAAAGGTTGCCATGTCTTAAAAGGAACACGAATGTCACTTAAGGAAATGATAATACCTTTACAAGAATGGCAATATAGTTACCACATGATTCCTAGTTCAGTTTTTTTTACACCTTCTGCTGAAGCTGTCAGTGTTGGCTTCTTTGGCAAGCACATTACTGGACTGCAGGAGCAACAGGTGTTATGCAATATGGTGCTGTCATTTCTAGTAACAGGTCATAATGCTTGTAACCTTGTTTTACTTAGTTTAGCTGTAATAAGAATTTCATTAATTGACCAGTTGTCTATGCCTAATTTGTTTCAATTCTGGTTATCTTGGTGTGATACAGATACAATTTTACATAGATAGCAGTAACAAGCAGTTTTCCCAGGTAGAATATTTACAACTAACACAAAATATAGTAGAGAAATACAAACATGTTACAATAGAAGGGTACTTGAGAAGGGCAACTAAAGGGTGCTGAAGTATTCTACCTTCATTATTATTCTTTGTATAGGCTGCATCTAAGTTCTTTGCATTTTATAGTATAAAGTAATTTTTCACTCAGCCATTACAACTCAGTGCTGTTCTGTATAATGCTCAAATGCTCATTAGTTTTTCATTTTTCTACACTTGACACACGTTCACTATAAAAATAGAAGTAACACCCATTGCAGAGAAAATATATTTTTTTCAAGATTAAATATGCTAGCATACTTATCATATTTGATTTGATCCTCTAGTTAATGTGAGCAAAGCCTCGGGAGCAAAATTATTTGCATTATTATAATGCTGATTTCATCTTTTACTTTGATCAAAACACCTCATATCATTACAAAAACAGTTATTGGTTGTAAAAGAAATACTTGTTTAATTGTTATTGATGGTCAAAATATTATATTAAAGTGAGAATATAGAAAAAATACATTTTCATAAAAATGACCAAGTAAAAGCCTTTCTAATCTAACATTCATATTTGGTGTTTCATTTGCCTGGAGAGAACCCTTGGATTCTTTATTAAAATTTTTACTGTAACTATTACTACAATTACTGCTACTACCTTCTGTCTTGAAGACTTAAATAATTTTTAAAATAAATGTGTTCATACAATTCCTGTGTATCAGAAATATTCTGTTTTTAATTTATATAGTCAGCTTCTTGATGCTGTCCAACCTGACTTGAATTTTCCTTTGTTTTAGTAAGATTTCATTTTAATAATGCCTGAAAAAAATCTGTCTAGCACTTTATATTCCTAAGTATTGTGTTCTACTTGTATGAAACAGATGACCTGTCTACAAAAAATGCCCTGACAGGCTAATGCAGGAATTTTGTGATAAAGTTGTGGCAATTCTAGATGAGGAAATTCCTTCCCGTTCCTTTCCCACTTTTAGGACATCACGCCTATCTGAGTGTGGGAGTGTTCTCCCACTTGTAGGACACCAATGTTTGTGCAGCAAGTATCTCTCTCCCTCTCTCCACACACACACACTCTTATATTGCATACTTAGATCTGTAAAGCTATAACTTCCATGGAAAACAGTAAGAGTTAGTCACTTGAATATGTTTCTGAATCTGAAAGAAGAGCGATGATGGCACTGTGTTTGTGTGACCCCCTTCCTGTGGAGTACATAGTCAAGTCCAGCACTTGGGCATTTCACTGGGATGTCTGATGTCTCAAAAGAAGAGTTATGGTAGATGGTACCATCTGAGCAGAATGTCATTTAATGCCAGGTGAGCAGGTTACTCTTTCTAACTAATTGCAATGTGTAGCTGCTCAATCAGACCTGGTACTAAAACCAAACCTGTGATCACTCCTCCTCTATATTCAATCAAGATTTGGGTTAAATTTAATACTTCCCCAAACAACAGTTTTCACATGATTTTTTTATTATTATTATTTCTGGTCTAGATAATTTTGAATCATTAGAGGAATGCTGACAAACGTGAGGGAAGTAAGGTGAAAGACAAGTAAGAATTTGACATGTAGCTCCAAACTAAGATAATCTAATGGCAGTTGCTCCCTTTACTCCTGGAAGCAAAATCCTCTTTTCAAAAACACATCGTACATTTACATGTATATTGGCTCGAGGAGCTTAAGTGAGATAGAAGAAAATTCCTTCAATTGAGAATCTTCATGGGATTTTGTACTGAGGTAGATTCTTAGCCACAACTTAGATGCTGAAGCACCACTAAGCAAGTTCAGAAGCAGAATTCCACAGGAAATTTCAATGTATGAATCCATTCCAGATCAAAATGCCTGTGTCTTCACTGATTCCATTTCTAAGAGCCCAGGTCCTTTTACAGTTCTAGTTCCATAATACACATACAGCTTTTTATACACTAACACATGAAAAATATGACCCTGATTTCTTGTAAATAAAACCCTGATTTCTTGTAAATAAAACAAAAACAATAGAAGAGCAGATATTTGAAAATTCAGGATTAATTCATGTCAGACTTTTCATACATGCTACTCTTATTATGCATATGTTTCTTCCCACTTATTTCTAAATTGCCACTCTTCAAAAGATAAAAAACACTTCCTCTATATGCTATATATTACAACTTCCAATTCCTTTTCCTGAGAAACAGCAATTGAAGAAATAAAGGTTAGTGTAAAATCAGGTTCAGTTTCTTTAGCTGTATATGAGATTGCACTTTGAAAAAAAGATGAAAGACAAACAGATGAAATAGGAGAAAATATTATAGAATAAAGCCTACATTAAGTTTATCATTAGTTCTGTTGAGGTTGAGACTTGTTTAAAATTCCCAGGACTGCGTAAGTTGTTCAGAGATATGGTCCTGGAATTTCTGGGGCTTAATACCCGAAAAAATAAGTCCAGGAATCAGGGAAAATGGTGGAAATCTGTTGAGCAATTCCCCATTACCTGGCTTAAAGTTGAAGTTTGTTTTTTTTATGTGCAGTGAGAACATTGGCAATTACTTTCTCTTTTTTTAAAAAGACCAGAGTATCCTTTGGAATTATTCATTCTATTAAAGGAAAGCTCATTTATTTATCTAAAGGCAGATATAGTACTTAAGTTGTTCATTCCAAATATTGTTCTTATGTATGTAATACCAAAATTTCATGTTGACATGTTTGAATACATATTTCCCAACCAATGCCACAGGAGCCGCTGAGAAGAAATTTTAGCTGCTTCAGATACAATACCAGTAATGCCACTTTTGTCTCTGAGACAGTTATTTCTATGCAAACAACTAGTTCTCTGAGCTGGTATTAATTGCATATAATGCGGAGAGAATTGCTTGTTTCTTGGGAATGAAGATTTGAGGTTTTCCTGCTTAAACAAATAATCTGATATTTTATGTGTGATGAGTGGATAATGCTCATTTCCTACCACCTAATGCCCTGCAGACACCAACATCTAACAGTAAAGGTCATTACTTCATTGCAGATACTAAGATATTTTTAGGCATGAATACTTTGCTACATTAGGGTCTTTTAGCTGTGGAGAGAGAGTTTCTGCACTTGATTCCTTCCTGATTGTCTAACAAGATCATTATTTGTTTACAGCATTTCATTTTACCTGGGCTTACAGCCATGTTTGCAGAGTTCTAAGCACAGTTTATATAATAAAATTGGGCTAGGAGTACTTAGTAAGTCATTGGATGATGTAGGGTAATAAAAAGAAAGGCTTACTCAAATTTTTTTGAACTGAAAATGTACATCCACTCCACAGACATACATGTTGAGAAAGCCGCCACCAGAGAAAGGGTTAAGAGTTGTGTTAAGACTTCAAGTCCTATTTACCTTTTTATCAGATGGGAAGCCAAAAAGAAAAAAAAAGAATGAAAAAATACAGAAAAAGGAAAGAAAGAAAATTTAAAAAGCTCTAAGTCTGGCTAAGTATGATAAAATGCTGTGAATCAAGAACATGGGCTGATTGGTGGTTGAACAATTATCAAGAGTTAGATAAAATGCTGTCTGACATTCTCAGTTTTGTCAACTTGAACATTTTCATACTTACCAGACCCCAAAGATGTCTGCCAGATGTCTTGATTGAAAATGTACTGCTTAAGAGATAATTTAAAGGACAAGTCACAAAAATAAATACATGAATTTATCTTTAGTGTTTTCAAAAAAAGGCATGAAATGCTTAGTGTATTACAAAATATTACAAAATAAAAATTACATATTAAAAAAGAAAAAGATAATTCTATAAGCCTTGCATAAAAATTTTGTTTGTTCCATGCACAAGTTTAATCCACAAAGATAAATATACTTTAAGGCTGAATAAACAGGAAAGTGCTGTTTTATGTACATAACATTATAAGCTTGCATACTGCAAAGTAATTAAAGGACATAATATCCCATTATACAAGATCAATATACATTAGAGATCAGGGCAAAATCTGTTTCTGAAATGATATAGTTTATCCTGATTTCATGTTTTCAGTATTGATTTGATGAGAGGATACTTCACAGCTTGCTGGTTGCACAGGTTTGAAGACTGTCTGTGCTTCCAGAATGAAATGAAAGTCAAGGCTTTTTACAGGTCTACAGAAACTGCTGTCAGCAGGTTTTAGTCACGTATTCTTCAGTAAACAATCTGTGTATTTATTTTTAAACGATCATACCCATCTCTGGTTTAACAATTTCTAACAAACTGGTTTTCATGAAGATTTCTTTGATAGGAAGTGAGTGCAAGAAATACATAGATATAATAGATTACTTTCACTTTTTTTTGTGTGTGCATGAAGAAAAGAAGTTCTTTACAGATTGTTAGGGAAATTTTAGTAATGAATCTGATTTGGCTTTAATCCTGTTGGATATTATTTGAATGAAAATAATTGAGTTAAGGGAATAACAAGGAACCATTGCAGTATTGCTTAAAAACAAGACAGCAAACAGGAAAGGACCAAGTAATTTTTATAATATGGAGAGAAGTCATGGCACGTATTTGTACTAATGATCTGTATGTAAATTTATTACTTGAAAGAGGAATAGAAGAGAAAAACATATTTCACTCTTCTTCCTATGTATCTGGCATTTTAAAGGTTAGATGTCAATCTGAGACAGCTGGGTTCAGTTCTGAATTTTTTTTGAGATCTTCTGATCATTATAACCATGAAGCATTAAGCTTTGAAGTGGGTCATCCACTATCCTTGCAAAGGGCTCTGGTGTCACTGGATCAAAGTTACTGGCTTACACGCTGATTGCCGATGTTGTAGAGATGAAATAATTACAGGAAAGGTTCTCTATAATATGTATTCACACTCCTCTCAGAGGAAATGAGGTATGTGTGGGAGATAGTGGGAGGAATGGAACTAAAACCCAAGCCAGAGAGGTAGACTCATTTCTGAGCTCTGTGAAACTTGAATTTTTTTTTTACAAGCAGCACAACATCTTCCCAAGAAGCAAGGATGAGTAAGAGAGCTCCTTCCCACTTCTTTGCCTTCAGTCTGCTGATTACACCTCTTCTGTGGGAGGTGAGATGTGGGTGTTGGTGCCCTGGGCTCTCACATCCTGTGTGAGGTCTCTGCTTGAGCATGAAATGAAAGGATCACAGTAAAAAATTCTCTTCCAGTGGTCTCATATGAAAAGCAGTGACTCAAGTTCCATTTAGAAAGAGAGGTGAAAGATACCTGGTTCAGCAAGAAGGCTTAGTGAACAGAAATGCTCTCAGTAGCACAGAG
This sequence comes from Dromococcyx pavoninus, assembly GCA_033558185.1. NCBI lineage: Eukaryota > Metazoa > Chordata > Aves > Cuculiformes > Neomorphidae > Dromococcyx > Dromococcyx pavoninus. Next base: position 3,556,374 of record JAUMJL010000091.1, on the reverse strand, counting down.
TTTAGCATTTAGAAAAAACACTGCTTCATTGGGTTTCTTTGTTAGCTGGTTTAGGAAGTTCCCACACTAAGTAAACTGTTAGAAGTTTTTTAATCCTGTTCTGAGCTGTCCATCTTTCTCTAGACTGATCAGGGACTCAAAGTAATTCATCCAGAAACTGTTGATTCCTTTCTGAGGATCAGAGGCTTCTACCACTTTTGGTACCTAAGGCTGTAACTCTTAAATGCTTTTTAAATTTACATATTTGTTTTCCCGCAAAAGAGTAATGGGAGCTCCTGAACTTAAAAACCCGCATCATTTAAAAATGGATCATATCTGCTCTTTTTCTGTAAAGAATCACTCATTTCTGTGACAATACATAACTAGTGCATGTATTTTTTGCATTACCTAAGGCTTTCTTGTGATATTGCTAAAAGTTTTGCTTTTTGATCAGAATCAATGTTGCAAAAGAACTTTCTGATATTATTTTGGCACACTGACTTCAGTCTAAAATCCTCAGAAACTGAAAGTAGTTTCAAAGTGGGTAGACAATTTTTTGTTCCTGTCATTTTGGATTTTTTTAAAGTGTCAGTAACCTAAACTTGCATTTGGCTTAAATGCAAGGTAGATCTGATTTTAGTTTGTCTGTATTGATTTGCCCTTTCTGATTAGAAGATACAGCTTTCATGAAGGGACAATTTTCTCAGATTAGGTAAATCAATGTAGTTCATCGATTTTAGCATTATGTTAATCTGCTCAGACTAAGGATCTGGCCCAAAAATTATCTTGTTCATTTTATATCCTAGAATCTTTTTTTTTTAATAAAAAAATGTTTAGTAACATTTTGCCTAGGTTTATAGTTACAGAAAACAACTGACATCCCTGTGCTTCTAGTGCTACCCGATCACTATGAAGTACTGTAGACAGAAAAACAAAAGATTCGTAATTTACACCAGTGCCTTCTTGCAACTTAAGTCTGCAAGATTAAATGCTTAATGTTGCAATGTCTACAGTGTGTTAGCATTCAAGGAACATACACTCAGTTGAAACGTTTAAGTGGCTTAAGGAGGTTAATGAAAACACAAAAGAGACTCAAACTTGCTAAATAGAAGCTGGAGGGTGATTTTCAGAAAATGAAAAATATAAGAGCTTAAATATTTCAAGAGGACAGTTCAAAGGTCCTTTACCAGATCTCTTTCATTCTGGAAGAAGAAAACAAAGATCATCAACCTGTTCTAGCAGTTCGGACTTTTATATTACCAAAGACATCATCAAGCTTTTTTCTGCATAATCAAAAAATATATATAGTATAAAATGTAATGCACAAAGACAATTTAATAAAATAAAAAGGCTGACTATGCTTATTTTAATACATTGATATCTCATTGGAAATGAAGATTAGTGTAACTACCATCCTATTTTATGAATCTAGTTGAGGAGGTTCTTGTCTTTTACTCAATTGTGAGAAGACAGAGGCTTGGAACCAAAATTTCTGCTGAAATCCCGATGCACTGCTATTCTGAAATAGCCTTGGAAAAATGTGATTTTGTGCCCTAACTATACCTCTACACGAAATTGATTCAAGAGATCTCCCTGTTCTTTGGTAAACCTGACTATAGGAATAAAATCTTAAATTGTAATGAAGGAATGTTTCAGTGATTTCTCATAAAAAACAACTATGAAACAGAGTTGCTGCCATGTCTTTCAACAAATGTGTGTAAATGAGTTTAGTTACAGCCTATTTGTCTACGATCCTATGATTTGATGATTCTGTGATTTGTAGACTTACTGCTATAAGCCACTGCAGAGGTCAGAAAAACACTCAATAGACGTGGCGTTTTTACTCCACCTTTAAAAAGTATTCTCATTCTTGAAATGTTTTCTTCCCAGAAGGAAACTTCTTTACATTACATTTACTTTGTAGTCTTAAATGTTCACATACAAATCTCTGGACACAATAGCAATATTTTTCCTTTGATCATGTTTTCACTTTGTGCAATGTATAATTATAAAATAATCATCACACAAGCACCACAAAATAGAAATCAATTTAATAATATCATAGATGCAAAAGCAATCACCTATCAAGAATTAGTACAAAAAGAGAATTTGTCTAAACAGCTGGATTGACAGTGCATTTAGTTCAGCGTTAGCAAACATCGAATTATAAAATGATAGGTCTTAAGATTAGGATTAATTACCTTCTGTTGTAAAAGTACAGACAAAAAGCTTTCTGATTTTCTGCAATATTATTTTAGAATTTCTGTATTAAGATGAATTTAATGAAACTTTTACAAACTAAGCAGAAATTCATCTAGTTAAATTATTTCTAGACATTTATTGGACAAAACTTTGTTGATATGTTACTGTTTTTGTCAAGATCACCAGATACCGACAGAAGTTATCCATTAAATTAAAAGTTTTACTGAATCCTTTGAAGAACTGAAGTATCTATAGTCTACATTTTTGGGCAGCGGTCTTCTAACTTTCCCACATGTTTTAACTAGACTAACTAGTTTATAACTAATATTCTTTCCCTAGATGATCCTCCCTCTGCTCTAGGCAGAAACTGAGCAGCATACCCAGGTACAATTACTTTAAAAAATATTTAAGTGAACACTTACCATTCCATGGTCAGTTTGCATCGTTGATGAATGCCTAGATCTGCTTTTTTAATACTTACTAATTTACTCAGCCATCCAATGTACCTGGTTGGCATTCAGAATTACACTACATATCTCAGCATTTGTGGGGATGTTTTATGTCACCACTATAATCTAATAAACATCTGTGATCCCAACTTCTCTTAATTCTTAGCAACTGTGTAAAAAAAAATGCAAAGGATAATCTTGGAGGGAAAAAATCGTCAAGAGAGGAAATAAACTCTTTCACCTGTGAAACCTCAGCCTGTGCTGCTAGAAAGAAATAGGTTTAGCTTGGCTTGTATTTATTTCTTAACTTAAATCTCAAAATAGTCATGCATAATTTGAACCAAATGGATCGCTTTAGTTTCAGGAGAGGAAACATACAGCTCAACTAGTGGAAAAGAGTGAGTCACCTGTAAGTTATTGAGAATCCACTCTTCCCCCCTCTCTGGGTCAAGGTTAGGGTAATTAGCTGGTCAGCTCAAACTCTGATTTGCCTGAGGAGAAACAAATGAATTTGTTTTCCCCATTTCAGATGACCCTTGTTTCATTCTTCCTCAATCTAACGTCTTCCTTAAACAAGACAGAAAAATAATTCTCCCCCTGTTAAAATAGTAATATTTCTTTTAAAGACAGCAGTGGGTTTCAGCACTGAGCTCCATCCATGAACATCTCTAATTTCTTGCTAGTCTGCTAGTTTTCATGCTTTTTACAACTGATATTGCAGACTAAGTCAGCTGTGACTAGACTATGCATGTCTTTTATTTTTTAATTCCCCATAATTTTCTCAATAAATACAGAAATCTGAGTTATTGCTGCAGCACATTGCCTTATTTGTGGTTCTTCCCTCTTTCTCATTGTTTTTTATTGTACTTTTTTAAAGTTATATATTTGTTGTAGCTTTATGCATGTGTAAAAATTCCCTATTTAGCAACTAGAGACAGAGAATTACTTAATTGCTTTCAGTAAAAACACAAAGAAATGTTCCAGTTCACCTCATTATTGTGACTTAGCCAGTGTCCAGAATGACCACACCAAAGGATTAAGTTCAGTCTAAGCAGTCTCTTCTACTTGGTGCACTAAACTGCCAGAAAATTTCAGATTAGTATTATTTACTCAAAATTTTCTTCATATATACACATGTTCAATTTCGTAATCACAACTTTTTTAAGTGTAAGAAAGTAGTAAAATATAAGATTAAGGCTATACTTGCTTTGAGCTGGAGTTTGGTCTAGATGCTCTTCAGAGTATCCTCCCAATCTAAATTATTATGTTATTTTAAGATATTAATATATTTTTCTCACTTTTTCTCTCTTGACAAGGCTTCCTTGAATCTTTGAATTAGGGACAAATATTTCTGTAATAATTTATTAATAACCCCACTGTTCATTCCTTTCAATTGCATACATCACCATGCATTAAAAGTGGTGAAAACATTTCTTACGTATTTAATGTTAGTATTCTCATGAATAGGATAAAGATCTTCTTGTGCTACTTACTGTACAAACAGATACGGAGAGACAGCCTATATTCTTACGCTAAACTAATTCTTAAGGCCTGTTTGTGGAACAGAAGCTGTTTAGGCTTTGGCTTATATGACATTTCTCCCAGGCAGTGTGACTGTCATTAAAGAGCGAATAGGTAAAGTAACATATTCTGATTATCAACAGAGATGAACAGTGGAAAACAGAATGTATTGAGTAAAAGAGTTAAGATTGTGATCTAAACTAGATCAGCACAGAATGTGGTTGATACACATCTAAATGTAGCAAAATGCTGTAAAATAGAACCGACATTTGTCAAAGGAAGAAAATTACTTAGGTCATATTGGGTAGACTTTGTAGAGTTTATGTATCTATTATAGAAATTAAAAGTGTTTGAGCCGTCTAGCATCCAGCAGGTTTTGCTTTCCTCTATGATGAACCACACCGGTGAATTGTTAGCACCATCTTGGCTCCTGGCCCTTATCCAATTACACAGGGACTAGAAGAGCTCCAGCAAGTCTCACTTTTATTTAAAGAAAAAGCCCGCAAATTGCATTTACGCAAGTGGGAAAAATAACCTCTCTTTGGGGGAAAAGTTATTTAGCTGTTCTGTAGAGAAATATTTCTATATTCCTATTAATCAGTCAGTATCCTCAAGTCAAGTCTAACCTTTTCAGACCGTGCCCTGTGGTTACCACTCAATTGACTGTTTATTTGCACAGTTCACTTCATTAACACATGACACCGTGAGCTACCTTGAACTTATAGAAAGTGAGGGTCTTGTATATCAGCAAGTCTATGTAATTTTCAGCCCTGTATAAATGTATCTTACTTCTGTTTGCTTTCCTTTAGTAAACTGTCCTTTTCCATTTCATATTTTTCTGCCAAAAGTATATCACTGTTGGTTGAAGTAATGTCTAGGGAGAACTGCAGAATGAAACTCTGTTTCCCCTTGGGGGAAAACATGTGAACACAAAAATACATACATGCACACACATCAGCTACAGCCTGAGGTTTACTATCAGCCAGCTTAGATTGCCTCAGGATAGACTTTCTGTTCTCCATTCTTTTGCTATTTTGTTATTGGTGATTTGGTGAGGAAACAGTACTTTTCAGTCTCTATTTGTAATCTTTAAATCATTCAGAAAAAGTCTAAAAATCTGTCCAACATATTTGGTTTAAATAATTTAATTCAGTTCACTAAGTTTGGAGGAAGCAACTCTCAGTTTGAAAGAAAAACACAGAAAGCTGTTATGCTTACCTTGCGATTATCAATGCAAATTCAGTACACATTTAGATTTCATGCCAGCCCATTCAGAAACATTTCAGCTCATTGGCAAATTGGCATTAGATTACATTTAGACCTTATCAACAAGCCATTCAATTTAAGGTTTAGTACTTATTTTTAGGATAGGATGCACTAGGACAACATCCTTGTATCAGTGGTATTTATATACCACACAAAGTACATCAGGCACATCAGACATCAGAATAAATGTGCACTAAGTAATTTGTTATCAACACCCCATCTGGTATAAAGATCATGAAAATCTCTTTCATGTTGCTTCTGCTTTTATACAATAAAAAGGAAGATTTTAAGCTACTGCTCTCAGTTTACCATAGTGCTTAGAAACAGAGAAATGTTTTGATATCCAGACATGATGGACACTCCAAGACAGCAATTAGGTTATCTGCCAGAGCAACGTGGCTGTTCTGTGTCGCAAGATTATTGCTGATATCATGATCAGCATAATCTGGCAGATATTGTTCTCTACACTACTTTTCCCTGAATTCTGTTAAGGCATAAAAGCCACTGCAAAGTGGCTGGACTGTAAACACCAGAGGTGCCAGAAGGCATCATTGAGTAATTATCTTTGTAATTTGAGTTGTACATCTCCATGGGCAGGGGATGAGAGTGATGATGTACCTCTCTAGCTACTAAGGGATAAAATAGCACTAAACATATCTATCTGCACTTCATTTGCCATCTAGGTTGATACTATCCCATGTTCAGACATGGATCTCTTGTGATAGGCTGATCCTGGCTGGCAGCCCAGCACCCACCCAGCTGCTTTCTCATTCCTTTATCTCTGGTGGGACGGTAGAGAAAATAGGAGGAACAGGAATGTGAAATCTCATGAATTAAATTAAAGACAGAGAAGTCAGACACTCAAGTGCTGTCATAAACTAAATAGACTTGATTTGAAGAATTTAACTGAATTTAACAAAACTGTTTAATTAGTGATTTAGGTATTGAGAAACAAACAAACAAAAAGGACAAACAGGCTCAACTTCACTCTCAGACTCTCTTCACTTCAAATACCTTTGTATTCTCTAACCTGCTCCACCCCAGACACTTCTCCTCCTGTCTTGTTCTCACTTAGATCTCACTCTCTTCATTGTGATAGTAAGAAGCGCAGCAGTTGGAGTCAGGACACAGCAGTTTCTCTCTATCTTCCTTTCCTTCTGCTCTGTTCTGGTCCAGTACAAGGTCCTTCATGGGTTGCTAACCTTTGGGAATATCTGCTCCGCTACGGAGCAACTCCTTCTCCTCCTATGGCCTCGGTGTTCCCTCTGATTTTTCTCAGTGTTTTTTTACCCCTCCTTTTCTGCTTCTCCAGCACTTCTACCCTTTTAAAAGACATTTTCCAAGAGGTGCCAGCAGCTTAGCTGACAGACTCAGTGGTGTGCTGTAGTGAGTGTGCTGCATCTTGCTGGAACTGGCATAGTCTGGTACATGGCAGCCCCCCGAACTCTTCTTCTTACAGCCCACCTTCTGCCAACACCTTGACACCTATAGGCAATGCAGTGCTACATGGCAGATTTGTTTCTCCTGAAGCTGCTTGTGATATTTAGCTAGGTTTGCTGGTGCAGAGCCTCCTGTAGAGGAGCTAGACAAGGGTCTGGGGCCTGACCTGATCCAACCAGGCAACTCCCTTCTGGCTGTTGAGGGCATGAGGCAGGCTTTGATTTTGCCTAAGTTTGGATGTTTAGTTCTTCCCAAACTGTTACAAGTCCTTCTCCTGAGGAGGTATTATTTTGCTGTCATAACTGTACAGGGAAAAGTTTCAAAAAGACAGTGTGTTTTGCCTATACCACAGACTTTCCAGAGAATAAAGTGTGGACACCCCCGGTGCTCTTGGGGCCAAAACTAATGTTCACAACTTAAAACTGGCAAATAACTGGCTGGGCCAATCCCTGCAGGAAAATGACTGAGGTATAGTAGATGTTGAGCTAGCTGGGAAATAAATAGTACTTCAAATTATTCATATGGGTCTCACTGAAAAACAGAAATCATTTATGCTCTTCTATTTAACATTAGTGAAGCTTAAGCCTAGTACTAGCTAACTTGCTCCAAGCTACTATTTATAAACTGGATAAGCATAAAACTGAGGGGAAGCTGAGAGAATTGTACTGGTTTAGTATATAAAGGAAAAGACTAAACAGGGATATTAGAGTAGTCTTTTGAATTGTAGCAGATACAACCTCCCTGACAAAGACCTGACAAATACCCATTAGACACTGAGATTTTCCAGGTGTTGAAAAGCAATTACTCTTTTCATGCACTTACCTTGTTTTCTTTTCTTGCCGTGCTTACTGTAACTGTTGCCAGGCACATAATCCCCATAAGACTGGGGTCCCAGCCAATTAGAATTTACCATATATACACCTCAACAATTAGAACTGACAACAGTTTATACCTCAAGTAGGTATAAATGGAGCCTTGTCTGAAAGCCTATTTGAGTTGGTCCTCCAACAGAGCACCAGATCTGCACTCAAGAACTCTCCTCTTTGATTAGGATACCATCCAAACTAGTTTCCCTGGGATTGAAAGCCCTCATTTTACAGGGGAATGATGGTGTGTATTTTGGGTCATCCTCCTAAAGGGTTGTTCACAAATGTTAAAAATGGCAAACTCGGCGAGGATCGGCGGCAGGAACGGTAAGTTCTGCAGCTGGGTGCTTGTTCGAGCTGGGTACCGAATCTTCCGAGAGGGGAAAGGCTCAAAAGAGAACCGCCGGTACGCGAATCTCCGCAACCCCGGAAGCGGCAGCGGTCACGTGGGTGGCTGCCGACCAGGGGGGCGGGCCCGGCAGCAGTCGCGGGAGATTTAAAACGTCTCCGCAGGGGAGCGCAGCTCCGCAGTTTGTTAAGGTGGCGAACCTGAGCGCGGCACGGCAGTTTGCACGGCAGGACGAACAAGCAAGGAGCAGCCACCTAGTTAGTCTCTCAGGTGATTTTTTTTTTTTTTTTTTTTAATCTCGACTAAAGCTGATAATGGTTAAAAAAAGAAAGACAGCTGTCACTGCTGTTAGCACTAGGAGTGCATCAACACGAGCGGAACCCTACAAGAAGGGTACATACAGCTCGCTGGCTGCACCGACTGTTTGAGCCTGGCAACATCAGTTCCAGAGGATAGTGTGAGAGGAACCCGTGCGATATGTGAGCAGGTGAATGATTTGCTATACATGGTAGTGGAGCTCAAGCAAGAGGTAGAAAGGCTGCGGAGTATCAGAGACAGTGAGAGGGAAATTGACTGGTGGAGCCAAACCCTTTCAATCTCTAAGGAAAGTCAGCAGGAGAGTGTGAACTGCCATCAGGCAGATAGAGCTAGTAGAGAAGATGGAGGGGAATGGAAACAGGTCCCTGTTTGGAGAGGAAAAAGAACTCCCTCTGAACCCCCATCACATCCTCAGGTGCCCTTAAAAAACAAATATGAAGCCCTAGACTCAGATAGTCTAGTAGAGGTCAGCTATGAGGATGATCTGTCTGGAGGGCCCTCCTCTTGCACCCCATCTTCCAAACAGATAAATACAACAGCTGTAAGAAAGAAAAGAAGGGTAGTTGTAGTTGGTGACTCTCTTTTGAGGGGAACTGAGGGCCCTATATTGTAGGCCGGCCCCAACCCAAAGGGAGGTTTGTTGTCTTCCTGGGGCCAGGGAGAAGGACATTGCTAGGCAACTTCCTGAGCTAATTCAGACCTCAGATTACTATTCACTGTTGGTAATCCAGGCTGGCAGTGATGACATCAATAGTAGAAGTGACAGGGTAATCAAAAAGTATTTCAGGGCACTGGGTAGATTAGTCCATGGGACAGGTGCACAGATAGTATTCGCTTCGGTTCCTGTAGTAGCTGGAATGAATGGAGAGATGCATGAGGAGACAATTAGGAAAACCTACCTTATCCATAGGTGGCTAAAGGATTGGTGCCACCGTCAAAATTTTGGTTTTTTTGATCATGGGGCAAACTCCATACTACCCGGCCTTCTTAAATCAGATGGGCTTCATCTGTCTAAGCAGGGCAAAAGGGTTGGTGCCCATAAGTTAGCAGGGCTCATCAGGAGAGCTTTAAACTAGGTCTGAAGGGGGAAGGGATTGATATCAGGCTCTCCAAAATTCAACCCAGGGGTGATAAGACTGAATTAACAGTAAAATCAGCAGTCCAGCTGAAGTGTATGTGCACTAATGCATGCAGTTTGGGCAGTAAACAGGAGGAGCTGGAAGCCATCATGCAGCAGGAAAGCTATGACGTGGTTGCCATTACAGAAACGTGGTGGGACAACTCGCATGACTGGAGTGATGTCATAAGTGGCTACAAGCTCTTCAGAAAGGACAGGCAGGAGAGGTGGAGGAGTGGCTCTGTATGTTAGAATCTTGACTCTGTAGAACTTGAGGTCATCAATGATAGGGTTGAGTGCTTGTGGACCTGAATCGGGGAAGGATAACAAGACTGACATCCTGGTAGGAGTCTGTTATAGACCACCCAATCAGGATGATGAAGGGGACGAGTTATTCTACAAGCAGCTGGCAGATGTCTCAAAATCACCAGCACTTGTTCTTGTGGGTGACTTCAACCTACCAGATATCTGCTGGGAGCTCAACAAAGCAAAGAAGAGGCAGTCTAGGAGATTCTTAGAGTGTATGGAGGATAATTTTCTGCTCCAGCAGGTAAATGAACCTACCAGAAATGGGGCCTCACTAGATCTGCTGTTTACAGACAGAGAGAGACTGGTGGGACATGTAGTGATCAGAGGCCAACTGGGGCACAGTGACCATGAAATAATACAGTTTTCAATATTCAGGGATGTAAGGAGGACCATCAATCAAACCTCTATGCTGGACTTCTGGAGGGCAGATTTTGACCTGTTCAGAAGACTGGTCCAGAACACACCCTGGGACACACTCCTCAAAAACAGGGGCGTACAAGAGGGATGGATGTGCTTCAAGGAAAAAGTCTTGAGTGCACAGGAACAGGCTATACCAATTAGCCAAAAGGCAAGCCGGCGGCGAAGATGACCACCTTGGTTGAATAGGGAGATACTGAAGGAAATCAGAGATAAAAAGAGAGCCTACTGACTGTGGAAGGCAGGGCTGACTGCTCAGGAAGAGTATAGGACTATAGTTAGAACATGAAGAAGGAAAATCAGAGAAACAAAAGCTCAATTTGAAATTAATTTGGCTACTTCTGTTAAGGATAACAAAAAGCGCTTCTATAAATACATTAATAACTAAAGGAGGGGCAAGGAAAACCTCCATTCTTTGTTAGACCTGAGGGGGAACATAGTTACCAGCGATGAGGAGAAGGCTGAGGTACTCAACAACTACTTTGCCTCAGTCTTCACCAGTAGGAGAGGTGCCCCTCAGGATAGCTGGCCTCCGGAACTCACAGATAGAGATAGGAAACCAAATGGCTTCCCTGTGTTCCAGAAGGAAATAGTCTATGGATTACTGAGCCACCTGGATCCACACAAATCAATGGGACCTGATGGATTCCATCCTAGGGTGATGAGTGAGTTGGCAGAAGAGCTTGCCGAGCCACTCTCCATCACCTACCAACAGTCCTGGCTCTCTGGGGAGGTTCCAGATGATTGGAAGTTGGGAAATGTCACGCCAATCCACAAAAAGGGCTGTAAGGAGGACCCAGGCAACTATAGGCCTGTCAGCCTGACCTCAGTGCCTGGCAAGATTATGGAACAGATCATCCGGAGTGCAATCACACAGCACCTTCAGGATGGACAAGGGATCTGACCCAGCCAGAACGGCTTTGTGAGGGGCAGGTCCTGTCTGACCAACCTGATTTCCTTTTATGATCAGGTAACCCGCCTGGTGGATGAAGGGAAGCCTGTGGATGTAGTCTATCTGGACTTGAGCAAAGCCTTTGACACTGTCTCCCATGGCACACTCCTGGATAAGCTGGTAGCCCATGGCTTGGACAGGTACACTCTCAGCTGGGTTAAGAACTGGCTGGATGGCCAGGCCCAGAGAGTGCTGGTGAATGGGGCTGCGTTCAGCTGGTGGTTGATCACCAGTGGTGTCCCTGAGGGATCAGTGTTGGTTCTGGTTCTGTTTAACATCTTCATCGATGATTTAGATCAGGGGATTGAGTCCATCATAAGTAAATTTGTGGATGACACCAAATTGGGAGGGAGTGTCGACCTGCCGGAAGGCAGGAGGACTCTGCAGAGGGACCTAGATAGGCTGGAGAGGTGGACTGAGTCCAATGGGATGAAGTTCAACAAGACCAAGTGCCAAGTCCTGCACTTGGCCACAACAACCCCATGCAGTGCTACAGGCTGGGGACAGAGTGGCTGGAGAGGGGTCAGGTGGAAAGGGACCTGAGAATACTGATTGACAGGAGGCTAAACATGAGCCAGCAGTGTGCCCAGGTGGCCAAGAAGGCCAATGGCATCCTGACCTGTATCAGGAATAGTATAGCCAGCAGGACGAGAGAAGTGATCCTTCCCCTGTACTCGGCGTTGGTGAGGCCACACCTTGAGTGTTGTGTTCAGTTCTGGGCCCCTCAGTTCAAGAAAGATATTGAAGTGCTGGAGCGGGTGCAGAGAAGAGCAACAAAACTGGTGAAGGGACTTGAGCACAAGTCCTATGAAGAGAGGCTGAGGGATCTGGGGTTGTTTAGCCTGGAGAAGAGGAGGCTCAGGGGTGACCTCATTGCTCTCTACAACTATCTGAAAGGAGGTTGTAGACAGGTGGGGGTCGGACTCTTCTCCCAGGCAAGCAGCAACAGAACAAGAGGGCACGAGCTTAGACTCTGCCAGGGAAGGTTTAGGCTGGATATCAGAAAAAGTTCTTCACAGAACAAGTAATCAGGCATTGGAATGGCCTGCCCAGAGAGGTGGTAGATTCACCATCCCTGGAGGTTTTTAAAATAAGACTGGATGTGGCACTTAGTGCCATTATCTAGTAATCATGATAGTGTTGGATTAAGGGTTGGACTTGATGGTATTGGAGGTCTCTTCCAGCCCAGATAATTCTATGATTCTAAAGTCAGTTGTATAATAAAGTTCCCACCTGACATCTAAACTTGTAGTTTACTTTGTTTTTTCTGTGTGCTAAGTATTAATTCTGGTTGGAATGGATCTTTGTTTTGAGTAGCTGGTTGTCTGTTTTGTGGATGCCTCCAAAAGAAATATCTGAGTCCTGTGTAAGCAACAAAGAGAAATTTAGACTAGCATCGTATATAGTTGGAAACTGTTACTGCAAACTGGAACAAATACCCCATGGGATTTTGAGAATCTTTGTGAATAAACAGTTTTGAGGCTTTTTTTTTTTAGTATGCTGCTCTTCTTCAGAATTTAGATAATTCTTTTAAGTGGCACACTCAGGCATTAGATGCAACAGGTCCTCACTCAGATTATGCTCTAGATAATCTTCTCAGGCTTACTTTCAGCCCTGAAGCTTGGTTTAAAGAGAAACACAACTATTGTCTTCTGAGTTTATACCTTCAGATATATTTTTAAAGGAAAATGTATTTTTGAGGGAAAGCATTTTCACTTAAAAGTAGCATTCTTTCATTCAAAGATTGGTGGTTTGCAAAAGATGTTCATTTACTGTCTGAAGACAGGGAAAACTGCATTTATATCACAAGTACTTTGAAAAGTCATTGATGATTTATGATTTTCAGTTCTTTCCCTCTAATTATGATCACTAACAGAGCACAAATTAATTGCCATTTTTCCCCAAAGTGCAGGGATGTATCTTTAAAACCATTCATATTCACTCAAGAACAAAAGAGTTTTTTAAATGGTTAGCTTAAGGGACTAACACACACTTTTACATTTACACATCTGCTTGAGAGATCTAATGATGAGCAGTTTGGCAACTATGGGTAAAAGCATGTAGGAAGTTTCTACAATAGTTCCTTCCTTTGTATTTTTAATTGAAATCACCTACTGTGAGATAGATACTTTTATTTAAAAAAAAAAATGGATCAAGTTCAAATAAAAAAAATAATTGTAGGGATAATGACTGTAATTCACCAGTCTGCAGTGGCTTCCTGTCACACTGATTTATATGGGGGCATGGCTGGAGAATCAATACAAAAAGTGACGAAGCCTGCCAAGGAGCCAGATGCTGCTGTCAAAAAGCGATAAAAATTATCTTCAGTTTCATAGCTATTTTCTTTGGTTAACATCAGCAGTTACCATCACTGATTCTATCAGGTTAATTAACCTAGTGGGAAGAGTCTCTTAGAATACAATTGTTTGAAGTAACATCTGTTTTATGTTTCTTACCGTGTCCTTCCTTTAATTTCTCATAAATATGTCTTATTTAATTTTGTTGTGAGTATTTGCCTAAGTTTATTGAGACAATATAGATGTCAACGATTAGTGTTTGTTGAGTAAAGGTTATTTCCAAAGGGCAGTCCACTAATTATCTGTACCATGTGCTCTATTTATTTTATAACAATTTATTCAGTGACAGCAAGTTTCCTCAATGTAAGAACCATTTTCTATTCTTGAACTGGCTAATAATATTTGTCAATTGTTTATTTGATTCCTGCTTTTCCCTCACTAACTGATGAATACTTTTTTTCAGAAACAAAGTGTGTTCATTACTTGACTACATTGCAGATGGATGAGTAATATCAAGCAAAGAAATTATCTGCAATATCTTTTTTCTGTTTAACTGTTAATCATACTTGACTCTCTTATCTCACCTAATTTTACCCATCACTCGATCCATACTTACTCATTTCTGTTGAATATGAACCACATAATCATTTCCCTCTTCCTCTTGCTGTCTAGGTTGTGTAGACTGAGCTGCAACTAAGTAGCAAACTGCCTCTAAGGTAGAAATTTCAGTTTTGAACTCCACTATGAGCACTATGCAAGCGAAAGGTGCATTTCATTGTGCAATCATGTGATTGAAAGGTAGTATCTTGATCTAGAGATGAAATATGTGAGATGACTTGAACTTCCTGGCCTGTACATTCTCCATCTGAAAAGTGGGACTCTTAGTACAATATGTATGTTATTCCACAAGCTTTATGAACATAAATAAAAAATGTATATTCTTACCTTTTCACTAGGTACACAGGTGCCCTTAAAAGGGAGTAAATCAGAGTATAACTTGGGCTCTGTAGTTTGGTGGTTATGGTTGATGTTTTCAATTCTGGAGGACAAAGGTTTTCAATTTAAAGAGTGTATTAGCAATTATAGCAGGTCTGTCTAAACCTCTGAGTTAAAAACTTTCTCTTTTCCATTCAAATTATTTAAACTCCCAGTTTCATTGTTTTGGAGTGGTCTACTAGTATCTTTGGAATGAATGTTACAGCTCAGAGCAATCATAACGTTTACGTTGTTGGGCCACCTTCAATTTTATCCAGTGAGTTTCTGATGCCTAAGCATAGGGAAAATATAGTAATGTAGTAATACATTTTTCCCCTGAAAAAGAACATATTCCACTCTAAATGAGGTACATGGACTTGCACCAAGTGTACTGTAGTGTTCCTATGGCTGTATCTTGATTTGATTTCATCGTGAGAATATTTGAGCATTCTACTGATAACAACATCTTGAAAAAGGAGGGATAACATTTCCTTTTAGAAGAATTTCTGTCTTCAGTAGACTTGTGATAGTCTACTCTGTTACTTTTCTCTCTGATAATTAAACTGTTTTTCTCCTATTTTTTCCCTTAGTAATGCCACTGCATTCTCGCCCTTTCATTGACTGATTCCAGGTTTTGAAGAGCTTAACAGTTCATCTAATTGCCTTTGTTGAAGAATCAAGAAAGATTTTTTTCTCTTTCAGGTAAAAATGACATAGGCATAGTGATTTGCTCAGTTTCCTCAAAACTCAAGTGAAGCAAAGGTAAATATTTCTTTGGGAGAATTCAAGGATTCAAGGATTTTCATTAGTCATGTACAAAAGTATGCTCCTTGTGACTCAAAGTGAGTAAGGGAATCCTGGAATTTCACCAGCGGACCCTGAAAGAAGAATAGGGAAAAGTCAGTTTTCATAAACTAATATCTTCATTTGAGATCCTTTACCTTTTACAAGTCTATAAGATGGTAAGTTAAAAAAAGACTAATGAGAATATCTTTTGGGTAAGTCTGAAGACAACCGTATCTTTGCTATATATTATATGATGTATGTCTTGTAACTGGATCCTTTTAAAGGTCTGGAAAATTAAGTTAATGCACTGAATACTGCCACTTAAATTGTTGCTGTTATTTCAATTACCTAGATATTCAATTACATTTTGAATTGTATTTCTGTCAGTCAGCTTTGGCTACAAACACTGTCGCCACCATACTGGCTCTAAGTTGTTTTAGGACCTATACTTGTGGAATATATATGTTTGTTTTTATGAAGGCTTCTCAACTCCTGAGGAGTTTAATATAATTGTTGTAGCGTTTCAGAGAAACTGCAAGAAAAATTGTTAAGCTTGGCTCCTGAATTCTTTTGAATCTGGAAGCAAACTGCCTTGTGAAATCAAAATCCGATCTAGTAGCTCACCCAGTAGAGGGAACTCTTACACAGTACAAAGTCAGGCTAGGAGTACATTGTATTATAGTAAATTAACAATGCAAATATACATAAGTGTGTACATTGCAAAAATCTAACAATGGTTTTTTGGCTTCTTTTTACATGGCACATTAACCTTTGTATTTTGATCCAACTACAATTTAGAACAGTGAAAGTATGACTGTGCTACATATCAGACTGCAACTGATTTCAGTTAAAAAGTCATCTCACAAAATCTAGTGAATGTTTAGGGGAAAAGGGGGAGCATCTGTGGCTAATCTTTTTGTTAAAGACTGCAATTCATCTTTGAGAGAAACAAAGCATTTTTTTCATTTCCTGAAACATTTTTTAGGAGATTTTGTTTTCAGAATGTGATTGTTTCACTCTGAAACTTTCAGTGCTGTGACTGCCTGACTTAATTCAAGTGTTTCTTTCTTTATGCTCAGAATAAATACTGCTGACTAAAGTGGGAACCAAGTATCCTTATGCTGACTCCAGGGGATAGATTTAGAACAGTGCTTAGCACCTTCCCTGCAGGTACTTACAAAAGACATCTAGATTTCTGTAAGTGGTTTTGGTCATTAAGCAATTTAAAAATATTTTCAGTAAAAACTGAAACATCTATCTAACCGCTATCTAACATTTATAACTGTTAGTCCATTTTTCTGAACCATTGGTAATCAACTGAGTAATGACTTTTCTTCATTGTCTAATCAACCCAGATATTGCTCCAGAATGCGCTTATTAAGAATTTGCAAAAACACTTCAGTTTTCGCTGAATAAAAGGCTCTTTTCTATTTGTATGTGATATTTGTGTCAACCCCGAAGATAAGTATAACATTCTACCTCTACCAAAGGCAGCTATTTATGGATGCACCTTTGTAATTAAGCACATTGCCATCTATAATCCTACATCTCATTTCTGTCTGGCAAACTCAAAACAGTGTTTACTTTTTTTTTGCATGGTACTTAAGAAAATTTCTTTGTTATGAGCATTAAGTCATTGCTGTACTTCTATGTAAGAAGCTTATCATTCCTCTGGTGGCTCTAACATGGTATTTTTTTTGTTTTTTAGTCTTATCTATCCTGTCTTTTTCCCTCTAGTTTTAGTAGTCTCTCTTCATTTTGTGGCTAGTAGTCACAGCCTGTTTTCTGATGGTTATGAATGTGTATCGGCCTTTCTCTGAGTCCTTTCTGGTGACCTTCTTCCATCTATGGCAACAGAATGAGAGAAGTGTACAGTAAACCAGATTCTGTTTTCTCATTGCTGTAAATTCAAAGTAAATTTTCTGAGGATGCATATTCACCCAGTGTTCAGTGAACAGGTCTTAACACTTTCTCATTTCCTAAAGAAAAGCAGCATGTTCCCATAACAACCAGTTCTGACGGACATTTTGTCATGTAAATAAGTGATTTATTTTTTTTTAATCCCTCTCATGTTCCTCAATCAGTAAGGCTCATAATTATCTTTTTCAATGTTTCCATGGAGTTCAAAAAGCCTTTTTTTTCCAAAAAAAAAAAGTAGTTGAAAACACAGCATATAGGTCTTTTTACCATACATTTTGCAGTTTTTGAAGCTATTCTATATGGAACTCTCCCTGCTTCATTTTCTCTCACTTGGATCATTTTATTGTGTATTTCAAGGACTTGAAAAAAAAAAAAATGGGCTTGCTGGGTAAAAAACTGGCTGGATGGCCGGGCCCAAAGAGTTGTGGTAAATGGAGTAAAATCCATTTGGAAACCAGTCAAAATGGTGTTGCCCAGAGTTCAATGCTGGGTCCAGTTCCATTCGATATCTTTATCAATGATCTGGCTGAAGGGATCGAGTGCTCCCTAAGCAAGTTTGAGGCTGACACAAAGATGGGTGGAAGTGTCGATCTGCTTGAAGGAAGGGAGGCTCTGCAGAGGGATCTGGGCAGGCTGGATCGATGGGCTGAAATGGGATGTGTTTTAATAAGGCCAAGTATTGCATCCTGCGCTTAGGACACAACAACCCCATGCAGCATTATAGATTTAGGGAAGAATGCCTGTCAGAGAAGGACCTGGGGGTGTTGGATGACAGCCGGCTCAGGATGAGCCAGCAGTAT
The DNA here is from genome assembly GCA_033558185.1 of Dromococcyx pavoninus. Taxonomy (NCBI): domain Eukaryota; kingdom Metazoa; phylum Chordata; class Aves; order Cuculiformes; family Neomorphidae; genus Dromococcyx; species Dromococcyx pavoninus. Next base: position 3,538,411 of record JAUMJL010000091.1, on the reverse strand, counting down.
GCCCAGTTGGCTAAGAGGGCCAATGGCATCTTGGCCTGTATCAAATACAGTATGGCACCTTGAACACTGTGTTCAGCTTTGGTCTCCTCACTACAAGAAGGACATTGAGGTGCTGGAGAGCATCCAAAGAAGGGCAATGGGGCTGGTGAAGGAGCTAGAGAACAAGTTCTACGAGGAACAGATGAGGGAACTGGAATTGTTTAGCCTAGAGAAGAGGAGGCTGAGGGGAGACCTCATCACTGTCTACAACTACCTGGGAGGAGGTTGTGGCAAGGTGGGTGCTGGTCTCTTCTCGCAAGTGGCAAGCAATAGGATGAAAGGAAATGGCTGTAAGTTGCACCAGGGGAAGTTCAGATTAGACATCAGGAAAAACTTCTTCACTGAAAGGATGGTCAGGCGTTGGAATGACTGCCCAGGGAGGTGGTTGAGTTGCCATCCCTTGAGTTGTTTACAAGGTGGGTGAATTAGTTTCTCAGGGACATGGTTTAGTAAGGGGACAGGTACAGTTGTACTCAATGATCTCTGAGGTCTTTTCCAACCAGATGATTCTATGGTTCTATAATACTTCAGGCATTTTAGCATAATAGGGTCAGAGGCACCATAAATGACTTTGTATCAGCCAACTCGAGTACAATTGTGTCTCCCTTTGACCAGGGATGTACCTACACTAATGATTTTTTCCGAGCAGGTGCTGCCTACCAGCCTTCGAGATGTTACTCTGTAATCTCCAGACCTGAGTTATGCATCATTTAGGTGTAGCACATGGACATGCCAGATCTAATATCTGCTAGTCTAGGCAGTGTTGACACATACATCATTGTAGAGTCAGTGAGAGTATGTTTAAACCAAAACTTGAGTTAATGGTGGAGAGCTCATCATACTTAAGTCTACACTGAAAAAGGGAGGGTAGAAGATGTTTAAATGTAATGTTTTCACACTAATCATGAAGATACACTCTTTTAACTTACATATAAAGAAACAAAAAAGTATCGTTGATGTCAGTCTGGCAAAGCCAGGTTTATCCTTCATGTGACAGAGTTCTTTGTGGTCCTTGCAGTAAACCTTTAGTAGTTGCTTTAAAAAAAGAAAAAAAAAGGAAAAAAGAAAAACAAGAAAAGGAAAATTATATCATATGTAGCACAAGGAGAAAGAGCTAAGAAATAATAGAAATCACAACCCATTCCTTCAGCTTCATTCAGGTTTGTTTTTTTCTCTTCTTCAATTTTTGAGTAGACTGTGGTTAAAAAAGCTGAATATTTTCACCCCCTGAATGTAGCTTCACTTCATTCAAACCTGAAGTGATTTCTCTATATAGGCATTACAGTCTATATAATCACAGTATGTGTGGCTGGGATCATTCAGAACAAAACAAAAAAATATAGTATAAAAGCCACATTATTTATTAATTAAGCACAAAAACTTACTTTTTTACAGCATCAAGAACCAAGTCTACTCATCAATTTTATTTTAAATAGACATTAGTATATGCTTGATAAGAAAAATGTCACCTCTCTAAGACTGAAATGGGAGCTTTGAAAACTCTTACTGTCAGAACATCTATTTAAGATTTTCATATAGCGGGTGTCAGAAACTAGAATTCCTCTTTTATTTATTAACATCTGTAAGAAAATGGATTATAATAACTTTATATATTTTAATATTGAATTATCGTTTCTATATATATTAGAAATTATTAACAAGGTAAAAATATTTTTTCTTTGATAAAATTATTTTAAAATGGAAAATACTGAAATATAAAATGAAAAATAAGCTGGAAATTGTAGACTTTACTTTCCATTTATTCTTCGTAATCTTAAAGAATCATTAAATGAAAGATGGTGGTCCATTCCTTTTTAGTTTGTGGGGATAGCATCTGATTCTAGGTGTTCTTGCAAAGAAGCTTATCTTCCATCAGTGCTGCCTTCTTCAGGAAGACACAGTGCTGAACAATCCCAGAAAACTCATGTACCTTTTGAAACAAAAAGATCATTGTTGCATAAAATCATTTTTTGTATTTGATCTTCATGTTGTTCACAATGAATTAACTAGTAGGAAGGTCTTGAAAAGAAGTTAATGTATTTGGAAACTTATCAGAACAATTATAACTGTGAACAACTGGGAAAAGCATAACCATATTTGTAGAATATGTCTGATTTAAGAGAAAAGAAATCTAAGGAGAGTACAAATAGAGAACATATGAGCATGATGGTGTGGAAAGAATGATCTCTCTGTTGTATGCCACTATTTGAGATAGATATATAAGCATTTCCACTTTTCCAGTCCAGATAAGAAATTGATATTGACAATATTTTACAAACTGTGATTAAGAAAATATTGAATGCTTTTCCGTTGTTTTTTTCATCATATTTGGAATATTAGCATATGAATTTGCTATGGTTTGATGGTATTAAAACAGAATAACTAGCTTACATTCCAAAGAAAAGTTTAAAAAATGAAACAAATCAAAATGACGCATTTCTACTAAAACACATGAAAATGAAATGTTTCTTCAACTTCTAAACTTCTGTTGGATTCTTCTTGTAATCACTTTCTGCTTAATTAAAGAATAATAACTTTTTTTTTATGGAATACAGACTTCATTTTTGGTTTATAACAATCAAAAAAAATTAGGTGAAAATATTCTGGCTAGCTCTGTATGAAAGGAAGAGTAAAACGTTGGCTCTCGCAAACCAGTAGCCAATATGCCTCAGATTTTTGTCAATTTTTTTGTCCAGTTTCCCTTCTGTCCAATAAAAAACTTTGATGTACATTTATTTTATAACACAAGATACAGGTCTGAAATTCTTTATAGGAATTAGTTCTGATAAAGTTCTATGTATTAAAAATATTTGGAAGTCATTATTTTTCACTGGTGATCAGTCATAAAGAGGTTATACATTGATAGACTACTGCACAGTATTACAAACAGCAACTTCAAATCTACTGAAAACGGGAAATATTTTATGTGATTGAAAGTTGTATAAGAAGCAGTTACGTTTACAGTACTGTTTTTCAAATTTCTGTCTACGTGTGATTTTCCACTAGAAGGTACCAAAGTATTTGGTGAAATTAATTAAACTTCATGACATACCTGTTAGATATGTAAGAAGCACATATCTTCTTTGCAAGGAGGTATACTTAAGTATAAAGAAATAAGTGCACTGATGTAATGTAAAGAAGTGTTATGTAAACTTAGCTGAAGAAACAGGAGGACTCCAAAAGCAGACATGGGCTATAAGGACAATCCCCTTCAGCAGTGTGGCTGCTGCCCTGGTTTCTTTTAGTTTGTCGGAGGGCTTTTTAAAAAGAACACCTGCGGGCTAACTCTGATACAGTTCTGTGTTGTGAGTTGTGGACAAAACATATATGATTTTTTTGACCAATGGAAGGTTCCACAACTGAACTAGAGCAAAACTCAACTCCTGTTTCCTATTTCCTCTGGACATAGGTAGTGGTACATAGACAGAAGTAGACATATACTAGCACAGAGGCATATACAAAACTAAAAATATTAGTACTGAAGTGATTGCAGCTTCTCCAAATAATGTCTGACTCTTTTGGTGTTTAATGTTAACATGCCAAAATCAGACATTGCAGAGGAAGTACAAATAGAAACCAAAGACATTTTTGGCAAAAACTGAAAAATCTATCTATACAGGATTATTCTGATTAAGTGTCCATGAAGTTAGCTAATTATATCTCAGTTACATATATCTATAGTTTTTATATTTTGGTGCCTGTCCAGATGCTACTGTTGCTCATTTGGAATATATAACTTAGAGATCTCTAGAGCGATTATTTTTGTCTTTCTTTAAATAGATCAAAGGGATCCATTCAGCCCATGAAAAAAATGGATGTTTAATTCCAGTCTCAGGCAATTCATACTGCACAAATGCAAAGTTCTTAAGATAAAGTTTATTGTGGAAATGCTGACAAACTGTTATCTGGCATTGAAAACAGGAATTCTGTAATAACAACTAGGTTAAGTACCTTTTATTCTTCCTTATTATGATCAGCTTCATCAAGTTAAGACAACAATAAAGTGAACCTGCCAGCATAAATGCCACTGATCTGCACAGTGTTAACGTAATTAGTTCTTAATTCTCTCACTAGGTCCTCTGGATTTGCTTAAACTTTTAAAGCAATTGAAAGAGATGTCATAATTATTACAATATGCAGCTTAATGCATGTTGTACAGAATCTTAGCATTGAACACCTACAAGTTCTCCCCTTCTCTAAGTGGCTGTATTCAAATTCCAGCTTTCTAAAATCCAAGCAAGCAATCTCTGCAGACCACACAGCAGGTTAATAATTTTTCCATGATAGCGTGTAAACATCCTGATTTACCATTTGGCTGATTTTTACAAAGCATACACTTTCGTCTTTTTTTATCTCTTTTCCACTTTCTTAGTATATAAAGCTGACATGTCCTTGTAATGTCTTTTTTTTTAATTATCGTTATTATGGATTAGATGAACTTCGTCTTCAGATGAACTTTTAATGGAAGTAAAAGATAAAGAGACCTATTGAGCACATTACTAAGCAAAATTGATTTGATCGAGAAATTCTGTCCAATACTTGGTAGCATCATGCAAAGTGCAGTTCTGTATCATGACAGTCAACATATAGAAAGCTTTCTATTCTTTAGCTGGACTTTGTTGTCTGTTTATGGTACCTGTAAACTAAAGACACATCCACTGTATCAACTTAACTGTGTTTTCTTTAAAGGGAAGAGTACTGAATACTTACAAATAACCTCTTGTATGCAGATGTTGTTTATTGATGGAGTAAGAAAATATATTTCTGTTATTTGGAATGATACAGGAATAAGAATTACTTGTACAGAAGAGGAAAGGCCGAACAGGATAAAAAAATATAAAATAGAAGGGTTTAGAGAAAATTTGTCTCTAATATTTAATTAGAACAAAAGAGGGGTAGAATAATATGATAATATTGCACTTTTTGTAACCCTCTCCTCCTATGAGTATTAGAACAGGGCAAATAAAATATACTGTGACAAAACAGCCTAGTTAAAATTCTATGCTTGTAAGTAAGGAATCCTGAAGATCCCCAAGCTAGGGTCAGCATGAGCAGCAGAGCTCTTCTGACGTCGTGCGCTCCATGATGTTGCCCTTCCAATTGTTCCACCTGGTGGAATGGCATGAAGCCATGCAACTTCCCAAGGCCACGTTTCACAGAATTCATAAAACTGACACTCCTTTTCACCAGAACAGTTTAGTTTTTACATAAGTATTTTTTGCACAAAAATTGTGGGGTTTTTTATGAAACTTCTTGACTAAACCTTGGCAGAACCTGACTTTTATTCATTCCAAAACGTTGAAATATATCCTTGCTTTACTTCTGTAGTGTCATTTTCAGGTAAGAAACATTTCTCTGAATTTCACAAGGACCTAAGAATTACCAGAGATCCATGTTGTACCTTATAGTGTATCTATCAGGGGCCAAGATCACATCCTTCAGCAGAACACAGCACAGGATATCTATTATTTACAATTATGTCTAAACATAACAATACTCTAGAGTGTTTATTAAGTTTGTCTGATAGCTGAAAATCATTAAATCTGTGCAAGCACCCAATGAACTCTAATAACATTCGTGGCTTCTGTGGTTTTCTGGGAAAAGGTAACAAAGCATATTCTCATTTGAGTGAAAAATATTTCTTTTATGGGCTTTGGATTTTACTCCCTTTAATTTTATTATGCCCCATTGTTCCTATACTACATGCTAGTGAATTTACACCTAAAACAGCTCTCTAAACCATATATTTGTTTCTTTTGCTAGCTTCTTCATTACTTAAATTTCTAATATCCATTTTTCTAGAAATAAGAGTATATATCAATCAAACTTTTGATGACATCAGATATAAAAGAAACATATCTTTTGTATTTGTCATTTATTATTCTCAAGGATTTACTTTATATTATATTAAAAATACTACAACAGATTGTAAGTATTTTATTTTTTATTTTAGAAATTATTTCTTCCATGATACAAAGAATTAAATCTAATTCAGCTGGACTAATTCAAGTTTTATGCTTTTAGCTATAATGATGAACTAAGCTAAAATTCTATCAGATATCACAGAAATCACATCATACCTGTGTGAATTTTTAATAGCAATCATTGTCATGCAAATTCAGAACCACATCTAAGGGGTCTGGTTTACCAATGACCTATCTCGTATTTATAGAGAAAAATGAAGAGTTTTATACTGAACTCTAAGTTAAAATAAAGTTAATAAATCTGTAAACAAATAGACATATTTTGAAGTATAAAATATGTTACTAACACACAAAGAAAAGGAACAAATAAAAAAAAAGTATAAGGAAAACGATTGTAAATCTACATTAGAAGCATAAAAACCCAGTCAATATTATACCAAATGTTTTAAGGTGCTATTTGCCTTTATTTCAGAGCATTTCCATTTAAAGTTTTACTAAGAAGAAAATCCTTGACATTAACTAGTTCTTCTAAAAGAAAGATAATCGATAACTAAAATGTTAGAATTATTTTTTTTAAAGACAGAACATCCACCTTGCTGACATTAAATTACTCTTTTGAACATCTTTTGAAGGAAAGAAGTTAGATTTAACAAGGATATGTTCTGTAGAAAATAATCAAAAGGATTTCCAAATAAAATTTTATTTGTGATGATCTGAAATACATTCTATCAGATTATCTTTAATGCTCTTTACCGTAACAGGCAGTGTATTCAAGTTGTATTTATACTTATGGTTATTTTAAAATTGCTGTACTGTTTTTTGTCAGTTCTGTAAAGCCAATATATAGAATTTCATACAGGAAATACAATCTGTATTTTAGACCAATACCACAGAAGGTTAATAAGGTTTTTCAGTAATTTTTTCTTCTTTAGTTTTTCAGGTGCTATGCTCTTAGTATTTTGAAGCTAACTTGGTGTGTGATTGATTCATGAATGAAACAGAACCCGTGGGAACTGTGAATTTGCCAGTTACACATATAAAAATTATTGCATCTTACATGGTTTCACCACTGCGCGGTTATTTTCCAGTTCCTTTTCAGAAGCTATCACAAACATCAAATCCTAAACCACTAAATTTAGAGAAAAGACAGAAAAAACTGGAAATAAAAACTGTTATAATGCCAGAACATGCTTTGAAATGAATTAGGAGGATGATGAGCAGCCTCATTGCTGGACTCAGTTTTTGTATTTTCCTTCTAGATTTCCACAAGATCAGTAACACAGCAAACAAAGATGGAGGATATTTCTGCCTATTTTGAAGAGAAAAATGATTTGAGTTTATTTACTGAAGGGGAGATTGGTCTTTCTGTCTTTCTCTCTCTCTCTTTCTCTCTCTCTCTCTTTCTCTCTCTCTTTCTCTCTCTCTTTCTCTCTCTCTTTCTCTCTCTCTTTCTCTCTCTCTTTCTCTCTCTCTTCTCTCTCTCCTTTCTCTCCTCTTTCTCTCCTCTCTTTTCTCTCTCTCTTTCTCTCTCTCTTTCTCTCTCTCTTTCTCTCTCTCTTTCTCTCTCTCTCTTTCTCTCTCTCTCTCTTTCTCTCTCTCTCTTTCTCTCTCTCTCTCTTCTCTCTCTCTCTTTCTCTCTCTCTCTTTCTCTCTCTCTCTTTCTCTCTCTCTCTTTCTCTCTCTCTCTTTCTCTCTCTCTCTCTTTCTCTCTCTCTCTTTCTCTCTCTCTCTCTCTCTCCCTTTCCCTCAACCTGACTTAATATAACTGGTATGTGAATGGGACATTAATCATTTTCAAGCCAAATAACAGCTTCACCAGACCTCAGATCAGGCCCCATGGTTACATTTCCTATTGCATTTCTTAGATTTGGAAGACCTGTTAGTGATGAATCAGTCAGCAAGTAAACTCAGTCTATCACTCTGTTTACGTCTTACTTCAGAAGACATCTCATTGATTTAACTTGAATTTCTAATGGGATTATAGTGATCCAGTCTGAATGTGCATCAATTAGGAAGATAAAATCCTGATTCCCAGAACCACCCGTCTTATACAGGTTATATACTCATTACATAATTTTTCCTGCTTCTCCACTCCGCCACAGCTCAAACATATTACCTAAGCTCATGGGCAAACACTAAACTCCTAATAGTCCAGCTGGAACTTGTTAAGCATCCTGGGTGAACTAGACTTCTTTTCTCTGCCTTCTGAAAACTAAACCAGCAATCTATGCTTGAAAGATTCTGGATTCAAACCTCAAATAGGAGGTCTCTGCATTTAAATCATGCCTTACTGTTGCTTCATCTTTTGATTTTTGCATCCTTTCTATGTAGATACCAGTCTTCCACATTTTAACATAAATTACTTGAAGGAAGGAAGGAAGGGGTACCAATTAAGCTTCCGTTATCATGGTAAAATCAGGAAATTTCTTCACTAATTGTATTAAGGATTGTTGGAGGCAGCCATTTCTCTACAATAAACTTGTTTCTGTAGTGAATTAAAAATATCTCTGATTCTGACCAGTTAAAATTATAATCTTAGTATTTGACGTTAAGGAAAGATTATTATTTCTAATACATGGACAAAGGTATTTTCAGCAGAGTTTATGCAGTAGTATCAGCAACTTCTTTTCTTTTTTTTTCCCTTTTTTCTTTTTTTTCCTTTTTTTTTTAGTGTGTGAGACAATATTTTCTTAAAAAGAAGATTACACTAGATGGTAGTATAAACCCTCATAAACTGATAGCGTTTTCACAGAGAGACAGAGAATGTAATATCTGAAGGACACCACTGGATAAATAATGCAGCATTAAAATTGTGAGTCTATCAAAAAAACTTTACTTTGTGTTTGGATGCTGACTCATATGAGGAAGGTAAAGGTATGAGTTCCTTTCATATGTTGCAGTCATATGGGAATGAAAATAACTTTTTGTTGCTGTTCTATTTTTTCCTTTGTGTTTTGTTACAAGACTAGTATTTCAACTGAACAAGTTTACTACAACTCCTATCTCCTATGCATTTTTTATTTGTCTATAAGGAGATATTAGATATAATCTAAAAAGTGGCAATAACATTACATACACAGTTGTTACTGTTGCAGTAACCATTTCACAGAAAAGATAACTCACCTTACTGTATATAGTATGTTATTGTCACACAAGATATAGAAAACAGTATGTTTATGAAGTTTCTAAACTGATACTTTTCACTGCAGGATAGCATCACCAGCAATGTTTAATGAATAAAATAACCTCCTATCCATTCAGCTATACACTTTTCTCATCATTTTACTATTATTTTTAATGCATTTCCTCCAATCTAGAACATTTGACATCAGATCTATGGAGAAGACACACATATAAGCTCTCACAGATTACCTAGAAGTTTTCTCTCCCTACAGAGTACACCGCTGTCCTTTGTGCAATTAATAAAACTACAATGACCAGCACCTGCAGCATAAAAAATGTTTATTCAGGGAAAGAAAAAAAATGAATGCAGAAATTAGGGAAGGGGGGGTGGAGAAGAAGAAAAGGAAAAAAAATATACCCGCAGAATACAGTTGCTGAAAAACAGAGGTTTAATTTTTCAGCCAGTATAAATTAGTGCAGACTCCTAGGCATGATCAGAGTATAGCCAGTAAACCTGATAGTTGGAAGTCTGAACTAATAAGCAAAAAACGTTCTTATGACAGAAAGGAAAGCATTACAATGGTAGAAGGTTCAGAGATACCCTTTATTTTACTGCATATACATTTGTGCTTCTTAAATGTATGGGTGTGCATTTGAAACCAGATGTGATGTTTAGATGTTGTATTTTTTAAAAAAAATATATTATTTGAATAACTTAAAAAAACATGGGCCAGCTGAAGAACTATCAATGTTCTTGAAAATGTGGAAAATACTTGAAGAACATACTTTCTTCAGAGAAAAAGGCAAAGTGAAATAAAAAAAAGTGCTGTAATGAGTATCCTGTCGTTACTCTGACAAAACAAATAAATCAAAATATGATCATATGTTGACAGAAATGCCACTGTCATCATGCTGCAAACATGATATGAATTCTGGATACAAAGCCATGATAGCTTTGCTGTTCTGGCAGAATATTACATGTCTCAGTATTCAACAGGAGTCTATGATAAAAATCAGAGACTGGGGAGTAGAGGAGAGACTGAAATAAAGGGTTTCATACTTTTAAAGTTTTACCATTCTCAGTGCAAGGAAGACAAATTGGATAAAATAGGTAAACAATATTACATGATTAATAAAGATAATGTCAGATTACATGCAACAATTCTAGAACCAATTTTTATTTCTTTCTAGATTGTAATAAATAACCTGCAAATATCTCTTTTTTTCCAGGTACATGCATACATACGTACAAGTTATGCGTTAAATAACAGACAATAATTATAGAAGATGCCTCTCAGGTGACAACAGTGTCACTAACAGTTCTTACCTGGTCTTTTTCCAATTATTCCAGTTATCCTAAAATCTCTCATTGAAAAAGAAATTTATGTTCTTCAATCTCTGAGCTAATATTCATGCAGACACATATGCAAATATGTTTGTCTTCGAAACTGTTTCTTCCTTACAACCACCTAGGTACATTGGGCCAGGCAACCTTGTAACAAGTGTGGCTACATTTATGAATATACATGGTGCTGTTCTCTGTGTCTTCAGAGTTTAAATGTGTGCTTGTTAGGAAGCAAGGATCTGAGGAAAGTAATCGAAGATCATGCACAGGTTATATTATGCTTTTTTTTTTCTCATGCAAATTATTGCTATTATTCCATTTGTTGTTCTGTTCTTCTGTTTACTTCTTGTCTGAATGAAAAAGTCATACGTTTATCTGTCTTTTATAATACTAATAATCCCGTGAGAAAGGTAGAAACTGAGAGCAACTGCCGCTCAGCTGATTGATGTTACTAGAAGGCCCTAATACCATGATCAGTACTACATCATTCTTTATGACCCTTCGTTCTGGTATTATCGGATCCGCATTTACTTGGATAAAAAAAGAGATATACAATGACCTTGTTCAGACTAGTCTGTAGCCAAGCAGTTAAATTATGTTCTGAGGAACTGAGAGACTGGGGCTTGAAACTTTTCAGGCAAAGGGACAGATGGAAAAGGGGACTCCTGTTTACAGAGCGAATATTTTTTCAGTATGTTGTTACACAAAAGATGCGAGACTATAGTTGTGATGCATTGTATTGGATTCAGATTGTAGGTCTTCAGAACACTTATAAGGATATTAAGCAGGTTGAGATTAATCTGCCAGTGACAATAAACAACTACACTAAAGCAAAAACTATTCCCAGATGGTATGTGTTCCTGGTACTCAGTCCCCAAGAGTAGTACACCTTTTAATACATAAATTGCAGATTAATCTCATGGTATTAAGCAATTAAATTCCACCAGAATCCCATTTTAGGACATGAGAGTCAGAATTTTGACTATAATTTCTGTCTCTTGTCCCATGCCAGGTAGCTCCAAACAAATAATTGTGTCCTATGTTACATTTTACCCTTGTCTATACAGATAATTTAAAAAAAAATGAATGATTTGGATTTTATTTGTGAAATATCCACTTTAAATGATCTCCAACATAAATGTTACTGTGATAAAAGTCTTTGTTGCTTTTTTTCTGTGGTTGTTCTTTAGAGCATGATACTACCACTTTTAGTGAGGTACTAAAGTCACGTTTGTCTGTTGGCCGGTAGAGCACTAGTAAATAGAAATATCCATCAATCAATCAGAAGAGTGAAGAAAAAAGATTTATAATAAAGATTTTAAAATTGTGTCCACTTCCATTTTGATCTGACTTACACAGATGTGGTGTTCTGTCTCACTGGATGCTGTTTGTTCACTTGGATTATATAGCCAATATGTTCCTGTGTATGCTTGAAGTTTTGCCTATTTGCCAAACGCATCACTACAACCTCTTAGGCCTTGCATTTACGCTAAGCATACCAATGGGACCTGAAAATGCCTGACGTTATTGATGGGAGCAATGTATGTCCAGTAGAGTTTTTTAAAGTTGTGTACTCGTTACTTACTGTTTCTTACTTTCCTTTTTTTTCTACCACAATCTTATACAGCATCTATCTTAATGAAAACATAGGTCCAGATTGTATCAGCAGTTACAAGAAATCGAGTGATACAAGGCTGTATTTTTAAATAACAAAGGATGTGACAATAATAGTATAAACACACTATATAAATCAGTATCTTGGATACATTGTTCTCTATATAGTTTTATGCCTCCAAAAGCAGTGATCAAGCTGCTTATATTTGTCATGCTTTTATTACATCTGTCATCTCTGTTTAGTACATAAATCCATAATTTACAAGTAGGCATAATTAGTTTTTTTAAAGGAAGTAAAAATCTGGAAAAACAAGTGTTTTCTGCCTTAAAACAGTGAATATGCTCAGCTACAGGTATGAAGAGAGGGCATGACTAAGAAGGACACTAACAATGGTTTTGAAAACACATGAGAAAAGCTGAGATTCAGCTCTTCCTAAATTCATTCAGTTTCTACTTTTATATGGCCAAAAATATCAAAGTTCTAACAAAATCACGGAAGCATAATAATTTCTTACGTCATACTAGAATCACAACTGGCTTTTACATTCATGAACTTGTAATCCAAGCTGCAAAAGAACTCAAACGCAAGGACAAAGGGCAGCCCTTAACCCAATTAACTTGTGGTTTATGCATAAAATCAGTGGTATGAGGTGGATAAATACAAGAACTATAAAGCAATATTGGCAAATCAATATACAATAAAAATGGACACATCAGTGGCCAAACTGATACCAACACTTTTCATAAGCATCATGATGCAGAATTTTAAGAGGAGAGATGAATTATGGTAAAAAGTTAGCTGCTCTGAAAATATTTCTGAGAAACTCCTCCCATGTCCGAGAGGCAGCATGAAGCTTATTTGAAAACATAACAAATAGTGGTGTATCCATCCAAGGTGTGAGCTGGTATTTTATCATAAGTAAGATATGATAGCTGGGTGTTTCAAGGTCATGAAGGTCCTTGGAAATGAAGGAAATTGGATATGCTTGATTGTAAAGAGATGATGAAGTAGCTGACGGTAGAATTTAAAAAGGAAGGGAAAAAGTAATGAAGAAAGTGTAGCGGATGAATGTAAGTGTGTCAGTACTGACCAGTGAATGTCAAATCAAAAAGAAAACACTGCATTGAATTAAAAGCTAGCAAATGAATATCTGGACAAAAGTTTTAGCTGTGTAACTTGAAAGAAAGTACACCTTAAAAAATTCCAAATACAAAAAGGTTCTGAAGAGCTAGAGTGAAAGCAAGATAAAAAAATGGTACTTAAAGCAGTCCTCTTTTGGTTACTTTTCCATTTGTAACTTATTTAACACATGATAAATCTAGAACCCTCTTTTTCTTTTTGTTTTTTTTTTCTTGCTTTTAAATGTATTTGGAAATAAGGAGTTTGATATGGGTCTCCTAATTCCAGGAAAATAATTTCTATTTAAAATGGCTCAAAATAAAGCATGAAATTAATATTTTTAAACTGTAAATTAACATTAAAAGAAAAAGATATAAAAAAATGGAAATCCCTCTGTGATTCTCTGTTGCAACTACCTGGGACAGTCAGCCGACCCCAAAATGAGGAGTGAAGGGGAAAAGAGGTGCCTGCTCCTCCACCTCCCCATCTCATTGTTAACCAGGACTCATGAAAATCCCCGAGGTGCACACAGCCCTGCACTCAGACAATGTTTAAGACACACCAAATACAAGTAGTTGATCGTCACAGGGACTTTTTTGTGTGTTATTAGCAAAACAAGTAAAAATACAGACTTCCAGAAGCTTTTTATTTGTTTAGAATACGTATTCAGTAGAATTTGCAGTAGGACTGATAACCCTAACTTGAATGACTCCCTGGCACTCCAGCTATTGAAATAGTTTTATTAAACTCATTCAGAAGAATTATATACTTTTAATCATGTAATTATCTTTGGAAATCTGGTCCAAGGTATTTTTCATTAGATACAGACCCCACAACTGCTGTCTTTGTCATCTCCAAATCAAAATACTGTAAGTTTTCATGCATCTTTCATTGCTGTATTTCAACAGTAAGTAAATATTGCAACTAGTCCAGTCATTTGTTATTTTAACTCTTCTTGCCAGAAAACCTTACTATATGTTGGTATACCTGTTGGCTTTTAATTTTCAGGTAAAATTTACCATGCTACATTTAAATGTTTGAATCCTGCCTGCCTTGAAGACCAGCAATCTCAGGCACTGCACCACTAAACAATGAGGTTTCAGTTTTCTGTGATCTTTTTATATTTTTCCTTGGATGTAAAAAGCGTATTATAAAATGGCCAGTATTGACCAATTCTGTATTTTATTATGTAGAACTTAAGTTATTTTTTTCCCCAAAACAAATTGCTCTCTTCTTAGCTAAAGATCATTCTTGGGCAGACTGTCATGTTAAGCTATAAAACAGAAATTACACTTGAGAAAAAAAGGATAAATTGACTAATTGCAGCTTAATGCTTGCTAGATGTCTAATCTATTGAAGAGCTTCTGTGACTCAAGTGCTGTATGTGATGTATAATATTGGAGCCCTAGGACATCTGCAATAATATGAAGTACTACATAAAATTAGGAGAAAGGACTTAAAGTAAACCTCTAGAAAGAAACACAAAAAAGTGAAGTAATTTTAATTTTTAGTCTCCAAAATCAATTTCAAGAAGTGCAAAGAAACATGATCATTCCATCTGCATTTCCAGAGTTTGCCTGGTGCCTCTTGCTCTTACTGCGACAAATGCTTTGTCAGGTTTTGAAAACACTCTCAAGAATTGTAATTTTCCTGCATATGGGACTTCTTAATTGCCTCTTTGTCCAGTCTAATACCCTCACGAGTCCTTGCCATTTCTGCAGCTGTCGATAACTGGAGATGCTGATCTAGACAATACAGTTTAGCCTAATCACTCAAATTTTAGGTTTTATCTGTAGTAACATCCAGTCTACATATGTTTTGTTTCCTTTTTATCTGTGTTAGTTGCCCTATACTGGATAGATTGTATTGAACTAGCTAAGGAACAGAAACAGTGAGTGATATCCTGATAACCAACATGGTTGGGGTTTTTTTTAATATCATCATTTTTTTAACATTGCTTACTGATACACCACGGCAACTGAAGTAAACGGAAATACAATACCAGAGAAACAGTCCATCAGCAAACTTCATTTAAAAGGAAGTTAAATATCACTTTAAATATCACAGTTAATAACACAGCTCAAGAATGTCAAAACATGCCTACCTTTCTAAATTGAACAAGAATAAAGACCTCAGGTTTCAGTATTTTTTTTTAAAAAATACTCATTTTTTAAAAAATGAGTCTAAGAATGCTTCTCTGTATGCTGTCTCATTCTGGGGCATTACATTCTTAAAGCTACTCTTGAAAGTAATAGTCTTATATTAGTATTACCAAAATATTTGAAGTACAGAGAATAGTTGCCTTTTTAGTATGAGGGGTTGCTTCCTATAAAGATAATGCAACTCTGTGGGTCTTTAAAAGCAGGAGACATTTGTGTCTATTTTTTTCAGTCTTTGTCCTTTTTGAGAGCATTTGGGACAGTGCTCTCCCACTGTGATTAAGCCTTTCTCCTGCTTGTGCCCTCTCCTGCATTCTAAATAACACACAGAGCAATAATTTCTGTCTTGATTAGAAGGTGAGATAAGAAGATATGCTTATTACATAGGGACCAATGTCAGACAGAATTAAGCACACCATAAATTGACATCTAAGCTAAAATTTCTCAAATGTTCTTGTTACCTGAAAATTATTCCTCAGTCTTCAAAAATATAGTTTCTATAGTTATTTCATGTTCTATTATTAAAATTCAATACAAATTAATTCACTGTATATGTGTGTATATATTAAAAAATACATATAATATTTGTGATATGTCATGTTATTTTTTTGACATTTTGAATTTTTTTGTTTACAGTCATGGACAGAAATTATAAAGATCAGATATTGATACTGTAGGTTTTGTGTGTGTGTTTACACATAAGAAGGGAATATTTTGACAAGAGATATCAAGGTCAAAAGAGATTTGAATTGTTGCATCTGGATACTTTGAGCTGACAAAGTCAGTAACAGCAATTTTCAAAACTGAGACACCTATAGGATGTAGATTAAATGAAACCTGGTGTCTTGATTTCCAAAACATCTTCCTTCATGAAAGTTCTTGCAGAAACATTCAGTTCTTTACTTATAACTCTGCTCATTGTTAATATCAATATTCACTGACTTGATACTCTGGAATACTTCAAATCAGGTAGCAGTATGTTTTCCCACTATACTGATGATATGATGTATTACTTACTTTTACGTGAAAGTATAAGAGAAAGTATTTGGATTTTCTATCAATCTTCTCTCTTAAAGAAAGGATTGTTTCACTACTTCATAAAGTTGGAGAACCTCCTGTTAAAGGTGCACACACAGAGGAAATGTTATATATTCCCCCTGCGAACTATTTACTAGTATTTACTTGTCATTTCTTCCTCTGCTAGGAAAATAAATTATTAAATTCATAACACTTGTTGTGACCCTTTTGTAGGTGCTTTTACCTTAATTTTGGCATACTTACATCAAGAAATGTTGTAATCATCTCATTGTTTGAAATCCTCTACATGTCTTCCTCAATTTATTTTCTTATTCACCTTGAAAAGAAAAACAAAGAAAAAGGAAAAAAGAAGGAGTCTCCGTATTTCTATATAAAGAACAATACAAATGTCCCAGCCATTAGCAGAAAAGAGAACAAAATTGAAAACCTATAAAATTATGAAATTAAAAGAAGGTCAAAGGAACTGTTGCAGTTGTAGGTGAAGAAAAATTGAATCACCATAAAGGTTGTTTCTGTATTTTATTTTAGTACTGTACTATGTGCATTTTACTGGTAAAATATTGTTTTACATGGCTAAAGTATATAAATCCTTAAATTACCCTGTGTGTGATAAAAAGCTGCTAATATTATTATGTATGTACATGTTGAAGGCTGTTAAAATGTTTCACCACTTGAAATGTTATTTTCCCAGGAAAATTTTGGTTATATTATTAGAAAAGGATGAATACTTCATATTATACAACATGCTCTGATAAAACTCTTCAGGCTGCCTTTCTAATGCTGAATACGTGGGAAAAAAGTATTTTTAAAACCAGTAAACAAAAGTAATTGAGAACAAAGAATGCTGTTAGTCAGAAGTAATTGAGAAGTATGATCAGAATAGCATGAGCATTCTGCAAGACCAAGGAGAAGTCTCTTATTTTACTACTTCTACCATAACACTGTCTGGGAAGACTGTGTTCCAGTTTGTCAGATGGCATAAAACGTTGCAACTTCAGTAATGACAAAGTTCATAAGAAGAATTCTTCACCAGTCTAATCAAGGTTGCCTTTCCTCAGCAGATGTCTTATTTCATGATAAGAAAAATAAATGCCCTATAGAGCGACTTGTAGTGGCTAACATTATTGGCAAAGGGGAAAAGTGATGGAAGAATGGAGATATGTCTGATTACTTAGGAATACTAGTAGGTAGCAGGAATTCCTGTTTGCAGGACATCCTCTTTGGGAAATGCTTGGGGTTAAGATTAGATCATTTAAACTCCATCAAAAAGAGAAAACATTTACATTTCATAAGTATACATCCATTATGAAAATGCTGTAAAGAACCCAAATATATGTGTATGGACTTGACAGTTATTCTTATTTGGTATCATGAATAAAAAATTATGACTTTACAGATCCAGTTCTCCTTTTAAATAGATATATTTAGTGACTCTGTGCACTGTCAGAATAAAGCCTATTACTCTATGCTTTGTATTGATATAGTATTTATTTATTATAAAGAATAGAAGATTATGAGAAAGAATTGAAAATCAATTAAAAATAATGTTCCAGGCTTAAAGTCTGGTTATTGCGTAACACTTTTTACATCTACATTTATGTTTATATTTATTCTATAACAGTTCAAAGGAGCAAGAGCATCTATTCCTCAATGAACCAGTTCTTAGAAGATCACTTGATTGAAAAATAATAAGTCACTATATTTGTCTGAGAAAGATTAATGGTATACTCAATATAAAACGAAGTTCACAACAGAATAAGGTGTGAGTATGCTTCCAACAGTCAGGCATTTGAAGAATTTTTCTCTGCTGAAACTTCCTAATAATTTTTAAGTTTGGGATTATGCATTATGACATGAATACCTTGACTAAAAGGGTAAACAAAGACTGAAATCACAACAGAAAATAAAGTTCTTATAGAGAGTTCACAGGACGGAGAAAAAAGAATAGAAGAGTGTGATAATGACATAGACCCTGTAGACCTACCAGGTATGCCATTATATTAGAAGGGCAGATTAATCAAGAGGTAAGTCAGAGTTCCTCTTTTCCCCCTTAAATTAGTAATGTAAACATGTACAAGTATCTATTTGTGTATACAGACCCACAGATTTTCATGAAAGAAGTAATTTCGTGAACATGTGATTTGGGGAGCATGTGTGGTAAATCTCTTCACATCAATCTAATGAGGCAGATTATTTATTTTTCAGGTGTAACTGACCAATCAAGTGTCAACATCTTAAAACATAATTTCTCTTTATTTTGCCACCTTCCCTAGCACAAATGCTTTTTCCTGAGGCAACTGTGTCATAAATACACACATACGTACACATGTATGTAATGACGGAATATTTCAGGAAGTTTTCATTACAGTAGGAAGAATCAAAATTAAATATGTTTAACAAAATCTGTAAAAAATTTAGTTGTCTGCAAGTATTCAAAGTTTTCAATTTGTGGTAATCAGTAACTATCTTATTTAGTGCATATAAAAATAGTTTAGAAAAAGAAATTAAAAGTTAACGGTTACATTTACAAATTATAAAGACTTTGAAGAATTTGTGAATGCTAGTGAAAATGCAGCAATACATCAAATAAACAAGAACAGATGCTCAAGCATTATAAAATGAGACCAGCCCCAGAAAAAGCTCAGCTCAGTACAGAATCTGGCATACGATGAACTGAATAACAGATAATCTCTAATGAAGTAAGTACTGGGAAACAGTAAATCTAGTACAGACCACAACGTAAATGTAAAACAAATTAAACGCAAGTTTATAATGAGGCGTAGTTGCAGTGAACAAAAACCCAGTGTGATAAGAATGCTTCATTCAGCAATGTAGGACCATTAAGCGATGTGATTGCACAAGGAAATAGGGAGAAATGCTAGCACTAGTAAACATGTAGAAATACCAAGGTAAATATAGTTTCTGGTGTTTGACTCTGGATTTGTGCCATCCAGTCTTACATGCACTCTTACAAAATATGTCTTTCTGACGTATAATGAAAAAAGGCATGCTGGTATATAAGAAAATATATTTGACAAGTGTAACTTTCTGCATGGTCTCCATGTTAGATGCTATAGAGTTTTCCTTGAACATCAAAAATTGATGATAAGGGAAAGAAGAAATAAAGAACAAAAATAGGAGAACCATGTATTCTTTGGCATTGGATGAAGATTTTAGCCAGGGTAACGTTCCATTATTTTGTGCGTTCAAACCTTTTCTTCTGACAACGAGAAAACCTCTGTTTGAACTCTAAATGACATAACTGCATTGATTCTGCAATAGGCATAGAAGCTTCAGAGCCAACATTTTGGATTCCATAAAAAAAGATGAAATAATTAACTTTGAAAACATCTGTGTTAATACTCTTCCTCCGTTCTCCCTTCCAAATGTATTAAAAATTCAAGAAGTTTGAAAGCAGTATTCTTGTGGCTGTGCAAAAGCTTTTATTGGCAGGTTTTGCATTTTCTCTTTTGCAAATGGATTTTTTTTAAATCTTAATGAACTCTGGATTTGTGACCCACCCTGTTATTTCTACTAAAGAAACAAACCATCTGGAAAATACTTCTGCTGGTTGATTCGTATTTATTTAAATTAAAAGTAGAGTATGTAATTTTCAGCCATCACCGACTCTTTCCATTCAAGAGAATTCTCTGAAGTCTTTAAACTTTATGGCTTGAAGTATTAAAGCTATAGTGAGCACATTGAAACAATTACAGCAAGGTAAATATGGTCATAAAACCAAGGCACTCAAAAGCACATGAAAAGAACTCATGGAAACAGAAAGAGAAGATAAGGCAAGACTGAGGAAACCAAAATCTACCAGTGTGTGCAATTGAAAGGACATATTTTGCATTGTGGGAACACTTTGACTACTTTTCGTAGGCTACTTTTCGAGGCTACTGACATAAAATTAAGGATTGGTAAAATAATTCAGAATGTACTTCTGTCCTTCTTTAATCTTCAGTTGTGTCATGTTTTGAAAATTTTCTGCATCTTAAGAACAGGGAATTTAGTATCCCTTGTCATATGTAAGATCATTAGCATAATAATTGAGTGACTGTACAGATGTCACTTTTTTCAGATTTTCTTGTCTTGTTTTCTGCTTTTTATCTTTCAGCTTTCCTTTCGTTGTCTATTCAGAAGAAAATCCAAAAAACTGTTTCTGTATTCAATTATCAAAAGAAATATTTTTCAGGTGCACATATCTCCATGATTTAGCATTCATAGAGCCAAAACCCACAGACATTTTTCCACCACTCTTCACTTGCATCTCCAGGACATGTAAGAGAAGTATTTGTCTCTTGTGTCTCCTATGCATTCATAGATATGCCTAAAGGCTTTTTAATTGCGCTGTGTTAATAAAGTGAAAATAAAATAGAAATTGACATAAGATATAAGGTTTCACTGAAAGGTGTGGGCACATCTGTGTGAAATATTCAAATGATACACTCCAGTTCAGCCCAGACAAAACCACGTACAAACACTGGAGTTATAATCTGTCTTGAAATCAGGAACTGATACTGAATACAAATCGTTGTGTATTCTTTTTCTCTCAAGATCTGTAGTGAAATTTTTACACATACTTTATACATTCATTTTACACACAGGATGTACATCATTAGTCCATTTTGACAATTTTGGAAAGAAAAGATGAGAATTTACCAGCTCTGTTGCGTTCCTGAAGCTGTCGGGTTACTCTGGGTAGTTTGATGGCTAAAATGGCAGAGTCATAGCAGGGTTGGCCTAGTTGTCCTTGCTGCCATATTAACTACTCCTTTGCCATGACAACATGGAGGATTGGAAGAGGAGGGAAGCCAGCCTCAGGTGGTATTTCTCCTAACTTTTCTGTAGGAGCAGCTTTCTTTTGTTTTTCTTGCCTAATAATGGAGACGTGTTCTGAAGTTCTATACGTGCAGTCAGAGAGATGACCAGTTAGAAAGCAAGCAAATAAAATCATGGCAAATGGCCTAGGAAAGCGACGATATGGATTCTGAAATAGTAAGATTTTTTTCTAAATTTTATATGGAAAAAAATCACAACACACTGATTTTATTGTTCTTTATTGTAAATTTTACTCCTTCTGGCCTCAATGAAGAATTAGAAGTAAGGACAAAAATACTATGAATATTTTGTTCTGTTTTCTTCTAAGCCCACTTTTAGGAGAATGATGCACCTGAACTATGGGCATAGCTGTTCTTAGAAGGGAGTGAAGAAGTATGATACCACCAGCTTTGCAACACAATAGGGTTAAACTCAACTGTGCTACAGATGAGGTGCAGCCAAATGAACACAGTGGGATTAGTTCCACAAACACCGTCTGAGTTTAGCTCCAAGAGACTGGTTTGTTTAGATAGGCCACAGAACATTCAAATTACTCTGCTACTGCCAGAATTTCACTCTTTCAATCTTCATGTTTATCCACTCCAAGCCATTGAACTCTGAAAAGTTCTCCTATCACTCATCAAATCATGTTTCCAAAATAGAAAATATTCAAATGCTGATCTCTTTCACAGTTGAAGTTATTTCCTAGGCTGTCTGATGAATTCTCTGACTAGGTTTCACCATGAAAAGCCATCGTACAAAACAAGTCTTACATTGCAGAGGCAGCAAGTTTCTTTAAAACATAGTATTTAGATGTTGAGATTCCTGAGTTTCCAAAGGCGAAACTTTATTTAAAAGATTGGCATCAATTCTCAGTTCTGTGTTTTGTTGGTGACTTCACAGCTTAACAGCTGTTGCTGAAAAGTTCTATAAATCTATGTGTTTTGAAAAGGGAAGATGAAAATATTCTACTTTCCTTTTCAACTGCAACAAAACCAAGGTCATTCAAAACCGTTTTTGCTCTACAGAAAGTGAACTTAATAACAGAAGAAAAGTAATTAGGTGCTTTGAACCACGTGCCTCTCATCTTTCAGTGGCTGTCTCAGTAGTCTCCACCCAAGAAGTAGGGCTGATTCTTCCGCACTTTTTTCTGGAAAGGAGGCAGATTAATAGGAAAAATCGAAGCATACAAATTCTAGGTGCTGGAAAGATTTGCTTTTTGAGCTTAGAGTAGGATATCCCACCTTCTCTCTGGGATTCCAGTGTGCATTCATTACTTTCAGATAGGACTACATATAAGGAGACTGAATTGCAAAATATTATGAATTTCTGCTCTTGGTGCTCAGATCTCCTCTATAGCATAAGTTAAAACTATGAATTTTATAGTAGATACAGGCACCTAGAAATTAGGTATTGTATTGAGCATTGGAAATAACTTTTTAGATTTCTTTTTTTTCTCTGTAGAACTATATATATTTAATAAATAAAAATTAAGATTATGAGCAGAAGTGCTATGCTATTTTGGTAATCTAAATCAGTGTCTTCAGACAGTATATATTATATACAGACATTATATACATTACCAAATGTACATAATGAATTTATATAAAAAAATGGAACAAACATATACACAAATCTAACATTTCTTACTGTATTCCCCAGTGTAACCACTACTTCATGCTCCAACTAACAACTCTTCACACAGCTACTGCCAATATGCTCATGAGTTTAAAATTAGAAGATCTTTCTAAACATGGAAACTAGTAGAAGTGCTACGCCCTAAGTTAACACAGCTTAAAACCAAAGTACTGTATCATAATCTCATGCCCTAGACTGCCACTTTGCTTGATTTTAATTGAGCTTGTCTTTGCACTGAGAATTTAATTAAACAAATAAATACAACAGTCCTGATGACCAGACTGGATTTTGGCTAACTATCTTACCATGTAGTCCCACAGGCAATTTATTTAAGAGGGTTTGGACATAAATTCATAATGTTTTTGTTTTATATGGGAATGTTTTCCTGTCCCGCGTGAGTTCACACTATAAGCCTTTCTCCAGGGAAGAAGGAAAGCTGAATGATCTGCAAGCTGCAATGGATGAAAAGATGAGGAGGGTATGCCAATCCTTTAAGACTACAGCCAGACTTGGAAAAAGGAAAATTAGTAGAATAGGTGATGAAAAATGAAAGGAAAGTTATCTTGGGATGATTACTCAAGACGTAGAAACCATCACTTCTTTCTGGCTAAGAAATTTGGGCCACCCCTATAGAAGGTTGATAATGAAGTTTCAAAAGAATCAAGACTTTTGGTTTCTCTCTCTTATCATTTTCTCTGATAAAAACTTTTGCTTTACAGTTTGACCCTACCATTTTTACCCATGTATAAAAAATTAACATTTCAAGATAAAAAGTCATCCTGTAGTAAATACCACAAATTGACTGGGTCACTACAACCTTGAACAAAATGAATATACAGCTTATATGTCCTGAGCATTGTAACCTTTTGGTACATCAACAAGGCTGTCAGCATGCTATAGCCCAACACATCCCATCAAGTATTACTGTCTTGCCTTTTCTTCATTGCTGACCTACATCAGCTGAAACATTAAGTGCTTGCCCAAAATATTGCTGCAGTTATGTAAAGCATTTTAGGAAACATCACTTCAGACAGATGTTCAACCTTCAAGTCCTGAAGGCATAGCTCTGCCAGTTGCCAGGCTTGTCAATTAATTTTACATTGACAATCGTGTTAATGTAGTTTGACACAGAGGAGAGCTTTTACATCCAGTCAGCTACATTAGATAAACAAGGTAGATGACTGCAATTCACTGCAAAATTCATCTGAACACACAACACATCACAGAGTTTGTCTCATAAGTATGATTGTTCACTTTTGTGTCAGCTACCATCCCAAATGATCATCAGAACTAGTGAAAAATCACTTTTTTTTCTCACCTATGAACTCTTTTTTTTTCAGTTTCTATTTTTTTTGTCATAAGTTACCACAAATGTATGCAGAATATATGTCTAATATAGCTGAATAAAAAAGTTACAATATGAGCTGACAAGCAAGATACATACTGCTGAGATGCCCCTGATATAAGTGCTTTCAACTTGAGACATCTCATTCAAATCGAGTCAACATACTGGAAGCACGTTGAAGAGAAGAGTAACAAAGAATATGAAGGGGTTGAAGCAATATTTTACAAAAATACTTTAAGTAAGCTGAATATGTGCAGCGTGGTTCAGTAATGAGGAAGGAGTGATGAGGATATGGTAATTTTCTAGAATTACCTAGCAAGTAAAATCAAGGAGAACAGTGATTGCAACATGAGAATATTAAATAAGATATTAGATCAAAATAACAGAAAGGATCAGTTACACCAGATTGCAAAAACGCTTGACACCAAAGAGAACGTGTGAACTAGTTGACCCAAGATAGAATATTTAGAGTAAGACTGAATACAGGTGCAATCTGGAATCAAATTTGTATTGGCTAATGAGTAGCTTTAAAGTTACACAAGTATGTATTTGTTCCTAATTTCCAATTCTATGAGTCTTGGAACATCTATCTTTCATGCTGTAAAACAGAAAGAAAGATTTGATTATTGTTTTTATCATTTTCCAGGAAGTAGGAAAGGTAGGGTCATAGTGCAAGCAAGCACCCCTTTAGCCAGAAAGCGATTAACAACCGATGATACAATGCCTTATTCACATTGAAAATGATGGTAAAAAGCACAGGCAGGTGCTTACAAAAAGAAGATACTGTAAACTATACCAGGTCTCTAAAGGAAATTCTTTCCTGTTTGTATCTGTAAATACATCTTTTCTCCTCCATTGTATCTTAGACCATGCACTCTCAAGATAGAGACGGTATTTTTGTTCAATTCCTGTACACCATCTAACCCAGTGGACCACGGCTTTAGTAGCCTGTTGTCAACAATGTTGAGTTCAACAAAACTGCAGAAAAAATTTACTGCCTCTGTTGATATCAATTGTAACAATGGCAGCCCCACTTTTTTTTATTTACTCATGGTCACATTGTCAAGGCCTGAATCTATGACACTTCCGTGAAGTGCATGTTGGGGCCATTTAGCTATTGCAGTACAGCTCCAGCCTTTGACTCAGCCATGCACGGAAAAATAACGTTTAGTAATTTTTTAAAAAAATGCTTCTTTTGGTTATTTTGTTGTAGAAAACTAATTGTCTTAGTAAAACTCTTACACAGATTTGGCTGATTGAAAACCTGAAAAATACATCAGAACATACTAGGCAGCTATCAGACAAATTAGAGACAGCTGAAATTTTCCACAAGCTTTCTTGGAAGTCCTAATTTATTAACTAGGAAGAATTTAAAATTTGTATTGAAATAAATAATTCTTAGTTTGAGCATTGTAAACCGTTCTTGTGTAGCCATTATGGATTTTTACTTAGTCTGCGACAGTCACCAATGCGGGTTAGGTGATTGGGAGCAAAACAAGAGAAACACGCAAACAAAAATTAAAATTGTTGTCTTCGGAAAATAAGCCATGAAATTTTGTGAAGGGGTATCAGTGATGTTAGGAAAAATTCTAAAGCTTAAACATTATTTTAAGAAAGAAGTCAGAGGGACAGCTGTGACTGTATTGCAGGTCTTAGGACACAGAGATATTCCTGCTATACAAGAGCAGCAAGAAGAAGCGTCCTGCTCAGCAATAACAGGTAGGTCTGGTGAAGAGCTATAATGCTATAGTTTTGTGACAAAGTGTTTAGAAGCGGTAGGGGGATGGAAAAATCAAAATTATCTGGAAGTGACGCTGGAGGTGAGGAGGCCAAAATAGGTCAGATCCTACAACCAATGTTTCTGGAGAGGAATCTGAATAGTTGCTATGGGATACAATTAATTTGTTTATTGATACACTAATTTTGAAGATTATCAGCTTTAGTTACACACTATTTTTCTTCTCCCTGAATTGTTTGCTTACATTCCTAAACAGTCATGGAGAATGTGCTTTGATTTTCATATTCAAAAGAAAAGTTAACTATAAAGCCAGAATCTGCATTTTTGTTGATTAGTTGAGCAACTTTCAAGCATTTCAGTTGGAATGTATTATTCAAAAGTACTCTTTCTGCTAGAATGCATTTGACAGAATAGTTTTGTAAACTGAACACATAAAAAGTTATATTCAGACAATTAAAGTAAATGCTTTTGGAATACAAATGTACAATTGAGTGTGATTTTCTCACCATGACTTCCCCAACTGTCCATTTAAGAGTCCATTTTAATACTTAGATTTCTCTTGTGGCTGAGAATAAAAGGCAAAATATTCATAGTTCAAAGCCTTAGATAACCCATAGTACTTCCATGCACTAAGCAGCAGTGAGCTCTGAACAGCTGTTAAGAATTCTCTGTCCCTTGCAAATAAAGGCAGAATTTGTTGTAAACTTGTGGATTTCTGCCATCTTCTACAGAGGAGGTAGGAATGAATTGATAAGAAGGAAGTAATAGAAGTGAAATATTTGTTAAAGAATGTCAGTTCTCCTTTAATGCTTGTTTCCAGAAGTGAGCTTTCTACCACAACCTAGAAACCAAACATTAGAATTCAAAACTTTACCTCCCAGGGTCATTTCCCTACTCTTCTTTATTATTCTCCTCATATTGGCAAAGAATTTGCAAACCTCTGCTAGATGGTTCTCTAAAAGACTCATCATTCTTGAAAAGAAATCCAGTGTAGGCAAGTTCTGAGGGAGTGCTGCCTCCAAGCAGCAGAGCACATTAGCACTGTGGTTACTCAAACTTGTTTCATTAAGAGACATGGCATTTTAAATACCATCTCTATAGTAGTATGTGATACAAATCACATTAAGTAGCTACATAAAGCCTTTTGTCCCCAGTCAAGACATACACCAGCTTCTGAGGTTAAAGATATGACTTCATTTTCTATCTGAAGGAAAATAACTGCAAACAATTGATTAAAAACTGAACAAAGTAAATAGAAAAGTCCTCCTTTAATTCCAGTGAGTTTAGATTCAAGCTAAAAAATATGGCATTGTACACTCCTTTCCCTTGTCCACACACATAAAAATGTAAAGTTGATATGCTGATCACAGAGAGAACAATCATATAATTCTAAAGCTGCATGCGACCACTTACAAAAATGTTAATAGTTCCTACTGTTATCCAGCAACTTACTTTCTGAACTTGAACTCGCCTTTGCAAAACAGAGAAACCAGCCTTTGACCTATAAAGCCATCTTCCATACTCTTCAGCAAAACAATTGCTTCACGTTTGCCCTGTCAATTCACTGAAAGAAGTTTTTATATATGAAAGTAAATATGAAGGTACACATTAAATCTATTCAAGTTTAGGCACATAAATGCGCAATATTATGAAATTGAAATATCCAATGCATACATATATTTGGAGCAGTATGTTACTAGACTCCTCCACTCAATGTGCAGAGAGAGACTCTTTCAAAAGAGTGCGCTATACTGTAAGAGGATGGAGATGACTCTCTGGAGAAGGAGACTATACTTCAAGCTAAGGTTAGTACTAACATGAAATTAACACAATTGTTCAATACAATTATAAGGAGTTTTAAAAGGAGGGTAAAAGGAGGGACTTCTTTTTTGTGCTCACCTTTTTTTTTTTTTTTTGTGTTGGGGGGGAAGTTCTCATAACATAGTTATGTATCACCTTCTTTGAATATGCAAGCAAGAGCAGACTCCACTGCAGCAAGGGTTACAGTCCCAGGATACACCCCATTAATTTAGATCTATACTTATACGGTGCTCTTCAAATACCTTCTACCTGTTACTAAATTATCTCCAAAAAAACAATATGCAGGCTTCCACCTACAAGGCTTTGTGGGTAGAATTGTTAAAAACTTCAGATGTGTT
Source organism: Dromococcyx pavoninus (assembly GCA_033558185.1). Classification (NCBI taxonomy): domain Eukaryota; kingdom Metazoa; phylum Chordata; class Aves; order Cuculiformes; family Neomorphidae; genus Dromococcyx; species Dromococcyx pavoninus. Next base: position 3,510,348 of record JAUMJL010000091.1, on the reverse strand, counting down.
TTTCTGAGTGCTTTTACTGTTAGCAGTTCAAATAAACATTTTCAAGTGACAGACTTAAAATAGCTTTAAAAGTAAAAAAAAAAATTTTTAAGGTGCAATGCAGAATTTATTACAAACCCAGAGAAAACAAGACTATTTACAATGTGGAAATTATATGGGTCACTGTTTTCACACATATGCCTCTGGAAAGAGCCTTTATTCCTAGTTAGGCACCAAACCAGAATAAGCATGTTTTCAATAGTACTGAATATCTGCAAGACAATTATATCAGAAATTACACTGAGAGAAAATCTCTCCAGTAAACATAACTCATATAAAAGTAAAAACTAGCAACCAATGGCTTCTTCATTACTATGTACTGTTTTTCTCCAGTAATAAAAGGCCACATATAATTTCTAACACATGCTTTAAGTTCAAAATCTTTATTCAGAAAAGCACAAACTTACACACTTCTTACTTCCAAAGGGATATAAGTATATTTTATATGTTATACTACTGACTGATAGCCAAAGTACTTAAGCTGAGATACTTACAATGGAAAATCTGATATAAGTTCATGATTATACGAAGGAACAAATTTGCTATAGTAATACTCCCTCCTGTAGCATATAGATTGCTTGCTAACAGTGGGGAAAGAATTTCAAACCCAATATCTTCTGCAATTTTGTAAACCATTTGGCTTTGCACAGATTTCAGTAAAGTCAGCGTTTGCTTGTTGATGATGTTCATTTATACAGCAAATAATTTATCAAATTTTGAGGATTTTCTCAAAATTCTTACTGCAAAGTTTTATCCATTATTTGGCAATGTTTTACTTGTTTTATTAAGGGTTTGGTATTTTTTTGGTAAGTAAACAGGATTTGGTTTTGTAAGATTATCTTCAATTTATGGGATTTGCTCCAGTTCTTACATTCGCAATTGCTTTTGTTGTTCGCTTGGTTTTATGTTCTATACAAAACTGAGAGTAGCCAAAATGGACTGATTTCTGAAAAATGCACTAGAAAGAAACAGCAGGGGAAGGAAAGAAAATCATACACTTAAGGACAGAATAACACTACCACCAACAATGAAAACTTTATAGGATAGCACTTTATTAACTCTGTCCATTTCAAGCTACTAATAATTAGCTCAGAACAAAATGATTGCTTACCATTCAGCAGAGAAGGTAGCATTTTTCCAGAAGGGACTTTGTTATTGGAGACTGTTTTCATAAATGCATAGTTTCCTTAATTCCACTATAATGATTTTTCCTGACTTAGTTACTGTTGGTTTAAGTGGCTAAAATAAACACTCTAGTTCATGTACGTGCAAATGAAAACATGAGTGTTCATGGCTTTACATTACTGAAGCTTTCCCTTATTGCTCCTATCCCCCACCCCCACCTTTATTTTTTTTTTGGAGTAGAGTCTCTAGGTACTTTGATAGTTTATGCTTTCTTCTCACAGTGAGGTGTAGTAATTAAAAAGGTTCTTTTGGCAGCCCCAAAATCACGTCAAATTGACAGCTACCTTTTCAAAACGAACAGCACCAATGAGCTTTGATTGTGTAAACGGTGCATTCTGTTCTGAAAAGGGGAACACCGAAGAAGAAAAAAAGATATGGATGAATATACATTTTTTCCTAACTTAATTTTGATCCTTAAATGTGCCTCTTTAAGACTACTGTACTGTACACTCACATTGCTTAGACAAATTGTTACCTTTTCTGTATGTAATGTTATTATAAAAGATGTGTTACAGACATTGCTTATTGTTTCGAACTCAAGCATTTCCTATGTTGACCTAAGTCAGAGCAGAGCAATTGTTCTGCAGGGTTTGCAGGGAAATGGAGGTTCAGAACAATGCAAACACACTGTTGCCATTGGGTGAGGACAATGGAATCTGAACAGAAGGGTGTGAAGCACACATCATGAAGATTTTATTTGCACTCAGAGTTTGCTAAAATTTGGTTGTTTTTTTTTTTTCTGTGAAAAACACCCATAAGACAAGGAGATGATTGTATTGGGAAAATCCTGTGCAGCAAAGCTGTGCCCCAAACTTTTGCCTCCCCAAGAGTTTTGCGCTCCAAGCTAATTCTGCAGCTTAACTCTTGGGATACGGATTTTGGATCAAATTTGCATGGTGAAGGATTTTGTAAAATTAGAGAATGATTTAATTTAAGGCAGCATCCTTTTGTTTTTTGGAAAAGATTTTTCATTGCCTTTGAAAATCTGAAGTCACAACGAGGTGGGAGGATGGAACAGAAATCTGCAAAACTGAGCTACTGTTTGGTCCTTTCAGATCATCTTTTACTCAAGAGATACTTCCCTACCAAGAAGCCTGTTATAAGATCACTACTAGAGCCTGGTAAATTCAAGCTTAACTTCAAGTGTAATGTGTCTGGGTGCAGGTTAGCAGTTAGGTAGCCCATCAATAATCCTAATGGAAAATATGGGCTTAAACTCTTATTTATGTACCTTGTGAAGTGATAATTTGTCTGTAGTCAGCTATTGTTGTCAGTTATTGTATTTCGCCTTCCTTCCTTCACCTTTTACATTTCCCAATGAAGTATTTTTTTGTGGAAGCCTTATTTGATTTGTTGCTTGTGAGTGAATAATTACAGTTACATAAGAAACTGTCTCTAATTTAAATTCTGAAGTTTCATCTCTGAGAATGCAGATAGTGTTCTTTCAGATTTTTAAAAATATCTCTTAATATTAAAACCAGACTATAGTGGAGAAAGGATTTATATCTAAGCATATCTAAAACTACTATTATAATATAAAACTTCTCCCCCCTGCTAAATTTTGCAAAGTGACATTTTGAAATTATTTGGGAGCTATATTGGGGAAATGACACATAGACTTATATATATGCTTCGACTTAAAAAGAAAATCTTCCATAGTTTAAAAAAACTAACCCATGAATATTAGTTTTGAAGTAAAAACTTTTTCAGATTTTGTTTTCCTGTGAAAATACCTCTAAAATCTGGATAAATATTTTTTCAAACTCCTTGATAAAACACCACCAGTATCAGCTGTATTAGTGTATTTGTGTGCTTTTTATTAGTGTCATAAAATTATATCTTTCTTTTCAGGCACACACTTGTCAGGGAGTTTTTGACCAGGCCTATTTTCTGTGCAGTTTGGCAACCAATTATCGTTACAATTTTTCATGTAGGCATTACAAATGACAACAAGAATATGTATCAACTTTGCTCCTAAACTCTAAAATTAAAATATCTTCAACCAACCAGTCAAACAGTTAGAGAACCATTACAGTGCTGCTTAGTTATCCCTCAATATCAGTTTGACAAAAGTTTTCTTCTTACATTGTCTGACATGTAGTTTGTGATCACCGAATGTTAAGTGCAACATAATTCCTAAAGAATCAATACAAGTTCTAACATCCTTAGAAGTCTTAAAGATATCATTTTCAGACAAAAAATAAACAGAACAAACAGTAGTACAGAACGCTAACACAAAGGATCAATCCACTATCAAAATGCAATCAATCTTTTCTCTTACTGTGAGTAATGTTCTTCAAAGATTTCAAGATTTTCAAAAAATTTTCCTGAACATGAGGTCTTTCTTCAGATGTCCTTAATAAAGAAGGTTAGCGGGAAAAAATAGAAAATTATTGGTTGAAAGGGAATAAAATATGGCACTAAATAATATTTTACAGTGGAAGATGATTAGCAATAGGATCTCAGAACAGTTCAGTGCTCAGAGTCTTCAGAAATGTCTCATACAAAATAGTTAAATTAAGATAATTAAAAAAGACAATATACCTCTACAAATGCACAAGTTCTATGGGCACAAAAAACTTATTCCTCATTTCACAACATTAATGAAATGAAGGTAGTCCCAGAAAAAAAATATGAGATAGAAGCTTAAAATCAACCAAAAATATATAGCTACTCTCCTTCCTACACCCTGCTCGACTGAACCAAATATATAGTACTTGATCATTGGATCATTCATGAAAAATAGAAAGATTTCAGTGACTGGGTGGTCAGCCTTAATGCTCTATTTTTCTGCCCTAATTCCGCTTGCAAGAATCTTTCTTTTATATCAGTTGTAGGAAAATATCCAACATCCACCATTGTTGTGAATGAGGTTTTTAGGATAAAATCTGTATTTAAATAAATATGCAACTTAGAGTTCAATGGCAAGGTCGCACTATTGCTTACTACATGGAGGAAACATACAGAGAGAAAATCAGGTTGGAATTGATTTGGAGCGATTTACAAAGTGACTGGGGATGTCGCAAGCTGAGGGAGAATCTCCTGTCAAGTCATGAGGTTCAGAATCACAGAATCATAGAATGGTTTGGATTGGAAGGAACTTAAAGATCATCCAGTTCCAACCCTCATGTCATGGTCAGGGACATCTCCCACTAGACCAGGCTGATCAAAGCCCCATCCAACCTGGCCTTGAACCCTTCCAGGGACAGGGAACCCAGAACTTCCCTGGGCAAGTTGTTCCAATGTCTCCACACCCTCATGGTGAAGAAATTCTTCCTAACATTTAATCTAAATCTTCCCTCTTCCAATTTAAGGCCATTCCCCCTCATCCTATCACTACAAGCCTTTTTACAAAGACTGTATCCAGCTTTCTTATAGGCCCCCTTCAGGTACTGGAAGGGTTGCTATAAGGTCTCCCTGAAGCCTTCTCTTCTTCAGGCTGAGCAATCCTTACTCTCTCAGCCTGTCCCCATAGCAGAGGTGCTCCAACCCTTGGATCATCTTTGTGGCCTCCTCTGGACCCGTTCCAACAGCTCTGTAGCTTTCTTATGTTGAGGATTCCAGAAGTGGACATAGTACTCCAGGTGCCGTCTCGCAAGAGTGGAGTAGAGGAGAAGAATTATATCTGTCAACCTGCTGGCCACAGTTCTTTTGATGCAGCCCAGGATATGGTTGGCCTGGGCTGAGAGAGCACATTACTGGCTCATGTTGAGTCATCAATCAGCACCCCTAATTCCTTTTCCACAGGGCTGCTCTCAATCACATCGTCCCTCTACCCTGTATTGAAACTGTGAATTGCCCAGACCCAGGTGTAGGACCTTGCTCGTGGCCTTGTTGAATCTCATGAGGTTCACACAGGCCCACTTCTCCAGCTTGTCCAGGTCCCTTTGGATGACATCACATCCTTCTGATGTGACAACTGCCCCACTCAGCTTGGTGTCATCTACAATCTTCCTGAGGGTGCACTTGACCTTGTTGTCTAAATCATCAATGAAAATATTAAACAGTACTGGTCCCACTATGGACCCCTGAGGGACCCTGCTTGCCATTTGGACACTGAGCCATTGACCACTACTCTCTGAATAGGACTATCCAACCAATTCCTTATCCACTGAACAGTCTGCCCATCAAATCTGTATCTCTCTAATTTAGAGAGAAGGAAACCATGCAAAAGGTTTTACATAAGTCCTGATAAATTAAATCCATTGCTTTTCTCATTGCCCAAGTGTGACATTCAATAATTAATCAGTTCAAAGTGGGGATATATCTCAGTGATGACATTTTTAGACTTGTAGTTTTGGGAAAAACAATTGAAAATTATTAAAAGTAAGAGGAAATAGTGCTCATCCTGAAAAAGGTTTTTAAATGCATTCATTTCAATAGAATAGTGGTGAGTGAAAGAAATTAATAGATATTTTCCAGTCATGTATGATTCAAATTTTTTCACCAACATAGTACCATGTCAATTCACTGTGGCAGTGGTTGGAGGATATAAGTTATTGTCTTTCTTTTTTCTTCTCCACAGATTAGAAACCATTAAACTCCACTTCTTATTAACAAGATCCTCGCCTGCAATCTCATCTTCTGTTTCTGTAATTTATTCAAAAAGTTAACTACCTTTTTCACCCATTTTCATTATGTTAGTTTTCCTATCATCTCCATGGTTGTCACCAGAACTCATACATATTCACTATTTACCAAACAAGACTTACAGTTTCCAGCAGTTCTCTATCATCAAATTTTTATCACTAGATCACAGCTGAACCCAGGGGAGGAAGTTGTTATATGCTACTGAAATTGATACCAGCTCTGCATTTTCAAAGAACAATGTTATACAAATGAATGTTCTGCCTTGTGAAGTAATGACTGAAAAACTGAAAACAATCTCAAAGCAACCAAAACACAAGCCAAAAAACCAACCCTTATACAGGAAAAGTCTTTACAATTCAGAAGGGATCTGAACTAATATATGTAGTTAACCTAAGTAGGGCATAATATTAGCAGCATGGGTTTTTTTAATCAACACAGTGTGATTGCTTCCAGAATGAAGGAATTGTTATTATTCCCAAAAAAGAATTTCACTCCTTTAGGTTTATTCTGAATACTGACAGTGGCCTTAAGATGTATTTGGCTGAGTAAGTTATTCACATGCATAAAACATGATTTCATTTTCTTTATATTGTTTAAAGGATTTCCCAGTTGCCAGGTAAATGAGTATATACATATTTTGAAAAGTATATACAGGAAATGGCCAACAGTAACCTCTGGTTCTTTCACTTCTATTAACTGAGTTCTCTAAGCAGTTTTCATTTGTTGATTATTTAACTCATACATGGACATTAGGCAGTGTTATTAGTATATTCTTCTTATTATTAGTTATTCTTCTTTATACCAAGCATCTGACACTCAAGGAAAAGGAAGGACGAGGAATGTACAAGGAAATTAATTTTTTTTAATGACTAATGCCATATTAAAATAAGGAATTACTTGAACTAACAGTTTCCTTTCTATTTTTATTTTGTAATAAGAAACCAACCCATCCTACATCTTTTGCTAAGTAACATCCATAACGTCCTAAGAAAGAAAAGACATACAGTGGCTCAAGTTACAGCCCTGACCTGTTGGAATCAGGGAAAGGGGAAGAAGGAAATGGCTGTGAGCAATGACTGTGATCTGTGACCAAAACCAGGCCACACTTACTGTTAGCGAAGTAGAGAAGGAAAGGAAGTCAGTAAATCCATTCTGGATGGAGCAGACTGTGAGACCAAAAGGCTGGACAGGAGTAATTTACAGGAATTCATTGCTATTCAGCACCCCTCATTTTTCAAAGCAAAAATAATCTGGAACACACAAAGAATTTGAAAAGCTCTTGAATGTTAGGAACATAATGAACCAGTTTGTGGCCAGTCACCAGTGTTGTCCATCAGGGATCAGTGTTGGGTCCGGTTCTGTTTAACATCTTCATCGATGATTTAGATGAGGGGATTGAGTACATCATAAGTAAATTTGCAGACGACATCAAATTGGGAAGGAATGTCGACCTGCTGGAAGGCAGGAGGGCTCTGCAGAGGGACCTTGATAGACTGGAGAGATGGGCTGAGTCCAATGGGATGAAGTTCAACAAGGCCAAGTGCCGGGTCCTGCACTTTGGCCACAACAACCCCATGCAGTGCTACAGGCTGGGGACAGAGTGGCTGGAGAGCAGTCAGGTGGAAAGGGACCTGGGGGTACTGATTGATAGGAGGCTAAACATGAGCCAGCAGTGTGCCCAGGTGGCCAAGAAGGCCAACGGCATCCTGGCCTGTATCAAGAATAGTGTGGCCAGCAGGACAAGGGAAGTGATCCTTCCCCTGCACTCGGCGTTGGTGAGGCCACACCTTGAGTACTGTGTTCAGTTCTGGGCCCCGCAGTTCAAGAAAGATATTGAGGTGCTGGAGCAGGTGCAGAGAAGAGCAACTAAACTGGTGAAGGGACTTGAGCACAAGTCCTATGAAGAGAGGCTGAGAAGAGGAGACTCAGGGGTGACATCATTGCTCTCTACAACTATCTGAAAGGAGGTTGTAGACAGGTGGGGGTCGGACTCTTCTCTCAGGCAACCAGCAACAAAACAAGAGGGCACGAGCTTAGACTCTGCCAGGGAAGGTTTAGGCTGGATATCAGAATAAAGTTCTTCCCAGAACGAGTAATTGGAATGGCCTGTCCAGAGAGGTGGTGGATTCACCATCCCTGGAGGTTTATAAAATAAAACTGGATGTGGCACTTAGTGCCATGATCTAGTAATCATGATAGTGTTGGATTAAGGGTTGGACTTAATGATCTTGGAGGTCTCTTCCAACCCAGACAATTCTATGATTCTATGATTCTATGATAACCTGTTGTTTGATATTTCTGGCCCAATTTTAAAGACAACTCCCATAATTTTTATAGGTTTCTTATTTTTTTTTATTTCTATTTTTCTCCTTGCCTTCTAATCATTGTTTAGGATTGTTCTAATCATTGTTTCAGTGTTGCCACTGTCTAAGAAACCTATAATGTTTAATCATCTGTGCAAGGGGTTCAAGAGAAAAGTATCAGCAAAATGCAGAATGGAAGCTAGATTATTTTGTCTAGATTTGCCACTCTGCTGCTCATATTATTACAAGGAATTTTCCAGTGCTCTGAAGAGCTTTAGAAACTGAAAATCAACTGAAGCACAAAGTGGTTCCTAAGCTATTTAATATTTTTTTAATCCTTTCAAAACTGTTAAATATCTTTTTGAAAGTTCTGATTGGAAATATAAATATAAAAATTTTCCACATCTGTAGAATTCTAGTAACATACTATTCATCTGCCTATAATCCTTGAAATTCCATCTATTGCCTTAAAATATATATACTTCTTTTTTTCTTATTGTTTTTCAGATGTAAGAGCAAGCAACTTTAAAAACATGTATCTTTTTTTTCTGAGTCTCCGAGAACATTTTTTTGCACATTTCAGCAGTTTCAGTTCAGGAAATATAGGATTAAGATTTTCTGGGGTTCTCCTGTCCCCTAATTTTTCTGCTTCCTTCCCTCTCCAACGCTGTCTGCAGCTAATCTCTAATAAAGGTTAATTTTGAAAAGCCAGCTCCATAATATTTACACAATGAAGTCAAACACCGAATGAAACACACTTGTAAAAACAACATGAGCCTTTTCCTTGTGCAATATAGGATGTGGTCAATCATTTAGCAATTCAGTTTTGGCACATCATGAACTATTTATTTGTTAAGTCCAGTTCTTGAGACTGTGAAATCTACGGGAGGTTTTTTCCTTTCTTTTCTTTTTTTCTTCCTTACTATTCCCTCCTCTGGAAACTATTAAATTTGTAGAGTCTGATGGTTATTTCACAGTGAAATGTGCACTACTGTATCGATAAATATTTAATGGTGCAGGAGTTCAGTGGGTATAGCCTCATATGTTTCTTTTAAAAGGTGTTTTATTACCCGGTGAGTGCACTGTGGTCAATTGAGCAAGAAAAAAACAAACTCAAAATAAAAACTTTCCACTAAAAGATGACACAGGGTTCAGTTTCAGTTTGAAGAGGATGTGGAGGAAACAAGTAACCATGTATTTTTCTGAGTCTCATAGTCTTGGCACTGTACAGACAACTCCATTTGGGATAAACATCAGGGGCATTACATAGATCATAAAAGCATGTGAGCTGAGAAAGACAAGCATTAGAAAAGATAAAGTACTAAAAAGGAGCTTTCAGGATCAGCCCACAAAAATAAAAAAAAAAGAGGTAAATTCACAAATTCACTTTTCCTTGAACCTGTGCAGCTTTTGTGATAGATTTGTTGTGACACATCATGCTCAGACTGTAAGACCTGTTTAAACTTGCATGCAAAGTGATTTCAAGTCTTTCTGGACAAACAATTGTTGAAATGAAATATTAAACATGATGTTAAATTATTTAAACGGATCTGAAAAACTGTTAACATGCACTTTGCCTAATATTGCACTTGAAACTACCTGGAATAACTATAGCTTTCGGTGACTTGACCAAAAGACGGCTTTGATTGGATGCAATTGACTTTTACCTTTTTTAATTTGCAATGGTTGCAATACAGAATCAAATTAACTGTCTTCAAGGTCTTTGGTTCCCATGGAATACTCTGAGGGAATGCTATATCTCAAAGGATGCCATCAGAGTCAATACCTCACACAATTGAACTCTATGACTTTTATGGTTTTCTCAGAGAGTTTTATTCAATATTTCTAGCTTTGGTTTTAGCTGAAAGTAGACGCTATTATCTTCATTTTATTTCCAAACAGGATGAAAATGTAAATAGTACAAGGCAACTTTTGCCCATAGGATTGTTTGAAATTTTAAAGCAGATGTTTGGGTTTGTTTTGGTAAGCACTGAACTTGTGAACCTTTAGAGATCATCCTGTTGCAATGAAAGATGTGTGTCTTTATCTGACAGAAACAGAGAGAAAAATAGACTCTTAAATTTCTATCTCACTAATCAGATAGTGTATTTTACTTTCTTTTGAGAAGGATACCCCATAGACTGAAGGCTAAAAGTAAAATTTTGAAGCTCCATGAGGGGTTTAGTTCCAGTGCTATGTGAATGTAATTTGTGAGTTACTTCTGATCTGTAAATTAATTCTCTCTTTAACTGTATCAGAGTTCTTTCTTATTGTCATTAATATTAGCCTTGCTTTTAATTACACATTTTTCATTGATAAGTGATTTAGAATGTAATTGATAAGCAAAGAGGTAGGAAGAGATTCTACAGTGGTGATGTCAGGAAACTGCTGTATGGAGTGCTGGCATTGAAAACATCTACATTCTATATTTCAAGTGAAGTCTAAGTTACATGGACCGTTTGCAATGCAATAGAAGCATAAAGTGAGAAAAATATATGTAGTTGAGAATAGAAAGGACATCTGGGAATGATATGAGGGAGATGACAGTGCTGAGACCTCTACATATTGTGTTTGCAATATATATTGATATAGAGAGGAGAAGTCAGCAAAACATGCCTGAGCATCATATTTCACTCTTATTTGACCTAACAATGTGGGATACAGCAATCTCACATTGGCAAGAAACCTGAGCTTTTCCATCTGATGAGCAGGCCACATCCATGTCTTTACTCTCTAATTACATAGAATCTTTTGAAAATATGTATTTTTATTGTAGGTAAGATTTCTACTGTCCCTTTTCTCAAGCTAATTTTATCCTCCAGCTCTCACAATCATTGAAAGTACAGCATACAGCTGCTACATTTTTCTCCTTCCTCTTGGTCTGGTGAATAAATCATCTTTAATTCTCAACATTGAATTATCTCTTCAATGTCACATATGTTTTGCAAATCTAAGACTTGAACTTGAAGTCTTTTCTACAGATTTTGCCCATGGATTCTGCCTGATCTAATTACTCTGGCTAGTTTTTGTTTGTATTTGTCTAACTGTCATTTCCATAAACTAAAATGTTTAGATTAAGTGATGCATAAATCTCATAGAAAATCACAGAAAATAATATAATTTACCACATTGCATTATTACCAGAACTGTTCCTGCAATATCCAGAGTTTTAGCGGATGGGGTAGGGGTTTGCCAAACACCTCTGTGTTTTAACAAAATTGATTTGAAATCAAATGAGACACAAGGAACTAAGAAGACCTGATTTGAAGTCTTGTAACGATACAACAAGAGCAGGATTTCTTCAGTGTTTCTTCAGTGCTTCAGTTCCAACCCAAACCAAGTACTGTGCATGAGTAAGCAAAACAACATATCAGGAGGATGAGGAGAAAGAAACAAGTGGGTGGAATAATAATTTTCAAAGCCATATGAGCAATGTGGGCTAGGTAATGTATTGTTTATTATTAGAAGAAATCTGTCATTCTCACTTTTAAAAGACAGCAACAGTCAGTTCTAGACTTCAGAAATGGAGAAGATTTCTTCTTGATTATATACAACGCTATTTTCCAAGAAAGAAGAAACAACGAAAAAGGCTAGACATAAAGCAAGATTGCTTTTCAAACTGGTACTCAGAAAGACACATTAATTTAGAAAGTTTCTGCTGTCTATTTGAAACTGTCCTCACTTTATTGTCTTTCATTGAATTGGAAGCATGGCTATTCTGTTTTTTTTTTGATAATGTTGTGAGCAATTTGACTTAAGTTAGTTTGACCTGTATGCACTCAGTCTTTGTTTGATCCACCAGGTGATAGTATGCAAATTAGCAATTGTATCTTCTGGCAACCAATATCATGATGAATACTTTCCTGTCAAATGAGGATTTTTGAAATATATTCTGTCTAATGATCTTAGTAAATAGCTTGCTTAAGCTGGTCATTCTTCAGAGAAATGAACCATCTTAGTCTGACTATTCCCAAAGACTTTTATTTAATATTACCTAGTTTTATTGATTCCTGAATACAAATTTCTTAACATCTATGAAAAAGTAACTTAGAGGTGAATGGCATCTGGGCTTTTTTGAGTGATGGGTATAGTTGATCCCTCCATGTCTACAAAGTCTCCTAGGATTTGGTAACATATCGTAGGTCTCACATTGCCTTGATGACAGTGATCCCCAGCATCTGGTATCCCAGAACTCACTCTGGGGCTATGCACCTGGAAAGCAACAGTCTTCAGATCTCATGCAGCATCACTGCATGACAAATGTTTCCATCACTATATTGTGGGGTGGGGGGAAATGGAGGGAGAGCAGAGAAAGGACTGAAATGAGTGAAAAATGGACCCATTCCTTAGGGCAGCTGAACAGATCTCAAATGGGCCATGGAGCTGCCTGTGTCTTCTTGATCTTATTAGAAAGAATGTGTGTGGGCAGGAAGAGATGAGACTGGGATTTCTTGCAACAATGCTCTCTGGAGTACCACAAATATTATCGTTTAAAACTGATTTATTTGGTTTCATTGCCCTTGTATTCTACAATTCCAATTTTTCTTTGCTCTTTTCATATTATTCTTGACCCCTTAGTGAAAAGCCTTCATAAGTCCAGATAGTTCTCTTTAACAATTTGAGTAAGCATTCTTTATTCATTTGAGAATTCTGTTCTTTTTTTTAATTTTTTTGGTGTTTATTTTTCTAGAACTCTTTCTCATACCCTTTCCCTTTGACTTATTTATTTATAATTTCTCTAGAGACATCAGTAATGATGAAATATATTACAGGGACATTTTTAAGAAGAATATTTTGCATTTTGTTGAGGATCTGAAAGTGCTTTCCTAAAAAATGGTCTAAGCTTTATGGTTCCCCTATACACCCTGGGAATATTACTATCATCTCCATTGTACAGATAAGGCAGAGGCAGAAAGTCAGGATAGCACTACAAGCCAGAGAAAACATTTTGGATAATAGCAAAGAATCCAGACAGCTGGTCTCAGAAGTTAGCCAGGAGATCATGCTTCTTTTATTTAAACTGTCACATAACTGTGGTAAAACATTTCAGTAGAAACCAACCATTTATTGCTTTGCATATGAAAAGGGAAAAATGTGAAGAAAAGAAAAACAGACAGACATGGAAACAGACTACCAACCAAAGCAGTAGAAAACCTCACAAATGTTCAGGCTATTTTCTGATTACAGTGGCTTCCCTGATATATATTTTCTCAGTTTTAGTAAGGAAGGTGGTGCGCTATCATTGCCTAAAGAAGATATTTAAATTACATCTACAAATTTCTCGTAAATGTTCAAATGACAACTTTGCAGATGTAGGTTTACTAAGGAAACAACAAGATTTAATACAGAGCTGTCAAACTTCCAGCTCCTGCCATTCCCTTGCTCCTGCTCCTGCAGCATAACTCGCATCACACACTTGACCAGCACTGGCAGGAGTGTAGGGGCAAGGATCTTGATGCTGCTGCCAGTAGAAACAAGGTGCAGTGCTGGATAAAACAAGGTGGAAGGCCAAATTCAGCTCATAGGCCATGAGTTTTTTACCACTGATTGAACTCTTGCCTTCCATTAACATCAGCAAGTATAATATTCTGTCGTGCTGTCTCTAATGATGGCTGCTCAGCTGCCTTATTTCCTCTGTCCACCTCTTAGTTTTATGAATGGTGAATCAGTGAGTTACCTTAAGCTTATGGGACATAGAGTAAACAAATTGATTGAAAATTATACAATAGTAATGATTTGTCTTTTGTGTTAAGCACATTCTTTAAACTTACTATCCCTGCTGGATTTCCAAAGCTTCCTGTGGAGATCCTTCAACAGACTCTCCATTGCTCTGTACGGTACCAACTTTGTTATAATAAAAATAAGGAAGTGACAAGGAGGGATGGAAAAAATTATGCCCTTGCCAGGCAAGTCTAAGAACTAGAAAGAAAAATGACAAAATATGTGAAGGAAGAGACTAGTACACCAGGAAGACAGATATGAAGCATTGTAAAAATGTTCAGACCACCACTTTCCTAACCAGGAGAAGACATTGTCTTGTCCTGTGACTCTTGAAGTTAATGTTTGCTTTTGATTTAGGGACAGAACTCTCTATTCATTTTAGGTAGGCACCAGCTGCCAAAAGACTCCCTCCACGTATATTTTACTTCTGGCTCAAAAATACATTTTATGAGCCCATAAATTAAGTTTATGGAAGATCTTCAAGCTTCAAATTCACAAGGAGAGATGGGTAGAAATTTTGAGCTGAATCATAGAACTTTTTCTAGTATGATTTAGAATGCTGCTGCCACTTGTAGGGGGTAAGTAATGGGAAAAAATCTACTTTTTCATAGAATTTTAGTAGCACAGCTGTATTTCATAAAGACAGTAGCAGTCATTAGAAACACAAACATAAATAGTTTGAAGTGATTACCCTGTTCTGAGCTTAGGAGCTTGTGAGTCTATATTTTCTACTCCTTCTGTAAGATAACAAAATTATTAGTTAAGCCCTCAAAATAATTTTTTTTAATAAAAAAATCAGAATATTGTCTACTTTTTCTTTTTCTTTTTCTTTTTCTTTTTCTTTTTCTTTTTCTTTTTCTTTTTCTTTTTCTTTTTCTTTTTCTTTTTCTTTTTCTTTTTCTTTTTCTTTTTCTTTTTCTTTTTCTTTTTCTTTTTCTTTTTCTTTTTCTTTTTCTTTTTCTTTTTCTTTTTCTTTTTCTTTTTCTTTTTCTTTTTCTTTTTCTTTTTCTTTTTCTTTTTCATTTTCTCTCATCCACCAGGTGAGTCACATGGTCATAAAAGGAGATCACGTTGGTCAGGCAGGACCTACCCCTCCTAAACCCATGCTGGCTGGGCCTGATCTCTTGACCGTTCTGCAGGTGCCGCATGATTTCACCCAGGATTATCTGCTCCATGATTTTACCTGGGACCGAGGTCAGGGTGACAGGTCTGTAATTACCTGGATCATCCTTACGGCCCTTCTTGTGGATGGGCGTCACATTGGCCAACTTCCAGTCTTCCGGGACCTCTCCAGTGAGCCAAGACTGCTGAAAGATGATGGAGAGCAGCTTAGCAAGCTCATCCGCCAGCTCTCTCAACACCCTAGGAATATAATATGTTGTGTTATAGTTTCAAATGCTTTAATTACAAGCTTTTGTGAATGATTTTTTATTTTGTATCTGGGCATCTAACACCACGGGATCCCACTGCAGTTTAAGGGCAGGGTCATTTGTACTACTGTAGTATCACAATTGCTACTGTCCCAGGTTCTTGAACCAGGCCTGGCAGTATTTAATACAGGTAGCATTTAATTGTATTGCCATCTGGTGGCGACCACTGTGAATTCTTTAACTCCAGCTTCTAAGGTCTATTTTTGCACTATTTCCATCTGGCTTCTGTGAGACCTATCATTGCGAACAGAGGAGAACAACCCAGATAATTAAGTTGAGTTAGAACTGTGGTCTGACTCATTCCAGCTGACTTCCTTTGCTAAATTACATTTTGACTTCATTTCTGCAGAGTATGTAAAGTTGGTTCCAGTGGTTCCGCCAACAATTTCCAATATAGTTTGTGAAACAGATAACAAATAATACAGGAAGCAGGCACCAGCGGCAAAAGCAAAGCTTTGGGATTCTGTGACTTTTGTTTTCTTCCTCCTTTGATAAACTGTATGACCTTGGGTAAAAAAAAAACCATTTTTGATCGTGGTTATTTTTTTCTAAAATTGGGATGAATTTACATGTTAGTTTTGGAGAGTTTTCTGAGGTCTGACTAAAGAATGTAATGCTAAGTACTTTTAAAACCTTAAAATTAAAGAGGCTAGAAAAACATGGACTATTGCTATCCTTAACATTATTGCTGGTGTGATGCATTTTCCATTTTATTGATGGACTGTAATTGAACATCTCCCTCAGATACTACCCAGAATAAATTGTTCCAACATAGCTGGGAGGAACACAGAGCTTTTATATTTTCCAGTCATGAAACTTCTCCCATTGCAGTAAGGTCAGGACATTCATTTCTTAGTGCTCCCAGTTCCTGAGGGCAGATTGTGCTGTTAGTTCATTTTGCTTCTTTGTCAGAGACCTATCTTTCTGTGACTGTTAAACGTTTCGAATAGAGTGTTCATTGTATTTTTCTCAGGCCAAAGAACTTCAAAACTACATAGATTTATCCCTTCTTATAAAGAATTTTTTACTTATTTGCTTTTAGACTACTAGGATCTACTGCAACAGTGGCAATACTAAGTATCATTAACCTACATCTCCCATGTGTAACAGGATGTTAGGTGTGTGCTTCTCCTGACTCATAAATTCATGCTGGAAGATGTGTCCACTCATGACTCAAACCAAAGGCACAGAGGGGAAATTGTCCCACAGACACTGAAAGAGGAAAAGGAATAGTATCTGTCTTGAAGTGGTAGGAATATAAACATCACAGTGTGGCTATGCACGAGGAGAACTTGGGACAGACATTAAAATAAAATTACATGAAAATGCAGAGATTTTGGCATTGCATTGCATCTGAGCAACAGGTAGGAACAAGAGGACCACTCTCACCGTAAGTCTGAGTACGCTTGCATTAACCATATCCTTGTAACGCAGTTCCTGAAATTGGAAGAAACTAGTAGGATAATTTTAGACTGCAGAACTGGCTCAGGAGAAAACTTATGTGCAAGGCTTATGTCAACCATCAATAAAACTCCAAAGAAGCAGCTCTGAATTCTGACAGTTTCTGAATATTCTAACCCTACTTCATCACGTTTAACCAGCCATTTGAACATTTAAGAGGCATTGATTCTGAAATCATGGTGGGGACCATTCTTCTAACCTGTAACCCTATATATCATAAAGTGAAATAGGTGGATTTTTAAAGCTGCACACTGATTGACCCAATGGCAATGACATTGTAGCTTTATGTCATCCTAAAGTTTTCTAAAACTGTGACCATTTTGTACTTAGTACATGCATTAACTTAGACACGGAAATGAATAAGGATCCTTAAAATAAAGATAGATGACGCTTGGATTTCAGATTACAGTGTAGAATCCAAAGATTCAAATCAGAAATCTATAAACACCATTTGATGTCCCAGTTGGTAGGATTTAGATGCCTAAAAATAGCAGTTCAGAAAGTCTATGAAGATAATACAATCCAATAATAATAATAATAAAAAGACAGAGGGGGGTTAATACCAGCCTTGGTCAGAGCCTTGGTTTAGTTTCTAAATGAGAGTGCTCTAGAAAGGTATGAGATCCAGAAGAACCTACAGGCACCTTCTGGCAAACAGGTATTTGTACACATACATCTCCAAGTGGCAAAAAATCAGATTGACTTTTCTCCTTTCTTCTTATCATTCCACATTTCTAAACTAACACAGTGTTACAGAAGAAATAGGATTGCAGAGAAGCAATATTTCCTAGAAGATAACATTAACAGTATTTTCCTGAAAAATGTCTCATTTACTCAAACTAAGAAGAATAATGAGTCTTCCATCCAAGAGCAATGCAAGACACTCACTTGGGAACCACTACCACTTATAAGTACAAACATTCATATCCATCTATGACATGTGTCTCTTCTCAATCAATAGTTTAGAAGAATCTCCTGAAGTATGTCTCAAAGAACTTGTTAGAAGTTTCTAGAGATTAGCCATAGACATCTAGACAACAATGACCTCTATAAGGGAAAGCATTCCTTAATACAGGCACTTTCAATTCTTGAAAAATATTAAAAATTACTTAGTTCTATCTTTTGATATGCTATTGCATTATCTTCTGGTTGTTTGTTTTTTTTTCCCCTAAGATGTTCATTTAAACCTCCAAGGCTTAGTGACTGCAAAATACGAAAGAGCTATAGGTGCTTAGATTTTATGATTACTCTAATTTGCCCCAGATCAACAAAGTACCTGTAAATTTAGACAGAGCTACTATCTTATTTTCCTGAGTTTATGTTCCATTTTTTAAGGTTGACTGTTTTCATATATTCACGCATATGCAAAAAATGAATGATTCTGATTTTATTCATGCTCTAAATCAGAGTAGTAACGTCAAATGAGGGCAAATACGATTGAAATCAATATTTCTTATGAATAGGAAATTTAGAAGTCATTTAGATTTAATCATAGATAATGGTAAATTGCTTAGATCTTTGGGCAGTGTAAAGTAGAACAGACATAAGGATTCTCCTAGTTTTGGAAGAAAGGCATTTGTGAAAAATTATACACAATCTTCCCAAGGTAAAAGGACTCATACAATTCTTAAGGGCAAGTTTTAAAGACATCATTTGTCTCTGTGATTCTCCATGGGATCTGTTCCTTACTGGTAGCATAGCTCCTCTTGAATATAGCTGCCAGTGTGACTATTCAGTATTGTTTTATTTGAGATGCATTGATTTCTGGCTGGAGTTTTTGGGTGGAAATCCAAAATTCCTGGAAGGCTTGGAGGCCAGAAACAGTAGCAAGCATCACCTGATATGTTATGATGCCAGCCCCAAATTCCCACTGCAAGCAGTTAGTTTCTAAGAATGCTAATGAGTGTAATGAGCAATTGTGGGAAATTACTCCTTTTTCCGCTAGAAAGACAAAATAATTTTTTTAAATGAACTGCCTATCTCAAAATATAATCAGAAATTAAGCATTTTAACTGCCTAGAGATCTGTGTTTTATTTATACTTTTTGTGGGCTTACTGAGAGTAATAAATCCTTCTGAGCATGCCATTGCATTCTAAATTCTATTACTTAGATTTTTTGATCACAGTTTTCTATCTTTCTTAGACATGTCACAACCTTGAGGAATTATGGACATTTAATCAGCATTGAGCATTTCCATGTTTAGCCTTAAAGCAGTGATATCAAAACTCCTATTCACAAGTGACAGATGAATTCACTTACTCAATTGCCCTCTGTATAGTGGTACTTTACAAATCAGCTAAAGTTCACCTTTCTCAATAGAAGTGTTTATCAGCCCAATGACCTTCTAGAGGCCTTTATTTTCTTTTTTTCTATCTATCTACTTTTTCTTTTTTTTTTGTGTCAGTTTATAACAAATGATTCAATATCAATATAAACCTGTAGATTCTCAGAGAATAAGAAAAGTTTAAACTTGGAGCTGAGATGCAGCTTGCACAAAATATTTACCTCTCAAATGTTTAAAGACAATTTGTGATCAGCCTGAAGGCATGCTGCGCAACTGCAGAAGCTACTCAGCTGTTTCACCAGTAGCAGAACAAGACATTTCCAAGAAAATCTTCTGTCACATGATGACCTTAACTTTGCTGGAAAGTAGGGAGGAACTAGCTACAATGCAAGTTTCAATTCCTCTATACTGTGTGTACTGGTGACTTTTCTTCTCCAAACTTCTTCATGGTCTAGTTTAATCTGTTTCTAAAATAGACTTGAAATAGTTTTCTTATTACAGAAAAAATGGATTCATCTACAATGCTATGCTAAACCAGTCTTTCAGAAAGATATGGAGGTCCAGCCACTTTACATACATAACGAAGCATGGCTTTGGTCACGGCAGAAAAATCTCCCTAGTAGATTAAAAAGAAGTTCTTCTTCAGGTGCTGTTGGATTTAGAGAATACTGTAGACTTTCCTTTGGGCTTTTTGTATAACTTGTGCACCTCCACTACTTCTTCTTACCTTTGGAAATGTCAGATGATAAACAGAGCCTCTGGTATTACCAGACCCAGAGAGAAATGAGGTTAACTGGAGCTTAAATTCTTGTTGGGTTTGGACTACCTACATGGCAGTGGTTATTTATAAAGCTGAACCTCAGGAGCATCCCTTGTTTATTAGGCATTGAGGGATCCCAAAGCTCTCATAAAGATGCATGTCGGCAGTGTTCAAGTGTGTGAGACAAGAAGAAAGGAGGGTATTCCTTTCCAGTAGCTGTTCTGCAAAAACCATCCTCCGCTGTTATCTCATACAGAAAAATCATCAAATCAGTTGAGGCCCACAATAGACTGAAACATTCCTTGAGAAACTGAAGAAGGTGGTGACTGAGCTTGCAGAGCATAGGATTTTAATCAATGAGTTTTAGGAGAAATGTCATATTTAACGAATGGAACTTAAGGAGGAATTTGGTGGAGTACAGCATGAACTTCAGCTTCAATGGTTCAGAAGAAACATTTTTGCAAGGAAATGTTTCATTATAAACTACAAATATGAAAGACGTAAAACCAAGCTTCAAGCGGGATTTTTGGGTGGGATAAGAAAAGTCTTACTTTTTGTTTTATACTTTTTGCCTCTCTGGGGAAAACAAAAAAGATTTTGTGAACACAGACAAAAGCCAAACAGACCAGTCATTAGTTTGAAAGGAACACTTTTTAAATTTTCTTTTGGCTTCTTTTGGTTTCATATATTTGTTTTGCGTTGTGTCTAAAAAAAAAACGTAATTGGGAAAAACACAGAGCACTTTCGCATCAGTTCTATCATTAACCCTTAGGGAAGGGGATTTACCATGTATAACTCCTTATTAACATCAATGAGAGATATGAGTGTAAATCCTAAGTTCATCAAATGGGAAGAATAAACTGCTTCATATGTCTTAAAAACTTCAGTACAACTGATATTTCAGTACAACCCATATGTGCAGATAATAATTTCAGTTTAATAGGGTATGTTTACCTACTCAAAAGTAGTTTGTTTTATACAGGCATAGGCAACACAGTAAAGAAAACGTGAATGTGATTATAATTAAGATACTTTTCTGGGTTTTAGACAAGTTGAGATCAGCCCCTTCTGTCATAAAAGAGGCCAATCTCATTTAATGTAACCTCTCAGTGCCTCAGTCACGTACCAATAGGTAAAATAACCTTTCCTTTCAGTCACATTTCATCTTTCTTGACATTTGAAATTGTCAGCTCTTTGGGATTCGGGTATGTTTTAACACATTTAAAAGCCAATACATTTGCAGTCGAGTGTAAAGTAATCTAAATTACATATAATGCATCTGTGCCATTTAGGTATTTCAAGTTGTCAAATGAACCTTAAGACTATGTTTCTTGCCCTGTATTGAGACTTTTGTTTGGTTTTTTAGTATGTCTTTAATTTGGAATTTAATTCTCCTGGAGTTCCTTACGGAGTTGCTAACTTATATGTCCAGCATTTGCCTCACCAAATTGAATCAGTGGCTCATCATATCTCTCATATGGTCTTCAGAAGTGGATTTCATGAAACAGCTGTCCACCTGATAGGTTCATAGCATAATTCAGTCTAGAAAGGACTTCACAAGGTCCTTAATTCAATCCCTTGCTCAAACCAAGTTCAGTTTTGAAAACTGCCAAGGCTGAAGGCTTTACAGCTGTTGACAGGCTGTCCCACTCTCTGACTGTACTCACAGGACAGTGGTTCTTCTTACATTTAGTCTGAAACTCTTCTGTCTTGCTTATGTTGTATCTCATCCTCCAGCCCTGCACTGCTGTGAAAACTAACTCTGTCTTCTTTACAATCATGTCAGTCCTTGTCAATTCCTCACAGTATTGAGGGGGTTGCTAGGTTGCCCTGCCACAGCAATCTCTCCTCCTGGATGAACAAATCCTGGTCCCTCAGCCTGTCCTCACAGGTCAAGTGCTCCAGCTCCAACTCATCTTGTGTTCTCCACTGAACATTCTCTGGTTCGACAAGGCCAACATTTATTCTTTCTCTTTGTTACTGCACTGGGAAAAATTACATAAAATCAAATACCAAAAGGCTTGATTTTTACTCACAGATTTTAAAGAATCAGAGAATCAGAGAATTGCAGGGGTTGGAAGGGATTTCTGGACATCATCTAGTCCAACCCAGCTGCTAAAGCAGGTTCACCCACTTCAGTTTGTGCAGGAATGCATCCAGGCAGGTTTTTAATATCTTCGGAGAAGGAAACCCCACAGTCTCTCTGGGTAGCCTGTTCCAGTGCTTCGTCACCCTCACAGTAGAAGTTTTCCCTGGTGTTTAGGTAGAACTTCCTGTGTTCCAGTTTGTAGCTGTTGCCCCTTGTCCTGTTGCTGGGCACCTCTGAGAAGAGTCATATCCCATCCTTTTGACTGATACCTGCCGCTTAGATATTTATAAGCATTGATACGGTACCTTCTTAGCCTTTTGTTTTCCAGGCTATACAGACTGAGCTCACTCAGCCTTCATTAGAGAGATGCTCCTGCCCGCTGGTCATCATTGTGACTAGACTTTCTCCAGTAGTTCCTTGTGTTTCTTGAGTTGGGGAATAAGAATGTGGCCACTCCGGGGGGGGGGGGGGGGAGGGGAACAGCCATCGTTGACCTGCTTGCAACACTCTTCTTGAGGCATCCCAGGATACCATTGGACTTCTTGGCCACAAGGACACATTGCTTGCTCACTGTCAACATGTTGTCCACAAGGACTCCCAGGTCCTTCACAGAACTACTTTCCGACCAGTCAACCCATACAGGCATTCTGGATAGAGATTTGGGGATAAGTTAATTCATGGTCTCATTTTAATGAACTCTTTGGTAAACTGAGGTCTTCTTAGCACCTGATATGTTTTGAATTGAATTAGTATACCTGCTATTATATGCACCATGCTCTGTCATTGAGATTTTGCTTCAGTATTTTCTTATATGGATTTCTTCAATGTAAATCAGGAGTGAGTAAATTAAAAGGTGAGATGTACTTTTTGTGCATAACAATAGTAACTAATAAATCGCTTGTGTGACAGACTTTCATATATTCCTAATCATAGCTTACTGTAAATGTATCATCAGTAAATATTTTCAAAATAGTATATTGGGCAAAATATTTTACCAGTTTTTACCAGCTAAGCCACTTATCTCACATAGAAGACGTGTTTATGGCTTATCTCTGATCCAAGATAAAAGTATGTGCACAGATCAAACTTGAGTTGTATATTCTCCACATCATTAAGAGTTCTTCACCAATGGAATTTTGGTACAATGAAGACAGTAAGAATTGGAAAAGAGAAGGTTCTTGTAATCTTGGTTTGTTTCATATCACTCAATTCAACTGGAAACAAGCAACCAGTACGTGTATAAAATTATGCACAGAAACATTAAGAGGACATATGGAAAAAAAAATACGGAAACCTAAGTTCTTGTCCCAACTGCTTTCTATACTTTACCAAGCCACTCCTGGGCACTTTCAAAACATTTGTATTTTTGGTTTGTAGGAGAGGTGATAATTTTTAACCTCTTTGACAGAGCATGAACCTTTTGAAAATATTTTCGTTCAAGAATTGTAACAGAAAAAAAAGACTCTGAGATTCTATCACATTCTTGGTTTACAGATAAGGTGCCAGCCTGATAAAACTCAGCAGAGAAAGACAGCCAGTAGAAAAATTGCCTTAGTCATTCAAAGACACTTGCATTGTTTAATGAGAGAAAAAAATAACTGTCTAATAATAAGGTTGTGGAAGTTTTTTTTAAAAACAAAAAGAACATATTGTCTCTTATTTAAAGCATTATAGTTATGACTAATTTACTTTATGGTCTGATTTATAAACACTAAGTGAAATCCACAGCCATGTTCATCTCATGTTGTAATGAGATTACTTTGAGTTTACACTTTTAAACCAAGTTATATAGTTAAACTTACATAGCATACCTTGAAATATGTTAAATCCATGTGAAACAGATTGATATCAACAATGTTAGTAACAAAAATCTAGTGTTAAAGATTTTATTGATATCTTGAATTCAAAGGAACTCCACGTGTAAAAGTATCTGCAAAGATAGAATTTACTTTAGTGAAAAGTGACCCTAAGGTGACCACTGTAATAGCTATGCAACTTTATATATGCTTCTATATTACTCTGTCAGACAGAGAATGACACGAAAACTTAATGCACTCACAAGGTCACCAGGCGCTTTGTTCAGATTACCACTTTTATGTTAGTTTTAGTACCAAATCTGGCTGTCCAAGGGTCAGGATCAATTGTGCTAGTTTCAAGTAAAAGAAATTTAGCATAAGTTGTTGTTTCTACCAGAGCTTGTAAGCAAGCTCAACATTTAGTGACAAAGAGGGGATTTAGAGCTCCTGTGATTATCTGTTATTACATAAGTAAAAACATTTGTGAGTACAAATAAAAATCATGTGTTTGTTCCAGATGATTCTTTTTAGATTCTCTTCAGTCAGTACAGTATACTTGGAGCAAATTGCTTTAAGCCTTTCTTCACATTTGGATATATTAATTTATATACAGAAACATTTTATATATATTTGTATAACTCCTGAATATAGTTAAAAACCCATCTCATTCTCAAAGTCAAGCTATGAGTTACTCCGCTAAACATTATCTGCCTGGATAGCATTCTTAGACACTAGTTCTTGCTCCAAATGAGTTACTCCATTCTGGGAAAGATAAGGTCATGCCAGAAGAAGAAAATAAAGAAAAAAAATAAAAGAGGCAAGAAAAAGTGTTCTGTTTTTGACATATGTGCCAAAAAAAATACCGCTAATGAACTATTGAATTGGAACTTAGACTGAATCTAGTTTACCTTATTTTTGGTTCAATGAGTGTTAGACAGTTGGAAAATCATAGAGAAGAAAAGAAGTGTAAAGATCAGGATATTATATTGTGTAAGTTTTTACTTATTCCACTAAATGCCCTCTTGACAAGAAGCTCACATGAAACATTTTCATGTTCTTTACATGTACCTGCAAATTTTACCTAGGCTGTGTCTTCTTATCACTTTCTTCTTCCTCTGTGTCAAACTAATTTTAGAGTCTGAATTCCTACTTAAAGTAACAGGTAAACACATTACTTACTATGTTATGTAGGCTTTTTCTTCCTTTGTAAGGTTATATCAGCATTTGTAGGGGAAACACAACACGTTTTTCTTTAGAAATGGATCAGCTATTCCCTTCTTCCCCCCTCTGATTCCTCATCCATATATTTCTTCCTAACCTTTCCCACTAGCTCAGACACTCGTTTCACTATTG
Source organism: Dromococcyx pavoninus (assembly GCA_033558185.1). Lineage (NCBI taxonomy): Eukaryota > Metazoa > Chordata > Aves > Cuculiformes > Neomorphidae > Dromococcyx > Dromococcyx pavoninus. Next base: position 3,485,336 of record JAUMJL010000091.1, on the reverse strand, counting down.
TTTGTAATCTCCTCTGGCCTTAATTAACTTTTCCTGGCTTTGAAACCATTAGTTTGTTGATTTCAATATTATTTTCCAAAGAAATTTTTGCCTTAAGTGCTGACTCTTCTTTAGAAAACAAATTCTCACAAGGCAGTTCACCAAGGGAACAGAATGCCATAACCAAATGAATTGGTTGGCAAAATGATATTGTTTCTATTGAGATTCTAATAGATTCACCTCTGAACTTTCCAATATTTAATTGCAAAAAGCATTGGGATTACATAGTGCCCTTTTTGATTCTTTTAACAGCTGCTTCATGTAAGCACTTTTCCTTAGTTGTTTTAGTTTTGAGTACAAGATTCTGGAATTTAGTCCTCTTATTTATCATCTAGTAACTATTACTTTCTGAAAGCAGCTAGGATTGTCATTAGGCAAACCTTAACAGGATTTTATACATGTACTTTAATTTTAACAGATTAAATTTAGGTTTGCTTTTCAAGAAATTTAGACACCCTCGATGATTTAGTAAGTAATGATTGATCATTTACATTAATCCTGGTTTTAATCCACGTAGTACTATGAAATAACAGGCTGTTCAAGGCATCTCTTCAAATAACTTTGTCATGCTGAGAAGTTTATTGTAGAATTCGGGAGCTTCAGATGTACATAAACTTGATAATCAGTTTCAAAAACAGTAATAAAGATTACATAGACATAAAAGGATGAAATTTTAGTATCCTGTAAAAATATAACCTTAACTATCTTTCCAGTATTTTGCAAAATGATTTTTGTCTGCCAGTGAATGTTGGTAATCAACTGACTAATGAAAACAGCTCAGCCTACTCTGTGTCCAAAACAAACATGAATGCCTTTTGAATCACAGATATCTCATGAATGTTTCATTGATATTCTCTGGATTTTTCATTCATGCATGCCAATGAATAAAACCAAGATAATTTACTATTTCAGTCTCTGGAAGATTTAATCCACCATAGTATTTCTCCAGGCACAAGCTTGCAGACAAGTAGCACACTGTCCACTAGTGGGAGGATTGATAATAGTAACTAGAATGATGGCTTGATAAGATTTACATTAATTTATTAAATACAGCAAGCTACAGAATCAAGGAACTTCTCATGGAAGCTATTCTTGTCATGTCTCAAATGAACTCAAGGGAAGAGTAACCACAGATATTTTTTGCGTTCCATAGGTGTAAGACATTAGGAGATGGTGTAGCCTCCAACAGATATACAACGAGGAGCTTTGGACACGCATTTAGGTGTCGGAAACCTATTCAAGACTTGGTATCCTTATTTTATCACGTGTTATTTTAACACAGAAAATAAAGGCCGAGGTGATGAAAAGCTGTCCTCACAGTGTAATGTTACATATTTGGTAAGGAATCCCTGTTGAAACATTCAAACACATTATAGAGGAAAAGAAAATAATTGTTTTGACTCCACTAGAATACCTTGCATGCTTCCTGAAAGCTGAAGATGTAAATTACTTACAAAAAATGAAACAATTATATGACTATACATTACTGTATAATAAAATTAAGGAGTACAGATGAGACAATCTTCTTAAGTATTACAGTTTATCCCCAGTCTGCTCATTGTTTCTTTCAGTCCCTCAGATATATTAATTTTAAATACTGCATAGAATTTTTGGGATTATGAGGTAGTCAAAACAATTTCATTACTCCTTCATGAGACTATTGTCACAGTTACCAATAATGTACCCTTTATTCAACAATACTACATGAGTAATAGTTACCTAGGAAGCATTCAAAGCTATTTCTTGAGATCATTCAACTAAGTTAAATGCTTTCAAATGACAACATGATTAATTCTCTCTATAGCAGTAAATACATTATTTTGAGATAAATCTTATGGAATACCAAGGAAATAAAACTGACTAAAATGACTTTTTTTTATACTTAAAAGAACAATCCTGTAGTAACTTCTAATATACAGTACATAATACAATCCAAACTTTCAGGATTATTTACAAAATTAGTTCACTTAGATAAAACACAAAATGAGGTGAGAAACATCTCAAAGTCTCAGGTTATGACACTTGAATTACAGACTGAAGCCTTAAATAAATTAATATCTGATTAAATCCTTCTTCCTTGTAATGCAGATGCATTCCTTAAAAATCTTTATGTCCATTCACCAGTAGAATTGCAAATGTTTTATGTAATTTTTAAACATCTCTGTATTGGACCCACATCATTTCCCCTATCCTGTACTACAATAGAACATATCGGTTGTCTGCTGTCCCTTCGTCTTACAGATGGATGCCTTCCATCATGTTCCTATTATTTTATTTATGACTTGCTCTTGTTGATGTAGCACTAGGTAACCTTTCACATAATTTTGGTACTCCTGATACTTTCTCTTTATCACTGGAGCGTAAGACGTAAAACACAGAAGGTACTATATATTATAAATGGTAGTAAAAGGACCTAGCTGAAGGCCATTGTAATACCAATTGGCCATTTTGCTTAGTACAGTGCATAGGAGTCCATAATCTTAATCTTAGAGGTTTTAACTATGTCAAAATGCATCAGAACTGATTAATCTGTGCATCTGAACTGAACTCATATGTGTGGTGAATCTGAATATCAGTGGATATCACTATTATTAGCCCTGACATCAGCTCTCAGTCATGCAGACAACGCCTATTGTAGATTAGAAAAAGATACTGATCTTTATTACCATCCTGCTTTTTTACTTTTCTTTCATTTTTTTAGCATGAAAATGATATTCGGAGATGAGGTTTTCATTTCTTTTCCTTGGAATGACCTTTTAAATAGAACAATATTAGAATAATCTATTTCAGAGAAAGAACATATGCATGAGTAGGACAGAAACCCAAGAATTCATCACATAGCTGGGTAGAGTTCTGTAGCAAATTGACAAAATAATACTTCCTCAATTGTGTGTGTTAGCCCTGAGAGTCTTTGTTGTACAATGAACAAAATTTAACCTCAGGGAGCAGAACTATATTGTACACATATGTAATGCACTGGAAGTGAAACAGCAGCGTGACAGCTCTAATACATGCTGCCAGGCAGTATCATATAATGAGAGTGGAATTGCTCTGTGTCTGGAATTTCAGGAAAATCAAATAAGATACTGTTTTGTGGCTGTGAAAAATCTCGTAATTTCTGTTGTTTTCCACTCTATTCCTTGCATATATTCTTTTAAAAATTATTTAATTTTATGCTGCTATTTAGGCTCTAGACCCAGATAGAAAACTATTAATAGCTCAGCACAGTACTCTTATAATGCAAAGCAGACTAGAATATGGTGCTATTGTATTGCTTTGCATTCTTAGTGTTGTCCTTCCTTCTATTTCTTCTTGCTTTCCTATACAGTCTTTACCATCATACCTACTCCTGCAACTAGGCTACATACAAGAAACGTAGTCAAAATGAAGGATAATTAACTTTCATACCAAAAGAATACTTCACTTACTAGAATGCAGATAACAAGTAGTTGACTGTGTTTTTGGAAAAAATGTTCCAAATAAAATTTAAGATTTCCTCTTGGAGCAATTATTTTGAAACATTGTGATTATAGGCTCAGCACTGTAAAACGTATCAAAGAAAATAAATTTCTTTTAAAGCATAAAATTAATATTGCTGCTATTTATTTCTTGCATTGTGACAGCTTTCTGTTAGATCTACGTATAAAAACTTCTGCTCTAAAAGGATAATATCCTACATGAAAGATAAAAGAAAATGGGGAAAAACTGAAGAGACAATCATGGAATCATAGAATTTTTGGGGTTGGAAGGGACTCTCTAAGGTCATCTAGTCCACTCTCCTGCAATAAACAGAGGCATCTTCAACTTTATCAGGTTGTCTAGCCTGACCTTGCATGTTTCCAGGCAACCTGTTCTGGTATTTCACCACCCTCATCATAAAAGACATCTTCCCTAAATTTAGTCTAAATCTACCCACTTCTAGTTTAAAACCATTACCCCTTGTCCTATTGCAACAGGCTCTGCTAAAAAGTCTGTCCATAAAGGATGAGAAGAAGAGTGCTGAGCAACATAGCAAATAAGTTCAAGTCCTATTTTGTTTAGGCCAGTTTCACCTGGCGTTTAGAGTGAGTGGAGAGCAAGACATACCTGTCAATTTTACTACTGCATGCACTAGAAATCGTAACCAAATATGTGACTTGGTTTGAAATTTTTTTACTACAAGGTGATATATTCCTCTGTTTTTCCTTTATATATCTTCATACTAAATATCAACCATGGTATCTGAAAGAAAAAAAGCACACTTCTCTGTGCTGACATGTGCAGTGCAACAGGGAGGACTGTTCAGGGGTTCTAACTTCCTGGAAAACAGAAACCCAAAGTTCCATATCTATTTTCAATGACATTATTAATAGGCTGGTAGTGGGTTCCTATTTGGTATTCATAAATAAAAATTCACTCTGATGCACATTTGGAATAAGATCACTTGATTCAGTGTCAACCTGTATGGCTGTTAATCTTTATGGACTTTATTCGACATAGCATATGTAGGTCAACAGACAAAACTTCCATTGAAATCAATAGCAGAAATAAATTACTCTAGTATAGCATGTCAATCTGCATTTGATTTGCTGATACATGATTACACCAAACTGTTTGCTTCATTTACTTGCATTGATTTATTTCTGTGAAATGCTTACTAATTGCACATCAGATTTATAAAGGTGCCTAATTGCATACTTCACGCTAGTGTTAAATTCCATACATTGAGTACCTGTAAACTATGTTCTAGGGAGTTACACCTCTATGCCATGCTTGGTTTTTGTAATAGTAGGGGTCATATAATTAGCTCTATGAAAGCTCTATGAGCAGCTGGAGAGATAAAGAAGAAGAGAAGTTAGTTCCATTTCTTGAATGCTACTAGCAAGATTGAAAGCTTTTTTTAAGAATGTGGGATCCAAATGCAGACTGTGAACACTACACAATAAAACCAGTTTGTGTTTCTGATCTGAGTTTGCCACTATGTCTAACACTTCAATAACTAACATATTTATGTTCCCAGACTTTAGAGCAGAAATGAAAACTCAGTCAGATCCCTTAGATTCTAATGTAAGCTAGAACACATTCTCCATCCTTGCATTCTTCTGGGAGGTGGGAGATATCTGCTGAGAGGGGACTCAGAGAGGAAAATTTCCTTACAGGGCTCTGGTTATAGAACTACTGTATGAGTTAGACACTGTCATCAGCATTCAGTGGCAATAGCTGTGAGACTCAACATTCAGTCATAGAAATGTGAGCTGAGTTTGCTCTTACAATCAAGAGATTTGGATGCAAATCCACCTGTTATCTAGAGCCTGGTCAGGCCTACAAGAAAACATTGTCTAGTTAGGGTGAAAACGCTTAGACTTCTAGGAATTAAACAAAATCAGGAAGTGGGTATTGTACAGATTTTTTTATTCTATATTCTTTTTGAGGGCAATTTGTATGTATTGCAATTTGATTCACATTAAGGTATCCAAATTTCTCTCTTCATATCACTCTGTTTGAACTGAGACCATTATTTACAAATAGGAGCAAAATGTATGGAAGGATTTATGGATCTTTTCTTCGGAAAGTGTTTTTACTTTGATTGAGTTTCTACACAGTCTTTTTTCAAGCAGTTTTCCACTAAAGTGGAAGGAAGCTTGTGAGACACAATAAAATAACAATGAGAGAGAGCCTGTAAAATTACCGAAAATTTATCTGACCAAATTCAAATCTGGAAACAAATCTCGAACCTTAGCTTGTTCTTATTTTATTCAAATAATTTTGCTAAACCCTGTGAAAATATAAATAATACGTTTTAAGTTTGTAGAATTTTGTCTGCCTTGCTAATGTGCTCTGTCAGGAGACTGTTAAATCATTCTGCAATAATATTGTCCTGGGCAACTTTGTGAGCAATGTAAGTTTAAAAGGGACTGATGACCAAGACTACCTGAAATGTGTCAAATAACCAAAGAAATGAGATCTAATTGAGGCAAACACTGGAGTAACGTTTTAAATCTGCCTAGCTTCCCATTATAACACCAGTTCAAAACTCTCCCTTGGGCATTAGTTGGCATAAAAGTTCTCAGGTCTAAGGGAAAGTAAAACATCAAATGCTCAACATTTTTGAATAACAGAAACATGCAGAAAATAAGTCACTAAGTCACTTTTTTTTCTCCATGTCTGCAAATTTAAAATGAGAGATTCAGTTATTAAAAATACCATTCTAGTAGTAAATAATCCTAGTCAATCAAAGTTCTGGTCTTGTTGAGACCTTTAAGGTGAAATGTTAGATCAGAATTTAGAAGGAAAGTCTGAAATTTAAGTTCAGACTTGTTAAATATTTGAGGGTACATGCTAATCTGACTGTGTAACTAACTGTGTAACTAACCTCTCCAACAGCTTTTGTTTGCTGTCTGGCTCTCTTGTTACTAGGAGTTTCAAGAAGAAGTGTGACCTAGCAGCTATGAGGTCATTTCTCTGCTGTGTGGTTTGGGCGTAGCTATCTGGCTCTGTCAACTCTCCTTGCTCTCCAGCTAGTATCAGTGGGCTCATCTGGTTTCCTGCCAAAGTCTTCAGGTGGAAAGTGACCGTGTCCTTTCTTTCCTCTGAACTGTACCAAACACTGAAAGGGGGTGGAAAACAATCCTTGTGGTTGAAGTGGTACTGCTTTTAAAACTGTTAATTGTTTCTAGGGATACATTGCTACAGAAGTGAGTAATGACACAGTCAACAACTGAAAAAGCACAGAGGGCCGTATATTGCATCTGCTGCAACAAGGTGAAGTATAAATCACAAAGCACAAATCATGCTTGTGACTGGGAAGAGGATGAATATTTTTCTGCCAGATAGCCACGGAGGAAGGAGTAACCAGGAGACAAGCTCCTCTATTCTCAGTCAAGAGTCATCTAAATTGCAAGCAGAAAAGAGAATTGACTTCTTCCTCCCTACCCTTTCCTTGAAACTAGAGAAATGCTTGGCTACATTTTGCCACTAATGTAGAACTTTGAATATTTGGATGTTTGGCTCCAAGCCAGTTCAAGGAAAAGAACTGCTGAAAGAAATCTTTCTCATGTGGTATTTCTCTGACATGGACAGAAGAAGAAAATGCTATAAATTTTATGAGAAAAGTTATTCTGTGGTGATTCATGCCTCAAATGTGAAAGTTTATGTATTGAATAGAGTCTTTAGATACTTACCCACTGTAAGAGAAGCTGGGGCTTGATTCCTGGCAACACTGATTCTTCAGCTATCCCCTTGGAGAAGGGGTGAGGCAGTTGCCAAAATGGGAAGTGTGTCAGCAATCTGCACCACCTGCCATAAGAAGATATTTTGACTCTGAGCATCTCTAAGTCTTCTCTAATTCATATTCACAGGTAAATCAGTGTTTTACAACACAGGAAGTGGAGGAACGTACATTTATCCAGGCTGAAAAAGAGGATCAGTTCCCCACATCTCTGAATTGTTCACAGTTTGTTTGTCTCTGCATGAATTTCATGCACCAGGTCAGGAACTTCATGTAATTGAAGGGAATTATTGCTAATATTAAATGCATTGCTATGATCTCCTTTGAAACATCTTTTTCTAAACAGATTTCTGATTCCCTGTGTTCAAAAAAACTCATTTTGAAATTACCAGGGAAAAGGATAATGAAATTTATAAAAGCAGAACAAAAGCACCCAGTAGAGGCTACAGGATGGGAGATTTATGTTTATAAGTAGATGTGGGAGGAATCAGAGAAACACCAGCTATTTATATAACAAATTCAAGTGAAAGAAGAGTATAAAATATCCATAAAACATTTATGGAGAAACCAGAAAAAAACGCTGTCAGAGAGATTTGGCTATGACAGTCACCATACAGGAGAAGTGGAAGGAAGAATGCCAGTGGATTTTAAGACAGACTTTGAACAGGACTTTAGTTTATAATTTTTCCAAACAGCAGCAAAATCCTCCTGTGTTTCTGGTTATTTTTTTATAAAATGTACTAGAATATAAAAGAATTTAACAATCTCTTATTATTTATTTGACATATTAGTAGAAAGTGAGAAGTGATCCCCACTTCTACGAGTAGTAACGAGTAGTAACGAGTAGTAACGAGTAGTAACGAGTAGTAGGATCTTCTAGAATCACAAAATCACAGAATGACCTGAGTTGGAAGGGACCCACAGGATCATTGAGTCCATCTCCTATCCCTGCATAGGATAATCCCAAAATTCGTATCATGTGTCCGAGTGCATTGTCCAAATGCTTCTTGAACAGTTCATATCCCAGAGCAAGACACTCCCTCTGTGGAAGTTATGAGGATGACAATGTTGCAGTAAGCTTTGATATGCAGGAGTAGACAGCTTTGGACTGCTCAAGGCAATGGAGTAAGTGAGCTGACAAGACAAGGCCACTGGTACAGGATGAGCCACCATTTCCTCTTCACATCAGAATTGTGCTACTGTCAAGGGCTCTGCTTTTTTCCACTGCAACCATGCAAAGCTGAAAACTCTTAAATCAAGGATGATCTCTTGCTATTCAATCTGCTGGCATTTAGCACTGATTGCATGTACTGCAAACACACATTTTGCACTATTTTTACTTCCCAAAAGTAAGATAAGGCAGTGCTCTGAGGAGCATTCAATGCAGCTAAATAATCTTGAACACCCAGCAGGGATATTTGAGATAAGAAGTTGAAAAGAGCTGCTTAAAATTTTTAAAATGCATTTTTATGTAGATTAATACACTTTACATAACACTGAATAAACTACTGGTTTTCTTCCTTCTCTTAATTTGCTTCCTTCTCATATTCACCAATTACTGCTTACAAAAGGAAATGCAGAGAAAGAAAGGATGACTGAAAAAAATAAAGTTAAAATATCAAATGAAAAAAGAAAATGTTTTCAAAATCATAGCAGGTTAAGAAAAATATTCACAAAAATAATGAGAGAATATTGAAAATATTAAAAAATGCCTTTGTTATAATCTGGGTGTTTTATAAGTTTTTAGGAAAGTCTAAATAAAAAAACAAGCAGAAAAACCATCCATCTTGTTGCTAAAACATAAATATCTTTATCTGAGTGTGTAATATACTTTAGCAGTTAGGCAAATCAAACATTAATTTCTAAGGTAAGGTTACTGTTGTCTTTTGGAAATGCATCTCATTTCCTCATAAAAGAAATATCCAGATTGTGTTGAAATCTGAACAAATGAGGAAACACAGCAATCAAATAAATGCAAGTGACTTGATTGAAAATAAATATTTCCTAAGCCATGGGAGTATCATATTTCACAGTTAGAGGAGCAACATTTTTCTTTTTTTATATACAAACTTTTATGTGTAGCCCTATTGTTTTATTTTCTTGAATGTCTTTTATAAACTCTTATAGGACCAAATTCTACTGCATTCTTTTCTGCTCCTTCCCTCTCTCTGTATCTTTCTGTTTATTTTCAATGAAAAGGACAGGACCAGTTCTTAATAAAGGCAGAATTCGGGGTTTACTTTGTGGTTCTAAATACATTTCATCTCTTTCAGACCAGATCTAATGTATTCTATTGCTGAATCTGAAATACAGCCAAGGAAACTGAGCAACTTACCAAAGTGTTAAAGAGTTAACATCTCATTCAAGGTATAAGCCTTGAGTTTAGTGTATGCATCACAGCCACAAGATTCAGCCCTTATGAACACACAGTACTCTGGATTGGGTAGTAGAACTTAAATTATTTGATAAAAAAATGGAATGTAAAATATTATGTCATTTTTTTTAATGCGTGCTAAAAAAATACTGCTGGTTTAGTAACTAAAATATTACACCATTCTTATCCTTAACAATTCACTAGTCTACTTTTGGTTGAATCCCCATGACCCTGGAAAGCTGGAAAGGTGAAAAGTAATGCCAAAACTCCTTTTACTTTAAATTTATAAAAATGATCGCTTGCCCTACACATCTGTAAAATTTAAAATTAGTACAATTTGTATACTTTAAAATAAAACAAAGTTAAAATTGAGTGAAATGTACCATGGTTTTAAATTGTTTTCAATTACCATTAAACCTTTTTGAGAGCAATTTGCATAATGTTTCATAAACATGTAGGCAGATTAACCTTTTTAGTTAATTTATTCATTAGCAGTAAAAATTCAAAGCACCTCTTATGAGAAAATAATGTCTTGCTGTTAAATTACATGGAAACAAAGCAATTGGGACATAGTTGCCTAAGTTCTCCTTGTGTCACAGCACAAAATTGCGGAGAGAATAAAGCTTTGCCTGTTAGCGGAGTCTTGATTAAATTGCCTGTTTGTGAACAATTAGCGGTATTACAAGACGATTAGGTAAAGTATTAATTAGAGATGGGTTAGAAGAGTCCTGCCTGGAGCAGGTACCTGCAAATATGGGGGAAAGAAGAATAAAAAAGGACATGAAAAGGCAAAGAGTTTTACTCTTTCCTGCCTTAAACCTCTTATAATTTCTTATATTCAGCCAATGCAAATGTGGTAATTTAACGCTATTTTCCTGCCACTTTGTGGTCCCTTTGCATATCTGTAACTGGCTGATTGAGACAAAAGGAGTGATCACATTTCTTTCTACCCCAGTATGGTCTCCATTCTCCATTTTAACTCTGACTGAACAAATTCTTCAAATGTTACATCATTGTTCATGATTGGGAATGAAAAATCTGGTTGAAGTCTGTATGCTTATGAAGTATTTTATGAACCAAGTTCTTAAGGCATTTTCTTCAACAGGCTTATAAACTCTTCCCTTGAGCTGGAATTGAATCATTTGTATATTGACCTAAGGAGCTGGCAGGTCTGTCACCTTGGGTAAGACTATACAACATTTGGTGATGCAGACAAAAGTAACACATAGAAGACAACTGCTTAGCTGATGAAGATAGAGTTTAAATGGGTAGATTGACAGTTCACACTAGTATTGGACCTATCCTTACATTTATTCATTAAGGAATAAAATTAATCCTTTTTGCACATGTGGAAACGCAGACTTATCTCAGCTTACACCTGCTCTGTCATACATAATAATGCTGTCCATTGTCTTTACAGTGTATCTAAGCCAAATATACACTACAATGACTGGCTCCATGTTTATCTTCTTCACTTGGGTATGTAATTGTGAATATTTAGACTGAGATATCTCTTATATTATATAGCTCTATCAAAGCTATAATAACTTCAAAATTTAAATGTCAGGACAACTAAGTTTATATTTTCACACTTTCCCATATCTTTATATGGATATTTTTCCTGGAAGAGTTATGCTAATCAAGATTTCAACATTAAGGAAATTCCATGCATCCTTCTGGTGACTTGAAATAGGTAGATTATATAGGTGGCATAAGAATGCAGAAATCTCCAGGTACATGGGTATGCAAAAGTATTAAACTACCTACTAGTAATTATTAGTCATGGTCCTCTTGCACTGCTGTTATGTGCTGCTAATGGAACATGGTTGGCTTAACTGACGTAGGTCAACCACAAAAGTTGCAACAATCTCAAACTAGTCTCCGAAAAGAGCTCATAAAAATAAATAAATTCTCTACAGCAATTGAATTTTTTTTATTGGCTATTAAAAAGCTCTTCTTTCCAACAAATAAATCAAACAAAAAACAAAAAAAAGGAAGTGAAACAATCTGTTCATAAATACATCGTGGTCTAATCCTCTGGGGAAAAGCACATTGATTCTTATTGGAAAGGTGCCATACGAACTTAACACCAAATCTGCTGGCATTTTGTAGTGTGTCTTACTGACCATTGAAACTGGTGTTAAAATTTGTGGCACATACAGAAGAATCCTGGACTTCGTCCATATTTATGACCAAATAAGTTTCTCACAGAAAAAAAACCCCTCTATCAAAGTTGCTGGAGAGTCAATTCAAATCACAGCTGAGCTATTTAGGGTTTCGGCTTTCTCACTCAGTTTAGTTTTGTCCCCCTTCAAGCCAATATCTGAACTCCCATTAATGATTATCCAAAGGAGAGAAGACGTTTTTCCAACCGTGTCCGTCTTCACTAAGTTTTGTGTTCCGCTACAGCTATATAGAATCATAGAATCATAGAATCTTCCAGTTGGAAAACACCTCTGAGAAGATCGAGTCCAATCACACCCATCATCTGCTAAAACACGTCCCTTAAACACTCATCTCTCCTTTTTTTAAACACCTCCAGGGACGGTGACTCAACCATGTCCCTGGGCAGCCTGTTCTAGTGCCTAAACACCCTTTCTGTAAAGAAATTCTTCCTAATATCAAGTCTGAACCTCCCCTGGTGCAACTTATGGTCATTTCCCCTTGTCCTATCACCTGTCACTTGAGAGAAGAGATCAACACTCATTCTCCCACAGTCCCCTTTCAGGCAGTCATAGACAGCAGTCTCCTCCAAACTAAGTAACTCCAGTTCCCACAGCTGTTCCTCATAGGACTTGTTCTCCATCCCCTTCACCGGCCTTGTCGACCTTCTCTGAATGCTCTCCAACACCTCAATGTCCTTCTTGTACTGAGGGGCCCAGAACTGAACACAGCACTCAAGCTGTGGCCTCACCAGTGCCGAGTACAGGGGCACAATAACCTCCCTTGTCCTGCTGGCCACACTGTTTCTGATACAGGCCAAGATGCCATTGGCCTTCTTGGCCATTTGGGCACACAGCTGGCTCATATTCAGCTGCTGTCAACCAACACCCCCCCAGGTCCTTCTCCAGGCAGCTTTCCAGCCAGTCTTCCTCAAGCCTGTAACGCTGCATGAGGTTGTTGTGTCCCAAGTGCAGGACTCGGCATTTGGCATTTGTTAAACCTCATCCCATTGGTCTCAGCCCATCGATCCAGCCTGTTCAGATCTCTTTTCAATGTCTCCCTTCCTTCAAGCAGATCAACACTGCCACCCAGCTTGGTGTCATCTGCAAACTTGCTAAGGGCGCACTTGATTCCTTCATCTAGGTCATTAATAAAGATATTGAACAGGACTGGACCCAGCACTGAACCCTGGGGAACACCACTTGTGACTGCCCTCCAGCTGGATTTAACCACCCTCTGGGCCCAGGCATCCAGCCAGTTTTTCACCCAGCAGAGGGTGAGCCTGTCCATGCCAGTGGCAGCCAGTTTCTCAAGCAGAATACTATGAGAAACAGTGTCAAAGGCTTTACAAAAGTCCAGGTACCTCACATCCACAGCCTTTCCCTCATCCATTAACCAGGTAACCTTGTCATAAAAGGAGATCAGGTTGGTCTGGCAGGGCCTGCCTTTCAAAAACCCATGTTGACTGGGTCTGATCACCTGGCTGTCCTGCATGTGCTGTGTGATAACACTCAATATGATCCATGACCTTCCCCAGTATCGAGGTCAAGCTGTCAGGCCTATAATTCCCCGGATCCTCCTTCTGACCCTTCTTGTAAATAGGAGTTACATTTACCAGTCTCCAGTCGAGTGGCACTTCCCCAGTCAGCCAGGACTGTGGATAGCTGAGGGAAAGGGGTTTGGCAAGGACCTCTGCCAGCTCACTTAATATCCTTGGGTGTATCCCATCCGACCTTGTTGACTTGTGGACATCTAATTGGCCGAGCAGGTCTCTAACCAAGTCTTCTTGGAACATTGAGGGTTGGTCTTCACAGCCTTCTGGCACAGGAGGTTTGGAGCCCAGAGAACATCTTACTTTCCTATTAAAGTTCAAAGCAAAGAAGGTGTTAAATACCTCTGCCTTGTCCTCATCCTTTGTTACTACCATTCCCCTTGCATCCAGCAGAGGAGGGAGATTCTCCTTGGTCCTCCTGTTGCTGTTATGCAAGTGATTACACTGAATTTCGGACATGGAGGTGAGATTTTACCCTCACTTTATGTGCCTTGCTTGTCGAGTAATGCGCAAGTGTAGTTCTTAGATAACTGGGATTGCTGAAGGGCCCACAGTGCAAACTGAAGCAGATACCTACAGATTCTTATGTCAGCAACTTTTGCCCAGAGACGTTGTGTATTCTTCATACCTGGAGGTTTTCAAGACATTATTAAGTAAAGCCCTGAGTTACCTGGATCTCATAGCTGACCATATTTGGACTAGAGACCTCCTGAGGTCTGCTTCATGACTCTGTGATCTCAAAGACCTTCTATAAAGGACAAGAGAGATTTGTGACCAGCAGAACAATTCCAGCACTTACATCAAGCAGAAGGAGATAGGCTGCAGAGCCAATTTTAAGCCCTCAATAAAGCATCATCAGACATGATTTTACTGGTGTTTGAGAGTTGCACAGATGGTTTAAAACAAACATGACACTTTTCACTCCATACCAATCCGTGTTTGAACTTTTCCTAGCATTTTTATTCTAATGATCATGTTGTCGCCATTGACTACCTATCATTAATAACAGTCAAATTAATTTATAGTAGAAGGACATTTATTCCTTTTTCTTGTCGTCATTTCAGATGTTTTTTTGCCTCTCTATCTTTAATAGTGATGTACAAGGCACTCAGTTGATGGACAGGAAGCAGGATGGGGTTTTGGTAATAGAGTAACTAACCACACCTGATTATACTTATGCTCCCTGTAGACATTGCCAAAGCCAGCCCCATGAGAATGATGCAGCCCCAAACAATGCTAAGGAGGCATGCAAATTCATGGATCGACACAATTAAATCAGGAAAACAAAATTTTATAACTTTGATAGATAATACTTTCAGAGAGCTACTCTGTGACTATGAATTAGCAACCAATGAGCCTAAAAATAGAAATAGTCTGCCATATAAAAAAATCACTATGCTTACAATTCTGCAAGAATAGTAATGTAGGATGTGCTTGCTGAGAAAATTCGCATTCCTTCACATATACACCTACAAAGGCTTCCAAACACCCTCTCTAGATTAAATGGATGTGTCACTGGGTGTTTTAACCAGGTAATAGATCTGTATTCTTTCTATATCTATATCATACACATCGTTTCCTGAAAAGTGCACTCAAGTAGCTGAAGCAGTCACCTCAAACATGAGTTTTCAATGATATGAACCCTAAATATTGAAAATAGGAATGCTTTTGTATAAAGCTTACTTCAAGATAATTTGCTTTGGCTTTCATAGAGAAGTCAGGTTCTAAGATGATAAAAATATTGAAGTCAGCATCAGATAGGGTCCTAATCTTCCTGACAGGATCCTAAGTATAATTGTACTATCAAAACTCCCAAAGGAGCAATTAATATTATAACTGTGGCACTTTGGTGTTTTTGTGGGAAGGGGACTGGATTCAAATGGGAAGCAAAGCTCGTTCTGATTAATAAAAAGGTTAAATACCATTCAAATGGCAGAAAATTTTCTTAAAACATTTGGGGAAAAAACAGAAACCTATTTTAATTCTGAAGTGCCTGCCCTGAACAATTGCATATCCACCTTGACAGGAAAAGCTTCTCTTAATGTCTCCTCTTGGAGTAGATTCCATTATTCTCCATCCGTTAAGCATAAATCATAGGAAATTAGACATGTTTCAAGGGTCATAAGCTCATTTCCCTCTTACAGCAAGTATGGTATAATGTGTTTAAACGTAATGTAAACTAGTGTCTATTTAATCCAATGGTAATTTATAAGCATTGTTAACGCGTCTGTTTATTTCAATGCCCAACTTCAAATGCAGACTCCTTCTGGTCCCTAAGAGAAACACAGACTCAAATGTATTTTTGGGCAGGAAATACCAGTGTTCGATCAAAGAGCTCGGGTAATACTGAGAAAACATGATGGAAATGAAAGAAAAGAGATGATCCTGCTATCATAGATTAAATGAGCTAGTCAGTTATTTTCTAAAATAACTTTATTTTGTCAGAACACATTAACTTACTAAATATCAGCAAATATGTCATTTCTACTCAAAACAAGATGATTGTATCTTATGTACCACATAATATTTTACAGTTCATTGGTGTCTGCTCTCACAGAGCATATACAAGATTAAGATTCAGTATCTACTGCCTAAATAAATCCAGAACCTGGACAGGAATTTCTGTTCTGTGCTCCAAAGTGTGCCAACTCCTTAGTTATTCTGGATTAGCATCATACACATTGGAGCTACTCCCTAAAGTATAAACAAATATTCATTATTAAATATTCACAAGAGAAAGTAATTAAAACTGTCCTCTATATTTTTGTTGAGCTTTCCTTTCACCAGACCATGGAGTAATTTCTAATCATACTGTTTTACAAGTCATCTCCAACAAGAATTACGCAGAGAGTTTGGTTTGGTTGTAGCCTAATGGTAAAGAATGCTCATAGCTCATGCCAGTGAAAGCTCGAACAAGCACAGGTAGAACTTCAGCCCAGACCTTCACTGAGTTTTGTAACTAATGGATGAAGTGGATTCTGTGACACACGGCACTTTGAAGGTGTCTGCATATTTTAAGCAGACTCCTAAAGTTATAAGACTGCTCAAGTTTCTCTGTACTCCTTGTCTACCCTCTCCTTCCTTTTTATCCTTCTTCCTGTTCTTTCTTCTTTTCTCACTTCCTTCCTTTCTCTCTAACCCTCCCTCCCTCAACTACACTCTTTTGTCTTTCTATCTTTCATAAACCTCTGAATTCGCCAGATACCTAAACCTCAGGTTTTCAGTGTGAGACCTGAAAAAAGGAAAACCATTGGTAACTTTCAAAAGGACTGGAGAAAGTTTGGAAGATTAAGACTTCAAACAGTTTCAGATTTTTATCTTGACAGTATTTGGATAAGCTTGTTTATTTGAATTTTCTAAACAATTATATTTTTAGGAGGTGCATATGATGATGGACTCTTACCTTCTTATCACTGTTCCTTGGTGGTAGTGTTTTACTTTACTGTGTCTTCTCTGAGGGTAATTCTTGGGTTATTAACAGATGCTGTAAAATAACATGTGTGTGTGCACATGTGTGTATTTACTCTGGCTTTGTAATAGTTCTGAGTGAACTCAAATCTAAGGATTTCTAAAATGACTTAACATTCCACTTCCTACAATAACAGGAACATTTAATTATTCTAAAGGTTTATTTGGTTTCATACTCTCTTTATCTGTCACGTAGGTATTTCATGCTTCTTCTATTTACATGAATTTAGATTGTGTTTGTTTTAAGTTTATACAAACACAGAATAAAGGAATACCAACAACAGCCATTAGTTTACACTGCTCCATCAATTTAAAACTTTATTTGGATGTTAACCTAAAGGAAAAAAAATGGAATTCAGCACTGGGTAAAGCAAAAGAGGTCGAATATTGCTAAAAATCAAAACAGTTCAAGAATTCAGTGTATAAATAAATTTTAGGACTGCTGAGATCTCTAATGAAAAGGAGAAGGTGCTAATACTTTATTCTTTCATTACTGGGTGAACATCTACATTACTAGTAACAAGCTAACTTGAAGAGCTGGTTTTAAAATTTAATACCTCAGGAAGAAAAAAGAAGTCATACTTTCTGTAATGATAGTAAAAAGGAATAAGAGGGGAAAAGTAAGAAAATAAGGATAAGATTCTAAATGACAAAAGCATAATGCTAAGGATAATAAAAAAATTATTCAGCTACATATGAAAATTCCTCAGTTGTGTTTGAGACCAGAGAAAATTTTTCACCATGAGTTCATAATTGTTAAGGACTGCAAGGACGAGATTTTCTTGAAATAGTAAAAGCCAGTGCCAAATAAAAAATAAATAATCATAATATCTGATAGGTGTATTACAGTTCTATATTCTGATGTTGAACTTGGAGACTAGAATGCAGATGAACAGGAACTAAACCATGTATTTTCACTACACCTTCTTAATATGTTTTCTCATATTCAACACTCAGCAAAACAGCTTACATTAACTGCTTATATTGATCTTCATTTATTATTGTATTTTTTTTTCCTCACACTGAAAAAATTCTCAAAAATATCTGTTCTTTGTTTATGTAGGGATGAATATCAATTATCGTATCTTCTGGCTGGATGAATAGTGTGGATACTTGAACTAAACAGGGATACTCCAAATTCAAGGCATGACTCTGGTCTGCAGATTTCTGATATTTTTTTCTGAATTTAAAGTAGCAGTCTGAGGACTTTCTAAGTTTTGTGAACATGGTAGACTAGTGGCCTATACTCCTGATTAAACACCAACATCTAACCAAAAAAATTTCTGAAGCCGTTTTTAACCGCAAAAATGCCAAACTCAGCACAACTGAGGCAAGCCTGGTGATATCTGTAATACACTACTGAATATTAAGTATAGCTTGCAAGGCACTTTCTTACATGGAGGCACATTTTGTGAGTAACTCCGTTATAAAGCAAATACTACATCTAAGTGGCTGAAATGATTCCAGCTCTCTAACATCTGAATACCTTTCGCATAAACTGGGTCACAAAGGCTGCGGTAACTCATATACCCTTTGACACTTGTCTTTGGAGTTACAGAAACACTACTTTGCATTAAGTGTTTTAATAGTTCAGGCAGGAGCAAGGTTAGTTTATATCATGAGTATGCCTGTGTTTAAGGTGGAAGTCTTTTATCAAGGACAAAGATTTGGCAGTACTTACTAAATTTAATGGAACACCAGCTTTGTTCTGTATCCTTTGGAAGTTGTTCTAAAATTAGTTCCACTGAGATGTATGCTAAATGTACGCAGTGCTAAATACTGCCTATAAGCAAATTAACCCCCTTTTACACATTCATGGTACTAGAACAATAAAACATGATGCTGTCCAAAGAGACAATCCTCTCTTCCCTCTTACACTTGGGTATTTATCACTTCTTCCCTTCTATCAGCAAGAGCTTTCATGCAAATACTTGGTCCCAGAATAGGATCCAGGAACTGGTACTGCTATAAACTAATCTTTGAATCTTTTCTTCCCTTCCCTCCCCTCTGAAACCCCCACTCCAGTCCTGCCTTCCCTCCACCCTACCTGTCTGGTCAGTTTAGTTTCTAGCCATTGCAGATGTGGATTTGTGAAATATGTGTGGGAATAGACACAATCTTCATGGCTATGGAGATTTATGCAGACTTCAGCTGACCACATAACCACAGCTGAAACTGGGTTAGTTTTCACTGAGCTCCTGCTACAATCAAGGGAGAAAGAGTGGCTCCTGTTGTGGTTTACCATCTGTAACAGGTTAACATAGGAGCTCTGAAGGGCCTTCTGAAGGAACCCAAAACTAGATGCCTAGAGTTTATATACCCCTTAGTATAAATGCTCACTTTATTTTCAACTCTCACAAGTTTCAGCCAATACTTTAGGATTAGTCTAGTTATAAAGGCAGAAGAATCTGTCCCATAGTCCCTATGAACTCCTGCTGGCAGCTTCCTGGCTGTAATCTTATTCTGACATTTCTCCTTCTGCATTAGAGGAATGTACATTTATTTTCTTCAGATATGTCAGATATGTTCAGATTAACCTTTCAGAATGAAATCCATGCATAAATGCTCGTGCAAATGAACACATAATACCACTGAAAATATTCGCATCTCAATAAAGAACCAAATAGGAAGAGCATGTCACGAAGCACTGTTGTGTGCTGTGGCTAAATGTGCCCTGTGGAATGACAAAATACTGTAATATGGTAGTTTCTTCCTATCACTGATAGTCTAAAAGTGTATTGTCTACTTTTTATTTCTCTCTGTGGGGCAAGAATGTGACATATTCCTTCTGTTGGAGTTCACTTTTTGTGTTTATGTATTGTCTTACTTGGGCTATACACAAATTTTGCAGCTTAGGAGAGCTTCTGGGCTCCCAGTCATCCTGCATCCTGATATTACCATGAGGGAGAGGCTTGGACTTGTGCTGCCTGCCCTGTCTTATGTGTTCTGGTTTCTGCAGAAATGAAAACCAGGTAGGGGCACAAATAGGAGCTACAAAATGCTCAATCTGGACCCTCAGATTTTAGCACGTGTTAAACGAACACTCTCAGGTCACATTAAAACGTTGTCCGTCTAAAATAGATGATAGGTTTTCAACAGGTTCTCTGATTGTACTTTACTCAAAGAAAGAGAGAAATTTGTATTAAATGTGCAATTTTTTACCAGGAGATTTCAGTTATCAGTACTCAACATAAAAGCTTGTATTTTAACACATAATACTTTATTATTCGGTTCATTTGGTCCTCCATATAAGTTGGTTTGCTTCTATCGGCTGCAAACAATCACAGCCTTAGTAAACATGTCAAGAATTTAATTCCTTACTTTTAACCTTGCAAATCACTCAAATGCACTACATCAGGGATGCTGCTGTAGACTGCTAATGTGTGCTAACTCTGATGCCTGACCGAACTCCAAAGTGAAATTTACCGCACTCTCCTCACCCACACTCAGACACGCAGTTTTTTACTAGTAACAACAATACCTCTGATTTCAGAAGATAGACTTTTCCCTATTTTAGTACTCTCTACAGAAAAAGAAGGGCAGATGTTGAAAGCTTTTCACATCATGCCCATGCAGAAGGCAGAGGATTTTTCAGGAAGTTAAGGTTTCATTACTCTAAGGGATAAGTAGAATAAGCATTTTCCAGAGGATATTGTGTTGACTCTATGCTTGTTATGAAGGAATTGTATAGGACGCATATTCAAAAAGTTTCCTGAAACGAAAAGCAGAATAAGTTGGGCTGTCTGGAAAGATTTGAGACATTTACCCGGAATCAGGGTAACACCTCAACCTTTATGAAAGAATGTTAATTTTTCATGGAATGTTAAATTTTACTTCCCAGAAACATAAAGTGAAATTTGGCTAAAATCTAAGATTAAATGTCAGCAGCTTTGATTGTTGCGTTAGCTGATAGAAAATAAGAGAAAGCTCTTTTAGAGAGGAAATAAGAAAAGTGTAAAAAAACCAAGAACAATGAGTAAAAAGGAAAATGTTCTGAGGCCACATGTTCCTAACAAACTTTAATATGGATGACATTGTTGAAATATGTAATTTAAAAAAAAAAAAGAGAAAATAAAGTTGGTGAAGGTAACCTTCTTTTAGACTATATAAAGGATAATCTATATGGCTTTTTACATAATGTCTGACATAATGGAAACTATTATTCAAAAAACAGACCAGTGTTACAAGGCCAAAAAAAAATAACTGAAGTATGAAGATTGGGGAGTTTTCCAGGGCTTAAAATGAAAAAGGTGCATATTTATTTTATCATGTGGCCATGTGTTTCCATTAATAAAAAAGACCAGAGAAGGCTGCTGAAGGCCAAAGAGATAACAGAGAAAATGTTGGTAAGGTATCTTTAAAGGGAAAATTAAAATAAATGTTTTGGAACATGGAGTCTTAGAGAAAGCAATATGTTCCCTGTTATATATCCTCAAATATTTTCACTGGAAATTTCCCAGCCACTTCTGGCATTGTAAGGATTTCAAAGCTGTTGGTTCTGCTGGATTTCAGACCCTCTCTGACACTGGAATGGTTTATTTGGAATGGAAAAATTTAGTGGGAAACAGAAGTAGTAAGTTCAAGCTTATGAAAAAAAAATCCATTTTCATGGAAATATTTTGTAAAAATAAACTGGTATTGAAAATATAGTAAGAGTGTCAAGATAGACGAGTGCACTTACCACTGAATTATATATCAGTCAATATTTCTATCAATAAACAATCCAAAATCAATGCAAGAATCTGAAAACTCATTTCTATAAGATCTAATAGACAAGAAAAATATCTGTAACAAGTCAGCTTCTATCAAGAGGCACACTCATCATTCTGCCTATTCTGTTAATGAACTCAGTGATAGCCAAAGGATTGGAGATAGTAATTAAACACTAGGTAACTGCAAATGTGTAATTAACACAAATGTGCATCTAATTAAGTAAAACTATCATGTGATGCCAAATTCAACAGAGGATAAGGAAATTCAGGTTTGGCAGTTATAAGTCTGAATAGTTTCTCATTCTTTAGTCTGAGGTACAGGGTGCTATGTTGTTTTTTTTTCCCAGCCTTGAGGGAGACAGAGTGAGAGCAGAAAATGAGATAATAGCTTGTCCTTTCTGTTTCATAAAGGTGAGGGAGGAGAAGTTTGTGCTTTTTTTGGACGCTAAGACCATGAAGACTGGAGTATTGTTTGAAGTCAGGTAAGCATAAAGAAAGCAGTTAGCTTGCAACACAGATGCAGCTGAAAGATACATTCGTTATCTCTAGTTTTAGGCATATGCTATGCATATAGGTCCTTCTGAGCTACGTACCTCATCTGTCTCTTCTAATAAACAGAACATCTAACTACATCTCGATGTATTACATGCATAACGACATGAAATGTTCTGTAAAAATGGTAATGTGTCTCCACTATGAAAAAGACAGCTGAAGGGATCTAGAGTAGGCATGGGTGTTCAGATCTAGGTGAATCAGCCCCAGCCTGACAGTAGCAGCGGTATTACTTGCTTGTAACAACAAATAAATCTATCATCAACTCTCAAAGGTGATGAAAAGCAAAACGCTTTTTTAGTGAGCTACATAATACTGTGAGGCTTGCATAAGACAGAACTAAATATGATCAACTGCAACGTGGATGAAACGAGAGGACTTATTGTAGGGACAAGGAAGGGAAAATTTATCTTCAGATCTTTATTTAATTTGGCTCATTGAACAACTGTGGATTTATTCTGTTTAAAGTACTGTTTTCCTGTTTGAATATATATTTCTATGACTTCCAAAACATAAGCCTTATTAAATTGAAGGCTTTTGATACCTACTGGTACCTATAAATTAAAAAAGTAATAATTAAAAAAAAATATGGAAAAACTTGTGGGGAGAGGATTCTTAGGGTCTGGTCATGTTGAATTAACTCCTACCCTAACCTGGCTCAACGAAAGGTTCTGTCTATGCATGAGGAGCTTAGTGAGCCAAAGCTGCTCAAAAGGTATCTTTTGTGTACCAAAACTGACTCAAATAAGCTCTTGAAGACAGAATGAGATCCACAAAAACTTCGTTCTTGCTTTGAAAATAAAACTTCCCATGTGTTCCGAGTGATTCTCCTAAGAACTGAGACACTGAAGGCTTATAAGAATTTCTGAAATGCCTTTTGGATTTAACTTCTATGGTGGAAACTTAGACTGTCTCCACAACCATCTCCTCATACTGTTAGGGCAACAATACTTCTGTTTTCTGTATTTTCTACATAAGTCATGAGCATTCTGGGGCACGGTCATATGTATTAAAAATTGATTTAAGTATTAAAACCACAAGAATAGTAAACACTGATTTCTTATATATGGTACATGGAGTTTTAGAGATACTAAGTTGTCTTTGTTAGCTAGTCTGTAATCGTATTGGATTTATGTGGCAAGGTTTCAGTAGTGAAAGAGAAGAAAAATGAAGAAAAATGGTTGTAGTTTTTCTGGTGGGGAAGGTTATGGAATCAGAAGAGCTGAGGCACGAAGGGATCTCTTGGAGAGTGCCTAGTCCCATTCTTCTGCTCCAAGTGGGCTGCTCAGGACCATATCCAGCCTGTTTTTTCATATCTCTAAGGATATAGGTTTCACAGCATCTTTGGGCAACCTTTAAAAGAAGAAATTATTTTTCATCTGTTTAATTGAATTTCCTTTCAATTTATGCTCATTTCCTCTTGTCCTGGAGCTGAATACCAATGGCAAGAGCCTGACTCAGCCCTTTCTGCAGTCTCCCATCAGGTATTTACACGTGTTGATAAGATCTCCCTCAAGATATCTATTTGTTCACTTAAACATGATAGGAATTACTTTATCTTAAAATTTCTTCTCGGCAGAAAAATTTATTTTTTTAAAAAAGATGACTTTTATTGCTGAACAATAAGAATTTTCATTACTCATTCTTTTTAATATTTTAACTATGTAGAAGTGAGTCTTAACAGTCCCTCCTACTTTTCAAGAGTAATTTTTTGTCATATCTCTAATATGGTAAGAAGTATGGAAGTATCAAATCTATCATTAGTACATAAAATTAGCTGCATTCATAATGCAGTTGTAGCATTTAGAGGAATGCAACTCTCAGCTTTAGGTCTATTTCTGAGAAATCATTACTCAAAATGAAAGTATAACAATACAAAACTTTGTGTTTACTTCTGACACATTATACCATACTTGGAAAGATCCTAATAAATCGAGTAAAACACATCCATCATATTTTAAATCAAATAGTACTAAAACTTGTAAGCCCTTTTTTTTCAGCTCATGGGATGCTTATAAAATATTTTGGTTTTTAGCATATTCATTTTTTTTCAAAATAAGAATATTGGAATTCAGACTCTACATTCTGATATTAATTTATGAACCATTTTATATTTATAATTCAAACTGTAGTGAATAGTTCTAGTTGTTTACATAAATCACTTTATTAATTCTAGATTAAGTATAAACTAATAAAAACGTCCATAGTATGTATTGTCTTGGGACATAGTTTTAAAGATTATCTTAGGAAAGAGTTTTCAACTTGAGAACATTGCTTAGGATTAAAAAATTTAAATTGATGACTTTTCAGACAGAAATCTTTCCTTCAAGAATTAAATTATCCTTTTTGACACTCTTAGTTCACATTTCTGTATGACATCTATATGAGGACATTTTTGATTTGGAAATGAGTTTTTATTGGACAATACCTACAGGTAATACACAAGAACTTTGACCAGGAAGAAAAAAAATTAATAAAAATGCTCTGCATAACAACAACAAAAAAAATGTAGCTCTGTAGAATAAAAAAAAAATCTACAGATTTCAGCAAAACAATTCTGTTTTATTGCCTAGAACCTCCTCCCTATAACCCTGAAGCCCTAGGGACTGTTTTTGAAAATGCTATTGAGGATAAATACCACACTTAAGAAAAATTAAGATGACTAAGATCGTAATTTGTTTTTGATTTATAACCTAATTTATACAATATAAGTATAGCAACAATTTTCTGTAAGTGGGCATGTGCAGGTTTGTACATGCTTATATCCACATTTCCTGATGAAATATTTTCAAAGGACAGTGACAACATTTGCTTTCAGTCAGTTTTCAAAGCAATCAACGAGTTTCCTATTAATAATGACGAAAATCTACCTGACTTTCACACTGTAGCCCAGCTTTTCTGACACATTATGTAACCACGTTTTCTGGATTCTTTGTATTAAGAAAATCACTTGTGGTAATCAGCAGGAAATATATGCAGCAAACAAGGAATTCAGTTTCTGGAAGAAAGTGGATATATAGTAATTTAATAACCTTCCTTTGTACTGTTATGATTTTGTGTAGTGCTGTAACCATCTGTACTAAAGGAACAGTTCAAAGGTGAACTAAATCACTAGAAGTCTACAAGTTCAGAATTCAGGAATTTTACATAGGTCTTTTCAAACCTAAGCAGTTCTGTGATTGTGTAAATGTATCTAATTTAGCCTTAAATTATCTGGTTTTCATTAAAAAAAATCAACCCAATATGTGAAGTGAGAGTTGCATCAGAATTGTCAACTTTCCAAGGTACATGGTCTGGAGCTTTGGCCTGGACCAAGACCAGTGACCAGGGTCAAGGAGCAAGTCTAAAATTTTAAACACTTAAAAAACTTGATAGCCTGGCTCAGCAGTGCTTCTAATTTCAATATTGAAATATTTCTATATGACATGACACGCTTGGTGCAAATATTAGGAGTGTTTTTACCTTGGGATTTTTCTTTGGGGTTTTCATAGAATCATCTAGGTTGGAAAAGACCTTTAGTATCATCAAGTCCAACCATAAACCTAACACTGCGAAGCCCACCACTGAACCATTTCTACATATCTTTTGAATACTTCCAGGGGAGGTGGCTCAACCACTTCCCTGGGAAACCTGTTCCAGTGCTTGACAACCTTTTTGGTGAAGACATTTTATCCTAATATGCAATCTAAACCTCCTGGAGCTACTTGAGGCTGTTTTCTCTCATCTTATTTCTTGTTACCTGGGAGAAGAGGCCAACATCCACCTTGCTACAACCACCTTTCATGTAGTTGTAGAGAGCTGTAAGGTCTCTCCTCACCCTCTTTTTCTCCAGGCTAAACAACCACAGTTCCCTCAGCCATTCATCTTAAGACTTGTTCTCTTGACCCTTTTCTTTCAGATGTGATCTGTTTTTGTGCAGTAGTGAGGTAGAGGTACCTTTCTGAAGAGACATTTAAGTTCTATGGAGGTCACCTCCTATTCTGGGTGATATTAATTTCCCAAAAAAATGTAAGTGGGAAATATTACTGCAAGAGACTCAGTAACCATAGCAAATTCTATGCTATTTTCATTGTTCATATCTAACTGCGTGAAAATTGCATGTCTATCACCTATGCATATAAAATTCAGATTTTGAAAGGGCCATTTTCAATTACATTTATCGTCATTATCTCAAAGCTACATGCAAATAGGCACATTCAAGCAAACAAATCACAAACATTATCCTACCAAGTCACAAACTATACCTACTAGGTGTTCTAAAATACTTGACTTTCTTGCTGTTCTATTAGTAATAGTCTGCCAATGCCCATACATATGATCTAGTCCCATTATCTAGAGTCCAAAGGTTTTTTGTGTTAACTCCTTTGTGAAGGAACTGAACCAATATTTTCATTGAATGTGGTTCTTTTTCATGTTATTATTACAGGCCTATGAGTTTTTTGGATAAATTAACTGAAAATATTTCTGGCTTGAAAAAAAAACTTATGGTTCTTTAATGAAAGAGAATTGCTATCTGCAGTTTTTACTTTTTGACTGCCAAAACCCAATCCAAAACTAACTGTGTCATTTATGAAGGCATCCTCGCTTTATGGTTCTTTTTCAGGCCCACCCTTCACTGTCTGAACAAGAATCTCTAAAGCAGTGAAATACTAAAATTATTTATTCTATATTTTTTATGTAGAATAATTTTGAAATCTTCGCAAGCCAAACATTTCTAAATTTAATTTGTACAAATAATAAATTCATTTAGTTTACACTAAAGTTGACTGACTCTTATAGCAGAAATACTGTGCTGCTATGACCAGCCTAGGATGACTTCTTTTAATGGAAACCATAAAGACCAGGCACCAAATACTTAACTGTATTTTTTTTTTAAGAAGAGAACACATTTACCTTGATTTATCAATGTATAATCCTCTTTCACATGACCATAAGTGAAGCCATTAACATAACAAATAACCCTTTAAGTTAATAAATGCTGTCTTTAATGTACTTCTCTCCAGTGTGCATTGAGGCATACTATTAGAGTGCAGACATACAATTGATGATGAAACAGTACTCTTCTGACCCGAAAAGTGACCTCATGATCAATTGACAGGGAAGTCACACTGAAGCCATTTTTAAAGAGACACTGTGAAAACTGTAAGACATCAATATTGACCTGTCACAATGTACCTAAATGGGTTGTCATTCACTTTTGAGGATTTTGTTTTATAGTTTTCATCATATTTTATTACAAATAGTTTGTTTTATTTTAAAGGATACCATCATGTTTTGTGAAATTCCCAAACATTTTTTTTTCTTTTTATCACCTGTGGTTATAAACTGATTAAATTTATGCAACTACTGTGATAAAGGCAGAATCATAAAATGGTTTGACTTGGAAGAAAACTAAAAGATCATGTACTTCCAAACCCCCTTCAGTGGGAAGAGATGTCTCTCACTAGACTAGGATGCTCAAGGCCCCATTCAACCTGGCCTTGAACACTTCCAGGGAGCAGACATCCACAACTTCCCTGGGTAAACTGTGCCATTGTTTCATCACCCTCAGTATGAAGAATTTCTTCCTAATGTCCAATCTAAATCTTCCCCTTTACGATTTAAAGCCATTCCCCCTCATCCTACCTCTACTCTCCCCTTTAAAAAGTCCCTCTCCAGCTTTCTTGTAGGCCATCTCCAGGTACTGGAAGGTCACTATAAGGACTTCCAGGAGGCTCTTCCTCTCCAGACTGAACAACCCTAACTCTCTTAGCCTGCACTTCTAGCAGAGGTGCTCCAGACCTTTAGTCATCTTCTTGGCCCTGCTTTGGACCCGTTCCAACAGTACTATATATTTCTAATGTTGGAGATTGCAGAAATGGACACAGTACTCCAGGTGGAGTCTCATGTGAGCAGAGTAGACTGGGAGAATCACCTTCCCTGATCTGCTGGCCACTCTTCTCTGCATGTAACCCAGGACCAGTTGTCTTTCTGGCCTGCAAGTGCACATTGCCAGTTCATGTCAACCTTATCATCATCCCACACCCCCAAGTACTTCTCCGCAGAGCTGCTCTCAATCATGTTGTGCCCCAACCTTTATTTAAACTGTGGATTGCCCCAGTCCAGGTGTAGGACCTTGTACTTGGCAGCGTTGAACCTCGTAAGGTTAACACAGGCCCATGTCTCCTGCTTGTCTAGGTCCTTCTGGGTGGCATCTCATCTTTTCGGTGTGACAACTACCTCACTCAGCCTGATGTCATTTGCAAACTTGCAGAGGATGTACTCGACCTTGTTGTCTATATCATCAATGAAAATATTAAACAGCACTGGTCTCAGTATAGACCCCTGAAGGACACCACTTGTCATGCATCTCCATCTGGACACTGAGCCATTGACATCTACTCTCTAGATGTGACCATCCAGTCAGTTCCTTATCCACTGGAAAGTCCACCCACCAAATCCATATCACTCCAATTTAGAGAGAAAGATCTTTTGAGGGACTGTGTCTAAGGCTTTACAGACGTTCAGATAGATTACATCCATTGCTTTTCTCATGTCAACTGATGTTGTCACCCCTCCTAGAAAGCTGCTAGATTGGTCAGGTAAGACTTGCCCTTGGTGAAGCCAAGCTGACTGTCTTGGATCACCTCCTTGTATTTCACATCCTCCATATGTGCTTTAGCATAACTTTTAGGAGAACCTGTTCCATGGTCTTCTGAGGCACAGATGTGAGGCTGACAGGTCAGTATTTCCCAGGGCCATCATTTCTACCCTTTTCAAAAATGGGCACAATGTTGTCCTTCTTCCAGTCACCAGGGATGACTTCAAACTGCCATGACTTTTCAGATATCATAGAGAGTGACTTGGAAACCACATCAGACAATTCCACATCAGGTCCAATAGAGTTATATATGTTCGGATTCCTCAGATGGTCACAAACCTTATCTTCCCCTACAGTGGGAGGGATATTACGATAGGAGTCAAAAACTCTTAAGGAAGATACAACCAACCAAAAAGGCCTTATTATCAAAACACAAAACTCTTCTAGTCTATTGTTCCTTGTAGTATTGCCTAATAGTCACGTTTCAACCTGCTCTCAAATTACAAATATCATAGGTCAATTCATTTCAGTAGAGCTTTACAGATTTACATTATCCATACATTTGGTCTAGAACTGTCAAAATGAACTCAAACTTCATAACAATTTCTTCCTTCTTCCAGTTTCCTGGAATATAATTATCAATTGCAATTAAAACTGTTTCAGCATGATACTGTGTTGTACAGTGTTGCAGAGTGAAATATTTTCAGTATACAATGAGAAGATATAGAGTTCTGTAGGAAGTCAAACATTCAAAAAGTGTTTTCTAAATGTACCTGTTCTGGACTGTGCTGCAGAATTCCTCCTGGGCAAGTAATTTGATCTTTCTTTGCTTAAGCTTTCTACCTGAAAAATGGGAATAGCAATTTTTAACAAATACTTTCTACCAATCTTGTCTAATTAAAGTATTAAATCTACTGTGAAGCAATAGCAATTACATCTTACTCCATAACTGTTCTAAAACTCAGCCAAAAGTCTCATAGAAATAATGGAAATATAAATCTTGGACTAAATGTGTAGCTTTTCCTTACTTTTGAAGGAAAAAGAAGTGTAAAAGGATTCAACTCACTTTTTGAATCATTTTGCAGAAGAACAATTGCAATTAGAAGCTAGGAAACATTTTGAGATTCGCTGGGGAAAAGCATAGGTAGAGAGAACTGCCTCATGGCCTCTGGATCCTTCTGTGCAAAATGGCAAGACAGAAGTATCCATCCATTGACTTCTCTGATTAGTTAAATTCACTTCTTCCAGACAAAGAACAGTAAAGCAATAAATCTATGGCTGTTCTTTATGCACAGACAGAAACAGGGCAGAATATGTGGGAAGGATATGTTGGCTCAAGCATTAATCTTTCATGTTGCTGGATCTATTGCTTTCCTTGCCAAAGAAGGCCATACTTTAATACCCTTGACCAGATTGTCTTCATTAACTCTTCAAGGTGTAGTACTTAAAAAGTACCACTGCAAGCGCTTCACATATCCAAGTAATAAATGCTGGTTTTTTCTGTGTACTCTTTCTCTGCCCATTTGATGTGCTGTGGTACATCAACCAATCAATAAGATTAAATAACGATAATTTCATAAGACCTTGGATGCTTTAGAATCAGAGAATAGTAGAATTATCTGGGTTGGAAGAGACCTCTAACATCATCAAGTCCAACCCTTAATCCAACACTATCATGATTACTAGATCATGGCACTAAGTGCCACATCCAGTCTTATTTTAAAAACCTCCAGGGATGGTTGAATCCGCCATTCCAATGCCTGATTACTCGTCCTGTGAAGAACTTTTTTCTGATATCCAGCCTAAACCTTCCCTAGCAGAGTCTAAGCTCGTGCCCTCTTGTTCTGTTGCTGCTTGCCTGGGAGAAGAGTCCGACCCCCACCTGTCTACAACCTCCTTTCAGATAGTTGTGGAGAGTGATGAGGTCACCCCTGAGCCTCCTCTTCTCCAGGCTAAACAACCCCTGCTTTCTCAGCCTCTTTTCATAGGACTTGTGCTCAAGTCCCTTCACCAGTTTTGTTGCTCTTCTCTGCACCCGCTCCAGCACCTCAATATCTTTCTTGAACTGAAGGTCCCAGAACTGAACACAATACTCAAGGTGTGGCCTCACCAACGCCGAGTACAGGGGAAGGATCACTTCTCTCGTCCTGCTGGCCACACTATTCTTGATACAGGCCAGGATGCCATTGGCTTTCTCGGCCACCTGGGCACACTGCTGGCTCATGTTTAGCCTCCTGTCAATCAGCACCCCCAGATCCCTTTCCACCTGACTGCTCTCCAGCCACTCTGTCCCCAGCCTGTAGCGCTGCATGGGGTTGTTGTGGCCAAAGTGCAGGACCCGGCACTTGGCCTTGTTGGACTTCATCCCATTGGACTCAACCCATCTCTCCAGCCTATCAAGGTCCCTCTGCAGAGCCCTCCTGCCTTCCAGCAGGTCGACACTCTCTCCCAGCTTGGTGTCATCCGCAAATTTACTTATGATGGACTCAATCCCCTCATCTAAATCATCGATGAAGATGTTAAACAGAACCAGACCCAACATTGATTCCTGAGGGACACCAATGGTGACCGACCGCCAGCTGGACACAGCCCCATTCGCCAGCACTCTCTGGGCCCAGCCATCCAGCCAGTTCTTAACCCAGCTGAGAGTGTACCTGTCCAAGCCATGGGCTACCAGTTTATCCAGGAGTATGCCGTGGGAGACAGTGTCAAAGCCTTTGCTCAAGTCCGGATAGACTACATCCACAGGCTTCCCTTCATCCACCAGGTGGGTTACCTGATCATGAAAGGAAATCAGCTTGGTCAGACAGGACCTGCCCCTCACAAAGCCGTGCTGGCTGGGTCGGATCCCACGTCCATCCTGAAGGTGCTGTGTGATTGCACTCAGGATGATCTGTTTCATAATCTTGCCAGGCACTGAGTTCAGGCTGACAGGCCTATAGTTGCCCGAGTCCTCCTTGCAGCCCTATTTGTGGATTGGCATGACATTTGCCAACTTCCAATCATCTGGAACCTCCCCAGAGAGCCAGGACTGTTGGTAGATGATGGAGAGTGGCTCGGCAAGGTCTTCTGCCAACTCCCTAATCACCCTAGGATTAATCTTCTGAGATTATTTTCCAACTAGCTATGTTTCACTGCAATTAATTCCCATACGTGTTAATTCAGCTTTCAGACTAATTGTTTTACTGACAGAACCAATTTAATAGGGGTGTTTCTGATTTTACCAGATAATGTCTATCTATAGCTGAATTTATTTACTTTTCAGTAATTATCCCTCATCTGTAAGAAAGAACACTGCAGACCAAAGTGCAGTCACATGCTGATATCCCTAGGTGGATAACACAAACACATCAAAATTATAGGTAACATTCACGAGAGTCAGTGGTAGTCTTGATACCTGTTGAGTTTGGATCCACGTTCTCCTGTTTTCTGACCAATGGTCTTCCCCTGGGTTTCATTCTTCATTTCACCATAAGGGTATACATATAAACAAATAGGAGCAAGGCCTTTGATGTTGCAAAGTTGGCTTTAGAATAGTTTCTTTCCTCATAATACTATTTGCATTTTTAAAGCCACAGAACTGCAAGGCAATTCATTCATCAGGCAGAATTTTGTTTTAATGCTCAGAAATCACCTGTATTCTTCGCAGTCAGGATTACTGTGCATGTATAACACATTGATTGTGGCTGCGTTTTTCTACATTGAAAGAAACACTTGCACTTTCAATCAATATTATCCACTGCTACAGGTGGGTAGTGTTTTTGAGCTCTCCCACCCAATCAATTTTTAAAATTAGGTATATTACTCTACTTTCTTACAAATACATCACAGAACAGTTTAAGAGTAACCTTTTGAGATGATCTATTCCAATTATATGCTTAAAGGACAAGAATCTATACATTTCCAGAACACATAACGAAAAAATTATTGCATAGAAAGATCAAAAACATTTCAAAGGTGTTTACTACACGGAATTAGGAAAATTGTGATATTAAAAAAAAGACCTTGATATTGAAAATCTCTGACTTTGATGGACCTTTTCTGATGAAGATGCAAATTACATAAGGTAGACCTACACACAAAAGATTACTGGTTTACATGTTGAACAGACTTATTGGCTTGCATTTATTGAAAAATCATCCCCAAAAATTCTGTTACATCATTACAAATTTGTTTTATTATGCCTTTTTTTTTTGATCTTTATTGCATGAAGTTTTCATGCTGTAGAAAAGGTTTTGGTTTTCATTCAAGGTCCTGAGCCAAGTTTATATTAGACTAACAACATAATCCAGTTCGTGGGAATGTTCCCTCATGCATCACTGAAGTGCATCTCTGGAGTCAAATTTGTCAACTATTTTAAAAGCAGGCAGCGAACCTAGATAGCAATTTAAAACAAGAAGTCAAGAGAAATGTCATTTTACACTGGAAAAAACGTTGTAATTTTAATTTGAAAAAGAGTAGAAAACTTTTTAAGAAGTAATTTTTAAGAAAATTTTTAAGAAGTAATCTAACTAGAAGGAGAAAAATGTTTTAGTTTTATTGCTAAAAGTAAAACCAGAAAATCCTTTTTAACATATTATCAGTAGGTGAAAATTACTCTTTCCTGTATCCTGGATTTTCAGGCTTTCCCTGCTGAAAGAAATCTTTTAACTCAAACCCTTCTTTTTTTGCCAACAGCTGAAAAATAATACAAATACTTGAAATGACACAGATGTTGACTAGAGGAATGGTTTCTTTCAGGTGAGCAACAGTAGTATCTCTCAGGATGCTGCCTCATGAAAACATACACTCTGCAGAAGCTGTCCTTCTTATCCTTCCTTAGGGTATTCTTGTCCCACTATAATGCAAAGCAGCCTTAACATCATGTTGAAAGTTGGCACACTAATGAGAGTTCATGAGTACAACATTGAGATGTAGATATAAATTTATTAAAGGTTGACAAAGTATTGATATTATACACCAAGTCAATATATCACAGCAACTAACAAGGAATTTTAAGGTTAAAAGTGAAAAATTAGACCTCTTAAAGGGCTCTCTCTCATAATGAATTAGTTGAGATATGAAATATCCCAAGAGTAGATTCTTAGGGTCTATCTGTAGATAAAGCCTACAGAGATTTGTTTGAGGGGAAAAAAAGGTATAACATTCTCTTTTTAAATGAGAAACTAAGCCAACATGCCAAATTGAGGACTATCTGGAGACAAAACATAAATGAAGAATGCCAATGAAAACATAATTACAACAATTGGCCTAGAAATAACAACAAAATTTACAAAAAACAGTGTGAGCTGGGTGGGCTAGGAAGAACTTAATCTCCCGTTCTGTAGCCTGCTTAAATGTGGGAATTATAGAGAAGTTATCCTCACATGGAGTCTCATTTCAACGAGTCAGAAAGATTGACTGGAATTCATGTATATCCCAAGAGTAACGATCTACAGGGTATTAGAAATTGCATACAAGTTTGCTGGTATCAAAAAAAACAGAGCAAGAAAATAAATTATTTACAGTAAATTGTTCAGGTGTCTTCTCAGAGTGAAAGTTTTTACTGCAAGATTTAAAAGAGCAATAGTGAAAATATGAAAGGAAAATAATGGTGGAAAGGGTGTTGAAAGGAAAGAAATATAAAGTAATACATAAAATAGAACCCTTTATTTAAATGATCTTCCTTTCTTTACCTTATATAGTGAGATACTAGAGTGATGAGAAACAAAAATACTGGGAAAAGTAGATTTCGTGATACAGAGAAGTTTGTTTATTGAAATTACAAGATGTTGTACTTCTAACGGCATGCAATAATAAATCAGAGTTACTTCTAGATAGTACTATGAAAAAGGACTACAATAAAGTACATTGCAAAAATATAAATATTTGGAATCACATTTTTTAAAGTCTCTGTGGATGGCTTAAGGTTGTTTATATTTCGGCACTCTAGCACAGAAAATCTTCAAGTAAATAAAGTCCTCTGGTTTGAAATTACTTCTCAGTATTTTGAACCTCCCCCTTCTACAAATTTGCTTAGAAACAGGGGGAATTTCTTTTTTTTTTTTTTTAAACCCCCAAACAAATCAAACACAAATATCCAAACAAAATTAATGAGGCTTCCGGGGTTGCCTGCAGATCAACCAGCTATCCTTTACTACACATTGTGAAAACTAACTGTCCTGAGGGTTCTGGTTGAAATTCATAGGGAATCAATTGCCTTTCTTGAAGACTCTAGGTCCTGCCTAGCAAGCAGCACAGCACTTTACAGCACAGGAAGCTTGAGGAGTAGCAGAGCTGGTAGGAAACCCACAAGTTTCTGTGGAAAAACTGATGATGAGTACAAATTTCAAGAGTTCGAGGTTTTGAACAACATCAGTTCTTCTGAAGTAAGGACTTCAGAAGCATGAGCCATACATGCCCCTCTCTCTCTTACAAGAACAAGCAAGGAGGGATAAATGAGTATTTCATAAATATATATTGTGAAGGCCACGGAGGTAAAAATTTCTGTCGTTCTGTGAAGAGAAAGGTTGGAAAACTGCCCACCCTCCTGCTCTAAACTTTGAAAGAGAAAACTTTCTTCTTGCAGCTCCACTAAGTCCCCTCCCTTTCTCTTTACCTTCTCAACACACGTTTTCATGAAGTCCTCTAATCACAGAAATCAGAAGAAACGAGTCCATCTTTTACCTGCAACTGTCCTATTTTCCAGTCAAGCATATATATGGCAATTTAATTGTGACTATCCATGTGAAAAAAGCCCCCAGTTCATTTTGTTGAGACATGCACCCCACGGCAACTTTTATGTTGCAAGGAAGTGTCAGGCTTCCAAGTACGAGATAAAGAACTGGAAAATCTATCAAGCTGCTAGTCTGGTCTGAAAGTCACAAGTGTGAGGACAAGAGAGGGCTGAGGGCTGGGCAGGAAGTAAAAGAACCACTAGACATGCAGATTAATATGTATACAGTAGTGTGCTTCTCTGACTAGGATTACCATAAAAATGTTGTAGCCTACTTTTTGAATGAAAAGTTTATCACTTCCAAATATTCAAATAATTTTATTCAAGGATGTGTTTTGCTTAAAACATCTTATCAGGAAACAGAAACAGTATTCTGGGAACTTAAGTGACCCCTGGAAAGAAAGAGACTACAACAACAATTAGCCAGTTTGAAAAAAACCAACAGTTTAAAAATACTTCTGTAGTACACTTATTATACCTATGTTTTCTTGAGGTGCAGGACAAATTGCAAAAATAATTCATTTAAAATACTGAATTCATATCTAATGTTCACAGAGAGGAAAACAAAATTGGAAAGATGACCTAGTATCTCAGAAAGGCACAGCTGCCATGAGCCAATGTAAAAGAATAGTCATGAGAATGAAATGTCTTTTATTTGAAAATATCGTAATTATGATATAATGATTCCTGGTTTCTGATTTATTAATATTTCAGTTTATATTACTTTTTTAGAAAATATTAAAAGCTTGGCTAACCATTGAGTAAATTGCAAAATATATGAACTTATACAGAATGTGAAAACATATGCATTGGATCCACAAATTCAGGAAGGTTTCTTCTATGATTCTTCTTCCTGTTTAAGAAAAAGTGTAAGAGCAGTGTTAATCTCTACAGTGCGACTTATCAGCTTATGATAATGAGATAAAATAAAAAATATACATTTCAGAGAAAATATTTGGAACAAGAAACCGAGAAATCAGTTTTCTCTGAAGCGCTTCAGTTAAAAAAAGGGTGATTCAAAATCATAAGATAGCACCATATAGGTAAGGAAAGGTTATTTTGTCTCCTAAAACATAACATTGTTGCGTGAAACGTTGAACATCAATATATTACAGTATCACAGTATCACAGTATTATAAGGTTGGAAAGGACCTCCGAGATCATCGAGTCCAACCTATATCCCAACACTAACACCATCATCTAAATCATGGCACTCAGTGCCTCATCCAGTCTCCTCTTAAACACCTCCAGGGTTGGCGACTCCACCACCTCCCTGGGCAGCGCATTCCAATGGCCAATCACCCTTTCAGTGAAGAACTTTTTCCTAACATCAAGACTAAACTTTCCCTGATGGAGCTTGAGTCCATGCCCTCTAGTTCTGTCACTGGTCACCTGAGAGAAGAGACCAACCCCTGCCTGACTACAACCTCCTTTTAGGTAGTTGTAGAGAGCAATGAGGTCTCCCCTGAGCCTCCTCTTCTTCAGACTAAACAGCCCCAACTCCCTCAGTTGCTCCTCATAGGGCTTGTGCTCCAGTCCCTTCACCATCTTTGTTGCCCTCCTCTGGACACACTCCAGCATCCTGACATCTTTCCCAAACTGGGGTGCCCAGAACTGTACACAGTACTCAAGATGAGGCCTTACCAGTGCCGTGTACAGGGGGACGATAACTTCTCTGGTCCTGCTCGCCACACTATTCCTGATGCAGGCTAAAATGCCATTGGCCTTCTTGGCCACCTGGGCACACTGCTGGCTCATGTTGAGCTTCCTGTCAACCAGCACTCCCAGGTCCCTTTCTGCCTGACTACTCTCCAGACACTCTGTCCCCAGTCTATAGCTATGCATGGGATTGTTGTGTCCAAAATGAAGTACCCGACATTTGGACTTATTAAATATCATCCCATTGGAATCGGCCCATCTCTCCAGTCTGTCCAGGTCCCTCTGTAGGGCCATCCTACCCTCTAACAGATCAAATTTTCCTCCCAGCTTGGTATCATCTGCAAACTTGCTGATGAAGGACTCAATCCCCTCATCCAGATCATCAATAAAGATATTAAACAGGACTGGACCCAACACTGATCCCTGGGGGACACCACTGGTGACCGGCCGCCAACTGGATGAGACACCATTCACCACCACTCTCTGGGCTCGGCCATCCAGCCAATTCCTAACCCAGCACAGAGTGCTCCCATCTAAGCCACGGGCTGCCAGCTTCTCTAGGAGTCTACTGTGGGAGACAGTGTCAAAGGCCTTGCTGAAGTCCAGGTGTACCACATCCACAGCCTTCCTCTCATCCACCAGGCGAGTCACATGGTCGTAAAAGGAGATCAGGTTGGTCAGGAAGGACCTGCTGGCTGGGCCTGATCTCTTGGCTGTTCTGCAGGTGCCACATGATTGCAACCAGTGTTATCTGCTCCATAATTTTACCTGGGACCGAGGTCAGGCTGACAGGTCTGTAATTACCTGGATCATCCTTACAACCCTTCTTATGGATGGGCATCACATTGGCCAACTTCCAGTCTTCCGGGACCTCTCCAATGAACCAGGACTGTTGAACGATGATGGAGAGCGGCTTAGCAAGCTCATCCACCAGCTCTCTCATCACCCTAGGATGGATCCCATCTGGCCCCATAGACTTATGAGGATCCAAGTGGCTCAGCAGGTCTCTAACTTCCTCCTCATGGATTGCAGGAGGGCCATATTTCACCCTGTCCCCATCAACCACTTCAGAGGACCAACTGTCAAGCGAACAGACATCCTTACTGTTGAAAACTGAGGCAAAGAAGACATTAAGTATCTCAGCCTTCTCTGCATCTTTGGTTACTATATTTCCCTTCACATCCAATAAGGAATGGAGGTCGCTGCCGCCCTTCTTTCTACCATTGATATATTTATAAAAACTCTTCTTATTGTTTATATTGTTTATATTGTTTATAAAAACTCTTCTTATTGCTGACACAAATGCTCTATTCATTCACAAAAACCAAAATACAAGACTTTCCCTGCAGCATTCAAAGTATCCTCTGTTGGGACTGTTTCTTGTAAAGGGAATTCAGTCTCCGTGCTATAATTAATCCTTGAACCTCCATCAACATCTGCCAAGGAAAGTGACAGTTGACATCAATTAGAGTGATGTTTGTTGGACACAACACCACTGGGAACTGGATTGTCATTGGGAAAAAATTATGTGGAAGGCTTTGAATAAATCAGATAGTCATGAGATTTTAGCAGTTAGGCATGAAAAACATATTCGAACTAGTATAAGATAGCAGCTCTGTATTACTGCTTCTGTTACTGTACTGACAATTTGCCTGATCCATTCAAAATATGTTTAGAGTCATATCTCTTCAGAGACGTGCACCAGTGTACAAATTTTCTGTTGTATAGATGTGTTTTTCATGCCATTGTGGTCAATGTGTGTTTTTGTTTACACACCCAAATAAACTCAGCACAGAAACAAAACCTATCAGAAAACAAAGTAATTATAAAGGCCCACATATTTTAAATGCATTACATAATATTTTCACCAAAAATATTTTATTCGAATTGCTTTTCTGCTGTGCTTCAGTATAATAGCACTAGGATTACGTGTACCGTTTTAGTGTTCTATATATTTATCACCAAATTCAGCTTGAGTTAACTTGAATTAGGCCTCAAGCACCATATTTGCCATCAGAAACTCTCAAGGCTTTTTCAGTACACATAAGGTATCTCTCAGTTTCTTTCACAGTAGTCTGTGATAACAATATTACTGTTAAAATCAAATAATAAGATGCATCTTTATAAATAACATACCAATGGATATACAAGATAATTTTTACAAGAAAAGGAATTACTTAATTTAAAGAATTAGAAACATAAAGAACCATCTAAGTAGAATTTGTCAACACAGCATTAAAAGAACACTGTGGAGAGCAAGAAAATGTGGAAAATCATTTGGGAGGGTAGGAAATATAGTTGAGTATAGTAAACGAATAAGCCAAGATGAGTAGTTCCAGAAATAATGTTTCCTCACCTGTTGGAAAAACTGGATTAAACATAAGGCTAAAACTGGATTAATCATAAGACTAAATAGGTTCCCACTCCATCTCAGAAGATCATTATACTTACAGAAAATATGCAATATAAAGTAATAAAGGTCCTTTTTAATATGCAGAAATATGTAAACTAGGAGGACAATGTTTTAGCAACTGCTCTTTTAGTTTGAAGACATGAATGCCTGGAGAAAAAAGGTTTTTTTTAAGGGTTGCCACTGCTTACCAGAGTTTTCCTTCTGCCTAGATAAAGGACCACAATAAGATGATACCTGTAAGGTTGTGACCACTACTAGACACCTTTCTGCTGCAAGCTTTGTCTTTGTGCAAGCCTGAGTGAAGAAATACCCATGCTTTCAGCTCCATAGGTCAGGAGAGAACCTGAGCTGGGATGACTGGATTCCACAAAGGTGAAAAGAATTTGTGGGTGGCATCATTACTGGTGTGGGCATTCAGCTGGGCACACCCCGAAAAATCCACAAAGTCCTTTCCTGCAGAGAGAATAACAAGAATCCTTCAAGACCTGTCATGCCACAAATATTTCTGGGAACCAAGCATTCTTTTATTTAAAGAACAGTGAAGCTGAATGAATGAATGATCTTATCAGTGGTCACCTACATTTAGATCTGGTTCAGGAGTTGGTTGTTTCAAACAAAATATTAACACACTCTTTAATGTAATGAATAATTTATGCCACCTAAAGTCCACTGAAATATGTAGAATTATCCTTGATTTCTATTATTATAAACAACAAAATAGATCAAAAATTTCGGATTCTTGTCAGGCTTGGGATTTTTGGTTATGGTTCTTCAGTGTGTTTATGTCTGTTAATTGACTCTGTAATGCAATTATAAATTTATGTTTCCCATCAGGCTTTGGTAAAATTGTAGAAAGACATGCAGCTACTGAATACTTATTATTAAAAAAATTCTCATTCTCTTTAGAAACGAAATTAAACTGAACCTTACCTAAAAGAAGTTTGGGTGGTTTCATTCAAGTGAAAATATCAGCTGATAATTCTCTGAGGATTTTTTATTAAAGAAAAAAAAGCAAGTTCAATATTTTTTAATAGACACTTCCTGGGAGAGTTAGGGTATGTTTAATAATCAGCAATATTTTGCATATTTGATAACTGCAAGACTAATAAGTTTGTTACAACAATCTTTATCAGCTTGTTAAGTAGCTGTAGGAGAAGTGCAATGAAAGTGTTACTTTCAGCCTGCTATAACTCTCTAAAGCTCTTCTAGTTAGTTTAAGGGAGCTTGAGAGTGAGGGGCAAAGCGTGAAAACATGTAGCAGCACTCTTGGGAAAGTAGACAGCAAAACTGAAGATCTATATAACTGATACTTTGATACTAAGTATAACCTCATTTGATTTTTTCTCAAAGTGTTCCATTAAAAAATAGAAATGAAAGAAGGGCACATTTGGGGATCTTTTAGTGTCTCAGATTCTTTCTAGGAACTCTGGTAAGCTCAGGGGTCATGAAGCATTCTCTGCTCCGGATAGAAAAATTGTCTGAAATCCTTGAAATCTCTTCATTCAAGGAGTAATCTTCCTCTCTTTCAGTTTGCTTTTTGTTTGTTTTAAAGTTGAGTGAATCATTGCTATAGAAATATTATCCCTGTCCACAGAACCATGGAATGAACTTCATTTATGCACTGGTTAATTAATATATATTTATTTTGTATAGCTGAGTGAAAGAGGATACTGAAGTTGATACCATGTTCTGCTTTGAAGTGTATGAAACTGATATCACGTTTGAGAGATGCAGTTTTAATGATACAGCGCATTAGAATTCATTATTCTCTTAGAGATCTTTGTGTTCTCTTATGCACACACAGAAATATGTATACGGGTATAGCAGACGCTGTCAAATGAAAGTGAAATATATTACTTTGTTTTCAGTGCAGAAAACCCAACCTTACCGCTATGCTTTACATG
This sequence comes from Dromococcyx pavoninus, assembly GCA_033558185.1. Lineage (NCBI taxonomy): Eukaryota > Metazoa > Chordata > Aves > Cuculiformes > Neomorphidae > Dromococcyx > Dromococcyx pavoninus. The sequence continues at coordinate 3,443,998 of JAUMJL010000091.1, read as the reverse complement.
GCCAACAAAGTGCTGAATTATTATCTCTTCTGTAGACATAAAAGTCTAGATCCACACAGAATACATCCTGATTTTAAAAAGTAGAAGTGTTTCTCTGCACCTGCTGCATCCCAGCTCCATAGTGGGATTAGAAACAGTGAAGTCAACCCCACATGAAATACATGAAAATCCTGCATGGATTGTAGTATGCTAAAAAGTTTGAGAACTATTGAATGGGTGCCAGGTTTCAGTAAAATCAGTGTCTACAAATGTTTTCATAGTAAGTGTAACTGGCAATATGTGAATACTGTTTTTTACGTTGTAAATGCTTTGCAACAGCCTCCCTTTTTTGTTTACAGCAAATAGAAAATTGCCCTCATATTGGTATCCTGTTGCACATAGCTAACAACACTTTATAAAACATTTTTATTTTTGTAACTCAAATCTGAATCTGTTTCTTTTGAAAAAACTCAAAAGCAGAAAATTAATCCAAAATAATTTAAGAGTGGTGACTTATTTGACCTGACCAGATAAGTTTGTTTTGTTTATTTTACATTTTTAAACATTAGTAGGTTAGTTATACGTGACAAGCAAATGTGATCTGGGGCTAGATGCATGTGATATTCTTCTATACTGAGAAACAGAAAAGTGAATGCAAACACATCCCAACGCAGAATGGCTGCAAAACTAGACAGCTGCAGTTATCAGTTAACCAATTCTGCTGTATTAGTATAGAATTAATTATTAACCAAAAATACATTATAGAACTTTTTAATGGGACTTTATCAAGTGTTTGTATATAATTGTATGTATGTATCTGCTTTAGTTTTAAAAACCTGTTAGACATTTTTTCTTTGTCAGAAAGCTTTCTCTCCATTGGGCACATGGTGCTATTTCATTCTGAGTCTGACTTATTGAAAATATAACTAGCTTTGTTGCTTGATCCCCAGCTCGCAGTCACTGTAGCAGGGTGTTAACATGCCAATAACAGGTCCTTTAGCTTGGTAAATAGATTTCTTAATTTAGCTAGCGTTGGCAGTTTACAAACTAAGCACTGAGTTTTCTATGAGTCTTTATCCAAATGTAGATCAGAAATCAGCAGCTTTCTGTTCTGATGTCATTTGAGAAGAGAAAAATGTAAACGATTCTTTAACTTCATCCATTCTGATTTGTCACATTTAGCTAGTTTCAATTTTTTGACAGTGATTAACATTGCCTAAGTGAGAAAAAAGAAAATGAGAAATGGGAAAATTAGCTCAGAAATTTTAGATGGCACCATATCTTGGCACATAATTCTGCTCTTCACTTTTACTAGCATTAGGAGAAAGAATATTCTGGAAGCTAAAAAAAAAAGTGTGCATCATTTTACTGTAGTCAGAATTACTGACCAGCAAGTTGCAGATCAGCACACAGTCATGAGGTGTTATGAACCAGATTATGTAAATTTTGACTGCCATGGCATTGCAGTAATAAAAAGCTGTTAATGTTGACTGATTTCATAAATGGCTCAAATGCTCTCCATTGTTCATTGTTGAAATTGAAGATACCTTCCTACTGAAAGTGAAAGTTAAATATAACAGAGGTCTAATTAGATTAACATATTAACCAGTAATTTTTATGAGGTAATAAAATTGCCCATTATTTTCTAAGGTAGAAGGATATATTTTTGTTATCTAAATATTTTTGAAAATGGTAGAGTGTTAAATGGGAGCCATTGGTGAATGGGGAGATAATGAAGTGTGAGGAAAAGATGTAGCCACTATTAAAATTGCTAAAGTTACTAAAAGATACAAAGAAAAGCTCATTTGAGATGTTTGCATATATTTTTATTTCCCTATGCAAGTTACGACTGAGAAATATTTTTCAAATTAATTCTGTCTGGTTCACAGAGAATTGTGTTTTAGGACCAGCTGTAACTAGAATAATGAGTACAAATATTTTACTAGTATTCTTTCAGTTATCAATCTTCCCAGAAGTGTAATCAGAATCAAAGCTTATCTAAGCTTTTCCTTTAAGGAAAGGGTCTATTCCTGGCCACACACAATGCTGTTGTCACCAACGTTGCAAGAAGTAATTACATATCAGTCCCTGACTTTGGATTTCTGGTCTAGGTCTTGTCACTTCGAGTTGCACTTGAAAAAAAACTCCAGAGAAAGATAGATTTTAGTTAAATTAATTAACAGTTGTTCTTCAGAATCTGCAGGGATTGTTTCTCTCTGTGCTCTTATATGAAAATTCTGCTGGAATGTATTTCTTGGGTCATTATCTTGTGCTGAAGAATTGTGTTAAAATTTCATTTCTTTAGACATGAGAATTACCCAGCCTCTGTGGTAATGCATGTTAAAAAGTTAAATGCAACTTGCGTTTGATATCAACACCCTATATTTTCATATTTACACTAGGAAAAAAAAGTCTGGTAGAATCTATTCAAGTATCAGTAGGAGTAGGCAGATATGGACTTCAGTCCTGGCTTTCAGCTAACGAGGTCAGCTAATCTGACCATCTATCTGCAAGATGTGTACTTATCTGATCTACTAAATGAAGAACGCTCCAGGGGTTAGACTAAAAACTGCATTAGGCAAATCTGGAACATATAAACCTGCATTGATTATTTCAGTTGTCTGTTACTGCAAAGAAGTAAGGCAGCAGGTTTGTGATATCTTTGGTTATATTAATTTAATCTGATTTACCATGAAGTCATGAAAAGCATAAAACATTTTTTTGACTTCCTACATATGCACCCACAGATATTTTTGAGACAAAACTACTCTTTTGCTTGAGCACATTTGTTCACATAAATATGCTCAAATGCATAAGATATCCTGATACCTTAAATAACTGTTCTAAGGACTGAATGGAGAATTAACCAGTCAATCATTAATGATCTCAGCTATAAATGGAAAGTCATAGGGCTGAAGTTTTCAAAGACAGGCATACACATCTAAAAAGCAAGATAGAAAACTTATATCCTGTATGTGACCTAAAGCAAGGGGACTGCAAATCCCATCATTTAGCTTGCAAATTTATTTTCTTGCTACTCCCTTAGCCCTCTCCCCTTTGAATACATCATTCACGCAGCTACATTAAATGCTTTTTTGAACACATATGAATGCACAATACAAAGAGTGAGGTGGCAACCTTTGAAACTAGCAGGTTACAAGAGATTATAAGGTGTAACTTACTATCATTTCAAACAGAATTGAGAAGTTCATAAGAAGGCTTAATGTTTCCCACTGAGGTAATTGATTTGGTTTCTAAATAGTATGTCTTCAGAGAAAACTTTGAAAACAGGAAATATAAAGCCAAGGTCCATTTTTGGTAAGAGATGTATTATCCTACTGTCCTTGAGTCAAACTGCTACTGGAAAGGTGCAGAGTTGTCACATGTGTTGTTATGAACCGTTTCAATGAGGAATAAAAAAAATACCTGCTTGGAGAGTTTCCTTTTTTATTTTTTTCCCCAGAGACTTTGACCCCTTGGGATGCCAAGCAAACTGCTTCTCAACAAGGTAACTGTAATGGTGCACTCTAGCCTTAAAACACCCATCAATCAACTTCAGCTGACCTCCCTGTAACTCAACTCCCTCTATTAATTAAATATGTGCAAACTTAAGGAATTTGTCTGAGTATATGCATATGTGAGAGGATTAAAAAAAAGAGGTAGAAACGAAGGCTTATTTCAGAAACTGCATTGATTAAAAGCAGCTTAATCTTTATTTCAAGAGCATCTCTTACGTATTTGTTTACTTAGTAGCAAGCAGAATTGAAAGTCCAAAGATGGCTTTGAAGTTCAGTTGTTAAATTATCTCCAGACCCTGGAAAACTATTGTAATATAAATGCCTGATGGTATATTCAAATTACAGACAATAGGAAAATCGTAGCCATCTGCATACTTGGGTCTTTTGAGGGGTATATATGTGCATATGTGTGTTTTAAAGGTAAAATTCTCATAGTTCTACTGGAGATTCATTTGAGTTGAGGAAAATTCAGACTGATGTTGCTGCCTTGCATGCTGCCTAGAGTGCTAAATATCATTAAAGCATCTTCTTAGTGATGGCTGAATATTGTACTATCTGAGACCTGCATGAAATTTACTGGACTAGCACAAGTTTTACTGATATGATTATGCAAGGAGGGTTTATGATAGCTAAAGAAAACCTATGGGTTTCCTTTCATATTAACAGGCCTCTTATGCTTAACTGAAAACAGGATGCATAAAATGCTTGCACTGTGCGTCAAATCTGTCTCAGCTGGTACTAATGGCTCAACTTGGAATTATATGGCACTATACACATGGGTACTGCCACAGGGTCTTGAATAATTTTGTAGTAATTTCCTTATTTTCTTCTGAAATTACAGCCACTGTCTAATTTGATATAAAGAGGACATTTTCTCACCTTTTGAATGCATTTTTGCATTTCTTCTTCCAACTCAAATTGCACTTTCTGAATAAAATTGGAAATCATTTCACACTGGGAGTAAGGAACTATAATTCATGAATCACCAGCCTAATCTTCTGTATACAAAAGCTTCTCAGTACAGATGATCTGTGGAGCATGCCAAGCCTCCAAGACAGAATTCACATAACAGGCAATGCAACAATAAATTGCCATAGTAAAATTAACTGTGCTTGTGAAGGAAAGCAAAATCATCACACAATCTCTCTGCAAAGAGAAGCAATATGCTTACTCCCTCCAGTGTGACAGGTATGAGGGCTATATAATATGGAAGAATATTTTTGAACTGAAAAATTGACATAGAAGATTCAGTCTTAGAGAGTGTTTGATGAATGCTGTAAAACTTTCTGTAGAAGTGCCTCTTTGTAGTCAGCATTCCTGCTTTTCCAGCATCACCTATTATATTTTTTAGATGTGTATTCGTAAAAAAGTTATTGCAGGGAAATCTGGAACTTGTAGATCACATTCTCCACAGTCCCTAGGCATAACCACACCTTTACTGCATAATACTCTCTACTAGAAAATAATAAATGCAATGAAATACTCTTCTTTCACTGTGTGAAGTCACTCTTTTTGCCAGCTATGCTGTTTCATAGATTCTGTGGGATACTGCAACATGACTGTACAATAGACAACAGGTTGCTTTTGAATTATGCCTACATCATTTTTGTATCATATATTGACAGGCTGATTCTGACAGCAGACACTCTGTGTTTTCTAGGAATACTACGTTTTATTTATGCACCACATTAGGCTTACTGCCAAAGACTTAAGCTGCAACTTAAAAACCAATATTATAGTAACAACAATGTTTTACACCACATTGCACTCAGCCTCAGCAATCACCTTATTCCCTTTAATGGAATTTGCTAGTAACAAGGCTGAAATAGTATGGGGTGAGCTCATGTTAGGAGATCATTTACACTGTTCATTGCCAAAAAAGGTGCAACTCAGGTCAGCCAAGTCCTAGAGAGATCCTGCAAAATGTAAAGCTTCTGCTTCTCTCTATACCACCATGGCCTAACTACAAGTCAGAATTTTTCACGTAACAGGTAGATCGAAGAATAGCTGAATTTAAGGATTGTCCTTTTCTGATGCTTTCATTTATAATATCTTTCTCCTGCATGGGTTCTCTGGTGTCTTACAATAACATTACATAGCAGAACCTTTCCATCAGTGAGAGAGCCAATGTTTCTTCTATTATATGGTTGCCTATTTTCACTAAATTCATAGGACTCAATTTCTTTGCAAAGTCTCTGTCAAGTGCCACTAAGATGTGAAAACCCCTAGGGAAGGACAGAGAGGCAGGAAGATAGCACAACTGGTGCATTTTCTGGAATTGTTAAAAATAACCTTAAGTCTCTCCAAAACCTTAACTGCATCACCCAAGCATAATTCTAACAAAAAACACTGGCTAGAGCACCAAACAGAAGAAAAACAAATATCTTTTCCTTACCACTGACCAAAGCTGGTTTAGAGTTATAGCAAGCCTGAGGAGTTCTTCAACAATACATCCCTACTGCTTACATCTCAAGAGTGACTCTAGTAGATGTAGTTGTCCTCACCACAAGAGCTGCTCAACACACAAAACACAGCCATGCTGAAGTGTTTTGCAGTGGTGTGGGTTACACAGGACTCTAGCTGTTAGTGTGGTGATCAAGAGTGATCATAGGAGTGGATGATGCTGTGGTTAAGCACCAAGACCGCTTTCCATTGTAACAGCAAAGAAATGAGATTTATGCAGTTGCAGTGGAAAAGACCACAAGAAGAGTCTTTCAGGGACCATGAGTTAGTTTGCCAATCACAAAGAAGTATTCCTACTTTTTCTTTCAGGATGAGGTAACACCTTTTTAAGAACACTGAAGATACAATTCTTATGCTATGTTCTTACCTTTTAACTTCCACCTGCCTCTACCAAATAAGCTTTTTATTCTCTCTTGCTTCTAGATCCTAAGAATTTTTTTAAAAAAAGTGTTTATTACGTAGCTATCTTTGACAATGTTCCTAATGCAGGGCTGATAGAGAGTATGCACAGTAATCTCAGCAACTTCGCCAGCCTTATAGCCCAGACTGGAGGGTCCCTTTTTACAGCCCACTGGTAGCCACTCCCTTGCCGTCACTATCTGGATCCTCCCCCAAGGGGCCAGCACTACGTGGATATACAAGAGTTCGCAGCTTAGAAAGCAGACAGGGTTTCATTAGCTGCTTACAAAAGGTTACAGATCATGGAGAACACTACAGAGTACCTGTCCTGCTTTGACACAGTTGTTGCAGTGTCAAATCTGCAGAGTCAGGGTAATCTGGTGATACTGTCAAGCACTGAATATTTCATGCTTTGAAAAAACCAAGCCACTGTGAGGCAATCTGTAGTATTTATGAGTCTCTTCCCACTTCAGCAACTATATCTTCTAATTCTAGATAGATTTCTAGAATTTTGTACACAATTCTGGAAATATATGCACTGAGATGTTCAGGTCTTTAAATTTCTTTCAATAATGAGGTCTGTTGAAGTAGTTTCTGTGTCTCAATATCTCTTCTGATCACATGCTATACATCTAAGAAACTGTGCCTCACAAAGACATTAATTTCAAAGGATACAGCTCTTTTTCTTTTCTTTAGAATCAGTTCTATTTAAGAAATAGATAATGTTCCAATCAAAGATGTTTTAAGACTATGCCTGTTAAATAACTTCAGAACACAAGATATAACACGTCCCAAGACCCTGCACATGGTGAAACTTTAAACAAATTCTTAGTAGGATAATAACTCACAACAGAGTTAAATGTCCTGGTTGTACATTTTTTCTTTGTGTAAACTGTTAATGTTTTGGTTTTTTTTTTTCTTCACAAGGGCATGTCATTTTGCTAATGGATTTAACACCACCATTTGGTCCAATTTCCTCGTGTCTCCTTAAATCAACACACAAATCACTGCACAGGAGGAAAAGCATAGAGATTCATCGTCTTCATTTCAGGGCCCTCAAGGAGGCAATCTGTTATTTCTTTTTCTTTGTAAAGCTGTCTTTAGTGATGGGTGAAGAGAATGCGGAATAATGTGTAGTGAGATCTTCCCTGGAGCAGAGCTGAGTCCAGAACCATTGAGATAAATGCAGTTTACATACAAAGTAAGAAAAATATGTTGATTATTTCTATTTTTAAATTTTCAGCACATTTTTCTCTTTATTGCTATTTGCTTTCTTTCTTCTTTGAACTTTCTTTACCTCCTTTCCTTAAATTATAAGTTTAATTTTCACTCTCACAGTCTTTTGACTGTCTCCATTTGAATTAATTGAGACCTGTTCCTAGAAAATGCTTTTTTGAATGCAAAATGTATATTGTTTTTTGTCAGTTTTTGTTTTTTGTGGAGTCCTCTCAGAGCAAGTGATCAGTGTAAAAAACTGATTACCTTGCAAGCCTCACCTGTTTATAGTATATTGTTTGTGTCATGATCAGATCAAGTCTTAATCGCTATGAAAGGTGCCAGAAAAATCTGATGGTCCATCTAGACTTCAGACTTTAATACTTGAATCTTAATATATATTTTCTTCTATTTCAGTGGAACACTACTGTATTATGCACTGTTGGAAAAAAAAATCTAAAACCAAACTAATGAACAACCAAACAAATTCCATTGTAAAGTGATTGAAGTAAATAATTATTAAGGGAGGCCAACTAATTACTGAAGTTGTTTGGGACAACATATTTTCCTGACAGAAAGTGATGTTTCCTGAAAGACACCTTTCTTTGCAGGAAATACAATGATGGTTCTGAAAAGTATGAGTAGTTTTCATCTAAAGTTATTAGAAAAACAAAATTCAGTCCAAATTAGACAGTGTAGTCAGTAACCTAGAAGGGGATAACTTTTTGAAATCTTTGCCTTGTCTGACTCAGTAAGGATTTAATCTCAGTCCCCTATATGCGAGATGGATTTTTAACGTTCTTCAAGAGAGAATCTCTTTTGTCTCTCTTGAGATTTTTAATAAGGGGAGAAATTTGAACCTAAATCATGACTGATTCTCTTTTCACTACTCCAATGATAAATCAGTATCTCTAGAATATTGTTTTCAAGGTGGAAATGTGGTTTCCCATAAATAATGGCAAAACCCACTATTGACAGCATCCTGAGGCATTTCATATGTGTCTTCTACTATTAGGAGAGGTGTGTTAAATTTTTGCTCTCTCCTGCTCTGCTCTATTAACACTAAACCTACAAGCACTTACATGGTCTACATTATTCATTATTTTTATATAGTTTGTCCTTCTCAAAAGAGGCTTTTACATGGTTTTCTCAGTGATGCTTTCACCCCTTGGACTTTTACTGTCTGTAATGATTCCAGAAGGTAGCCTCTAGATCCCTGTCTGTGAGTAATTGCAGAAACCAAGCAGTGACAGTAACGATGCTTTTATTATGTATCCACCCACAGAACAGAAAGACCATACAACTTCTCTGGCCAATCTCAGCTTAATAGAGTATGAATACCTACACTCTCTAAGAAAATTAGGATAATAAAAGGGTATTTTTTTAGTTGTCAGTATACTTGAAAATGACTAACTAGGAGGAAATCGTTATCTTTTCAAAAAGGGAAAGATACTACTAAAATAGTAGACTGTTATTTTAATATGTTACACTGACATAAATGCTCATTTCGTATGATGAAAGCCATTTACGTTTTTGTAATTTCTGATTTTATATTCAATTTTAAGTTATATATGTGAATATTTGAGATGTCAAATCCCCCCCACTATTTTAAATGAGGGGAAAAGAAGCTCAACATTATATTAATTCTCATGTATTAAACCTCCACAGAAAAATATTTTGTTTTATAAGCACTGAATAGATGCAAATTTTATATAAAAAATGGGTTAAAAGGAATATTCACTGTTCTGATTATGCAAGATCATTGAGATCATATTAATCAAAGGAATATACAAGAAAAAAGTACCTGTTTTTTATTATCTTTAACTATCTGGGTATTCAAAAGAACTTTATTAGCATTACAGAAATTCTATCTGATAGTATTACATATTTGCAAGAATGGTATCAGGATGGTATTCTATTAGTATAGTCCAATGCAAGTGAGTCTTGCTCCGACCAGACAGTTAGAGAATCTACTCTGTAGAATCATCAGACTCTAGCTTTGGATATTGCCAAAAAGGAACAAAATTTACTTAATTAAAGACTGTGAGCAGTATTTGGTGTTTACATACAACATGGTTTGTCCAAAGTACTGTCTTGCCAAAGTAGATGTATGATATGCAGTCTTCCATAAACACTCAGTAGCTGAACTGCAACTATTTTACATCCTGCTGACGAACAGAGAAATTATTTGTGCCACTTTTCCTTGTTAATTCTACATTCTAACTTCTCTTATAAGCTCTCTCAGCTTATTATGGACTTGATGATCTCAAAGGTATTTTCCAACCCAATTATTCTATGATTATTTATCAATGAAAGGTATAGTTGGAACTATTTACTAGATTTAAAAAAAATGCATAGGCTTGACCTATGGCAAAGAAGGTCTCAAAGGGATGGGCTCTAGACTATTCATACATCTTTTCTAAGTCAAGACAACCTTTGACGAACAGTTTTACTAACTTGAAGCTGTTGCATCTTCTTTTTAAGCTGATTAATGACTCAATTTCTGTTCATTCTAAGTGATATGGACATCTCAAAAGTAGTTTGGCATCCTTAGGAAAGGTCAGGAGTTTAACAAATTGTAGTATTATACTACTTTTTCCTTGGTGGAGGTGACAAGACATGGATTTATCAAGACAGATAAGGGGGCATTAGCCTCTTATGCTGCAGTCTAATTATGGTGTATACAGCACGCAATCATGTGACAACAAGAGTGCATTTGGTATAATCATTCCATCCGAATTGGTCTCTGTTTCGCTATTCACCTAAGGGTGGCTAAGTAATGTTTATTGCAATGTTTCTCTTGAAGTAGATTGTAGATGCAAGACAGACTTCTTCTCACACAACATTTAAAGGCTTTTAGATTTCTTTTCTAGTAAAATGAAGGGAAGAGTGCACATTATTGGTCCCATGGGAAAGAGCTCTAGCAGACAATATTAGAAAGTGAAGAAATTAATAATACTGGCATTGAATACATTTAGGCTAAACCCCAGTAAATTTTAACTGCCTCTGCAGTGAGATTCTGAACAGTTTTCTATTAGAAAAATTATATAAAATAAGTAAACTATTCTCAGGATCAATCTTGATTCAAGTGCCCTGAATGTGTTATCCTATGTGCAATCATAACTTATCTTTTGAGAAGGAGATTAACAGTCAGGAATTAAAATTTCCAACTAGTTTTCTACTTTATTCCTGCATTTGTTGTTTTTTCCTTTCCCTAATCACAGACATAATTTTACAGCAGCTTGGATAATTTTCATCTACCTTTGATCAGAGTGAGCTACTTCATCATTCATAAACTTAAGTCAAAACTTTATAAAAACAAATTTCAAATTATGTTTGTCTCATGAATGATTTAAATATTGCTGGCAGTGACTCATTGTTTAAACAGAGAATTATGTTAACCCAGAAATATGTTTTTGCTCCAAGACTAGATGACCTCCAAACAAGAAAGTTCTGTTTTATGTAGCAAATATTTCTTAAATTAACATTTCTCTAAATATTTTACACATGAAAGTGAACAAAAGTTTTCAAGTAGATGGAAGTTTTATTCAAGCAAATGTTTGTAAAAAGCTTTGATTTAATACTTGTTAAAACCTGGATTTCAGCCACCATAAAAATTATTTTTTTATGTAGTTGTTGATTAATCTCCTGTAATCTACTTCAGACTTTTTTTTTCTTTCTCTGCAATGAAATGTCATGTTTGAAATATGTTTCATGCTACACCAAACCTTTCTTTTAAATATACTTGGAAAAAAAAAAGAAACAATTGAATATCAAGATTTCTGTAGGCCAAGGGAAAGGAGTCTCTTTCAACAGATGGATATCTTTCCATATACTTAATATGTATATGTAATGGGAACAGTATCTGCATATTCACATATTGAACCCTTCGGAAATAATGTCTCGCTTTCCCTACTATTCAGTCTTGTCCTTTAGCAGTTAGATCACTTGCTTTAATTGCCTCTTCCTCCTCTTGTAGATAGGTCAAATGCCACAGGACACTGCTTTGGTCAGCAAAGTTGTTAAAAATAGGCTGATAGTTATGCCATTGTGTAATATCCTTTTGTTTTGAAAGAAAATTTTAAATAATATTCTACATATATTCATTTTCTGTCCAACAGTTATTTTTTTAGAAGTCACAGTTATTGGTTCTCTTCTTTTTTTAACTTGTATCTTTGTATCATTTCTTACTCTCTGTTGATGCTGCAGATGAACTAATTCTGTTTTTTAGTTTAAGTATTTTACAAAACATAAATCATAACAAGCATAAAATCAAACAAATTTACATCTTGAATTGAACCTACAGCCTTTCCTTTTTGGAGACGGAGTTTCTATCTCCAAAGTTCATCACTCATAAGGAGGAAAAGAAATTAAAGACTGGTCTTTCTCCAGATAGGTGATTTGGAGAGGTGTTCTGCAACAAACAACTGCTATTCTGGAATATTCAGTTGGTGTGCAAAACCTGATTTGGAAAATTAAAGGCCAGAGTTTATCACTAGTTTTCATAGGTAGAACTAATGGATTTTAATGACTGGTTTTCTAGGTATTCATTGCCTAGACCTAGGAGGAGAAAAGCTGTTCTTGTTTTGATAGTTACTTATAGAAAAGCCCATAACCTGGCCAGATGTGCTATCACGGCAGCATAAGTGATGCAAACTTTCCTGCTAGCAGCAGATAGGGGAGGTTAGCATCTTTTCCCCAGTTTAATTAATATTTGGGTTGTTTGGGTTTTTTTGGTAAGGAATTCCTTTAACAGTTTTACAACCAATATTTTACAACCATCCAGGAAGAAACTCATCTAATTTGACGCCCACAATGGATAAGTAAGTCAATAAATTATGTGGTTGAGGAACAAGAAGGTCCAAGAGCTTAATACTGAAGTATAAATGCTTCAAATTCCTTTGAATCCAAATTGGTAGGAAACAGAAGGCTGATACCATTTTATGCTGCTTGGTACAAAATGAGCTGGAAATTTCTATGTTCAAAATCAACCTCTGTCTAGACCTCCACATCCAGAGTTACAAGTAGTACTATTCTTATGTGGGCAGGAAATATCACCTAAATTGCAAAAGCTATTATGACCATAGAAACTGAATTTCTGTTTCAATTAGAGAAAAACCTTTCTAAAATTTGGAAGAACAGGATGTAGAAAACTTGCCTTGCCATTTCCCATATTTTTCATGAGTGAGAAGTCTTCAGCCCTCCTGAACAAAAATCTTTCTTTCTAATCTTAGCCATCTAAAACTAAAAAGTCTAAGCAAATAGGTTATCCTTTTCTGTACTAAATACTGTTCAAAATTCTGTACATGACAGGAAATTAATATAATTTTATTAAAAAAAAGAAAAAAATGAGATAAACTGCTCTTTCACGATTTTTTCCCTGTTTCCATTCCCAACTTTAGGGCAACTGGAGCTCTAGAATAGCAAAAGAAATCAAACTTGCAAATAGACAAAGTTAAGTGGGATAAATAACAGTACAAGCCTGTACAGACCACATCTTTTGACTGAAACTTAGTTTCATCTTCCTCCTCCCTCAAAATCTCCTTTGTTTTTGCTGTATTTTTGTGGAAATATAAATACAGAATGTAATGAAAGTATAGATACATTATAAAAAAGGGAAAAGAACAACAAAAGTGTAAATATTCACAATAAAAAGAAACCCTTTTGAGTTGCAAATTAGTCAGTCTTCTTCTAGGGGGAGTTGTATAAATGAGTCTAGTTAATCTAATGGAAGACCCATATCTTCTTTATATCACAGCCTCAAGCAAAACGAGAAAGATAAATAGTTCAGACCAAGCTGTGCTTTAAGTCTCCATAAAAAAAAAAAAGTGCATTATTTAAATCCTTGTTTCCTTCAGTATTTATATGAATAAGGACAAAAATCAGAGCTTGGACTGAAATACATGTTACCAAATTGGTAATCTGCCATCCTTCACACTCCCCTGTAAAAGATAAAGTTGTGAGTCAACTATTCAAAAACAGAAGATATCATCCCAGAATAACCATCTGGAGATGGACCAAGTATTATCTCATCAGAAGTTAATGCAACTATATTTAAAATTAAAAGCCAGAAACAACAACTGACGGAAGGAATGCAGTCAGCAGGAAAAAAACATTGCTGTTTGATTCTGCACCTCTACCCAGAGTCCTCTTCCATCTTACACTGCACCTTGCATCTTAGACTGACATTCCTAGTAAGCTACACTGCATCAACCAGTTGGCTCACAGACTATTGTGCACACGATGGAGATTGGCTGCACGTGCTGCTATGTGTATTTGGCACACAGTGAGTCACACTGCATGGCTCGGAGTTAGTCTAAGAACTCTCTATCTCCCCCACTGTTTCAGGTTTGCTTTGTGATTAGGATGCCTTCAACACCCTTCATGCTTCTTAATTTCAGTCAGAACCTCCCCTGAATATAGAGAGATGGAAGTAATTTTCTTTATTTCCTATATTATTATAAAAAGAACAGTAACATTATTTATCCCTTGCAAATTTGAGTGATATTAAATAAAAGAGAAAATATAACAGCTGTTGTTTCATTATTTCTTAAGGAGAAAAAGGCTTTCAGGAAAGTGTGTTAACCTTTATTAGGCCAACTTAAAAGTGAAGGAAAAGCTGGCTTTCGTCACTACAGATCTCATTTTCTTCTAAGAACAACAGAACAAGAAATAGATATTTTAATATTTTCCAACAATAGAGGATTGCATGATTTGGTGTGAGAAGAAGGAGATTGGTAGAGTTTTCTTTTGTTTTCTAGAAAGTGTACAGATTGTGTACAGATTTTTTTTTCCAAAAAGCAAAACTTCAGATTCAAACTAAACCCTTTTAAACTTTGGAAGCAATCCTTATGTTACAAAATACCTTGACAGCTTTGGGGTATTTTTTCCATGTTTTTTTCCAACACCAATGATTCAAGACCAGAACTGTTTGGAATCTTGGCTAATTTAGGAGAATGCCCAGGATCTGGACTATGGAATCTCTGTGAAGGTAAATTATCTCACAAAATTTCTTCCTATTTTGAATCAGGCAATTACATGAAAAGATGATGAAAATTCATCTCTTTGAAATTCATCTCATTCCCTGGCTTACTTCTGACTGGCACTTTATTTCGAAAGACCCTTCCTCTTCCCATTTATTAATATTTAATCATTTGTGATAGAAAAAAAGAAACAAAATTCTGATTACGCTAAAAGACAGGAGAGATAAGGAAAAATATTATTCACTTATAATTGGGAGAAGTGTATAATTCATTATAGCTTATCGGAGATAATCAGAAAGAATAACTGCCATTTTCTCTTATAACTCCAGAAAAATAAACTGTGTGCCTTGGTAACCAAGACAAAACATGCAAGGGAGTAATAGCTAGAAGTTTATTGGCTGCTGATAGACCGACAAATGCACTATGAAGGATAAAATAAAATTTATTAGATGGGAAAAAGACTAGAAAAAATAATAATCATGCAGGAATGATGATAACATGAAGGATGCATGGGCAGAACAAGATTCAGTCCACAGTTTGGATCTGCACCATGGGTGCAGAGGACTAAAATCCCAGTGCTGTTATCTGACAAGTTCTGGCTCTTGGGTACTCTTCCTGTCCAAAGATTTAGTCCATGGAGTTATCATGACTATAAGAAAGTGTAGGTGAAGACAAAAGCATTTTTTTAGAGTTAATGGCAACACTTTCAATTGTCTGTCTGAAGCGTGTAAGTGAAAACTATAGATTCCAAGGAGATTCTGAGTTTGAAAATGTTGGGTTAGAAGTTTAATAAAAGTTTAACCTCACTGTTCAAAAAGGATAAGTAAGTAAAAGATTTCATGATTAATTATTTCACCTGCCTTTTCCAGAATTCAAGGTTTGTACATGTTGAAACAGTAATACAGAAGGTGAAACACTTACACATCTGATAGCAAGGAATTGCTGCACTATACAGGCTGGCATAGCCAACTAAAACCTCATTATAGCCAAAAGGTGTACTTAATTAACATGAGAAAGAGTGTTGTCAAACTTCTTTCTAACTCCACTGCAAACCAACACAAAATCCAAAAATGTGCATGAATCTTAAAAGGAAATCGCCCATTTCAATCAGTATGTAGCATTAGTAAGGGTTTTGCAGTTTTGTTCACTTTTTTCCAGGGATCAATTTAAAGGTGCAGTGTGTTCTAGTGTGTGGTTCTATACATTTGGCAGAATTGTTGCCTTGGTAATGATGAATTTTCCTGGCAGATGAGTTACTTGATTGGATCACATCATGAAAATAAGATCTTTTGGACTGAAGTTTGCATGGGATTGTACTAATATATGTGCACTGACCATAGATTGAATGAATGTTTCATTTCAACAGTTTGAGAGGAAACTGATAGTATTTGTTGTATTCAGAGCAGTAGAGACATAAGAAAAGGGTTTTTTAAAATTTCTATTATTTTATTTTGCCTTAAAGGAGCTCAAGAGACATCATAATATTTTGCCAGAGAGAAAATCAAGGGAGGAAAAGTACAAACACAGTTGTAGTTTATATGAAGTTTAAAAGGATTGAATAGTGTAGATGCAGAGATTTTATGCCAGTCTCTTCTCACAGTAAGCTTTCTTGACTTCGCATACAAAGTTACTCACACAGAAAAGAACCATGAAGATGCAAAACATAGGCACCCACAATGTTGGCAAGAAAACTGAGTTGCCAGTTAAAGCACCTAAAAGAAAATATATCAATAGAAACATCTACACTGAAAAGAGATGGAGACTGAATGTTTTGGGAAAGGATTAGGCTGTGAGGCTGACTGGCACGAAGATAAGAGTAATTTTATGAACGGCCGTGAATTCAATATGAACCTGTTAGCCTTCCTACTTGTTCACCCTTATTTGTAGAGATGTTTAACAGAAGAAATTTACAAACCTCACACTAATGACCAACAAGATGAAATAAATATAATGAATAAATTAAATAAACTTTTCATTTACCTTTCAACATGGTAAAAATGTCAATATTTTTAAAAATACCAGCTTCTCTGAACCAGTGATGGTTGTGATGCTTTTTAGTAGGGTGGTGCTGGAAAAACAAATGCTGGAATTTTGGGATGTGCATGGTTTTCATGTGCAGTTTCCAAAATGTATGATAATAGAGAAGAAGAGAATAGGTTATTCATTATGAAGGTACTACTGAATGAGAGACTTCTCCGCTTTTCTGGCCATTATCTTACGAATACCTTAAGAGTTTCTCCTGTATGCTCTTCTTCACACTCAAGAGTAGCTACAGGTTCATATAGGTGAGCTTCTGGATAGCCAGATTCTCAGTGCGCGCCATAACATGAATATGTAAGAACTCTATATGTTCAATCTTTTTTTAAAAAAAACCCACAAAAGACAACTACAACAAAAAATCAAACCTACCAAACAAAAAAAATTATGGATATATCTTGTATTTTGTGACTGAATTATTTGTAACTTGTTGCATGCTGGAGATCTTGCTGGTTGTCCTTAAATTTACAGACATATGCAGATATGGTAGAAAATATTGCATCAAATATACAAATGCATAATCCAGTGGAGGAACAGGCAATATAGGTAGTAACAACTTTCAGCGTGCCCAGTGTTATTCTGAATCTAGCAAAGAAGGAATAGTTGCAGACAAAACACAAGATATGTTAATAATTAAAATAATTATTACATTTTGCACTCGCTGTTTGAAAATGAAAATTGTTTTTTCTACTGCTGTTTACTCTGAAGTATTTGCTCATACAGCTTTCTACAAGGAGAACCTTTTATTGTGCAGGATGTTGCCTAGACACAAACATTAGTTTTTCTATTTTCTTAATATTCAGAATCTATGACCCATATTCCAGGTATTTATCATAAAAGTAACACTTCCAGCAGTACAAGTAATACCATACCATTGGGTTGCTGCAGGGGTTGAACCTGCTGTGAGATGATTGTACCACTGACACAGTGAAAACTGTGACCAACAGCAACGCTCTAGCTTCTACCTAATTGAGGTCAGCTCACACCCGTGATACTTTCAGAGAATACAATTCCAATTTAATAAGGAAATATGAGCTGAATTAACTGAAAAGATAAAAGCAAGATAATTGTATTTCAAAAAGTAACAATAATTGCTGAAGTTTTATATGGACAAATAGAGGTACCTTTATATGTGGGTAATTCTTTTTGTCTGTATGTGTTCTAAAAAAATATTTCCACAGAAATAACTGTAGAGTCATAATGCTAATTTTAGTCCAATGTTCTACAAATTTTACTTGCTTGAACAGATTTATAAGGATCATCTGAGGGAAAAATTTTATCATTTTACATAATAAAAATACTTTTCACTTTTTCAGGTGAAAAAGAACTCAGAAAGATGAAAACTGAGGTACAGCACTTCTGCATAGTAGCATTTTATTTGACATAACTGACAACCCTGAAAATGCCTTCTTGACAATAGAAATTAGGTTAACAAATACCTGACTGTCATGGTTTTACAGCTGCCCAGACAATTTCAACAGATAAAACCCAACAGTTAGGCTCTCAATTCCCTTTACCCCTCTTCTCCCACTTGAGAAAGCAGAAACAGAAATGAGAGGAAAAAGTCTTGCAGGTTGGAAACTAAACTATAACAGGCTTAATAAAATAGTAGTAGTAGTAGTAATAATAATAATAATAAAAAAATAATTAAGTATATACAAATACACGAAATTTCACCTGTACCCCACGCCTCGATGACTATGCATCACCACAAATGCTGCAGAGAAAGTTGGGGAAGGGGTCAGCGGCAGGAGAGAGCTGGATTCAGGGATGCACGGATCATGGGCAAACAGACAGATGAGGTCCTCACTGGACACTGGTAACCACAGAAGAGAGCAAGACCCTCATGATCTCTGAAGTTTATACCAAGTATGATGTATATGCGATGAAATACTCTTCTGGTCTGTTTGGGGTCACACATCCTCTCTGCGCTGCCCTGCAGGAGCAACCTTTGACTTACTGCATCCCACGAGCATAAAGATGGTCTTGGTGTCTATAGGAATAAGAATAAGCGATGGCCTTTCTCCACACCATTGGCTCGTGTTATCACTGCTAGAGAGAAACAGTCTGAAAACATGCAGTTAGCTTTCAGAAAATGAAGTTACTTAGGCAATACAGCTAAAGTTAGAAAACTGATTCTGCTTTAAGTCAAATCAGAACACTGGTCACATTGTTGTAGTGCTGCCTGTTATTTTGAGCTTTACGAGTCCAATATTTTTCTTAAAGTCTCCCTTTTTTATTCAGCAAAACCACATTCCATCTATATTTCTATGTTCTTTGGGAAAGAAATACCATGTAAAAATTGCGATTTGTGAAGGTTCAAAACAGCAGAAAGAGTGAAAATTAGCCAAAGACTACCATGAGCTACGTGTGCGGTGATTTTAAGTTTGTCTCACAATCTTCTAAGGAATAATCCTTGTATTTTCAATCCTTCATGTTGGCAATCTTTTTCTCTGCTGGAATAAATAATAACCAAAGCTCAGCTGTTTCCCTCAGAAGCAATAAAAGATATGTTCTTTACCTTCTAAAATGCCAGAAAATTATATCACCGTATCAAAAGGAATTATTAGTCCTTCTGTCATCTTGACTGACATTACAGAAAACTCTTTTTACAATAAACAAATTAGGTAAAATCAGATGTCCACTAAATAATTGATATTTTTATAAGGTGTTATTTAATTTGGACTTTTTTCAACTCTCTATAATGAAAAGAGATTTATTGCTCATGGATTAAGAGGATGGGCAATTAATCTGCTCTTTAGGGTTATTAATCTTTCTAATCCATCTACTCTAAATCATAAAAGATTCTTGAGATCCATTTCATTTCAGCAGATTCTTGCTTTCCCTCCTTTAAAGGCATGTTCTGAAGATTAAGTGCTTGCTTTTTACTCACTCTCTGCTGTCCTCCTTATGTCTCTGGGAAAATAGGAGCACAAGGCGTAGGAGTAACTGTGATTCTCTTAACATCTTTTCTGCCATCTCAGTTGTCATTTTGGAGGCTATATCTCACCATGCATCTTCTGAAAACCCTTCCTTGAATAATCCACAAGTTGTTGCCCTAGTTCAAACCACATTATTGTCGCAGCTGCTTCTGACCCTGTGACCCATTTGACTGCCAAGTGAAAAATACTCATGGCAGTGCTCTTCAGGATGTTTATCTAAATTCTCTGCCCAGTAGCAGGAAATAAAGCAATCATGATTTAAGTGTGTGTAACCAGAGAATTGAGATGTATCACAACTCCCAGAGGCTCACTTGTTAAAGTGCATGTACTGGGAGTGTTATATTCTTATCAGTGGTTGCAGATGCTGGCCCTAAGGACTTTTTTTGCAATTACCTGCTATGACTATTCCTGCCATAATGGTATACAGGCACAACCAGACCACAGATGAAGCCACATAACACAACCACCCTACTGAATTTTTGAGCTCTACAAAAAAAGAGAAGAATTTAATCTTGAATTTCAACATCAGTAGACTGTTTTGAGTTTACTACAACTACATAGGGACTAGTAAATGCTCAAATAACACTATGCTGGAGCCTATCTTCACGGATAAAACTGAGTTAAGCCTCTAAGATCACCTTTGGAGAGCCTTATTGACCCAGAGTGACCCAAGAATGCATCATCTGCTGACATCACCTCCACAACAACAATTGTAAAGGAGATTGGCACAGCCTGTCTTAGGAGTCCTAAATAATAATTTGGCTAATTTAAAAATGCGGATATGTTGTCTGGCTACAAATTTATTTTCCCTGTGTAAGCTAGAAAAATTAATACGTGGTTGTTTAGGAAGTTTCATCTATAAATTAAGAAAAACTCTAGGATCTAAAAAAATCTGAAACTTTTTAAAATCATCAAATACATAAATAAATAAATAAATTAGATTCCCAGTCCTAGTGTATGAGAAGCACTACAGACAATTTGACAAAATGAACTATTTAAATTCTCTTAACAGGTAGATAACTTTAAGATAACTTTGGATTCTACATTTTCAGTACTCAGCTCAAAGAGTAATACTAGGAGACAGGCCTACAAGGTCCTGATAATATCTTTTTTTTACTAGCAGTTCAACTATATTGTCTTATTTTAAAAAAGATTTTTATGGTGCATAAATAAACAAAAAATATATACCTTTTTGACAAATGGTATCTAGTTTTTAGTGATTCTATTGTTATATAATATCACTATAAATTTTGTGTGCAAAGTATATATTAAGTTATATTTAAAGAGTGCAGAATCAACTGCTGTTGGCTGCACTCTATGAAACATTTTTCTCTTGCAAAACATCATTGTTTACAGAAATACCTCTGTATCACAAAATCTCATTTAAGAAATTAAAAATACTCCAAAACGTCAAAAAAGGAACAATGGGAATATACACATCTGATATATTTCCAGAATAGGATATTTTGACTTTTAATTTCAAAATTACTTTTTGTTTCTATTTTGTTTTAGCTATTGCACATCAGAATAAAGATAATAATAAGAAAAGACAAATTTGGCACATCAGACAATCCTTAAAGACCAGAAGATGAGTTAAATGAAGGAAAAAAATATGGAAAATAGAAACGAGGAAATATGTCCTTGAGCAAGCACAAAATACCATAGACTAGTGTTACAAAGGTTAAGAGCACAATAACACAATTATTAACATATGTAAAAGGATAACATCAGGAAGAATTTTGAAATAGGTTAAAAAAACAGTAATGCAAAGTTATTTGGTATCCTATTTCAGTTAAAGATAAAATTATTTTGATGAGGCGCTTAACATGGGCTATTAACAAAGTGGTAGGAACATAAGACACAGACATAAGACACAGTAGGAATTTAGTAAACAAAACATAAACAGGCTAGATGCATTAAGCTTTGATTATTATTAAATTTATTCCTGAAGTCTTATGGAACAACAAAAGAAATGCAACCAAAATTTACATTGAAAGATTCAGGGTCTGGAATCCAAAATGTAATGTAATGATAAATATAGTCTTAAACACAGAAGAGGAAACTCAAGGGGGATGATTAGAATAGATCTACACTAAGGAAGAAAAAAATCAAACATCATTATTAAAAAGGATATATGAAAAATTGTATACACTAATGGGAAAATATTGATAAGCATTAGCAAACAGTAAATGGAAGTTTGAGAAATATGCGTCAATGTAATGGTGCTTTTGTAAAATTATTTAAATAAAACACAAATGTTATTTTGTAACAGAGGAGTAAAGGTCTAGTATGTCAGTCACTTTCCACATATCTACCTGTCTCTACTCAGAACAAGCAAAGCCTCTTTTACAATACTGTTTCCTGCACTGAGGAAAAAGTAATCAACATACTTTTCAAGTTTAGGCTGATTTAGGCTTTGTATTAAGAAAGATACACTGTATTTGAAGAAAGCTCTCACTTTCACCACAGCTAAATAAGTGCTGGATTAACAGAGGACTGACAAATGTTGATACCCAGATCTTTAAAAGCAAGACAGATAAAATGCAGCCAAAAATAGTGCAGAAATAATTGATCCTGCCTCAGATAAGAGGAATGGCATATCCAACATCACAGGATCCTTTTATTCTAGTGTTTCTATGGTACTAAAGATAAAATGTAATATTGTTACTATATTACATCTAATCTTGAGCACCGGAATGGAGCTTTATGATTTTATCAAGCAAAGAATTTTGAATAATGTTCTTGGCAGATAGATGTATGCAAGAAGAAATTTTATTTATTTATTTCCATTTTTGGAAGAAGAAAAGATATCACAGAATTATTGATAAGTAAGGGAGCAATATAATTTCTGACGTTCTAGTGTGAAGAATAGAATGCTGTAAAAGATATTACTGTATTTGAAAAGTAGAAGGAAACACAAAGAAATCTCACAAAAAATGAACAAATACTATGGATCTTTCTAATCAACCCACTGCTCTTTTTACCTCGAAAGTTACCTTAAAATGTAAAAGAAATAAAAAATTTTATCACTTCTGTTCGTGTCCGGTGATTTTCTGTACCATATCTCTCATCTTCTGAGACTGACTTTTTGGAATCTGAAAGATAGAACATTTTGTAAAAACTTTGGTCTCCACGTGCGCAGTGGAGAAGCTCAAGGAGTGATTTGACTTCTATGACTTTTCCACACCAAGACTCTTTCGTATTCTTTCAGCTGCCTGTCCTCATGCATAATGTCAAATTTGGTATTTTGTAGAAGGAGGTGAAAAAAGGTGGCTGCTGAGGTACCCTTCATCCTTCATTCACTACTACTACCAATGGAGTTAAAGGAATTACATTTTTAGTGATAAATCTAATCCTTTCCTGCCCCTGCATTTTTGGCGTGGTGAAAATATGTACTCAAAGAATAGTCACGTTCCACTTCTCCATTTTCTGTTTACCTTCCCAATATTCTGACAAAGAAATTTGTTTTGGTTACTGCATGTTCTAGTTGCACTTGAACTGGCAGCTGAGTGCAATTGCTCCAGGTGAGGTGTCCATCTCTGCTGCATTCCAGACTTCCAGAGAGCTGTGTAATGTGTTACTAAAAGACACATTTGAGCTCCCCAACCACTTGTACTTGTAAACTTCAAATCCATACGTAAACAAATTGTGTTACTCATGCTAGCGAAGCAGATGCACCAGTATCATATATGAAATGTGTGACAAGAATTTAAAATACTTAAGTAGAACAACATTTTAGCTCCTTCAACATGTACAATAACAACTGTAATATAGAGACAGCACTCATCTGTGTTATGATTAGAATAGAGGAAAAGTGACACGATTTTTTAAATTTTGTTTGTCACTTGGTAATTTATTTGAAGTGTGACTTGGAAAATTATCCTAACTTGTTCTCAGATTTGTTCTATTTATACTTTCCATAATTTGATTTTATTGTAAAGATGGGTTCATTTACTAAACAAACAAGTAAGAAACATTTGAGTCAAGAGTTTTGGTTTATCTTAGTTTATTCTAAAAGTGATGTCTATTGAAAAACTCTAGTTCTAAACTCTGAATATATCCAAACTTAAGGATCTTTGGGTCTATGGATTTGATATAGGCCAATGTATAATTCTGTCTATTATCAAAATATCGAAATATATCGAGTATAACAAACTGAACACATATAATACAGCTTTGCAGTCCTCCTGATATTAAGGCATTTCTTATCTTTTTTTTTTTCCTATTATTTCTGCATCATGCAGTTGCTCTGGAGGTGAAGCTCCTGACTGTTTCACACAAAGTCTCAAAATACAGTTACCAAATATTTTGAGATGTGGGAACAACAGAAATTCTGCGTGCATATTATTTTCAGGAGTATCAGGTGAAGGGTCAGTGAGCTGTATCCTGATACAAATATCTCATGTTTTGGAGTTCTTTATATCCGAATCCAGTAAACACAACCAATCAAAGGCAGTGGGATCAAAGCGGTAGTACTGTGAAAACTAATTTGCATACGTCCAAAATCAGGATTACTATTTTCTTCACATGTTGTGAAGCTCAATGTCATAAGCACAATGCCAGATGAACATAACTGTATTTCTTCTAAACCAGAGCTGCCCTGCATGAGGTTAGGAATGAGAACTACCAGCCTCTGGACTACAGTTGGACAGGTAAAATCTGCACCTAATATCAAAAGGGTTTTAATTTAAATATATATATCAATTTTCATAACCCTTGCTGAACATGTCCTGCATCAAGTGACAGGATACTGAGTCAGCACTTTATATAAAATATCACGACACATAAAAAATATATTCGAAAGTAGGAGAAAATCATGTGGGTAAGATGGGATTTTTCAAAAGCATGAAGTATAGGTTTCCAATTCCCTGAAGTCAATTTTAAAACATTCAATGACTTATAAGGAGCATATTAAGTACAATGCTGTTCACATTTGTAATTCCCAGTTGTAAGTATTTGTTATATATCTGAGAATAAAGAAACATAATATGTTAATGACTATTCAGTTATTCCAGGATTTCCTTAGGATCCATTTACGAATTGTATGAGTGCATGCAGCTACGAAATGTTTGTTACACACAACCTATTTGCTTGATGCTTGATAGCAGTGTAATTGAAATTATGGCCAAATAGATAATGAAATCCTTTCAAATAGATGAGATGCTTTTTAATAAATCTCTCTTCTACTTGAAAAAATGCATTTTTAATAAAATGTTTCTGGGTTTAATCTTACTTTAAAATCCTTTAGGAGTAAACATTGCTGAATTACACAATGATATTCTAGGGCAAACAGACAGACATGCTTATATATCCCTATATATCACTATATATAGTGATTTCTCAAGTATAAAACATTTAAAGAAACATTTATAAAAGATCTACAAAAAAAATACTTAATCAATGGTACAGATGAGACCATTTGGATCTATATATATACAACTGCACTGCCTGCTGCATAGACGTATGTCTAAAAGATGCTTATTGACATAACTGCCAGGCCAGTGTTAGTAATAATAATTTCTACAGTTAGTTAATTACACAATATGGACATGTGTGTACGTACAGCCCCTTAGATTTTAGTTCTCGTTATGCTGAATAGTAGTCTGAGAGCTATCAAAGAAAAATTGAATATGATGTAGTTTGGTTATGATGTGAGGTGATAAGAAAGAATCAGGATGATTTTCAAGAAGAAAAGAGAGTGCTGCAAGTGACGCCTTCTGTCTCCATGGTAACACAACTGATGTAAAAATGTATTGCACGTTCTGTCCAAGATGCCTGTGTAATAAACTCACATTATATCAAGTTAATTAATCCCTTATATCAAGTTAATTAATCCCATGTGAGAATAATCTATCTTATCATATGAGGGGCAGAGATGAATTAGCAGGAGAACAAACTGTAGTACATCCAGTTTATGCCTGAGGAATACAGGGTCACAAAACCGATCACATCCTAGGCAGAGAAAATTACAATCATAAGTAATAATCCATTCGATGCCCCTCACACAGGAAATATGAAAGTCGCTGAGAATGTCAATAAACTAATTGAGTTTGAACAAAAACAGAGTGAAATTTCAACAGAAAACTGCAGAGAGAATTAGACAGGATCTAATTAGAAGGTTTTAATAGAATATGAATTTGATAAACTACAGTATAACAAATAATAAACACAAAGTGTCAACTATAATTGTCTTCCAAAACTTTTTACTGATTGGGAAGTTAGAGAGCAAAATAGGAGAAATTTAATAAAAAGAATAAAAGAATGACAGAAATCAAAATAGAACAAGAAAATTATTCTATCAGATTGACATTGCACCTATACTACTAATCTGTTCGTAAAGAATGCACAGGATAATTCTTTTTTTGCTCAGATATAATTTTGGTCTGCAGAGGACAGTTCTATGCAAAGGTCAAAACCATACAGAAAATGAAGACTGTACAATCCAACAAAAAATTGCATGTGCAAAGCATTAAGGCTAGATCAACGTGCAGTTTGGTCAACAGCCTGCAACGTAATCACCTTCTGCTGAAGAAGCATCTACAGCTGCAGTATCTGTAGGAGATTCTTACAAAGTGTCTACCAAGAATCTGGTGCTGCAATCTAATATCAAAGGGTTCGGGGTCTGTTCTGTCTTCTGCATCATGTTACAGGAACACAGCTCTTCTTGACAGATTGACTGACATGATTTTTTTTACCCCAGTCCTACTTTATCAAATACTAAGGTCTATTAGAAGAATATTTTTAATACTGCTTTATTTTCCCATAGAGGTTTTTTTCCAAACACAGTGGCACACTAAACAAATTACCTACTGATATAAATCCACTACACGTACATAAAAACTGGATTTTTTTTACAGTTAAATATAACATATAGGATTCTGAAAAAAATAAACTAAATATAGATTCATGCTCAGTAAGTTTAATTGATCTTAATCCTATCAATATAAAATTTGCTATGTAATCATACCAGTCGATCTTGTTGTTCTCACAGACTGCTTTAATTAATCAAAATTCATATCTATAAAATACTGAAAACGAGAGGAAAAAAGGCACTTATGTTCAACTGGAACCATATGAAATGATTTCACATTTAGGGTCTTATTCTGATATCAGTATTTGATGAAGTATTTCCAGATTATATTCTCTTGTTAAAAGAAAATCTGGTATTATTAAAAGTAGTAATGATTGTATCTTCCCCATGTTTCAGTTTGAATTATAATCACATTCTTTTATCTGAAAGATTACTTTTATTGTATTGCCCAAAAAATCTGTAGAGCTGTTTACCATTGCACAGCTGTTGTATTTCATTGATAAATGAGGTAACTCCTGTTTATCACTTTGGTAAGCATTTTGAGAAAAAAAACGTGTTGAATAAAGACACTATTGATATACTTATTTTGAAAGACCATGTAATGCAGCTTCATGAAGTAAAATAAATTTGAGGTGAATAGCTACTAGGTTATCTGGTTTAGTTCAGTCACAAATAACTGGAGTTTTGCATTATTTCTATTGGGTTGCCTAGGACATTTTTCTTCAGACATAGATTTCAATTATAGAAATTGAATCCTGATAGTCAAACTAAATTTTCACTTCCTTAATTTCATCTCACTTCCCCCTCTTATGTTCTTGAGAAGAACACAAGCTACTTAATATCTTTTTTTTTAAAAAAAAATCCTAATTATCCTTTTCTTTTTTATTCCAGAAACACAAATGTAAGACTTGACTCCTTCTTAGTAAGGATGAAAAACAAATAGAGAAGGGGAGATAACCAATGCACCAGACCTCAGCCATTGTTTTGAAAATGAGCAATAAACAATCATGAAACGCTAAGCAGAGTACAGATTGACAATCAACAATTTGAAAGGCTAATATACTTCTTCTACCTAATTGCTTTTCGTCCACATATCACTAATTACTAGACCTTAATCAGTACTTCCTGAACTCAGCTATGAAAATTTAGAATATGAGAAACAAGACACTATGGTACCTTTTTGTCTTCTCCAATCAGTGTTTAACAAGGATACTAAAGTAATTTTCCATGCATCTTCTAATAAATTATCTTGATTTTCTTGGGAATCATCTTAATCTCTCTTTCCCTTTCTTATTTGCGTAGTTCATTAGCCTTTACTGTTTGGTAGTTTAAAACTGTGAGGTTGTCTCTATCATGATAACCGTGCAACTTTGGTTTCTTCAAAGAGTTAGAGGTATACATAAGAGTTTCAGGTCTTTGTCGGTCAGACGTGGCGTTATGACTGTTATTCAGAAGTCTAAGTGCTTTTCCAGGTGAGATGGTTTATAAATTACTGAAACGTATTGTAGGAGTATCTACCAATATGATCTTTCTCTAAAAAGTCTCAGATTTCAAATTTTCAGCTTTCATATGCATTAATTTTTATTCTTGTCCCTATTACCTAGATCTCCTTGGGTTTTCTTCTTGCAAGACTGCACTCATATTGGATACCTAAGTTTTGTCTTGTTTCTCTGTAAGAGTATTACACTGCATTTTTCCACAGCAAGTTAAGTATCTTAATTCATTTAAGTAGTCCCCCTGAGGTCAATGGTCATATTTTTGAAAGAGATCAGTCTCATATAGGCATCAACATGGATTGTCTAGGTTTTTTAAAGTACTCATGGTGACAAAATTTACAGTCATCTTTTCAGTGGAACTTGAGGCTTTTTGATATCATTTCTTAATCATAATTTTTAAATCACTCTGTTCTATACACTGGCTAGTTATTGCAGATTATTTTCTCTCTCCTAAGTTTTGACTTATATGTGTGTGCAACACCAAAAATTAGTCTTGAACCATATGATTAATTCCCTTTTTCCAATGGGAAATTAGTGCACAAATAAATCTGACTCCAAATTGATTCTTTAGTCTTTCTTCTTTATGCGTTACCATTTGCACTCTTCTTTTGGTTATAGTGGCTCATGTTCAATCCAAGGTTAAAGCAGCTCTATCCAGTTGGCTCCAAGCCCTTTATAACTTGTTTGTCTAATGCCAGCTCCTAGTACAGTCTCCTAAATATCTCATTCTTTATTCAATGCTCAGCTTGTCTTAAATTGGCATTTACACCAGTCACCCAGAAGGAAGCCTGAAGAGCTGGCAGAGACAAAACACATCTCAGGATGCACCTACTCCCAATGACATTATTTTATATCAAATAAAGGAATTTGATAAGAGTTGATCCAGATCCTGGCATATTTCATTTGATTCACATGATTGTTTGCATAATGTTTCTTTCTAAAAAACAATTACGGTTAATTCTAATTTAGGAAGAAGAGCCACTTGCTTATAGGTTTAGAGAAATAAAGCACTCGGCTTTTCAGTGGCTGCTCACTATGAACTTTGTGTTGATCTGGAAATATATTATTCCTGGGTTTTTCTTAAGTCAGAGCAAAGGGACAGTGCAAGAAAATACTAAACAAACCTGATTGAGTTTGGGTAGTGAAAGAGCTTGGATGCAGATAGTTCGGCTTCAATGAAGCCAGATATTTGCCGTAACTTTGCACTGCAACAAAGCACAACAACTTCATGACGCAAATGTTACTAAGTAGTTACAAGGAACGTTAGTTACTTTTCTGAAGTTGGAATCAGAATGCTCAGTGATCTCACAGAAAAAGGCCCTGGGATTTGTGTTCTGCTAAATCTTGCTAGGGAACATATCAGGAAAAAAACCAACTGTGCTTATAGAACCAGATTCTTCAAAATTGTGTTTTACCAGGATAGATTCTCCAAGTCACTGTAATTGGGGGAGAGAAATTCAGTGTAATTTGTCATGGTCCACCTGCTTCATTCCCTTTTCAATTCAAAATTGGAAAAAAAATTATCCTAGCATCTTGTATAACATTGTGGTGCAGTACTTATCAGGTTGTACTGCATCCCAGGTATCATAAGGTCCAATTTTATAATGTGACCATCTAAGAATCCTTGTTTGATTGAGTTTAAGCCTTGTTCTATACCTGTATTATAAGCTATGTCCAGTTTGCTCATTGAGAAATAGATTTTATGCTATGTTATTTTATGTTGAGAAGGAAGCCAAAGTTGGTCAGATATTGAGGAAAGTCACCTCACTCCCTTGGGTACTTTTAGGATGCTGAATTGTCTTTTAACTACAGATGAACTTTGACCATATGCATTGCTGCAGGCAGCATCTTCAAAGGACTGAATGTATATCAGCTGTCACATTATAATACCATCCTACAGACTAGTTAAAAAACATCATTTTTTTCAGCTGAGGATGCTAAGATAATGATAAGAAGTTTAGAGGCTCATGATTTTTCTATAAAAAGTTATAGAGTTTAAATCTTAGAGAAATTGGATAATGTGCCCACAATTTCTTTATTTATTATTATGTGGGATAGGTTTAAAATCATCACAAAAGTACCATTTTCCATCATTACATCTTCTCGTTAGTTTGCTGCACATGGATCCAAACAAGACCTCAAATCAGAATTCAAAAGAGCACACAAGAATCAGAAAGCATCTGATAAATAAATCCTACTCATATATTTATTTGACCTTGGTAATAACTCTGACTATTTAAGTGGCCTAAACGTCAAGGCAGTTTAGAGCTGAGAATATGTAAAGGGTTAACCTAGAAATGCAGTATATTGTATCAATCCTTCATTGTGATGTTAAATAACACAGCTGATGAGAATCAATACATATCAATGTATTATAATGCATTTTTATAGTGAAATCATTTATTTTTCTTCTAACAGGAACGATTTCTTTTTTGCAAGACAGCCAAGAATCTACAGAAGAATATATGCAGAGGATTGTCAGTCAAGGCAATGACAGTTTATTATTCTCCTCCTTCATCTAACCTAGTGTATCTGAATGCAAGATTTGTCTGTGTCATTTAGCACTACTTACAGCCCTGTAAATTGTGTGTAGTGACTTTGAACAGAGATACCCTCTAGTGGTTAAATTTTCAATACAAAATGGATAATTTTGCTCCTCAGAATGGAGTATTTACTTAAGAACTAAAGAGAAGAAAAGAGCATTCTGTCTTTTCCTTTGCCTCGGTATCAGCAAAGGGAAATAACCTTGGCTTTCTCTGGTCTCTGACAACTTAATTGCATTCCTTCCTTTATCACTTCAAGTACAACACTTGGAGGCTTTGTAGTCTCTTGGCCCTGTTCTGGACAGATATGACAAAATGTAATCTACTGAAATAGATGTACAATCACCTTTTGGCCCTTTTACAGTGAAAATATTTTTTGTTTTCATTTTCTTCAATGCCAATACAGAAAGGATTGTATATAAATTATTGCAGAAATGCTTTCCACAGTTGGAGCAAAGGGCTCTCATCTAGGGCACTGGGTTTTGCTCCCAAGTCAGTCACTGAATTTCACCTTTGACTAGACTTTTAAACATTGCATGGCTCAGTTTGAAATAGGTGTAATAATAATTGCTTCACTTACACCATTTTGCCAAGAATTAATTATGTTTTTGTTGAATCTTCTAAGCTTGAGCAGAAAGAAGTACAGATCCACACCACTGCCTGTGGTGCCTGTTCAGAAACAAGGCTTTATGAAGAAATATAGTCATGGGTAGTTTTTAGAATATGTATATTCCTGAAATTGTCAGAGGATCTCCTTTATTTCTACTACATACATAGGCAATTGGGCACTTTCTTACTGTGGTTGAGGGAAATTATTTTGGCATTCAGTTATCATAGGAAAACAAACATCCATGGGTCATTGAAGTAGACGATCCACCCCAGTCATCAGTGCCCTGAAGTTACTGAAAGGTATCTTGATTAAAATGATTTTTCACCTACTTCGGTGTACTACAAGTACCATATATATTCACTTAAAGAAATTTAGATGTAAATTGTCTGTGTACAAAAATAATGTGAAAACTTCTAATTTACAATTTTGGATGATCCAGAGATATCATCAGGCAGAGTTCAGTTATTTGTCTATTCATAAAAGCTGAGGGGAAGAAACAAAAATATAGGTGAATGGAAGGAGGGAACTTTTGTAATTGGAATGGAACCAAAATTATAATCCAGACCTCTTTGTGCAGGGCAAACAAGAAAAATATGATTGTTCAGCCTCTTGTCTGCATTTCTTCCTTTTTTTCTTTTTTCTTTATTTTTTTTAGTATAGGACCATATTTCTCTTTAATTATAATTATTCTAAATTTCTAAAAAAAATTATTCCTTGCAAAAAGTTAATATGTTCTTATACCAGCCTTGTAAATGTGATTTATTTAACAACTGTGACATTAAATCTCTGACTGGGTCATTTAGTGTTACTATTGCATGCGAAATATACTCACAAATTTAATTGCTGATATATGCCTGGAAAAAAAAATCAGGAAAAATGTAATTAATTGCACACTTTAAGGTTAGCATTAATAACAATCAGCATGCAGATTTAGATATTAAGTTCACAGAGAAAGAAATTAGTGCTGCCTTCAGGTGTTGTTAATATAAAATGCACTAAAATGGAATAATAATGCATTTTATCTGAAAGATATAGAAGATTCCTCATTCTTTACGATAGAGGAAATACCTTCAGAAATTATTGTAGCTACCTCACAATTTCATAGAATCATAGAATCATAGAATTATCTGGGTTGGAAGAGACCTCCAAGTTCATCAAGTCCAACCCTTAATCCAACACTATCATGATTACTAGATAAATGGCACTAAGTGCCACATCCAGTCTTATTTTAAAAACCTCCAGGGATGGTGAATCCACCACCTCTTTGGGCAGGTCATTCCAATGCATGATTACTCATTCTGTGAAGAACTTTTTTCTGATATCCAGCCTAAATCTTCCCTGTCAGAGTCTAAGCTCGTGCCCTCTTGTTCTGTTGCTGCTTGCCTGGGAGAAGAGACTGACCCCCACCTGTCTACAACCTTCTTTCAGATAGTTGTAGAGAGCAATGAGGTCACCCCTGAGCCTCCTCTTCTCCAGGCTAAACAACCCCAGCTCCCTCAGCCTCTCTTCATAGGACTTGTGCTCAAGTCCCTTCACCAGTTTTGTTGCTCTTAAACTATAAAATGATAGAGAAAAGTTACTTCATAAATTTTAGTCATTGTGGTTGCTCACCATTTATCCTTAAATATTTCATCAAAAGAATCCATTTTTTTCAGGGTTTTTATCAAGCTTCTTTTATTATCAGAAAGAACTATGAGTTTTGGGAAACTTTTCGATTCTTTCCATTTCCCCTTTTTTCCCTACTTGTTATCATGAAAGTTTCCCAGGAAGACATTAATATGGTAATAGTACGGGAAATGGAAGAAACACTGTTGTTACCTAACTTGTCTCTTAAAAAGGATCTCAAAATTTCTAATTTGTCCAACTAAAAATAATTTTTCTACTCTCTTGAAAATTTCAGGTCTACCCACCCAATATTTCTCCATTTATTTTATTCTGTAATGGAAATAAGCTGTTGGTTGTATATAGATAACTTAATTTATCATTGATTCAGAGTAAGAATCTCATAACCTGTGAGTAGTCCCAGAAGTCAAAATATGAGGAATTTAGGTATAGCAAAGATTTCCAAATAAACACAATCTTGAAATACATTGGCTCTTTTTCTTATTTACATAAAGGCCCACTCTGGCAAGAGAAAGATACCCTGAAGTGTATTTAAATAAAATTTATACCACTCTGATATTTTTATGCTGCCAGAAATGTGTAAATTAAAAACAGGTTCATTTCATTGGAGGGTTTGTTTTTTTTCATTCAACTCTTGCACTATATATATGAAAAAATATTTCTTTGTATCTTTCTACCTCTTACACTATCGTGTCCAAAGATTAATCAATGCCAGGAACACAAATCTAAGGTTTAAAAGAAAAACAATTTTTGAAACTAGAATAGGGAAGAACTGTTACGATTATTCTGTTTTAAATGTAACAGAAGATAAGCAGATTTTATGAAATGCAATCAATTAAGAATGCCTTGCTTGTTTTTTTCTTTTAATATTTGGAGAAGCTGTGATGAGGCATGGTAAGTATCAGAAAAGTTGGGTTTGGAGCAGGTTTCAAAAGAGATCAATTGAAAGAAAGCTGGCAGAAAACCAGACCTTTGACCTTTTTAAACTATAGAGCATTTATAACCGTTTCACAAAGAAAAATGAAAAATGGGATGAATCGTGTTAAGTATTATGGATGGGTGTTCATTTCTCTTGAGGAAAATGTGTTATGGAGGCAAATTTTTATGGAGTCATTTCGATTTGCTCTGACAGGACACATTTGAAACTATGTTCAAAGGAGACATTTTGTGAATGGCTTTAAAACTGTAGTACTTCTAGGCTTTAGAGTTAATTGCAGATAAATGATGACATTTCTGTTAGATTATAGCCCAGTTCATGGGCAAGTTGTACATATCCCAAGTTCAACGATTTGTACTTTCTCCGAGTCCTTTCTCTACACATCTTACCTGCAGTTCTAGCCTTGGACTTGTCCCATTTAAAATTTGTTTTTCCTTACATTTATGACAAGATTCTAGTGGATTCCAACCTTTCCTTCTGCAGTAAAACCCACTTGTTTTCATTACCAGTGGAACCTGAAACCATAGAAAACTGAAGACAGCTTATATCTTTAAGCAGAAACAATTCTTTTTCTGAATTAACTTGTCACTAATGGAGTAGGTTCCACGTCTGTGTTGTCCTGAAATTTCCCTGTTATTATTTGAAACCTATAGGAATTGAGAGTCCTCAATGCTCCTTGCCAGTGTGCTCCTACTTTGGGATTATTTCAGTCAATTCCCCAAGCACTGGCAATAAAACAGTGGGTCCAGTTGATAACCTTGATTTGTACCCCTGTTGGAAACAGGTCAAAATCCTTACTCTGTCCTCTCTCCTTTTTTTATCCACTCTTTCTGTACTAAGTTTTGCTTTCTTCAATCTCTTATTACTCCTAAGGCCCTGTGGATGCACTATATAGTTAACAGACTGTCTGTGCTGGTAAGGACTCTCTTAGGACAACTGCCCATGAATATCAGCCAAGTTTGGACAAAAAGGAAAGTATTCTCCAGACACTGGACAACATGATTTCCTCGATACAGGTATAATGAAAGTGAGTACCTTGGGTTTTTAACCTGTTAGTGACTTATGTTCATGTATTTGACCAGTCAAGGATACAATAAAACTGATATTCTTAATCTCATTATTATTTATTATTATTAGAGGTCTCACAGTACTGAGTGAAAAGTAGATGCTGCCAATTATTACGAAAAGAATGTGAAAGATTTGACTCTTAATACAAATGATTTTTATCTTCACAGACACAGACTTACAGAGCAAAAAACGCTGAAATGTCATGGAGGAAAGCCAAATGGCAGGGTTAGGTAGAAGAATATGATTAATAGCCAGGCCAAGAGGAAAATATTCAGACATAGTTATAAAAAGAG
This sequence comes from Dromococcyx pavoninus, assembly GCA_033558185.1. Taxonomy (NCBI): domain Eukaryota; kingdom Metazoa; phylum Chordata; class Aves; order Cuculiformes; family Neomorphidae; genus Dromococcyx; species Dromococcyx pavoninus. Next base: position 3,409,081 of record JAUMJL010000091.1, on the reverse strand, counting down.
GTAACTTTATGTGTACATGTAAATCAGAAATATGTGGAATTTAGAATCTTCTTCCTCTATCATATGAGATTTTACTATGCTTCACTTAATAAGAGTCTATAATTTTTTCCTGTCTCCCCCTGATCATTTGTACAAAATATTTCTTTACTCTGCTAAATATTTCTTTAATTTGCTAAAACATTCTTTCATTTGAATCACCAACTTGATTCAAAACTACAATACCTTTAAAAACATTTAAGATGTGATACAGTCCTTGCAAATGAGTAATTAGTTCTCAGATGTTGACTAAAAGTTCACAAGTCATGTTTACCATTGAAATTTTCTCTTTATCTGACATAACTGATAAAGATTTAGGATTGAGTGGCTGAAGAGCCTGAGTTCCCATGGTGCTTTAATATGTTTTGCAAAGTTTCCATAACTTAATGAAATGTTTTAGATAAACTGGTACTGCTCTTACTATGCCTTTTTCTATAAGGAAAATATCTGATAGATTTCCTTATACCTTTGTTTTAATTGTTTTGGAAATAATTCTGCAAAACGTATCTAGCTTATTAAATATTACATAAGTAGGTCTGTGTACATAAGAATTTTGACTGATGAGTGGAAATCGGATTTTTACTATTGATCAGATAAAAAATTATGCCTAGGATACGTATGTCTTTTTTCAGTGCACTTCAGAATGCTTTTCTGAATGATCTTGTGTTATTCTCTCTTTTGCATGAGCAAAACTGAGGCACATATAAGAAAGTTCATTTATTTCTCTGTCTCTGAAGAGCTTCACAGATCTGCTCATTGGTACACTGTTGTGCTAAGCGCATCTCTGAGCAGAAAAAAGAGACCCAGCCACAGCGACAGCTAATGGATTCAGCCAGGGTGAGGAGCACGAAGAAACTGTGAGACTATTGATTAACATGGCAGGTGGTTTTCACTCATTGCAGCAGCCTGACTTTTCAAGTTTCTCATAGGCATCATAGTGCAAAATAGTTTCAAGTGTGCTATAAATGGAAGCATGTTGAAGCCATTTGGTGAATCTTTTCAGAGAAAAGGTTTCTAAACAGGAAGAAAGGAAGAAAGCATCTACATGACATGTGAAGAGGGGATACTGAAGGTGGACCTGAAATCACCCAGGTGGATAATCACAAATTCAGAGATGGTTGGGTCTGCAGATTCTCTCCTTCCTTCAAATCCATCAGGCCATGTTGCATAACTCTCCTTTGACATTCACACGAGAAGAAAGAAATAACCATCAGACCTACAAGAGCAATGTTTAGGTGATTAAGGATTTCTTCTGTTTCAGTGACCTAACAGATACCACAGCTAATACAGAATGAGCTATAGAACTCCGTAAACATCAACAGATTGACAATCAGAGTACTGAAGACTAAGTGTGGACCTAAAGAAGCCTGCTTATTATTCAAAATCAGCTATGATCAGTAAAATTCTAGGCAAACATTAAAAAGTAGAGATTAATAAATACATGTTTTACTGTATCCACTGCATAACTACAGGACTGCAAGCACGGCATAAAGTAAACAAATAAAGCCCACCAAACACAAACAAAATCTTCTTCGAAGGCACGAATGTAATTGTTATAACAGCTTTACTATTTCAGAAGGAAACATACTTTCTTAGCATGATAGGTGAACTCAGCCAAAACCATACCACAGTTTTGGCAGGTTACCTTGTTTACGACGTTTTTTTTTCTGAAACTATAACTGAATTGTCATCACTTTATTGCACCAATCGATATTCCTTCCTAGATGTGTTACCACAGAATAAAAACCACAGAGTGCAATCAGCACAAAAGCCCAAACCCTTAAATACCATGTGAAATCAAGTTTTACTTGATTTATTAGAACAAGAAAGGTGATAAATTATTAGTAACAACTAACAGCAAGTTAACAATCGCAGCTTTAAAGGTGATGCATCTAATCATTACTGCTAGAGAATAGGTATAGTAATTAAGAAAGATATATCATCTGTCATCATCATCCAGCTCCACAGTCACTGGGGAGCCCCTTTTGCAGTGAAGATCTGGACAGCCTGTCCCTGGACAACTGGGGGGTCTTAAGTGATGCTTCTGCCTGTAAATAGGATCTACAGAGATCATTGCAAGAGGGTCTAGCTTTTATAACATTAAATAAACAACTTACATCATTCTAAAAGCAGGAACTTTGGCTTCAACTGCTTCTTTGTCCCCCATCCTGGACTGTGGCTGAGACTATAGAAAAGGTGAGAAGGAAAGCAATTGGATTTCTCTTTTCTCTAAACTAAGGAGGCTGTTCAAAGCGCAGTTCTTTCTCCCACTTTACACAGCATTCATGCTTGTGAAACTTTAAGTAAGGTGATACAACTCAATTCCACTGATAAGGTGATGCATTTTTCTCACACTTTGTGTATTAAGAATAATACAATTTTACTGATAATACAAATGTGAGAAGTTACAGATTAAACAGTACACACAGCAATGCAATACATGCATGAGTCACTTATTTTAGGCCTATTGATCAGGTCCTGTCTTCCTTGCCATTAGAAGACAACACAAACAGTATAAAAATACTCTAGAACACCAGGGTTTATAGGTCAAGATTAAATAATAGGGACCTATATGAACTAAATAGAAGCATACAGAAAGGCTACATAGTGGTTTAGACTCTAAATCCCTCATTGATTTGACAATATCTGGCTAGCTTTCTGCAAGCCAGACTTGCATAAATAGGTAGCAATTGCAGAAGGGAGCGTGTCTGAGAATTCATGCAGACAGGAGGTAGATGAATGGGAACTTCTGCATGCAGGCTCAAAACTGCTAATCTGGCTCACTGTGTCAAACTGCTGAAACGCTGATGGATTCAGAACCCAATCAACACATCTTTGGAGACCTAAATGGTCATTACCTCCTACTAAAACCACACTACTTTAGTGGGGCAATGATCTTTTGTGATATTGAGCAGAACCAGAAATCAGATCTCTTATGACAATGTTTATACTTTTACTACAAGGGTCATGTCCTTTTCTAAAATGCACAATTCATTTGCCCTGATGCATGACGTCACATATCTTCATAAACATCTTTCTTTTACCATAGTCCAAGTGTAGTCATTAACCTGAGTCAAAATACCTGACACGATTAATTGAAATAAGTCTATAAATTTTGAAAAACTGCAGCTTTTGTTGGAAAAAAATGTGTTACAGACACAGATCTATTGTCACCCTCTGCACAGTTATATTTTCACCTGCACGTATAAACACATTGACACTAATCATATACAACTCCATAGCCATTCTCAATAGCATTCATTCCACTTTAAACCACCTGTCAAAACAGCCATTTAATTAGGTTAAGCTGCCTGGCTTTATGAAAAAGGTTTTACTGTACTCTGTTTTACTTGCTATAAAATTAATATTTTGACCAGCTTCTGAGGGGACAGGCTTTTGCACTTGTGCAAGTCAAATTAAAGTCCCCTTTGCCAAACAGGATAAAATATATATATATGTATCTCGGTGAAACTTTGAAAGCAACAGTTCATTTATTATAATCTTTTTCTAGTACCAAAGTAGAATAATGTGAAGAAGTGAAACTGCAGCTGCAAAGAAGCCAAGACTGTGACATACAGCACGTCATCCTTGTAGTTGGTGGGGCAGCTGCAAGTCAATGAAGACATCAAAGGACTTGCACTTTACTCTGCACAACCTATTTGCTGTCCATGTCACTGAGGAAGAGAGAGAGTCTCTTCACTTTACTGTAGTGTTTCTTATGCTTGGGTAAGTCTCATTCCTGTGGCTGTCAAGGTAACTTTGTGCTGGCTTTGTGAATCATAATCTCCGTGAATACCAGCTAAACTGGGAGTTGAAAATAATTCTGTTGATACTGTCAGAATAACCTTTTTCTGTCAAGTGACAACACTCAAACAAAGAGGATGTTTAAGAAAAAGGGATTGGTATTAGACTGTTATTACGTTCTGGTAATTTTTAAGAAACACAGTCTCCTACCTGCAGGTAACCTTATTTCAGTGGGAGAAAATAAGTCCTAATTTCCATGTCATTGATTCTACCTTGATCTGCCTGATTTCCTTAAGGCTTGTGAAGCTCTAAAATATAATTGGAGAAAAACTTCCATTTATTATGGTAGTTAATACTGATGTCACTTCCTAATACTCTTATTACAGTACTATGCTGAAGGGCTATTTAATGTGCAGGTCAGCTTCTATAAACTTATTACAAAATTAACATGATCCCTGAGGCTCTTAAAATCTAATTAACACACATTTATGGAAGAGATGATCAAATAAAACTTACCTGACAATGCATATGCAAGGTTTTTTTTGCTTTTTTTTTGTACTAACTGGTTACTTACATGGATTGGTTGGTAAGATTTTGGCTAATTTATTTATTTTTATAGTACCTGTGTGGTACAAAATTATTTTTATCTGAATGATAACACCTATAGTATATTTGAGTAAAATGAAAACAGATGGAAATGAAATAACAGTGAAAGAAAGAGTATCATTAACAAGAATTTGTCTTCTGATTAATTTATTGATTTTGGTTTTAACTGTTTTAACTGTTGGTTTGGTTTGAGTGCTCACAGCAGAGGGAGCCACTTGGGATAAGATGAATTAACTAAGTTTTATCAATAACGAATTTCAAACATACATTGCTCTCAAAGACTCAAGCCTGCACACAGAAAAATATTCTGAAACGTACATATCCTATAGCTACAATAATATATAACTCAGGTCAGGCTTCAAACCTATCTGAAAACATTAATATATGAAAGCTTGAATTATAATTTCTACTTCAAATTAAATATTGTCAATCTTCATTGCAGCTGTGAAATAAGATATTTCTGATCAAATTTCTTCTGATTCTTTGGATGCTTTCACTGGGGTGCTTTACTTTTATCCTTCAATGTAAGCCAGTCTCAGTCAGTAGTTTGCTGACTGGTTTTGAGCAAGCCAATAAGCCACCTACATTTTATTATTTTTTTTAAAAAACTAAAATGCAACATTTTTCATTTCTGCTAGCTTTTCTTCCAAGCTTCCTCGTCTTCATTTTTTATCTGTTATTTTTATTTTCTGTAAATTTGTGTGACATAAGTGAAATATGTCATTATTTTGCAGGGTCATATTACACTTCCATATGTGGCTTTTTTTAAAGCTTTTCTGGCTCTACAATGTTGCTCTCACTGAGCAGAAGCTGCGGTTTACAAAAATGCTCTCTGGAATGTGTAATCAGTGGTAACTCTACAATTTCTATATACCTACCATATTTTTTTTCTCATAAAAAGAAAAGAGTATGCAAATATTTTTTATTATTATTATATACATCATTCTACTTAGCTGATATCAATTTCTGGGTATAACTGGAGCTTTACTGCACCAAGTTGATTTCATTGCTTTTAGGCCTTTACTTACTTGTTTTATTTGCTGTAGAATGGCTGAACTCTTTCTGTTTTGCAAAGTATTACTTGCAGACTTCTATGCTAGGACTTCTCAATTATTTTTGTTTGGTTTTTTGTTTGTTTGTTTATAAAATGTTGATGTAATTCAGTTTGATAGAACATCTAACAGGGACTTTCAGGGAAAAAAAAATCACACTCTCCCCATGCTCCTAAGCACACACTACTGTATTTTACCTTCTATCAGGTCTGATGGTTGTGCAGCTACAGGGCAAGTTGGTTTAGTGAGCTAACTCAACAGAAAGACAAGTACAAAAATGTTTTGATACTTCTGTGGAGCAACATACCCTCAAAGACTTTAATTCCTGTAAGTCTTTCTAAAATTTCATAATAATCTGTGTACATTTTGTCTCAAAGAGTTTTCCTGCAGACTTCCTGCAGATTTTCCTGCAGCATCATTTTCTGACAGCACAGTAAAAGTGTCAGTTGCATCTCTCTCTGACCTGGACTGCCAGCATGGTGCACATTGAACATACAGTCACAGTGGATATGTCCTTCAGTTGGCCACACTTTCTGCTTTGTTCTTTAGTATCCATATCCATGGGTGCAGCATTCAAGATTTCAGTCTAAAACCATCAAATTGCTAGCCTGGCATCCCCAAGAAGAGAGCTTTCAGACTCCCATTCTCAGGACATGTGTTTTTTTTTTTTTTTCACTGTTGGAAATCAGAAAACAACAACTAAACTTCTGTTCTCTTGCTACTCTTTTGCTGCAGTCTAGTTTCAAAGTAAGTAACATATTTCTGAAATTGTCTTATGTGAGGGGTTTGGTAAGTTCATCTTGCTTTTAGATAAATGTTTGATTTTTATTCGATTCTCCTCAAAAACTGACAACTGTGCTCAAGAGAATAAACAAGACAGATTTGTTAGTATACTTTTTTAATATACTCTATTCTCAGCTGCTCAGTTCCTCACACAGAGAGAGCAACCAAGAACCCATGTCCTAGGGGCATTTTCTATTCTGGATTCTAATAGGAACAATGCACTACTTACTTACCTAACAGTGCATGAATATAAGATAGCAATTAGATTTAACACAGCTGAATTTATGAGTGCAAGCAATCTAGCCTGTGCCTGAGCTACGGACTGAAACTCAATTTCCTTGCATACCCTCTTCACTTGCCCACACAATCAGCCCAGCGGTGCATAACCTCTTTTATTTTGTAAAAATTCTGTGCTGTGTGATATGATGACTCAATATCTTACTCTTACTATTTTTCTTTTATCCTGGAAGCTGTTGCACTACTGCTGCTAAAGTTTTAATTTTGTACTGGCTCATGGTGTGATTGTTAATGCTTGTTCTTCATCAAAAGTGTAATGGATGTGAACAGTAATTGTATAGAGTTAAAAGGGGTTAATTGGGCAAGCAAGCTTCTCTGCAGGTCGTCCACTTGACTGTGAAACCTAGTGACATTGCAAAAAACATCTTCTCAGTAAAATAAGTCTCTATATAATAGACAAAACACACTGACATAATTTTGACAGGTAGAATACTACGCCAAGCCATTATTTTTGCCACGCAGAACTTTTATAAATATCTACACATTTCTTAATTCATTTTGTTAGTGGTCCTTTTTACCCCAGTGAAAGACAGAGAGAAAAAAAGTTTGCTTTCAGAGCATGTGGCTTATAACTTACAAGTCAGTGAATGCATTAAAAAAAATACTGTGTGCATCTCTCTGTGTGTATGACAAAAAAAATGGAGAAGACAGAGAAGGAGGGTTTCTGTGAATTTGTTTGGTTATAGACAACAGAGACACCTTCCACTAGACCAGGTTGCTCAGAGTCTCATCCAACCTGGCCTTGAACACCCTCAGGGATGGGACATCCACAGTTTCCTTGGGCAATGTGTTCCAGTGTCTCACCACCCTCACAGTAAAAAATTTCTTCCTAACATCTAACAAAAATCTACCCTCTTTCAGCTTAAAAGTGTTACCTGTTATCCTGTCACTACACTCTCTGATAAAGAGCCCCTCCTCAGTTTTCCTGTAGCCTCCTTGATGTACTGGAAGGCTGCTATAAGGTCTCCCTGAAGCCTTCTCTTCTCTCAGGTAAAAAAGCCCAACTCTCTCAGTGTGTCTTCGTATGGGACGTGCTCAAGTCCTCTAACCTTCTTCATGGCTCTCCTCTGGACTCACTCTAACAGATCCACATCCTTCCTGTGCTGAGGGTTCCGGAACTCAGTGCAGTAATCTACATGAGATCTCATGAGAGCCGAGTAGAGTGACAGAATCACCTCCCTCGACCTGCTGGTCACACTTTTTTTGTTGCGGCCCAGGATACAGTTGGCTTTCTGGACTGCAAGTGCACATTACCGGCTCATGTTGAACTTCTTATCCGTCAGCACACCCAAGTCCTTCTCTTCAGGGGTACTCGCAATCCATTCTCCATTATCTATAATTTTTTTTCTCTATCACATTTAATTCACCTTCTTTTCACTTAATAGCTTAGCAGGAAGATGGTGATTGTACACATGTTAAAAATGCTTGTAATATAGTTACAAATGCTCTGTCTTTGCTAATGAATTCTGTACTACTACTGTAACTTAAATACCCACTGCAAACTTCTACTGTTTGGTGCTCTTCAGAGGAACAAAACAAATTGATGAACCTGTTTTAATCACATTTTCAACCATGTGATCTCAGAAAAGTACCCATCTCTGCTTTTACAAAAATATCTGCAAAAGAGATTTGAACTTGAATATTTAAATTGACAAAGTATCGTTGGTACAAATTTCTTTTATATAAATAAGGTCCTAGTAACTTAGGACACTTAATTCCATCCATGGTAAAATCAGTTAATGCGTTTTTCATAAAGTAATCTAAAATATTTTGAAACAAAAATGCCAGGTACATTAATATTATCCACTCATGCTGGAGATGTTTTTTGCTTGAGTAAATAATGTAATAAATAATAATTCATTGGAGGAAGTCCTGCTTTTTTCACTGTATGTTAGATTTTATGATAGCAGGATTAGGTATATTTATCTGCAGGGAAATACAATTCATAATAGCAGCCAGTATCGTTTTACACATTTCCTTTAAGCCCGTTCTCTCTGAATATTTTACAAACAACAATTAAAACTCACAGCCTCATTGGGCTTATCATAAAGTACTGCTTAGCTATCATATAGATGAAGAGAATTATTTTTTTAGAGAAGAGTTCAGAGTGTGGTCTCTCAAGCCCTGCTGTAAATAAGGCATGCCAAGATAGCTCTGAAGAAATGTTTCAATAGTCTTACTGTGTATTGCTCCTATTGTATTAAAAGGCACAAACCAGTAGTCAATAAAGGAGTTCATAAATCTGCACTCTCTTATCTGGCTATGGAAATTACGCAGCTCCTTAAAAGTACATAGAATGTGGTTGTACTGAATGAAAGTAAAGAACATGGTCAACCTGATATGTAACTAATTACTAAAAATGAGCTAAAAGTGGTTCTACAGACAATTACAAGAGCCTAGCTGCTTCCTAGAACTTGCAAGGGGATTATTTGTAGGTAAATCAGCTATTTCTGGCTGAGAAAAGGCTGAGGGAACAGGGATTGTTTAGCTTGGAGAAGATGAGACTGAAGAGGAGACCTCATCGCTATCTACGGCTGCCTGAAAGGGGGCTGTAGGAGAATGAGTGTTGATCTCTTCTCTCAAGTGACAGGTGATAGGACAAGGGGAAATGGCCATAAGTTGCGTCAGAGGAGGTTCAGACTTGATATTAGGAAGAATTTCTTTACCAAAAGGGTGTTCAGGCACTGGAACAGCTGCCCAGGGAGGTGGTTGTGTCACCATCCCTGGAGATATTTGAAAAACAGGTAGATGAGCTTTTGAAGGACATGGTTTAGCAAAAGATGGGTGCAGTTGGACTCGATGATCTAAAAGGTCTTTTCCAACTGGAAAAATTCTGTGATTCTATGATTTCTGGCAGGTCATAATACAACTCTTTTTCTACTCTGACCACTTTGAGGTTTAAAGATCTTAGATACAGAATCTTTTCCTGTCCTACAGAGAATAGGCATTCCATCTGGACTTATACAAACTTTAAAAGAGTGAAAAGATTCCTTGTGTGCTTATTCAAGTTACTTGCACACACAAAGAACTGATACTGTCTGGCTGCAGGTAAATATTGTGCTTAGAGGAATAGGGAAAGTTAAAGAAAGAAAAAGTTTTAAAAGTGTTTTCTGTCCCGTTCACGTACCAAAAAAAGTCTGCAGGGTTGTTCCCCTGATGATACAAATAGGAGATTCTTCGTTACTCATGTTGTGCAGATATAGACACATTGCACTTCTCTGAATGTGAAAGCTGATCATCTGTTGCAGGTGAAAAACTTCCAACTAATTTACACTTTTTTGAGTGTTACTGTGAAGAAAGTAAGACTCCAAGGATCTTTCGTTGAAGTAAAGTTATGGTTATAAAGAAAATAATTTCTTAGAAGTATTTTTTTTAATACTCAGGTGATAATGACACAGGAAAAATGCAATTCTCACTGAAGTCTACAATATAATGGATCTCCTCCAGCAAATTAAATTCAATTTTAAACTTATGTAACAAATGTAAAATTTGTAACAAAAATCATTATTCAGTAAAACACTACTAGAGGTTAAGATGGGATTAAGACATTTGGGAGACTAAATATTAGAGGTCTTTTTTTATTTATCAGGCACCAGGTGCAAATTCAGAAGGAATTCTGAGCAACGCTGAAATACATCGAGAAAACGTATTCTTCTTTCTGGATATACTTATCGTTAGGCATGTATGGGCAGATTAGCTGTGTCACATCACAAGAGGGGTCTCCCAGGATGTCCAGAACAGGATAGCATGGAAAAGTTTGCCCTGACATATGCTGTGATAAATTTCACTATTTCCTTGAAGAATAAGGTGAGTAGGATTGAAGAAAAGGAGCTACTGTTCCCTTAAAGTATCTGCTCAAACTCATAAATTATAGACTCATGATGGATTTACGTAATCTGCTCTGAGCTGTATGTATAGTGATGCTGACCTGAGCTGTTTACACAGTTAGGTACACAGAGAAACTTGTCCTAAGTCCTGCCCTGGATCATCAGAGGATGTGCTGCTTTCCAGATAAGTCATTTAGGTAAAGGTCAGCTAAAATCCTGCTGAAAATAATGGGGATCCTTTAAAGTAGTTCCTTTAGAGAGTGAGCTGTTTACTGGACATGGGAAGCTTTGTGAAACTTCCACTGCTTTTCATAAAAATCAGGGTTTCTGTTAGGTGAAGCTTTAGCTGCAGCGAAGCAGACTTCTCTGTCTCCAGGGGTGTCTTGAGCCAGTAACTCTGCAATGGTACAGGACAGAGGCAGGTGGCAGAGAGGAGGAGATATTAAGTTTAAGCACAAGCTTATTTGGGGGTCTAAAAAAGCAGAGGGTATGGACAAAAGTAAAACTAAAGCTCTCACCACTAGCACAAAAGTAGAAATATGAGTATAATATGACTATTCCTAGAATTATTCTGTGTGCAATATGCAGAAATAATTGAGCGTTATGCATAAAGGTCTATATACTGTAATGCAGGAATCCTAGTAATACACCTTAATGGAGCACCTTAATAATATTTCTAATTTAGACTTAAAAGTCAGCATATTTCTTATTTCCAGGCTCCAGTGGATTGCAAAGCTCTTCAGAGCCAAGGATAACAACTCAACGTGACATTTAAACAAACTTTGTACCATGCTTGCTTGTACCTTGAGTGGCCAGAGACTAGCCTTTATGTCTTTAGTGTGCTCTGAGTCACTTTTGTCTGTCTTTGAAACCAGTGTCCATAAAATGAAAGAGCAATGAGATCAACTGCAACCATCCCTCACGCAAATAGCATTCATGCCCTCATCATTCTGCCTCCACAGAAATGACATTTAGCCTGCTTCACACCATGCTATTTGATATTACAGATCGTGCAGGGTCACTTCCCTCAGCCTCCCTATCCAAAAGTCATGCCTGCACAAAACTAAGCTTTCCTGCTAACTTATCCAAACACACTCTTCAACAAGCCATATCAGATCAACAAAATAATTATTCTAAGCAGACTAGTTTTCCAGAATTATATCCGGACTTTTTAACTCTTTTTTTTTTCTGAAAAATGATACAAAATATAATTTCTATGTTGGGTATAAAAGGGGATTTTGCACAAGAAAGAAAGAAAGTGTGGGGAAGAGGAAAGAAGAAAGAAGTAAGCAAGCAAAGAAGGAAAGAAGGAAGGGAAAAAGAGCGAGAAAGGAAGGAAACAAGGAAAGGGGAAAAGAAGGAAGGAAGAGATGGAGAGGAAATAATGGACAGAGTATGAGAAAAAGAGAGAAAGAGGAAGGAGGGGAGGGGACAGGAGTCGTCTAACTTACATCTGCATGCAAAGTACATTCTGTAAAGCTGGGTCCTACATACCTAGAGAACTCATGTATTAGGTGATTTTTATTAATGGAGACATTTCATCCAGCTGTATATTCTCATAGACTGTTTCTTCTGGTTATGGAGGAAACTACAAATCTGCAACTCATAACTCATAGAACTGCTTTTTCCTTAACTATTTAACTAAAATACATCTTGTAACCTGCCATATGCAATCAGCTCATTCTTCAGTTTTTCATTGCAAATTACTTGTCATTATGATATCCAAAAGACCCTTGTTAGAGAGGGAAAGGAAATTAATCCATGTTCCATTGTTTCTTGCTGCATAAAACTAAATCCTATGCTTTTTGTCCCTCCTCTGGAAATTTCTGTGATGCAAGACAGAGCATGCATTAAAGTAGAGGTGTTTTAAAGGATCATTAGTTTTCTTACAGGAGGCTTCAGCAAAAGGATTATTCTGCTGTGGTCACTGCACAAAATATATTAAAAGATATGACACAGATGTTTCTACATCCAAGTTACTCTACGTTTCTACAAAATCCAGCATGTAGAAGCTTAAACTGAAAAGCTAGAGAGGAACTGATTTAAGAGGCCTGGTATTTAAAGATTTTGCTTTGGTTAAGTACAACAGGAAGCTCAGGTTCCAGCCTTAACTCAGACCCTAGAAGACATTCTGGTCACCAGGTGTTCTTCTATACTCTCTGGGTTTTGTGGGTGCACTGTCTCTCTTTCTCCCTGTTCTTTGAAAGCAGAGCAAATAGAAATGGCTTGTCCTAATTAATAACATGCAGTATTCCAAAACAGTTCTTTTCATACAATAGTAAAGCCATATCTCATCCACCACTACCTGTATGACCCTCATCATCAGTACCATCATATTGAGTCATTCTTACCATCGCACTGAGGTAGCGAAATGCCGTATTTAACATACCAGACACTGGGCTAGCCGGTGTAATGTGCCTAAAAGTATTTAAGAAGGAATAGGAATCAAAAGCATCTTAAGTGAATTTCTGGAGAACTAATTATCAGGGATGTTCTTGACAAATGGTAACTTCAGCTAAAACAAAGTAGAGGATAAAAATAATCCTGTTCATTTGATTTTTTTGTTCATTTGTTTCCAAATAGAATTTTTAGCTATTTTGTACAATGAATGATGGGATTGTACACTGCAGCTCTTGGCAAGTCTGCAGAGCTCTGTCTTCTTTCTTCCATACAGATATTCCTTTTCCCTGACTGACATACTGAATCAAAAAAAGATCCATAGGTAGCTATTCTAAGCAAAAAAAGACAAATAAGATGGGGGGAGGGGAAAGACCATAATAAACAGAAAAACAACTAACTCTAAGAGTATTTCCATTTGAAATCTTATTTCCCCATCTGCATATGCATTTGGCAGACAACAAAGCTAATGTAAAAAAGGGACAGAAGCAAGAAAATAAGCTGCAAATTATTAAGTTACGAGACTGGATATTAGAGTGGAGTGAAAGTAATGATAAAGCTTTTGGTGGGGCAGTGTCATCATTAAAGACTCTCTTTTCTCTTTCATCTAGAATCCTGTTATAAAATGCAGTGGAAAGGATCTTGGAAATTGTAAAGCCAGTTGCTGAATTGGTTTGGGAAAGAAGAATACTGTTGCCATTGCTGCTTACTCTCGTTCTCACGTATTCTGTCTTGCTCACTCACTGAGACCATATTTGGAACTCAAGGGAAACATATCTCAGCCAGCATGAGATTATATTTTTTACTAGCCTTTGACATTTTCATGGTCTGTGATCACAGTGAAATTTTCTCCATAAAGTGATATCATCTTCACGTGACTAAATGAGAGCTGAAAATCAGACTCAGGAAGAAAAGACGCTAAACATACCTTATATCAGGAAGGGAGGTGACCTGAAACCACGAACAAGTGGAGCAGGTGTAAAGAAGAAATTCTCCCAAGTGGAGTGTGAATTACTTGGTTCATGTTCTTTTAAATAGTTTTTGTGACCTCTAGTGGCTTTTGCTGCCTTCTTTGTCCCTGCGCCTTCAATTTGTGGAAGTCACATGGACCTACTGAAACAGCAGCATATTTATGTGGATGTTAGCTACTCCTAGGTTTCTGTTATGGAAACACAATTCAGCCAAGGATTAGCAATAGATATATCCACAATTTCTCCTTAAATAAACACAGGAAACAATATTGTTCAAATTAATTAAATATAGCAACTATCCCCCAAAAAACATCTTCCAAGATAGAATCACAGAATGGTTGATGTTGGCCTAGTCCAACCCCTTTTTTGCAGAAAGGTCACCAAGGGCAGGTTGCTCAGGTCTGTCGCCAGTTAGGTTTTGGATATCTCAAGGAATGGAGACTCCACAGCCTCAGTGGAGAATCTGCTCCACTGTTCATTCACGCTTATAGAAAAAAACCCTCCTTTTTTAATGTTTAAATGGATTTTCTTGTGTTCCAATTTGTGCTGATAGCTTCTTGGTCTCTCACCAAACTCCTATGACAAAGCTTAATGCATATTTTTTTAACAATGTGAAGAATATATAAAACGCACAGTAAAAATGGATTAAAAGAAAAGATTTAAAACTCCCCTTGCACACATTTTTGCAGAGTAGATTTTTCCTCCATTCTTTCTCTCACTCCAACAATTTCCAGAGCCTCTGAGCTCTGAGCACACTCTAAACAGTCTTTGATCTGTGTTTGTTTGAGTTGGCTATGTATTTGCTTCCTACTGCTCTCAGGAGCTTCCTCATCTCTGCTGCTGTTGGTTGCTCCCAGCTTGCCCCTTCTGTCAGTCCCTGTGGACCCCTCACACACTTTGTGGCACTTCCACAAGCACTCGTACTCTTAAAAAGGCACAATCTCCAAAAGAGATCCAGAATGCTACAGCAAAGAGAAATCAAACAGGGAATCTTCTTTCCTGCAGTTCAATTACATTTTTTAATGGAACATAAGATAAATAATGCCCTGTATGGAAAAATAAATAAACCTTCCATTGGGGCTGTGTTTGTTGACTGTTAGGTATAGTTGGCAAACATTACTGCTAACTTTCCAGTTTGATCGTATACTTAGATTAAGATGGGAATTTTTCCAGAACTCCAAGTGAAAAGGATGTATTAGTCCAAATCAGAATAGTTTTCCTTTACATGGTTAGTACTGCATTATGCTGTAAGCAGCAGATGGTAAGAGCACTTTTATACTGAGATATACTCATACAGATGATTACTGAGGGTATATCATTCGTTGCTCATCCTAGAATAATTTTATGTTATAATCTAGCTGTTAATAGATCTCACTTCATAGCTCTTTTACAGTTCATGTAACTGGCTTGTCCCTGTTGTATGAACAAAGAATCCAGTCAAAAAAATATAATAAAGATCATCATACGTGATCACATTAATATCATACACACTAACCCTAGATTTTGTACTATTGTAACAGTTTCAGTGACTTGGCCAAACCAACACAGGCTGAACAATCAACACAGGAAGAGCAGTAAGAGAAA
This sequence comes from Dromococcyx pavoninus, assembly GCA_033558185.1. Taxonomy (NCBI): domain Eukaryota; kingdom Metazoa; phylum Chordata; class Aves; order Cuculiformes; family Neomorphidae; genus Dromococcyx; species Dromococcyx pavoninus. Next base: position 3,393,784 of record JAUMJL010000091.1, on the reverse strand, counting down.
GTAGGAGAAACAACATGATATTGCAGCAGTTTTTCCACATTTTGTGTTGGTTTTAACCACAGGATCTGCGTCTGCTAATGAAAAAATGAAAGATCTAATCCCCCAATGTATATCACTCTGTCATCAAACTTGATTGACTTTAAATAATGAAGATGATGATGCAAGAAGGATCACATTAAAATAGCATCAGAAAATTTTAGGTGAACTTATTTTTTCCCATAGCTATGAGCAAGAACATTTCCTTTACCCACTAGCATACCTGAAAGTAGGAAATCTTTTGAAATCACAGAAAAGTTATATTAAAACAATTAAAGAAATGAAAAAAAATCCAACTTACATTCTAATCATTAAATATATTTCAAGCCACCAGCTTTTGAGCTAGCCTGGACATTTTTCATCCTCAAGGGATATTAGTTTTGACACTTTTGATCGTTTGGTTTAATAATTTTGTAGTGTGATTGAATTCTAATATTCAGGTGTCTGGAAAGAGATGTCTGGTGCTGAGCTGGTGTTGCTCAGGGTAAGCAGATGGGATATACTGTGCCTGGGAAGAAGAAGCTGATATTCCTTCTTAGTTGTGTTTGCCCTGTGTTGTAATTAAATAAACACAGTAAATATACACACCTGATTTTTTTTTGTATTGTGGGTTTGTTTTTTCCTAAATAAAGAGCTGCTCCCCTGTTTGCAAAAGATAAGCTATAATGTACTATTAACATGCAGTTTTTATCTCTGCTAAGCAATAAAGATGGTGTATAAATGATATATCTGCCATAAGGTAAGCAAAGATAATAGACTTGGTTTGTACACAACGTGTGGGGTCTTGTATCCAATTTATTTCCTTTTTTTTCCCTTGTATTTGCCTGAGGCTTTTTCTGCATTTGTTTAGGTTTTAATCCAAAAATGACCCTTAAAGACATCTCTTCAAATAATGCATTGCCCTGGTTAATAACAAAATGCAATTCAGACATCTGGTAACTTGTCTCCCAATGTAATCTCAAGAAAGACAAAGCTAACACAGCTCCAGCCAATTTTTGTGTTAATTCTACGTTGTGGAACTTTAGCATCTGCATTTAATAGAATTGTGTTATTAATGAAAACGTGGTTGAAAAACAGCTTCTGAAATTTAATCACTTATCTAGAAGAGGAGCATTTTTGTTGCTGTATAAATATTAAGCATGCATTTTAGATCATGCTTTTTTTGTTTTAAATGATATTCTTTAAGACAGAAGAATAAAGTTAAGTTAGTATAGTTCAAAGAAAGCTACAAAATAGCTTAGTGGGTCTACTTTCTGCCTAATTGCTATGAGACCTGTCAACACCCAAACCTGTGATTCTAAAACCTTCAACAAGCTGTTTGAAGCTCTGGAAGAGCCAAAAATCTCTCTCAGGAAATATTTTGACCACTGTGGTTTTGAAGTTAGAACACTATATCTCCTGTGAGACATCCATACTTTAAAGAGAAGAATTAACCCTTCCTTAGCTTTTATATCAAAAGAACTTCGGCACATACATCAGCATTTGCAAACAGATTCGATATGGTGTAAGCCTTAACCTTAACATGACCAGCAAAAACTTAATAATATTTCTCATGTGCTACTGCATCCATAACAACAACTGTTTCAGATGTTACAGTCACAGTCACGTGTTTATCTGATATTATGTCTCTAATGCAAGTTCAGAAACTGAATGGTGGTGACAGATGATGTGCCTACTTGAATCCTACTTCAGACAATAAAAGAATGAATTAGTTTAAACTGTTTTCAAGATTACTTAATTTAAATATCCTTGCCTTGAAAAGGATTCATAGAAAAAATCATACATTTAAGAAGACCAGCTCAGTTCCAGAAAGAAAACTTTATAAAATCTTAATTCTACTGATGTTCATTAAGACTTAAAAAAAAATTTCTTTGTATGACATTCTTGTTGATTTCCAAGGGCTGAGGATTTCATCCCAAATTTTTACAGCATCAGATTTTGCCAGACAACAAAACTTAAATTATCTTCTATTTTCCTCTGTGCAAAATAAGCCAACTGCCTGCTTTCACACTTCCTGTTTGGAACTACTCCAGAAACTGAGGACTCAATTCAGACTGTGATTTATAGCTCTTGCCTCAAATAAGACAACACATCCTCGAAACTATGATTTTCCGCTTTCCAAATCAGTAGAGCTTGTATGACAACCCTATCTACCAGTCCAGTAAAAAAATCTATTATGATTCCTTACCTAAGGGGCAGATTTTGCCTCTCTATTTTTAGGTCCCAGATGTCTAAATGAATTAGGAGTCAGAGCTGGGTTCTGAAGGGAAAAAAAATATTTCCTCAAAATTTTTAAAGTTTTTATCCTACATTCAGAAAGCAATGACTGAACAAGAGAGCATCATCTCACCTATCCATTGCTAATGACTGTAACAAAGAAGCCATGTTCTGTTAACTCATTAGAAGATTTACAAAAAAGTCATCTGAAGGTGCACAAGATGCTCACATCCTATCTCCTCTCTGTCTCTGTAGACAACGGTGCTTCTTTTGTATACATTTTCTGCAAGTAGTTCACAGAAGAAGGCAATGAAGATTTGCTGAACGTGTAGTTGGCAATGTTCTCTGATTCTGTGTTAGATTCTCTTGTTGTTAGATGCATTTTGTAGGAGCAGTAAATCTTATTAAACTGATTCCTTTCCATGCATTTCAAAACTACAAAGAAGAGGAGAACACGAGCACAGCAAAACAACTGGTTTGATTTCAACTAATATGAATAGTATCAGCAAATAAAACAGATTTGTAAGCACTTGAGGAAAACATGGAGATGAATACTGGCCAACCTTGACCGTCAAGAAAAAACTGCAAGAAGCCAATCCAACTTCTGTCTATGATGTAACAGTCGATACAGATGAAGAAGCAGTAGATGTCATACGCTTTTTTTTCTGTGAAGGTTTTTTCTCACACAGCATTTTCATCAACATATTAGGGAAATATAATAGAACCACAGTAGGGGAGATGCAAAATTGGTTTCACAGTCAGAGTTATCAACAACACACAGAGTGCAGAGAGGGGAAAAGTGGCACAATGGGAACTTGTGTGAATGTAGAGATGTTTCATATTCATTTTCATATTCATGACATGAAGGCAACAACCTAGTTTAGATGGACCAGAGCATGAGAGTTCAGAATCTTCTTACAAACCATGGAATTTTTTGAACTGAGCATTGGATTGAGTTTCTAGAATAAACACAGAAAATGAATATTAATAAATAGCCAACCCATATGAAGTTATGAGTTCTACAGGGACTCAGAAATGAAATTTCTGAAATGTAGTAAGAAATCTAAAAGTCTACTTCACCAAAATGAATACAATTTTCTTAAAAAAGGTGCTATTAGGTACTGACACAGCTAAGGACCAACACGTCTGATTTCCACACTGGAAGACAAAGTATAAAAATAAATAGAACTAATAGTGAACATCATATACAAGGGAAGGTCAGTATAATTTTTGAAAATGAAATTTTTGGTCTCACATAGTGACCAGAGGTCTTTCAAGGATCACTTAACCTATGGATAATCATGAGGAGAGCATGTTATCACAAACTGAACAGAACTGAAAAGTGTAATACTATGTTGTGAAAAGGAAATTGGCGAACCAGAGTAACACCTGTAAGAGTCATATGATTCCAATTTCCTTAGCACTGGCAGCATCTCAATATTATATGTAGTTTTCTTGTGATGCACCTGAAAAAAAAACACGAGAAAATTGCAAGGACATAGTCACCAGGAAAGAAAGGAAGTGAAACAAAAAGTCTTGGAAGTATGAATGACAAGAAAAGACTGAAGGATCAGACTTTGCTTAGTCAAGAAAAACATGCTAGGGGTTGGAAAACTAGTGGCTTTTAAAATAAAAAAGGTCATGTAGAAAAAAATAATACAAGTTATTTCGTTCTCCACATCCAGGGATAGTAGGACAAAGGACTTAAGTTTCAGCAAGGGTTTAGACAATGTGTTGGAAAACTTTAACTAAACTCCAAATGCAGTTGCCTGGGATGTAGCTTTTATCACAAAAAATAAAGCATTGAAGAGACACCCATCTGGAACGTCATGAGGTAGAAGACAGGGAAGGTTTAGAGCGTTTAGAATATCCTTCTCAACCTAATTTTCTATGATTCACTAATTGTATCTACATGTTTAAAGTTCTGGTTCAGGAATTTTAATCTAAGCACTTAATGTCAATACCTGTACAACAGTTCATTTATGAATTTAATTATAACATTTCCAACTAAGTAGCTTTGTTTGTTTTCTCATTGGAAAGTACTGATCCAGTATTTGTTGGAAATTTTTACACTGTTCCTCAAAGACTAGTTTGGGCAACATTCATCCCAGGCCATTACCATTCCAAAATGCTGACTAATGCCATGCCTGGGCTCAGTTAAGAGCTGGTAATGAATGGCAGGCATTTTTTCCATCCGTAACTTTGAATGAAATATGTTTTCCAGTTTACGCATTGGTAGTAAATGTAAGGCTTTGTATGTGGAGATATTTCACATTGGAATGTACACATTTAATAAGCAAATGGGGAAGAGAGCACCTTACAACTAAAAGAGTTCAAGAGATTTTAATAAGCACTTTAAGAATGTGTAACTTTGCATTTCCAAAAGATAAAAATACTGGTCTATAATTTAATAGGAAGAATGTGAAAACTCTCTCCAGAAGTTAATTTATTTGGGAAGGAAAACCCTAGAGGATCTTAAGAAATGACTGGCTTGAAGAGGTCCTAGGAAAAGATTTGCATTGACAAAATCAAAACAACCAAGCACAGCTCAGTGTGGCTTACACAAAAATATTTGATTATTCGGGAGAGACCCCTCAGAAACTAGTGAAAGAGTAAGATGGAAATCTATCTTGAATGAGAGTCTCCAGCTGAATGCTGGCAACAGAAAAATCTGGTGTTAGTGTAATTCCATAGAGTGAAGTCCTTTTGTTACCTGTCCTTTATAAGCATCTATAACATTGTCATATATTTAAAAGTTTAAATACTTTTTATTTGTATTTTACTGTAATCTGGTTCAGATTGTGGCCACTAAAATATACATGTTAACAGGAAGCTGTTCTACTTCAACAGATGTGCTGATCCTTAAAATTGGGTTCTTATCAAGTTTGCAGCTTCCCTAAATATTGATACAAGAAATTCAAAGGGTGAAAAAAAAAACTCTATTCTTCCATGTAAACTGCATGGATGAGAGACTATATCATGAGATTAAGAGAGAAATATATTTCAGTAGTTACTGTGTGGCACTGCAGTTAGCAAGATAATTGAAGCCTGAAGGTCACAAAAGAATTGCTGAAGAGTGTTGTATCAAGGTAGTTTGTATTCCTACTGCCACAAGTGATTGGTTGATTTGGCCATCTCAACCAAACTTTCTTTGAGTTTGATTAGTTTATATTGTCAGATTCTGCTCAAACTCTTCGAATTTGAATCATAGAATAGAATCAGTTTCAGTTGGAAAAGACCTTTAAGATTGAGTCCAACCATTCATCCAACCCTGCTAAGTCTGCAACTAGACCATGTCCCCACATATGACACCTACTTGTTGTTTAAATACCTCCAAAGATGTCGATTCTACCACCTCCCCAGGCATCTTTTTTCAATGCTTGACAGCTTTTCAGTAAATAAATTCCTCCTAATATCCAACCTAAGTCTCCCCTGGTGCATCTTTTGGCCATTTCCCCTTGTCTTGTCATTAGCTCTCAGGGAGATGAGACCAAAACCCACCTTGCTACAACCTCCTTTTAGGTAATTGTAGGTCTCCCCTCAGCCTCCTTTTCTCTAGACTAAACAACCCCAGCTCCCTCAACTGCTCCTCATAATGTTTGCACTATAAATCCTTCACCAGCTCTGTTGCCCTCTTGACACGCTCCAGCATCTCAATGTCCTTCTTGTAGTGATAGGCACAAAACTGAACACAATATTTGAGGTGCATCCTCACCAGCACCAAGTACAGGGGAAGGATCACTTTCCTATTCCTCCTGGTCATAATATTCTTGATGCAGGCCAGGATGCCACTGGCCTTTCTGGCAACCTGAGCACACTGCTGGCTCATACTCAACTATTATCAATTATTATCAATCATTATCAATCAACTCCCCCAGGTCCTTCTCCTCCAGGCAGTTCTCCAGCCCCTCCTCTGCAAACCTGTAGTGTTACATGGGGTTGTTTTCACCCCCATGTTTTCAAGTGCAGGACCCAGCACTTGGCCTCATTGAACCTGATGCAACAGGCATTGGTCTATTGATCCAGCCTGTCCAGGTCCCTCTGTAGAGCCTGTCTACCTTCAGGTTGATCAATATTCCCACCCAACTTCATATCAAGTGCAAACTTACTGAGGGTGCATTCGATTCACTTGTCCATATCATTGATACAGATATTAAACAGAACTGGCCCCAGTACTGACCCCTGGGGACTTGTCACTGGTTTCCAGCTGGATTTAACTCCGTCCACCACAACCCTTTGTGCTCAGCCATCCAGTCAGTGTTTTACCCAGCGAAGCGTATGCCCACCCAAGTTGTGAGCTGCCAGCTTCTCTAGGAGAATGCTATGGGGGACAGCATCAAAGGCCTACTAAAGTCCAGGTAGACAATTTCCACAGCCTCATCCAATAGGTGAGTCATAGAAGGAGATCAGGTTAGCCAAGCAGGACCTGCGCTTCCTGAACCCATGCTGACTGGGCCCAATCGTTTGCTTGTCCTGCATATGCCATGCGATGGAACTCAAGATAATCTGCTTCATAACCTTCCCTTCTCTGCTCAACCAGGATGGTCTTCTTCCCCACCAACACATGTGGATGGCCTGATCCTGTGCCTTTAAGATGTCCTTCTTGAAGAGCGTCCATCTTTCCTGGACTCCTTTGGTTGCCTCCAAATTGACCCTGCCAACCAAGTTCCTAAACAGGCTGAAGTCCAAGTTGGCAGTTCTGCTTTAAATCTCCTCCTTGCTTCTCCAAGAATTGAAAACTCGAGAACGTTTCCTGGTTGCTGTGCCTAAGACGACCTCTAACTGTAACATCCCCCAAAAGACCTTCTCTGTTCACAAACAGGAGGTCCAGCAAGGTGGGTTTCCCTGTGTGTTCCTTCAATATCTGTGCCAGGAATGTGTCTTCCACATGCTCCAGGAACCTCTGGGACTCTTCCGTTTCTGTCGTGTTGCATTTGCTTTCATTGTAGACAATTTGGGAGATAAAGACAGTGCCTGTCTAGAACAAGACTTACATTTCAGAAACCAAGCAAACAACGAATGCCAGGACTACTTTGTTTTGCCTGTGGTTATCTTGGTGGTAATCCTTTCCAGAAGTAGCTGCAAAAATACACAGAACAAGTTAGAGTTGTCTTTGAAAAAGTAGATTCTGGTTATTAGAAGGATATCTGGTGCATTCACAGTTAACCACTTGAGCCATCAGATGAAATAGCTTCCTAGTGCCTAAGTGAAAGCCGCAGTGTACTGGAAAACTGAAAGTTAAAAATCAATGACTAAGGGAATTTTTGTACGATGGATTCATGATGAGAAATGGAATTTTGGAGGCATGACATAGGAATGTATTATTGTTGCATATTTTTAATAGGACAGAATATTTTTGACAAAAATAAGTGTGGAAATCACCTTACATAACTGCGGAAATGAATGAAGCTCTGAAAGCAGGACACTGAATTAAGGTCAGAGTCAAAATATGTTGTTGTTGTGAGATTGGTTTTTTTGTAAAAAAAAAAATCTTAGGTATTTCTGTGACATAAATTTAGAAATTTCAGCATTCTATCCTTATTTAAGATGTATTAAAATACTGAAATTCAACTACCTTTTTGAGAGTTAGAATTTACTTTTTCTCCACTGTTCTATACTTCCCTTCAGTGGAATGATTTCTGACTAACAAGAAAATCAGTGCTGCATCCTCTTCTGGAAATTTTTTTTTATACGTCTTTTGATTCTATTGCCAGTTACACAACTGACAGTTTTAGGTACTTTGCCATCTTTCTAAGTTAGAATCAAACAAAAGTATGTAATTGACATAATTTTTTTTCTAAATTTAAAGTCATATGTGCAAAAAGGTTTGAAAATCTGTCTGTTTGCCAAATATTTCATAGCAAAAGCAAAACAACCATCAGGCAAAATGTATATTTTTTGAATTTTCATACTTAATGTGGATATTTCATGGATTGATTCATAGTTTTTTAATCCACAAACTTCATAACATTTCACTGAATCAGTACATTCCATCCCAGATCAAGAAGCTCCAAGCCTCTCAATGTTGTATGGCAGACATAACCTTAAATATTTTCTTGAGAAAATACACAAAATTTTGAAAATTTAACATAATATTTGTTTGTATTTCTCAAGAAGTACTGTTACTAGTTTGAAGACTGAAAAAATTAAAACTACAGATGTACACATGTTCCTAAGTACAGAAAATGACCTTGTGTTCAATGCTGTGTTAATAAGGAGGCTTTCAGCAGAGCATCAAATCAAACCTTTGCTGAGAGATCTCTCAAAGCACGGGTTAGTTCAAAACTACACTTAAATCTTACCATTCAGGGCACATTTGTAGGGCTTAACTTATGCCAAAATATAGGATATAATGTTACTTTGCAAAGATGTCTTTTTAAAAACAAAGAGGCTTTCATAAATACTACCCATTTGTTAATATTTTAAAACAGAGGTGTCAAACTCATTCACAGGGGGCCACATCAGCCTGCTCCTGCAGCATGATGCGTGTCACACACACTGCACACTTGACCAGCGTGCTTGGCAGGAGCACAGGGACAAGGAGCTCGGTGCTGCTGCCAGTAGAAACAAGATGCCAGGCCAGATTAAACAAAGTTGAGGGCCCATGAGCCTTACGTTTACCACCCATGTTTTAAAAGAACAAGCTGATGCAATGAGTGATTTACATCTTCTGATACTATGTGCTATTTTTATTCTTCTTGCCCCTTTCTGGTTTTAAATTTTTTAGAATTCATCCCTAAGTGAAGCTTATGCAATCACCCTTTCATTTCTAGTATGTGACACTGCTGTTAAAACAACTATAAATGCAACTTGTTTCATTTTCTTGATCTTTTCTCATAGCAACACCCTTTTGTTCCCTAGTATAATTCCTTAGTTGATTTCCTTGCAGTATCACTTCAGCAATTTTTGATTGTTTTCTTTATAAAACAAATATTTTGTGTCCTGTATCTGCCTGTCAGATGTCAGTCATGCCTGTTTCAGTTGTTTCATGTTTGGCTTTTTTTTTTTTAATTTGTTGGTTGTTTTTAAGCAAGTAGGAGTATAAATACTCACAGAGATAGACAGATGCTCAAAAATGAGTAAAATTTATGACTAGGTAGATTGCAAAGACTCTAAATGCCCATTCTCAGAGCAGAACCATCTGGGCACTGCACAGCCCTGTGCTGGCTTGTCACTACTCTCTTTCAGTCACCTACAGCATCTTTTGTCTGTTACCCAGCTATTTAAATGATAGTAGGTCATGTGGAAGAAGCTGAAACTGCTATGCAGGCACAACAGAGGTATTGCACTAGAAGTGGGCCCTAAATCAAAGAAGGGATACAGTGGAAATGTGTGTGAAAAAGAAGGGGAAAGAAAAATGGGGAAGGATATGGGACATATGAAATAAATTCATAACAGGTCAGCTGCAACATTCGCTCATGCGACAATTTTATTGTGGGGTGAGAACCCTGGCTAGGAAACTTGTACTTTTCAGCAGCTTGCAGTACATTTTGAGAAAGAATTCAGTGATAAGTTCACTTAAATATTCTATAGAAATAGAATTAATTAAAATAAGCTAAAAAGGACAAGGAAAAAGAGGAAAGAAGTATGAAAAGAAACAGATACAGACTTGTAATACTTGCCTGTACTTGGAATATCACATGTTCCATATATAAACTGTGTGAACAGTAAGCAGAAGGGAAATCACAGAAGTATAAAGAGGAAAAAGTGTCTAATAAGCACACTTTTTCTTTGAGAAAAGTAAACCAGTTAAAATAGCTAACATTTAGATGCAGTAACTTGGCTGAGAAAAACTTAAGACTAAGCAAATCTTTAGAAAATAAACTGCAAAAAAAATCCTTGTCAGATAAATTGACAAAATGATCTAATGCTGTTATAGGCATATTTTGATGTATGGGAAGGGCACAGAGGTGTGACTAGAATGCATTCTTCCACTAGTTAAAACCAGAACTTTCCCAGCTCAACCCCTCCCTATTTTTGTATCATATCTAGGGTGGAAAAACAAGTCATAGTCAAGAATAAAAGAAAAAAGGCATAGGGAGGACATTCAGCTGAGCAATGATGAAAGACAAAGCAGCATGTTTAGGAGCTTTTTTTTGCTATATTTAAAGTCTGTTTTGAAAACAACTTCAAATTGTTCCATTTGATCATTCAAAGAATGAAAGCAACACTGGTAGGCTTTTCTATCAAATTATATTGGCATTCTCTTTCTCCATTTTTTTTTTTAATTCAACATTGGGAATTTTAGAGCTGAAGTACAAATATGCCTTCAGTATGTCAGTTGTTTGAGAATTCAACAGAAATATTTATTATGACGGTTTTTCATTTCAGCATTGTCTATTCAGCGATGTTCTGTTTAACAGAATCAAGTCTGTGTAGCAATAAGGACATAATAATACATAAAATGCTTTCTTTTAAGACTATGGGTTCTCCTCCTTCAAGAGAGGAAGATTTTTTATTGTTTTAAAGGTTATTTGCTTTTAACCACTTGACAACCCTTCATCAGTTTAAAGCAAAGCCTATTGTCCCACTATAAATTTACTAATACATCAAGTAGGCACACAGTAAGAGAGACAAGATATAATTACATGCCCACCAAAAAAGAAAGAGATAAGGGAAAGATTGCCTTTCAAGGAAGAAGAAAAGGAGAAGTCTTGTCATTGTGGATGTCTTTAAGTAATGAGGACCAGGCGGTATCCTTTAAGGATCCTATGAAGAATTCTATTTAAGCAATAAAAACATGGAATGTGCCCTATATATAAGAGGGATCCACTAAAACATCCAATTAAACGTGCTATAACTTCCTTTAATATCTGTTTAGTATTGCATTTGACTTTCAGCTGAATTTCAGAACCTTGTGCCTTTACATGAGTGAGGAATCAACATATAAGATACAAACAAATGAAACTATGCTTCTTAGAGAAGTATTGCGTGATCTGGAATATCTACCTTGTTAAGAAGAAGCAATGATCCATTAAATTTTAAACTTAGACGCCAATATCTCAATACAAGACTCAATTAATCAATTAATTTAAATGTTGCTAAAGTTAAAGATTCAGACTCTATTCAGAGAAAAAAACCAAAACAGAACGTAAGAAGACTTGAGGAAAGTCTTATGAGAAATGTAATCTCATTAGAGAAGCCAACCATCACACCGAGAAGGACAGTGTCTTCTAAAGTGGATTTGACAGCTTATAAAGATTTCTCAGAAACAGATTTTTCCTATCTAAGTTAAGAATGCTGAATCACTGCGGAAACTATTACCTACTTTGGCACGGGTTTCTACAATACCTTCTCTATCCAGAGCCTTTATCTAGACTAAACTATAAACCTTAAATTGTAGAGAGATAGTAGTAGAAAACAAACATAAAAAAATAAAACCATATTTTTAATTATATCTTTATATACTTTAAGTCCCGTTATAGGTAGTCCTACAAGTGAGATAATTTTTTTGTTCTTAAACAGAGATTTTCCTATAATAATTCAGGTACTTGTCTCTAAACTAGGTTAGAGAAGACATGCAAGGATTCTATTATAGCACTTTTAACACATGAACTACCTGTCCTAGCCTGTAGCTCAGTAATACAATTTTTCTATTGCTAGCACTAGACCACAGTACTTGTACTGGGTTTACGAGGCCTCATGACAATGGCTGATGAGACTTACTTTGTCTGACCTTTTTTTTGATCTGCCTGGAACTTTGATGTGACCTGATTTAGCTATAACAGCGGTTTTCTCTCATAACCAAATGACATGCAAAATCGGTTTCAATATGACTTGTCTTCTTCTGGTATAACCATAGTTTTATATATAGTCGTAATAAGGAGCTGTTCTGTATAGGACGAGATATTGTGACTCTAATGTAATGAAGCAACAAAGACAAATACAGGGCTAGTATGATACCAGAGGCCTTGAGAAGAGGAGGCATAGGATGCAGTAGAGAGGAATACAAGGCATAGGATGACAAGAAATGAGGCACAGGTTGGCATTGGAAAGACCGTGGATATGAACACCTCATCAGCATTTAGTTAAAGAAGTGCAGACCTGGACAAAACTGGTTTTAGGGGTATTACAAATGCACCATATGTAGCAAATTTAGATGCCATGTGAACTTGCAGGCCAATGAAGAAAAAAAAAGATCTAAAAGAGCATTAGCAAAAAAATAAAAATGGTGCAAGCAGAACCTAAAGTGAAGAAGTGAAGACGAACCTAACAATGCCAACATCATAGTCTTCTCAGTCAAGGAGCTGGAGTGCTAATGGTTCATTAAATGCTACCCTAACAGATGGAAGGATACTGAGGGGCAGCAGAAGGGTAAGAACAGCACCATGAAAAGGGTTAACATCCAGGAAATGTATGATAAAATTCTAACTGTATTATTATTGAGTGGGTTTTTGGTTTGGTTGGTTTGATTTGATATTTTTTATATGGTTGTATCCTTTTCTTTATGTTCCTCACTTTCTTCCTTGTCTGCTATAGTTAGATGTTGACTAACTCTCTAATTAGACCGTTAAGATTGCATTTCTACTAATGACGAACTCCTGGTTTTACATATAACTGTCGTTTACTTTTTACCTATCATGTTTTTAAGCAAAAGTCTGGATATTGTGAGGATATAGTTCCAATGTAGCTTGTACATCTTTACTGAAATTTTGTGGAGTCCATATATTAGGTTAAAGAAAACTCTTTGTTAAAATGTTTTTTATTATGTCCTTACTAAGATGCCTCGGTGAATCTGCTGTTTTTGCAGCAGAGGTCATATAGCTGTACATAGTGAAACAAAAACATCTAGCTTTTACATAGTGTTTATCTCAAGTAGGTCAGGAAAAGTTCTATTATTTGTCCTATTAAAAGGAAGAATCAGCAGGCATGCAGACTCAGGGTCATTAGCATCTTGGTGTCAGAATTTCTATTTTCTATGCACTAAATGACACTGAAGGTTAGAACTTTGTATGTGGATCTACAGAAGAAACCATAACTGACGTAGATGGCTTCCACACAAATTATGCTAATCTGGCAGTGTATTTAGCATGTTTTTGGCTAAAGATAACCTTCAGGATTCAGGATTCGGGATTCAGTCTAGAATTTGTTAATGCTGTTAGAATAATTCCCTCTGAAGAAGACTGTAATTGGGTTCCACAGACCATTCCCTTTTAAACTCCTATGCAATCCACATTTGGTAATACCTTTATTTAAAAGAGATTTATTCAACTACTCTTAAAAGATGTGGATCTTCTATTAAAAAAATATGACTATATAGTGTTGTACAATAGGCAAAATCAGGAGCCTTTATATTAACTATGATTTCCCCTTAAGTTCCAAAAGCTTTGGCTTTTGCCAGTTTAATTTATTGTCCTAACATTTTTTGAAGAATATAATGCATGTAGTTAGTGAATAGGAAGTAGAGAACATGGAGCTAAACCCACAAGCCAGATCATAGTTTCCTGTATGCCATTCATGTTGCCCAAATGGCTCATAAACACACTGCAGCTCACGCTGCAGGTACCTGTTTGCTGATACGCATGCTTCAGACTGAATGCTGGAGACACACATGGCATGTAGTGGGACACCTAGGAGTGACAGACATGGTGATGGTCCATCACACTGTTGGAATCCTTCCGCTGCACCAGCTGTGCAGGTGGAGCTACCTGGCAAACCTCTCTTGGTTCACCATCAGAGGACTGAAAGGATTTGTCCTATTTTGCCTCTTCCCTCTTGTCCAGCTGCCATGAGAAAAACCTGCACATGGAAAATATGACATATACTACACATGATTGGCTCCAGGCAGGGTAGTCAAGTAAGAAAAACAAAAGGAAAAAAACTGCAGCAAATACAAGAGAGCATTACTAAAGACTTGTAGGGTTGGAAGAAGTTAATACACTGAACAAATGGTATTTAGCATAGGAAAAATGATCTTTCTGAAGTGGATGGTTTCTGAAACACAATTTTTACATAAGTATGAGAAAAAAACTGTGAACAAAATTTTGAAGGCCATTATGTTCATTACAAAGTACAACTGTATTTTACAGCAAGCAGTAAATTCTAACATAAGGAAATTCATGTTATTTCAGGCATATAATACTCTCTACTCAACAGAGTAATGCTGCTAGTGTTTTACTCATAACTTTTCAATTTGTTATGGTTATTTCATTATCATTCTTCATCAGCTGTCAATAGCTAAATCCAAATGAGTACAAGTCAACTTTTAGAATCAATGCAGAGAAAGCATTCAACTGACAGTGCATTTCTCTACAATTTCAAATTAAGATCAGCCTTTGTAATACGGGTAAATCTTGTCTCCTGGTACAATTTCTTTGTTGGAATATTGGTCAAGCAGAAATTTATCTCTGAACAATTTATCTTCTACAACAAGGTAGAGGGATGTTTGCTGTGTTTTACTTTGTTTTGTTATAACTGAAAAGCATGCAGCTTTCCAAATTCACTGCAACTTTTCAGACACCGGTATCTTTGGAGAAAAAAGTAAAAAGAAATTGGATTAATTCAAATTTCAAAAAATAAATATTTGGAAATGTTGGAAATCAATGTTTTCTTCTCAACCCAGGTAAAAAACTAATAATGGTCTATTATATCAGGCCCTTAAAATACATAATATCCATAATTAAATCCCACAGAGACATAATATTGCTCAAATAAGGAACTTTTGTATCTTTATATTTCCTGTATTTATCTGTATAGGACTCAAATCTGGACAGGATTTTTACGTTTTGGTCCATGTTTATTTAAGATACATTTTGAACTGACACATTTTCTGCTTTTCGCTTCCCTAATCCTTTCTCTGCCCCTGTTAAACATATTACATTAGCTTTGAAGCTCAGAGTTGTCTCTTACAGAAACTTTTCAGAAACTAGAAGGTACTTTAGTACTTGTGTGACTTCATTTACTAGCAGGGATGATCTCTAGCTGGAAAACAGTGAAGTTTACTAACAAATTCTAGTATAATATGCACTTTTTATGTTTGTGGATTTCTGAATATCTGTGATTTATTTAGCAATATGTATGTAATATTATGGATTTAAAAAAATCCTGAAAACCCATAGTAAAGTATGTTTTAAGTTGCAGAGGCAGGTATTTACAAGATGAAACACCAGGTTCACTCTGCAGGAAATAATACCCTGCCCTATTTTTTTTCCATCTTGAGCAATAAGTAAGTCAGGAGTCCTATCAACAAAACCAAAATAAGTAAACTAACCACTAAAAAGTGCAGTAAAACATAGAGGTTCTGATTCTCCGTAACTTCAGTATAAGCATGAAAAGGAGTCATTTTAACTACAGAGTTAATATATCTGGAAAAAGAAGAGTACCTGGGGGTACTACAAGGCATGGAGCTTTGTTAGCACAAGGGAAATGCATATATTCAGTGAAGGAGCCCATTCTTATATCATTCCATGAATGACTTTATGCCCTTTATTTGGAGAAACAGGTGGGAACATGTCTCAACTTTTCCTCCTCACCTTGGGAGAAACATTACAATTTATGACGTCAGGAAGGGATGGATAGATTGGTAGATCTAAAAGGAAATAACCTTCTTTTTGCACTAGAGCTGTCTCAGAAAGGGGCAGTAGAGGTGATTTGAGCCATGTATGGAATACAGAGGATTTGGCTTACAGACTATCTACACACTACCTACATGTGCAGACACACAGTCATGGTCCAGAGCTCTGCACCTCCTGATCCTAGTTCCTGAATTTGACATGTGATTTTTCATGTCTCTTAATTATAGAGTCAGGATACCTAAGCTGTGTATGAGCAATAGGAGCAAACTGTGGGCTTCTAATATTTCAAGTCAGCAGCCAGGTGCAAGTGGAATGGCAGAGAACAAAGGAAAAGGCACAGCTGCAGCACTGTTGGTGAGGCAGAGTAGGCTATTGCTGCATGACAATTTTCTTTGTGTCGTTCATGTCAGCCAGATCTTTTTGAAACAGTCAGACAAATGAATTGAGGAGGATTGGTGGCAACAACCACTGCCCATTTGGGCTGCTGCATGCAAATACATGTATGAGAGAGGATCTCATTTCATCCCACAAAAATATTCCTAAAGCGTAAGGTAAAGAGTGAGTTAAAAGAGTTCACATGAGAAGGAAACTGTCAAATACAGGGAAAGCAAAAAGGCTGCAAAGAAGAAAATTACATAGAAAAAGTCAACTGTAATGATCATGATGTAAAAAATCGGAATTTTTTTCAGTTTCTTACTGGATTTTAGTAGCATACTGCCTTTTCCCATATTCTCCTCTATCCACAATTTATTTAGCAACCACACAGAACACTTCTGCTATAAACTGACTCCTCAGATGTTCTTTGTTCTTGGGAAGGGTATTTCAGAAGGCACATAGTATCCACTTTCAGGAGATGTGTTAATCTTCTCTCTCTTACACAAGTTTTAGTGCACAGGCTGCCAAAGCACATACATTATTGAAAAGATGCTCTCACCAATACTGACAATATAGTTCTTAAAAAAAATATTCATGCTATTTTACATCTTTGCTCCTTTACAGAAGCTTAAGTGGGACTGAAATAATGTATTAATCCAGAGCAAAAGATCAGTATGGGACTCAACCTAGACCAATCCATATTTATACATACAAATGCACATAGCATATGTGCATGAGTGTCTTGAGATATATATATATTTACATAAAAGATGTACAAATGTAGTGTGTTTGTGTGTATGTTTGTGTGTGTGTCTTATGTACGTGTAAAAATGGTGAGAAACAAGTAGTAGAAACACTTAAAAATGTGAATGCTAACAGTAAATTTACACTTATAAATTATATTATCACATCACGGAGCAAACAGCAATCTGTCCTCTAAGCCAATCATGCTAGAGAAGGTTGGTGTGGCATAGAACAAATTATGCAAACGCAAAGGAAGCTGTAAAATTGGTGCTTCTGGATTTTTCAGTCTGGGCAGAAACTGAATTGATATCATAGTAGTGGAAGGTCTTTACCTCATGACAAATGATTCACTGTACTGATAGCATTTCTGTAACTCAGCTTTGTTGGGTAATCTTCATCACATTTTGCAGGTATAATGGTCATATGGAAATTTTTCCTTGTATTTTGACAGAAAAGCAACAGTACTAACTGCTTAATTTCAAATGTTAAGTAAACAATTCACTGGACAAGGAATAACAAAGAAAAGTAATAGATATCTAAACTGAAGGTAGAAGTAGCCATTCTGAGCACAAAAACAATGATCACTTGTGTTGTGGTTTGGAATTTCGTCTGCAAGCACCGCAAAAAATATGTGCATTGACAATAGGAGAGTAATCATAGAATCATAGAATCACAGAATGATCTGCTTAGAAAAGACCTCTGAGATCAAACACATGACCTTCAAAAATTGCCTTGCTGCACACACCTTGAAAGCAGAGAGGTACCTGGAACTCCAGAAATTACAGGCAATGGTAGTTAAAGGCTCATGAAAAAAACCAACCAACCAACCAAAACTGAAAACAAACCTCAGATCCTTCTCTAATTTCATAAGGATAGTTTGTGCCTTTTGTACACACCTCCAAGAGGATGCACCTCAGTGAAGGTACCTTAGCAATGTCCTGTACAAAGGTCTCCCCTGAGCCTCCTCTTCTCCAGGCTAAACAACCCCAGCTCCCTCAGTTGCTCTTCATAGGTCTTGTGCTCCAGCCCCTTCACCATCTTCGTTGCTCTCCTCTGGACACACTCCAGCATCTCAACATCTCTCTTAAACTGAGGGGCCCAGAACCGGACACAGCACTCAAGGTGCGGCCTGACCAGCGCTGAGTATATAATGCTGCAGAACACCTGTAACTTGCTGCATCCTTCATGAAATGATATAGCTCCGTTTCTACCAGCTGCTGCTGCAGTCAGCAAAGAGAAATGCCATCACTACAGTTATTTTCCCTCTGTTCTGGACACATTGGTTTTTGAAGGAGATCTCTGCAAAGTAGCTGCTTTCCTCCTTCGTTGCTACAGAAATGAACCTGTTGCAATGAAGCAGAAACATTTGTCTCTTCTTTGCGCAGCTATTAGCAATAATCTGTAAAACTGAACCTATGAACACTAAGATCCTATAACCACAAACCTGAGTTTATCCAGTTATCCCAGCTCAACTTCCTAGCATGACTATTGTAAAAAATGTTGAAAAATAAGGAATTCAACTTAAAATTTCTAAGTAAAATTCTTTAAGATAATTTTTCTTAACACAGTATTCTTAAATTTTGTCGTCTGTTGAAAAGAAGACACAGTCTCAACATTGCTGTAATTGTAGCAGAAAATAATTTAAATTTGCTCAATTTTCCATTTCTTCATAATGTTAAATTATAAGGAAAGCCAAAACCAAAGCAGAAAATTGTAGCTACAAATTTGTCACGAAGACAAGTATTACACATGAAGTAGCTCTTATCTCAAATTTTCATAAATGATAAAGTAAATCAATTCATAGACAGACAACCAAATGAAAATCATGACCCATTAGATCTGAAAATACCACGAATCGGATGATAATCCCTGTAGGCAGGAAAAAAAAAAAAAGAAAATATTGACTTCAAAACTAACCTACAATGCATATATAAGTGAAAACCTCCCAGAACTCATTTCTTGTGAATGGGAAACAGAATATATGCTTGCTGGGAGAGTTTAATATGAAAAGCTTCATTATTGTTATGAGATTTTTTTAATTGCTTAAAGTACTCGACTGTATACTGTTAGAATAACTACTGTAATTTGGAATAGCTCCCCTTTCTCAGATTTCCATTTCTTTATTTTCATAAGTCTTATATGCTTGACAAGTTATATGTGCTGTTTGTCAGCCAGGAGTAGGTCCACCACTTATGAGAAAAGTTTTCTT
Organism: Dromococcyx pavoninus; assembly: GCA_033558185.1. Classification (NCBI taxonomy): domain Eukaryota; kingdom Metazoa; phylum Chordata; class Aves; order Cuculiformes; family Neomorphidae; genus Dromococcyx; species Dromococcyx pavoninus. Next base: position 3,374,689 of record JAUMJL010000091.1, on the reverse strand, counting down.
GAAAATGTCATAACATGCATGCCTTGCTTCTGCAGTCCTCACTTACAAAGACATGCTAATGCCCTGCTTGAATAAACTGTTCATGTTAACATACACAGCAATACTTGACATCACAGCAACTCTCAAATTTTCTTAACATGTTTCTTTAATGAGGAAAAATTCTTAACATCTACGTTGTAAGTCAGAGAGCAATGAATTACATATTGGTTCCTGAACTGTTGAATGCTGAAACCTATTTGTGAAACTATATGAGGTCAGGCTCACAACACTGTCATTTAAATAATTTTGTCAAACCAATGTTTGACATTCAAGTGAGTGTCTTAAAAATTTGGAAGGACTTATCTAAATAGAAATAAAAAGCTATGTTAGTTTAAAAGTAGGTTTTCTTTTTCTTTCTTTTTCTCTCCTCTAACACAGCTACATCTTTGAGAAAGTACTGTGCACTTTCTGTGTACTTATTCTATCACATTTTCTTGATTCTACTAACTGAATGGGACTGCAGTCATTTCCGAGGATTTAAATGTTTTGGAATATTGTACATGTGTTAGAATTGGATCTCCTTTGAAAGTCTCATTTAAAATTCTGTCACAAATGTGAATGTATAGAGCATATGTATGTGTCATTTTTCAAGTCCATAAAATGTCAGTAAAGAAGAGTATATCTACATTCTGTCCATCATTATTGCTATATTTAATCTTTAAGAACAAAATCTACTTCTCTTCATCATTAACAGGAAGTTTCAAAGTATGAAAATTATAACATTTCACCTTCAGACATATTGTTCCAAACCCCATCACAAAGAACTTTATTTATCTGTGTGATGACCTGCCCAAAGTCTATAGGAATGGAAAGACTGATGTCACTCAAGAAATAAGAACATTTTAACATAATCTTTCCAGCAATTGTGCTTTTCAGGAATGATTGTGTTCAGCTTCGCACTCTGACTAGGATTCATCACAAAGACTTCTTGCTTTTGCACAGAGCATGTTGAAGTTGTAAACATTTGCGTGTGTTTGAGTTGGATTTTCCGTAATAGTTTATATAGTGTTCTCATTATTCAAGACATTCTACACTTACAAAATCAGGGTAGTGTAATCAGCATTTATCAGATTTTAGTTCTTCGTTACTTCCTTCTGTACACGAATCCTTTTTGTACAGAGGAAGGTAAGTAATAGCACCAGTGCACGGAGTCAAGATTCTTATTATGCTGTGTAAGACGTCCCCACTCAAGTCTAACTATCCTATAAGCTCTTTATATTCGTACATAGATTTTTGCAGTCAAATATATTAGCCATAATATGGTGTTGTAAGTAGAAAATGTGTGTATGTATAAAAGAATGTTCTTGTTATGCTCAGCTGCCTGTTCATGGCTTTAAATGTCCATATTTCATGTGGCTTTACATTGGACAATGTTGCTCTCTTTCTGCTCATTTCCTATAAAGTCTAATTCACTGCTTCTCTAGAATTTAAAAAGAGATAGATAGGCCTATTGCCTTATTCAGCTGATATATTTGGGGATACATAAAGTGAAATATTACACAATATGTTGTACTGGGTATTTTTTAATAATCCTTCTGATATATTATTCCTATAAATATTCTGATTTAAAATTTAAATCAGTGGGGTCAGGATATCACCATAAAAGTATTGATTTGTTTTAAGAATGCAAATTATTGTTAAAAAAGTCACTAAGTCTCTACCTGTGTAATAGAAGTATTTTAGTGATTTTTAAGTTTAAGCCTTTACTGTCAGTGACACTTCAAGTAGAATTCAAACATTTGTTTCATATTTCAACGACTGAGTGTAGTTTCTCCATGGGGCACCATAACTCTTCTTAGGCAGAAGAACTCTTTTTAAAAAGTGAAATATTGGAAAAAAAGCTGACTGAAGAATAATGAAATATACTTCTCCATGTGCTTGCTTTGGAAGCTCCTTGTTGCTAAACACTCTATACCTGGCCCCAGGAATTTATACACAGATGCATGTGTGTGAACAGCTCCAGATAACAGATTCTAGAACTAAAAAAAGCAAAGAGAAAGATTGATCTCTACTAAGATAAATATTTTTGGGGTATTAAAGGATTACCTGATGAAGTAGTCAGTGTTTGTCAACTTTTTGTTTGAGAGAGAAAACAAAATTGTAGATTGAAAATGTTGTCATTATTTTTGCCAGAAATACACAAATGATTGCAAGTGTTTATCATCTACTTTACCTCTATTGTCCACCCTCCTGTGGTAAGGCAAGAAGGTTTAGTTACCAGAGTCTAGACTAGCTGAGAAGAAATGTCAAGTTCAGGAAAGCATATTAAGAGGGGAGAGTTAGAAGGGGATGTATTGCACAGCAGCTCTTAGTAGTTTTCCTTGATATTCAGGGTTAAGACAGAAAAAAAATAATTTATAGAGGAATTGTGACACTGCACAATATTACATTTCTGAGATTTTCAGTGACACAGCTTGTAGCATTCCATATTTCAGATTCTTGGAAAAGAAAATAATTAGCTCTAGAACAGGAGTATTCTTCATTCTGAAGTAGCTAAGGCTTCTCTTTATATATGCTGTATATATTACCATATATGTTAGATATAAGATATATAAAAATTTATTAAGGCCAATGTCTGAATGTTGTGCATTCTTAAAATTCATGAACAGTTTTAAGGGAGAAGTGGCAAAAAAATCACATTTCATTTCAAGGAAACATTAAATAGATAATAATAGGTAAAAGGCAGATTTAAGATTGTCAAGGATGAATATCAAATGCATTTATCAAATGACTATGCATATAATGGGTCACAGCTTCCACATATATATATATATTTGTTACAAACGTGTATAGCTGCATAACCGAACCTATTAACTGCAAACATTGGAATACAATCTGCTCTTGTTTTACAGTGCTTTCCTTTATGTACATCAGAACGAGACAATCTTATAAAGATAAGGTTAAATCTGAGAAACTGAAGTAACAAATGGTTTAACTCTTTGAAAGACAGAAAATGAAAATCTTTGTCTTTTAGAATCTGAAGGAAGGGTGGATATACAGTACAACATTTGAAAATACTTCCAGGAATGAAAGTACAGAAGACTGATGTTTTTTGGTTTTTTTCTATTTTCCCTTTCAGATATTTATATCCTTATTTTAATTTACTTGTTCATATAAATACAGCAGGATTGTTTTATTTTTTTAAATAACTCTTTACTGAATATGCCAACAAGATAGTATATAGTGTATAGTGAGGTTCTGAAGTTAACAATGCGTGCAACATGGCAGATTGCAGAAAACAGATAATGCAGACTTCAAATTATCTATTTTTCCATGTTAAAGATAGAAAGTATACCAAACACACAACAGAATCAAGTGTGCATGTCTCAGTTAAAACCAATTTTATGAAAGACCATCTTCAGACATTTGGGACCAAGTGATGATAACAATTTCTTTAGTCGTTTGTCTGTTTCTGAGAGGATCAGAATTCAGCTGTCATGAGGATATTTCCACAGAGCCCCAGTATAATAAAAGCTCACCAAATCTCTTTTGTACTAGTTTTCCAGATGGACACCTAGCCAGTGTCCTCGTAAAGAGCAAGACGTTCTCTGTAATACAAAAGTTTAATGCCAAGTGCTGCAGTATTGCCTATAGAATTATCTGGGATACAAAAGTGCCCTGTTCAGTAGAGTTCAGGGAAGAAGTGATCATCAGCTTCCTAGGATTCTCTCTGTGTTTAGAAGAGAGCTTCAGACAGGATTTGATGAGGCTCAGAGCCAGTAACTTTTGGTTTTGGCACCCATTTCTCTTCTGTTTTTTCCACTGAGCTAGACACAGAGATCATGAGTAAAACCATTATTCTCATGTTCTAAGGAAAAACCTTTAATATCTCCATGTTAGAATTTAAGGTGAAGAAGTAGTATAAATGGAGAAGTCAATGGGAATTAACCACTTCACTGTCAAAAGCTGAGATTGAACTTTCACTTCAATGTCATTAATAAAGTGCCTTACATAGACCCTTAAACCCATAACAACAATACTATATGAGTAGAGTTCTTTTGCTTGCAAAATAAAAATCAATACATTTCTTAAGAGGGAGAGAATTTTCTCTCATGAAAAGAGAAAATGATTGAAAGAAAAATACAGCTGAACTACTCAAGTAGCAAACAGCATATGCCATTTCATTTTTCTGTTTTATGTGACATTCATTGTAGTGCTTTATTGGCTTACAGGGAAAAACGCCTTTTCAGTCCAAAGTAACCCAATCCCTAAATATTCTTACAAAGAAATTCAATGATAATGTTTCCAATAAGAATTTGTTAACAAAAAGTTTATGCATTCATCAGGTGTTTGTTTCTGCCAGCAAACTACATACAAGAAACACTTCTTATAGTGACAGAATATGCAAAAATGAGGACCTGTTTGTAAATACATGTCTTCACAAGGAACCCAAGCATTGGGCACAGCAGTGTTGTGATACTGCTTTAACATAATTTCACTTAAACTCTCATTTTATTCCACTCTCCAATCTTTTCTGTATATTTATGCCTGTTATTAGCAGAGATATTGTCTGCAAACCATTTAATTGCCCCCACATCCAATGAACCTGTTCAAATCAGGACCTGGAAGTGAATACTTTGGATGAGCCATATATGCATACATTTGGGACTTTAGCTCTATAGAATTCAGTTTGCATCTATGGTTTGATATTTGATCTAAGTGAAAATGACCATTTTTCCGAAGTTCAGGGAAAAAGACACTAATGTTGAACTTTACATTTCCAAAAAATCATTGTCCATTTTTAACTCTGACTTTTTCCAAATACTTTACATAGTGAAAGTTGCCCATCATGTACTTATCTAGATGTGACCTGAAATGAAGTCTCAGCTGTTTGTGAGACTGGCACTTTGAGAAGTCCCAAAGTCTGCTGTAAGTTGAAATACATCAACTCTTTCAAAGCTGAATAGCAATTAGAATTGGGAGAAACTTTCTTTAAATGAAACAGATCACATTTCAGTTCACTACAACTGTGAATTTGTTTAGATAATACCCCCAGCTCTCCGCCAATTTTGTTATGAGTGGTTTGCTACTATTTTTGAGAAGAGTATTTATAGAAAAGGAAAGTTTGTCAATATCCAATGCCAATACATATATTCTTCATAAAGTATGCTATCTTTAATAGCATTCTGATTTTTGATCTATGTGAGTAACAGTCCACAGATATACAATTCATCATCTGATATAAAAATGAACAGCTTATGAATGCCTTCTCTTTCCACCCTATTAGGACAGCAATCACATTTGTCATCATTTTGGGGTTGTGGATCATTCACCTGCAGTATGGCTGAACTCCCTGAATAAGTAATTTGCTACAAAAAAAAGCGCCTAGCTGGTCTTGAAACTATGGTATCCTGAGGCATAGAACAAAAGATGCTCATCAAGGACAACAGCCTCCAGCATCAGTCATTCCAGTAAGTGTGTACTTTTAAAGGATGCCTTTTTAAATCAAATGTACAGATAGTTATTTCAGTGAAATTGAATACATCCACATCCAATGGGGATCTCTGTCTTTACTTAATTTCAAACAAATTCCAGCCTGCAATGGAAGCGTGCAGAAGCACAACTATTTGCTGCTTGTCTTGTGAGCTTTGGCACCTAAAACGTTAACAAGCAAAACAAAAGTATAAATCTTCTTGTCATAATCTTCAGTAAATAGGTCACAGAAAAAAACCACTTTGCATAAACATTTCTACCTAGAATTAACAACATTTGAAATCATATGGCAGCCTTTTATTGAGCAAATTACAGTAGCCACACAGGTTGCCTAAAATAACTGTTGTAGCTGGACAAAGTAGCAAATATACAGAATATAGGATAGAATTTCAAAATGTGATTATAAAAGGTGTTGGGGGAGGATATGGTTTCTTATACAGTGATTGTACTTTGCCATCAATCACAACTGGACTAATTTTGCCATTGCAGAAAATGAGTGTTACAGTTTGATTCAAATTTCAGAAACTGCACACTCATAGACTGCTGGGTGTCAAGAACAGGTTGAGTGAAATGAGCAAAGGAAAGGATTAAAACCCTCTCTCCCAACTTAAGCAGCCTCATAAAGTGAAAAGTCTAAGTATTTCACAGTGAAAGTGCTTGAGCCTTTACCTCCAGTCCACTTCTAACAACTTCTCACCCTTAGTTTGTTACTGTCAAAAATTTTCTCTTTGGTTCCCTAGTGTCTTAGGAAAGTTTTGTCTCCCTCTTTTTTTCCTCTTTGTTGTGAACCTTTTCTGTTCCCAAGCTCAGGAGAAAATGAGCTGCATTAAAAAAAATAACAAACTAAAAGAAAGAAAGAATTAGATACTGTGATTCTACCAATGGGCTAGCACGAAATCCAGAGTTCTTGGCAGTTACAGAGTCAATGGAGTGGCTGGAACATTCCATTATTTTGAGAGCAGCATCATGGTTTTAATACAAGCATGATGTTTTGCATAGTGCTTGTAAAGCTCAAGGACTCAGAAGATATTTCAGTTAAAGAATTTGGGAGAATAAAAAAGCAAATTTTAAGCCAACCTACTGCTTATAAAGCACAGACCATCTAAGAAAATTTCAAAAAGCTCGAGAAAAAGGAAGGCTAATTTAGAGGGCCAGTGTACTTGTGCTCTTAAAATTCCTCAGCTAACCTGATGCTTAGTTAATGTCCATCTCTGTATACTTGAATGAGGAAAAGAAAAAACAAACAGCCAGGATTTATACACAATTTTCCCTGCTGCACATATTTCAGTTCATAATAGGCCTGGAGATCTTTCCAATAATAAATATTTTTTTAAAAGATCTTTTTTATTTGTTTTCTTTGTTTGTTTGTCTTTTTTTTTTCCTACTTCTCCATACCGAAAATAACTCAGACCCCTAAATCAAACAGAGCTTGAACAATAAAAGTCACCAGCAACCTTTCCATTGGCATCATACTTTACTTTATGTTTTCAGCAATTTACACTTTTAGATTCCAAATTCTACCTCAGTACTGGTAGAGCTGGTAGCACTCAGAATTTCCCTCAATCAGGCTTTACCTGAACATGCTGTGTCAACAAATGCTGCTCTATTAAACAGAGGTGCAACTTAATGACAGCTATCTGTAACATACTGATAACCTTCATCTCCCACTGAGAAGGGTCAGAGAATGCCTAAAGCTTCTTAATTATAATGAAAAGCAGGAGCACTTTCTATCATAAAAGTATACAGTATTGGGGAAACTTTCACAGTAGCTTTTGCAAATAGAATTCAAGGTCACTTTGAGTTTGACACTGAGCTCTGTCTGCCTTTCCTATTCCAAGTATATTGAGAGAAAAATAATCAATTAAGAAAGTAATCTTTTTGGTAGTACTCAGAACTCCAGTTTTCAGTTGGAGGTAGGAAATGTAGAACTGACAAAGGGGAACAGAAGTATTTCTAGTTGTTTGAAACTCAACAGCAACTGATAGTCAGAAGGGTTGTACCCATTGTATTTGGTTCGCATTTGTCTGTTCCTAGTGACACTGGTTTAGTGTGCACTTATTTTTCTCTTCTACAGGACACTTAGAATCTTTTAGCATCCCTCAGACAGCTTCGACAGCAAAGTGGTTAATGTTTGAAGAATGAGACATGCTTTCCTTTGCCATGACATTGGGTTCTTATTGTACAACCCTGTACAGTACTTAGTAATATTTTTTTAAAGATTTAAAAAGCAAAGAGTTACAAAACCATTTGCAATTAACTTGAAATAGAAAAGATAGCACTTTTTTTAAATCCCATTATATAGTACACCGTATAAATTACAGAGTATTCAAATGCATAAATGCATCTGTGTAACATTTATCAAATGTAACTTTTTCATTGTTGGGGGGGTATTTTTTCCAGAGTTTTTTCTCTTTGTCCCAGCACCCCCATCTCCCCTCACTATCACGTATGACAGTGCTCCAGGTCTGAGACATTGCTGTTGCAGTATCGCATGTTGTTTGGGATGTGGCAGTCTGTGTAGCTAATGCCCCCATTTGGGGTATAAATCGGCTGCAGTCTGAAATCTCCTTTAAGGAGTTGATCATTATTTAAGGAGACAATCTGGAAGCTGGTTTCCGTCATCTCCAGGATGGAGTTGTCCTTCTTGGTCCCTGCCTCGCAGTAGTCATCTTTCCGACGGCCTCGGTTATATTTCCACTTCTGGGAGGTGTAACGCCCTTTTTTGTGCATATGCCAGCAAAAAATGCTGAGCAGAACCACGAGGACAAATATCACTGCACCCCCAATCAACCCTGCCAGCAGAAATGGGGAGCCTAGGTTCTGAGAAGTTGTCTGCTCATGGCTGGAGGGGACGTTGCTGCCATTGCTCAAAAAGGAAGCCTTCGTTGTGGCTTCTGAACAGACAGTTTCTTCTCCAGTTCGGTAATTGTTGTAAGTATCCAGTGGCACCAAACAAATCCGATAGGTGGATTTGGGCTCCAGATTTATCAAGCTTAGGTGTTGCTTCTCACCACTAACTATTCGTTCCTGAACAATTCCTCCTATCAGACTATGGCCCATTTTAACCCATGTGAGTTTATATGCCATCACGGTGAAAACCGACATCCAGTTAACTTGGATGCAAGTGTCATTCACAAAATGGATGGAGAGTTGAATTCGTTCAGATATAGGAGGTGTCACCCTTTCTCTGTCCTCCCTGCCAGGCACAGTGGGGAGTGTGGCTATGGTGGGAGTGAGAGGATTATATTTACTACTTGGGGAAGGAACTGATGAGGTGGAAACTAATGTAGTTGGCATGGCTGTAGCTGGGAGTGGAGTGATGATGAAGGGCAGACCAGGTGTGGTGGTAGGGCATGACAACATATTCATACTGAGCTCCCTGACTGCCATACCTCGGACCTGCTCTGGTCCCTGGCACATAAAACCACGTACATTGATGGAAGAAGGAATAAATTTGAGCCATTCAGTGACCCACTTAATACTGCAGTCACACAACCAGGGATTATTCCTTACAGTGAGTTGTCTCAGGTTGTGGAGATTATCAAATACACCCTTTACCAACATCCGAAGCTGATTGTTGGAAATATCAAGACGTTCCAGCTTGTGGAGGTTTGAAAATGCTGTAAGTGGTATATCGGTTATCTGGTTGTCCTGCAAGTAGAGCCTTAATAGATGTGTACCTGGAAGATCAGGAGGAGGGTAGGTCAGTGAATTCCGGACTATTGAGAATTCTTTGAGCTTGGAGAGGTGGCTGAAAGTACCTTCAGCTATGCCTTTATTAGTAAGGAGATTGCCATCTACAATCAAACGCTCCAGACTTGTAAGATTCTGGAAGGCCAGATCTGAAATGACAGCAATTCGGTTTTCATCTACTCGAAGTTCCTGTAAGTCCACCGGCAGACCTACTGGTACACTGCTTAAGTGATTCTTGGACAAGAACAGAAGCCTGAGGCTGATGGCTTCCCGAAAGGCCCCATCCTCAACACCAACAGTGGAGATTGAGTTGTCATCCAGGTGCAGCTCTTCCAGCTTCAAAAGTTGAGCAAGGGCAGCCCGAGAAATGGTCTGAATGTTGTTTTCCTGCAGGTGGAGAACCCTGACATTCTTGGGAAGGTTCATGGGGAATTCATCCAACTGGTTGCCATACAGGTAGACTGTGTGCACAGACTCGACATTGTGCAGCTCTGCAGGAAATCCAGCATTATTAATTTGGTTATTATGGAGGTAGAGGACGGTTACACCCTCCGGTATCCCAAGAGGCACTGAGGTCAAGCTTCGCTCATTACAGTAGACAAAGTTTCGATCACAGCGGCACACTTTTGGGCAGGCTAAAGTTTTGGAGACCTGCATGTAGAACCCCAGGGAAAAGATAAGCCATGATTTCATGAGAACAGTCCAATCTGTGGGCCACATTCTAGTCCACAAACCCATTTCTAATTTAAAGAAATATAGTATCAAAGTGTTAAAGAACTGATAATAATAAAGCACAGGTAGCAAAATCTCAGGTCATTAAAATTGGCTTCTAATTATGTCCAGTGTTCAGGTCAGAGTTAAAGTCCTGGAGGCTAATTATAAAATAATCCTCCTATAATTGGTATGCCTCCTACTTTTGATAAGAAAGCCACAGTCTTATTAGCCAGGGTTACAAAGTTTGTTGCCTTCCTCCATGTGTGCTGAAAGAAACAATAGCCACGTCTTTACAGGTAAGCAATAGGTTAATTTAAAGCTACCAAAAGACGCGTGTGTATGAGTTGCTTGGTGGAATAATATTTCCTTTCAGTGAAGCCTGTTGGTGTTAACTCTCAGCTTTCTGAAGTCAGCAAAATCCTCATATCAGCTATCTGCCAGGTCTGGCCTGCCTGTAAAAGAAAAGAGAAAAGAAAGAGCTGAATCGCATGAAATGTTTAATAGGGAAGATCAAGTCCATTGGAAGACTATTCTAAGGTTATGCTCTTTATGGCTTTTTGGAAAAAAAAGGCATTAATATTAAACATTAGCTTAATACTAGTGTTAAATGGTCTTAAAATAGATTTGATGCAAAGTCATTGAAGGAACTGAAGGACTTTCAGTGACTTCAGTGAAGACTAGATCCATCACTTGTGTTTGCATATTGTACCTCCACCTCCAGTCTTTGTCCTCTCACAGTCTGTTTCAAATTCCAAAACTAAAACATTTTACAAACTTAAAAATAAACCATTTAACTGGAAATTTTTGCTCAGGTATTTTTTTACTTTTGCAGAACCACTGACTTCAATGAATGCTATTCACTGATACCTGACAGAGTAGAGTCTGGGCCATATTATTTAATTACACTGTAAGCTTTTTTTCATTTCCTACCAGACTCTGGAATGTTCTGCTTCTCCTTCTGTAATGCCATTAGGTATAGTCTCCAACTTAATGCACACTGACAGATTATTGCACCTCACTATGTGAATTAGTTATTTATGAGGACAGTCTTTTAAATAAGTATGATAATGCACAAATTGAAGTTACCCTACTCGAAGGCACATATTTGCTAAAGGTACCTTCTTCATATTGTTTCTGACATGAACTGTGCTGTCAACAGACCTCAGAATTAGCTTTCCACTAAATGAAACAGATTCACATCTTGAATGGCTACATAAACAAATTTGTTAGCAAATTCAGCTTTTAAGTGTACTTTTTAACTTCTATATTCCCAGCTACCACTTATTATTCAGATGTATAACCAAACAATTCAACTCTCTAAAGCATGCAACGACAGATACTGTATTGTATGATTTTTATATTGTATTGTTACGTTTCCTATAACTGAAAAAACCTGCTGCATTTTACATATTTCAACCTAATGAATGATATAAGCTTGACAAGTACCTAGCATCTGTGGGTCTCAGGGTCTTTAAGTGCAGTTACATAAGCAAAATATTTTCCAAATTTTGTTTACCCAGATCAAAAGTCATTGGCTGGGATTTCAGGAAAATAGCATTTCAATGAACAGAAATAATGTTTAAATTTTTTTTTTCCTTTATTTAAGAAGTTTAAGCACCACCCAGATAATTCAGAAAGAAGTGTAATTCAGGAGTACGTGAAAGCTTGTTCTTCTACAGCTGTGCAGTTTATAACATGTCCCAAATGTTGCTTTTGGGAAACCCATGGCTGACAAGTGTAGAAAGTCTCTTTAGGAGTCAAACTGTTACAACCCTGCAACCTTACACTTACAGATCACTTTATTTATTCGGAGCACAATCATGTATCAGCCTCGAGGAGAGGGAGAACAGCTGGAAACAAAAAGTGAGACTCTGAAAAGTCCTGTAGCTTCTCATTACAAATTCAAATGGTAAAAGTACGTGTACTGTAATGTAGCCTATATTCTGTGTTGTCCTTTTCTAGAAAGAGTAAGATTAGCTACCCCACTGCTCAAGGTTTTCTCTCTTGAAGGCCCATTTCAGTGAAGACCAGTTTCTTTTCAATTATGTAAGATGATGTGATACTGTAGAGAAACTCTAACAGGATTACATTCTATCATGAGTATAAGTGTGACAGTTTATCCACTTTTATTATGACCTGGCTCCTATCTAGGTCTTACTGCTCTGATCCATCATGACACTTTTTTTAAAATAAAAAAGGGCCTACAGAGGCTCCTCTGAGATGCTTGGGACCACACAGAGTAATAACAGTGGTTCTTCTACTCCATTTCCATCATCAGAGAGACAGTCTATACCTCCTAACAGGGCCAATACCCTGCACTGAGTTCTCTTTCAATTCTAAGTTCGATTGCTGATTAGGTTTTATTTGAGTCACGGGTATGATAGAAAGCCCAGCTAAGAACGTGCAGTCACCCGCAGATGCACCTCCTGGTTCGTGCATTTATCTTATTCTAGGACTCTGCGTAGAGCACCTGTCACCTAGCTATACATGCCACTTGAACAAAAGACTTCAGAAACGATTCCAACAAACGATTCATACACACAGCACTTCTTATTGCATATTAAAAGTAAAAGAGCTTTGACTGGACAGTTACTTAAGGACATCAGTACTTTGGAAGCTGACACTCCGGACTTTCTCTCCTCTATTGGTAAACGGATTTTGCCTTTAGAAATCTGTTCAAACTTTCCCACTGATTTCTCTCGTTATGATGATAAGAAAGGGAGTCCTTTTACTAACGCCAGTATCCTAATCTCTAGCTATCAATCCTTAAAAAACTGATACTATAAAACTCGGTACAGAAAAAATGCATTGGTAACTACTGTTGATTCTATGAAGCAAGAGCACAAGGACAAATCTAAATAGTTATTTTTGATATTTTTACAGAGGGACCTGGACAGATTGGAGAGATGGGCTGATTCTAATGGGATGATGTTTAATAAGTCCAAATGTCGGGTACTTCATTTTGGACACAACAATCCCATGCAGAGCTACAGACTGGGGACAGAGTGGCTGGAGAGTAGTCAGGCAGAAAAGGACCTGGGAGTGCTGGTTGACAGGAAGCTCAACATGAGCCAGTAGTGTGCCCAGGTGGCCAAGAAGGCCAATGGCATTCCGGTCTGCATCAGGAATAGTGTAGCGAGCAGGACCAGAGAAGTTCTCGTCCCCCTCTACTTGGCACTGGTCAGGCCTCATCTTGAATATTGTGTACAGTTCTGGGCACCCCAGTTTGGGAAAGACGTTAGGATACTGGAATGTGTTCAGAGGAGGGCAACGAAGATGGTGAAGTGGCTGGAGCACAAGCCCTATGAGGAGTGACTGAGGGAGTTGGGGCTGTTTAGTCTGAAGAAGAGGAGGCTCAGGAAAGACCTCATTGCTCTCTACAACTACCTAAAAGGAGGTTGTAGTCGGGCAGGGGTTGGTCTCTTCTCTCGGGTGACCATTGACAGAACTAGAGGGCATGGACTCAAGCTTCGACAGGGAAAGTTTAGGCTTGATGTTAGGAAAAAGTTCTTCACTGAAAGGGTGATTGGCCATTGGAATGCGCTGTCCAGGGAGGTGGTGAAATCGCTGACCCTGGAGGTGTTTAAGGGAAGACTGGATGAGGCACTGAGTGCCATGATTTAGATGATGGTTGGTGTTAGTGTTGGTGTTAGTGTTGGGGTATAGGTTGGACTTGATGATCTCAGAGGTCCTTTCCAACCTTATGATACTGTGATACTGTGATACTGTGTGACTTTAGGATTGACTGTGGTTTGACAGAGGGAAGGAATGCACAAGCAAAGATACAGTTTAATGTTTTTAAATTTTTTTTGGGGGGAAAAGCTGTACCTCAGTAGTCTTTTACATCTGTTTTGTAATAACTCATAGTTGCAGTATTTTTTCAGCAAATCTCAGGGACCCTAACGCAAAAGTGAGTAGTGTCCCTGTGCTGGAAATCATTGCCCCAAAAACTTTAAAAAGACTGAAGAATTGAACAACTTGATTGATTTAAAAAAAACCAAAAAAACAACCCTCTGTGAAGCAAAAGCATCCTTGGCAAATTCCAGAAGGCTGAAAAAGGGGTAACAGTTTATTCTTTAGCAAATTCCCAAAACTGAAGGCAGGTAGAGTAGCTGAGCTTTCTCACCATCCCTGACACATTTGCTTCCTAAAGCAAGCTCTCTGTTTTCAGTATTTGTACAAGAAGTGAACTGAGTGTCTCTGTGAATAAACTGATCTTTGTGAAGTGAAGGAGTTAAGGGTAATCCTTAGCTTTCATGACTTTAAAACCTAGGAGCAGACCCACAAACTACAGATGACAGTGACTTTGCTTACTGCAAACCCATGAAGTTCTAAAAAACAATCTAGGAAGAAAGAATGAGGGGAAGGAAATCTGTTGCAATTAGCCTAGAATTAAAGAAATCACCAAGCAAATGTCTCAATAACACATCTCTCCATCATCACCGCAGTCGCTTCTGTTTCTATTTCCTTATCCTGTATATTTAATTTCTTTTTTTCTCACTACATCCTGCTTGGAACACAAGCCATATCTTCCAAGTGTGTAGGACATTCCCTGTATTACTGCAGTCAGAATATTAAATCCCTTTAGGTTTTAAGGAACGCTATAATAACACTGAAAAAAGCATTGAAATAGATGAGAACACAATAGGTGTTCTCATTATAGGTGGCCATGTTTGAAAACTTGGCTTAGTGGTCTGAGTTCCTGATATTAATGGAAATGTTCCCTTTAATATCTTAAGAGGAATTTCTGACCAACTTTTTTATCTCACTGCCTTTTTTCAAACCTGCCTTATTTGAATTCCCTTTGGTGTGACTAATGCTATCTGTACAAGAACAATTCTGGCTTCATGTACTGGACAAAAATTTCAAAATTTGCATTTGGTGAACACTGGAACTGAACAGCTCCTTTAAGATATTTTGATTAAAGGTATTTAAAAGCTGAAACATCTGGCTGTGAGTTGGAAAGGTGAAGGTTTAATCAGTCTTCCCTTCACTGACTGGAATTATCCACACAATTTGAATCTTTAGCTACCCTGCTTCAATAAACAGACATGTTTCAATAATTAATATATAACTGAAAATGCTATTCAAGTCATAAATTTTTGGTATCATGCTGCAGTCTTAAAAACATGCAGTACCAGGTGTAGCAGTCAAGGTCCCTATGGCTGCCAGAGAACTTATTAAAGTTCAGGGGAGATAACAGAGAATCAAGGGAAGAGACAACATATGGAATACAGAATTACTTACAGCCGTATGTTATAAGCACAGTAGTTTTGTTGTGCTGTTGAAGCCATGTTATCTGTTTTTATTAGTTTTTTCATGTTTTGTATTAAGGCTGCTATTTTTTAAAAGGGAATAAAATCAACAATATTTGTCTACTCTTTCTTTCAAGGAATCAAGGAATCCTGAAAATAATAAAAAGTAGGTCCTAGGAATAATTTTTTTCTTCTGATACTCCAACCACTCAGCACCACTTTTCCTAGAAGTTCATCTGTTTATCTGAACCTGAATGCCATGATACAAATTGAAAGGCAAGCAAACTCAAAATCTACTCTTTTCACTACTACCAGTCAGTGACTGTAATTTTGCACAACATCATCCAGCATAAATTTTCCTGGCTTTACTGCAGACCAAGGTCATAATAAAGTCATAATCTTAATCTACATAACTATAATATAGTGTATGTATGAGGCTATTATATCCGGAAATCAGTGAAAACCAGGAAAAAAATCTAATCCCATTCTTCTGAAACCTAGTATACAGTTCCTAGTGCTTAACGGAAATGCCCCCGTATTTCTATCACACGGTAACAATAATAAGTATGGAATAATACCTGACAATTATCTTTTTTCCTCATAAGTAGTGTTTACAACTACACAAGACTGAACAACATGTTTTTTTTTAACTTATTAGGAGCCTAAGATGATGATTTACTGCATATGTTTCTTTATGACTTAACTGGTTTTGAACTCTGTGTTGAAAATTTAATATGAGGCTATAATCTGCATCAAAGACATAGAGAAAATGATCCAAAGGAACCAAAATGCTTTGACAGGAAGCTCTTTCGCATGTTTGCTGCTGTAGCTGATTCATAGTTATGGGTGTGTAAGAAGAGGTGAGGAAGAGAAAAAGGTGAAAAGGAAGAGGAAAAACCATCCTTGGTGCTCTCTTCTAAAGTGAATATTGATGTCAGGACAATGACAGCAGCTAGTACTGGAAAGAAACCTTAATGTGTGTCTGTACTGTTTCAGACACTATGAAGTCTATATCGACAGGTTTTGGCAGAGAAGGACGTTATTGCCTTTTCATACTGTTGACAAAATGATTCAGCAAATATACATGCATGAGCTCTTCTTTCAGGTATTCTTCTCTGATCAGGACATTTCTGGTTTTGCCTCTTGGTTTGCACTTAAAATTATTCTCAAAAGCGGAGATGAGGTAGCTTGCTGAAGGCAAGTTAAATGGATTTGGATCGGCCTTGGTGGAGGTAGAGTGGTACAACTTGCAATAATGCATGTAAAGATGTCATTCGCCATTCTTCTCCAACCTTCTGCTCTCCTTTTATCTCTTTCCAGCAACTTTCCTGTAATTTATTAAGCAGACAAATTTCCGAGTAGGATTCTGCCATCAGAATATCCCTTTTTAAAAGGCATAATGCCACAGTCAACAAAAGCTTTGTCTTTGGAAAACTGGATTGTGTACAGGTTCTTGTCAGTCAACAGGAATCTGACAGAGCTCAATTTCTGACCACCAGGAGAGGGAGCTCAGATAGCAGGAAATTTTCTCTCCCCTGAATAAACAAATAAAGCAACAAATGTGCATCTAGTTTTCTTCCCACTTTGTCCATCTCCACACACATGCACACACTTCTCTTTCCTTACAGATGTCTGGAATCACCAGTGATTGCCGTCTTGATTGACAGCATCTCTATTACATGCCTGACAAACTTTCTGAGCAGTACAACCCTTTGTTTCTGGGAAACTTAATATTTTTGTATTCTAATAATGAGCATTAATCCCAGCCTGAATTTTATGTGCCTCATGATTCAAGACTTTTTTTGACTTGTGGGTTACTATAGAGTGTAATTATTGCATAGATATTGGAAGGCATGCAGAGGGGAGGGGGGGCATGGAGGGGGAAGCAAGAGTGTTAGCAATGGAAAAAAAAAGAAAAAGAGTTTATGAGGGATACAGTTCAGCTACAGCAGATATTTCTCTTTTTACAGACTAGCAGGGACCAGTGACAGGTCAGAAGAGAGAACCAACTGCAAGACTTAATCACTAGAGTGATCAGTGTAGTCCAGGAAGCAGGGTTGAAATAGCAACAAGAACAATGGCATAAAGGCTTCAGGTGGAGCCATGAATTCAAGGCTGTCATTCATGATGGGCACTATACTGTGTCACACACTCTACTCGGCTTCTCAGGCTTGTCCATAAGTGAGTGCTGAAGTGCCAAAGTTCAGATGTGGAAAATACAGCCTGCCTAGACTAACATATCTTCCTTCCTGTGTTTACTTTAGCAGTTATTTATTTATGATAGAAGAAAGCTATTCACAAAACTTCATACTGCATAACTTAATCAAGATGATATCACCTGTGATAATAGACCTTCGAGTAAATAAACATTTGTTTTTCCATTCTGTGACAAAAACGTTCATCCCTGCCCATGCACATAGATGCCCTATAGGTTAATACAATGTTTCATCATAGTCAACATATGTCTAGAAATATAACTATTTTTAGTAATAAAAGACAGTATATACCTTTCAATTTCAGAAATTAAAAGCTATAGAATATGTAATGGAAAATTTCAAAGAAAAAGCACATTTTCTACTGCAAGCTGAATTAATGCAAATTAAAAAGCAAGGACTTTAATTGCCTGCATGAGTAGATGGAACTCCCTCATACAACACAAGGGAGATAGAATCACACGGAACTCCATGTTTTTACCTAATGCTTCCTAGTTCTATTGGACTTCAAGCCAGCCCAAAGTCATTGATACCCTAAGCATCTGTTTTAATGAAATATCTCTGCTTTCATTATAAAATTGTTGATGTTGAAAAGTTACTCCAGATGGTGACCATCATGATATTTTCACTCCAGTGGGCAAAGAGGAACACATGATCACTTATATTAAATGGAGTACTGCTATTGGTGTTTTTATTAACCTTCCCCCAAGGCCTAGTCTATTTTTTAACCACTCTAATGCTGTGTTCTTCAAAACTTAACAAACTTGTCAAAAAAGTGAGAACATTCTGTTTAGTATGGTGGTGAATTAATTCCCTAGTCTCTCATCCTTGAAAAATTGATCTCATTTCTTAGGTGAATTAATTTTGATGGACTTCATCTAGGACGCCAGAAACTCAGCTATGTACTATGTGATGATGTAATGCTGGACTGAGAAAGCTGGAAATGACAGGTGAAACTAATCTTACATGAGGAGCTATCTGGAATATTTTAAAAAACCCCCCATATTTTCATTACAATATATGATTTCGCTGAAGCCAAAATTCTTCACGGAGATTTGTCAGTTTTGATTATTTTTTTTCAATAGGAAATGTGCCCTAGGTCCAATGCCTTCTGATCACTTATGACCAGAGGCAGAGAGAGAAAAAAAATACAGGAAGAGTAAAAAAATTGAGTTTTTACCCAAAAAGGTAAGTTTTGCTATAATTGCATTTCATTAAAGCCTTCATAAAATAGTGTTTACATTCCATTTTAAAATTATGAAAGTTGTTGTGAAATTATATCCCTCTGGACAGCTGCACTTAACATGGCAACAGGAAACAAAATATATTCTTTTTTTGCTTTCTTGACCCTTTTCTGGAGAGCTTACAACTTTCTGTGACAAGAACTGGACATGTCTGTTTGACAAAAACTAATTTTAAATAATTCCACTTTTGGAACACAAACGTTCTGAACTGTGCTGAGCATTCTGTACTAAGAAAAAATAAAGGCAACTTGCTGTTTCTTTGCAAGCAAATTGGTCCCTACCTATAAATTATTCTACACTGTGAAGCAAACAGTTTGACTTTATCTAGAGATCTGTGGCAGCCTGGCAAAATGTCTGTGGCTAATTTGAAAAAGCTGCTTTTAGTGACGTAAGTGACTAAACATTGCTTCTGTGAAGACAACATCTTGACACAGTATCACAGTATCATAAGGTTGGAAAGGACCTCCGAGTTCATCGAGTCCAACCTATATCCCAACACTAACACCAACACTAACACCACCATCTAAACCATGGCACTCAGTGCCTCATCCAGTCTCCCCTTAAACACCTCCAGGGTCGGCAACTCCACCACCTCCCTGGGCAGCTCATTCCAATGGCCAATCACCCTTTCAGTGAAGAACTTTTTCCTAACATCAAGTCTAAACTTTCCCTGATGACGCTTGAGTCCATGCCCTCTAGTTCTGTCACTGGTCACCTGAGAGAAGAGACCAACCCCTGCCTGTCTACAACCTCCTTTTAGGTAGTTGTAGAGAGCAATGAGGTCTTTCCTGAGCCTCCTCTTCTTCAGACACATTTTAAATGAGATTCTGCATAGTGTCACATTACCTTGTGGGCTATTATTCATTTAGGGTCTTAAACAAATCAGTGTTGGCTGCCATGTTCTTATCTTCCCTATTTATAGCATATGGCCCAGGAAGAAAATACACTGCTCCTCAACCTCTGAGGCACCTTAATATAAACAAAACTAAAAGTATCATCCTATGTTCATCTTTCTAAGAAAGCCAGACAGAGCTCTCTGCTTCCCCCTTTTAACATTACTTAGCATGCTGCTCCTTCACAGTACTAAAAACCATTCCATAAACTCTGTTAAGGAGCTATCAAGAAAGACTAACAATGCACCCTAACTGCTCCAGAAAACCTGTCATGTATGGTTTAGTAACTCATGAGATGACTGAACAAAAGATGTTCCCCAGCTAGAGGAGAAACCTTTCTTTTATGAGACAGCCTCTGTAACAGGCAAACAGAAGGTTAGCAAACATGTTATTTATTGTAATCAGATCTCCAGTTAACAGAAAAGGGGTAAGATATTAAAATAATGGATAAAGAAGGTAGAGCTAAGCCTCTGAAATCCCTGTTCAGCTAAATACCTGAAATATTTATCCACTGTAGAGTATCTTAGCATCAATAGTGCCTGACAAGGGTCTGGGGATCTGGATTTATCTTTTCTTAGTGATCCAGTTACATTTTTTTGTATGCACATGTGGAGAAAGTGCAAAATTCTTATCACTCCATGAATAATACTGGAGCACTTCACACAGGAAATATCTTGTGCTCTCACATATCATCAGAGTCAAATATTTTATTTTACAACAATATGAAACACTGAAGATATAACAGTATGTATTTTATAGCAGTACAAAAGCATCCAGCATATGTTGATAATCTTTCAAAAGTCACTGTTTACCTGGACACCAGGAAAACTGGTGACTTCCCTTACAGTACAAAGAGGAAAGAAACACCAGAAGCAGCAGGGAAGAATGGTTTACCAAGGATATGGACCATTTACAGATTACTTTTTTTTTTCTGTTAAATCTGTTTGGGTTTGCCATTTATTGTTTGCTCAATTTTATCAGTATTCCAGTAACTCTGTAGGATAATAAATGTTTCCAGAAAGAAAGTCATGTTTTCTCTTTTCAGTGTTGGTGGCCAAGCACATATCCTAAGGACATACACATCTACAGAATAACACGATTAATTAAAATATGATAGGTGGTGGGATTAAAGAATTTGTTTGGTGCAATGAGGATGTGAATTTCCAAATCCTGATTCTGACAGAGAGAAGACTTTTTTGGCACTTTGCTCTGGTTTGGTTTTCCTCTAGTGAAAAGGTACAATACTACCCTTCCTCAGCAGTCATTCAGATTTTCAATTTAACTTCAAAGTTCTTTGAGAAAGGGAGGCTGCAGGGAACTACACATAACACAGGGCAGCTTCAGTTTTAAGTACAAGTAGAAATAAGAACAAGTTAGAAATAGTAAATAGACATTTCTAACCCAATGGTTCTCAGCTGTGAAATCAAACCCACAAGATCATGAGAGCTCTTAAGGGATCACAAAGTAATAAATAAAGGCAGCGTCAGCCAGCAAGAGCACTTCCCCCGAAGAGTGAAGGCGTACAGACTACATGTTTAAACACTAGCTGCAACAGTTTACATCAACCAAAGAATTACCAGCTGCCTTTAATTTCTGGTAGCAGCTCAGTTCCCTGGGGAAGAAAAGACAGAGCCACAGAAGAAATGATGTTTACATCTGTAGCTATGATTGAAGTCACGTCTCAGTCTTCCTCGTACTCTACTCTTTCTTTGAAGGAGCAGAGATGCTGCCAACATTGGGTGACAAAGTGAAAAAGTAGATCCAAATGGAGATCACATTTCCAGAAGCTGGAAATACGCTACTCCAGTCACCTTTTCTTCTGCCCCATGCTGATGGCTGCAGGAGAGAATACTCTGTGTGAATAGTTTCACATGCTATATAGCATTGCAAGTTTTCTAACCATGAACAGAGGAAAAAGGATACAATAATGGCAATGAGTCTAATTTTCTCCACAAGATACACAGGAAAGACAGGAAAGAGACTGCCATCTATGTGTGTTTATGAAGAAACATCTCTCAGCAGAATAAACCGCTGGTATTCCATCCTAAAGCTTCTGTCATTATATTTTCTGAATAACTGCTCTAAAACTATTTTTAAATAGCTCTTCTAAGCTTATTTCACTTATGAAGTTCAAAGCATTCATGTTGAATGAATCTTGGCAAAGACAGAAGAGAGTATAGAAACCAATTCAGCTTTGTTTCCTCGCTTCTTCCCTTTGCTTTTGAGGTCTGTGTGTGGTTGCATGAGTGAGATAAAAGTTGCCAGCAGGCCCACAAATGACACCTACCAGCAGTAGAGCAAAAAACACAATCATCCACCATTAATGCTTCACAGTGGGCCCATCTTTAGACCTGTGCAGACAGCCAACAAGAGACTTGCACACCACTTAAACTCTCCTAATAGCTTTTAAGTGGGTCCTATGAGGTGCAGAAGCCTAGAATTGGCCTTCAGCCCAAAAACAAATTCCATCTGACATGAGCCAAAGCATTTCAGGCAACGGACTCCTTATCAATACATGTCCTTGTGCTACTTTTCAGTGTAGCCGTCATTGCAAGGAATCACAGCAGTAATCTTACCAGCATTTTGCACTTGTACAAAACTAGACATCTTAAATGAGTTCAGGAAGGTAGAGAGGCAGTGCACAATAAAACTTGAGAGAGGGCCAGAGGGATAAATAGTATAAAAAAAAGTGAGATAGAGTTTTAAGCTATTCTTCAGGCAGCAAAATATGCCTACTCAAAAATGCAATTACAGCTTTCTTCTGTTTGCAGAGTACTCTATCTTTTCAGGTCACTGCATGAATCAAATAAGAAGGCACGCTTTTATGTTTTCTGTGTAGACCTCTGGGTGCTTTAAATGGACCTCATATGAAGATGTGCTAAGGGATTTGAGAGTCTGCTGATGTTTTTTTTTTCTTGGACTATAAACTGAGATAGGTTCCTAATACAAGTATTTTTGCAAGCATGGGAAATCTTGGATCTTGACCTATGTCTACACCAAAACTTCAGATACTGGAGGCACAGGTTTTTGCTTATACTTTTCCTAATAAGACATATTATTTTTATAACCCAGTGATGTAAGGTATAAAGCCAGTGTTAACTCTACGATTTTCAGCAATTTTACCTCTGCTAGTCTGTTATGATCTCTTCACAATTCTTTTGTTTAGGGGGTTGTAAGATAAGGGAACTAAACAGCAAATCAGTTTTGATGGGCAGGGAAATATTCTTGTTGCATACATGCATAAAAGCAGGCATAGGTTTGCATCTTCCCGTTTCACTTCATATTGGATACATATATGCAGATGTCGAAGGATACATATGAAGCAGATGAGAAAAAAACCCCAATCCTCTGCTTTATAGATAGATGAACGGCAGCAGAGCCTATACGCAGTATGGAAAAAAAGGACTTTCAAAATTAGAGCAGCTGTAGACGTTGCTCTGATTACACAAAGGATATTTTCTTATCGCACAAAGCCCTCTTTACTCCACCTCTGTCTTTAGGCTACTGCATCTGTGTTGTTTTACTCAGAACATACAGTCTATATAGAAGAAGTGGCACTGAGGATTAGAATAAATATGAAGGGGGGAAGTTACCTGAGACTTCACAGACACACACACACACGTTGCCTGAGCTTACAAACACCCCCCTTCAATTTTGATTGAGTGGGAATTTATCAGATATTTGATTCCAGATCTATCTAGACCTCTGACACATTACACTAAATAGTTCACTGTAATTCAAGAAGTGGTGTGAAATAAAAGGGACAAAAAGGAAAAATCTGCTGCTATTCCAGAGGAGAACAAACTTACAGACTCCTAAGGGCCTGAACAAGCACAGCCCACTGCAGTAGAGTTTATTTCCTATATAGAATTATTTTAGAAATTCTTTCCTTGCTAGTTCAATCAAAATGAACTGCATTTCCTAATACCATACATTCTGAGAGATACTGCCACATCCAAACACAGGCTTAAACTAACCCACCCTGGCAGGAATTATCTTCAAGGCTTTTGAGCCTCTTGGGAGATATTGCCCTCCTCTGTTACAGCGAAGCAGAAAACCATCTTGTATTCAAGAGGAAAAAATCAAAACCCCACAAACCAAAACTTTCCACATTCACTGCAAATATTTAAAGTATTAACTCTCCTTCCCCCCAAAAATGTACTCAGATCTTCTGTGTAGGAAGATTGCCAAAGCAATAGTGTTCATTATTATTATAAATAATCAACTATTTTTTAAGCAGAAATAAGGAATGATTAAGCACGGAATATTTAAACACATTCAATGTAGCTGTTCTCATCACTTCTTCAGTTCACTTCCCACAAATCATTGAGATTTACTATAATGAAAGAAAATTTCAGGTTATTTGCATAGACACTTCTCCAAATTATAAATTCATAGACATCAGTCTTCACCTGGAAAGATACTGATTCCCATTGCCAAGCATTGAATTCCTGTATGGAAGTCATCTTTTTAATACCAAGAGCCACTGAGATTCATTAAAATTAGTTAAGATATCTGTTTCAAACTTATAATACAATGTACTCCATTACACATCAGATAGAGAAGTGAAACTTCCTACCAAAGGTGTCTGTGGAGCAGACAGTTTTGCCAGGTTCAAAAAAGCATTCAACAATTTAATGGTCTTTAAGTAGGTTCCCATGAAGAGAAAAGGAAGGGATGCATTATCTAATATTCCTAGTTTCACCATTTCAGGAACTGCTGGGGGCGTGCAGGGAGAATGGACAGCAAAACGAAACTCCAACAATTTCTTGTCTTTATGCTAGGTAGCCTCTGAGCTAGATAGACTGCTGGTCTGTCTCACCTGGGAATTTCTTGTGTTTTAGTAAGTTACACTTTAAGGTCAGAAGCAGGGACTGAACACAACAGCGGAAATCTAGCATGCATAGACCTGCCCATTACGCTTGCACAGTATTTGAGTCAAATTAAATACAGTGACATCCTGTAATGTATCTGATAGCTTAAAAGTCATCAACATCACTCATTTCTGCATTTTTAAACTTTGGATAATTGCTTATGCCCATAAACGTAATATTAAACAAAAACTGACCAAACAATGTCATCTCAAGCAATTCGTATTTACTCCTGAGCATTTCAGATGCAACAAAAATGAAAAGGGAGACTTCACTGCTCTATTCTGCTTTTAAGGCCATGAGTTTTTAAAGTGAGAACAAAACCAAAATCGTAAAATGACGATGCAAAAGTCTGCTTCTAGGACTATGGTAAGTCTGCTTCCCTAAATAGTAATGTCCTGCTTTAGCTTTAGAGGACCGGAAATTTTTAGAATGAAGTAGTGACCACAGAAGGAACTGAAACTTATCATCAGGTTTTGGACTCTTCTCTTCAATGACCTCTGAACCTTTCCTGTAGAGAAAAACGAAAGCCACAATGTCTTGTATATAGAATTGTACTGTCTTGAATCTCAGACTGTTTAGAATCTACAGTTTCAGTTTGAACACAACTGTGATTTTTGTTTCTCTGAGTTTTGCAGACACATCATTAAATTCTTTTTTCAACTACATTTGTATTTTTTGTATGATAAAGATGGGATCCTTCCTCTCAGTCTCCTGCCCAAACTTTGGTAAAAGATGTCATTTGATCAATTGCTATATAAAGTCTACATAAAGTCTGTGAACTTGCTAGGTTATGCTTTTTCTTTTTGACTGCTGGGAGGATTGACAGAGTCCTTTCTAAAAAGTATTTGCTCACTAGCTCACTTCACCTCCTTTGAGATAAGATATTTTGAAAGAGTCTCATCTTTCATTAACCTACAAAATCCATTAATTTCATTGTGCTTCAATGTAAGGACACTTCAGAAAATATTTTAGCTCTTTCTAGATTTGATATTTTTGACAAAATTTCAGAATAAATATATCGATAAAAAGAAACAAAGACAGATTATATCCACACCTTTGCTTCTTCTGATCCTCATCATCATCCTGATCAATCCTTTTTCTCTTTTGGGAGGAGAAATTTCCACTCCCTCTCTGCCACTGTTAACCCAGGTAATAATAATGATCACATCTTTAAAGTCTATTTTCAAATCAAACACCATTTTTCTGCTGTTTGAAATTGTTAAAGTAAATAAAAGAAATTCCAGAGACAGCCCCTTAACAGCTATGGTACTGGCAGCCAGTAAATACTTGGTAATAGGAAACAAGGCTTGCTTATTTTCTCCTTGTCTAAAAAATGCAGTTACAAAATTGTGATCACAAATGAGAGTTTGCTTTCCATGCTCTATTTGCAGTCTCTCTCTGAGGTAGTAAGTTCAGCTTTTGCATCAGCTATTGCAGGACACAGTGAACATGACCTTACAGCGTTAACACAGCTATGAAGATTAAAAGACAGCTTTTGCTGTGATCTGTTGAGCATAGTCATACTTGTCATTGCGTACATCATTATTCACTTTCTAATCACTTTTTCTAATCCAGATTAGGTCAGTAGTGTCCAGCCATCAGTCATTAGAACAAGTGATGACTATGGTGAAAAATGAGGTGGCATCTTAAGGCTATTCCTTAGGAGAAGTAAAGTTTGAAACGGTGTGAAGAGGAAGCAATTTCATGTAAGGCAGTCATATTTCTTTTCCCTGAGTCCAGCACCAAACCTTTGATTAATTGCTGAGCAGTCAGCAATGACTCTAAAAAGGGATGCTTTGGAGAGACTAGTGTCACACCACTGACAGAAAAAAACTCTGCTCTTCAGAATTCTCTTCTTTGTAGATACTGTTTCTTCTCTGGCAAGCGCTCTGAGTGAAACCATCTTACTGTTGGAAGAAGTAGATGAAAATAGGATTGAAAATGAGACTATTCTCCTAATGTGTGGCAAGTAGAATACCCCTGCACCTGGAAAAGCTCTAAATGGTGTTGTTTAACTGCTGAGATAACTAATATTTTCTAAGAAATGCTGTGGGTGCCTGGACAGCCATTAGCATTCAAATTTGCAAGCACTGTTGACCTCCCTATAATAACAAAGTCTTGAATCTTAGGGAAGAAAACCTCAAGTTCTTCCGGACCCACAGGTTCCAGGAGAAACCATAAAAGAAATTTCAGGCATCTCAAGAGTCACAACAAAATCAGAAATGGCAAGGTTGCAAGTCAAAACCTATAATCAGACATAAAACCAGGAGAAGTGTTTCTTAAAGTCTATGTTGGCATTAAGTAAATATGACTGATTAATCCAATTAGTCCATCTTTCTGCTCACCTAAGCAGAACAGAAAGTAAAATGAAGACAAGTACCTAAAACCAGCATCCTCCACCAAGGTGTATGGGTAAATTGTCCCAGATATCTCACTACAAAGGTGATAAAAATAAACAAGATAAAGTGTCCATTGCTGGCTTGTGTTCAACAGACAAAAAACCCCAGGGTCTGTTGCAGTACCAGACTTCACTGAGCCAGTGACGTGTCAGAAAAAGAAAGGGAATTTTCATTTGCTGATTTTTTTTTTTTAATAACTTGTCAGATTTTGGATTTCCATCCTCAAAAGAAAAGAGTCCAAAGGCCAGGCCTCATATATTCATGTGCTGGGTTTGTGAAGGTATTTTTTGGCAATACAAGATAACATTTATTGCATTAGCCCCAGCACTCATTTACATGTGCCAGTCTGGGATTTGAGAGCTCTGCCCTGAAGTGACCACCTTTCTGACCAGATGGCTGCCAGTAGGAGATGAACTAATTCCCTGGTTCATTTGTATGTTATGGAAACACAGGTCTGGGACTGATCTCCTGGATCATGAAGGCCAGACCCTTGCTATGACAGGAAGCCCTGTCATTCGAAGGCCATACATTAGCTACGAGCTAATGTATAGTTTGTTCTTCCTGCTGTGAATCCTTTCGTGGCCCTTCCCATTTTCTCCTGGGAGACAAGACCTTGTGTTTCAGTTGCTTTTGTTTCCAAGGTTAGCTGATGATACACCGCAAAATCATGGTATGACAAGCATTATTAGCCTCCTCACGGAATTCAAAAAGCACTCTTATTTTTCAGTTTAGATTGAGAAACTGAGACAGTGTGTGTTTTGGGTTCAGCTGTGGACTGCACACAGCACTGTAGTAGAACAGAGGAACTACAGAAAATCTTTAGCGTCCTCAGAGGAAACTGCTGTGGCATAGTCATTATCAAAAGCAGCTCAGGCTTTTCCAAGAAATGCAGGACAAGACCCAGTACACGGGATGTAAAGGAGTAAGGCTGAGGGCTTTAGGATGTTACGTAAGTATACTACATTGGGAGGTTATTTGGAACTTCCTTCAGGAGGCCTTCTTGTGCCTTCGGAGCAGCCAACAATGAGGACAATTCAAAGTGTGTCTTAAGTCTCCCTTGGCCTTTGGGATTGGTGTGGCAACTCTAAAAAAGGCAATGCTACATCTTCCTCAGAGTTAAATAAAGTTTCTTAGGGGTGGCAAAGTGAGACGTGAGCGCAAGTAAAATTAAAAGTTAAAAGTTCCTGTCTTCTAGTCTGCTTTCAATCAAGGAAACCACATGTTCTCTCTGATTAGACATCCAGCTTTGAAGATGTTTCCCTTAATGGCCTGAGGTTTGACTGTTCCAGCTTTGTTATTTTGGTTTGTTTTTTTTTTCCCTTTAGCCTTTTCTACCAACCTCAGACAGAGTCATTCAATGCAAGTATAGGGAACAAGTGTAGTGTCACAGTGGGGAACTCAACTTAATGAAAGCACTTACAGCAATTCTTTTGTTTATTGGAAGCATGTAAACAGACAGTATGATTTACAAGGTTACAAGAAAACAAGTACACAGCTTCCCCTGATGCTGTGGTTAAAAAAGCTTGGAAATTGTTGTACTGTGTGACAGAATAGCACAAACACACACTGCAAATGCCACGGCAACTATTCAAATCCATCTTTGTTTTAAGTATCAACTATTAAAGTGACCATGCTGGTTGTATCTTGTTTCTCTGACAGTGGGTGACAGAAGTCCTTTTAAAATCTGAAAAGTTGCAAGTCTGCCTTTTCTGAATTGCAGATAAATTTGTCTTTGTGGGTTTTCAATGGCACTGTGGACCCAAAGTCAGAAAGAACAGCTGCGCACACTGTGTTAACTACGCACTGTAGAAAGCAAATATAAGCCTGGAATTCACATATTACTTAAAGTGCCTGGATTTTATGGCATCCAGGTTGCAGCCAGAATGAAACGTGGTAGAACTCACAGCAGTTATTTTACTTCAGCAAAAAATATACCTCATGTTGGAAATGCCAGGATACACCACATAGGCAGATTATCCCAATCTCTTGATTCAACAATATCACATAGACAATTCTGTGCCAAAATTAAATAATCTTTGCAGTTCTTGCACTTCTATTACCATAAGATTGAATAAATCATCTTAGTCTTCAGGTTTGACATTAAAAAATTGCAATAGCTAACTGAAAATATCACCTCTTACTCTGTTCTGGAGTGCTTTTATTTAAATATCATGTTTTAAGTATTTGGAATTATACAATAAAATATTCTGGAAATTACACCAATGAGATGGATTTTTACTGGAAGTGTCATTATCTGCAATTTGTCACTTTAGTTATATGGAGAGCTCCTGGTTTCATGTTCAGTGCTTCTAATTCCTATGATTGATTTTTCTGGTGGTAATGTTCATAGAGAGATACGTAAGACAAGCTCAGCACAACAGCTTACAATTCACTTTTCAAAGCTTTCTCAAAACTCTGGCAAATGTGCCCAAACACCAAGAAAAAAAAATGCAAATACATCTCTCCAGTTTTCAGGAATTTCTGCTTCCAGGGCCAAATTCTCTGAGCATGAAAACAAGTCATTTTATTTGCTTGTCTGGCAGAGAACATACTGTACAATATTTTGACATTTCAAACCAAAGTCTGACTAAGGGACTACACGGACACTTTAAGAAAAAGTGCTGCATAATTCTCAGCATCTTATAAATGTTTGACTCTAAATGTATCTCAGATTTGTGGAGAAATAATTATTTTTAATATGGATGTCACAAACTGTTAATGAAATTTGAGAATCTGAACACTCCTCTCAAAAAACTAAAAAAAAAATCCCCATTTTGACCTTCTTTGAAATATCATATGCTAATATGTTAGAATAACATCTAGTCCTGTATGTTTTCTCAATAAAATCAGTATTGGTATTATTATTAGACTACTAAACAGACTTTACTGTGAATTTTATCGCTTATATATTCAAGTTTTAGAATACATTTCTTCTTGTATTTATTTTATATTTTTGAGGGGAAGATAGGTTTATTTGTACTAGATTGAAAGACTATGTGCTTTATTTCAAGAGAAGCTAGAAATAATTAAAATTGGTAAAAGAAGTTAGTCTATAATAAAAGTACACTTTTGAGAAACTAGTACAAAAGCATAGTCACAGACTCCTTTCCCATGTATGAAGTTTCACGACTCTGATTCTACTCTACTGCCTTTGAAGTCAATGGAAAATTCCCCACTAGTTTCAGTTGGCCTTTTGTTTTATTTTCAGAAATATTTTTCTAAAGTTTCCCATTTCCAAGTTTTCATGATTGAACCTTGGGTGTGATCTTAAAATAATTTTTATGCACATGAGTAAACAGAGTTACTGAACTCACTGAGCCTGGAGGGCTGAACCCAACTTCACCACTTATAGTGCTGTATTCTTTTAACTTAATGGAATGCCAACCACATCACTTGATTTCTCCATTGCACTTTATAATTCAAGATATACAGCTCCACAGTTTATGTAATAGTTATATTGCTAACAATGGCAGGTCAACAGAAAAACACGGTTAATATCTGTGGAATGACAAGTACATAAAACTGCAAGAGAGTGTTTTCAGTGCATTAGGAAAAAAAAGCAAAAAGGCAATTTTCTCCAGGTTTCTTGGGACTGTTCTGAATGACATCAAGCGTAATACACTTGAGAGCAATATTTTGAAGAAAGTATTCGAAACTTTGTTTTACATAAAGTCAATTGATTCAGGCATACAATTATTGTTGCATCAAGGGATTTTTTTAAAGACCTGAATAACAAACAAGATAATGATAACCAGTCCCATTGGATATTTGAGTGTCTACTTCACTTTTCAAAATGAAAATTTATCCCAAAGTTTCATCCAGTGATGCAATGCACCATCATGTATCTAGCAGTCATGGTTTGTTTCAATTTGAAGTAAAGATAAAAGATAAAAATACCACTGCATGTTACTGCAGCTTTGCTGATGATCATCGGCCAAGATTTTAACTTATTCCAGGCACTGTTCTTTTTTACTTTAATCTTCACATCTTTCTGCAAAATCAATGTGATTTTATTTGCTATCAGTTAAATTTTCTAAAGCACTCCTTCTTTCCTCCCACCCCTGCCCCTTCTTAAGCAAGATATTATCGATACCAGTGAAATGCCAAGTAAGAACCTAACTGGAACCATGTACTGGATATTCCTTCCTCTATGTTGCAAAAATAAACTAAGTTCACACACATGCAGACATAGACAGACACAAACATCTGTACTTCCACCATTTCTTTCTCTCTCTGGGTATTTGTTCTACATTCTTTCTCCCTCATTTTCCCTCTCCCCAAGGTGAAGCACAGGCCACTCCAGGAGGTTTCTGTGGATTTCAGCAAGGATGGACTGGCTTCTGACTGATGTTCTCTCTCCCTCCCAAGACTTACATGAATTAAATGGTATCTAGATTTTTGAAAGGACTGTATTTGGTTGGAAACTGAATACTTCTGTCATTCTTAATTGTTCAAAACATAGTTTCTAAAGTTTTTTTCCTCCCTATTAAATATTAAAGTAATTGAGTTTCCCTTAGATTAGTGAAACAAACTTTTTGTTCCTTCTAGCTTGCTGATATTTTTCCAAAATGGCATCAATGAAAAACCATGGAAAATAAAACCATTTTTCTTACAAGAGGTCTTCTCTGCTAAATAGATGTAAGGATGTCAAGGCTCTGCCCATAGAAGACAATAAGAACATTTAGCATTTACAGTAAATGTACTTCTATGCTAAACGACTCTTCATGTCTCTAGTAGCAACTTTAAGTAATGAAAGGCCAGTCCAACAGAAAAACAGCAAATAGATAATTAAGGAAACAATCAACATTAGAAAACCTTTAAACCCCAGACATGAAGCTAGGCCAATTTATTAAGTTCAGTTTAACTTGATTTCAGCTTTAGCCATAATATCCAGCAGAACCCCCCCTGAGAACTGAATGTGCAAAGAATCTCTTAATCTACTGATTGTAATAAAACAGTTGGTTCAAATGCTTTTTTTTAGTTAAATGTCTGGGTTTCGGGATGCTAGGTGCAAAAGAAAGAATACTGTATATCCAGGAAGTAGGCACTACATAACTGAATATATTTGCTTGCAATATGTTGAACAAATAAATTATTAAAGTTACTATAAAACATTGGTAAGTGATAATTTATTGGGAAAAGACTGCATAAGGGCAGTTCAGGAATCGGAAATAAAAAGTGGACAAAGGCTCACAAAGTATAGAAAGAGCAGATCATTAAATATCTTCTATTGTTAAAAGGTGTTGAACTCCCAGCTCATGGGCTGAATCTGGCCCTCAATCTTGTTTTATCTGTCCCAGCACCTTGTTGCTCCCCGGCGGCAGTGCTGAGCTCCTTGCCCCTGCGCTCCTGCCAGCGCTGGTCACGGGTGCAGCATGTGACGCACATTACGCTGCAGGAGCAGGATCAGGAGAATGGTGGGAGCTGTGAGTTGGACAGACTGCTCCGATGGTTCAGAGAGATTAAATAAACTTTTTGATTACACCATATTTGTTTCAGGGTTTTGATGGTCTCCTATAGGAAAGGAAAAGATATTGGTCCACCTGTCTTCATGAATAATTTATTATTTGGGACATTTTTCTTTATTGGCTGATGGACAACATCTCCAAAATGGAGAGCGAGTGAATCCACCTTACCCTCTTTTTCCTGGCACTGTTCTCTTGTGTTCCAAACAGCAACACAGTTGTCAAATGCACGCTTGAAATGACTGATGAATGTGCTTTGAGTTAAACCCATTGTTAGGCTTGGGTTTAAAAGCAAGTGTTTTCTCACTTCCAATTGTTTTAAGGGAGAAGGCATTATTTTTTGTCCCACCTAGCGTGGCAAATGTTCCATTTCCTATGCTGACATGGGAGTTCCCTTTAATAAATTCACAAGTAAGCAGTTGCTCTTACTTCTGAATCTTATGTTATTTCTACTGCCAGAATTATTTTGACTTTTCATCTTAAACTGGGCTTTCAGATGTATTTTCTGGCTTGTAGCATATGATAGCAGACAAAGCAAATGATATGAACTAAATACGGAATGATGGCAAGGCTCCTTCCAACATTTCTCTACCAATACTGAGGAGAATCAGTATTCTCCTCACATCTCTACTGAATATACCAGGCACATGATACTGCCACACAGGGTTTGCAAATCCCAGGTTCTCAGATGATCTACGCTTATATGATTTCTGCTGTACAATAATGCCTGCTCTGTTGCTTTAAGGTAGCTCTGGTACTTGCAAAATTTAGAGGCACTTCAGATTACTCTAAACCCTTCTGGCTGGTAGCAGCCTCTGCACAGCCATTTGCCATCTGAGAACAATTTTAAGCAGATGCCAAGTGGTTGCCTCTGGTAAACGGTTGGCTCTGGCCTGTCTGACCCCCAGGGTAACCCATTTTTATAGCCAGGCTAGTGATGAAATTGTCAGCTGGAAATAAACAGAGAATAAAAAGTATTCTACTTTTTTCTCCCAGAGAAAAACTGGTTTCCAAGACGTTTCTGAACATTTATTTATAGGGTAAGCAATATATGCATTAAAAATTATTGAAGTATTTAGTGTTTTGCATATGAAGAACTGCTCAAAAGATGCTATATGGGTGTCTATAATAACCTTGATGATCATGCAGACTGTTTCCCCATGGACAACGATGAAGGAGCTTTCTTCTTCCCCACTTTTTTTTTTCCATGAGAACAGGTGATGAGGATACCTGGGCTCCGATTCATCTGAGTCCCCCAGAATGAACAATGTACTATTGACAGCTTCTTTCTCACCCACGAATTGTGCAGAGTGAGACTAACTCTCACCTTTTGGCCACCAAGACTATAGCTGTTCCGTTGTTAGAGCTGTGCAGGAGCTCCTATCTCACTTGCTTCACTGACAGTGTCAGGAGAACAGGACAAGGCCATACATCAGATGTGGGTGTCTATGGGGAGGGCTCAGGTATATCTCAGTCTCAGTGACTGGGTGTTCAGCACATGGGGAAGAAATTATATATATATGTGAAAACTCTGGCCTTCATCCCCATCCCAAATATTTGTGGCCACTGTAAAAAAGGAAGTATATCCTCCGAACATTACCAGCAGCTCCTGAGAGATTGGACAAGGTGCAGCCTGTACTTTGGCTAAGAGTACTGACTAAGCAAAAGAATGGAAATTACAATGTTTAACGCTTTGCATTACAAGCAAATCATAAATTGAATTGCTTGGGACAAAGCCATGGGGTTCTTTCTTATCTAATATCAGATGTCAAAGTTTCTGAAAGAGCTCACAATAAACCTTTGTAAAGGAACTGCTAGCCAACCTAGGTACAGAATTTGAAATTAGTTCCCCCTATAATTACTGAGTCAAAACCCACATATGTAGAGCAGACATGAAAAATAAAATTCTCTGTTTAACAAAAAGATAAAGGCAACTAATACTAGGACTACATTCCAAAAGCAACTGTTTGTATATATTAATTAAGTCACCCATTTTGAATCACATCATCATAACAACACTAATATCTGAGTGTTTTCTAAATGCCAAATTATTATTCCTACCATTTAAAGACTGTGATTACATAAAGAAAATAAGATTTTAATCTCAGGAAGGACTGTCAAAAAAATAATGAAATTCGGAGGTATGACAGTCAAGCACTAAGTGAGATCAGAAAGTTTTTCAGGCTGAGCGCTGTTAGAAGCATATGCATCACAGCAACACATGATTTACATGCATTTTTATATTTAAAAATATGTTGCAAACATAAACAAGTCACCAAAATTTTCTGTAGGGTAGATAAAAACCACAGGCAAACTAGTTTAAGTAGAAACCTTAAGAACTGTATTTTTGAGATTCTAAGCAACCACAGGTAGCCTGATTTCTAATAGGATTTTAGATGCTTAGTACTCGACTGGTATTTATCTTTTAGCAGTGAATATTTTCTGCTTGAAAATCCCCAGTCAATGACATTGAAAGGATTTTACTGTACTGCTTTCATTAGATGTTTAAAAGCTATTCAGACATGACTGATATTTCCATTTTTCATACAAACCAGCATCTTCCTACTGCTGAGCTGCAACCAGATGACTCAAGATGGATTGATTCCAAGCAGTCTCACACTTTTTCACACAGGAACAGATAACCAGATGCTGCTCTTTCTTTTGGTCAGGTTTCCACAGCCCACCCTTGCTCTCTGGAGCCAGGAAGGGAAAAAAGGTGGATTTGAATGTACGCATATATGGATTCAGTCTTCCTTCTGGGCATATATTTGGGCAACAAGGTCCTAGAGCAATGTTCAAATAGCAAGACACGGGTCTCACCGTTACCAATGAGAGATAAACTAGCTGTAATTAACTTAAAAGTCTGGAAAAAATATTTTATTAAAGCTGAAGTGAGATGCTTTGGAAAATCGCAAGAGTTCTATTTGTCACTACTATTAAAGAAGAAAATACATTTTAAAATTATAAAATTCAAAGTAGTTCTTATTTTCACAATTTTTTTGGAGGGACAAGTAGAAAACAATCAGGTTTTAGAGCTAGGACAGTGCAGATTTGCCCTAAAGAAGTAGGGGTCAAACACAATTAGCCCTGGCTTCCACTTCAAAGTCAGACAGATGTATAATAGTTTTTACATGACCTACTTCTAGTTTCAGGCTATCAAAGTTTAGATTGGAAATACTGTCCAAAAAAGAACACAGATTGTAGACATGTTATTAAATGAATATAATTATGAGGAAATATTTGGCTGAAAAACTTGAAGATAGAATACAAGATCCCTCAAACTTTGGCATATCATTTCAACTCAACCTCAGATGGATCCAACAGTTGTTGCCAGGTGATAAAAGTTTTGTATGAAATCAGTAAGCAGATTCCAGCAGTTATCACTGGGCAGGTGTGCACAGCAAAAAATGTAGTTCCCATTTGCAATAACTGGCCCCTTGTGAGGCAAAAAAAGCAAATAAGCATGGAGATGAAATGATCCACTTATTCACTGAAGGATCCCTCTGGGCTAAGTTGAGGGACAGAGTGAGACAGTGAAAGGGGTATAAAAAATGGCTTGTGCTTCTATAGTGTTTATGCTATATTTCTTCTATGAATAATCTGAGACTTTCATTGTTCAAGGCTTTCAGTCGGATAAACCAGCACCTACAATAACTAATCACTGAAAATGGAGAAAACAAATCTTTTCTACTTACTAAAATGACAAGACGGGTAAATACAGAACAATGTATAGGCATCAGTATATTTTCTACTCTGTATTAAAATGAGAAGCTATTTAAATGTCTTTATTCTTGTCTTTCTTAATATAATATGAAAGAAAAATTAATCACTTTCATAGCACTCTTCACCAAAAGAAAGGAGGGGAAAGATTCCTCTGTGTTGCACACAGATTTATACACAATGTCCATTAACATTAATAGGAGCGTTCAGCCTTCTAGCGCACATCTAACCTCTGTAACTTAGGAAAGAACTGAAAAGCTGGTTAAGTAAGACCTAACAAGCATTTAAAAAATCAGCAGAAATCAAACAGTAACTAGCAATATGGGACAGCAAAAAGACTGCAGAAGTTTGTAGTTTGCAAAGGAATGGGGTTCTTGGATTTCAACAGTGTCCTGAAAAAGTAAAAATAGATCTGGTGTGAAAAGGAGTGACACAAGTCCAAGCAGCTTAGGAAGCTCAGTAGCCTATCATCACCTCCAGAAATAGTGGCGTATGCCTCCATGACAGGGCAGAATGGAAGATATGGTATTATCTTCCAGGATTGAATCAAAGTGATAATTTCCTTCTGTATACTGTGTTTTGTTAGTGGGTAATTGACCTCTTTGAAAGAAATTCATCTGTCCTTGTTTCAGCAAAGAGAACACGGAACAAGATAAATATGAACAACTCTGTGCTTTGTCAAGCAAACAAAAGACAAAATAATATTGTAAACCAGATGAGCTCTTGTTATAGCTGGCTGTATATTAAATACAATTTTACAGCATAAAAATTCATTCTTTCATTTTTCCTGTCTCTTCACACTGTATGTGCACCGTCAGAAAACCAGACACATTCAGGGATGACTATGTCACTCCTGGTAATCTAAGCTATTGTATCTCATAACAACTTCTGTTCTCTTATCCCACATCTTGTAAGCTAAATCCCATATCAAATCAGATTCCCTAAATAAGAGTAGAATTTGATGTAAACAGAAAGCAAAATTTATACTGTATATAGTAGTAAATTTCTACCAGTGAATCGGGTGAAAGGAACAAATCTAACAGGTTTTTTTCTATGTTATCACCTCTGACTTTAACTATAGAAAAACAAATGTCAGAAAGTATCATTTTCATGTTGAGGGTGTAGGGTGAAGGAGGTGGGGTGCAAAAGTACAGATATTAAATTAAAAAGCCACCTGAAATGCAGAAAAGAAGGTGAATTTAAAGCAGTCTGACCCACTATGACTGGGGATCTCCAGTATACGGTGTGAGAAAGTACTTTTTACACCTGGAAGAGCTGTGCTGCAGAGCAGGGTACTTATACAGGTGAAAGATTTAATCAGCGAAAAGTTTATTTACTCTTTGCTACAGAAAAAAAGCCAGCTTCTTAAGGAGTTGAACAGGAAGAATTAAATTCAAGTAACATTTAAGAGACTGTTCTCTGAGCTGTGATCAGTGTTGTGATTCTAGGTTAAGAAACAGATTTGGTCAGCATTTCTGTGATAGATTATCTGTGTTGCCTATTTTCAACAAACTTGCAAGATCCTTCTACGGCCATTCAATTCACTAACCACAGCCTGTTTTTCACTCCCCTTTCAGCCGCAGTTCAGTTTAGAAATTTATCTATAACTTGTAAATTGACACTGCAAACAGTTTGGTCTGCTTGCAAACCAAGAAGCACTGGCTTACTCTGTGTCCATTTTAGCTACCTTCTTACTTTCCATTCAGTCACATCTATAGTTAGATGTATTTCTTTATGAATCCAGAATCAGCAGAGGAAAATGGCTACAAAAAATGCCTGTGTTTCACAATAGCAGATGTAACCTAAAAGTTGCATATGGTTAAAGGGAGGAACTGCGATTTAGGACTGATGTAAGGAGAGGAGTTACAGTCACCAAAATAAAAGAAAACTCTACTGGAACAGCTAAAGAGTGCTTCTCCCTCTTCCCCATTAAACTCTGCTATTACTGAAATTAATACATTGATATAGACAGGCTTTATCAGGAATTTCTGAAGGATGACACTTTAAATATATGGGATGTAAATTAGTTTTCACTTATAAGGAAAAGAATTACCACCATTAATGCCATCATTTTGAAAAAGCAGTGAGAATTATAAAGATTTGAAGTCTATGTTCTGAAATCTGCAAGAAATATAGTGTATGTGTGTATGTACATGTGTATATTTTCCTGCGAAGTTTTTTACTTTTCTTCTAAATCTGATAGTTACCCAGATAAATGGTATCAAAGGGGTTAAAGACACAATATTAATGCTGTACTATGCTGAGGTCAGCAATTTATGATAGGATGGTGGGTTCCAGTGCCAGAAGCTACGGCACAGCAGAGAATGTTATTTTAACAGCGTGATTCTCCATGAAAGCCCGTCATCCTCTGTTCTGGAACTTTTGCTAATGTAGCAAGGCGACATGCCCAGACAGAAAAGGAATGTTTTTCAGCTGTTATGTGATGGCTATTAATATAGTTACTGCTACACAATAAATATGCTGCTACTGCTTGCCACCATTTTAAATTGACAAAGACGTAGGAATCTCTCAAGACACCATTGTTTCTAAAGCACCATATCCTTCATTCCTTATTTAGATGAAATTCTTAATAACTTCGCTCAGGAAAACATTTCCTTTTAAGAATTTTAAGCCCTTAAGACCATCTGGGTACAAATACCATGCTGTGTCAGGCCACATTCATTGTGACTGACGGGGCATAATGCAACACACGAGTTTGAATTTTTTCTGCATTGCTGCTCACACACGCCTTTGATATTTTCTAACATGCCTGAAAATACCACAGTCAAATCCAGCACATGATCACCAGCAGGAAGACAAAGATGAAATTCTGAACACTGCAACTGATTTACCATTATGTCTGACTACCATCCCTCTCAGCTCACGTTGGATGAATAAAAGTTTAGCGCTTGTTTAGCTCTTCCCAGAATCTCCTTTCTTTCTGCTATCACTTTCCCAAATCACTCATCTATATTCCGAAGATTTTCTTAGTTCTTTTTCAAAATCAAATGAAAAGTGAAGACAAACTTTCTGTCTAGTGATGAGGTTTTTCCAAGGCTCAATGGATAGTTTTACATAGTTGTGAAGTTGTACATAGTTGTGACATAGTTGTGTTAAGTTGTAGCTTACACATCTGTTCTTCTAAGCAAATTATCAATAATGCCTGTGCCTGAAAAGGGCATTCATAAAAAAGACATCTGAGTCACCAAGATGAGCAGATGCACCTTGATCATCGCAGTCACCTGAGCCATGTGGCACTTCAAGGCATCAGGTTGCTCACAGCAGCAGCTCAGTGAGCTGGGAGAGCGAGAAAATTCTGTGGAATCAACGTACAAAAAAATAATCTACAGGGAAATATTTACAGGTCTGTATTTGAATTTTTTATATGTCTAAAAATAAAATACTTTAATGTTAAATCGAAGTAGATGTTAATACCTTTTATATAAAAAATGTAAAGTGTGCATACATTAAAGCTCATTTTGAAGTAGTGCTACAGTAGCTGGAAAACTGGTTGTTGTTCATACCTACTCATACATAACTCCTGCTCAGGAAGTTTACCATCTACCTTTCATGTACTTTGTTGCCATCACTCATCCTGATCTGTTTTTCTGCCAAAATACAGGAAGCAAAACTCGAAATTCACTAGAAAATGCAGAAGTGTAGCATTATTTCCCTTATACATAAAAGACAGAGAGAGAATGGGAGGAGGGAGGGGCGGGGAGAAACAAGAAAGCAAATCCCAGACTGTCTCCCTGACCACATCACTGCTGGAAATGCAAACTGAAGAGTCTTCAGACAATGTTGAACTAGATCTTAGCAGAGGAAGCCACTAATTACAAAAACAGGTGATCTACTGGTCTGAATACAAACCAACAATTTGTATCAGCACATGCTGTAGAACTAGAGGAGGCATCCTGGGTCAGTGAATCCAATTCTCTGCTATCATAAGTAATCACATCATATAATCCCATTCATCTCATTTCAGGTCCATCTAAAAATCCTTTTTATGAATTTTCAGAATAAATGCATTCATAGCTAGTTTATATTCATTTGTTCTTGTGTAACCTTGTCCTTTAGCAAAAATAGCTCATCCTCCTCCCACCCCCCATTTATTTATAGAAAGCAATCATACTTTTTCTCAGCTATTATTTTGCTAGGCTAAGTCCAGCTATTTCAGTCCTGTCATGTAAAATCGGTTCTCCATTCCTCTAATTACTGGAGAAGTTGGTCTTTGTACCTACTGCAGTTTAAACATCTTTTTTTTTTTAATAATCACTACAATTTTCCAAATAGTTTTAACCATTCAGACTATTAACTCTCAAGTTTTCATTGCCTACTGGGAATACTCCGCTTCATACGTTCTATGATGTCTTCCTTCTCTCATTCTTTCTCTCCCTCTTTGTTTTCCTTTCTTTCTCTCTCTTTCTCACTCTGTCAGGGCCAAGTCACAGATATGTTTTGTGACTGACTCATACATCCAAGTCTCTCTTACCATACACTCCCTAGCCTGAAAGTTGTATTTTTCGTTAAATAACAATTTAAATGTATCAGTATATAATATCTTTGTTTGGCTGAATTTCATCATAAATCTGTTACTTCTGCATCTCACAATCGTCAACGACTTCCCATATATTATTACAGTACGCTAATGAGAATTTATCTCAAAGTTGTGTCATTGGTTGATTTTATATCTAATAAACCAAATTCCCAAATGAAAATGCTAACAATTTTCAGCCCCAAAGATAATGCTAGAGGAACTAATAATAGTATCTCTGGAGACAAATGGCGCAAAATTTTAACTCTCTTCCTTTTATTTGTTTTAGACTTAGAAAACTTATTGTTTCTAAGTCTCTTCTTCAGGCTAAACAATTTCACCATAATAAATATTCTCTAGACATCCAGATAGAAACGGTCTTCATCAGTTTCCCTACAATAGGTATAATGAAATATATGTCATTCAAGGCAGGGTTGGGAGGTTTGATTTGCTTATATTAGTGTGTTACTTTGGAAATAAAAAATAATGCATGATGCATCATTGTACCACTAGTAAATGACTCTGGTCTCGTAAGGTAACTGTCCAAATGCTAACCCTTCTGGGTCTCTCGCAAGTTCTACCGGATTAAAAACTCTTACCTATGTAGGTATTTTCTAGGAGTGCATCTAGATTAAATCATTACAGTCCATCTTTTTTGCTGTTACACTATGACAGTAAGGTACTATTCCATTACTATTCTTACAGACTAATCCTACAGTGGCAAAAATTGCTACAGTTTATTACAATAGCTTCATAACACATGAAACAAATGAGTAACAAAATGCTACACAGGCTGAAAATTATAATATGAAATGTAACCAGTAGAGATAATATTTATGTATAGGTGCACATATATATATAAATGCATGAAAAATCTTTATAAAATATAGCTCAGTAATGTAGACTAGTAGCTCAGATAAATGCACTGTAATCAGTACTAAACTTGGTAAGCAATGTTGAAAAGGCTACATGGTGTTATAATGAGAGGACTAGTGCTAAAAATATATGAAAAAGAAGATAGCATAATGTTTTAAATAATATTACAAGTGGCAAGATCATGACTAGAAAAAATAATTATTTCATACTGAAAATATATGCTATACATCACAGAAAGAACGGCAAGCCAGACCACACTAGCCAAAAGTAGTGACAATCACCAAACACTTCAGAAAGTCCTAAAGACTCAAACACTAAAGAGATCATAAACTCTAATTGTTCACATATTTTTAAACAAGTTTTGTGCTTCCACCTAGCTCTTGAGTGATTAACAACTATCTTATTCATTCCCTTAAAAGTAAAGATATCCTCACATCCATAAAATATATTTATTTTGTAACTAAGAACGTCCCATTATCCATATAAATAGCTGACACTTGTCCTGATCATAACCTTTTGACTTTATGAATATCTTGTGGCACTGAGTTCAACAGGATCATTCCTAACTAGACAGAATAAAATCACTTTAGTAAGTATTTGTCTACTTGTATAGTATGCTCTATATAGACCCTCATTCTGATATAATGAAAAAGATACTTCGGAAAATCTGATTCCTCCCTGTCTACTTGATAGCTTTTATATTACAATATCAGCTACTTTTGGACATCTCCTTTCTGAGATCAATAGTTCTTTTTTGTGTAGTGTGTCCTCATGATATTTAAAAACTTGTGTTGTGAAAAATGCGTTTCCTTTGAAAAAAGAAACCAAACAAACCAAACACAAGAAACTCTTTTTTACTGTTGACTTCAGTTTTGAAAAAGTTAAGATGTCTAGTTTTTTTATGGGACATTTCATAAAAAGAACATCTTTTCCCTTCACCATCTTTAAGTGTTTTACAGATGGTAGATGATGCCTCAACACAGTTTTGAACAAACCTTCTGACATAGGTCAGTATTTTTAACCAGATGCAACTAAAGGTTAAATGACTTGACCAAGTAAGCTCACTGAGTCAACAGCAAAGTCAGAAGAAACAAGACCAAGGAGTGAAATCTCAACGGTTTCAAACAGCATTTTCTGCAGCGCCAGAATTTCAATTCAGTTTCTGCAATATGTTTTCCTCTCTCTAATCGCTAAGCACAAACTGCAGTAAGTCACTCTTCAGTTACTGAACTTTTAAAGGTCTTTCGTTGGTGATGCTGGTGATAGTTTTTGCCCGCTAATGTACTTGATTTCACATGATTTCACAAAAGTGCTCATAATGCATTATTTCAATAATATAAGCTTCAGCAAGTGGCATCATTTAAAATTTACCGACGCTGTAATCCCTTTAAACAGTTCCAGCATAGCAGTAACTTATTATAGGGAATGAAAATGACAGTATAATATCAAAATTGAATCCAGTAAACTATAAGTAAAATTTCTGTAGAAAGACAGATCTCATTTCAGGCTATTTGCACCAAAGAACATGATGATAGTGTACACTGTTTTAGTACTTAATCTATTATATAAATGCTTTAACAACTTCTACTTATTTGTAAGGGACTCATACAAATAACCATGATAATATTTTCTGTCATAAATCTTTGAAAACTGTGAAATAATGTAAATGAAATAAAGCAATTGTATTTTTGTTCAGTCTGGAGAAACTTGAATAATCCAAAAGAATTAATTATTTTTTATTTTCATAGCAACAAAGCTGTTCAGGTATTTGCTTAGAATAACTTTTTTTCATTCTTCCTTTTTATTACTATACTTGATAAGCTTATAACAAAAATTTGCAAGCACCAAATCTCTTTAAAAGTTTTTGCAGCAACACTTAAAAATTACTGGAAGTTTAGCTTGGACATCTTCAATACTTTCTTGATAATCCTAATAATATTCTGATGATAGTAACTCTCCAGAATTTTGCCCAAAATGCTTAAGAAATATTTGAAATGGAAGGAGTGATTCTTTGATTTAATACTTACATTTTTAATCAATACAGATGCCTGTATTTTCCAATGCAGTTTTACCAGTGACATTCATTCTGGACAGATATAGTTCTCATATTACTGAGATAATGTTATTGCTATTAATAATCTCAAAGAACCTCTGAGTCTGAAGCTATTGCATAGACCCAAAGATGGCTGCATAAAAGTCACTATTTTTATAGCTATAACATTAAAAACACTGGGACTCCATACACATTGCTTTGTTCTGCTATATGCTTACCTTCAAAAAGCCAGAAATGAATGTGACAAAAGTATACTTGCAGGAAACATAACACTGTCTAAATGACGCTCTAGTGCAAGCTAAGCTTATGTCAATATAAATATTGATTTTATTAATCCTACCTAAAGCATCCACGTATAAAATATACTTCCCTATCATGTGTGCAACATAGCAGTTCATGTCAGTAAGGCTTTACTTCTATTGCAAGTAAGTTTTATTTAAAAATTACTTATTGCACTGAAGTCCACCAGGAAGGAGGAGGACTTTGAGGAGATGCACAATGGGAGTAAGAGAGGGCCAGGGAAAGAAGGGAGAGCTGGATACGTGCAAAATTCAATAACATATATAATGACAGTATCTTTCCAGAGGTTTCCACAGTACACAATTTTAACTGTTGGCTCCAACATAAATACTTCATCTATTGGAATGTAGTTTCCTGAAACGAATGGAAATTTGGACATTTGTTAAGGGTTTAGCAAATTGGCCCTATGCATATAAGATCTGGAATATATAAATAATAGATCTTATGAATAGTTGCCTGGACAAAAACTCTGCCAGCGTTCAACAGAATCCTGCTGTTATTTCAGTGCCATGTGTTCCCATTATTTTCTTAATTACTCACACACAGCTTCAATTGAAGACAATGATGTTGCAGCCAGTGCATTCTTTGTCAAAGGAGATGATGAATCCTACAGTAAGATTCAGCCATGTTCATTCCTTCCTGCTCTTCCAAATGACCAAACTCAGTTAATTAATTTATCTTACGTGACAAGAAAGTTTCCTTATGCCAGCTGTACAGCCTCGTCACTGCAGGCATATTTTCAACACTAATA
This sequence comes from Dromococcyx pavoninus, assembly GCA_033558185.1. NCBI lineage: Eukaryota > Metazoa > Chordata > Aves > Cuculiformes > Neomorphidae > Dromococcyx > Dromococcyx pavoninus. The sequence continues at coordinate 3,330,233 of JAUMJL010000091.1, read as the reverse complement.
CATCAGTGCTTTTCAAAACTAATTTTATTTGTGCCTAGAAATGAGGCTTCCATAATTTCTTGGAAGCTCCGCAATAGGTTTTACTCTTAGAAAAACATCATGATGTTCTGCTTATTTGAAACAATAGCTAAAAGAATAACGATGGAATTCCAGCTGCTGGGACAGTATCATGATTTTCTGTTTCTCAAAGGATACTTAGCATCTCTCAATAATTTCTACCTTATTGTCTGGACACAAACACTTTTAATAAAGGCAGTTTACTAGGATCTGTGAAGAATTCAAGCCTGAATGTTACGAGTAGGCTCTAGAGCAAACACATAAATAAATTTTGGCAACTGACTTTACAGATTTTCCCTAGTTTTTGCAGACAGATGCTAACATGAAATACTGAACTGAATTATACACTGAATTTATACGTTTTATCTTAGATTCCAGATGTTTGTATATTTTTTTCATCTGACATTTGGGTGCATATTTGCCTCAATACCCATGTTCCATCACTGAGCAGTGAGAAAAAGGAATACATCCCACTCCAGGTGGCTTGTAGGACTTCACAGTAGAGTTAAAACTAGCAATCAGATCACAAGTTAATATGTTGCCTTTTGTTGGATGGAGGCTTTTTTACATGGCAGAGAAAACATAAAGAGTTCACAGGCATTTTAAAAGTTCTGGCAAATACCTAATGATGTGTTTGAATCAAGTCCTAATTGGCCATAAGGAATATGGAAAGGGTAGCCAGAAGAAGTAAACCCACTACTTTGATGTCAGTGGGAATTATTTCTATGGATTTTGTTGAGGATAAAAGCATCATCTAAGTCTTTGACTTCAGGAACATTAATCACTTATATTAAACAGACACTCACATGACTATTCTTAGCTAAGTTGATGCTATTAAACACGGAAATGCTTACAGATGCACTACATTCAAGTTAATGAATTACATATAACAGTGGTCTGGCATTAAATTTTTGGGGTTTACGGCAATAAAAACACTATTTGGGGAAGCAAATAAGTAATCCTGCATCACTTCAGATACCATTTCACCAAATCAAAATTTTTTATTCTAAATTTATGTAAATATTTCTAAAATTTTCACACAATTCTAAGCATAATGTCAAAGAGCAAATTCATGACATTGTGTTAAATTTAAGAGGAATGGTTTCATCATTAATACCTGATATTTTCTTTATTTATTTTCTTATCTGGAAAGCTAATCTAGAGATCAGATAATCTAGTTGACCAATCATTCCTTGGTTCAAATTCTAAACTGGCATTACACACCTAATGATGAGGTAACTAAAACCAAAAAAATTATGTCAGTACAGACCAACCGAGGAGCAGAACCATATGTTGAAATTACAGAGTCCATATTCTAGCACCGTCAGATATACTAAATATCAAATCTGTAACTGGATACCATATTTTCAGCCTACTGGAATCACATTCACTACAATATTACAGATTTCTCTCTCCAGGAAACACCTCAGAAGGGAAATTTCAGATTTAGATGAGAAAATGCATTACAAAAACTGGGGAAGTTTTAGTATAGAGGCAAGTTGTGCAATTCGAGCAAACTGAGACGTGGAAGACATGCAAAAACTTTCGTTTGAAATAAATGTTAATTCCTCCCATGTCTCTAGAAGGAAACTGTTTTCACAGACTATATTTTGCCACTGTTTCATTTAATAATTCATAATAACATTTACCAAGGGAGATTGGTCTTTGATTTCAGTCTCATCTTATGCCAGTCAACCTGCTACCTATTCTTATGACTTTTATTATTATACTTATTGCTGTTGTTTGGTGGACTTTGCAAGTGATACTGCTACAATTAAAAAATAATCAGCATGAGAAAATTTGGTCTTCACAAAGGGCTTTTATTTCAAATTGTCTAAGATCTATATTTTAGGTAATATTATATTTTGAAATTAAATCTTTCTCACTCAAAAATCTAACAATACAATGGGTGATGCTTCTCATTCCTTCAAATGGAGTAAGCTGCAAGCCATTTCTGCCTGTTTAAATATGTGGAGGCCTTGAAAAATTGTTATAATTTTCAAAATCTATTAACTTATACTGGAATTGAAAATATGCAGAGTTTTGCAGAACTTGGCCTCAGCGGTGGAAAGAGGACTGCTTCCCAAATTTATTTTTTTGTCAATCTGTAAATAGAAGCGGCCAATGTTATATATACAATAAAACGGGGGCCTGCATTTCACAAGAATAACGCCTAAGTCACTTTTGAGAAGCAGGGGAGGTATGGGAGAAATCAAAGCAATTTCTATTATTTTGGCATGCAATGACTGCAAAAAAATAAGTACAGCTGCATCATTCATAAGATTTTTGAGGGAAAAAAACAGTCTTAGCTATTGTTAAATGTAAATAATGTGCAGTCAGTTCCCCTCAAGAGCAATACTCTACTTGCACTGATAAACTCATAAGAAAAGACTCCTGACATACATAGCTACAATGAAGAGTGGACTACATGTTCCACTTTTGATTCGATTTTCAAAAACGATGTGGATTTTTGCACTTCCTTTTTAAACTTTACTATGGATATGGGTGGCATGTACAAATAGGCAGCTCTTTGTAGTTACCCAGCTGATTTGTCAGTACCCTGATATCTATGCATTGATACATAAACACTCAGCAGCCCTTACTTTACTTCAGCCATTTCACGCAGTTCTGTACATGTATTGCATTTCTGGTTATTTACAATCTTAAATATATTTAACATTAAGAGTGTCAATTGATCTAATGTAAGGATGCTCATCATCTTTCTGCTTTATCCTGTTGATGGAGATTTGAAACAAGGAGTCAGTCTCTTAATTTTCAGTTATGTAGATGTAAAGTAATTTCAGATTTCAGAACAAAAAACCTGGAGAAAACCTGTGGTGAAAGTGTGACCAGTCACACAATTGTTCTTGTTATTTCCGTTATTTATTATAATAAATTGGCAGTGGCAAGTCCTGAGAAGATCTGAATAGTGCAAAATTGTCAGAAAGATCCTATTCTGTTTCAGGCCAGTAATACAAGTTATAGAGAAATGTAGTTCACAATACTTTATTTCCAGCATTGCAATCCATATAAGGGAAAGAAATAAGGATCCCCATGTGACTGTCTGCAATTACAGAGCACATATACTTATTTATAATAACAAAAATCTTCCTACTGGAAATCCCCTGAAAAGCAAGCAATACACAGGGCTGATGAATTCAACTTGTATAATTACCTGGGAGAAAGGAACTAGAGTGAAGGGAGATTTGTTTCTTGCCAGATTCAGTCTAATCTCATTCCCACACAATCTAAAATGACAGCTTTGTATCTATATCTATTAGTGAAACTGCAGACTCCTTCCTAAAGTAGCACTCTTGGATAAGAGATGTTAAAATAGGTAGAATCATAGGACCATGAAAGTACAACACTTTAATCTTGGTGGGAAGGCCTAGGTTTCAATATATCTAGGGTTTTAGGCATTGAAAGTTAACATAGTAGTTAGAAAAAGAGAGAGAGAGAGTAAGGGTGAGAGAGAGATGCTGCATATTACATTTCTAAAAGAATGACCCATTTGGGAGTCACTTTTGCAACACTGTTATTTGTGATTGAAATAAGCAGCACAATTGACATCATTTTGCTAACTACTTAGCCAGATTGTTAGTATGTTTAAAGTCAGTGGACTTAGAAATATGATCCATGCATTCATAAATAATTGCGAGTACAAACCACTGCCCTGAATTTCATGTTTGGAAGGGAACTTAAAGCTTTGCAATTCTGACTGACCGGGTCTCATGTGGGACATTAGTAATTCTCTACATGATGTAAAGTTATTTCATATTATCAAACATCGTAGAATTCTCTTTTTTAATGGCACCTTTGACTAAAGTGTTACAGATTGGCGTTAGACTACTACAGTGATGAGCAGAATGTAAGATCAAATAGAACAGAACAGAATGTGCCTATTATTATTCAGATTGGTTTATATCTGGTTGCAAAACACTATATTGGTTCCTATAAAGGAAACAACAACTAACAAAATGGATTTATTTATTCTTAGACATTAACTGCCCCTCGGGTACTGCTGAAATTTGCATTGGAAGAAGACCGGTAAATCATGTATCAAAAGACATCACCAGTTACCAGATAGCAAAGCTACACACATTTTGATGCCCATTTCTGTTCGGAGACAACAGTGTAAAGTTTCACTGTAGATTCTGAGGTAAATATTCACATGAAAAGCAGCAGGACTAGATTATCTCCAGTAACATTAATGAATTTTTTTCATACTGTTCTTATCTTTCTTAGACAACACCATCATCAGAACATGAAGAACTATAGGCTTAGTTAAAATAAAAAATTGGAAAATTGATAGAGGACATCCATCATAATTCTCTCAACTCCTGCAGTAGAGAGTTCTTATAGCAAGAGAAATTATTTAACTCACTAGAACTGATCAGTTTGAAATTTATTGCAAGTGCCAGAAGTCTGAAGTAGGATAGGATAGGATATTTTCCATCAGAAGTGACCTATGATGATCATTGATAAAACCATTATTCCGTAATCATATGACAAAAGGAGATGAGGGTTAAGCTGGTAAATTTTTTAGAGTCACACTACATGCCCACAAAAGTCACACGCATGTGAAAATGAAGCTTCATTAGATATAGCAACGGTGGAATGCATGAAAAAAATCTCATGGAAAATATCTTCGTCAATACATACAGCAATTTCTACGAGACAGATATAAGAAAAATAACTGAAGTATAAATAGACATGTCAATAAATTATATAACCATGTCCATATATGAATCTAAGACTCCAAACTCTGCAGCAAGTAACTAGAGCAGTGCTGTAAAGCTGACCATATACAATCACATGCCCAAGCATTTCCTTAAAACAGCAGAAAAATCAAGAAAAAAAATATTTGCTCTGTGTGAAGGATTTGGAGAGCAACGTCCTCTATTGATTCAGAGGTAGCTAGGGCACAAACATCACAGTGTCAGCTTCCAGACTACAGTCCTTCCCCCTTACTGCTAAAGAAGGAAGGCTACAGTCATGGCTTTAACAAGGAACTCAATAGAGAAGTTACCTGGTTTATGTTGTGGATATTCAACTGCTGTAAACTGGTCCAGCCATGATTTACATGAGTGCTACACATCTAATATCAAGCAGGTTTCTGAATCTGCTTGTGCATCCGTGTTCCTCTGATCAAATGCTGTCATTAACTCTTCCTTCTGTCCTTTGTTTGCATTGTCTCTTTTTATGTAAGGAAAAATAGTGCAGTTTGCTTTTGATTATGTGCTTTTTACAAGGACTTCTACGTTGTGACTTAGGCTCAGTTCAGCTTTATAGGAACAGACGAAGAATAGGACATGAAGGTGAAAGAGCAGTCCGTCCTCCTTACCTAATAAATCTTTCCACTTCTGACAAGGACCAGAAAAAGAAGGCTCAGTTAATAGCGGTGGGTTTACCTGAGTCCACCTTTCATTTCATACAGATCACAGTGAACTATGTCTGGATTTCAAACAGAAACAGAAAGATTTTGTATTCAACAGAAGAAACCCTCTGTCATTCTGTCCCTTCTTAAGCTTTAAAAAAAAAATGTTTCTCCTGTTTTGTTATTTGTCTTAGACTGTTAGGAAAGATGGGTCAGAAGCTGTAATATTGTTCCTGCTCAGGAACAAAATGTTGGTGAGTAAGAAATAATTCAGGGTATTTTAATTTTCACTTGTATTTCATTTATTTGAAACGTCTACCAAAAGACTTGCAAATCTGGCAAAATATGAGCTTGCTCCAGCTCCCTAAAAACTATTACTTAAAAAACGTTTGGCTGAATTTTAGTGCTCATGAAAAGGGAAGACAGACACCACTGCGTGAAGCATCACATACAAGCTCCCTGGAGCAGTTCTACCAATGTGGTTCAGTCCCACACCTGTCCTGGAACTATTCACAGAGCTAATCTATGCGGTAGTTATTCCCATGTGGGCAACTATTCACGAGAGGCTTGACTGAGACCAGCCAAATTCATCTGACTTGTGTTTTATTACTCACAGGAAGCTTGATCTGAAAGAACGAAGGGCTAACGTGTTAACTCAATACACTGCCACCTTCCCACTGAGCTTTTTCTTTTTTACAGTTATGGTAACTGGATCCTAGTCAGATTCTTGACTTTCTGCAAGACTACAAGTAAACATATAAGTAGATTTTCATATTGTCCTAAATATTATTACTATCAAAACACTTGTGGAGGATGCTGAAATCATAAAAAAAAATGTACACTCTCTCTAACAAAGCAAGGGCATATATCTTTAGTATAACCTTCCCCATAAATTATCTCTTTCCCACATATAAAGTGTCTGGATGTGGTGCTGATGATGATTGTAGGCATTTGTCATGCCTGAGGAAAGAGAAATGACAACTCTCCCATATGTACCCACACGCAGAGAGTTTCAGTGACTGCCACCAGTTCAGCCCTCAGTGCGGCCCACTCCTTGTCCCTCGCTGTTTTTAGAATTCAGTGTTAAATTCTGCCTTGCCACCAGCCGCAAGGGGAAAGAGCATACTGCAAGCTCAGACCATAACATAGAGCCAGTGATTTAATCAACAGGACAGTACGAATAAGCAAATGACGCAGAAGCAACATCACAATTTTGTATGCTGCAGTACATGATGACCATTTCCTTCAGCATGTTTCCTATAACCAAGAATAACAAAGACCCACTTCAGTGCTATTTATCTCCACTGTGTTATCCCCAGTTTCCCTGTATTTCAGTCTTTTTTCATTACATGATGGATCTCTAAGTTTTCAGATAAGAAGTTTAATAGCAAGAAAAAATTAAAAGATGTAAAAGATGTCAGGATCTATTTTATATATTTAAATAACAAATAATGTTCATTATTCCTCTTTGATTTTTCTACATAAAATAAACTTTCTGTGTCTACACCTATGCCTTAGGGGAAAATATGAGACTAGTTACTTGCTAATTGCTTTATCCATCCTATCTTTACTTTCTACTTGTTTTTTCTTATGGCTAACATCAACAGTTTCTAAGGTCACAAAAATGAGGATATGGAATAATATTAAGAAGTAATACACCAAAAATCACCAAACCAGACTTACCAAAACAGTAATGGTTCTGTTCTACAGCTAACATGCTCTGAGAAAGCATTAACCCTGCGCATGCTATTAACTAACACCACAGAAAGGGGTGGGAATCTGTAAGGGGACTTAAGAGATCCCTTTCTCCCCTCCAAGCTCCTCCTAGGTTGTGCATTGCCCTACCTCTCCCTCTTGTGGAAGTGGAATGTTTTCCTCCCAGATGAATAACAGCTTAGGTAGTTAAAATGGTGAGCATTAGGAAACTCCGATTTCCTGTTCCACTGCAATGTGATTGTTTATCTCTATGCTTCATTAAATCTGGATGATTTTGTTTACTCACTTTCATCCTGTATTTTCCCTACTTATTTTCTAGTCACTTTCCCTTTCTTGCTTTTATCTTTCCTCTGCACAATAGAGCAATACTTGACCTGCAAAAATAATATGGGAAATAGTTAAATGAAAATAAAAGCTTCCAGCAGAACAACATTATTTCTTTTTTTAGTTTTGATAGTATCTTTAGGATACTTTGTGTCCTCAGCGCACCTGACATGACAGGCTGAACAGAATGAACTCCAGCTTAAAAGAAGGATCTTTCTTAGCTGGAAAACTAACTAAAAATTCTGATTCAGCCTGAGCTGCTACATATATTTAAGAAATAAAGCGAGAGCATAAGAAAGAAACAGGAAAGAAAGCGTGCTGCTACCAGAATATAAATGCATGTCAATAAAAGTACCCCAAATGGTGGAAGGGAGTGTAAATCTCATAGCAAGGCTACAGGTCTTTGCATTATTTCTGCTTCTAATATACAGAAGATACTCTCTTAGCATAGAATTTAAGGAGTTAAAAAGAATGCCTTTCTGTCAAACATGGTTATCATTCAACATAAGACAATACACAGGGCTATACTTAAACACTCTTTCCCAAGATACCAAATATTTATTCACAAGACCTGAGTAGTTTGTGAACTGATACTGATGTTATCTGAAATTTAAAGATGTTGATTCTTCTAGTGCTTAAATGGGATCATCTTTCTACAGCTGGTTGGCTAGACTCTAGGAAGTCTTCTCTCGGTCAGCACATGCATAACCAGACAATCGTTCAGCAGCTTGTAAAATATGATTGCATATGAGATACTGATGGCCTAAGGGAAGTTCTGAATATCAGAGATTCCTAATTAGAATACCTATGCATTTGATCCAATAGAGTTTCCATCAACGTCACAGAGATGAGTGGTTATGAATTTCAGAGTCATCTCTGCTCATACAGACTGATTTATGCACTTCCAACTTTGGACAAATGAAGGGCGAAGAATTAATGCCAAATCCTTCTACCTAGAAAGCTCCTAATTCTTAGAGGGGTTTCAAAATTTACAGTTGCCCCTCCCGGCACTCAGGATCAAGCTCTGCAGTTGGTAACTCATGACCTATTTAACTCATGCCATCCATCCGCTTTCAGTCATTCTGTCCTCTTATCTGTAAATCCACAGTCACACCATGTAGGATGTGTGGATCTGCTGATAAGAAATTTTTTTAGCAAAGAGAATCTGGGCAGATCAACAGTTCTGTTGCCAGAACTGCTGGCAGCAATTCTAACATCTCATTTATTCCAGAGTTATAAAGATCCACTGTGCTGATCGGAGGATAGAGCTGAGTGTTTGATTTTTGTGATAATAGACTATCTAGTTTAAAACTGTATTTCGTACTAAATATTAAGTTAAATATATACTGATAAGATTATTCAGTGTGAGACAGAAAGCAACCATATTATTAGCACTGAGACATCCATAGTTCCTGGTCTGTGGGTTTGATTTTCCTTTGGTTCTGCTTTTGGATTTTTGTTTCCTTGTTTGTTTTTTTCTCTTACTTTTATTTAACTTTAAATCACTGCATTGTTACTGGAATTATACATAATTAAAAACTAAGGCACTAGTATGAAAGCAGGGATTCAGCACCCAGTAGCCAGTGCTTAAAAAAAAAAGGGCAAGACTCTTTAAAAAAAATCATACTGAACAGACAACTACTTGTGAAAACTGCTCTATATTAACTATGAGGGAGAAGCACTAGGGGAAAAAGGCAAACAAATTAGAAAAATTCACATACAGTTTCCATTTTGAAATTCTACAGGATCTCTGATTGCCCTGCTATCTAGTTAAATAACAAAAAAAGGAAGATGCTAACTAAGATTCAAAAAGAAACAGATTTTGTGAAATATATTTTTGCCACTCTAATGCTCTTATAAAATCATTTTTTTTGATATTTTGTTTGCGTGTGTGTCCCTGCAAGCATGTATGCACATGTTCGCCATTACCACATGAATAAAAAAGATATTTTGCTAGGGCACAACATGAATAAAGCAGTTAGAGTAACCTTACTGTCAGATGCTGTGCCACAGAGGGTTAGGCATCTCTGGGCAATGACAAGTGATTTGGCTCTGTCACATTTAAAGCACACATTAAAAAATAAAGACAGAGAGAGAGAGAGAGAGATGTCCATTCTGCTCCTTTCTTGCCTGAGTATTTTCAAAGCTACACTGGCAGACACTTTTCTCTCTGAGTAAAGACTGTTACTCTGTTGCACAACTGCTGAAAAATAAGGTTCTGAAATTAATTTTGTCAAACAGCAAACATAATTTCTCAAATAAAAAAAGACTTCTACTGGCAAAATGCTACTGTTGAATTGCTGCAAGAAGTAGCTCTTCAGTGAAGTGCATGGCATAAGATCAGAACAAGCTATTTCAAAAATCAGTTGGGCATCTACCAATTTGATACACAGGATTTGGCAATACAGTTGAGAATGACACTGAGTGTATGTCTGCATGTGTTCATGTTCTGTTAAATTTTAGAAATCTCTAACTGTATTGTTATCTTCAGTATGAGGAAATTTGTTAGTCTGCTAAATTTGTTTAAAAGAAGGAAAATTTATCAGACTGGATAATAGTTTTGACTTGTCTAATTTACTTATTTTGTGATGGAAATTACTTTTCTATGGGCAGTTCAAAAGATAAAATGTCTCAGATGAAATCTTTAAAAGCATTTAAACCAAGAATGAAAATTTTATGAGTGTACTAGATAGATGACTGTGAGCTGTTGGTTAGCCTTATGTGTCTTTACCACATCCAGATTCTCTTGTTCAATGAATAATGCGTGGGCTTACAGTAATGGATAACTACAACATGATGCAATATGCATATAGAGCATTAACGTATTACATGGGAGTCCTCCAGGCATCCAATCCAGGTTCATATGGATTCAGGTTATCAAAATGATTTTTTTATATATAACTATAATAAATGATGAAATAAACAGCAAGTTTTCAACTGATATGGCTCAATAAATAATGTTTAGTATAGGAGCATTTGCAACTAACTCCGAAGCTAAGTGGTTAAAGATAAGAATAAGGTTAAACCTAGATCAGTCTATGAGGTAGCCTGTGAAACCAGTCGAACGAGATTGCTAAATGAGGTATATTTAGTTTGATGAAAATCTCTCAGTGACAAAAGAAGCACCACCTAGGAAAAACTTCCTAGATCACAAATGAAATTATAAGGTAATACAAAGACACTACTACCAAATATTCTTTGATTTAGAGACACCTCACATGGTTTCAGCTAGCATTTTAGGCATGCAACACACTAAACTGCCTCATTTACCAAAATCATAATCCATTAAATGATATGTACACCCAATGCCTAGTCTACAGAAGTATATATCTATGCAGGTTGTGTCTGTGACAAACACATACACTGCTACAGTCCTAATATAGATGCAATTCTAATCATTTAAATTACTTCTACCTACATAGCTTGTTTCCCCATATGCACATGAAGAAACTACTAATGAAAGTATATATACATTAGTATAACCAGAAACACACTGATGGGGTTGTATCATCTTCAATTACAGCTAAATGACATCACTTTGGGGTATTCAAATTATTACTCACATGAGTAATCCCCAATCATGAGAAGAGTGTCTGTGAAATTAACTTGCCAGTGAAGGAGAGGAGGATTGAGTCTGGAATCAAATAAATTAATTTAAAAAGCAGTCTTTCAGCTGTGAAGTTCTATTTCATAAGCACAGGTAAGCCTGTTACAGACTCTTTCCATCGACCTTGGGAGTACCTTGTTTTTTCACCCAGTTCAGAAATTTGCAACACACTGAAGGAAAACTATAAATTTTTCTTCTTGCTTAACTTGATTTTCAGTTTACCAAAACCCATTAATTTTAAATGAAAATTAATTTATTATGCTTTGAAGGGTCTGAGGGACACCTCTGTGACTACAAAGTCACATTTACCTATATATGTACCACATACACAAATTCTATATATGTGTGCATATATATAAAACTTGCATTTCTTCTTCAGAAATGTGTATTAAATCTCTAGTTCTATCAGTAAGATGTTGGTGTAAAATAATATTTATTTTTTGTTGCATTCATTTACAATGACATTGTGAATGTCATACTCATTTTAAAAGAAGTCTAATATTGTATTTCTTCTTATCTGCAGGAAAAACATGCAGGAAATCTCAAGAACGTGAAATATTTGTAACTCTGATCCTACTAGCCTCTGGCTGATGGTCCTATGGATGCAGTTTGACCATGGTGGCATCCTCAACAAATTGCATGAAGACTGAGGACTATGCGTAAGCATCACTGAAGACTCTTAGCAGTGCTAGAACATGCTGCAGGAGCAACCCTTTTCCTCATGATGTCTCCTGGCTAACAACAGCTAGTGAGTTATGAGCTACTCGTGATTATGTGATGCAGGACTGTAAGTACTGTCGAGAAAAGCTCTTCCCTTTAATTTAATTTTCCCTGTTGGTTTTGGTGAAGGAATGACAAAAGCTGCCAGCAGAAACTGGGAGTGACACTGCCGCACATTGACTTCAGTTCTCAGAAGGTGCTGATGAGGCTTTTCATTCAGAGGTCTGATCTTTCCTGCTCTTAATGGGTCATGTAACACTTCTGCATAGTTTACAATATTTACAAGAGAAATGTCTAGCATCAGCCTGGCCAGATCATCCTGAACACAGAAGTGCATGCCAGTGAACAGCTAGTGAATTAGAGAGATGGAATTCCAAAATCTTTTGGCTCTAACTCTCCCTCAATATCCCCGACATTAAACACATCTTTACAATTTTGTCTGAATAAAGATTGTAGAAGAGTTTTGGATTATTTCAGTCATAGCCAGTATGTTTTCAGGAAGGAATTGATTTGATATTTATTTGATTTTGCATTTTTAAGATAATTAGATTATCCATGACAATTTGGCCACACTGAAGAACTTTGACTGAAGAGCAGAACGCCTGCCCCTTCATCCAAACACTTTCACTGTGATATATTCACAATGAATGATGATAAAAGGAACTAAATGCCTTCTTCTGTATTCTGTGGCTCAAAATATATCCCCACCTAGGCCAGGATTTGTAAAATGAGACTCAGGGTATTACAGTAATCTACAGACTATCATCCGAACTACCTTTCAAAACAATTATTGTTTAAAAAGAACAATTTTTTGACTGCAGTCTTTAAACCAGGACTATTGCGGAAAATTAAAAAAAATATATTACCTTGTGAATAGGTATTTGGTGATGAAAAGAGTTTATTGATTTGAAAGCCAAGCCAGAATACTATTTGTGACCTTTAATATTCTGCTTTGCAGAGTAGATCCTACAAAATACTGACCAGGATCTGTTGGACGCAAGTCACATCTCACCAGGGGCCAAAGTAAAATCATCACTTTGTTGGACCAAGTCTAGCAATGATCTGACCCTAAACGTCAAAAGCCTATTGAGTTTTGTCTAGAAGGACTGAAGGATCAGTTTCAATGACAGTGTACCTTTGAATGATCACCAATTCTCTGTGCCGTACGCTTTTATAAATACATTCTCACATTAAACTAGGCTAGAAAAGGTTTCTTTTAAAACCAATTAATAAATAAAGCAGGTACAGTTTGCAGGGGATTGCTTCCAGGTAGAGCTGATAGATAGCACAACATTTCTTTTAAGAAGAGATATTTTACAGACCTCTTTATGCATCATTAAGTTTTCAGGAATGCTGAACAGAGCATGATGGATTTGTTTTCAAATGTTGCTAGGATTTAATTTTGATTCTGTTCAAAGGGCTATGTCTAAAGAAGGAATCAAAGAAGTAAAAAAACCAACTTGTCAGCTGAGTAAATTATAAATAAAAAAAGGAAGGTGTAAGAAGATTCCAACACTTTTCTCCATTGGCTGAAAATATCAGATTAAATTGCACAATTCCTGGGACATGTTGTTTGATGTGACTAGAATATAATTTGTTAAACATAGAATAGGTTTTATTCCTAATGCTTCTTTCCTGAGCATTACTTATGGATTAAGGTCTGGGTTTGTTAAAAATGCCTGTCAAGAAATATATTCTAATGATATTTTGTGGTTGTTTTTTTTTAAATAGAGTCAATTACTTGAAAGGTGCAGGTTACACATAGCTGTAAGGGAACTAAAGCTCGTATCTTCACTGTATGACAAATTAGCCATCTTTACAACAGTAACTATACATTTTTTTTAAATACAACTAAACCACAAATATTTGTTTTACCAAAAGAAAACAAAATGCAATTTTTATACCTCTGGGGCAAGTTCCAGCTCTTTTAGTTTCTTGAGGAAATAAATAAAAAGCACTGGCAGAAAGAGTCCTAAAAAGACTGCCCAAGGGGAATGGAAGGAAACACCTAAAAACATCATATTACCAAGCGCTGAGGTAATCAACTACAATCTGGGAAATGTCAAACAATGGTATTCACCCATCCAAAGATATTGCTGATCAAGTCCTCAACTGCCATTTACAATCAGTAACTAAAACATAGAATATAGTTGTGGATATAAACAGGAGACAAATTAGTATTGGGAAGCTGGGTTTAATAATCCCCTAAAAGAGACCATATGTTTATAAAGACCCCCTTTTCCTTGATCTCTGACATGTATTCCTAATATAGACACAGCTGGATTTTTATTTTTTACATGTTTTAAACACCCTGCTACTATAAAGTCTCAAGTTTCAATTATTATGTAAGCACTCAGGCGCAATAACATTTCACATAGACTCAGCCTGCTTTAGAGTAAACCATCAGATGAATGTAAATGCAATTCCTTCATCACTGATGTTCAATATGACTGGATAATTTTTTTCATTATTATTTTTGCAAATGTTCATTGTTTTATCACTGCAATAGCTGGATAGATATAGCTGTCCTTTCAAGTGCTTGACATATATTTGGAATTAAATTTGGTCTTCTTGTTTTCCTGTTCAAAAATCAGCAAATCACAGGATGTCTGTAATGGATATGGCATTGATAACCTGACAAGATAACTGGTCTGCAGGTACAAAAGACCAAAACAATTTATAGCCTGTGTTTCCAATCTGCTATGGTGAAGAAAGAGGGAAAAACCCACCACTGACTATACACTTCTCACAGATAGAGGTCACTAATGGACTGGATTTGAATCAGTCTGGTAAAAGTCTGAAAGTTACATGAAAGTAATCCAGTGAAAAATGAACTCATTTTGAGATTACAGAGGTAGCAGAAATTATTAAGAAATAAAGCTCTCACCTTCCTGGAAACAATATTATCCTAAGTGTGCCTTCTTTCTAGTCCTTTAAATAGAAAGTGTAGTAGAGGAAAAGCCTGATAGTGACGCTTGTTTGAACTAATTTCTGTTTTCTTGACTTTGTAAAACTATGTCTCTCCTTTTCTGCAGGAAGGGTAAAGAAGTCAGCCCTAATAATATCCTACATTTTACATACTGCTATTTTAAGCAGATAAAGGCAAGCACATTCTTGATTCTCGAAGGAAACCATAGCCTATGTAATGCAGATTCCAACTGGGAGGGTGTAGGGTTGCATAGAGGAGATACGTCTATATCCTAAATCAAACTATCCAGCAGGCCAGGATACAAATGTGACTTGTAACAGTGGCTCAAATTAGATCCAGACTCTCAAAGCCAAACACAGATAACATCACCTTATACAAAATACAGGGCTTATTTTTATATGAAGAGTAACTCTTAAGAATGCTGGGTTCATTCCAGCACCACTTTTTCTTGCTACAGCCTTGGACTTTGGATAACACTGATGACTGCTCTAGTCACAGGTAGTTTTACAGACACTGTATTTACACCATGCTCTTGACTTGTTTCACCTACAATATTCTAGGCCTGCACTCTTTTACTTTTAACTGCTTTGCTACCGTATCTGTATAGAGAACAAGAGCTTAAATAAAAAACATCCTACAAACAGTAATGATGTTTAAAATTTCTCCTCTCACAGCATTGTCAGGAACAAGATCAATACTAACATCTTTTGTCAGTTTGGAATGGTGACTTTTATATAACATCTGTTTTACCTTTTTCACTATGCAGTGATTATGCCTGAGTGATAACACTGCATATGTTGACTCTTTAAAGGAAGAAAGGAAAGAAAGGTGGACAGAGGTATAGGTACAGTAACTTTTAAGTGTTTTGAAAAAAAATACGAGGATGGATTTTTCTCCTTCCAAAAATACATATCTCTGAAACCAATTAATGAATTTCCTCTGAAACTATAGATAGACAAAGGTGCTCTTGGAGAAAGGGCATGTCAGCGAAGGAAGCAAGAAATTGTCCATAGAAGTTTGTGGGGGTGTTTGGTCTAGTTGGTTGGGTTTTTTAAATCTAAGTCATGACCAGTTTCAACCTCTACACTCGTTTATTTCTCTGTAAAGTTACATGCAAATAAACCTCTCTTTAATACACAACCTGTCTTTCTATGCACCCGTGTGCATGTGTGCACGCACATCTGTGTGTTAGAGCGAGGTCTGACTTGCTTCAGTATCTTTTTCTGCTCCTCATGCAAGGAACCTCTTCCTTTCTATTTAGCTGAGCTTTGCATTACAAAAAGCAGCATCTGAAGAAATGTAATCAGTACCTTCCACACACAGTACAGGAATTTACACGGATTTATGCCTTGGATTTATTAGCTTATTGTAAGCCTTAAAACAGATTTCCTCCATTAAAATTAATTAAAAGCTCCTGTTGACAGATTCAAACTCCTAAAAGAAGGTGGAAAGCCTTATTCTCTCAAGTCGGTGATGATTTCTTTATCTTTTATGGGCTTTATGTCATGCTTTGGAGAGATTGTTTCAGCTGTTTGACTTCTTTTTGCAATTTTGTTGTTGTTGTTTAACTCTTCCCCATCCCGCTCCCAGCAATACTTGATACTATTTTGACAGAGATTACTGGTTAACTCAGCGGAGCTATGAGGGGCTCCGTTGTATTCGGAAGTTCTGATCTAATTCTTTTAACCTCGCCCCCACCCACTCACCACCAGCCGCGCTCCAAAGGCTGCTGATGGATCCTCCCGCCGGGCGTAGATCCCTGATCTCCGCGTCCTTCAGATTTCTTAACATTTGCCAGCGCCAAGCTAAGCCGATTGCCTCTTCGGAGCAAGGCTCAGGCTCACCTTTAAAGTTCCCGTTTCTCAAATAATGCTAGTGATGGGGCTAACCCAGACGCTCTGACGGTTTCCCCTCAGCCGAAGCAATTCTCGGCTCCCCTTTCCCCGCCCGACGCCGTGCCGGGGCTGCTGTGGGGACCACGGGGCGGAGAGGAGGGTTCGACTCCTTCCCGCTCGGCACTGAAATGCTACCGCAGGTCTGCCGGTCAGCTGCAGCTGCGACCTCCGAGCCCCACTCCTAGCCTAGAGGCTGGCGTCAAATAACCCGGGGACCTTCCTAATGCTCACCGCCGGCCATTCAAAAATTCGTGCGTGAGTGTGCCCGGCGCTGCACGCCCGCAGACACGGGGCTCTAATGAGGCGGAGGCGAGATTTCTGACGCACAACTTGATCCCGGCTCGTCAACTTTGCCTCCTCGGAGAAGGCAAAGGGCACCGTAGCTTTAAACCGCCCAGAGGTAGAATTACCAGGAAGGAAAAGAGACAAATGAAATCCTAACTATACCTTGGCGGTGTCTGGGAATCTCTCGCCGGCACCGACTGTAATCCCCCTCCGCGTCTCAGGCCCCTCACACCAAAACTTTTCCGCCGTCGCTCCTCGGTGCTGGCCGCCGCCCTCCGCCCAGCGCCGCTCCCCGCGGGCCCGCTCCCCGCCGGCTGCCGCCGCCTCCGCTCCGGAGCGACCCCCGCACCTTTCTCCGCCTTTACGAGGTAGCTGCATCGTCCTCCCCGCTTCTCCGCCACCTCCTCCAGCGCGCAGTCCGCGGCTCTGGCATCCCCAAAGCACTTTTTCTCCTCTATTCACTCGTTCTTCCCCCAGCTGCTCCTCCTTCTCCGGTAAAAAATAAACAAGAAAGGACTTCGGGTACGCCTGGGCTTTGGGCTCCTTTCCTTTTTCGCTTTTTCTGTCCTCTGGAAGTGATGAAAGGATCACATGAGGAGCAAGCACGGAGACCCAGGACCCTTGGAAGTCGGAGAAGGCATCAGGCACATACGTGAGTATACGTGTGAGTGCGTGTGTCTGCCTTCAGCCGGGATCGCAGGCTGCTCTTAGCAGTAATGATGTCTCAGATCTGACTATTCCCTGCTAATGTAAGTCGTGCCTTTTTTTCCTCCCTGCCTGACACCCCAGGGAGATGTTTACAGTAATGAATTCAGTTGATAGCCATCTCGCTTCTCTCTCTCGGAGTCCCTCCCACATCTCTATTTTAAAGAATGCTTGGAAGGCAGGGCTGCAACCTACAGCTTTCTAAGAGGCAAAGTCAGGCTAGATTTTCTCTTTTTCTTTCTTTCCTTTTTTTTTTCCTTCTCCCCTCCCGCTTTTAACCTATTGCTTGCTGAGGGCAATTTAGCGAGCTCAGTCCCTTTGCACTCGCCCTGCCCCCTACTCTCAGCGAGCTTAACCAGGCAGGCGGCGCTGCCCGAGGTGGTGGGTGTAGTGAGCTGCGCAGCCCCCGGGCCCCCGCCCCGCCTCCCCGCGGAACTTGGGGCTGCGGGAGAGGGAAGTACGGGTATCGCTGCCTTTCGCGGCGGGGCTGCCTTGGCCCCGCTGCTCTGGGGACCCTCGGGGTGTATCGGAAGGTAAGGCATGGAGTGAGCTGAAAAACATCTGAGCTGCGGTCCTAAGTGGGAGATGCCCTCGCTAGCAGTAATTACAGCCGTGCTCTCCACCAACATGGCGATATTTCATGTGCAGCTACCCACAAACCCGCCTCCCCCACCCCATTCTTTCCCTTTCCTCTCTTCCCCACCCCCACCCTCCCTCCCCGGCGAACTTTTAGGTAGGCAGTAGCAGCACGGAATAAATATAGAATAAAAGAAAGTCCAGCCCTCAGGGAAGAGACGGACCTCCTTTAGTATTCCGTCTGATTTTCATCATCAGTCAGAAAGTCTTCAAAACCGCTGGAGAAACCACCTTTTGCCCTGCAGCGCTAAAAACCCTCCACCCCCAATGTCTCCTGCAGTACATTCAGCGTGCGTGTGTGTAAGTGTTCATGTGTGTGCATGTGTGTATCT
Source organism: Dromococcyx pavoninus (assembly GCA_033558185.1). NCBI lineage: Eukaryota > Metazoa > Chordata > Aves > Cuculiformes > Neomorphidae > Dromococcyx > Dromococcyx pavoninus. Next base: position 3,311,650 of record JAUMJL010000091.1, on the reverse strand, counting down.
GAATCCCGGGGTGTCTGCTCTTGTTTCGGGGTAACCCTTTTCCCGCCGCCCTGTTCCCTAGTAAGTTACTGCCTTGTTCGGACCAATCTACTTAAAGGTAACACTATTTAATACCGAGAAGCATATGAGCGATAAGATACAAGGTAGGACGTGGAGTATGCGAAGAGAATTGGTGTCAAACTCCTCCGTTAGAAAAGAAAATGCACAGTACGTCTTTTGCTGGGAGTTACTTGAAGAGAGGGGCTGGGGAGGGATGGAGCAGAGGAGAGCTGATCAGTGCCATGTGTCGAGGAAACAGAAAAGGCAACTGAAATGCCTCAGGGTTTGCTTCCCCCTCACCCCGGCTGCTCACTAGCTTGCATCTTCTGCTCAGCCGTACCTCAAAAGCTGAATCACTCGCCATTGTCTCCGCACCTTCTTCGTCCTTCGCTTGGGGGGACTAAATTATTTACCTTTTCAAAGGTTTGATAAGCTGTACCGAGGAGCCCTCGCGGGGCGCCGGCGAGGATGAGACTAGCCGCGGTGTGCTCGGCTCCCCCCGCACCCTGCCTGCCCTCCACCCCGTGCCCTCCTAGGAGGCCCCCACGTGTTCATAGCCCCGAACCGTGTTGCCTGCCCATTCGGAGAAGAAGTTGTGTCTCTACTACGCGGATGCGCGGAGCGATGGGCGGGATGGAGGGAGAGCGCAGGTAGCCCCGCATTTCTCAGGGGATTCGGCGAGGGGAAAGGACTAGAGGACGAGGCTCCGCTCCGCTCCTGGCACGGCTGTCTCGGGGTCTGGGGTCTGTTCTAGGACCCCGGAATGGAGGGAAAGGAGCCAAGAACTCCCCGCGGGTCTCAGCCTGTCGGGAAGGAGCGGGTCTGGCACGGGTCAGACCCAAGGGAAGAGCCTGTATACCCGGCTCGAAGACGGTGCTGAAGTCGAGTCTATGCCTGCAGCTCCCAGCTGGTCCATGATCGCGAGGGATGACAGATCAAGAGCCCCTTAGGGTCCTTCTTTTTTTTTTTTTTATTTTTTAAGGCTCTGCGTACTTTTCATAACACTTATTTGCGCATGATTTATATCTATTTCCCGAGGCTGACGGACAACTGGTGAATCTTCTCGTGAAGAAAATCCCTCTTCTAAGTGTTTCTCATTCTCTGTCCACCCGTCCTTTCCTTCTCCACTATTAAAAACCTGTCGACAGCACATAAAGCAAAGCAGGCCTTTGTCAATCACAGGCATTTCTACCCACTGTTTCCTAATCACAGAGGAAAGTAGGAATGTAAAAAACTTCCGCAACACTGCAGGCTGCTGCCCTGCCCCACAGCCTCAGAGAGGTTAGGCGGTATTATACCTGTCCTCCTCCCTGACTCTGGCCCCTCAGCCAGCCCACACTTTAAATCAGAGAAAGATACTCAGGACACACTTTGGTCAAAACAAGATCATGTCAATCCACAACGTGGCTTATCTAGCCGTTACCTGTTCCTGCGGAGGTGGATCCTCCTCGGTAGGTCACCCAAAGCCCACCGGGTCCGGAAGGTTGAAAGGGGAGAAAGTGGCAGAACAGCTGAGTTCCGGCATGGTATTGTTTTAAGGATCACCACCAAGGTCTCGGTTTTCCATAGCTGCCAATGGTCACTATCACCCAAGATTTCTCTCAAGGAAAGGAGGAAGGAAATTTTATTTCCAAGCTGCTGTCCAGACGATCATTTGACCCTGACACCCGGTGCTGACACTGAGGAACACCTTGCTAAAGCGGTTAAACGCCTCGTAATTTCCTTTCGTCTCTTTCCCCCGGCGGCTCCGGCGCAACGCCGCGGAGCGATCTTATCGCCGTGTGATCATTATTCACCAGTGACAACCAGAGATGCAAAGCTCCTAAATGAGGGTGACAGATTTCAAACGCGGTGCTGCAGCGTACTAAGCCTCAGACATATTCTTCCTCAAACTTTGCCTAGCAAGCAAGTCAGTGGCTTAACCCTTTGCAGCCTTTTCTCTCGTCCGGGCACCGAGACCTCAGCCCGTGGGGCAGTGCTTGTTTGCGAGGAACCGTAGTGCACACGGCTGCTTGGCTGGGGACCTTTTATTACCTGCCATTTTCTATCCTTGGTTCTTTTCAGTTGAAACAAATCAGAATCGCCAACTCTGGGGAGCAGTAGGAGAGCTGAATACTTGTCCTCTGTGGTTAAACGCTGGAAAAATCCTCTCGGCAAACCATGTCTCCTGAGGACTTACCTGTGATCCTTACTTTGTCACCGAGTCTGGTATGCAAACCGTCATATGCATCGCATGAATCCATCTCACAAATGCATATACAGAGCTTCTGCACTTTCCTCAGCGTGGTGTAGCTGGAAATACAGATCCGGAAGTGCTATTTCACTTAGACCTCCAGATTCAACTCGTTTACAGGTTATTAATAACAGCAGAGAAAGGAGCAAGTGAGAAAGACATGTATTTCCATTTAAAAAAGCCTTTTTCACACATGCAATTTGTAGTCAAAGGCAATATTTACCCCTAGCAAACTCCAGCACGTCAGAACATGTTTCCTCCGAAGCAGAATAGACCCTTAGAAAATGAGAGAATAAGCATGTGCAATTCAAAGATGAATTGAAGTGCATGAAAGCTTTCCAAACTCAGTACCACCAGCTTGGAGCCTGATGTGAAGACAAAGCCATAGCACTGTAACACGAAGATGTAGAGAAGAAAACAAGGAAATTAGCAAATTCCATTGGTTTTCTAACATTCATATATATTATCTCAGTAAATTATGAGATTTCTGTCACCCTTACCTGCCCTGTCCCACCCTCCACAAAAAAAAAAAAATAAAAAGGAGGGGTACTCTGTCTTCAGTTGAATGGCACTGAGAACCTGGGCGTGGGATGGGCTGCCGAAAGATCCTTCCCAGAGCCTCAGTGGTCATGCACTAGGAAGGGAAGGTTGGTGTGCGTGAAGGGGAATCTGAGTTCTCTCTTCATTAGATGAAGATGTGTAACTTAAGGCTGGACAAGAAGGGGAAAAAAAAAGAAAAAACTTTTCTCCCACCCAGATTTTTGAGTTTCGAATTTAACCATAACAAGTCAAATAAATCTCTTTGAAGAACATCCCCCATCCCCTTTCCAAGACAACCCAGACCCTTCCAGGCACTGCCTGTACCCTATATAGCAGGTGACATAAGGGGAGAGCGTGTTTAGACCTGACGACCTGCGGTGTCCCAGGCTGGACGAGGGCTGCGGAGCCGCGGCAGGTGGGCAGTGTGAGCTGCGCAGATGTGCACCGCCTGCACATCCCGCGGCGCGGCCAAGGTGGCAGCAGAGCACAGCGCTGGGAACCGCGACGGGGAAACCGCCCCCGCGTTGTCTCTTCAACGCTGTTTAAACCGGTGCTTCCCCCCCCCCCCTTTTTTTTTCTCTCTTGGTTATAATCTGATTACTTGGACTTTAACGATTTCCCACACACTATAAATGTGTGAAACGTATATTTATTTATTAGTAAACGACTTTGCATGGTTGAAATGCTGTAAACTGAAAGAAGAATGTAGAAATGTATTCCCTTTAAATTACCCGTGATCAGACAAGATGGCTAGCCTGGAGTGGCGGTCCACTGATCCATAATACAACCTCATGAATTTTAAAGAGAATGTGAAATGGGTAACATTAAGAAAGATTATAAAAATTAAAGTGTGTTTTTCATGAATGTATTTTTTTATCTGTATTGTTAGAGTGATTTCTAAAGCTTGCAAGAGAGAGGGTAAAAGTAACTGAAAGTAGTTCTGTAACTAGGAGACGTCTAAAATATGCTGAATAATCACATTTTTTGTTAATAATGTCAAATTTTTGACGGGACCTTAAATTCACACATTAGAAGATAAAAATGTGACTCTTACATAAAATTTTGGAAAAATCAGTTTTTTGTTAATTAAAACCAAGTGTTTTAAGGAAGGGAAAAGAAGAAAAGAGGAAAGGGAAGGGATGGGAAGGGAAGGAAATTTTAGAGTAGCAAACCAATGAGTTATTAAGATATTTTTATATCAAATTCTAGACAAGATGAAAGTATAGATGGGTTCTTTTTAACTGTAATCAAACAAAATATGGTGGGAAAACCCCCACACAACATGTATTTTCTCTAAGTGAGCTTAAAATGAAAATCCCATACTGGTGCTGAAACACAGTTTAGTATGGTTAAATTCCACCATTTTGGAGAGCAGGGATTGGATTTCATTTCCAAATAAAATTAATAATAAAACTCTCTTTGTTTGTTGTATACTCTTTCTTCCCTCCCTCTTTCCCTTCAGGCCACCATTCCATTTTTTTTTTTTTTTTACTTGTATGTGTTGTTAAGTATCACCGTGTAAGAGTATGCATAGTGTTTTGGGTTGCTGCATTTCATAGCCCTGGCATAGCCCATAGCAGAAGCTCTCTGTTCTTTCCTCAAAGGGATTTCTACCTTTAGGTTTTGACAGCACCATTATAAACTATTTCTATGGATTGCCTTTGGCCATCTTTCACTTTCTTGCCCCAGGAGATACAGAAATCTGGGAGTCTTATAGATGTCTTATTTTCCTTAATATTGAGGAGAATGTTCCAAGGTTTTCTGTTTGCAGTCTATTTGCCAAGTTGATTTCCAATAAAATCTGGAAATATGCTGGTCAAAATTTGTTGAAAATAGTTTTGCTTTTCTTCTGAATACTTTAGAGACTCATGTCAAATTTTGTTGAAATCAAAATAGATCCAGTTAGGTGCAGTCTGATGGACAAGCTGGAAACAGATACATGAAAAGATAAGACAGGAAGACTGGTCTGTGACATTTTATTATATTTGAAACAATAAAAAGTATATTTTTCTGACCACACTTCATGACCAAAGTAAACTACGACAAATTGCATCATATTTGTGCCATCTCATTTTAAGCAACAATTCTGCAAGGAAGACAAAATTCTCAATATAAGTTGCTCGTTACTCAGATAATTGAAATGGCTAAATCATAACAGACATAAGAATCTGACATTCCGTATATGCAAAATGAAAGGGACAAAGGGAATGATGAGAAAAGCAACTGGCTGAAATCAACGCACGTAAGAAAAAAATGACGTTCATTCATGATTGCCCTATGTACTTACCATGGTGGAATTGGAAAGCATAAGTAGAACCTTGTGAATAACATATGAATGGACCATATAAATTGTTTCCTAAACAGATTCCAATTAAAATCATTATTGTCCTTTTTATTGTCATAGCCAGCTTTTAAAATAAAGGATTTTTTTCATCTCTGGTTCTGACACTGACTTTTACCCTTCTAGAAAAAAAATCCGCACAATTCTATCACATGTACGCTAGCTGCACTATACAGAACCAAAACACCAGCTCAGTGAAAGTCACACCACATTCATTAAATTCATTAATTCTTCTTTTATTCTAAGTGGAGAAGGCTAGAAGGTAGACTATCAATCTAGTCTAGAAAAAGCATCACTTTTTGATCGCAAGACCATCTGCCCTGTCTCCCAAAGGACCTCAAGAGCTTATTCATTCTAATTTTCTACTGATTGAAAAAACAGATTCATTTGTATTTTCTTATCCACAGGTTCAGCAAGCTAAAATCATTCTTTCACTTTTGTCTCTGTCAAGTCCATTCCTGTATTTACAACATTTTGTATTTACAACAGGGTGGTTACAATTCCGGAAGAGACCCTCTAAATTATCTAAGAGTATCCAGCTTTCTTTCAATAATTATGAATACACAGATTTTAGAATTATGAAGATTCATAAAAGTTGAACAGGAGAAAATTATTTTATAAAACAATTAGCCTGGTCAAAGTCTCCAATATTATTTAAAGAAACACCATGGAAAAAAAGTGGTGCATTGTATAATATAGACTTCAGGGCTCACAGCACAGCTTTTACAGCTTTATGGTTGCTTGATTTCCATGTACCACTTTACACAAGACTATCAAACTTTATTCTACAATGTTTTAAAAAACCTTGAGCTGTATCTGATATGTTGCTAACCCTCTTTCAATTCCAGTATAATCTAATTATGCGTAATAGGATACAAAGGAGAATGTAGATTTTCTATTGAAATTTATCGATCTTTGCTTTTTCTGGAGTAATCCCTTGATCATGATAAAGAGGCAGTGCCATTTTGTGAAGCCTTTTCTAATTGTTCCTGTTTATTTGTTTTAGTACATACTGTTGTGAAAGGGATAGGAGAAAATGAAAAATGGTCTCAATTACCTGAAGAACAAGGTATAAAGACATGACCCTGAACATTGAGATCGAGAATAAGCGGCTGCAGCTTTGAGCCTCCATTCTGAGAAATAAATAAGCAAGAGTCTTTGCATGCTGCTAAGGCAGAATGTCCTCTTTCCAGGGGCTATTACTAAAAGGCAAAAAAGCTTGTCACCATGGTACAGACAGATCACTTGAAAGGAAAGAAAAAAAAAAAGAAGGAAAAAAGCCCAGGCAGAATGACTAGGCAGATGGTATCCGTTTTGAATCCTGATAAATTGGCAGTAGGCTTTGAGGTCTTTGAGAGGATTTTGAGGTAGTGAAAATACCTTGTGATACCATTTCTCCTGCTCTTCAGCAGTGCAAAACACCCAGGTCACTGATTTGTGGACTGAGGGGGGATAGGAAAACTCTTCATCAGTTTTGAAACATAGGGCACGAGGCCTAAACATTTTCATAAGATCTAGTAAAAGAGAGCTTATACTGCTTCAATAATACCTTTATGAAAGAAAAAGTCATTGCCTTTTAGACTTAGGGGAAACGTTGTTTGAAGGAGCAAGGATCTCTGATGAGAGCTACTGAACTAGTGAAAGGTTCAGCATCTATCCAGGTAACCATGGCCTGCTGGCAGAGAAAGAGAAAGGTTGTGTTTTAATGAGGGATGTGTGCTATGTGGAAGCAGAAATGCACGTCTGAAAAATATGAGGCTGCTTATTACATTGACGTTATGAAAAGTAATTAGTTGCTAGTACTAGCAGATTTTTCTTAATTTCATTCCCATACTATAGCAGAACTGGGAAAGAGTCTAGATTTATTTCTTTATTGGGATATTGAAGGAACTTTCTGATGAGAAAACGCATCTTCAGAATTGCAAATTTAGAGTGAGTTCATTTCAACTAGAGGTGGTTGTTAGGTAATTCCACTCCTCTTGGTTTTCCATTTTGCAGTCTTTGCAGTTCTCAAGACCTTGAACAGTCCTTGGGGAATGACCTATATCAGCTTTGTATGTACTATATTCATTTAACCTGTGAGAGAATGCTGACCATTTTATGCAAAGAAAACAGTTGTATGCAAAGGTACCAACAAATGGGAAGGTTCTCCTGGATCATATATATATTATTATCTTGCAGAATCAATAATTATGTAATTGTGGTCTGTTGCTTCTTTGCTTTTAACTCAAATGGAGTCTTCCTCAATTCATGATGAGTTTTCTCTTCAGTTAATTCAGCTTACTTGGTGGTTGCAAATTTTACTTAAAATCAACCATGGGCTTATTTAGTTAAACGCACCACATATACCATGTCCCAGGCAAAGCAGTTATGAAGACGAGTCAGGAATATACCCTCGGGATAAACTGAACTTTTTACTCGCATCATAAAATGATCTTCCTTTCTGTGCCTCAGGCAAAAAGAATGCGAAGAATATAAGCTATTCTTTTGGTAGGGTTAGAGAAGGCATTGAAATCGTCCCTGAAGAGGATGAAGCAGCTTGAGCGTGTACTAGTTTATTTGTGACTTTTAGTAAGTCCAAACAAAATGAGTTAGGGAGAGGAGAATTTTAAGGATTTGACTCATCTATTTTATTTTTGAAGCACATGCATGGCTGTCAGCATTTGTTCAGCAGAAGGACGGATTTCTGCAAGCTCAGAGACAAGCTAGGTTTTAACTGTATGAACATATCTTTAGTTGGTTTTGTGCATTTGCTCAACACAATTTACCTCAACCACTTTTGAACAAAATATGCTAATTATATACTTCCATTATCATTGTTCTTGGATTTCTCTGTTCTCTGACTTGTTGTTAGCTATTAAACATTTTTATGTCCAGTCTTGGCATTCTCATGTTACTGACTTTTTGTTGGACTTACTGTCAGGGAGCAAGAAGAACAAGGCTGCTCCACAAGGGAGGACAAGCTGGAAGTCAAGCTTGACCCCAGGCAGAGGCAGTGCTCTCGGCCAGTCCTGCAGCAGGGAGGTAGGGTGAGCAGAGCAGGATGCTGGGAACAGGATCCATTAACAGTCCTGGACACATTAGGGTGGAGAGTCAGTCTCAGGATCCACTGAAAACCAGAGACAGAACTGGAAAGAAGGCTATGTTATACGTCCAAGGTCCATCTAGAAGACAGAACTGGAGACCCGCACACCTCCACTAGTGATCAAACCAGGTCTGAATGACAGCCCCAAGCTGACTTGGAGGCCCTGCACAAGAGTGGAGGGGGTGTGTGGGCTCACAGTGGAGTATGGACATGGTCAGGGTCTATGGATTTCCCGGGGACTCTGATATTTATGATAACCACTGGCAACTGCATACTTGACTTACTAAAAGGACTTAGTACTTCATTAATACATAACATCTATTCTCTGAAGGGCTGTTTCATAAGCTCACAAACAAGTGGCAGCTCTTTTCTCAGAAAATAGATGCTTTTACCAATCCATATTGGATAGTCTATTACATTAAATACTTGAAAAACTGATATTTTGTCTGTGTGTGAGAAAGTTTTTAAGCTTATTGAAGATAGTATTAATGCTTCACTTTTCTCAGTCTTTATCATTGTTATACACGAGACTAGACAGCCTCACAGAGGAAATGCATTGTTACAATTTTGACCAATTGTGTTATGATTAATGCACGCAGTATGGGCAACAAACAAGGGGAGCTGGAAGCCATTGTAAGGCTAGAAAACTATGATATAATTGCCATCACGGAAACGTGGTGGGATGATTTGCACAACTGGAGTGCTGCCATGGGTGGCTATAAACTCTTCAGGTGGGACAGGCTAGGAAAGAGAGGCGGTGGGGTTGCCCTCTATGTTAGAGAAAGTTTTGATTGTGTAGGACTAAATATGCTAGCGATAGGGTTGAGTGCTTGTGGGTTAAAATCAGTGGAACCCACAGTAAGTCAGACATAGTGGTAGTAATCTGTTACTGGCCGCCCAGCCAGGATGAGGAAACCAATGAGTTCTTCTACGAGCAACTGGGAGAAGTCTCACGCTCGTTGTCCCTCGTTCTTGTGGGAGACTTTAACCTTCCAGATGTCTGCTGGAAGTATAACACAGCAGAAAGGAAACAGTCTAGGAGGTTCATCAAGTGTGTGGAAAATAACTTCCTAACACAACTGGTGAGTTACTCAACTAGAGTAGGTGCCCCACTGGATCTGCTGTTTGTGAACAGGGAGGGCCTTCTGCGGGAGGTGACTCTTGGAGGATACCTGAACCTCAGTGATCATGAGATGATAGAATCCTCAGTTCTTGGAGGAGTAAGGAGGTGGGTCAGCAGAACTGTCACCTTGGACTTCCGGAGGGCAGACTTCAAATTGTTTAGAAGGCTGCTTGATAAAGTCCAGTGGGAGGGTGTTCTAAATGACAAAGGAGCCCATGAGTGCTTAATGCTCCTCAAGAAGGAAATCCTGGTGGCGCAAGAGCAGGCCATCCCCGTGTGGCGTAAAATGAGTCAGTGGGGAAAAAGCCAGCTTGGCTTAACAGAAAGAGCTGTGTTAGTCTAAGGAAAAAGAGGAAAATATATGAGCTTTGGAAGAGGGGGAAGGCATCTCAGGAGGACTACAAGAATCAGGTGAGATCATGTAGGCAAAAAACTAGAAGGGCTAAAGCTGAGCTGGAACTTCAAATGGCCAGTTCAGTGAAAGACAACAACAAATATTTCTTCAAGTATATTACCAACAACAGGAGGACCAAGGAGAATCTCCCTCCTTTACTGGATGCAAGGAGAATGTTAGTAACAAAGGACGAGGACAAGGCAGAGGTACTTTACGCCTTCTTTGTTTTGGTCTTTAATAAGAATGTAAGATGTTCTCTGGGCTCCAAGCCTCCTGAGCCAGAAGACTGTGAAGACGAACCCTCAACGCTCCGAGAAGATTTGGTTAAAGACCCGCTTGGCCAATTAGATGTCCACAAGTCAACGAGGCCGGATGGGATACACCCAAGGATATTAAGCGAGCTGGCAGAAGTCCTTGCCAAACCCCTTTCCCTCAGCTATCCACAGTCCTGGCTGACTGGGGAAGTGCCACTCGACTGGAGACTGGTAAATGTAACTCCTATTTACAAGAAGGGTCAGAAGGAGAATCCGGGGAATTATAGGCCTGTCAGCTTGACCTCGATACCGGGGAAGGTCGTGGATCATATTGAGTGTTATCACACAGCACATGCAGGACAGCCAGGTGATCAGACCCAGTCAACATGGATTTATGAAAGCAGGTCCTGCCAGACCAACCTGATCTCCTTCTATGACAAGGTTACCCGGTTAGTGGACGAGGGAAAGACTGTGGATGTGGTGTATCTGGACTTTTGTAAAGGCTTTGACACTGTTTCTCATAGTATTCTGCTTGAGAAACTGGCTGCTAATGGCCTGGAGAGGCACACACTCTGCTGGGTGAAAAACTGGCTGGATGGCCGGGCCCAGAGGGTGGTGGCAAATGGAGTTAAATCCAGTTGGAGGCCAGTCACGAGTGGTGTTCCCAGGATTCAGTGCTGGGTCCAGTCCTGTTCAATATCTTTATTAATGACCTAGATGAAGGAATCAAGTGCACCCTTAGCAAGTTTGCAGATGACACCAAGCTGGGTGGCAGTATTGATCTGCTTGAAGGAAAGGAGGCATTGCAAAGAGATTTGAACAGCTGGATCGATGGGCTGAGACCAATGGGATGAGGTTTAAGAAGACCAAATGCCGAGTCCTGCACTTGGGACACAACAACCCCATGCAGCGTTACAGGCTTGGGGAAGACTGGCTGGAGAGCTGCAGGGCAGAGAAGGACCTGGGGGTGTTGGTTGACTGTCAGCTGAATATGAGCCAGCAGTGTGCCCAGATGGGCAAGAAGGCCAATGGCACCTTGGCCTGTATAAAAAACAGTGTGACCAGCAGGACAAGGGAGGTCATTGTGCCCCTGTACTCGGCACTGGTGAGGCTACACCTTGAGTACTGTGTGCAGTTCTGGGCCCCTCAGTGCAAGAAGGACATTGAGGTGTTGGAGTACATCCAGAGAAGGGCAACAAGGCTGGTGAAGGGGCTGGAGAACAAGTCCTGCGAGGAGCGGCTGAGGGAACTGGGGTTGTTTAGCTTGGAGGAGACTGGGGGGAGACCTCATTGCTGTCTATGGTTGCCTGAAAGAAGACTGTGGCAGAGCTAATGTTGATCTCTTCTCTCAAGTGACAGGTGATAGGACAAGGGGAAATGACCATAAGTTGTGCCAGGGGAGATACAGATTAGACATTAGGAAGAATTTCTTTACCGAAATGATGGTCAGGCACTGGAACAGGCTGCCCAGGGAGGTGGTTGAGTCGTCATCCCTGAAGGTGTTTAAAAGACGGGTAGATGAGTTTTTGAGGGACATGGTTTAGCAGATGATGGATGCGGTTGGACTCGATGATCTCAAAGGTCTTTTCCAACTGGAAGATTCTATGATTCTATGATTTTTCTTGTAATTTGTGATAATTTAGCAGAGCTAACTTTTACGGTGAGGCAATTGCTTGAGGCACTCAGGCATCTGCAGTCACCTAAACTAAGGTGGTTTAAGCAATTATTGCTCAAAGCTCTTTGTTGTGCTCCTGCAGGTACTTTTTGAGCAGCACTTAGTAGTGAGATGTATTCTTGAACCTCTGCAGTTGACAGCAAAAGATGTGTTTGCACTGACCAGGGGTAATTTTCAGCTTTGTTTTTTATGTTAGGCTGCAAACTGGTAACTGTCAGGAGTTGATGCCAGTTTAAGACAGCTCTTCCTAGTGAGGGAAAATGAGGAAAGAGTGGGGCAGGCAGCTGTTGGAGGTAACTGAAAAATCAGCCCTTCTTGATCCCCCACTGGAAATGAGTCAGTAGTCACAACTATAATTTAATGAAAAAAAAAGTGTTTATCTTTCAAGAATGCAAATCCCCAGGATGCAAGAAAGTTAAAAAAAACAATGAACTCACCAACCAAGAATTATGAACTAGTTACTAAGATAATGACTACAAAAAAAAGAAAGTCCTAATCAATATTGTTTGAGATTTCTACATCATGTTGTAGATTGCCATCATGATTTCCTCTAGAAATGCAAGTTTTGAATCTCTTGATTTTCAGTTGTGTCACAGAGAAGATTGGAGCTAGCAGTTCTGTTTTTATCTCACTTCTTGTTACTGCTAAAGTTACATTTATGTGTTTTGGTTTGGTTTGCCTCTTTTTTTTTCTTTCTGGGTCATATCACACTGACTGCACAACTTTTGATGCTGTGAGTCAAAGAACTGGTATAGCTATGCCAACAACCTGCTACTTCTGGACATGCCATTGTTTGACACTTGAGAGAAATGTGCAAAAAAATCCATAAACCACTTGGCTAGTTGTTCAAATTACATTTCTTGATTTAAAAAAAAATTGTAGATGAAGAAACAGAAGTCAGGGAAATTGGTGATCTTTTTCTACCTGAGTGCTCAGATAGACACCTTGTATTTAACTTTGCATGAAGAATCTCACTTTTGTTTCTTAACTATTTTTCTAAATGCTCATATTTTATGAAGTATGTGCATACTAATCCACAGACATACATGACTGGACTATTAAAATTCATTAAATGCACTGATTTTTCTTTTTTTTCTATTTCTTATCAGACATTAATGATGCACAATAACTTGTCTCCCATTTTTTTTTTCTTCTGTTTTCATATTCCTCATATTTTATCTTGAACATAGAGTAGTCTTGTGCCATGAAGGCTCATCAAAATCATAATTACATTTCATTCTTCTGCATTGAGCTGTCTATCATCTGTTAGCATTTTGAATGCTCTATATGTCTTTCTGCACTTGTCTGCATTCTTCCTCATTATTTACTCCTCGACCATCCATTACCGCTTTCTGCTTTCTGCTTTTAATTTTTTAAAATTACCAGCTGTGTTTATAATCTTCTAGTAGTTTCAACCCAGAAATATTGTTAATACTTTTTTTTCCACATTTAGCAAGTATTTATACTCTTAACGCTAGTGTTTATCTACAAGATCGAAGTGCCAAAGCAAAGCAGCGTAAATCTCAGGACTGAAGACCTGTTATATTCCACAGCTGTCTATACACTTTTTCCTAATCTGTCTTTTATGTTCTGAACGCTGTCCTTGACATAGTCTAAAACTCAGAAGCACTCCAAATTCCTTGGTGTAAGTAATTTCTTTTGTGATATAAAAGTGACAGCTGATAATGACTTGATTAGTGGCTGGGAGGGGGTAAGGGCTGTTACTGATGGTTTTCATTCTTTCTTGATTTTATTATTCATCATGTTTTATTTAATTAAAATGTTTCCTTAGTTTTTTCCTCTCATGTAGCTGCTTATGCTTTTTTCCCTCCTAGGTACCTATTTGATCATTTGCTAAAAAAAAAACCAACACTACAGGTTATCAGCAAAGCTGTCTTTTCTCACATATGCAATATCTGGCAAAATTTGGTCCCAAAAACTGTTTTACAACTTAAATGAAGAACCCAAATTTCAAAGGTGTGTTTTGAAATAAGTAAAGGTCAAAAACATTAATTATGGGCTGTAAATAATTAATACAGCCTGTTATTATGGGAATACATAATTCCTTATTCTTTGTCTGTATTCCTTATCTGTAAAATGAGACAAATGATCATCATTTCCTTCACAAGGAAATTTTTTCAATGAGTGGGTGAAGGTTATCAGAGAGAAAGTTCCTGTAAAAGGGTAAAACAGTATATTCTTTAATGGTTCAAATTCTTAACTGATGTGCATTGGTATAACTTAAATAAAGTCAATGAAGTCAATGGTGTATATAAAAGGAAAACATCAGTTTGCATGGGGATTTTATTTGTTTTGCTTTTACTGGAGATTCAGGCAGATCTAACTGTGGTATCATTACAGCATGCAGACTGGTTTCAGAGGCCTGGGAACTTTATTTATTTGATTTCAGGTGAACTAAGCTTAGTAATTCTTTAGATTCAAATTAGTAATAGGCTGCTAGAAATCTGCTGAGACTCTCTTTACTTTCATATCTCTCTGTAAATAATTTTTCTACTTTCACTAAAGCAGAATTTTCTGATAGTGTTTCCAAATGTTAAATAACATTGAAATGAGCAGAAGTTGTCACAAAAATGAAAAATACTTTTCCAGCCTTGTTAACTTTTCATATACTGTTTTAATATCAATTAGTTTTGTAAATACCAGAAATATTTTATACGCTTTTTACCATGAAATTAACAGGTCTTTAACAGGTGTTATATTTTTAAAGTAGCAATGTAATCATCTCAGAGATCTATGTAGTATTGCTAGAGTATGCCTAATTTGATTTAAAAATGTTTTAAGTTAGTAAATTTTAACAGAGAAAGAATATATAGCTTAGAAAGATAACTAATCTCTTACAATCCACCATGATGGCTAATTGTCATCAATGCTAATTATGCATTTGAGTTTGTCTGTCTTGAATTTTCAGCCATTGGTCTGTACTACTGATTGTACATAATTTTCTTCATGCAACTACTTACAAATGGTGATCAAATGAAACATGAACCTTCTCTTCACAAGTGAAATTGATTCAACTTCTTAACTCTCTTAAGTAATGAAATATTTTCTCCTCTTTTCCACTCTTTTGTTGGTTACCTGTTCCTTGTCAACTACAGCATCACCCACCCACACATTCCAACTGCCACTGTCTCATTTCCCTTCCAAAACAGCAGAATGCATCACCTGTTATCAGTACTGCTATTCATTCTCAAGAAACAGTCAAGAAATAGGTACTTATCCAAGACTCCTGGAAGCTATCCATATTAGAAAGATTGAGGAATTTTATTTCTAGTCTATTTCCTGATCTTCATCAGCATAGAGCATTCTGGAGAAACTTCTGAACTTCCACTAGAAAGAGCTGGTCACATGATGGGAATAGAACAGGTTTGTGATGTTGCATTGGTAGCCAATGAAAAACTCATTTCCAACTTCAGCAGTCAGAAGGATCTCCATCTCCTGGCCCTCAGAGCCACAGACAGGATTTTACCTCTGGCTTCCCGTGCTCTCTGCTTCTCTGCTACTGTTGCAAATTCTGTCAGTTTTCATCCAGCCATTTCACAGTTTGCTTGTTCCTGCCATTTAATTTTCCTTGCTAAATGGTATAACACATTTTGGCTGACTCTTTGCTGCCATTTAATCACCTTTGCTAGCTTTCCACTCCTTTCTGCCAATGGATGGACTGCTCCAGTTCTGCCAGTTGTGTAATTGAGGTTATTTTTTTCATCTATGCTGAGGTGTCCTGTGGATTAACTATTTCTTACTATTATTTCTTAACTTTGACTTATTTATGGCTTCAAAGAGTATAGCTCTTCTTATGCTGTCTGTTTTTCTCTTCTTGTACTCATTTTGCCTGCTTCTTTCCCTACCCTTGCATTTCTTAACATCTCCTTGTCTTACCCTAGAACCTCAAACCCTGAATCACTAAGTGCAATGTAATAAGCATGAATGATTGTGCTGTTATAACTTACAAAACAAAGTGAAAAAATGGTCAGGGAAAATGCCCCAGTTGGTCTCTGCTCCTGTATTTTTACCCGTGCAGGACAGACAGCAAATGCTAACATCTTTCAAATTTGCCTCAGCTTGTTCTCATGCAAAGACAATGTGAAAGTGGAAGATGAAATAAATGGCCATGCCTCATACACGTGCATATCTTCTAGAGATGATATTCTTACTTTCTTTTCTTTTTCTTTTTCCTCCCTGCAAGATATATCTTCCCTTAAAATTTTCTCCTCCTGTGTTTCCGACAGTACTTTGTTATATCTAAACACACCACATGGTATACTAGGGACCACCGCAGTCTTCATTCTCAGTTCTGCTTAGCAGTGGCAGGTGAAAGCAAAAATTCTGTTCCAGCTTATATAACTGACAGCATCATTTAGAGCTACTCTCTGCTTGACTGGTTATTGTTACAGCCTTCTACCTAACAGTAACTGCTGAATTTCAGTGGTTTTGGCTCTCTTACTCACACCACACTACTGCCAGTGAAGTTTAGGAGAGGAACCAGCCTGAGACAGCTGTAGCCTAGAGAGATATTAAGCCAGAGGTAGACTCTGACTATATTAGAAACCTTGTGGTGCAATTCCTAATGAAGAAGAGGATCCTCCACTCTGTGGAGTTTGCACTTAGAGTCTTTTTCATGAATCAAACTGGGACTGGAATGGGTCCATCAGTGTTTCAGGCCATATATCCTCAAGTCCTGCCCTGTCTTCTGATAACACTGTCTGTGCTGTGACTGGACATCTACCAGAGCACAAAATCATTTAGGAAAAAGGAAGGATATGACCTGTTTTACGTTTTTGGAAATGTGGTGGTCATGTTTTGGTCATATTTTAAGGGACTATTATGAGGGCCACCTAAAACAAGGCAAACCCTGATGTACTCCACAAAATATTTCATCTAGTTTATATTGTATTTTCTGCATGTTTATTATCTCTCTCTTTCCTGATCAGCTCCTGCCTCCAGAGTGAAAGAATGACAAGATGTCTGGTGGCACCACACTTGATTTGAAAGCTATTAGCAAAATTAATCCCCTAAGGGAAAAGATGCAGTCTATAATTAACACTATTTGTGCAACATTCGGTGGAAGTATGAGGAATGCTGAAAGGAGTTTCAAAGATATTGAAACTGAGAAGTTTGAGTTAGGGGTGTAACAAAGATTGTGAACAGTGGATATGTGAAAACTACTTCATATTCATTTAGATTTGGTGTATTGTTAATCAGAAACTTGCCATTTATTTGTTTGTTTGTTTGTTTCTATGTATTTCTCAAACCATGAAACAGTAGGACAAACAAACCACTTTTCAGTGTTAAATGTAAATTAAAGTTGATTGCTTTATTACCTTTTTCAATGTAATATTTTGTGAAAATAATTTTTCATTAGTTCTTTGTAGCATAGGCAGGGATCTTCATCCATATATATATATATATGTAAAACAAATGCATGCATACACAAATAAATATATTTGTATAGCCAATATTCTACCTATACTGGAACAATCCTGAAGTCAAATTCAGCGGTTATGCAACTTATCTCTCTGTGTATTTGGATCAAGCAGGTCTTCAGCTTTCTAATAATAGATCAGACACTTTCTTTCCCGTCCTTGCACAGCCTGCACATCTGGGAGATGCTTTTGGAAGTGCTAACAAGAGGAAAGATCGCTTTCTGGCATGTGTCCTACTTCAGCTGAACATGGCAATAGGCTCTTTTCTGCTGCTTGCCTGGTTTAGTACTCTGCAAAGGGATCCACTCACCAGAGGACTGTCTCCCATTCAGGTTAATGGAAATTGTGGAATTATATGTCAGCCCTTTACTAATCCCAAATCCAGCTGGACAATGGTGAAAGAGTGTGAATCACAGACCATCTACTCTGGATGTCTTGCTCAGAGGTGAATCACTGAATGTTAGCTGGGGGAAGAGTCTTTTGGTATTGTCACAATGGAAAATCCCCCTCTCCTGTCTTCCCAGAATACAATGATTAGCTGAAGGTAAATCCTTACAAACTCCAGTCTTTCAAAAGAACCCGTACAAGTCAGAAGTCATGGTGAACAACAAATAACTTGCTTTGTTGAAACCTCAAAAACTTCAAGTTTTCTTGCAGGCTTTGAACTCTTGAGTCACTAAAAATGACATCAGTCTGGTTGATCACTTGATTTTCCCCTGCATTGTTTTTTCCTATTTTAAAAGTAGTAGATATTTTCACAGCAATTCATGATTTCATCTCTTAAAAGCTGGAAAAACCTTACCAATGATGTTACATAGGTTTGATATTTTCTCAGGGATGGCTAAACTTGTGCTGTTTCCTTCACTTTCCCATTCTAGATTTCTGTAAAGTAGGCAGTTGTTATTCTAACTGATTTAATCCTCAGTTTCAGTTCTACCTGTTACAAAGTAGATGGCAGATGTTCTGCATTCTCCACATCTCAGAAAAGGGTTTGCATTGATATCAACTGTATTAATTTTTAGATTTCATAAAAAACATGCAGATGAGTGCAGCTTGCCAGTATTTTTGGAAATGGTAAGCAAAAGTTGAATTATGAACAAGTTGTTTCTGTGATCTCAACAGATCCAGTGAGTAGTTGTGTAGCTACTGGAAGTACATGCACGTTTTCGGAGAGTTTTAGCAGTATTCAGGTTTAGCATTGTTTTTCATAGGTATACTTGATTCATAGCTGAAGAATAAATAGGATTTTGAAAACCTGTGAATATGTATGGACAAATAAAGGAATCTCTTTATGTGACTGGATATGCACTTGCGCAATGCAGAATAATAGTTCCAGAGGAACTTTTCTGAGCCTTCCTTTCCACTGTTACTGTGGTATTGCTTTACTCTAGTTAAACATGTTGCTGAAAGCAAGGTAAACTCATTGTCAGATAAGTTACTTAGGGCTTTATCCTATCAGACCTTGAAAACACCCAAGGATGGCAATTATAGAACCTCTCTGGGCAATCTGTTTCATCTTGACTGCTCTCACAGGGATAATTTTTTTCCATATATGATGTGAAACACTCTTTTTTCAGCTTATACATCCAGTCTCTCATCTGCCCACCACACATCACTGTGAAGAGGTTGACTCTATCTCCTCAACACTCTCCATGAAGGTGTTAAGTCACCCTGAGGCCACCTTATATTTCAGCCTAAACAATCCCTGGTTCCTCAGCCTCTTTTCACAGGGCAAGCAATCCAGCACCTAATCATGTTGGTGCTCCCTGCAGAACTCACTCATCTTTATCAATACTATGTGGAGTGGGTCAAAACTGGACAAAGCTGTCTCATAGAGGTCTAATGAGTGGTGTGTAAATGGAAATAAACACTTCTTTTGATTTGCTGAATGTGCTCTCCTCCTGTTCCTACATCTCAGGATGCAACTGGGCCTTGCTGTTGCAGGTGCACACTGTTGGCTCATGCTCAGCTTGCTGCCCACTATAACCCCCAGGACCTTTTCGGCAGAACTACCCAGAACCAGTCCATTCCCAACTTCTAACACTGCAAAAGATTGTTTCCTGTGTGTAGGACCTTACATTTGTCTTTGCTGAATTTAATAAGGCTCATGTTTGCCCCATTCTTTCAGCAGGTCTGGGTCCCTCCACCCTCAACTGTATCAACTGTTTCCCGCATTTCTTGGTGTCACACAAAACCTCCTTCAGGTTATTTTTAGAAATACTAAACAGGATAGATACAAAAGCAACATTTGTGTTCCAAGAATTCAAGTAGTTGGTGGTGTCTTTCTTGTTCTAAGACTCCCAGAGTGTCTCTTCTGACTCTGTTCTTAACTCTGACCAGCTGAAGTGATTTAAACTAAGGGTGAATTGATGGGCTCTATGATAACACAAGCAAACGTCTTTATTTAACTGAAAATGTTGCCTGAACGAAGACTGGAAGATTGTGCGGTTCATAATATACATAAAAGCAACTCTTTTGATTTTCATAGCTATACAGTTTGGTGCTGGCAGGGTAAGCTTGGTGTATAATTATAATTTCTAAGAATGAGCTCCTTTAAAATTGAAATAAAAGATCTTTGTGAGGAGATACGAATTCTAAAATGTAAGTGTTACACTCTAAGGATTGTCATTATTTTGAAGCCTTAAAATAAATAAATGCTTCCAGAAGCAAACACAGTCTATCCAGATGCCAAACTTTTGTTTTTTGTAAGTGTCCTTTTGAATGTATTGAATCCAACATTTAGCACTTGCCATCTAATTAATTCGTTATCAGGGAGCGATGCAATTCCCTATTCTTACAAGTACCAGAAACTGATTTTAAAATTATGGAGGCAGAGCACTAATAATAACAGGTTTCTCAGTTTAAATATTATTTCCCTTCCAGCTCCAGATCTTACCTCAAAGAAAGCCTCCCTCAAGCAGAAGGAAGAAAAACAAAATGAAAAAAATAGCATGCGCCCCTTAAACTCTCCTTAGCAAAATATAACCCCCCATTTTTTTTCCATTAGTTAAGTAAATCACATTGTTCCTTTATTATGTTTTCAGTAACCTCATTCTCAGAACATTTTTAAGTTAATGGAGATAATATTCTGGGGAAAAGGAATTAGGATTTTGCATATTCTTTATGACTAGTCTTCCAAGTCATCAGTTAGTTTTAACTGGAATGATGGAGGGGCAGTTCTATTATTCACCTTTTCAAAGTGCAGAACAAGCCCTGCTTTTATTTAGTAGGCTCATCAAATTTTCATCACCGTTTAATTAAATCTTTGCAGTAATAATTGACCAGGAGCAAGTCGTCTGGTGATAAATAGATACCACTGTTTCTAAACGGTATTTTACTGAATCTGAGAAACTGTTAGCTTTGCCACAAATCTTATCAGCAATTTACTTATATGCATTTTCCATTGTAAAATTGACAGTGAATCAAAACGAAATTTCAGCACATGGTCCAAAAAAGAAAACACTATGCAATTCTCTGAAACTTTTCTTTTTAGTGACAGATCAAAACCAAGATAAGAAAAAAAAACTAGACAAACAACCAAACCCCTGTTTTATTTAGTGTCTTCATGTTTTTTTTCTGGTTTTGGACTTAATTTAATTGCTTAAAGAATTTTGTGCATATGTCAATTTGAGTTCAATAATCTTTCAAGCAAAAAGGCAAGAGGATTTCATAATTTTGATGAAATACAGAGATAACCTCGAGAAACCAAAATGGACGTATATTTAATGTCCTCCCTCTTACAAGCTATCGATTTATTACTCTGCTTTTGTTTAAAACCTATAAGCTAAGTTCAGAGGTGATGCGTAAAGTGTGTATTTTAGAGTCCTTTATGCTCAGTTAGACACCTTAAGACCTACTTACGCTCACTTACTAGAGTATAAGTCAATGAAATGGAGTGTGGATTGATGTGATTGTCATGGAGGAGCCGGAAGAGTGAGAAGGTATTGCTTATAGGAGGGAATAGACGTTTTATGACCTCTTTCTAATATTCAGCTGGTTTTCTTGCTATACCTCTGTACTCCTGAGTAAACATATTTGCATTTGCCTGCTTAAGCTCCTGTGCATTCAATGAGACCTTCTGGATCAAAGTTGATGTAAGAAATGTGGTAGAAGTTGTGTGCTGAGGACTGAGTATAAGGTTTATAAATAAGAAAAGCCTCTGGTTCGCATTCCTCTTTGTAGTTAACTGCAAGCCCAGCAGTTTTGTAGTTACTTGTAATGACTGAAGATTTTCTCATCTAAGGTGCTTGCTCTCCCTTCTATCGGGCAGATTTTTACATCCAATGCATGCTGCACATTGTGCTCTGGTGCTTTGTTTGACAAGCTGGCAGGTAAGAAGTAAGCTCAGTCGTTTTCTGTGGGATAAGAACATGCACCTGGCAGCTACCTCATTGCTGTAATTTCATGCTCTTACCCCGTGGTGAGTTGCTCTTTTGCCAAGTGAGCTATGTAATGTCTTGTCAGCTCCCAGAACTGTGCCACTTGAAACATGTCTGTTGAAACAACACCAGTATAGAGGCAATTCCTGCAGGATAAATGACTATAAATTCATTAATCTAAATTTCTAATGCCTTAAAAGTCTCTGCTGATAGTACACCAATTTAATCTTTAAAAACGAAAAAAGTTCTGACTAAAATACTCACGCTAAGACCATGGTTATATATAAGCAAGACTCAAGTTTAAAATTGATTTGAAGTAAAATGAACATGTGGGAGAAAAGAGAAGGAAGAGGAGAAAAGGAGGTCTAAGCTATCCTAGTTAAGACTCTGGGAAGACTTTGGCCTGGACTCTTCTGGAAAGTTTTGCAGCATATGTCAGATAAAACATGAAAAAAATAAAACAGAAAAATCTATCCAGCTTTGCTATGCTGGCAAAACCAGACACATTTGTTCTGGCCAAAAAATGTTTCAGCAAGTATAGTTCATTTTGGTCAAAGAACTAACATTGCTATTTTTTTTTTTAATGCTAAATTTTCATAGAAAGCCTTTACCAACTCATTTTAGTAATGTAGTTATCTATTTTAGTATACAATTCTGAGATGAGAAATAAAATGTAGAGTTTGGGAGATCTTGTAACTTAACCGACAATAGGGATTTACCAAGTTGGTCTTTGTTAAAAAAGAAAGATTAAAGTGCAAGAAACTGAATTTAGAAGAAAGAGGAAATATGCCTGCTAGCGTACATAGAATATTCCCAAAGAAGATAATGAATATGAGATCACTTGGAGAAACTGCTGATGTTCATGTGAGCAGATCTTTATTTTAAGGGAAACTGACTCAGCAAAACAAAAAGTTACAGCAAATGTCAGTGAAACAATTTTCTATGAACCAACAAGGCATTTGAAAAAGTTTGCATGTGTAGATGCTGCTGAGGAACTACCACACTGACCCCACAAGAGCTTTTACACCAGCTGTGATTAACAGGACACCTCGGAACAGGGTGAGACTGAGGCCGCCCGTAGGGTAGCCTTTGGTGACCTAGGAGCTCACCATAGCATGGTCACATGCATTGGAGTGTTGATTTACCAGCATCCCTATGACATTTTGAAAGTCAGGCTGTGGCTGTGGTCTCATATGCAGATATTTTAGGATTAGCTAAAGGATATATAATTATCAATGTCACGTATGTGTGTCGAGTTACAGTACTATTTTGGTGTTAGATCTAAAGCTAGGATAACAGGTCTCGCCCAAGATGATACTTCTTTTGCCATGGTTCTGCTGAATCTACAAGGAGAAGCTTTTATATTCCCTTGTCTTTCTGCATTTTTGTTTTTATAGGATACTTGGGGACCCCACTTTGTGTCTCTAAGATTCACAATTAACATGGCAAAAGACAGAAAACAAAACAATGGATTTTTTTTAAAACAGTCACTGGAGATATAAGTCCACTTTGTCACAGACTAAACTTCTATTCAGGAAGTGGATTCAGAATTTGAGCTCTTGTAAGATGAAGCCCCAAAAATACTTCATAAAGAATTTATTACTTAGATTCAGTCATTCTTAATTTTTTTTTCTCCTTTTTCATTTAATGTGTTTTCTTGGGAAATTTTGGGCTGATATTATATCTAAATTGTAGGGGATCTTTTTTTTCCACTTCCCTTTGACAGAATTTGGGCAGTTTGAAGATACCAGAATTCATCGCATGAAGTTAAATTGTCTCCACCAACACTTTCATTTCCCCACACTTTTAGTAAATATCTTCAACATCTTTTTCCACCAAATTTATCACCATTCATAGGTATCAGGCATGGGAAGAAATGTAAACTGGCTTAACTGCCTTTAAGCAGTTACCAATGTTACGCAATGTAAAGACAACAAGGTTTTGAGTGTATTAATTAATTTTCTGCTTTGTAGAAGCCTTTGCATGAGTAAATGAGGCATTTTCTTCGAACATTGCTCTTATACCTAAGCAGTTCCTACATACGTACAAAATGTGCAACATTAGCCATATTTATCTGCTTGTTCAAGCCAAGATTCTTTTTTATAAAGGGAATGCATAGCTATTTATAGCTGTTTATTGTGTAGTTGCTTATTGACTGTGATCCAGACTTACTTGGTAACAGTTTTAAAGCTGTATTATTATTTTAAAAAGACAGATAGGTTGCTAGTGGAATTTTTAAAGGTACCACACTTTTCTAAGGTAGTTCTGCACATTTAGGAGTTGAAATATTTTGTAAAATCTGGTCCCTGAATTTCATATATTGACATAATCCCAACTTTTTGCCCATGCTCTTGTTTTATGATGTACAAAATTCTTGTTCACGTGATGCATATTTTTAGGATGAAAAAAAATATGCCTTCACTAGTTCACAAAGCCACACTGAAGTCAAGTACCCACATTCTGCTATGACTGAATGATTGCATCTTCACTGAAGAGGAAAGAGGTGCTCCAGATTGTCAGAAGTGTGAAATGAGAACAGGATCTTTCCCTAACATGCATCACTGTGAATTTTAACACCATATATATGTCTAAAATCCAAAGAAATTCATATCTATATTTGCCATGACATTTGAGTGAGCAGTTTTCTCAACAAAGAAGAATTAAAAATAGTGGGTAAAGATATGTAGTGAAGAGCAAAATCAGATACAAATGGCATATGAATCAGTGAGCAACTCAGGTTATGAACTCTTTGATTGATTCATGAATAGTTTATGTCCTCTTTATCTTTAAGCTCAGTTATTCCTGATTTTATGATGCTACCTGCATTGAAAATAGCACATTCTGTGATCACTGACAAATCTATGTTGGGTCAGGTTTTTGCTTCTGTGTTCCTCAAACAAATTAATGTTTAATATTAGAGAATGAGAAAAAGCCATCCATGGCAATAGTATTTAATGTGACACCTCACCACCTGTATTTCATCTTAACCAGAGTCACAGCAAGTCAGGAAGAGAAATCTCAAATGTCTGGTCTAATTGGTTGGAAGTGATCAACTGTCCCACACAAAGGGAGAACTCATGAACATTTCTTGGAGTAGAAATACTCATTGAGATCATTAATAGGAAGCAGAGTGTCTGTTTCAAAGGAAGTGAAATAGTCAATGGGTCTGTCATATCGTGATTTTCCTGCTCTCTGTCTTTTTCCCTCTGTAAGATTTTGATGGTTATATTTTGAGCTTGGGCCCAAGCGGCTAATGATCTTGCTGAAACTTCCTTTTTGTAGCCAATATTTCAAGCAACAAAGGAAGACCATGCACTATTAAGAAAAGCATAGTTCCTAGACACAGTCCCAGGGTGCTTTCCAGTTCCTTCTTCCTTTTGCCTGTAATATCCTGTAATATTGTAAAATCAAAAGATGCTCCATGGTTCTCCAAAAAGACACATTTTCTATATGCATTAGCAAAATCCATTAAAAACTCCTTGGAGTTTTTTTTCACTTGGACAGTTAGAAAAGGCACTTTTCATTGCTTCATCTACCGTTTTTAATGGAAAAGAATTAAAAGAAATAATCAAGCTCCACCAAAGAACTTTTGAAAAATATCCAGGCAGGTACGGAACCACAGGCAAATCCTCCCACTTAGGTCAATCACCTGCTCCCTATGGAGGCAATAGTTTCACAGCAAGCAGAGAGTGGTGGTGGTGGTTGGGCTTTTTGTCAGTGAGGAGTAGCTGCTCCTTAACTGAACTCTGCTGGATGAAGCTGGGTAGGATCCTGAGCAACTCAGTCTTTCAAAGCTGAATCTAACTTAGTTATTTGCCCTGCTTTTAGTGGGTGTTGGACTAATGGCCTCTGAATGTCCTTTCTATCAGAAATTACTGCATGATTTTAAGATGACATTTTTGTTTTATTTTGTCCAGTTTGTGAGGTTTAAGACTGAAGTTTGGACTTCTCTGTTTCTACAGGAAAAAAAAAAAATCTTAAGAATAACTTCCTTAAACTAATGCAGTAATTCCATCCTCAGGAATAATGGATTAATTCAGTGAAAAGATTAGGTGACACCAATTTTCAAAACATAAAGAAACTGCATTATATTTCAGCTTCAAAACTCACGTCACAGTATCACAGTATCACAAGGTTGGAAAGGACCTCTGAGATCACCAAGTCCAACCTATAACCCAACACAACACCAACCCATCATCTAAACCATGGCACTCAGTGCCTCATCCAGTCTCCCCTTAAACACCTCCAGGGTCGGTGACTCCATCACCTCCCTGGGCAGCGCATTCCAATGGCCAATCACCCTTTCAGTGAAGAACTTTTTCCTAAGATCAAGCCTAAACCTGCCCTGATGAAGCTTGAGTCCATGCCCTCTAGTTCTGTCACTGGTCACCTGAGAGAAGAGACCAACCCCTGCCTGTCTACAACCTCCTTTTAGGTAGTTGTAGAGAGCAATAAGGTCTCCCCTGAGCCTCCTCTTCTTCAGACTAAACAGCCCCAGCTCCCTCAGTCGCTCCTTGTAGGGCTTGTGCTCCAGCCTCTTCACCATCTTCGTTGCCCTCCTCTGGACACACTCCAGCATCCTGACATCTTTCCCAAACTGAGGGGCCCAGAACCGCACACAGTATTCAAGGTGCGGCCTGACCAGTGCCAAGTACAGGGGGATGATAACTTCTCTGATCCTGCTCACCACACTATTCCTGATGCAGGCCAGAAAGCCACTGGCCTTCTTTGAAATTCTCTTTAAAGAAAATCAGTGAGCTAGCCAAGTAATTCAGATCTCAAGCCATGGTTCAGAGCCTCAGAAATTACTGAGTATGGCCTGTTTGTTGACATAGCCTCGTAGCCCAGTAGGCAGGCCGTGCCCTGACAGCATTGCATGGAAACCGTTCATTCAGTATGCTCTCACTGTTTTCAGAATGTATCCTGGGCATCTTGGTTAAAAGGTAATAAATGGCTTCCCTCCTTGACTGTTCAGATAGACTTAAATGGGGTAAGTGAATGACAGTGGTAACTGTTTGTCTACTTTGGATAATCATTAGTTTGGCTTGCCTCTTGGTATGTTACGAGCTACCTCAAAGAGATGACTGGATAAGTGGAAAATGCTCCTACCAAGGATAGAAGTGGAAGACAGCTAGCACAAGACGTACACTGTGGAAGAACAGCTGCACTAAAAGCTGTCTCTGTTTGGGATGGAGCTAATGAGAATTAACTCAGAGAGGGAAAGAAGGAAAAGAAAAGAGATAGGACACTCTTGCAGCAGTGACTTTTCTAGTTATGTTTTAGAGACCAAAATGCACATTTCACCAATTTTTGCATCTGAGAAAAATGGAGAATTAATATATGACTTCCAGAAGGAATTTAGAAATACATTTACAAATATATTTACTAGAATTATTCTTCAAGGAACTCCTAAGGGAATGTTGAAGACTTGATGCATTTATAATACTCCTGAAAGGTTCATCTCTGTCCCCAATGTAATTCTGATGTTGCTATTTCTGCCTTCTGAGTACATTATCTTTATAATCTGATTGAATAATCTGTGGCTATGTATACAAATTTTTATATCATTGGTATGTCTTTGATCAATGCTTATCATCACTACACATGATAATTACGAGGGTTTAGGGACAATTAAAAAGGGGATCAGTTGTAAGCACATAAACTACAGATAGATTGAAATAATGATTCTAGTCACTGATTGCTTCACAGACAGTGGCTCTGCTCTCATGTCAGGTTCTTCTGATGGTGAGTAAATACTGAAAGAATGAAATCAGCTCAGAATTTCAGTGTAGGAAAAGCTGTATCTCGAACTTTGCTCTGTACTTCTGACCCCATAGAGATAATGCTCCTCTTAGTGCTGCTGAGCTCTTAAGGTATAAGCAATATCCAGAGAGTCATCTCTACACTGTCTTATTCGCAAGAGAAAATTTTTTGATTTTGTGCCTATGAGTAAACAGATAGGATCTGAATACTACTTTTAAACAAAGCCTAGGAATCAGTCACTCTGCTTATCTACATATCTCTGGCTATACCCTGAATGGTGGAAGAGAAAAAAATTGTTTAAATACCTTTGAGGATATTGCTATTAGACACTGCTGTTGTTCCTTTTGACACAATGACATAGAGAAAGAGAGATAGACAGCCAATATCAGCTTATCAGGGACCTCAGCAGAGAGAGAGAGATTTATATACAACACATCTGTATAAATCATTTCACCTCCTTGCTTCAGTTTCCCTGTCTATTGAATAGCTCTGACTACTCTTATCTATCAGAAAGGATCTTCTAGGGATCAACCTCATAAACTATGGTACCATGCATTCAACATTAGCTCAGCTATTTAGCAATTAGTAACGCTGTAATTTCATAATTCATGATTGAAAAATGTGATGAATGATGGTTCAAAAATACAGTAGAGTGTTTGCAGTTATTTAAAAGTATGACTTCTGAAAGCTTTCTGCTTTTTCACTGCTGTTCAATCCCTACAGGGACATGGATTTCCTAGGAAAATCCCTGTTGCTGAGAAAGAGGATCATGCTATCTCATGCTGCAAATATTCTCTCTCCTTGAAGTCAAGAAATTTTGACGTAGTTACAATTCAGATCAGTTTATACTCAGGACTGTTTCTTCTCTGGACAGCAAGCTGTGTGCAGTTGTCTTGATCATTTTTCTCTTTAATTTGCCTTAAAGTTCTCTCCCTTGGGATAATTCATTAATGGACTAGTGGAAAAAATCCATTAGGTTTCACCACCAGTGGCCATTATTCTTGACTAAATATGATCAGAAATAAGGATTAACTCGCCTGAAATATATTGTAACACGAAATGGGTGTGACAGCATCTTAAGTGTCCAGGCAATTATGACATAATTCTATTCTAGTGGATTATTGACTTTCATGACAGCAAGGGCAAGAACAGAGCTTTCGTATCTTCTGAAGGGAAAGTATCTCAGTATATATAATCTCAACACAACTTTTAGAAAATGTATGTTCACTCATCTTAATTTTGCTCTTTTTTCATTGAGTTTTGTTGCAAGGCTTGAAAAAATATTTATCATGACCCTTTAAATCAAGACTGGGGGAGCAGAACTTGTGCAAAGTGTTAAATAGATGTGCCACTGACAGAGGAAGTATAATGCCTTGATGCACTGAGCCCATGAAAGAGAAACAAGTAGTTCCATTGGTGAATAATGAGAATTCATGACTGATTTTTAGCCTGAATATGAAGGCTGTAAGTAGAGTCTTAGGACCTCAGTGACTCAGTAAATTACGGTACCTGAGCTCCCTCTTTATAGATTTTTTTTTTTTTTTGCATAGTCTTTCTAACAATTTGTGGGCATGTAATCTTCTGGGTGCTGCATATCATTGTGAAGCAATGTAAAATAAGTTCAGTTAAACAGAAAGCATGAACTACTGCACTGTGGTGTTTTTCAGTCACCCTTGCTTTCCTGTTGCCAACACCTAGATTTACAGCCCCCCTTGACGAAGTTATCAACGGTCTTTTCACCTAAGGAAATGAAATTGCACATGGAAGATTTCTAATAAGGGCAAGGTTCTTAAACAGCATCACCTTGCTTTTTATGTAAATAGGACTTTGGGAGTGGCTTTCTTCTGTGTTCTTTTTTTACTGGCATACAGGCTTCACTGGGCTACCTTTTAATTTGTAGAGATTTAGGTGAGAAGAGATTCAGGTCTTTCATGCCAGAGATTTGCATGAGCAGCTCTTTGTGTCATATGCAACACTGTGGTTTAACTTTCGATGGGAAAGGAGAACTGTCAGTGTCCGACCTAGTTATCACTTTTTGTTCTGTTTTTTGAGATAAAATTGTCATATAGATGAATCACAGACAATACAGTACTTATGTCTTTTTGGTTACTATGTCATTTTTAGTAAATCAAATAGAAAAATCTTTAGTAATCAGCTAGCCTTTAACTTAAAAACACTTTTGATAAATTACTTGTATACAGTAGGTTATCAAACCCAAACATTAAAGACTTCAGTTTGACACTGCAGGAATGAATCATACAGACAAAAAAGGCCAAATCTACAGTTCTTTATCTGGAATAAAGAAAAAAAAGTATTGGTTTCAAGGTATGTACTAACGACAGAATAAAGAGTTTTAGAACTGGCCTAAAGGAAGCTAAAGATATGTTTGAAATAGAACTTCATTATAAAAACATCTCCAATTTTTTTACTAGCAAGTTCTAGCACTCTGAGTGTCATTCTTCTGTAGTTTATTGTATAACACCAATAGGAAAGACCTCCTTACATTCCTTTTTTTTTCCTTCTTTTCTTAATTTATTCCCATTTCGTGTACCTTTTCAGCTTCCCTCTCACATCCTCTGCCGGAGCTGCCACACTTTAAAATATGTGAGTGACAACAGGTTTGACAGCCTTTGGGGTGGTGAAGAATCTTGCAGGAGTGACTCGCCAGCATGCTTATCAGGTTAGTAGGGATAGTGTCATGGATGGCAATTCTTATACTCTTGTCAGCCAAAAGTATAAAGTGATTGCAGCCAAATTTTTCCTCACAACAAAAGGAGGCAAGACTGACGAAACCTTCAGTAGACAAGTTGAAAGATTATAATGCTTTCCAATTTATAAAACAAGGCTTCAAAGTACTTTGCAAATGTGCCTGCTTCTTATTTCTGTCACTTTCACACTATAAAGAGGCCTTACCGTGGCTGTAAATATAATTTATTTGAACTTTATAGTCTTTTATGCTGTTGGAACACTGTGCTGAGGCTTCAACATAAATATGAACTAAAAGCCAGATTGTGCCATTAAAGCCTTCATTGGCCTAGTTTAGAAATTCCCTTTTCAAGAAGATCACATTGGCAAAACAACTTTACAGGGTAACCCTGACTGCGCAAGGGAAATATTTATTTCAGTCTTCCCAAGGCTCAAGCACATCCTCTCTTCAGTAGCCGTGTGTGAGTGCATGTGTGCACTTGTGTGTGTACACCTGTCCCCTTCCTATACCTTTAGATGGCCAGCAACTACAGAGAACCTCTTCAAAGACATGATATTAAAAGAAGTGTATCTGGCCCATTCGTTGGAAAAAGGTGTGTGTGGGGGCATAGTGGTTGTAACGTGGTGGCAAGCATGGGAAACAGCTATCCATCTCAAGGTTGGCACCTCAGCAGCAGGAACCTACCAGTGACTTCAATTTATTCTAATATGTTAAAACAAAATTACAATTTATCCCATTTCACTTTGCATTGAATTGTGCTCTGTAGTCCTTACTGCCAAGGTAATAATCATAATAATCATTGGCAGATGAGCAGGATAAAGAACAGTGAGCATTTACCATGTTTATCATCCCTATGATATCACACCAAATGTAACTTAAGGTCCTGAAGTTAAGAGAAAAATATAGTACATCTCTACTCCCATTGCATGCCCTTATAATAGCCAGGTAAAACATGATTTTCACAAGCTCATTCTGATATAGATAAAAATATTATAATTGTAGCCTGTTTAAATCCAGTAGGTGAAAGACTCAAGTGATGTTTTCTAGGTCAGAAAGAGAATCAACATCTGTATTTGCAATGGGTTGCTGAAGCTGTGACTTTTATCTTGTGCTCCCACTGCTAAATCATATCTCATCTAGCTAAGTAGTGGTGATGAATGTGCTGTGGAATTTGCTTTGCAAAACAAATATTTAACTTTCTACAGATCATGGAAGACCTGATAAAACTTCTAAGTGTCACCTAACCGATTTCCTTTCCTTTTAATCAAACAATATTTTTATTCTTTTCATCTAAACGTATAGTTCAAATAAAATTGGAAAGGCCATTTACAGTTATATTCAAATATCATTCCTGCAAATAGGCTTCATGAAGTCAGAGTGCTCAGAACAAATCTTTGAAGGAAATATTCCCATTAATTACATAAATTATTTAATTATTTCAAAAATAGTAATGATATTTGTGATGAGATGCTTCCTTCTTACTTTTGGATGTGGAGAGGTGAATGGCCAGGAAGGGAGAGTGGTGTGTGGCAGCTTTGACGACGAACACACTGCTCCCCTGTGCACGTATTTGTGGTGTAAATTCCACAGTGTAGAAGGGCAGATCATGAGCCAAGCAAGCATTCCAGAGAGCAAGATAGCAAGATAGATAGTTCCTTCCCAGCAAAGATATGGGAATGCCGGCATGAGCTAATAATTCGTCCAGCTGCAATCTCCAAAACAGGAGACTGAAGAGCAGAAAAGGCATTTAGCATGTGACAGGGAAGAGTTGGAGGTTTTTCATTTTTTATAGTTTATAGTACCATCTCCTAAGAATTAAAGGCCTTCCTGTGTTTGGGAGGAAAAGCAAAGAGAGCAAAGATGTTGAAAAATATATCCAAGTAGAATGTTGGTAGGAAATACCAGTCTGAAAATGTCACTGTGAAAGAGGGATTCCGCACAGAGCTTTTTATGCAGTTGTTTTCAATAAATTAACTAAATATATTACTTACATCATTTGTTGTTCATATTAATTTAGATTGACTCTGTCTATAGCAAAGTTTCAATTTGAAAATGTAATTTTTTTTTTAGTTTAGGATCTTATCAGTTTAAATTTGAAATATTTAACATCAAACTTCTTTTCTCCTTTACTCCTTCTTAGAAAGGAAATAAGGCCTTTTACAAGTGTTGACATATTTGATCATGTCAAGTTCTGATATTAAAAAAATACTTAAAAAAAAAGGTGATGAAGGCTTAAGAAGTATTAGGAAGCATAATGAGTATAAAATGGAAAACATCGTTGTGTTTCCGTATATGTTGGTGGGGTGTCTATAGATTCAATATTGAATTAATTTCTGATCTTCTTGTCGTAAAATGGGGTACAGTAAAGCAAGACAAGGTGCATTGAAAGGAGAGAAGGCTGATTAAATAAACAAATGACTTCTATATTAAGGTTGGTATTATACAAGACAAAAAGGATACAAATAAGAGGGAAATTATAGAAGTCTAAAGTAGCATTATTTGCCAGGAGAAAGCATGTTTATATGCAATGACTATTCACTGCTTCTCTGAATGCAGGAAGTAATGGTAATCAAATTAAGTTTTCGTATCGTAGGTTCAAACCAAATAAACTATTTTGAATTTTTATTCCACATTAAAAAAGAATATTAAACTGTGCAACTTGTTGCTAGTGTTTCTTGCTGATGCCAAAAAATTACATAAATTTAAAATCTCATTAAGAAGATTCAGAGAAGAAGAATCTATCAAAGGCTAATAACCCTAAGATACAACCTGCTACTCAGGAAGACCTTGAACTTCAGGAAGCGGTTAGATTATACTAAGAAAGTACCTCTTTAATAACATTTGCCATGTTTCTATACTGTTCTGTAGATTAATTTATGCTCCTTGGTCAGCACTGAAGACAAGAAATAGGCCACGTCTATCTTTTGTTCTACAAAGCAAAGTAACTCTTTTCTTTTTCTGGAGAACAAAAAGCTTGAACAAATATCCAAAATTTAGCAAAACTGAATATTTTGATTGTCAGAAAAATGTTTATCAGGTTACTGTGACTTAAGGTAAAAAAGAAACAGTAAAAAGGCAAACTACCAATTTACAAGGCAGAAAATCTTATTTTCCTCCCACTCCTATTCATTTCTACTTCCAGTCACTACAGGGAAGAACCAACTGCTGGTTAGGATACTTAAACATATAATTTCATTAAAGATATAGTTAGCAAAGTAGTAAAACAGGCAGAATTAGAAAATACAAAAGTAAGGCTCATTTTATTTTGGACTATATTTTGAGTGAAATTTTATTATTATTTTTGGACCAGCTACATTGCAAACATTGAAGATCCCCTTTTTATTGTTTTTGCGATGTTTTATCTTGGGATTATTTTGTTATCCTACTTAGCTCAGTCAGTTTGCCTAACTTTCACTATCTAGTCATCTAAAAGAGAATTTAGAAGATGTATATTTTAACAAAACAAGGTAAGTGAATTTTTATTATGCTCTGCTTTGCAATGAAATGATCTCTTCTGCTCCTGCTTTGCAGTTATTTATACAGTCTCCTTCAAATTCTTAGTAAGCATAAATCTGCCTTTTCTGGTGACTGATGCAAAACTACCCTCATTTATAAAAATAGGACACACCTAATCCTTATAACATATACTAAGGGGAATTGAATAAGGAACAACATTTAAAAGAACAAATCTTCAAAATCTGAGGAACAAAACTTACTTTATTGCTCCTAAGTATGGTGTTCTAAGTGTTTAAATTGGGTTTGACATCATTATGTCCAGAAAGTCTTTGCTACTATTTATCAATTTATACTGCTATTACCACTTTTAATTCAAGGAATCCTGATGTTGCCCAGGAAAAACTTTTGTGAAACTAACTGAAGCAAAACTTTCTGTAGCTGGAAAATGCAGACCAGCTTTTACAGAGCAACTGTTACTTTGACCTTAAAAAGAATTTTTCTTTTCTGTCTCAGAAAACTGGACTATTTTTGCAGTTATTACTCATTTCAATGACAAATATTTCCTCTCCCTACAAAATCTGAATTTCTTCCAGCCTTAAGCAATCACATCTGTGACAATGGTACTGGACTAAGGAGATCTTGAAGGTCCAGTAGACTGAAAGGTGACTAAGAAGATGTTGGAGCCATGGCTTTTTGTTAGGAATAGGTACCCTGTTACTGGTATGGAGAGGCACTGATGATCTAGCACAGTCAGAACTGGATCTGCTTGCTCTGAACAGCTGGGAGAGCAAAAGGGCAGCATGTGCTGCTTAGTGTAATTCCATGTGTTAGAAAAATGCCAAGGGCCATGGAAGCGATGCATCACCTCAGACTGGTCCTCCTGTGGTACAGATTGTATCTGAGTCTGTCTGAGTTTACTCATTGCTTGAGATAAGGAAAGACTGATTCTTTCTAAAATTCCTTTAAGAAACCAGACACCTGAACTGCAAACAGATGACATAAGCAACAGTGGTCAATAATTTAGTTTATCTCTTTTATATAATACAGTGGGTGTTTAAACATTGATTTTCTTGAAAGCGGGATCAGGCTTCCGAGTTCTAAATTAATTTTAACTAATGTACAGAAAGAAATGCTTCATTAAATTGCTGCTACTATATTGTCACAGCCCCAACACCACTTTTTACTGTTGCAGAGGCCTCAGTTCAGCAGCCCCTTATCCTCCAAGCTTCTTGAAATCAGTAACACTATCTTCAGTCCCCCATAAAATAACAAAAAGACTTTCAGCCTGAACCCTACATTGGACTGAAAGATATAGAAACTCATGTGATCATTATTTGCATTTAAGAACAAAATAAGAGCAGAGAAATAATCTTTTATAGCTTGTTATAGTTTGTTCTTTATGTAGGGCTTTTTTGTAAGAAAGTTCCTTCAATTCATGGACTCTGTCAACTCCCAGATATGTAAAAAGTCCTGAACTGCAGCCCAAGTTCACAATCTGAGTTCTTCTTGAATTTTGCAACTTGGCATAGAGCTGCTGGACTTGAGTGTATTAAAGTATTGTTCAGTTTATCCTCATTTTCCTTCTGTGAAGGGAAAAGTGGACATTCAGTAAAGTTGCTAATCTGCTGTGCTTGGTGTTGCTAGACTAAGTCAGGCAGTCTGAAGTTTTGTGAAGTTCTTTCCTTGCAACAGTAATTAGAACTTGACAATCTTTTATGTGTTCTTGTCACTTGCAGGCTTGTTTTACGTATAATACAGCAGTAAGAAGTACAACAGGGCATTTTTTTTTTAATTACATCAAGCTCATTTAGCATTACTGTGTCAGGTTACATTATATTTTTAAGAGGAAACCACCATTTATGGTTCCAGGGTAGTAAATCACACCACCATTATTAAGATAGGAAACTATAAAAAAAAAAAATACTATCTCTCTGTTTTTTTTTTAATTAATCCTAAAATGTCTTTGCTATACATGAATGGACAGAGGCATAGGAGCCAATAAATGTCCAAAACACAGAGATGAATTTGTATGTAGCTGCCACATGTTTATTTTGAAAACAAAGCTGCTTGTATACATTCTATTGGATATTCCTATAGCTGTAAATGGACAAAGTGTACTTTGCATGTGGAAACAAAAACAGTTGCATACCGACAGGGAGGCCATAAGACTACATTGACCCTTTGAGGCCAATGAAAATAATGTTAGTGATTTCAGTGGGCTTTTTAGTTAGATTATGGGTATATGTACTTATGTCACTGGAGTTGTGTATTTCAGCTGCAATAGCAGACAGAAGTATTTAGAGCAAAATGAATAATCCTTAAGATATGACTGTTTTGCTTTCACTTCCTAACTAAAACTTGATTAGTTTTGTTCAGGAAGCTTCACTCTCATTGCAGTGAAATAAAAATAAAAATTATGTAAACCTTTTTTTTTTGCCCTCCTTATGTAATTTTACAAAAAGGTTGGATGATTCATGAATGGTTTCAATTAAGTAAAAATATGTTTAATTTGTATAAACCAATAATTTGAGATAATAATATTTAGAAGTTCAAGTGAACAGTATGACAGAGGAAAATGCCTCTTCTGATCTTGACATTATTTTAGGTTGAACACATTTCAGTGTTGACATTTGATTTTATTACAACCACGGAGGCATATTTTTTCAGGTTTGAATTTCTTTTTTTTTAATGTAACTGTCAAGTCATTAAAAAAGTTAGATCACACCAATGAGTTTCAAATAGAAAAATATTTTATAAGGCAGTCAAATTTAATTTTCTTTAGGTTCAAAGAAGAATGGCTTGTTTCAGATTTGCAGTCACTTGCAACCAATTTTGTATTTGATTTGCTTCATTTGTAAAGGCAAGCAGAAGCAAGCAATTTCCTGCTGATATTCACAATAAACATGTCCTCACATTTCACAAAACATCAGAGATATTAGGTTCTATAACCTGATTTTAAACAACTGATGAAGAACGAGATTTTATTCTAGTTGTGTGTTTCATCTAATGAACTTGCTAAGTGCTCTGACAAAAAGCAGGCTTAAATGTAAATTTTGTGTCTATTCAAAATAGATCCCTTGAAAGAGTTAAGAAATAGTTCCAGACTAAGAAATCCTGAGGGATTCATACTCAGTTGAAATGTAAGATTTGTCAAAACTGCATTTCTTATATTGAGTACTATTTGCAAAGTTTCACTGGGAGAGGAGGGGCTGGCAGAAATAATCACTGCAATGTTAAAAAATCTGATTTTACCATTTTCATAACAGTGAATATTTTTTTTTTATTTTACCACTTGCATTTTACTTTCAGTTTCTGTTGTGTTTTATCCCACTCTTTAAATTGCAACACTTTAGAATATAATAAGCCACAGTGATTTTCCCTCTCTTGCGTCACCCCTGCTAAAACTTACCTTCCCTGGGTGGTTTGGCATCTGGATGGTTTGTTATACATTGGAAATTCTTCACAAAACAGAACTTCTAGGTCCTGCACAGCTCTAAGTCCTGCCTCCAGTTTAAACAAATTTTCTAAAAGCTCCTTACTGTCCTGTGCAGATTTCATGTAAAAGACCAGTAATTCTGCAAAAGCCCACTTGCAAAGTATCCAACGCTTGGTGCAACTGAGTTAGAGGCAGGCATGCCAGTTGAGGTGGTCATAGATATGCATCTCAGGCAATTCAGGATTTACTTGCCTGTCCAAAACAAAAACAGTTTACTCCCACAGTAATGAACTGGGCCTTTGGGTTATTTTTAAAGTAAAATATGGAGTCTGCACACTTCATTGTAAGGAAGGGAAAAAATAGAGGTTCTTCCTTGGGAGGATGCTGAGGGTTGGAAATCAGGAACGGCAAGTGGTCATGTGCCACTGGGACCCACTGTTGAGGGGGACTGGGTGATGTTTCTGATATGCTTCTGACCACAGAGTGTCCCTCTTGTCTAATTCTCATCGAATGATTGCTGAGCTGGGTGGCACTGTGTGACTCCAATCCCCCCCAGTTGCCTTTTGACATCCTGCTGTGAGGGCTCTCTGAATGCCCTCTGCAGGGATCCTGTGTACTCAATATAGAATTTTCTGTGCCGTGGTTTTTTTAGTCACCTAAGTCTTTTGTAAGCTCTGGTCTTTTGTAAAAACAAAGCTGCAGCTGAATCTGAGGATATTTAGAGCAAGGCTATAAAAAATGAAGTTGTTTAATAAAAGTAATCTCTTGTTCAGGTATCACAGTATGCAGTATTTTGCAGTAAAACTATTTGCTGAATTTTAATTTGCAAATCTGAGGTAGAAAATTTGCTGGTTTGATTTTTGAAGTTGTGTGTATTTGTAGATTCAGTTAGCTTCAGTGCTTATATACTGTTTTATGTTAA
This sequence comes from Dromococcyx pavoninus, assembly GCA_033558185.1. Classification (NCBI taxonomy): domain Eukaryota; kingdom Metazoa; phylum Chordata; class Aves; order Cuculiformes; family Neomorphidae; genus Dromococcyx; species Dromococcyx pavoninus. The sequence goes on along the minus strand of JAUMJL010000091.1, from coordinate 3,273,862 downwards.
GTATTCTTCATTGTTATTATATTTATATTGTCTGCATAGCCACTTTGGTTTCTTATTTTATTTCCCACAGAGGTATATAATTTCCTTTAAGAAAAGAATATATAAAGAATATATAAAATATATATAGGAAGAATATATATTTCATGGATGCACATGGCTCACTGTTTTGACTGTTGCAGTGTATTTCTGACAACATATTCAAGTGCTTGAAATATATTTACCTTTTCCAGGCCAATTGAATAATGAAGCATGTTTAATTATTTCCAGTCTCTCTAATTGTGTACAGTGTAATTAACTATGATGGGTATTTTCTGGCTAATTAGAGAAAACTGTAGCACCAAGCTACCTGGACAGTCTTATCTCTGAAGAACAATAAAAGAAGTTTATCACTTCCTGTGATTGTCATAAAAGCAGTATGAATACAGTACGTAAAACAAAATTAGGAAAACTGTGAAGATCTTCATAGCAAGATGAATGCCTATCAGTTCGTTTCAGAATCTAGTGTGTCTGCCTTATTTCTTTCAAGCCTCCTTCCTTTTAAGTGTAGCTGCCTACCAGCATGCTGGACTTCATCTCTCACAACTCCCCACACTGTCTTCTACAGGAAAATCTTTCCCTACAGCAACCTGATTTCTCATGAATCCACTGTTGCGAACTCTCAAGATTTTATGACACACAGACACTTGCTATTTGTCCTAAAAACTTAGCTTCTAGAGTCATACTAGTTTTTATGAGTTTCAGCTTTCTTGGGAAGGGAAAAGGATCTGTAGAATATGCCTGAGAATGGATTTTTCATGTATGAAATGGCAAAAAAGAAACTAGTAAAGAACAACGGAAAAATACAAAGTAGGTCAATGATATCATAGTGATCATCTAAAGGATTTAAAGCTGGTTTCATTATATTGGTTGTCAGCCTTAAGCTCCTGAGTTTTTACTTTTTGAGACTAGAAAAAACTGTTATGCTAAGCCCCATCGCATGGGTGTTTTAGAAAATCTGGCTATCCTTCCTTGGATTCTTTCAACTCCTTGGTAATCTCATCTGAAAAAAACAAAAAGAAAGTGAGAAAGAAAGAAGGAAAGAAGAAAAGAAAGAAAGAAGGAAAGAGAGAGAAAGAGATAAAGAACAAAAGAATGAAAGAAAGAAAGAAAACTCTCCCTGCTAAACATAAATATTTCTATTTCGTTACTTTATCCTCATTGTTCTTTCTTCATTTTTTGTTCTTTCAGGTTTTAAATGATCATAGTCCTTATTTTTAACAGAAAGATAATCTTGCCTGAATCCACCTAATGAAGCGTTACATTTACATTTCTTTCAAAGTATAGCCTAAATCTTTCTCTCTGGTCCTGTGCAGTATTTCAGGGCTTGACTTCTGAGACACAGAAGAGAATAGGATCAGGAAAAACTCACCTAGGTTTAATGTCAGAGCAAAATTATTTTTAACTGTGGAGATGAGAAAATGACAGAAATTTTCTTGTTTACAGAATGGCTACAGGAAAGGCAAATGAGTTGGGTTTTTTTGTACGTCAAAATCCTCAAAGTAGTTAAAGGTGGTAGGTTTTGCCTTTCTCTACTTCAGTACCAACCAATAGACCAGTTGTGACCCTTGTGGGAGGTGGCCACTGCCTCTGCCACCACTCCTTTCTCTGTGCCAGGAAGCCCGAGACAGCAGAATCTCTCTTGCAGCTTCACGAAGAGTGATTTGGAGTAATGCGGTTGCCTTTCATAAAGAGGAGAATAAATACTACATTAAGATCCCTCCTTTAAAAGACATAATCATTGTATTTGTTTCTTTGATTATCAGCATGGGTTATGGTCAGTACTTTCTCATTGATCTGGGATGTAAATGGGGTGTTAGGAGTGGGAAGAACATCAAAACCAAAATAATTGAAAAGTTCCTTTAAATCTTAGCACCTATGATAATATTAGTGATCTGTATCTTACAATCATAGGGAAATATATCCATGTTCTACTCTTTCTTCCGGAGAGTCCCATGCAGACACACCTGTGACAGTGATGGCGTCAGGAAAAATCAGCAGTAGCCTGACCTGTGGTGGGATCTGTTTATGTCTAAGAAAGTGCAACTCTACAGGCCATAGCTACAGTTAAACTGTAACCTGAGACTGCTCATATGCCCTCAAACATGAAATGAGACTGTAAGCTCCTGAACCCTTGGAAACAATATCATCTCCTTGATGTTATCACCAGTTAAACTGTACCCAGTAGGAATTAATTGTCAAAAATATCCAAGTATAGAAAAATCCACTGTGAGTGCAATTGTTCCCTGTAAATGGAGAGAGATTAAAAGCATTACAAGAGATGTTTCCCCCACACATCCTATTGAATCTGTGCTTGTATAGATTAAATACGAAATGTTATGACATTTTTGGACTTCTACTTAAAATGGCTCACAGCTAACAAAAGGAGACACTTAAGTCGCTAGCTTTGATACACAGCTGTTCAAATAAATTAGGCATTAGGGAAATGACCTGCAGGACTATTTGCACTTGAGCTTTTCTTTCTTAGAGGACTAAGTCTGTGTTTTCCTTTCAATGTCATTAAGAAGACCTGTGGACTTCGTGTCAGCACAGAGAAGATGTTCAGCACAAAAACTTAAGCACAAGAGGAAACAGACATAGAACTGGTTTTGGGGGGTTTGTTTATGATTTTCCTTCCCTCGCAATAATTCCCTTTCCACTACAGCAGGAGGCAGCAACAACACTTATAGTCACAGGGCCCTGAGGGTACTAGTTAGCTTTAATGGTCCTGACCTACCTCAGCTGGGGCATCTACCCCAGGAGCTCCATTTGAGCTCAGGTTTACGGATTTAGTCTTTTCTTGACATGACCTATCTCCATCTGTCATTTCTGTGTTCTGCATGGACCCCTTGTATGGGTATGTTGCATTGTCTCCTTCCCTTTCTCAGCCACCATCGATTTTTGTCACCAATTGGGCTTTTTGCTTACCATGTTGTTAGACCCTGTTGCCAGCACTTAGTCTGCCTGCTGTGTTTGACTCCTGTCACCCTCAACTTACTGCTTCTGAAGAGGTGGTTGGACCTTGCTGTTCTCTGATGCACACTACATGTATGCGATATGATACCCCTGCAGTGCTCTGGAAGACAGTAAGAAATTTCATGCCTTTGCTGTTATGTTCTGCGAGAAGTTTAACTTCAGACCCTTTTATAATACATCACTTTTGTCTTGAGCATGAAAGAATGATTTTTCTGAACTAATCAATGATTGCATCATAACTTGAAATGCCATGGACTAATTTTCAAAGACAGTAAGCAAGAACTGTTTCTACTGATGTCAGAGCCAGATACAGTGTTTGGTACTTCTGCAATTCAATCCCCTACATTTGAAGGTCCTGGCCCAAGCCTTGGATAGGTTTTAAGAACTCCATTTTACTGATTGCTCTGCAGAATATTTTTTGCCTTTTGGAGGTAACTAAAGTACAGAGTAACTGGGCTGTGTTCTTAACCTCTTCCTACAATGAGGACAAGAAACAGATGATTAAGAGGTATGTATATTAGATATATGTTTACCAAGGGAGGAACAATTTTGCTGGAGGTGCAGGATGGACTACCTTTGATTCTATTTGTGCCTTCACAGAAGGTAAAATGGGACAGAGTGAATATGTGTGTCTCAGAACAGGCTAACCTTGCCTGCGTAAGTTCTGTTGTGTCTGAATCTCTACTAGTACCAAAAGAGAATTTGAAGCAGTCACCGGTATATTGCATCCTGATGCACATAGAGCTTGGGGATGGATTTAAATCCTTTGCATATAATACAGTTCTATTGTGCAAAGTAGGATACGTTTCTCATAAAACCTGTTGGGTAAATACATAACCAGAAGAAAAAGCTGTGTGAACAGTGATGTAAAGGGGACATGTAAGAGCTGAGCAGTTTTCAGTAAATTTACATTTCTGGAATGTTCTTATCTGAGTTTCAGGAAGTATTTAGGAGAAAGATGGCTTGATTTGATAAGTTAAAAATGTGCATATAATGGAATTGTCTGGAGATATCTATCACATACTGTTGTTACTGAAGTCATGTTCAGAATCTTTTCAAGTTTCAGTACGTATTGATTAATGACAGTATTAGAAAGATCACCAAGTGTTGTAACATACATACTGACAGACACTTTTCTGCCCTATGCAAACGTACAAATGACATTAAAATGCTGAAAGGAGATTCTTAAAGAGTGAAGAAGTAATTACTGCTGTTCCTCTGATTTGCCTAGCAATTGCTTTGAGTTTTAAAGCCTTGAATGTAACAATTTCTCATGCAATATGCTGGGAAGGTAGACATCAGGACCAGGCTTCTCAGCAGTCAAAACTTTATCCTCTGGAGGGGACATGGGAGAAGATAGATAAAGCACCTTACCTGGTCAATAAGAAAAAAAGAAAGAAAGCTTTTGTTTGGTTCTGCCCCTCTCCCTTTCTCCTCTTCTCTTCTAAGCTGAAGTCTCAGACTTTTGCATGTTTATTTGATCTTTCCCTTTGAAATAGTACCAGGGGTGTGGGAAAATGATGACTTTCCTTATATTTCTTAAACATTATGGTGAGCTAATCTGGCTGAAACTCTGAAATGATAGACTCAAATTCAAGTTTTTTCCGGTCTATAGATATTTAGATCAGAGTTGTCCAACCTCCCGAGAGAGTAAACTGTTCAGGAGATTGGTAAATTGTCTCTCTCTTGCTGCTTTCAAATCAAGTGGGTGTTTTTCTGAAATCATAGCTCAGTTGACATCAAGCATTTGGCTTTCTGTCAGGGATAACTAACTAAAATTCCTGACTGTAGCACACAGACAGTATAGTACTAACTTCTGGTCTTAAAATCTGTTGTCAAGAGCCTGTGACTTGTAGGTCAACAGCTAATCCTTACTAGAGTGTTCAATGGCTATGATTTCACCTTCATTGTTTTTTTCCTCTCACTGTGTACATTGTATTTTTGCATTCTTTAAATTATTTTCCTAGTTGTGGAATTTATCATTTCATAGATCTTATGATAGAACTGTTCTTGAGATTTACTATTGGCCTTGGAGTCCTTTTCACATATTGATAACTTGTCTGGCATAATTGTGATGGAAGAAGATTGTTTTTTTGACCTTTTCTTTCTTTTCAGACTTGTTTATGGATCAATTTTTTTTCTTGCATTACAATAATATCCACAAGCTAGTAAATAGCAAACATACTTCCTTGAGCTTAGTGGCTGCTAATTATTGCCCTATCAGATAACTGCTTTGTTTTTATATTTATATATCATTAGCACGCTTCACCCCTCCCACGTCATTACAGAGCACGTTTATACAAATGCTGGATGACCACCTAGTTTTATTTTTCTGTATATATAGACATAACAGAAAGATGTGTGTAGGGCTTTACAGATGGCAATGATCAGTTCACGTGAAATCAGTTGTGAGGACAGTATTAGAAAGTTGAGAGATGTTTTTTCTATCAATGGTATTATTATGCTGAATAGAAATGAGTTGCACCTCCATTGGTAGTAAAGAGTATTGGAGTGTTCTTGAGAAGGACTGCAAGAACTAGAGATATCCATAACTACTAGCAGTATATCAGGTGTAGGCTTGAGGTCTTGTGATAGGCTGAAGAAAAGGCTGCAATGGGCAGTGCACTGGAGATTCTGCAAATATTATATACTGTAGTACACCTCATATGTTATTTGTTCAAACTTCCAGTTTTATGCCAAGTACAGTTATGAAGACTCTAGATAAAAGAGCAGGTTAGAAGAAAGTGTAACTTAAAGCTTCTGTGGTTTCTTTCTTTTCTCCTACTCATTATGTTCTGCAGACAGAATGTAGTATGCAATTTCTCTAACAACAAAGGACGACTTAAAAAAAAATAAAAAGAAACCTATGTAGAATTTCTGTGATACTCTCTGTGTATTTATATCTTAAAGTTTTCACTTTCATATAAAATCTCAAACTAGCTGTCCACCCACTCTGCTGGGGAGTGATGTGTGTCAAGCAAAGCATCTCCAAGCCCCAGAAGAAAACGCTATCTTTGTAAGCGTCTCTGCAAGACATCCTCCTCATAGGATAGTCTTCTTTCACCCCCTCACTGAATCTGTAGCATTTTTCCCACCCAGTCTGCTTCTTTTCATGTTTTATTTTCTCAAGGCTTTCCCATTTTCATCCTTAACCTATCTACACTTTTTCCAGATGTGTGGCAAACATTGCCTTTTCAGAACACAGTTCTAAAAACAAAAACATTCCAGGGGCTATTTTATCCCAGAACATTGATGTCTTTGTTTGAGCAGATACCAGATGAGTTCAGAAGCTTGGGGGAGGCCTGCCCTTCCAGCCTTCCTGGTAATATGAGTCAAAACTCTGTGTACTCAGCATGAAGAGGAAACTTGCTTCCTCTGACACTGTATGGAGCAGAGAAATATCTGCAGCTGAGTTGATATTGGTCCTTACGATGTTTTAGTTCTTGATTTTGAGAATTTGTAATTTTGTTATTTGGAAGAGTCATTCTGTAAAGATTACAAAATGTGTAACACTTTGAATTCCTCTTAACAAAATCCTTGAAGCTGATTTCAGTGACACATTGCAAATTAGAAGTCAAAAGTGGGTCCCGTAGTTAGGCCTCCCTTCTCTGATGGGGGACCTGATTCCTGTAAGAAAGTTAAGTAGTATCTTTGAGGTTTCAGGATGAGTAAAGGCTTTTTAATAAGCTGCTATTTTGTCTACTGGTGGAGGAGACTGGGAAAATTAAGAGACTGGAACAAATGTATGGATAGAGCTAGATGGTGTCATAAGTTTGTCTCTGAGAACATGAGTACCTAAACACTAGCAAGATAGGAAGAAACCAGAAGTTTAAGGATACCTCAAGATAAATCTCCTAATGAAAACTCTTGTGTGTTGGGAATTTATCTGAAACTCCAAACATTCTCCAAACATAGAATCATGAAGGTTGGAAGACCTCTACTGTCATCAAGTCCAATTGTCAGCCTAACACCACCATGCCTACTAAACCATGTCCCAATGTGCCATATCTACACATTTTTTGAACACCTCTGGGGATAGTGATTCCACCACTTACCTGGACAGCCTGTTCCAATGCTTCACCACTCTTTCAGTAAAGAAGTTTTTCCTAATATCCAAACTTATGCTCCCCTGGTGGAACTTGAGGCCATTTCCTCTTGTCCTATTATTTATTAATTGGTAGAACATATCAACACTCACTCACTACAATCACCTTTCAGCTAGATGTAGAGAATGATAAGGTCTTGCCTCAGCCTCCTCTTCTCCAGACTAAACAGCCCTAGTTCCCTCAGCCACTTGGTTGTGAATGAAGTGCAGGGCTCGGCACTTGGCTTTGTTGAATCTCATACAGTTGGCCTGTCCAGGTCCTTCTGTAGAGCCTTTCTACCCTCAAGCAGATCAACACTCCTGCCCAATTTGGTGTCATCTGCAAACTTACTGAGGGAAGTTTACTCATCTCATCCAGATCATTGATAAAGATATTAAACAAGACTGGACCCAACACTGAGCCTTGCATCACCACATCATTTGGCTTTACTAAAATCCAGGCAGATAATATTCACAGGCTTTCCCTCATCCAGTAGATGGGTCACCTGATCAGAGAAGGAGATCAGGTTGGTCAAGCATGACCTGCTTTTCATGAACACGTGCTGGCTGGGCCTGATACCCCAGTTGTCCTGAACATGCCTAGTGAGCACCCTCAGGATGAACTGCTCCGTAATCTTCCCTGGTATGGAGGTCAGGCTGACATGCCTATAGTTCCCTGCATCCTCATTCCAGCCCTTCATGTAGATAGGTGTCACACTGACAAGCCTCCAGTCATCTGGAACGTTCCCTGTTCACCCAGACTGCTGATAAATGATGGAGAGTGGCTTAGCAAGCTCCCTCAGTATTCTTAGGTGGATCCCATTGGGCCCGATAGACTTGTGAGAGTCCAGGTGGTGTAGCAGTTTGTTAACTCATTTCTCCTGGATTATGAGTGGTTTATTTTGCTCTCGATCCCTGTCTTGCAGCTCAGGAGGCTCAATACCATGGGCATAACTGGTCTGACTATTTTAAAAATGAAAGTGTAATCCTCAAATTAACTTAATGTATCTTAAATTATTTATTGTTTTGCTATATGTGATATTTCTTAAAGGCATTTTAGCTAGATTTTGCTTTGAGGCTGTTAATTTTCCTTGAAAGCTAATACAAACACTTTTTTTGTTCAAATGACTCATTTTCAGATTATTTCTTACAGATTTACAAAAAGAGCCTGAAATGGCTCGTTGCTGTGTTAATGAGTTAATCATGCATTCCAAGAAACATCTAATGTCTCAAACCAAGCCCAATGCAGCTGCAGTAGAAGAGATGTTCATTAACTTATACATCTTTAAAAGATGCATGCTGCAGTAATGGATCGTGACAGCTAAAAATGAGGTCCTTTCCAGTCTGACATTACTCAGTAAGATGGGGACTTAACACTTCTGGAATAATATCAGGAATCATTTGTGAGTAATTTAGTTCACAACTGACACAAATTCTTACTGAATATACTCTTTCTATGTATGATCCATCCTAGTAGAAGCATAGTTTGAAAGCAATGTATAGAACATTTCCTTTCAAGCAGGCTTTTCTAAATGCAGATGAAAAGTGTCATGTTTCCAAGAAGCATTTTAGTAATAACAGGACAAGCATATTAGATAGTACAACTATCTACTCTCTGTGTAGATTTGATACCAAACTTTACATTGTGCTAAAATTGAATTGTTTTTCCCTCCCCATTCATTCCTTGATCACAGCTCTGACATTGACAGTTAAGTGGAGCCTTGTGTATGTAGTTGAATAGGATCAAATCTAGGCAAAATACAGTATTTTCCTACTGAATGTTTTTCTGCAAGTTGCCAACCATTCATGAGACAATAATTGTCTTTAGTCTCAACCTGTTTGCATCAGAGAAGAAGCACTGTGCTCATTGTATCTTACTATATCTTACAATATCACACGCAAACTAGTACAGCACTTGTTCATTTTGATTTAATCTTTATTACGAAAAAGTTTTTTCACATGTGCACATGAAATAGAGTGAAACTTTTGCTTTGATTATACACTTGCATTTATTTTTTGCATCTCATTTGTAACTTCAGATTTCGAACCTGACACCTGCTTTTTATCTTCAGAAGTTTTTGGGTGACTGTTAGTACTGTTCATGTATTAAATGCAGGAGATGCTTCAATAGTGTGACAGAAAGTCTGAGTGACACTTATTTAGGTATTAAACTACTCAGGTTTGTCTTGTCCGTTTTAATCATTGCCTCATTCCTTCTTCACAGATGAGGGACAGATCTATATACTGTGTGCCATTGGATCAATATGAATTAAAGGTAGTCAGTTAAAGGAAAAAAGTAAGAAACATTTTATTTAATTGGGTCACTAAGGACTACAAATGAAATTATGTCAGGTTGTGGTTTCAGTGATGTAAATTATCCACTATCTTATTAGTTATTGAGCATAGATGGAAGGATAATTGACTATCATTACAGGATTACTTGCAGGAGTTAAACTTCATTTTCAAGAAGACTGATTTTTATGGCATCTATTTAAGAAATACTAAGCTATTCCTGTTCTTTAAACAAAAACACCATTGGTGTTTTCATTCCTAGTCATGTTTGTCAAGTTCTGTCTGTGTAATTAAAATTAATTTTTTTCCTGACTTAATTAGGGTATTCACTATCTTTCAAAGGACTAAAATGTAATTTCTTGGTTTGATATTCTTAAAACTGTATTTCTTGAATGAGGTTTATTTATATGAGTGTTTCCAAAGCCCCAAAAAAATCCATTGTGAATTGCTGTGATTCTTCAAGGCCAATAGGAAACAAAGTATCCACCCTTACTTTAGCTACTTTTAGAAACAGTGATAACTATCAGTTTTTGCAGGAATTATTAGGAATGTGCTAGAATGTCATACAGATTAACCTGTGGGTCGATAAAAGCACACATATTAGATTTGCCCTAGATTTCCCTTCAGATGTTTGTACCTGAGAAGTGGATGGCATGCTGATTAACCAAAGCTATCAGAGTCTTATAATTTAGTTTTTATAGTTTAATAGTTTTTAACTATTAAAGGTTGTCCTTTCTGGTTGTGTTCCTCTGAGGTGAAAAGGAGGAAGAGGGATGAGATCGTGATTCAGAGTGAGCAGGCATGACCATCTCAGCATTGCTTCTAACATTTTTTGCTGAACAGCTACTGTCCTTACACATGACTTTTCTGTATGATAACTGGAAAGCTGACCCTGACCTTTCAGCATTAAAAATACAGAACCAACAAATGTTATTGTTGACTCTTTGTGATCCTGGACTATCAGACTGTTACTACAGTTTGACATACATGCCTTTGCTTGCTGTAACTTCATTCATTATAAGCAAGATTGGTCTTAGTCGGTAATAGGATAGATTATCTCCAGAGTTACCAGCAGGCAACAGTCTGTCGTCTGGGAAAGAAGCTGAAACAATTAATTTCTGATTGGTTTTCAACCTGCCTGGCAGGTTTATGGCAGAGCATCCTTGACTTTAAGAGTCCGCGGAAGCTGAGATTAGGTCAGACTGAAGGAATCTACTGGGAAAGTAGTGTCTCTGCATGTGCAGCAAGCACCCTGTCAGAGAAGATTGGATAATTTTTACATTTTTGACATTGCAAACCTAGAAACACTAGGGAATATTTACATAGCATTTAAAAGCTTTAAATATTACATAGCTTTTCTTTACTACATTTACCATTAAGTACAGTGTCCTCTAAGACTTGAAATATTTTATCTAATATATCAATTTAATTTTAAGTTGGCTGTTTGGATAAGAAATTAAAGATATACTAATGAACATATTCTTACATTAAGGATGATTGATTTTAGACCTTGCCTGCTCCATTAACTTGTGATGACACATAGCATTAATCCCAAACTTCTTCAGTACTTGATTTTAAAATTGAAAAATAGAACTATTTGTCTTACAGGGGAATATTTTTGGTGAGTTAATAAATATTTCAGATGCTGAGCCAAAACTCCATCTGGACGTATATAAGAACTAATGTCTGATTTTTTTTTTAAGATCTTTTGGCATTTTTTTGGCAAGATCAGAAGTGATAATAGAATTCAGAGCACCATAGCCAGATTGCTCCTGGGGGAAGGGAAAAGAGGTTTGGTTTCTGTGTTGTTGCTGCTTTTGGGAATCTGCTGACAACCCTGTCTCATGGGGTTATTTTGAGTTGGAGGACTACAATTAAGATTAAAATCTATTTCATCATCACACCATAGTCCTAAAGGTGATCTCTGGGCCAGAACAGGCCCAAGGAATGTTTCATCCAAATTTTTCTTTTATGAGGAGAGGTAGAGAATAACTGGCTGGGCAATGAACAATTCTGTAACAACTAACACTATTTCTCCTGGCAGTGGCAGGGCATAGAGACAGATGGATATCACTGTCACCATGATACTTACACTGACCAAAGAGTGGACACTTTTGGGTGTCTGATATCCATTTCCCATGGTAACCAAGACTGGGTCCTGATTAAGAAACTAGGAACCAGATTAGCTTGTCTTTGTTCAGATGTGTTCAACAAGGCATGTCTTTTGTTATTTTTTAATACTTTCTTATTCTTCCCTTCATCTGTAAGTCAAGTAATTCTTACTTTTCAGTCTTGGGAGAAGCGACGGATTTAATTTTAGAGCTTTTCAGAAAAACAGCAATATCCAGTTTTCCACTAGAAAATACTGTTTTTCACTAGGTAGGACTTTATATGAGAATGTCTAAACCATTATTTTTAACTGGTTTTACAGAGTCTATGTAGAAGAAAGCAGCTGATAAATATAAGATCTGAAAACCTTTGGGGATATGCAAGATCGGCAGGAATTATAGATAATATAGACCACAAACTGAGTCAAAAACACACGTGTTGCTAAAAAGCGAACATCAGATTGAACATATGAACAGAGCTGTAGTCTGGAAGGAGCAAGTGTAAACTATAAAAATTAGGCATGCAGACTTTTGAGGACATTGCTCGAGTGATTCCTAGCCTGATTGAAGAGAGCTAAGAAAAGAGCTTAGGAGGTGGTAACTTACAATACTGGAATAAACCAGCAGTGTTTTACATCACAGAAAATGAAGAGGAATATGCCAACAGTTTTAAAAGACATAAAAGGTTGCTGAGAAGGAGGGTGTAATCTGTTTTTTGTTTACATTGTGGGTGGGACAAAAAGTAATGGGTTTAAAGGGCACAAAGAAATTCCTCCTGAGGTCTCTTTTAGCCCTTTTTTTCTATGATGATATAGTACTATAAATATTCTAAGCTACATTAATTGCAGTTGCAAATGGAATCTTCGTTCATATAAAGGTTAGAAATCAAGGAGGCTGATTAAAAAAAACCAAACCAACACAACCCACCTCAAACATTGCATAACACCTCTAAAATGGCAACATGAAAATCTCCTGGGGAATTGAAACTATGTGGTCTGAGAGCTTTGAAAAACAATGTTTTGAGTAGGGAGGTGAATATATTTGTGGGCGAAATCATGAAACTCAAATAAATTCAGAGAAGAAAAAAAGAACAGGACTCACAGTAAGAGGGTGAAGGCTTCTGCGTTGAGATCCAGTTCAGAGACCTGGAGAAGGGATGGAGCTGCTGTTGATTGCTTTGTTATGTGTTCACAGGAAAAATTCCGTACTACTTTTAAGAGGAGAAATCAATAACAAAAGCCTGGTTCTTTTTGATACGCTATTTCTTACTTTATAAAATCTTAAAAAAGGTGCAAGATTTACTTTATTTATAATTTCTCTGGTCAATAAGGAGTATAAATGTCTATTAAAATATTCAGAAATTGTTTTAGTCCTGTCTTGAAAGTGGAAGAAATTTCCTAATGAAAAGCACATTTCAGTGGATTTTTTATTTGTTGTGGTTTTTATTGACATATCATAATTAACTAGACACGGCACAGAACTACTGACAGTCCTCAGTGTTCTGTTATATCAAGTGAAGGTGTGGGAATAATATCTGCATTAAAGCCTTTTTAGAGACTCTTACTACGTGTAAGTATCAGGGGCTTGCAACAGATGATATAAATTTTGGATTACTTAGATATTTAGAGAAAAAGTTGTTTCTTTCAAATGAGGCAAAAAATGATATACTGCCTGTAACTAAAAATCTGACAAGTATGTTTAAAATTTTATGTTCAAGGATAGGTCTGATCCACATTGCAGCTAACAATTCAAATGCCCCCAAAGATCAAATCCTGAATCTATATTTTTACAAAGTACGACCGATCAGAATGATCCTAAAGTAAAGTTTTTTTGCTCTCCTGTCCTCTTTCTGCTACAGTATTATGTATAAATCATAACATAGATAATGTAGTTTAATGAGTAAATTACATTAGAAAGCCAACTGTATCCTGGGCCGCCTCAAAAGAAGAGTGACAACAGGTCGAGGGAGGTGATTTTCCCCTCTACTCTGCTCCTGTGTTCAGTTCTGGAGCCCTCAGCACAGAAGGACATGGACCTATTGGAGCAAAGGAGAGCCACAAAGATGATCCAAGGGCTAGAACCTCCCATATAAGGCAAGTTTGAGAGAGTTGGGCTTGTTCAGCCTAGAGAAAACTGCAGGGAGACCTTATGGCAGCCTTCCAGGTCTTCAACAGGGCCTACAGTAAAGTTGGGGAGACACTCTTTATCAGGGGATATAATGACAGGACGAGGGGTAACAGTTTTAAGCTGAAAGAGGGTAGATTTGGGTTAGATATTAGGAAGAAATTATTTACTGTGACAGTGGTGAGGCACTGGCAGAGGTTGTCCTGAGAAGTTGTAGATGCCCTGTCCCTGGAAGTGTTCAAAGCCATGTCAGATGAGGCTATGAGCAACCTGTTCTAGTGGAAGGTGTCTCTGCCCACGACAGAGGGGTTGGATCTAGGTAAACTTTAAGGTCCCTTCCAACACAAACTATTCTATCATTCTATGATATATTGGGTTACTTCTGGTTTTGAGAATAGCATCTATACTTGTCCTTTTGAACATGAGTAATCAAATCTCATGCTTCAGGGCATTGCCTCATTACTTTTTATCACAAAAACACCATTGCAGTGCAGCTTTCTGGAAAATATTGTACGACTAACTTTTGACTTCATGTCTCTGACTAGTATTTAGTAGAATAATGGGTAGGGAACCTGTGTTTGCAAACAAATTAGCTTTATTCACTATAAAAGACTACATCCCTCAGTAGATAAATATCTGGTCACTGACAGTTTTAGACACAGATATATAGGGTCATTTATGTTATTTGGGTCATTCTTGGAGAGATAAGAGTATCTATGAAATTAAAATTAGGGAGACGTCTGATGAAGTTGTTTCCAGTTGCAGTTAGAATTCATATTCATTTCATTTCACAGGGCAGATGTTAAACAAACTAAAAGAAAAAAAGAGTATTTCCGACCAAAACTACTCACCGTTAAATCTTCAAGGAATTTATAAATAATATTGGTAGTGAGATGTTTCCTACTTGGAATTCATAGTTAAGAGCAGAATGATGACCTGTAGGATATGAATATACCATTTGTCAGTGAAAGCATATTACCCATGTTTAGAATTATGACATTTTTTTTACAATGACTATAAAATTATTTTGTTTATGACAGTAAATTACTTTTTTTATATAGTACTAATTTATTTTTGCATAAAATTAGCCCTAAACTAACAAGATTGTAAAAGATCCTAAAATGCTAAGTTATTATTAGGACTTTTTATAATCATTTATTTCACATTGCATTTTTTTTCTAACACCTCTTAGGAATGATCACGTTTTGCTTCATTGACAGAGTTGTCAGAATGAGTATTATAAGTCTTTAGGATATGAGAATTGTCTTAGTGGAACTGTCACTCCTAAAGCTATTCTCCTGTTATGGATAATTGTAGAAATTGGAAGTTCAATGTGCTCCCTCCCACTCCTACTCTCACAATCCATTTATTCCAATATTTCTTAAGATATGTCCTTCTGACAAGTTTTCGCGTTTTGAAACACAGTTATTGACAAGCCCTGTAGTTTTGTACCTTTAGGTATATTGAAAGGTTTATTTTTATATTAATAAATTTATAAACCCTTTCAAGATTTCACCACAGTAATGTTTTGTGACAGTGAATTCCACAGTTTAATTATATATTATGCTTATGTATGTCTGTAGCTGAGGCTGTTTAAAATTTTCTCACAAATTGCTTTGTAAAGCAAATACATCTTTTTGGTACAGCACCAATGAAAAAAAAAAATAAATAGAAGAGACCGTAAGCAATTGCAAACAAATGCAACACTAGCCTCAACTCCTTGTCTTAGTTAGGTTTGAATATATTCTACTTCTCAAAGACATTGAAACTGAGGAGAGATTTCTCTTGAGGTTTGGACAATGACTGAAAGATCCTGTTCTAGGACTGAGTACTGAAGAAAGATATTGAAGTTCAGAGAAAGACAAATCTATCTTCAGAAGTATTGGATGGAGAAATAGATATCTCATAATCATGAGGAAAATTTTATAATTTAGATTATTTTCTCCAGATGATTTTAGTTGTTTATCATCTTGAAATAGTTTTACACAGGTTCTTATCCAGAGAAGCTCTGCTGGTCTCATGTCACTCCAATGCTAATATTGTGAGGTATTAGAATAGATTCATAGGTGATTAAAGATAATAGCTACCTGTTAGTCATGGCAATATGATCAACAGTGATCATAGTAATGTATGTTTAAATTCAACTTATCTTTGAAAAAAATACTTAATTTGCTGCTTAAAAGGTTGTAATAAATAAAACTATACATAATTTCTATTTTCAATGTGTGTCTTCAATTTTACTTTTCTCTGACTAGTCATTTAATATTTTTTTCTTAAGATCCTTAAACAATGCAATAAGATACCTTCTTTTGAATAAAAAAAGGTATGGATTTTTCTTTGCATCCCCTTACTACGATTTTTTTAGCCTCTTCTGTGTTTTTTCCTCTAAGTCCTGTATAAATAGTAGATATTTCTGTTGTTCAATATCAAACTTGCCAATTCCTTACTGGGGGGAGAATATTCAAACTTACTTGCCATTTCTACTCATATTTTCTAGAATTTAACTACCTCATTTTCCTGTGGCATTATGATGATTCGAGAAGCATGTCCACATTCCTTACTTGCACAAGCAACTGGGTGGAAAGAAGCAAAATCATGCCATAGGAAATTTAGTCATGTGCAGTGTTTGAGCAGATTAGGATCTGGAATTTGACTGCACTTACAAATGTTCCTGTAATGTGACTAATGTTTAGTAGTCTTACCTGGCTCCCAAATCTGCAATCTCGCAAAAAAAGTAACATGCTTTTGTTTCGTAGTTTAATAGGTGAAAAAAAATCATAATTTCTCAGGGTTTATTTCTCTAAACAGATATTTGTCTTTGATTCCAGTCCCAGTCAGGCACTATGTCTTGACCTTGTGACTAACTTTTCTTAGTTTTTCTTTTGCTAGTCTTTTTTTTTGACATGAGGGAGAAATTAAGAAAAAAAATTCTGCTCATTACTATTAAGCAATTTGAAAACACAAGCTATATTGCAAAAATTCCCTGGAGCTAAAAGTATTTCAGGAGGCGTGTAAAAGCATTTAAGATTCAAGTGTCTGCCTGTTTCCTTTAAAGAATTAAAAGAAACAGACTGACTAATGAGTAGTTGTAGCTTAGTCACGAAATCCTAAGAATAGTAATCATAACTCTAGACTTTTATTCCATTGTCAGTTTTCACTAGTGCTATCAACTCCCTTGCACAACAGGATTTAGAAGCAAACTATATATTGTAGAGAATTTTCAAGATAAATATGTTCTATTCACTGAAGTGTCAAAGTTGAAGAGTTTATAATACCACAATGATCCTTAAAAGTATAATGTGAAATAATAAAAAGTATGGTGGGATTTTTTTTGCTTATGAAGCTCCTACCTCAATTAAAATTAAGCAACTTATTTGATTTTCCTCCCATCCTGTGAACAAATTCTGTGAGATTTGACACTAAAGTAGTCTAGATTAAAATTTTATTTCCTGGTGGAACTGTCATGAAATATATTACTTTGGAAACACTACTGTGCTAGAAAGCCAAAAGTAATATGCTCTACTAGAATATTTGGCTTTGATTTATTTTTTATACAATTAGCAACCCTTTTTCTGTGATCATATTTATTGTATATGTATATATTCATGGCCAAACAAGGAATTAGTTGTCCCAGAACCTATCTGGAAGATATCACAGAAGGTCTCTGAGATGTTTGAAATCCCGAGCATGAGTAGCTCTATAGAGGTATATGACACCATACATTTCTGAATTTAAATCAGTGTTTAAACTCCAGCTACAATGTTCAAGTTGAGTGAAACATGGGTATGACAAGTTTGAGTCATGAGCTTAAAATACTTTTTGCAGATTGAGTAGCTGAAGCATGAAAGTATCAGTATGTGCTTCTAGATAACATTGAGTCTACTTTACTCTGTTTAACTTGGGTTTGAGTTAAGCCTTGCCATGATCTTGGTAGGCAAGCTCAGTATTGTTCTAAGTTGTTCGAACTTGTGGAAAAAATATCTGTGTCACTGCTAGTGATAGAATTTTTCTTGAGGAGGAAACAAACCATCATTTTCTGCCCTGATGAACTTGTCGAAACTTTGTTTCATTTTGCTCTGCGTGAGACATCAAAACAATCAAATAGGCCTAAGGTCTAAAAATATTAAATAGAATCAATGTCATAAGAGGTTTGGGCTCTCACATACACAGCCCTATTTAGCATATGCTTTCTTGAATTTGATTACCGAAAAGGCTGGGAAGCACAAGTAAATCTCCATAGCTATACCAATTGTGAAACAGCCCTAGTTCAACAGATATTAGAAAACTGGAATTACAACACTTATAGCCATTGTTGACCCACAACAGTTTTGAAGATATCTAAAGCTCTGACTGTAAAAAGGAATTAAACAGAATTTAATCAGGAAAACACAATGTTGAGTTGTTAATCACTCCACTTACATAGAATCATAGAATGGTTTTGGTTGGAAGGGACCTTAAAGATCATCCAGTTCCAACACACCCGCCGTGGGCAGGGACACCTCACACTAGACTAGGCTGCTCAAGAACCCATCCCACCTGGCCTTGAACCCCTTCCAGGAAGGGGGCATCCACAGCCTCCCTGGGAAACCTGTGCCAGTGTCTCACCACCCTCATTGTGATGAATTTATTCCTAATACCTAATCTAAATCTTACCCCTTCTTTTTAAAGTGATCCCCCCCTTCTTGTCCTATTACTACAAGCCCTTGTAAAAAGTGTCTCCCCAGCTTTCCTGTAGCCCCTTCAGGTACTGAAAGGCTGCTATGAGGTCCCCCCAAGCCTTCTCTTTTCCAGGGTGAAAAAGGCTAACTTTCTCAGACTGTCCTCATAGCAGAGGCGTTCCAGCCCTTTGATCATCTTTGTAGTCCTCTTCTGGACCCAATCCAACGGTTTCATATCCTTGTCATGTTGGGGATTCCAGACACAATACTCTAGGTGGGGTCTCACAAGAGCTAAGTAGAGGGGGGTAAAATCACCTCTCTTGACCTGCTGGTAATGCTTCTTTGATGCAGCCCAGGACACGATTGGCGTTCTGGACTGCACGCACATTGCCAGCTCATGTCAAGCTTCTCACCAATCAGCACCCACAAGTCCTTCTTCACAGGACTGCTCTCAATTGCATCATCCCCTATTGTGTGTTGATACTCGGGGTCACCCTGACCCAGTTGCAGGACCTTGCACTTGGCCTTGTTGAACCTCACTGGGTTGACACAGGCCCAGTTCTCCAGCTTGTCCAGGTCCCTCTGGGTGACATCCTGTTCTTCTGGTGTGACCACTGCCCCACTCAGCTTGGTGTCATCTGCAAACTTGCTGAGGGTGCACTCGATCCCACTGTCTACATCTTCAATGAAAATATTAAACAGCACTGGTCCGACTACAGACCCCTGAGGGACAGCACTTGTCACGGATCTCTGACTGGACATTGAGCCATTGCCCACTACTTTCTGAATGCGACCAATTCCTTATCCAGCAAACATTCCACCATCAAATCCATATCCTTCCAATTTCAAGAAGGCAATGCCATTTGGGATTGTTTCAAAGGTTTCACAGAAGTCTAGTTAGATTACATCCATGATGATGTGCAGTTCTTGGGAAGGTTTAGGAGTTCCCAATGGGGACTAAAACTGATAGTGCACCATGAAATAACCCCATGGAATTCTTAATAAGGTATGGGACAATTTGCTTGTAAATTTCCTGTTGAAATTCTGTCTGTGTCCTTTATGATACTACTGTCATACAGTAGTGTTTGAGTTTCTATTGTGTAGGAAATTACTTTCTGCCTTTCAATTAAATACATTTCTAGTGGGTGGACAAGGATCACAACTGGTGAGTTTTTTAGACACTGCAACACAGAAAACTATGAGTGAATGAGACCTCTTTGCTCATTCAATCCAATCCCATACTTCTCTAGACAATCTGTCTCTTAATATTTATTTTGTAAACCAATCAAATTCTGTATTAAATATACTTTTTTTGTGCTCAACTGAAGAGACATTGTTATAGAAGAACAGTTGGATAGTGAGAGCATGATGTAGCTGTGTTTTGACCATTACAAATTGAGTTACACAATAAATGTGTTCTGTGTATAAAGTAATTTCTATATCAGCTTAATATTTCAGTTGAATAACTCTTAATCCTCCTTAGTCCATAGCTCATTTGCTCTATTTATGCGTGGCAAAATTAATTTCCTCGAAATTCTCTTTTAATGGAATATGAAGTAAAATTCTTTTAATTATCTATGTCTTTTCATTCTTTCAATCATCTCAGACTTTTAGTTAGTCTTTCTGAAAACTGGTGATAGTAATACGTATCTTGTATTCTAGATGAGATCCTAGTGCCTACTATTTCTTTATTGGGAAAATTGCTTGATAGTCACTAAAATTATTCTTTTTTTTTTTTAATGTATCAACACACACTTTGCTTCCAGTCTCTAATTTTCTCTTCTTTTTTAAAAGGCTCTCATCTGCTACCATTTTTAAGAACTTTCAGTTTTAGTGCATACAGTCTTAAGCCAGTCCTGAAGTAAGATTTACTGCCTGACTTTATGTTTCATTCTGTTGAAACATATCAAAACAAGTTTGATGAAGTTCCCAAGGTCATTCAAACCTTTTGTGTGTAATTCTGATCCTTACTTCGCAAAAATATTTGCCTACTACTGAATAGTGGGAATATATGTGTGACAACTTTTATGACAGGGAACTTTTTAACAGCCTAAATTGCTGATTGGTAATCTTTCATACATGTAATCTGGTGAGTGGCTTCCTTATATACTCATCCATATGCCTATTTCGATATCATAACCAATGTATCCATCTGGAATGAATGCAGGCATCTTTATATAAGGTGAAGCATGAATATAAACATGTAAATTGATATATGTACACATATACATTGTATATACAGTTGTCTTTTACTTCTTACATTCCTAGCTATAAGCTTCTTCTTGTCATTTTATGGCTTTAGATTACATCTTGAGTAATATAATTTGCATGTAGTTGTGCCCTTTAGTCTACAGTACATTTTTAAGTATCGTAAGTTATTTGACTAGTTTTCACAGTACATTTAGACCAATGAACCAGAAGAACATAAAGCCAGACTTGCCACATAAGAGAATACTTAATAATGGATTTTAGATGTAAATACTCTTAGGGACAATAATGCTATATTGATTGCTATGGTGATTTATTTTGCTGAATATGATTAAGAGAGGATGTTAGCCCTAAGCTATTTAATATTTGTCTCACTAAATTAGAAAATAAACTTTTGTCCTAGTTGGTGAAGAAAATATCAAAACATATGTAGTGATAAATAACATAGTAGTTGTAATGAAGGGAATGGGTCAGCGATACAAGCTTAATTTACTGGTGACCTGGATATATAAAAAAAATCATATAGTTGCCAAATGTAGGATCCTTCTTATAGGAAAAATGTAATTAGATTATATTTTCAGAATAGAGGGATCTTTTATGGAAAATAATGAGGTTCAAGTATGTGTAGAGTGGAAAATACTTACATTACAATGTAATTTCCTATAACTTTCAAGGGCATCTATGTGATCTCATCTCTGAATGCCTAGAGTAAATCAAAAGAATTTATTAGAAAAATATGACTAGTGACCTTGAAAATGAATGAGGTGGATGTCCTTGTGAAGGAGGATGAAGAGAAGACAGAGTTGCTGAATGCCTTTTTGCTTCAGTCTTTACTGCTAAGGCCAGACCCTGTGATTCCCTGAAGGAAAGAGACAAAGTCTGGAGAAAGTATATCAGTCCCTTGGCTGAGAAGGATTGGATTAGAAATCAGTTAGGGAAAATGGACACTCACAAATCCATGGACCCTGATAGAATGCACCCACAAGTGCAGCGGGATCTGACAGGTGTTATTGCTAAACTGTGCTCCATCATCTTTGAAAGATCATGGAGAACACCAGAGGTGCCTGAGGACTGAAGAAAAGTTAATATCACTCCAATCTTCACAAAGGGCAAGAAGGAGGACCTGGGTCAGCCTCACCTCCCTCCCTAGAAAGGTGATGGAACAGTTCATCCTGGATATCATCTCCAGGCATCTAGAAGAAAATAATGTTATCGGGAGTGGTAAACTTGGGTTCATCAAGGGGGAGTCATGCTTGACCAATCTGATAGCTTTCTATGACGTCATGACTGGCTGAGTAGATGAGGGGAGAGCAGTGGGTATTGTCTACCTTGATTTTAGCAATGCTTTTGACATTGTCTCCCACCACATTCTCATAGGTAAGCTTAGGAAGTGTGGGTTAGGTGAGTGGACAGTGAGTTATATTGAGAACTGGCTGGATGGCAGTGCTCAGAAGGTTGTCATTCGTGGCACAGTGTCTGGTTGGAAGCCTAAGGCAAACCATGTTCCCCAAGTGCCAGTACTTGTCCTAGTCTTATTCAACATATTCATCAGTGACCTGGATGAGGAAATGGAGTTTAACAAAACTAGGAGGAGTGGCTGATACATCAGAAGGCTGTGCTGCCATTTAGCAATACCTGGACAGGCTGGAAAGTTGGGCAGAAAGAACCTAATGAAATTTAACAAAAACAAGTGCACGTTTCTGTATCCTGGGTATCCCATACACCAGTACAGATTGGGGGTTGACCAGTTGGAAATTAGCTCTAGACAGAAGGACCTAGGAGTCTTGGTAGACAACACATTGACAATGAGACAACAATGTGTCCTTGTGGCCAAGAAGGCCAATGGTATCCTGGAAGGCATCAAGAAGAGTGTAGCAAGTAGGTCAAGGAAGGTTCTCCTCCCCCTGTACTCTGCACTTGTGAGGCCGTCTCTGGAGTTCTGGACTACCCAGTTGAAGAAAGACAAGGAAGTACTGGAGAGAGTCCAGCGGATGGCCATGGAGATGATTAGGGAGGAGGAACATCCCTCTCATGAGGAAAGTTTGAGTGAGCTCAGTCTGTTTAGCCTGGAAAAGAGAAGACTGAGAGGGGACCTTATCAGTACTTGTAAATATCTAAGGGGCAAGGGTCAAGAAGATGGGGAAAAACTCTTCCCAACAGTACCCAGGGACAGGACAAGGGGTGAGGAGGACAAACTGGAACACAGGTTGTTTCACTTGAACGTGAGGAGAAACTTCTTTACTGTCAGGGTGATGGAGCACTGGAACAGGCTACCCAGAGAGATGGTGGAGTCTCCTTCTCTGGAAATATTCAAAACCCATGTGGACACGTTCCCATTCAACCTGCTGTAGATGAACCTGCTTTAACAAGGGAGTTGTACTAAGTGATCTCCAGAGGCCCCTTGGAACCTTCTGTGATCCTGAAATTCTGTGGTTCCTGAAGACCTTCCCAGTTTAATCATTGATGAAGCTGATTAAAGAAGTCCTCCCTTAGCGATTACTTATAAGGGCCTAAGAACATTTACAGCAGCAGGATAAGGCATAAGCACTCCTGCTGCCATCATCTTTTTGTGACAAGAAGGAGGAAGGCTTCAGAATGGTTCAATATATGTTCAAGTGATCAGGTCCAGTCAGCATGGGCTTCTGAAAGTCTTGCTTGACTAACCTTCTTCTATGACAAGATAATCTGCTTACTGGGTGAGGGAAAGACTATGGGTGATGGACAGGATGCCATCCAGAGGGACCTGGACAATCTTGAGAAGTGGGTTTATGTGAACCCAATGAGGTTCAACAAGGCCAAGTGCAGTCCTACAGCTGGGTTGGAGCAATGCTCATTAAATATACAGGCTGGGGAAGGAAAGAACTGAGAGCAGCCCTGCAGAGAAGGACTTGAGTGTACTGGTGCATGAAAAGATGGATTTGAGCCAGCAATGTGTACTCACAGCCAAGAAGTCAAACTGTATCCTGGGCTGCATCAAAAGAAGTGTGGCGAGCAGATTGAGGAAGGTGTTTGTGTCTCTCTACTCTGCTCCAGTGAGATTCCACCCGGAGTACTCTGTTCATCTCTGGATCCCTCCATACAAGACAGCCACGGACCTGCTGGAGAGGGTCAAGAGGAGGGCCACAAAAACAGTCAGAGGATGGAACACCTGCCCTACAATGAAAAGCTGAGAGAGTTGGGTCATTCAGTCTGGAGAAGTAAAGGCTCCAGGGAGACCTTATTGTGGCCTTTTCATACTTAAAGGGAGCCTATAAGAAAGATGGAAACAGACTTTTTGACAAGAGTCTGTTGTTGTAGGACAAGGAGTAATTGTTTTAAACTAAAAGAAAGTAGATTTAGATTAGGTATAAAAAAGAAATTATTTATGATGGTGATACACTGTAACAGCTTACCCAGAGAGATGGTAGATGCCCCACCTGGAAGCATTCAGGTTCAGGCTGGATGGGGCTCTGAGCCACCTGATCTAATTCTAGGTGTCTCTGCTCACTGCAGGGGGTGTTGGACTAGATGACCTTTAAAGGTCATTTCCAACCCAAACTATTCTATGACTCTATGATTCTAAGCTTCATTTCCTCAAAGATTATCTGGATAATAAATATATCTGGATAATAAATATGAGGGGATATATCTTACTCTCCACATTCCTGATAGAGAGATTTATAACAAAGCTGATAGAATAGATCAGAAATCAGTATTTTGTTAAAATCCAACTAGAAGACTGAAAACAGAATTTCGAGACTCCTGTGTGCTGGTATGGACTGAGGCAGGATCTACAGTGAACTTGCTATTACTTGGTCATTAAGAGAACAAAAAATACCAAAACTCAGTCAACTTTATTTAATCTTGGAATAAAGTTAATATATGAAGAAAAAATTTATTAGAAGGCTGATTTTAAATATGTACATATGTATGTATTGCATAGTGTAACAGAAACAAAACAAACTATCATCCAAAAATAGTATTTTTTCAGTTAAGGAGCAAACCAACAAATTATATTTAACAAAGGTATTAGGCATGTGTATGTGCAATAGTATCTTAGCAAGTAGAAGGAAGCTTGCTGTGCTCCCAGAACCTCAGGTAGAAGGTGAATGATCCACGAGATCTTCCCCGAAACCAAGAGCTATAGACTCATCATTTCAAGGACGTGGAAAAGCAAACTGGAAAGTGGCACCTAGCCAGGGACTATAAAGGAAACCCTTGCAACCAATCATCTGAACATGTGTTTAGGGCCGAGAAGACAAAGAAAATCTGTGGATGTTGAAAGAGAAGGAAAAAAAAGATAAACTTTTAGTAGAAAAAAGAAAAATATACAGCTTGCTAATTGCCATAGTGAACAGGGAGTTGAGGATCATTTTTTTCTTTTTTTGGTTAAAGCTCTATGAGTAATTCAATTTAAATTTCATAAACAACCTCCCACTGACAAGTGCAGTCTAATATGAACTTTGTACCTCAGTATCAGGTTGGTCTTTATAGAAAATTTTATACTGTGTGCTGAATGGGTGTATTTCACCACTTAGATTATGTAGTCATTTGCATTTGTGAAAAGCAGCACACTAAAACATTGGTTTGTTTTATTTCCATATCACAATCATTTTTTGTATGGATGACTACTTAAGATTCAAAGCAAGTAGGAACTGGGACACTCACAAGCCTTTTTGTCATGCTCATCTGAATATGTTTTTTTCCTCAAGGCTACAGAAATGTTCAAGAAGTTAAGTGTTCACTCAGAACAGAAGTTCTGTAGGCTGCGTGGGGGCAGAAACTACCAAGCAATGTTTCGTATCAAATTTACACCCAACAGAGTGAGGATGAGTAATTGTTAGGTGAGAAGTTGCTGTAACTTTGTGTTAGCAGTTCTGAGTTGAGCTACAAGATACTATCTGAAACTCAGCAGAGAGCTGACTAGGTGACTCAGAAAATTAGTAAAGGCTTATACAACCATTTCTAGGTCAACACTTTGTGTATGTTGAACTTTATTGTTGCAAATCATCACTAGCTGATGACTCTTCTGTGGTCTCTGCATTAATTGTTATTCTGTATTTATTTTAAGGGATGGATCACTTAAAGTAACAGCCACAGCAGGCCTTATTTGGCATAGCTGCTTATTACTGCAGTGGAAACTAAGACCTGAATGGGCATGGAGGATACAACTGCTCTATCAGTCCTAGAAGTAGTTCCTTCAAAGCAGAAGTGAGATGCGTGCAGTGTAATATGGAAAAGGTACTGAGGAGTTTAAAACTGGCTGAGAAAACTGAACTGTATAGTCTGATGCTCCCTATAAGAAATCTAAATTAATCAAGTTTTCCATTAACTGACCTTGGTATTTTTTGTAAGGGACAATTGGAAAGACATCCAGAACAAGAATTAGCCTTTTAAGATGTGTTGACTACTAGAAGAATGAAGGCTTTTTTATTTTGAGCACATCATTATTAAGACGCTTCAAGCTGGATGACTCAAATCCAGGTCTGTCTGAACCTGAAGAATCATGTCACTTCCTTTAGCTGCTGGTCTCCAAATCAAATTTCTTCCAGTATTTTTTCACTTTCTCTCTAAGAATTGTGTGCTTTATTTCTAATTGGAATTTGCCTGACATAATTTGCTGTCATTAGTTATGATTGTCTTTTCCTAAGAATTTAGATAGATCTTTTTTTATTATGTATCATAGGTAGGTTAATTAAACAACTGTAAATGTTAGTGAACCATCAATGAAGAAAATGTGCTGTGGTTTATCCCCAGCCAGCAACTGAACCCCCATACAGCATACACTCCAGCCTGCTCACTGGTGGGGCAGTATGAGAGACAGAAAAGGCCTTCATGCCGTGTGCACACTGGTCAGCAATAACTAAAACATCCCTGTGTTATCGACACTGTTTTCAGCATAAATTTAAAACATGGCACCTTAGAAGCTGCTATGAAGGAAATTAACTCTTTCTCCGCCAAAACCAACACAATATGATGTGAATGAATAAAAAAACAACCAATAACACTGAATTTTAAGTGTTGAATGTTCTCTAATGCTTTGAAATTATCTCATAAGTTTAGAAGAACAAGTCTAAGGAAACTGGGCTATGTATGAATAAATAAAAAATAGCAAATCACGGATACTTAACGTTTTATATTGCTGTCCCCATTTGTGTTGCTGCATCTGAAAGTGATTATATGTAAGTGTTAATGTGCAAGAATTAGGTGTTGAAGTTAATTTTAATATCAGTTTTATTAGATGCTGAAAAAACAGAAAAATGTGATTTTTTTTTTACATGGCTTTTTTTTTTTAGTTTTGAAGTGCTGTGTATTACTATACCTGTCTTTCCTGTTCTCACAGCTGTGGAAGAGTTGTATTCATTCCACAGAATGGTTACATCTGCGAATTAAATTCACAGCTGAGCTAAAGTGTATTTCCCTTGCAGTGACTTGCAATACATACAACTTCTGAGAGCCATTTTTGTTGTTTAACGTGGTTGGAAACCCACCTGTACTGATGTTTAGCCGCCTCGTTAATAGTCCTCAGAGACCTAATTTTAGACACATGCTTCATTTCTCTGGAAAATCTAAAAAAGACACAAAAAATCTCAAAATCATAGAATGGTTTGAGTCAGAAGGGACGTTCAAGATTATCTAGTTCCAATACCGCTGACATGAGCAGAGACACCTTCCAGTAGAGCAGGTTGCCTAAAGCTCCATCCAACCTGGTCTTGAACCCTGTAGCTCCAGGGATGGAGTATCCATAACTGCTCTGGACAACCTGTTCCAGTGCCTCACCATCCTCACAATAAAAAAATTATTCCTAATATCTAATCTAAATGTACCTTCTTTCAGCTAAAAGTCTTTACCCTTTGTCCTATCATTACATTCACTGAAAAAGAGCCCCTCCTCATCTTTCCTGCAGGCCCCCTTTAAGAGCTGGAAAGCTGCTGTAAGGTCTCCCCAGAGCCGTCTCTTCTCTAGGCTGAACAAGCCCAACTCTCTCAGCCCGTCCTTGTATGGGAGGTGCTCCAGTCCTCTGACCATCTTCGTGGCTCTCCTCTGGACTCATTCCAACAAATCCATGTCCTTCTGGTGCTGAGATCTCCAGAAATGAACACAGTACTTTAGGTGAGTTCTCTCAAGAGCAGAGTAGAGTTCTCTCAAGAGCAGAGTAGAGTTCTCTCAAGAGCAGAGTAGAAGGGGAGAATCACCTCCCTCAACCTACTTGGTTACACTTCTTTTGATGCAGCCCAGAATACAGTTGGCTTTCTGAACTGCAAGCGCACATTACTGGTTCATTTTAAGCTTCTCATTCACCAGCACCCTAAGACCTTCTCTTCTGGGCTGTTCTCAATTAATTCTCCATTTAGCTCGTAATTGTGCTTGAAATTGCCCTGACCCAGGTGCAGGAACTTGCACTTGGCCTTGAACTTTATGAGATTTGCACAGGCCCACCTCTCCAGCATGTCAAGGTGCCAGTGGATGGTATCCCTTCCCTCCAGCATGTTGACCATACCACAAGGCTTGGTGTCATCAGCAAATTTGCTGAGGGTGCCCTCAATCCCACTGTCCATGTGTCTGACTAAGACCTTAAACAATACAGGTCCCAAAACTTCCCCCTGAGGAATGCCACTCGTCACCAGTATCTACTTGGACATTAAGCTGTTGACCACAACTCTTTGACTTCTATGAATCTAGGAGCATAACCATCCAGTCATTTCCTTATCTACCGAATGGTCCATCCATCAAATCCACGTCTCTCCAATTCAGAGACAAGAATGTCGTGCAGGAGAGTGTCAAACACTCTGCATAAGTCCAGGTAGAAGATGTCAATTACTGTTCTCTTATCCTGGGGCTGTGGCCTGATATTCATTGTTCTGTCTTGAATTGTTGTTGCAGATTGGGGATTATTTCAAATAATATTTTGTGATGCCAGGTTCCTCTAATTATATTATGCCATGTAGAACAGTATGAAATCACTGTTGAAGAGAGATTTTTTTGTTCTTTTTTCCTATTACTGTTCAAGAAATGATGTTTTTGAAATATCTAAACAGTGTTACTGTATTTCTGTGATAACAGGTGTTTGGAGGACTTCAGAAGCCAAAGCTACTCTTTGAACACATGTGGAGACATGCATGTTGTCAATGTGTGTGTGTGCAGTATATTACTGATTAGAAACTTCAGTGTTTATTGAAGTCTTAGAAACTGAAATAGTTCTTTAAGGAATAGATGTCACATGGGTAATTACCCGAATCAATGGTTCTAGAAGTGATGGGAAAGTCTCCTTTTGCACTCTTTGGTGAGGGAAGGGATGACTGTCTGCAGGGACAGTTGTCCATGGATCAGCTCTCTGCAGCCAAAAATCTCTGCAGGGAAAACTCTTCATGGAGAGCCTTTAGAGTTAGGCTTAGGCTTAGGATCAGACTTAGGTTTAGAGTTAGAATTGTCTCTGAGGATAGTTTCCTCCACATAAAGTTGACTGTTGAGAGTTTTGCTAGACCCCTTTCAGATGCTTCTGATAGTGGCTTCTCTGATATAGATGCATAGGCTAAGGAAAATGCCCAAAGACCATAACTTAGCTTCGCAAAACCCCTCAAGTAATAGATTTTTTCTCAGTTTTGAAACATAATGAATGCAGGAAACTAAACAAAAACAAAGAGTTTGTAATTCCTCTGTCTCAGCACGTGTTTAAAGTGCAAATGTAAATGATTTCCTAAATAATGATGTCTTTTCTAGTTTGAGCTGCAATGAATATGATGAATTTTAATAAATGGCGTGATTTCTCTCCCCCTAAATGTATTGTTTGAACCACTTTATTTTCCATTGTTCACCAAGCTGTACTGGAATCAAAGAAACTATAAATATCTTCCTGCTAGAATAAGATTTTTGTGCAGAATATTTAAAGTTGGGAGGCAGGGGTTACTTTCTTTATTCCTCAGTTTTGTCTCATTAATATTAGTTTTCCAGACCTTAAACTGATAAGTAAGGTAGACTGTAAATTCTTATACATAGCCTTAATATCCTAATAATATACAGGTGTGTCTAAGTTGCTTAGAATGTCATATTTCAGTTTTCTTATGTTATTCCTTAGGCAAACTATGAGTGCGGATGTTCCCTGTGGAAGATCTTATTAGTAAAATATTTAATAGACCACACATTAGGAGGTGTTTATTGCTAGTATTGTCACAAATTTAAAATTATGTTAAGTGACCACAATTTATTCCTTCCAACTCTGCGTCATCAGAAGATGTCTTTTAATAGACCCATAACTAGAATTGGAAGCATCTGAGAGCTTTGCATGTGTATAATCTTATTTGGCTCTAATATTAGGCCATTAATTCAACAACAGCTTTCCTCCTGACTAAAACTGGGGGGCTCTGATGCACATGGCAACTCTCTGTGTCAGTGTTCATGGCTGCTGTGAACCCACATACCTGGAAATACATCTGTTATCCTCTGGCATTAAAAGGAACACAAAGGTTGCAACAGAAGCATCTCCAGAAAAAAAAAATAGTGAATATTTGGTATATATATAAGATATCTTTCTTTGCCTTGAATGTTTTGCGCACACACACGCTAAGATGTGTTTACAGCATTTAAAACCCTCAGCCCTAATTTACACTCTGTTTGAAAACAATTAATAAATTATAAGACAGGAAACTCCACCCTGCTGTTACAAGAATGTGTTGCTCACCTGTTTTCATTTAGGGAGCTCTTTTTTGCCTAGAGGCATCAAGGTAGTTTTCACACTATTATTAGGATATAGTGAGATTTAAATAGCCCACCATTTTTTACCTGTCTTTTACCTTCTTTATGAGCAGTATTGAGCTCCTGGGTAGAGTGGGGTCATCCTCAAAGTTACCACACTTCTGAAATGACACAGTTACTACAACAGATAATTGACACCTGTTATATATACACTCTGCTAAAATTTATGCACAAGGTGCTGCTTATTTGTTCTGGTTTGCACTTTTATTAAAGCAATAAAATTATTTCAATCTGAAAAAAACCCACCACAAGCACAAAACCACCCATACCTCTCCAACTTGCAAAGTTAAATGGGACTTGCCATTTTGACTTCCTTGTGAATCATTTTGTCTTTTTGAGGTTTAGTATGCTTCCGTTCATAGTGCTGGCACTCTTCTCATGAAATTGCTGATTTCATATTAGCAATGCAGGTATGATCTCTTCCTGTTCCAAAGGAAAGACAGATTTTTTTCCCCCAAGTTTTAGTCTTTAAAAGTCCAAACTTTAATGTCTTTTTACTGAAAAATGTAGCATTTAGAGAGGATTTTTTTCTGTTCTCTTTGAGAATTCATACAGTAATTTTGAGTAAAGGAGAAGGAAAGAAAGAGCCTGTCATTCAGAAAAGACAGGCTCTTCAGATGAGAGGCAGATCTTACCAAGGCCACGTTCCATTTGGCTTGTTTCCTAGGTACAAGATGAAACAAGCCACGTTGCTTCAGGCAGATGAAAGCTAGGAAGGAGATGGGAGTTGGTTCTGACCCCAATTCCTGCTTGTCAAAAATGTGTGACTTGTTCTCCATTTAAATATATTAATGAGAGCAGAAGGGGGTGGGTGAAAAATAGAGGAAGAAAGCCAAAAAAAATCAAGCATTTTCTGGCAGGTTAGCCATCAAGTCTCATCATGAGAACGACTATTATGATATGATACCGACCTGGAATACAATGTGGAATGCAAGTATGCCTTTTACTGAGAGTGTCCAATTTGTTTTAAAAGGCCTGTGCTCAAAGAGACTCTCCGGTAAAGAGTTAAGTACTGTGATTTTAAGGTAAAAAAGATTGTTTTAACAGGAACTTCATTCTTCAACATTAACAAACCTTTCACTGTCCTTATCACTGTCTACAACTACCTGGAAGGAGGCTGTTGTGAGGTGGGTGTTGGTCTGTTCTCCCAAGTGACAAGTTATAGGACAATAGGTAATGGCCTCAAGTTGTGCCAGGGGAGGTTTAGATTAGACATTAGAAAAAAATTCTTCACTAAAACGGTAACCAGGCACTGTAACAGGCTGCCTAAGGAGGTGGCTGTGTCACCATCCCAGGAGGTATTCAAAAGACAGGTAGATGAAATGCTCAGGGGTATGGTTTAGTAGTGGACAAGTATGGTCAGACTGGGTGATCACAATGGTCTTTTTCAGCCAAGTGATTCTATGTTTCTATGATTTTTTAACACTGCCTTAAGGAGCATGTTATTAAAAAGTAGAAAGTTACATGTACATCTCATTTGTGTCTCCTTTCTAATTGAATTAAAAAAAAACCCAAAACAGCAGAGCATGCAGATCTACCACAAGGTGGACAGCATTTCTTTCTGAGAGAGTTTTGACAGACTACTAACTTCAGGATCAGACCCCAAGCATATCAGATTGCAACTGTTCTCCATTCATATTCAATAGTCCTTATTAAATAAGACAGATTGATCTCAGCTTCTGTCCGAACTTCAACTCTTGCAAGTAACTTGGGAAGGGGATTATTTGTTCTGTGTATAGTTCCCTCCTGGGAGAGATTCAGGTTAGTGTTTAATAATACTTACGTATTGTAAGATTCAGGCTTGCAGCCTTTGCTTGACAAAAACTTCTGCTGAAGTCACTAGCTTTAACCTTGTATCTTGTATATCTTGAAAACCTGTACAATTGTCAAGTTAACAGCATTAATACCATGTATTATCCTGGGAGAAATTTCCTTCTCCCTAAAAATTTCAGAGTTGAATGTCATCTGTGTTTTGCCCTTTGTATACACTAAGCAATCCAGATGAATTCATGAAGATACAGGGACATTAGAAATGTTTGGCAAGAGCCAACATTTGTAATTATCTTACTGCTTGTTAGAGATGTGAATGACAACTTTTCCCAGACTCAGAAACTGTTAGAAAATATTGGTGGCTGATCATATCCATCTTTAGTTTCACCATTTTCTGCTGCAAAATCTCCTACTAGTTTTCATATGCCTTGCTTTATTCTATGTCTACCTGCAACTTGAAGAGAAAGAGCAGGAGTTTGGTGGAAATAAAATATTGTGTAAGAGTTAAATATTGGTATTTAGAAAAGGAGATACCATATTTGGCTAGAATAGAATATCTACATACCAATGACCAATAAATTAATCTTATTTTGTGACCCATTTAAATTGTGTAATAAAACTCACAAAACTAAATCTGATCAATATTAAATAATATCTTTATCAGGTAGATTATGTCTTCCTAGAGGTACCAATTGCTTTTGTGAAATTAAGCAGCTTGCTCTATGCAGAGCCTCTCTGGTTATAGTAAGCCTTGGAAATTTGACAAACATTTGTACTTGGTATGACTATTAATTTTAGAAAAATAATAATTTTCAGAAGTTATTAGTTTAACAGAAGGTCTATTTGATCTCTGAAAGCTACATCAGAAAAACAGGTGACTAATTTTCAGAAAGAGTAGTTAGAATAATAGAATCATAGAATGGTTTGGGTTGGAAGGGACATTAATGATCATCTAGTTCCAAATTCTCTGCCATGGACATGGAAATCTCCCATTAGATCAGGTTTCTCAAAGCCTTATCCAGCCTGTACACCTCCAGGGATGAGGCATCCATGACTTCTTTGGACAACCTGTTCCAGTGCCTCACCACCCTCACAGTAAAAAATGTCTTCCTGTTATCTAATCTACATTCTTTCAGCTTAAAATTCCACTGGACATTTCCAAATTTCTGCATGAGGTAGCTACGACATTCAGTTAACCTCATAATAGGGGTGAATGGCTCAATGTCCAGATGAAGATCTGTGACAAGTGCTGTTCCTCAGGGGTCTGGTCACACCAGAAGAATAGGACGTCATCCTGAGGGACCTTAACAAGCTGGAGAATTGGGCCTGTGTGAACCCAATAAGCACAACAAGGCCAGGTGCAAGGTCCTACACCCAGGTCAGGGCAGCCCTCCCCTCTCAATCACAGGATTGTGATTGAGAGCAGCCCTGCAGAAAATGATTTTGGAATGTTGAGTGATGAGAAAGCCAACATGAGCAGGCAATGTTTTTGCAGTCCAGAAGGCCAATCGTGTCCTGGGCTGCATCAAAGAAGTGTTACCAGCAGGTCAAGAGAGGTGATTTTACCCCTCTACTTAGCTCTTGTGAGACCCCACCTGAAGTACTGTGTCCAGTTCTGGAATCCCCAACATGACAGGGATATGAAACCGTTGGATTGGGTCCAGAAGAGGTCTACAAAGGTGATCAAAGGGCTGG
The DNA here is from genome assembly GCA_033558185.1 of Dromococcyx pavoninus. Lineage (NCBI taxonomy): Eukaryota > Metazoa > Chordata > Aves > Cuculiformes > Neomorphidae > Dromococcyx > Dromococcyx pavoninus. The sequence goes on along the minus strand of JAUMJL010000091.1, from coordinate 3,240,179 downwards.
AACGCCTCTGCTATGAGGACAGTCTAAGAGAGTTAGCCTTTTTCACCCTGGAAAAGAGAAGGCTCTGGGGGACCTCATAGCGGCCTTCCAGTACCTGAAGGGACTACAGGAAAGCTGGGGAGAAACTTTTTACAAGGGCTTGTAGTGACAGGTCAAGGGGGGATGAGTTTAAACTGGAAGCGGGGAAATTTAGATTAGGTATTAGGAATAAATTCATTACAATGAGGGTGGTGAGACACTGGCACAGGTTTCCCAGGGAGGCTGTGGATGCCCCCTTCCTGGAAGTGTTCAAGGCCATGTTGGATGGATTCTTGAGCATCCTGGTCTAGTGGGAGGTGTCCCTGCCCATGGCAGCAGAGTTGGAACTGGATTGTCTTTAAGGAGCATGTGTGTGTAAACTGGATGTAGTGCTCTGCATGTTTGTTCTCCCCACTAAAGAAAGTCTTCAAGAAGTTTAGGGATGGTTCTGCTATACTCTCTGTGTGTACTTGAAAGTAATACAGGAAAATAGGTAAGTTATATTACATAAGATGGCAGTGATTTACCATGTTTCTTGCGTTCTTTACCTCTGTGTAAGTAGAGTGCTGTGCCCAGATAGACTTTGGCATATCTGAAGAAAAGTGGTTCTGCAGACACTATAGAAGGTACTATTAGCAATGGGATTGAGGTCTTTTTCCCTTCATTAGTGGAAGGAAGAAATTCTTGTGATCAATTATTTTCAAGTCATAATGGATGAGGAAAAGGATGGTATCTAGTTTTTGTTTTTGCCAAATTGCTAAAAACTTGACCTAGAATACTGATTTTTATAGTTGTGATGGTATCCATTTTTGACTGTTGACTAAATACATTACAATACAGTTGCATCACTAAACACATAAATCAGTCCTAGTAAATAAAAAAGTGCACATACCTTTTTCTTCTTATGTGACATATCATCTATAGTAAAATGGTTTTAAATGGTTAAACTGATCCAGGTTATTTCACAATTGGAAGACTGAAATAATTCTTGGCTGGAATGATATGCACAGGGGTATATGTGCCACTTTGTATGTATGAAAGTCTGCACTTATGCAGAATATAAACACACTAAACTTTTGAGGTGGATCAATAAAATACGAGTTTATTTTATCTCAATATGATCTTTCCTTAGCTAAGAATGTGGTTCTTTGAATTAACAGTAAATTTACTTTTCTGTCATAAATCTATCACTGTCGTTGTGAAAGATTTTCAAAATACTCAAGTTTTGTTTTCTAAATAAAGCAGTGATTCGTTTTTCCTATACTGAAAGCTGATATGCAAAGACAATCAACAAACTTAGCATAAGAAACCAGGACTTCGTAATGTAGACAGTAAAGCAACATCCATGGACCAAATGCTCTCATTGCATGTTTCAGATGAAAGGCTTGGAATATCTTATATATCAGAGACTGGGATACAGCCCTTTGTAGACACCTGGTACACTGCCCACAGGGATAACACCCGAGCCATATACATCCTACTTCTATGGTTCAAATCTTTGCTGTTGACAGAATAGCAGAAGAATAAGAAAAACTAGATTTGGAGGGAGAGTAGGGAATGAGCTTCGGATGACAAAATTGTAATGAACTATCTATCCTAGCTCTAAGAATCTATCAGAAGAACAAAAAACTCTCAGCATTCTCCTCTCAGTATCACAAACTGAGCCATCAGAGCAGACAGTCTTTGCCATCAAAGTCATTGCAAGACACTCTTACTTTGAAAGTGTGCATGAGGGTAGGGAGACTGAGGGAAGGGAAAGGATTCTACTGCACTGATATAATCACCACAACTAAATCTGCTCCTGGGTTGTACTTTCTCCTTTTCTGCCTCAATCATTCGCTGGTTCAGGCAAGGGAAAAATTAATTATAAATTCTAAATAGAAGATGTCATCTAGTGACTAAATAATTTTCTCTTGGTTTTTCAAAGAGGCACTTTCACTCTGTTCCATCTGCTCCTTAAATCAAGGTGTAAGGCATATGTACTAACGCTACTGAGCAAAAATAGTTCTCTGTCCTAAAGTACATAAAACACCAGAGAAAGGGAGAACAAACAAAAATTAAATAAGTACTGTATGCAAGGTAAATTAAAAAAACCCCAAACAACTGGTTTACAACATCTAAAACCATGGTAAAATTTCTGGTAATGAAAATCAGCACCTGAAGATTCTTTTGTGCATTTCCACTGGAGGTTAATTAAAGTGGCATCTGTATGTCCTGAAATGTATATTTCTGCTGAATGCAATGGCTGTTCACTGTAGCCTCTTCGGTAAGCTGTAATGCAGGCATCATAAATGCTTAAAAAGTTTAACAACACATAAGAGATGATGGGGATGTGAGTGATGATGAAGAGTCAAAAAACCAAGAAATATTAAGGATGCTTTAATTATTAACTAGATTAAAAATTCTGCTTTCTTGTATGTAGACATGCAGAGTCACATACTAGCAGGTATCTAATAGCTTCTTAATGCTACATTGGCAAAATTATTTTTTTGGCCAAAAGGAGAAAATTCTCCAAAATATACAAAACAATGGAATCTGAAAAAAAGAATGAGAGTACAAGGTATTGTACTGAAAGCACTAGAAAGAAAAACAGTAATGTCATGTTTTTACTTTACAATCGGTTTATTTAATTAATGAACGATTTTTTGGTATTTGGCTACATTTTGAAATTCTTGTTCAATTGGAGGCCTACTGTATCAGAGGAAGAGTAGCCGTGCACACAAGGCAACTATAGGTTCGTCTGCAGGAAGACAGTCAGAAGAGCTTTTAAGTGCTAAGTGAATCTACGTAAGTACCTTATACTCATATTCCGAAAACAAAAGATCTCATAAGACTAAATAATAACATTTTGATCCTGAAGGATAATGAATGCAAGAACTATTATACATTTTAACTTATGCATATTGATTTAGGCTTGTGTTAAGTTTCCTAGCCATTTCAGTGTCAACAATCTAAAACTGTTAAAGAGCTCATTTCTTGAGTGTTACCTAATGACCTAAACAAATTCTACACAGTTACCAAATGACTTAAAGTACTATAATGCAGAATGCAATCTCATTCTATGGCATTAAAACTCACAAAACAAACCTCACCTTCCCATGTAATTTTTTCTCTCTAGGCCTAATTAGTCTATTTCCATAGGAGGAAATCCCATTGCAATTCCATTAAGTCATTGAGTTACGGTTAGGATTGGGGGACTATAGGATGAAGAATTGAGATTTACAGTGGTTATGTCATACATTTGATAAGCCTTTTTTGTAACTCTTTTGGACAACTTAGCAAATGTAATAGATTCCTTTGATTTCAGAGTGGAGTATGATGAATGTATCTAGTGCCAAAGGCACCAACATCTTTTTTTTCCTCTCTTCCCAGATATTTCTTCACTTTGAATTGTTTGTTCATTCTCTGGAATATTACTTATTCCCTCTTTCTGAAGTACTTTGTTGCTCAAAATGGTGTTTCTGTTGAGGAAAAACAATACACAAAAGCTAGCTTCTAAATAAAATTGCTTTCTGAATTCCAAACCCCACTTTAGGAAAATGTACAAAAGAACACAGACATACAAGGCCTTTCTAAACCACAGCTATGGAAAGTATGTCATGCTTTTTGAACAATTATATACTAATCCTAATTCTAATTCTATAATGATTCCATATATCCAAACAGCTAACTGACTTCAGACATGGTTAACTAAGCGGGATCATCTTCTCCTCTCAAGAGCAGGTTTATAGAATAAAGGAAGTAAAAACTGCTTTTTATCTTATGTATTTCTCTGCCTGTTTTGCAGCACTATTTGAGTATCACTAAAATGAGTGATTTAAAAAAGAAAAAGCCAAAGGTAGTTGTAGGCAAGTTTTAAGATCTAAGAAAACTGCCTGCTGAGATAAGGAAATATATATATGTGTATATATATATATAAAAGGTAGTTTTTATTTACGTACAATGGGCTTAGATGTTTCTTTTCTTCCCTGAAACTTCTAATGCATCTGCACAATTTTAAAGTCACAGCACTAGATAACATAGCAAAAAGATGGATTACCCGATTTATTATGGCAAATATTACTTCCTGTGTTGTCTCTTTTGCCTTGAAATGTTAAAAGTCTTTTACCTAGTCTTCATAAAGGAAAAGTTTATCTGTGCTTGAGTTAAGATTTTCTGTGCTTTAAACACACTCCTGTAGATGTCACCTCCACTGGGATGAGCTCATGAGCTACAGGGGAATGTCTGCTCATGTACTTGGAGCACATTCTCTCCCTCCTTCTTCACTGACCTCTGTCTGCAGAGATGTTTCTGTCACATATTCTCACTCTTCTCTTCAAGCTGCTTTGCCTAGTGTTTTTTACCCCTTCTTAAACTTATCACAGAGATACTACCATCACTGATGGGCTCAGCTTTGACCAGTGGTGGGTCTCTCTTGGAGCCTGCTGGAAGAGGCTCTGTTTGCCACTGAGGCAGCTTCTGATGATTGGCAGCCCCCCTGCTATCAATATCTTGAGATGTAAACCCAAGACAGTGAGCAAAAACTAATGTGAGTAAAAAAGGGTCCTAAATGTCAGATCAATAAGGAGATTGAATTGAATTGCTTCATATATTAAACCTCTAAAATTGGATTATTTTCTTTTTTATTTAGATCATACATAATAATACTGCAAGTTAAATGTGTGGGTTTAGGGTATTTATCTTCTTTCAGAAAATAATTAGACTAAATATAATTGAATAACAACTTAATATTGCTTTTCTATTGTTACCGAAAAAAAAGAGACAGTATAATTACTATAATGATTCATAGATTTTACTGGCTGGACAAAGAACACATCATAGCAAGACTGACAAAGATGTTAGAAACCAGCGAGGAAAAGGGAGGAATCACTAGAATTCATTTTAGCCAGAATACCATGTACTTTTCAAATAACCAGAACTCCTGGTCTAGTCATACAAGTACAAGGTCACAGAAGCACTCAAGCATTAAAGATATCACTTGTAAGATTCCTAAGAGAAAGTTTCTGAACCTGTGTAGGAGTCTTATAACATGAAAAATATGTTTTCCACACATATATCATCTGACAGCTGAGATTGTCAGAGTTGAAGAAGACTGTGAATAAACTGAAGAGAAATATTTCAACCAAAGCATTGAGTTTTTTGAGGTTTGGTGTTTGTTTTTGGCAGAAAAAATCAGCTTCATCACATTATGTATGTAGGGGAATTTGGAAAATTTAAAATATTTAATTGTAATACTTTCTAATGAAGTATTTTGCTTTCTAGACTTAAAAAGAAATCTAAAAAAAATCCCTATATCTTCATCTTGTAAACTCATAAGAGTTACTTGGACTGTTAAACACTTAAACACTCCGAGCTTTTAAGCGCTCCAAACTGATGTAATGTTTTTGTTTTCACCACTGAACAAAACCTTTTTCCACTCTTCTAGAATTGCCTGCTGACCAGAGACAGTTATTGCAACTATTCCAACTGTAACTGTAGAGTTGAAAACAGTCCTGTGAACTTTGGTTGTGTTCAAAGCACAGTCAAATGAGGTGTTAGGAGAGGGGGCTAGAATCCATTGTGTGCCACTTTAGATACCAGTAGTTGCTATTTCAGGTTTATTTATGAGTGCAGTCCTTATCTGATGCTTGGTCTGCACTTGCATATTTTATGGATTTAAAGGAAACAAGCCAGGAGAGGAGTAATCCTTAAATCTCAAGGCTACAGAGGGCTGCAAATTAGGTTTGAGTTTTAGCTATGTCTTTGGTAACAGAAGAGCAGAAGCACAAGTCAGTGAGGCAAGGCTTTATGAATTCTTCCATGCCTTCACTGAGTCTACAAAGGAAAGATGACAGTCTCTAAAGTTAGAGCCTTGTAACTGATATTTGATATGCTGATACCTGTATAACTTTTGATACATGCTTGAAATTACAGTTTGAACAGCAAATAAGGACCTAGTGTTTACACTGCTGGTGGTTACACAGGCTCCAGATTGACTACTGACAAGATCTTGCTGTGTTTGAAGAGAAGAAAAAAGTAAGAGACCACCACTGTTTTCTAGTTCTGAAGAGTCACGGGGGCACAAAACACATCTTACAGCTATGCTAAAAAAACCTGAAACTTGCCTGTAAAACAGGCTTCAGGTTTATTTTGCTGGGGGTTATGAACAATTGTAATCACTAATTAACTTAATTACGGAGATAAAAAGCTGTTTTGTCAACAGAGGGAGTTTCACTGAGGGGTGGGGAAAACTTAGAGTGGATCATAATATGCTGCTCTCAAAAAAGTGTTTGCTGGTGTGGGATAAAGTTCTACTTGTCTACACTGGCAAGATGCTTATAGTATAGACAGCTGATAAATCACCCACAAAAGAAAATGATAACAGAGAGTGTTTGTGTGCACCCACTGAAATGCAGAGCTATGAATGTTTCATTGAAAGTTAGTATTTAGATTTTTTGGGTGATAATAAAGTGAAAGAATTTATGGGGATGGGAGGAAAGAATTACTGACTTAGCTTTTACCTAGAGGCAATTAATGGTATTATAATGTTGTTTTCTTTCTTTATGATATTTATCATATTTTTAATGAACAGTGAAATATTTTCCTGACTCTGAAATTGCAACATACTGATTCTTTGAAAACTGACTGGGAACTGCAAGAATCATGTAAGCTTTACAGTTGTTAACTTTGAAGTTTTACACCATCTAATAATTTTAAAGAAAGAAAAGAATTAAGCTGAGAGAAAAAACTTTCAAGAGAAAGTGTAGAGTTAGACTAGAATGATGTGTAGTTTTGCTTCCACAAGTTTTTTTCTTATTATATTTACAGAGTTTCAAAAAAAGCGTGTTAGGCAAGGAACTAAAAGGGGAAAGTGTAGATAATATCTCTATACTAGTTGTTAGATTATGAGAGGGAAGACTGGCAAAATTTATGGGCTGAGACAGTCAGAGAAGATATAATTTCCATCGGTTCAGTCTCATTTAAACTTATTTACACATCAGATCTGAGCTTGGACCAAGGACTAATTAGTCAGGTAAAATCTGTTCTGCAGCCTTCTATCACAAGACAATCATTCATAAATTTGTTTTTGTTGTTTATTTTCTGATTTTAGCCTTTGTAAGATGATATGGTATAAAATCATTTGCTTGCCTCTTATTTCATTCAAGTTCTTAATGCAAACTAAATGTATTGAAAAAATGTTCTCACATAATGTTGCTCAATATAATTTTGTTGAAAGAAGAATGAGGGTCTTATTTATATGCTGTATCACTGCCTGGGAAGAAAAAGTTCAGTGCAACTAATAAATACTGTACGGTAGGACAACTCAGTAACCCCAAATTACATGGGTGAACCTGTAACAGAATATTATGAGAGGGAATAGCTAGATGTCAGTTTAATATCAGGCGTATTATACTGCCATACATTGAAGGAAGAGATATTACCCTTTCCACCTATGTGAATATTTCACTTTTTTAGCTTCTCTGATTACAGAGATATTTACATAGGTGTACACTGTAACTTTCTGTGTCTGGAAATATGTTAGTGATGTATGACCTCTTTGAAAAAGATGTTTCTCTAAACACTTATCTCAAATAGCTGATCTTAAATGCTTTTGAATTTGGTTTCATTTGAGATGTGCTGTACCCGTTGGCTTATAATAAATATTTGTTAGAGGAACCAGTTTCCTCTTTGTGCTGTGCATTTGAAGTTTTATGGATTGAAGTATTAGGGACAGGTAATTTGGTTTGGGGGAAGTGGAATTTTGGAGTTTTTGGACTAATACACTGCTATTAATTCCATTTTCTCACTGTATATTCAGTTACTTAATTATATACATGGAAGAATGACCTTTCATTTCTCATCCATTTTTTTAGTTACTGCTAGAACATGAGGCCAAATTGGACCCTTTAATTAAGCTATGGATAGGTATTCATTGAAATAAACAGTTAAGAATAGATGTATCCAGGACTCTTATCCAAAGCCATTTAAAGTAAATCTCAGTTTTTACATTGAGTTTGGTAGAGTTTCGATTAGACTTCAATGTAATGAAAATTTGGGAAATGTCACATGCGCTGCTTCAAAAACTCTTAATGAAGCCGCAATTTCTTGGCTTACAACTTCTACTTCTGTCTTGAAAACATGTGCTGATATAGCCTCAGCTGGACAGTCTCTATTCACATTTGCAGGGACATACACAATGGATTGCCTTACGCTGCCCTCGAAGTGTATTAGGACAGTGAAAGATGAAATTTTGTTATTATGAACTTCCTGGAAACTATTATTATAGACTGTCCTATTACTAAGGACTGTATCAAACCTCAGAGGAACTGAGGAAGTGATTTTTTCTGTCACTTTACTCACTTTATTTTAAAAATAATAAACACAAGTCTTATCAATTTGTTTATAGGACTTAACCCACTTTAATACAGGAAGATGGTAAACTAATGCTGTTAAAATCAAATTAGAATTTCCTTAAGTCAAGTATTTAATCAGCTTCAGACTTTTAATTTATATATTCAAACCTATTTCTATTTCATATCAACCATATGGATTTGAAACAACATACCAGTTATTTGTTTTTCTCCATTTATGGTAATTTCTGAAAGATGGCAGTAAATCTATTGCTTGCACTGAATCTGTGTAAAAAAAATATGCTGAAAAAAAGAGCGAGCAAGCATACTTATCCCTTTGTAATAGTGATGACGATCACTATTGACCTGTCATTTCTTTTTTTTCAGTACATAACTACTTCATCAGAGACCAGGAGAAGAGACTTTGGGAAAATCCAGCCTCAGCCTTGTTTGGTCCTGATGTAGGGTCCATGCTATCTACAGTCCACTATATGACTGACCTCCCCAGAGCCCCTTCTCTGGCTCAGAGACATAAGGCTGCCCTGGGAGGCTTCCAGCTCCCTGTCCCCCAGCTCTGCTCCCACAGGCTTCCACCACATCCCTGGAATGAAGTGATATTCTGCTGGCGGTACATCCCTGCTACTCCTCTATAATAGCTTTCCCAGAAGTCAAAAAGGAATGGAAACATAACTGACATTTCTGAGGAAAAAAGTGCTACTTATTTTAACAGAGTTCTAGTAAGGTTTTATTAAATCTAGGTTCTCTATTATGTAGTGAATCCTGAGAAGAAAGTTCTCACAGAGTGAATTTATTAGGAGCAAGATCTATACCCTTCTAAACTGAAGAACTATAGAGAATTTTTTTTTCCACTGCTCTCATTTCTGATTAATAAAGAATGTGGGCAAGTTTTTCTTTCACTTGCTTTTCACTGTATTTGGAATGGTTTTGATTCCCGGTGATCAGTTTTGAGACTGGCTTACTCTGCGTAATTTTCTATGCAGAGTTTACTTAGCTCTGCCAAACTGTATCAGATTAGAAAACAGAAATTTTAAGGGTTGCCAGCCTAGGCAATGACAGAAGCAGAAGAGCTTACTTAAACTCTGCCCAAATCTGAGGAAGTGTCTTAGGAGATCTGCACCAAAGTATTTGTTAGGAAATTCTTTAGACACTTGAGGATTTCTCCTAACTTCAGGCATTAAAGAAAAAATATGGATTTTAGTTTCTTAATATCGCATTAAAGTGGAGATGAGGTCTCTCAAAGAGTCAGTTGGCTTACTGAGGATCTGAATTGATTTTTAGAAGTGCCTGACTGCTGCTGTTTGTTCACAGGGCAAGCCTAGGGTAGCCGTGCTCCTGATTAAGCTCCTGTGGTTGTATAGGGATGAGTCTGCGTTTACGTGTGCTACTGCTTTGTAAATTAAGGATGCAGTTGTCCTGTCAGAGCTCAATGTCACTGTGCTAAGCCAGTTTCAGAGCAGGTCTCAGGCTAATCTTTATGTAGGGGTTTCCTGACAGGTTTGATTGTTTTTGATACACACATTACACACAGCACAGCAGATAGATACAGACTGTGAATTCAGCGGCATTTAATATTGACTCTCATTAGGAACCCAAAGCAAGGAATAAGATCAGATTTCAAACAGTCTCTTCAGCATTTCTCACTGCTTCCTAGCCTGTTCAATAAGGTGGCTAATGTTAATTTCAGTTTAGTGCTCCAAAAATTTATTTATGTAAATACATGAATATGTGGTCTACTCTTTGTAGATACCTAAATAAGCTTTGTAAATTCAAGTAGTTTGGAAATTGAAAGTTAGGAATATCCACATTAAACTCTTCCTCAATCTGGGGTGAAATCACCTTGCAACATCAGAGAAAGGTTGTAAAAGAGTAAAGCTCTGAACCAGTGTGTCTTTTATATATCCATTAGGTTATATTTCCTCTCCTGTTCCACAACAGATTTTTAGCAAAGTAATGAACCTATGCCTCAGGGGCATTTGAGCTGCACTTTTTGTGTAAACAGTGTAAATGGAAATAGCTGTTACAATCATCCCTAAATTTTATTTCTAATGATGTCTTGAAGAACTAAATGGTTTATTTGCAGGTCTGTATGAATGTCCACAATAATAGTAAAAAACCCAAACCAAACCAGAAAATTGGTTCTTAAAATTAGAAGTAGCAAGTTCCTAGTAGTGAGTAGTAGTTGTAAGTAGCCATTCCTTTCTGAAAACAAAATCTTATCTTTTTTTTTTGTTATTCACTCACACAGTTTATTCGGCTTATTTAACTACAAAGAGATTATTAGAATGCAAACACGGAATTCATTCAGTTCAGAAAGCTTATCCATGACTTACTGATCTATGAACTTACTGAGCTATACTGAAATACACAGTACCATAAATGCCCTCGTTTTGAGTTGTACATAAATATTGTCATAAATACTGGCTCCTGAATAATAAACTTTCTTAAAAAGGTTCCAAGACATACTCTATTTTAAACTGTAGTAATACCAATGCCACTTGAGTTACAAACATCTGTTCAGAACATTTTTTTAGTCAGCATTGTTTCTTTTACAAACAAAAATCTGAAGAAAACGTCAAGCTATAGCCATTACATCAGCTAAAGATTTTTCACACCTCCGTAAGGTATAAGTTTACACAAGCTTTCACAAATCAATAAACTTTAAATGAAAGCCTGCCACTATTTTGTGCACAGAAGCATTTCCAGAATTCGCTCACTGATGGGTAAAAAGAAAATTAATGTCCCTGGCTAAGAATGCGTCTTTTAATTGTGTGTGAATAAAACATTTTTTTTTTTCAATTTCTTCTTCGCTAAAGTCCATCTCACTAATAATATCATGGGTAACAATAACAGAAAGGTGGTGATAAAAGACATCAAAAATTTTAGTATCAGCAGAGAAAAATTCTTTTCAAAACATCCCTGGAGAAAAGCTTTGTGAAGACTATAGAATTTAAACCTTTACAGTGAACAGATAATGTTAGCCACTGTCTTACTCTGATTCTTGTTATAGAACTACAGGATAATTTTAGAGGATCCTTCAACAGCTCTTCTGTAAGGATAGAGGTATGTATAAGTCACGACACGAGCTTATATGCAACAGAAATAAAGGAATAAAAAGGATCTTACTTGTGTTAAGTAACATTCACATTCTCGGTACAGTAGTGTGACTTTCTCAGAAATGATGGGTGGATTCAGAGGGATGACGATGTATATTCAGCAGCATTAGAAGGTATTTGTGTATATCTGCTATATTTACATTTGTAATATTTTTTGTGTCATTCTCAGGAATTACCTCCATTATATCTAAACATATATTATGGATGTTTTTACTTCTTCATATGACTTGAACATGTTTCCTATATATATTGCTTTCTTTGAGTAATAGAATTCAATATTTTTTTTTCATTTTTCATCTTTAAATTACTTCAGAGGAAATATCTCAATAGAGATTTGTTTTACACTTAGTATATTCAGGAGTTTTGGCTAGGTCAACTAAAGTTTAAATTAGAAGCTAAAGTGCTTTTAACAAAAATTCTGAGGTATTTGAGATTCATTTCCTAATATGATCTTTATGTCTGTGATTTTTGAGCTATTTTTTATTATTGTTATGAAACTAACAACAGGCCATCATTCATCTTATTCAGGCTAGATACCATATCTTTTTATCATAAGGAACTTTCTGAACTTATGTCCCAACCACACATACAGTAAAGCTAAGTTTAGCCAAGATGTGGCTTAACCGAATTGCCCTTTCAGAGCAAAAAGGATTGACTGAACTCTACTATTCACTTGGAATTGCTTGAGACTCATTACACCATAGACTCTGTGCAATCACAGCAGGTCTATGTCAGTCCTCAATAACAATTTAATTTATTTTTTATGCCTGTTCAATTCTCTTATTTTAGAGGTTAAAGTTCAAAGATGAAAGTAGGATAAAATTTAGCTTTGTCTTAACTAGAATGTTGGTATAAAGTTCTTTGTGAACCAGAAGGAAGCTTGCTTAGGTTAAACAAGAGTTTTTCTGTTACATGATGATAGCTGAGTATCTGGGAAATACAAAGAGCAGAATTACTGTTTTGTCGGAGTACATGCTGTGCCATAGACTTTAGAATTAAGTGTCACTCTGTTACTTCAAAACACACTAAGACAGGTACCACGGTTATTCTAAGACACCATACATAGTTGGCACCTATTCCCCAAATAGTCTTTTATTAATTACTTCCTTGGAAGATTCACTGAGGAGCGTACATGTTATACGGTTATTTATAATTACTGTTTCATTTTTATGTGTTTTTTTCATCTTCAAGTTGTTTTATTAGATCTCAGATTCACAGAATAGAACTACATGCCATTCTAAACTTATAGCTAAGAACAAGATACTTGATTCCTGCAGTGTATCTTTTATCTTGTTTATGCCATCTAAAAGCTTTTTTCTGGTATTCAGATGAACACTTTTTTCTATTCATTTATGAATGGAGGGGGTTTTGTTAACACTTTGATACTTACTTTACAAAGCAAATGACCTTAAGTGTTTTTTTCTAACCTCTTCAGTGGTTAAGTGGAGAAGAACACTGACTTCTCAGCAGGAAAATGAAACTTTTAGTTTAAACAACATACTTTGTGTACAGAGTGTTTATGAAAAGTTCACAGAGAGGATCAAATTCAAGGATACAATTCCAGGAATGGACACAAAATTTCTTCGTAATTTAGCTCTTTGTAAGTACGTCACTGGCTTTTTCTAAGCTATTCTAAAACTTTTCAATAAATGTAAACCAACCAACCAACCAAACAAAAAGCTGCTTTTGGCAATATGCCTGCAGAAATCTTTTGAGTGTCTTCTAGAAATAGAAATTAAAGTTTCTACAGAGGCAAAAAAGATAAACCTTTATTTTAATATACTTTGTGAAAGACACACCTCCAGAAAAGCTCTATCCAGCTTGTTAAAGAACCATTAACCTTCACATAAACACAGGTTATTAAACTAACACATGCATTATTTTCATGTTGATAATGCTAGTAATGAAAAATAGTTTTAACCAGGGCAGATACTAAGTTAACTGCTCAGGTGGAATTTATTTTGTTCTTCAAAGTTATTTGTTTAATGCTTACTTATCATCATTTTAATTTTAAAATGTCATCTTTATTCAGAGCAAAAAATATCAAACATTCTATTATAATTGATCATTCCTTACTTTGACACAGAACACAAAGCAATTTTCTGACTGCAAACATAAACTAGGGGCGGTCACAGTTCACAACAGTTGTGGAGGAACTGGAAATAAACAAACAAAATACCCATCACAGCCCTTGAACTCCTTTTTCCTACTGAGTTTGGTATTCAAATTGTAAAATTGGCTTCAAAGCATAGATTTCCATATTTTCTATGTTCTTTCAGTAGGGTCTGAAGTACTATTCAGGAAACTTACTGAATCAAGTTCAGATCAGCTTTCATACACTTTTTCACTGCGAATGATTTCTTCTATCCAAACAGAGCTCTGTATTTTCAAGCATTATTTAATCATAATGTTTCCCAGGTGGTATTCATCACTTACCAAAAAAAAGAGATCTCTTGAGCTGAAAGGGTTTTTTTCATTACAGTAAAAGTTATTTGATTAATCAGAAAGTGTTTGTTTTCTGCATTTGCGCTTATGAACCAAACTTTTTTTCTCCCCAGTTAACCTTATTTTCATATCGGAGCAAATCTCTCACTTCAAGTAATGATAATGAAATATTTTTTTCCTAGAAGAGTCATTAATCCTTCAATAGTAGAAGACCCTTCCCTAAAAGAGCAGCACTAAGATACCACAAGTCAGTTGTAAGGCTTCTAAAATATTTTTCTTCTCATTTTTTCTGTCCTTTCTTCCTGCCTTTTCTCATAAAGACTCTTCAGGTAATATTTGTACTGTGACTTAATAGCTGAAGAAAAACTAAAACCACCTTCAAAACTCTCCAAAGATTTTTTATAATGGATTTTTATAGAATAGGCTATTATACAGAATATCTGATGGTTATTTGTGGTTTGAAGTATGTATGGACACCATTCCTTTGCTATTAGTAAGAAATAAAAATATCCCAAATATGTTGCCCTTATATTGCTTATTCTTTACTATAACATCACAGTAGTAGTGTGTGATATTATGTAGTCAGTCCTTTATTGTAAGTCTATGTAATGTAAGTTTATACATACATATATTTGTTTAGTTAAAAAAAAATCCAGTAGGGTTTTCTTGATAGTCTTGCTGTTTCTCACCATTCTATGTTCATCACATAGAGATAGAATGAAAAAAATGTCTTTGGAAAATTTGTAGGTTCTTAATTTAATTAATTCAAATAGCATATGTCCTGTTTTTTTTTCCTCCTCACTGAAACTAACGTTCACAAAACGGACACTACTTCTCTGTGAGTGAGATCAGCCTAAAAAGAAGAGGTACAATTGGCTGCAGATCCAGAACAGCAAATTAGCTTCTTTTTTTAGTCCTTACTATAACAAATGCATGTAAATCTTTCACTATTTAAAAGATGCTGTAACTATTTCTTCATCAGCAATTGGTGAATATAAGACGTTCATTAAAGTACTATTTCACTTTTTCAAGTACACATCTTTCAGTGCTGTCAGTTGAATTATTGTAAAGAGATAAAATCAACACCAATCAGTCACTGGTGTGACTTTTCTTTTCATAACATTCTAAAGCGCATGGTTGATGTTCCAGAATGGTTAGTCTCCCAGAAAACTATTTTGCCACTACTTACAACAAATAATAAAAGCCATATATGTAGACCTATCTATGTATATTGAACTCCAAATGACTCTGCAGTACAATTTCTGAAATAAATGGCATAACCTGTGGAGGCTAACATGATTATAAACTTATTCATATGTATACATAGTTACTTATCTTTCACATTTTTGAGGTTTTTTCTTTTTTTTTCTAATGATACCCTGACAGATATTCATAGAATATAAATATAAGAGATATTATGAAAGCCAGTGCATTTAGTTGTAGGCATATCTCATTATAATGAAGACTTGTCCTGACAAAATCATTATTTTAACCAAGGTTCTCTCAGACTTGAATATGATTGTCCTAGAAAGGAAATGGTAACCTCTGGTAAAGAACCAAGTGGAGTTAAAGTCAGAACACACATCTCCTTAAAGAAAATATGTAAACAGTCACATTAAAGGCAAAAGTCACTAGTGCTCTCTTGAAATGTTAAGCTTCTATCTATGTATGTTTTATCCATATCTGAATAATTTTAACAATGCTGAGTTCAATTAAAAGTAAAAACAGCCAGATTATCTTTCAGCAAGCAGTTTATATTAGCAGTCTAATACATAAGAGCAAATCAATGAATCAGAAAACAATAGTACAATAAAGGAATAAAGTGGATTAACTTATAAAATAGTACTGGCAAATCCTTACAACATCTGGGGCACACGGATATCACTTTGATCACTCAAAATGTATGTTTTCCATCGATTAACAGAATCTGTGGTCTTTGTGGTCTTCAGTATGATTACTTCCCTTGTGCTCCAAACAGAATGGTGCTGTATTGTATTTATTCTGCACTGATGAGAAAGAGTCTTTGAGCTTCAAAGAATAGAGAAATGAGTCATTTATTCACTTATGTTTATGAAGTATTTTGAATTTGAAACGGTTGCATTTTTAAAGTATATAAACAAGGGTAGACACGGGAAAAAGCAAGAGGGCTGATTCAACTGAAGACAGAAATGTAAGGTACTAGTTTGGTGTCTTACCAAGTGCTTTCTTGGATAAGCACCATTATAACAAAGATCAAAATTAAAACCGAGCAGGGTAGGTAGCATTGCAACCTCCACTCCAGAAAAAAAAAAGTGGGTTTGAAAGGCATATATCTACCTGATTTTCTGATAAATCTCAATGACTTGAGTAGAAGGTAAATACAACAGCATGTAGTCTAGAGGGCCATGTAATTTATTTTTAGCTGGAAAAGAGAACCGAAATGGTTTTCAAATCCTAGAAGTTATTTAGAGCACACCCACACATGCATGTATGTATATATTTATACGTATAAATCCAGTACCGTATTTTTCAGTTATTTGTTCAAAAGTTTTAGTGTAGTAAATATACACATAGAGTGTGCTAAAATTGCCATTTTCTGCAGAGTCAAATATTCAGAGCATGATACATGGCTTCAGTGTCATGATGATGTGTAGTATGAGTACCCCTGAAATTACTTACTTGCTAGGTTCCTACTAGGGAGAAAGTTATTTTGAAGACATTTGTTATAAGTGCTGATAATACCAGTAAAAAATAAGCAGTTAAATAGCAGTGAAATAATGATATGGTAAAATTTAGAAGAATTTTTCTGTCTTACATGGAACAGCTGTGGTGTAAAATTTCTCTGGGGACTGGAAGCTTGAGGACTAGTCATGCATAAACTGAAGCAGCTTATGTGTAGCAAAAGGAATTTCTGGGACCTAGGACACAGTACAGTCTTAATGGGAAATTACGTTTCCTGACCTGAGTCAATTGCACCACACAGTATTTCAGACAGGAGCTCTTTCTCTTTCCTCCTCACATATATTTTTTCTGTTTTCTTAGGGAGAGAAATACACAGTGACAAGGAGGGAAATAGTTACGTCTTTCAGGGGCTTGTGATCTAATTTAGAATTCAGGAATATTTGTTGACAGGTAAACCCAATGAATCTTTCCCCTCACGTCAGTTAGTTAACCAAACACCTTTCTTCCCATAAGTTCATTGTATCTGTTGCATCATGGTATTTACTTAGCCAATGGGTAAATCTTCACACCTGGTTTTAAGTTGGTGAGTAAGATGCTGCCTAAGGATTAAATCACCACTTGGCCAAGTAGAGAATTTAGGGCTTATGCCTTTTATCCAGGCACTTGGTTGAAATGTCTGTGGATCAGAGAGGGATGGGAAGTAGTTATGACTGTATAAACAGCTGTGAAAGTCATTGCAGGAACATTTTGGTGGCATACTTTATTGGTTATTTTTTACCCTTAAGTATATTATACTATAAAATATATGTAAAGGTTGTAATAGATTGCTAAATATAGTATACAATAATACAGATTCAGGATTGCCCCTCTGAGTGATCTCTCCTGACCATCACTACCTGCAGAAGAGAAACTTTGAGAAAGTTGTGTTTGACATAGCATTTTCATCCAAATGGGTAACACCCTTGGAGAGATTACTGGGTGAAGAATCCACTCCATTTGTGGACTACAACAGGGCTCATCTAGAGCCATTCACAGCTGAGTAGAAAAAGGTACAGTTCTGGCTTTTTAGTCATTATCAAAGATCAAATGAAAAACAGTAAGAAGCAAGGATAGGAAAATATATGCTGAGGTTTTATCAGCCAGTTCACCCAAGTGGCCACTCTAACGTTTTTTAGATTAAGTTTTACTCCTCTTTTGATTCAAACCCCTTTTTGTTTGGTAATAAGAGGTGGGAACAGTTACATCCTAGCTTAGGTGGGTTCATTACAATTTCTGGGGGCTGCGATGCATATCTTAAAATTATACTCTACTACATATATTACAGTAAACAGGCAATACTTGACAGTTGAAAAATATATACGTACATGTATTTAAGTGCATTGAGAGATGGTAAAATAGTTTTTCAATTTGGTTATTTCAGTGAAATTTTAACGATGATGTCACTTTCTACAGGAAAAACAAAATTCAGGCAGGCCATGAATGGGATTTGTGTGGTTTACTATGATTGCAGTCAGGAAACTGCTAAGAATTAATATATTTTTAAGCCAATGTTTAAACCTTCTAGATTTTATTGTACATTAAATGAAATTTGGTTTCTCTTTAAGAACACTTCAAGAACACTTCATGTTGGAGATAGGCAAGAGCCAGAATGAAGGCAGAAGTTGCAGAAGAGGCAGGAAGGGGCTTTATGCATTACTTAGGGGGAATGGATGACATCATCGTTGCTAATCAGTGAAGATATTTTTACCAGTTATATAAAATGTTAATATCTCCTGAATAAGATGGTTCCTATATGATACAAATCCACAGTACCCTTCATAGAGTGTCAAAGTCTGACGA
The DNA here is from genome assembly GCA_033558185.1 of Dromococcyx pavoninus. Taxonomy (NCBI): domain Eukaryota; kingdom Metazoa; phylum Chordata; class Aves; order Cuculiformes; family Neomorphidae; genus Dromococcyx; species Dromococcyx pavoninus. The sequence continues at coordinate 3,221,752 of JAUMJL010000091.1, read as the reverse complement.
GGTGCCAGCCTAATGCAGAATGCCAAGTGTCATCTTTCAAAGCAAATTCAAATATAGGATCTCTTCTTACAGTAGACTAGAAAAGCAGTCACTGAAGACTGTATTATAATTTATATGAAGAAATCTCATGGGAGCTGTTTATTTGTTTCCCCTCTGAGCCACCCAGCTGTTCTTTCCATTTGTGGTCTTAGGGCTAATTACATAATGTCCCTAATTTATACTCACTGGTAAATCAGATCAGAGCGTTACCTGGGGGGCAAGCTCTAATTAGAGGAATTTCAGAACAAATTGTCTAAAGAGCTTGTTTAGTGTGATTAAATGCAAATGATGAGCCTCTCACTCTCTCTCCCACCCTCCTCCCTTCAGAAACATGAATATTTACCTAACACAAAACCACTGCAGATTAAAAAATGAATCCCAGCAATGACAGTTTTAATTAAATGGTTATAAAACCAATGGCAATACTACCCAAGAGAGTGAACAGAATTCCGTATTTGTGGACATATGCTGTATTCTTTTACTAATTCTTTTACTGCTGTTTTAATATTTTAGAAATAACAAAGTGTACAGTAAGTTGTGTACATCATGGATGAATGGAAAAGAGATACATCTGAATTTCTGACTCATTTTCTGTCTGCTGCTTGTTTTCTAGGAACAGAGAAAAACAAAGAAGAACAGTATGCAGTCATTTTTCTTTTATAGCCTTGGAAAATACATGGTTTCATCTTTATAATGGGATATATTTGTTGAGACATGTCATTAAAGTCCTTCCTGAGTAGTAGAAAGGGTAGTAGAAATGACCATCTGTACTTTGGCTGAGGAAGGATGAAAATCTCCTCAGTTTATATCACCAGGAGTTTAATAAGTTGGAAGTGAGAGGTTCTCCTTCTCCTGCAAACTCTCGATAGCTGACTGTTGTTAATAAGGAGACCAGTCAGCAGAAAAGTGTGAAGTTGAATAAAAGAAGAGATGCGTTTCTTCTGTTTTACCAGTGGCATGGATTCTGCTTGGAGACTTTGGAATCAGAATCATCCAGCAACATGAACCAACAGAGAATAAGAAGTGAATGGAGGTTTAAGAAATGAGTACTGACATTTTAATGGTCTTGTATCTTGTATTGTGCTTATGTAAATGTAAATTATCTGTTTTACAAGAGAATGAAGAGGGTGATATATTACTATGTTCTGCCCTGTTCCTGATCCCTTTAAATTCCTACAGTACTATGCGAATTTGATGTTGTCTGGTGTTCTATAATTAAATTTATTGTCCTGGGTTGACCTTGAATATGTTGATTCCATCATCACAAAACACCTAATGTAATGTAATGTAAAGTAATGTCAGCCTTCCTGAAGCAGCATCCCACTTCTGTGAAAAAAATATCATGCCATTTCTTTTCGCTGATGAAGATACCCTGGGATCCCTCTTTTACCATCTTCTTTTATCAAAAAACAACAAGAATTTGGAACCAGTATTTCAAAGGTTATTTTAACATGCACCTACTTCTCTGGTACATTATGGTAATGTAGTAATTATCAGATGAAATAACAGATTTCCTGCCTCTTAATTAGAGATAAAAAGAAACAAATCATGGGAGCAGCTAACAAAGCCTGCTGAATGAGACACTTGGATTTGCTCTCAGACTGCTCTTTATAGCATTTAAGAACAAGTAACTTTCTAGCCTTCCTAGTCAAACAGCTCTGTTGAGAAAATATTAACCATCTGAAAGTCGTATGTAAATTCTTATCAGGGAATTCCCCCATTACAGAGCAGCAAATGCTGCTAGAATTATGTGACTGCCATTATTTCTGCGAGAAAAGGAGCAGTTCATAACACAGGCAAAGTGAAATAAAAGAAAACAAAATTCTCATGGATTATGTATTAGTATGTAGTGCTAATCTCCCAGAAAGTTTAAAAAAATTCTCAGAAGAAGAAACAATCTTTTTTTCTTTTTTTTTTAAAAGAAGGAAAAAACCCAACCCTATGTTTTTCCTTTTGTAAAACAGTTTCAGTTTTCTAGATTGTTGGCTACAGCATTAGTAGATATAGCCTGACTGGTGAACTGGTGAAGTTTGTTCCCTGTGCATTTACACGCATTAAGAAATGTCCCAATGAGTTTTGTCTTGAACTTTGAAAGAGCTGAAATGTAATAATGTACAATCTACTGTTAACTTTAACAAATTTTCTTGTAAATCTATACCCATACCCCTGCTCTTATTAGTTGATTTTACTACAATTACACAGTTTTTCCCAGTTTTAGGATGCATTGGTCCATATCCTGCATGTGGGTACCACATATAGAAGCTGTCATAGGTGTTTAGTGTACAGCAAGAAATATTTATTTTTTAAAACATTTTTCATCCTTTCTTCATAGTGTCCTCCCTTTATGACTGGCCAGCTTTGCAGCTCCTAAACATGGTTTGTGCTGGCATCTGACGGGCTATGATTTACGTCAACACAGGGAACTATGATTATATCATAAGGGAAACTTGAAGGGAGTAGAAGATAAGTGGAATAAATCTCACCTCCTCAGATTTTATACTTCTTTTAATTGGTTTTGGAGTTCAGTGAAGGAGTAGCCAGCATACCATAAAACTCAGCTTGCTATATGAGCATCGTGTTGCCAAGCCTGAAATACCTACTTAAATAAATATTTTGTGATTTGAAGTGCTATGAAAATAAAATAGCTTTAATTGTTGAAAGAGTCATTGTACTCACCTCAGTTATGCAGCTACTGGAAGCAATGTGAAGAAAAGTAATGATAAAAAGTCACACGCAGAATACTGGTGTAGGAGTAGGAACAGAGGTGGCAAATGTTCTTGGGAAAAGCTGATCTCCTTCTTCCATCTTTCAGATGCAGCGGTTGTATTTCTATATGATGTGGGACAGTGTTGGAGTAAGTCCCCAAAGGCAATACTGCCCAGGTAACTTGGAGCATGACTCATAGCTTAAGGTGTGTGTATGTATGCGTGTGTAAACCCAGTCATTTCCTACATAGCAGAGATGCACCTACTTCTGTACAGACCAAGTAAAATTGTCTATGAGCAGTGTGCCACCAGATATGTCTTCTGCAAGTGGCTTGGAGGCAGCCTTCAGGATTAGCTTTGTGAGGTATAGTCAGAGAGAGGTCCTATGTGCTTTAATTCAGGTATGTGCATTCTACACATGCGCTCACTTTTCACAGATGCAAAGCCAGAAGAATGGAGATTTGTGACTCACCCAGGTTCAAAAGTCACATGAACAACTAACAGAGAAAAAGCAGAGGGTTTGGTCAAGAATGGCCACTGATATTTTTATAATGAACATGAAAAGCTGCCAACAACATCTAATGTGAATGACGTATCCCTGCTTTCCTTGAGTAAACATATAGTTATCCCTATGAACACACAAGTGTGTTTCCCTTGGCTTGAGGATAACAGGAAAGAACTAAGTATCCTGCCATGTGGTTGTCTTTAAATTTAGAGCTAATAATATCCCTCTCTGGAGTAATCGTCAGAGATTGGCACTCTGAAGACTACGAAAATCTGTATTTCATACTCTTGGTGTGACCTTGAGTAATTCCTTTAATCTACCTATGCCTCATTTTTCCTTCCCCGAAGATGATCATAGTGCTTTTCTCTTCAATGTTTATTTCTCTTATCTGTGTAAAGTTTCTGTTAAAGGAACTGTTTATTGGTACTTGTGCAGAATCAGGTGCATTGATGCCCAATTCTTGGTTGATGTTTTAGGCAGTCCTGTTACATAGGTAATAGTAATATTGATAGTAATATTTTTGTGTAGTGTAATATGTATAAAAAATATTTGGAGTGAAGTAGATATAGATGATACGTTTATAGTGAACGGAGATTTAGGATTAACATGATGGAGGAAAGTTTTACAGACATTTTAAAGTGATGTTTGAAAGCAGTGATTTCAAAGACATAAACAGGAGTTATGCTGCACACTATGTTTCTATTTTGTGATGATTAGCTATTATTAGATATTTTTGTCTTTAAAAAATATCTTTCTAAAACATAAAGGACATATTGCTGTTCAATGCAATAATGCTACACATAAATTTGTAAAATACATTGAAGTTCCCTAATTCATAATCATTCATAGCAACTATCTGTAATGTTCATAGTTTGAATAAACACCAACAATTGATAAATAAATGACACTTTGAAAGCAGAGGTTTCACACGCTAGTCAAAATCAGGTCAAAACTCTTTTTTGACTGCTTCATCCATTAGCCAATTCAATGCACACAGTCAATAGTTAAAACTTGCCTCCACACACCAGAGATTCTGAGCAAGGGAGAGTGACAGGAAGAAAATTTTAATTTTATAGCTGATTCAGAGTCTTTCTGCTAACTGCTCTATTAGGACAAGTGAAGTTTAAATTGCTTGACTGAAAATTTATTTTATTTCCTCAAGCTTGAAGTTAAAACTGTGCTCTTCTTTGACTTTCTGTGCCTATGAAATAGCCAGAGTTGATAGTCCATAAAATAGACCAACTTTTCATTGGCATCCTGTCAATATTTCATCATCTGAAAATATCATGGAAATTAGTATTACATGGTTTTGTTTCTTCTTGGAAAAAGATATAATAGAAAACTAAAACTTTAATTCTGAAAGGATGATGCAGCATTTGTTTGGTTGTGAGGTAGTTTCTTTTTCATTTTAAAATGTAAACCGGTTTATTTTTAAAGGGAATACATTACCTACTTTTTAACTGACCAAAGTTTAAAAAAGCAGCTAAGGAGTTTGTCTGCAGAACCAGATTGTCAGGTGCATACTTCAATATTTAGAGAACTGGTAATCATCAAGTTTGTTGAAAATATTTGTCAGCAAATCGCATACTGCTTTTAGTAGATATTTAAGATTATAATACTCCATAGCATGCCTATTATGCAATTTAATCCAAATTTCCATTGTTGCGTACAATTTAGGTGAATGTTCTAATGAATTACTGTATCTGAATTAGTGGAATCTTCACTGCTGATGGTTGTTCCATCTCCAAACTTATTGTTATATAGAATATACCATTACCTTTCTTTCAGCTTCTCTATGAACTCACTGAGAGCTTTCAAATGAAAAGGAAAAAACATGTCTCATAGAGTGTCAAACGTGGCAAATTGGAGGCCAGATAGCAACAACTAATAAATTAAATTCCTTGCAGTATCCTGAGAAGGAATCTTCAGGGAGCATTGGATTTACAAACAGCAATTTAAAAACGTGCTTTTATTATGCATGTTCTGAAAAAATAAATCTGATTATCTTAAAAGTAACTGTCTGTTTACATTCAATTGTCAAACAATTGACATAGCTAATGGGCTTTCTGTTTTAGTAATGAAAATTGCAGTTATTGTGCAGATTCAGCTATTTTCATATGCATAAAATAATAAAAAAATCTTTGCAAGTTACGAAGCTCTAACAGGGTTATTTTTTTTTTGTGATTTTCCAATTTCCTTTCGGAGAGGTGGCATAATGAGAATCCTAGTCAAACTACTATCACAGGAATTCAGAACCACAGAATAATTTAGGCTGCTAGGGACCTCCAGAGAGCTCTAGTCCAAATCCTGCTGAAGGGAGTAGGGCTAACTTCAGAGTTAGGTAAGATTGTTCTGAATCTTACTGAGTTTTGAATACATTAGGGGTTGGAGAGGCTACAGCATTTCTCGTAAATCTTTTTCACTGCATATCCATGGTCATTGTGGTTTTTTTAACTTGTTCCTGATCAGAATTTCCCTTGTTTCAACAGTTTCAACTGTCTGACTTACAGACAGTAAAGTCTGTTTCAGCCTTCTCTACTGACCCCTACAGGTAGCTGATGACTACAATTAGATCCTCCTTAATCGAGCAAGCTTCATGCTCTCACATTTTCCTCATGGACTTCACACTTCATATCCCTGTAAGGGCTTGCTCCAGTTTGTAATATTGATTATCTATTGGGGATCCAAAAATTGTGTAAATACAATGTGGTCCCAGAACTGTCTCAGAAAGGGCAATACTCCTTTCAATTTTGTAGTCATATTTAACCTTATGTGGGGCATCTCTAAGCGCTCTTACCGGTCTATTTCTTTTTGTGGCACTGGATCCAGTTCCACTCTGGCATGACTTAACTAGAAGCCTCTTATCAACAGCTCCCTTGTGGCTTAGGCTACTGCAGCAGGGGGTGTGATACTGTAGGCTATGCCCAGAACTGGGCTCACTGACACATCTCCATCACCCTTCTTGGATAGTCACCCTCCGCCCAGCATCTCTGGACTCAAAGGACCACAGTCTATCCTCTCTATTATTTTCTTTGGGGTTGTGGAGATAGAGGGAGACAAAATCTTTAATGTTCAGATTCCCCTACAAACCAGAACTGAATAGGAGCAGTAATATAACAGGGGAAAAAAAGATCTTAATGTAATTGAAAGAAAGAGTTGCATGTTTGAGTGAATTCTGGCTTTCTCTGAAGGAATAACAAAGCTCTGAAAAACTTCACTGGAATAGGACTTAACCATGTTATTTATGCATAATCCCTTCTCTGATGAGCATCTGGGGTTTGAAATAGCCAGTAGCCTCTTACATACAGGGTAGGAGTTTATTTTCATTTGAGGTTTTGTGAAATTAATACAATAAAACAAAATGAAACTTTTCTTCCCCCCCCTGCCCCGAGGAAATGTGCGTTTAATAATGGAATGACCGGTACATTACCTGTTAGTCTTCTACTAAATATAAATGGTAAATTTATTAGGTTGCCTATTGAACACAATTTTAATAACAAATAATTATTAAAGACATATTTATTTCCCTATCATTGAGTATTCATAGTTCTTGCACACTTCTGTTAATTGTTTCTCTATGATCAATAACAATGTTACTGTGAAGGTCAGGAAAATCCATGAAATAGGGAAAAAAAAATGACTGTGAAGTTATTCAGAAGAGCCAAGGAGAAGAGAGCTATTTTACAAAGTACGGGAGTGACCAGTGGAGGTCTTTTCTCAATACCTTTCTCTAATGGGACACTAGGGGTTTGTGGGAATACCACTTTTAAAACTAAAAGACTAAGTTACATGAATGATGCCCTACCTGCTTACTTTTTAGCCCTGGGAAAATCTGTAGAAATGTGGCTCTTTAAGGTTCAGGTACAGGTTAGTTTCTCTATAGTAAGAATGTAAAAGAAGGTAGAAACAACACATGAAGTTATTCTAGCTCAAAAGACAACTATCAAGGATATTTAGTAATTACTGTGGTGATAAGCCAAACATATCCATGATAACAAATAAAAAATCTGCAACTGTCGTGATGGTTTTCATAAATCATTCGTCATGGTCTACTTTATCTTTCTTTTAGGGATTGCCCATACTCAAACTAAAGGTGATGCACTTGTCTTGTCAGGTAACAGCAGCTTTTGGGAGACTTTCCTGGCTGCTAGCCTAAGCAAAGACAGACTGATTTCTGTAAGTTCACCACTATTAGAAGAAAGATAACAAGTCAGCTTGTAGGAATATATTGTGGCATACATACCAGCTGCTTGTTCTTCATTCACTCAGATCATTCATCTGTGGAATCTTCAGCCAGTTCAAAATCCCAGATTACTTTTCCATGGAAAACAGTGCAGAAACAGCGGTGAGCTCAGAGCTGATCTCATTGCAAGATCAGGCTGGAACATGACCTAGGAATGGATCCAAACTCTGGAGCTTGGAGGCACTCCTGGGTCCTCTAGACAAACAAAGTCTCATCTAAATTGTATATAGGAACTGATGCTATGTTGTGAAAGGTGTTCTTCTGAGATTAAAATTACAGACCTGTGGTTTTAAGGTTTTTGGCTGGAGCTATTGAAGCTTTCAAAATGCCTTGATTCCTTTTGCATTGTTTTTAAATATGTATTTTGTCTTGCTAGAGCCTGCTTTTGCAGACCTCTGTTCATGCATGACCAGGTTACTACTAGCTGTTAGAGAGTTTAGCAATCACCTTTTCTGTATCAGTACCTACACCAAACTTCAACATACTAATAATTTGCAATTATACTCTAAATTGTTGTAATAAAGCCATTCAAAAAGAGCAAGAAAAACAAACAAACCAAAAGCCCTACAGATTTGAATGACAGGACAATATTTTATGTCTTACATAAGTAAGCAAAATGTTGCATTATTGAAATAAATTATAGCAGGTAAAGTGTTCTCTGTTTGGTAGAAACTGGACCTACCAAATCACCGAATATACATCCACTTTCCTTTTGGTGTATTGCAGCCTGTGAGACAAGTCAGTGTTTAAATGACAACCACTTTGTAATCAGACGCTATTTTCTAGGAGGCTTTGGTACATTGAATTCTATTTCAAGAAGCAAAATTCTAGTGAACCTTTATCTGTGACATTTTAGCTTTGGAACTTGGCAAGTGTGTGTTCAGAAGAGGTCCAACAACTTTAGAACATTTTAATGTGCGATTTTGATGCAAGCACTGTGTTAGAAATTCTGTTCTGAAACACGTAGACCTTGAGGGATGTTAATTAATAGAAATGAATGCACTGATAAGGAAGGAAGATTTCATTCCACAAGATCTTTGTTCAGACTTGCCAATCCAAGGAATTTAAATCTGATCAGATATTTCTTTTTTATTTCTACGGTAGTGTTTTAAGCTTTCAAGAGATTTTACTGAGGTGTATTTATACCTGCTTTATCTAACCCTCTTACATGAAAGCTTCTTTAGTGTTAACAGACAACAATGAGAACAAAGAAATCTGTGTAAAATGGTATTAATTTTTTAAGTTTAGTGGTGTGCTTAAGACTAACTTTAATTAGGTGGATCTGTAAGGAACAACTTGATATTTTAAAATAAATATTATTGAAATGGTTTTAACTTTCATTATAATCATTAAAAAAATAGTTGTTCCTTCATCAAAACTATTTTGAGTTTCAAGATCAACTGTACTTGAAAGATTCAGAAAAAAATTCTGCCAGATTTCATCTGAATCCTTCTCTGGCATATAAAACTTGTATTACATTTAGATAGTTCTGAAGCATATTGAGAAAAATAAGTCCAACCTTAAGATTTGTGTGAAAACTCTCTTGTGTTCTTTCCAAAGGATTTTCTTTTTTAATCTTTTACTGACTTTATGTGACCTTGAACAAATAAATCACTTGAAAATTTTTTATGCTGAATTGTGCTTAAATATAGGAACCAATGTACTGTACTATCAAGGATGCTATGTGTTTAAAAGTGATGAATTTATTTTATTTTTTTAATTTAATTTTTAAGAGACAGAAGTAAATGAGTGTTACAGTTTTCCAGCTGTAATAATTTCACAGTGAGAAACAGAGGTACAAGTGTATCTCTTCAGTTATACTTTCCTATTTTAAAATCACTTCATATGAACCAAGCTTATGCCCTCTTTATTTTCTCTAAGTGCTCATTCTCTGAAGCACTTTGTGAATAGGTTTAGCTGGCTAGATGGTTTGTGAAACCTACATTTAACATATATACAAAATGTGCATTCATTACCGACAGTGCTAACACGAACAACCAATCAGAGATTGGTTGCAATTTTGTGCATAGTAATTAACCAATCACATCTAATGGTTTAAATAGCAAATATAATGTGGGACAGAGTCAAACATGTTTGAATAGTCCTTTTGTTTGCTACACTTAGGCTCCCATAGAAAGCTGCTATTCAGGGTAAGCGAGAGTACTGGTTGAAGGCTAATCCACATTTTCTACAGACAAGAGGTTTTCATGACCAAGTTATAAAAATTAAAGGATAAAAATTAATTAGACAATTTAAATTATGTATCTAATAAAAATATTAGTAATGGTCAGAAGTCTCTCATCAGCAGAAAAATTAGACCATTGCAGAATGATTCAGAATTGCAGATTATTCAGAATGACAGATTAATAGGTAGTATATGCCCAAAAAACAGGATGTTAGTCACTCTTTGTTATCCTTTTTGTGTTACGCGTTCTATGGCTTTGACTGGGATTCTACAAGTTCATGGCAAGCAAAGAATTCTAACCAGTGAACTCATTCATGATCTTCCTGCAAACACAAAATTAAAGGATGTTACCCAACAGCAGCACTGGCTGAGGAAAGAAATGGAAACTGCATTCTCAATTAACATTGAAGTTATTAACTGAAATGCACATTATGTACTTTTTGACTTCAGCTTTATCAGAGATGCACATAAATATCCAGAGTAATGCGATTTTTTTTATGGTCAAATAAAATACTTCTTAGCAATACATAAACAGTCATGGGAAATGGATCATAATTTTTATTGCAATCCAGAACAATCTTGCAATGGTTAAATAAGGGTGACATGATATACTGTGAAATTTCAGTGACAGGAGCATAATGTTTTTCTGAAATAATAGGTTTTGGAACTGACATCTTCCTGCTTCTTCATGTAAGAGTAATAATAATATTTCTGTAGTTTTAGGTACATTTTTTTTCTGATGAAGTTACAGTAATATTGATCTCATTCAAATATAACCTGATGAATTTATGAACAGTCCCTTTTAATTTTTAGTATGAAGAATTTCTTTTATCAAAAGATAGCTTCTGTACTGGCAGTTTAAAAACTTAGTGACTGTAAATAGTGATAAATGGAACATAGTCTTGAAAAAGACGGAAAATAAATCTGTCGTTCTTATTTGACTATGTAACTTCTCCTTTTAGAACACCACAGCTGGTATCCTGTGATTAAATAATGCCTATCAAGTGGATTACTGTAAACAGAAATTTTATAGTACTTTTATTTGGATAGGAGAAGCTAGATTTGTAGACACATTGCACTGTGTTTCAGATACACAATGCAATGAAGGTTTTAAGGAAAGAAGCAGCAGAATATGTTTGACCTTTTTGATTATTATTTGTGCTCTTCTGAAGATATCCCAGTAAGATTTGAGACTTTTGCCCTTTTTTTGTGTGTTGGTTTATTTATATGCTGTGGTGTGCTAGGTGCCTTCTAGAAATCAAACAAACAAACAAACAAAAACAGTAGAAAGGTTCAGTCTCATTCTTCAAAGTAATGTCATAGTATGTTCTTCACCCTGCTACAACCTTTGGGGTGGATTATTAATTAAGGTAATTTCATTTACATAGAGCTCCAAAAGGGTATTCCTTCTTTTATAGACAGAATGAAGAAATGATTCATATCATAAAGATCTTGTGGTCTCTTACTATGAATTTAAGAATCCTTGGGCTATAGAATACAGTTATTTTGGTAGATAATCATATGCATGGGCCTCAAAGTCTATCTTTCTCTAGGAAACCTAGGCATCAAGCATAATTTCATTTAAAATTTAAGTACTCACCTCCAATAGTGATTTACAACTCTTGTTTAATTACTAAGGAGTCTTGAGATGCATAGATATCTTTGCTCATAAAGTTAGCTTCCCTATACAGCCTTTCTGTATTTACACATACAGAAAGTTCATTTAAAAATCAGTGTCCATAAATAAAAGTGGGAGAAGATTGTTTAAGATATTTTTGATAATCCTCTCATGATTGGATAAGTTGTGTGGAAAGTACTAAACATTGGTTCACTTCTCACACTTAAAAACCTCAAACCCATATCTTCTACTTCAATCACTACATTTTCTTCCAGAGTGGTTTTCCAAAGAGTTTTATGGACACCTTCTCCACTTCTCTTGTCCAAGCTAGTTCATTATATGGCAATCTTAAATCTATATTAAAATAAAAGGGGATCGTTTCTGCATTTTTAAGTAAATATTAGTGGGCATCAAAATGAGAATTTGGATACACCTCCTCCATGCTCTCTCAGAAATCCCAATTTTAGTTCCTATAAAATTCAAAGGTGAGTGAGATAAAAACCTTGAGGTCTTTGGGAAAAATGAAACTTAGTCCTGAAAAACAGAAGAATTCACTTTCCTTGCAGTGCCTAGGAAAGCACACACACTGAATAATGTAACAGGAGTCGTGGGTGGGTGTACATGTTCAGGCAGAACATTCCAGTAACACTGCTGGTTCAGAATGAAAATTCATTCCCAGACATGTCTTTTCCATGCAAACATTTTAACACATTCCTCATAACCTGAACACGCTAAGCACAAAGAGACCTCATGCATCATGCTGCTTATTCTTGACCTTTCCTGTTGGTTTCAAAGCAGTACGTATGTCTTCTACTTTCTCTTGGAAAATTCTAATTAAAAGAGAAGAAAGAGATCTATTTCCCTCTCGTGAGACCCCACCAAGACTACTGGGTCCAGTTCTGGAATCTCCAACATAAGACAGATCTGGAACTTTTGGAATGGCTCCAGAGGAGGCCATGAAGATGATCAAAGGGCTGGAGCACCTCTGCTATGAGGGCAGGCTGAGAGAGTTGGGGTTGATCATCCTGGAGAAGACTCTGGGGAGACCTTAGAGCAGCCTTCCAGTACCTGAAGGGGCTACGGAAAGGAAGGAAAGCTATGATTCTATGATTCTAAATTTTAGTGTTTCCCAGTATAGTAATTGTACATTATGCCATCTTGAATAAATCTTGACTGAATTAGCTTTTGCAGAATGCCCACCAGACCTGCTTTCACAGGCTTGTTTCACCATTTGTATTATTAAGACTTCCCCATTAATTGTGCGTATTGTCTAATCTTTCCCAACTGATTACAAATTGTCCAAAATGCACAGCCTGAAATAGAAGTGAAGAGAGTAATTTTTAAAAATTAAAATTGCAAATTAGTTATACCAAAACCAAAAGAATATATCTAGTTGTAGTAATTTTAACCTGGAAACAATGAAGACTATGCTACTCTCAGACACTTATAAACATCAGATACTAATAATGTACAATCATTTAATGCATGGGAGTTCAGGAAATTTTTGATGTGCTTATGTTGCAAGTCTAACAGAAGCTCTTCTATTTCTCTGGAAGTCTGGTTGGAAAATCCCACTGTAGATGTTACTGCTCTCTCAGTGGAGTTAAATGATAGATACTGATAGACTAAACAAAAATTACCAGGAAAACTTCTTTTTAAACCAAATATCTGTTCTTCTAGCTATCTAAGGGAGAAAGATTTGGTGTTTTCTTGTATTCCTTTTAACAATGATCTTGTAATAAAGTATTATTCCTCATTTTTGTCTCTGAAAAATGAAGCAGTGTCAAAGCAGCTGAAGACAGTGAAGTCAATGAGTTTCTAGAATGCCCTTAATGATGTATTTCCTTTTGAAGGATCTCTTCTGCAAGCAAAAAAAAAAAAAGCCATTCTGGGATTCTACTCAGAGTCTTAATTCCTAAAACAAGAATTTTTACTTTTTAGTGTCTTTCCATATCTATTTAGAAGTAATTAAGATATGGATGGAGAAAGCAAAGAAGTAAAAGTCAGGAATAGTTTATTCTTTTTTAGATATCAGAGCTGTGTAAAATCACAAAGGGTGTTGTATATCTTGGCTTGAAATGGTATTACCATGATTTCCAGGCTCATTTTTGGCAAAACTGAAACCTGAAACCCTAAGACTGAACTCCTACATCAGTCACCTTGAGATTTACTCTCCAATGCAGTTTACATCTTGTGAGTGCACTAAGCCACAACAGCTGGGGGCCCTAGTCACTGCAAAAGAAAATAGGCATATTTGTTGTGGTTTGACAACAGGTTTTTAGAACTATAAATTCACTAGAATTCAGACATTCAATATAATACCTACAAATTACGATTTTGGATGCAGAAAATGATTCTTTTGAAAATTACTGATTCCATTTCTAGCATGATGAAAGAAACAGCATTTTCTGATTATAGACCTAGTGTCTACTCTGTGCTGTTGTGTGCTGTATATAATCTTATTCTGCACCTTTTTCCCGTGTCCATCTTTATCCCTGAAAATGTGTCAAAAGCTGAACATCCGAATATTTCTTAAAAAAAAAATTAGGGAAAACACTTTATTCTTTTTTTTTTAAGGTAAAAAATGCAATACTAAAGCTTTTCTTGAAGGAGTAAAGAGAAACCAGATCCTTCTCGACACAGAAACCACATCCTTGCATTCTCTGATTTTTTTTATTTTTTATTTTTTTCCACAAACTGGGGAAAAAAGCTTGTACATCCATTGGCTGTCACCATTCTATAACAGATGAATAATGCATTGATCAATAGGTACCTTCTTACTTCGTGCATACAAAGGCATTGCAGCAACATATCTCCTCTTTCTCTTGCACTTTGCATACTATGTCTATCAAGAAGAAATATGGACAAGGCAGCTCAAAAGGCAAAAGGAGCTGTTTCAGCTATAGGAAGATGACTCAATGGGGAAATGTTGCAGTGAGAATTCAATGTTTGTCTTTCCAGAAGGATGCAGACAGCTAATACTCATTCAGAAGCTCTGGGTGTGGCAGTTGTGGCAGTTCTTAACTCTCTTTCCCTCTCGGGTCTTGTATTCAGTCTAAGCAGCAGCTCCTAACAGTGTTACCAAATAAGGCAATGCATTTAAAAAGCCTAAATGCACCTCTGCACCGTGTAGCTGCCTTTCCTTCAGTGAGTCTGAATAAAAAGGGAGGGAGTTTAATCAACACTAAACTTGAAATAACTGGGCTGTAACTTGTTTGCAATGACTAAATGGACACAGAAAGAATCCAGTTCACGCTAGTGCGAGTCAGAACGTTGCTTCAGAAATCCTTATGAGTTCTGTTTTATTCACGTAGTGTTATTGTCCACAAGACAAGAAGGACATATATATGCCAAACAAGACAAGCGGCGAGAACACAAAGTAAGGAGATTCTGGAGTCTGGGGAAAGGCCAGAGCGTGAGTAATGCTCAGGATAAATTGTCTCTCTAAATTCCTAACATCAGTTCTTTCTGAGCATCTCAAGAGATGGTTTTCTTGTACTAGCATCAATATTTAGACTGTCAATAGAGGAAAGAAAGTTAAAAAGAAACAGGAAATCAAGTGAGTGGATGCCACAACATGCTGGTTCGTCCTTTAAAAATTCCATGGTGACTCTGGTAAATCCAGCAGCAGCAGCGGGGATTTTCCATGCGTTCTTTGAAGACAAGGGAATAAAGTCCTTATTTGCAGCTATTGCCTAAACATTCCTCAGAGCTGGGTCTTTCCCAGGGTTGCTGAAAGGCTTCTAATCCTGCTTTCCACCTGCTGCAGCACATCGCATTTCACGGCTCAGTAAGACTCTATCTTTAGCCTCTCAGCGATGGGACATTTTAGACAACAGAGGCTTACGCAGGCCAGCACAAATGTAAGTGCAGCCTGCAACTATCCACAAATGTATTTTTGATTAATTAGTTTGTGTTAAGACATGAAGGAAGAGTATTTCTAGCTACATAATATTGATATTAGTTGCAACAGAACTTTATTACACCATGTATGTATAATCTAGCATTTCTTTGGAGATTGGGACTGAGCCTTGTAAAGGAACATGAGGGAAAAGATGACTTGACTGAAGAATATGTGCCATTATTACTATAATGTCAAAGTGACATGTCTGACAAATATAGCTGGTTAAATCAAAGTGTGGGCCTAGGGAACTTTTAATACTGACTTGAGTGTTTCCACTTTTGCAGTATTAAAATTTTTGTTCCTAAAATCACAGTTGTTTACTTCATTAGATGTTGCACAATTTCTTCATTGTGGTGTCACAGCAATGAAAAGAGCAGGATTTTATTTGATTTTTTTTAAAAAAAAAAGTCTTGAATTCAGTGTTTGGATTTAGAAATTATTTACATGAATCCTCAAGAGCGGATGACTTGAATTAAAAAGAGTATCATTGCTATGACTGGGTGCACTACTCATATGCAAGCATCTTTGCCTTTGTGAAGATGAGCTTCCTTGTACAGATTCTCTCCTCTTTGAAAATGTTGTTCTTTTGGAACCAAGATGTATGCTTGCACTGAATTTGAATTTGACAGAGTATTTCCCTGTACCTGGAATCTCTGCTAGAAAAAACAAAGGCATGAAGTGGGACAAGGGAAAGAATGGGCTAGTCTGAAGGAGAGATTAGCAGCCTGTGGCCAAGAGTTACAGAAACCCAAAGAATAAAAATTTCACTGAAGCTTAATTTTTACAGAAATGAAAAATTATTTAGAGGACAATTCTTCAGACCCATTGGAAGGGCTTCTAATTTCTGCAAATAGCAGAACTCCAGTGATGGTAACTGGAATCTTACATATTCATAGTGGTAGAAATATGCTCGTTATTTCCTCTTTTTTTCTTCAAACTTGCAATGTGAGAAATAAATATTCCTAGAGGTGAATTTTAATGCATTTTTTTCAGTAGTTTGAGAATTTTTTTTTAATCTCTCCCCCCACACCCTGACCCCGTAAAGTCTAAAGAAAATCCATGTATCTGGTGTGGATTTTTCAGGTAAAAAAAGATATTTTATGTTCTGAAAAGAATTTCATCTTTCTGTGTGAACCCACAGCTCAAAACCAGGCTGATTTTAAACAGGTACTTTGTAATGAGGACACAGCTTTTCCTAGTCTGAAGAGAGATAGGGTTGAAATAATATATACACATCTATTTAGCATCAATAAATTTTTAATATGAAGTACAGTGATTACTGTGTTTCTTTAGGCAGCCATGACAAATTCAATTATCTTTAATGAGCACAAAAGAGTTAGAAATGAGGAAAATACTCAAAAGTATTGTATAATTTTTCCCCTCAAAAGCTAACCCTCTGAGCAATAAGATTTCAACTTCTATGTAACTTGCATTTGACTCCTTTATGTTGGTAAATAATAAATCCTTTTATCTACTGCTTCCATTCCTGGTAAAAAATAGTCCATTTATGAAAAAAAAAATGGTTCTTGTTGCAAGGCTAGATGAGTTATATTGTGAAGCCTGAGTTACTCAGGAAGACAGACTTGATTGGCTAAAATCACTTTCTGCTTATTAATCTATAAATTTTAAGACACTTGGTTCACTGTCCCAAATCCTATCAATGTCATCCTGATTTTTAAGAGTAAGTTGTCAGAGATTCACTCACTTGGAATTTGATGCGCAGCTATCACAGTTCTGGAGGGACATAATTACACAGGCACTCCTTTTCTAGCTATACATCATGATACTTGTGAGAATGACTTTATTTGAAATAAACCTTGCCTTTGGAGCAACAAAGATTTTATGCAGACACTGCATCATCTCTATCTAGATGAACAGTGAGAGCAGGAAAATAGGGCATGACGCCAACTGTTTGGCTTCTACATATAAATGCTTTTGTCTAACACTTATGAGTCATTATATGCATGGTTCAGACTTAATAAAAATTTGAATTGTTGCTTGAAGCAGTGGGTTTTGTACAGTGAGATCTTCAGGGTAAGTAGTCCAGGATAATCCACAGTAAATTCTGTGTAAACTGCCCTATCTTCTTGCATTTTTCAACTCTGTCTATACCCCATGCTGCAGGACTTGTCAGAATTGTCTGCTTTATTAGTTGCTACAATTGCTGGTGTGAGAGAGGAGCTCCTCCTCCTGTGAGAATGCAAATTTTGTCTTTCTATAACAGGCAGTCTTTATTTAGGCAAGTACAAGGAGGTCTGGATATTTGGAATGTGTTCAGTGAGACATAGTTTTATCAATTTGTGTAAAGTTTCTTCACATTGCGTGTACTGCCGTATTGACTCACTCTTTAAATTAAAGATTAAATACCCATGTGACTGTTGTTGGCATATTAATAACTTTCTAAATTTGTGATGACCTTGGTCAAGGCACAAATATAGTGGATGTCTCAGATAATATTAACATTCTTAACACGCTCACGCTCCTTTTCTAATGCCAAGACTACCACCTAGTTCTTCAGCAGGCTCTTTGTGTAAGTATCACACTTGTGTTAAGGCTGAAGACCTATACTGATGGATATTAACTTCATCTTTGTCTCTCTGCAGTACCACTAAGTATACAGAGAGGGAGACAGTCTTTCTCAAGGGGAATGGGAAGTTTTATTTCTAGTTCCCTACCTTTCTTATTAAAACATACTGTGTCAAACTTCTTTATAATTGCATGGAATTTATGTATATAATTTGTATAGCAAAACCCAAATTCTTCTTTCAGATCCGTTCATCCATGAATACATTCTTTTAAAGTATTGTTACTGATTTGATTATCAAACCACTAGGCAATAAAATGCCTATCTTATTGTTTGACCATATTTATAAAATCTTCAATAATTAAGATGTTGATGATCTATATAACAGAGAAAATGAAGCTAACTACCAAGCAAAATCTTTCTCAGAATAAATTTTTTAAAAACTTGTTGAAAACTTAATTGTGAGAATGGCAGCTGTTACCGAGAAATAGACAGTAAACTGGTTTTCCTAACTAATAATGCTCCATTAAAGCAGTAAAGAGCTGTGTGCAGACAGTTTTGGATGAAGAATTTGGTCATAATTTTTGAGACCTCAGAAGAAAGCAGAAAAATTTGTATGCTAATCTCTAGCCTCCTGGGAGCAAATATGGAAGGAGTTAGATTGGAATTTCAAATTATGTTCTTGTGTGTTGAAAATCTTTTTTACTGAAAAAAATCTAAAAAATACAGTGAAATAGAAAGTGTTTGTTTGTTTGTTTTAATATAGGATCTTTTTGATACCTTTACAGTTTTGAAATTGCTCAGAAAGATTTTAAGGTCATTGAACAAAGACTCTAATCAAGTATACTAAATATTATTGCTAGAGAGATCAAAACAAATAGATAACTTATGAGTCTGTGGCTCATATAATATTACATCATATTCTGAGAGCTAAACGAAAGGGAAATGTACCTGAAATTATGATTTATTTTTCAATATATCAGTTAAATTATTGTCTTTTATGTTTCTATAACTGCCTATATGCAGACACACTCAAAAGCATATATACATTTAATATATATATACGTGGTCTATCTGTCTGCATATGTATACTTGAAATGAGAAGATAAAACAAAAATGCATCTAGTAGAAAAATTGTCAGTGTCTGAATATTGTTGTTGATATTAATGGAGTTGTATTTCAACATATCAGTGGAGAATATAGTCTGTATAAATCATTAAGGAAAACTTTCAGGGATATTGCTGCATTGAAGAAGGCACTTAGTCACATTGTATTTACATCAAGGTTAACATAAAAAAAGTATTGAACTGAAACCCATCAGAACACATATTCAGTGTCCAAATTTACAGTTGCAAAACAACATATAACCAATAGTTAATCTTTATTGTTTTCTTAAATTGCTGAATTTGGAATGTAAACATTTTGTCAGCAAAATCTGAAGATGAGGGGAGAGCAGCTCAGAATCAATAGCACGATGTGTCATGTGGTGGTGTTCTCACTGAGTAACAGAGCACGAAACAGAAATTCCTCAGGTTTACACCCAAATACCATCATTAACATAGACATGACATCGCAATGCTAGAAAGAAATAAGAGTTCTGATACTGTCTATGCTGAGCTTCCAACAGGTTCAGAAATTATCTTGAAAATGCATAATAGAGACTCCTGTTAAGATTAAATAAAAAAAAAGAAATCTGTATTAATATCCTCTATGTTTGTCCACACTCTATCTACACCTTTCTCTAAATAGTAAGATACATGGCTGGCTTACAGTGTTAAAAAAATATGTGAAGGAAAAATGTTTTTGCTTTAAGTGCATTTTGGATTGTATTGGAAAGAACAAACAGTACATCACAGGAAACATTTTACTTAAACCTCGTACAGAGTGCAATGGAAACACAAAATATTACATTTGCACTATGCACATTTTTAAATACGTTTTCTTTAAACTTAAATATTCCAGAGTAGAAACTTTCATAGAACAAACACAAAAAATAATACAGGTTTTAATTCACAGAATAAATTAAACAGAAACATAAATCTCAGAATTCCCACAAGAAATGGTATGACAGAAAAAGAATAACCAGTCTGCATTTTTTTTTCCGGGATGCTGCCTGAAATTTTGATTTCAGGTTGTTTAGCTGACTAAAGTGACACCTATGTAACTCAGAATGGGACTGATGTAATTTCAATCACTTTAACTAATTGCAAATTCTGTGTGTTGTCAGTACAGGTAATTTAGAGATATAGACACTCTGAAATTGTAATTCGGGTTCAAGGTGAATTCTCTGTTATATTAGACTGATTACAAAAAGAACTTAGGCTTAGTAAGTCTGTAATTTAGTTGTCAATTTTAGATACTCAAAGCAAGGTTTCATAAAGCTGAAAAAAATGCTACCAATTGAAGAGAATGAAGTGATACATGCTGTCTTGCTCTTTATATTTCAGTGATACAGCAGGAATGAAGTGATACATGCTGTCTTGCTCTTTATATTTCAGTGATACATCAGAAGCACAAATAAACTCTGAAATCTGGTCCTTTTCAGATTATATGAAAGGTCTTTTGATACCGAAATTTCTTGCATTTAGATAAAGTTATTTCCAATTCACATTTTTGCTTGTAGTTTCTAATGGTCTTAGGGAGTTTATTTTTTTATTAGCAAAACCTTTGCCACTCTCCTTCAAATCTTTAAATAATCAATAGTTTACATACATTAAAAACATGTACAGTTGAAGAAAAATTATCATTTTAACATATTAAAACAAACAAGTATTCATTTGACAAAAACACTCCAAAACCTTGCTGGAAAATAACACATACTATGACAAGTGGTTTATTTTTCATATCAATCTCATTTTTGTTATTGTATATTCAAGTTATGGCACTTGATATTAAATTGCACACAGCTATAATGATTTGCCTCTGCTTTGCTCAGACTGAAGTAAATATCATACATGTGGTACTCATTTCATACAAATTTAAGTTTCTGATCGGTGGTTACTGTCACTCATTCAAGATAACAAACACAAAATTATGGGAGAGCGATGTGGTGTAAAGTAGCCTGGAAGTCATCCACAGAGCACGTCTTTTATATCTCAAGTTGTAATCCAGCTCACAAGAATGCCTTTCATGTACGAAGAAAGAGGTTATTATCCTATCAGTATACAATCTGTTAATAACAAACATCAGGGGAGAGCAATTCATTTGCCCTGACAGCTTTGTTGAACAGGCTTAGAAACTGTTCTGAATAGTGAAATACATAAGAAAAAGATGTTATTTATGGCAGAAGATAGGAAAGGGAGCTTTCCTCCTGGAATTTAGGAAACTTCAGCCAGACAAAACATAGCAAAATTTCCAAAATATGTTTGCAAGATTAATGAAAGACAGACCTTCTCGTTCACCTCAGATTTAAAGGTGAAGGCTGTGACACATTTTTCAAGGTACAATATTGAAAAGCTATAAATTTTATTAATGCAAAGATCTAAGTTCCTATGAAAAGCAGGTCATTTTATTGGTCTGACCTCTGACTTAAATTTATTTTAGTATCGTTAATCTAAAAAATTAATTTTATTCAGCCTGTACTTCTGCATGTTCTGGTCCTACCTGGTGTTTCTCAAGAAGCATTGTTAAATACGAGATAGAGGCAACTTGTTCATGTGTACATGGGCCTAGAGGCATAGTCTGCTGATATAAGGAAAGATATTTCTTATATGTGATTGCTGTATTTGATTTTGTATTTGTATTTGATATTATTTTTGTATTTTATATATAATATATATACATGCACCCTTATACTGAAGGATATATTTGTTACTGAATATCCTCCTCGCTGATTATTCCTGTGGTATGACCAACAAATACACTAAGAGCTAATAAGACAAGAAATAAAAATGAAAAAATGAAGGAGTTAAAACCAATTATGCTTATTATTTTGCATATCTTAAGAAATGGTTGTACAGACATGGAGATGCATCTGAACAACTTAGAAATTCAGATTTTTCTTATTCTGTGTTTTTTATATAGTAGAATTTGTAATACATGCTAGATTTGCCACAGATTTTTGTTAGTTATAATAAAAAAGTTCCGAAAATATTCAACAAAAGATACTGTATACCCCTTCGATTACTAAAAGGATGTTCCTCTTGTTTTAAAAGATTAGGTACTTCATAAATAATGAAGGTGGAAACAGAGCTGGATAATTCCTCCCTTCCTCTCCCTCCCATATGTGCTAAATCTGAGAAAAAACCCAGGTTGCCTCACAGTCCAGTGCCTTCATTACTTTCCTCTCAGAGATGTTGCTACCATGTGCATGGGTCCTGTACCACAGGTGGTGTCAGAGCTGCTGCTTGGCGAGGCAGGACCTGGGCCATCCACTTGAAGCTGCTGGGCTCTGACAGCTGTTCACCTGCAACTTTACAAGTGGGAAATAATAACAACTGCAACCAACCTTCAGTGAAAGGGGACCTAAAAATTTTTTTGGATATGATGTTGTAAAATACATTTATAATATGTGTCCTTGTCATTTGTGCTGTAAACTCACATGCCATATTTTCAAAGAAACAGAATGAGAGATTAAAAAAAATCCCATATGTAACATTTTAGTTTTCCACTTATGATGCAAGCTACTGTCCTTAATAGAAAAGATAATTCAGAAATCCAATTAAAGTATTATTGATCTGTTATGGTCATTACATAGTGAAAAGATTGACTATGGACTATTTTCATTATAAGTATATATTCACATATCTTTTTTTTTTACTGAACTTGTCAGCAGATGAAAAGGTGCTGATTTTGTAGGTTGAAGTCCAGTATTTATGTGAAAAATACAGATAAAAGCAGAAAACTCTTTTCATTTGTTAAGAGGAAACATTTTCTGTAAGGATTCAGTATTTCCTCTCTGTGGGACTAACAAGGGAAATACATGTGGGGTAATTCATTGAAAAATTTCCGACAAAGTTTTTGTGAAGTGTGCAGACACCAGACAACATAATGATGTTAATTACTTTTAGGTCTGGAATTCTGACTCATCAATTAAATTATGACCTTCCCCACTCTGTATTGCATCAGCCTTCTCAGATAAGAGCTGACAACCCTTGATAGAGAAAACATTATCTTTGAAGTGGTGGCCAAACAGGTATATACTAGATCCCAAAGGCTGAGCTAGTTGAGAAAATCCAGTTTGCATTTGTTGCCATCTAACAGATAGCAGGAGAAGCAGATGAAAGAATTCAAGATGAATAAATGTTTTTCTATCCCAACAGTATATTTTGTTATCAGTCTTGTGTCTTCAGAGTTAGTAGTTCATTAATATTTGATATACTTACGCCTTATAATCCAAATTTCTATCATATCTCCCACACAAGCTGAAGTGGTTTTCATTGTGCTTTTAAAAATTCACCTTTTCATTACCAGCTGGTGACTAAAAGAAACAGTTATCCAAATTATATATGCAGTAAATATCAAGAATGTCAAGGTCTAAGGATCAAAAATATCTTTGCTTACAAGTGCATTTTTAAGTTCAAGTGATTTCTTATGAAAATAGCAGTGCTTATTCTAGGGCGTGGGTAATTAGGAAGAAGAAGGAATTAAATTCTCCAAATACAAGAAATTATCCACCACCACAAATCCATATACAAAGATATTTTTATTATCATTTCAGCTTAAATGACTTTTAAATGGTCTTTTTCAGAAGTGTGATCTTTCTCTAAGAGTGAGGATGTAGTAAAGCCTCTGAGTCAAATGAAGAAAGAGAAGACTGATGAAAGACAAACTATTTTGCAAATTCACACAGAAAGAGGTGGGTGGAGTTTAGTGAGATTCCTTATTAACACAAAATCGAATGTGATTCTAGTGGAAGTCTCTTTTTTAACCATTTTATTGAAATTATAATTCAAGTGCTCAGCTGGACATAACTGAAGCCCTCAATGCTGCTAAGTGAGCAAAGGAGGAAATTATGCCAAAGGCAGGAGTATAACAATGCTTGTGTTTTACAGTTGTGCAAGTTTGTACTAGAGAGTCCTACATGCTTTGAAAGAGTACACTAGATTGTCTTTCACCTTTGAAGACTAGAGAGATTATTATGAAGAAAAATATCTTGAACTTACTTCATAAGTCATCAGGAAATATCAGCAGCTAGGACATATGAGAATTTTTCCTTTCACTAAGTTCTTGAGGTCTTACTCAGTGTTTCTCTTGTCCCATGCCAAGATGCCTGCTGTCTTTATTAACTGAGGAAAACTTACCAGTAACATCATTAGTGGATGTTCATGGGCATTAGATTCTGATTCAAGTAAAAATGAAGGTAGAGAAAGAACTAAAAATTTTTAGTCACATGAATATCTGAGTTAGTCTATATGAATTCCTAGAAAATTATAGGGGTAGTAGGAAAAAATAAAGTTGCTAATAATGTAGCCCAAATAGCGAAATAACTATAACAAATGCTGTTATTCTGTTGGATAATATATAAAAAATGCCTATTGTGCTGAAATGTCTTACACCAAATACATTTGAAAACTACAGAAATAAACATTTTAGTTTGCATTTTGGAATTGCTTTTTTAGATAAAAATGTTAGACTACAATGGTATTAGTCAAAACAATTTTTGTTCATCAGTATTGTCTACTGAATTAGTTAGTTACAGCTATTTGAAATGTTTTACTTCAGTGATGAGCTTATTATTTATACAAAGTCAGCGGTAAAGCAAATGTTCAAGACCTTCACCTTTTGGAATGAGGAAGTAGTAAAAAATATTTTTCTAAGTGAAAATACATGATGCCTAAAATAACTTTGCATTTTTCAAAAACTTTGGTTAGAAGTCATGGTAAACCAGTACTTTTCAAACAACAGAACAACAAACCATCTTTAAAAGCCTTTAATATGTAACATCTTTAATATGCACTTGTTTGGTTTTATTTCACAGTTTCAGTATAGCTAACCATATTTCTTGATTTTTGTCCCTTCCATAAGTTGTCTCTGGATGACTGTTAATCTGTCTTGACATTTTTGTACTAGAAACAAAAGATCCAAGCAAGGAAATAGAACAAGCTGGATCACTCAAATGTTTCCAAGAAGTCAAATCAGGATTCCATTTTGAAGTGAAAAAGACATGTGGTTTTAGCTAGAATTTTGAGTGTTGGAAAATAATGATGTGATGAACATAGTTCTCATAAGACCATGGCACCAGCAAACTCAGTTAAGACAACTCCACCACCTAAAATAAGTGTTTGGATTTTAATATAACCTTCTTTAGATGCATATAGCTATGAAATAGTAGACAAAGTGGCAGGGTTAAATTTTCCTTTCAGTGTCCACCTTTTTATGTTTCTATCTGTAGGGGGGTTGTGAGGCGTATTGCAAATAAGTATACACTGGATTCTCTAACAGAGACATTATCTTTGTTTGTATTTTTTTCTCTTAAAATAATCCATTCAAACTGAAATGTTTCTCTGGGTTTCAGGGTTTTTTTAGTGGCCTGGTTGTCATTTGTTTTGGATTTCATGTGCTTACAACTACTACATTTTAGAAGAAAAAACAGATGCAAGATATATCACAACAGAGTTTTTATCACATATTTTCAGTTCAGTTCCCAATCTATATAGCTGACGAATTAATACATATCCAACAAAAACCTAAACTTCCAAATGTGTCAAAGTTCAGCTTACTGTGTTTCATACATGCCATTTTGATGAGATCAAAGTTGTTATGATGCTAAATCTCATCAGGTGTGTCTTAAGACAGGGTTTTCCAAAGAGCCTTAAGGGAGAGGGAACTGTTGCTAGTTTCTCCTAGCTATATTTGGCTCATCTTCAGAAGACTTTATTTTTCCCTTTAGAAGTCCCATGACCATAAATGTTATGTCAAAGGCTTTTGTTTTGTTTGTTTGTTTCTTTTTTTTTTAATCTTACAATTACCAGTTACAAATTTGAAACATCTTAAAGTGAAATCTCTTTTGGATTCCTGATCTGTGGGAAGTGTTTAAACTGTTTTTTAGATAGGAACACACAAAAACATATAATCTGTTAATGCACTAACAATAAAGTTACTACTTCAATGCTACTAACATTAAAGTTAATAATTTTTTTATATTTATTTATATCTCTGATAATTATGCCCCATGTTGGTAATTATTATTATTTGTTATTATTAATAAAAGGGTTTAAATGTGTCTGATGGGAGTTTAAGATAATTCTGGAACAGATTATGCAAGTGTGAAAGTGGACACAAACCTGAAAAAAAAAAAGCGAAATAGGTTTTAAAGCCCTACATATTTTGTGACTTGTAGACTAATGCAAGTTGGTGGAAGACGGTCACAGAACAATCTGCATGCTTCCTTGTCAATGTACTCACACACACATATTTCTGTGGCAGAGTAGAGGCTCTTTCTTTGATTCCAAGATCATTCTACTAAAGCATCGCCAAATATAATCAAAATGGTTATAATGTAGATATATTTTTATCATTGTTTCCAGAAACAGAAACAACTTCTTTCAGGCACTATACAATAGAAAAGTGTGTAACGAACACCTACCTAGAGGAATTTGCTACATGTGATACCTAGTGACATCTGTTGTAGATGGGGGTTTATGTTATTTTCTTTTGGTTTGGGCAATATTTGTACCTCCACAGTTATTAAAACTCCCAAGGACATAAAAAAGTGACATTTAATTTTCTTGGCTTTGGCTACCACATTGTTGTATCTACATATGCACACACTGATCTGTGGCTGCTCATACCCACCCTTCCACCCACCCATGTACACACAAAGCTAATCACAGTATTTTTAAAATAAAATATATCTTTGTCATAAAATATACCCTAACCACAATGGCAACCCTGACAACTTTGGAATACCCAAACAGTGAATCTTTCGGCTAAAATTAACATTATTGAAACCCATAGGATTTAAGCTTCTGGTAGTTGAACTGTGTTGTCTTCATTGTGATTTTGTGACAATGTTAAAAGAGTTCACAGAGTTCATGGTGAGTCGAGATCATGAAGCACTGTAGACCAAATGTGCTAACCTGCTCTGGAACATAGCCTCTTCCCATCTGAAAAGTCTGTATTTGTACTGAAGACATAATGAAAAGAACTTTTGCTTTCAGACTCACTGAAGTTTTTTAAAATACTCATCTTGCTAGGGACCTTATTTATCATCATGGCATTCAGATACCAACATTATAAATGTACATTTCTATGTATCACCTGCATATCAGAGGTTTTAATCTCTCACCTTCTCCACTCAGTTAATCAAAGAAATCACACAATCAGCTTTTTGTTGTTGTTGTTGTTGTTGTTATTTCCTTCCTGCAGGGCTACCAAATACATCAGGCATGATTTGCTGCATTGGCTGCCACCAATCACCTCTTTGTTTTCCATGTGCCTTAGCAGGTTTCCAGGAGGATCTGCTCCATGATCTTGCTGAGTACAAAGGTTAAGATTGATCAACTCTGATACCTGAGTCGTCTCTTTTCTCTAACCTTCTAAAAATCGGGGTTATGTTTTTTGTTTTCCAGTCACTGTGAACTTCCCCAGTCTGCCATGGCTTTTCTAATATGGTAGTATCTTAGCAACTTCATCTGCCAGGTCCCTCAGGACCTGTGGATGCATCACATCAGGCCCCGAGAATTTGTACACTTTCATATTCTTAGATGGTGTTGAACCTAATCTTCTCCCACAGTGGGGAGTACTTCATTCTCCCAGTCCCTGCCTTTGGATTCTGTATTTAATGTTTTTGTATGGAAAATAAACTATTAAAATCACAGAATGGGTTCAGAATTTTAGGTATAAGAATGGAAAAAAAAAATTCAATACTTTCCTTTTAATTCTTAGGAGAGGTTTTGATTTATGTCTTTTTCCTTCCTTCATTCTGAATTAATTTACTTTAAGTTTGGGGTTTAAGCAAAATTTTTGGTGTTCTTGGGAAACTAAGTATTGGTTGGTGTGGTTAAGTTAGGAATGCTTTTGTTGAAGAAGTTATTTTTCTAGTGCAACTTCTGCCAGATGTTGGCTGCTTTTTGCTTCTGATGGCCACTGTTCTGGATATTTTCAGAAGTCTAGAGTAAGTAATTTTAAGTCTTGCTCTGAACTGTCATAGACAGTATATCTCTTTCAAATGAAATAAAACTTAAAATAATAGGCATTGCTTTTAGTAGGATAGTACCAGAAAAGAAAACCAACCAAATTTATTGTGGTTAGTACTTAAAGATACAATAATACTATTTACATTACTTCTGTTGTGGAAAGAGTTATACTGGTATAATGTATGTTGGATCAGCACAATTTAATTCCCCTTTGCAAGGAATTTCAGCTGCTTGGGATGTTAATAGCATTTCAAGTCTTCCTGGAATAATTAGCTGCATTCTTTTTCTATACAAAAATCCTTCTTATGAATTGAAAATAGTCTCTAGAAACAAGATTTAACCTCATAAAATGAGTAGTATGATGTTTCATATCTTATTATTACTGTTTAATAATTAATATTAATATTTAATATTTTACATCCTATATACTTTACCAATGCCAATAATAACATGCATGTAAGAGAGCGGAAAACAACACATTTCAGGTGTTTCACCCTCCCTATTTTCTAAATTAAAACTAAATAGCTTTGATTCATATAACGAATTGTAAAGGAAAGCTTTGTCAAAAAGTTTATGGCAAATATATGTTCAAAGGTTGACAGTAATAAGAAACTAGATGGTACATAAAAGGAGGAAGAAAAAAGGAACAAAACCTTTTTTCATGGTGTTACTTAAGTTGATGTGAACTTCCAACAGCCCACTTTCTTTGACAGATCTGATCAGCTCAGAGGAAGATGCTAAAAGGGATATGAAAACAAAGGAGAGGGGAGTCCACCCCATGCAATGTGGAGGAGAAGGAAGAGAGAGTACCTAGCAGAAGTGTACCCTTGCTGTCTGGGCAGCATATGAGTAAACAAAACAGCAGTCACAAAACTTGTGGGAAAGAAAAGAAAAAATATTTGAAAACCTGGCACTGGTCACCGATCCATCCTTTCTACCAGTGGTGTGTGGTACAGGGGTGAGGAAGTGAGGAGCACAGAGCCCCACAGCACGATAATAGTGTTATGACTAGACAAAAAAAGACAAATAAATAAAAAAAAAATATTGTGATCCTTCATTTCACAGGAATTTCCTTGTTTGTAACAAATAGAAAAAAAAACAAAAACAAAAATACAGGAAAGATTTTGAGCCAGCTATGAAATTGTATTATAGTGTTAGCCCTTTAAAATTTATCATATAATTATTTTTGTAAGGTATTTTTATTATGGTGTTATAGTCTTTATCCATTTTGAAGCCTTGCAAATGTTATTATTTAATAGTTTAATAGTTCATCTCAAATTTTTTAGAAAATCTTAGTAAGTAATCTACTCTTTTCTGAACTAAGATTCAGTTCTTTGGAAAAATCTCATATATAATAAACAAAAGGAAAAGCAGGTGAAGATTTCATATGTATTAATGTATTAATATTCATTATGTATATACTGATCAAAGTCCTCAGTCATTTTTTGAGCACACTATTTAGACAGAGTGCACAAATATACTTCCTTTAAAAAATGTTCTTAAAAAAATCATTGACTTTGTAACAAGATTTTAATACAGGATTTCACCAATTTACTGAGGAGCATAAGCCTTGTGCTGTAAAGATAAAATCTGTGACAGCAATAATCCTTCATGCATAAAATCTAACGGCTGAAGTCAGAGCTTCAGTGTAGCAAAGGTCTCAAAAAATACGTCTAAGAGCTGGAATTTCCTGGCTTTAAATAATGAAACTTATAGCAAAGCAACTACATCCGCTTCTGAACTTGTCCCCAGGGTTGGAAAGAAGACCTTTTCAGTTTAGTGTTATTTTATTAATTCTCCCTGTAAAGTACTCATATATTAACATCAGTCCAGCTGTCTAACTTGCCATTTTACTCGGTTGAATAATAAATGACAAGTATGTGCGTGCCTTTTGGATAAGCTTTCCAGCACCCAGACATTTTGTCTGAAGATATATCTGTAGTTATCACACAGGTGTAAAATCGATGTGCTAACTCCACAATTACCTGGTACACCTTAAAGAGTTTGTTTTGGAAATTATACATATTGCAGAACAACAAAATAAGACTGTGAAATTCAATTGAATGTATATAGAGAACAATTTTACAAATAACATTTCTGATTTTTTTGAAGTTTCACTTTTTGTTTAACTTTCTACTTAAATTGTATGAAGTTAAATATCCAAAAATAAGTAAACATTTGTTTTATTTTTAGCAGTTTCCCTTGCCATGGTGAATAATGTGGTACATTTTTTTTGCAAAGTGTAAGAAAATCACTTTATGTTTCACCTCTCCAAAATATAAAAATAGGCTGTCAGAAAAATAAATTCAGTTCTATTCTTAAAGGGGTAGAGTCTCAAACCTTAAAAATTAAATAAGGCAGAAGAAAATAAAAAAGTAACAAAACAATAATTATGTACTAATTTCACCTTTGCTGCCAGCCTTAGCAAACATCAGTAATATTCTCTGCTGAAAATGGCTAAGAACAACCTAAAATGAAGTCCTAATCCAACAGAGGAGCTTTGCCAATACATCAGCAAGTGAATTTTCTGAAAATAGCTATGAACATTCAACAAATAAGAGCACACATACCTGTGAACATTGTTGTATGTACACACATATGTACACAAAGCCTGGAAAAATCCCCAATCAATCCTCTTGCGTAGCTAAACTTGTAAAACTATAATTTTAGTATGGATTTGCCAACACTGCTGTTCTTGCTTTGATACATTTTACTCTCATTAGAGAGCTTGTCTGGTGAAAATGTGTACTTCTGTAGTAGATCATTACATAGAAAAAAGGTTCCTAGAATGAGCAAAACTATAATGAGGATACTTACAGAGCTGTAGTTTCGTCACTACATTAGAAGAGTAGCTGTACATTAGAATAGTCCCCTTCCAGTTGACCTATTCAGCATCTCTGATACCACTTCTGTTTAGAATATAATATCCTTAAGGATGAAAGAGGTAAGACTTGGCTACATTTAAAGGTTTTGCAGACAACTGACTTTTTACTTGAGACACCTTCATAATAATACCTATGCTATGACACATGGTTACACCTGTATTATCACATTGCTTAAGAATGTTACAGGATTTCTTAAAAAAATATTTCTCATTGTCGTATTGAACAGGCATTTACACAATAGAATTGTAAGGTTTTATGCAAATGTCTTCTTACCCACCTACCTAAAAATTTGAATTAAAATGGGTAAAGATCTATTTATAAAATATCAAGATCATGACATATAAGCAGATCAAACTGTTCTCTTAAACTAGACAATCAACAGAGTTAACAAGTGATAAAGAAATTCTAATAAGCTTTCAAAACACAACTCTGTGGTTATCAAAAGTGACATTACCTGTATAGTAATTAACATACTTAATTTATCCGAAGCTGTTCAAGATTTGCAAATAGGACTAATGTCTGCCTAAAAGTGGAACCCCAGAGGCAAAATGAAATAATCATAGACTAAGAAAAAAATAATAACTGTACATGAAAATGTTGGAAAACCTCATAGATAATATGCATGACATGTTCCAGTAGGAGATTAGAGTTCAATGTTTTCACTGTTTTTTCCAGGCGGTACTAATTTGTTTCCAATTAGTAGAATGTGTATTGTGACTGACTTAACAGACTAAAGTGGTCACAGGAATATTTTCTCTGCTTGTAATCTTGCCACAGAAATCTGTTCTCCCTTGTGCTACCTTGTTCTGAGAAATTATACTGAGTCAGTTGTCTGCTTGTCACACAGTCAGTCTTTTTTCTTTTTTTAATAGGAAGTCATTTGTGAGAACACACATTAATTTAGACATACCCTCAACCATATTAGATGCCACAACAGAAAAGAGGACTTTTATCTGCTCTGGTGGAAATAATAACAGAGTAATTGAACCCAATTATACTACTTCAATTAAGCCACTTGCAACAGTCTGCAAGGATCTTTCATAAGAAATATATACTGACCAAAAATCAGTGAACTTCTGGTCTCCATATGTTTTTGGGTTTGTTTTTATTGTTGTTTAGTTTGTCATTTTGTTGGTTGGTTTTTTTTGCCCTAATCTTTAATATGAAAATGGGTTTTGTGCTGTTGTAGGTGTAAGCAATTGTTTCCTTATGAATCTAATCTTTCTGATACCTTTGCAGTGATGTGTGAGTCATCTTCAGCAATGTAGGAAAAGAAGCTACAGAAGATAGGATGAACACGGTTTCTAAAAGACAATAGTAGAACTTTGCATTGAGATGACACTATTGCACGTTTTTCCAAATAAAAGGTGGCAAATTCTTCTAATTCTTTTTCTCCCCTTCTTGCTAAGTTGTAGGAAGTTGAAAAAAATATTAACATATCAAAAGAGAAACCAATTAAAGAACATTAATTAGAAGAAAAATAGCAAATTTATACTCAGAAGAGACCCCTATTGGATGCTACTCCCCAACCATTCAAATGCATCGAATATCCCTTCAGTAAGGCAAGGATGCACCCAACTTGAGTGCCACAAGGAAAAACTCACTTCTGTGCCAAGAATTTAGTCTGACTGGGCAGAAAATTTATTACCATACCTCCAACAAACTTTGCAAAATTAACTAGAATAATTAGAAAGGTGTGAGATATGAGTGTTTAAGGAAAGCAGGAAAGAATAAATGTCTTGTAAAGTTATGTAAAATGGCAGATAATATTATTTTTCATTATTTGTCAAAATGATGCAGTGACAAGACAATGGTCTGTGAATGAGGTATCCTAAGCTTTTCCTTTGCCGTTGACCAACTGTGGGTCATATCACAGGCTGGTCAATCTCCATCGCTCAGATTCTTCAGATCTAAAATAGGATTAAGATATTCTTTCTCTCTCTCTCTCTCTCTTTTTTTTTTAAATTTGTAGGTAAAATACACATCTCTATCAAATATGAAACATTAAGTCATCCTGACTAACTCTTTTTTTTTTTTCCTTCTATTATCTTCTGGGATTCCATGGAAAGAAAGACAATATTGCAAACTTAGGTGAAGATATCTGCGAAATTAGAAATTTATTACCGTTGTCATCAAGTAAAAGCTCTGTAATATTATATTTTGAATTTTAAAAAAAAAAGTCTGTTTCCCTGCTTTACTATTCTTACTGGGAGATGAAATTAGATTTTACTTTATCATAGCCCCAGTCCTTGTCACTACTTACATAAACATTACAAAGTTGCCCTACATTTTCAGTTAACGATTTCAACAAACAGGCAAGGAACTTCTACCCCCTATTAAGCATGCGGCTTAATAAAGTCAATTGACTTTATTATCCTTCAGTTTTCCCATACCTAAAACAAGTTTGTTAATGGTAATCATTAATGATCCAGGTCTCTACCTCCTAAAAATCAGCTGCCTCCAAAGTTTTGCTTTTTATAAACGACCACTTCTCATTGAAAATACATTTAGTCACAACCTTCCTGATCACTTCTAGTCAGCATATTACCATCAGATAATAACACATACTTTTTTCCTAGATACATATCAGTAATATATGTTATGTTTTGATTTGACATGCTTACAGCTATAGGCCAAATAAACAAAACCAATTTATGTTAGTAGCCAACATTAGTTTACATGCTTTCAGTTGTTTAGAGGACTGAAAAAATATAATATCTGAAAATCAGAGTCTTCTTGCCAGATTGTGTGCTCATTTGGTTTGGTTTTGCTCCTTCATTTTGCCACTCTTGGTACTGCCATGCACAGCAGGAAATTCATCTGAAGTCAAAAGGCTAAGTAAATAAACAAAGATACTCTTTTAGAATACTTAAAACAGGGCCAAGTCCTAGACAGGGCCAAGTTGTTACTTACAGTGTAAGTTACCTAAATTAAAGAGGGTGAAAAAATAAAACAGAATAAAAATAATTTATATCTGTCCCATCATAAAGGACATTTCATTCAGATTTTAATTCATTTAGTGGTGAGGTTTCTGTTGTGGTTTTTTCTTTTTTTTCCTAAATTAATGAAGAATGATGGAGGCAGATTGCTAGTTTTGGTTTGGGTGCACATGTGTGGTTCCTATTTGACTCAGAAGAGGCTTGAGGCCATGGTTTGGCCCTGAGTGATTTGTGACAGATGGTGAATAACAAATAAACTCTCTAAGCAGAGATCAAGGACTCTGGATAAGCATTTCAGATTCTTGCCTGGGAAGATGCAAGGGCTTTTTTTACAACTTGTATTTCATCAGTCTTTACCTGTCATTAAACCTTACATAAACACAGAAAGCACAAGGATGGAGTAATATTTTAAACAAATGTAGACACAGTTGCTCGAAGTTTGTTGCTTTTGACTGCTTTTCTTTGTCATCTTCTTTAACAAGACATACAATCTAGCCATTTGGATATTTAAAAAGGGAGACAGTAGACAGTTTATGGATTATAACAGAATGACCAACCCAACAGACAACACAAAACCTTTTGATGAGAAAGCCCTTCATCATGCCATCATCTTAGTATGATAATATCTGTCTACTGTTGTACTGTGCCTGTATACTTCAACATCCCTCTATTAAAAACATTTGCTGTAAAATAAATGTGTTTTGGAAATGCGAACCTCCTAAAAGTAATAGGTGTAGCATCCTGATTCAGGTCTCGTTTTAGGCAAAATGTACTAATGGATAGTGTAGAGGGTTTATAGTAGAGAAAAATGTTTTTGTTTCAGACATTCACTAGAAAAAGATACCTAGATTTGTGAAAACAGACTATTTACTGCAAGTTTTATGCAAACGTAATCTCACATCCTAATTAATGTTCTATTGGACTATGTCATTTGACTCAAATGCCACTCATTTGGAAGAATAGTTTGACAGTCTGTAATGTGATGTACTCAGGTTAACTCCAAGTGAAGTAGTGCTAAATTGATGTTACCAGTTTCATAGTGTACCCATGGTGTTAATTTTGACACTGACTGCATGCAGGTGTATTATAATGCATAATATCAATCTGGAGAATTTTCTTACATCCTCAGCTGTATCTTAGCTTCTAGACTTGATTTGAAAAGTTAAGATGGATGGTCAATATTATTATCTACCAGAAAGGGTTAAAAATCAATATTATCTCCTCTTCCAGCACTTCAGCAGTGGAGTTGTAAAGACTGTCAGCATAAAATCATCTATTAGCTGATGTTATGTCAACTTATGGCAGATGAATATATTACTATATATAAGCTGATGCTACTGGAATCAACTTAATGTTTATAGATATGAAAATAGTATGGCAACAAATCAACAGTTTTTAATGGAGTAATAATTTCATAAAGCACTGCATTGCAGAAGAACAGTAGTAAGGTGAAGAAAAACCTGTGCATGAGCCATGTATTTTCAAAGACTGATGGTGACAGATGATAGTTACTTATTATAGTGTATAGATTTTAGAGATGATCCAAACAAGATAAAAAAAGGATAATTTCAAAAATTCTAACTTTTGACTTTCCAAAAGGTAATGAAATCAAGCAAAGGAAGGATTCTTATAAAGGAAGGATTCTTATATCTACTAACCCTGTGTTAAATTACTAGAAAAGCTTTGATCTTTACCTGGTATTCTAGATGTTGGTAATTTTCTATCAAAATGTATTGATGAATCTTCTAAACTTCATTGAAGGACTTCCTTGTCTCACAGGATGCCTTGGGACTGGGAAGCAAAAACCTGCCTTCCCATCCTGCTGTCAGGACAACATTCAAACATAGCTGAGGATTTGTGCTAACCCCCTGTTTTCCCTAACCTTTTAAACCTCATTAATCCTTTCCTGTTATGTCCTCTATAATTCAATTTGTTAAATCCAGGCCTCATTCAGCCTTTCATTAGCCCAGTGGATCATTTTATGTTTGATTATCTTGCACAGATGTAGTGTAGGTCAGAATCTAACTGAAATCTTTGTTACTGAAAACAACACTGGAGAGTTAGGGTTTCCTCACCATGTTGATGGTTATATGCTTAGACAATATTTCTACAAGGTATAGATAAAAGCGTAAGAGAAAAAGTTATAAAGCTACACTATCAGTATTCATGCAGTGACTTAATTTCCTTAAAAAGATATAATGCAGGCTGCTGGCCAACCTAAAAGGCTGAGACCAGGTAAAGATTATAAAATGCATATGTTATTCTGATTTCCCTTAAAACAATATAGTAAGAGGTAATTATGTTGAAAAGTGCAGAATTTTATATCTACTTAAACTCACTGAATGACACTGTAAATGACTGTCTATAATGAAATTGTCAGAGGACTAGTGTTTTACATATTTTATACAATGGTATTAAAATGCTGTTTAAGACACCACCTATCTTTCCCAATCTTCAAACAGAATCCAATCTACTTCTGACAGTTTCAATGTGCCTATTAAAAAATGGAGCCAAAAATCATGAGATTAGTTTAAACATCATGGAATATAAAATAAATGCTATGCTTTTACTTTTATGTTTCTTTCTTTTGCCTTTGCTTTCTTGTTTCTGAGCATTCAAGATTATTAAAGGAAAGAATTGAAAGAGTTTTTTTTTTAAAATGGCAGATATGTTTAGAAAAAATGGTAGCAAAGGCAGCAATAGTAGCAATAAATAATTCAAACAGCCCATATTACCATATTATGAAGAGTTAAATGTTAGGATTAGTTGATGTGTTTTTATTTTGATTTCTCTTGTTTGCGTTTTGCAATTCAGCTTCTATTTACAGAGTTGTGATTTGCATTTTCTGCTTATAATTAATACATATTTAAATTCTTCCAAAGCATTTAGATGGTTTATGTTTATAGACATATGACCATGCATTTTCAAATACAATTTTTAAAAGGAAAATTTTAGATTTTTATACTTCTGTGTAAAATATTATATAACAAGCCTATTGTTTTATCGGCAAAGATTTTAATAAAATCCTAAAATTTTAAAACCCATGTTTTGTATTTTGAAAAGCAAACACTGTTTCTATTACTTCAGTGTTTAAGTGGTGACAGTCAAGATGATTTTTGTGCAAACATTTGCGGAAAAGTGTAACGAAGTATCATTTTTATTATATTTTACATTAAATACTAGAAAGCAAGATCAGAAATATAAATCTCTGATAAAATATTTTTTATATAAGAATAATATAATTTTGAATTCATTTCTGTAAATTTTAAAGTAATTTCTCTTGATTTCTGTCAGTGTTTCCTGATTAGCATAAACTCTAACAACAAGTATTTAACTGAGATCAGGTAGGTAGATGAACCCTTTATTTAATTGCTTGCACATCTTAAGCCAACTGGCTGTTCATTTCTGCACCACAAGTTTTGAAAAGAATCCATTTTTACTTAAGAAACAAAAAGAAGCATCTTCAACAGCATGGAGTAGATTATTGCAGTACATGGAACCAAGTACAATAACCTCACACATTTTAATGACGTTTACACATGTGACAACACATCTATGAATATCATTCAGATGTGAGCTATGAATATAAAGACTGACACTGAAACTAAATTAAATCCTTATCAAAGGTAATTCTACACCCAGGAAAAAATATTTTTTTTTTGTGCAGCAAATTCTGTGCTTATGATGAAAACAGCACCAAGTAACAAAATCATAATCCATAATTCTTTACTTCCTTCTATGCTGTTGCCATGCTGTCTCTCTCTTTTTTTTTTTTTTAAAGGTCAAAACACACACAAGTATACACAGGCTATACTTGGAATGCCTGGGATATTTAGGGGGTACCTTGGATACAATGACAATGAACCTGGTTTTCTGGTGTTGCTGACATTCTTTCTCGTCTCATCTGTCTGATTTTTTCCATTAACTTTCATCTGTTGAGAATGGATAGTGAATTTAATCATTATCTATGTCTTCATCTGTTTTAAGTAATGAACAGAGAACTTGGACTATAACAGAAGACTTTAGTATTATATTCTAGTGAGAGCACGTCCCAGTGTTTTACCTGTCCCTCAGGCCTCATATAGTAGCAGATGGCACAGTAGAAATAATTCTGTTGTAAAAAGAGCATGTAATTGAGAAAATAAGTTGGTTTTCAACCAAACAAACTTAATATTTCTAAAACCCATGAAAAAACAAATAAGTAACTTTAACAATGGGTTTCAATTCATCCCCCATATCTATGCACCTAAATACCAACATACAAAGTAAATGCGGATGATTTATACTAGCAAAAACCTTTCCAGGTTTAGGCCTGTGAAATTATATATATTTTTTAGTCAAACTGTATATTTTATGTGTTTGGAAAAGAAATAGTTCCGGAAGACCAAATAGAAATTTAGTATAAAATCAATTCTGTCATATTTGTATATGTGTGTCTTTGCAGAGGTGAGTTTCTGAAAAGTGTTAATTAAGTTGCGACTCATAAACAGCACTGAACTGCTGTCATGAAGCTGAAAGAAACTAATGTCAGAAGAACAATATGTCAAGGTACAGAAACCACAGCATATGAAAAACTCAGAAAGTGGAGAATAATATTTGTGATATGTTTCTGTATGGACTCTGTGTCACCCACATATCTGGAATAGTATTTTTAGATATGAAAGCATATTTCTTTTCCCTAGGAAGGAAAGTACTAAAGGATTGCTTTGCCTGAACAGTTTTCCTTATAGTTTATATTTTTATTTTATCTTATGAAATTCAGGCAGAATGCATAGGGTGATATATATATTATTTATATTTGACCAGTTTAAAGCATTTCCTTGAAATACGAGGCCTGGACTGATCTGCATTTTAACACAATTACCACTTACTCTACATTCCAACTACCTCTAGAGAAAAGCATTAATATTTTTTAGGGTTTTGCAATTTATTTACCAATTTACTTCAAATTCTGTTAAGGAAAACTGAACACATTCATTAAAATACTAGAATTAAAACAATCTTACAATATTATTCATTTTAAATAACTATTGTTATCAGAATGTTCTAGGGAATATTAGCCTATTCACACATATTAACCTAAACTCTGCTTTCAAACAGCATATAGGCAATTAGATGAAAATGTTCTGTCACAAAGGACCAGATTCTGAGAAGGTGCAATTCCCCACATCTTCTCAGCTTCTGTGGAATTGCACTACCTGAATGAATGCCAAAGCAATTCTAAACTCCTGAAAACACTTTCTTCTACGTTATCTTTTCAGCTCATCTCTGAACGGCTTCATTCTATGACAGACTTGTGACGAGGGAACATGTAAACATCACATATAGAGTAAAATGTTGTTTCTGGGTAGAGGTATGTTGAATACTATTGGGCACATCAACACTTGCTCAGAACATTGCGCTTCTGACTGTTGTCGCTTCATACCCATCTCCTGGGGAAGATCCTGACATTTATGTTCAGAAGATGGAAGTTTCACTTTTTAAGCAGAAGAGAAGGACTACACACAGTCAAAAGAATCACTCCCCTGTCACGGTTTAGCCCCAACCCGGCCAATTTAGACAGATAAAACTGAGCGGTTGGGCTCCCAATTAGATCACACACACACACAGAGAAAGGGGAATGTGAAAAGAGAGGACAAGACTTGCAGGCTGGAAAACTAAAACTACAGCTTTAATAATAATAATGAGAATAATAATAAAACAATAATAAAATATATACAAATATTTGAAATCGTGCCCCCACCCTCTGATGAATATACATCACCACAGATGCTGCAGAGCAGGCACAGTGCAGATGAGTGGCTGGAAGTAGGCTGGACCCAGGAACTGAATTTAGGAATACATGGGGCTTACGGACAGATGAGATCCTCACTGGACATCAGCCATCAAAAAAGAGAGTGAGACCATAGTGATCTTTAAGTTTTATACCGAAGATGACATATATGGACAGAATACTCTGTTGGTCAGTTTGGGGTTACCTCTCCTGTCCACCTCTCCCTGCAGATGTGGCCTTTTCTTCCTCTTTGACTTATGGCACTCCACTAAGACAGTCTTGTTTACTAAGGGAATAACTATAAGCAATGGTCTTTCTGCATGCCAGCGTCCTGTGTTATCATTGCTAAAAAGAAACACTGTATGAAAAACATACAGTTAACTTGCATAAAGTTACTTAGATGAGATTTAGCTGGAGTTAGAAAACTGATTCTACTTTAGCTCAACCCACAATATGTCCATAGCTATTACCCCTTTTTCTAGGGATCTAAATTAAAATAACAAAAAAAAAAAAGAAAGAAAGAAATTAAGGAATTAATTTGGTGACAGTTTGCCCGCTGTATGTACCTAAATAAACTGTTTGGAATAATTGTTAATTATTCTGTGTTGCATGAGTAAAAAAAATTAAATGCAGATGAGATGCATCCACAGCTCATGAGGGACCTGGCAGATTAAGTTGCTAAGCTGCTATCCATCATATTAGAAAAAGTGTGGTAGACTGGTGAAGTTCCCAGTGCCTGGAAAAGGGAAAAAATAACCCCTATTTTTAAAAAGTTAAAAAAAGAAAGACTCGGGGAGCTATGGGCTGGTCAGTCTTACCTCTCTGCTCAGCAAGATCATGGAGCAGATCTTCTTGGAAACTCTACCAAGGCACATGGAAAACAGAGAGGTGATTGGTGACAACCAACAAGACTTCACTAGGGCAAGTTGTGCCTGACATATTTGGCGGTTTTCTATGTCAAGGTTGAATTATTGGTGGATAAGGGAAGATTGACTGACATCATCTAACTGGAATTAGGCAAAGCATTTGATACTGTCCTCCACAACATCTTTGTCTCTACAATGGAGAGACATGGATTTGACAGGCGGACTTAGTCAGTAGATAGGGAACTGTCTGGATGATGGCACTCAAAGAGTTGTGGTCAATGTCTTGATGTCCAAGAGGAGACTAGGGATGAGTGCTGTCCCTCAGAGGTCCATATTGACACCAGTATTACTTAACATCAACAGTTAACATTATTTAACATTATTTAAAGAGGAAGGTAAGGTATCTAGAGGGACCTTGCACACTTCAGAGGTGGGCCAATGTAAATCTCATGAAGTTCAAAAAGACCAAGTACAAGGTCCTGAACCTGGATCAAAGCAATCCCAAGCACAATATGGACAAGCCCAAGCTTGGTGGATGATGGGTTGTTAGTAGCTCTGAGGAGAAAGACTGGGGGGTGTTGGTGGATGAGAAGCTCAAAATGAGCCAGCAAAGCACGCTTGCAGCCCAGAAAGCCAACTGTATCCCCTGGGTTGCATGAAAAGAAGTGCAACCATGCAAGGGAGGTGATTTTCCCCCTCTACTCTGCTCTCGTGAGACCACATCTGGAGTACTGTGTTCAGTTCTGGAGCCCTCACCACAGGAAGGACATGGACCTATTAGAGCAAATCCAGAGGAGGACCACAAAGACGATCAGAGGGCTTGAGCACCTCCCATAAGAGGACAGGCTAAGAGAGTTGGGCTTGTTTCTCCTAGAGAAGAGAAGGCTGCAGTGAGACCTGACAGAAGCCTTCCAATACTTCACTTAAAGGAGGCCTACAGAAAAGCCAGGGAGGAGCTCTTTATCAGTGAGTATAATGATAGGATGAGGGGTAACAGTTTTAAGCTGAAAAAGGTTACATTTAAATTAGATATTAGAAAGGTATTTGTTAGTGTCCTCACTAACACATACCTCAACACCCTCGTGTTGAGGCGCTGGATCAACGTGTCCAGGGAAGTTGTGAATGTACCATCCCTGGAGTTGTTCAAGGCCAGGTTGAATGAGACTCTGAGCAACTAGCTCTAGTGGAAGCTGTCCCTGCCCATGGAACTGTTTTGTCTTTAAGGTCCCTTCCAATCCAAACCATTCTGTAATTTTTGGGAGGCTGGAGGGGATGTCCTTTTCAGATTTTCCAGAGAAATAAGACGTATGTCTGAAATTAGGCCTTTGAGGACTATTAATGAGGGACCAAAAAATTAGCACAAATGGGTCTCCAACCACATTAAACAAAGAAACAGCTCTTTGTATGTAGTTCTTTGTATGTAATGCACATTGTTGCAAGGGAAGTACCCTTTAGCTCTGTTGTGAATTTAGTTAGCAGGTATCCTTGGAGAATTAATCATCTTTAAACTACACTGAATTTTCTTTGTATATTTTATCTGGACTACTTTGTCTCTCAATTTCTCATTAATACAGTGATTTAGAACACACATAAAAAAATACTTCAGAATTCCAAAACTTTTAATTAAACTAACTCGAAATGTCATGGACATACCTATAAATGTGGAACAACATGTCTTTAAACATTTATACCAGAAGTTAGTCAGAGTAATCCCATATGAGTCTCTGATTTTTCAGTTTTTTTTCTTGAGAAGAACTGTTGAGTTTTTATTAAAAAGGAAATAAAAAAACAACCCAGTAAGCTCAATGATGTTTGGAATGAGGTCTGTCATGGTTTAACACTAGCTGGCAACTAAGCCCCACACAGCCACTTGCTCACTTCACTCTGGTGAAATAGAGGAGAGAATAAGAAGAATAAAAGTGAGAAAACTCATAAGTTGAGAAAAAAACCCTGTTTAATAGGTAGGGCAAAAGCTGTATACACAAACAAAGTAAACCAAGGAATTAATTCACCACTTCCTATCTGTAGGCAGATGTTCAGCCATCTATAGGAAGCAGGGCTTCATCACACGTAATAGTTAACTTTGGAAGACAAAATACCATCACTCCAAATGTCCCCACTCTTCCTCTTTCTTCCCTCAGTTTTATATGCTGAGCAAGATGTCACATGGTATAGCATATCCTTTTAGTCAGTTGGAGTCATCTGTCCCTGTTGTGTCCCCTCCCAGCTTTTGGTGCACTCCCTGCTCACTGGTGGGGTGCTGTCAGAAGCAGGCAACACCTTGACATTGTGTAAGTGCTGATCAAAAATAACTAAAACAGCCCTTTGCTACCATCACTGTTTCCAACACAAATCTAAAACACAGCACCATACAAGCTACTATGAAGAAAATCAACTCTATCCCAGCCAAAACCGACAGGGACAGAATCTATATGTATCTAAGAAGTAAGTGATTTGAGGCCTTTCTGTGTGTCTGTGCATATGTTC
Source organism: Dromococcyx pavoninus (assembly GCA_033558185.1). Taxonomy (NCBI): domain Eukaryota; kingdom Metazoa; phylum Chordata; class Aves; order Cuculiformes; family Neomorphidae; genus Dromococcyx; species Dromococcyx pavoninus. The sequence continues at coordinate 3,179,000 of JAUMJL010000091.1, read as the reverse complement.
ATAATTATGTAAAAACATTAGACAAAAGGTTTCTTTTTGTTGTTGTCCATTTACTTTAGATTTATTTCTGAAACTCCTTTCATGGTCCAAACTTACAAAACCCCCATAGTTTTGCTTATATTAGAACACCAACTTTTGATCATCAAGATATTTTTAAAATATCTAACAGATAATTGATCAAACTACAATGATTCAGTATGCAATTGGATGGAATTCATAGCATCATGGAATTTTTTAGGTTGGAAAAGAATTTTAAGACCATTAAGTCCAATTCTTAACTTAATACTGCCACGTCCACTCCTAACCATATCCCTAAGTACCACACCTATACTACTTTTAAATACCAATAGGGTTGGTGACTCAGCCACTTCCCTGGGAAGCCTATTCCAGCACCTAACCACCCTTTCAGTGAAGAAATTTTTCCTAATATCTAGTCTAAACCTTTTCTGGCACAACTTGAGGCCATTACCTTTTGTTCTATCGCTTGTCACTTTGAAGAGAAAGACCAACACTCACCTCACTACAACCTCCTTTCAGGTCACTGTAGAGAGCAATAATGTCTCCCTTCAGAATTCTGTTGACTTCCAGTCAACTGGGACCTCTTCAGTTAGCCAGGACTGTTGATAAATTTTTGAAAGAAGCATGTAGCCAGCAAAAGTCTTACTTTAAAGACTGAGGCAAAGAAGGCATTAAGTACCTCATCCTTTTCCTCATCCATCCGCTCCCCCCCGATCCCGTAGAGTATGGAGATTTTTCTTAGCCCTCCTTTTGCTGCTAATTTATTTATATAAACATTTTTTATTGTCCTTTACTGCAGTAGCCAGTTTAAGATCTAGTTGGGCTTTGATCATTATATATTCTCTCTGTATAAACTCATAACATCTTTATGGTTCTCCAGAGTTACCTGCCCCTTCTTCCAAAGGTCATAAACTGCTTTTTTGTTTTTGTTCCTGAGTTCAAAACAAAGTACTCTATTCAGCCAGGCCAGTTTCCTTCCTCGCCAGCTCATCTTTCAGCACATGGGGATGATGTGCTCCTACACCTTTAAGACTTCCTTCTTAAGGAATGTCCAGTCTTTCTGGACTCCCTTGCTCTTCAGGATTGCCTCCCAAAGGACTCTGTCAACCAGGATCCTAAACAGAACAAAATATGCCCTTAGGAAATCCAAGGTGGCAGTTCTCCTGAAGTCCCTTACTCACTTCTCCAAGAAACTAATACTCTGTCATTTAGTGATCGCTCTGCCCAAAGTTGCCTCCAGCCATCATATCACCTACAAGTCCTTTTCTGTAAACAACAGGTTCAGCAGGGTACCTTCCCGACTTGGCACACTCACCAACAGTATTAGGGAGTTAGCTTATACATACCCCAGGAAGTTGTAGACAGTTTGCTCCTCTATTTCTAGCACATAAAAATTCTATCCGCCTGGACAAAAACTGTTTATTTCTGACTGTTATTTCTCTAGAATTTTGTTCTGAATGATATAATCATATCATATTTTGCACTGTATAGCATAATATTCTATATCTAAATCACACCCTGGAGTTCTACAGAAGAGTTCCAGGTATACGCAGGAATTCTTTTACCAAAATATAATTTTTCCCAAACAAGTACTCTGTCATCCATACCACCTCTCTTTTGTTTTGGTTTGATTTTTTTCCATCTGTTGCATTACTAATGTATGATGCCTTCGTAACGCCTTTTTTTAAATACTTATTCAGCATTTATATTCCAGTTATGGTTATCATTGCCATCTTCAGTGCTGTATTGTTATTTTCAGGGGATACTAATGCCAAAGACAGTACTCATAGGAGTGGCATTATTTTCATCCTTATACTTTTTCAGGGTTGAGTGGATTTAACAATTTTTCTATTGTTAAAAAAAATCGCTTGTAATAAGAAATGGAATTTTTTTAAAAAAAGAGAAGAACAAGGAAACAGCACTATTCTGTTCAGTGGCTGTTTTTCATTCCTCATTTTCTGATGGGCATAACAAGAGTTTAGGTTGCAACACATAACTATGCAGTATTTTCCCATTCAAGGTGACTGCAAATTCAGATCGTCCTGGCAGCAGAAATTATTCACTTTTCAAGTTCTCCTTCGGAAACTGAAATTAGTTGCACAAGAAAATGTGTCTAGCAGCCTTGGAATGGAAACAGACAAATTGTAAAGAAGGGTAGCAAGGCATCTAAGCGCTTCTGCAGCATCTTACTGACAGATGGGCACTGTAACACCAGTCACCAGTGCTTGAAACTCCAGCACAGTTAAAGAAAAGGAAGCATTTATCAAGCCATTCATTTCTCATTCCTCAAACAGAAGGCTGTTTACATCATGTCAGCAAATGATATCCCTCTGCTGCTGTTGTTCTACCTATTGGAAAAGGTGAAGAGGTTATGTCTTGAAAGCCGATGGAAATCTTGATTAAGGAAACAAAGGCAGTTCTTTCTTAACACCCAAAACAATAAAAAATATGAAGCAGGCATCATCACATTTACATCTCTAACATGAGAAATGGGTTATTCTTGGAGAATAATGATTTCAAAGCAAAAACTACTTACCTATATCAAGGGAGAACCAAAGGGTCTAAGCAATTTACCTTAAAATGGGGTCATGCGTTTAGTTCCTTTCTGTGGTTTAAGGTCATTATTCAGTTCCTATCTGAGAGCTGACTTGAGATGTGGATCCCAGATTTCCTTTGTTTCTTCTTAAAACTCCTTTAACTGTGCCTAAGAAAACAATGCTACCTAATCTGTGTGGAAGTCTGCAAATGTGTAACTTTGTAAATGAGTCAATATTGGACCATCACTGGAAAAGAATAAAATCCATAAACTGAAAAATATTGAAAACTACTGTTTAAGCACTGAATTCCTACCAAGGTTGAGTTAAAATGTGCTCAGGACTGCTAGGTATCACCCAGTCTTTGCAGGGTTTTTGTCAAGAACAAGGTTCAGTTTTTACAATTCATGAAGTTTTGAGACTTAAATAACTGTAGACACACAAAATGATTCCACTGCCAAAGGTAGAACTTGGTTTATTTGAAAGTATCAGATGTAACTGCACACAAAATTATTGTGGCCATTTCCATTCTTTATTTTTGTCCAGATTGTCTCCAAGACTTTTCGTTTGAATGCATGCATTTCATTGTTCTTGAAGAACTGACTTTACTTCTTTGGAGATTTAGTCTAATATTCAGGCTTAGAAAATTGTTTCATGTGTATATAAAAGAGAAAATAGTACGTTCAGTTTAAGCAGGTTCAACGTGTCTTCTTTGCTTCCTGTTCTAAGCTGCTATGTAAACAACTTGATCTTCCACCTGTACTGTGTGATGGCTTTATATTACTTTCCTTAAGCTTTTAAAGTCTAATAGAGCTTTAGTTCCTTTTCAGTTTTGGAACATGAACTCTGTTTTAAAAACTTATAATTACTATTAAAAAACCTCATGCATTCTTATAGTAGGACAATGTAAATTTTAGGATTCCAGGACTGTTGCTGAGTAAGTGGTTATTATATGATGTAGATTCTTTTTTTTCCTTCTCATTCGTATTTTTCTCTAGTCCACCAGAGACTTCTTCCTGTCTCAGATGGAGTATGTTTCATTGGATACCTTTTAGTTCAGCTGCATACATGTTAACTGACACTGGTTTCAGCTTTTTTCTACGCTTCATGAAGTGTTACTGCCTTTCCTTCTTATGCCGTGCAACCTGTACACATGTAAGTGATATACTCTGAATTCTGCCCCAATATGTGTTTCCTCTTTGTGCACTTGACTTGCTTCTACAGAATAAAGTAGCTTTCAACACTGAAGTTCTCTTATCTGTAGTTGTGTCCTGCAGGAGTATTTGGGGTTCTGTATTGTTTCAGTTCCCAGAGATGGTCCCTAAGAGGCTAACATGAAAGTTCCAATGTAATAAATAAATAAATGTTTATCTCTGTGATTTTTTTGAGGTCAAATACAGCTCTCTTGGATGTTTATGTTTACAAAAATATCTCAGTTTCACATGAAAATAAAATGAGAAGTCACATCTTATCTATGTGGTCAATCCAAAATTTACATATTCATTTTGAAAAAGATGAAACTACATCTAATATTTTTCTCTTTATTATAATAAATTCACGCTGTAATGAAAAACTTAATCATGATTTTCAAGTTTTTCAAGGTTTTTTTCAGTGCCATACTTACTGTGTCTGCATATGACATGAGTTTCCTAGATGTTTCTACAGTGTTTTTATTCAGAATATTGCAACCAGAAAATAAAACTTATATATAAGGAAGGTCCATATTGGTGAAACACAGCCAGCTGTAGAAAAGACAAAGTATATAAGACTATATAGAAATACAGGAATAGAGTAAGTCTCTTATATTTATCTGGTATGCCCAAGACAGAAAATAGAAAAAGGAGGGAGAGAAGAACTGCCTAGTATGGCATGTAATTCTGTTTTGCCTACATGGCTGAGAAACTTCCCCACATCAAAACTAGAGTCACCTCTGGTAATTTTTTAGGTAAGAAAAATTATCAGGGTCCTTATTTAATAATTATACTCTCAGAAAAATTAAATAATCATACTCAAAAACCCAGCACTATTAGGAGGCACTAATAACAAGTCAGAATGGAATACCTAATTTCAAAGGCATAACTTTAAAATTATGTAAATCAAGAATATTAATCAAAAATACTCAGTACATTGCTGAATAAGCTGTCTGTTATACAAATCTTTCATTCTTCAGTTTTGTTACATAATGTATAATTTTGTTATTTGACATAACCTATTAAACTAAAAACTGTGTAAAAAAACCTGAAACTCCTAACAGCCCATTTGAAATACCCATAGAACTTTGGCTAAACCTGATTGTAGACATGGTACACAGAGCAGAACAGGCACGTTTAACACAGAACTGTCTGCTTTTACAGTGATGCTCTATTTCCTGCAAAGGTTTTGAACAACTGGGAATTGTATACAGACAGGTCAGCCTGTCTTGTCTTGTCTATAATACCATATAACAATACTTTTCTTATCTATAACCAATGTTTATATGCTATTCATCCAGCATTTCTCCTTAACTTTGCTCTTTTTCTGATTCTAAACCTCAGTTGCATGGTAACTTGCTACTAAGGACCCTGCATAGGACCCTGCTAGATTCTATGATCCCAGGTTAAGTAATTTACACTGATGACAATGTTATGAGTGGCCAGAAAAAAAATGAACACGTGATAAACTTAACTTGAGTCATAGACATCAATAACAAAAACAAAATTCAAATTTGTACTGCATAATCTAGATCGTGCAAGCAGACCCTACTGAAAAGAGGACCGTTTTGAATGTATTTGAAATATTTAACCTCTGCCAGATACATATATATAAATCAGCAAGTACAAATACACAGTTAGTACAAGTATGATTATATAGGTGATGAGGAATATTTCACAATCAGAACTTCAACTGTATCAATAGGGCAACAACCAAATGCCAATGTGGGCAGATGAAAATGTTCTTTCAGTAAGAATACAGTTAATTTCTACATTGGTAATCAATATACCACCTGAATCATACCTGGGATTAGGTAGTTTTGGATTTCTGATAACACTGTTCTTTTTCAGTATCCTCAAAGGATCACGATCAGACCTAAGATCATTGTTGAGTTGTCAGAATCCTTCCAGAAGCTATTTCAAAAGTCATTCAAGTTACATGGCAACTCAAAAAGAACTGCAGGTTATTCCATATGAGCACCTGGAGACTTCCTTCCTTACACCTGAGAAGAGGTAGAATTTGTTCATAAAAAACTTCAGCAATTACAGAAATGGATTTAGATTCAACCTCAGGTGCACTATGATGTGATTTACTTGGAGACCTTAGTCTTTCTCTAAGTCAGAATGGCATACCTCTTCCTATACTTGTGAAAACAAAATAAAGAAAAAAAAATATTTAAGAAAAAAAATGTAATATGCGGTACCAATATAAGTAACTGTTAATATATCCACGGATGAACAAAGGTGAAACATTTTAGTAATGAGGTAAGTTAAAAAACCCATTGTTAATGAGAGTTTGATAATACATGGAGAATGTTCCTGTATCCTGTATCAAGACTGAAATTAATTAATATTATAGAATCATAAAATCATCTGGTTGGGAAAGACCTCTCAGATCATTGAGTCCAACTGTACCTGTCCGCTTACTAAACCATGTCCCTGAGAAACTCATCTACCCATCTTTTAAACACCTCCAGGGATGGCAACTCAGCCACCTCCCTGGGCATCCTTTCCAGTGCCTGACCACCCTTTCAGTGAAGAAATTTTTGCTAATGTTTAGTCTGAACCTCCCTTGGGGCAGCTTGTGGTCATTTCTTCTCATCCTATCATCTGTCACTTGCAAGAAGAGGCCAATGCTCATCTCACTACAACCTCTGTTCAGGTAGTGTAGACAGTGATGAGGTCTCCCCTCAGGCTCCTCTTCTCCAGGCTTCTCTAAACTAAAGATGATGGTAACAGAGGAGTGAGAATAAGACAAAGAACAGACCTACAAGAGATTTCAAGAGATAGTCTGGGTTATTCATTCTCCCAGGCCATAACTGTTACAGCTTTGCCTTTCCTAACACCAAAAAAAAAAAAAAAAGTTGTGTAAGACTATAGGAGCATCGCAAATCAAAGTGGAAAGGTATCAAAGGCACCAGCACATTACTGGTGAGAAGCAAACACAGACAAAAGTGGGAAACTCTGGTGAACAACAGCAGGGGCTGGTGCTGGGCCCACACCCGAGCATAGCCAGAACTGGCAGTGTGCCAAAATGACTCAAAATATTAAGCTAAAGGTGGAATAGTAAAAAAATCCCAATAGCTTTGCTATTAAAAATATTTAAATATTACTATTTAAAAATCAGTTTATCACATAAGAACCATATAACAGTAATAATTTAATAATTATAATGCAACATGTAGTATTTTTATAGAGTATATAATACATAGCAATTATGATTATCATGTAATATATTATGCTATTTATAATCTAATCTAATCTATTATGTCTTATACTAATATTAGTATATTAATTTAAAATATTTCTGATAAAATTACTAAAAATAACTTACTGTTTGAAGATACTGAAATCTGCAATCCTTTGTAAGAAAACCTAATAGGTCAGGAAAATTAACAACACATTGTTTAGTCTGTCTTAATTAATTATTAACAGCTGAGAAGTGTATGACTTTATTCCTGTCCTCGTACCTACCTGACCTTTTCATCACACCTAGCCTCTTTTCTCTCCAAATAATGCTGCTCCAGTTAGGGCAAAATCTTCCTACTCTACCATTCCTGCCTTTAGAAACAACAAAAAAATGGAGTATAAATAATGTACAAAACACATCCCTTACAGTTATTAGCCCAAGAAATATTTCTATTTATCCATCATGACAGAAGCATGCTGTAACATAATTTAAGGTAAATTAGGAACCTGTTGATTTGAAAGATTTCACCTAAATGAAATGGGAGCAGTGATGTGTTATGATCAAAGTCATTGACTATTTGAAAATACCTTCAGTATATACTTCCAGACTGGTTCTCTGTCGGAATTTGTGGCTTGATTTTCAAAATTGTGCAGTCCCACAGACTAGCAGATACCTCAGTTATCTGTGCACTTAACCATTTAAATGGGTAAATACCTTTTTCAAATACCAAATTATTTTGCACTCATTTCTTGGTTGTCAAATTTCCTTTGGTATTTTATGGACATGAATAAGGGCTTCAGTTAAATAACAGAATCTATTTGTCTCTTGTTCTTTAAATTTCTTCTTCCAGAGAAACTCTAGTTTGGTTTTGCAGCTGAGGCACTAGACTGTGATCTTTCTTATTATGGTACTGAACTTGATGCATTTTTCCTTTTAAGTATAAAGCAAAGGCATACTACATTCTGGACAATCTTCCTTTATAGCGGTTCCCAGGGTTTGGAGGAAATGGGTCACTGGTTTGTTAACAGTATTGAACAGTTCACTGATGTGAAGAAATACATTTTTTCTTTCTGACATGGCAAAAGCAACTGAATAGAAAAGCTCTTGTTCTTTTGCACTTAACCATACTGTATTCTACCAGTCATGCAACAAATACATTTAACATTTTTTCAAAAGGAATCAACAGAATAATACTACTAGACAACCCAACGTTTAATGTTGTGTTGCGTTCCTGGATCTGTCAGTGACCTATTGCTTAGTCCTGTAGATGTAGTTCATTTAGCCAATGTACAATTTGATATATTGAGGTATTTACAGTTTTGAAAACAATTTTCTTAAATGTTTATGCAACACGGTGTGTTTTGATGTTATAAAATACATAGGAACATATTGTACTTAATTTTAGGGCAAGCAGCAGAATGTTAAGAAAGCTGTTTTGAATAATACTTTGCCAAATGTTAAGACTTTTGGTTTTACCTCTTTTTTTTCTTTTTAAAAAACATAGTCATAAAAATCTGAAACAGACAATTATATATTTGCATCTGAGAAGCTATGTGGAGCAGTGAAACAGTCCTTTAATGGCGTGCTATGCACAAGTCTTACAAAACATATTAATTCCAACAAAAATGTAAAATTTCTGAACATTCTTACATTGTGCCACAACACTGAAAATTTCCCATCTATGTTTTGCTTTGATATACCAGATGGATTGAATACTAGTTACTCAAATATGTAAAATTATTCACTCCTTATTTGTTCAATATCAGTCTTAATCATTAGAGCATTGTTAAAATTACATAACTCCAAAACTCTTTGATATTTTGTCTTTTGTATGACGGCTAACTATCTCTAAATATTCAGTTTAAGAGATGATACTTGGAGAGTGTTTCTGAAACTAACTTTGTAAAATATCCAGTACTGAGCAATCCATTACCGTAATTTGTTTTGTTGTTTTCTTTAAATTTTATGATGATGAGTATTGCTTTAAAAATAAAATCTAAATGAAATCTGACTTATGTTTGATCTCATATGAATGTCAAGGTATTAAAAAGTGAGGCAGGACTGTTTTCCCAAGGAAAAGAATAGACCCTTGGTACTACACCAGATTTACTTCTGTAATGCAATAGAAATGACAGTGAGAAAGTAATGCAGAACATGATTTTTATTTTCTCTGTACGATAAAGGGAGCGAGATAACAGGATAAAGAAGCCAAAGACAGTTGAGGGCAATTTTAGAAAACAAAATGTATGTCTACTTTTGAGCTTTGTTGATGTTCAAGTAATATAGATCCCAGTGTTTTGATCAGGATTTATTTCTAGTCTCATTTGTCTTTTGGTTCATAGTTCACACCACTAACTGAGATGAAAGTTTGGTGTAATTCCTAAACTCTATGAACTATTTTATACTATTTTCCTATTGATGTTTAAAGACCTAAGGGCAAGATTATACCCATCTATTTGTTTTAGGCATAACTAATTTTCAAATTTTTGAGTCTGGAAAATTTTGAGCACACCTACAAGCAAAGAAAAGAATACAATTCAGATAAATTTTTCAAGTTCCACAATTTTAAACTTTATCAAAAAGTAATAATGTTCAAAACACCTTTTTATAACGTTTTTCATTAAAAAATCTTTTGCTTAGTAAAGTGAATGTATTTTACATATTGCTCTGTTTATGAGCGTATTTGTGTCAATAAAATCCATGCAAGACAATCAGCAATTCAGTCACCACCTTCATTTTAAGATTAGACTACTGTTCCTAGTGTTCATGTTCAGCTCTCAAGAACTCTATCACAAAAAAATCCTCTTACATACAAGATAAGTCAGGAGAGATTGTTCTAGCATATTTTATATGGTAGATATTTCTTTTTAGTGTCAATACTCGTGCAGTCCTTTGAATATTTAAGAAATTTAATGACCTGCTAAAGCATCTTCAATTAAATATTTCAAGAAAGCTATTGTGGCATTGTTTAGAAGTTAATCACCTGGTAATAGTAATGATTATAGGGAACAGCATCTGCCAGCATCAATCACTATAAATTTTAAGCACTTGAAAGGTTCATGAAGAATTGGAAAACCTTCAGAATAAAGTAGTTTTTAATAATTTTTTTAATAAGGACAGTTAATACAACATGACCAAGTAGCCCATGTAGCATTGTTTATTTTTCATATAATTAATATTTACATCTAAAAATGCATATATTACTCGTGTGACAATCACACAGAAACTAGTAATATTTAGCTGTTGAGGAATGCTGAAGATGCAGATGCAAAATCATACTGTTCAAGAGGTAGAAAAAGGATTTTCATCATAGTATCTCCTAAGTTATATGCCTCAGAGTGACTGCAAAGGTGTTTGGTTACCTGCCATGCCTATATTCTTGGCTACAGACTTTGCATAAGCGATAAGTGTATCTGGTCTGTCTCGATACAACAAAGTCTGCAATGAAGGCATGTCTACCTTGACAATTTGTGTTTTAGAGAGGAGTGAAAATCCTTACATTAACCAGATATTTATGAGGTGCCACAAGGTGCTTTCCAAAGTACACAAAGAGCGATGTCATTGAATCTACCACACACACTCTGTTTTGTTCAAAGGTGTTACGGAAGTGCTGTCCAAATGCATGAGGTAGGAAGTGCATAGGCAACCAGAACTACGTGGAGTTTCAGATGAAATATCAGATGGAGACATTATAACTCTGTGCTGTAGAATATGGCCAAGACACTGAAATTAACACATTCAGCTCTTCTGAAAAGCATTATAAGACCTTGAAGAAATGCAGGCAGTTTTGTTCTGTCTTACATCTCATGCAAAAGCAGTGTACTTCTAATATCATGAAGCTCCCCGAACATAGGGGAAAATATATATGCCATTATCTCAGAAGGTACCAGGGGTACATAGAACTAGCACGACTTAAATTATGTTAATCCTAATTTATACTTGCACCAAAAAGAAGAACATTAGGCCTTGGGTTTCTTTGCTTTCCTCCTTGGGAGGGATAACAACCTCTTGAAAACATAGTTTATTTACTAGGGATTTCCAGAGCAGAGAAAAAGTTGTGCTAAAAGTTGTGCCAAAAGTTGCAATTCACATGTGGTCTGAACTCAGACACCCCAAGATTACTCAATTCAAAGGGATATAATGTTTACTGTAATTTGAATCGTGATCGTATAGGGGAAGACCTGATTCTCTGTACTCCATATTCTGAACCTTAAGTACTTTCAGTTTGCTTTTTTTAAATCATGCTCAGTGATATGGATTTTATCATAACTAATTTGTACCACAATGACATTGCAAGCATGTAACATTACACCTTATTTTTTTGGAGACATTTAAAATGACTCTGTCGTCTACTTTATAGTAATTGTAAACTAGTCTGAAATCTATAGTATACCATAAAACCAGAAATACATAAACACCTTCTGATAATGCTCTGAATGACGTAGTCAATTTGCCTTAATTGATTAAATGCAAGGGAAGGCTTAGTAATATTTAGTTGTTCTAGACAGGGATTTTTTCACATTTCTAAGGTCTTTGCGTGTAAAAATGCTGGGGATGTCTAAAGAAATGAGGGAATGAATCCTAATGAAAATTGTACAAAAAATGTTTAAACCTCTAAAGACCATTTTGACATCTCAGCAAAAACTAGTCCATGTAAATTTAGTTGATGATTTAGGTTGAACAACTTATTATTTCTTTTTTATTTAGTTTAATAGCCATGTCTGAAACTGAAATGGAGTTAATACCTTAAATGAAGTTAAAAATCTGTATTTTTCATGTTCTTATACAATTACAAACTTCTTTGTATTCTGTTAGGGCATTTTAAATTAATCAGAGCAAGGAGAATAATGACCTGAACTTAGATTTTGATTTCATGATCTGTAAATCCACTGAATTATCCAACAGTGCATATTTGATTTAGATCAGACAATAATATTCCTGTCAAATTAGCGAGAGTATATGTTATGGAGTTTTAATATTAGCATTATGCCAGCTGTAGAAGGATAGATGATACATGACTTGACATAAAGCTTGTTTATTCAGAATTAATACATCGCAATTTTTGATCTTATTTAAATCAACTGAGTAAATTATAGAGGGTTAATATTCTGTATCACTGGCTAGAACAATTCTGAACCCAGATTCTAAGCTTTTAAAAACTAGATCTGTTGCCCTTATGACCAGCATACAAAAGCAGCAACAGAAAAAGACATCAGTATCGGCCGAACCCACCTCCTCTATCAGAAGAAAGAGGCATGGGAAGTAGAGCAGTAACAGAGAAGGCACGAGAGCTGGGTTCAGTGCCCTCATCTAGCTCTGAGGTTTCAAAAAGTATATTCCTCATCTCCTGCCACCTACTCTTCAGGATGAAATATTTCTTGGTCTTTTCTTATTATGCTTTTCTACTTTGTATTAGAAACATAAAACAACAAGATAATCTGATGATTTGTGCAAGTGTGTGGGACACTGCTGTTTCCATTCTTGTACTAGCGAACGCTTTAGTACTTAGGAAGAAGTGAAACAAAGTGAAACACCTTTTTTTGGAAGATAGTGACTGACAGGTTTTGTTGTGGGTTTTTTTTTGTTTGGTTTGGTTAGGGTTTTTTTTTTTTTTTTAATATTAGCACATTATTATAAGATTTAGGAGATATGTAGATGTCAAATTCCAGGGTATGATTTGATTTGCAATAGTAGTCATTCATAGTTTTTCTTCTCAAACCATGCCTGATCTGAATTGCGAATCTTCCATCAGAAAAGCTGTGTATCCACCTACTCTTCTCACTTTCTCCTCTCCATGTATTGTATCCAGCTGTCCTGAGTCTCTGTTCAGTGTTCAAAGCACAAGACTGCCTTTAGACTGTTGACTTTAGAGTCAAATGTAACCTCCAACAGCAGCAATCTACATGGGATTTTGGTTTGCATTTCAGACTATTTGAGCAAACAGCAAAATTTGAATCTGTGCTTTCTTGTAGGTCATGGGTATTCCACTTGCATGTTTAGTTTGAGGCTGTATCTTGTCAAAAGAAATTGCCTGCTTTCTGAGGGACGGACTTGATGTAAAACAGCAGCAGAATCAGAGGACTACAATTTCCACAGCCCCAGCTGAGAGCCATGGGTTCTATATGTTTCAGTCACAAACTACTGGCAAAACAACAGCAAGCATATGATTAAAGAAAAAAAAAAAGAGGTTGTTATCAAGTACAGAAAAACTCAGATCTAAATAAGAAGGGTTTAGTTTTCAGATGCTTTGGGTTTATTTTCCTCTGACGATATGAAATTTCCAGTAGAGCAGTACATAGTTCAAGACAGAATTTAATATTTGAAATTATTTTATTCCTTGAGTCCTGCATTAGAGGAAAAAGATATTAAAGCCTATCAACAAACAGCTTTTAATTGGTAACTTTTTAGACCCTTTGTTCCTTCTTTCTTTCTTTATTTCAAGTTTCTTTAAGCTATCAATTTTTCCAAACGCAAATATTCATAAGAATTTTTGCAGATTCTTTCCATTCCAACAATTTATCTCTAACTTGACTAGTGTAAGAAAGCAGAAGTCAAAGCAGCATCACCTGATTTCTCATGAGAGGAAGATAATTTCTGTGCTTGCTTGTTTGCTATACTCTATATTTCACTAAATAAAAAATAAGATATAATATTAAATAACAGCAACAATTACTGTATTTGAGGTTTTGTTATCATTGGTTTATTTTACAATAAAACTAAATGTTAAACGTTTAGCAAAAAATTGTATCTGTTTATATTGTGCTTGGCCTATCAGGATGCTTGACTAGCTAAAATTTCAGACTAACTGTCAAAGAAATGAGATAAGAATGATTCAAATAAGAGCATGAGAGTCCGCTTTGGCTCATTCATTCCCAGTTCTCAAGTGGTTCAGTATGATTATCTGGAAAGTATATTAAATATATCCATTTCAGACAGATTTTAGGAGAGGAAAATGCCTTTTATTTGAATGAGAGTTTGATCTTACATTCTGGAATAACCCAGTTTCAGAGGAACGAACCTCTACATGAGTGCATTGGGTTTGCTCGTTTTTGTATGTCCTGCATATAAGTATAAATAAGTAAATGTGATGAAATGACAAAACCATGAGAAATCTTGGGGGCTGTTAAGAGGTCTCCCTCAGTCTTCTCTCAGCATTTCTCATTTTCAGTTAATAGTGAGACCAAAAATCTTTGTTAAGGTTTGTCGTGTCAGTTCTGTTATATAATACTTCCAGATTGCAAGAGAGGGTGGACTAACTTATGCACAGCTATAGCAACTACAGTTTTTTATTGCTCTTCTTATTTGAGCTTATTTGAATGCCATGCCAAACCTTGGACATGGCGCTCAAATTTACATTCTCACTTAATGTAGCTGGTTTTAGTTTTACATTGTTTTCCTTTAAAAGGTTCTGTTTCAAGAAAAGTCAGTCCCACAGTGCCCACATTTCAGTTAATAGAGATCCACTTCTAAGAGAGGAGGGGGGAAATTAGAAAATCTTATCAATTTCATTCCTTTGTTAGAACAAATTAAAGTACAATTTTGGTTCTCTTCATATTAAACACAGCTGGTTGTGATCATGCAACATTATATTAATTAGAACACAATTCCCCCAGACCTGCTGTTACTACAACAATTCATTAAACAGTCCAGGTGTAAAATATAAGGGATTTGATTGCTCATGGGATCAGTAAGAACATATGGAGTTTTTCACCTCTAAGTTGTTGGTGTGAATCCAGCCCAGGCCAATAGTCAGCAGCTCTTGAGTTGTTACTCTCTAATGACTCTTCTATAGCTGAGGGGATATTCCTAGGTAGTTGCAGTCTCATTCCCAAGTGTCTGACTCACAAAATAGCTGAACATTAACTTCAATAGCAAAACCCAAAAATATAGACTGATTTTTATTCAGTGGTCTAATTTTGAGATAATATTCTGAACATTCTTTCAGTAGCAGAATATGAACAGCGTTATTTTTAATGCTTTTACTCTACCATCTTTACTTTCAGAAATAAACCATATTGCACCTCAACATTATTCTAGCTAGCTCTCTACCTGAAGGCAGATAAAAAATTTCAAGGCACAAGATATTACGTAAAGAAAGGCCTAGATTTTGTTTGTCATCAGAACCTTATATTTTCTTCATCTTGGTAAGGATAGTTTCTTTTATTGAAAGGAGTAGGGTAATTCATGGTAGCGAATTGCATCATATTCCAATGGCCTGTGATGGCTGGTCTTCAGTTCATGTAAATGGAGGCTGATGAAGCGTTAATATTATGAAATCATATCAAAATCTGGGGGCAATGCATATATACAAAACAAATGATTACAGCAGGTAAGACAAATTTTGAACTCATTTTGTATTATGGAACATATTTACACCTCTCTGGAGAATCCTTGAAAAGATTTTTATGTCTAGTCTGCAGGTTTATTTTTTAATTTTTCTTAAATACCAGCCAAATGCTGTGTTTAGGAGTTCTGCTGCCATCTGATTCAGATTGGGCTGTCCTTGCTGCTTTGATGTAACATAAGTTTCTATGTAGCAGGTGGTCTTTCCTGCTGTTTATAGTGCAGCCTAGGGAGGTCTGTCAGACGTATCATCTCTTCTTTATCTGCATGGAATTTAGGTAAATCACAATGGAACAGATGGAAAAATATTCATGTACCACCATAGTCACACCTCTTAGTAGCAGTTTGTAAAATCCCACAAACATGCCCAACGTCTCAAAAGGGAGAGAGAAAAAAGTCTAATAGGTATTTTTCTGAACTGCTGGAGGATATTCACTTTATCTATACATAGACCTAAACTTGGGAATTAGGAAAAGAGAACAAAACTAACAATCAATTAAAATTATCACAGCTATTCCATACATATGTTTTACAATTACATTCCAGATTTATTTAGGAAAACATTTAGAAATTGAAAATTATTCCCCAGTCTCCTGTGTTAACTCAAAATACATCTCCTTCCCTTCTCTTATTTTTTCCTTTCTCTCATTCTTTGTCCCATTCTCCTGTTATTTCTCTCTTAATATTTCACACACTTCTCTAAGTTACTTTGTAAGAAAACTATTTAGTGAAACCAAATTTTACTGATTCTTGCCTGAAAAAGCTTTCTTTTCTGTAACGAGCAGGTTGATAAAACATTTGAAAAAATTTTCTCATCCAAGGTATTAAAGAGGTCTTTCATGTTTTAAAAGATGCCAAGAACTACAAAAACATAACAAGTATAATATTTAAAAATTAAATATTAAAAGTCACGAATAAAAATTTATTTGAGGAGAAAAAAAATCTAAGCAAATTAACTACTTTAGAACAAACATTCTTGATGTTGATGTTTCAGATTTTCAAACCAAACATTTTCTTTTTACATACCAAAAGAGCGTTTTATTTAAAAACCATAACATCCCTAGCACATGACGCATTGAATTTCCATTGAATACCTGCTTGTTCTGTGGGTGACAAACCAGGAAGTGCCTCTTTTATAAATAGAGCATGACCACAAGTATATACTTATCAACAGTCCGTGTTTCTTCCAGTCACATTTCTTTTCATTCATTCTAGGTTCTTTTCAACACTCGTGTTCTTCTGAAGAGAAAATGAAAACTCTCAGAAAGATATGCATCTCTTTATTGATAGCAAAAACTTTATCAGCTAAAACTCATGGGGATATTAACTCATTAATTCTGTCTATATCTCTACCTATATAATAACTGTATATGGGAAAGACAGTTCAATCCTACAGGAATTGAATTCAATCAATTTTATTTTTTTTAATTAATGACCCAGACCAGATTTCATTATATGAATATACAGAACTAAGACAGTGAGATTTTGACACCTCATTTTAGTCTCTACATGCCATCATACTATGAACAATAACATTACAATAATAGTAATTTAACTTGTAAGCAAAGCTGAGGTGACAATTAATTCTGTTTTTCACATACACAGAGAAGTTTTCATTGGAGTGAGAGATTCTAGAACTGAAGGTTATTTCATTTGCTGGTACCACTGCGAAACAAAATCCTTTGTCAGCTACTTGCAATGCAAGTCCTCACTGAGAAGTAAACTCTTCCCTTCAGGGATTTTCTCCCTCACTAAACATTTTCCATTAATTAAATGTAACACAGCAAAAGCGCTGTGTTGTCTAAGTAACGATGAAAAAAAATAAAAAGAGTGAGTAAGAAGGAGATGGAAAATGGGAAGTGTCTTAGCAATTTCCACTTTTTCTTTGGAAAGTTACTAAGGTTTTCTTTTTACAGTCCTTTAACAGGGTGGCCCATCAAGCACCCTGTGTGTCAGAGAATACCGTAAGTTTCAGAGCCATAAGCCAGTGAAAACACAGGCTTCAAAGAAAAACAAAATAGATCAGCAATTGCAGACTGAAAGTAACAGCTCTTCATTTCCAACTAAAAAACACAGCTAAGGGCCGATGCATTTTTATATTTGATATGATTTTTAAGGTAACATTTTCTGATATATTTAAGATAAGTACTTGAGGCTTTGGCAGGTGAATAATAAATTTCAAGGGCAGTTAATATTTTAATTTAACAGTCTAAACTATCTTGCCCTACAATAATTATTTTTCTTCCCCTGCAGAGCCCAGTGTAACCAAGATCACCAGATTATTGTTATAAAAGTCAGTACCAACTAATAGTTAGGAGAAAAACTAATAGGTGTTCGGGTAACTGTGGAAATCTGGGGAAACTTCTTCATTGTTTTGGCTCCGATTCAGAGAAAATTTGAAGTATTTTCTAGTGTTTAACTTGTGCTTAAGCCCATCTGATTACTGGGAGGTAAATATTCATGTTTAGATTACTGTCTTGAAAAAGGGTACTTCCCTGTAACAAATCACTCTATTAAAGCATTTCCATCTTTAGAGTGGTTGTGGTTATTTTAATTCTATCAAAACATTCTGAAATATAATTATTATTTCTAAGGTGATTTGACACTTTGGGGACAATATAAAAAGAATAATTAAAAAAATCAAAAGGCAAATTATAATTTTACAGAGAAAAGGACCTGACTAGTCTATGTCCACTTTGCAAAAGTGAACTTCTGATTTGCATAACCATTTGCATTGCATTGGGCAGAGATGCATTCTGTTAGAAATTCTCAAAATTTAACACCACGTGCTTGAACATGACATGTTCTACTACACTGAAAACTATATTTCATGTCAAGTGATTAGCTAAATATCTACCTCTGTGCACCAAAATAACTTGTTTGACCATGCGACATTTTTTAGGGGTCTTCCACAGAAGGAACAGATAGAACGCTGAGAAACTTTCCAGGCAAGACAGATAGAAGCAGTTTTAAAAGCAGAACAAACAGATGTATTTATGTCTAATGCATCCTATTGTGTTGTACATAACATCTTAGACATATTCCAACTCTGAACTGTGTTTTGAATGTCTGTCTTTAAAAAAATAAGAAGTCAAGTAGAATAGCAGCTACAGCTGAAGTAAACAGTCATTAGGCATGTATTGCCAATGTCTGTGCATCCAACTTGAAAATACGGTTGTGCCTGCACTTCAGCATTTCAGTGTAATATCTAATGACTTTTTTTTCCCAGTTTCAGGGCCTCTAAAATACTGCTGAAAGCTGAATTTTTTACTTTGCTTGAACTGCTAATTAGTTCTGTGTATATGGGATTTATGAAGTACTGGGTGTTTAAATCATATCTCAGATTAGATCTGCCTGGGAGTGCTCTAATTTACAAAATAGATAAATAAAAGCACTATCCTAGCAAACTGAAGATTTGTGACTTACGTCCATGCAGATCTTATGGACAAAATTTACCTGTAAATCTTTTATTCAACAATTGCTGATTTCCCCAGACCTCTGTTTCAATTGTGTCTCCTTTGAATGCATCCTTTATGCAACCTTGTGTAAAATCATAGTTCTTGTCAAGAAATAATGAAAACAACACACAATGCCAGAGCTCCCTATCTCCCGGCCTGTTTTGCTGACAGAGAAAATTTTTTACAAATCTTGTACAGCTTCTGTCAGCTAATATCTGAGTTCATTGCCTAAATAAGGGAGAAAAAATATTCACTTAAAGATAAAACTTATGATTTCATCTTCCTTAGATTTTGTAACAATTGCCTTTTTAGGAATTCAGTTTATCAGGAAAAACAAAGTCTATACAAAGATACTTTTATTGGCTCTGTGTTATGTTACGGTACTTTTATTAGACGGTGACATTCCTAAGACAGCACCTGCTGTGTGGATTTGGGCTCTTAGCCAGAAAAGAAATAAAAAAGAAATGTGTGGTTTAAATCTGAATGGTAATGGGCTTGCATTATGATAACAAATACCCACATGTCTGAACAGTTGGAAAGTCAGAGTGAATCACAGTTTTAAGAATTGGGGATAAATATATGTATAAGTGGCACTGTTGTCACCATAGCTTTCAGAGCAACAAAGATGTAAAATGTCTCTTCTACATCTGTTCTCTTTTTCCCTGTAAATGTGGCTATTGAATGATATTTTCTATGCAATATGCATGAAAAGAGTGAACTTTATTTGTGTATTTGTTAGCATACTCTGCTCCATTCTACTGCCAAATTTGTAATAAGGAAAAAATATATTTTACCTTGTACCCCTGTAAATCTGGAATAGCTCTAGATTTACTGCTGTATAAACGTGGCTGAAGGTAGAATTATGCCTAGAAATATTTGTGGGTTTCCAGGGCTGCTCAAAGAATAACTTTTCTCCATGTGTTAAAATTCACTCCCCAAAGCCAAAGGAGCTCAAGAATCCAAAGCAGATATGATATAAAAGTTCACTTCTCATCTGTGAGTTCTGCATTTGATATACTGGAAAGGATATCTGGATATACGATCAAATCTAAAAAGCACGACATAAAATGCAACTCAAGAAAGCAAGCAGATACTAAACTAGAAGAGTGTAATCCTTTTTTATTCTACAAATATGGATGTAGAATTCTCTTTCTAAATGTATAATATTTGTTGATATGTCCCCCTCCAGCCCGCTGCAATACAGGACAGATGCCATAGAATTAATTTTCATTGATCACAGCCAAGTTATTTTAGAAGGAACAAGAGACTGAGCTGGTCCCTTATGCAAAAAGGGAACTTCTGCTTTAGAAACTGATATCAAGCAACAAGATTTTCATTTAAAAATGAGTAAATAATATTCTATCTGCTTCTGGCATTTGTCATTTTCTTGGAGGAGTAGTATTTTGACCTTTCAGACATGTTCAAGGGTGTTGATTTTATGAGATTAGTCCAGATGACCATAACTTGATGTGAGGCAAGTGTTAATAATTCCTCAGACTTTTAATAGTAGACGACTAAGATACTGATCTGTTGTTCTCTGTGTGACAGTCACACTTCTCTGACAGATACAGGATGAAAGGAAAACTTTCATCATGGTACTTCATGGAAGGCAATTTGTTTAGCAGCTGCCTCAATGTGTTGGGAACTTCCTAAATATTCAAGAAAATTCCTGCACTGAAAAAACTTATAATGACCGGAAGTCATTGAGCGGTCCTTGGCTATGTTCAGAAGTTATGGTTAAACTTTTCTTCATAGGAAATGTTCCAAGGTTAGAGGCAGATTGAAGGCATAAAATTCTGTAATGCTGGCTACAAAACTCTTCTACAACTTAATGTCATTAAATTGTGTCCAGATTTGTGACCAGTGGAAAAGCCTTGGACTCTGTTCCAAATTGTGAGTGGTGTGGCAATGAACATAAAGGGAACCGTAATGAAGGATTTTCTGATGTTTTCTATTCAGAGTTCTGCTAGTGTGAAGGCATAATAATAATAGAGAAAAAAAAGAGCTTTCAGTAACTTAAAATCAAACTTCATCTTTTCTGCTCATTACCTTTCTTTACACACAGTCTTATGTCTGTCTGCGCTCATAAAACTGTTCATACATTGTTTTGCATATATTGTTCCATCTTCTTATTGTGTTTGAAAAGAGGGTGAAAATCAGTGTAAGTACTATTCTCTATTATTTAAACATCTTAGCATCTGTCCAAAATAACTACTTCTGAAATTGGGTCAGATATGGAGGGGGTTTATGTTCCAAAATATCTTCCTGAAAATGGAATAACTCCAAGTCCTTGAATCAGTGATGTTGATTTAGCTATTGAAGGTAACCAACTTAGATGACTTTATGCTCATGATCTCCTCATCTGCATAATACAGTGGAAATTAATATGGTTCATTACTAGGGAAATAGGATGTTCTCCTATTTCTAAAGGCTGAGAGCATATGAAATGAAAAACTGTTCTCTTAAAAATGTTCTCTCTTTCTATTTATTTCTGTTTATGAATGTCTGTAAGTCAAAGATTTCTTTAGAGAGAATCCTTAAAATATTTCACGCTTTTGGGGAGGAGAAATGGATATCTTCTTTTTCCTTTACTTAAATACTTTAATTTTTGGAGAAAACACTATCCCTCTGTTCTGTGAATGAACTGTATAATCCATTAGAGAGTGGAGACTTTTGTCCATCATTGGACATTTTAGTTTTTCTCAGTCATATTAATTAATAAGAGCAATGATGACCTTCCTGATCGATGGCTGAGTAGTTTATTTCAGTAGTCTTTTCACATGAGGTACTAAAGAAAAAGCTTTTAATGAGCATCTTGCAGAATGTACATAGACGTTACCAATCAGTGATGAGCAAACCTAAAACAATTCAGAGGATGCTGCTCTTTCCCGAACCTTGGGCAGTCATTCATGTCTCAGCGCAATACATCTAAACCTCTTCCGTGTGTGTTGATGTCTTTTATTTCATAAGGATCAGGACTCAAGAACTGAGCCACTCAGATTTTCCAGCTGAGCTCTGATAAACTGCTTGAAATCTCCTGAGACTTCTAGATTATACTTTCCTGGAAGATTTACAGTACCTTCCAGGAAGCACAACCTTGTAGATGATGTGGTGTGTCTGTACTTGACATTCTTGTGCTCACCTGAACTTCCTGTATCTCGTTCTATCCTGTCGGGAGGGAGTGTTACGGATCAGTGTTTTCCCATTTAATATAGGAAGATTAGGTTTTATCTAACTCTGTAAGCACATAAAAATAAGAAGGCGTATACAAGCCAAGTATCATTCGCATTATTTATATAATCCTTGAATATCATATTTTTATGTTGGGATGACACTACCATAGGCAGTGGTCTTAGTGGTATTTCTGCTCTTCATCACTGTTAAGGCAAGTGATGGTTACTGTAACAATACAGGATAGAAGAGAAATACTGAGAAGAATTGATATATCTATGATGAGAATAACTACCTTCATCTTCTTCAGCAAATTGTACCCAACATCTAATCCAGAAAAACCCGTAGCATTTTGGGAATATTTTGTTTTGTTTTGTTTCATTTATATTTTCTCTCTTCATTGGTTATTCTTACTGTTTTCATTTAACACATTGACATTTTTAAAAGGTTTGTGAAAAACGCTGACAGATATTGCATTACTAATTTAAAAACACACAATACTGAAAGAATGCTCTGCTGAACTGGTGTTGGTTTGGCATTTAGTCTTGAAGTAGTCCTGTTTGGATCAATTCCCTTGTTAACAATAACACTTTTCTCCCCTTGCTCAGTGTTACCTGCTTCATTTTCACTGTCAAGAGCAGGGAATCTTTAAATATCTCTTCCAACACAAACTGGTCTGTGATTTGAAGAATAATGCATTAGCACAATTGCCTTCCCAGACTGGGATGTTTTTTTTCTCCCACCTACAGAGAGGTATTTTTATTGCTACAGATCACATAACATGAAGCCCTTACCTTCAGTCAACCTTTTTTACCACTGTTGCAAATGAGAAACAGTGTTCACCAATTTGGCAAAAGAGATTGTCATCAAATACCTCACAAGCAATACCTCACATCTTTAAAAGATGACACATTCATCGTAAAGACACATTTTGTACCTGTTTGACACATTCCCAATCTCTATGCTGTTTATTGCTGCAGATTGTTAAACTCAGAAGCAGAGACTGGAAGAACATAAATGCCTAGAAACATTGCATTTATCATCTCTCTTTGCATTTTGAAAGTTGTATTTTGTTCTTTAGACACTTTCTACATGGCAGTGTTAAGTAGGAATGTATAGAACTCAAGGTACTGGTTTGCAACCAAATTAAAGAGTATTGGTGGTTTAATTCTCTTGAAAAAGGAAGAGGAGTTTTAAAGGACCTCTACTATGATTCCCAGGAAGAATATGCTTTCAGGATAGAAAATGAAGTCCGTCTTATGAATGTAAGCTCACAGTGACTAATAAACTTCTCTAGAGAAATTATGAAAGCATGATATTTAAAGAACACGCAGGATTACCAAAGATTTATTTCCATATTTCCCAGAAGGAGGACTAGGACAGAAACATGGTTCCTAGGAGAAGTACAGAGAAATTTTTTCAGTACAATAAGAGGAAGATTCTATAAATGTATAACCTCTTATAAATTAATTCATCTGCAGCAATGAATGTAAAATGAACCTAAATATACCAGGGCTAGAGGACTCTGAAACTCTCAGACTCTGAGCTGTCTTCGAAGGTAAGACTTTATTTTTCCTTCAAGGAACGCAAATTTAAAATCCAAATTACATAGATGTGTGGCTTTATGTGTGGGCAGGGAAGGGAGGGCTGCTTTTTTCCTGTCTAAAATTTTGTAGATCTGTCTGTAGAGTGCGTAGGAATTTTATTATCTTCATGAAGCACTACAGTCACATAGCATTTTTAGAAACTATAAGCATGTTAACTTGTATCACACATTCATCTTTGTTCTCTATATCTTATCCTCCTGCAATAATTTTTTTTTCTATTAAAAGAGTTTTAAAATGCAAGGTAAAAAGGAGAGGGTTTTTTCTTGAATAGTGTTTTTCTTAAATAAATATTTCTCTTTCTCAGTTTAAATACAAGTTTACGCTTATGATGAAATGCTGCATTTTTTTCCTAACACTCACTCATTTGTTCTGCTGTAGATCAGGAATAATTTAATTAATATTAATGAAATTACAGCACTACCAATAAAAAAATATAGACTATAAAAATAGCTACATGTGTCACCCTGTTTCTCTGACCTCCCACACACTCCTCCTCTGTAAGGAAAAGCAAGAGGGAGCTGTGGAGAACATCTTCCAACACCCAGTATCCTTTCCTGTTTATTTCCAGTGGCCTGTCACCAGTGGCCTGTCACATATCACATTTTTCATCTGTGAAGGCATATGGTGATTAACAATATTAGCTGCAGCGTGTTGATCCTGGCCTCACATACCCTTGTTTGACATACTAGATTGCTGAACAACATTTACCTTGACAGAAAGAGTTGCATGTGTCCTTTTTCTTTTTACTGCTTTTAAACACATCTAACACTTCCTTAAACACAAGTGAGGAATAGAGTTCCTGTTTACATTATAGCTTATTTTCATAGTATTCATAAATGAGATGAATACTGTCCGTAAGGTAAATGGACAAATCTAGAAAAATGTCACCAAAATAACTGATCAAATTGCTTTTCTGCTAGCAGAATATATGTAAATGAACTGTGAATTCATCTTGTCTTTGTAGTTTGGAACATTTAAAAAACCAGTAACTATTATTCAAATGTTTCCCCTGTGTTATTGAATAAGATTTTAGACACAATGATTTACAATTCAATGTAATGTTTCTATGCAGAAGACAAGCACAGAGCAGGATAAAAATTAGGATAAATTGTATCACATGAATTGGGCAATAGGGCAGTGGAATATGTGTACATAAGAGAATTTACTGTTTCAGATCAGTATCAACTTCCCAATGATCTGTGATTTTTTCTGGCTTTGACACGTTGTCCAAACAAGAAAAGGGGTGCACAGTAAACAGCAGTCACAAAATATAACAATTGCTTATTTAAGATTTAGACTATGAAGAGCTGTCCCTGAAGAACAGTCATGAACAGGCTGAAAGCTTATGGGTGAGAATAAGAGACTAAGGCAACAAAGAGAACTTTTGGCTGGTGTCTACTACAGGCCACTTGATCTAGGGGTGCCTACTGACAAAGCCTCCTACCTCCAGCTACAGGACGCTTCACGCTTGCAAGCTCTTGTCCTGCTGGGGGACTTAAACCACCCTGACATTTGATGGAAAAGTAGCATGGCAAGTTGTAGGCAATCCAGAAGAATCCTAGAGTCCATCTAGGATAACTTTCTAACTCAGGTAATAGACACCCCTACCCGAGGGGATGCAACTGGACCTGATGGTCATCAGTGAGCACATCAGTGACATCAAGACTGGAGGCAGCCTAGGCTATAGTGAACATGCACTGGTGAATTTCAAGGTCCTGAGGAACATGGGACAGGCCAGGAATATAGTCAGAACACAAAGATATAGGAATGCAGACTTATAGCTCTTCAAGAAGGTAGTTACTAGGACTCCCTGGGAAACAGTCTTCAGGGACAAGAGAGCAGTATAGAGCTGGCAAATGTTTAAGGATGCTTTCCATAGAGTGCAAGAGTGCTCAGTCCCCACATGTAAGAAATCATACAGGGAAGGGAAGAGACCAGCGGGGCTGAGTTGAGATTTGCTGGTGAAACTGAAAAACAAAAGGGAAGTGCACAGGCAGAGCAAGCAGGGACAGGTAATCTGGAAATAGTATAGAGACACTGCCCAATTGTATAGGGATGGGGTCAGTAAGTCCAAGGCTCAACCAGACTTTGTGGCATCCCATTTAAAGCTACAACTGAGGGGAGCTCTTTGGAATCACTGGCATGGTGTCAGAGTGACACAAATCACTCAGGAGGAGAGTGTAAAGCAATACTTTACTAGAAAAAATGCATGCCCTGAAACACTGGATAGAAAAAAATCAATGAGCTGCAAGTGATAGAACACCAACAAGAAACAATAAAGGCCAATGTCGCTACAAAAATCCACAACTTAGAAACACTGGTAACACTGTAAAATATTTGCTAAGCAAAACTGGAAAACATAAAAAGCCCTGAAGTTGCCAGAGTCAAAACCAAAGCCAAAAATGCTTGTTATGGCCTGCTGCAGCCACACTTGTTACAAGGAGAAGAAAAAGAAAAAGAGAATGAGGAGGGAGAAGAAGAGAAAAGAGAGAGATAGTTTAAAAGAGAGGTAGAAGAGATGAAAAATAGTAAACAATTTCAAGCCCCTCTGTGATATGGCATGTTTTTCCTTTGTCCTGTGGCTCCAAGAAGGTGGTGGATGTCCACAAGGCTACAGGTGTATGTGCGATTTTTTTAAACTCTCTGTCCCACCCTTTCACCTGAGTTGGTTGGCAGATCAGGTCATAGGTTGAAACATGCCCTTCAGCGAGTCCGATCCTGTAACACTAGGCACCATCCACTCAGTAGTGGGCACAGCATCACATTTCAGAATCACTTGCTTTGACACACTTTAACCCATGCCATGGTGAGTCCATACAGAGCTGAACTTAGCAAGGAAAACAAAGATTAACAAGAAGGGCTTCTGTAAGTACGTCAATCAAGAAAAGGAAGGTCTAAGAAAGCATCCCCCCACTGATGAACAAAATTGGTGACATCATATCAACAGAAGAGAAGAGGGCTGAGGTACTCGACAATTTTTTTGCCTCGGTCTTCAGTGGCAACTACTCTCCTCACATTTCCTGGGTCAATAAACGACAAGGTGGAGACCAAGGGGATAAATCCCCTCCCACTGTAGGGGAAGATCTGGTTAGTTATCTGCCCTAAGGATATTGAACTCCACCCGAGGAACCTGAACATATATAAATCTATGGGACCTGATGAGCTGCATCCCAGAGTCCTGAGGGAACTGGCTCATACCGTTGCCAAGTCATTCTCCATGATATTTGGAAAGTCATGGCAATCAGGGGAAGTCCCTGGTGACTGGAAGAAGGGCAAGATTGTGCCCATTTTTAAAAAGGGTAGAAAGGAGGACGCTGGGAAATACCAACTGGTCAGCCTCACCTCTGTGCCTGGGAAGATCACAGAACAGGTCCTAAAGCACATGGAGGACAAAGGCTGTGATTTGAGAAAGCCAGCATGGCTTCACTAAGGCCAAGCTCTTCCTGACCAGCCTAGTGACTTCCTATGACGGGAGATCACATCAGTGGACATGGGAAAAGCAATGAATGCAATTTATGTGGACTTCTGTAAAGACTTGGAAACAGTCCCCTGCAACATCTTTCTCTGTAAACTGGAGAGACGTGGATTTGATGGGTGAAGTCTTTGGTGGATAAGGAATTGATTGGATGGTCACATTCAGAGAGTCATGGTCAAGGTCTTGACGTCCAGTTGGAGATCTGTGACAAGTGGTGTCCCTCAAGGGTCTGTAGTTAGACCTGTGCTTTTTAATATTTTCATTGATGATATAGACAACAGATCGAGTCCACCAACAGCAAGTCTGCAGATGACACCAGGCTGAGTGAGACAGCTTTCACACCACAAGGATGGGATGTCATCCAGAGGAAGGTGGACAACAGAATAAAAAAATCACGTGAATCGTGTATGACCTACTTAAAGGACTGTTTAATATCTGAGGGATAATTTGTTTAATCATCATTAATTTCAGTGACTTTCTATGTGTTAACAAAAGCACCAGACAGATGAACACGTTTGAATCTTCTCATTGTTATAAATGTCAGATATGAAATAATGACTGATATAACTTTGTGAAGCTCTTCTCTGCTTTTTTTTCCACCTTTATCTTTACCTGTACAGCCAACAGTTTTAAGCCTTATTACCTACATTGGGCTCCTCCAAATAACTTTGTGATTTCACTTGTATCAAAACCTCTATATCCTCTAAGTGACGAACTGCTTTTATATTGTGGGTATGTTACCGCTAGTCCTTTCCAAAGTCACCAGCACTACTTCAGGCATATGTGAGCTAGCAGATTAGGTAGTAGTTATGCTAGCAGAGAGCCCAGTCAGGCTATGAAATCTGTCTGGGAAAATAAATAGGTATCAAGATATTTATTCAGTACCAAAATCAGTGCTACGGAGATTATATTCCTATCTGCAGAGACTGCCGTGTAATCATACACATGTAACACAATCTGGCCTTACCTTCTTTTTTGTTTTCTTTTGGGGCTACGTTCATGTTCATTTTAGTCTCATCCAAGAACAATAGTATATTAATAAGCAAAGAAGTGACTTGCCTTGAAACTATTATTAATAAGTAATATAATTTACAATATATGTTAACATATTCAGATAGAAAATGACATTTGCTATTACAGAAGTGAAATTGCTGGCTTTGCAGATAGGAGCTGATTTTTGAGGTTACTAGAGTAATATTTCCATGCCTTCATTACCAACATTTGAGAGCAGCTTTTTGAAAGGCTCAATTACACCAAAAAAAATTTTTAAGAATATCTCACTTTAGTTATGAAATATTAACAAGGTCTTATCAGTCCTGAAAACAGGGGATAACTATACACAGCTTTGTATGAGGTATCTAGTCTTAGTTGAGTAAATTCATGAGTGTACACTTCATTTTTTATTGAGAAGACATTTTTACATTAACCCAGTTCTGGTTGCTTCAGAAACACACAGATTATCTAAACCGAAAATCAGATATCAGAGAAAATAATAATTCCCATTATTTTTAATTTATAAATTTAAGTCCAGACTTTATAAGCTTACTTAGGATCCATGAGGTTCAGGAATTCTAGTCTTTACTGTCTTGCTGGAAATGTCTAATTATTTCCCAAATTAATTCATAAGGCCACAAAGCTAGTGGCAATATGTCCTCTGTATCTCGCATGGCTTTAATGACTGTAATAATTCATTAGATTCTACCAGAATATCCTAGTTTGAGGACTGTGACTTCCCCAGAGATGGAATGCCCTCGTATCCATCAGGTAATTACAAATCACCCTTAATGTGAACATAAAACGAAGAGCCGAAGCCTAGCTGCTAGGAAATTACTAAATACTGAATAAAGAGAAATCTTTAAGAATTAGATAAAATCACACTTACAATCTATTTTTGCTTTACTTTTTTGCCTAAAAGGTCTGAGCTGCAGTTTACTAAATCAGGAAACCGTGCTTAAGAAAGACAAAAGTATTTTTTGGACACATGGAAACTGCCACAGCAACACTCAGAAGATTTGTATAAGGCTGATTGCAGTGAAAAGCAAAAGATGATACTATGGCATAGGGTCTGCTTTTAGAACTCTATAGCATGAAGTAGTGTGATAAGTGGATGGATCCACAAGTACCTAGGTTTGAAATAATTTTATCCTTTTGATCTTGTGCTTTAAGATTTAATATTGTTCAGAAAGGAGCCACTACTGTTTTCAGATAACAAGGAAATAATACATATCTGAGTCTCCTGTAAATTGTTTACCTCTCTTTTGTTAATTAATTAATTACATAGTAAACTACATGATGATTGTTATGAAATTGTGAATCTTTATGTATTATTAAAATAATAATAAAATCAAAATCATACATTTGGCATGCATGCGTGCCTGTGGGTAATCCTAATAGGTAGTTGCATGTGAATCATCCAGTCTAGTGTCTCATATTATTCCATGCATGTTTTACAATTTTTGCTGATATTCTTTTGCAAGTAGATTTGTTGATAAGAGATAAGAAAGTCCTTAATAAATTCTAGATTATACTGATTTACTTGCAGCTAGGCATTTGATTTTTGTCTTTGCAGTAAATCAAATGCCTAGTTTTACACAAGAAGCATTCCAAAGACATCAAAGGAACATCTTGCGGTTTAGACCTTACTTCTTAACTTGGCCATCTTAATTTTAGAAAGCAATAGACCAAATCCAACTTTCTGTATTCAAGTTAACAGGCCACAAGTGTTGATAAAAATGTATATAAATACTTTCTCAATACTTCAGTACTTTTAAGTTTCAGTACGGTTATTTAAAGTTACATATATCTCTACATGACACTTGCAAGAATTTATCGGTGACTTTTAATAGGAAGGTTAAAAACAATACTGTGATCAGGAAAATATATTTCTATTAAATTACCATGTTTTCAAAATTGTTCAGAAAAATCTTACCCTTATAAGAACTTCTTGCAGAAACTGTTTGACAGCCAGGTAGATGGATGGACAAATAGAATTGGCAAGTAAGTCTTACATTTTATTTTCCTAATGAATGAATCGATTACATCGGGAAAACTGGTTATATGAACACAGGGGATGGAAGAAAACAGATAATGTGTTCTGGTATCTGGTGGACATTAAACATCTGTGTAAACCAATTCCCTGTAAGTAAAGAATCTATATGTTTTACTATCTTCAATTAAATGAAGATCTGGCCAGTGGGGAAATGATGAAAGAATGAATTTTACAGCTTGTAATGTCATTTAAAAGACTTGAGTGTTCTTTATGCATTAAATCTAGTAAACTATCATGGGAAAGTCTTTGTTAAAAATCAGGATCATGTAAAGAAAACTATAAAAATTTACAAAGTAGAAATAGAAAAAGGTAAAATTCTTGAGCAACTAAGCAAAATATCTTCCAAAATAGTTATTTTTTCCATGGAGATATTTTGCACAAGCCATTTTTAAGAAGAACCATCCCATTCCTGTTGACTCAATAGAAACACTAGTGCATGGATCTACTTACAGATGGATGGCAGTGTGAGCTCTTAAGTTTTATATTACTGCTATCCTAATAGCAGAATCAATGACATTATACAAACCTTTCTCACACCCATTGCCTGCAATTACAATGAGCTGCTGTTCATTACATACATGGTTGTTGTTTCTAAGTCACTGAGGATTAAGAAAGAGAGAAAACTGTTCTGCTGTCCAAAGTCATGAAGGGAGATGTGTGTGAGTCACATGCACTGTGTATTTATTGACTTATGATGAGCCCCAACCACAAGCCATCAGCTTACAGTTTCTCTTACAATCACCGTCATTGGCTATTCATGAACTCGTCATGAATAGGGGGATTATATCACTTTGGTTTTGCTTCCTTAATAGGAGCTATTAAAGAGTCACTTTTCAGATTGATATTATTAACTGTTTGTTAGGCTATATTTTACGAATAGTGCTTTCCTTATTCAGAAGAGGGGTTCAGCACAGAGAAATTATTTGAGAAGTAATATAAACTTCAACTTATTTGTAAGACAGGAAAGAATTGGTATACATTGGCAAGTGTAGTTTGAATAAAAGAGCGGAATATCAGACTATTGCAGAAGACAGAGCTGTTTAGATAGTTACTCTGAACTGATCTGCACCTCTGGCAACAAAATTGCCTACATCACTTTTCAATTCAGTAGAGTATAAGGCGCAAAAGTGGCATGTACAAGTTAGTTCACCTAATGACTAACAGACTAAAGGACAACAAATTTCACCAAGCGACACAGAGTGAAAACCATAAGATGATAATGTTTTAATGAGGCAACCAAATGCACACAAACTTCATTTTAAATGTTGAAATCACCTTATTTCATGGAATAAAAGATCTACTGCAGCCCTAGATAAGATGTCCCAAAGATAGAAAATATTATCCATTAAACATGTGTAGCATGATCCTAGTCTAAATTTGTGTAGTAGTGTGTCGTTACTTTTTAAGAGTACTGTAGTTAACTAAGGGATAAGAAGAAGTGGAAAAGCATGAATGAGACAGTTCAACACATGCTTCATTATGGTAAACATCAGATCATTGTTTGCCAATAGACAACAAATTGTGGAATTTTTTGCTTTTACTTGTTCAAGAACTGAATTTCAGAGACTCTTTTCCATGTATGTGTAGTCTGAGTCATAGAAGAAAAAATAAAATATTTGTTTGAATTATTAAGTTGCTTAGCATTCCAAATTTTAAATCTCATGGACAGAAGATATATCAGTAATGTTGATGATTTTGTGTCAAGATGATTATGCTAGAAATAATGAGATATTTTTTCCAAAAGTCATTAAAGTTTTTTAAAAACTGTGATCTTTCTATGTACAATGCAAAAGGTGCATTCATCATTTTTAAAAGAGATGTTTTAGTCTTTTATTTTTAGTTCACCGTGCAGTTTTATGGGATTTCATTAGTTATTTTTAAAGTCCTTTAGTTCTGTTTAAGAACAACAAACGCATTATTAATATCCTAGTGTTTCTGTTCAAACTGAAGATCAAATGTTAGCCACAATATACTCATAATGTGTCTTTACTCTTTAAATCTGAAATTTATCACTGGGAAAAAAGTAAATAAAAGCAACAGAAAACATGAAGAAAAGTTTAGTGGGTAGTGGTAGACTTCTGTAGATGTTGAATAAATGGGTTAATCCTTACTTGAATACTTCATATTAATTAAACAAGGAAACAACACTAGAGTTTAAATAAAATCACATTCATCAATCATTCCAAAGATTACATTGAAAAGCCGCTCACAGAATAAAAAGCATGGGTTTATATCTGTCCCAGATGGTTGAAGGACAAGCTGAAGCATGCTAGGATTTGGCCAAATGTATTTGTTTCCATGGCAGTTAATAGTGATTATGGCAAGAAACCTCAACTACTCAGTTGCTCAGTTTTTGTAGTTTTGCATACTGTCATTTTTGTTCAAACACTAAAAATAATAGAGCTTAATATAAAATTAAGAGATCGAATCTCTTTTTACCTCTCTATTAATATACTTTGGAAGTATCAACAATTAAGTCACATTCTGTAGAGACCATAACAATTTAGGACCATTCAGGTTGGAAGAGAGCTCAGGAGATTAGTCCAAACCCTTACCCAAAGCAGTAGATATGAATTCAGGGCTTGTATCTAGTCTGAGGAGTCGTAAGGATGAATACTGCTTAACCTCTCTGCGCTACCTCTTCCAACACTTGATTGTCCTCATGGTGAAAATAAAATGTCTTTATGTTTAGATTGAACAACTCTTTCTTCAATTTAGGCCTATCTTTCATCCTCCTATTACACAACATGGTGATAAGTCTGTCTCCATCTTCTTCATATCTTCCATGCAAGTGTTCAGTCTCTTGAAAGCCATTTCTTCTCCAGACTGAATATGCTGGAGACCCTTGGCCTCTTTTCACAGGGCAAGTGCTCTAAGCAGCTCCAATCAGCTAGGTAGCATCTATTGAAGTTGTGCTACTTTAATGACATCTTTCTCACTATGAAGGACTTAAAACTGTATACAATATTCCTGATATTATTCTTAGTCACATAACTGATAAGTAGACATGAACTCAAAGATAGCGTCCAAGTTTCAGCTGAGATGGAGTTAATTTCTTGTCAGTAGCTGCTCTGTTTTGGTTTTAGGATGAGAAGAATGTTCATAATCAATGTTCATAATCATCATACACTGATGGTTTTGGTGTTGCTAAGAAATCAAGGACTTCTCAGTTTCCCATGCTCCTGCCAGCGTGTTAATCACACGGGCAGCATGTGTGACACACATTATACTGCAGGAGGAGGTTGTTGTGGCCCCAGTGAAAATAAGTTTGACACCCTTGTAGTAAACCATCTTCATTTCATCCCATGAATTTTCTTTCTTTCTTGATTCTCCTCCCCATCTCATGGGGGTCGAGGTGAGGGTTGAGGGTAGAGTTGGAATGGGAGGGGATTGAAAAAGAGCCACTCTCATGGTCCTAATTGCAAGCTGAGGTTAAAACCAAGAAAGAACAACCCTCAAAAATATGTAACTATAATTTTTTCATTTGAAGGGGGAGGAATGTCTGTATTTGCAAACAACAAGGCATTAAACCTTCATCAGCAAGCATCTTTGTGTTGTTGTGGAGTGTGTACAGACAGGTTTGAAAGAATGTTATAGATATTGTAGTCAAATGAACTTCTAGGACTCTCTACAAGAGAGAATAACACAAACTCTCAAGAATGAGGATGAACATTCCTTCTCCATAAGATGCCACTACAGAAAAAAGCATCAATAAGAGCAATGCCTTGTGACCCAACTGGCAACCTAATCAAGGCTGCAACCAGGGTTACTTGCACAGCATGATCAATAGAAAAATTATATTTAACACATAGATCAAAATCTGCTGGTTTGTCTTTGAAACAATGGTGAGAAAGGTACAGATCTCTTTTTAAACCTTTTTTTAAATTCCTTGATTTTGTCAGCACAGTGGATGTGAAAATATCTGACTATCTTACAGAGACATAAAAATAATGCCCGTAGAAACCTATGCTATATCCCCATTTGGGGCACTATCGCATTTCTTGTTCATATTTGCAATATTACAGGTATGGTGACAAGTCAGGTGCACAGATAGTATTCGCTTCGGTTCCTGTAGTGGCTGGAATGAATGAGGAGATGCATGAGGAGAGAATTAGGAAAACCTTCATTATCAATAGGTGGCTAAAGGATTGGTGCCACCGTCAAAATTTTGTTTTTTTTGATCATGGGGCAAATTCCATACTACCTGGTCTTCTTAAATCAGATGGGCTTCATCTGTCTAAGCAGGGCAAAAGGGTTGTTGCCCATAAGTTAGCGGGGCTCATCAGGAGAGCTTTAAACTAGGTCTGAAGGGGGATGGGGATTGATTTCAGGCTCTCCAAAGTTCAAACCAGGGGTGATAAGACTGAATTAACAGTAAAATCAGCAGCCCAGCTGAAGTGTATGTACACTAATGCACGCAGTTTGGGCAATAAACAGAAGGAGCTGGAAGCCATCATGCAGCAGGAAAGCTATGACATGGTTGTCATTACAGAAACGTGGTGGGACAACTCGCATGACTGGAGTGATGTCATAAGTGGCTACAAGCTCTTCAGAAAGGACAGGCAGGGTAGGAGAGGTGGAGGAGTGACTCTGTATGTTAGAGAGTCTCTTGACTCTGTAAAACTTGAGGTCACTAATGATAGGGTTGAGTGCTTGTGGACCTGAATCAGGGGGAAGGATAACAAGACTGACATCCTGGTAGGAGTCTGTTATAGACCCCAAACTGACCAACAGAGTATTCCATCCCATATACATGATACTCTGTATAAAAATGAGAGATCATGAGGGTCTCTCTCTCTTCTTCGATGGCCAACAAACAGAGAGGACCTTGTCTCTCTGCTTGCCCTTGATCACAGATCCGAGTGTTCCTCAATGCAGTTCCTGAGTCTAGCTCCCTCCTAGCCTTGGACCCTTTCCCTCGTGTCTGCTCTGCATCTTTTGTAGGTATGTATAGTCACCAAGGGGGCGTATGATTTCATATATTTGTACATGTTTAATTACATTTATTATTATTATTGTTATTATTATTATTTCATTGAAGTTGTAGTTTTAGTTTCAATCCCACAAGTCTTTTTTCTCTCATTCCCTTTTCCCTGAGGGTGGGAGGAAAGGAATTGGGATCCCAGCTGCTTGATTTTAGCTGTCGAATTGGCCAGTCCAGGTCTAAATCATGACAGTAAGTTTAACATGATCTCGTTTGAAAGGAGTAGTGTATATCGAAGAGGTTTTCTACTGACTAAAAGGACTTATTATTGATTACAAAAATGGA
The DNA here is from genome assembly GCA_033558185.1 of Dromococcyx pavoninus. Taxonomy (NCBI): domain Eukaryota; kingdom Metazoa; phylum Chordata; class Aves; order Cuculiformes; family Neomorphidae; genus Dromococcyx; species Dromococcyx pavoninus. The sequence continues at coordinate 3,143,696 of JAUMJL010000091.1, read as the reverse complement.
TGTGAGAATGAAGGACAACTGATCCAACATGATTCAGTATTTACATTTATGGAGAGGAGAGAACAAATAAAAATTTGTGTAAAAGGTGAACAGATTTAAAATAGAACTCAGAACCAAAATACCTTGCGATTATCTTTGTCTAGTATTATTCAATTTCACCTGCTAAAACAAAAAAAAAGTTATAATTTGTGAACGTGAAAGAGTATTTTTAGTGTGATTATTTTGTCTCAGTTTTACAAACTCTTTTTTCTTCTTTTTCCTCACTGCTCTCATCACTAAAATAAACCTCTTGTTCATGACATCTGCTTGCATTATATGAATATCATCGACTCAGCAAGGTAGGATCATTAAACACGTTCTTTCATCCATGAAATACAGTCATGCCTGTGTGGAACCTGACAACTTTTTAACAGTGCACAGCAGCTTGACACAGTAGTCAAGGGCAAGAAAGCCTGGATTGACTTGAGCATCTCCTCAATGGTTCTGAGAGCATTCATTTACAGGATATGTGAGATGCACTCAGTTTTGTTCCAGTTTAAGAAGTTACTTCTAGGAAATGTCATATAAACCTTGTCTAGTGTTGGATTAAGGGTTGGACTTGATGATCTTGGAGTTCTCTTCCAACCCAGATAATTCTATGATTCTATGATTCTTTCTTCAATGCTGTTCTGTCACTGTTCCCCCTATACCTTATTCTCTCCTCCTACCCCCTGCCTCTGACTTCTGTTATTTCTGTTTAGTTTTAAGCTATTTATGACAGGAAAGAGAGAATCATTTCTCCAACTATTTGGTAGGAGTAAACAGGGTAGTTCAAGACTGCAGATTTCAAAGGTAATATTTTTTTTTTCTCAGGTGAGTGCTGGAGTAGGCATTGAGTCTGGATCTCCTTGACATTTTTTGTTGAAGTCAATTCAGTTTGTAATACTGAAAAGCTACTGATCTGACATTCCATTCTAAGCTTGTTTGCAGTGCAATAAGAGGGAAGAAGCCGCAGAAAAAACAGTCCATAGATTATGTGAATGATTGTCTTACTCTAGTCTTAATTTTTATAGCATGGTGTAGTTAAGATATAGTCATAGTCCGTCCTGAAATGAACCCAACTTGGCTAAAAGAGTAGAAGGCTTGAGAAAGAAGGATTAAAATAGTTGCTTGAGTCTACAATTTCTCACTTTCCCTTTCTCTCTGCAATCTGAGATGCGTTTTGACCTTTCCGGTGTTACTGGATTTGAGGACTGTTGGTACAAAAGGGTTTGCGGGCAGGCAGTAAAGAGGAAAACAGCAATCATATGTGTTACACAGCTGTTATTTTGCTCTGTTGGGTATGAATAATCACTAGAGGGTAGGACCTAGGAAATAAAACAGCCGTGGTCTAAATGGCCTGGTACCACCAGAGCATTTCCTTCAAATGCTGATTGTATTCAGTGTTAACCAATAGCACATGAATCATCAGGTAAAATTCATTTCAGATGTACAGTTCTCTTAATTTTATGCATTTGATCACTGGCTGAGATTAGGTGAAACATGTAGAATGGTGGTATAAACTTCTCATAAAAAAAACCTGCGTGTGGCCATGACTGGGGAGAATGGGTGTAAATCTTCAAGAGCAAAGAGGAGCAGTGGAAATTGTGTGGCTGTGACTTTGAGTTAACACTAGAAAGAAAGATTCCACCATGAAGAAGAACAGTTTAAATATTAGTTAGCTGTATTGTGACAAAATGATAAGTATACTCTACTAAGCAAAATCACGTTAAAATAAAATCACTATGATTTTAATTGTGGTTCATACGACATCGTATTTTGCAAAACATTGTTTTAAAATAGTATTTTTGTATATTACAATCACGACTGAAGCTTGTCCTGTAGTGAAATCAGGTGATTACTTTCCAGTCCCTCTGCCAGTATTTTGCAAGGCCTTAATCTCATTCTAGAGGTAATAGACTAAGGAATATGTTGAGTACACTGGATAATTAACTGGAATTAAAGTAATTAAACAGATAGAATAAGTGGCTTTTCTTGGAGGCAGAATTTGGAAAAGAATAGTAGCATGAATGATCATAAAGAACAGTTTCAGAAGCATAGACAGGAGAGAAAGAGGATTAAGGCTGTGGTAACAGGGTAAAGTGCAGCAACCCTATGGAATCATATCGGCTTTTTCTGAGTTGTAAAGAACATCATTCTCATAGGTATGTTCTGATTCTGCATACAAATAGTTTTACTAACAAAAAAACCCCTTAATCAACTCTGTGTGTAGGTAACCAAATTTTACTCACATATAACCTATCTATTGAATTCAAATTTTGTATATATACACTCTCCACAGTAAGTGGGTAAGTTTCCAAGACTGTCAAATGGCTTTTAAAACATCTTGAGACCTTGAGGGTGGGAGCTTGAATTTTATATTTGTGTGCTGAGTACTACTCTGCTGGCCATCTCAAAGAACAAGAAAGCACATTAACGTTGAAGGACATAGTACAAGAAAAAAAGCCAAGGAAATGACGTATGAGACCATGTAATTTAAGGAGCAATGGTTGTCTATACAAATTTGTGAATGTGTAACAGGAATTGGAAATGTAGGAACTCATATCAGAGTATCAAGGTACATAACATAACTTGCATAGGCTTTATTCTGCTTTACGAGAAAACTGTTACTATGTCAAGTCGTTTGCTCTTCTTGTTCAGACCTGCTAGAGGCAAACAATAGGACCACACCACCAGATACCTGTGAAATAGTACTCCTGAGGTCCTCAATGTCCACTTCAGAAGTTACACAAGGACCAGACGAGGACTCTTCTAGTTGTGTTTCTACTATAGTAGAAGATCTCATAATTTCCAGACTTCGGTCTTTCTAGAAAATCCCTCGGCTCATTGCTTCTCCATGAACTCACATTTCTTCCTAAAAGGGCAGGTGAAAGAATGATATGTATATAAATTTCTACCCATTCCATATGGACTTGCGTTCCTAGTGTATCACATAACATATCTGTCCTGCAGAATGCACATAATGTCTGTCTCTTAGTCTAGATCTTACCAAGTTAGGCTGTTAACATCCTTCCTTTTGGCTTGTCTGAAGTTAGGCACTCAGAGACAAAATCAGGAGAGAGATGAAGATATGGGAATTGGTAAGACTGGAATTGTCAAGAAAAGCTTCATTTAATACCCTACATCACCGATTGACTGGAGTGAGCATTGTGACCTTGTGTCGCTGTAAGGTGGAAATCTAATTCTCTCTATGTCAGAGACTTAACTTTGTATATAACTAAAGCTACCAACCTTACTACAAATACCACGTTTCAGATTGTAAATATTGATGATTATCACTAGGTTAGAGTTGGACTTGAAAAAAGGCCCTGCTTCCTATAAAATCCAGACTTTGTAAAAAATTACAGCAATATATAATTATATAGACTAATTAAAATGAAGATTGCAACCTCTTCTTTCCTCTCCATACTTTTCTTCTGTACTTTGTTTAACAATCCTTCTAACAAAGAGGAAACCTTTGAGAAAGATTTCTGGTGGATACGAAAGACAGTAATTCTGTTTGCTAAGGCTGACTTATATAATGACCAGCATTTTAAAAATTAACTTTGATGAATATTTCTGTCTACACCTGCTAATCTCTGTTTAAAAGATCAATGCAACCGTCGTTGAAAATATCTAGGAAGGGATAGATTTAATTTTCTAAATAAATTAAAGCTGCGTATAGGTGCTTTATGTCTTGACATGGTTCAGGGACTGAAGTACTTTTTGTCTTGCTGCTTAATTCGACTTTTACATTATCGCTTATTTGCTGTTGTGAAGTTCTAGTAAGGATCAAAATATCAGGCAACATTTTTAAAAAGAGGGCGTGAGGACACAACATCAGATTTACAAAGGTACTTAAGTTACTGTGTATACAGATAAGTTTGTTAGCAGCATTTTGAAACATGTGAATAATTTTTCTTTTTTTTCTCTTTAAACCACTGGTGTTTAGAGCCCAGCATAAGAATACGTCTTTGAAGGAGCTGGCTATTTGAAACTTAATATACTCAAATCCTTTTGTGAAGCTGAATGAATCTTCATAGAATTACAGCCAATGAAAGAATAGTGCACTTTTAAAATTCATTGTCAAAAGTGTCACTAAAAAAATATGACAGGCAAATACTCTATTAGAGTTATTTTTGCAAGGAGAGTTGTAGCTTTTATGGACACATGCACTATGTGAAATGCAAGTTAATCAAAGTTTAGGGTGCCACATGATATTTACAAAAAAACCTGTTTTCTAAGCGCAGTAGAGGAGAACTGTCTGAGTGCATTGCAGTAATTTGTGCTTTTCTCTAGGATATTCTGAACTCCATGGACTTTCAAAAGATTCTAGTAAGGAAAAATCCTCTCTGGACATAAATTGCACACTTAGTTGCTGAGATAAGTTGAACAAGGTTCCTGCTGACTCAGTCTAAACAATATTTCTTTGGTAGAATTTTAGGTATCCTAGATGAACTGTGTTGAAAGTTTAGTTCTCACTGAAGTTGAGGGAATTGCCTTTTACTTACGAGTTCAGCCATAAGGAAGCTTTGCTATTTCAAAACCAAAAGTACATATTGCTTTTTTTTTTCTGAACAAATGTGACTGTAATAAGAACTGTTGCAGTTTTTAATACATATTTTTTTTCCCCAAGATCTTTTCCTACACAATATTAAAATTGATAACTGCTGACACTGGAAAGGGATATTCCCCCCCCTTCTTTTCTTATATTGGTTTAGGAAGGTAAATCTTTTCTTCCTCCTTATGCTTTTGCTCAAATATTTAAGTAGGCAAGTAGAAAAGAGTTACAGACAAAGTGTGAAAAAATAAAGATTCCAACACATATGATACAAACTTACATTAACTTTTTAAAATAAATAAAATATATTCCCTTGTTCAATACCGGTGAAAGTAACTACAAAGTCTTTGATTTGTTGGTGTTTCTATAGAATTGCACTTGCAGAATTTAAGCATATGATATTTTTTTCTCTTACTTGTTTACCTCAATAAAAAATAATTCAAATCATATAAAATCATATAAAAATAATTTTCCATATTTTGTCTATGAAAACGTGTGTAATTTTTAGTTGCTTATTTCATTTATTCAATTATTAGTTTTCCTTTTTCTTCCTTTATAGAAGAATTCTAATTATTCATAGCAGTTTTTGACTACACCTTGCCGATATGCAATGCACTGTTTATGCATTTCTCGTGAAGGTCTTTACAGTTGTCCATGATGCTTTTTCAAATATAAGAAAAAGTGAAAACTAATGTCAAGAAAATAGAGACAAATATGAAATGATGTAGAGCTGTTCTTACTTAGCATTGGTGCACGGAAGTTGGAGCTGTTTTTTTAGAACATAGTAGTTTCTTTTGATTTTATCCTTCACCCAGTGGCTGAAACTAGATCCTTCTCACCAAAGGCAATCTACCCACTTTGCATTCTGTGCCCTGCAGATGTCTTATGCTTCATTTAGTTCTGAATGTTGGCCTATCTTGCCATCTTGTGAGACTATCTGTGTGTAATAGGGGTTGTGGTAGTTTAGATTGGATTGTCTGGCTCATCAATCTTTCTGAGAAACAGCATGGTTTATGTTTATTTATAAATAAGCCTAATGATGATTTCTGTACTTTTCTGGCATTGTTTTAATATGCAGAAAACACCCTGAGAACTTAAGAACAGCTCTTTTACATTTTGTTATTTATAATCAATTTATTTTAAGAAAATGGAGACAGAAATTAACAGCAATATTATCATATACTGTTAGCATACCTTAAATAATGCCAAGAAAAGCTACGTGATGCATATCTTGTTAGTTACAGCTATGCATATAAGTGATGGTTTAGACAGAAATAATTGCTTCTTTCAATCCAGTACATTACTGGTCTGACAAATCTGTGGTTTAGTAGGGGAAACTAGCAGAAGGATTTTTTTCTAACCCAAGCATTGTATTTCCACTTTCAACCTGCTCCTCCTTCTTCTCTTGCTGCAACAAAGAATTCTCTACTGCTCAAAAGTCAGAAGGCACAATATTAATCTCTGTGAAAAAAATCTCAGCTGAATATCTTCTAAGGATGTTTAACTCCAACATCTGAGGAGCATATAAAGAATGCCTGGTGACCTATTTTTTGCTCTTTAAATCTTATGAATTGTGCCCTAAATCTCAAAGTTATCTACTATATGGTTTCTAAGAGAGTTTAAAAATACAGAATTGGAATGTGGGCAGGATTGTAGTGCCACATCATTCAAAAGGAAGATATTGTATTGTACATATTTCTACAATAATAGAAATACCTTTTCTTGGCTTTGAAATAAAGTGCTTACTGAACATTTACTGTTCAAATGTCAAATGAAGAGTTTCTGAAATCCCTCCAGTTTCATCTCCACATTTTTGTTTCATAGTCTGACTAAAAGCTAAAAAGGAATGGAAAAGGTTTCACAGTTGATACAAAGATCTTTTAACCCTAGGCATAATTACAGCCTATGAAGAGTAACCTAGTGTTCCTGGTGTTTCCTGCACATGGAAGTCAGAGTAAGACAACAGAATATGTGGAAAGGCTGAGGTTGTTTTAGTAATTTCCTAATGGAATGGCAGCAAACCAATGTGATTAACAGATTGAGATAAACATTCCCAATGCTTATCATCTCTTTTGGCATTACATCAATTAGTGAAACCAAATTGCAACAAACAACTAAGTGTCACTGTAGCTATGTAAAGTCAGAAAATGGAAGATTTATTGTCCTTTACACCTCTGTTTAGCTGTCCAATTCTGTCTATCAAAATGTAGAAATCCACCTTGTCCTTCAAAATACGAACTCAATGGTAGTTATGCAGCTACTTGCAATTGAACACATGTTAGTATTGCAGCACACCAACACACTTCAAATAGTTTGCTGAAAGAGAATGGCAGAGGTGTAACATCAGTCAGATAACTGTTGTAAAAATTTAAGAGGATAAGAAAATTTGAAGCTGAAGTAGATTTCTTTAAAAAAAGAGTGATGAAATAAATTGTGAAACAACAGCAGGTTTCCTTTTATCCATTTTAAGGAAATTGATTAATTAAGAACTTGAATACAAATATGCCTTCTCCATATGCCAAGAAATGTAAAATAAATGTCGTATAATTATTCTGGTGCTAATCAAGTATTATTCTGGGCAACCTAAACACACATGTTTTTCATGAGATGATAATGTAGTAGATATTAAAATTATCTTCCTAACATTAATAGGTACTGGACTATTATAAAAAGTTATGTATGTCTTATGTAAATTTAAAAATAAAACATACTACAGCACTAGTAAAGAACGTAAGACTGACAGTTCAAAATAATATATTGTCCCCTGTCTATCTAGATCAGCTCAAAACTGAGGTGTAAGGGTGACAGCAGTGTTTATTGTGTTCTGTGTTTCTCTGTACCATTCCTCAACTGTCTCAACATTCTAGACCTACTTTGACTTTGAGACCACTATAAGGAACCAAAAGCATGAAAATAAGTTAGTTTTCTAAAGAACATTGAATCTTTTCTACTGAGATAATTAACAATGCAGCCATTATGTGTCATAGTGGTAAAGACTGCAATGTACATAACTGGCACCTTCATCAACACATTATACTTCAAGTAAACTTCATAGTATCGAATAGCTCATATATTCTCCAGATTTTCTTACTGTATAGCTTACCCTAAAGATAACAGGTGTGAGATGGAGTGCTGGCTAACTCTTTCTGTTAGCTGTGCGTTTCTCCCTGAAAACATGACTGCGCTCTGTGGAGAAAAGGTATGTTTATAACTGCTGACAGTGTCAATACCAGAAGGAAAAGATTTAAGCATTTAATGTTATTTTTTCATATGTGAACAAAATTTAAAAAGTTTGTCATCACAAAACCCCTCCATATCTATCCCTACATTACATTTAGACATTTTCAGACATTTAGGAAAAAAAAAAAGAAATATTGCGTAGCCATACCAGATAGAGTCTTAAAATTAAGTGTATCACTGTACACATACTCCTTATATCTCCACCAGTTAATGTGGATCATGAATAAAAGCCAAGATATCAATCATGTTAGTATCCCACAAATAAAGGTATTAGATAAATATAAAACTTGATTATGATGATGATAACAACTCTGTTCATATCAAAACAGTGATGAACAGGTTGCTAACGCATTAAGATTTCTTTTGTGATGAATGTGTCATTTTGCAAGTTGGTGGTTCAACATTAACTTTAATAGAAAGAGACACCTTACTGCTGTGCCTCACTTTTAAAAGGATTACAATAGATAGCTGCCTATACTCAGCATTTAAATTGAACTGAAAGAAGTGCCATATCCATCCATCATTGCCAAATGATAGATTTTCATCAGTTCTTAACAAAATTGAATTGCTTGGACAGTCTACTGAGATAAATTTTATGCTCTTTGTGAAAAACAGTATTCTTGGCCTTGGAAGATATCAAAGGTTCAAGAAGCATTCACAGAGCAGCAATGTACTGTATTGAAATCCCTGAATCTAATGTCATTGTTCTTTTCCTACAGTGTTTTAGCTTTTTTCACTTTTATTTACTAAGATGACATTATTTTCTAACGGTGTTAAATAAGATTTGATTTTTTTCAGGTAAAATCTGCCTTAAAAGAAGGCAGGAAAAGGAAATTATATAGTAGCTCTGCTGTTAACTAATGGGTGTTTATTCCTGCACCTGAAGTTAATCATGGAAAGAATATCAGGCGATATGTAGAAGTTGTGATCTTAGAAGTGGACAAAAAAATGGGCAGGAAAGCAAACAATGCTGTGTATCCTTGCCACTGTTATCCTCTGGCATGAATTTATTATATTAAAACAAACACATGCCCATACACATAAAAGCAAACTTGAACCAATTCCAAGACCTGAAATCAAGCACTGGATTTTTATTTAATTGTTAAAATAAGCTGTTATTCCATCTGCTTCTGGATTTCCAATAATTAAAGTACCTAGTGGAAATTAAATACCCTTTTATGTTTAAAGAGATTACCCCATAGTATTCCCATCTTAATATGACAGAGATATAATATGTGACTTACCTTGTAAGGAACGTGATCTCTTCTTTGGAAACTCCAGAAAAATTTCCCAAGCTAGAGTAATACCATTATTCCACCATTTTACATCAGGAAGGACCTCCATGCTCAGATTTCAGATAATACAGAAGAATTTATTCAGCATATGATGGCATAAAGGACAAATACTTCCAATGAATTTCATTAGTTAGCTAAAAATGCGAAGGAGGTAAATAACCGAACTAGATCTTGTGTTAAACATTCAAACATTAGGAGGTCAATTTACAAGAAAGTATGGTAAGGAGGTAAATTGTAGTAGGTCTTTTGGTCAAAACGATTGTTCTTTTTCTACTGTTCTTTGAAAAAAATCTGAATTCTGAGCAAAAGTAAGTATTTTATTTTAACAGAGGTATAATATATTACTATTACGATCTATAATATATTGCTATTACGATCTATAAACGGTAGTATCATTTTACATGTGCAAATACTATTGGAAATGTTAAGAAAATGTTAAACAATCAAATTAACATGCAAAAACCAGGAAATAAGTCTCAAATTATTAGAATTTATGTTAAACCCTGTATTTTATTGGTTTTATCACTGAGATTTATCTGATATTTGTGCAGGATTTCAAGACCTATACAATGATACTGTGATTTTGTTAATTTTAAATCTGAACAAGACACTTATTTATTTATTTATTTATTTATAACTTCCTTTTCTTTTCTGAGATACACATTTCTCACGTTGTGCCATATCTCACCTTAAGGTCTTCGAAGGTTTAGAGGCTTACAATAGAAAAGCAATTTAGTAAGATAAGCTTTATATAGAAAAGAAAATTTAGTAAAGAACAGATTCTGCAAATGAGTTGGAGTTATCAGAAAACGTCAAAATTTATACTTTCTCATATATTTTTTGATAACTCAAACTCATTTTCAGAACCAGTTCTTCATTGCCCTTGAGCTATCTCTCTTTTCTATGAGCTTTAGCCAAGAAATCTTCCAGGTGTTTTACTTTCTTGGTAAGTGTGTTTGCTAATCTAAATTTCTCTATTACAGGCAGTTACAATTCCGCTGAAGCTTGTTTGGATTGAGACCTGTTTCTAGTAACGTTTGAATGTCACATGTTGATCATAAATGGAAAAATAATGCTTCTACTAAGGCAGCAATAAAAAATCACGTTAATCCAGAAAAAAATCTGTCCTCATTCATTCCACAGAAGTGAATGAAATTATTTTATTGTTGTTAAGTGGAATCATAAAGCATATAAATTCCATGTAGCAGAGCCAACACGGAAAAGAGTCTTTCCTTCTCTGAACAGTAACTTCCACTACTACCATTTTTGAACTAGAAAAAAAAATGTTAGTTGTACCAGCACTTTAGTAAAGAAGCTTCTATCAAGACTGTAGTCTACCTTTTCCATATGATGTTGAATGTACACAGTCAAAGTGATCTCCTGCTGTTCACATCTTCTGACAGAAACATTCAATGCCATCAAACATTACTAATGTGCAACTGAATGTTGGCAAACATTTCTGTAAGAGTTAAAACATAAGGCAAGCAAATAATTTAAGAGATAGCAGGCATTAGATTTATATAAGATTTTCCTGAAGTAAGAAATTCTTGTGAAGGTAATGTCCTAGAGATTTTATGAAGATATACAACACTAAGTGTGTTTGGGTACATGATAACGATAAAATTAGCTTGTCAATCGAAATCTGTAGTAAATGTTTCCAGAATGGTTTTAATTTTACATCTGCAGAAATTGGATAAGAATGACTAATTATTATAATTGCTCACATCTCAGTAAAAATGTTTCAGAGTGTTTGTTTCTCAGTTTTCTCTCCTCATCTGTTTGCAAAATTGGTTTACATTTTTATATATAAAATGCAATAGAGAGATTTCAATACTTCTATTTTGATCAAGTAGCTGCAAAGAGTCAGGAATTTCATCTTTGTTTATGTTTATGTAAGCTTTTATAACCCACTGAGTATAGAAAGATCACATAAGGAGCAAACCAAATTTCTAAGTAGCACATTTGTAAGTACCCCCAAAAGCAAGGCAGGAAGTATGCATGCGAATTGTAACTCATGAGTGATGAGACACTCCGCAACAACACATTGCTGCAAACAGCTGACTGTTTATGAACACAGTGGCACAGTAACCAGTTATATGTAGACTATATTATGCTAGCCATGAGTGTCTTTTATAATGTGAAGCTGAGTATTCAGAGTTGAGGAGTTCATGGGTGACCCATAACAGCAAAGCAGAATTATCTCAAAAATCCTCAGTGCAAGAGAAGGAAATAATAGGAAGCATTTCAGCATAATATTTTACAGAGCTACTTAAAATCTTTTATTTCTCTTCCAGATTTTTCTGATATATTCAAAGTTGTGAAGAAAATAGTTACATTTTTTAATACTTGCAGTGGGCCTGTATAATACTGTACTGCGAAAGTTTAAGCGAAAATCCTTTCAGAAATAAAAAAAAACAACAGATTTTTTTATTTGAAATACCACATATTTTTGTGACACTTGTAAGGTCATACCAGTTCCCTTTGGACCAACTGATATAATACCTCTTGAGAAAGACCAGGTGGCAGGATCTGTTTTGGTTTTCTTTTTTTTAATCAAATAGATACTTTCAATTAAAATTTTAATTTTTGTGTACAAATTTGCAGTTCTCTAATTTTTCTACTAAAAATAGAAATAAAATAGGGGATGAGTTACAGTACAAGTATAACCAGAAGAAAAACAGGTGAGAACAACTTAATTCTTTCATATGGACTGCAATAAATGGAATTTGAAGTAGTGATAAGGGAAACAAGTGGAATTTTGAAAAATAATACATGGCTGCTGTGTTTGGGAATAAAGACAAAACTCTAAAGACAATGTGATATAAAATGAACAGTTTGCATCTTTTAGTGGTATTAGAGATAGCTTTTGTTATAATAATTTCTTTCCAAATTTGTACTACTTATTGCTTACTTTGGTACTTCTGTTACGCTTCATAGTTTTTAGCACACCAATTATCATCCTCAAGAAATGTCTATCTCATCAGCTTCTCCGTAGCACTATGAAACAACTAATAGCACACTACTAGTTGCACTTTTGTTAAATACGCTTTTTCCATTGTAGGTTAGAAATGCCACATTACATTTTAAATTACATTTACTTCTTGCTGAAGAAATTCTGGCTTTGTATTATTTGGTGTCGCATCAGATAATCCGTTATGATACCTGTAAAGGCATTTCACTTCTTTTACATTGATTATTTGGGCAGAGAAGACAAGAATGAATGACCCAATAAAACATTGGATACATGGCACAAACTTGCCTATGATGCTCTAGGAGTGGACTACAATTTAGAAAAAAAGCAACATTTTTATTTAAATGAATCATCCATTCTCATTTAAAGGAGGGAGATAGAATATCTCTTTTATCATTTCCTTAGCAAGTACATAAACAAAGACTGTTTTGGTCCAGCAAAGGGATCAAATTGCATTATGTTATTTGATATAGATAAAACCAGTGTGAGAGACAGCACACACACAAACGTTAAGCACCTCTTACACACCTGGTAGACTTAAAATCTCAGTGCTAAAAAAGAAACAGTTACAAAGCAATTAGAGATATAAAAGCATGAAATACATTTTCATTATTTATTGTAGAGATAATAACTTAGTGTTTGCTGCTTTTTAATTTGTCTTTCTGTTGCAAGCATGCTGAAACTAGTGTAAAAATAAACGTCCATCTGAAATAGACATGAACAAAGAATGCTATTTGTGTATATATATACAAAATTCTTTAACTTTTTTGTTTTATAGGCAACATTTGTAAGTGTAATAAAAATAAGACCACAAAACATCCATCTGTAACATCAAAGGATAACTGCTATTCAAAATTTATTGACACTGACAGAATTTTTTTCATTATTTGTTGTCTATTATATTTCAAACCTAATGATTGTTTTTGGGTTTTAAATACAAATCACATGAATTTCTAACTGTGACTTATCTGAGTACATTTAATGATCTGATATCTTAAAATTCTAAGCAAGTGGTAGAATTTGGCAAAGGTATATCATAGAGCAGAGAATATTCAATATAAATGAAAAAATTTGCCTTTAAAGATTCTTTTGAGGTATTACCTTAAAACACCTTAGCTCAGCCAGGATATCTTTTGAGTGAATCAGTGCGTCTCATGCAGTGAGAATTGCAGTGAATGGCAGAATTACTTGAAATAAATGCATAAGCTCCAGGAACTTAATTGGTACCAGTATGCCTTTATATACTATGAAACCGAGTGTACAACACATGTACTTTTATAATTCAAACAAATAAGTATGAAAGGTTATAAACAATTTGCACTACCATTTTCATTGAGAGAACAGCTTAATGCAGAGATTCAGTGGAAGATCAGTGGGGCCGTACTGGTATTGATGTGCCTTTTCTCAGTTGGTCAGACTACTAGAAGTATGTCCGACAAAACAGAGAAGCAGCAGGAAGTTACTAGTGGAATACATAGAGTTAAATATAAATTAGAAGCAATCTTCTCTAGACAGTCTGTACATGCTGGGCCTCACATCTTCATTTTTATAAACCAACTGACATCTTGGCCAGATGAAGGCAGGTAATATTTTACATAATCATGCTTTCCAGATAAGGATAATGACTAAATAATTGGTGCCAGACTAAAACTTTGTATGAGGAGCATTCATCTGTTCCAGCAGGGGATTAAAATTTGTTTAAATCCTATATACACGAACATACATGTGACCATCATTTATTTTCTTCCTGTTTTTCTTACTGATTTTAATTTTAACTGAGAACCTCTTTAGCCATTTTGCTTGCGCTGTACAAATAGAATAACGATTAAAATTCCTCCTCCGTGCCATACGCATATATTTACGTTTCCTTTCAGACTGACAGCCTGAGTAAGATTTTGCACATATCTTCTACATTCTGAAACATAGACTAGTTTACAAAGCTTACAAACTCTCTTGAAAGAGAAATAATAGAAGTTTATGATATGGTTTAACTTTTCTGTGTACTTTGTCCCTGAAGTGGTTTGCAAAACCAAGTGAAGCTGCCTGAAATCAGGTCACTCAGAAAATGTAGTTCATTTCCTCAAAAGGGAATCCTACTTCTTCTATAGCATTTCAGTTTCTGGGGGATTTTTGATGTTAAAGACATCAGTTATACAATGGGGAATTGAAGCAACTCTCTAATAAAATGTTGCAGGACTTCATTTTAGCTGTAACCAACAATTCTCAACGAGATCTTTCTGTATGAGGTACTGTTTAAAGCAAACAAATGAGCAAATCCTCAAAACTGGACTTCATGTCACTTGTATACATTGCTTTAGACCTTTATTGATAAGGATCTAATAAAGAGAGTATGATCATATTCTTGACAGGAAACAAAAATCTTCACAAGAGAAGGGAAGGCACAAAACCTGAAATCTGAGCAATTTCCACGTACCATAAGTGGAAAAAGAAATGAAAATTGAGGAACATAGAGAGGAACATCCCTTGCAGTGCCACAGTTCTCTGAAAAAAAATGCCAGAAGGACTTGAATGTGGCGTAAGGTTTGTACCTGTGAAAGGTCCAGTGATTACAATTCTCTGACATGCACAGTCAAAATTTCCTCCGTCCAATGAAGTGTTGAGGTCCTGCTAGAGACAAAGCTGAAAGAGGATATGTGTTTTCTCATATTACATGGTATTTGTAAGTATGAATGAAATAATGACACTTCCAATAAAGGAGGAAAGGTTTACAAAATGTATTTAGATGTTAAAGGGATCAGGCATGTCAAGAGCAGCTAAGCAGAAAATATTAGATCCTTATTTCTATATATAAACTTCTCTCATTTTCTATTGGCACACCCTTCAGAATTACCCAGAAAAGAGCAAATTTAAGAATTTAATGTAAATCTGTGACTTTGTGATTTTTACTCTGTCTGAAATATTCCAAGAAGTGTGAGTAAACAATCAGATCAGAGTATAATAAACCTATCAACTATGCTCCTTGCATTAAATACTGCAAATTGCCTATGGCTCCATTTGAAACTTGTGGCAAATTGCTTTCTGCTTTTCTTGGATGGATACTTACTGACTGCTTTAAGCCACATGGCACTTGATGCAAATCAAGAAGGGGATAATGGGTAGGATTTTTGGCCAAAAAAGCCATGATTATATCAGTCTTTTTTGTGCTTTAGATAAGGTTAACCTTCAGATTTTACTGAACCACAGAAGGCTTTTACTTGTCTCCTTGGCTAGTTTTCTGTAAGATAAATCTGCCCAAGACGGGACTAGTCACAAGAAGTGCGTATGAAAATCCAGCTGTGCCAGTTTATCTAAGGGGTAAGAAATGGTTTTGGTCTTCTTTATTTAGTTATATAGACATAGCCTGTTAATTTAATTACTTTCCCTTGCCATTCCTACCCCCTTAAATTGGAAACACAAGTGGAAACACAGTCAGTGTATAAAATAATTTGCATCTGATTTGCCTATTTTTAAATGATAAAACAAAGCAGTATGTAGAAAGTCCTCTGGAAGAAGGAAAAAAATAGTCTGAAATGGAAGTGCAAAGCTAAAGAAGCAATTAGTTCTTAGTCCCACAATTTCCATATGACCCTCAAGAGATACCGCAGTTCAGAAATAATGTAAGTACTTGACCTCCTTGGTTTACAGCAGAAGGAGGGGAAAGAGGAGGAGAAAAGAAAACAGAAAACAGTAACTTCTCCGAGCCTTCTAGCATTTTGCTGGATCTCTCCTTTGCAAAGTCTCTATGACTTCCCTTTAGCGAGGCAGACATGTCAACAGTTTTATAATTGTTGGGAGGGTGCAAAAGAAAAGTGAGGCTGAAGAAGAGATTCTTAGATTTATGTAGTGTCATCTGAAATTATTAATATAAGTGGATAAATACAAGGAGGAAAAAAGTACATAACACTAAGAAGAAATTACAGTATCTGAAATTATAATAGCAAGCATCCTACTGGTGCTCTACTACTGTTCAATTTCAAATAGGCAATGAAAATGTGCTCTTTATCTGGAACCTGGTATAATTTCCACTGCCCTCTGTCTTATGATGTTTGCTGCTTTAAGACCCAAAAGTGGTAAAGATTTGCAAACTGTGGAGATGTTCATGCCAACCTTTGCCAGGATCCATGTCAGACAGACTCACAATACAGCTTAAGTGCTCATATATTAGTCAACGAAAGACTGATCATAATATCTATTCTGCTTCCTTATCCATACATCGTCTAGTCTAACAATTCTTTGTTTTCATTTGTTAAATCATATGGTCATATAATTGTGATATGTCTTTGAGCATAAAATGAAATTGAATTAATTCTGTTATTGAAGAGGAAAATTTAATAGCAAAAGTGAATGGTAAAGAATAAGAGATATTTTTGACAGGATGTCTAAACTTGTCTTTAAACGATACTGGAATATCCTCTTTGGATTTACAACCAGGACACTAGAGAACTTGAAGGATAATGTATCTCTAAAATGAAAGTTGAATACTGACTGAAAAAGCTAATGTGATCCTTCATGTATAACTCATTGACAACAGAATTCAAAACATGATAATCTTTGGTACTGTGAGTAACAACTCCTAAACTGTTGTGTCCAGCTCAAATGTCAGCATATCAGGAAGAATACTAAAAACTTGATAAAAGACCATGAAAGACTCCCCAAATAAAGAAATGTATTCATTAAGACAAATACAATTTTTAGGTTAGCCAAGAGGCATTGACCCCCTTTTTAAAGGATAAGCATTCAAGGTCCGTTCTAACCCAAACTATTCTAAAATTCCATGATTCTATGACAAAATGTTAACTGACGGCTTGACATGTCCTTTATAATAAACTTGTGTGTCTTCATAAATACAGACACTAGGAATTCAAATTTGATAACCGTTCATCAGCTGTAGTGACAAGAGCGTATCAGACCGGAAAAGATGGGAATGGACTGTCTCTATAGTCTGATAGAACATTATACATCAAATATATATTAGATTAAGATATGTGAAGCTAAGAACCTTCAAATATTTTTAAAGGATTGTGGTAGACCCTGACTAAACATTTAAATAAAGTTTGGATATTTCCAGACAAGATGCAGTATTTGTAGCAAGTAGGAAAAGAACACAGGATAATCACAGGCCATGCTTTGTGCAGGAGGACAGACTACACATTGGCCTTAAATGCTACTGCCTCTGGCTTTCAAATCTGTGAATCATCAATCTGATATTCTTTTTAATTGACTCAGTCGATTGGAAGGGGGAACTTGAGGATTTAGTCTGTACCATCTGAATACTGACACAGTGTAGAAGCTATCTATAATGCTCATAGTTTAAAGACTTTGCTACTGTGTTTCGCAGCCTTGATTAAATAATCTCTGAGTTGCCATGGATTTAGAGGACAAACATCCAGGCTTTTAATATACAAACTGAAGCTGCAAAACCCACATCACTGCTTGTAATACATAGAAACAAATTTTATATTATCTCAGGTGGGCAAGGAGTATCAGAGTTAAATGATCCCAGAAATCTAAGGTGTGGGGAGGTGGAATAGGAATCAAGAAAAGAATTTCTGTGGTTTACCTATATTCACTCATTGTTAATAACACTATATTATTCTAATTAAAATTCCCTATAGCGTGTATAAATGGCTGGAATGCTAAACTTTAAATCACTGTCTAAAACAGGTAAAGAATCCAGTGCTTAGACTGTTATTTCTAAACTGATTGTTTAATGTCTTTGGAGTAGAAACTAAAGAGGGCATGTTTAGACTGATGTGTGTAATTCTTCTTACCCACACATGGGTAAGTCTGCTAGGCATTTTCTTTTTGTTTGAAATATTCCAGTGGAAGGGTAATCTTTAGTAATTCTCAGACAAGTACACTGTTCTGTGAAATCTCTTATTTAGCAAAAAAGAGGTCAGTGTAGGAAGATTCATTTTTTTTAGTAGCTTGTCATGAGTGTACTTCATCGCTTTTCAGGAAATATTTCTTGAAATGCCAAAGCAGGTGTCTTAAAGTACCTCATATTTTTTTTGCAGTAACCTTCACTCATAAACCCCCTACTACGCATGTTAAAACTTTGTAGCTGGAATATATCATATTAACACACCAAGAGGTATATTTAAGTAACATTATAAAACTGAGACTTACAATCAGAAAAAGTCAAGGAATTTAGTGTAAGTGATTTCATTTGAGCTCTACATCTTTTTACATTGTGTCTGAATGACGTGAGAGTGTGAAATCAATTTGTGATGTTGAATATTTGAAGGCTGAGACTACAGTGTAAACACATGCAGGCAAAGAAAGCATACATATCACAAACTGATCGCTAACTAGAAGGAATGGAGTGGAATTAAAAATAAAGACTTCTCCCAAAGCTATATTTAACTTTATGGAAGAATACAAACTGAATGAGTTAAAGAGTTAAGGTTGCTAGGACTAGGGAACATCAAGAGTAATTCTCCTCATGTTCTAGGCCATTGCTAGTTCCCAGTGAACCAGAAAGTACAGTTGCCTAGAAAGATGAGATTACCTATTCTCATGTTAGTTCTTTTCAAAATGTTTATCCTTTGGATAAAATCAATAGAAGGAACCCATTCCTTAATTGTTGGGATTGTGTGTACTTGGAGGGTGAGGAGGCGGGACTTCTCACTGACTATGTGAGGAATTATAAGAAAAATTAAAACAAATGCAGCTACAGTGCTTTGATTCACCATACGCAATTAGTGAGACACGTAATTACAGCTGTAGTGTTTCTGGGGGACTCCCTGTTTCTACATCACCCTATGAACTTTTTGACTTAGGCAGAGTAAATTCCGTGTAATTCTACGTGGCCCTGTGATACAATCCATTTGCCAGTTATTCAGCAAAGATATATGCGTTAAAGCTGTGCAGGTCTTAAGCAGGACTATAGTAAACACTTATACGTATTAGAGACGTAGACAGCAGTGAGATTCAAGAATGACGTCTTCTGACCTGGTTGGTACTAGGGGAAGACAAAAGTGAGAATAGCTAGATACACACCAACGAAATAAATTGTAGGCTGAGTGTCAGGCACCATTTCATAATTGTGAAGTGTAAGGATTTTCATGTAACTTCCCTAGAAAAGCAGCAGCATTATTCATCTGTTGAATAATATTTAAAGAGATTAGTCAAAGCTTTAGAGAATGATCAGTTCACCCTTTCTTGTGTTTTTTTTTGTTTTGGTTAGTGAACATTCTTTAGAGCTTAGTTCTATATTTTAACTCTCAGTTCAAACCTCAGTCCTGATCATTTAAATAAGAAAGGTAAAAGGCACATGAAGCGATGCCAGACGTTAGTGGTTTTTGTTAACAGCAGCTTTGTCCAACTTCTTTGTCTTTTGAGTAATCAGCTGAAATATATCTACTTACATTGTCACAACAGTACTTTCACAGTCCTTTCAAATAATACACTTTTATACTGGACATTTGTTTTTAGCAATCTACCAATTTATTTCCTCATTTCCGACTACTTTCAGACACCAGAACTTCAGACTTCGATGAGAGGTGTTCTACAAAGGCAAATACGTAGATAGATTTGTTCAAAGTCCCCACAGCTTTCAGTACCTCATCTCCCTTTCCACAAGGATCAAATTTGAAGTCAAGAGAAAGAAGAAGGTAATATAAATACTAGGAAAAGATGAGGTACATGACATTAATAAATCTATGAAACATATATAGAAAATATATGCAATATATGTAGATAATACAATATGTTTTGGACTAGCCCTTTTCCTTTCTTTTTCCAAACAATTTGCCCTATATTTTTTAAAGTGAGTCCAGTTAAAGTCATTACCTGAATCAGGATCTGTGTCTAGGAATGATCTATGTTTCAGCACCATGTGATTTTTTGTGACTAAATTGTTACCCTTGCTGGAAATAGTACAGATTTTTACAATGGAAAAAGTGACAGGCAGATCCTTACCCATTGTAATGTTAGTAGTGAGACTGTGCAAATGCAAAGACATTACTCGAGTTCCTGAGAGTATTACAATTACATGATATGTATACTTTCCTGATTAAAACCTGCCATGAGGAAGCCTGGGAAGACATACATCCTTTTACCAACAGACCTATAAACGCTTTCTATTATTTAGACCAATTACACCATTCACAGCTGAAGATGCCTCAGGTGTTAACATAAGTTGAGTCTTTAGAATAATACACTACTCATGTTGAGAAAGGGGTGAATTGCACAAACCCTATGCTGAGGTGAGGGCCAAAAGGAAAACTCAATTAAAATTCAGAGAATCATCAAAACAGTGAAAGGAAGTTTCTCTTTCCTCTATTCTCTGTCAAAAATTATTCCTCCAAGAATCCTAAAAGCAAGCCTAGTTTTGTCAGAAAAATACCAAACTAATGATGCAGAATAAAGAAGATCAGGTAATTTGTAATTAATGAGTATCTTTATTCAAAATTTCTAATTATTAACCATGATTCTCATGGCTTCTGCAAGGTCCACAAGTTATCTGAATCCATGTGCATGGGCGCACTTCTGTAGCAGGTCTCAAAAGGCACAGAAATATCTCTGGTTCATATCAGAAGCTACAGAATAATTAGTCCTCCTGTCATACTTTTATATCTAGACCAAATCTGTGTTAGAACCCAACTAATGGCATTTTTTCCTTACAACTTGACAGTGAGGGTAAAGGACTTGGAGACAGCTGCTTGTGCTGTGATACAGCAAGGTCCTTGCAAAGAACTCCCATTTCCTGGTGTGGTCAGTTCTACATTTTCGATCAGTACTTTGGCACAGCAGACACCTTGTGAGGTATTCAACAACTTTTTTCCTCATTCTTCACTGGTAACCACTCTCCTCACATTTCCTGGGTCAAAAGAGAACAAGATGTGGACCAAGGGGCTAAAGCCTCTCCCGCTGTAGGGGAAGATCAGGTACATGACACCCTGAGGAACCTGCACATATATAAGTCTATGAGATCTGATGAGCTGCATCCCAAAGTCTTGAGGAAACTGGCTGATTCAGTTGCCAAGACTTTTTCCATGACATTTGAAAAGTTCCTGGTGACTGGAAGAAGGGCAAGATTGTGCCCGTTTTTAAAATAGTAGTAAGGAGGACCCTGGGAAGTACTGACGTGTCAGCCTTACCTCTGTGGTTGGGAAGATCATGGAACGGATCCTCCTAGAAGCTATACTAAAGCACTTGGAGGACAGTGAGGTGAGAAAGCCAGTATGGCTTCATCAAAGTCAAGTCCTGCCTGACCAACCTCGTGACTTTCTATGGTAGGGTGACCACATCAGTGGACATGGGAAAAGGAATGGGTGAAATCTGTCTGAACTTCTGTAAAGCCTTTGACACAGTCTCCCACAACATCCTTCCCTCTAAATTGGAGAGATTCGGATTTGATGGGTGGAGTATTTGGTGGTAAGGCATTGATCGGATGGTCACATTCAGAGAGTTGTGGTCAATGGCTCAATATCCAGTTGGAGATCCATAACAAGAGGTGTCCCTCAGGGGTCTGTACTGTGACAAATGTTGTTTAATATTTTCATTGATGATACAGACAAGGAGATCAGGTGCACGCAAAGCAACTTTTCAGATGACACCAAGCTCAGTGAGGCAGTTTTCACACCAGAAGGATGGGATGTCATCAAAAGGGACCTGGAAAGGCTGGAGAAGCAGGCATGTGTGAACATCATGAAGTTCAACAAGCCTAAATGCAAGGCCCCACGGGGCAGACTGTGGTTTCAATACAGGATGGAGGATGATATGATTAAGAGCAGCACTCTAAAGAAGGGCTTAGGGGTGCTGGTGGATGAGAAGCGCAACATGAGCCAGCAATGTGTGCTTCCAGCCCAGAAGGACAACCGTGTCCTGGGCTGCATCAAAAGGAGCGTGGCCAGCAGGGCGAGAGAGGTGATTCTCCCACTCCTCTCTGCTCTTGTGAGACCACACCTGGAGTACTGTTTCCAGTTGTGGAATCCCCAGCATAAGAAAGATACAAAACTGTTGCAATAGCTCCAGAGGAGGGCCATGAAGATGATCAGAGGGCTGTAGCACCTCTGCTACAAGGACAGGCTGAGAGAGTTGACCTTGTTCAGTCTGGAGAAGAGAAGGCTCTGGGGAAACCTTATGGCAGCATTCCTGTACCTGAAAGGGGGCTACAAGAGTGCTGGGGAGGGACTTTTCAGAAGGGCAAATAGTGATAGGATGAGAGGAAGTGGCTTTAAATTGGAAACAGAAAGATTTAGTTTAGACTTTGGTAAGAAATTTTTCATGCTGAGGGTGGTGAGGCACTGGTATAGGTTGTCCAGGGAAGCTATCAATGCCCCCTCCCTGGAAGTGTCCAAGGCCAGGTTGGATGGGGCCTTGAGCAGCCTGGTTTAGCGGGTGGTGTCCCTGTCTGTGGCAGGTGTTTGGATCTAGATGATCTTCAAGGTCCCTTCCAACCCAGACAATTCTGATTCTATGATTCTATGATTCTATGACAATAACAACCTGCTCTCCTCCTCTCTTCTCACAAGCTGATTTCTCCTAGAAAGTAATTCATCAGTCATATTATTGTTTCTTTGTTATCCATATGACATTGTATTTCTTTGCCAACCAGATAAAAATCATATCAGTATATCAACAGAAAATATGAGTCAGATGTGTAACTCAGACTGGCCAAGTCAGTGATACTGTAGCTGAGCACAAGGGAAATTGACTTTCATCCTTGCTGATTTCAGCTGACAACACAAGAATTTCTCTAACATTGGAGAAAATTAACAGTGGTCTAAGCAAACCCACCATTTTTGTTTGGTTTGTTTCGTGTTTTTTGTACATTATTGTACTACATATTTAAAAAAAAGGCAAATTGTTAACATAACCACACATTGTTGAAGTAAAAACTTCTCTCAGAGTAATTAAGTTCTACCAAACTTGCACCCTAAAGGAAAGATATCCTCACTCTACTTTATTTATTTCCCCTTAAACTATTATTCCAACTCCCACAAAATCCCCAAAACAGGATAGTGTTAATGCAAATGTGACAAAGAGAAAAAGAAAAAACACAAAAATCTGAAAAGAGTACATTCCTATTTTTGCAGAAACTAATTATAGGTCTATGGGTGTGCAGAAAGTGTGGTACTTGTAGTGTTCCTAGTACAATCCCTTTAGACCCTTATTTCTTTCCCAAATAGACCAGACTTTCTTAAGTTAAGAAAAAAATTGAGAGTGAAGATCAAAAATCTGGTGGCATTGAACAACCCCAGAATACTATTCACACTTAGCAGAAATCTTCCTGGGTTCTTTTATCTACTTTGGCCCCTCCAGAAGTTCTTTTCTTCTCGTTGCTCTATAGCTTATGTTTTATAAATTATGACAGACCACCAATAGAAAATCAGTTGGTCAAGAAGGACATCACCTCTTCTGGCTACAACATTCAGATTACTTTGGCAGCTTCATTATCATCTCAATCTAATCCCACCTAACAAAGACAACTTTGGCTTTACATTTACCCAGTCTCTGCCTTAGCAATACTTCAGTTTTATGTTTGGCATGCTAAATGAAATAAGTTCGTAAGGCCTCTGGATGAGCACATGGAGAATATCAATCATCAAAAACTAACATCATGTACCTTGCTTTGTGATTCAATGTCATTATTATTCTAGTAGTATTACTATTATTATTAAGACAACAAGGAAGAATGTGTGCTAATCTGTATGTTGGGTGAGCACCTGGAGAGATGCAGAGGGATATCATTCAAACCATGTCTTTATTTCTTCTCCCCAGCAATCTGCAGTCTTGGGAAAAAAAAATCAAGTGAGGGAGAAACCCACAAAAAAAACAGATGAAAGAAGTTAGTGTTTACATTAGCTCACAGTCTCAGGTTTAACATTTAATTGTTATTTTTCCTGTCCTCCTTCCTGACAGGGTGAAATTATTAGAGCTAGGAGGAATTAAAATACCCAAACTATCATGTGTTTTTCTCTCCATTGAGGTGCTGAGAACAAAATTCTTCAAAACAGCTGCAAATGACAGGGAATAGGGGTGGGATGGAAGAGGCTGGCAGAAAATCTAAACCTGAGAAAAGCTCAGTCTTGAACCTTATCAGCATGTGGCAGATCTCAAGGCTAAGACATTAAGTGGAGTGATGCAATTGCTACATAGAAGAAATTATATCAGGCAACTTGAGTAACTGCTACTTTTATCTTTCATGGTTAAGCATTTTGGACCATGTTTAATGTCCTTTAACTCCTCATCTGTTATTAGTATGGGGTTTTTTTTGGTTTTTGTTTTTTTTGGCTTTTAATCTCCAAAGAGAGTTTAAAGGTTCATTGGTAAACTCAGGTTTTCTATTCTATTAATTCAACTGCAGAGATTTCCTTCCTATAAATATTTAAATCTTTAGTAATTTTTGTTGCTACTTTTAAACTTATTGTGATGAATTTGCAATATCTCTCCACACTTTTTGTTCATAAGTGGTTTTAAGAAGTGCTGGAGTGACTGCAAGAGATGTTGCCAAAAAGAAAAGCATATAGCAGATGAAAAGGGAAAAAATATTAACAACAAGTCATGAATGAAATTCTGCTTCCTTGGAATTCAATAGACATTTAGCTAGGTACTGTGATGGAAGAAGGAATTGAACATTACAGTTAAAATCTCTTAAGTGTATGTATCTGAATAGTCCTGTTGAATCCAGTATATAATGATATTAGAGGAAAGGTCATGAATTAAAGTACAATTGAATCAGGCAGAATATTATTATTCCAACTGCCACAGAAATCCAGCCGCCTTCCAAATACAATACAGCAGAACAACACATGCTTTAACTTCAGAAAATTGAAAATGGAAAAGGGAATTTTTAAGTTTATTTACCAATTAATCCCTTCAGTCCAAAAAAAGAGATCCTAAATATGGATGTTGCTTTTAATTCATACAGGGCAGTATATTTACTATTTTTTTCTATCTTAAACCCCATTTGAACAAAAGTATCTGAAATCTTCAGTGGCCATTAATAAATTCCCCTTAAGCAAATATTCACGGTGACAAGATAGCAAGTAAACATATGACTGCTGACACTCTAACATTCTTTCCTGTTTGAAAATGAATAGTAGGTACATAATTTTCCTCACATTAATTTAGGCAGTTACTCCATCAGATTAAAAATTCTCAACTGTTATTTGTCATTTACTTTCTCTGACTTTTTATGCTATTGTGCTTTTTTTTCCTGTAATATATCAAATGTCCAAGAGTACAGCTCTGATTGCAGTATGATGTTCAGTGAAAATCTGTAAATACAGTTTCTTACCCTAGACTTTCTGAAAAGATGTTTGAAATTTCCCATCATTTTTTTCAGAATCAGTTTTGGAAAACACACAATAAAAACAGAGTTATAAAGAAAAACATCGCGAGCTTTTACTAAAAGCTGCATGGTAGCCAATGACAGCTTAGGCAAAGATTAAAGATGATTTCACTTATTTCAGAAACGCCAGAAACCCCATCATCTTACTTGACATGTCTGTTCCCAGACAAAATATGTCATAGAACAGCATAAATAATTTACAAAGTACTACATATCTAAGGAGGTTTATGTCTTTTCTCATTAAAGAAGGAGAGAAAACACAAATTTCACAGACATTTTTACAGTTGTGATTGCTGAGCTTCTTTGAGTTTGTTTACATTATGCCTAATGATTGAAAATATCTGAAATCCAATCTTTGTTAGTTAATCTGCATTATACACACAAATCACATGGTTTTGGGGTTTTTTTTATGTCTGATTAAATAATAGCCTATGCCCTTCCAAAGGGAGTATTTATACATTTGAATTAAAAGTTGTATTCATTAATATCTATACAAGAAATACTAGAATCCATTTTCTTCATTTTTAAAATAACAACAACTTGTTCTCAAGAAAGTCTATATAAACTAAATGGAAAAATTTAGGAAGCAGAACATGAATATATTTTTTTTTTGAATCATGCACATAAAAGTTTTTAGAAAATCTCATTTTTCTAGTGTGTTTATTGGAACACATATACAGGAATGACTTGAAACATCACTGAAATTAGAGAAAAACAAAATATTACTTACTTGACAGAATGGTTCATGCAGAATAACAAAATATAAAATACAAATCAATCAAAAAACCTCCATGGTTGTTTTCAAAATATTTTTCAACTAGACAGTGAAATCGAAGATGCCAAAATAATGCTTGAGAATATTCTTCCAGTAGGAAAAAAAGTGGTTAAATTCCTTCACAGCTTATCTAATGAAATTACAGGTAGTTACATGGAGTAACTGTTGTGTAACCGTCTTTGTGATTTCAGTGCAGCTATGAGAAAAGGCTAGGTGGACAAGGTGGTCTAAGCACCTTTTTAAGCCCTTAGTTCCATATTTAGATGAAAATAATGCTTGCAATCCCCACTCAGTTGTTACTTGACCTTGTGACTCCTTCGTAGGAGTCTACATTTCTAATGATTACTGTGTTTAAATTACCTAAGTTGTGATAAGCTTAAGCAATTTAGCACTGTTTTTTTAAGGTTTCAGGAAAAGACTTTTTCAGTAAAGTTATATTTAAGTTTACTGGGTAGTTCCAGGAAGCTTAACTTCGAAGATATTTATGACAGACATTCTCTGATTGACTCAAAAATCCCAGATAGAATGAAGATTTTATAGCCAGTAGTCCAGCTGATAGATCATTGAATCAAATTTAAGGAAGACTGATACTCAAAACTGGTATTTTCAGTTGAATATATTTCTTAGTTCTCAGAGCTGTGAGCTGATCCTCTGTTTGCTATCTATTCTGAGGTATAATTCTCTCAGTTTCCCTCCTCAAAGACATTATTTTTTTTTACTCAGTACTCACTGAAGAACAGAAAGACCGAAGGAGAAAGGAAGACTTGGCAATTTAGGGCTTGAATCAATCAGTGGAGCCCTGATCTCCAACTTTTGCTTCACCTCTACAAAATCTGGCTTAAACTGTTGAGAAGCAACCTCAGTTAATGTTGGTAATTGATCTAGGGTGCAACAAATTGTAGTTCTGACAAGCAAAGTTGATCTAATTTCCTCTCAGCTTTGCAATTTCCTCTCTTTTCCGATCCCATTTTGTCTTGGTTGTCACAATGACAAGGCAATTCCATGGAATGTTGAAGTCTGGAAATGCAATTGACCCAAATGGCTTCAATGTGAAACTGATGTAGCCTTTTGGTGCCATGGGATCTGAAAGGAAGTCATCTTCTGCCATGCAATACTCTCCCTAGCTGTTTAAGAACAGTTATCTCAGTTTCAAAACTTCGCTTTTTTTTCCAATAAAAGGTCAGGAGTAAACTCAATTTTATCAGAGTTTGTGTGTTATTACTATAGTATTCTCATAAAAAAACATTGTGAAACTGAAGGACCTTGACCACAGGAGCATTCAGCAATACATATTCACATGTGGTAACCACTACTACGTATTCATCTGGCAATTTAATGCAATTCATTGGGTGATGATTTGAATCTGCCCCACATGTACACTGAATTTAGTTTTCTCAGGAAGAAATTATACCTTAAGAAACTTTATTTTAGAGGGAATTGCATATGCCATAGAGTAATGTCGTAAATCCTTTGAGAATGTCCCTGTTGCTTTATATGAGATCACTGTGGGATACCTCCCTATTCTTCCCCAAGTGTAAAGTGCCATGGTGATTTTGCATATAAGCATTTAGCAGAGGGTGTTTTGGTGAATGGTGAGATGAATTTATTAGAACTGGTTGTTCAAATTGTGGTTAGCTAATGAAACAACTATTAAAGCCTACATCCTCTGAATGTCACTCCTGTTGCTGCTTTGTTTTTCATTCAGACATGACTCAGCCCAATGAAAAACTTCTCTTGTCATTTGTGTAAGTCAGATCCTAAAAGTCATACCACAGATACTAATTCTATGACCCATAGTCTTACTTAATAAGATGCTTATCAATGTTGTCTCTCGTATGTCCTCAAGTGGTTTTACTGGCATAATAAAATCCTTGACTGAGAATGTTTGAGTATCTGAAGGAATGGAGAACACACATATAGCAAAGTAAGACTTATTTAAAGCTGGGGAAAGAAAGAATTTCCAAATTAGATCAACTTTCTCTCCAAGAAGAAAACATTTTTTACCTTATCCATACCGTCTTTAGTTTAAATTCGGATAAAACTGCAAAAGAACTGCCATTCTTATAGTAGTCACTAAAAATAGAAATTAGAAAAAATAAAACAAAAAACTCCAAAGCAACCTATATATTAACATATGTGATGAATAATACAAAACATGACTTCATAATACTCTTGTGAAACTGATTTATGTATTGGTGAAACAGATAATAAAATGAAATCCAAACCAATTTCAATTAATCAAATTTCTGTGCTAAATTTTTGGAAACTGCTTTACATATCAAAGCTACATAATCCTCCCCAAATACCGAACACCAACCTGACAATTTATTCCTCATATGTGTTAAATAGGAACTCTACTTAAAATTAAAATTATAAACTTGATAGTTTATGGGAGCTAGTCAGCTCCATATAATAAAAGTACCATGGGACTCAGAATGATTACTTATTAAATTAGTAAGCCTTGATAAAATGAGAACTGCACTGAAAAAAGGTGTTATTTGTACACAGATAACACTGTTACACTGAATAACTATCAATGAGAGCAGAAAACTCCAGCAATGACATATTCACCCTAATTTACATTTACATATGTAAATTTCCCTACGTAAAAGTCTCTTCGGCTACAAAATTTTTTATAATAACAGCATGCCAAAGAGGTCTTATGTCTATAAAGGAAAACTTCAAGCTCATTCTCTTGTGAACATTAAAATAATGAACAGAACCTTATTGCCTTCCCTCCTCTGTTTTCTCCTTCCCTCTTTCTAACTTAGACATTCAAAAGCTGGAAATTAATTTACTTCAAGATATTTGATTTTATTTTGATTTTTCCTCTGAATTTACATTTTTAGCAGAAGGTGACCTGGTAGTAATACAAAACATGTATGATTCCTCTTAAGAATTCTATCGCCTAGCTTCAAGCTGGCAGTACCCAAGCTGGCCAAGAAGGCCAAGAGTATTCTGGCTATTCCAGCTTGTATCAAAAATAGCGTGGTCAGCTGGAGTAGGGAAGTCATTGTCTCCCTGTACTCAGCACTGATGAGGCCACACCTTAAATACTGTGCAGTGTGTCCAAAGAAGGGCAATAAAGAGGGTCTGAAGCACAAGTCTTTGGAGGGGCGCTGAGGGAACTGGGGCCATTTAGTCTGGAAAAAAGGAAGCTGATGGGGGATCTTATCATTCTTTACAATTACCTGAAAAGAGGTGCTAGGGAGGTGAGTGTTGGTCTATTCTTCCAAGTAACAAGCAATAGAACAAAAGGAAATAGCCTCAAGATGTGCCAGAGCAGGTGCAGACTAGATATTAGGAAAAATTTCTTCACTGAAAGAATTGTCAAACACTAGAATAGTCTGCTCAGGGTAGTGATGAAGTCTCCATCCCTGAAGTCATTTAAAAGTCATGTAGACATGGCGCTTAGGGGTATGCTTTAATAGTAGACTTTGGAGTGTTAAGTTTATGGTTGGACTTGATTATCTTAACAGTCTTTTCCACCTAAATGATTCTGTGATTCTATCAGTCCAGAATTCAGGGTGAGAGAGATAGACAATGGTATCTACTTATAGATAGATTGAAGGATCTCTCATTCAATCATTCAATGGACCAATGAATCCATCTCTTTCATTGTTGGGCATAAGTGCTGAGTACCATGTTTGATTTCAGTGAATGCTTCCTTCATGAAGAAATAAGCTCAAATTAATGACTATTTTGACATTAAAAAAAAAAACTTAAAATTTACTAAAAGTAGTTCAAACTTTGACAATTTAAGACAACCTGAAATGAATTATCATCATCTTACCATTGAGACCTCCCAGCAGAAAGGGAAGACCTATTTCAGTTTTCCCCTTCCTTATCTGATTCTACCTAATTTTTCTGTGAAGGTAACCTTTTGTCAGTTAAGTGTAGTCAGAGTAGTGGGATCCCTGCAGTCTTTTCTCCCAGCTTTAATGACCAGATCTCAAGGCTGTCCGCTAATCCCCTCTATAGGACGATTATTTCCAAATGTAATTGTTTTCTGCGTTACATGAAAAAATAGGCAGTGAAGTTCTGATGCTCTTGCTTACAGTGGAATATTTTACAATGAAATCTTTTAATGTGCCTGAAATAAGAGCCTATGTTTCATATTTTGCTGAAAGAGAGAAACTAGATCCTCTAGGCCTGCCCTCTGAAAGATCTTTCTTCTTTACACCAAATAGAGATTTTGTGACTAAACACTGGGATGTAGTTGGAAGTTTGAGCACAAACTGAGGTTACAAAATGTGCTCTGTACTGAGCATAACAGCTGCATTTTCAATTCTGTTGACCTATGACTTTAAGCAAATCACTTTAAAATCTGAACTTCTCTAGAGAAATAAAGTCAGTTATATCCTTCAGTTGAAGGAGCTTAGGTTAAACAGAAGTAATACTTCTGTTACAATATTTCAGGCTGACCTGCAAAGGTGAAGGGAGAAAGTAGGCAGGATTTCTTGAATTTTCTTTCTCTCTGGAACACAAGTGACAGTTTAAAAACACTTGACTTATGAACTCCAAATTCAAGTATTATTAGCAGCCTTTTGGCCTCCCATTAAACTGTAGTCTGCAGATTTCACATCATTAAAAACAAGGAAAATATAAGTGACCAACTCCAAGAAGGAGCAGCAATGATACAAATATGAATAAAATAGAAGCAGAAGAGGAACGAAAGTGAAAACTGCCTTCCCAGAGGAGTAAAAGAGGGGCTATTCCAAAGGGAACAACAAAACAGGAACCAAGCTTGAGACGCATCTAACAGGAAGGCCCAGAGACCATCCAGGAAATTCTGCCAATAATCTACAGCAGCAGAAGTAAAGCTGGACACCAGCTAACCGATGATATTCTCCCAGGCCACCATGGGTGCCCAAGCCTGACCTGATGTGGAGATCCAGATTATAAAATCATAGAATACTAGAATACTAGAATTATAGAATGATTTAAGATGGACTTTAAAGACCATCTAGTTCCAACACACCTGCCATGGGTAGGCACACCTCCCACTAAACCAGGCTGCTCAAAGCCCCATCCCACAAGGCCTTGAACACTTCCAGGGAGGGGGCATCGATAGCTTCCCTGGACAACCTATACCAGTGCCTCACCACCCTATGAGTGAAGAATTTCTTCTTAAAGTCTAATCTAAATCTTTCTGTTTCCAATTTAAAGCCACTCCCTCTCATCCTATCACTATTTGCCCTTCTGAAAAGTCCCTCCCCAGCACTCTTGTAGCCCCCTTCAGGTACAGGAATGCTGCCATAAGGTTTCCCCAGAGCCTTCTCTTCTCCAGGCTGAACAAGTTCAACTCTCTCAGCCTGTCCTTGTAGCAGAGGTGCTACAAGGTGCTCTGATCATCTTCATGGCCCTCCTCTGGAGCTATTGCAACAGTTTCGTATCCTTCTTATGCTGGGGATTCCACAACTGGAGACAGTACTCCAGGTGTGGTCTCACAAGAGCAGAGAGGAGTGGGAGAACCACCTCTCTCGCCCTGCTGGCCACACTTCTTTTGATGCAGCCCAGGACACGGTTGTCCTTCTGGGCTGGAAGCACACATTGCTGGCTCATGTTGCGCTTCTCATCCACCAGCACCCCTAAGCCCTTCTTTAGAGTGCTGCTCTTAATCATATCATCCTCCATCCTGTATTGAAACCACAGTCTGCCCCGTGGGGCCTTGCATTTAGGCTTGTTGAACTTCATGATGTTCACACAGGCCCACTTCTCCAGTTTGTCCAACTTATCTTTCACTTCTATTAATTTTATATATTCCAGAACTTCTTATAGGTAAATGGAACTCAACATGGTCCTAGATTTATGTCTAATTCATGTGTATTTATGATCAAATGCATATAATTTAAAGGAGAAAAATGTTGAAATGTGCAAAGGGTCTTGGGGTTAATTTATATTAAGACTAAAACTTACAGTTACCGACAGGAATCTACTCAGGAAAAATTATTAAGACAAGGAACCAGGACCTTTTACTTCAGACAATGTAACCTCTTTTTTTTTTTTGCATTTATAGAAAAGAAAATCTCTTTTGACTTTAAAAATACAGCATCAATATTTCTCAGCCTGAACATACAAATTTTAGTTATGAATATGTGCATATTATACACATATAGGACAATCTGTCATCTAGCACCTGGTAAATTTAGAATAAAATGTTGATGTTCTGTACCTCAGTTTGATATTAATAAACTCTGGAGTCTTAGACCAATTTCTTCACTATATTTGCTTTGTTTCCACAGCAAACCATTGCTTGTAGTCTTTAATTAGAGATGATTTGTGAAGTCAGGGATGGCCTATTGCTTCTTTTGTACAGGACCTACCAATCCTGAAACTATAAGAAAAAAAACAAGTGAGGGTGGGTATACTTTAAAAAATCATCTCAGTACTAGTGAGATGTACATTTTGGCTGTGCTTAGGCATGTATACATTAGGTACATGTTCTATCTTGGTGGTTCTCAAAAATTTATGAGAAGGCTTTTTTGGGTTTTTCAGTCTTACTCTGCAGGATGTTTTACAGAGATGTAATCTCTGTTGGAGTTTTTTGAATGCTGTTAGACAATGGTAAAGTAAGTGTGTACTGTACAGTTCCTTAACCAGTTGCTTTCTTGTTATGTGAAAAACTTCTAAGGTATGAGCTTGACACTTGGACACGGAAAGAATCATCTAGGAAATAGAAACAGTAAAATAAGGCTTAAGTTGTACAAAAACATATGGGACAAAAATCAATATAGACCTATGTAAGGTTAGACATTCAGCCATCAGCTTTCAATTGGATATCTTTTGCACCTTGGAGGAGTTGTAGGATATTTACATGATCATGTGGAAATTTCTAACAAACAGGAACATTTCTCTTGTGGCAAACCTATGCAGTATCCACTAAGTTCAATATGAATCTACTGTACCAAATAAAATATAACCTAACTTTTCTCTTTGTATTCCTCAATTTATTCTGTGAAATTCAAACTCACAGTGACACATCATGAGCTAACATTAAAATCAGCAATAATAAAAGCAATCCAAGTAGTTTATAGAATATTTATGTCTTAAATATATATATGGAAAATGTGATATCTAGGTGAAAGGCTTCCGTCCATCGTGTAAAATTCTAAAGAAGCCATTGATAAATGATTATGTCATAGAAAAATGTGGAAAATTTTTTTCAAAACTGTCATCCTAATTTCAATGCTTTTATTTTTTTGTCAAAGAAATTGACAAGTGGATTGTAATGATCTTAGATTTTAGAAATCTTTGCATGAGAGGAACTGTGA
This sequence comes from Dromococcyx pavoninus, assembly GCA_033558185.1. Classification (NCBI taxonomy): domain Eukaryota; kingdom Metazoa; phylum Chordata; class Aves; order Cuculiformes; family Neomorphidae; genus Dromococcyx; species Dromococcyx pavoninus. The sequence goes on along the minus strand of JAUMJL010000091.1, from coordinate 3,110,259 downwards.
ACTCATTATCTTTCCATGGCACAACTAATTCTTCTCTGCATAGAAATATACAGGACATAAACCTGTTTACATTCTTTTAATTTGTGGTTTCCATTCTGTTTAATCACAATGAGCAGAAAGTCTTCAAAATACTCTGTCATAAGAAAAAGTTGAACTTAGAAATGCTTTTTGGCTTTTCCACAACTTTGTTTTGAGGACCAGTATCAAGGGCAGACAGTCCAATTCAGTGATAATGTTCTGTTTTTACATTAACATCTTTCCTATGTTGTCAAAGTAAGACTTTACCAAAGGCTTTTACTCAGTCATTTATCTTTTCTATACAGCAAGACAGTTGACTGTCAGCATTATTTAGACTTGTGACAAGATGGTATGCGGTATTATTAATGTCTTGCTAAGACGGAAGTAGCCTTGCAATTTTTTCCACAAGGTTACATATTGTAATAAGGAAGAAAAGATGAAGAAAAAGGAAAACAGGAAGTTTAATTTGGCTCCAGAAAAGCAAGTTTGTAAGCAGGAGAAAAAAAATCCCTACATTCAGAGGGAAAAAGAGAAAAACACTCCCCTTTACTAAGTACGCAGCTAAAGTTGCATTGGAGATAGAATACAGCTTCATATTTATTTTATGGGCAATATAAACTAATCTGTTTGTTAACACACAGAGTTGTCTATATAGCATGCATAAGCATGCATACACTTACTGCCTGCCTCTTACTTTCTATATCCCTTTCAAAGTGGACTGGCACTGAAGAAATTTGCTCTGAGGTATTAAGGATGATAGTAATAACCACTTCAAGCTATTGCTGGATCATCTTAATATTTGCAAATTTTGTTTGTACTATGTTCTTCATGATATTTAGCTTATCCTTCAAGTCTTACCTCTGTACTCATTAGAGGTACCCCTTTCAGCTGAAAATTTTCCTCTTTGCATTTTAAGTTTTTCTGTGACTATTTGATCAACTAAGTAATTTGCTTAATTTCCAAAAAATCCTACTGTTTGATGGCCCCTTTTTTTTCTGGCTGCGTGATGCAGACTGTTTCTAGTAGTAAAAAGCAAGGAAAGTCTGAATTACAATATATTTTCCCTCTATCAGCTTTTATCAGTAGATCTGTTAAGTTGCCTCTTTTTGTCTTAAGAGCTCAGAAGGGAAACGTGCTTCTCATTTGCAATAATATATAGTTATAGTAATAGGAAGCTTATGTCTACAATGAAAAGGCAAAATAGCAAGCCTTCGAAACCAGGACACTGAAAATTCAGATCAGTGTATGAAGTTTTTTTCATCACAGAGAGGTAAAGATGCAACAGAGAATTTAGAATTGGATCCATTGATTAGACATAAGGCACACAGAAATCTGTTGCTTAAGAAAAGTTGAATTGTTAATCACTTCTGCTGTCAGAATGCTGAAGAGGCTGACGAAAACCAGGTGTGCTTTAATTCCCAGCCTCCTCAGGGAAATGGTCTCAATGAGTTTATTAATCTATGTGGGTAACAGCATTTGATAAACTATTTTCAAACATTAAAAATATTTGCTTCTCTGAGAGTGAAAGAGGGAGAGATAAGTTGTCCCTGCTTTACTTTTGATGTCTTTATGGAAGGAAATTATTTGTGGAAAAGACTGAAACAGGGGCATTGTTCAATTGTGTCACTGCTCACCAAGCCCAGACTGGGGTGTATGGATTGCAGTTACTGCACTCTCACAGTTCTGAAGTGTTGTTGCAATAGCAAGGAACAAGTTTCATTTTTCAGGAAACATAGGAAGGGGTAAGTTGACCATGTCTTATTACTTCAAACACATGCCCCCTTCCCTTACAGCTTTTGATCTCTGTGCAGGGATTTCCAATAAGGTGCAACTTATTCTTTTTGGTTTAATTTCACACTTTTGATATGACGTAAGCATAGATTTACTGGTAGTTAGAACAGCAGCTGAGACATCCATTTATTTCCTACAAACTAACAAATAGCTATTTTTTGATAACAACTTCTAGCTGACATCATCTGGACTGACTTTAGACCAGTGTCATAAAGAAGGTTACTTATTCTACAGTGGCATTTTCATGTGATTCAGGGTAAGGAAGAGGTCAGGGCAGGAAAGTGTAAAAAATTGTGTGATGCTGTGGAGTAAGCAAATTGTAACATAACACCATTCATTTGTGATAATGGCATTAACACAGAGATTCTGTACTTGAAATGAGTCTTAGTCGTACGTGTGAACTACATTTGCCACTGGGGCAAGTTGTCACAGCTACGCTGAAGTCACTGAAGCTTTAAAAGTTGGCAGCAAAGTGAATTGCTTTCTTTTCTTTGGTGACTTTTGTCTTAGGTCATAACACATGCTTTCTAAAACCAAAAATGTGTAGCACACTAAGCATGTTAATGGTCACAGTTTTGCTGGAGTTGCTGTACGTACAATTGGCTAATTAGTCACCCAGATGCATATGGGCATGTGTACCTCAGATGCCCGTCAGAACTAGCTAAGCTGTGTACCCTGATATTTGTGTTAAGTTCCATACTGTCCTTCTACACAAATTTCTGAAATAGAAGACAGTAAAACAAGGAAGTTAATTTGCACAACTGAAGGTATTTGCTTTGCTGGAGAAACTCTTATGTTTGCCCTCTGAGCTGCAAAGAAAAGTCTTCTACAAGATTTAAAATAGTTTCAGGAGGAGAACCAGATTATTTTTTTTATTACCCCTTCATTTCACAAAATGTGTCAAACTCTGATTTAAACAAATTGCGCTACTACATCACAATTTTTTTTTTGTAAGTGCCTTCTCAAATGGAATTCTATGCAGCACAACTAGTATTTGATATGAATATGATTTGACAGATTGAAACAAATACTGAAAATTTGTAAGATCAGATTGGTTGTATGTTATGCTTCACATACTGGTCCGCATAACCAGTCCTCCTACTGGAGCATGCTACAGACAAGTATTAATTCCGCCACTGTCCCAGTAAGAACAGCTCCAGGAAAATGCATAAAGTTTTTAGAAGTAATTTTTCTGCAAATTGAAAAATATCTTGTTCTTAATTCTGAGAGATTGTATAAGAACAATAGAAGAAATAATAATTATTCACTAGTCCTCTTACGGTCATTTCAAAATGACACAAAAGTTTACCATGGCGATTAATTAATATACAGATTGGAACTTCACATCCTTTTTGTATTTGCAGTAAGTGCAAACCTGTGCAGATTGCTTTAAGACTTTTTTGGTGGAAAACTGTAAGGAAGACATTCTCAGAAATCCATTAAATCCTCAGTTTACACTCCCCATATTTTATCATACTGGGTATTTCCAAACTTTAACAAGAGAAATACAGCCACTGACAAGAAATGTTGTTTCCTGCTTTCTTGAAAATACTCTTACTGTGTATATTCTCATGTTTGGCAATATAGTAATCTGTTGTTATTATTTTTAATTATGAATTATGACTTTCTCATGTCAAATGTAACACCTTATCTGACATTAACTATTCAAAAGTGAAGTGATTTGTCTAAATTACTAGAATGAAATGGACATTATCAAGTGCAGAGTCATTCCACTTAAGATAGAAAAACGTTGCAGTGGATTAAATGCTTTTTAGATTATGTATTGTTCTATTGCTTCTAGTTCTATACTTAGGAACTTCAAACATAGTTCAATTAGTAGGAGGAGTTGCTTATGGGTATTGTGGGTTAACTCTGGTAGGCAGTTAACCCCAACATAACATCTTACTCACTTTCCCCCTACTAGGATGGGAGAGAGTATCAGAAGGGTAAAATTGAGAAAACACATGGGTTGAGATAAAGACAATTTAATAGATAAAGGAAAAGCTGCATGTGAAATCACAGCAAAGCAAGAAATCATTTCACAGCTACTTATGGGCATGCAAGTATACAGCAATTTCTAGGAAAGTAGGGCTTAATTACGGTAAGAATTATTTGAGAAGACAAATGCCGTAATTCAAAACGTGTCCCCCATTCCTCCTTCTTCTTTGACATTTTATTACTGAACATGTCATAATATGGCACAGGAAATCCCTTTGGTCAGTTGATGTCAGCTGTACCAGCTGTATCCCATCCCATCTCCTTCTGCATCTGCAACATACTCAATGGCAGGGCGATGTGAGAAGCTGAAAAGGCTTGGATGCTGTATAAGCACTGCTCAAGTACAGCTAAAACATCTCTGTGTTACTAACACTGTTTTCACCACAAGCCCAAATCACAACACCATACAAGCTGCTATGAAGAAAATTAATTCTATTCCCCACAAAAACTACAATAGGGAAGGGTCTCTTCATGTTACACAATAGTTGTCACATAGTAAAAAGTAAATAAAAGAATGGTGCCATAAGTTGTGCCGGGGAAGGTTCAGACTGGATATTAGGAAGAATTTCTTTACTGAAAGGGTGGTCAGCCACTGGAACAGGCTGCCCAGGGAGGTGATTGAGTCACCATTCATGGAGGTGAATTTAAAAAACGGATAGATGAGTTTTTAAGGGACATGGTTTAGCAGATAATGGGTGCGGTTGGACTCAATCATCTCAAAGGTCTTTTCCAACTGGAAGATTCTATGATTCTATGAATAGCTAAAGCATCTCTTCATAAAGCAATATTCAGAGACAAATTTCAGAGTTACTAATTGTAAACTATGGCAAGGACATGTGAACAGCTTTCAGTTTACTTTCATGGAGTGGATACCATGTAGTTGTCAGTGCAGCACTGTGCGTGTTCTTGCTTACAATTCACATAACAAAAGAGTCACATCATCATGGTACCTCATAGCAGATCACAAGCTCACAGAACCACACAGTATCTCAACTCAGAAGGGAGCTATAAGGATCTTTAAGTCCAACTCCCTGCTCTTCTTAAACCATATGGCTAAGAGCATCCTACCGATGCTACTTGAACTCTGACAGGTTTGATGCTGTGACCACTTCCCTGGGGAGCCTGTGCCAGTGACCAACTACCCTCTCAGTGGAGAATCTTCTCCTAATGTCCAATCTGAACTTCCCCCGATGTGCCTTCATTCAGTTCCCTCGTGTCCTATCACTGGTCACCTTTTCTTATCACTGGTAACCTTTTCTTCTCTAAGCTGAACAAACCAAGTGACTTCAGACGCTTCTGGCAAGTCTTGCCCTTAAGGCCTTTCACCGTTTTGGTTGCCATCCTCTGGACACACTGTAGTAGTTTGATGTCCTTTTAAAGCCGAGGTGCTGTAATTGCACATAGTACTTGAGATGGGGCCACACCAGTGCAGTGCTGAGTGTGACAATCACCATCCTTGACAGGCTAGCTATGCTATGCTTGATGCAACCCAGGACACATTTGGACATTTTGGCAGCCAGGTTAACTCATATTCAACTTGTCATCAACCCAAACACCCAGATCTCTTTCCACAGGGCCTCTCATCCTCCAATTTGTACATACAACCTGGATTACCCCCACCCAGTTGGAGAATCTGGCATTTTCTCTTTTTAAATTTCATGTGATTGGTGATTGCCCAGCTCTACAGTCTGTCCAGAGCTCTCTGTAAGTCCTCTCTACCCTTAAGGGAGTCCACAGATCGTTCTAGTTTGATATCATTTGCAAACTTTGTTAATGTACATTTGATTCTCGCATTCAGCTCATTTATAGAAACTTCAACAAGCACTGGCCCTAAAATTGGGCCCTGAGGAACCCCACTGGTGTCTGCCTGCCAGCCTGGTGTAACTGCATTTACTATAATCCTTTGAGCCTGACATATCAGCCAGTTGCTCAGCCCAACTTATTATGGACTTGTCTAGCTGTCTGCTGGACAGTTTATCCAGAAGGTATTGGGAGAGATACTATCAAAAACATTCCTCAAATCCCAAATAATCACATCTATTGACTTATCTTGGTCAACTAGATGAATGACCTTGTCATAAAAGGAAATTAATTTGGTTAAGCAGGACTTTACCCTCATGAATCCCTTCTGGCTGTGACGAATGACTGTGTTATCTTTCAAGTATTTTTCAATAACTTCCAGAATAACCTTCTCCGTAATTTTAACAAGCATTGAAGGAAGAATGACAAGCCTATAATTATCAGGCTCTTCCTTCTTACCTTTCTTGAAAATTGGGACATTTGCCAGCTTCCAGTGAACTTAGACCTCTCCAGACTCCTAAGACCATTGAAAAGTAATGGAGAGAGGTCCTGCAATGGCATCAACGAGATCTTTCAGTATCCTGGGACATATTCAATTTGGTTTCATGAATTTATTTGCATCTAATTGGAGCAGCAAGTCTCAAACAAATTCAGTGATGACTGAGAATTTACCATTCCCCCAGTCATCGTCTTCCAACACAGGGCTCTGGGCATCTCAGGGCCTGTCATTGGGCAGAGGCAAATAAGTTATTAAAAGGGCTCTTCTTTGTCTATGTCCCTATTTGTGAGGTGAATTACCTTGTCAAGTAATGGACCGATATTATCTCTGATTCTGCTTTTGATATTAACATATTTTAAAAAGCGTCTTTAGGTTGTTCACAGTGCTGCCCAGCTTGAATTGTAATAGAGCTTTGGCCCCATGCAGATTCTCCCTGCAGAATCTCTTGAGTCTTCCCATATGACCTGTCTTTGCTTTCAATATCTACATTTTCCTATTCTTCAGTTTAATAAGAAGATCCCTGCTTAGCCAAGCCAATTTTCTGTCCCTCTTGCTTGGCTTCTGAAACTTTGGAATTGCCTGCTCATAAGATCTTCAGAGATGGCTCTTAAAATGTGATTAGCATTCATGGACCCCAATACCTTCAGTATCAGATTCCCAGGGGATGTTACTAACTAATTCCTTCAGCAGATTGAAGACTGCTTTCCCCATGACTAGGGTCAAATTTTTGTTGGTAGGTTTTCTCTGATCACCTATGATTTTAAACTCAACAATTTTGTGGTCTATGTGACCAAGACAGCTGCCAATCACCACTTCGCCCACAAGTCTCTCTCTGTTTACAAATGACAAACCTGGGAGGGCACATTTCTTTGTCTGCTCCCTTAGAATCTGCACTAAGAAGCTATCTTCTACATGCTCCAGAGATTTCCTGGACATGTTTGTGTCTATTGCATGATATTTCCAATATGACTGGGAAGTTAAAATCATCCATAAGCACAAGGTCAGCTGGTCTAGAGACATACCTTAGTTTCTTGTAGAGTAATAGAACCTACTTTGGAATGAGGAAAGCCAGATGCTTAAATTTTCTGAAGAACTCAGACATTTGCTCGTCTAAATACTTTAATATCTCTCAAAACAAAATATACATTTTTATCTGGAGATAGTAACACACATTATTTTGATATTACCAAATGGAAAGTTTGAGGTCTTACCAAAATATTTTTTTGTGATTTGGATGCTTAAATAAAAATCATAAAAATCTTCACATAAGATTCAGGTACTTGCTGGAAAATAAACAAAATAATTGGTTTAAAATAATCTTTTCCCTTAAAGAGGATTTATTGGTGTACTTCATTTAATCTTGGAATAATACAGCCATTCAACAATGTACTCTATTGATATATCTGTAACAGTGTAATGTGACAGTGTAATGCAAATGTAGATCCTCCAGTTTCTAACACATAGCTACATTTCATTTGGCTACAGCTAGATTTTGTTGTTCACGCACTTTGTGATGTGCCTTGGTTTCCAGACCTATGAATAATTCAAATTATTCTGGCAATATGTGCAGGTTTCCTGCAAGTCACAATATGCTTCAGCTAGGCAAACCAAGTAATGGGAAACATGGTAGGTTCCAATGTGGGGAAATATTCTCAGATCCTGCATTAGTGAAGAAGACTTCACTATATCACCTTTCTTCCTTAACTTTGTTTCTCTCTCTCCTCTACTTCTAAGAGAAATCTATATGCATAGAAAAAGGAAACAGTGCTTCCTAGTGCTTGAGATTGTTCATTCTTCCATATTAGTATTAAAGCAGAAGGGTTTCTCAGTTGATCAATTATGGTTTGATTCACACTTTTGCAAGGATCATGTGGCACAGAATTTTGTGGGATTTTGACATTACTTACTTTAATATTTCCCACAGTTTACTTTGCATGAAAGTGGCACTTTCTGTGACAGCACAGGTTGCACACAATGTATAAGAAGATCTGGAAGAGCTGTTTGAAAGAGCTTTTATTTTAGCTTTCATGTTTATATCATGGTAAAATGAATTTATTGGTCTTTGCTTTAGTTTTATTCTCCCACATAAAACACAAAGATATTTTTCTTTGGGAGGTTACAAGGTACTATGCAACCAAAAAAACAAACTCTATACAGAAGTAAAAATAGAAAGAAAATAAACCTCATCTTTTCATTACCGAAAATATTGTCCATATGAAATATATGTAAGACTCATTAAATTGAGCAGGAGTTTTCACTTGGTTGTACTTACCTATAGGGCTAGTCCAGTCCTTCTATACATAATTACAAAAAAATTGGTCCAACAGAGAAATACCTGGCAGAAGCACCCAGGATAGTAAACTGGTGTTGTTTTTCCTTCTCCACAACAACCTCCCCCAACAACTTTTAAATGTCATAGGGCTATATAATTAAATACGTGTGAAGCAGCTGTTATTGATAGCTGTTTTATGTCTGTTTCTTATCTTACGTGGGGTTTTTTGGTTCCTATACCATAGAATCATGGGAATTAAAAACTTTAGCCTTGGTCTTTTTTTTAGACTTATAAAGTTATGTAACACAAAAACCTTTGGTTATCAATTGGTAAAACGGCTGGCCAAGTTCTACAGTAATATCATCAGTGTCATTGGTGAAAGTGCTAAAGTACCTCTGAATTCTTTTTCCATCTGGAGGAGGAATATTCTCTTGTAACAAAATGCCACCCTGCAGCCTTGGATTTTCCAGGGAATTGCAGGTATTCTTCCTTCCATGTTCCATTATTTTTATGAATATGATAAATTCCTTTTTGATGGCACATCAATATCTCTAACATTTGTGCAAAAATCTTTATTTTCAGATAAATATACTTCACTTCCTTATATATAACTCTTGCCTTTTACTGTTAAGGATAAATACTACTGGCTTTGAAGTAGCTCTTTTTTGAGTATTGGAAACATGAGTTCTCATCTTTTAGGCTCCTGTTACCTCTTCCTCTGACCACTTGACGTATTAATGGTGATCTTGTGTCACCATCTTTTTTATACCATGGATTTATGCTCTAGCCTTTATGTTCATTGCCTTATAAAGTTTTATTACAGTTCCCTTTTTTTTTGTTTTACTATATATGCATCATTAAACCACATGGTCCAGCTATTTCAGTAAGAATGCATGCTCTTTTCACGCTTTTGTAAAATTGACTGGGATTTTCTTGCCAAGCATGTTTCTGTTCTGATTTTATTACCTTCCCCCAAGGTTTCCTCTCCAATATTAGAAATTTTTTTCCAGAGGAATTTTGCCATTCATAAGTATATTCAAATGATGTCTAATGAAAGATTCTTTGCAATTAAAACATCAAAAGAACACAAGAAGAAATTCCTTGACTTTCTATTATGGAGACAGTTAATATTGTTAGGCTGACTACTCTTCCCCACATTTCATTGCTCTTTCAAGCACTCTTTCATTATACGTAGTTGAGAATTTTCTTGGTACTTAAAGAGTTCTATCAGGAACCAAACCAAACAGAGAAAAATAAAATGTATCGAACAGATAAAAAGAAAAGTTCTCACTGGTCAAATTTTGGTCTTCTGTCTCTTTCAATCTTATAGGCATCTTTATTGTTACAAAGAATGTTACTCTCTGTCTTTATCTACATTGATAACCTTTTCACTATGGTTATTTTCACTTATGCTTTGTGGTATCTTTGGAAATTCTGGCTAATAACATCTGGATGATCCAGGCACAGTACAGGCAGAGAATAGTCCAGCTTTTGTTCCTGATGTCTGTGGATTTAAGTTTCTCTTTTCTAGAGATATTTGAGTCCAGTACCTCATAAATTGTTCTGGATTGTAGGTAATATATTTTTTTTTAGGAATTGATGCTTCTGTGTATGGATTACACAAAGCAATTCACTCTGGGTATGTTGACACTAGTCTACTTTCAAAGACACAAGTAAGCTTCTGTTCACAAATATTTATGAAGAGAATTGGACTTCTTAGAAGTCAAAACTTTTTAGATTTTCCAACTATTATTACACTATTCACAAGCAATCCTGTATCTGATTATAAGAGGATGTATCTTCTTTCTGAAAGTCACATAATTCACCCTTCTAAGATATCAAAATAAATTTGAAGCTGAACTTGTTTTTTCATGCAGAAACAAAACTAGATTACTGAAACAACACAGTGATTATAATTATACACACAGTGCTGAACATATTAGCAGCTATATACTCTGAATATTTTTTATACTGTTCAACTTTTGCTAAGTCTTCTGAGAGTCTTTTTTGGTATTTTAAATCTTTTTTCCTTTATCAATTGTGATGACTTAGCTGGTACGAAAGAAGCTGATGGATGAAAACAAGGCAATTCTTATTAATTTTCATTTTTGCTTCTGTGAAGTGACTAGAAGGACTATTGAGTATTAAATCTTTTAATATCCCTAAGTATGTAAGGGATTAAGTCAGAACAAATATCTTCCACAGCATTTAAAATTATGATGAAAGCCAATGTCAGTCTACCTACAGGCAGTTAAAAACAGAACCTAGAATGTAGAGTTTAAATAAATAAAAAATTCAAATCAGCACATGAGACCAGAGAAATGAAGCCATTTCTTTGGGTAGGAATGTATTTTCCAGTGGCTGAATTTATTTTTGAGTTGCAATTCAATACAATCATGGAGTTATAGAATAATTTAGGTTAAGATCATTTAGCTTAGGATCTTTGAGTCCATCTGCTAACCTAACACTGCCAAGTCCATGTTCCTAAGTGACATATCTACATGCCTTTGAATTATCTTCAGGGAATGATAGGATGAGGATAGAAGTGAAGTCTGATGACACTGAACAAGTTAGGAAGAACCTGTCATAATGCCAGTATTGGTGCTCAAGAATGGTTAAGAACATTTGAGCTCTGTGCTGTCATCATCATCATCAATTACTGCCTGAAAGGACCAATTAAATGCTTCTTCACACAACTAAGAGTCAACACTGTTAAAAGGGAGGGAGTTGCCCTTTTTGAAGGAACTTGTAGAAGACAGCTCTAACCTTTTGCAGGTTGTGCTATAGGTTTCTCTTAAATTCTGCTTTCCCTGGTTTCATCCGACAATTCCATTGTATTTCCTATTAATGTGATCATTATAGAGCTCTGTTATATATCCTATAAATCAGTTGTATGTCTGCACTGTTGATGCAGTCGAGATTCCAACACATAACTAAATGACATCTATTAAATATATATGAGGTGCTGTGTTAACCTGTCTATGTTTGTACATTCAGCCTTCTGGAATCATTGAGTTTAGGTGGCTGTTAAAGTATCACATTAATTCCTGGAAGTTGCTGAGCTGTGCAGTGCTTTGTGCAGACACAGAGAGAAGATTCATGCTGTTGAGAATGGTTAATGGAATTTCTTAACATGAAAAATCAGATCAGGCCTTTCATGAATGCAGGAACAAACTTGTGCTGAACTTGTCAGCTCTGAGGAATTTATTCAGCTATGGGGCTACTTGCCTGGACTAATGGAATAAGAAGAGGCATTAAAAGAGTTTCTTAACAAGAACTAGATAAAGAGTTTGAAGGTCTGAATCTATAAAATGTTAAAAAAATGTAAATTACTAATACCTATCAGTGCTAAAAATAGAAAGTTGATGATATGTTCATGACCTAAGCAAACCCACTTATAAAAAAACCTGCAAAGCCAAAGATGTTAGAAATTAAGATCTTTTTATCTTCTACAAGTTTATAAAAAGCTAGAAAGGAGCATGACTGTTTTACACATAACTAAATAAAGAAACCTTGGAGTCATTAAGGTTGTTCAGATTCATAATATTTTCATTAACAGTGGGGAATTGTCTTCTTTTGAATTCTCAGTTTAAAAAGAACAATTTAGTTCACACATATGTGACATGTTGACTTTGAGGGGAAAGAAATGAAGAAACCCAGCCATGCAATCCTCTTTAAATTTTGTTAATTTCTCTTTACCTTCTCCTCTGGATATAGATATTTTTATACGCTGTTTTGTTTGAGTTTTTTTTCTGTTGCAGTTGTTGTATTCACTCTTATGTTTGTTGTTACCTGATAGTCCACTATTCGTCTATGATACCACTTAGTGAGTGTCAGTATCCAACACATCATTTTAATTGCGCAGGCATTAAAGGTAGAAAACAGTTTTAAAATAATTATATGCCATACATTATACAAGCCACTGAGCCAGGTATTTGTCCAGAGTTCGAGATTAATTAGCACTGATGACTTAGAGGTGGATCAGACAGTAAGTACTATACAGGAGTTAATCAGAATGGGTGAGTTCATCAACTTCAGTTCACCAACCATTGAATTGTACTAACCATAAGCTAATACAGAATTTTTAGGGAAGTTCAATAGCTGAGTCTAATTGTGCTCAGAGCCTCCAAAAGCAGATTCCTTAAGAACTAAAATGAACAAAGGTCTGTTGAGTAGGAGCCAAAACAAGGAGCAAGGAAGAAAACAACATGAAAACACAGTGGTTGCTTTGTTTCCTGTTGCTTGTTGTTTACAGATTAAAAAGCTCCATAATGGGAAGGTAGCCAGAAACCAAAGTGTTTTGGGTTGCTTTGGTTCAACTAGAAAACAAACAAATTGCTCCTGAAATGCTGAACCTGAAGAGAGATTATGATTTCTTCTGTACTTACATTCAGAGGCATGTTTAGTCCAATCCCTAAAAGAACAATATCAAAAATTTAGACTGGGCGTAAGAATCTGTTTATGGCTCTAAAAATATCTGGGTAGGAGTATGCAAACAAAAGGAAAGAAAATACCCAAGTAAGATCAAGAAAAATGCAAATTAGTAGTTGAGGCTGCAAAAGATGTGAATTGGAAATATTATGGTGCTTCTCATCCAGAGAAGGTGATGAATAAGTTATCCAGAATGGTTTAAAAGGAAGATTATACCCATACCAAGAATAGTTACAGGGAGGAAGATGTGTTTAATGTAACCATCTAAAAGAAGAAATTTAAGATACTTCAGTTCAGTTAAATAGTATTTAACAACATGTTTCTGTTTTCAAACTCTTCTTATATTTTTCTCTTTTCTACACTTCCAATAGCTAACAAGTGTAAGTTGTTGTTGTCATTATTGTTATTATTGCTATTGTTGTTGTTATTATTATTATTATTATTATTATTATTACTATTATTATTACTACTGAAATGTTTCTGTATAGACAGTGGCTCTGCCTGGCCCTGTTTTTCTGTTCATGGTAGTAAACTGTCTTTAGTAACAGTTTTTGAAAGAGTTGAGACATTGCTCTTGTTGCGTACACACACTGAAAGCTTCACATCCTATGGAAAGTAAGATGTCTCAGAGCACAGTAAGTACTCAGTCAGACTATATATGTGCCTTCCAAACAGTGTTCATATATCTATTTAATTCCTCATAGAAACATTGTATTAGAATAAGATTTTCCCAGTCCAGAACTTTCATCAATGTTAAGGTTGAGCAATATTATTGCTTCACTTGTTTCAAGGATGTTTTTTGACAGAGCTAGTATATATATCCATATCTTAAAAAGCAGGAAAAAATCATAAAAATTCATATCTTTGAAAAATAGAAAACCTAATTAATGGTATGAGTTTCCTGTTTTTACCAATTCCTTTGAAATGAATGAGTGTTAATAGGCTGTATAAATAGCTACAGCTTTTTGAAATATTTTTTTGCCTGAAACCCAGTGAATGTCAAATATGTGCTGAAATAAAATAAAAACTTTAAATACTAGCTTCAGTTTGAACTCTAGGTGTATGAGAAGAAAGAAGTTACAAAGAGCCATAGTTTTGGTTTGGTTTTCTGTTCTGTTTTTTCTTTTATTTACTTATTTATGTATTTTTTAATCATTTCAGTATCCTGCTAATCTGAGCTCTTGTGGATGTTAGAGCCCACAATCTAATGACAGACAGAGTATTACAGAGTAATTTCAAATCAAACTAAATCAGTATTACTGCAGGCCTTAATAACAACTTATTAATAAATATATGCCTTAATACAGGCATACCTTAAAAAAGACATTTTAAAAGCTTGGAAGGCAAGCAAGGTTCCAGAGAGAATTCATTTTCTCTTACAGAAATGCCTGGTTCCTTGGTTAAGGCAAGAGGTACTTTACTGATCTCCATTGATTGTACTATAGTAGTGACCTTCACATTCTGAGATAGCTTGCTGCTCCCAGACCTACAGGTTCAGTGACGGGCAGGAGCTGTCATGTCTGGCAGATCTTACTCTTTGCAGAACATAGAATAAGAAAGACTAGTTTGCCTCCACATATTTTAAGCAATTACCCAAGCATTGAAATGGTGTTCAAAATGACAATGTTTGCTGATTTAACAGGACTGTAGTTATAAAAGGCAAGCAATTTCACTTATTGTAAAAAAGCCTAATGAATCACCAGCTCTTCCTTGATTTTTTGCCCCCAGTTAAATTGGTGAAAATAGGTTGTATCTACCTGACTCTCTTTATTTATTCCCTTTTGTTTCATCTTCCTCCAAATTTAACAATAACCTGAAAGCAGCCATGAGCACTTTGTTTATAAAGCTGGATTTATCATCAGAAAGGTTCCTAGGGTTTTCCATCTCCTTGTCCTCTAGATCCCATTAAAGAGGAGCTGCACAGCATATGTCCCTCAAACCTCCTCAAAATCTATCTGCATCTGTATCCACCCTTTGATTTCAATGTTGTGGTGATTTTTTTCATAAGAAATCAGACGCCTAGAGCCTTAGATGCTTTCGGCAAAGCCTCTCATCTCTCTGATGCTTGATGTTTAGGTTGGGGGAGAAAACAAAGGAAAACCAAAACCATGAGAAGTCTAACCAGTTGTATTAAACATGAGGCGGGGGTGTGTGTGAGGGGGTGAGGAGGGAGAGTACTTTGCTGACCCCAATAGGCAATTAGCTTACAATAGTTAATCATGTGACTTCATTAGTTACTCTCTGCTAGACAGCATTGTTGCCTTCTCAACAAGCCCACACACCATGTGTTCTAATCAGCTAATTACTACTATATTTCTGTCTTATCCTATTCCACAAATGGTATTAGAACGTAGATAACAAAAATCTTCAAACCAACTTTCGCAACTGGTTTGTGACAAAATCTTCGGACTTCATACAAGTACAAAGGCCCCTTTGTTTTGTATTTCTTACTATATTATGTCTGACAAGTACCTCACTATGCTGAGATGTTTCAACAGATAAGTTTGACAGGGATAACTAAATGATTTTTTCAGAAGCTGAAACTGAAGATCTTGAATCTCAGGGGCAGTGTGGAGTAGGGTGGTGGGGAATGGAATTTAGCCACTGTTTTTTTCACTATAATCATTTATCAGGATAGAGTTCAGATAGTTAGCCTCTCTAGGATCTGTTTTCGAATATTGCTACGCAAAAATTAGAGAATTTTATTTTCTTTTTATTAAGTATTGTAGTCCCTGATTTTTAATTTTATGCTGTGGATAGGCACAGTATTTAATTTCAGCTAAAAACTCCTTAAGTTTTGCCGTTTGTTTTAATGGGATATTTTGACATATTACAACTATTGTAAAATTATTTATTTCTTATCATTTTTTAATAGAAATATAATTTATTTATGGAAATATCATAGCAAATGCATCATTGGTTCTGTCATTAAAGTATCTCTAAACACATTCTTTAAATAAAGATATATCTTCTAAATGCTGAAACAGTTATTCTTCCACAATTTCAATGAAATGCTTATTGACAAATAACTCCTTTTTACATCTCAGAAAGCACTCTGATTAAGAGAAGTTCATGCTAGTGAAGGACAAATCTCAAAAGGTTCAAATCAGATGAACCATACATTTTTTTTTATGCTTACTCAAATATCAGCTATTCTGAAGTAAAACTAGTCTGGCAGTTTCAGAAGTAAGAAGATTTCTCGTGAGATTTTTTTATATTGCTGACTCTATTCCCAACCAAAAGTGCTGAAAATTCTCACTTTTTTTTTAAGTTTTACTTTCAGTCCTTAGTAGATCACATCCCAGCATTTTAGAGATTTTTAAAAGGGTGTCGACACAAAATTACTTACAAATATGAAAGCTATCTTCCAAATGGAAGTAGCTGCTCTAGGTTGTTTTCTTTTTTCTTTTATCTTGGTGATGATATTTTTTTTCCCAGAAGCATATTTGTTTCAATTCTATTTTATTTATTTCCCATCTGCTGGCTTTACAATCATTTTAGGCTACTGAACACAACCTGACAGAGATCCCCAGTCATTATTAGAATAAATTATTTTTATAAGTAATATGTAAGTAAATTTATTAATTATTTAAAAGGTAATAACTAAATGAAAGCCAGAACATAACTCTTAAAATTTGGAATCTATTTGTTTCTTTTCTTTTATTAGAAACATATATATTTACACATATACTTTCTAAAAGCAAAAATTTAACTGCAGCAAATCAAAAGATTTAGATTGCCTCTCTACACATGAAGCAAAAGAAGACAGTCTTATTTGATCTCATACAAAATATTTTCTGTGAATCTATTTTCTCTGTAAAATTATGAAATCCTATTCTCTAGACACATAAAGAGGTTTCATCTCGTATCAGAATGTTAAAAGACATGCACAGCCTGTTTAATTAACTTCTTTCACCATTGCCCCTGACTTCAATCATTTGAAGTAGCTCAAATTTCACAGGTGTGTTTGTGTGTTTGTTTTTCAATCAATATAAAACAACACACACTCTTCTTGGCTTATTAGCATTCTACCATCTCAGCAAATTATTGACCTTCTATGGAGGAAAAGCTAAAGGCCTGAGTTTGAGAAGCTCAAGGCTAGGAGAAGGAACACTGCCACCTTCTGAAGTACTTCTTTCGAGTCCACCTTCAACTCGGTTTTGCTCAGAGCCATTCAATCTCAAGTTTCTTGTGCTGAAACTGCAGTATCACTGTTGCACCACCAGTCTAATTGCATATGCTGCTGAGGTTAAAGGTCCTGAGAAACCTGCTACTTATGTTATAAAACCCACAAATATCAGCAAACTCCTCACTTTCCTTTTTGTTGTGCATCTTTGATGGCTGGGGAATTCCTCTAGATCCATGTGGCAAAGCTAAAAGCAAAAGGCATATGTAGTGAAAATATCTCAGTGCTACTTCCTTTAGAAGATAAGGCATGCAAATGTTAGAAATTTTCTTGGCACTTATAAATAAAGACATGTGTATGACCAATATGTTAGCAGGCATGAGGCCATTTGGCAGACGGTTATGAGCATACTTAGCCAACAAATATGTTCATCAGTTGTATACGTTGAAGGAATAATATGCACCTGGGGAATTCAAAATACGACTCAGGCTACGGGAGTTTCCACACCCATGATGAACCTAGCAGATAAATAACTCAAAGCCGAATGAGTTAAGATATAAAACGTTGAATTTATTCCAAGTCAAAATATTCTTATGACTTAATTTGGCTTAGAAAATGGACTTTCAGAAGGGATCGTTTCAGTAATGTATTGCCATGCATGAGATTTCCTTACACTTGCTAATAAAAAATCACAAGAAACATCATTCTGATTGTAGCCCAGTCATAAATAATTTTTATAATTTTTTTAGGTAAAAATAAAACAATATGGAAAAAAATCAGATTGACAAACCCAAAAAAATTGGACAAAAGTGCCTCTTTATAAAGTATGTGATAATGCCTCATAAATCTCATTTTTTGTTTATTAAGATCAATAGTCTTCAAAGTAAATGATAGGATGGTCACTGGCTTTAAAACTTTCAGCTGAAGTACAAGGTGATTATTCCATCTAGCTTTTGCCTTCAATAGTGATTTGATCTGTTTAGGAGATTAAGCAGCAATGTATATTAGAATTTGCTTCTAAATTGAAAATAAACTGCAGTTGGTGAAGTACTATAGGAGCAGCACCAGTTCCTTCAATTGCATATTAAAATATTGATTAAATTTAATTATTCCATCAATTGCCCATTATTAAGCTATACGATTTATTATATAATCTGTCTCATCATTACACCTCATTAGAAAGATAAAATATGTCCGCTGGAAAATGGAAGTGCCAGGAACAAAGGTGTCTTACTGTTTCTAAACTTTACCACAAAGATAGATTTTTAAGCTATTATCATTTTCTGGTAAAGAAGTTACGTTCTTAATAGCGTTGAACTATTCTCAGATATATAAGCAAAGACTCAGATTCACTACAAGTGAAGGTTAAAGAAAAGACTTCAAGGCTTCCTCTATTCCTATGGGCCCCCTAGACTTGTGTTGGTATAAATCAGTGCTAAAAAAGAAAATGCATTTTTATCTCCTTTCTCTGCATACACGATTCCTGTCAAGCTGACACAATGCACACTTCTTTTTAGATAAGCCCTTCCATTGTTTGGAATTCTGTTCTGAATTCCTTTTGTTCACACTTGAAAATTGTTTTCAACCAAAATTTTAAATTTTTTTGACCTTACACTGTACTGCCTCTGGGAAAGCTCTCCATCATCCTTATTACAAATTTACATAGTGTTGTCTCTTGTTAGCTTTCTTTTTTTGCTACTTATTATATTGTTGTTGTGTATCTAACTAATTCATTTCAATAGCCTGACTTACTGCTTACTGTATTGCTTGATTTATAGAAGCAACATAGCATAAATTCCATGTTTTTATTCACACATTTTTTGTTGCTCAGACTTTTAATATCATCTGTTAATTAGAGCAATCATTTGCATTTTTTTGCATTTGCTTTTTGTACATTCTCTTCAGAGAGGGCTGTAAGTGAAGCATATCATTCAGTGCAGACTCAATCCTAGTCAAAGGTATTCTTTAAATAAATTCATTCAAAAAGTTCATTAAATAAAAGCTTTCCATAAGAGTCTGTAATTGAATGTGCCAAAGATAATAATTTAAATTTGGACACCTTCACATTATGTATAGAATTCTATAATTTGGACCTAAAGCATTGTGTTAGGTAAATGTTAATGTTATTTTTACTGGTGAAGAAAATGAGTAAAAAATGTAAAGGACTAGAATATTAAATATATTAAATTATCACCTCTAGTTCATAAAATAAGCACAGTTGTACTTGTATACATAGAGTATTTAGATGCCTATTTTCCATCAATATGAAACTGACCATTTGGAAGATTCTGCATGTATTGTATTAGGAAAATTATTTCATCCCTACAGACGGACTTTCTATCTTTTACACTAGCAAGGGTTTCACGATGCACTTCGAATAGATACAGATAATTTGGTGCTGAGTTTAGTAGCACCTTGCCATAACTGAAAGTTTATTCATTATGACTGACAAGGCTGTTACTTACTGTTTACATTCTTTTTTTTTTCTAGGTTATTTATATATTTATTTTTGTATTTGCCTTTGGAAAGATTGTGTGGTCTTAAATGAATGTGACAAATTGAACAACTGAGCAGATATATTGAGAGTTTAGCAGACATGTATGTATTTTCATAGATGAGTTGAATCATATACATTTCATTCCAAGAATGTTTTCTGGAAAAAGTAGAGAAAAGAACAAAGAGAACAATTTTTTTGATATTTCATGACGGGTTGAAGAGCTGCAATTAGTTATTAAAAAAGAAATGTCTTTGAATCTGACAGAACGTGGTTTCACATATTACTATTATTATAACCAGGTGAATTTAGCTAAACTGTACTTAATCATATTTAAAAAATTAAGAGAAATCATGATTTAACACTAAAGACCGAATATGCTAATTCATCGTTTCACATCTTAAAGAAATGCAGCAATAACTCCTAAATATTTTGAAGGCATTCCCTTTCCTTCTGAAAACAGCCACTCTAGTAGTATTCTGGGAAGTTTTTGGATTAGACACATGAAGACTGTAGATCACGATAATGCTCATTTTGCAAGTGCAAGGTCTTGTGAAACTGTAAATATGAACTGGATTAGGGGTCTTAGTATTTCTGCACGAAAAGTGAAAAGTGAATCACAAAGAGCAGCAGAGTGAGTGAGGCTCTGTAGAAGACAATTAATTGGTGTGGTGAGACATGCTGGCTTGCTCCCTGTCTCTCTTCGGGAAATGAGACACATCTCTGCAGGTTCTGCAAAGGATCACCACACCAGCTCTGAGAAAGCTGTGTTTTTTACACAGTAAAGTGACACACCACTGAAAGATAATCATTTGGATCAAGAAAGCAGTACAAACATGCCAGTTAATTAACTCTGCTCTCAGTTTACACAGCTGCACTGCTCCAGGTTAAGTAAGATGCTGTGCTGTGTGGTGTAGGCTTGCCCTTGGGACTCTCCTCTGGAGATACCTAACCCTGTTTTCCTCTTTTGAGATAGCCACCTAAGCGATTCTTCAAAAACCATGTAATTATCTGCCCTTTCAAAAGCCAACTGAGGCAGATGGAGTTTGAAAAAAAGTGACTTCTATACACAGATCAATAGTTACCATAATATTAAAAAGAAAATTGCGGGAATTTCATTTCAGTACCTATCACGCTCATATTAAGATAGTGCATATTAAATGAAGAAACTTCAACAACAGGAACTAACTATAACTGCAGATTAATCATGCATAGTGCTTCCTTGCTTCCCACCACAGATATTCTTCCACCGCGTATGAAATATCCTATCTCCACCTGTGTAGTTCTCCCACCAGGCTTCCTCCTTCTTCCAGGTGAGTGCCCTAACAGCTCCAGCAGAAACTAGAATGACTGGTAGGAATGGACAGCACAGATATTTTATTTCCATCTTTTTTTAAGGACGGTAGACAAAAATCCATATCAAAATTTTGTCACCTAGAACCTGTATCACAATGTATGAAGTGGTGTTCCGCTAAAGCAGCCTTAAAAATTCCCAATAAATTTCTTTTGCTACTCTCATCAGATTCATGAGGCACTTCAAGGTCCTTCTATGGCCAAATGTTTATTAAACGCTTAAACCATGTCATCAGAAATTAACAAGACATATCTAGTTTAAAAGCCTGACATTTGTATTCATGTTCTGTAGAAATTTCTGTGCAGAATGTGAGCAGAATGTATATATTGGGGAAGTTTGTCAGTTTAATTTGTCTTCATCTGTGAAACCGTATCTCTGCTATTTTTTCATTTTTTTTCTCCGACACGTGTGATTTCTGAAAAACACTCCCGTGTTCATAGATTTCCTACAGCAATGTCATGATATTATGTGCTTTGAGAAGCAGAAGGCTTAGTGTGACCCCTTTACTGGTGCCATCAAACTTTCTGTTATGAAGCACAAGCCTGCCTTTTATTGGAAGACAAAAAGGAAGGAGGAGCGGACCGTAGAGGAGACCCTACTAGAAGGGCCCTAGAAATGTAAACAAATGAGAGATAATACAAACCAAGCCAAAAACCAAGCCAATGTACTCCTTTTCTGCAGCTGGAAGCTGTGGGGAACTTTATGTCTTCACACTCCTCATACACTTGCACTCCAGGAAATGAGTCAGTTTTATAGGAGTGCCAGAAAACTGGGTAAGAAAAGACCTTTATAGGCCATGCAGGCTTTGTCCCTTCTCCTGCCAGTATTGTTTCCAAAATCCAGGCTGATCCTATAAATAATTTATGTTTTATCTTTTCCCAGCCTAAGTAAACAAATGCAAACAAATAACTATTTACACAAAGGGTAAGTCTACAGCATCTCGTGAGAAGATGAAGGCCTCTTGTCTTAGATTTAAAAATAATCACAACAGTTTGTGAACTCTGAACTTATTTCTAATGCATGGCATTTGCTACAATGCAAGAATGGTAAATATTGTTTGTCTAAGGATTTCTACTATTTTTTTCTAATTTGAGTGGAAAGATTTTAAGGAGCTCCTTTACAAGCTATGAGCAGCACCTCACTGACACACAATTGTTTTGCTAATATTTTTTTCTTTTAAAAGATATTTCTGGAGAATTTCTATGTGATGTGGGGAACACTGTATATAAAACTGAGTGGGACAACATTGAATAGTTTTAAAAGATAGAAGACTAATTTTTTTCCAGTGACATACTCATAATATTCCTTTTGCTGACACAAAACAAAATTGCAAGGAAGGGGATTAACACGATGATTAACTGCAGATATGTCATGATATTTACCTATTTAGGTAGGAGAGAAAAAAGGAGACAAAGGAAGGAGAAGTGTAGGGCATAGGGGTTTTTTGTGTTGATATGTGTAAGAAGGAATATATTTTTTTCCCCAAACTTTTAAGAAACACTGCATGTCAAATGTTAATTCTGAACAAAAAAAAGTTTCAGCTGTTAATCTCAGGCCAAAATATCTACCCTCCTGTATATATGAAAAGGTTTTATCATGAATATGTTGGTGGATTCCAGCAAAATTAACATTCCCATGGAGTGAAAGCACGCTTATAAACACTCTGTAGCCTTGACTGTAGCCTTTGACTAGCAAGTTCTTTAATCCCCATTTTCTTATTCTGGTAAGTTTCCTCGTTGCTATGTTACATTTTATTTACATTTCTTCATTTAATCTATTCTTTTTCTATAGTATGAAACAAGGGCAGGATTCGCTTCAGAAAATTATTCTTCTCTTCATTTTCTTCTCTTCTGTCCCTCCTTTCTGCCTTTTCTGAAGCCCCTATGTATCTGCAATTTGAAAAAATTAAAAAAAGGAAAATTCAGTTTCACCATTATGAACCTGACCCAGTAATGAAATGCTTTTCCTCACACCTTAGAGACCATTCTTCTTTTATCGCTCAAAATAAACCAAGCACAATTAAGAACTTAAATCCTGAGTAACACTTATCACTTTGATGGTAGCTCTTCTCTGTGATTACTCAGATTACCTGTGATGAGATAACGGTTGAGTACTTGGCTCTGAATTGCTACAGGTGTTTGATGTTACCTATTAGTTTGCACTCAGGCCTTTCCAAGTGCTATGTTTGATGTGCTTCTGTGGCAAATTCTGTTCACCTAGGGTTTCAAGCAAAGTAGAAGTCAGAATTGAATTGTATTTTCTTATTTTGTACATACAAGTATTTTCATTTTATAGCAATAGAAAAGAAGATACCAATACTGGAGCTAATATAAATCCACTCTATTCCTTCAATACTGTTGTTGCAAAGTGTGGTGGGTTAACCTTGGGTGGCTGCCAGACTCTAACTTGGATGCTCTATCACTCCCCCTCCTCAACAGGAGAGTCCTCAACAGGACAATATCACATACTAGTTACTGAAACAGGCAACACAGACTGAACTCAAGAAAAAAAGAATTAATTTATTGTCAATTAAAAATAGAGCAGGATGTTCAGAAACAAAGACAAAACTAAAAACACCACCTTTCCACCCCCACTTCTTCTCAGGCTCAACTACACTCCTTCTTTCCTGACTCTTCTACTTCTTCCCCCCAGGCAGCACAGGGGGATGGGAATCATAGCTTGAAGTAATTCCATAACACGGACTCTGCTGTTGATTGTCTTCACACATTTTCTCTGCTCCAGAATGGGTCTTTTCCAAAGGGGAACAGTCCTTCAAGAACAGAATACTTCTGCACGGGGTCCTCTCCATGAGCCACAGTTAACACCACTGGCTGAGAGGAGACGCCTTGCATCACTATGGTTTTCTCAATATGCTGCAGGGGAATCTCTACTCTGTCACCTGGATCCCTCTCATACTTTTTATCTCTCCTGTCTCTCAGAACTGCTGCACTGTGTTTTCTACGCTTTCTTAACTACGTTTTCACAGAGGCACCACCAGCTCAACTGACAAGCTCAGCTGTGTCCTGTGGTGGGTCTGTTGGAGCCATATGGAGCCAGCTGTGTCTGGCACAGGTCAGACCTTGGCCTCCTCTCACAAAGACAACTCCTACAGCCCCCTGCTACCAACACCTTGACACATAAACCCAAGACAGAACCATCCTTGAGAATATAAGCTGACAGTTTTAAGGAGAATATGTTTCCACCAAAGAAGATCTTCTTGACTTCCCATTAACTGTTGTAATTCTATAGGGGGGGGGTCAGGCTTAATTTTGCTAGCACTAATGAGAAAATAATCCAACTCCAAATTACCACTTCCTTCCCTAGGCTTCCCTTAATTTTTTTCTAGTACTTTTTAATTATAAGTTTCCTGTTACTTCCATGTTTTGGGCAGCGGGAAGCTATGTAGGCACTGGCAATAGAACAAGAAAGCGCTGTGAGAACCTGATTCATTAGCTATAAAACCAAGAAACATGGCATAGTGACAAAAGCTTTTTGGAACTTCTAGCTGATAACTGGCCTAACACTGACTTCAAGTTGCAAATGTTGGACATTTCACATGATGGGGTGAGTCATTCATTTCAGTTGAGCATTCAGAATTTTTGAGTACTTGTTCCAGAGCAAAGCACCAAAATTAGGAAAATTCTATTTGTCTCTAAAATGAAGTAAGCTGTTCTGATTTCAACTTTGTCATCAGGATTTGTTTAGAGACAGGCTTGTTAAACCTGGAGAGAAAATCACAAGGACCAGTTATTCCTTCTACTGATAAACCTCACCCATGAAACTATTGTCATGTCACTGCTGCTGCCACAGATATCGTGCTTTTAGAATAAGGTCTGAATTTTAAATATTTGTCTAATGCCTGCCCCTAATCAACACAACCTACTATGAAGCATGATTTAAGCTCAATTAATGGACCTAGACTTAAGCATTTATTCAAGTATTTTGATGAATGGGAAAGAAGGAGAATGCTTGTCTGAGAATTTATGGCATTTTTATTGACTCAAGTGATCATAGATTGGGATTTCTTTTTTTCTTTCAGTTACAGATAAATAGCAACTGTAAGATCTTCAGGGAAAACTCTGTTTTCATTTACTTTGATGTTCTTTGCAGTTAATTTTCTCTGAATTTACTGACTTTCCTTTTTTACCTCAGATTTATGCCAATATACCTGAAAGAAGTTTGTTCTTACCAATTGGGACAGAAAAAAAAGAAAACAGAATTTAATTGTCAGTTTTAAAAGCCCTCACCCAACGTTTATTAAAAAAAAGAGTCCATTTTCTAGTCTTTCTTCTTACTTTTTTTGGACAAGGCAGGAGTTGATATTATGGAATGCAATATCGCTGTTCAGAAAGCCAAAAGTGTCTGTACCAGGTAATTAACATTCTTCTTCCTCCCAGAAACAGAACAACTTATATTCTCTTGGAGCTCTTTAGGTCCTCTTAGATAGTGTAAAAAACATGAAGAAAGATAAATGAAACTATCATTTCAGTAAGGAAGTATTGAGATTTTGGAAGAATTTGTAAAAATGCATTTGAAATTTCTAATTCCCCTTCAATAGAGAAAAAGAAGTTAAACTCTTTATGGGTAAAGGGATTCTGTCAAAGCCTGGTAACTAAAATTAAATCAGCCAATATCAACACATTTAGATAACAAAAAGGCAGGAAGAAAAATTGGGGTAATTATTTTTCCATTTTTAATGGTCTTTTATTGGTGGTTTTGTGTGGATATTTATTAATGATAATTGCCATTCCCTGTACAGTTTATTTTTAATGAGCCCCTCAAAACAGAGCATAAACACTGTAAAATCACAACAGTAATTATTCTGATGTATTTATAAAAGAATATTAAAAAATGAACAAGACACTGGTGAATTTAGGACTTAAAGGAAGTTTGATAAATTATTCAAAACACTGTTTAATATTTCAAATCTGGGACAGAGATATGGATTTAGCTTCTACAAAAATGATCCAAAACAGTATCTTGAGAAAATGGCCCAGCTTTCTAAACATTTCCAGTTCAACTTAGGTTGATATTTGAAAACGTAGTCCATACTGAGGGATCTAGCACTGAGAAGTTACCCAAACAACCTTGGAGCCAACTTCTATACCTCCATAACGGCATAAGTTTAAGTACCGTAAAATCGGATCAGCTAGACTATATAGTGGTCTACTGATGCAGCTATTTTGCTTCCGTAACAAATCATTTGCTACTTATTCATGGATTCTCTGAGTTTAACCACAGAATGTAAAGAAATCCAGAAAGTAAAGGTGCTTGAGCACCACTACCAGCATTGAGGGTTGAGCTCATAAGAACAGAGGTAGTGTGAGACAAGGAAATTATAGGAAAATTCTTGAGACTGTCAGCATAGGTTTATGCTATTGAAATAATCAGTGGGAGGGAATGCTTCCAGCTACTGCAATGTTCAGGTACTAACCAAGATTTACTGTAACACTCACTAGCGTTGCCAGTAAGCAAAGCACTTTCAGGCACCCTGTAGCGATGACTAGGAGTGTTAGCGCAGATGTAGAACATTGGTCCTGGCCGGTTTCAAGGCCAAGGAATGGTCTCAGGCATGCTAAATCTACTAGTACATATTTAGGCATAGATTATTTTAAAACAATTAAGAAATTGCACATTAAATTCCATATATGAAAGGTATTTAGGCAATTACTTCCATTTTCATTAAAGTTATTGAATCAATGGAAGCTAGATCCTTGGATCTGGGAAAAATTTCAAGACACTGTGTCTTATCGTTCACCACTACTTTCACTGTGAAATTAGCATCCTACTTCTCAGACTTAAGTCAATTTTTTTAAAAGTTATTTCTTTAAAACAAGATTTATATGAACGATATGTCTGCATTAGGTAAATATAGAGGCAGATATAAGTCTGTATATAGCTGTATACATCACCAGACATAAAGTATTATTTATAAATATATAAATACATAATTTCACACATATGTAAAATTAGGTCAATAACATAATTATTAGTTCCTGGGTCTCCTCTCAAATCCGGTTGAACCAAATGTACCATGAAGGTCATAGCATAAAACTTTTATTCTATTAACCTCAGTACTTCTCTCCTTCAATGAAGGGTCTGTAATTGTTCTTTACCAAGGACATATCTCACACGTACTACCTTCAGTGTTACATTCTATGACATAATGGAGAAAGGTAGAGAACTCGCTCTTAGCATAACAATATCCTGCTGGGAAGGGAAAAGAGCTGTACCCGGATCTGAATATCAGATAATCTCTTTTTATGCTCAAGAATCATGAAAGTCTGTTTCCTTTATTCCTATCCCTATGTTGTCTGTACTTCTACTTTATAGCTCAGCACAGCTTCCTATGAGTTCCTTTCCTCTAAGGAGAGACAGAGTTCAACGAGTGCTAATTCTCCAAAGATTTTCCAGTATATGTATGCTGAGTTGTCAAAGTTTCTCAGACCGGGTGCATGGTGCTTAAAGCCTTTCCATCTCCTCACCTTGCTACATTGTCCTGAAGTCCTTGTGGACGAGATGCAGATTTCCATAGAATGCTTTTTTTTAGGTGAAGAGTTTGGATCTGCACTGCTTACTCTGACAGCCCTGCCTTATGGAGTAGATTTCAGTGCTCTCCTGACTTCTGTACTGATTATACAGAGAGGATGTCCAGCTTTCTAAGTGTGCATACATTGTACAGCCTTTTTGTTTAACTCTGGATATTAAAAGGAAAGTTATAAAATCTTACAGGGAAAACATGATTCTGGTGTCAGACCACACCCTCTGATACAGTTATTTTCTAACATGTAAGCCTCATTTGCCAGGGTTGTCCATACAATTGTGACATTCTCTTTGATTTCTGTATAGTATGTTTTAAAATTGCTAAGGATGAGAGCTCTCAATAAACATTCTACTCTCAAAGTTGAAGTAAAAGACATTTTCTTGTAGTAGGACACTTGTTCACATCACAATTACTGCATGAGTCATGTTCTTTTACATCCTTGTCTCATCCTTTAACAATATTTCCAACTTATTCTAGTGTTTCCTTGAATCTCTTCGGCATATGGGGCTTCTGAGAAACCAGAGTACAGAGACAAAATAAAAGATTGGCATTTGCTATATGGGAGTACTAGTTATGTAATAAGAGAGTCTACGCATTTTTCAGATCCCTTTACACTGGCTAGCCTGGTACACAGTGTCTCTAAGGAATGTCAGATCAGATCCATGATTCTTTATATCAGGTTTAATTTTCTTTTTGTTTAAACTTTCAAGGTTGATCTGACAAAATGTATACATATCTTGTTGGAAGATAAAACGTTCATAATGTCCATGGTGATGAAAATGGGATTATAAAATAAAGAAAAAAGGCCTAAGGAAAAAAAGAGCTCAAATACAAAAGAAAAAATGAAATGAAAGCAAAGAGAAATTATGGAATACAGAACAGATCGATTTTGCAATACCAGGTTATTTCCATTACAATGAGAAAAACCGTGAACCCTAATGTACAACGAACATATAGCATTGTTATTAAACTACTTTCAAATCGTTGTAAAGGACAGGAGGATAACAAGTTAATTAGAATTACACTGCCTTTCATATTATTGCTGTCACTGTTTTTGTTGTGGAATATTTCAGATTATTTTGAAGACCTTACAGAATTATGCTTTGTCCATTCAGTTTAAACAGAAAAGATACAGAGTGACTTTGCAATTTATGTCAATGTATATAGTATTTTATTTGTTGTTAAGTACTTCTGCTGCTCATCAAATAAATCATGAGTTCTAAAAAGTTGTTTATATTTTCCTCCTTGAAAGTTTAGAACCTATTCCCTCTGAACCATTCCCTTGAAAATTCCTAACCGCTCCTGCTTCCATACCCCATTATCGGTAACAATGAAGATAAGAAAATTTTTCAGACAATGACAACTTTTGGACAACTGCTAAAATTTCTTTTTTTTTGCCTGTTGGAAAAACCTTCAATGATCAGGGTTAGACTTAATTTTCATAGGTATGTAAGCAACTATAAGAATTAATTACTGCTTCAAGAGGGCTATCTCATTCTTGTCTTTCCCGTTGGCTGCCTCTTGACCCTTTCAGTGGTACTGAACTCCTTTCCAGTCTCATCACGTCTCGTATCACTATCCTAGCAGTATTTTCGTAATAGAATATGCAATAGTTATGACATATATAAAAGATAAATCAAGAAAGAGAGGCTTAAATATGTTAAGTAATTTATTTAAAATCACCTGGAAGGACAGTGTCTAAACTAGAGCTAGTCACAGAATTGAACCTAATGGAAAGTGTAAGATTTGCTTTCTGCCATGGTACATCTTTCTCTCTCTCATTCCCTCTCTTCTATATTGTAGCTCTTATTGTCTCACAGAACTATGTGTGTGAAAAGTAAGAGTTCCTCCCTCTGAACACAGACCCCACTCTCTTTGGGGGAGGAATTACGAGTTTTATTTCGTGAAGTCTTTTTCTATCACACTTTTGTTTGTCATAAACTGAACAAATAATGATAGCAATAAACAGCAGTAAGAAATACTTTGTTTACATTACCACTAGTGTAGCAGAAAGCTGTAATTTACCAGTACTTTGTAAGAACAAACAATACTTGTACATGAATTTTGGTTAAAGCTGCTATATACAGCTGAAATATCACTGGACTCACAAATAAACTGAAGCAAAGTGGGTTGCAGCTAGGGTCCTCTATTGGTGGACTTTTTTAGTTTTTAATATGAAGTCAGATGATGATTACCATTGCGACAAAGAGGGAGTTGAAACATTCAGTCTAGCTATTCAAAGGGCATTGTGGGCAGCTGACAGTACTGCTGTCCATTCTATCATTGTGTAGAAATATGTGTATGGGTTATGCCTTATTGATTATGGTGTAGTGGAAAACTGAATTGTGCCAGTTACTCCCATTGCTGCCAGTACTTTTTTAATGGAGAAACTTATTATTACAGCATCTCAGTTCATACTTCAATATTGTGCTGTAACATCTACAGATATACAGAAATATATTACAATGCACTACTAATAACACTTATTCCAAACCTACACTGATATATATATGAAATGATCAAGGTCTCATGTCTGATCTTCTTCACCATTCAGCCTCATGATTAAAAAGAGAAAAAAAAAAGAGAAAAAATGCATTTTAACATGCTTCCTAAAAACAAAAAATGGCTCTTACAGAGGCAGATCTTTGAGGATAAATAAATGATATCATAGTATAGCAAAAAAAAGCCTCTGAAGAAAGCACTGCACATCAAGCCCTTTTCTAAACCTTATTATTGAAGAGACTGGTATAAGTCACAGGATCACAGAATCCTTTAAGTTGGAAAAGACTTTTAAGATCCACTGTAAATATAGCACTGCCAAGTTCACCACTAAATTATGTCCCTAAACACCACCTTAAATAGAGATTGGCAGCATGGAGAAAATTTATACAAAGGTCTCACACAGTGAGAATAGAGATAGCAAAGTGAAGAACTACAAGGCCGTAAGGGCAAGCCAACATATTCTTGCACCAAAAAGTGTTTAGTAACTGTTTAGTCAAGGCTTAGGAAACCCTACACATTTCTTCACGTTCTTTTATTATTCATTAAGTGTGAATATTTGTACATATGCATTTGCATGCATGAAATTAGTGCTCACAGAAAGGATTACATTTTCTGTAATGGAGCACAAAATCTTACAGATATTTCAGGAATGGTACGGTAAAGGTGAAACAGTTTATGTTCTCCACACCTTGGTGCCTTAGAGAGATGTTCCAATCCTACTATCATTTATACTTACAGATCACTTTCTGTACTTCTTGACAGACGCTTTTACAATCTTTTTCATGTCTCTGTCTCTTCCTGTTCTTCAGACTGGCACTGAAAAAGTGTCTGTAATGAATAATGAATGTTTGCAATACTGGAGTTCACTGCCTTCAGTCCTTAATAAGTTGTATACCCTAAATTTAGCTACAAAGACAGCAAAGTCCAAAATCACATCAGATGCTGCCTTCAAAACAAAGTACTGTAAGTAATGCAATACTAAATAGAAAGAAGAATCCTCTTTTTTGTTTGTTTTTATGTCTTTCATATTGGTTTGTTTTTAATTATTATTCTCACATTGATGTCAGAGCTGATATTTTTGTGTAAGTTAATTGGAAAACCAGATTAAAGTTACTCCAAGTAGCTCTTCCATGCAATTCTGGAGATATAGATGTAGGATAATATACTCGTTTTTTGAGTTTACTTAGTAGTATAATATGTTCACATGTGATTTAACCATATATTGCAGATAATCCAAAGAAGTGAATAGTTTTTTAAAAAATGAGACAAATGAGCATTATAATTAAAAGTAGAAAACATAAAATTTAATAGTTATTTGGGCTAATTAGCTAGCTATTATTAATATTTCAGACTTTGCATTTTGTGGCTTTAGAATATTTGGGGTTCTGCTGTTGTTAATTATTGTTTTTCATTTTATGGTCATCAAACTATGTAAGGTTTCACAAGTATTTGAAAACTAAGTTATCCATGCACTAAAACAAATGACAGGTGCTTAATCTGCATTCAGAATTAAGGCAAGCAATACATGAAAGTAAAGGAATAAGTATGTACCTATTTTACAGACATGGTAAACTCAGAAATTATTTGTACTAGGTAATTTCATGTCTGTAGTATCTAAAAAAATAATGGAACTGAGGTATAAAGATGATAAATATTCAAGTCCATGTAAGAACTTCAAAGACGATCAAGAAGTTGAAACCTATATGGTTAAGTCTACCACCTGGACGTTCTAGTATTTTACCACTTCAAAAGACAGGTGCACTGACAGATTGTCTATAACGGCATAGTAAAAAGTTAAAGCAGAAGATCTGACTTGTAACTGACTGGTCTAATCTCTGTCCAAGGAAGATTCCACTGCAGTAGAAATGAATATCCGGACTTTCTTTTTACCAATCTTACAGATCAAGAAGAAAAATCTAGGTAGTGAATATTCTGGAATAAAAGTGCATATTAAGTAAGATGATAAATGTTTTAGAGATATTTATCAGGAAAATGTTCCATCAATTTAGATAATTGTGTTCTTTTCTGCAAGGAAAGTCAGCAGAACGGGGAAAGCTCAGTCAAGCATCAAAGCATCCATAAGGAAAAAAGTCCCCACACATGATGACATTGATCTAAAAATGCCTCATCGGTGCTCACATTCTGTTTATTACAAAATTTTCGAATTTGGATCAAAAAAGATGTATTCTCTGTAGTCACTTATGCTGGCAATTACATTTAGTTGCTTATGAATTCATCTTGCACGATTTGCAGTTAGTGTACACACTATCCAGGGAGCTCTTACTGTGTGCAGGAAGCTCAGCAATCCTGATTTCTAAAAATAGTAGCTGACTGAGCTTTTATGTGCCCCACTTCTGTAAAATTATACATAAAAATTTATTTTTCTCTCTGTCTCAATACCTTTTTTAAATCCATTTCTTTTTGTAAAAGTGACAAGTATACACTCTTCTGAGATAGTGAGGCTATGATTTCAGTAGTGATGAGCATAAAACTGTTCAATCAACCAGACCTATTTCTTAATATCTCCCAATTCATCACAGTCTCAGAGACTGACCCAAGCACTTATAACAAGTTCAGACCTTACCCACAGTTTGCTATCTTTGGTTCTATTTGTGTTTTATTATTATAGTGATACTCATTTCATTCTCTTCTGTGCTGCAAAATAATAGAAGGTCACTTCACAGTTTTTACCTCATTGTTTACCACTGGTACATCTCCTTCCATTCTTATGACACTTAGAAAAGCTAGATATATTGGCAATCCCTACAGAATGCAAGAGACTTCCTTTCCACCTAATCTCCTATTGAATGCATTTAAGTTTACTGCTAAAATCCACCTGGTTTATTAGCCAAAAATCATAGAATCATTGAATCATAGAATTATCTGGGTTGGAAGAGACCTCTAAGATCATCAAGTCCAACCCTTAATCCAACACTATCATGATTACTAGATCATGGCACTAAGTGCCACATCCAGTCTTATTTTAAAAACCTCCAGGGATGGTGAATTCACCACCTCTCTGGGCAGGCCATTCCAATGCATGATTACTCGTTCTGTGAAGAACTTTTTTCTGATATCCAGCCTAAACTTTCCCTGGCAGAGTCTAAGCTGGTGCCCTCTTGTTGCTGGTTGCCTGGGAGAAGAGTCCGACCCCCACTTGTCTACAACCTCCTTTCAGATAGTTGTAGAGAGCGATAAGGTCACCCCTGAGCCTCCTCTTCTCCAGGCTAAACAACCCCAGCTCCCTTAGCCTCTTTTCATAGGACTTGTGCTCAAGTCCCTTCACCAGTTTTGTTGTTCTTCTCACAATACTCAAGGTGTGGCCTCCCAACTTGGTGTCATCCACAAATTTACTTATGATGGACTCAATCCCCTCATCTAAATCATCAATGAAGATGTTAAACAGAACTGGACCCAACACTGATCCCTGAGGGACATCACTGGTGACCGGTTGCCAGCTGGACGCAGCAGTCTCTGGGCCCGGCCATCCAGTCAGTTCTTAACCCAGCCGAGAGACCTGTCCAAGCCGTGGGCTACCAGTTTATCCAGGAGTATGCCGTGGGAGACAGTGTCAAATGAACTCTTTCTTCTTAATTTTCAGTGAGATTTGATTATCTAAACATTCAAAGGGGGAAAAAGTGATAGAACTGATTTTAATGTCAAAAAATTTATCTTAAAATGTGTTTTAAAGAGAGTAAACACTGGTTCTTATTCATCCAGTACAGGAAAGTTCCAGACCCAAAAGCTGGACTGTAGAAAGTTCTTATATCCATGGTTTCTTATCTCTTTTTTCTCCCTGTATGTTTTGATTGCCACTATTTTTGCTAATGCTGCCAAGCACTAATTTTAAGAAAAAAATGAATAGTGACAGCTATAGACTTGCTAGTTTGTTGAGATCCTTAAAGACTTTGGTTTTATAGACTTGTATCTCTATTTCCTATTAAGATCTTGTCTGCGTAGCACTGACATAACTCCCAACACTGTATTCTTTCCATCTTTTATTCAGATGTCTTTTAAGTAAAGTTTCCTCTGTTTTGATTTGTGAACTGTTGATTCATCCCACATCTTTATGCACCTACGAAGAGTTTTGAAATTATTACATACAAAAATAATTGAGTCGATGATTGTTGCAAGTAATTTTATTTGAGTCTGATTATGTTCACACAAAAGAAGGTAAAAAGTGATTTCAACAACAGGCCTATATTGCATCAGCAGTAAAGCTGCCTTTTATGTAGTTTGACAAACACACATCTTGACATTTCAATGCTCTTATGTTCTGAATAGTGTACTGTGTATAAATAGTTTTTCTTATAGCATGCACTGTTCTTGATAATAAACTTTTAAATACTATTTACTGTGTTACCCATTCAAAAACAACTAGTACCTTTTGGATAACGGCAATATTTTTTCTCACGACAAGTGATGATTTTAATAAAAGACTATGGGAACCATTGCTACTCCAAGAAACAGCACCCTCTGCTTGATGCTTTTCCCACACAGTCCAGTTAGTTATACACAACTGCTAATTCTGTCCATTCTCTGAAAAGGTCTAATAATTTTCTCCAAGCAGTTGTAAAGTGTTGTATGACCAGTGAATAGCTATGCAAGCAATCAGACACAGAAAGAATAAAAAAAGATAAAATGAACAACACAAAACTGTTTGATACTCCCACATTTAAAAAAACCCCGAACTTTTCCATGACTAACAGACTCCATAGAGAGCATTTAATCTCTCTGTGTGTTGGACTTCGGAGGCCTCATATGATGAAATTAGCTACCCAACACCTTAGAACAATTGAAAAACCTAATAGCACTTCAATTTTATGAAAGATAACTCATTCATTTGTGGAATATGAGATATGTATTAAAACAGTGCAGATGGTCTTGAAGTGGAGGGATTTGTTCTTTCCACACAATTAAGTTTCTCAGAGGTCTTCTCAAACCCCTCATTTAAGCTACAAATTTCAACAGGTTTCATGCCTCTCCCTCTTAGGTACTTCAGGCTATAACCTCCCTTTTTTAGATACACCAACATATTATGACACATCAATCAGCAAAGATAAGCTAATTATATTGCACAGCAATAATACAAAGCTAGGCAAGACATTGAATTAGTATTATACAAAGTGAGTGATAGTACCTAAGAAGAAATACATCACCAGTTGCGCTAATACTTTACCATCATCCAGACCCACAGTCACTGGGGAGCCCCTGTTGCAGTGAGGATCTGGAGAACCTGTCCTGGCAACTGGGAAGACCCACACGGTGTGTCCACCCATGGGTGGGGTCTCCAAAGTCATTGCAAGATGGTCCAGCTTGTGTTATTGTTGAGCAAACAAATTTACTTAACATCAAATGCGGAAACATCTAGTTTCACTCTCCTCATGGATTCCACCTGAAATCTGGCCAGGGCTCCAGGAGGAACCAAGGAAGTTTCCTTATCTATTTGACTGTGCCTACTTGGGAACACATTCTTCATTCTACCAGTTATATTTCATTTTCTAATGAGCCTACAAATTTCACTAAGCATCTACTTGTTTCCAGACAGGGAACATGCACTTCTTACTACCGGCTATGTTTCATTTAAACTACATTTCTGCTAATGATTCTACATACTGTGTTAATGAACAGGATACTACAGGACTGTATTTGGTGTTTGGTTGGAAGATTCATCTAGGGGTCAACTTTGGTTTGAGGCCTATTGTTTAGGCCTCAGTACTTCAAGGAAGTGTATACTGATTATATAGGCCACACAAAAAAGCAAAAGCTACAGACTTTGACTTCAAATTCTTTCAGCTCAAGACCCTTCATCATATTTACATTCAACACTCTCAAAAAATTATAAGTTATATATAAAAGTATCTTCACTATGGACAGTTTATCTCAGCAGCTTCAGTAAACTAATTAATTAAATGAGCAATTAATTAATCTTCTCCCACAATTTCTTCACTATTTTTTAGACAGTGTTAGCTTCACACCACCAACTCTCTCAACTTTACGTAACCAAATTAACATTTCTTCCATTATTCAGGACTCTTTTTATGTCTCATACCTTCTGGTGTATCTTAGTCTTACACCCTAATAACTTGATATTTGTAGTAGGTGAACAATTTTTGCAGAGACATCTGTTTATCCTGAGCAGTAAACAGGATAATTCATACCTTTTGAGTCATCTCTCAAAGACCTGTGTAATACCTGTTAGGATCCTACATAAATTCTTTAAGACTGTGAAGGACACAAAAGCTACCTGCTAATCTGACCTGCTACATTATTTGGGCCAATCATTTTCACTGTGACTTAAGGAAAATGGTAATTTGTGATTTATATATGATTTAAACTATAATTTAAACATTTATGGAGACTTTTAAGTAGTAAAACCCACAAAGCATGCTTCTGGGTATTGTAAACCCAAAACATTAAATAATTAATCATTATTACTCATTACTTTTAATAACACATGAGATTTATGTCTGTAGAAGTTATGCATACAGAACATAAACTGAAGCTTGGTCAATGAATCCAGGCAACTATTACTGTGTTCTTTCAATGCTTTTCTGTGAACAGGAAAATAACATCTGTCACCTAAAATGGCAAACATATGAGTTATTTTCAATTGATATAAAAATAGTTTTCCTTTCCTAATTGCAGTGTTCCTGGAACCAATTCCACCATGTATGAAGAATTTATTTTGTCTGGAAATTAAATAAGTCAGTGAACCTATTTCTCATTAGTACCTATGGCTCCAGGTTAAGTCACATTGAAATCTACCTGTAAACTAAAAATTTCTGCTGCCATGCTGTTGTAAAACAGACTTACTAGACCTTGTGGACAGCAAACACCAAATTCACTGTGTATTTGCAGAAGGAAGTGGCTCTACTTGAACAACAAACAGCTTTATCTGATAAGACAGATATCAGGTGGTGGTTTAAATGCTTAAATCAGCTAAGTGATACCTGGGGTGAGACGGAGGTCTCACAGCCTGGTGTTGCTTGAGTTAAGAGCAGAAACACCTGAATTAATAAAGTCAAAACAGTTTAAGCATGCATTTAGCTAATCCTAAACCAGAGGCTTACATTATGGTCAGCAGAAAAAGTCTATTAAACTGTATTGATGACATTGGTTAGCTCTTTGTTAACCATAGTGGTGGGTCTGTTTCCTCACTCACATGTAGACACGGGCTTGTAGGCCCCTAATCTCAGACGTCTGCATAAAATTCACCATATCTGAACACAGTCCTTCTTGTTTCAGTGGATAGTCCTTCTTGTAATTGCAGTAAAATATGTAAAAAATCTGTAATTATGTTAAGAATCTTCTTATTATGAGGCCTAGGAAACAAAATAACTGAGAGGATACAGTAATCAATACAGGTAATAATGGAAATATATAATAAATCTTTCGGTGATATGAATATCCACCAGAGATATATCTACTCTTGAATGTGAAATAAGCCACCATCATCATGAAGAAAGATGTTTTTAAGACAATACCTTTCCATTATTTTAATCTTAGCAGATAAAGAAAATATATTGGAAGCACAGATGCTTCCTACAGTATAGATACTCTTTTATTATCGGTAGTTTCGATTCTGCAGTACATACAAAGACATAGTACCTAGAAAGGAATCCCATAAAGCAGTATCAGTCATTTTAAAGAACTCAGTAATCCATATGTTTTATGTGGATTTAGGTTGTGATGCATCCTTTTACTTTTTAAAGTAAGAGATCCATGCCAGTTACAAAGTAAACACAAGGCAAGCCGATTTAACTTCCTAAACATTCCTGAAGAATGAGAAGTCCCAAGCAAATACAATGTTTCAATTTCAAATGTATAAGTGAATTTTCCAAAACAGATTTTTTATTCCAGTATTTTACATATGCATATCCCATTCATGAATTTTTAATACTAAGGTGAAATGGATAAACATCTTTGTGAATATATACCCACTGACCCCATAGTAACATATCAAAATTTAAAACAGCCGAGTAAAAGCTGTATACCCCAGGCTTCCTAAACTGTTGTTAAAGAAAGAATCATGTCTGAGTTAAGCAAGACAGAAACAAGTATGTCAGAAGATCTGCATGCTTCATATTTCAGTAGCTTTAGATGTTGTTTAAGTGTTCTTTGAGCCTTTCCCAGGTTTTAGCCAGAAACATCACCACACACAGCAAAAATGAAACAAGGCACTCTTATAAACTCAACAATCAGAGTTTGTCTTTCTTTCTTATATTGGCAGAATTTCATTACTTATCAAATAGCAAGCACAAGTTCCCATTAAAACATGTTGTTGGACCTGAAGGGAGAGGAAGAAAAGCAACACAACACAAACAAACTTACTTCTCATGTCAGTGTTGAAAAATTAATTATGAATTAACAAAAAGTCTATTCATACTTTGGATTTTTAGAGGTTATTTCAAAAGCCTTGTAAGTTGAAACAATAACTGATCTATGATTTCAAGGTAAAATAAAACCAGACTGAACAATACTACTTCCTGTTACTTAGTATCGGTGAAATATGCAGGACCCTTTTTCACTGTCACGTACTCCATGTCCCCACTTTTTAAGCTGTTCTTAATAGTCACTTCAGGAGCGACAAATAGAACTTGACATCTTTGGTGTAACCCTCAAGTTAGTCATTTAGTTTAGTTGCTTCTATATAGGTGTCTAGTAACAGACATTTGTGATATTTGCCTGTGGGCAAATGAATTAAAACAATGAAAACAGATATTTTTAGGACAAAATTTGGTTAAAGAAGATCCCTAAGAGATGTAAGGCAGGTTGTTCCGAAGAACCTTGGGTTGTTTTGTGAACATCTGAACTTAGATGAGGAAAATTCCATCTGAATTGCTCATGGAAATGTTTGTGATGATTTCCATCAAATACATGATAGGTTATGCTAATTTCTGCTGGTAATCTTGCAGTAATGGGGAAGGCCAAATATGGGTAAAAACACAGTAGTCTAACAGAGAAGACAGTTTCTAGTCTGGTGCCGTGGGACTAGAATAAAATAAGTATGTGAACAGAAACTTAGAAATAGTGTCCTATCAAGTGTATCTATATACCCCATGAAGCAGAAAATCTAAATCTCAGGTATTTACAACTTCCTGTTATTCAGAGAGAGAGAAGATGTTGATTTTTTTGGGGCAAGGGGGGTGCGTAGGGGGAGTTTCTTTGTGTTTTGCTGTGATTTTATCCTCCCAGAAGTTGAAGGTGAAATAATTAAATTCCCTGCAGGTTATTTTATCCTTCTATGTTAATTAGAACTAGTAACTACTTGATAATATTTTCTGACTATTTTGTATTCTTACAAACTCCAGTTTGAATTACCTGGTAAAGATTTTTAAGAATTTGAAGTAATCATTCAGAAATCGGGACACATAGACTGAGAAAAAACTTTCTTAATTACGTAATGATATGATGTATCAGAATGAATATGAACCTTTATTTTTTGGGAAGACTATACATGATTTTGTGGCTAATTAAAAGAAGAAACAAATTAAAGAAAAAATAATAATTAAAAAAATCAAAAAGCCTCTGTAGCCTTATATACATGTGTAAAGCAGTATACTCAGACACTGAAGAGAATAACCAGCTGTTCCCTGCAGAGGTAAGAAAAAACTTGACAGCTGTGAACCAGTTATGGCCCCTGAAACCTTCACCAAACCCTAATCCAGAAAAGCGTTTGCTATTGTCTTCCAGACATCAAAGTAAACAAGACAACTGATTGCCTTGGAGCAAGAAGGAAATTTCTTATGTGTAAAACCTCAGAACTGTCTTTAGGCTTGTTTGTATTCCTCTCAGAAGATGGAGAAATTTCTGAATTAACAAAGTAAGTATATTCTGCTAAGAGAGCCCCTTAAGAAATAATTCTAACAAAAAGTTTTCAGGTCCCCATCTTTCTATTACTGAACCTTTAATCCTTTTCTCCATGGAAAACTTTCAATCACGCCCCATTTTACCCATTTGGGCCTATTCAACTCTTCCAAATTCCTAAGTGAATCCATACCCAGAGCCAGAAATATCCATAGCACTTGTCAAGAATAATTAAAATTATGCAGGAAAAGGCTCTCATTGGTTAAACTTGACTAGTTTACTGCTGCAAGTATTTGCAGAGAGCTTAATTTAAGACTTGGATTAACCAGCTGCTGCATTTGGCTCCAAAGATCCTATCCAAGGAGGGTGAGGTCATGGAGTCTGTGTGAGCATGGGAAGTTACAAAGGGCTAGGAGCTTTGAATTCAGTGTACCTGAAGAAGGAAAGAACCTTCAATGACAGTGCAGGGGTTATTTTACATTGGTAGAACACAGAAACATAAGTAGAAGCAAGTTAGTGACTTAAACCACAGTAATGAGATCAGATTATATGACACAACATCATATAATATTTGGTTCACAGGAAGTCTTTAAAATGTTTTCTCTCTGTGAACACAACATGTGTGTTTGATACTTAAATAATCCAAGTATATCACTTCAGGGCAGTGTAACTTAGTCTGTATGGTTAAATAATTTTTGGTGCAATTAAGAAAGCGGAGTTGGAATGAGAAAATATAAACAAATTTTACTTGCAATGAACAAAAATGAACCATCAAAAATACCTGGTTCTTAGTGGGAAATTTCCATGTTTTTTAAAAAAAGATTGCACGCTCTCTTCATCTAAACTGAAAGCAGAAGTCTGTGAGATTGGGCTAGCTTTCTTAAAAATATTTCACCAGGATGATCCTCCCCTTTCTAAATTTCAAGATCAGTTGAATTCAGAAATTTGAAAGAAAAAGCTAGGTAGAACATTTGAGTCCGATCTGATTTTGGCATGGAATCACAAATTGTCCCCAGATTCATTCTAGTCTGCCCTGGCTTTCATTCAAAGATTAGAAAAGCCTTAGTAATCCTCTTGATGTATCTAGGCTCTGGGCAGAATTTTCAATAATAGAACACGAGACCAAATTATGGTGGTTCCTGAATTTGCAAAAGAAGATGTACAAATTTTAGAGGTCAAATACTTCCAATCCTTTATGACATTTCCCATTTATCCTAGAAAATTATTTATTTTACTTGCTGTTTGTACTGGATAGGTATTGCAATCTTTCCAAATTTAAAGAGAAAAATTATGAATTGATGTGTGTTTATAAAGTTCAAATTCTCCTGAGCTGCTTTGCTTGGCACGTACATGGGACAACTGTCACTCTCCTGCACAACCAGTGAGGAAGCTGCTCTGACACTAAGTGCTACTAGGGAACTGGACCTAAGATAGGAATAGCAGAACTAAAACTAAGATAATCCAGAAGACATAAGTCTTTATTCATGTATTTTTTGTTGCTTGTCCTGAGGCACTGATCCCCCAGTCTTGGAGACCAGGGATCTGTCAGGACACTCCGAAGTAGAATACCATGCAGTGCCTAATTTTCATTAGCTCGAAAACATGTAGAAGGAGGAATGAGTGGAATACTAAATAAAATGACATAATGCAATATATTTAGGGGCCCCACTGGACTGGAAGCGTCCAGAGGAAACTTGAATCTGGATATCAGAAGACCCCTGAAATTTGGTAAAAGTTCATATCTCACTTCTAGTTTAAGTATCCAATTTAAAAGATGTTATTAATTGGTGTTATTTAAATAAGAAAAATGTGATTTGCACGGATTTTAGAAGTCTGGTTTCTGTGTTGCTGTAGGAGAGACAAGACATGCATTTGAAAAGGATGCAGAGAGTGCAATCACCAGTGATCAGTACCTAGACCCAAAGAGATCAAGGATGTGAATTCTTTGAAATTTGCTCTCAGTTCTTGGAGACCATGACATCTGTCTACTTTTCTAGCACTGTAGCACACACAGGAGACATTTTTGCACCTTTCTAGAAAGCATAAAACTGCCAGAATATTTCTCTAGACTTTCCTAACCGTAACTCAATATAAGGTAGTATTTCATTTTAACTGCAGTAGAGGGAAACACAGACAGACATGTAGGTCTAGAAAAACATGAAGTATGGTTGCAGGCATGCTCTTTTGATTCTGAACACAGAGTACTGGAAAGAGAAAAAAAAATTTGAACCTGTGTTTGTGTGTTTCTAGTCATGAAATTACATCTCACGAGTCTCAGTGAAATTATGATTTTGTAAGTGTATGATGAATAGGAACTTCCATCTTTTGAACTTGTTTACCACCTAGAATATGAAATACTTCACTTTTATGCTGTGAATATTGTCATTGTTTTCATGTTTACTTCTACTAGAGTTCATCAGATAGATTCTTCTCACCAGTATTTACTTTAGCAGGAGCCTTGAGGGTGCCAGAACAACAAAGCAATCAATGAATTCCTTGTACTCAGAAATGAGTGACCATTGTAGATCTTTCAGCTTTTAATTTTTCTCCCTTCTGATGTAAAGTTTTCTTGGTTTTGGTTATGTCAGTGTCAACAGGAAATAACTTAATCAGTAGCAAAATTTGAAAATAAAATAGACCATAGGTACACACTATATGCATATTGCACAATGGAAAATAGTAAACAAGTGAATGCTAACCGATCTCAGCAATGCATGTGTGATAGAAGGCTTTTTTCTGTTTCATTTTTACAATCCCTTTGAAGTGTATCTCCAAAGCACTAATGTCAAGAGGCACCAATAGATTGTGCAGGAGAAATTTCTGCTGTTGTGCAATTTAAAACATACCTATCCAAAACAAATAAAAAAGTACAAAACTTCATATTTCAACAGTGATTGGTTCTTTTCAAGTGTAATATGCTTAGACCTTCTGCTCTTGGTAAAATTAAAAACACTAACTATTTTCATTTGTGCTTAATCCATTGTTTTCTCTAAAATCCAGTTACAAGTTTTAAAATATTTTTCTTTTGTGATATGAGTATTTTTCTTATTTCCTAAAAATTAATATTTTTCCTCCCTAACATAGATAAAAGCTGTCGTGATGACTGTTTTCTTGTAATGCTTATAAGAATTACATTTTTTCTAGCATCTTAAGAAATCATTGTTATTTGTTCACACTCACCTGTTGATTATTCTAACTCATTTTTGATTTGCACTCGTGACAGGAAACACTCTCTGCTCAGTTAGGTGCTTGCTGTACACTACTTTATAAAATAGAAAACGAAAACATAAACTCTTCCCAATAGGCTGAAGAAACCATCATCAAAAGACTTTTGAAGGCCAAATTTATATCATTTTTTTAGATGATATACAGAATCAACAGATTAATCACTCTTCCTTCATAACAGGGGAGGCAAAAAACTCATATAGAAACAAAATTATTAATTTTGTAATTCATAGTATCCTCTGTGATCATCCTTGTACAAGACATTGACATATTCTTGTTGATTTAAAAATTTTGCATTTCATTTTTATCCTTTGTTCTAGAGTAGGATTATACACACATTTTTAATGAACCTCTGATGAATTAGTGAGGCACACATAAGAAGCAGAGATTTAGATTACAGAAGTGTGTTAAGCAGTCGCATAATTCTAGAATATTTTCAATATATTGCTAGGTACAGGAAATATAATAACTATCAGTACTTCTCCATACATCTCTATTAGTTATTCTCTGCAAGAAGGTGTTTCTGTTGAACCATTTACTTTACATTCTGTTTCAGAAGCCAAAAAATATTGTGCAAAATTATTTTATAAATCTGAAGCCTCCAAAACTTTTTCCTTATTTTCTTTTGTTTCATATTTTATTACATGCAGTTGGTAAAAGTCAGAACATCTGTTAATGTGTCCTTCAAAATTTTTTTAATTGTCCTGAAACACACATGACTTGCTTACCTGCATATAAGAACAAAAATAATGAGTAGCAAATCTATAAGGAGTGTGATTTAATACCTTAACAGAGAAAGATAAACTTTGTCATTTTGTCCACATCAGATAACATACAATTCCAAAAATAAAAAGGGTTTTTTTGTTTTGTTCAGCTTCATTTTGTTCTATTTTTAAATAATTATGAGTTCTTGAAAGTTGCATTCAATAGATAGATCCTTGTTCTCCCTATTCAACATCTTCGTACTTAATCACTCCAAAATTCACAACAAAATCAGGACCTATAGGTTGAAGGAGTCTTGCATTCCCATTGGATGGGTTGTGATTTGGATGGTGCAACGGACACCCAGGAAAAAGCAAACAGTTCTTGTCTGCTTGTCTCTTTTCAGAGCACAGAAGAAAAGATTTTAGAGGGATAGAGAAAAGAGAACATATTGACTAGCTGCTAAGAATGGCAGAGTGTGTGTAGCTAATATAAATTATCAGTGGTAAAAAAACCACCACAGGAGGAAGCACTTTTCCTTAATACTAAGAATAATGGGATGTGGATTTATATGTCATTGGCTCCTGACAGTGATTTCTGACAGTGATAAATTTGCACTCTGATTATTAGTATTAGTCAGCACTCAGATAACAGAAGAATATGATAAGTGACAAATACTATTGTGAATTAAGTGTAAGTGATCCTTCTGGAGTTCCACTTTGGGTTTTTTTTACTTTAGGAAGGTTATAACTTTTAAAGAGTAAATAAATGAGAACTTGCTGTGACTAGAAGCATCCTCTCAGAAAGAAGTGAGTGTCCAGTGAATTCACAACTTCATTTTGTCTTTTTTACATGGAGAACTTCTCAGTAACACAATATTGAATCAATTAATTTGAATTATCTAAAAGAATATAATTTAAACTAGTCATATAGCCTCGGTCTCTCTGATCAAGTAATAAACACTGTCAGAAAGTGTTCTATCTGACCACACACTTATGATAGAAAAAAAATCCCTGATGGATATATTATTGACTGGCTCTGAAATGAAAGAAATTTGAAACTGGTGACAAAAATATTGATCAAGTAAAACTGAGCTTTATATTTTTAGTA
The DNA here is from genome assembly GCA_033558185.1 of Dromococcyx pavoninus. Taxonomy (NCBI): domain Eukaryota; kingdom Metazoa; phylum Chordata; class Aves; order Cuculiformes; family Neomorphidae; genus Dromococcyx; species Dromococcyx pavoninus. The sequence goes on along the minus strand of JAUMJL010000091.1, from coordinate 3,065,583 downwards.
TTAATAGTAGTAGTACTGGTAGCAGCAACAATAGACGATACAGAAAAAATAATGACAATAGTAGTCACAATAGTAACAGCAATAAAGGTTAAAAGTAATATCAGTAGTCACAGTAACAGCACTTCCAGTCAGTAGTATTACAGTCAATAACATTGTACTAAGATGTGAGAAGGAAATGACCAGAATTTTGGAGATATGTGAACTTTACACCAAGACAACACGTCAACCCACAGTGTTTTGTCTGTGAAGCAGTTTTCAGCTAATAACAATATCACCGTACTTGAACATTCACCCTATTTTCCAGACCTGGCTGTATAATTTCTATCTCTTCCCAAAGATCAAGTCCGTGCTCAAAGGAACCTAGTTTTTGTTAGCAGAAGATATGAAAGTAAAACGACAGAGATCCTTAACAGCCCTTCAGAAAATGATCTGCAAAATTACTTTGAACATTGGCAGCTGTGTGTCAACTCAGAAAGGAACTATTTTGAAGGTGATTTTCTTAATTTGTTAAATAAAAAGTTACAGGTGCAGTTTCATATATTTTTGTCAAATCTCATATACCAGTAATAGCAACACTTTTGAGCATTTTTAACTGTTACAAAACGTTGAAGTTTCAGGGTTTTGGTATAATTCTGAAGGATAAAACCCACTCTCAATCTCATTTCATGAGCAGCTATAGTAGCAGCCTAAAAGAATATTACTTTCTCAGTCACTAGAATACATAATTCTTGTTGGAGGAACACAAAGCAAGTTTTCTTTAAGAGAAGCCTGATCCTTTACCATACTTATAGGTTTGCTAGTCAGTTGCACTAAAGCAAAAAACCAACCAACCACCCAAACAAACAAACAAACAAAAAAAACACAGAAAAGACAGAAAAATATACTTTAAGTATCTTGCTTAGGTTAAATACCTTTTCTTCCAATTCAAACACAGATTGTTAATTTAAGCTTCGTTTATTAGTGTAAAACAACTTCCAGAATGAAGTTTTGCAGTAATGAAAGCATAAATGGTAACAGAAGCAAACTAAAATGTGTTTAGCATTCTGAACAACTTTCCCTGTTTTAAAATGTGCTTTCCAGCTCTTCAGTAGCACCTGCCTTCCCAGCCATGTCTGGTACACATACAGGTTAAATGTCTTAGTGACTCTGCCCAGTGAACCACTGAAAGTTCATACTTGGTCACTGTCATACCCGCCAGCCTTAAAAGAAAGTGGTGAGAGAGCTGACTGTGTCAGAGATCCCAGGTAGTATGATGAGTAATAATTGGACCTTGGCTATTTCCCAAAAAAAACAAAACCAAAAACCTGAAATGTAGTATAGAAATTCTGTGAATGTTAGTCTACAGTTGGGCTTGACTTTCACATAACAGAAACACACATTCTTCCAGTGAGAGATTTTTATTAAAAAATCAAAGGATTTTAAATACTGAGGACTTTTCATTGAAACTTTATCAGTTTTATAGTGAAAGAAAAAGCACAAGGTGCAACACTTTGCATATGTCCTGTGTTGGAGAACTTTGTGGGTATCTTTTAGTTTTCCATGAGAAAATGATGCTATGATCCTATGAACCTCAGTTAAAGATCAACTTATGTGCAAATACAACAATGCAAATGCTGATGAGGACACAGATATGATCCTCTTAGGGAACTGTTTTCCTATATTTTTCCTCCACATATCTAACTCTATAATAGCCATCATCTTTATTATTAGAGCTAATTGTAAAACAGAATTATTAGCTTATGATAGATCTATTTTTAAATGTTGTTTTGTTCAAATTTGGATGAAAAGTAAAAAATCTCTGATTTTATTTTTTTGAATATGGCATTAAATATACTCTGTGTCTTTTAATGCATGTTTTAATTGTAGGAGTAAACATTTTAAAATTAGTTTATACCTATGATTTAGGTCCTGTATGCTGAGAAAAAGAAGAGAAAATGAAGATACTTATAAATTTTAAAAGGTCCATATCTCTAGAATCTGTGCAGTTTTATTCAAATAACTACTAAAAGCTAAGAAAGTTTAGACATTTATTTTGATAGGTGCTTCAAGGATAAAACCCAAGATTCTGCACAAAGTAGGAATAATATATGAGAAGGGCTTGGTAGACCCTGCAAAGATCCATCAGCATCAGAAAATCAGTGTTCTTCAGGGACAGATATACTATAAGCCTGTCCCATTAACACTCACATGTAGGGTATGTTTTTAAAAGACCTGTATTGCAATGTACCTTGAATATTTTCTGAACGTGTAAGATGTGCATGAATAGTTTTTTCCTTAAGAGCTAGTACAATTTTGGACACATGGCATTTCATTATCTAACACATAGTATATCAAACGTGACTTATAACTGAGTTGATACATATGCTTCACTAATAACATCCAAAACTAAGCTAAAAGCAAATATGAAATGGGTATACAAGATGTACTTCTATGTGAGGTTTTGGAATAAGCTCTTCACAATCAGGAAAATAGTGTTTAAAACGCAAAATTGTATTTAAGATACAACTTCCTTCTTTAAATAGCATTCATAATATGATGCCCTTTAATGAATACGTGTTGCATTTGGCTCTTGATTTCTATGTTCTTAAATCACTATTCGCTTTTATCCATTAATTTTTTTTAAGTAAGTTTTACATAAGCACGTGTGCTAACATGACTGACTCAGCTAGATTTGTTAATCTATATTTTACCTTACTAACATTCTGGCTATATCTATCACAGGATATTAAATCATCTTTCTAGGTTTTTTCTCGTGAATTTTTGCTTGATACTGCAAACATTCAAAGCCTAGTATTTCCAATGTAGATGATTGGGCTGAAAAATAGAACAAAAAAGACAACCAGTTTTATATTAAGAAAGAACATATATTTCATGACAATAGATTGTGCTGAAAATATAAGAACTTAACCTCTGAGCATAATTCCACACACACTCAGGTACACATTCCCACACAATCACAGACAAGCCATAAATAAAAATGGTTCAAATTACCCAGAAATAAAAGAATTGTTCATGGAGCACTTGATTGTCTCGCGCTGTGTTACACAGTATTGAGTAATAGTTGTTTCTCACCACAAAGTCATCAAGTGTTTCAAGACAAAAGAAATATAAAAGCCACGTTTGCAGGAGGAGGAAGGCTGTCAAAGTTTGAATGTACCTATTCAATCTCAGTAATTGCCACTTAGTATTTGATTTAATGAAAGCCACTGAGTAAAAGCAACTATTTCCTTTGACATGGCTCATATTCCCATTTATAATATGTACTTCTCTGTCTTCCAAAGCCACAATCCTCCATTTTGATTGAAGTACCACTTTGTTCCCTTCTCCTGCATTCATCCTCATCTGCATGTGTTTCTCCACACACTAAATGGCTGTGTCAAAAATTACTGTTTCCAGTTATCAGTTCCAAAGCTAACAAGCTTGCTTTGACTCAGCTTTAGGCAGACTGAAATGACACAATCAGAAATGTACTCAAACCTGTGTGCTGGCCTGTGTGTTCTACCAGTAATGCTTGGCCTTCACTATAGAAGTTTTCTCTCCCAAGCTCCCTGCAGATGGACCATTTGTTTGTCATAGAAGAGATTGTTTACAACTTCTCTTTTTTTCTCAACAGCAAGAAATATCTGAAAATCTACCAAACCCTCTGTGTCAATATAAGGATGGAACGGTGCTGTTTTTATAACATCCAACTCCTAAAATGGTTTTAAGTCCTGTTATGATGACAGATTGGTAAGAAATCAATAAGACAAACACGGTAAGAAAACAATTTATTCAGATGTTGATTTATTTTTCTGTTAACTCTTACTGAGTCTTACTTGTTTATGGTTTCTTGAGGGACAAAGGGAATCCATTATTGTTTAAAAAAAATAGTTTCTTTTAAAATTAGAATCCTTTTAACTCAGGCAATTTCTATCCTGAATATTATATTAAAATTCAAAACAAATGTTCCTTAAAAAATTAGATTTAGAAATGGGATTGGAAACAATTTTGCTGAAACATCATGAGAAAGACCTTTTTATCTTTGTCCTCTCAGGAATTAATCTGAAAAAAAGTAAGATATTTAACTATAATTCCTTTATTGTTAAAAAATCCTCAGCTGAATTTCGGATTTAAATTAGGGTTGTTTACAAAGGTGAGGTACAAAAGAGGGCCTATAGAAGACACAAAATTATCCATTGCTCTTATTGTTGTTGAGAAACTAAAGAAAAATGAGGAAAGAGTTTTGGAAAAGATGGTGAAATAGGCAAGGAGGCAAAACTTAGTAAATGCTGTGTGTCTGTATATATATTATTAGGTGTGGAGGGTGATGACAAGATAATATTCTTCACCAACACATCTAGATCTATGGATATGATTTTCAGTCTACTCAGATTCTATAATACCTACATTTTCTCTTAGGTTCTAGAACATAATTGAATCCTTAGAAAGACGTTATTTGGCTCCCCATGATATATAAAAGCTGCCTGTAGGGGGAAATTTTGACTAGCATAGCAATTTCATTATAAAGGCCTTGTCTTGAGCAAAACAAATATTCTGAAAAAACCCAATAATTCTCTTTTAAAATAAAATGTTCACAAGAGAGCTGCTCTGGTCATTTTAGACATGGAGATAAGTCTCTGGGCTTCTAAAAGAATAATTACTTGTAAAAACGCAGTAATGCTCCAAAGCAGTTGAGGACAAAATTCAAACCACAACCTTCCTGGGCAGCCTGTTCCAGCGCTTCATCACCCTCATAGTGAAGAATTTCATATTGTTCAGGTGGAACTTCCTGTGTTCCAGTTTGTATGTTGCCCCTTGTCCTGTCCCTGGACACTGTGGAGAAGTCTGTCCCATCCTCTTGACCCTTGCCCCTTAGACATTTGTGAGTATTGGTAAGGTCTCCTCTCAGTCTTCTCTTTTCCAGGCTAATAGACTGAGCTCACTCAGTCTCTCCTCGTAAGAGATAAGTTCCAGTCCCCTGATCATGTTCGTACCCCTCCGCTGGACCCTCTCCTGTTTTTGTTGAACTGAGGAGCCCAGAACTGGACACAATACACAGATGTGGCCTCACTAGGGCAGAGTAGAGAGGGAGGATAGCCTCCTTCCACCTGCTTGCTACACTTTATTTTAATGAACCCATGATACTATTGGCCTTCTTGGACATGAGAGCCCATTGCTGGCTCATCATCAGCATGTTGTCTACCAGAACTCACAAGTCCTGCGTAAAGCTGCTCTCCAGTTGGTCAACCCTTAACCTGTACTTGTGCAGGGAATTGTTCTTCCCAAGATGCAGAACCCTACATTTGCCTTTACTGAAGTTCACTAGGTTACTCTCCAGCCTGTCCAGATCTTGCTGAATGACAACAGAGACTTTTGGTGTTATCAGCCTCTATTTCCACTTTTGCATCATTAGCAAACTTGCCGAGGGTACACTCTCTTCCCTCATCCAGATCACTGATGAATAAGTTGAACAAGACTGGGTCGAATACCGCACTCGCTGGGGAACATCGTAACTACACAGCAAAAGACTTGCATAAAACTTATGGATGTCTATGAGGCACATATTATTTTAATCTATATAGTAAAATTTATATTTTCTTGGTTGAAACTTCTTTACACTATAAGCATAATAAAACTTATCCTTTTACCTTTGTTTATATTTCCCAAATCCAGTTTTGAAAAAAAGAACAAAAGTTTTCAGTGAAATTGGAGTGGATTTTTGTAATTGTTTCTGAGAACTGTTGAATCTCTCTCTTGTCTGCTTCTTCTTTCTCAGTCCAGCTTCCATTTGGTTGAAAACCAGTATTTGGTATAATCTAGTCCTGCAAGTCTGTTTGTTTAAAATCAGAAGAACAAACTATAGGCTTTGAAGAAATTTGACAGAAGAGATAGGTATTTATATGCTTATTTTAACCACTTGGTTGCTTATGAACCCTCTGTGTAGATTCAGGTAGAATGCTCTGGCTGTGCTGCTGAGCAAACGCCATCTGTATTGGAAAGTGCGCCAAACGCATCCATGTAGAAAGTGCCTGCTGGCAAGTATTTCCAGTACTGCATGTTCTGCAACACTACATCTGCTAAGCTGTTTTTTTGTTTCTTCTTTTTTGTTTGTTTTTCTGAAAACATTTTAGGTATCCAAAAATAAGAAGTTCAAAGTAGTCCTCCCACTTCTCTGGACATGTTGAAGTATGACTGTCTTTCCTGTCTTCCAGGACATTCAGCAGCAAGAATATGTCATGTACAACTCAAGAATATACATCCACAATACATAAGAAAGGCATGAAACACAGCAGGGTCCCAATGCACCTTTCATACACAAACCTCTCTACTTAAATGGCTAAATAGTAACCTAAATATTATTTTGCAGGTGATACAGAGCAGAATAAAATAAGAAGCAAGAGTTCTGCTGGTTTGAATTCCACAGCAGTACACAAGTCTCTTTTCATTTCAAGATGAGCATTACATGTATGCATCATTATTAATTGTTATTGTTAAATAAAAACACTAAACTAATCATCTAGCTTTTCATAATCATTCATCCTTACTATTCCTGTTCGTAATTAAACTAGAAGACAGGCTAGGAAGCTTTTTTATGATGTGTGAAACAAATAGCATTTTTCTTCTGTATTTGAGTGTGCTTCAGTAATGCCTGTTTAGAAAGGAGACATGGGATATGGAAGGATGTACACTACAGCATGCTCATATAAATAAATTTCCTGTGCTAGAACCAATATCAAAAATCACAGCTTCTGGGACTGTAAACCTGAATTGTATCTGTGCAGCAAACCTGAATGGTACGTACGTTTGAGTATAACAAATCATATACTTAATTTTCCTTCTACGTGTTATATCTCTGAATTCTAGGAAACTTATTTGTCTGTAGGTACAATAGACATTTGATCAAACTATTCATGTATTTGGGGAAAAAAAGAGGCTTATGGTCTTGTCTGAAGTTTTTATTCTTGTTCCTTCCTCCTTTTTCATAATCTAAAAAGTACATAATTTTAAAGTCAAAGTCAATGTAAGCAGTTTTTGTGAAGAAAACCAAACAACTTTATAGATTTCTATTAACAAACATGATATGACAGCCTAATTGAGTCTAATGAATCTGAGGTGGAAGGGAAATTCAATTTGAAAGAGCAGCTTATTTCACTAGCAGGCTGCTAGAAACCAAAGCAAATAGAAACGGGTGGGGGGGCAGGGGGGGAAGAGGAAGTAGAAGTTGTATAAGTTGTATAAGGAAAACTTAAGACTTAGAGAAGAATAAGAAGAGATTAATGCTGAGTTCTAATAGAGGTTAAAGACTTATCATTAAGCCTTTCAAATGTTAATGTTCATTTACATCTGAAAAGGACTACCAAAAGAATAAGAGAGTGGAATAGATTAAAATTCTTATTTAGGTAGGTGGAACAGGGGAATACCCATTTTCTTATGTATAAAATGTAAGAGTTACCTAGGGTAGGCAAGTAAGAAAAGCTCTTACATATTGGGCAGAATCCTTGATTGGAATATTACAGCCATGATCCAACTGAGATATTGCGCAGTCATCTCTTTTTTTTTCTCTCAGTGAGAGATATTTGAACTTTATGGTGGTAAAATAGGTATTTAGGATATATTAGAACAGTATGTGTGTTTTTACAGTATAACACCCTTCAAAAAACAATCTTCATGTATTGCTTTTTCTCTGTTGCCTATCTTGGCATTACTAACTTTACATACACTTCGTGAAAAATGCCATGTGAACTTAAATCTTTTTTATAGTGGTATGTTGGCAGATCTGGCAATGTCCCGTAACGTCATGATGTCTATTTCTATGACAGTGATATGGATAGAAGATTGCATATAACTGTTATAAACTAAGCTGTTGAAAGCTTTATTATCTTTTATGTAACACTCAGTGAAAAAGACTTGTCCACAATACCTTATTGCTTAAAAGAGAACAAGAATAAAATAAAAAAAGGAAGATATTATATTTTCACATGTTGCATTACCTTATAAATCCTAAACCTCTTTTTCTTTATTATAATAACTGATATAAAAATGGAGAAAATGTTTTTATTTATGCCATAACCCAAAGAGTTATGGAAATTTCCTTACAAATGAACATTCTCAAAAGTGTAATTCTGATGTATATGTAAATGACATGCATATTTTATGTTATATATGTGGGTTTACTTTTAATTATTGTTCAGTTCTACTTATCTCTTGCCATAGAGATCCGGTTAAATATAAAAGAATGAAGGAGACAAAACATATAATTTTACTATTAAATAAATTTATTAATAAAACTAATATTGTTATTTCACACACAAAGCGCTATTGGAGGCAACTTTTTAATTTTCTCATTCTAAAGAAAGTAGAATGTTACAGTGCAGCAAACTTATCTAAAAAATTCTTCACAGTACAGAGGCTACTAGCAGAAGAGAAATGTCAAATTAAATATAACTAGAGCTTTGTTGATATTAAGATGAATCTTTTTTTCTGTAATGACATCTGTTCCATCATGTTTTGTTTTGCCATTAACTTTAGATATTTCATATTTTATTATCCAAATATTATTTAGAGGAGTTGTATAATTCTACTTCTTCTCCAACTGCTGATGTGATGTGTTCCAACAGCTGAGTAATGTTTGGAACATTTTTAAAGCAAATATAACCTTGACTCTAAATAGTTTTGTTCATATAAATAAAAGGAAACACCTTGGCCTGACCAACCAAAGCCATAAAAGACAGCCTCACTCCTTTGTATCTCCTCTGCACTGGAACCAGTGAGATGTTTGTGCTGAAGGGTTGGTTTTTTGGAATGATCACACAGGCAATTCTACTCTGGGTAACCAGAACTGAGAGCAAATATAATTTAATAAATGTGTTAGAAAAGTTTTCTGTAAATAAAACCATTTTTTTCATTCTTCCTCTCATTACTGGGAAAATATCAGCCTCATTCATGTATGGGTTATAAGATTTATTTTAAATTACTCTACTTTCACAGTGGAGTATGTCATACTTCATTTTCCTCCTGACAACTGTTGGGCAAAGACTTTTTCTTTATTTCCAGAGAAACTGCTTGGACTACTTAAAACACAGCCTGATACAACGGATGTTCCAGCAGTCTATTCCTTACCTGCTGCTGTTCACTCTTCTTTCTGAGCCAAAGATCTATTAAAGTCCTACTTTAAGGTACAGTCTGAGCCTTGACGGTATCATTAGTCCAGACAGAAAATTGTTTCCAGTCATTTCATGCCCATAGTCCTTTGAGATTAAATTCCTTCCACACTAATAATAATATTGGTCCCTTAAAAACTCCATTTGTGTGTAGATTTCAAGTTGCTTTATATAGCATAGTTCCATTTAAACCTTAGCTCTTTAATTCCTCAGCTCAATTTAATTCCTTGGCTCTAATACCACAGCCAGCAAGTGCCTCATTGTCTTACCACCCACAAAAATAGTAACTAAACTTTGCAAACTTGCATGATTGCCTTCACAGTGCCGCTTTGTTTTCATGAAAAGCAGTGGAAAATAGAAACTTACTACCTCTTTCCTCGTGCGAAGCAAGGGCCCAGAAGCATCAAGCAATGCAAACTTCATTTTTCTCTTTGAATATGTTATTATCTATTTATAGACAAAAGTGTGCCATACTGGCTTACACCAGTAAGCACTTCACTCTCCTGCTTTTTCCCAGACATGGTATGTATTCCTTGAGTCTCAGGTGCACAAATAATGCAATAAAGATTCCAGCACCATATACAATAAAATGATTGGAGAAAATCTGGTGAGGGACCAATTGTTCAGCATAAGAATGATATTTCTCATTGCATCTCTTATTGGGATGCACTCTTTCCAATCTAAATAATTTGCAGCAAAAAAATAATAAATTTTGTGAAAAGGAGGTCTTGAATACAACTCTAATGTAAGGAATGCATATAATGGACAGCTTGGAAACTTTTCTGTGTACCTGACACATAAAGAGGAGAAAGCAAGAATTTATGAAAATTCTTTATTCAAACCAAATAAAATTTCTTCTTAATCATAGTGATAAAGCCAGCCATGTAGATTGTTTGTTCACTGGATGTCTTTTAATGACCTGTTCATAATTTAAAACAAAAAACCTTTCAAAGCTTTTCTTTTCCTTTTTTCTTTTTTCTCTGTTTAAATCAGTATTAAACTGAGCGTAAATGGATCTTTTAAAAATTTGGAAGTCTCAATTGCCCTGGACAACTTTTAGAAATTCATGTCCTCATGACTATTTGGTCTTCCCAATTTCTTTCATGACATCTGTGTGTGTTTTCTTACCAGTGGTATAATCTGTTCAGCCTGGGAAGCTAGGCAAGGAGTAAAATAGAGATTTACCTGCTAGCTAGTTATATGAATATGTTCATACTTGTGTTTTGGTGCAAACTGTAGTTGTCTATGTGATCAGTAGATTTGTCTATTTCATAGTGGAACTATAGGACAGACATTATACTGTGAAAAGAGTTTTTAAAGTATGACTTTGAGATCACTGCACTCATAAAAGGAAAAACCATGTGTGAATTATACAGGCTATCCCAGTAACACATTAACATTAACTCCACAGCACAAGAAAACTGAATGTTCTATGTTTATTACAGGAAAAAAAGTGAGATATTTTATAAGTGTGTTTTAAAGAAGGATTTGAATAAATTATGGAAACCATGTCTTCATTCCCCACCTGTGAAGCCAGGTATTTTATGTATTACAAGAAATTGAACAAGGTATATATGTTATGCTAATAACACTTCAAAAAATCTAAGATGTATTAAAAAGCTCTTTCTGTGTGAATTTTCCTTAAGAATATCTTGCACTTTCCTAAAACTTTGTCTTACCCATACATGTGTTAAAGTCTCCCAATGTAATAAGACATTGTCATTTCAAAAATTGAAGGTAAATATGTTCTAGTGATACAAACTGGAGTACTCTTTGATATACTATATCATAATACATTCATTAGTATTAATAATGGAGTGACAACCGCATAAGAAGCCTGCTCATCATACAGCAAATTTGACCTTGGAGTCCATTGGGAAGCGAATAGAACCCACAGAGTACACATATCTCAAGATGTGCTCAAGATAGCTTATTTTCAGACTTTCTCATGCTGTGAAAATAGAATAATAGAATCATAGAATTACTGGAGTTGGAAGGGACCCAAAAGGGCCATCGATTCCAACTCCTATCCCTACACAGGACATTCCCAACCTTCACAACACGTGACTGAAGGCATTGTCCAAATGCTTCCTGGATGCTGGCAGACTTGCTTGATGCACCCCAGGACACGCTTGGCCCTCTTGGCTGCCAGGGCACAGTTTTGGCTCATGTTCAACGTGCTGTCAACCAGAACCCCCAGATCCCTCTCTTTTCATGTCCCAGGTGCAGAACCCAGCACTTGCTCTTGTTAAATTTCATGTTGTTGATGATTGTCCAGCTCTGCAATCTGTCAAGATCCCTCTGTAGGGCCTCTTTGCCCAAAGAGCGTCCACAGTTCCCCCCAGTTTTGTGTCATCAGCAAACTTCATCAATAAACCTTCAAGTCCTTCATCCAGGTTATTTATGAAGATATTGAAGAGCACTGGCCCCAAAATGGATCCTGTGGAACCCTGCTACTGACTGAATTGCAGCCCGATGTAACCCCATTCACTATGACTTTTTGAGCCCGACCCATCACCGAGAAGGTAAGTTTTATCAGTCTTCTATGTTGGTATTCAAGCAGACAATCTGAAAGTCCAGAAGTGCTATGAGTTCTTCAGGTCCTGCACCAGTATCAAGAAATGATAGTGGTGTGAAAGGTGTGAAAAAGTATACAAACTCCCACATACACACAAGTTTGGAGTTATCTATGTTCCATATCCATTCATTCTTTGCCATATGACTTGTGATAGCTAAGAGTAATATGAACATAACAAGGTATGAAACTTCTGAAAATACACACAATGAAGTGCATACTAGCTCTGATCCACCATCTCTTCTGCTCAGTAACTGTATTATCTGTGCTATGGTTTAATGGAACATTATGATAGAAGTCTAATAACAACAGTACATATAGTACATTTGTATCCAACTACATGTATCTTGTTTTAAAAAAGAGCAAGTGACTTCAGAACAGTAAATAAAACCAAATATAATAAACTTTAATGCTCTGATGCTGAAGGATCTTACCTGTAGAGTCATTGGCTTGTGTGAAGTTGTGGCTAGTTCCATATCTTGCTGTGCTTCACACCAGATCCAATGGTTCTGCAATGAAATACACAAACCACTGTCTAAAACTTCTTATTGTGACTGTGAATCTTGGACAACAGCAATGAATATGTGCGATGTGTTGGGATCTGTATCTTTAAAAGGGTATCAAGCAAATACATTTCAATTTCTCCATCAAAAACTGCTTTAACCCACAGAAGAATCTACCTCCAGAAGTGGTCAGCTGTGAGTCTGGAGGTTAAGGATGCATCAGGAAAAAAAACCCAGCACATGCGTAGCTGTTAAATGAATATGTTAAACATTTGTAATCCATGCAATAACTTGATTATAGGAACTTTGGCAAATAAAGAATATAAGCAAATGGATCAAAGAGGTAAAAATACTGTGAAGAATATATCCAGAGGGTAGATAGGTAAATCTCAGTTAACTCTATTAAAACTTCACTTCCTGTACTGTGATGCCAATTCTATCTTAACACTTAAGGTAGGAAGGCTCCCAGGCAGCATGACCCATTTGGGATATTCCATATACAAGACTAAATACAATGCAGAGAATTAACTTACTACTTGGGCATTGAGAAGCCTGGAAACTGAGTGCAGGAACAGCAGAGAAGAAAAACTGGAAGACCTGGAGTAAACATATTAAAAAGTACAATTTGATTCTATATATATTCATTTATTGAGAGGTGCATGACAGGGCCAGCACAGAAATCCAAATTCAACTTTGACCATTATAATCACCACTCAAGCATTTAATAATGGCCCTACTGATTATGGGTAAGCGTTAGTCTCTGGATTTTGACTTGGAATTAGAACTCGAACACAAGTCATGGATACTAAATCAAACCAAGTGCTTTGCGTTCACACTTGAAAATCTTTTTTTTTCTTTTTTTTAATAAAAAGCCTTAACCACCAAAATGAAAACTAGCTCATATTTGATTTAATATATTCTTTTCTCTCTCTCCATACAGGACGGAGAAGGAGCAGGAAGATACCAGTACATATGGCATGGAGGATGAAAGTAATTATAATGCATGACGTAGGAGGAAGAAAATCATGGAGAAATTATCTATAGTAGTACATTGTTAGTTACATTGCATAGATTATAAAGGAATCGCTAAAATATGCATGTAAATTTTCTATTGGAGTTTTCCTCTGTTCTCTATATTGTGAAACTTCAGTGAAAAAACGATAAAAATGAAAGTCAATTTATTTTTTTTGAAAGGGTCCATGATTCATGGCAGATGCATAAATGGTTGATTTTTGTGTGGACAATAATTTTGCAAAATACATGTGTGATGATGTATTAGTTAATGTAAAGCTAAAAGGGACTTCACATTGGGAACAGTATAATTTGGAGTGATGAAGACATAGCAAAACAATTGCATCTGGATTTTAACTGCTGTTTTATTTATTCCTTTTTTTTCTGAGAGCTTATTCTATTAAGCTTTTGTATAAATGGAAAGATAATTAAGCTGCTCACGTACTTATTGGCTATGGCTTGGATAATGTGTAGTTTTAGTGTTTTACATACATTCACAGTCATTTTCTACTGTTTGCTTATATATCACAGTTTAAGTAAGTTCCAGTAAAGCCATTTATTTAATGTAGTGTTCAAGACAAATATGGAGAACAGTATTTTCCTTTTTTCTATATTTATTTTATTTTTCATGCCAATATTAATTCAGCTGTTTCACAGAAAGTATGTCACTTCCAGAAACTCCTTTGGTGTACCTGGAAGAAATTAAAAAGAAGGATGAAAGATCTGATTTTTTATTATACTATGAGCTTCAAAAATGATGGTTATAAAGGATGTCCAGGTAAAAACTTTTTGAGCTCTGAGTTTGATTCAGTTACACCAATATAAATCAGAAACAACCCTCGCTAAAATGAATTACTTATTTAAAAAAATCCGAAAACTTATGAGTTCTTTGTAAAAGTCCGAGATTTTGTTGCTATCTTGCTTTTTCATCAAACTGTTTAATAAGGTAAAATTTTCATTTTTTATTTTATCCAACTCTACTATTTTCTTGTTTATTTTATTTTTTGTTTTCTTGGTTGATAGATCGGGGGTTTTTAGCTCTATATTCCTGCTTCATTGTATGTATGCAACTGTTGGTGCAAAGGTTTTCTTTAAGTTTAGTCAGACCTATGTTTCTGACTGATGCCTGTGTAAGTTACTGCTGAAAGAATGACTTTTAATTTTTTTCTGGTTTTCACTTGTTATGCTCTAATTCCTATTAAACACTACACTAATATACACCAAGTTAATTTCCCCACTGCTATGAAAAATTATATCAGAGTCAATCTTCTACCTGCCATAAATGTATAGTATGTAATTGATCACTTCTTTGCATTGGTTGGGTATCTCCATGTCTTGGAACAGGAGTTTGCATCTGTCCATAGAGACAAGAGTTGGAGTAGACACCAGTCTATTACATGCAGATACAGCAATTTCACATTGGTTCCTTTTCTCATTCTTGTCTTCCCATGTTTCTCCCCTATTCATTACCAGGGGTGACAGTCTAACCATCAGAAGCGAGTAGCAGCTCTTATAAAAGAACACAGACTTCTTTGAGGAAGGCATTTCATTCACTTTACAGTTTTTGCTCTTCCAGGTACTCTCTATTAATTTCAAAATAATTTCAATAGCCTTGGTAGCCCTCATTACAAACTGGAACAAAGCAGACTCTGATCAAACACTGCTCCACAAAATCAAACACTGAATTTTCCCCACTGTCTCTCTGAACTTCTTTTGGTTAGGCTGCAGCTGTGGATGTTTGGTGTGTCTGGAACTTCCTGGTTTCTTTCCTAAATCACAAAATTTTGCAACTGAGATGCTTTGGGTTTGGTTTCTGCCCTTTTGGAATTAAATTAATAACTTTTTTCTCCTAAATACTCATATCACTTTGAAATGGTCAGATGATTAAGAGATTTAGCTCTTTAGTTATTGACCCAGAGAAACAGATTTAATCAATAGCTTGTTTTGGATGATAGCCATCTCTCAATTCAGGGATTTTCATCTAGCAAAAAAGAATTTAAACTACTATACTGTTATAAGCAAGAATTTCTCTAGACATTTCCTTGGGGTTTTATTTCAGCATGGAGGCAAATGTAGCAAGGATAGCAATTGCAACTCAACCCCAAAACCATCATCCACAAGATAGACAAAGGTACTGGCACAGAATTTTCAATATTGAGCATAGTGAACAACCTGCAATACAGCCACAATCTACAAATGTTCATTTAATAAAACATAGGAAGTTGATTATACCCTTTTTAAAAGGGAGATTTCAGAAGGATGGTCTTGCATTTGTTTATGCATCTGTTTTTTTTGGTAATTTATAGAACAGAGATAACCTTCACAGAAAGGAAGAGAAAAAGAAAATAAAAAAACTGTACTGGACTAATTAAACAGCCTGAACAGCAGCAACAGAAATAAAATATAGTTAAAATCCAAATAATGTCTTCCACCTGTGAGATACATGAGTTATGTTCCTAGGGATTGAAGCTCTGCCAGAATTCAAGAAAAATATATGTGTTGTAAGGTGTAGAGACAGAGCTTTTAACCAGGACAAATCAAAGAGTTTTTAACAGAGATAATGGAGTTTGCAAGACCTGATTCCTCACGCCTATGTAATTGAACTATTCGTGCATAAGCCAACTAATTTGCTAATATTAAGGCATATTGTAGAGTCTTTGCAAAGGGACAGCTAGGAATGGGATGTCGGCAACATCCAGACAACATAAGAAAATCCTCAAAGTCTGGGGAGAATATGAAAAAAAGTGTGTTATGGACTTATGGGATCCATTTTCCAGCAGAAAACAGGGAAGAGATAAAGCTTCATACAAATATATAGATTCAAGGGATGACAGGCTCATCACTCAAGTCAGATGAGGCCCTGACTGTCTTTAAAAATTAGCATAGGGATCCCATGATTTTGATCCAGAAAAAGGCTGAAAAAATTCTAGAAAAATAACGAGACAGAATTTGCAGTACTGGGAGATGAATGAGAGTTAAAAGCTATAAAACTGCAACCGGTGAAAAATCAGTAGAAAAATGGAAGAATTGGAAATCACACTCCAATCAGCATCAAACCATGTCGAATGATCTAATGTTAATCTCTCTATTGAAGGATAAATGTAGCAGGGAAATATTTTCAAAAATGCAGACTGACAAAAGGTTTCCCTAATCAGCCTGGCACCTTTTGAACATGGAGCTGTCAACACACCTTGAAGTATAAAAGGCCTTTTTATGCCAACCAGACCACTTGCAATATTTGTCTTTGTAAGACAAATGCAAACTCTTGGGATAAACAGATTTCAAGGGTGTGAACTGCTGATGTCATTTATTTTTCCTGAAAAAGCCACGCAAGAGTGGTTGAGTCTGAGTACCCTTTCTTCTCTTCCCATGTGTAATATTGCATTGCTTCTCCTGAGACAATTTTGTACAGTAATTTTTGAGATACCGTGTTGTAATCCAAAGATGTGAATATCTGAAAAAGATAAGATAGTACTAAGTCTCAGAACTGCTTAACAGTTAGGAACGATGTCACTAATATTCCAAGATCAAAATTCTCAGCTGATTTAAAGTAATTTCCTTCACATTTATTTTAGAAATGAGTCCAATAAGTTCTAAACTAAGTCCATAATCCTATTTTATGTTCTCTTGAGACATTGTGAAAGTGCACCAAGACACCCGCTAATTTTTAATGATGTTTCTAACCATGAAGCAGCATCTCTTCTTAAAACTAGAATATACACTGGTCTCCATATCTTTTAAAGTAATTTCCACCTTTTTATCCCTCAGTAATGCAGACCTACAATCTGTCAGAGGCATAATGGTATCACATCATATGAGCTCAGACACTGTAAACATCCTCTCTGTGGTTTTAATCTAAAGATGACAGAAGCAAGTAGAGTCTTCTCCTGAATATCATTCCTGTGTTGAGCTATGAGATTAAATTTGTTGAATTTAAGACTGTTAAATCAGCAACACAGTAACAGTTTCTGAAACTGAGGGATTTTGTCCTCTGACATCTGTTCTTTTAAGATAAAATCTCCTTCCTATTGGCAGTGTTCAGAAAGAAGTCTCTGGTGGCTCATGGTCATGGTCATGGTACAGCTGTTTTACTAAGTTTCTAAAATATGTACTGAAATTGAAAAGGAATTTGAAAGCAAAAGAAAATTCAGACATGTAGGAATTTTTCCTGCAAGTGGGTCTTTTAACTCCAGGATAAACAGAAAGATTTTGAAAGTAAACACTAGCAATGCTACTTGAATTTTATCATAGTAAAAAAAGTCACTATACATTTTTGTTCCCTCCTTGTCCTTCTGTTACCTGATTTCTGGAAGCTGTACTTACTCAGATACGTTCTTTCTACTAAAATCTCCATTCACTCTTAGATACCCAATGCTTCAGAAAGAAAAAGACTGTAAAGAAAGAATGGTTAATACACTCTGATAACTTGAGAAGGATTAGGGTTAAGCAGCCGATAAGCCAGAAAAGCCAGACAAACAACAAATTATTGAGTGTTCTTCAACAGTTTTGTACAGTGAGTAGAATGGTCCTATCTTCGTATCAACATCAACCGTGATATTCATAATTTATTAAGTCTCCAGCTAGCAAAAATATGTCTTTAAATAAAAGTAAATAAATTGTATTTCCGTACATGATAGAAATGACCTTCGCTCTTTTTGGAAAATGCTAAATATTTGTTCATGGAAGGCATTTATGCAAACTTCACCATTTCCAGTTTTTCAAAGGGAGTTCCTGGGGCCTTGGAAGATTTCTACAGTCTTCTAATGTTTTCTATTGTCCCATGATTGTTGTATATGTCCAGGGATGTTCCAATCACATGAGGAGCGTTTTCAGATATACGAACTCATGTAGAATCAATTTGAAAACAGAAAATCATAATCAGTGTAATATATTGATTAAGGAGATAAAAAAAAAGAATCCAAAAGAGAGTTTTTCTAGTGAAATCTTTAGCAATGTGCTCAAGAAAACAGAAGAAAACAAGAACGTCTGAAGCTTCATTTGTAGGTAGGTGGCTCTTTCTCCTACATTACCTGGATTTTTTTTTAATCCTCTTCAAGAATTTGAGGTTCTCAGCCTAACACTTTTTTATCTGTAACTAGTATAAATTATGTATATTTTATTTATAAATTGTATTTTGTTTGGAAAAACTTAACTCCATAGTTCTGTCATCTGACATTTGTAATCAAACTGTGGTAGACCAGATATTAGAATTCTGACACAAGTGATAAACATACCATAATGAACTAATTTAGAGTATTAGAATTTTTTTCTGTTTTCAGTGCAGTGAATAGTGTCCTAATTTATATTTGTGATAAATATACAGACGAAAGGAAAACAAGGAATGTGTACACTACTTGATCTAAAAGGAGGTTTGTTAATGGCCGATAAGTTACTTTGTCTGTACTATGGAAGGAATCATGTCATACATAACTTAACACGCCTAATAATTTCAACACTCTGCTGTCTAGGTAGCCAGCCTTCTGACTATAGTACATAGTTGCTCTTAACTTTAACCTGTAATATAAAATATAGATTTTGGAACAGAACACATTGTTTACTTCTGATGATTTAAGTATCCACAGATACTTATCCAACACTTGTCAGCTTCTGGAGAAAGCACATGAACTTCAATCCTAATCCTTTCTATATGTTACTCAGTGAAAAGTACACAAAACAAGCAACATCTAAAAAACCCCACAACTATTAACTTTAATTTTCAGTCTAGCTTTCATAGATTCTCTAGAGCAACTCTAACTACTGAAGTACAGACTAAATTCACCACTGAAGTTGTGGCCTGGGATCACTCTATTAATACACAGTAATCACACTACTCCCTTTCATAATTCTGCCCAACTCCTTACCTGATGTTGCAGAGAAAATAAATGAGTCCTCAGTGTCACAAGGGGTACTAAGACAGGGTTGCTGTTAACTTGTGTCTCTTATAGTCCGTCTTGCAATCTTAAATATCGTCTAGCATCAAGTTACTTAATAAGACCTCAAGGATTTATTTTTAAGAGAGTTTTGCAAAAGGCCTTTCATTATATTGCATTTGAAAGAGATTTTACTCCTACTTAACAGAGGCTATTCAACGTCAAGAGATAGAAGAAAAAAAGAAGCCTAGTTCATATATGTGTTTATTAGCAAAATAAAGTGTCAGAGCCCACTCTCTAGTCTTTTGACTAATGAGAAGGAAGTAGCTATGCCATGCTATTAAGCTCTTTCTTTTCAAAGACCTAACTATTTCCAGTTTTCTAAGTGGGAGCACTTGCTATTTTAGGCAGACAGATTGTGCTCTAAACTTGTCTTGAAAGTTTCTAGTTGGAGCAGAAAGGTGAAACTTACTGATTTAAAGATAAAAGTGACACAGTTGTACTGACAGGAGAGAGAGTAGAGTATGTTTAATCCACAAATATTAACTGTGTATTACTATCTGGCTCCAATGGAGCTAATAAGTTTTATGGAATTAAAAAATGTGTTGGAAGGTGGTGGTGGAAGTCATAAGTAATCAAATTACCTAGAGCTGTAGTTTAGAAAATACAATTAGATTCTGTGCAATTCTCGTCACAGCATGCCTTTTCAAGGACAATTTTTGGCTAAGTTTATAGGGAATCTGGTCATAATCTGAGTTCTGCTTATTTATATTTGAGGAATATGTTAGTGACAGAGATAGAGAAGTTTTTTGATTTGTGGGGGTTTTTTAGCCTCATAGTAGTTTCATCGTGATTTATAATATCATTTTACAGATTTAGAGATGCTATCAAATATATTTACCACAAGTATAAAAGACAGCTAATGCAGTGGGTTATCTACTGATTATGGCAGGTTATATTACTAGAAAGCCCATGACATTTTAGGGCAAGCTATTGTGTATCTGTTTCTAGCTCCCAAGCTTTTTATCTCACATACGTAAGTGATGGAAGGCTTTTACAGCACAACAAACAAGAAGCTAAAATTTTACAAAACATGTGAGGGATTTTTTTATCTATGAATATTATCAGTACCATATTTTCTGCCTTTATTAAAAAAAATGTAGGAAATCTATATATAACACACAACATACTTCTCTGTCCATATCTACAGAGACCTCAGCTGAGATTTTGCAGGTATCTAACTAGAACATGATCCCGAGGAAAAAAATCTTTGTACTCACCATTGATGAAATATCATTTAGGAGATGTCTTGTTTTTAGTAGATATCAACTATTCATGACTAATGGGATGTGTTTCTAGAAGGCTCTTTAAGTTGGTTCATTATTTGAGTTTTCTTTTTTTGAAAGAAATAAACGGGTTTAAATAATTCTTTTGTGGTTTGTAATTTATTTAGTCTCAATTAGAATGGTTTTGTTTCTTTTTTCTGTCGAGAGATGAGTAATTCCTGTCAAAAATAGTATCTTCTATCTATACATTGTCACTTATGTGAGTTAAAAAATATTATGTACAAAAATATCTTAAATCTAGATAATTTCCATCATGCTCCCAAATCTACTGAAAAGGACCTTATTACTTCAAAGTTTACCAGAAGGTGTAATAACCTTCCTCCTTGCACCATTCAGAATTTTCAAGAATTATAAATCTTGCAGCTGTATTTATCCAACAGTAACAGTGTTAGTGTGGTTCAAAATACAACAGAATGTCTAATAATGCCTTTCGCTGAGCTTAATCTATTATGTCCACCGTATATTCAGTGTGTTAACACTGTGTAGAGGAACAGAATTGATCCTGTGCTAGTTTTCCAAGTACAAATAATGACACAGGATTTAGTTATGTCCTTTACATCTTTGATCCTTTAGCAATATGGGCAATCAACTTAAATATCTCCTACTGGTTTATGGAACCTTTCAAGGACTCCTGCTTGCTCCCTATGCAAGAGAAGGCTGTAAGTTCAAAAAGGAAAAATATTTAATATTTACTACTTCCTGTTGGCAGGCAGATGTCAAATTACTTCCCAGCAAGCAACCATGAATGACCCTCTTTCCCTCTCCTTTCTCTGATCTTTTCTTGCTGAGCATGACGTCATAAAGAATGAAATATCCCATTGGTCAGTTTGAGTCAGCTATCCCCTCCCAAACCCTTGTCTTCCCCCAGCCTATTTTCTTTCAGATAAAAATTTGTTTAGTCTATTTGAGGAAAGGTCATTACAGTCTCACCTCTCTAGATTTAGAAGATGTACTTAGAAATTAAGCAAAATTTATGCATGAATTATTTAATTTTATCTAGTTGATTTTGTGTTTTTCTCTAATTTTCTTTTCTTTTTCTATTTGTCTTCTCGTCCACACACTTTCCTTCCTCTGGTTTCTTTTCAGGTTCTAAATACATTCATGGAGGCTGTAATGGGGAGAGAAAGATGTCATCCGTATTCAGCTAGTTCAGATAGTGGGCTCTGTTTGAAGGAACGCTGCAAATTGTATATCAGGCATGTGTGGAACAATCCCTGCAATTCTGTGAGTGGGAGCTGGAGCTCTATTCCTGTCTCTGTCGCTAAACTCAGCCAGGCTTGGAGGATATTGCACATTAATGAGCACACTAACAGAAGTGAGCTTTTGCAGCTAGAGCATAAATCAGTATTTACTGGAGCAAGACGTTAGAATTCTCCTTTTTCAGCTGATATTATGCAATAACAGAGAAGAAATCTACCCCAAAATATTTTTTAGAGGTGAGAGGTCACATAAATATATTGTTGTATTATAATATCTATATTATAATATGTTTAATTGTCACCTTAAGGAGTACAGAACCTTAAGGTGGCATGTAAACAGGATTAACCCTTGATTACCGTTGATTTAGGATTTTATTTCTTAGTAACACACAGCTGGATTTAATATACCTTTAGCTTTAGATTTGTAAAGGCCACTGGTTAAAGGATTAATTTGCAAAAAAGCATCATCTGCTGTTTGAAGGACAGGTGCTCAGCTTTCAAGAGCTACTACTTACACAGCTGGGTAGTGGCTACTTAACTGCTATTTACACGTTTCCTTGGTGTGTTCTGCATGTGATCACCAAGTAGATGTTTTGTACATGGGACTGGATAACCTTGAATTAATAAAACATGGTGGTTTTCACCTTTCTATCTAAAAGCCCAAGCACAGCTCTGCCATTTTCATTCAACAGAGAAAAGAGAGATCTATATTTTTAAGCTGCTGGACATGGAAAAATGCAGAATTTCTGCCAGCTTCTGTAAGTAATGTAATGTTCAGCACCTCCAGATACTGGCTTATGACGCAGGCTCTTATTTTCTTTTCTTCCAGTAGGAGTTAAATTCCCCAAAATAAATGAAGCAAAATAGCACAAACAAAAAAAATAGCAACTCCTAAAGAAACCAAACAAATCCTTTAGTACGTTTAAAATTAGACATAGCAGTAATGAAAACTAAAAAGTCCAGAATGCAAAATCTGACGCGCAACACAAATAGTACTGACTGTGCAGTCTTTAAAAATACTTTTATGTACACGTTCCATAAAGAATTGTATGATGAGCTGTAAAACTGAGAAAGCTTCCTGTCACAGTGCACAGGAGACACAATGCTTCTTAACAGCTATTGACTATATTGGTTTGTACTTGGTGTTCAAACTGGATGATGATTTTATTCTGCACTATTATTCCACACATTCAGCAGATAGGGTTACTTGTTTTCAACAGTATGCAGTGCTTTTCAAAAATTAACTTTTCTTTAAAATATTCCCTTTATTTGAAGGAAATGGGGGGCAGACCGATTCGACATCACAGAATCATAGAACCATAGAACAGTTTTGGTTGGAAGGGACCTTAAAGATCATCCAGTTGCAACACCCATGCCACAGTCAGGGACACCTCCCACCAGACTGGATGCTAAATACCCCATCGCACCTGGGACTGAAGACTTCCAGGGAGGGGCCATGCGCAACAGCCCTGGGCAACCTGTGCCAATGTCTCACCACCCTCATCGTGAAGAATTTCTTCCTAATGTCTAATCTAAATCTACCCCCTTAGAGTTTAAGCCATTCCCCCGCGTCCTTTCACTACTTGCCCTTGTAAAAACTCCCTTCTCAGCTTTCCTGTAGCCTTTTCTTAAGCTGGGGATGCCAGAACTGGACACAATATTCCAGATGGGATCTCACAAAAGTGGAATAGAGAGGGAGAATCACCTCCCTCAACTAGTTGACCATGTTTCTCTTGAAGCAGCCTAGGACATGGTTGGCCTTCTAGTCTGCAAGGGCACATTGCCAGCTCATGTCAAGACTCTCATCAACCAGCACCCCCAAGTCCTTCTCTGCAGGGCTGCTTTTGACTACATCATCTTCCATCCTTATTGATACCGAGGGTTGCCCTGACCCAAGTATAGGACCTTGCACTTGGCCTTGTTGAACCTCATTGGATTCACATAGTCTCACTTCTCCAACCATCCAGGTCCCTCTGGATGACATCCCTTCCTTCTGGTGTGACAGCTGCCCTACTCAGCTTGATATCATCTGCAAACTTGCTGAGGGTGCGCTCAATGCTCTTGTCAATATCATCAATGAAAATATTAAACAGTACTGGTCCCAGTGAGGTTCCCTGAGGGACACCACTCACCACAAGTCTCCATCTGGATATCGAGCTGTTGACCACTACTCTCTGAATGTGACCATCGAACCAATTTCTTATCCACCAAACATTCCACCCATCAAATGCATATCCCTCAAATTTAGAAAGAAGGATGTTAGGACTTAAGGTTATTCCACTCAGAGAAGAGGTGGAAACAACAGCCCAACTGATGTGCATTTACACTAATGCATACAGCATGGGCAACAAACAAGGGGAGCTGGAAGCCGTTATGAGGGAAGAAAACTATGACGTAATTGCTATCATGGAAACATGGTGGGACAATTCACACAACTGGATTGCTGCCATGGGTGGCTACAAACACCTCAGGCAGGATAGGCTAAGAAAGAGAGGTGGCAGGATTGCTGTTTACATTAGAGAATGTTTTCATTGCGTAGAACTCAATATTAGTAATGATAAGGTTGAGTCCTTGTGGGTTAAAGTCAGTAGAATGCACAGAAAGCCAGACAGTGGTGGGAGTCTGTTATTGGCTGCCCAGCCGGGACGAAGAAACTGATGAGCTTTACTACAAGCAACTGGGAGAAGTCTTGTAATTGCTGGCCCTTGTTCAATCTTCCAGATGTGTACTGTAAGTATAATACAGCTTAAAGGAAGCAGTCTATGAGGTTCATTGAGTGTGTGGAAGATAACTTCCTAACACAACTGGCGAGTGAACAGACTAGAGAAGGCGCCCCACTGGATCTGCTGTTTGTGAACAGGGAGGGCCTTGTGCAGGAGGTGGCTGTTGGAAGATGGGACTCCATGATCATGAGATGATAGAATTCTCAGTTCTTGGAGGAGTAAGGAGGGGGGAGTCAGTGGAACCACTACCTTGGACTTCCGGAGGGCAGACTTTGAACTGTTCAGAAGGTTGCTTGATAAAGTTCATTGGGAGGTACCTCTAAATAGCAAAGCTGTACAAGATGGCTGGATGTTCCTCAAGAAGGAAATCATGGTGGTGCAAGAGCAGGCCATCCCCGTGTGCCGTAAAATGAGTTGACAGGAAGAAAACCATTTTGGTCAAGTAGAGAGCTTTGTATTGATCTCATGAAGAAGAGGAAAGTTTATGAGCTTTGGAAGAGGGGCAGGAATCCCAGGAGGACTACAAGGGTGAAGTGAAATCATGTAGAGAGAAAATTAGAAGAGCTGAAGTCCAACTGGAACTTCAATTAGCCAGTTTGGTAAAAAACAATATAAAGTGTTTCTTCAAGTATATGAACAGCAACAGGAGGACCAAGAGAATCTCCCTCCTGTACTGGGTGCAGGAGGTACAGTAGTGATGAGCGATGAGGACAAGGCAGAGGTACTTAATGCATTCTTTGCCTTGGTCTTTAATAGCAAGGTAAGATATTTTCAGGATACTTAGCCTCCAGAGCCAGAAGACGGTGAGGATGAAGCTCCAATTATCCACGGGGATTTGGTTAGAGACCTGCTTGGCCATTTAGACATACACAAGTCTATGGGGACAGATGGGATCCACTCAAAGGTGGCAGAGGTCCTCTTCAAACTCCTCATCTACCAGCAGTCCTGGTTGACTGGGGAAGTGCCACTTGACTGGAAACTGGCAAATGTTACACCTATTTACAAGAAGGGTCAGAGGGAGGATCCACAGAACTACAGGCCTATCAGTCTGACCTCGGTGCCAGGGAAGATCATGGAGCAGATCATCTTGAGTGCTATCACACAGCACGAGCAGGGCAATCAGGCCCAGTCAACATAGTTTTATGAAAGGTAGGTCCTACCAGACCAATCTGATCTTGTTCTATGAAGAGGTTACCAGTTTAGTGGACGCTGGAAAGGCTGTGGATGTGGTGTACCTGGACTTTTGTAAAGCCTTTGACACCGTTTCTCACAGTATTCTGCTTGAGAAACTGGCTTCCATTGGCCTGCACAGGCACACCCTTTGCTGGGTGAAAAACTGGCTGGATGGCTGGGCCAAAAGGGTTGTGGTAAATGGAGTTAAATCCACTTGGAAACCACTCATGAGTGGTGTTCCCCAGGGCTCAGTGCTGGGTCCAGTCCTGTTCAATATATTTATCAATGTTCTTGGTGAAGGGATTGAATGGACCCTTGGTAAGTTTGTGGATGACATTAAGCTGGATGGAAGTGTTGATCTGCTTGAAGGAAGGGAGGCTCTGCAGAGGGATCTGGACAGGCTGGATCAATGGGCTGAGACCAGCAGGATGAGGTTCAACAGGGCGAAGTGCTGAGTCCTGCACTTGGGACACGTCAACCCCATGCAGCATTACAGACCGGGGGAAGAATGGCTGGAGAGCTGCCTGCCAGAGAAGGACCTGGGGGTGTTGGTTGACGGCCGGTTGAATATGAGCCAGCAGTGTGCCCAGATGGCCAAGAAGGCCAATGACATCTTGGCCTGTATCAAAAACTATGTGGCCAGTAGGACCAGGGAAGTGATTGTACCCCTGTACTCGGCACTGGTGATGCCACACTTTGAGTAATGTGTTCAGTTCTGGGCTCCTTAGTACAAGAAGGACGTTGAGGGGATGGAGCGTGTCCAGAGAAGGGCAACGAGACTGGTGAAGGGGCTGGAGAACAAGTCCTACAAGGAACGGCTGAGGGAAATGGGGTTGTTTAGCCTGGAGGAGACTGAGGGGAGACCTCATTACTGTCTAAAACTACCTGAAATGAGATCGTAGCAAGGTGGGTGCTGGTCTCTTCTCACAAGTGACAAGTGATAGGATGAGAGGAAATGGCTGTAAGTTGAACCAGGGGAGGTTCAGATTAAATCCGTTGCTTCTTCCGTGTCCACTGATATGGTCACTCCATCATAGAAAGCCACTAGGTTGGTCAGGCTGGACTTGTCCTTGGTAAAGCCATGCTGTCTGTCTTGAATCACTTCCCTGTCCTCCATGTGCTTTGGCATAGCTTCTAGGAGGATCTGTTCCATTTTCTTCCTAAGCACAGAGGTGAGGCTGACAGATGGGTAGTTCCTAGGGTCCTTTTTTGAATCCTTTTTAAAAATGGGCACAATTTTGTCCTTCTTCTAGTCACAAGGGACTTCCTCTGACTACCATGACTTTTTCAAATATTATGGAGAGTGACTTGGTACCACATCAGCCAGTTCTCTCAGGACTCTAGGATGTACTGCATCAGGTCCCGTAGGCTTGTTCCTCAGGTGGTCACAAACCTGAACTTCCTGTGTAGTGGGAGTGACTCTACCCTCCTGATCCCCATCTTGTTGCTCCTGGATCCTGGAGGGGTGAGGAGAGCGGTTGCCAGTGAAGTTGAGGCAAAAATGTTGTTGAGTAGCTCAGTCTTCTCCTCATCTGTCAATACAAGGTCACTATTTTCGTTCATCAGTGGGGGTAGGCTTTCTTTAAAGTTCCTTTTCTGTTTGACATACCTGTAGAAACCCTTCTTGCTATTCTTTGCTTCCCTTGCCAAGTTCAGCTCCAGCTGTGCGTTGGCCTTCCTGACTCCACTCCTATACAACCAGGCAGCATCACTATACTCTTTCCAGGTTCCAGGTCCCTGCTTGCACTGCCTGTGCAATTCCCTGTGGAGTTTTAGAAAACCAAGGACATGTTCTGGGCAATCCAGAGCAGCAGGACCTTAGTCTGGCTAAGGCATAGAGATATCAGCAAGCCTTGCAGGAATGTTGTTGCTAGGACACCTGCAAGAGGAATTTGGCAAAATAAACAGCCTAGCAATTGAAAACCAAGAAATGGGGGCGATGCACACATGATTGAAGCTAAGACCTTGAACAGGATCTGAAACTTACAACAGAGATGGATGGACAGTAGAGACTGACCTATTGTAAAGAAGCATTATTCGAGTGAAGAGCACATGTTAACCAATTGTTCTTATTGTTATGTGTGAAAGTAGGTAATATAGACTATATAACCATTAGCAGTAAAGCAATAAACTCGGCTTCTGTCCGATCACATTGCTCGTGTGACGACTCTGTGACTTCCGCATCAACATTCTCTCTTGTTTTTCAGTTTGATCAGCAGGTCTCAACTCAGCCATGCTGATCTCTTCCATTCCCTGCCTGACTTCCTTCATCTGAGGACTGAGTGCTCTTGCATTCTGTGGAAAACTACCTTAAATATTTGCCAGCTCTGTACCGCTTCATTATCTCTGAGGACCTTTTCCCAGGGGGTCCTATTGACTAACTTCTTGAAGAGCTGGAAGTTGCCTTTCCTAAAATTTAGGGTTCTTACTACACTCTCACCTGTTCCATATCCCTCAGGACTTTGAACTCCACCAACGCATGATAACTGCAACCCAGACTGCCCCTGATCTTGACATCACTGATGAGCTCACTTGCTTTTGTGACTAGTATTGCATTCCCTTGGGTGGAGGTGTCTGTTGTATGGGTTAAAAAGTTACCATCTATGCACTGTAGGAGTGTTATGGATTGCCTACTGCTTGCCTTGCTGCTTTTCTGACAGATGTCAGGGTGGTTAAGTCCCGGTAGGATGACAGCTTGTGAGTGTGGAAGACAAAGGCTTCATCAGTAGGCTCCCCTGGATCAGGTGGCCTGTAGCAAACACCAGCCACAAGGTTTCTTTCATTGACTTGGTCTTTTATTCTCACCCATAAACTTTCAACTTGTTCATGGCTATTCTTCAGGGATAGCTCTTCATACTCAATCAGTTTCCTTACATAGAGGGTAGCGCTTCTGCCCCTCCTTCCTTGTCTGTCCCTTCTGAAGAGCCTGTAGACATCAATAGCCATACTCCAGTCATGGGATTCAATACACTTGGATTTTGGCACAGGAGTTTTTTACTCCATTTGCCTTGAAGAAGGTCACTGGGTGTTAATGGTATAGTGTGGCTGTCTATGATCTGGAAACAGTTTAACCCCTATACTAATATTCCTGGTACTTCAGAGGGAAAGTCAAATTTGGATGTTTGATATTATTCTAGAAAGTATGATACTCTCACTAATTTCTGAATGGTTCATCATTGTATAATAATAAATAGTTTGGAAGTGTGCCTGAAATTTTCCCAACTCATAAAGCAGAAAATTCCAAACTCATTTAAACAATGAGACATTAAAAAATGCTTTTATGTCTTCCTTTTTTTCAAATCCAAAACTGTATCTAAGCTCAGTAATGTTTCTCTCTAGTAATTCAGTGAATCCTTTAAAGCATCAAGACTGAACAGACTACAAGAGATAACTGTAGCTTCTGTTAAAGCTTTGTCAGTTCTCTGGAATGATTGATTTCACCACTGAGCTGAAAATTTTAACAATACATATCCTGTACTTACTTCTAAGCACCAAGACAGAAAACAATGGTTAACACATAAAAAAGCAGAGAATAAATTTCATTCCCTGATCCTGTTACAGATTTCTGAAGCAACATGCAATCCATATAAACATTCCTTTTATAGCTTCTCATGAGCTGGGTGTAGGTTTTGTGTCATTCTGAAAAGCACAAGTGTGGGCAGGTGCTGTGCACTTTTCTCTTCGTGTCTCTACAGATGCTTTAAGGCTCTCCTTTAATGGAACTGCGCAACAGTATGTGGTAGTGCTGTGAACACCTGGCAATTAATTAAGCCATGAGGTTCTGCTCTTGACATAAACCAGCCTTATACTAAGCACCACAGAACTGAAAGCCCCCATGCTGTATTATTGCCTGTACAGTCTCTTCCAACAGTAGTTTAGTGCAGTCATATCCATTCAGACAGACAGATGTTCTCCATTAAGTGAACTATGGGAAAACTCACCCTCATTGTAGGGTTTGTCATGTTTGTCTGTTCATCCAAGAAGTCCATGAAACTTGACTAGAGGTCTTTTGCTTCAGTTTCTAGACAGATTTTAGGCTCACCACTAGCAGATACCACTCAAAGTATTCGTGTTCCATTTGGTGTCGCTTACAGCTGGAGTCTTTACCTTATAATCAGTGACGAATAAAATAGTAACTGTATGTCAGAAAGGGCAATGGTTATCTTAATACCAACTTCAGTATGTAATATTTCACTTAATGCACATTGATCAGGCAATCATCATTACACAGCTTCCTTGTATGTTAATTGAACTTGCTTTTGTGATCAATATATATGAATTGTTAGCCCATTTTATGGAAAAGAGATGAATATTCTAAAAAAGCATATACAGTCATGTGACATTAATTTTGTATTTCGTTAATCCGTGCATTTTGTAGCTCACACACATAAAAATCAATAGACTCTTTACAAAGGAATATTTAAGACAGGAATGGTTGTGACGTATTCCACTAAGATTTTTTTTTAATAATAAGCGTCATCACTCTTTGCGTTGTGGATATTAGTAGTGAAAGTTAAATTATGCTTTACAAAATACATAGATAAATTGCTATTTGTGATCTATTATGTTTAAAATTTTACAGTTTGCTGATGTTATTGTGTTTGTTTCCTTACCTACTAGCAAACAATATGAAGTAATATCTTTTTTTTATTTTTGTCATTAGGGAGTTAGCAACACTGTCAAGAAGTCAACATTGGTATATGGTTCTGATACTCTTTCACACAAAGGTTCTGGAACAGTTTAATTTTTTGTTTGTTTGCTTTGTTTGCTGGCTTCAAAAAATTGTGAGATTATACCTAGTTATCTCATAATTACAGTTTGAATATATTTTTGTACATAACATTATGCAAAAAAAGTATTTACAGCCTTTCATAGCAAAATATATATGTATATTTTATCTGATTACTGTCATTATCAGAAATATAATATAGGGAAGATTATTTTTCTAAAATTTCCCAATCTGGAAATCTAAGAAGGATTTAAGAAAATTATTTTTAAAAGCTTAAGATAAGTGCTCATTTACCTGGCTGCATTTCTTCTCTTAATTTCTTGTTATCAGAAAGGCAGAAAAAAAGACCCCTAAAGTTTCTGAGCACTCTCAAGTTGTTTGCAACTTTGCTGCCAGAAGGATTTATTCAGCCTCACAGCAGATCTCTGTGAAATGTTGCAGGTATGCTTATCACTGGTTCCCAGGTGACCAATCTGCAATTTATTCATATCAGAACCCCTTTTTTCTCTGATTGTAATGTGGACTGTATATCATCAGGCAATGACAAGAACAGAAGAACTGATCTCTTTTGGCATTATAAGCTTACTTTTGTCTTCAACCATGCTATTATAGTAGAGGAGATAGTGCAAGTTGTCTGTCATTTATTTGGAGATGTATACACAGAAGAAAAAACTCCCAGCAGCTTCAGGAAATGAGCTGTGTGTGCTCAAGTAAAACTTATGAAAACATTTCATAATAAGCTTTGGAACAAACAAAACTTTTAATAGGAGAAATGACCTATTTCTTCCCTAGAAGCTTTTAATAGCTGTTCTTCAGATGAGATATTTGGGTAAATTGGCACACACTGACCTGGATTCAGGAGCAATGGCCGTAATCTGAAAAAAAGCCCAGTGGGCTGAACAGAGGCTTCATTGTCAATCACAGAAAGTAAAGGAAGTTAAACAAGCACCGCTAGATTTTGTGCTCTTTTTTTCTCCCGTGCTCTGTTTGTTTAACCAGCAGGTGAATGTCAGTGTTTGTGTACAAGGCTTTCACAAAGATTGATGTTCACAGCAACACCTGAGTTCATTTATAATACTATTCTCCGACAGCCTTGCTGAAAAGATTCCTAAAGACATTAATTTACTGTCTTTTCCTCTTCTGTTATATTCTACCACTAAAGATGCCTATTCTTCTTTGATGAGCAAGTATCCTTGCTCAAAGGTACTCATACATTTTCAAACTTTGTTGTTGTTAGAAAAAGGAGAGAATGAAGAATTATGACTGAGCTGTCTTTGAATAGTTGCCATGGTCTTCCTTTACTGTAACTATTGTAAAGTGTTGCACTGTCTTACTATTACTGGCAGATGTGAACAGCAAACAAAGTTAAAAGAAAGAAAGCGCAGCATTTGGAATGATCTCTCAAAATTCTTTGCTATTTTCTTTCCTATGTAATGTCTATGAGTACAAGAAAAATTAAAGAAATAAAGAAGAATTTAAAAAGAAGAAACATTTCAGAGAAAATTAAGAATTGCTTGCCCTAGGATAGCATGTGCTAGCCAGTCTTTTAGAATTTTTGACCTTCAGTACCAGCTGTGAGGTAAGCACATATTTCTTTGTTACGTTTGCAGATAGATAAAACTGACAGAGCTCGAGCAAAATTTACTACCTGTTTGTAATATTCGATCTTTAAATATCTAAACAGGGGAGGAGGGAATAGGAAAAACCCTGAAAAAGACAAAAAAAATTTGATAAAACTACAAATCATTATTCCTGACAATTTGCACATTTGATAGGTAGTTGTTTTGACTATGGGGTTGAGGATCAAAAAGATGTTTGTTGGTTATACCCTTAAATCAGCATTTGGAAATAAATGTAATTCCCATAGAGTAGATTCTGGATCTCCCAGGGTTACATTTGAAAATTGACAGATATCCACCAAGAAACTGAAACAATATTTATTGAAATCACTGAGAGTTTTTCCACTGATGGTATTTGGGTTTGGATGAGGCTTTTTAAAAGCTCTTTCAGTGTAGCAGCAATCTCGTCATTCTTCCAATACCTAAGACAAAGTACTTCTAAGAGATCATATATACTAGTTTCAGTTGCCAAAATATTACACCTTGTTCGCATCTTTGCTTCAAATTTCTGCACTTTAATTCCACTCATTTAAATGTTATGAAACTATAAAATCAATATATGTAGGGAAAAAGAGCTGTAGGGAAAATGGACAGCACACTGCCGTTTATAGCTTGTAAAGCTTCACTTTATAACTGAGATTTGCCAAATATAATGCATATTATGCCATTTTAGTCTGTATTCCAGAAGGTGAGATATACTCATTTTACTTTCCTCAAATAGAAATAGCAGTGAATTGTTGTGAGGTTCTTTCAAAAGTAGCAAGATTCTGAGTGAATTTCCCAACAAAGGTGATATAATACATCAGTTTTAGGTGGATCTTCAGCTTAATAGAACTTCCCTCATTTTTAAAATATGAAAACTGTACAGAAAAGATGGGAGACATTGCTATATCCAAGGGTGGTCTTGTTAAGAAAAGAATGCTCAAAAGCTAATGATATTCTGTTGTCAGATCTATACTCTCTGTCAGCATCTATTTTACTACCACCTCCAAGTTTTAGCTTTGCATAAAAGTAAAAATATGAAGAGAAAGGATTCAGTTTTTTTCACTGTATAATTTCCCTGAATTTCCTTTCAGGGTAAGTTGTGTGCTGATTTTTTCATTCAAGAGCTTGGCTTCCTTTTTGCCTTCCCAAACCAAGATGAGATATGGATATTAATAGCAGGATAAAAAAAATCGCATTGTTTTTGTTTGTGCATATATAGAATCGGTCAGTCTTACAAGCAGGCAGTCTGTCAATTTTAACCAATGTCAATGCCTTTCTCTTCCAGAATAATCCAAAATATAACTTCAAGATTACAAAAGTAACTCATCTCACATCATAAGCAGTAGACAAATGCATGAGAGAAGGACACAGTATTTAGCAGTTTTGAAAAAAAACCTTTCTTCTAATCCTGGAAGCACAGATGCACATTCTAAATAGTCAGAAAAACCAAATATTGTTCCTGTTAATGTTTTTTTTAAGCAATTTTCACAACAATACACATTTGGCCAACTCACATATACGTTGCGCTTTATCCTTTGAATTGTGGATGGTTTGTACTATGTTAAGAATGACAACAATTACAGAATTTGCATGCATCTGCCAGCAGAACAGATGGCCTTGTATTTGGAGGACAATGTAGAAAAGAAGAAAGAAATGTTAAAATGAAATAAAAAATAAGAGATAAATCTTAATTAGATGCTGATATACAGGGCAATAAAGTGGAAGGAAAGAGACTGAAATGGATTTGAGAGGTTTTCTGAGGAAAATATGGAATGTGGATGGCCATGCTTCCACCACATTAAATTATGCATATTCCTTATCCCTCTGCTGGATACAACTGTTCAGCAACTACTGTTGCTCGTTCAGTCCTACTGTTGTTGCTGAAGTTAGGTTTTGACCATGACAAGCATGTAAAGATATCCACGATATGGAAAGTTTACTTGTAGAAACAGATCTTAAGAGTGTATATACTGCTAAAGTTGTCAAAACCATGTTTAAACTGTTAATATAGTCATAATTTTGAATAGTTGGAAAAACTAAAAACATATGCATATCTCCATTTCTTTTATCCTTACATTTCAGTGATTATTCAGATAACCAATGGCAGATAGTACATGCATACTGGTAGTGATATTTTCCAGCAGCAGAAACTGTTTTTCTACTACTTCTCTGATGGATGCTTTACAATATACAGAACAAGAATATATCACTGCCCCTTTTGGTTTACAATCTGGGAAGAAAGCAAATTTTGGTGTGTATATGAAAAGAAAGACTCAGGGAAATATATGATACAATAGTGAGCAGAGTGGAAGAAAGATGTCATAGTCATAACAGTAGTTGAAATTTTACCTTTTTTACGCTTTTTTTTTTTAAAGAACTGGCACAAAAAGAAATTTCAAAATAAGTATTTTAGTGATAGAACGAAATAGATCTGCAGAAAACCACAGCGAACGCTTCCCATGTATGCAGAAGGAAAATCAGAGAAACAAAAGCGCAACTTGAAATTAATTCAGCAACTTCTGTTAAAGATAACAAAAAGCACTTCTGTAAATACATTAATAACAAAAGGAGGGGCAAGTAAAACCTCCATTCTTTGTTGGACCTATGGGGGAACATATTCACCAGGGATGAGAAGGCGGCTGAGGTACTCAACACCTACTTTGCCTCAGTCTTCACCAGTAGGAGAGGTGGCCCTCAGGATAACCGGCCTCTCGAGCTCACAGATAGAGACAGGAAACCAAATGGCTTCCCTGTGTTCCAGGAGGAAACAGTCTACAAATTACTGAGCCACCTGGATCCACTCAAATCAATGGGACCTAATGAATTCCATCCTAGGGTGATGAGGGAGTTGGCGAAAGAGCTTGCCGAGCCACTCTCCACCATCTACCAACAGTCCTGGCTCTCTGGGGAGGTCCCAGATGATTGGAAGTTGGAAAATGTCACACCAATCCACAAAAAGGGCTGCAAGGAGAACCTGAGCAACTGTAGGCCTGTGAGCCTGACCTCAGTGCCTGGCAAGGTTATGGAACAGATTATCCTGAGTGCAATCACACAGCACCTTCAGGATGGACATGGGATCCGACCCAGCCAGCACGGCTTTGTGAGGGGCAGGTCCTGTCTAACCAACCTGATTTCCTTTTATGATCAGGTAACCCACCTGGTAGATGAAGGGAAGCCTGTGGATGTAGTTTATCTGGACTTGAGCAAAGCCTTTGACACTGTCTCCCATGGCATACTCCTGGATAAACTGGTAGCCCATGGCTTGGACAGGTACACACTCAGCTGGGTTAAGAACTGGCTGGATGGCCAGGCCCAGAGAGTGCTGGTGAATGGGGCTGCATCCAGCTGGCAGCCAGTCACCACTGGTGTCCCTCAGGGATCAGTGTTGGGTCTGGTTCTTTTTAACATCTTCATCGATGATTTAGATGAGGGGATTGATCCATCATAAGTAAATTTGCGGATGACACCAAGTTGGGAGGGAGTGTCGACCTGCCGGAAGGCAGGAGGGCTCTGCAGAGGGACCTTGATAGGCTGGAGAGATGGGCTGAATCCAACGGGATGAAGTTCAACAAGGCCAAGTGCCGGGTCCTGCACTTTGGCCACAACAACCCCATGCAGCGCTACAGGCTGGGGACAGAGTGGTTGGAGAGCAGTCAGTTGGAAAGGGACTTGGGGGTGCTGATTGACAGGAGGCTAAACATGAGCCAGCAGTGTGCCCAGGTGGCCAAGAAGGCCAATGGCATCCTGGCCTGTATCAGGAATAGTGTGGCCAGCAGGACAAGGGAAGTGATCCTTCCCCTGTACTCGGCGTTGGTGAGGCCACACCTTGAGTGTTGTGTTCAGCTCTGAGCCCCTCAGTTCAAGAAAGATATTGAGGTGCTGGAGAGGGTCCAGAGAAGAGCAACAAAACTGGTGAAGGGACTTGAGCACAAGTCCTGTGAAAAGAGGCTGAGGGATTGTTTAGCCTGGAGAAGAGGAGGCTCAGGGGTGACCTCATCGCTCTCTACAACTATCTGAAAGGAGGTTGTAGACAGGTGGGGGTCGGACTCTTCTCCCAGGCAACCAGCAACAGAACAAGAGGGCACCAGCTTAGACTCTGCCAGGGAAGGTTTAGGCTGGATATCAGAAAAAAGTTCTTTACAGAACAAGTAATCAGGCATTGGAATGGTCTGCCCAGAGAGGTGGTGACTTCACCATCCCTGGAGGTTTTTGAAATAAGACTGGATGTGGCACTTAGTGCCATTTATCTAGGAATCATGATAGTGTTGGATTAAGGGTTGGACTTGATGATCTTAGAGGTCTCTTCCAACCCAGATAATTCTATGATTCTATGACAGTCAGAATAGGAAAAATGCACAAAGATCCTGTTTGAAAATGTAATGATTTCAGTGTAGTAGAATAGCCAATTAGAACTGGGACTTGACCTCAATACTGAGCGAAAAACAATAGGAAAGGTGAATATCAGCTAAAAAAGCTGCTCTTAGGAAATTGAAAAGAGAAAAAAGGATGCTTAAAGATTCACTAAGGAAACAGCTGATAAAATGTATCTCTGATTCACAATTCAAGGTACTCTTAAAAAAAATGAGAGTGGGGCAAACCATATACGAATATAACCAAATAGTTCAAGCTAATGTTTTGTCCTTTTGGGACAGTATCCTAGCTAGTGTAATTTGGGACAAATATTACTTGATTGAAAGATTCTGAATTCCTTATCCATTGTTCCATCAAATCCATATTTGGTCCAAAGTATTTTACTTGTACTAGTATTTATGGCAGATGCTATTTGTCCCCTTGTTGCCTTGCCACCTATAAGTACTTATAATTCCAGTCTGCTCTCCTGGGTAGCAATAAGTCTAGTCACTCTGAATGCACACAATATCTCATCTCACTTCATCTTACCAGGTACTTCCATATGACTGCAAAGGATTTTTGCTGAAGAGGGAGGGTTTAACACCAAAGATTGCTTCCTGTGAATTCATCCATGAAGTGTTTTTCCTATTCAGCTATATATTCAGATGTAAGTGACTGATATTACTATAGCACCAGAACACTTCAAAGAAGCTAAAAATAAGCACACATTCTCCCAGATCAAGGTCCTGGGACTTAATAGGACAAATTTTATTTTCTTAATTTTCCATTTCTTACTGTATTTCCTTATTTTCATTTCTCTCAGTATCTTTCTTCTTTAGTATATTTTTTTTTTACTGGAAAGTGTATCTGAGAAATTTTAAATGGAAAAAATGGGTCTTGCATATTGTTTTGAAGATTTTGTCTCTCTGTGGACATTTTCACCTCCAATCTGATGAAAGTAAAAATGGCTTACTTTTATTTTTACAGCTCTATTCCCTGCTTTCATGACTGTCTTCTTTGAAGCAGATGATTTCATTCTATATTTTTCAATAAATTGTCATTAAGGGGAAAAGACAAGAGAGAGAAATTCTCTAAATTAGCACTTGTATTACTGAATGAATGTGTTGCTTTTGTTTAATGTCAAACTGTTCATGAGTGACCACACTGGTTACAAAAAACAGATTCAAAGCCATAAATGGGTAGTCATATAATAGATTAGATCACAATACTCTGTCAGAAAGCCAAAGGGAAGAAGTGAGATGAATTTAGGAAGGAATAAAATATCTGAGAAGGACTACTTTCCGTGTCTCAAATTTATACTATGGTAGAGTAATCTCTGATGAGGCTTGAAACTCGTTCTTTAAAATCAAGTTACGGATGGTTAAAAACTGACAGCAGCCAATGACATTTGTGCATTTTCCTTTCACTACCAGAAAATGTGCTCTATACAGAGGGCATCAGATGCTATCCACACTTAGATATAAATTATAGGTTTTCTATACTGAGGCAATCAAGAGAGGATGTGAATTCCTACAGATTAAAATCTAAAAATCCAATGACTACCACTTTTCTTTCCAATGAAAATTGTCTTTGAGTCGGGCTGATAGTCCTCTAATTATTTTAAAAAATAAACTACATATTTTTCCCTGTGGTAAATCGTAACTCTTGAAAAGAACTCTGCCTAGTAAGATCCCATTCAGACATCCATATTCAATTAATATTTTCCTTTATCTCAGATCTTGCAAAAACGTGCTATCAAAACTGGTATTTTAAATTTAAAACCCCTTTGTTCAACCATCTGAATTACTGCATAAAATTAATCTTTGGAAAGAGGAGAATATTATCATATTCATGTAAGGAGAAAATTCCTACAACTAGAAGGAATTTCTAGCATTTCTTTAGTTTCATACTGTGTTTCGTTATTACATTTTAAAAAATAGAGTTTGAATTTATTTTTAAGAGATGCAAGTAGAAGTGTTTATGTAACAATTTGAAGACTGAACATGGTTAGTCAAATTCTTATCTCAATTATGTATGTGCAATATTGGAGAATTTCAGTGAAGTCGAATTGGTAATAGAATCCATCTCACAGGGCTTTTTTAAGTCTTGTTTTCAAAGATCAATTAAACAGAACAGATTTACTGTCTGAATTCAATATCTCCTCCCAATCGCTTAGGTGAATAAAATCATTGCCATGTCTTAGAGCTTCAAATCCTTTGGCTCATATGCCATGAGTAACATCGAAACCTGAACAAAGTCTGCCTACAGATTACATCTATTTTTGTTGCTATAAGAAAATTAGTATCCTGCATGCTTACCACTGACCATGTAACAGCTCCAAAGGACCCATATACATATGTGGGAATACATTAATCGTTAGAGCACCAAAGTCATTGTGTGCTTATACCAATGACTCTAGTAGCATCAAAACACTTGAGTCCAAATTAAAAGATAACACTCTTTACCCATTTATTTTCCTTTCATTCCTGATGTATCCAAAAGTTATCCTAAAGGTGCTGCAACTCACTACAATTGTTACTGATTGAGTTTCGATTTAGTGCTTTTGTATATGTAAAGTAAGACTGTATTTATTTTACACTGAATATATGCTTTCATACATCATGCTACCTGTTTACAGCTCATTATCTCTCATACACATACTGGCACATGTATATAATAGCTGTCACATATTAAACATTTTATTTTTTTTTCTGGGAGCTTGCACAAAATATTAAGACAGTTAAAAGTCTTATTTTTTTAATGAAAATAATATATTTGAAAATACACTCATTTCAACACACATTTATTAATAAATTAGTTTTTTCACAGGAGACTCAAAAATATGGCTTGATTTTCTTTAAAGAAAATCTCCTCTCTTTAAAGGTCAGATATTAAATAGCTCATGGCACTGATTTATAGCTAATAGTCACTTCATTTCTGTTATGGGAACTCTTGAGGGCAGGCTTGGTCTCCAGGCTGTGATGAAATATATGTTAAGTATGCCATTTATTATTTGCCCCTTTGTGATCATTTGATCATTTGGAATGTTGATTACTTAACCATCTAAAACATTTACCAGCAGCCTGCTAAACAATAGCCTTTAATTGGTTTAATACCAATGACCAGGTGGCCATTGAAAGGAATAAATCTGTGCAGTTAAAGAGCTAACTTCAGATTTTGCTGTCAAATACTCACTCTTAACCTCATCTCCCTTCTTGCTGCTGAAAGTTCAGTATCAATCTGGCGTTTCAGCAGAATCAGTCTTCTGAAGTGTTAAAATCAGGACTTCTACTCAGCAAATTCCTACTTCAAAATCTGAGGGAAATTCTGCATGGTCCAGGCAATATTTTGTAACACTGTCACAAGATCTTCTGTATGCAAACTGTAAACTAACTGATCAATGCGATAATTCAAAGTAATGCTGCAATGGCAGTCAAACTGACTATTGCTATCACATAATTAAGTGTTCAAAAAGATTCCACTTATTTCACCTTTATTTTCCTCGATGAAACAAACTCCCTGCTTCAAACTGGTATGATTCCTTTTCACTTTGTTAGTGAATACTGGGAAAATTATCCCCTTATTGTATTCTCATCATAAACGGGAAAACAATTTTGTCCAGATGATTCTGTAGACTGAAGATTTATTGTAATTCAGTAAGCAACGAACTGTTGTTGTGGAAATTGTATTTTCACATTTATTACAAAATAGTACAGGATCTTTGTGTGCCTTAGTTTACAGAATAATAAACTCTTTTTATAATGATGCTATGGATGCATTTTTTTGTAATGGCATTTTGCTCGGTTAATAAACTGAACTTACATAATTATTGTATTGATAACCACAATAGAACAAATTATAACATGTTCCTTGCTTCAGCTGGTTGGAATATACTCTGTATATCAACCTGCAGTATTTTACTGCACGGCCTAGTCACCTTCAGGAAGAGATAAGAACTCTTAAGAAAGGAGCACAGTGGGCAGTCATATGCTGCTACTTTATGTTTCACTTTATTTTTCCAGATGAAAAATAAAAATGATAGAGGATAATTTAAAATTACTATATCGCCTGTCTGTGCTGATCAGCCCAGGGCTACAACAAAAAGCCAAGTAATGCAGAAATTACATTGCTGGGTGATGCAGCTACTATCTACAATCCTAACCTGGAATAGTTAAATTGATTCAATCAAATCCAGCCATGTCATAGTTAATAAAAATGCATGAAAAAGCTTGAATAGCACTTGCTTCTACTCTTCAAGAACAGGTGGTGTGATGTTAATCAGTTACTGCCATCAGCAACCAAATTTCCTATCAATTTTTAAAACTTTCATTTATATTTAAAATACAACAAGGTTGGCTACTATCACTGGATTTTACATAATCAAATAATGTTGTCCTTATGTCAACATGTTGACAAAACCAGTTTGACAACCACACTCAAGTTATTCAGCAATTACTGCCCGTATTAATTTACTTCTCTGAATGTCCTCAATTTAGAAGTTTCCACCATCAAGCATTTCATCAGTCATGACCACATTGTTCATTTGGTCAGAAAAGCTGTAATAAAAGCTGAGAAAAAAAAATTTTCATGGTCAGAACAAGTTTGTAACAGTACACTCATTAAATAGAATCATTAAACAAAGTATCCTTCTCAAGTATTTGCAGAGATAACATGGCTATTCATCTCCGTAAGTAAATGCTGATACATTATTTAGCATATCCTAATGAGTATAAATTAGATGAAAGATAAAACAAGTAAAGTGTTAGGAAATAAATTTTCTCCACAGGCATATCAAGGATGAATCTGAAGCTTACCATGTTTTACAAGACTTTGTTAAGAAATACTTTTTTGAGTCAAATATTAGTGTATAGAAAAAAATGCGTAAACACAAAGCTGAAGTTTCTAAACTTCTGTGTACCAAGACACTCTCACAGAAAAGCTGAATGTTGCAGAAATAAGAATACTGGGGTACATGCCCCTCATGTATTTAACTCGCAATGGTTCTGAACCAGAATCTCATATCAGAAGCAGGTATCT
This sequence comes from Dromococcyx pavoninus, assembly GCA_033558185.1. NCBI lineage: Eukaryota > Metazoa > Chordata > Aves > Cuculiformes > Neomorphidae > Dromococcyx > Dromococcyx pavoninus. The sequence goes on along the minus strand of JAUMJL010000091.1, from coordinate 3,024,323 downwards.
TTTTCTATGATCTTTTCATATAGTCCTTATTTTCAGCTCAGAGGAGAAACAAAATATTCTGATGATAGTTTTGTTTACTCATATACATATCTTTAATGTTTGTGAAAACAATGAAGGTCTTTTTCCCTTCAATTTACAATCCTCAAATTATCATTACATATATGTCACTCAATCTGTGTTGTTTAAAACAATCGATTAAACAATGGTATAATTTCGCCCAGGATTTCTTACAATTTGTGTCTGTGATCAACCATTATTCCAAGGTGGCTTCAGAGTTCTGTTGACCACATGGGTTTATATTCCCAGCATATGCAAGTCAAATTCAAAGTCAGCATTATGCCTCTTTGAAGGACAGGTACCAACAATTTTAATTCCTATTTTCCACCAGTCTTCTGTTTGAGTTAAACTATGGACTCTTAAGATGGACTCTCAGGACTAGAAGAGTACCAAACCTAAGAAGAGTACCTATTTCATAAAAAAAAGCAAACAAAATCATCACTGATATGATGCAGCATATTGACACAGTATGCATTTATGAATATCAAGCGCATAATACATCATTTCCATTTAAAAACCTATCTGAGGTAATAAATAACTGCTTTTAGTTTTAGTGGAAAACTGAAAAAACTTGGCTACACAGTAATTATAATTAATGGCCTCAGTTATTAGGAAACAGAAATAAAAGTGTTCGTTTATGGCTTTCAAATATTTCTGCACTACATGTTGGCTGAATGAAATAGTAATATCTGAGAGCAGATATAGAAAGGCACAGAGACTCATTTAGTATAGTTCTATTATGCAGTAAAGGAGAACGTTATGTGAATGTAATTTGAGATTAAATGGTGATATGGTCAGTTGCTGGAGTACAGGCAGGCATGACATTGATTCCACAGAGGATCATAAAAAAGATCATTTTCATAAAATGAAATAGGATCTAAATCAAGACTTTTACTTGTCATTATCCTTTTCAAATTTAGGAGAACAAGTATGTACGTGCTGTAACTACTCAGGATTTTAAAATGCAGTATTCAGAGGTGGGCAGATGGCCTTCTGTCTGCTGCAGACTGCAACAGGCCCCTGTAGACAACTCGGAATGGTTCTCCAGCTACGGGCTCACATGTCCCACTTGATATATAAGCTCTTCAGGAATCCAAGCAAATTTCAGACCTCTCCTGATTCTCTGGAATAAATAATGGCCAGATGTCACTGTTATAAAATAACCAATGTGATACAGTACTAAAGAATTCTGCATTCATATGTGTATCATCAAATCCCACGAATTTCCCATTCAGTGAAAATTTTCTTCTGATAATAAAACATATCAATGGCAGTTGGAATAAGTTATGGTTAAAATATGGTTTCAAATAGATTTTTATATTTAAAACATAATCAGAAAAATTAATCCGAAGTGGATGCAATATAGGAGCAGCTAGATACAAATGACTACATGATATGCATGACTACACGGTATACATAAATGAATACAATGATCACTAATAAGGCACAGAACACAGTCGATGACAATAATAGCCAAAATTATAACTATTACATTTTTATTCTTTTATTGCCTTTGTAAAACAAGTCCTTGGCCCTGACTATATCTTTAGCAGACTTGAATAAAACAAAAAAAAATATAAACAAGATTAATTAGATGAGAGTCACAGATGAACAGAATACTGAGTTCCAATCTCTTCTTGGCCTACTTGGAGTAAATGATACAATGTGAGAAATAGAAAAGCCTTATTAGCAAAACTGTTTCTTCAGCTATTGAACCTTTGATGCTGAAAAGAGCTGTAGAAAAGTTACTCATATATATAATAGACAGGTGATGAATTAACAGCAAAACAAAGTCAACTCCCTAGAGAATATGCAGCTTAAAGAAACAGAATACAGTATATTCGTATTCAACTGAAGTGGAGGAGAAAGGAGCCTTCAAAATGAGAAGCCTATTTCCTGGTTGCTCAGTGAGAGGATATGACCTAGAAGTTGTTGATTGATAGGTGGACAGTTAATGTATTAATTGCTCTGATGTCACACATGCTCTGTGAAAAAAATCTCTAGCTTGACAGATGGTTTTGTCTCTTTTGACCTTAAAGGATCATATCTAAACTTCTGAGTACCTTATAAAGCTCTACATTTCTCAGTTTCTAATGGGAAATATGTTCGTACAATTGACAGAAACAATGTGAGACAAACAAAATAGTGATGGCTAATTGTGCTAAATGACAGAGAGAAGCAGTTATTCAACTACTTCTACCACTCATTAAAAGCAAGAATACTCATTTCATGCAGAAGCATAAGGGCATCATTATTAAATACACTGTAAAGACATCAGACACTCAGCTGGTACAGGGATTCCCCATACAGAAATGATAGTGAGCAAGAAATGAAAGCCAGAAAGGGAAAAAGGATTTATATTAACCTCTAAGGTACTAATACAGAAACAATCAGAAAATATAAAACAAAATAATAATACACTCAACTGCTATAAATCACTGAAAATAATAAGTTGATATTACTGGATTGCTTCCCTATAGAGGCATGTGCAAAACTGAAGCAAAGCAAAACCTGTGAGTAATAAACTCATGCCTAAATCCAAAAATAAACAACTGTGTAATCAGTGTGACAACAATGAGTCAACAATGTGTTAACAGGAATGAAGCTTTCCACTCCAGTACGCCAAGTATGAAGAAATTCAGAAAAAGACATCTTTTTTTAACTAAAATAAATTAGGTAACATTTATATCTCCATCTATTTTTTTTTATTAATTTCTTGATTTCCCTACAATCAATCAGGAATTGCTATTCCTTATTTGGGAGGCGAGAAAAGAATGTCTCAGTTGCTGTACTGATTTTCCAGTGTTATAAACTGGGATTCAGCAGCATGCTGATCTCCCTCGGTGTTTCTCTGTGATCTTTTGGCAAGCTACTTAATCCTTAAAAACCTCAGTAAAATAAGAATAATATAAAATTTATGATCAATTTGAAGTTCAATGATAACACATCTGTCATACTTACGTGTACCGGCATGAAGATACTTAGAGTTCTGAAGAAGAACTAGTATGCAATCACAGTATCTGGCACATATATCAAAAACTGCAAAACTCTCAAAAAAAGCCAAATATGAGGGGAAAAACATTGATAATTGGTAGCACAGAAGGGCAATCTTGGAACATATTTTCATATGTTGTACATGTTTAAAAGACAGTGTTCAATAGGAAATTATACTCTTGGGAAGAGATAAGTTCGTAGTTTTGAGCATGTATAGAATTCTATGCTAGCTCTGCCTAAAAGTTCCTGGGTGAGTTGTTACCTTAATCCAAACCAATGGCTTTTAGTATTATATTAAAATGTTCAAGACTGAAATAAGAAAATCTTAAGAAACCTAGCCTAAAACTTTCCTGTGATAAGAGACATATGAAACTCTCTTACAAGCTGAGCAATTGTTCGGTTCACAACATAATATATTTTTTTTCAAGAGCTAAAATATCAAAACTGAAGGCAGATTTGTGTGAGTTATGTACAGTGGCTTTTGGTTATAGGCACTGCTAGAGGAAGATGCCAATGGAGTGAGGAGCAACTAGCAAAAGCAAATCATAGCATTATTAGATGTTATTCTCTATTAATCTTTCCGATTAAGGCTTTTTTCTCAGTCTTAAACAAATATTGTTTAACAAACCACTTGGATCCTACGTGAGAGAAGGAAAAATTAGTTTTCTGGAAATCTGAATTTTAGTATTATTTCCCCAGGTTCAGAGGATTTTGCCACAGCTTTGAACCACAGCATTTAGTGATTTTTAATTTCAGCCCAGACCTTGTTGCTGCCTATCAAGTCAGGTAGGAACAAACGCCTGAATAAAAGAGCAACATACCACTGCCAAAATATGCATAATTACACCTGTATTTTTTTGGTCATACCCCACTCTTCAGATCCTAATATGTCTTCACTTCCTTAACACTGCCAGAGGACTTTAAATGCACCTGGTGGAAAAGTCTCTTTGAAACGACCTTATTAGTCTTAGGTGTGCTCCTGGGTATATCTAGCAGCCTGAGGAGACTCAGGGCAAGGAAACTTCCTGCAAAGGTTTTCAGAGTGACACTGGATTTCCTCTAAACAGCTTTATTCCTAAGCAGTTAACAAGTATTACAGCTCCATCTATTTGATGGCATTTAAATGAGTAAAATAAACAACTCAGGGACACTGAATATCAAATGTGCATCCTTTGATAAGCACTAAGGAAAAGTGCTAGAAGTTGTTGATCTGATTAAAAATCTTCCTCTCGTTCGGTGAGACACAAACTAAGAAATACTGACTGGGAAAATGATTTCTCAAGGAGGAAGATAGCTGTTGGCAACATAAAATATTTTTTCTTGCCTGGAGATTCATTGCTTCCATTCTGTTCAGGAGCAATATAAAAGAAATTGAGAGAACCATCTACTAGAAAAGGAGGCGTCGAGAATACTGCCACACTGCCTGATGTATTTTTCTTCTTACCTCAGGACTGTCTACTACATAATTGGCAATAAATTGTTATTACTTCCCACTACAGCAAATCCCTTTGTGTCTTTTATACAGTTTGGACAGACTATGACTGAGCCATAGAGGGAATAAAAAACCCCAAAGCATAGTGCTTAAGTTCTATCAATAAGAAAAACTATTAGTGCAAATAATGTAAGGCTTTTCTTATTTGCAATAAGCTGTACAGTAGAAACGTGTTAGTGTGCCACACCTTAGACAGTGCAAAGAATATAGCTTTTTTTTCTGACAGCACGTTATTTGTATCTCACCATTGTTTGCAGATGTGCTATTCTAGTATAAGTAGGTTGTGTTTGCTAATACAAGTAAACAAAAGAAAACTATACCACCTAAGGCTTTACTTGCTCAGTCTTTACTTGCCTTTCTCCTTTTTTCTTCATTTCTTGTACTCTTTACTATTTTTTTGTGTAACGAAATCTCTTAACACTGTGAAGGTATATTTTAATTTTTTTTTTCCTCTTGCTTTTCCTAAATAGCTGAACTTCATCCTGCTTTCTTGAGTCTATCCCAGATTCAAGAAATATTTACAGGAGCTATATTTACAAATTGAAATAAAAGATAAACTGAAATGAACAATAATTACTCCTATAGCCCTCTCTGTTAATCTTGCACAACCTTTTTTTATGTTGCTGAAAACAGATTAATATTTTACTTGAGAGATTGAGAGAAACAATATGAAGCAAATATGTACTTGAATGATTTGCAACATGACTTGAAAAGATTAGAGCAGCTGGAGTACAATTAATGAGAGGAGATTTCATATCAATTGATATAAAGCCCTATATTCAAGAAAAACTAAACTGTGCAGAAATAAAATAATGAAATAGAGAGGACTATAACCAGGTGTCTAGACCCATAACAACTACAGAGATTAATATTTTTGCCTGCCTTTCTGTCTCAACCATTGCTATTGCACTCTCCAAAATAACCCCTCCCAAATCTTTGTTTGGAGCTATTGACAAAGACCCTACGGGCAACTTCACAGAGAAATGCAACACTGTAAAATTTGCTTATACATAAACCTTTTATAAAAGTTCTAGGAGACTTTAAGGTCTGAACCTAAGTCTCTCCAAAACAGGGGTCATTTCTTCCTGTGAGGCCTTCTGCTGAAGACTTGATAATTAAAACTATATTTTCAGCACAAGACACAGAGGAATTCTTATTTGTTCATACCAGTGCTGTCAGTAATTCATCTTTTCATCCTTACCAATCTAATACAAAGGCACGATCTTCACTTTCCACCTATTCACAATGAGGCTAATGACAGAGAGAGAGAGATTTCAGAGATTTGAAAATGTTCTCAGGAACACAAATGTGGAGCAAATTAGAGGTGAATTAATTAAAGGTGTTCTTGGAGAAAAAAGATTGCACTGAAGGTAGAATCCAACTCAAAGGAGTGTTGACATCTGCAAAAGAACTGAAATAATTTTGCAAATCTAGACCTGAAGATCTCACCATCTTATATAGAAAGAAAACTTTCTCACACTCTAAAAGTTCAGATTCAGGAGAGCATAAATACTGCTTCAAGCCTTTTAGAAATATAAAAGAGAATAGTATTCTCCATCTAGAAGTCATTATTAAAAATAATCTGTTATTTAGCTTCCGCATTACTTATGAATAATTGCTCACTGCAGAGACATGAAAATGTTGCATCAAATTAATTGTTCTTTATTTAGGAAAAAAATCACATTTAAGTCAAGGCATATGAAATTTTTTAGAATTTTTTTCAAAATCTTTCCTATTCGAAATATCTTTGCTGTGCAAAGAGAACTCGTACTATATAACATGTCTGCTTTCTGTTTTCTAATTGAAATTACATCAGCTTGATGAAAAGTGAATAATATAAACTAAGATTCAAAAAGAAAAAATAAAAAACCCCTTTGGAATAAAAACTGGGTTTATGCACGTGTGTTCATTTTATGTCCTCTTTTTAAACAAAGAAAGCCAATTCAAAACTGAGTGGGAGTTTACGCATTTTCCTTAGGTGGAAACTTGGATTTCTTCCCATTTGATGCCTATAACCGCAAACCTTGCTGAGGTCTCTGACGTGTCTTCTTATTTCTTCAACTAAGAATAAATTAGTTTATGCATTGGAATTTTAACATTATGTTTCTCGATTGCTCTTCTTTATTTGCTTATTATTTCTTTCTTGGAGAGATTCCTTGGCTACAATCCAACTAATTTAGAAAAATTAATATTAGATCAGTTAAATTGATAATATATATATAAATATTCTCATGGTAGAAAACTGTTACAGCAATATGTTCCATTTTGTTCATGAAGTACCTTGTTTTGCATTTGCTTGCATGATACTAAGAAGGGAATTTGCTGGTTTTCAGTTTTTATCAATGTAAAAGCTATTTTATGAAATAGATGGTAAAACATGTCTGCTTTGAAAACAGTAGCTAAGTATGTTTAGTGATTGACGGTCCTCTCCAGTCACATTAGAAACAAAGTAAAATTCCTAGATATCTCACTACAGAAACATGAACTTTATTAAACTACAAGGGAAATGTTTTTTGATTAAATATTAATATTTTTATCCAACTGAACAGAACCCTATTTTACAAATACTCCTATCATAAATTTTTAAAACACTTGTGTCAGAAGATTATATTCAGAATGCAATAATCATAGAATCATAGAATTATTGAATGGTTTGGGTTGGAGGGAACATTAAAGATCATCTAGATGCAGCTCCCCTGTCATGGGCAGTGGGGGACACCTTCTACTAGATCAGATTGCTCTGCGCCACATCTAACTTGATCTTGAACACCTCTTGAGATGGGACATCCACAACTTCTGTGGGCAACTTGTTCCAGCACCTCAACACCCTCAGTGAAAAAATTCTTCCTAATATCTAATCTAAATCTATCCTCTTTAAGCTTAAAATCATTACCCCTCATCCTATCACTGCAATCCCTGATAAAGTGCCCCTCCCTGGCTTTCTTGTACACCCCTTTAAGTACTGGAAGGCCACTGTAACATTTTCCTGGGGCTTCTCTTCTCTAAGCTGAATAAGCCCAACTCTCTCAGCCTGTCCTCATACAGAAGATGCTCCAGTTCTCCAGTCACTTTCGTGGCTCTCCTCTGGACTTGTTCTAACTGATCCATGTCCTTCCTGTGTTGAGGATTCCAGAACCAAATGCTCTATTCCAGGTAAGGTCTCACGAGAGCAGAGTAGAAGGGGAGACTCACCTTCTTTGACCTGCTGGTCACAACTCTTTTGATGCAGCCCAGGATATGGTTGTCTGCTCATGTTGATCTTCTCATCCACCCACACCTGCAAGCCCTCCGTTTCAGGGCTAATCTCAATACATTCTCTTCCCAGCCTGTAATTGTACTTGAGATTGCCATTTTTGGGGCCTTGTTGAATTTCATGAGGTTAGCACAGGCCTACCTCTCAAGTCTGTCAAGGTCCCTCTGGATGGCATCCCATCCCTTCAGCATGTCGAACGTGTGACATTGGTTGGTGTCATCAGCAACCTTGCTGAGGGTCCACTCCATCCCATTGTCCATGTCTCCAAAAAAGATGTTAAAAACACCACTCTCAATACCAACCCCTGAGAAACTTCACTCGTTTAGTTATATGACGTCTGTTACTCTTCCCTTATCCATCGATGCTGAAGCCCCATTGTAGTAGGTCACCAAATTTGTCAGGCACGATTTGCCCTTAGTGAAGCCGTGTTGGTTGTCACCAACCACCTCGTTTTTTTCCATGTGCTTCAGCAGAGTTTCCAGAAAGATCTGTTCCACTACCTTGAATTGGACAGAGGTGAGACTGACTGGTCTGTAGTTCCTCAGGTCTTCCTTATTTCTATTTTTAAGACTGAGAGTTACATTTCTCCTTTTCCAGTCAGTGGAAACTTCATTAAATTGCCAGGACTTCTCAAAAAATAATCTTTCCAAAGCAGCTTGAAATTTTTTGTAGGCTTTTCGTTTTTTTCTTTTTTTTTTTCCTAAATTGATCTTGTTATTAGAATTCATAAAACAAAGAACATGAAATGACTTTGACAGGTTATCTAGCTTCTTTCTGTAAACTTGATAAATTCTACATGAATATTTGAATTAATCCAAAATCCACACCTTTAGTGAAGAAAATTTGTCTTGAAAAACTTACCCAGTTCCTTCATATGTCCTAACATTAGGATAAACTGAAATTTGTTGTTCAGGAAGAAATCTTAAAAAACTGATAATACAGAATATGAATTATTAGAGAAGCTAGTTTATAGACTTTATGGCATGTCTACGGTTTATTAGAAACTCTAGTATTTTCATTCTGCAAGACATTTTCCATCTTACAGTGATTAAATAAAATCTTAGGGAAAACACACCCTGCAAAGGAAAATAAGTGCAGTAGAACACTGAAATTCTTTTTTACATGGGAAAACTCAAGGCTCCATGGAATATGGAATTGTAAAGTAATACTTGTCTTCAGCAAAATGCCTATGTGACATTTATAATCACATTCCTGATCACTATGACCCTTTGTTCTCAAGTGATGTAGAGAATTTGTAATATCTCTAGATTCAAATGACTTGTTAGTAATTCTGAATCCTATTTATTTTTATTTTTTTCTAAACTTTACCTTTCCCTCCAGTATTTTATTTTTTTCTGAGTCATCATAGAGATATTTTCAAGCTCCTATGCAACAGTTACCCTTTTAGCGTCTAATCATTAGCTTTTCGAGTGAAATAGAAATATCAATTTCATGGTTGTCTAAAATGGCAACTAAACCACTTTGCAGTTCTGATCTGACCACATGCAGTTCCTTGTTACTACTGCTTTCATAGTTTTCATATATTTATAGCACTCTCATAGGCTCTGGTTAGCTGATATTCAACTGGTTTTCAAATGCTTGCTTTCTAATGAAAACTGTTTATTTCAGGTGCCTAAACTCATGTTGTCCTTTGCTATAAAACTGAACCACTCAGTGTATGGGAATACAAAATTCCAGAGCACTATTTCAGATGTCTATGCTAAATGAGTGTGGGCAAATGATAGGAAGGGTTATGCTACTTGATACAGGTCAAAAATCTAACCACTGAAGCACCTATTACAGTAGAATAACAAAATATCATCATTGCTGTATAAAGTTAAAAACTGCTAAGTGTGAAATACATTAGTAACATGAGTTCTCATAAGAAGAGTTGTAGTAAGGACAAGTATACTCAAATTTTGTGAGATTCTTTCCACATATGTGTGGTTTGCTTTCATAATGGATGATTTTATGTTCTTGGACAATGTGGCAGTCCCACTGAGTGTTTAAGAATAACATACCAAGTCCAATATCCATCTCCTTGCAAAGCAAAATGACTGCAGGATAGATGGTTCACTATGTTTGAAAACTTCAGCTTTAAATAGAGATGTTTGCATCCCAGATATTCAAATTTTTCTTTGGAATGGCTATAGATTTATCAGAATGAAAATTATCACTGATAGTGAGTAAGATAATAGTGAGGATATGTAAACCTGTATCTATAGATTGAATTTTAAAAAAATAAATTGTTTTAATTTATCATTCTTGATGGTACAGAGGACAGAAGAATGAATAACACAGAGACGGAATGTAAATTCTTATGGAAAATATGGGGATAGGTTCAAAATAATGACATGTTTTTGTGTCTATATAAATGTGTTTACATATGCCTACCTTAATATTGTAGCTTTATATAGACCATACATATGTGCTGTGATAACATTTTATCAGTCTATATTTATAAAAATCAAGAATTCTTAATTTTTGAAAAACAGTTTTATGAAAAATATGTGACTTCATAGATGTATTTGCAGGATTGAATTTCTAAGTGTTTTTGAACTTCTATACACCAAGTAAAACTCTCACCCTTATGCTGTTGTAGCATTAAAGTATGCTGTTTATACTACATATGTTTTCTGACATTTTCTCAACCTATGCTTCTCCCACAACCTTGTAGACAATACGTATGTTGAAACCTCACAAAAACCTCATTTTGGTTTTGACTGCGAAATAAGATACTATTTTGTTCTTAATAAGTTGTAGGAAACCTGTTGCCAGATTGATCTTCCAAAGACCCACACATGGAAAAGCCTTCTTGCTCTCAATAATACTCAGGCATTTGATTTTTGCAGTAGTGTATACCTATTGAAAGCGATTACTTATGTTTAGTCTGAGAAAAAAATATAAAGTCTTCTTACTTTTTTTTTGCTCTTCTTTCTGTCCCAGTTTACAAGATACAATTATTACAATTATCACAAACCAATATTTGCATGACTCAATTCATCAATTTCAAGTGCTAGTTATAAAGAATTTTATTTGAACCAATCACCAGAAATCTAATTTCCACAAGATCCATCCAACTGATATTACAAAGTTTTTCAACAGCTTTTTGCCACATAACACATTTCTGCTTCTCACTCTTAATTGACTTTGCTGTATCATCTGTAGCAGAAAGAAAGGATTAAGAGAAAGTGATATCTTTTTGCCCTTGTGGAAGTACATTATTAGCTATGTCTAAATTTCACTATTCCGATATGAAATGTGGAAAAATGTGATAGATTTCATTTACTCTACATTTGAACTGATATGATTTATCCGAGTTGGGAATATCTCTCAGGATATTCAGTTGGTATTTTCTATAACAAATGCATTTAATATTAAAACTTAGAGAAGGCAAATATATTTCTTTCAGAATCGATTTTCTCTAGTGCTAATTCTACTTCTGTTTTAAAGGTCAAAGTAGTGTAATAGTAATGAAACACATAGTCAGGTGCATGCTTCATCATAAACATTGGGAGAGCAGAAAGGATTCAGGTTGTAAATGGGCTTCACTGTATTTCTGAATCAGAGAAGGCAGAACAGAGCTGTGAACTGCCCTCTGCACATTACAATGACTAAGGTACTTCTAGAGATGTGTGGGCTTATAAGATTTGGTGGGTTGCATTTCTGTTAGATTTTCTGTTCTTCTAGACTTTCTCTTGGAAGTTTAATAGGTTACCGAACATTAACAGATTATTCTAATTACCAAAGTGTAAAATAATTTGGTAGGTGTCTCATGAAAGAGTCATTAGTAGCACTAGTAATTACCCAGAATTTATGAAAGTCCTAGACAATGATTCCTTTGGTTTTGGCGAGAACTACATAAGGGTCCTTGTTATCACATCATCTCCAAACATTTTATGAAATTTAAATCCATACTGTATTTTCAAGCATACAATTTTTGCCATGTAACCCACATGACATCATCTATGATCATCTGCTTAGAAAAAAACAAATTTTGGAAGTAGGTTTCCCATTTTTTATCTATCCATTCTAATAATTAAGCTGTGGTTATATCATGGAGTTTTTTCTTTTGTTTTTACATAAAAGCTTCTATACTATATATGAGGAATCAAGGTCTGGTTGGATGGGGCTCTAAGCAACCTGATCTAGCTGAAGATGTCTCTGCTCACTGCAGGGTGATTGGACTGGATTACTTTCATGGTCCCTTCCAATTGAAACCATTCTCTGATTCTATGAACTGGGGTAATTTTTATATGCTGGGTGGACTGTATGTCTATAAAGATACAGAAGTATAGATACAGTCATTCTAAAAATGGAGTGATGAGAAACAAAGTGACAATGCTGCCTTTGTTGATATCTTTCTCAGTAAGAAACTCCACCAAATAAAGTATAAAGTAGATGATAAGATTTTAGTAGCTTTCTCCTCTCTTCCTTTTTTTGGACTACTAGAAAATGCTTCTTCTGAAATAAAGTTACCTATTTGACATAATATTGAATGCAATTATTTTCTTTAATGGGACATTTCATACTTGAAATGCAGACAACAAAAACACCACCCGCTTCAATCAGAGAAAAAGTCGGTCGAAGTCATTCAGATTGTATTAAAACCAGGATCATTCAAATTATTTTTGCAGTCAGTAAAGAAGTTACCACTGGCTTCAATATCTATATGCCTAGGGCTTAAAACTCAACACAAATATCAAATGGGTGAACCTTTCAATTATTTATTTTTGTATATATTATAAATTATAGTATTTTTTATTCCTCTGCAACTTCTTTCTATTCCTTTGTCATATATGAATGGCATTTTCAAAAAGCCTCAGAACTTGTCTAATGCAGTTTCTGTTGAAGTCTATAACACCCTTGTCAGTTACTTCAATGGCAAAACTCAAACTAATAAGAATTTAAGAAATTCCGCTCATATTAAACACTTGTTTCTTTCTAAAAGTAAGAAAGAATGAGACAATTATTTTACTTTTGTTACTATTTTACTGTTACTACTAATTTACTCGTATTTTTACCTCATAAATGAAAACTTTGTTTTTAGTTTGGTAGCTTATTTCATTTTCTATTGTTTATAACCACTATAGTTAGAGTATGTATAAGAACAGGTTTATAAGAAAATTTTGAATCAATAAATCATCACCAGTAACCAAGCACCAGCAATGTTAGGCTCAATTGTAACAGTTGACTGTATTCAGGAGACTTCTGTCACTGACTTCTTTTCTTCAGAAAACCTTATTACTTCGACAAGTAAACAGGGCAAATGAAACAGTCGATTCTTCCTTTTATTCCATTTTCATAGACTTTTATGCATTGCAATACCAAATAGTCTTGCAGCCCTCGGTATTTCACAATACCCTATTGTAGAAAATGTTTCATATGCTGAGACTCCTCTCAAATGGAACAAGAGTGATATAAACAAATGCATTACCTGCAGCAAAGCTCAACTGTTAGTTAGGAAGTAATGTGAACTGCTGAAGAATCTGGCTTCAGAACAAATTAGTGCGGTTTTTTGTTGTTTTGTAGTACTGTCAGAAAGCACTTTGCCGAAGGGTCAAACTGGGGGGAATAAGGGAATAATGCCAGTTAGTAATTCCACAGAGTGCCTTCTTTGTAGCTCCATTCATTTCAATGTAATTCACAGAAGCTGATAAAAACTGGAGAAAACAGTGCAAACATTTGCTGGTTTGGATTTTTTTTAAAAATTAAAAAAAAAATGCGATGGAACTCTCACAATATAAGATCCTACTGCACTTGAGTGACCATGAGGTACACTTAGAGTATTTGAACCACTAATGCAGTGTTTGTGATCCAGCAAATCAACAGGAAGGGAGAAAGGGAAGGAGTGATGGAAAATACATTCTTATTTAAAAAGTGCTATAAAGAGAATCTCTGGAATTGAGGAATTTGCTGCTTGATAAATTTGTCTTTCTATTGCTTCTTTCTTTGTAACTAGACCATGAAAAACATGACCTTTCTCTTCTTTTTAGCTGTTTTATAGACAAGAAACACAGCTGACTTACTCCTCCATCATTGATTAAAAGTTTAGTAATAATACTACCTAAAAGTCTAGAGTTTAAAAAAAGTATGTATAGTAGAAATGTTAAGCACATTAACTACTGCTGCTTCAAAACTTAGAGCACTTTGTACTGGCTTGAGTGTTACCTAAGTACATGCAGTAGGAAACAGGCTCTCCCACAGTTTCTCCTTCCTGTTATTAATCATTGAGAAATAACTCCTGGTGCAGGTCAAAAACCTGTTTGTTATTAGTTGGGTATTCAGCAGGTCTTTCTCTTCATGTGATCGTATGACACATTATGATTCACCTCCATCAAAAAGTATATTTATATACTTTGAAATTTAATTCTGTATACAGAAAAATTAGAAGTACTATTCCAAAATCCAGGTTCTACAACACTCTGAGTTGTCGCCATGAATGTCTTGATAAGTTTATAAATTTAATTAAAATTTATGGTGCTCAATTAACCTCTGTTTGTTGTAAACCTCCAGAAACTTCTAGTTTCTAAATGTTTATTTGGGCAGACCTTGCATATAATTCCATTCTAGGAAGCTTTGGACCATATTCAAAGAATGGTAGTGATGAAATGAAAGATGAGAGGGTATGAAGTCACATTCTGAAAACATTTCTTCAGAAGTCCAATATATCATCCATAGTCAGTGTACTCTTATCTATGTAAAATCTCTGAAAAGCCAGAAGATGCTACCAAGACGGTGAAGACCCTTTCTTTCTTTCCACCTGCATGTGCAGAAGCACCTTTCCCTATATAGTTGTACACAAGAGTACTAGCTTTCAGGCATATGTCTGAACCTTTATTAGGCTTTATTACAGTATTTAGATGTTGAAATATGCAGCTATATTTTCATGACTTTTTTTTTTGCTAAGATAAGACATCATTTCTACTTATAATTACATCTGAAAAGATCTCAGTGAATTCATGGTAGAAAGATAAAGTAAAAACACTCTAAAATATTCAATTTATTTTCATTGCTAATTAATACATTGACATTTGAAAGTAAGTGATTATTCCATAGAGGTAAGTAGAGAGGCTGCAACAGTGAAATAATTGATTAACCAATTAATAATTCTACATACATTTAATTAATCAGATAGAAGTGTCATAGACAAAACATAGACTTTATATAAATGGAGCTGGAAATTTAGTCATTAAAAAATAGCCAGCTGTTCTTTTGATAGATAAGCACTTTTCTATAAAGGGAAGCATGTGCTTTATTATTCTATTTTGATAAATCAACAAGAAAATTCAGATATAAATACCTACCTCCTGTTAGATAAATATGACTTCATTAGATTTTCAACTAACACTTTCAATTACTTGTTTTTGTGAGAAATATGTGAGCTTTGGGATATATCATTACCGTGTAATAACATATAATTACTTGCAAAGACCTTCCTTTAAAATATTATGCTGGCTGAATTTATTTCTGCTAATGAATTTACAAGCAGATATGTGTTCCAAGAAGGGCATTGAATCAGCTTCCTTTGGCTCATACTTACTATCCAGATGCATATCTAGTAGATGTGGTTTTTTGTCTTTTTCTTCCTTACATTTGTTTGCCTTACCTCGCCTCATCTTCCCTTCTACAAACTTAACTCCTAATTCTTTTGTAACTTTATAACATCTCAACTCTTTGTAATTAGCTCAGAAGTCCTACAAACATAAGATACTTCCAATATTGTGTCCATAACTACTCTATGAATTTATGAGGAATTTCTATAATTTCAGTTGCAAAGTCTCGTATATTGGAACTAAATATAAATGGTTATATTGGAGAACTCTTTAACAGCTCTGCAAAAAGAACTGTTTAATGACTTCTGTTTATATTCCTTTGTCCTTACCTTAGATACAACAACACGCAACCATTTCTCACAGGATCAAATCTTCTGGCAAAGTCACAAGCTGGACTGAGCTCAAGCAGTTTTTTAAGATGTCATGGTTAGTGGGCTAATGCAATGATTTGACTACTTCTTTGTTCCTGAAAGTGCTCCTTCAGGCAGGACCTCATTCCTTTATTTAATTGAAAATGGTTTTCTGTAATTCTTATGCTATTAAATTGAACTTGGGTACAGTAAAATCATAGTTGCTTAACATGCAATTTCACATGCTAGATGCATTTTCTTCCCTTTGGAAGGTGTTCAATACATATACTTTTACCAATGCAGTACATGGGTATGAGCATACATGAAATTAAGTACTAAATAAAAAAACCCAAAGAAACTAACAAATAAATAAATGAACAAAAAACACTCTAAAGCATGTGACTGTTTTACTTATCTGAGGATGCAGGGCATGGACAGACTCCAGAGTAAAGTCACAGGAAATAGTGGAGAAAGTGGTCAGAGGGGGAGCCCTAGGAAAGCAAGATCATGCTGCAGGGGAAGCAGCATAAAATGGGTTGGCAGCCTCCTATGGCTGCTGCTCACACACCTCCAGACTTGTCTGACCAGCAGTGACCAGTTTTGAGGACTCTGCTTTAGCAAATATGAGAGCAATGACATATTTTCTGATCCCTCTCCATCTGCCTCTCAGACAATCTCTGTTTTGCCTGCTTATCTACTTGCAGGGTCCAGGCTGGTCTCCAGATTTTCTAAACATTATATGGCTTAGGTTTTCCCCTGTTAACAAAACTTAACTTCCCTTATACCTCTATACACTGTCTTTGAGGCAGTTTTACATATTGCATCCGTCTGAACCGTAAATCTCAGACATGAAAATTTCTGTTTTCTGTAATCCATTTTACACAGTCAGATGTCATTTGATTCTTTGTGTTTCAGATTCATTATGCTGAAAATAGTTTTTATTACCACTCTTGTCTCCAAGAAAGATCATACTTTCTTCTGCTGCCACTACTTCCTCCCTCTCCTGCTGTTCGTTCCCTCTATCTAATTCAGGAGTCTTAAAATCCCTTTTTTTGTGGTGGAGAACTATTGCCATTAGCAGAGTCTCACAAGGTATTGCAATGAGATTTGTATTCTTTTCAGATCCATACTGAGAAAATATGTTAAGATTTTGAATTATTCATTGAAGTCTTACAAGGGTCATCCAAACCAGTCAGGTTTACTTCCTGTTGTTTTGAGAACAGTTAGATCATACAAAACCTTTTGACCTCTAGGAGAAGGTCATAGCAACCAATAGTGTAGAATTACGTTATATAGGCCAGCATCTAAAATTAAATAACAAAACAGTATACACTCAAGGCAGTCCATTCATAAGGAATCACAGAAGCAGTTACTGAGCCCAGGTTGGATTCCATTGTGGAGTTGCATTCATATTAGTGTAATCTCTATATTGCAATATCATATTTTTATTAAATCCAAGATTAAAAAAAAAGGAAATCTAAATAAAAGAATAAACCTACACATTAGAGAAGATCTTTTAGAAAGAATAATGAAAAATATTTAAAACTGCTGTTCATGTATGCAGTCTATTTTTCACAAATATTTTCTTAGGACTACAGAATATACAACATTTAGAGAATTCTACCAAGATCACAATTAATTTTCAAAGATATCCCATGATTAAGTTTGGTCCATTTGTGCAGTCCATAGTTGGCATTATTTTTTGGGAATTGTCTGGGTATTTCATAGAGATCTGAGTATATAAAAAACAGATTATTTCAGAGAAAAGCAATTTATTTGACAGAGTTATCCTTTGTTTTCTTTTTGAAATGTTTTAATTTAAACATGATAATATGTAGCATGGAAGTCTGTTTCTTTCTTAATTTGCAATGAAATTAAAACCTTCAAAGTATTTTAAATTATGTATGCATTACTCCTATTGCCTTCCTTTTCCTAACAAGTAATTATCTTCATTTTCTTCATTATTTGAAAAAACCCCACATTGCTTCTCCCTTGTTAATCACATTAACTTGCATAATCCCACAGTAAAAGTGCAATTCACAATTTGTGACATTTGCAAACTCTCTCCATGGAAGCTGGAAAGATAATACAAATTCAAATTTATATCCAGTCTTTTTAAAATCTCCCTTATGTTGCTTTTGCTTCCTTCCCTCCTGTTTTACAGATTACTCATTTTCCATTTTTCTGTCTTTGAGTTACTCCTAGGCTGTCCCATTTACACGTGTCCAGTTCTGGATTCCCCAACACAAGAAGGTTATGGAACTATTGGAGCGGGTCCAGAGGAGGACTATGAAGATGATGAGAGGATTGGAGCACCTCTGCTGTGAGAACAGGCTGAGAGAGCTGGAGTTTTTCAACCTGGAGAAGAGAAGGCTCTGGGAATACCTCATAGTGGCCTTCCAGTACCTGAGGGCACCTACAAGAAAGCTGGGGAGGGACTTTTTGCAAGGGCAAGTAGTGATAGGATGAGAGGAAATGGCTTTAAATTGAAAGGGGGAAGATTTAGATTAAACCTTAAGAAGAAATTCCTCATGCTGAGGGTGTTGAGGCACTGGCACAGGGTGCCCATGGTAGTTGTGGATGCCCCCTCCCTGGAAGTGTTCAAGGCCAGGTTGGATGGGGTCTTGAACAGCCTGGTCTGGTGGGAGGTGTTCCTGCCTGTTGGAATTAGTTGATCTTTAAGGTTCCTTCCAACCCAAAACATTCTATTCTATTCTAAGAATATTTCCTCTTTCTCTAAATTTCATACATCATAGCCATTCCTTATTGAATACAAAGTCACACAGCATAAACTAAATAAAAAAGCATGATCTACATAACGTGAAGAACAAGGAAAAATCTCTTGTAAGGTACTTTTTTTTTTTGACACAAATTTGAAAATCTCTGATAAAAAGGTATGGGAAGACGTGAAAATACTGGGTTTAAAAAGGCACCAAGCTAAAAAATGAATAAAACCCCACAAATTTCCACAGAAACAAGAATGACTATAAGTAGTATCTGAGAATGAAAAATGTAATCCTGGTGAAAAATGAGGGCCAGTGACAATGTATTTATTTACTTGCATATAACTTACAGTGGAGTATTTTTCAGTCATTGTAAATTGCAGCCATATTTTTCTTTTTTTTTCCCCTAAACCTTCCCCTGATATTCTTTATTATAGTGCATAAACTCTTGATATTAGTTGAGACAATAAGAAGAAATTTGCAAGTATTGAAAAGATACAAATATGGGGAAAACTGAAGATGTTTTTTGTAAGGTCCAGTGAGACTGCCTTTCAAGGCAAACATTTCAGGTTCAATTAATTTGTTTAACTTTACTGAACACCTCGGCTATTGAATTTACAATGTTTTAAATTTCAGCCATCACTATTCAGGACTCAGACACTGACCTTCTAGCAAAAATGAGAATTACAATCCGAATCTTATTAATGTTAATATTCTTGAAAATTGTAATGTTGGCTACTGCATAGAATTACAAGCATTAAGCACTATCTGATCTACCTAATCTGAAGAAGAGCGAATCAAGCTTTTTTCTTTCCAGCAGCTGAAGCTCATTATTTTGTTAGAGAATAAATGCTTTCACCATTTTCAATGGGTATTTTTTTGTGTTCAGGATATTTAAAAATAATGAACAGATAGTTTTGTAGTTCCAAGCAAAAATACAAATTAATCAAATTATAAGTTTCTGAGATAGAGAGACTATGGAAAGTAGACACAGATGAGAACAGCAAGGAATAAGCATCATTTTTGTAATAAAAAATATATTACCTATTTTTGTTTCATATCTGAAACAAGACAGAAAAATCCTAACTAAGACACAGCTGCTTGCTCCTAGAATATTTCAGTAGTCTCTGGTATTCTCATTCTTACATCCTTTTCTCAATTTGTGAACCCATATGTAAAATATTTCTATTTGTACCCAGCAAAGCCCAGGCTTATGATTTACATACCTAGTCTTTATTAGAAATCTGAGTTTAAAATATCAATAAATACACAGAATTCACATCATGAGGGCATTTATGTACTAATTATGTACTTCAGGAGTCTGGAAAGCTCACAAGCTGGGGTGGAGATGAATCAGAGAATTTGCTTCTGGTCTGAAATAAATGTTTTATTTAAGAAAAGAAAAATGAATCAGTAAGAGTGTTACAAAATTTGGCATTTCCAATTCCACAGCATATTAAAAATGAAATACTTCTGTAATGCACTTAATTTACGCAACAAGTTTTAATTTGCAACTCCAGGTGTTCTTCAGATTATCATTGATCCTTTCTCTTATATTTTTCCTCCTGACACATGATTGTTTGTAGTTTGGAAAAAAAAAAGAAAAAAATTCAGTGAAAAAATATAAATCAAAGAATTACATATAAACCTTCAGCCTAAGAACACAGAGGTATTTTTTATATTCTCTCTGAAAGGGAAAAAAATCAGCAATTAGGTAGTATCTGAAATGCGTTCTACACAGTAGCATTTTTAGGATCAACTTCAAATATACATTGCAAACAAGCCAGTGTCCACAAAAATGTTACTTTGAATGTGGTTTAACATCTGTACTTCCTACAGTGTTATTGGTTTCTGAACCTTTGCTTCTGAAACTTACTTAAGTCCTGGGTGCTTAAAAATTACTTAGTGCTTCTTAACTCAAAGCCTGAGAATTTCTGGAAGATTATTAAATGCATAAAGATGTCTTTTCAGTGAAGGGTAGTAGGTAAATATTGAGAAAGGAGAGCTGAGAAAGCAAGTAAGAACTAAGTATTGAGACAAGAGTAGAATAGTTAAATAAAGTGCAGAAAAGTAAGGTCCACTGGTTAGTGATGGCGTTGCCTTACTGAGCTTGAGAAGAAGGAAAACAAAAAATTGAAACACAGCTCATTGTCCATGACTTAATTAAGACTGTCTGGGATAATCTGTGTTTAATGTATGTGCCACAAAGCCACAGTGAATTTACCTAGATCAACACACTGTGACACAACGTGCTCAGCTCTGTTTGCTATGGGATATGGCATTCTTCTATTACGTCTGTGAGATTAGTTAAGTTTGAAATTGCATGAGAAAAGTCTGGCTCAGATAAATTTTGCAAGTACTCAGAGAAGAAGGTTGTGGTAGAACATGCTACAGCTCAGTGTGTAAAAAAGGATTGGCACAACTTCACCACAACTGTAGGGATAAGGTGGAGAGTTCTTCAGAAAACAAAAAAGCTTTTAACTCAACCTGTCTCACCTCTCTGAATGCTAATGTCTAGGATGGACTTGAACAGAATTATCTCTCTTCTTAAGAAGTCTTGGTGTGTTTCTCCCTCTTTTGTGTTCCTGGGGTAAGTAATTTGTAAGGCACATGTGACAGCGAAGCAGACAGTTTCTGCTAGCGTTCCCTATTTAAATAGAAGTAATGACAAGCACTAATAGCACGTCTGGTATTCTGGGTACAGTAGAATTGATGATCAGTGAATTCTACATGGCCAGAATTTCTGGACAAATGAATATATTGCACAGGCTTAGTACACCATCCTTTAACAGTAGAGCTGATATGAGTGCAAGGAGTATGTTTGACGCAACTGTAAATTCTGAGCAACAATAGAGAAGCATGGACTGTTCCATAGATATTTACTAGTGTATGTAATAGTTCTGCAATTTATACCACAATTGTGTTATTAACAGAGTGCAGAATGACTTCTGTGTGGTACAGTCAAAGTAGGAAAATAATAGAACTTTTTGAAAACTTTATTTAATTGGCAAAATAAATAATAAAAATAAAGGAATATATGTTTTTGATCAATCTGATATCTATTCTCCCACAGTGTTTCCAGTACATTTAAAATGAATAAATGAATATCATTTCACCGTTGGAGGATATTTTACTCTTGAAAAAGAATTTTAGATTTATATTTTTATTGAAATAATATTTTTAAATATTCTCTTTAAATAAAGAATTCTTTGAAAGTCAAACAAAACATTAACCTTTAGGTATGTATATGCATATTTGTAGCATACTGGAAAAAAATTAGTACTTGAATACTAAAAACCTTAATCAATTTCCTCATATGTCTTCAGGGAAATCCTTCTGAAATACCAAGTCTACAGTAAAAGAAATTTATTCTGCCAAAAAATTCAGATTGTCAAAAAGAATGGAAATTACCACAAATGTTGAAGTAACACTCCCTCCTACTTTCTGTGATTAAAAATGAAAAATAATCATTGCTCTAATGGGAATAAAACCCAACACAAAGTGATTAACATGCAGTACTTTGCTTGTTCCATTATTTATCTTGCTTGTCCCTGTAGCTCATCTTTGATATTTTCCTTCTCAATTTTAAGTTTAGGACTTCTAGATCCCTTCAGATAACCTTTCAAGCAACAGAAGATAGAGCAAAGAGTGCAATAGCAAAGTATTTAACACACGTATGGTGATACTATGTCAGTAAATTCTGAACTATTGTGGCATGATCGTGTACTCTTCAGCTCTGATAGGTCATTTTTTGCTGTGTAAACCAGCAATGAAAAGAGAGGACAAAGTAATTAATTGACATATGTAGTTCATGTAGTCCTTTTTGTACAGTCCTACAGCTATAGAGGAGTCTCTATGGCTGTAAATGAGTTCACCAGAGGAGGGCAATGAAGATGGTGAAGGGGCTGGGGCACAAGCCCTACAAAGAGCGACTGAGGGAGCTGGGGCTGTTTAGTCTGAAGAAAAGGAGGCTCAGGGGAGACCTTATTGCTCTCTACAACTACCTAAAAGGAGGTTGTAGTCAGGCAAGGGTTGGTCTCTTCTCTCAGGTGACCAGTGACAGAACTAGAGAGCATGGACTCAAGCTTCGTCAGGGGAGGTTTAGACTTGATGTTAGGAAAAAGTTCTTCACTGAAAGGGTGATTGGTCATTGGAATGCACTGCCCAGGGAGGTGGTGGAGTCACCGACCCTGGAGGTGTTTAAGGAGAGACTGGATGAGGCACTGAGTGCCATGGTTTAGATGATGGGTTGGTGTTAGTGTTGGGTTACAGGTTGGACTTGATGATCTCAGAGGTCCTTTCCAACTTTGTGATACTGTGATACTGTGATACCTTAGATGTTTCTCTTGAATGTTGATTGTAGAAAATAGTTTGAGGAAGAAAAAATAATAATCAATGGTGTAGTACAAACCACACAGCAGGAAAAGCAATATTTTTTATTTTTTTCTCTTTTCTTTTTTCTCTTTCTTCTGTTTCTCCTCTGTTCTTGATGATACACTTCAAGCAAATGTGTTGTGGATAAATATTTCTCATATTATTTATGAAAGATTTCCCAGTGACAATTCTTTAAGATTACCTGTGAAGAAACTGGCTTCAGCACTTTAAAAATAAGCAATGTTAGAAATCAGAGTTGCTATCTGATTTCCAGTAAGTATAATCATCGTCTGTAAATGAATCTATATCTTTGTTTTGTTAACTTGATCCTATGTTTTCATAGATATTTTATATTCTGATTCTACACAAAAGGGAGTCCATAAAGATTCTTCATATGTTTATTTATTGATGCCTCTTAAAAGTATTGCTGATGTGTTGCCTCAGAAGTCATATTGATGTCTTGACCTAAAATTCAGCCTCAAACACATTGACAGAATCTCTTGCAATAACACACCTTCTCAAAAATGAGTATGTCTTAGTCTATGTGCCATTTTTCTAGGCGACTTTAGTGAGCAAACCCTTTACATGTTTACACATCACAAAATATAACAAAATACTCTCATTTAAATTGAATATTTTTTATTTCTTTTTAGAGATTACTCTGAGTTTAATTTCACAGAAAACTCTCATGCAAGGATGGCTTAAACATAGGCGTATAAAACAATCTGTCTTGCATTATATTAACTGAGAAACCTGGGCTATTTTCTTGCACACATAATTTTCAGGATAAATAATATATTTCAGCATATTGACTAAATAAAAATTCTGACCAGTTGTAGGGTTATAGATTTTATTTCATCTTGAACTGCATAACTCATTCTCATGCATTAAACCAGAACTGATTGGACTTTAGATGGCTGTGAAACAACTGAACTGAATCCAAAGCAAAATGCTAAGCTTCGACATGCTACCATTGAAAAGAATGGCTGAAACAAAATTAAAATTCTTCTCCTAAAGTTGAACATTTTACACTACTTGGGAACTAATTTCTCTGTGCATGTCAGACATGCAGACTGATCTCTTTTCCAGACCACTTGTTTTAAACTGGTGAGTGTGGATTTAAGAAATGAGCAAGAAATCGTTATACAGACTAGTTTTCTAGTTTTCTTCACTTTAGTTAAGAAATTCATGGTAGAAAACAAGGTTAAGAAAGTCATCTTTTTTTCATTTGTCAAGAAAATATACAAGAAAATTTGTCAAGAAAATATACACCTGTCCATATCTTCACACTATTTTTCACCAGGTTTAGCCATGTTTACACTCAGGATTTTTTTTTTTTTAATTCAAGAATGCAGTTTCAGTACATGGCTTATGACTGGACCTTCCAAATACTACAATTATATATATAACAAAAAATACAAACCATAAATTCAGTTGGCAAAATTTAGGCTTTGCATTATATAACTCAAGCACTACAGTGTAAGACTGGAGCTATACTGCATGATAATCAAATCTAAGTCTGTATTAAAAATGTCACTCTTCCTGGCAGCTGACAACACTGTTCCTGTGTCAACCACAGAACTTAAGTAAAACACAGTGTGCTAGGGAGAAATAGGGAAAGGAAATAGGGAAAAAGAATCACAAATAAGACATTTGAATTACTTTGTGTAATCATTGATCAAAAAAAAAGGATATGGGGATGTCTAAGTTAGATTTTAAAAAGAAAATTGTGATTGTTTTGTATAAGAAATATTCAATTGTTTTTAAACTGTTGTACTGACTTGGTGCAATATAATAGTAAGTAATTCCTGAAAGTAGAAAAAAGAGACAACACATTTTTTTCTATATTTCCATATAGCCTTTTAAGCTTACCAGTGGCTATTCAGAATCCTTCTAAACAGAAGAAATATTATAAACAGAGTTCTCAGGAGTCTGACGCTAGCATAAAATGATTAGGGTTTCACTTTACCTGTAACGGTTTTCCAAGGACATCTCAGGTTTAGCAGCCCAGGACACCGGATTCCTGTTTGTAATGCATTGTAGTAGTGCATTGAACTGGACAACCTGAATGATAGGTACTCAGTTAAAAATAGCTACTTCTGTTTGATCAGATAGTAAATTGCCAATATTTTACTTACTTCAATTGTGAATTTTCTGTGAAGCAAGTATTAATTTTCTGCAGTGTATGGAGGAAGAGGGAAAAACACAAAACTTTCCATGCACTAAGCCTCACATAATCAGTCATCAAATACATGGTTTTAGTCTTTCCCTTCTGGCATCCTCGATGTGTTCAGACATCCAGAGAAGCTGGAATAAACATTGTCAGTTTGAACAGTAATTTACATCATTTAATACCATCAAGAAAACAAATAAATGAGGAGAATCCACAACCACAACAGTAACAATGGAGTTTGTCTCATCCAGCTTTAAGTGTATATAATGTAGGTGTTTATGAACAAACATATTTTAAGTACTCCACTCCCTGCACTATGTGAAAGCAGAAGCAAAATAGTCTTTTAACAGCTGTATTTTGTTAAAACATTAATTCCAAAGTTCTTAATCTGGGATATCTATACCTTGCAGTGAATAGAAATAGAATCTCATTATGAAAAAAAAATAAAAAGAAAGTTAACTATTACTTTCTAAAGTTACCAGCTGTTTCCTTCATGATCTGTTTGGTTCTTTACTCAGTTTTGCTGTGTTTGGTGTAGCACATACTTGAGATACTAGAAAGACATGAAGGCAGTGCAATTTTAGGATTCTGCTTGTTGGTGCTCCTACCAGAAAGCAATTTTTAACAAACAAAAATAGGTTTGTTTGCTTTCTTCACAAGCCCATTTTCAGCTTTATAATTGATTGAAATACAAAGAAGGTAGTACACGTATTGATGCGAAAACTGGAAAAGAAAGATCATTAAGAAATACAAATTCCAGTGAATCTTAATCCTGATGATAACTCAATAAAAAAGACAGCTTTTGTTTAAAACAAGGAAAACGAATGCTTATGAGGGTGATGTTTGATAAGAAAGTTAAAATAAGCAAAAGAATAAATCTAAGAACTTAATTTAAACAGGTGTATTTTCAAAAGTATATGCATAATATCTCCATTCCCATCATATTCAGTGGTACTTATGCAACTTTAAACTTTACATCTGACTTTTAAATTATTTCTCTCTGAGGGAATATTTAATTCTAAAAGTTTGAAAGTTTTCATGCATAGCTATACAATACCTATTTTGTAAAGATAATTTTCAAATCATAATTTCTATAATCTCTTTTCACTAATACATGGTATATGAGCAAATGCTTTAGAATAACAATATATAGTATTATTTGGGTTTGACTCATTTCTTTTACAGATCACACTTATTGCACTTACCTACAAAACATTTTTTCGTATGAGTTTTTCAGAAAGACTTGCATAAGATAGTTGTCTTTGTTGCTAGCCGGGGACTGGAAATGGTGACTCAGGAGGTCTCTGACAGTCTGAATAATCCATATAATGGCATTGGTATTTTTTCTCTTACAGAGTGAGCACTACATGAGATCGATGTTTTACAACAAGCTACACATCTGACAAACTGAACTATTACTTAATTGTCTTTCATTAATTCACTGTATTAGTGAGCTCTTTATGTATAACCAGTTCATATTTTCATGCACTGGTCAAATTCAAAGTGACTTCACATTGGAGATAAGATTATCAAGAAATGGGTGGAGTGTATCTGTGGAATAGAAGGAGTGACTCTGAAAGATCATATGTTGGCTAATATAAAAGGCTTATCTAATGATAATGAAAAATGTACTCATCAAAGCTTTGTTTGATCTTTATACTTGCTAAAGCATCAGCTTGTTTATTGTTATGAGGATAATGAGGGTGGAGGAGAGGAGAGGGGAGAGAAAAAAAGGGAGAAGGGGAAAGGTGAGAGAAGACAGATAGAATATATCTCCAGAAGGAGAGACTAAGATAAGATTTAGTAAAGGTTCTAAAGCATGTATTGATATTTTCTGGCCAATAAGGAGC
Source organism: Dromococcyx pavoninus (assembly GCA_033558185.1). NCBI lineage: Eukaryota > Metazoa > Chordata > Aves > Cuculiformes > Neomorphidae > Dromococcyx > Dromococcyx pavoninus. The sequence goes on along the minus strand of JAUMJL010000091.1, from coordinate 2,997,501 downwards.
TACTAGAATTGTACATTAGAAAGCGAGAAAACTGTAGTGAAATGTCTTCATTTAAACACTCAGACAAAGAACACCAATCTGCTCCACTTAAGAAACATCGCCACAGTGAAGCAGATAGAAAGTCTGTGTAGCAGAAGCAGCCAACTCCCTTCACTTAGTACTCGCATATCAAAACTGTTACATAATCACATTCCTTGGAGAGGCATGAGTGTAATATTACAGAGGAGACTGGAAATGATGATTCAGCTGGGATCCTGAGACTCCAGTGTTGTTTTTTGACTAAATTTCAGAAAAGCTACCAAAGCCTGTCATCAGCAATCTTGTTTACTCCCACACTCAGGAACACAGGTCTAGAAGACAGTCTGTATTTGAATTGCTTATGAACTCCATATGACTGGAGAGCCAGTAGCTGGCCTCAGTTTCAGATAGTCAGCTCTCTGAGTGGGTGTTTCAATCAGAAAACAAAGCAAGTGAAAACATGCATAAAATCTAAGCCTCTCGCATGATTTATAAAGCAGGAACACATTAAATTCTATCATAAGGACTGGATGTAATGACCTAGCCATCCACCCACTTCAGCTCGATGATTTTATTCCTTCTTGCTAGTTTTCAATTTACAGTACAAGTATGCTTTTGTTTAGTGTTATAGATGTTGAATAACCTAAATTAAGTTAATAATGAATAAAACTAATATTCAGAATTGTGCAATGATTGATGATTTAACTACAGACATATATGACACAAAGGTGGGGAAAACTGGCAAAAGGTGGCAGTCAGTTTGCTTGCATACCATTTATACTTTACTAAACAACAATAAGAGTGCATTGCTGATTAATTCCCCCCCTCGAACTGAAGTGACTGATATAAAAACAGTGCACTAAATAAGTTTTATTAAAGTGGCATGAAATAGGCACTGCAGGAACAGCAAAGGGATACACAAAGTGCGCAATACAGTGTGATAGTTTCAGAAAACTATATTTAACACAGTAAGCTTAGACAAGCTTTAGCCTGTTTATCTCCTTCTCTTGTGTAAAGCTTAACTACCAAGATTGATACCAACATAATCCTGCCTGATCTAGGTGACAATGAAACATGTGGTTCATCCTAAACTGAGGTGAATATGGTGTCACGTTTTTAGTATGTAACTATTAAGAAGGTAACGTCAGTACTTCATAATTGTAACTCTAATGGAGGAGTACTTATATTAACATTAAAAAGTTTGAAAGAGAAGAAAAGAACTTTATGTTTCTTACACTGCTAATTATCAGAGTTAACCGTACAATGGGAGATGGCTTACACCAAATTATTCTTGAGCTGGAGAGACAATGAATGTTAGACCATGTTTTAAAAGACCAAACCATAGGACAGAATGGAGACAGTTTTCCTCCACTTTTTAATACTTTCTCTTTGATGCACAACAGCAAACAAATATTGGATAAAAACTTAGGTTGTGTTGTATATTTTTCAGTAATTCAAGGTGTGTTCTTTAATTGAGAGTTACCAAGATGCTTTCAAAAATCTAGAAGGAAAAAGTTTCAATCTATGGTAAATTGAGCCATGTCTGAGTAGAGTAATCAGCAGCACTGCCTATTATTTTGTTCGATGTGCAAACTTTCCTGTTTTCATTTTCTTTAGAGAAGGCTAAATAGTAATGATATAATGCGTATGTTGAATATAAAACCCCACACTCAAAAGGACTATTAGGTACTGAGGAGGTTGAATTTAATACCACCAAGCAAGGAAAAACAAAATACCCAATAGAAATGTCAGCAGTATTTATTAGTACTAGCGGTCTGGACAGGCTGGTGATTGGATCTACTGTTGTCTTGGACAAGAACAGACTATAAAATGTGTTTGAGTGCTACAAATCCTTTCCACTACTTGATGCCACTTAGAGGGTGTATTACGTCTAAGCAAACAAAATGAGTGATAACACTCCTGTCTCTACTGACCTACATAACGAAGTGTACACTTAACAGAGTTCTAGCCAATTACTTTGCTAACCCACCTGGCTCTCTTGTTCTCAATCAATGAGATCACAGATGAAGTGCTCATTCCTCATTTCCTTGGTCTGAACGAGTATGGATTTGCTCATGAGTTCAATATACTTTTTGCTCTAGGGACAGAGAAAAGGAAAAGGTGTTTCTTGACTTAGAGGATTCATGACAAAAAGTGTTAAATGATCTACCCCTTTTCCAGTGAGTACAACAGAAACTTTTCTACATATTTTAATTAACACACTATAAGGTATTTTTCTAAGATAAAGAAAGACTGAAGTTACAGATTCCTCATATGTATCTAGAACACCAAGGCCTCAGATTTCAGAGCACTGAGTAATTTTCTTTAATGTATAACAAAGATAGGGCACTACTAGAAAGTATAAAAAAGGTTAGGTCTATCATCTGCAATTTCAAGAAAGAAAAAGTAGCTATTAAAAAGCTCTCAAAAAGGTTGTATGCTGATGGCAACCTTCCCATGTCATTTATAGAGTTACTAAATTTTTTCTTTTTCCCCTCTTAAGAGTTTTGAGTTTAAAAACAATGAGGCAGGAAATTTCAAAAGTAAATAAATTTTTGGAAGAGTTAACAGTCAGTATTAGGCACTTAAATCCACTTTTAAGGATTTGAATACGCCTGACCTGGTTTTCAAAAATGCTGAACATCAACAGCTCTCAGTGTCACAAGTGTCAGTAAACAGCTGAAAATCAATCAAATAATCAAATACATAAATACCCACCCCCCCAAAAAAAACCCCCAAGCAATATATTAAGTACTTATAAAAACTGTTCCTAGTAACCATTCTCCTTAAAGAATGAAAAGTTTTCTTTCAGTTGTGCATTTATGTACTCTTGCAAGACTCCAGTACACTTAAGGAAGTTTTGGAATGTTCCTTTGCTCAGTGAGGCATTAACTAACCAAATGCAGACAAAATAAATAAAAGAAATATTGGATCCTAAACTGATAGTACACTAATAAATTTAAATGCTATTTGTCACTTCTAGTGATTAAGAGTCTAATCATTTAAGTTAACATTGTACCAGCACCCAGCCAGAACCTCAGAAGCTGTACAAAATTTTGTAAGTATTAAATACTTTCAACATGAAAATCACATCAGCAATAAACAGTTTTAATTAGGCTTTCTTTAATAAATGGATGGAAATTAGATTTTGTCTGTGTTTATTAGTCTTGAGTACAAGAAATTCTTAAATACAGTAAGAAAGCTGTTAGAAAGACATAACAGAACATAAATCTATCTGATAATATTGAACTGTGGGCTGTTCTTGCCATCCATTTTAAGCCATAGCAAGGTCATAAGGACTCTAATGTTCATAAGGTTTCCTTAACAAAGACAGGGTTTTTATAAAGGGTTTTGGGTATCCTATCTAAAAGACTAAATGCAATTTTAAAAATATTTTGCACTCAGAAACATACACAGAAGTCATAAGACATTCAAAGGGTATAAAGATATTGAACGTATTTAAGTGTGAAGACTAAAAGGAAATGTACTAGTCCAAGTGGCCACATGGATTTGTAGGAAGTCATTAAGCAGATGCAAAGTATTCTCTGACATATTCTTCTACATCCTAAACCCTATTCAGTACAAACATGCTGAAATTATCTGCAAAATGGTGAGCACAGGGAAAGATTTCTACTTTTATTATGTTTTAAAAATTTATTTGTTTTACATGATTTAAGTTTCAGGCCTCAACTTAATAGTATCCATTAACATTCTTACAAATTACTCAAACTAATAGTTGCAGATTCCAGAGAATAATTTCTTCTATTTGAAAAGCAAAATGCTTTTTTCCTGATACTCAAATAATATCATAATTTTATCTTATTAAATTTGATAAAGATAAATATAGGTAAAAAAATAACTAGGAATTAGATGAAGTGGGGAAATGGATAAATTTTGATTTGATATATTTCTGTTTTATTTTATATATTTATAGCACATGTTCTTTGTAAACAGTGCCCAAAGCTCATGAATAACAGGAACATATTCAAATCTCTATATAATAATGGGTTTCCAAAGCAAAGAAACTGAAGCCATCCACTTGTAGGTCACAGCACAAAACAATTGCTGTTTCTTTGGCAAGACATTTCTAGCACAACCACCTGATGATAAAGAAAATACTCTGCAGGAACACTTGCTTTCAATTCAAAAAGACAAAGACTAGATATCTCTGTGCTAGCCACTGAAACCTGACAAACTGATTAAACTTCCTGCAGTGTATTTGGGTCAGTCAGCAGTACAAATGTGTGAAAAACCTTAAGATAGAAGGAATAAGTAAGATGGAACCAAAAAAAATGGAGCTTTAGTGAGGTATGGAATTTGACTGTTGAAACAGGAATGTTCGGGAGGGGAAAGACTTCATTATGCACTTCACCTATCTCAGGTGTGTTGCGGTCAACATAGGCCATGCAGTTAATTTGGTTTTGTGTATAACAATAAAGAATAGGTGTAGTCATGACTGATTAAATGGTATAGTGCTTATTAAAAGTACATGCTGAAGAAAATAATGTCACATTTGTGTGGTCAGTGACCTGTTTTAGAGGGAGCTCAAGAAATTTATAGGAGGGCACACATATTGTCTGTGCCTCAGTGATCAATATTTACATTACAGCAGTTCATTGAGCAACTAATACTCAGCATGATATAAGGGGTTTTATATATGCTTTAATATCCTACTACAGCTTCTTTGAGATTTTGAAATAAAAACTTCATAAATAATTTAAGTATTTTATCTTTTTTTCTGACCTTATTACTATTAGTCCAATCGTCTAGTAAGGTAGTTTTAAAACTAAACTAGACTTTTCATCTGGGTCAGCTCTTTGAGCCCACAATCTGTTTTGTTGTGATTGCCTGTGTTCATGGCATTTCTCTGATTCATCCTTATTATTCGTCATCTCAGCAACTGAATAAGCATTTTACAAGTCTAGATAACAGTTTCATATTGGACAATTATTTCTACTGACTGCTCATTTCAGTCAAGTAATCGTTTTAGATTTTTTAATGATTATCTTCTATTCTTTTAAAGAGAGAACACAGGGAAGAGTGAATCTGAACCGTGTAAGTATCACATGGGCAGGTTTTAAATGAAAGATGAGATTTGACCAAAAGAATCAAGGAAACCACAAAGCCACAATCAATGCCATGAAAAAGGTATAAATTAAGGTTAAGCTCTATAATTACTTTACAATTTAGAGCCTCATACATATGCAGATAATATGCCTTTGCAACGTGGTTGAAATTATGTTTCTGAAAACAGACATTTTCTCCTGCCATCTATGACAAGCCTGTTTGTACCACAGCCTTACTTGTCAAGAAGAAAGAATAAATAAAACAAAAATGTCTTCTGTAAAACACTGGCAAAATAATGTCAGTTCATTAATTTTCATACCATGTCATTTTCCTATGTCAATATGTAACACCTTTTTCTCTCTGTTACTGTTAAAAATAACCTTATGATAATTTTATGAGTAATTTTTTACAAAAAATATAAAATCTTTCCTAGTCTTTTCTAGAGAGACTGCTTAACACACTGAGGAACCCCTCAGGTAAGAGCTATGAGAGCTTTGTGGACACTTTCTGACTATAAGAACTCAAACAAAACTATGGCCAAGGAAGTCCTGAGAAACAAATATCTTATTGGGGCTGGTCATGACCATTATATTAACAGCCAAGAAAAGGCTGGTATGGGACAAAGGTAGGACTTTCTCTGCTTCAGATGTCAGCATATGCTCTAAATTTTGGTCTTAGTGTCAGAATTTTCTCATTTACTATCAAATTGTGTATTGCAAAATATTTCTCAGTCTATTGGTGCATGCAGCTGTTCCCTGCTCTCATATAAATAGGTAACAGTCACCAGCTGGTATATCTATACCTATCTTTATATCTATACCACTATCTCTCACAGCTGCACTAAATCTGTGTATTGAGTGGGTTTAACAAATTCTGGTTGATAATTCACTTTGTTAAATCAGCTTTTATAATCTGAATAGAAAACACAAGAAATTTTCATGTGTAATGGATCACTGTAGGTGGATCTGCCAGCTACATTTTGTCCTGTGATCATGTTATTTTTCTTTTTTTTCTTCTTCAGCCTTTGTTTTTTCACAATGATACCTCATTTGAAATGATGACAAAGGAAGTAATAAAACGGATAACAACAAACCTGTGCCTCAACTAGAGATAAACAGACATTTCAGAGAGAAAAATAAGTGGATTTACCAACAAGTTTAAGTGTTCAGAACATTGGGACTAAATATAGATTTGATTTCTGTCTTTTCAAGTTCTGTCTGCAGACTGTTGAGAATGACACTGTAATGTGTTCTGATTTAGTGGTTACAGCTGGGACACTACAGTGTCCCTGAGTCTTTTTATGTCTACGAAACCACTTTGTCTGTGAGTCTTTTCACCTTGTTATAGAGAGAAATAATTGGTCTAAAACAAAATGGTAAGAAGACCATCAGAGCTTCAAAATATAAAGGCTGGAAAATATTTCATTTCTTTCAAAATTGCTGCTGTCTTACCACTGAACCGTACAACATCTGAAAATAAGGTACTGTACAATCCAGTAGGTCTTTGAAAATATTAGTAGGCATTAATATTTGTAAAACATCTTAAAACATTATTACTGAAAGGTAATATTAAAACTCTTACCATTTGGTTATAGTTTAGTGGTTTTTTTCTTTACTTACTTTTATTTTGGACTCTGAAGCGTACATTCAGTACACTTTCTCAAGAGTGATTTAACTCCACAGTAAGATAGAGAGTGCAATTATTTTTTTTTTTGAGAAACGCATTAAAACTGAAGACTTCAGTGTATGTTTATGGCATATCATAAAGTTAGTTTTGTTCAAACTTGGAACATAATATATATAAATAATAAAGATTGAAAAAAATAATCCTGGATTATATTTCCCATATAAAATCTAAAGTAAGGTTTTCTCAATAAAACATACTAAATCCAGAAAGCTTAAATGTAGATTGCCACAACAACAGCCACTGTGGACGTTAGAAGCGGTTGTGTCAATTTCAGAAATAAAAAAACTTGAAAGTACTTGTGTACTTGTTATAAGAAAGTACATTGGGACAATGCAAGTTCTTATAACAAGCGCATTAATTTGTAGTTTGTATAGATCTATGATAAGTGATCTTGTAAATGATCATAATTTTGATTTATGGACACTGAAAACCATCCTGTTCTCTACATAACACAGAATCTGAAATGTTTAATATCAATGTAATTAGACTACCAGGATTAAAAATTTTATTTCTTTACCAATACTACTAAAGATGGGGTAGCCAACAGAAAGAATAGCCATTTTACCTTAAAAGCACAAAAATGTGGTGTTATTTGGACAGATGAACAAAGGGAAAGTTGGCAAAAACTGGTCTATAAGCAATACAGTATGGTTCCATTTAGATTTCATTCTTACAAAAACCAAGATAGTAAAATTTATTTAATTTTTAATTTCAAAAATCTTTACTGTGTACTCAATTATTTTAGTTCATGGAATCATGGAATAGTTAAGGTTGGAAAAGAACTTTAAGATCATCAAGTTCAACCATTAGGACAATACCAACGTGTCTACAAAACCATTTCCTGAAGAGCCACGTCTACACGGTTTTTTAATACCTCCAGGAACGGCGACGCTACCAGTTACCTAGGCAGCCTGTCCAATCTTAACTTGCTGCCAACTGGATTCAGCTCCATTCACTACAATTCTCTGCGCTTGGCCATCCAGCCATTTTTTTACCCATCGAAGAACACACCTGTCTAAGCTGGAAGCTTCTCTGGGAGAATGCTGTAGGAGACAGTGTCAAAGACTTTACTGAAATCAAGGTAGATAGCATCCACAGCCTTTCCTTCATCCACTGGGCAAGTCATGTGGTCATAGAAGGAGATCAGGTTGGTCAAACAGGATCCACCCCTCATAAACCTGTGCTGGCTGGGCCTGATCCCCTGTCTGGCCTGCACTTGCCTTGTGAGAACATTCAGGATGAACTGCTCCATAATCTATCCTGGTACTGAGGTCAGGCTGACAGACCTGTAGTTCCCTGCATCCTCTTTCTAGCCCTTCTTGTCACATTGGCAATCTTCAGTCATCTGCGACTTCCTCTGCTGACGAGGACTACTGAGAGATGATGAAGCATGGCTTAGACAGCTCCTCAACCAGATCGCCTCAGTACTCTTTGGTGGACACCATCTGGTCTCATAGACTTGTGAGTGTCCAGGTGGCATAGCAGGACACGGATTAATTCCTCTTGGATTATCGGGGGGACATGTGTGTGTGTCTGATCCTGTTCTCTGTCACAGCTCAGGGGGCCAAATATCTTGGGGATAGTTGGTCTGACTATTAAAGACTGAGGCAAAGAAAGCAGTAAGCACTTCAGCCTTTTCTTCATCCTTGGCAGCAAAGTTCCCCTCCATATCCAGTCAAGGATGGATATTATCCTCGGTTCTCATTTAGTTGTTGAAGTATTTGTAGAAAAAGTTCTTGTTATCTCTCACAACAGTGGCCAGAAGGAGTTCAAGATGAGTTTTTGTTTTTCAAACTTTCTCCCTGCATGACCTAATAAGATCTCTGTACTCCTTTTGAGTTGTTTTCCAAAGGTGACAAAATATCTTTTTCTTGTTTGAGTTTCAGCAAAAGATCCAAAAGTTTTTATAATATGTACCACTGAAATTTTTCAAAACGACAACTATTATACAGATTTATTTGGAAAAAAGCAAGGAATGTAAAATTTCTTTACAATGAAATACCTCCAACTTCCTCTTTTCTTATACATTGTTGTTTACTGTTTGTAATTCTGCATTGACCTTAAAAATGTCATTGATTGTGGATGAAATAGCAAAAAGGCTGTTTTCAGTTCTTTTTTATGTCATCCATTTGTAAAGATGGAGGGGCAGTAAGAGAAAGAAAATAAAAGTCTGTTTTGGCCAGGTTTATTTTAATGAAACAATCATGGCACAAAAGAAATTACACAAAACTTGGAATCTTATTAAAGTGGATCCAGCTGATGTTATTGTATAGAGTGCAGAAGAGTAAGGTCAAAGACCAAAAAAAATAAAGATCAAAAGTTGATTCTGTTTTTCTAGATATAAATAAGACTTATTTCATAAGTTACATGCTTATGTGGGTGTTCAGTTTTTTAGATACAGCAGATATACAAGATGGAGAAAAATACCCCAATAAATTTTAAGGTATTTCCTCTTCATATCACCCCATTTGTCTGGGTCTAAAATAATATTCATGTAAATATAGTGAGAAAAAAATTTTCAGCAATACACCTTGCTGTAAGAATGGAGAAACATTACAAAGTTTTCAGAAAATATAAATTCTGTTTTCATATTGAACTAATTACTGAATCAAAGCAATACAGAAACATACCTTTATAGGTATTGCCATTTAAAAGGTTACATGACAGCTGGAAGTTCCCTATGCACTTTAGTGGAGCTATGATATGTTGACACTCACTGAGAATTAACTGATGTAGACTACACACACAAATATACAAGGAGACAGCATATGAAGCCCATGAAGAGTATATGAAAAGTTACTGTGGTTACAGTACATTGAAACAAGTTAGACTTCCCAAAACAATGATGACAGTGGAGTGGTGCTTAGCAATACTAAAGAAAACACAGCAGGAAAATTCTTCATTTGAGCAGGTAAAAGGAGATGGGTCACTCTGTGTTTGCCTGTACTATAGCTGCCGGGTAGGTACAGGGACCTGCATAGGTAAGCTCACCGTTTTAGCTGATTTTATTATTCACTAACGCGGCTGGACAGCATATGGCCATGTAATGTAGGCACATGCCTATGCACACAATTTTGTAGACATACCCTAGAATCTCAGTTTTCCTCTTGTCACATAAGTCTGAAAATATTACCCTCATGCAAAGGTACGTTTGGACCTATTATCCACTTGTTTTTATGATAAACTGTGCTTCATACAAACATTTTTTTCTCACAAAAAAAAAAATCCTTGGCCATTACAACTGTATTGTGCACTTTCATGGATCTTCTACTTGATAATAACCAGCATGATTTTTTAGGTATTGATTTTTCAAGTGCAATTTTCACATTTCTGTTTTCATTTGGTGCTTCCTGCATACAACTCCTGCACAATGTAATGCTCCAAAAATATTAGTCAGCATCCAGCATGATTGTTGAAAGTCCATTTAGTAATGTCAAAATCATTAATATCACTCAGTGACTGCTATTCAACTGTCTTGTCTTAAATTTCTTAGATGCTTAATATTTGCTAATATGGATTCAGTCCTCTGATATACTCAGAGCTAAAATCCTTTTTTCTTTAGAGTTTGTCATTCATAGGTGTAATTGTTTAGTCTTAGCTAACAGCCAGATGTTCTCCCAACCACTCTCCTCCTCCTCACCAGGACACGGAAAAAAGAGGAAGAGAAAACTTTATCAAAATAAAGACTATGAGAATGTTTACATTTTACTGTTACAGGCAATACAAACCCAACTTGGGGAAAATTAATTTAATTTATTGCCAGTTTGGGTAGTGAGAAGCAAGAAGATGAACAATAAATCAACACCTTTCTTCCCACTCTTTCCAGGTCCTTCCATCCACACTTCTCTCACTGCTTCAAGCAACATGGTGGATATCTGTGTATGTGTTACAACCAGTACATAGCAATTTCTCTCTGCCACTCCTTCCTCCTCAGAATTTTCCTCTTCTCTAATGTGAGCTCTCTGTGGACTACTGTTCCTTCAGGAATATCCAGACACTCTAGCATGAGTACTCTCCATGTAGATATCTGCTTTTCTGTGGAGCACCTCCTTCTCTTTCTCTGACCTTGATATTTCCCCTATTGTTTTGTTCTCTTTCCATGCAGTGTTCTCTACCCATTCTTAAACATGTTTTCCTAGAGGTGCCACCAGCTTAGCTGTCTCCAGTGGTGCGTTGATTGTGGAGCCAGCTGGAACCAGCTATGTCTGGTAGAGGGCAGACACTAAACTCTTCCCTCTGAGGCCACTCCTGCAGCCCCATCTCCTCTTCTTTCTGTCATCCTGCTACCAAAACCTTGCCACATATGCTCAATGCATTAGTTTTATACTATCAGAAATAGAAGGTCTGACAAAAAGACCAAAACCAAACTCCAAAACAAGACTGAGCCTGTAACTCTTTTTATTTAACAAATTAAAAGAGTCAACTATAATCACCTCACCTTCAAAACAGTTCTTTTCTGAGCTGACACACAATTGTATGTGATGCTGCCAATGTTCAAAGCAATTCCACAGATCATTTTCTGAAAGATTTTTGAGGATCTCCATCTTTTATGCTTTCACATCTTCCACCAATGATAAATGGATTCTTCGAGCACTGAATTGATGTTTGGGATCTCTTTACTATAAGCCTCAGCCAATAACTGAAAAACTTCAGTTGCAGATTTCTTCAGTTTCACAAGAAACTTGCATTATTCACACTTGCATACTGATATTTTCTGACTGAAGGTAAGAAAACCTCTGTATTTGAACATGTGTCCTCTCATAGTGAAGTTATCAAGTTGAGCCTTGTCTCACTATGACAGGTTAGAACATGTTCTGTAACCATCTTTTTGTCTCTTCCCTTCTACTTTTGGCTCCTGAGCTATAGGGTTAGCCTCATTTTTTTTCATGTCAGGCCTCTGGTTTCAATAACTGGGATAAATTATAATACTTTCTTTTCAATTATATGCTCCTTTTGGGACATTTTTTCACATCAGGTAATGAGGCCTTTGATGAAAAGTGGAGTTGTTTCAGCAGTTTGTGAGAGTTATTCTTTCTAATTTATAGATTTTAGGGACAACAGGGGACTAAAAATCATCTGGTCTAAGGTCCTATATAATGCAGACCATAGATTTTCAGGTATTGTAATTTATTCTGTTCTGATACTGATAAATGATATTTGAATAAAACATATGTTTTAGCTGTGCTTAGAAGCTGTGAAAAAAAGGTGTTACACTCAACAGTCATAACCACTGTCTTCAGTTTGAGATGTCAGGAATGATCAAGCATGGCTGAAGTTTCATTAACCAATACCTAGGTAAGTGAGAAATCTCAAGCAGTAGTTGCACTGTACATTCTAAAATGTTTGAGAGCTTCATCCAAGATGTTTACATTGTCTATTTAAATAATAAAAAAGGAGTACAATTTCACAGAAATACAAAAATGAAGAATAAAAGCCTCTAAATAGCAACCACAAAATCTTTTACAGCGTTACTTATTGATAAATAGAATGTAGGGACTGACTCTACTTCTATTGTTGTCTTAAACATCATCTGACTCTACTTGTATTATTGTCTTTAACATCCTCTTGACTGCTGTGGCTCCTGCTGGGCTGGCTGTGCAGCTGCAGAGGAGGGGGAGGAGATGCAGCAGCAGGTGCTGCCACCCCCACCTGACTGGCCATGCAGAGCCAAAGGGTTCAGGCAGAGGTTATTCTGGCAAGGGTCTGTTGACCTGCTAATGATCCTGGAGCCCCCAGCCCCAATTCCAGAACCTTCTGATTATGTGCCAATTCGAGAACGTTCACAGCAAGACCGCCCTTCATGCTAATGGAGGGGGCATGGACTTGTCCTATAAATAGAAGCCCGCCAAGAAAGAAGGTGCTGTGCACCCACCACCTCATAGAACCATGTTTTCCAGAGGCCTATGAAATGGTGACTATTTTCCTCTTCATCCCACTACTCTTATTCTGCTCTCCCTCCTTTCCTTTCTTTTTTTTCAATGACACTATTGCGCATTGGATCATATCTGAGTTGTGTTGTTTCTGTACAGCTGCCTTAAGGGTATCAGATTGTGATCTGAATAGATTGGGAAGTTGCCAGTTGGATTGCACCCGAGTATTTGATTCGCTATTCTGGCCATACCCGAAAGACTGATTTGCTGTTTTGGCCTTGTCCAAAATGACTACTGATTCAATATTTTGGTCATGCCCAAAATATTGATTTGTTATTTTGACCATGTCCAAAATAAATACTCATTTGTTGTTTTGGCTATGCCCAAAATAAACACTGTTTGAATTTACCCTGGGAGTTTTGTCAGTCTCCAATTCTTTGCACAGATGTCAAAGGACCCTTCTGTCTCTGACTGAGCAGGTCGGAGTGGGACTCAAAGCCAGGAGCAGGCCTTGACACAACCAATGAAAAGTTTTGGATTATGTGTGAAACAGAATAAATATATTGGCTTGACTCTTTTCTTGCTAGAACTTTATAAGTAAACACTGATAGAGGGAAGAAATACCAGGTTCTTTCATGCATTGTCCTGGACAGGCGCACCCTCTGCTGGGTAAAAAACTGGCTGGATGGCTGGGCGCAAAGTGTTGTGGTAAATGGATTAAAATTCACTTGGAAACCTGTCACAGGGGGTGTTTCCCAGGGTCCAGTCCTGTTCAATATATTTATCAATGATTTAGACAAGGGGATTGAGTACACCCTTAGTAAGTTTGTGGATGACTGGGTGGAAGTGTTGATCTGCTTGAAGGAAGGGAGGCTTTGCAGAGGGACCTGGACAGGCTGGATGGATGGGATGAGACCAATGGGATAAGGTTCAACAAGACCAAGTGCTGAGTCCTGCACTTGGGACACAATAATTGCATGCAGCATTATGGGCTTGGGGAAGAGTGGTTGGAGAGTTGCCTGGAGGAGAAGGACCTGGGGGTGTTGGTTGACAACTGGCTGAATATGAGCCAGCAGCGTGCCCAGGTGGCCAAGAAGACCAATGACATCTTGGCCTGTATCAGGAACAGCGTGGCCAGAAGGACAAGGGAAGTGATTGTGCCCCTGTACTAGGCACTGGTGAGGCCACACCTTGAGTACTGTGTTCAGTTTTGGGCCCCTCAGTACAAGAAGGACATTGAGGTGTTGGAGTACATCCAGAAAAAGGCAACAAGGCTGGTGAAGGGGCTGGAGAACAAGTCCTATGAGAAGCAGCAGAGAGAACTAGAGTTGTTTAGCCTAGAGAAGAGGAGGCTGAGGGGAAACCTCATCACCATCTACAACTACCTGAAAGGAGGTTGTGGCGAGGGGGGTACTGGTCGCTTCACGCAAGTGACAAGTGATAGGATGAGAGGAAAAGGCTGTAAGTTGTTTCAGGAGAGTTTCAGGTTAGATATCAGCAAAATTTTTTTCTCTGAAAGAGTGGTCAGGCACTGTAACGGCTGCCCAGGGAGGTGAGGTGGTTGAGTCACCGTCCCTGGAGGTGTTTAAAAGGTGGGTACGAAGCGCAGGAGCTCGGAGTCAAAGATGTAGTCTCATAGAGATTCAGTCAATTCTCGCTTTATTACAAAATTTCTACTGTTTATATAGAAATTCAACAGGGTTCACGCAAGAGAATTCAATCATTGATTGGATACATTCAGCTGTTCATACTCTAGTTGTAGCTTTATGATTGGCTAAATATCCATCAGCACACATCATGATGTAGCTGAGGCAAGTCTGCTTGCAGTTAGCAAGTTTCCTAGCGATCAGCAAATTTTCTTATCAAGTTTCTTATCTGCAACTTTGTATCTCTTCTGCTTATTCTAGCCAACTTCTTCTATCAGGCTTGACAAGGACAATGTGTCCTTGTATGTAGCCACATAGGCAGGGTTGTGCACAATAGACTGAAATAACAATTCATGGCCTGTATTGCTCAAAATATCATCAACATGGGTAGATAGTTTCTTAGGGACATGGTTTAGTAAGAGGACAGGTTCGGTTGGGTGTGATGATCTCAGAGGTCTTTTCTAATCAGATGATTCTATGATTCCATGATTTATGTTTTTGATACAACTGAAAAATTCCGGACAAAAAAAGAGAACGACTTGGGAAAAAAAATCTCCTTTTTCCATGTAGTTAGACCTAGTCTTAATTTATAGACTTCTAGAAAATGTAGAGAATCTAATAATTTCTTCTTTGTGAAAATTAATTATGCTCAAGTCTTTATATAATTAGCACCAATACTTCCTTTCTACACAATGCATTCCATGACCCAAACATGGCCTGTTCCGGTAAGACAAAGAGAAGTTTTCTTTCGACATCCTTGACAGAAATCTTCCAATTCAGCACAAAAACAGGAGAGTAACATTACTATTCAAGTAAACTGGTGCAAGGAACTATGTTGATTTACCAAAGCTCTGTATTTGCTTCTTTGACAGAGTGACATTTTTCTAGCTCATTAATAGTTTTTGATGGGGGATTTAATCACTCATACATAAAGGAGGTTTTATTTCCTGCATCTTAGGTATGGCTCATTACTGGCTCATTTCTTAAAAGCGTTTACCAACTTTAATTCAGCTGTGGACCCTGGTATATCCAAACAGTGGTTAGTTAGAATACATTGTTCCTGATGTGCTTTCTAATCATTGCTCAGATTATGTCTGGAGCAAAGGATATGAAAGACATTGGCCCCAGCTGTCTACTGTTCTAGCGTTAGCTTTAATTTGCTAAATCGGCTTGGAGTAAATACTCTAGTATCCAGTAAATTTTGTTTAATAAGCAGCCAGCCAAATTAAGCACAGAATACATGCACGTGCAGCTGATGTTGATAAGGAATTCTGAATGCTGTAATATTTCTGCAAATTTTTCTCAATAAATATGATTCCTTCTTTATGGTTTTTTTTGGTTTTGGTTTCTTGGATTTTTATTTGTAGAAGATCCAAAGAATAACAATTTCTCATGCATATGAGTTTGTTTTCCAGATTCAGTTACAGGATATTTTGCATCTTTTTTCTAGATTGTTCATTTTTGTGAATACTTTTTGTAACTGTATTGTATCATTTTTCCTAGTAAATAATTAATTTATACTCCCATATTTTGTCAAATCAAAAGAATGAAGTTTTCACTCAGTGTACCTCCAGTCCTGATTTTATTATTCCTGTCTCTGAAACTCAGAAGGAAGCTAATTCTCTTTGCAGAAGAGTTTGAGTTATGAGTGGTATATTTTCTTCTACTTTTTCTAACAATAAAACCCACAAAATTGTATGCTGAGATTGCAGAAGAAGATTCATGACCGAAACCGGATAGAAACAAACTACACGGAACAGATCTCCACAAATAAGGGAAAATTGTTCAGGTTGCTACCAGCACTCAGTCCACTATTAAATTTAAGGTGTATTTTGGTTTTTGTTTTGCTTTGGTTTTTGTTTGGCTTTTATTTGTTTTGGTTTTGTTTAGTTTTTGTTTCTTAGTTTATTTGGTTTTGGTTTTTTTTTTTAAGACATTGTTCCTGAAATAAGAACTTGAACCGAAGTCGTTGGCCTGGATAACTGGTCTAAGAGTTAATGAATAATTTATGCACACTTTTTTTCTCTCTAACCTAAATACTTGTTCATTTCATGGAAAGAAAATTAAATACATTAGGGGAAATGAAAATACCCTATTCTATGAAATTGTATCGCATTTAATATTTTCGCATGGAAGTGAAGTCAAATCCTCTCAGACAGAACAAATTTTCACTCCCTGGGACAATAAAGCAATGAAATAATGAATAGTGGATGCCACATTTCCATTGCCTTTGGCACTTAAACTGTGAACAGGCAGATACCTGTGTATCCTGTTTGAGGGATACGAACATTTATATAGCAATGAATAAGCCTCAAAGCATTTGAGCTTAATGCATCCTCTTCTGACATTATCCTTTTGACTTTCTTTGGCTTCCCACACATTAGAAAACCAGCTCTCCTGTCTCCAGCTCCCACATACCTAATTCCTTCTAGTCATGAAGCTAAGAAGTAAGCACCTCACTCAAGCACACAAATACTAGGAATTAAAGAAACAAGAGATCGGGTACTGAAATAATCAGTCTTGAAATACTTTGCTCTTTTCTGAATCTACTTCTCAGATTGTCTGTGACTTCTTCATCCAGAGAGAACAGTTCATTCCCACTTTTCAGCAATTAATATCTGCAAAGTGTCCTGATACACTTAAGATGCACGTTAGCATATTAAGCCAAGAAGCACCCGGTCTTTTCAGAAGGAAGATGTTCAGAAAAGACAATCTTGGCACCTTCCACGGGGAACTTACTTGCTTATGTATCCAAAAAGCATCTCAATTAATTTCTAGAAAACTAATACGGAACAGGAAACAGAGAGGGACATTAGTGGGACATTAAGTATCAAAAATTTTTCAAATAAGAAGATAATAATTCATGTAGTATGTAATTTCTAAAGAAAAAAATGTGTTTACCTATAAATTTATGTAGGTAGTTCATTACAGTCCATTATTAAAACACTCATGGTTTATGAAGTGCTATTGATATCGGTGTTGCTTTTGCTGTATCTCCGTTCTACATACACATATACATATACATATACATATACATATACATATACATATACATATACATATACATATACATATACATATACATATACATATACATATACAACTGGAAACAAAAATTACATTCAAAGAATGTTTAAGGTGGCTACAGAAAACAATAAATGAGAGGAAATGTTAGTCAAGGGTGAAAGGTACCATATGTCCTCAAAAGCCTTGACACAACGGGGAACCACCCAAACGGCCTTTTTAATGCACCCCATCGTGCTTAAGTGTTGATGGACATATGGTACATTTCACCCTGAACTGTGAATTTCCTGAAACTGCTGTAATGCTCTTTTAATGTTTGTCTGGATAATGACTCATTCACAACACACATTATTTAACCATTCTTCCCTGACCCTTTAGTAGGCCCATGTACTTTATCAGTCTGTAGAAAACGGAGTATTAGTGGATCATTTATCTTCTGGTTGCATAAATATGTCTTATTCATTGCCATATTCTGTAGAGGCTTAAAGTTGTTGGTGACTGTGCACCATGGGAAGTCCAGCAAGATGTTCCACATTGCTGCACTCTGGTAAGATCAAAAACAGGCGCAAGACACAAGCAGATAATGATGACAAGCATGAGAATAGCTCTTTGCTTTGATAGTGGTGTGGTTCATTTTCTTACTCTTAGTTTGGCAAGATAAATAGGGAAAAGGGCACAAGCATACATGGACAAGTCAAGACAGACTCAAGTGAAAACATGTAAGGTAATGAGATACCATGATATCAATATATTTCCAGAAATGCTGTTGTCAATAAAAAGTGCATGGAAATTTGCTATTTTTGAGCCTCAAAAGGCAAAAGTCATGCATAATGAGAGTTTAGCTCTTTGCTGGTTTAGAGGGGTGCATATCCCCCTGTCATAGCCAAAATGCTGGTCTGAACACTACATTGCAGGTTATTTAATTAAAATAACTCTAGCTCTGTCATAGATGTTACTCATTCAAATGTTACTTTCTTTCTTGGAATTACTTCTACCTTTCCAAATTTCAAATCAATCATACTCTTTCTGATGCTGTATCAGTTCTGTCCTAGCTCTCTACTTTCACATCAAACTTGCAAAGCAGATCCTCCCCCCCATTTGAGTTCATCTTCCTATTCTGTCTTCCTTCTTCTGGTATAGTACAGCATTTTCTTGATGCCTGGGGAGTGAAGCTGCAAGCTCCTTCCACCTATTAAGGAGAAGGTACTGCACTGAGTAATAATAAGTAGCAGAGAGAACGGAGTAAAACACAACAGAGGTTTCTTGCAACAGAAACTAAGACTTGAGTGCTTCTCTCTCAGAGGAAGATAAATGGGGTAGGCAGGTGGTTGAGGTTCCCTTCCCTTTTCCAGGTAAAACTAAAATCTGTGAGAATATTGGAATTTATTGCATTTGTATCATAAGACTCAGTCCTGACAAAATACACTTGTTGAATCTCACTGAAGCGCAGAAAATAAAGCTGTACTTCTCCAGGGAAATGTGTTTGTCAACATCTGTAGTAGAAAATGAAGAATTGTCAGTGTAAAGGTTCTGACGACAACAAAGTGATCAGATTTCTATCTAACAGGCTGTACCTTAATTATAAAATAATGGCATGTCTCCATTCTTTCAGACAGCAAAAGACTGGAAATGTAATTAAAAAAAGATTGTGATCTTTAAATGGTCTGATTTTCAGATACATCTTTCTGGGTTTTATAATATTTACGATTGAAAATACCATATTATTGATATGCTAATCAGCACTAATACAAAATCACTCTATGATTATCCGAACAAAGATACAAATCATAAGTAAATGTGCACCTGATAAAGTCTTCTACTTCGAAGCATTACATGTCCTTCTTGCTGGTAGAGGAGAACACTCCTAACAGGACAAGAAGGTGAGCTTCTTTCTCTGTTGTGTTTAGAAACTTTGGCATTTTGAAGAGGTCTGAATCTCATAGTATAACACCTTGAGTCTTATTAATAACCTAAATTTGTACTTATATCTTACAGAAATGGACTTATTCATTATTAAATTGAATAAGAGCTGGAAAACAGACTTCAACGTAAAGCTGTTTAGTTTTCAAAATCTGTTGAATAGTTTGGATTTTATTGTCTGCTTCCATATTCTGTATACTAAATCTACAATCAATATAAAGAACTGTAAAAAATATTAAAATTACATTCTTTTTCATTTGTTCACAATGCTTTCCAGTACAACTTCCTAAAAGCAAACTCAAACACCAGCTGTCGCACATAAAAGTATTGATGGAAATGAAAACTCCTGGAACTTAACAGCAAAATTAATACTGAAGTAAAAGAATACAAGAAAATTTTTTATTTTCTTAGTGTTAAAAAGTAGCTCCACCCAAACTTCCCATTGTACTTCAAATAACTACCCTAAGAGCTCTGTTGCTGTACAGAGTTTGGAGATTAAATCTGCAACTAAATTAGTTTAGATTACACGTGTGAAAAAAATAATTTTCAATTTTACGTTCTATCTAAATATCAGCCTTAGAAAATGTCATCAAAATGGGAGCATTACTATAGGGTATAAGGAGTTCTTTGGGTTTGTTGGGTTTTTTTTGTTTTTTTTTTTTGTACAGAGGAAAAATTAGGATTTACAGTAAATAGCAATCGCCTCATAGAAATATTCATATAACTCACAGATTCATAGGGTTTTCACAAGGTGCTAGTATTACAGATCCTGAAGTTTTAGGTAGCAACAACTATTAGACAAAATGTTCAGAGCTATAAGAAGAGAGAATACAAAAACAAACCTGCACCTAGTCAAATGGCAAAGCTGTCCTCTAGTTACCAGAAATTCACCCCTTCATAGAAAAAAAAATTGTGTTCCTTTGTAAGTAAAAAGACAATAGAGAGCAGCATTATTGTCATATAAACCCAAATCCCACTAATGGACAGTTTGTAGGCCTACAATTCATGTAAGTTAGGTGATACTGGGTAGAAAATGGTGCACTGCTGTGACGACATACACCCACATTCACAGACTGTTTGCTTTTTTAAATTTCCCCATAAACTCCATACATTTTATTGATTCATTTTTGTATGTAATTTTCCACTTCAAAATAGGATATGAAGTCCTTGCACACATGGGTTTTAATATTCTAGGTCACTACTTGTAAGTAAATACTCTTCTCTGATATTGGCCTGTGTAAAACCCAACGTACTACACAGTTCTTGCAGTTTTTTAGTCTAGAAATGAAATGTGAGAAATGTACGTGACACCAGATGTAGCTCAGAAATATTTATGCATTCTTTTCTGGTAAGAAAGTCATTGTTCTCTCTAAAATAACTGCGAAATTTTGATCATTTTTCTACCTCATTTTGTGGTTGAAATCTGAAAATCTTTAATTAGTCATTTATTTACTTGGAAATGCACACATATGGACACCTATTATAAAAATATTGTCAAAACATCTAAATTAGAGGAAAAATAGGTAAAAATGTTAAAAAAAGGCCATCCACAAATTACTACTGCCATCTATTGGTAATAACTTGGAACTACAAGTTATTATAATTTGCATAACAAGTTAAATAATTAAACACTTGAGTCATGACATCCTACTGGTACACAGACTTAAAAAGGAAGTAAGTTATTACTGAAATCAGTTGCTACACATCATTTGTGGGAGAATATCTTCAGCGGGAGTTGTGGGTGTATTTGGAGGTGTTCTTGTCTGTTTTTGAGAATTGAGGCAGTAGTTTGTGGTTTTCATTGAATTATGTCAATAAAGGGCCTGTAGCTAACAATCCCTAATCATGACAAACAGTACTTTTTTCACTATCCAATGAAGGATGCAGGTGTCTAAAAGGTCTTTACAATAACATAAACTCAGTTCTTTAGAGCACAATCCAGCTCTGTGTTTCAGCAACCTATTTTGAGCACGCTGGCAGAGGTCAATGGCTTCTGCCTAGATTCTAGAAGAGTGACACCTCTGAGCATGAAGCTTTTTAAATTTAATTGTTAGCTGCCTGGTCTAGGCACTGGGTTGTATCTGAAATCTGCCTGCACTTAAGGTGCTCAGGTTAGTGTTATAGAGAAAGAGCTTCCATTGCAACTAGGATCTACAGCTTCAATGCTTCTCTTCACTGTCCAAACACTGTCAGTAGAGCGAATAAGGGCATTTTCATGTTACAACCCAAATAACTAACTTGTGCAGAGAGCAGAAAGGTCAGGTCCATCTCCTGGCCTGACTGGGATTGCACTCCCAGGTACCCTCTCATGACACTGTTTTTCCTACTGAGTGTGTTTTATTCTAAGAGCTGTATGGGAGTGTTCAACTACTGCTCTCATTGAAGATGAAAGACAATCAATTAAAACTGGGAAAATTAAGAGAGACCATGATTACGACACTTGTGCATTTGGCTACCAGATGAGGTCACTCGTTTGAAGCTTTTTTTCAAGAGTCCTTCTGCCTTTTGCAAGTGTCAGCCTCACCATAAAGGTGGTTTACTTCCCAGTGAATGCACAGGTCTTCTCTGTCCTGTCCCTGGGTAAGTGCTCTACACTGCACCAGCAGCATATTCAACACAAAAAACAGTAAAAATACTGAGCACCACTATATGTTAGAGGTAAGTGAAGTCTTTCACTGAAGGCCTCTGCAGAATCTAATGCTGTTAATGCTTGTTAGGTGTGTGGTGGACAATTAGGGACCTAATTCTTACTGTAAACAACTAAATACTTTCCTAGTAACAGATGTCAGCTCCTCTCTAATCTTTCTGAAGGTTCTCCTGGTGGTGCAGTTTTCAAATGTATGTATATCCAGTCCAGGGTTACTAATCCTTCTCTTCAGGAAGTAATATAGAACTCACAGCAAATGAATTGTGAAAAAAAATCATTTTCAATAATCGCTATCATTGAATTCTGGTTAGTCTATCTTCATTTTTATGCTTGATTTTCTGTTAGACATCCCATTATAAAATATAAATGTGTTATAAAGCAGGAATTTCTTCTTTGGGACAAGCCACGATAAGCGAATCTTGGCTGATTAAAATGATGTATTAATGTTCTGTTCGAAAAAAAAAAAAGAAATGAGTAATGACAAAGCATACTTAACATATCAGTGAAATAGACCTGTTCAGATAGAAATTATCTGAAATTTGTGTGTTATCTGCTTCCTTAAAACATAGAAGACTTTTCCATTTTTAACCAACACAGAAAATAAGGTTTGCCTGCTTTTTAGCCTATGAGTAGGCATTACAATCTTACTTTGCTAGTGTAAAGATAGGAGTGGACATTGTCTTTACTGACATATGCAACTTCATGCTCCTTAATTTCTCAAAATCAATGCCCCTACCCAGTGCTCAACCCATTTTCTCTCCTCCCACAGATGCTTCTTTCCAGTTATTAAAGAAGGATCTGATGCTAACATCATACCTTCACCATGTACTCCCTTAACACTCATGGCAAACATATATGTTTTCCAAACCATACCCAATGTCACATTCCTCTCCTGAATTCACTTCAATGCAGTCAATGTAGATCCCAGTCAGTCTGAGTTATAAGGCAACAAATCACTCAAGGAACCTCCCTGTTCCACAGAGCTGAGGACAAGAAAATTCCATTCCTAATGGTTGTAGAAAATTACATGCAAAGCAGTTCCTTCAGGAATAAACTTTTGAAAAAAACAGTCTAAGCTTCATAGCCCCTGCAATGAACAGTCATAGACTTTACGCTCATGTCCCCAGCTTTTACCCTTTGCTGATAGCATCTCTGGTTTATGGAAGTAGACAGGGGGTACAGGACTATACTGTAATCACTCTGCCTTACTCCTGTCCTCTGCTGGGATAAACTGCTACTTAAATTTGACACTGTCTCCCACAGTAGACTGCTAGAGAAGCTGGCAGCCCGTGGCTTAGATGGGAGAACTCTGTACTGGGTTAGGAATTGGTTGGATGGCCGAGCCCAGAGAGTGGTGGTGAATGGTGTCTCATCCAGTTGGCGGCCGGTAACCAGTGGTGTCCCCCAGGGATCGGTGTGGGGTCCGGTCCTGTTTAATATCTTTATTGATGATCTGGATGAGGGGATTGAGTCCATCATCAGCAAGTTTGTAGATGATACCAAGCTGGGAGGAAGGGTTGATCTGTTAGAGGGTAGGATGGCCCTACAGAGGGACCTGGACAGACTGGAGAGATGGGCTGATTCTAATGGGATGATGTTTAATAAGTCCAAATGTCGGGTACTTCATTTTGGACACAACAATCCCATGTATAGCTATAGACTGGGGACAGAGTGGCTGGAGAGTAGTCAGGCAGAAAGGGACCTGAGAGTGCTGGTTGACAGGAAGCTCAACATGAGGCAGCAGTGTGTCCAGGTGGCCAAGAAGGTCAATGGCATTCTGGCCTGCATCAGGAATAGTGTAGTGAGCAGGACCAGAGAAGTTATCGTCCCCCTGTACTCGGCACTGATCAGGCCGCACTTTGAATATTGTGTGCGATTCTGGGCCCCTCAGTTTGGGAAAAATGTCAGGATGCTGGAGTGTGTCCAGAGGAGGGCAACGAAGATGGTGAAGGGGCTGGAGCACAAGCCCTACGAGGAGTGACTGAGGGAGCTGGGGCTGTTTAGTCTGAAGAAGAGGAGGCTCAGGGGAGACTTTATTGCTCTCTACAACTACCTGAAAGGAGGCTGTAGTTAGGCAGGGGTTGGTCTCTTCTCTCAGGTGACCAGTGACGGAACTAGAGGGCATGGACTCAAGCTTTGCCAGGGAAAGTTTAAACTTGATGTTAGGAAAAAGTTCTTCACTGAAAGGGTGATTGGTCATTGGAATACACTGCCTAGGGAGGTGGTGGAGTCACCGACTGTGGAGGTGTTTAAGGGGAGACTGGATGAGGCACTGAGTGCTATGGTTTAGATGATGGGTTGGTGTTAGTGTTGGGATATAGGTTGGACTTGATGATCTCAGAGGTCCTTTCCAATCTTGTGAGACTGTGAAACTGTAAATGGATTTTCTCCCTTGCATGAGCACTTTAGGGGTGAAAAAAAGAAAAAGGCTGGATGTGTAAACATAGGGGCCATGACCAAGGACTGCTGAGCCAGACTGCTACAATGCTTGGGAGGCTGCTGTCTGCTGAGGCTGCTCTGCCACTTCTACTGAATTTACCATCAAAATTCCATGATGCTGTTGCCCTAGGCAACTTCTTGCTTTGCCTTAGGATATCCCTGGCGCATTACAGCACACAAGCCAGTTTTCAAACTGGCGCTCTTCCCATTTCTGACACCTCTGTTGCATCTCAGAATCAGCACCACTTTGAAACTGTCCAGAAATCACTAGCAGGAAACATTGTAGTGACTGAGTCTCTTTTTGCCTTGAAAATATGACCAGCAAGAGGTAATACCCCCTGGTCATTTAGGAAAATTGTTTTTCGTTGGTTTTGGTTAATTCATGTAAGCTGTATCTGCCCTAAATTTCTTCTTATTGTAATGAAGACGTAGCAGGAGATGAGAACGATAGCCTTCATAGTTTTTAACAGGAAAATGTTTTCAATTAAGTAGTATTTACCTTAGGAAAATGTCAAAGACTTCCTCCTATTCTTTGTGTTACTATTGTTTAGTGAAGATAGATTTTGCTAGAGTCTGTAAAATGCATATTTGGTTGGCAATATTCATGCAGTGTAACAAGTCAGGAATGTTATTTTTTTACAATGTAAGAAAAAAATATTAAGCAGAGAAAAAAATGTAGGAAGACCTTGAAATACATTGTCTCTCTCGCTTCTCTTCTTTAAACCTGTACTTTTCTCTTGTCCCTATTCCTAAAGCAATTTTTGAAGTATTTCACTGTGTTTCAGAGAGGTAGTTTCAATCCCCATCATGCAAATTGTCTAAGCAGTCGTTTAAAAGACACAATTTTTGAGCTTGTCAGACTGAAGGGCAGAGAAAATGAGCAATTTTCCCAACCAATGGGTGATATTGAAAGGGGTGGGGAATTCACTGAACTGTTAAAATCTTAGCAGATTCCAACTGAGTCATATTTTTCCTTTTTTTTTCCTCCCTTGTTTTTCTTTAATCTGAACTCCTTCATTCACGGTCTCTAAGTATGACTGTACTCCAGTAATGCTTAACCAAAAAAAAAAAAACTTTTGTATTCTCTTGTAATGCAGAAGTTCATATTTGTTACTGCTTCTGAACTCTGAGGGAGTTGGGCAATATTTTCCTCACTGTGTGTTTCCTATCTTTCACTGATAACACAGAGATGGTTCAGTTAGACTTATGTCTTAACTTGAGGTAACTTCACAGAGCTACACTGAGGACATGACCTTCAAAATAGAAGTGTTTATCTTGAACATATTTTACCCTTAAGAAGGCATCCAAAGAAAAAGTTTGGATATTTTTGGAAACAACAGGAAAACTTTATCATTGTCACTGAAAAAATGATGGAGTACCATACTTGTGAGATAAATTAATAAAGGTGTTTTCCTTTTTTTTTATTGAATGTAGAATGCATTATTTCTAAAGTGCATGCACAGTGAATTCAATATTCCTTCCTTTATAGGCGCCCCCTCTGAAACAAAAGTCACATGGTAAAAATAATATCCTTCTCACAAAACTTTTGTACTAACATTTCCTTTTGCTGACATGGGACTGGTAATGTAAGCACAGGTACAACAGGGAGGTTCCTTGAGTGATTTGTTGCCTTATAACATTGTTTGCTCTGGGATTTTCCATCTCACAAGGGCATGCCTCAGCTGCAGACAAAGGGGCGGCTGCAACGCCACAGGTGTATCAAAGTGAGCTTTAACATAACGCTGTCCACTATTGAATGCAGAGTGGAAATCCGTTGAAGCACAAGGTTTGATAAAGACGATTTTTTCAGGCTATATTGAACATCTTGCTGCAAGATCTCTGTTGATGCTATAATTTAGCCCTTTTAACCGCAGTGCAGTCACACTGACATATATTTATTCCTGTCAGAAGTCTTTATGCTCATCAATTGCTCCCTGTTAGACTGAATTGCAGGAATAGAATTCCACAGTCAGTGGTTTAGTTGATCAATAATTTTGACTCTCCTGCTGTTAAATTCAAGGGATTTTTTGTAAAAAAATTGGGCTGAGAGGTGAGTTTTTCTCTTCTGAAAGGAGAGGGACAAATTCCATGGCAATTAGCTAATTAGTGCCTGTCCAATAGCAAAATTGTGGAACACCATACAAGAATTTGCTTAAAAGCTCACACTTAAAGAAAATATAATGGATTTACTTCCTTATTTTTATTTTTTGTCCTCAGACAATATAAAGTAAGCTACTCCACTTGCTGGATTTGAATTTTTAATATGCAGTCTGTGGTATTAGTAACTTCTTTTAAAGAAGACATTGAATATGGTGACTGGAAGGATGAGACAGCAGTTCCGTCCTCACTTATTTGGTTATGGCAAAATTCCCAGAGTCTGTTCCATACAGGTACTTATTGTGTATAGCCTATAGCGTACAAATAGGAAACTGAGAGAAAAATGAGTGTCAGGAGATTAGAAATGAAACTAAAGTTCCTGTTGGAAGGAAGATAGATAAATCAAAAGAACACTTTGATTTCTTCTATTTAAAAATAAAATAAAAATGACAATCAAAAAATATGACAGTAGCAGTTGGTACACTGAATAAGCAAATGAAGAGCAACAAATCCCAGATGGATTCTCTGCTTATCTTTCATTCTCTATTTATTTTATTACAAGATTCAGTAAAAAAGAAAGGGTAACCAAATCCATTTCTTAATATATGCACTAGCTACAATATATGTGATTTCATTTTGTAGCTTCCAATTTACCTAAGCCCTGAGCTACAGTACTCCTGTAGTATTTTGATTTTCTTAGTCTCCTTGAGGCAGATGTTCTATTCCCATTTATGCTGCAAAAGTAACTGAGATGTAGGAAGCTGAATTAATTCAAGAATATTTATTTTTAGATCAAGAAAGAACATAACTGTCAATACATAAATGGCTCAGATACTGATTTGTTTCTGTATTAAGATAACAGCCTACATAAAATATTCTTATAATTGCATGCAAATTGAAAAATAATACTAGATTATTTAAAAATTTCATCTCTTTTTTGTTTTTACAGGATCAGAGTATTTTATTTCTTCTTTCTTCATTTCTTCTTTCCTCCAATTCAATTATTGATTCTTTAGTACAATGAAAATCTTCAATCTTTGAATATGAATCAAGTATAAGCTTATTATTTAAATCATGGCATTTATTTTAACCTCCCAAAAAAACTGAAGACAGATTAGAAACTTAATATAAGGATCAATAATGCACTTATTTCTTTCATCTTTGGTCACAGTTTCTGTAATTAACTGGTTTTGACCTTTAACTATTAAAATCAGTGGCCATAAGCTTTGGTCCTTATTGTTACTTTTGAAAGGGCCTTTCAGAACAAAAATTAAAAAAAAATCTTTAAGAAGTTGCTTTGTGTTATCAAAATGTTGTGAAGCAAATCGACTCTCTTCGTTTTCTAATTTACTCAGCTGAAGTGAAGTAATGAACTATTACTGATTGTATTGTGTTTACATGGCAAGGTTTTGGTGGTGGCAGGGCTACAGAACTGCCTTCTGTGAGAAGCTGCTAGACTCTTCCCTTGAATCTGATTGAGCCAATGTCAGACAGCTCCAAAACAGACCCGCTGCTGGTCAGGGCCAAGCCAAAAATTGACAGTGGTTGTGCCTGCGGAATAACATATTTAAGAATGAGGAAAAAACCTGTACAACTCCAGCAGAAGTAAGAAAGAAAGAAAGAAGTGAGAATATGTCTAAGAAACGACTCTGCAGACACTAAAGTCAGTGTAAAAGCAGGGGGAGGAGAAGCACAGGAGGTACAGGAGCACAGATTCCCCT
The DNA here is from genome assembly GCA_033558185.1 of Dromococcyx pavoninus. NCBI lineage: Eukaryota > Metazoa > Chordata > Aves > Cuculiformes > Neomorphidae > Dromococcyx > Dromococcyx pavoninus. The sequence goes on along the minus strand of JAUMJL010000091.1, from coordinate 2,969,366 downwards.
GCAGCTTTCCCATACTGGAGCAGTCCGTTCCTGAAGGACTGCACCCTGTGGAAAGAGCCAACGCTGGAGCAGGGAAAGAATGTGAGGAGGAAGGAGTGACACAATTCCTGTTCCCTGTCCATCTGCGCTGCTAGTGAGAAGGAGGTAGAGAAAGTCAGGAGTGAAGTTGAGCCTGGGGAAGAAGGAAGGCATGGGGGAAAGTTGGTTTAAGATTTAATTTTATTTCTCATTATCCTACTCTGATTTGATTTGTAATAAATTAAATTAACTTTCCCTAAAATGTTTTTGCTTGTGATGGTAGTCAGTAAATGATCTCTCACAGTCAGGCATTCAGTCAGGGTCAACACACCACACTGATTCAGGCTGGCATATGACTACTCATTTCATGCTGCCTGAGTAATAGGGACTCGTATTTTGGAAAAGCGGTACTAAAATTTCACCAGATTCCTAGCCATAGACTCCCCATCATACCATGTTTTCAGAGACAAGTTTTATCTGACTACCTATCTACATCTGGCCTTGAATTTCCATGACACAGTGCAAGCATTCACAGGGTTATATTCTGGCTCTGTCCCTCCTAATGTACTGTGGTAATGGTTTATATACTTTGCTGAATGCTGAAACAGAGACTGTTTTCTATTATACTTTAAAGCACTTGGTGCTGGCAAGTGATGAATAATGAAAGAGTCTTTCCTTTAGTAATGGCTTTATATAACAAAATCACTTGATAAAGCAAGGAATTTCAGTAGGTGAGAGGAGCTCTTAGATTTAAAACCAAAGCTCCAGACATGAATATCTCAAGTACATAAATGCTTCATTGCTCTGATGGGGGAGCATGGCTAGTAATTGACTGTCTTAGTAGGATTCAGTAAAAGCCATTTGGAGTAAGTCTATGCATTGTAATCTCAGAATAAGGGTTTCTAACGAGATGGTTGCTGGAGCGTTAATAACAAAGATGAAAAGCTGCTGATTCTTCCAAGCATGCAAATCACTGAAAGTTTCACATGTGCACGGAAGTCAGAGAACTGTCCAAGAGAAATCTATTTCTAAATTTTCTATAGACTTGGGACTGCACTGAAATTCTAGTTTGTAAATAATGCTTCAATTATGTTTTAAACATCAAAAAGTCTTAGTATTCTTGGAAAACCTCCTTTGATGTGTTATTCTATATTCTCCACCCCTCCCCCCCATCTTATTCTATAGAGAAAAGGAAAGGTGGTTTGAGTGAAATTTTACAAAACTTTCAGAAAGGAAGTTTTAGCCTTGGAGTGAACCTTGGTGAATAATTCAAATAGAAAACCAATCTGATACCTGTATTTGAATTGCTAATAATAACAAAGTTTGCTGCCCATGCTGCCACTGCTTCTCCTCGCCCCTTCTGAGCCAAATGCCTGTTACCCATCCTTCAGCATGCAAATAAAACTGTTGTCTTTTAGAAACAGTTTTCCATCTTTACTGCAAAGATTTTTAATATCCAGGGACAAGCTCACATCTAGTATAAGCTCTGTTTAAGACAATATATTTTACACTGGGAATTATTTTAGCTTCCAACACAAAGACAGATTTTACCACTATGTGCTTTAACGTTATCAGACTTGATTGCAAAGATAGCTTATATACCTGTCACTTTTAAGACCATCTTCCCCCTCCCTGTTTGTGTTCTTATGCTGAAATCTGAGTCCTTCTGAGCAGTAGATTGTACTGCATTGCTGTAGTTCTGCTTTTAAACTCTCTTGTGTCTGTTTATTTACCTTAGATTTCTCTGACAGTGTTTCCATATGAATTGTTAGTTTGAAAACTAAAAATTAAATCAGTTTTTACTATTGAATGGAACACACATAAGAGGTTATAGCAATAATAAAAGCATGCAATTGCAGTTATAGGCATTTTATCCAGACATCTCACAGAACATTTAAATGACTAGTTTATTAAGCTAAGAATATGTTTTCCGTTGTGGTATTATTTTAATTGATAATGGAAAAACTACAGCTCTGTAGAATTGTTATTCCCCTAAGACTTTACAGTACACTGATAACATAGTCAAAAAAAAAATTGTCCCATTATAGTCATTGCAAAATAAAACAGAACAAAGCAAAATCTTCATTTTAAAGGGATCACATTAAATTTTAGGATTTACTTGCCTGCCTTAATTTAATTTAAACTGTCAACTAAATGTAGTAGTGAGTTTGAACAACTTTATCTAGTGGAAGGTGTCCCTGCCCATAGCAGGGGGGTTTGAACTAGGTCATCTTTAAGCTCCCTTCCAACGTAAACTATTCTATGAGTCTATAGTGAAGTATTTTGGCAGAACTACCATGAAGCTATGTTGTTAAAAAGGTAAACAAATCCCTAGGTTGAAAGCAGGTACGATACACAACATCTCCTGAAAGTAATGGTAGATTATCTGATTCTCAAAGTCTTCCTAGAGATCGAAGTTTTGCTGTTGCTGGTACTGGATTACAGCTACACACTTGATACACAGTATTATGAAACACCAATGCCTTCTACTGTGGTTACTTGGATGGCCAAAAAGTGGTATGAATTTCTGCTTTTATCTGAAGATAGGTATCCTGTCTCTGTGGCTTATAGGCACATTCCCTGCACAAGAACTAGATGATAGTAATTATACCTAGGGAAGAAAATGGGGTAAAATCAGTATAATATTCACAGATAAAAGAGAAAAAAATAGTTCTTCCTCCCCAGTGATAAAACAGATGGATAAAGTAAGATCAGCACTGACCTAGGATTTATACCATAGAATCATGGAATAGTTTGTGTGCTGTATGTACATATATCATGCAACAGATATGCAAGAACACAGGAAATCCAGCACCTGAAAACTATTCTGCACTGGTACTGTGACTTTATGTTACATCACTGTGAAATCAGATATATAAGAGCTATTCTGCCCAAGTCCTTGCAGTTCCCAGAAGGCTTGTAAAGCTGCACTTTGCAAATGCAGAGTTCCTCTATTTTGCACATGTGACACAGATATGTGATTTCATAGGAATTCTTCAGAAAATTCTTCAGAAAATCCAGTAGTTGAACTTAAGCTTTTTGGTTACTGTTAGAGTCCATAATCACAGGACTGCTAAGGACAGAACTGATTTTTTTTTCTTAGGAATGGTGTGTATTCCCAGAAACTTTGAGTTTAAAAGTTTGTGTCTGGTGAATTACATTTTTTCTTCTAATTTGCAAGAAAAACCCAAGTAAACTAATCCTATGAAATGTATGTACTTGTTTTGTTCCATCACGAAAGTATATGGATACAATTCTGCTGATGCACTTCAGTCCTTAAATTTAGCACACTGCTGTTTTCCAGTATTCCCTCTATTTTAAGCAAAAATTTCCATTTAGGACATATGCGGTGGTATTTTTCTAATATCAACCAAAGGTTAGGTTAATAACTTATTTTTAGTTACGAGATAAATGGGCTTTAAATCTAGTTCCTTGGGCTGCTTCACTAAGTTATTTTTCTGTTTATCTTCTTTCAGTAGGAACAAATATTTCTCTAAAACTAGTCCTTTCTGTTAAATGTCTATGGCAGTCTACTTGGCAGCTGTAGACACAATTTGGGTCACTGTGTTGGAATTTGAGCATATATGTACGCATTCTGTGCCACCTCTGACACTATTATGTCATGAATCGAATACACAAGTGAATAGATGATGATGATGATTTATTCTGATAAAAGAGACAGAATGACCTGAAGGTAATTCTTTACACTGAGGACACAATATATAATTAAGAACATTTATGAGCTTAGGACCTTTTCCTACCCTGTTTTCTGTATTTTTCTCAAAACTTTACCCTTAATGACCTCTCTCCTAATTGAAAAAATGGAAAGTCCCCAAAGATGTTGGTTAAACTAACTGACAAGTGTGGAAGACGTACCGACAGAAAACAGAGACTGAGTGGAATTACCGCACAATAGTCTAGCTGATATAAATCAGTGTTGCTATGATGATTTACTCAATCAGAGAATTTGGACCCAGATTATTTTTTAAGTGATTCTAAAATATAAGACATACCACTTGAAAAAACAGGTTCTTGTTCATAATTTTATAAAGCTTATGTACAGCATGGCATAGCTAATGAAGGCCATAAGTAAGAAAAATGGTGAAGAAAGAAATTTGTTAAAGCTGGTAGAACATTGTCCCGGTACAATATTTTGATAGACTATTAAATGAAACTACTTTCTAGGTAATAACAGAAAAAAATATTTTTATATAGCTAAAATTAGGACTATTAAAGGAAAAGGTGTTACAGTAGAAACTAGATCTTGGATTACTTGAAGGTCATTTTGTGATTGCAGAATGATTCAAAAGTGTACTGCCTTCATTCTGGCATCACCAGTGTGGCCAGGTGTTCTGAATCTAAAAGCAGTCTAATGAGCCTGCTGAAATGAGTTTAAGAAAAATGGATGGCATGCTGCAATCAGGACTATTTGGAGATGGAGCATGGCATATATCACTACAGGCCCACAGCAACTTGAACTGTAAAGTGCAGTATGGAAAAACTCTCCTTTTTCTTTATTCTTCCCTTCTCCACAGAAATTCCATCTTTATAGCTAGGGCTACATGGTCTTTAACCAGTGTAAAATTAGTTTGTTTCTGCCAGATTATACTGGCACCATTGTTAAAACAGTGGTTGAACTTGCATAAGTTGACAGGAAAATCACACACTAAGGGTCACATATACTCATATATTATTTGGATTCCTGCTGGACCAATTGTGGCTGTCCTCCAGTGTTTTTGACACTAGATTAAGGATGGATAAAGATTTGCACAATGAAATCCCTGGGAGGAAATATCTGATTTTTTGTATAAAAAATAAATACTTTCTTAATTTTAAACACAATTTCATGTCTAGTCATTGACAGTACCTGATCTCCCTCTAGAAGGGATTGGACTAGATGATCTTTAAAAGGTCCCTTGATTCTACAGGGACTCACACCTGAAAGTTTTTGAGATTTCTGGACAGATGGAGTTGTACAAATGTTATTTCTGTTCTCACTAATAAGAGTATTTAATTTATTTCCTTGACCACATTAGAAATTTAGCTGCTTTTAATAATTCTGTAACCAGACCTCTGATGTTTTGAGATTTTGATGATACCTTTGCAGATTTAGATTTCTCTAGTACTATCCTAGGAAGAAAAAAATTGTTTAGAGTAAAATGAAAAAGAAACTGTTACTTTCTTGAAAGTGAATAATTAGAAGAAAACCTAAACACAACATCCATGGCTTCCATTTCTTTTCTGTTTCCAAAGTAGAGGGTTTATAAATTGATGAATCATTTTTAATTCTTCAGGCTGCATGCCTTTTTAAGTTTGGGAAAGATACAGATACAAGTCAGATTTCCTTTACAATGTATAACTGAACTTGGGTGAACTGCTGGGGGGTTGAAAGACCAAATGGAGTTCATTTAGGTCCTCATTTGATAAAAGGCAGAGGATTGTGATCAGGAGCATATGGGACTGGAATTGGAGGAGAGGTTGACATTTTTATGGAATAATGATGATTAGTAAAACTGGGCTTTTCAAAATTGTCTAAGAACAGTTCTGCAGATAAGACTTTTTGGTGTTCACAGATTTATAATCTATGGACAGAAAAAGAGCAGAAAGTTTTGTCACTAAAGTGTCTCATTTCCCTAAAACTTTGCCATGTAGCTGAAAAACCCTCACATCCTGAGTGCAAAAGTTAAAGAGGCTTCTCAGTCATTTTCATTCTTACACTGTTCCCTGAAGAAGCCGGAGGCTCAAGAGGTCACATATTAGGAGAACTAGCAACAAAAATAATAATAAAAAAATCTATAATGCATTCAGACAAAACATGAAGAAATGCCACAATTGACCAGATATTGAAGGCACCAAGCTTCTGCAAAGTTTTCTTTCATCACATTTCTTACTGGATGTTTCTGTGACTTAAACTTCTTGTTACAGAACCGGAAATATCAAAGAATTGCATCAAACTCTGAAGCTAAGAGCACTGACAACCCATTTGAAAATTCATTCCCAAGAGCCACTCAAAGTAATTTCTAGACTGAAGAAACAATGTAAGACTCTAAACAGTGGAGCCTGTCTCTGAAATTTCTTTATCAAACATACAACTTAAAGGAGAAAAAGCAATTCTGTCAACCTGCATCTGAAGAAAATTAAGCATATATCCACATTAGCAAGACATACAATAAAAGAACAGAGTGTGGACCCAGTGCTGAGAACCCACATCTCTAAAAGCATTTTTTAAGGTGTAGAGAAGATTACATCTGATTTGTTCTTGTTTAGTCCCATAAATTGAGTGCCCATGTGTAGCATGGCATGAAATAAGTGCACTCCTAGGCCACATCTTTTAGGAATCCAGTTCTTTAATTCTGGGATCATTCCACTATGTGAATGAAAGACAATTAAGTGGAGAAAACTGTGAGATTCACTTTAAGAGTGCACTCCTGAGGACACACACTGCATGTCTCTTGGAATCTGCCTATACAGACAAGTGGTTGCACATACAGGAAGAGAGGAAAAGTGAGAGAGAGAAAGAAACTTAAGAGATAAATGAGATGAAAGATGGTGATACATCTGAGATGTCTTGCATGAAAGGAAAACAAATTACTGAAATATAGTCCGGAATCTAATGTGATTGTAATAGAGTGATTATATATCAGAAAATTTTTAATTGATTGTAACTCCTTCACAGTCAGACAAATATTTTGGCTCAGATTCCTACAGTCTATGTCCTTGGAATGATTTCCTCTTGGTGCCTTATTCATGTGCTTTCTTTTCTCCCGCTGCTTTCTACGGAGTATTTAATATATAATGACTCTAAATGAGACAGCAGTGTGCCCAGGTGGCCATGACAGCCAAGGGCAACTTGGCCTTTAACAGAAATAGTGTGTCCAGCAGGACCAGGGCAGTGATTGTACCCCTGTACTCGGCACTGGTGAGGCCACACCTCGAGTGCTGTGTTCAGTTCTGGGCCCCTCAGTACAAGAAGGACATTGAGGTGCTGGAGCATGTCCAGAGAAGGGCGACAAGGCTGGTGAAGGGGCTGAAGAACAAGTCCTATGAGGAGCGGCTGAGGGAACTGGGGTTGTTTAGTTTGGAGAAGAGGAGGCTGAAGGGAGACCTCATCACTGTCTATAACTGCCTGAAAGGAGGTTGTAGCAAGGTGAAGGTTGGTCTCTTCTCACAGGTGACAGTTGCTGGGCCGAGAGGAAACAGCCGCAAGTTGGGGTGGTTCAGACTGGACATTAGGAAAAATTTCTTCACTGAAAGGGTGGTCAGGCACTGGAACAACTGTCCAGGGAGATGGCTGAGTCGCCATGCCTGGAGGTGTTTAAAAGGCGGGTAGATGAGTTTCATAGGGACATGGTTTAGTAAGGGGACAGGTATGGCTGGACTCAATGATCTCAGAAATCTTTTCCAACTGTAAGATTCTATGATTACATGATTCTGTCATGATACTGTTAGATTCTAGACTATATTTCTGTGATTTCTTTCAAATCCAGTTGTTTCTTTTCATTGAAAGTGATTCAGCAGCTGAATCTGAAAAGTTCTCCAATCCATATGTGTTTATTATACTTTAAATACCCTGTCCTTAAACAAATGAAATCTGTAGTTGGGTAATTGGATAGGAGGTGATGTTGGGATGTTTTTGGGAAGAGGAATGTTGGTTAGTGACTTTTTAAGACTGTTGTAACACATTCCAAGAATAAAATTTTCAGTAGTGGTGTTTATCACTATTCTAGTCAATGCTCAGGAGAATGTGCTGGCATTGGTTTTAACAAGCAGTGTCAGCATTTTTGAGTTTATGAAAAAATGCCACATAAGCCTCTCCCTTCTTTCTACTTTTCTCTTATCTCACTTCCAAAGAAAATTTAATAGAAGAGCCTTAGATACTGAGTCATTGTTCAGCATCTAAAACACAAGGCAGAGTAATGAAAACAATGAATGCATGTGTGGATAGTATAGACCAGTTCATAAGGCCTCAATTCTTTATGCAGGATTCCCATACATTATCATACAATATTATGTAGCTTTCCTTTTACTAATTTGGTTCATCTTCTTTATTATCCCTGTAGTGCCACCATCCCAGTTGCAATACTCATTTAATACTACTGCTTATCAGCTTTTAACACAGTTTACAGTAATTTTAGGCTTCCATTCATGTATTTTAGAAAGGGAAAATCATAATATAACTGTTGTTTGTGGGCAGTTTGATTTCTGCTTCCCTTAACTGTTGAAAACAGAGAATATCCAAAAGAGAGGGTAATAACCTTTTCCATACCTTTCATGTCTCTATCAGATATACTAAAAGTGTGTCCTAGGACATAGTTTGTAGAGATGCAGACCCTACACATGATTCTGGGGACACTGCACAAAAGAGGGTTGATACAATAATTAATTAAATTGAAACTGCATCAGAAAAATTGGCCTTACCTATGGAGAAGATCCTACAGAATTTTTAACAAGGATATTTAGAGGATATATAGATATATTCAGACATTCAGAACAGTATAATTTGTCCATGCCCTTAACCAACAACTTTTTTATTCTTATTAACCTCTAGAATAAAACATAGAAAACAATCCTGGTAAAATGGTGTTTCCTCTTTCACTGTTAAGAAAAATTAATTAATTAACTTGACATATCTTCTAAATTTTAGTAGAAGTTTATTTTGTGAATTAAAAAAAACCTTAAAATTTCTATTCCAGTGCCTAATATCTCTTTTTAATGCAATATATTGGAGGGATCACTTTATGAACCAAAGTATTTCACAGTGATTTGCTGACTTCCTGTTTCCAATGTAAAATGCTGAAGAAATACATCCCTGAAGGGACATTTAACGCTACCATCTAAGTGAGATTTCAACCATGTAACATCATCACTTCAGTCATTTACTTTGAACACCGCAGCCTTATTTAAGAGGAAATATCTGAGACTTTCCCAAAACATCCCTTTCACTATCCTAGCATGCTAAATTTTTTCACCAACAGTCTGTAGTGCTGATATTGACACCTGGCAGGAAAAGAAGAAGAAATACTCTGAGGAAACTCTATATTTATGCTAATAGCATTAAAGAACCTAAACACTCTTTCATTTTGCATGATTACTTTTCTTTTGCAAAACATTAAAAGTTATGGAGGATCACTGAAAAGATGGTCTTTTGGCAGCGTGAAGTCTATTGCAAAGTTTATTGTCTGACCTAGGTACCTGGGAGTTCTTTTATAGCATGGCTTAGATGTGTCCCTTGTATTTAATGTCTTTTCCCTCCCATTGTGCTTACTAGGCAGGAAAATGCTGCTGTTTACAAACAAGAAGCAAAAGCGCAGGAAGGGTAAGCCTGAAAAGGATTTAGGTACCTAAGTTGTGACATGTTCAGTTTCTTTATAGCTGTCTATGAATATAACCCCCTGGCTAGCCTACCTATACGTTGACTATGTAGACACCTTTGTCAGTGTCTTATCAGAAAATAGTTGATTTAAACCAGCTTCCCACTCCAAACCTTTTATTCCTCTGATATTACATAGCTGTGTTCAATTTATCTTAATATTAAAATTTATGTTATGTGTGGGAGTTAATACTGGTGCATTTTTATACGTCAGAAGACCAGAATTTTAAAATTGCTCTGCCATTGAGTCAGCACATGAGTGTGGCACTGTCATTTGTTCTACTTTATCTCTATTTTCTTACCTGGTCAGTGAGTAATGTTTCTAAAACTACTACATAAGTGGGAAGTAGTATTATTTCTTGCCTGTGACATGGGGACAATAGATGTCTGTAAAGCATTTACATACCTTGAGTCAGAAATTTCTATAAATGTATAGAGTTGTATCATCTTCCAACATAGTACCACTTTAAGGACCCCAAAGCTCAAAAGCGTACACTGTTCAAGACATTCTGTAGGCATACAAGGTAAGCAAAAGAAACCCAGTTAATAATAAATAATAAACTTTTTAAAAAAAATTTGAAATTTTCTATCACCCCATTTTTCTTAATACTTTGATGTATATATATTAACTTGAGTGAATACTGACTTCCATAAGACCAATATGTAAACCACAAATCTTCCCTCTTTGGTACCTCAAACTTGCCATTAAAATTTTATTAAATCTTAAAAAGAAAGGACTAGGGAGTTCATCTCCTAAAATAAAAGAGCATTAAAAATATAAGAAAATATATGTATATACAGAAAGAGTAAACTGAAAAAAATATAGAAATAAATAGTGTGGAATAGAATATCTATGGGAAATTAATTTCCAATCTTCATTTACAACTGATGCAAACAGATTGTGTAAACATGCTTTGTGACATATGTGTATGTGTTCCTAGACTTCTTAATTTGAATCTCAAGTTCTGGCAAAACATTCATGGAATGACTTATAATAAGCTTTTGGGAAGCAACTTCTTCTGAGGCAACGTGTAGGCAGACAAGAAGAGAGGAAATATATAAATAGAGTTTTTACATCTATTAGTCTTTACAAATCAAGTCTTAGATTATTGTAACTGCTGTAATGACATTTAACAGGACAGGAAGTATCTTCTGAGGGTATAAACATACCCCATTAATAGCTTGTATTTCACTTTCTTCCAATGCTGTTTGGAAACTTTCAGGAATGTCTCTCCCTCCAAAAAAAAATCCCAAGCCCTCTGTTTGTCTAAGTATGATTTACCATCTGTTCTCAGATAGACCTAAAGAAGAGCTATATTATTTTGTATGTATTTAACAGCCTGACCTTTTCAGATTAATGTCAGAATATTCGCATAAATTTTTGACAGCACGGTGAAGAAATGATATCTGTACACCAGAGGCAATGTTGTGCATACATACTTTCCAGTACCATGCACAATCGAACATGTGAGGAACGTATGGAAGCAAATGAAGTTTTCCTCTATTTATCCTAAAGACACACAGCCAGCCTTGCTTTTCCTTTTTAAATGTAATGCTGTTAAGAACTTAAAAGACAAGAATGTGAGAAAAATTGTGTCAAGGGGACACAAATCTTGTTTGTAGTCTTTAAAATAGTGAAGGAAAAAAAAGGAAGAATATTGCCTACCTCTATCAAGACACGACAAAATCATTCTATATTTAGTTTTAAAACATTTCAGATGTAAAAATTGACAAATTTAAAAAGGAGGAAAAACCCTAACAATAATATATACCTTTTGCTATCTTTGCATTGTAAAGAAAGAATACTAATTATGTATTTTATTCTTCCAATATCAGGAAAGCCTTAATTTCATCTACCCTGAAAATATGGCCAGATCACAAGTATTTGAAAGCATGGAAACACCTGCAAGTCAAGCAAGAATGAAACACACGCTGCCAAAAGCTGTAAATTTCTTTACTTGCTTCTTTGCTGCAATATGCATCAGAAGTATTACCAGATAATTCACTGACATGAAAAAAGGTACTCACAGATCTGTCTGTCACAAATATAGTTCTAATACTAAACCTACTGTGGCCAGAAGGAGGATTGTAATTTACTTCATTAGCAAATTATCTGAGGGCTAAAAAATCAGTACAGTTATATCAGCATATCCAAGCAATGAAATTAAACCTGTTATTTATATATAAAAGCACAATGATGTGAACTTTAATGTATTTGCACCTGCCTATTCTCTTTCATGACAAGTTTTAAGCCTTGTATTTTTTCTACTTCAGAAAAAAAAGAGCTATGCCCTTTTGACTTATTATCAAAATTAATACTGTCAAGAAATTATATTTTAATATAAAACCCCATCTTGTTTGCAATTTAAGTTTCTGCTTCTTTCTTTTTTCATTATATCTATTCAGAAATTTTTACATTCAGTGTGAAAATCAAATTTAATACGCTTCCAACTGAAAATTTAAGTGAAAACCTTGGGTTTTAATGAGTTCTGATTTGGATGAAACAATAGATGAATCTACCCCAATTTTACTGATGCTTAAAATATTCTGTCCAAGTCTGCTTATGTTGGCTTGTTAGAGATGTAATTAAAGCAATGCAAGTGCAATGTTTCTATATCTCTCTGTAGGTGAATATGTTAAACACAGGGTAAAAAGTTTTTCTGTATTGCTGTGTACAATCACAGTCTGTGCTACACAGGGCTCAGTTTTCAATATACCTAACACTTCACAGGGGACAAAGCACCTGATTTCCTCATGTCAGGAGTTTTCAGCAGGACAGTCATGATTGCCCCTGAACTTTGCAGTTAATTCCATAAATCAGACACTTAAATATGTTATGAACCTGCATCTCTTTGTCGCTTTGTCTTTGCAAGGACGAATGAATAGATATCCTTGTCTTAGGTTCCATACATAGTGGAATATCTCAGCAATATGTTTTTTTAATCTTAATAAATATTGATGGATTCTGGAAAAAATGAAAGTAATCGTATAAAATAGAGTAAAAAAGAAATTAATTGTATATTCATAAAGTCATGGTAGCCTGGAAAATGTGGTATTACTGAGTGTCTTTTTCAGTTAATATATGGAAAAATGTTCTGTGAGGAATATTCAGGGTATCCAAGTCCATATTGCGAAATAGTTTGTGAAGAAGCCTCTCTATTTCTCTTGAAACGAAAGAAATTAGCATTCTACAGCTACAGCTGACATTCCCCAATACCTAAATACTCTCCTAACTGATTTGCCAGAACGCTACATTGGAAATCTGAAACCAAGGTCCAAATTGCCTTCAACAAAGTCATACTTACTCTCCAGAAATTGATATTTTTTAAAAAATTGAAAATTAGAGCTGGGATATACTACATATGTTATTTATTTATGTCCAGAAGGAAAACATCTTTAAACTTTTCATCCATACCTGAGTATCTACTTGACTAAATGTGATCACAGATCTAGTGGATGTACGACCTTATGCTATAAAATCGTGTATTGTATGCATTCAGTTTAATGTATAAATTTCATATTAGTGAAGTAATATTTAGTGACTCCATCAGTGGAAGGGGGAAGACCATCTGGACTTCTCTAAGACCTTTGACGGGGGCCCAATAACATCCTTCTTTCTAAATTGGAGAGATATGGATTTGATAGATTGTGGATAAGAACTTGTTTGAATGGTCGCACCCAGAGGTTGGTTGTCAATGTCTCAATGTTCAGATGGAGATTGGTGATGAGTAGTGTACTTTAGGGGTTTATTCTGTGACCCGTTTTTCCTCCCATTATCTTTGATTTCCATAGGAAGGAATCCAGATAGATTCACCAGGGAAGTATTTCACTCCAAGTGTTTCTTTACTGTGGATGCTGAATAAACTGAACTCTAGGATAAAGCTATGACTGAAGAAAGCTGCTCAACTCTTGAGACTGAACTGCTATGATTTTACCTACAATTTAGAAAAGGGAATAGCAAGGCATTCTTTTGACTGTAGTGGGTTTTGCAGAATCCCTTAAAATCATATTAAAAATAACATGCAATATTCCCATTAAGCCCAAGAAAAGAAGGTTATTATTTCCCATTCTTGGGTACCTAAAAAAGAAATCAAGTGGTTAACAATAATATTCATTGGTATTCTGGTAGCATAGGAGATTTATGCATTTACTTATTTACTCTGGTCAAAATTACTTAGTTTTTGGTTTTAATTTTCTTGACCTTCTGAAGGCTTCTCTAAAGCAGGAAATGTTATGTCTGTCAAGGGATCTTTCTGCAGTGACAGTAATATCACTTTTCGTCATTGGGGTTGATAATGATGATTTCTTCACAGTAACATAGCATTTCTTCCTCCTTTATTTCCCCAAGTGTTTGCTGACATGGAAACAAACTTATCTGAATAACAGGAAATTTTATGTGTTCCTCTGTTTTCAGTCATGATCATCTTTCCCATGTGCCACATTTTCCGCAGAACTGGATGAGTGCTGGGCAGACTACAGCAAGGAGCACAGGTTAGCCTGCATACGTCAGCTAGTCCCTGCTCAGCAGCACTTACAGCATTGCAAGACAGTTTCAGATCCTTGTCGATCTCATTACAGGTGTTTTCTTAACATAAATAAGGGTGATAGTCTGTCCCATTATAACTTTCCCTTAACTGTTGAGGATAGAGCTCAGAAATAGTGTTCTTACCTGTTCAGGATTAACAATTTTTATACTGAATAAGTTAGCATCAACGTTACAAAGGGTATTAAAACAACGTGACAATTACATACACAAAAATACAGTCTCTTTTTGAAGAATTTGTTGATTATTTTGGCAATAAAAGAGTTATGATTTACCTGAGCAATTAGTGGTGGTTTCAGAATCGTCATCAAATTTCTTTCTGTATCTGATCAGAAATGGTGACAGTAGGAGAATTAACACTTTTCAGAAAGAGTTACCTACTGCCCTTCAAGGGCATGAACGAGTTGTTTTCAGAATTTATTGCTTTCTACAGGAGAGTTTTCTAGCTCAGCTAGAAGTATTGTAATGTATTCCTGACCGTATTCATGACGTTCCTCAGAAGTTTACTAATGTGTAAAGTGAATTCATCGCTGGTTTAATGTATAGAGGAGTCATGCTAGCCTAAAGCCTTGCCTGTTAAGGTCATCCTTTGTTCAAACGTGTTAGCAATGTTAACATCACAGATTTTTCCCAGTATTTGTAACTAGTGTTTGTGGTGTATTATATATAGGCACAGAAGTTTGGATTCAATCAGAGTTATGCATACTAAGGTGGCAGTAGCAGATTATGTGGGCTTGGTGAAACAGGTAATGTTTGAAACATGTTTTTCTTCTCCCTTCTCTAGACAGGTGTATCTTGACACAAACTGGTATAAACTCTCCTCCCATGAGAATCAAATGCTGTGCCTTATATCCTCAGGTGGTAAAAATAGCATATGTCAATATACTAGTGCCAATTTACATAAATTTCTACACAGAATTTGGCTAAATGCAGCTCATAAGGATATGATAATATTCTGCAAGAATTCAAAGGCCATAAACACTAAGCAGGGGGAGAAATTACTTAGGGTGCCATAAGGAGACATAATTAAGAGCAATGGGAAGAAATTATGGGAGGAAAAGTTTAGGCTGAATATCAGAAACAAGTTTCTGACAGTGAGATGTAGTAGACTGTGAAAAATAAGTCTCCCAACGGGCATTCCATTGCTCAAGATGTTTAGACTGGACAAAGTACTAATACATGTACAACAGGGACTAATTTTGCAAGGTCGACTGCATAGACTAGAAACCAGAGATATTTAATGGCATGAGAACAATTTTTTTTTATCACTTTCACCAAATGCATGGATATGTTTCTTTTACATGTGTGCATTAGTACATTCATAAATATATAGAGACATTATTTTCCTTTCTTCCTTAAAATTATTTAAAAAAAAATTAGATCTAATTTCCTTTTCAAAAGTACATTTTCAGTTTAGTGATAATGGTAGATTTCTTCTTCTCAGCTAGCTATTAAGTGTAAAAGTGCTACATTTGATAGCATTTTTTTTTCTTCCTAAACTCAGGTTCACACTTTTTATTAACCTAGGAAAGAAAAATCACCTGCTCAGTTGTTTGGGGTTTATTATTATTATTATAGAATGGTTTAATTATCCTGTCTGTTCCAGCTTTCTGGAACTTTATGAATATTTTTGTGGATGTTCATTTTGGTATATTTCCTATCCTTAAAAACATTCCAAAAAATCATTAAAATGAATAGTTAAGTTTTTGGTCTTCCTGCATCTAGTTGGTATTTAATTGCTGGAAAAATGTTTTGAAACTAAATGTTTGCAAGACTCATTATAGAAACATATTTTTTAAACAAAATATTTCAAAAATTCTTTAATTTCTTTTTTATACAAATCAGGAATGAATTCTGGGATGTTTTGTATTTTACCTTTGACTAATGTCATCTAACTCCTCAATAGAATGTGCTCCAAGAATAGCTTCTTTCTTTTTTTTTTTGTTTTAAGTGAGTGATATATTATTCCACAAAATGCAAATGTAAAGTATCCTTTGGAAGCCCAGACAGTGTATTTGGTTGGTGAGTATACAGAAGGCAAACTAAAACTCAAAAATATGCAAACCACCTACATCTAGCAAAGAAATCCTCGAAATAATATCAACTGCAGTTTACTGAGCACTGTATTGATGACAGGGAAGAGGATGTTTCATGGATTGAGTTCACACAGGAGAAATTAAATTACCTGAGTCAGAAAGGAGTAAAACTAGAAAAAAATGTTGGAAATACTTTGGAAACAAATTGTTCTTTTTTATTGATAAGCACATACAACTTCCAGTATGTCAGAAGTTGTCAATCACCTCTTTTTTATCATATAACAGTTTCCACATCTATTTCTTTGACAAATACTTCTACACATATTCAGATGTTTAATATAACTGAAATGAATTTATTTTTGATCCATTTTTCAACATTATTCTGGACTGAAAAGAGAATTATAGATATGATGCAGCATTTCAGGGAAAAGTAGAGGATCATATAGACTTTTTAGCCACGTATCTTATCTACTACTGCCATAGTTTTCCTGCAAGGAAAACGTTTAGGGAAAATAGCATCACTGCAAGATGATCCTTCTCTATGACCATTCTGTACAACACTTTCTGCATCATGGCATCTTACTAGCAAAAAATTTTTTCACCATGAGTTACATGACAATTGCAATCCCCAAATGAGCATGTCTCAATATTAAAAAACCTGTTGCTGTTTTGAGTTACAGGGCAGTAAGCAGCTTTAACCTGCTAAAACTGTAGTGCAGTTAATAGTATAGTTTATGGTGCAAAAAGATCAGTCCACACTTTGTCACAGTTGTGATTTCACCAAAATCTGCCATTGCTGAAGTTGAAAGTATCTCCATAACTCTAGGAAATGTGCTGTTGGGAATTACTATAAATATCTGTCTAAATTCTTGAGATTCAAAGGCAACAATGTGCTAACTTCCAAAGGAAATAAAATTGATGTTTAGCACTTTTCAACTGCATTTTGATAACACTGTGGAGAATTTAGTCTTTTGTGGTTTTTGCCTGAGTGACTTGAAATGTTCTAGTTGTCATTACTAAGCAGTAGTAGTAACAAAAAACATTATGCCTCAAGCATTGTAACATAAAGAATCTGATTTTATGTCATTGGAATGATAGATCTTTGGTTTGTTAGCACTAGTTCTCAAGTGATGACTTCAATTTTATCACTTGTATTCTTTATTTAGATAAGCCAAATATGTATACTGAGAAAAGAGATGTTCACACCCATATCTTTATTTGATTATTTGAATACAAATTGAAGTTGAAATATCTCTGATTTCTTATACTATTATTAGTTTCTTAGGTAGAAACACTATGTATTTGCCTTTAGAGGACACTCAATATACAGTGGATGAAAAATGCTGGAATTAATTAGAAGCCAGCTACAGAAACATACCTTTCACTAGTGTGCCACATCATAAATCATCATCTCACAAGTGTTAAAGTTTTCTTGAGCTTGTATGATTTCATAAAAAAAAATCATTTTACTATTTCATTGATTACTATATAATAGCAAAAGAGTAAACAAAAATACAAATATACTTCTTGGAAAAGGTTTCAACCGTCTTTGCAGTCCATGTTAATATGGCTAAAGCAGACTTTCACTTACCATGTGACCTGTTTTCAACTCCCTGCACTGGGAATTTTATGCTAAAAACATGAAGGATTTTGAAGATATCTCAAGATCTCCCATGCAGGATACTATTTATGGGTTGTTTACAAAAATACTTCTCAAAATTTGTCTGAGTATTCTTTTTCCTTCCCTTCTTTTGCTGGTATTACCTCAGGAAAATGAAAATTTTTAGAAAAATCTATTTTAAAACAGTAAAATATATTTTTAAATAGAATAATATTTTTCTTACTTCCCATGCTATATTTTAACTATTTTAATAAAATTAGTAGTTATTATTTAATAATTAAAAGAATTTAAAGCAAATTAAAATAATATGACTTTTTATTTGTCCTTTGATTTGAGTCCTTATGTATATAATTTGATGTATTTTACAGACTTATGAGAAAGGTTTGAATGATAGCTAGTAAATAACAGAGCTGCACTGTATTCAAAATCAACTGATGGACTATATGATATAATTGCACAATGCCATATTGCCACGGTTCTGATTAACCAAACATAAATTTGGGATTATCTTCCATCCAGAGCAGATTTATGTCTTTTCTTTAATTTCATTTCTGATCATGTTCAGACCTCCTAGAAATCAAGACCTCCATTTCTAGAACCGATGACTCAACTGTAAGAACACTTCATGGTGACAATGCATAATGACTTTAAAGCTTGTAAGATGCCCTTAACCTTAACATCTGTAGGCTGATGAAGTCCTTGACAGTGGCATAGACTTTCAGCCATCATAACAGGAGTCTCAGTAGCCATATGAGGCACTGCTACTCTAAGGACTGGTATATGTTACTGATTTCCATTTCTACATCTGGAACTGAATCTGTGGTCATACTCCAAAAAGAATTCAGCTCAGAGACAAAATGCACAAAATTTCTTCACCCTGAAAAAACACATTCTTAACCTAGACACGCTTACTTGAGATCATTTTAAGTTAACATAGCAGCAAAACCAACAATCTTAATTGTTACAGCTGAGCTACGGACTGTCTTTAAATCTAAACTGGTGGTGCAAGTATGCTGCACCACAGACATCCATCACATTGAATATGGTTCATTCTGTTGTACAGAGTCATTTCAATCTGGAGAATTTCAAAGGCTTAGCCTCAGCAAAAATCGAGATAACTTGTATGAATGCTACATCAGATTGGATTACTGAAGATGAGTGAGGAAAAAAAACTCTTTTTTTTTTGTGTGTGTGCTACAGACATACTCATTCTCTGTTTTCATAAATGGAGCTGTTTTCAAAGGTTTTTGGAGTCTGGAAAATGTTTGAATGTGCAAACAAAAATCTTTTAAAAAAGACAGTGAAAAGTTAAACTCTGCAGCTGCTGCAGTGCAGGATACAATAGCTAAAGAAGTCATATATACTATGTCATTTATAAAGTTAGTTATATTACTTAATGTCTTATTTCATACTTAATGATTTACTTAATGTCTACTTAATACAGTAGTATTACGATGCTGTGCATTCTTGAGCTAAAAAATTCTGCAGAACCTATCTCTTCAGGCAAAATTGCTATAATTTCTTCTTTGTTTTTCTATACCAGAGGGGGTTGGTGACTTTTTCCCCTTACCCTTTCCCTTCCCCTTTCCCTTTCTTGCTTTCTCCCCATCCTCTTCCCCCCCACACCCGCTTTTGACACTTCATCTGTAAAATTTATCCCAGTGTGATGAAGTGTCGTTTTTCTGAATTTCCAGACAGGCTGTAAGAACAGTTTAAAGAGGCACTGCTTTCTGAGAGCATGTCACTTACAATGTCACAAGCTCAGTAATACCATATTCACAGAGCCTGGCATCTTTCCAATGCATTATAGAATTCAACACTTTAAAGACGGAAATAACTGTTTTGTAGCCACAAGACATCTGACACTATACGTTATCTTTGACTACTGGGAGATTTCTCTAGATGTTTTTTCTTTCACATATGGTTACGTTGTTGACAAGGTGGTGGCAGTTACAGATGCTATAGTAACCCGCTGAATTCTCTCTGGGCAAGACAAGAAATTTCTATTTGAAGAGCACACGCTCCTGAAACAATCAAATATCTCCCTCTGTGATTTGGAATGGTTGTACCTGGCACCTCATAGTGGGGTTGATGTCTCAAAGGCACACAAAGCCTTGGGAGCTACTGCTGTCGTCTCAGTG
This sequence comes from Dromococcyx pavoninus, assembly GCA_033558185.1. Classification (NCBI taxonomy): domain Eukaryota; kingdom Metazoa; phylum Chordata; class Aves; order Cuculiformes; family Neomorphidae; genus Dromococcyx; species Dromococcyx pavoninus. Next base: position 2,949,637 of record JAUMJL010000091.1, on the reverse strand, counting down.
GAGACTGGTAATGAGGGGTAGCAGTTTGGCTTGTGCCTGGTTGCATTCACTTACAGCACCAAGCCTAGACTTGCTTAACATACCCAGCTTGCATGCCATGCACCTCCAAATTGCAGTATATTGACCTATGTTTTCCTACAGCAGTTTCTCAGTTTTGCCCTTTCAACATACTACCTTTATTATGGAGACATAGATTTTAATTTTCTTCTCTTAGATATTCCTTTATTTCTCTTTCATTTGGAGATATTAGTACTTAAAGTATGAATTTATAGGTTTTTTTCTCCTCTGAAGCTCTCGATAGGTTCCATATCTTCTACAAAATACCATAGAATTAGAACCTTCAAAGACGAAGTGAGATACTTCATTATCTTTTTCTCTCTTTCAGGCTGAGCAGGAATAAACTTGGTGGCAGAGGTGAATAAGACCAGTGAATTAATGAAGTGAACTTCTGTTTATTTCTGCGTTACTAGAAGTGTTACTTTATTACTTAATAATTTACTACAGTATTAATTCTGTATAGATTTGGAATAACTCCATATACTGCAAATAATAGAGTTGAATTACTGTTAAAAGAAGTCTTCAAGACTTTTATCCTTTTTAATTTGTAAAAAGAATATTTTTTTACTGTTTATAGATATCACAGCTCAGGTTCATTACACCTAACTTTACCACTTTCCTAACACATAAAAATTATGAAAATATCTGTCTCGTGCCACTTCTTTAGTCAGAGGGTAGATATCAGAGCTCTTTATTGTCCTTTAGTTAATCTAAGATATTTATTGCCACTCTGCATTTGCCTGTGTTTTTCCATGTGTATTTCCAAAATAACATGCAATAAATCTAAATATGTCACTTTGTTGTATGTGTATTCTTTTTATTCCCATTATAATCAAACTGTAATATATATGTTCATAGCAGTAGAGGGCTTCGAATACTATGTGTATTCACTAGGATTAGCCTAGGGTCTGGAGTTTCTTCTGGTCTTGCCATGAATGAGTGTACATTTTGGAACCTCTACTTTCATGCTTTTCAAGTTGCCACCCAGGGTAGGTTTGTAGTCATACAGCTGGAACGGAGGACATTTTGATTTTGCTGTTAGCTTGAAATAGTGAAATGCTATGATTTTTAAAATGAGTTTAACTTTAACTTCTTAAAGGTTTACCCAGCCTTGTTCAAACTTTGCTTCAGAGTTATAACACTGAAAATAAAGGCCAAGCACGTGAACTGAACCTACTGCATTCTATAACCTTTATGTCTTCAAAAGGAAAATATTATAGTGTATTTTATTACAGAAGGAAAACAAAGTCATTAGGAACTGGTAAAAATTTTTCTTTAATACATAAAATGATGTGTTTTCCTGTGATATAAGAGCATGAAATTCAGATCTGGGAATTCCTTTACTTCTCTGTTCTTGAGAAGTCTTCAGGCTCCAAAGCGTGACTCTTATTTTCATGCAGAAACCTCAATGTTTAAAATTGCTGTGCCCAATTATTCCATATGTCAAGCTACAGAGGATGGAGATGGCTGTTAAAAAAAAAAAATAACTTATTGATTTAGTGACAGCTGATGAAACAGTTAGTATTGAAGGCAAAGCTTTTATTTCAGGAACTTCAACACAAGGAGCTAATATTCCACCTTCTAAAATGCTAATATTCTTCATTAATTTCAACATAAATAACTAAATCTATTTGCATTTCTCATTATAATCTATAGTCTAAATTTTTATGTGAAAAACACACAATACCAAGTTACTTCGGCTGGATGAATTTCATAATGAGATTATTTTCAGGAAACCTATCAAAGTTTGATATTAAGAGCATTCAAAGTGATTTAAACACGCATCATTAATTTTTAATATAATCAATTTTTTAAATTGGGCGCAACAAATACCCTCTAGAGGACTGAAGACTGATTTCAGATTTGAAATATGTGTGTGCATTCTCATACTTCCTATTGGGTCTGCAAAATAAATTATCTTATTTCTCCGATAGGGCTTTGACCTATGAGGCCTTGTCTGCTGCAACAAACTTCAATGTTCTTTACAGTGTATGTGGTCTTTGGAGTGAATATCTTGTAAAAGTATGATACTGTTTTCTTCATTTTACAGTTACCATAAAACCCCAGAAGTTTCTAGGCTACATCAGCTGCTTGTAAATTAATTGGAAGTACAAATTCATATCTCTGTTTTATTTGAATAGAGTATTAGCTATCAATTTATAGTTCAATGTCTTGGAAACAACTAAGCATCATCCCAACACCCTTCACAAAAAAGGAAAGATACTGTGCAAATTCATTGTTAATTTAAAGGTGAAATATTTGAAAAGTTTGTACTTTTCTCTAGTTTTCTACTAGACTTGTGTAAATTAAGTGATTCTATGTATTTATTACTGTAGAATCAAATGTAGGCATTTCTTCTATAATAAAGATGAGACATCAGAGATCTTAAAATTAGGTAAATTCAGCTATTGAAGGACTGTACAAGTCTCTCAATTTTATACAAAATGCTTATCTCTTCTACTTAGTCTCCCATTCACAGTAAATACATATTAGCCTGAATTGTTCATTCAAATTTCTTCCCTGATCTCTGATAGTAGATGGTGACAAGTCATGGGAACGCTGGCTTTTCCAACCCCAGGCTGTAATGGGATTGATCTTCACACCGGTAACTCCAATGAGACTACTTAACATTGTTAGAGTTTGTGTTCCAGCACCACTGATTTATGAAGCTAGTGGAAAAGTATTGGTGAAGATGTGTACACGAATCTCTCTTACCTCTACACAGTTTTTTATTTCTGTATTTGTTGTGTTACTGTCTAGCAGGTAGTGTTCCTGTGTAGTAAAGGTTTCCATTAGGTCAAATTCTGCACAAAGGCAGAATAATAGTCTCCTCCCAAACAAGGAGGATGAGAAGGAACAAATAGAGAAACGTTAGAAGGAAAACTGGCTTTGGTTAGCATGAAATGTAGAGCCCTCCCTGCAGAAGCTCATCAATTTTGTTTAAGGCATCACAGCAGCAGAAGTTCTAAAGAAGATTTGAAGAAGTAGCCTTTTCAGAGTAGTTGCAGCATGAGAGATAGCACAAGATACATTCTGTTGGTAAGTGTCCTGCTCTGACCTAGAAGTATCCTGGATAATCCAGTAAATCTTTTTTATATTTAACTTTCTTTTAATGTTTTTATTGTGACTTTACAACAGAATATTGATTAGGATTCTTGCACAATTTAATTAATAACAATAAAATAAGATTGTCACAATTAATGTACGTTCATGATTAATTCAATCCACCACCTATTTTGAAATATACAAAGATTTCCTTTCTTTGGTTTTTTTTCTTTTGTTTGTTTTTTGTCAACCCTGTAGGTCATGGAGAGATAACTTCATTGACACATTAATATGCTGAGAATTTATTTGCCAGCCATAATTCATTTAAAAGGAAATAAAATTTGAAACTTCAATAGTTTCTTGTAGATTAGGTCTGTTTTCTCAAGAACACTATTACACTATCGATGAAGTTATGCATTTTCTTAATGAAGGATAAGAAATTTAAATCAGACATCCAACAACACTCTTCAGTCTTTCATCAAGGTGGGTGTCCATTGCGTTTTGAACTTTGGGCTTTCAGAAACAACAATACTGATAAGGCATTTACAATGTTCAACTCTGTGAGATTTCAGTTTTGATTGCTGTAAAGTTATCAAAAAAAAAGAGTAGTAAAAAGACAGTTTAAAAAGCAAAGTTCTGATGTTAGAATACCTGCTATTTATTATCTTCATTGTATGCAAAAACTCTGTTTCTTGCTGTGTTGAAACATTAATATTAGCCTTAGAGCCTTTAAATTGCAGATGAAACAGATGCTGCATTGTCTCCTCTCAGCAATATATCAAATCACATAAGCAGAATTTCATTAGCAGCTGGTAACAATTTGACACTTTTGATCTGCTTTGGGTTCTGAGAACCCGTGAATGAAGCAGATAAGGGTGATCTAACAGTGATACTGTTAGATACATGCAGTCCTCAGTGCTTGTTTTAAACTGGAACCAACTGTGAGCTCAACTTATCTTGGAAGCTGTTTGTTATTTTGAAAAAAAAACATTTCAGTTATTTTAGCCCAATTTGCTAATAGAAATAGAAATCCCAGGAAAAATGATAATTATCAGACTTGTCTGATCCAAGTTTGAAGGCACTGAAGAAGTTTTTGTGCATCCAAACCAAATCAGAATGCTTCCTCCCTTTAGAATTCCTCATTAATAGCATGAAAATAGATTTTATTTCCCATGTCCATTCTTAGGAAAAAATTACTAGGAAATCTAGATAAAATACTTCTCTCTTGACTTTAGGAATCTATTTTCAATAAAGACTAATTTCAGCAGCCATAATTTATGGGCCAAGAAACCTCAAAATAAGCAATGAAATCACTAGGTTTTGAAAGGTTTGTTCCTTCGTATGATCAGTTATAGGTTAACTTTTTTATTAATTTCCCAAAGTTTTATTGTTCAACATTTTATAATAATTTCATTGTTGGATTGACTGTCACCTTTTTTAGACAAAAGAGTTAAAGAAGAACACAGAATTTTGTATCCTAAGCCACTTCATAATATTTTGCACTGTGACGTATTTCAAATGTGAAGATGGAGACAATGATTTCAGCATTCTGATAAACATCCTCATCTGAAAATGCTGCGAAATTCTTCTGAAATGATGCATTCTCTTTTCATGACATTTTTTCTAAACATCAGTGAATTTTTGCAGGCAAAATCTTGTATTATTTCCCCCATATATTAATTAATTACAGGGCAGTTTTTCAAATGACAGAATAAGTCACTGCTTAATTAATCAATTATAGTTTACTTTTAAGAATTAAGATAATTGAGACAACTCAATTTGAATTTTTTTAGCATTAGAATATTAGTTCAGCTTTTTTATCAGAAATAATTATTTATGAGGAAATACGTTACTTAGGTTCTAGTTTCCTAATCAAAATTATATTATGTTTTCTCTAAAAACAACAGAACAGGGTGTGGCAAATTCCCTTGTCCTAACAATTTTAGCATCTAATTTGTACATGCATATTTTTTTCTTCATTTTTTTTTTTAATTCTCTCACAAAGAGCTCTTGGAAAAAAGCTGTTTTGTAAGACTGACCCTGGGCTTTGAGATCCCTGATTGAGCTGGATGGGAAAAATCTATTTTCTCCATGTTAAAAAGACAGCTTTCTTGCTTGGTTTCTGACTACAGATAGGCATGTCTGTTAATCAAAGTTTAATCAAAAGTTCATTAGAAGTCTGCTTTGACTGTACCGAGATAAACAGGTTTATAAGAAAGTTTAATCAAGAACTTTTCTATAATGTTGTAGGTGTAATATGCTAATTCATAAACCACAAAATGCTGTTACATATAGTGAAATTGCATAGCATTAGCTATAGAATACACATATGGCCTGTGTGTCATGATTTGTCTTAACCACTGCTTGGATTGGAAGCTATTCATGATGATAGTAATAGTGGTTGTCTAATTGAATAAATTTAGAGCATATCTGACCTTCATTCAAACTTTGTCAGGAAAAGCTACAGCAAAATTTTTGAGGAGACTACTAAGCACATATAACCCTTTTAAAAAAAAACAAATGTCCAAAATATTCAAATATGGACTTGTGTTTTCTAGATTGGTGACTGTTTTTGCAGCTGGCTGAAATGGACATGTATGATATAGTATGCAGCTGAAGTGTTCCATCAGTTATTTTTAAAGGCGGTCCTGTAAGGAAATAAAATTATTTTCTTGTGTCCTGTAGTCATATAAAAAGAGTTGTTGCATCAAAAAAGATGTATAGTATTTCAGTATTCACAAGCAAATAAAATGTCAATATATTTTTAAGGAAACACAGTCCAAAGTTATGATTTTGCTCAAATTCAAATCAGCAATTATACCTTATTATGCTTAATTATAATTTAAAATAACACTGAGAAAATCTATTATTTTTAATTTTCTTCACTTTAAAAAATACTTTTGAGCAGAAATGTTGAAAGAAAATTTTAAGCTATGTTTTTCAAGGTAAGATACTAAAGTCACTCTTGAAAACCTGTTTGGTGTCTGACACTGTTTAAAAAAAATGCTAAAAAATTTCTGGTGCCATTCCAACACTGAATGAGGGGGTCCTTGCATGAGCAAGATGAGCCTAGTGGTGAAGTCCTCTGGCTACATGAGGCATCACACTCACAGGGTCTCATCTTGCTGGGAGACTTCAACCATCCTGACATCCACTGGAAAAGTAGCACAGAGAGCTGTAGGCAATCCAGGAGACTCTTGGGAGTGCATTGAGGATAACCCGCTAAGCAGGGCAACAGACAGCCCTCTCAGAAAGGATGCAATGCTTGACCCGATAGTCAACAAGCCAAGTGAGCTAATCAGAGACATGAAGATTGGAGGCAGCCTGGGCTGCTGTAAACATGCCCTAGTGGAGCTTACATGCTGAGGGATATGGGTCAGGCAAAGAGTAAGGAACCCTGAATTTTAGCAGAACAATATTCCTGATCTTCAAGGAGTTAGTCAGCAGAACACTGTAAGAAACTGGCCACAGGGACAAGAGAGCAGAAGAGACATGGGAAAGGCTGAAGTACTCAACAAAATTTTTGCCTCAGTCGTTATTGACCATCTCTCTCACACAGCTCTTGAATGGATGACCCGCAAGACACAAAACCGATGAAAAGGAAATCCAATGGAATAAAAAAGAAATCGTAGATGGAGAGGAAAAGAGTTTGTAGCAAGCAGCTTTAAGTCCTGATTGAAGGATGCCTTTCAGAACTGCAGGAACAGGGATTTATCTGGCTATCCAGCCAACTTTAGGGTTGCCCCTTAAGCAGTAACTCCTCACAGAAACCTAAGACTAATCTGTACGAACATCCACAATAGCAAAAGACAGTGGTGAAAACTGTGTGAAGTAATACAATAGGCATATTTGTGGCTTTTAAAAGTACCATGTTGTAATTTACCCTTCCTTTAGTTTACTACATTGTGTAGGCAGTTTTGGGGTTTTTTTCTTTGTCTTTTTATGCACCCATGTTATTTTACCATTGAACTATACTATCTAAGGAGGTTTATGTATATGTTGTTATAGCAATGAATGAGATAAAGAGGAAGTGTTCGCTTATAGCACTATAGATTTTCTCTTTTTCAAAAAAAAAAAGAGTCATATTTTGTATTTCTGAGGTTTTGAGTAAAAAATCTCTTAATGTTTTGGATAAAAGAAGTATAAAAACCCCACAATTTGATCCAGCTCTGGGGCTCGATTAAGCAATATTTCTTCAATAATATTCTTCTTCCCTTTCCTTCCTAATTACTAATATAATAGTTCATATTATGGACTGCAGACATGCAAAGTTTTCTCTAGTAAATAGAAATTAGAAATAGACTCTGTAGATAATCTAATAAATCACCTGAACAGCATCACAACTAACAGGTCTTAGAGTCACTATGTGTAATTGACTAATCATGTATTTATTTTTATGCTATTGGGTCACTCTCAGGGATAATTTCAGTAAGTTTTGAATCTAAAGGATTTTGCTTCAGAGGTAAGTTCTTATTTTTTAAAAAACATTAAATAATTACTTTTGTTTAAATTCATTTCTAAAGCAATCAGTTTGTCTTTAGAGCTCTCTCCATTTTTAAGAAGTGATGAATTTGATGTTCCCTGATGCCTTGAATTTTCCCCTTGAGCCAAGAAAGGTGATGAGAAAAGGAAATGAAGCCCCAAAATCCAGAGATCATGAAACAGTATTAAAAACATATGCGGCCTATACTAAAACGATCCTAATCAGTGCCCTCTGGCTGTGCACAACAATTTTTGTTCTCAGGGAAAAGAATCATCTTAACATACTCAAAGCACAGAAGACTTCACTGTAAGTATGAGAGAGCAGATACTTGGATTCTTTTACTTGACAAAAAGTGATTTTCAGAAAAAGAGTATATGAGTAGTGTAAAGAAATTCTCTTTTAACGTTATCTTGTAACAGGTTAAACAGGTCTGTACATACTGAAAAGGATTTTTCCCCCCGCTCTCTAAATAGTTTTCTATTTTATTTATGAATTTTCACATGTGCCTTTGAACACATTTTCCTCACTTCTTCTCCAAGATCTCTTAATGTTCTAAATGGAATTGATCTAACGGGGAACTTGGCAATTTATGAAATGTTTACTGGACAATGAACAAACAACTAAAAAAAGAAGAAAAAAAACCCTAAAAACGTTTTTTGTTTTGTTAAAAGCAAAATGAAAGCAAAAAGAAAACAAAAAGAAAATAGATCTAAACCTTCTGAAGACATTTCACAAAAGTATGTACTTCAGAATTAATCTGTATCTACTTTCAGAGTAATGATTAATGAGATAGACAAAAAGATATTTAGATGAAATATTTAGGAAAAAATATATTTAGGAATATGACACTAAGCTTTAGAATTACTGGTTTCTTTTAATTAGTTACTTTCAGTTTCTGGCTTTCAAGTGTCTTATTGGAAATGTTGATTTTAACTAAAACATTAGGCCTTTCTGTAGGTTTTATTTGTAGGTAAGCAGCAAAATTAGTAGTAAGTGGTTCACATGTTGCAAACTAATTTGATGATCTCTTTAACTTTGATCTCTTTATCTCTTTTCCTTCTTCATAAAGACTAACAAATTCATCTTGGGATTAAGTGTTCATGAGAAGAAAACAATTTAATAAAGCAAGCTACTGTAAATTTATGGACACAAAATGGCTTGGAATCTTTAAATTATTAGCATACAGAGAATTAAGTTGGTGAAAGTCAGCATATAAAGGAGCATGTAGTCCTTAGCTTCTAAAAACCTGCCTCAGTAATGGTGCTTGGTGATTGCAGGGCTGGAAAAAATGAGAAGTAATTATTCATACTGTTGAACCAGACTGTCTCTTGAGAAAGTTATGCTAGCAGAGAGTTTGGCCCACAAGTTTGATTTTACTCTTGTTGATGCATGGAATTATTATGTTGCTGAAATATCTCTTTGTGTCTCCCACAGTGCTAACCTTTTGATACTCTTTCTTGTTTATTCAGCAGGCTGCAAATTTGATAGTCTATGGCGATGATCGGCATTTTTAAAGAAGAACGAGAGGAGCTGAATGCTTTCCCTTGAAGTGCAATGAAATGCAGTATCAAAATTCCTTACATCACCAGATCAAGGAAGGACAGTTTTATGTTATACTGATGTATCAGCTGGGCCAGGATGAAGGCAAACTGCACTTTCACTGCAGTCAGCTCACATGCCACTTGGTCAGATGTCATTTGGACAAGCTCAAAGAGCTGTTAATTTTGGGTAAGTTTGCCTTAAGAGGGTAAGTCTCACATGTTTCTTGGTATTTTGAAAAATTCATGTATGTTTTTGAGCAATATTACATAATACAAAATATGGATGAATTCAGAACTGTTTTGAAGCTGAATCCAGAAATCAAAAATCATTGAGGAAACAACTGATACATTGCACTTTGATTGGGATAAAAACCCCTCAGACACCATTAAGTTCCTCTAACCCAAAATTAATGAAAAACCCTAGTTCTTGGACAAATTTTAATTTTCATAAAATTTCCAAAAGAAGTACATTTCAATAGTTTGGAGGGGGGGTGGGGAGATGGTGTTTCAACTCTATTGACAGAATTTTGTGATATTTTCCTGTGTTGGACAGAAAAGACTTATCTATTGAAAGATCAGATAATTCCAGCATATAAAATATATTTCTACATAAATTAGGAAAGATATATTTGAAAATGTATCCATACATTGAAAGCTGCAAAAGTATTCCGGGCTAATTACTGCTGCAATATTTCATACATCTTTAGATTTTTATTCACTTTAGTGGTACAGAACTGTGGAGGTGAATTCTTATTCCTGTATAAGTTTGCTTCCGCAAATGGAGAAAAATAATTGAAGATCATATAATGTAAAATCATTGTTCATATAGACTGTTTCTATCTCATATTAGCAACTAAGAAAATAGTCACTGAAAGCAACCTTTAACAAATATCACATGATGAAGAAGATTTATATGTTTGAAACACTTTGTCTGTTCTTCCTCTGTAGTCTCGCTTGCATACACGGGAATAATATTAGTATAATATATTTTAAATCTATAACTACCCCTGACTTTTTCTATTTCCAATATATTTCCCTGTGTTACTAAACACCAAACAAAACATTAGAGGTCTGATTCACCTCTTTGTAGGTCTATGATGTAGTTTACAAGTCTTTTTTTTTTTCTCAGTAAGCATATTAAACAATTCAATATCTTGAATAAACTTCAATGATAATATATTCAAGTTTGATTTATTTTATGAACACTTTATTGAAGAAAAACATACCTAGGAAGTACAGAAAAAAAGTAGTCATTCGTACAAGAATAATCAAGTAATTATTTTTTCAATTCACTCTACTTTCTTGCTTTAATAAAGAAGTGAAATTACCACAGAACTAGTTGTTCTAACTTGTATTACTATTTTCAGCTCAGTTCACTGAATTTTCTGGTGAAATATAATCCTTTAACCGTGAGGACAAAAATCCCATTGCTGTATTTATTATTTATCTGACAACAGAAATGGTGCCAGGTCTCTTTATTGTGTGCTGCCATTCCTTCCTTTTCCATAGAATCCAAGCATATCTTGGATATTTCTATCAACTGAACATGTAATAAATAACAGAAAACTGCCATAAAATTACTTAGATTATTTGTGGTGAGATTGCAGTCTTTATACCCTTACTCTCAATATTGTCCCTGTAGTCCTTTGTTGACCAAATAAGGGCTGCGATTCTCTAGTTTTATTTTAAGTCAAAGCTGGGTCATTGTATTTGGATATGCCTACCTGTATTGCTGCACAATGTTTAGAACTCTTACCCCTTTTTTCTTAAAGTATGGTCCAAAGATAACAGAATGTCTTCAGAAATTCTTTAGGGCTATTTCAGTTCTTGCTATGACGGACAACTGATATCACTGAAGTGTGAATAACAGCTCAGGAAGATATTAGGCTATAATACTATATTTGGGGATTTTACTCTAAATTTAATTTGTCCGCTAAGCAAAAGAACTCTGCCCTCTGAGTAAGTGAAAGGAACTTAAATGTTTCTCAGCAAGTCAGTATATTCTTTGGGGTGAGAAAACTCTCTAAAGATTGACTTTTAAACAGTGAAGTACTCCAACGACCTATATCTAAATTAGATCCACTCCTGATTTGTTCCTAGATTTGTGTGGGCCATCTAAAAATAGAAGTAATAGAAAGGACTAAATATACTTAAGACTCTTAAGAGGGAAAGGGAAAGGGAAAGGGAAAGGGAAAGGGAAAGGGAAAGGGAAAGGGAAAGGGAAAGGGAAAGGGAAAGGGAAAGGGAAAGGGAAAGGGAAAGGGAAAGGGAAAGGGAAAGGGAAGAGACAGCAAACTCACAAAGTCATACCTGGAACAACTGAGAGATAAGCAACATTGGAACCTTAGGAGTTAATATTTTTCATTCTTGTTCTTATTTATGCTTAGTTCAGTTATACCAGATGCCAGACAAATACACCTTTCTATTTGTCTATAAAGTTGTAATCAGTGCCAGACTGAGATTCTTCTTATCCTTTCCTTCAAACATTATCTTCGAATTTCCCAGCTCCAAAGATGCTGTATTATTCTTTTGCACAAAGAAAGACACCAAAGACATTTTCTAAGACAACAGTTTGTAAATTCACAAGGAATTGCTGGGAATCATAACATTATCAAGGAATTAATGTAAGTTCACTTTGGCACCCAATCAGATGCTTTTCACTTAGAGAGTTGGCTTCATACTAGCCTTAGGGAATCACAGATGTCAGAACTGTACTACAGTATAGCTTTCCTGTTTTTCTAAACAGTGTCCCATGTTAATCTATTTGGCACATCTGGTAACTTTCAAAAGTAGAAGTAAAAAGACAATTCTATGTAGAAAAAAAGTATGAGAAAGAAGTTCAGAAGCATCATCCTTCTTCTTACAGGGAGAGAAAATTACTAGAATGAAGTTGGTATTTGTCATTACTGAGAACATCCAGCAGCTTACTTGCACCAAGGCTAATTGATTCTCACAGCTGGTGCATGAAAGGCTAAAGATAATATAAAATTTGAAAAGGGCCCTCGTCTAACTCCTGAAGCTTGTGGTATCTGTGGAGACAACAGAAAATCTTTGGAACTGGAGATACTAATACATCCAAGAATAACGTCAGGTCACTGGGATGTTTAAGATATTTGTTAATCTTTTCATGCTGCAGGTAGTTGCAAGAAAACATATCGTTTCTTAAGAGAATGTCACATATTTCTCACATTTACTTTCATTGAGACACAAAAAAGGTGAAGAGGTTTATGTCACATGTGACATAATTGTCTACAAAATGCAACATCTTACTGAATATGCATGGTTTTTATTCACTACAGGCAACCCAGATCATATACATGAGACAAGTCTGCTATAGCTAATCCATCATCAAGCAGATGGTTTGTCTGAAAGAAAAGACTCACTCACTGTGTAAGGGATTAATCAAGTGTTGCTGTAAGTCATTCTTTCATAGCACTTAATCTTGTTTGGTATATCAGATTTCTTCATGTGTGGTCAATATCTTCCTTACCAAATCAGTGGGATACACCCATTAACACTGTTCAGATTTAAGCATGTACCCCAATCTCTTACTGAAAACTAAAGAGGGTTTTTTGATTGCTTTTAATTACTTAAAATTAACTCTCCTTTCATCCATGTGGTATCAGCTTTCTATTGTGTGTATATATATATATATATCATGGGAATAAAGATCTTGAAACTGTTGATTATAAAAAAGGGCACATCTCAAACTGCCACGATGTGTCCAGCTTGTAGCTATGCAACTGCTTTGCATGAATAATATATTTTAACAAAGTCTCACCTGCTTCATTTGACTCTCTAGTAAATTAACTCATATTTAGTCTTATCCTTTCCCTTTGGTAATTCATTAGTATGTTTCAGCATAAAATATTTGCTACATTGAATTTTACTTTCTGTAATCATTTAATACATTAATTAACACATATACTTCATGCAAACATCTAATTCAATTAACTGCATACAGTTGCTACAGACTGCTTATTGAAACCAAGCATAATGGTAATTGATTTTGACTGACAATAAGTTTTGGAAGACTGGTTAAGAAGGCTTTTATCTGAAAAACACTGCTCTGTTAGTATTAAAAAATGTCCCAGCACCATAGGTTTTTGAAGACAGTGAGAGATATTTATATGATGTGATATTTGGATTTTTATGTTTTGAGATGGTATAGATACAATCTGTCCTGTGAGTCTAGGAGCGTTTTAGAATACAATGTGCAAATAGATTAAGTAAACGAGATCTGAAAAAAAAATTGTCATTTTGACATGCAGCAAATCACCACCAAGAAATAAATTAGTGGAAGAGTAGAGACATTTAGACAACAGTTTATTAAAACATCTATTAATAAAAATGTACCAGTTATTTTGTCATAGAAACATAACATAAATTGTGCATATATGCTGATCTTCTACTCAGATATTTGCCTATGAATGACAGAAATTCATATATTCATTTATCAATCACTCTTTAAATTTTTTTTTTTTAAATTGTTGGCAAATAGCAGCCTCTCCTCTGAGGCCCTCCATGGCAGACTTCTCTTTCTCTTAGACAAAAGAATAAACTGCATTTGATGGTGACTGTGTCAGGAAATTTGAGCATAAGATTAAAATTTAGCCTGGATTACATCACTTAGGACCCAGACTGAATATGTGTGAGATTAGCTCAGCAGTCATCATATCCACTACTGAAGAGTATTCAAGATTAAACTGAGGAGGATAATTTTAATACCTAGGTTAAAATTTACAAAAAAAAAAGGCTTGAGAGAATTTGAGCTGATAATTTAGTTTACACCTTTGTAATAAAGCATCTTGTATTCAGTCAGTGCTCACTCAAGGTCACTGAACTCACACCAAGTTTGATCCCTAGTAAAAAGCAGGAACATACTAGTGCATCATATCAAGGACCATAAAAATTTTTATTCTGTTGTTATGGGAGATGAAGGGAAAATCTCAGAAACTGGTTTAGATTAAAAGAGGATAGAGACAGAGGAATCTTTTTAGTAAAGAGACAGTGGCAGGGAGAGAACCTAGGAAAACATCCATATGCAAAAAAGCAGTGAAGTAACATTTTTAACAGAACTGAATTGGGTGGGGAAAATGAATCTGTGATTGAAAATGTTTTGAGACTGGAAGACTTGGAATAATAGATGACTGACTTCCTCTTCTCAACAAAGTTATGCTTTTCTCTCACGCTCTATTTCCTTGAAGCAAAAAACTAATGAAATACCGGTGCTTTTCTATTTCCATGTTGTACAGATGTCCTTTCTCACTTTGACGCCTCTTGAGGCTAATTTGTCTCTGATTATATGATTATAGCAGCATTGCACTCACACCTGTTCCATCATTTTCATTTCTCTATTACTCTGAGTCTATGATGAGAACATTTTTTTTAATGGACACTCAAAAAAAGATATCACAGAGAAAATATAAAAGAGGCGATTTAGACTGTCTGAATTAAAATGTCAGACAGACAAGTCAATCACAAGGACACAAAATGAAAGAATATTGACCTTTTAGTGTCCAGTAAGTAGTTCTACAGTTTTGATTTCATCCTTCTTCCCTCCATCTCCTAAAATACAGGGGATTCCTTGAAAGTATATGATGGCTGTCTAATGAAACAATTTCTCTGATTAGATTCTCTGATTAGTCCACATACACCAAGTAGATACAGAAGGATAATAAAGTCTGATGAAAGAAAAATCCATATAGCATAATGTTAAATTATAGAGAGGAAAAAGATGACATAATATGTAGATCATTCTTGTCATTAGATTTGATACCACCAACACTGACAGTCTTATATCTGCAGCTAACAGGGCAGCTAAATTTGGAAATACATAATCTCAAATGCATGCATGCATCTATGTAGAAATGTGAGTGTCAATACTCACTTCAAAGGAATTTAGCAGAAGTGTAACCTGAACAACATCAGTATAACCCATACACGCCTCTTTGACACTGTAAATCTATAATAGATTGCTTTGTGAGTGGTCTTGGCACAAGTTATGCATGCTCTATAAATGAAACCTAAAAGTTTGGGTGTATCATGGAATCGTAGAATGGTTTGTGTTGGAAGGGACCCTAAAGATCATACAGTTACAACCCTCCTGCCATGGGCAGGGACACCTCCCACTAGATCAGGATGCTCAAAACCCCATCCAGCCTGACCTTAAACACTTACTGTGAGGGACCATCGACAACTTCTCTGGGTAACCTGTGCCTGTATCTCACCACACACATGAAGAATTTCTTCCTAAGGTCTAATCTAAATCTTCCTGCTTCTGGTTTAAAGCCATTCCCCCTCTTCCTATCACTACTTGCTCTTGTAAAATGTCTCTCCACAGATTTCTTGTAGGACTTCTTCAGGTACTGGAAGGCTGCTATGGGTTCTTCCCAGAGCTTCCTCCCAGAGCTTCCTCCTCTCCAGGATGACCAGACCCAACTCTCTCAGTCTGTTCTCGTAGCAGAGGTGCTTCAGCCCTCTGATCATCTTCGTGATCCTCCTCTGGACCCGTTCCAAGAGTTCCATATTGGTTTTATGTTGGGAATTCCAGAACTGGACACAATACTCCAGGTGGTGTCTTATGAGGCCAGAATGGAGAGAGAGAATCACCTCTCTGGCCCTGCTGGTCAGGCTTCTTTTGATGCAGGCCAGGACACAGTTGGCCTTCCAGTCTGCAAGCACACATTGCCGGCTCATATCAAGTTTCTCATCAATCAGCACCACCAAGTCCTTCTCTGCAGGGCTGCTCTTAATTACATCATCCCCCAGCCTGTATGGAAACAGTGGACTGCCCTGACCTAGATGTAGGACCTTAGACTTGGCCTTCTTGAATCTCATGATGTTCACTTAGGTCCACTTCTCCAGCTTTTCCAAGTTCCTCTGGATGATATCCTGTCCTTCTGGTGTGACAACTGCCCCACTCAGCTTGGTGTCATCTGCAAACTTATTAAGGATGCACTCAATCTCACTGTCTATATCATTAACTAAAATATTAAACAGAACTGGTCCCAGTAGGGACCCCTTAAGGAACATTTCTTGTCAAGGGTCTCCAACTGTATATCACGTCATTGACCACTACTCTCTGAATGTGACCATCCAACCAGCTCCTTATCCACCCAACAGTCCGCCCATCAAATCCGTATCTCTCCAATTTAGAGAGAAGGTTGTTGTGGGGAACTGTATCACAACCTTTACAGAAGTCCAGACAGATTACATCCATTGCTTTTCCTGTGCCCACTGATGCGATCACTCCATCATAGAAAGCCACTGGGTTGGTCAGGCAGGACTTGCCTTTGGTGAAGCCATGCTGGCTGTCTCAAATCAACTTCCTGTCCTCCCTGTGCTTTAGCATGGCTTCTAGGAGGATCTGTTCCATGATCTTCCCAGGCACATGGGTGAGGCTGACATCATAGAATCGACAAGACAAAGCCAGGCAGAAAACAATGTAAAGATAGCTGGGTCTAAATTTGTTTGATTACATACGGAAAATTTTCATTTGAAGCTATTCTTACTTGGTGACTTAATATACCATGCAAGATTTCTCAGCCTTTTGGGAGATAAAAAATATATCAAGAATAGTTGTACAATCATGATGGAGAGTACAGACATTTTCAGTTCTGTTTTGTTTTGGTTTTAATTTTTGTTTTGTATTTTGGTTTTGGATTTTTCATGATATATAAAGGAAAATGTTGCATGACAGTGTGACATATTTTTCAATTGCTAGTAATATTTTTTTCTTGGCTGGCTAAAAATCCTGTTTTCGAGTCAGCGGTGCCTGCAGTAATCTACTGTGCTGTTAGGACATAGCCAAACTCTCCATTTTCTTTCTCAGTGCTACAACTACTCTTAAATGGGCTCAATTTCATTTGCTTAGACTTAGAGGCAAAGTTTGTACTACATTGAAAGAATAATTCCAGAGCAGCCATAATCTGAGGACATTCTTCTTCTTTCACATGTTACATCAGTGTTTATCTCACAGGTATACTGTGTATGGCCTGGGTAAATTTGTCTGGCAGTTCATGAAGATGTTGTAAATCTGAAGTGTGGGGTCCCACAGGCTCTAAGGGACAGCCTTTGGCTATGCTCCAGCTGTATCAGAAGCTGTGCTCACAGATTTGCAATGTGGAAGGAACCGTGAGTTTAAAGTCATTAATGGGTCTATCATTAAAAATAAAATGTCTAATGGGTAGCAATTCTGGCACAATTTCTTACTTCAGTGACATAAATGCCTTAGAATCTCACTTAATGAAGTCATTACTGAAGAGGTCTCAGAGAGAGAGAGAAAAAAAATAGTTATTTCAAGTACCGGCACTGGTATTTGGCAGAAACGGCAAAGTAGGAAGTAAAGGACAGTGGTCAGAAAGTTCCTATGACATATTTTTTAAGCTTATGGTTAGCTTTCTTGGAAGTCTTGCGTTGTGTGACAGTATAAAACATGCTGATGCTGAAGGTAAAAACACATTAGAAACTGGAAGATTTACTTAGCTTCTAATGAAAATTAAATTCCTCCAACATGCCTTCTTCAACTTTGTGTATGGTAAATCACATGTAACTACTTCTTTTCAGCTTATCATTGGCATAGTGAACCTTCAATAAATTCAAACCACCTATTTTTTGTGAAAGAGAGAGAGGTGATGTTGATCTCATACACATGTAGCTCACATTTAGATGTCAGTATTATAGATAGCAGCCAGTCTAACCTCCCTTTATAACCACAGAAAATAAAGAGGCAAGTTAACAGATAAGGGGATACCATCCATATGAATTACATTCCAAAACTACGAATTCCTGTTCAAGATTATAGGATTTGTCTTGGTGCTTCACTAAAATAATGATTCTCTGAAGTTCTAGATCTTACATTATCTTTCTTCACCAATGACCTGGAAATACTAAATGGTCCCAGCTGTTTTTTCAAAATTACATCTCAGTTGTTGTTTCAGTTCAAAGATTGTTCACTTGCTCAGGTGGACCAGGAAGTCAAAGAAAACAGCTTCATTCACAGTTTCAAATGCATATTTCCCCCTCACTCCATGTATTTAATAGCATCCTATTGAGTTCAAGACAGTAAAGATTCTCACATTTGCCATTTATTAGGGAAGAAAGGGAATCACCACTTCTCGTGTGCATTTATGCAAGAAATGAAAAGTTATACTCTCTTAAGCACCATATATGAATTTGGATCGATTCAAGGAAATCTAATGTAATATAATTTAAATGCTGAAAGAGTTGGTAAGAAGACCGCAGCAAGGAATACAAACAGCATAAAAGCATAAAGAACTAATGCCTGCTGCAGTAACTGAAAGAGTAATGTATTATGATCAAAAACATCTCTTTAAATAGTTATGTCAGGTCATTAAGATAGCATCTGAGTTTGTTGCAACATGTCCTCAAAAAGCAGATGGGACCCTGTCAGTTTGGCAGTAGCCCAATGGAATCTGCTGGTAGGCATTATTGTAGCCTCCATATTATCACTGTTAGTTCACCTTCAGCTAGGAAGACAGCATGAGACAGATGGTAATTAATTCTAGACAGGTCAAAAGGAATTACTGTGAAAAGGAGAGAGAAATACTCTGGACAGCGGGGCTCCTGGTGTAAATTTTTCAGTGCCACTGAATTCTGAGAGGGAAAAGTTATATTCAGTGACTGTTTAGCCATACATAAATCCAGTGTGATACAACCCATCTTACAGCTCTATGCTTTCACAGAAGCAATAAGTATAGATACACTGATAGTCTAGTTTATTAAAGATAAACCTTTGAAATGTAAATATTTTTTGGAATACATTTAATAGTACTTGGAAGCACATTTTTGTTGGGTTTTTTTTGTTGAAACATCTTTTAGTGTTTATTTTAGCTGTATTTCAGTTGTAAAGCTTATCTAAAATTCTTCCTGAAGACTACAGTTCCCCACATTTCCTTATTACAACACTTCTGTTTCACTATAACTATTACTGGGATACTGCAAAGAACCAAACATGTCAGCTATGAACCTTAACTGTTAGTATCTTTTAAATGTAATATTGAGAAATGTTTTTCCTCCACTTTCTGCTGATTTGTAGCTGATCCACTGATTTCTCCATTGTATGTTTTTTTTCTCATTGGGTTTTTTGTTTTTCCTTTCAAATAAACTACAATTAAATTGTATTGATTCAATGAATAGCTCAAACAAGTGCCACAAACGGCATCAAAATACTGTTGTATGTCAGACTGACTTTGCCATAGAGTAAATAAACTGGGAACATAAAGCCTTTGGGGAAAAACATGTAATTGGGTTCATGCACAATGCATTACTGCAGATCCGAGAATTCAAATTTCATTCCTTAAAATGAAAAAAAAAAATCACCTTTGAAAAATCTTTTTAAAAATAAAAGAAATACCTATCAAGCACAAAATATTATTTTTTTTTACAATAAATTTACCTAAATATCAAAAGAAACATTAATCTAGAAACAATTTCAGTGAATATGAAAGTTTACTTGGAAGAATTTAGCATGTAGTCTTCAGCAAATCAATGAATCACCATACATAAAAAGTCAACTTACTTCAAACTATTGGAAAACAGGAGTCAATTCCACCATGTTCTGTCATAAATCACAAGTAAATTTGTCATAGTATACATTTTCTTGACTGAAACTAGCTTCTCGTTAAGGAAAGTTAAGAAGTGTAATGGTTCATTTTAAATGGAGCAGTAGAAAACAGTGCTGTAAAGGGTGTAATCAAATTGTTTCACATAAAAGTCAGCTGACTCTTTCTCTACCACATTTTGGATGGACTAATAAGCATTCATTTTTTGAAAACTATTATGATGTCTACCTATCTGAACTTCTAAACTCTTCATATTGAAATCTGCAACAATTATCTCAAGTAATTACGTGTCAGCTTTTTTTGCTTGTTTTTTGCTTGAGGACTCAGTCATGAAAAAAGGATACTAAAAAAGATATGAGCAAAACTGAAAAATTTTCCGTAAATTCTAGGGGAAAAAAAAGCTCTTTGCATAGTTGTTTTGGTTGGGTTTTTTAAAAATCTGCAATTTAAAAAAAAAAATTTGAAATTTGATAACTGCTATAAGACGCTGACAAATTATTGATTATAACGTTAGAAGGTTCTTCAAGAAGAAACCTGGTCTTTTGCACCCAAAGGAAAAATGCAATAAACATAAAAGTTCCCCAATGGTCTTAAATATCTGAACTAAAGAAATTTCACAGCATCCTTAAGTAATTTATTTCACTACTATTCTATTCTTTGTATTTAAAATTATGGGTTCTTTTTTTTTATTTTACTGATCTTGCTTCTTCTTAACAACAGAACTTGAAATGGCTAACAAAAAAAGAATTAAAAAACATCCTACATATTAAAGTCCTTTAAATATTTACAATAATTTCTAATGAAAGTTCTTACCACAGTGATACAGTTACTTTTCTCTTGATGTCATATAGAAGCAGATTTCCCACAAGCATCTGGAAGAAAAGGATAAGAAAAAAAATTGGTTAATATTCTTGGGAAATAAACAGATCAGAAATGAAGAAAGCTTATGCTTTCCAAATGGATCTGAAAATATCAAGGACTTTTTTTATAAGAGAACAGAAGGTAGTTTTATTGTAATTTATAGATATATTTTGCATAGACATTTATGTGTGTATATATATTTTTCTTCTTAGATCAGGGTTCACTCTGTTCAATAAAAGTTCTTCACTTTTGTCTTCCGTTGTTACTTATCTTTCATAACAAAAGATTTTAGCAAAGCAGACATGACCGCTTCAGTTACAATTACTATTACATTTATTTTTATAATCCAAATTTGAATATTAATCTTATATTTTTAAATCTGTTTGAAGATTACAACTGATAGAGATGGGAACATATTTTTTGTCAAACACGGACCAAACCTCATCCTCTCTAACCCATAAAATTACTCCTGAAGTATAACTGTAAATCTATCATGAGACCTGGGCACTTCTGCTCTTCACTGTTAGGTCTTATATACAAACTTGACATTGTGGTTCAGTCATTGACTGATGTGGAAAGATATGCTATTGCAGCTTTTTAGCTCATAATAATCTTTGTTGACACTCCTTAATCCTGACCTCAAACATTTAATTTTTCCACTCATTACATTCTTTTTGGTCAGAACACAGTAATTACAGCAAATTGCCTGCTAGTTCTTTGGTACTAACAAATATCCAAAAGAAATGAACAGGGCCATCAAATTACTGCGGTTTATAATTTGCACTATGATCTGAACTATGAAATGGGACATGGGTTTTTGCTTAATTTGGAAAGTTTAACTTATCTGAATCTATCCAGCTGTGTTGTCTCTGTGGGAGAGGAAAAAATGCATTCTCAACAGGAGTTATTCACAATGTCAAATTTTACTGAAGACTAGGCAAAATATAATACTTATATGATTCATATGCTCAATTTAAGACTACAGGGAAGTTTTCAATTTTCCTTGACCTGATCGTGTGTTTGTAGTAAAGACTGTAAACTGCTTTGTCTGCACTGGGATTTTATTTCAAGATAATTAACTCAAGAATACACATTTTTCTAAGTGATAGCAAGGCTTTTGATTGTATGAAGTACTAGAAAGATAAGTGTTGCAAATAGTTCCAAAAAAATATAACTTTCACTGATGCCTTTGGCTCAACATTAGTCCATAAAGCCATGTTAAGAATTCTGCAGATAGATCATGGAGTTATACTACACAAAAAAACCCATGCAACATTTTCAACTACAGCTATACCCTAAAGCATAACTTGAAACTTAAATTTGATACACATCCACGAAATAATAAGACAAAACAATGGTGTCATGTGCACTGCAATTTTTAATAAGAGACTTTATTTTAAACATATGCGTATGGTGGATAAGATACAGAAGAATCAATGGATAAGAAACAGAAGAAACAATTCTTAAGTTTTATTTTTTACTAGTTACAATGAGACTAGACCAATTAGATCTAAAGATAATACTACCACTTATTTAGACAAATAAAAGCCTAATTTGAAACTAGTAAGAAAAAAGGAAAGGAAGTTAGAGTAGGATCAGATCAGTTTAGACAAGAATGTAGCTTCAAAGTTTAATTAATTAGGATATTCTTTTTTAAAAGTCACACGGGCTGTATCACCAAATGCGTGATTGTTAACAGCAGGCATGCAGACTCTCCTTGATGCTAGCTCTCGGGTTACACAGATTACAAAACTGCAGATCTCAGGAAAGCTGTGCATTTAGGGCATAGAAATGATCCCTAGGGAGACCAGACCCTGGGCGTATTGCAAGAAAGAAAAAAGCTTGATGAGTACATCTGTGACAACTCTGAGACAATAGTGATCATATATGGCAGTTTGAAGTGAGCCCCTTTGAGTTATTTCAGCTGTTAACGGTATTTCAAAGTGCAACGGACTGCTTTGGATAAACAATGTAAATTGCTCACAATGGCAGGAAGAATAACAACGTGTCTTTCTCTTCCCCCACCCTACACTGTTCATAAAACCATTGTATTTCACTCCTATATCTTCACAAAGTGATATATGAAAAAACCAAAAGGACGAACAATAATCAGTAGTCTAACAGTATCGTTTCCAGAAAACAATACAACAGTCTGAACCTTCCCTTCCTCTTTGCATATTACCAAGGAATACAACATAGTATTAGCTATTGAATGTTCAGTGGAATATTCGTGGATACAATACGGATGCAACTTTAAAGTTACATCAATCAACTTGTAGTTGCTCCTTCGAGGCCTGACAAAAGGGTAAAATTATGCTATTTCTGATCATTGCTATATTTCTTATTGCTCAGGTATGTTCAGCAACCTGCAAGACAATACTAGATATAGTAAGACATGATAAAGTAATCTGAAATACACTATAGACTTAATTTCTCCTTTACTTTTCACGTATGTTTGAGTGATTGCATTTAATAAGCGGTACATATATATAAAACCCTCATATTCAGACCTATGTATGTAAACAATTTCTGTTAAATTACTCAATACCACAGTAGTATGTGGAAAATTCAGATGTATTAAGTATACATCTTATAAGTTCTTATAAGTTCTCTGTCCAATAAATATTTTTCTCACAATCAGAATAAATAGAATTGTTCTTCATATATGTGTAAGAATATTGACTTATACAGATATTAAAACATCCGTCTGAGATCAAACAAAATGTGTGTGATATACACAGGAAGATTATCTGCCTTTTCACAGAGCAGATAGAGAAACATATTGATGCCACAGAGACAACAAAACAGGAAGATGTAGGCTAGACTCTGCTTATGGACTAAACTGTAGCTCAGATGAGTGAATCTTTCTTTAAGTAAAACTATTTCAAATTTGGTTTTAAGAAGGAATTTTCTCAAAGCTAAATGGCTTACATTACTGTTTCCTCTTTAGCGTTCACATGCAAGATTACCTAGGAATTCTCCCAAATAAAATTACTTGTGTTGGAATTTAGAAATGACATTGATAATGTTAGTCAAGTAATGGTAAAAGATCTCTCCTTATCTATAATTTTGTGACTATATAGTCATTGGTTTTGATCTTTTATCATCTATCTGAAGTTCATAAAAGGGTTCTGGATAAAGTATTTTTGTGCATGATATGCGTAGTTGCATATGAAACACATATTATGTAGACTGTTCTGTATAAACTCATTATTACAAGTGTGGGAAACAGGACAGGCTGATTTTGATTGCCCCATATAGAATGGTATTGCTGATCTGTTCTGTGTTTTATTCCAACACATTCAACTGTTCCTTTAATTTATTTATTTCAAATCATCAAAGGTATGCTTCTTCATTTCCTTTTGTAAATATTCTTGTATAAAAATAGAGTAGCATTAATGGCCTACACAGCACCGTATGTATGAAGAAACCAATGTATAATCAAGGGTACTGTCATTGTTTAGTACTAAGGTGAGCCTGAACACAGCAAGAGTCCCTGTGACTTTTTGGAAGACAAACGTGATGGTTTATGGGTGTATTCAGACTAAGAACCCACAGAGGAGTCAAAAGAGACTAATTTTTATTTTTCTTAGAGTTCAGAATACTATGTGCAGAATTTTGCTGTTGAAGAAGAAGCTACTGTAGATAAGACTACAATTTCTCTTAATTTTGTAAGCTCTCTGACTTCCTACTCTTTCTGAATTCACATTCCTTTCTTTCTTGCTTAAATGTTCTTGAAATAGCTTCCACAAAGTATTTGTCAAGATACATTCTTTAAGAGCCCTCAAGTGTTAGAAGTCTAATCAGGGATGTCTGAAACTTGTAGTATAATCATAGTAGGGCAGAGGAGGCCTCATAGGTCATGGGAAGAGTACAGTTTTGCTGACAAAGACAGTGGGAGAGTCCAAGTGATAAAACTGATAGAAGAATTTACGATATAAGCAAGATGGATCCTATCCAACTAAAGCAACAGGAAACAACTATCTATTTCTTTAGTTTTTGTTTTCCTTCTGAATTTCATTTTTGCCCAGTTTAACACCTGAAACAGATTTCAATGCATCTGCTCTTAGAAGTTACTTTTGCAAATGTGCTTCTGGGTAGATAAATGTATCTTTTAGGTAAGAGTGATTTCTACAGTGATGCTTCAGGCACTGAATAGAGGTTGTTTAGGCATTTGTGCATCATCAATATGAAAAGCACTTGTGAAGCACGGAGTATGGTAAAATTGGGGGTATTTTGAATATTGATATTGACTCTCCTTACAATGCAGTACTAGCTAGTGAGGTATTTTTCTTCTAAATTATTTAGGCACTAAAAGAGGCATTATTCAGAGCTCTGGATATGTGTTCCCCATTTAAAAACACTGAACTACAGTCAAATTCTGTTAATAGGTTAAGTCAAGAAAATAGTAAAATGCATATAATGTTGCTTGGGCAGCAGTGATGGAAGGCTAAAATGAATCAAATTACCTCAGAATTTCTCAGGTATAATCATTCCTCCAAACTGTAAAGATTCAATGAGTGTTCCCTTTCTGAGAAGAGAAGACAAACAAGTTTTCAAATAGTAACAAAAGGAATCATCAAACTTCAAGATATTGTATTGTATTTCACCAATAAAGGATGACATACGTTATGATTAGTTTTCCACTTCCGCATATGAACTTTGTTTACAATCTGAAAGCATGTCATAGCCACAGGATATATTCCCTCCCCCCCAACCAAAAATCTATGAATTTTCCAAGCTAAAGAATACATTTTAAGAAAATGTGGGCTCAATTATATCAGAAGGATTTCCTTATGGTGGAGTCTATTAGGCTGTGGAATAGTTTCTCAAGGGAAATCGTGGAATCCTAATAGATGGAGATAGTTTAAGCTGTGGAGAAGAAAACTTCCACTGGTTAATAAGGCTGGAAAATTAGTTTAAACATTTTCTTTGGACTCTAATTTATATGTAATAAGGAGAGAGAGATTTTGTGTCCTCCTGTTGAGACAAATTGCCTTGTAAGCTTCAAAAATCTTCTGGAAAAAAGTGAGTAAACTAGGTAAAGAGCAGTAAAGGCAGATGTGAATATTTTGTGGTGCATGTTTGTTTATTTTAAATATTTAATAGCAGATTGCTACAGACAGGTACAAACATGAAAGTATGAAAGTTTATTTTAGTTAAAACATTGAGGATGCAAAATCTCCTGAAATTGAAAAAATAGTAATGATCTTTAACTG
Source organism: Dromococcyx pavoninus (assembly GCA_033558185.1). Lineage (NCBI taxonomy): Eukaryota > Metazoa > Chordata > Aves > Cuculiformes > Neomorphidae > Dromococcyx > Dromococcyx pavoninus. The sequence goes on along the minus strand of JAUMJL010000091.1, from coordinate 2,923,845 downwards.
AAAATCCTACTTTTCTAACAAAATATTCAGTGTTCTTCTCTCTCTCCTTCTCCCCCTTTCCCCTCCTTTATATTCCCCTGGATATTTAATCCCTTACATAGTGGCCTGGTGAGCATATGTTCTTGGTTAGAGTCCATTGTTTATGAAATTGTTACAGGTTTCAGATTTCTATGTGGCAAGCAAAACACCCAGGCCCCTGGCTGGTAGCAATTGGAGCCATTCAGAGGTATGTAAACATTAGAGTGAGGAATTTATGAGTCTATAGTTCAGCTGCATGGAACATTTCTCGACTTGATTTTTTTTCCTTTTCTCTTTTGTGTGTGTGAATACATTGCTTGACTTCAAACGCAGCTGAGCGGTACCTGGGTGTAGGTGGAAAGGAACAACATCTGGAAATAATAACTGCTTAGCCATTAGTCTAAACCCTATATTAAGAGCTAAAAAAATATTCATGCTTAAATTGAGAAAGTTATTCTCATCATCAGATCACCTAAATGATCTTGTCCCAAGCAAATAACCGGGATAAAAGTTGGAAGGGGTTATAATTAAGAGGCTTTAGCAGAGTATTCAAATCACTGACTAAACGTGTAATGAATGAAAATGAAGATTCCTGATCAGTGAAAAATTCTATGGAATTCAGAATTATGTTAACAATTAAAAAATTACACACAGAAAAAATGTCCTTCCTTTGCCATGCGGTGTAACTCTAGTATTGCAGGAGAATGTGGAGAATTTTCCAATGACAATAAGATCATTATCATTCATTTCTGAACAATGTCTTACTCTGGATGGTGAGGTGAAAATGCAAATAACCAAAGTTCCTTTCAGCCTTCCCTATCGCTTCTCCCTCCATAAGCTTACTCAATTTTTAAGCTTATCTAACTGGCTTAATGAGACAGAAAAAAGGAATAGCTTTTGTAAGCATGTGGTATTTTGTAAGCATGTAAGTCTGAGGTATCGGATAGATGTTTTGTCATTACTAGTGAAAGAAATATAATTCTCAAAGCTGCACACATGCAAGATAACGGTAACTGCAGAAAATGATTCTGTCAGCTTCATCAATACCTCAGTGATACAAGAAGATATAAATTACAAAAAGGATCAATCAGTCATTTCTGTGACTTTAGTCTCAATATTAAAAGTGGGCAGCAGAACTTTGACTCATATCTGTTTGGACCCTTAGAATTTAGTTATAACATTTAGACAAAGATCTTGGTTAAATAAAGTATTCATTACACCTAAAGCAAGATCTCAACAGAGTTTTTGTATGGAAAGCTATGTCATTGAGCATACTTATTGATGTCATTCTTTACATTCTACACTTTTCTGTAGACCAAATCCTTTCCTGTTCTTCAGTATTTTCCTGAAATGTGTATAGAGCAATGGAGAGAAAAATCTCCACCTTGTATGTACTTAACATGTATTCCTCAGAGTTGTTGGATAGTAGGTCCAAGGGGTTGCCATATTTTGCACTTGAAATATGCATGAAAAAGTCAAAATACAGGGCTATTTATTTTCTTACCATGCCAGTGCAGATAAATGGCTAATACACAGAAGCTTGATAGTGGAAATAATTCTATTAGTGCATGAAGAGGAGAGAAGACAAGCATCTGCTTTACTGTAAAAATTGATCCAATGTTTTATAGTCTACATTCTGAACAATGAAAAAATTAGGGTTTTGTCAAAATATAATTTGTTCTCAAAACAACAATTTAGGATAGTATAAAACTAGTCTCAGATAAATACTGATGTGCATTGGGCAATATCTGATTTACAATTCAAACAAACAATATGTTGCATATGAGGATTTATTCTGGTTGTGTTTCAAAACAAGCCTGAATAGAAAAAGAAAAGAGGAGATCTGCAACTTTGAAAAAAAATTAGAAGCATCCACTTCCATGTGTGATTGCAGCTTACAGCATCCATGAAGTATTTGTTTTCCAGTAGTAGTTCAACTGGAAATTTGTACTGTGACAGTAGAGATTCATTTGATGCTGAATTTGCAAAACTGACTAAAGGTCTCTGTTCATTTCTAATGCAGTGTTTTGTGGAACTTTGTGGAATTGTCAATATTCGCTGCTATGACTTGGAAAGTGTCACTCTCCGTTAGCTCAATCCCATATAGACCTATTTAAATACAGCAGTGCAAAGGTGAAATGTCTGTTTATGTGTTTCCATTCCATTTAAGACTGCAGCGGGGTAGTTTACTCTCGGCTAAAATTTTGCATGAGATTTAAGACACAGTTTTCTTTTTCATCAAGTTTTGAGAAGCCCTTAGTTTCTTTTGAAATTTTTCCATCTTTCTTTCCCCTAAAAGAACAACCAAACAACAAACCAGCCAAATCAGAAAACTCAGAACTAAAATGTAAATTGTTTCAGATGCTGATGGAAGCAGTTTGTGCCCCAAAAAACCTTTTCTGTTTGTTTTTTTTTTTTTGTCTTTGGGAATTTTTAGAGACATATGAATTACATGGTGTAAATTCTGTAACTTCCATATTACTTATGCCTTTAACAAGAGAATTCCTCCATACAAAGGAACCTGAAAAGATGACACAGCTTGGCTCAATGTACAGTAGTACCACATGTAGAATTCAGGCAATACTTCCTAACCTGTGGCTGGAGAACCGTTTAAAATGTCCATATTTTAGCCTCTGAATGTGAACAGAAAGCTATAGTTAAGTATTGAATCCTCTGCTCTCTAGGCCATTCTCAAGAATTGTTAACATATTGTTAACATCCTCTCATCCTGAAAAATTAAATATTCAAAGTTTCACTAACTACTTGTTCTTTTGAAATTATTTTGTGAGTTTATTTTGATATAAACTTCTATTTATTTATTCGTGTATAGATGGAGAAGTGTGCAAATTCAACCCCCCCAAAACCAGTTCTTTCATTTCTGTTCTGCAAAAGAGCTGTTTAATCTCTTGGACTCCACCTGTGAAAATATTCCTAGTTCAGAAATGTATCATCCAAGCACAATGGAATTTTAGGACAAATGCAAGAGGGCAAAGTATCAGTAGTTTCAGTAGCAATTCAACATGGGAAAAGTTTCATTCTGCTCAATTTCTTGTATGACCCTCCTTACCATGCTATACAGAAATACTTCATTACTGTACTAAAGAACATGAGTAGTGATGCTTGCAAAACACACACTTACCAAGGAGGAGTTACTAATATTTCTGAAAATTAACTCTGTAAAAATACTTCATGCAATTTAGCATCAAATGCAGCAATTACTTTATTCATGTTTGCTTGTTTATTTTGGGCTGAAGAAGGAGAAATCTCTATGTTATTCATAGGATGATGAAAGGAGGATAATCAAAAAATGCCAAAAAATGTCTGTGATTCACAAAACCTTATTCATTCAAATAGCAGTATTTAATAAGAAAATCATTAATCAATTCACTTTACAGGAGACCTTTCTGCTGTTCAGAAAAATTTTGCCTTTAGTCAAGCAGTCTTCGCTTTGCTTGAACTGATGTATATAGAGTTCTAGGTTCTTCTTTGATATGCGCAACTCAGGAAACAATATATTGATATGCTATTTAATATTTATGTTCATCTTTCCCACTAAACCAAACCTAACAATACATCATACTCAAGTAATCTGCTTTGCATTACATATTCCTGAAAAGAGTGAATGGCCTTCATCTCTATTAAATATGAAAAAATATGTAATTGTCCAAATTTCTAAATGGAAATTAGAATTGAAATAGTGTTTCTTCATAACTACAGACTGCTGCTTGCTTAAAAATATTTTATAATTCCCCTAGGTATAATTGTCATAAGTTTATGAAGAGTTGTCTTTATCAACAGCTAAGAGAACAAAGTACCATTAACTTCCTTCCTCTCAAAAACTTCAACCAAATGGACCAAAAAAGTACCTGTCCTAGAGTGCTATTTATTAAGCTTGTCTTTTCTCTTTAAAGCTTCTCCTGAGCTCCTGAGGCAAAATAAAAAGATTCTTTTTGAGCTTTCATTTACCTTTTATGCATACACAACTTTCATTTATTTTAATGGGAAATTTGCTCAATCTGATTCCCCAACAAAGGAACAAATTGCAAAGGAGGTGTTAGTAACAGCCTTTAAATCTGTCAAGAGCCCAAAAGATGATGCTATCTCAGGGAGATCTTTTGTGCTGGAGTAATTTTGTGGTTTGCATGTCTGTGAGTGCATTAAACCTCTCCATCCACTACACAGAAGAGAGGAACTCCCTGATAGGGTCTGTATTTTCCTTCTTTCAGTTGTGGTGTATGCGTCTATATTCCCTCTTTGTATTTCTGTTCATGATAGAAAACAAAGTGATGTTGTTGTCAGATGATTCAAAATGCCTCAACACAGCAGCATCCTCTTCTGGACTGTACACTTACCTTGCCAGATTTAACTGGGGACCTTTTCTTGAGTAGTCACATAATGCTGACCATGCACTCAGTAGTAAAAAATATTCAAAGCTATGCAGTAATTATAGTCCCTTTTCCCTTGAGAACTAATTATAAAGTCGAATGGAATGACAAACATATTCCCATGACCAACTATAGCACAGTAAAAGCAATATGGCCCAAGAAAGGTACAATTAACAAACTGTTATTAATTTCTTCTGAAAGAAGACAGACAAATCTACAATTATTGTCTAAGTTGCAGAATGACCTTTTGAAAGTCTAACATATTCTATTAAGTCTTCAGAAGGAATTAATATTGTTCGTAATACTGTACTAACCATTTTTTCCAGGTATTTGCTCCTTGTGAAAACCATCTCAGCCCTTGGGCAATTTATGCTTTTGACAGTGAACACAAAGCCCAATCAGAACATATGTCTAACAAAATGTGTTTATTTGTAATGAAGTCTTTCTTGGAAACGCAACTTCCATCCTCAAATCTCCACCCAAAATGAACTAAAGATCCATCCCTTAACAAAACCTGCAGATAGAAACAGGTTTAAAATCTTCTCCCCTTATTTTTTTTTTCTTTAATACTTAGCTAGAAAGAACTGAAATATTTTAGGTTTTTTTCCATCCAAATTTTATGGGAAAGACAATAACTGAAGTAGTGGAAAACGTATAGCATTTTATTAGCAGTGTTTATCATAACCTAAATGAAAAATAGGAATGCTAAAGAATGTTTGAAGGCAAAGCTGGAAGCCTGACAACAATGGTTTGGGTTTTTTTTGAAAATATTCCCTTGAGGTCTATATTTACAAAATTTGTTTAGCAGTGCCCTCAGTATCCACAGTATACAAAGTGGAAAATTGTGCTTTTTACCGTCATCAAAACATTTTTTTCTCCAGCCCCTAAGGTATATAATTTCATGGATCAAGCCTACTCCAAAACATTGACTGTTTCAAAACTCATTTTAGAAGTAATATTAATTAGTAGGTTAAAAAACAACTGATGAAAGCCACTAAGTGTTCATGTTTGTTCTGTGGAAACACAAAAAGGCAGTCAACTCGTGAATATTGCATGGAAGAAGGTAGGAAGGGAATAAAAAGTATATTTTTAAACTTGGAAATTATTTTACTTGACTGACATGTAAAATACAGTCTAAGATCCAAAGAACTTAATAGACTACAAGTACAAGTAGGAACTGAATTAATTTCCATGTTCTGTCACATCTCTAGGAAAAATCATGCTCCTTCATACAAGCAGGAAGTTGCATAAAACCCTTATTTAAGGAAGGTCGAAAAAAATGGTCCAGCTATTTTATTGTTGGTGTTATTATTTTTACATTGTTTATTATTATTATTTAGAAAGACAATACACCATCGTACTGTCCCTATATAAAAGTGTACATAGTGGCTGCTATGTACATTTAACAGCCCCTCAAAACTGGGTAAATGCACTTCCGTTTTTTGAGTTACCATCAGTTGTAAATTCGCAATTTGTTTCTTCTCTTTCAAGAAAAAAGACATTATTATTATTATAATCATCAAAAATGATAATAATACTGCTTTTGTGTCCAATTTCAGTCAAAAAGACACTTGCCATTTCAGAGACTACAATAAGTCCATCACAGAATGATCTCATGATTCATTCTCCTTCAGTCAATAAAGGCAAAGAAGATTTGATTTCATGGTGTCTTCATTTTTACAAGATTGCATGTGCAAATTCTTCAATATGTTTATTCAGATGCTGTTTCCTTGGAAACAATAGCTCACATACTTCACAGAATTTAATGTCTATTCTATTAGTTGAGAAAAAGAAAATGTAAACAAGCATTATTTAATGACTCGCTAATATCCGTGAAATCAATATTAAAAGATTCAAATTTAATGCTGAGATGCTCAAGTTGGTTTAACATTGAATGAGTCTGTGTAAGTTCAAGGAACATAAGATGAGAAGTTTCAGAGTTGTTATCCATTATTTTGCTCCTAGAAGAGAATTTTTTCTCCCAGAATTTTTTTTATTCAATTTAATAATTAGATATCATACAGGGGGCCCTAAATGTTGTTTTATGTTACAAATTATGTACAAGTACTAGAAGCGCTAAACTATCCTGTATATTTTATCTTTTATTATCAAGTAAACATCAAGTATGCTGTCAGTTTTTAGTATTTCATTATTTTTGTGCACAAGAGCATTTAAAAATGACATGAATATTAAAAATAAAAAGTTCTATTGATTCCTTTTTATTGTGGTGAGAAGATTCAATAGTTTCTTTCTCACTATCCTGTTACAGAATAATTACAATGAGTTTATATTTTTTTTAATTAAATGGTCTTACACTTTATCTGTAGCATTTTAATTTACCTGATAGTGTAAAAGTAATGATCGATTTGTCAGTAGGGATCAAAAAAGACAGGTAACAGTTATGGAAGAAAGCACTTTGAACAAATAGAACCCCTGACAGTGGGAAGGTGACTTAGGGATATCTGGGGTCTTTGCAACGGGAAGAAGACGCTGAAAAGAGGGAAAAAGAGTGAGGCCATAAGGTGCTCAGGACTTTAGGCATGGGATTGCATTCTCATTCCTTAGGGTCATTCTCCTACGTCTCCCTGGTTTGGATCATGTCACAATTTCCCCCAATTTTTTTTCACCCTAATTGCTTTCATTTTCAAGAACAAAGCCCATGTATGGCTTCTTACCCAAAGCTGGCTGCTCAGGAAGCAGTTCTCCAGTATAAATAAAGTACTATAGGCTGTGATTAAAAATTTTAATCCAGATGTGGGGAAGCAATTCTACATCGTGTGCATAATGTGTCTTAAATAAGTGAAAAAAAGATAGCTTTGCTTTTTAAGGAATAAAGGGTACTTGCTCAATAGACATGGTCTCCTAGTATAGTATCAGTCTTTTTCCTAATATTCATAAAGCCCTTCTTTCATATGCCTTATTCTACATACCTTGAATACTTCCTATAGCTTCCTCACCAAAGTATTCCTGGGTAATTTCCCCACTAAAGGAGCTTGGTAAGAAAAACACTCCTGTCAAGCAAAATGTCCTCTGTCAGATCCTAGAGATGAAATGCAGAAAGAAAGCTTAATTCCATTCTCAATGTTTGCATCAATTCTATTTCTTTCTTCATCTTGTTTTCAGAATAATGGTTATCTTTTACCTTTAACACTAGAAGGTGTTAATCCAGCAGTAAAACAGATTCTCAGAATCCATGCCATAGATTATAGAAATTTGATGACCATTAAAAAAAGAGGATTGGAATAAAGATATTAAAAACTCACCCTGGTAATAATGGAATATGGAGCCTTTTATTACCTATCACAGGTCACTCTTCTGCTTTCAGTCCACAGTAGCAGTTACCCCAGACTGTTACATTCTGACAGCTGTTTAATGATCTATATAAAATGAGTTGCTAAGCTCACTGCATTTTTCAGTTCCCAAGTATAAGAGTATACCTTTTTATATAATCTGGCACCATTTTGACAAGTCTTACTTGAGAAGCCAAAAAGTGACTATGACATGTCTTGACCTAAGAAAGTGTCTTCTAAATTAGGGCTGAGGAGAATACATGGAGAACCATGCATTCATTTTTTTTCAGTGATGATTTCACTCACTAGAACTCTTGGTATCAAATTTCTCACCAATTTTAATTTAATTTAAAAGTCATTTGAAGAAATTAATTTTTTCTTGGTAGGTGATTTCTTTATATTGTTTGGCAAAAAAAGGAAGGCTAAGGTAGGAGATGCTGACAGTCATCTTTTAAAACAGAGTTTCATTCAGGTGCGCAATCAGGCACCCAGATGATACCTATTTTGTCACATAAGGCAAAGCCTTAGTAGCCAGAAGTGAAAAGCTGATTGTTCTTTCACCTTCAACCCTCAAAAGTGAAAATTCATTCTTAAGTACAAATCTGGCCTAAAATACTGAAGAAAGCAAAATAATTTGTAATAATTAATTAAGACCTTAATTGTACAATTGTAAATTTGGGAAAATGAGAAGATTCAACTACACAGAATTATCTTATTCACTTTCCAGTTGAAAAAAATTGCACACAGGCCAAATCCTGAAATATCCTGAACACCTACAACTCACACAGAAATAAACAATGCTTTAGTTGTACCAGGCTCAAGTTTTTCCATATCATGTACTACATCTAGAATATTGGATACTCCAGCCAAGGACCGTAAGATGACCAAGGAACTGGGAACTGAAGCATCTCTCATATGAGGCAAGGCAGAAAGAACTGGGAATAATCAGCTTTCGAAAAATGCTTTTTGAACTTTTTTTTTCTGTAAGGGCAGTCAAACACCACAAGTCTCCCAGATGTTATGGAATCCCTTTCCTTGTAGACAGTTAAAACTCAACTCCACCTGACACTGAAAAACCTTCTGTAGCTGACCTTGTTTTGGGTAGCAGTTGACTAGACTATCTCCAGAAATCCCTTCCAACCTCAGTCATTTGTGGTTCTTTGAATTTTCGTGTGATATCTTAAAACACTGCACTGATGTACCAAAGCAATAAGAGAAGGAAAGAGAAAGTATTACCAAGTATTAACTTTTTTTTTTCCAGCTGCGACAGATGCAATTATTCTGTGGAAATTGATGTCCTGTGAACTAGTTAGCCTTGGTCTAGCTTTGCCTTATGTGACAAAACACCTAGTTTGATCATATTGAAGTCTGAGTTTGGGAAGTAACTTAGTCCTGCTTCAAAGGAGATATTTGTTTGTAATAACAGAAATAGTGCTTTGGACAGCTGGGTAATCTCTGGCAAAAACTAGACATCCATAGGTTTAGAGTTTGTGTGTAAGTGAACAACAATGCAGAGTCCTGCTCAATCCTGTTCATATGCTGCTAAAGCATAGGCATTCAAATTCTGTCTTGGTGTTACTTTCTCGGTTTTCTTTGGAATCTGTTCTTAATTTACTTGAATGCACGTTACTTTCAACGCTTTGACCGTCGGTTTTCCCTCATCTACATACTCACTGCTGTCATGGGTAGCCTACTAGAAAAGTTTTGACTCTGTTTTTGTGTCCTGCTAAATTGCTAGTTCCTATACAGAAGTAAAGGACAAATTCAGCTCCAATTGTCCAGCTCAAGCTCTTAAGGAAAAGCATGCGATCATGCCCTAACTATAATACACGTGTGATATCAAAACAGTGCCTGAGTGTATGCATATATACATGTGCACAGTGTGAATTTAAAATAGCTATAGAAGTTACAGGATCAAAAAAAATCTTGTGTAGGTGTGTGCATGCAAATATAATTTCTCAGTCACATTTGATAGCACGTTTATATGCTCACAAAAAAAAAAATAAATAAAAGGGGAAAAAAATGCTCAAAGCTCTCATTTGTTTACCAAATGTTGTGAAATGCCAGGCTCTTTTAATGATTACTGCATGTCAGACCAAGACAGAAATGTCAGCTAGCCAGCATAAATGGAAAACAAGATTATACCATTTTCTCATAGCTCTGCCAATGTCTGACATCGTGGGAGTGCTTTTACATTTTATGAACATTGACTCTGCAATGACATGTTAGGCGTGACAACCTTTTGGTGTGTTGTTTAACTTAAATGCAAACATTCTCACTTTTCCCTTTCCATCCTCCATCCTTTTTCAGTTCTACTCTCACATCTGAACAGTCTAAGCAGGCATACGGAGCGTAAACTGTTGATTCTCTGTCCAGCATTTTGTTCAAGCTTTTCATTTGTTTTTTTGGAGAGGAAAAAAATGTAGAATATTTTTGTAGAAACATTGTTCAGAAAGAAAAAGATGGAATGAATCAAAAGAAAGGGGAATAAATCTCCTGATGCTGCCACTTGTGGCCTGGTTGTAATTGTCTTTAGGTTGCAGAATTTCTGTCTGAAATTGCCAGCTGGAATTTTCTGAAGAGAAATAAAAGCTGTAGCAAGCTAGCCAGACATATAGGGAAGAGACACTGTGATTTGATTTTTGGAAACAAAACAAACAAACAGGAGGGAGATCACTTCAGTATTTTTCCCTTCAAAAGAAAAACGAGGATATGAACATGCCAACAAAATGGTATGGTTGTCACAAATGTAATGTCATCAACCTCTCAGCAACAGGATCATGAAAAGGACTGGAGCAGGGGAAGGAGGAGAGTGAAGAGTAGAAATAAGCAATATCTTTACTATGAAATATTTTGATCTGTATGTTGTAAAAACTTTAATTTTTCTTTTTTTTTCTTTTCTCTTCTCTACTGCTGAATACTCAGAAAATTGCATGACACCCTGATGACAAGCAGTAACTGCTGAGGTAACTGGAGAAAAGACCAGCACTAAGATGTCAGGAATAGCTTCAGATTCTGTTAATCCACCTGTAAGAACCTGAAGGAAATAACAAAAGCACTTGTTCTTAGGCTATCTAAACAGCTCAAAGAAAGGTAGTTGTGAATAGCACGATAGTGTCCAGGTTAGTGGAGGTGAAGAGCTGGTGACACTAACCAGACCCTTCAGGTCTGCTAGTAGTCCTTTATATCTCATGTCTTCATACTTGTTTGCTGTGACAAACTCATGAAATTACTTTTAATCTAGGCTTTGTAATTTAAAAGCTAATTTTCATCCTATTTAAATGTTTAAAGTTATGTTGTTCAAACATGCAAATTATACTAATGATTGTGTCTTGCCAGTCTGTGTATCCAGCAGAAACTGTGAACATTACTACTGATATTCATTCATTTATTTTGATGTAATTTGAAGTGTCTGCTGGCTCCAGGCATTTTTAGAGTAATTAAAATGGGCAATCATGAACGTGGAAAATCACACAAAACATAAACCCAGTCAAAGCTGTCCAGTTAAAATAAAACTGACTATTTCTGAATAATGATACTTCCACATTACCACCCTAATTCGTCTGGGAAATTAAGAAAAGTATACAACTGATTTCACAAAGCTTTGAATTGGATTCCACATGTGTGTAAAAATGACTTTTTAATGTGTCCTGTAATACAATATGAACAATCTGATAAGAGTCAGATCAAGAAGAGAACTGGAAATTGTTACAATACACATCATTAAAATCCCTGAATTTAAAATTAGTTGCTACTTATTTGAAATATTTCTAGTGGTTATAGCAGGAATTGTATCACACAAAGATCTTGATTTACACAACCATCTCCCAAGATTTTATATATTCAATCAGCGTTCTTGTTCAAAAGATGATCCTTGGCCTCAACAAGGGTAAGTCCTGCTTGAACAACCTACTGGCTTTCTAGAATGGAGTAACCACATCAATGGACGTGGGAAAAGCAATGGATATAATCTATCTGGACTTCTGCAAAGTCTTTGACACAGTCCCCCACAACAACCTTCTCTCTAAATTGGAAGGATATGGATTTGATGGGTGGACTGTTTGGTAGATAAAGAATTGCTTGGATGGTCACGTTCAGAGAGCAGTGGTCAGTGCCTTGATATTCAGATGGAGATCCATGACAAGTGGTGACCCTCAGGGGTCCCTACAGGGACCAGTTCTGTTTAATATTGTCATTGATGATATAGATGGCGAGATCGAGTGCAGCTTCAGGAAGTCTTCAGGTGACACCAAGCTGAGTGGGGCAGTTGTTAAACCAGAAGGACAGGATGTCATCCAGAGGGACCTGGTTAGCTGGAGAACTGGGTCTGTGGGAACATCATGAGATTCAAGAACACCAAGCGTAAGATCGTACACTTGGCTCAGGGCAATCCACGGTTTCAACAACGGCTGGAGGATGATGTAATTGAGAGCAGCCCTGCAGAGAAGGACTTAATGAGAAGCTTGACATGAGCTAGCAATGTGCACTCTCAGTCCAGAAGGTTACCTGTGCTGGTCTGCACTAAAAGAAGTGTGGTCAGCAGGTCAAGGGAGGTGATTCTCCCCCCACTACTTCACTCTCATGAGACCCCACCTGCAGTCCGGTTCTGGAATCCCCAAAATAAGAAGAATATGGAGCTGTTGGAACAGGTCCAGAGGAGTGCCATAGAAGATGGTCAGAGGACTTGAACACCTTTGCTATGAGGACAGGCTGAGAGAGTTGGGGCTGTTCAGCCTGGAGAAAAGGAGGCTCGAGGGAGACTTTATAGCAATCTCCTAGTACCTGGAAGTACAAGAAAGCTTGGAAGGGACTTTTTACAAGAGCAAGTAGTGATAGGATGAAGGCGAATGGCTTTAAATTGGAAGGGGGAGACGCTGGAACAGGTTGCCCAGGGAAGTTGTGGATGCCCCCTCCTTGGAAGTGTTCAGGCCAGCGTAGAGACTGACTTTACTTGTATTGTCATCTTAAACACTCATTGTTTCTACTTGTATTGTCTTAAACATCATCTGACTCTATTTGTTTTGTTAACATCTTCTTGACTGTTGTGGCTCCTGATGAGCTGGCTGTGCTGCTGTAGAGGAGGGGGAGGAGATACAGCAACAGGTGTTGCCCCCCATACCTGCCTGGGCATGGGAACCAAAAGGGGTTCAGACAGAGGTTATTGTGGGAAGGGTCTGTTGAACTGTCGGTGACCCTGGAGCCCCCAGTCCCAATTCTAGAACCTTCCCAAAAGAGCTTATGTGCATGTGCCGATTTTGAGAACTTTCATAGAAAGACCACCCCTCATGCTAATGGGGGACAGGCATGGACTTGCCTTATAAATAGCCCACCAAGAAGGCAGGCCCGTGCTCACCACCCCATGGAATCCACCTGAAGTTTTGCTGCAGAAGAAACACAGGACCGCGTGCTCCTGAAGACTACATTTTCCAGAGGCCCATGGAGCGGTGAATATTTTCCTCTTCCTTGTCCCCGCCCTGCCATTTTATTCCTCTCTTTCTTTCTCTCTCTCTCTCTTATTTTCCTTCCTTTTTTTTTTTCCATTGTGCATTGGATCATATCTGAGTTCTGTTGTTTTTGTGCAGCTGCCTTGAGGGTATCAGATTGTGATCTGGACAGATTGTAATCTGTTTTTGCAATTTTTGGGAAGTTGCAACTCAGACTGCACCCGAGCATTTGATTTCATGTTTTGGCCATGCTCAAAATACTGATTCGTTATTTTGACTGTACCCAAGATAAATACTGATTTGTCATTTTGGCTGTGCCCAAAATAAATATTGTTTGGAATTTTCCCTGGGAGATTTGTTGGTCTCCAATTTGACATGTAGGCACTTTCCTTCTCTGACTGTACAGGAATGGGGAGGATCCAGTGGCAGGAGCAGGACTTAACAGCCAGGTTGTATAGGGCCTTGAGCAGCCTGGTCTAGTAAGAATTGTCCCTGCCCATGGCAGGGTTGTTGGAACTAGATAGTATTTGAGGACCCTTCCAACCCAAATCATTCTATGATTCTATGAACAATTATGGTTGTGTAATGCACCTTCCCAAACAAAAATAAACTGTCATTTTTTTCAAAAGCTGCTATATTGCAGGAACCGGTTTCTTGTGAGGGCGTTGAACAGGTTCATTTTGTAAGCACAACAGTCTGAACTCATTGTATGTGTCATTTCAGATGCTTCAGAACATGCAGAATGTTCATGCAGCCTAACTGATATGAGGGAAATCTATTGGTGACTCAAGGCTTTCACTAGTGGCAGACAGGATTCAGCTGGATGCTCCTCAAGTTATCCTCCCTGGAGCTAGGCAACTGAATGAATATTCGGGAAACTGAATCGAGCCCAAAATGTGAATGGGGAGTTCCTCTTAGTTGTATTTACACTAATAAATTGAAGTGTGACTAGGACTTTTCTCTGACCTGAGATTCAAAGCAACCATCCTGAGCTATCATCCATTCTATTACGAACTCTCCCATTTCAGAAAATCATCTGCTGGGCCTGGCTGCCACCTGGGCTACATTTAGGACAGGTCTAGCTGCGTTGGGCAAAAACTTTGACAGGGAACAGCCTAATGATTTATTCATACAAGCAGTTGACTTATAATGTTTGAGTTTACTCCTTACCATTCTCAAGTCGCTCACCAAAATGCTGAAGTGTGCAAGCCATTGACAGGGCACTGCCGAAGTCAGGAGTTAAATGGTAGAGAATGAGAAAGTTGAGAATTCAGCTAATCTGGCTTCATGGCAGGGGCCTGTTTTCAGAGCAAGACAGCGCAGGCAGTGAGGACTGATGCCAGTCAGCAGAACCCCTTTAACGTCCCTAAGTTTGCACACAAACGCACAACCCTGCCTTTATACAGTCAGCACTAATTTGCCTGTCATTGTCAGAGCCAAAAATATTTGATATACTAATATTAAAATGAACATTCCACCGCTCCAGAAAACCATTTGCTTTCAGGGCTAACGCTGATAAATTTACTGTGAAACGTACGCAGAGTAATGTGCAGTACAGTATGTTACTTGGTTTCCAAAGGCCTGGTTAATGGGGAAGCATGCCTTGTGTTGCTTTTTACTTCCAACACCCAGTTGTACAGAGGCAGAAATTTAAAATTAAAAATACCCTTTCAGCTTATTCCTTGCATAACTGCTATTTTGTTTTGTTAATATTGTGGCTGAATTATAACTTGCTGAAGCCCTGGAGATTTGCATGCTGGCTTATCAGCCTGAATTTGCATTGACATGCTTTTCAGTCAAGTGAGTAACTAAATCCTGTGGCCTTCAGTAAGCCTGGCAGTATTTGCATAGGAAATCAGAGGGAGATTAGGTAGAATGACTATATGCTTTCTCCATAAATAGATTCAATGGTGACAATTTTGTGCATCTCAAATAGTACTGAATTTCATTGACCGACTGTGGCTGACATAACAGCAATATTTTGAAAAAAGCAACACAGTAATAATACTTGCAAGACAGCTAAACCTCAGCTGCAATACCAGGCAGCCTTCCGCTGCGGCTGTTGAAATTGGCTCTGTCTTACTTTACTAGCATTCATGTATGAACACGAGCTGTCTAAAGAAGCCATTTCAACTGAAAAGTTAGTCATTGTTTCCCATTCACACCCTGGTGAAATTAGGACTTTACATTATTATGGAGCAGTTCTGTGCACAGTCTAAACTTCTTGTTTTCCCCAGTCTGTGGATTTTTTTTATTTTTTAATCTCTTTCTTTAAAAGAAACAGTTCATTTTGTAAAGGTTTCATCCTGTTTATTACAGTAGCTGATGATATAAAAATATTCTGCTAGTTTTTTCACCTGTTTATTATGAAAGATTGGGAAAAAACCTTTCAAGTTAAGGATTTATTTATTAGTTTCAATGTTAAAAATCTTCTGAATGAGTCTTGTCATCACTAGGCAGAAATGGACATATTCCATATGGTTTCAGCCAGTATTAGATGCTTTAAAAGAACTAGCAAGAAACTTCATAAAGAACTACTGAATTAGTTTCCCTTAAGGTAAGTATCTAGCAAGTTTTTCTGCATGCTCCAATCCATCAGGTTTTATTGAATCCCTAATTTTGCTTAATGTAACTGAGGATAGTTTAAAGTCTGAGCATCAATGAAGTTACATCCATAAATCCGGAACTCCACAATGGAGTGTTGTCCTTGGAGCACCTGAGTGCTTTTACAAGAATATTTCTGCTTGAGTGTAAGTTCTGATTAAACTAACTCTTCATGTTCCTTGAGCTTCTGAGAGTCTCTCTCACTTGACAGCAGAAAGTAGGAGCAGATGGGTTTCATTAGATGACCGAAGACTTTATCTTTTCATCACCTGCCTTACCAAATCTGAGGAGGGAAAAGGGCAGACACATGAGAAATCTCCTTTCTGCCTCTCTCTCTCTCCAGTTCTCTGCAAGGCATCTGCTAAGACCTCATTCATCACTGTGAAAGCTGCAAATGGATATCTGTGCAATACCCCAAGGTCTTGTCTGCTGTAATAGTGTAGTGCCTAACCTCTCCCCTGTTAAAGGAAAGGCTGCATGTACTTTTGTAAACCTGTCAGCGAGAACTCCTCCCTAGTGCTGTGTGCTCAGTTCTCACATTCCCGACAATGCCAGCTTTCTGAAAATGCTTAGTTTTGAAGAAAGCTCTAGATGTAATTCTTATGAGCATGTATCCTTTATTTCTCAGTGCATAGCCACATGTGAAATATATATTTGTGTGCATGATAATTTGTGTAGGTGTGTACATATGTGTTTCTCAGAAACTTTAAAAAGCAGTGGATCTTGTGCATCTTTGGGTATAAAAAATATTGGTGTTGCCCACTAAATCTAATTTTTTGACCAGAACTTTAAGTGAGCCTGCAATAAAAGCACAACCTTCTTTTTGCTTTTTTAATTCAATGAAAGGTAGTCCACAGAATTCACCAGAACTAAGAAATAATATTCTTCTTGGTCTGCTGAAGAGTGGCAAGTTAATTCTTTCCAGAAGACTCTTCCATATTTTACCACCACTTTCTAGTGAGTGCTAAATTAGTATTCCTATACTAACTCACATTTAACATTAAATCACAGTTTTCCACGCAAAAAAACAGCAAGACTGATGGCTGATTAAAATAGATGTCTGGAATTTTCTTTGATTTGAAGCCAAATATATTAAAACTCTCTTACTTTTTAGCCAGTTTTTATCCAGACAAGTTTCTGTTTGAAGTAAATATTTTTTTACTATTATTCTGTCCAAGTCAGTAGTATGCTCATCAGAATTTTGACCAGCTTTTAAAAAATAAAATCTTTCAACATTTCAATATTTCCATAAATAATTTTAGAAATATGTAACAACTTTTCATATATACAATGTGATCAATTTCATAAGATCGAACAGTAATTTGAATATAAATGATATTTAAGAATAAATAATGAGCCTAAACAGTGCTTAAGCCTAGCTCAGAAGTCTAATTCATTGACTGCAATATTTGTACTCAACTTCTACTGAAGATACATAAGGAGAAGTGTCCTTTCTTTTAAGACATTTTAAATTAAAAAATGGTAAGATAATATCCAAAAGAGAATGCTGAAACCTTATTTTCATGGAAATATGTGTACTGAAACTGTGAATCAAACTTTCTCTCTGTGTTGTACTGACTTGTTCCAGAATTGCTCAAAATGCCACTAAACTTGGAGAGAAAAGGATTTAAATTCATGATGTGAGCTTAAATCCATTTATTTTCCTTGCAATATTAACGTCTTTAAAGGGAATAAAGCGCTATGAAAGCATGACAAAATGGTGTTTCATAGCAAAGCAATACATTCAAATGCTGATTCATACCACGAGAAAGGATATTTGCCTTCAAGATACAGTTTATTCCTCAAGCTATCAATGAGCCATTTTTTTTGTGATATGGCTGCCAGAGTAGTTCAGCTTCACCGTCTCTTTGTAGACACGCTCACAAGATGATATATTTATACCCCACAGGTATTCCTAATGGAATATATTAATACATAGCAGAAAGTCAAATTTTTTGTATGAAGAACTTCACTAAACTTGGTTGAGAGTTCATAGCCCACAGTGATGGTGTTACCTTGGCCACTAACTAAGAGGAAAAGAACCATGAGGTGAAAGCAAAAAGATGTAAAGACCAGGCAATTAACTGCTTCTGTAAAATAAAATTGACCAGAATTTTTAAGATATAGTAATTAAATTTCTTATATAACTATTTAAAAGCATGAACAATTTTGGTATTAGCTAGGTGAAGAAGTAATACTTCAGATTATGTATCTCATAAACATTTAATTTCTATTTAATAAGACAGTTATTGCATGTTAAATAAGTACTGGCAGATTATCTAAAAAACAGAAATAATCATTATGTATGGAATATCTGACAGATTCCTCCAAAACAATAATTTATTAAGTATCTTTTTTTAGGCTGTTAGCTTAGTATCAGACCCTAATTAAATGAACTTAATTCTTTACATTTAGCAAGGCAGGCTTTGCAAATACAAGCCAATCTATTGTTTGAATTCCTAATAACACTTCAACAGTCATGCATATTAAACAAAGAATATTTGTCATTAATTTCAATATACTGAAAGGAGAACAGATAAAGCCTACATTTTACTTCTGTCTTACATACAATTGTGACATCTACGTGACAAATCGTTCTCCTTATTTTGCCTGGATCACTTTAATTTCCCTCTGCCTCATAGTCTCTTTATTGGGATTGCTTCTGACATTTCAAATAGCAAATTTTCTTCAAAACATCTTGATAAGATGTTTCTATTTCTCTTCTTTCCTCACTTATGTACTTTTGGGGAAAAGTGAATTAATGCATTTTAAACTGAAACTAATTATTTTGCTGGCTTTGAAAAGCTCACAGAAGTTCTTCTCTGAACAAAAGAACTACCTGGTCAGAGTTCAACGAGCTGAATGTAAATCCTTTATAGTTCAACATGTTTCCTTCCCTTACTGGTTAATTATTTCATTTAAAGAAGTATAATTGATTGACCATATGGATGAAATTTATCTGGTGAAAATTTAAGAAGACAGAGCTGTGGACACAGCTGTGAAGTTGTTGTCAGAATACAGAATTAATCCTCATCTGTTATGACCCTCTCAGTTGCTTTCATATTGTACTCCAGCTACTTATTTATCTGGAAAATGCCAGGGTAAAGTCTGTTAAGTGTTGCAGCAAAGTAACAAAGTATTCTCAGGCAAAGTAGAGTCACTGAATACACTTTCCTCACCATCCTCCCTTGGAGGGTATTGCACTTTGAAATTGATTTAAAACTCTTCTATACTTCTATTGAAAACAGCCCTCATGTGCTCCCAGTTCTGTGCTCGGAGTATTTATGTCTCTGTAATGATTTTGCTTTTATAAGAATTGAATTTTCAAGATATGGTGCAAGACAAATACTTAGATAAAAGCCATGGGGTTTGCTTCTGAATGTCGTATGTTCTCTGTTCAAATAGCTATCATTGGTCAACACTTTTGATGAAAAGAATGATCAAATTGCAGGAAAAAATGAAACTACGAGGTTGAGCTGGTGATCAAAATATAAACCACACAAATTATGTCCATTCTGGGGGGTTTTGAAGGAAAAAGGTGAAAAAAAGTAATCTTTCTTCCTGGACTGAGAAAGGGATTAAAAAGGACTTTTCTTTGGCTCCTGACAGGTTGCTAGGCAGCTGAAGGCTGATTTTTGATAAATTTACCTTAGTTTCTCACTCTTAACTAGAGTTACTGGTTCTAGTAAATCTGTGGCAATTCATAATTAGCTAAAGATAAAAAATACTTTTATTTTGGTTACAAAGTTAGTATCTGTTTTTCATGTTCCTTCAAAGTTCATATTTATTAAAATATGTCCAAGAAAAAATGGAAGGAAAAGAATATCTTGCTTCTAAACTTAGCTTTGTATGGTATCCATCTTCACTTATTCTTCATTGAATGCCAAAGAAGCATGATCTAAATTTATATGAACATGAAATCCTTAAAAGGCTGCATAGGAAAAGAATAGTGCTAGCTATTTCAACTTCTGATAGATAGTACCAATAAATAGACAAAAAAATGAGCTAAATCATCATCATGCAGGGGAAAGCAAGCATATGTCTTTTTGTGGGTTTTTTTTCTGTTCTTACCAATGAGTGGAGGTATGACAGCATTTGCCCTATAGGATAGCTAAAGACAACAGTCACCAGTGACATAATAGTCCTTCAGTAGACCTTACCTTTCCAAAAAAACTTAGGCAGACAGATGGCCCTATGCTTATCTTTAGTATGGGACATCCTACCTCTTTAAAATTGTCTTTCTGGTAATATATGCAATGACTAGTGTTTACCCAGATTCTGGATTATTTTCCAGAATGTTTGACTTTCCCACCCTGAATCCCACTTGCAAGTTACTCACTCAGTTTTCATTCAGCAGGATGGCTCATAAAGAATGCTGTGCTCCGGATTTCAGTTGTAGTGACAGAATCCACATTTTGCTTGTACACATTTGCAGGGTTTTATGGAAACAGAACTTTCACCATGTCCATACAGATCTCATCTCTGTCAAATAGGTTTTGTACTTTACAGATAACCCGATTTCTGTGTTTTTCCAGAGCATCAAGAAAAATACTGTTGTAAGCGTAAATGAAAACTGTTGTCTATTTCATATCCTTTCCAATCCAAAGAAAGAATGGCAATGTTGAAAATGACAGTCCATGTTCTATGATCAAATTTTCAACAGCCTGTGCTTAATCCTACATAATTGGTAACTGCTTAAGATAGAAGCTTGCAAGTATTTTTTCTGAGACATAGAAACAGATAAAGAGCTTATGTAAGAAACAGAAAGCAGATAATGCTAGTAAGAGAAACCATGTCTACTCTGCGGGAAGTATTAAGTGTGTCCCATATAGATTAAGACAGATCTCCACTGTCTTTTATCCATATAACTGATCTGGACAGTATGATCAAGTTTAAGTGGTTAAAGTTGCTGATGCTGTTCAGAGAGCAGCAAACATAGATAGCTGCCAGAGATACTCAGGGGATAGAAAAGTGCTTTACCTCCTGGCTACAGGTTGACATACCAGTATTTACCTGTTGAACAGTCAGATTCTGAACTCATTCTGGTTTTATTTTGATATAATGATACTGACTCAGGACTACTTCTGCGTTACCCTCATCTTTTTCAAATACTGACAAGAAAGGCTCTTAACTTTAGCATGAATTTATATTTTTGTGGAAGGAAGTGAGGAAGACAAACAGAACTTCAAATCAAAAAATAAGAAATCTAAGTTACAGTTTGTGAAGATAAGGAATAACTTAACTGAGAGTAAAAATCTGGGACTCAAAGAAACTGCAATATAAAAAATCGGATATGCTGTTGTACTTTTATTTCCCCGTTTCCCCGCGTCTTTAAAGTCAGAGGATCAGTCAATTACAGAATAAAACTTTAAAATAGTATCAGGTGCCCCTTGATACATAGTAAAAGTTAGTGTGATTTCTGCATACATATAGAATCATACTTAGGTGAGGAGATAAAGGTAAAATAGAAAATGTAGTAGGTCTGGCTCTTGTGTTGATTTTTGACACTCAGTTCCTCCACACTGGAAGAGAGATTTCTAAATCTGTTATGCTACTGGAGCTCCATAAACAAAATAAAATGTATGAGGGTCATCTGTTGCATGAAAAAAATAAGAGATTGTCTTCTGGGAAACAAAAATAAATCCAGCTAAAATATCAATCATTTATAGAATGACAGTTACACCAAAATTTATATCAGCAAAGCAGGTATGCTTTCTCTACAGGAATTAATATGACAATAGTGAAATTTTCAGAACAACAGCTAAATTGAAATTTTCTGGGTGTGATGCAACACAACAGGTGTTAGGAGATCTGGAAGAAGGAAAATATTTAGGAGTTTAAAAATATTTCTACTCAGTGATGGAAGATGAATACCTTTCCTAACCTTCCATAAAAAAAAAAGAAGAGAATTACTAGCCTGCCATTAATTCATGCTCTGATAAACCATATAATTACACATATTTCATCATTCTTCTACAGATTAGATGAGAAGAGCTATCGTTATAAATCTATGAAGGTATTCCTTGGATTTTCCTAAAAATTACAGCTTGTCCTAGTTTCAGGATTTTCTTATAGTGCTATGTTTGGGATTTAGTGTGAGAATAATACTGATAACAGGTTGATGTTTATGGTTGTTGCTATCTAGTGTTTATACTAAGTCAAAGACCCTACTGTTATGCTCCAGATTTCGGACAAAGGAAGGAGGGTTATGTAAGTGAATATTGTATACGAACACAGAAGATTTAAGTGATAGATCCAAAGAAGATTTAAGTGATATACAGTACTTTTCAAATAATGACTTGACTTATTCTTTCTGTCAGTTGGTTTATTCTTTTAACTTACAGGTTCCCAGAAAACCTGATACTTGAAGCTAGAGAAGCTGATTCTAGACAGCTAGTTGTATTGAATGAGAACTCTTTCCCTTGCTGTTCTTACTTGTTCTGCAAGTTTTCCCTGTGTTTTAAGCTAGTTTTTAATTTTCATGAAAGTGATAATTTTGTATTACTTCATTACAGATTGTTTTCTGGGGTTTTTTTTGTTATTTGAAATTGTTAATTTATTTAACAATTTGTGAGGTTCCTTATGTTTTTAAGAATATATGGGAATATTCTCAAACCTGGATAATTCATGTCTTAAATGTGAGAAATTCAATACAAATTATTTAATATTCTTACTTGGATCACTTGCTCTACATGATACTGAAATCTGTTTTCTTGCCCTCCTCCATATTACAGATATGTGCCATTAATATGAATCTTACTTATTCTAGTGAGCAATGCACAGCACTGCTTTATTAAAACATATTTTCTTGGTTCAATGGTCAAGCTGCAAGGCCTGAAAACCCACAAATCTCTTTGAACATAACTACACTCATTGCTTTATTTTCTCTTTTCTGCAGTGTTTTCTGGTAAAAAAATTCTTCCGAACCATTTTATCAGCATTTTTAAAAAAAATTATTTTATTAAATCTACAGATAGAGTTTTACATAGAATCACTTTCACATAAAATTTTGGTATTTCTTTAATTAGTTGTTTTCATATTATGTAAGCCCTGGGGAAAGTACTTTTTTGGTATAACATATTTTTAACATTATACTAATATTCTTTCTTTATGCATCTACTTGGTTTTATATGCATATAAATAGATTAATGATGATGTTCTTGTTCCTGTTTGAGCAGTGACATTTAGGTGTCTTTCTAGCCCTCTCCAGCTTTAAATTTGTGAGGACCTAAGGGAAATTTGCAATGTTCATTGTTCTAGTTGTAAACTGGTTAT
This sequence comes from Dromococcyx pavoninus, assembly GCA_033558185.1. Taxonomy (NCBI): domain Eukaryota; kingdom Metazoa; phylum Chordata; class Aves; order Cuculiformes; family Neomorphidae; genus Dromococcyx; species Dromococcyx pavoninus. The sequence goes on along the minus strand of JAUMJL010000091.1, from coordinate 2,900,829 downwards.
ATTCCACTGTAAAGGAAGAACATATAATTGTATTAGGCTTGATTCCAGAGTCTCTGTAGGAAATGTCCTTCTCATATGTAAGAACGGACAACTTACAAGTCCTAATGCTGTTCCTGCAACCTCCTCAAAACACTTGTATTACAGTAATAACTTTCTGTTCACATAAAAAGTAGTTCATATATGAACCTCATAATAACTGTGATTGTAAAGTTTTAAAAATAAACCCATTTTAAGCTTGAAACTAAATCATTTTATCTAGAATTCACTACAGTAATGGGTGACTTTTGAAAAACAGGAGAATTTTCTTTTTTTGAAGGAGACACTATTTTGGAAGGTTTTTTTAGAATTATTGAAACTGTAGAAATAAATTAAATATTTTTCTATTTTCTTTATTTGGAATTAAAAATAATAATAACTTTTTTCCACTAAGAGGAAAATCTCTATTTCATTTTTAACACAGGCCTGTATATCTTTCTTGGGAACATAATTCTTTTAATGATTAATGCATTTCTTGGTTATCTGATTCACAGACATCAAAAAAACAAGACAAGGGAAAACATTTCTCTCTTATTCTGAATAAAATAAATTGTGACCTATATACATGACAGCTTCATAAGTATATGACAGAGGAAAATATTGGCTAAACAATCAAAAATATTTTTTATGGCCTTCATGGATAGGAAAACTTACTTCTATATTGGTGTAATGAATATGTCAAAGGGAGGGAGATAACGCACGATATTCTTATAGCTTATATATAACAATCTTAACAGTGAAAGCGAATTGTAAACAGATGAGGATGATCTGACTTCCAACTACAGTGAGCACAGCATAGAAAAGGCATGTCATGCCACGTTCTTTCAAATTTTGTCACTCACTTGAACTCTAGCCTGATGCAGATAATGAAACACTTCCTTCTGTGCTTCCTTAGAGGTTTTCTTTTTTCCTGATTGCTGCTTTGTTTACAGTAACAGTGGAACACAGTTCCAATTTTTGTGTTTGCACTTCTTTTCCTAACTGAAAGAGGACTAAAAATCTTTCACTTCTTTTGCTCTAAGCAGTGAAAAAATAAAGAAGACTTTACATACACATTTAGAACAGTTTGGCCTCTGAAAAGGAATAGATAGCATGGATTATGCCATATACTAACACCTCTTTGGGAATTACCACTGCAGTTTTGCACTTGAAAATTCTGTGATATTTTCAAAGATGATTGGTTATGAAAACTGTTAGTCATTATTAGTAATTTGCATTTGTTGCGTTTGGGAGTACTACACCCTATCAGGGCTGGAAATATATCTCAGAAGACAAAAGTATTTATTTATACCAGGAAAACATATAATAGTAGCATGAATATGAAAAGTAGTTATAAACCTGTCAGAAATCAGAAATTATTTGTCTGTATTACTCCCAAGAGAGGACAAAAGGACTCAGTTTTAAAGCCAATGATAAGAAGAACTCTTATTCTACATTCTAAGTAGAAAACCTTCCATAGTCCATGCAGACACCATCTTGAAACTCCCAATTTAAAGTTCTAGTGTATTTTCAGAGATAGAGTGAGTAAGGACCTAGGATTTTTATCCATGGAAATCTGAGAACAATGTCTTAGAAGCAAGAAAATATTTATTAAAACATGAAGAGTTTGTATACTATTAGATGTGTCTGATGCAAAAGCACCAACTATCTTTGAATCAACACTCATTTTCACCTGGAGTACATTCGCTTGAGTGAACTCTGCTGTCAGGGAAAAAAGTCTTCCTTATTTTTCCTAAAACCTTTATTATACATATTAAAATTTCCTGGCTTCCATTTTTCATTTGTTATTTTCCTTTTCTTTGAAAGGATATTTAAGATTTTAACTCTGTGTCTTTTTTTTTCTTCAACACTGCTAATGCACAAACATAACAATTTAGCAAGTATTCAGTACTGGAAAACATAGTGAATAGACAATTAGAAGGACAGACTAGAGAGACAAGAAAAGAGAGAAGAAAAAATGAGACATGTTTATCTATTTTGAGAAAGGGTTGGTGACACTGTAACATTATGTTAGCAGGTTTAATACTTTTTTTCTGTCAGCACAGTGCTCTTTCCAGGAGTCTCCGTTGGTCAAAGTAGAATAGAATTTTCCAGCAGAACATCTTGAGGCAAAGGAAAGTAAACCAGAACAAACCAGCTCTGAAACAAAACAATACGAAACAAAACAAAACGAAGTAACATAACGTAACATAATGTAACGCAACATAATGTAACATAAAACAAATTTTGATAAAACATAACCTTACAGTACTGTAATAATTATTTTGGAGACTCTACAAGCATAAAAATTATATGTTGTATAGATATGACAAGGGTAATAGAGTTTCAAAATTAAGTCTCATTTACTTTTGTATTCATTCTTAATAATAATTGCTTTCAATAGCTGTTTTCAAACTTAACTGATTCTTTTGACCATATGTTGTTCCATATGATCTTCTATAATTTTACGTTTTGCTTTGTATTTGGTTTAAATTACCCAAGGCAAAAGCTTCAAAGCAGACTGAAATGTGTTTGAAGGCTGGCAAAGAATACATACACACATGTATATACACACATACATGCACATGAGACTCTTCTAGCTCAAACACCTTCTTGTCACCTTGCAGGCTAATACGCTCTGACTTATCCCTGTGATTTTGTAGTCTATCCAGGAATGTGTCAAAAAAAAAAAAGAGAAACAGTCTAGTCTATAGCTGCATTAGAAATCAAGTAGTTTGTTATTCTCTATTAAAATCAGTTCCTAAAAGAACTGTATTTTCATAAGGGTAGAACATATTTAGCTTTCTGTTCTATTATTTTCTTGCTATGATACAATTGCTAGTTAAATTGACACATTACACTTGGCCACAGAAATGTTTTTTGGCAACAGAGCCATGTTGAACAATGCATTTTAAGAAAAATGCATAATTACATGTGTTTGACCCACAGAGAGTAAGGATAAGCTTCTGTTTTCATCTCAATAGGTTATTTATACTGATTGGGTCTGCCTATATAGCAGAGGTAGGTAACACCAGCCCTATTTCTGAAGAAAATGTGCTTGTCAATAGGAATTATGTCTTTGTGATTTTACTTAGCACTCTAATGGTTTTTAAAGGGAGTTTTGAGTCATATATTCTACCGTGTTCAACAGGAACAGCTGGCTTCACAATTTCAATTTATTAGTATAACAGTAGCTATATTTTCAAAAGTACACAGCAGCTGCTATAAGGAGTAGGTTAGGTGACACCACATACTTTGTAGACTTCTTTTGAAAATCTGTTTATGAGTGAGTTTCATTTTGAAAATTAGCAAGCTTTATGTGCTTTTGTTTCTGCCATTTACAACTAGAAGTAAACACATATTGATTACCTAAGTTGTAAAAGTTCTGTTTAGAAATAGTTGAAAAGTGGGTTTGGACCTAATGACTAGAAGATACTATAAATAGCAAGTATTATTACCTTGCTGGCCAAAAAGAAACAGTTACAATCTACAATGTAGAATCCCTTAGAAAAGTACGAATTTCCCTTACACTTCATTACAGAGTCAAGCATATTTAGACATACAAAGCAACAGAATGGAACATATCATATAACTGGAGAACAGAGAACCTGTTTTTAAAACAGCAATCATAACCAAAGCATTTTCATCTTCTAAAGCAAGCTGACACATTTCTTGTTTTTGATCCACTACTGAATTTGACTTATTTGAAAATCTTTAAAGAGTCTTATTGGGCTCACCATAGGATCTTCACTATCAGATCTAGCATTGCTTTTCCCTCACTTTAACTGGAAATAAAATGTAAAAAAAAAAATTCTAATGCTTGTTTTATGGAAAAGGAGGGAAAAATTTTAAACATATATTTACAATTGGAGAAATACCACAGTGTTCTCAAGATCTTATTCAAATACATAAAAGAATAAGGGAAACAACTAAACAAGCTTTTTTAATGAGTTGCAAAAAAATCTTAAAAATTTACATGTGCTTTTGAAAAAAAGCATGTCTACAATACAAAATTCTTTCATAAGGAACAGAAAGAAAAAAATTCCTTAGAAAATTTATCACTCACTCATCCAAAAACATTCTTATTTTTTGCAACACCGTGGACATTAAATAGTTGAAAGTAAAATGTAAAAGTCTTGTAAGCATTAGAAGTGAGGAGGCAGGGGGATTTTAAATAAAAATTGCCATAAATCAAACCTGGTATATACATGTATGTATGTCTAACACATGAAAAATACATGTGAGTTATCCATGTGTAGTAGTGTTCAACAAAAATGTATGAAATTTTAATTTCTCAATAAGGCAATGGAGACTTTAGGAGTGGGGCAAGTCTATAAATCTGAGCAACTAATTTAAAGTCTCATACATGCTGCAGTAGCTTCTAGGTACTGGTATAGGAAAGTTTCTAGAAGTAGAAGAAACTGAACAAACTGTCCAAGGTGAATAAAAATAAGAGGAAAAAATATTTTGAACTTTAGTAATAGAATGGGAATGTCTGTGCACAAAAGGAGTTCAGAGTCCCTTCTTTCCAAATGTGAAGAAGTGGACCCAACTGCTTTCAGCCCACAGGATCATGATGCTATTAGCTGTTTTACCCCAGTCTCTGCCTAACACTCATTTTATCTGAACATAACACAGTATAATACTGAAGCTCCATCCTTTCTGACTTGAAGGTCTTTGGTTTCTAAGTATTTGGACAATCAATAAACATGAAGGTATCAATAGGCATACTGGTCTTTTAGCATCAAATGTACTGGTGCAGAATGGAACTAGAGGCTAATCAAGAAATGCATTGATGAGGTCATCTTCCTTTGTGAGACTGAAATCCAGAAAAGATCTTTCTGAATGTAGTCATCAGCTCTCTGGACACCCACTTCATATCACAACATTATAGCACTGAAAGCTTAAATATATTTATTACCTTTTAGACAACATTTGTGCTTTATTGCTCTTCTGTCCTTGACTGAGTTTCCTTGTTGAGCAACATAGTATTCAGTGTAGTCTGTGCCAGTAAATTTGTAAGTGAAAGTTTACCTTTGTATAACTAGCTATATTAAGATCATCAGAACAAGAAAACACTAGAAAACTGTTCTGATGGTATTTTCAGCCTATCCTTATAGTAAGAACTCTAAGAGAAACAGAATATATAGACGAACTTCAGGAAGTTTCTCTAATCATAACTGTGCAAGCTCTGCTCAGGACAGGTCAGTGACATAGCTGCTGGTTTTGGTTTCACAAATCAAATGCTGATTGCACACAACACTAGAATAAATAGTTTATACTGTAGCCTGTAAAAAGATTACTAACTAGTGGAAACAGCATGCAATGTCCAGGCTACAGAATCTGAAATCAAGACGGAAAATGTAGAATTACAGAATTATAGAATATTTCAAGTTGGAAGAGACCCATAAAAATAATGGAGTCCAACCACGTGGTCCTCCCAGGACTACATAAAATTAAACCATATGACTAGGAATGTCGTCCAGACACTTCTTGAATTCTGACTACCTTGGTGCTGTGACCGCTTCCCTGAGGAGCCTGTTCCAGTGACCAATCAACATCTCAGTGAAGAATATTCTCTTAATGTTCATCTGAACTTGCCACTGACGTGGTTTCATTACATTTCTTAATGTCCTATTACTGGTCAACAGAGAGAAGAGATCAGTATCCCTCCTTCCACTGCCCTCACCTTAAGGAAATTGTAGAGTGTCATGAGGTCACTCCTTAGCCTTCTGTTCTCCAAGCTGAATAAACCAAGTGACCTCAGCCACTCCTTGTAAGTCTTGCCCTCAAGGCCTTTCATCATCTTGGTCATCTTCCTCTGGACACACTCTAATAGTTAAATGTCCTTCTGATATCAAGGTGCTCAAAACTTCACACAGTACTCAAGATGGTGCCACACCAGTGCAGTATCAAGTGGGACAATCCCCTCCCTTGACAGGCTAACTATACTGTACTTGACGCACCCCAGGACACGGCTGTCCCTTTTGGCTACTGGGGCACAGTATTGACTCATATCTAAATTGTCATCAACCCCAAAACTCTATGCAGTGAATTAGTTCACTTCATCACAGTTACACTGGATGGAATATCAAATGAGAAGAAAAAAAACTACCATTGAGGTGAAAAAGAAAAGAATCTTTCTTCCACTGATGACCAAATTAGTGATGTGACTAGCCTAGTGGAAGGATAAAGTTTTGTCTTATGTCCCTGTTCTGTACAGAAACAAAAGCAACATTTGACAGTATTTCAAAGAACCTATGCTCCTTTTTCTGTTTTCTGTGGGTGTATGATTTGCAGTGTAATGCACATAAGAAACAGTTCTTTGGACTCAAAAAAGGAAAAACTGAGTAGCCTTTGTTTCACAGAAGGTCAAATCATACGATCCATGTTTTATTTCTGATGTGACATTTATACATACACATTGATATGCACATTTGTCATTCATTAAAATCGGGGGAACAAATACTACAGAATGTACTGAATGGGGCCCTAATGAATCAGTCATAATAAAATAAACTTTTCTAAATTCCCCTATCAGTTGGGCTCTCCTAATTCCCTCTGAAAGTACTTGAAGCCCAGCTGCAGAATGTTGGTCCATTCTTTAGTCTTAAGAATAATTTTTCCTAAATATAATATTGTTCCAGTATATAACAGCCGTGGATGCTACACAGAGGGTCTGCACAGAGATACGTGTCAAAAAATCTTGAGATTGAAAAGCTCTGTCTGAATTCTGACCCAATCAAGTGGCTAAAGTGCCTGAAGATATGGTGGTTGGAATATCTAACAGCACTCTGGTGGAGGCCAAGGGGGTATTAGGTCAGATGCCATCACAGTTAAGTTCACCACCAAAGGAGAAAGAAATCGTTCACTTCCTGTCTTCAGAGAAGTGCATCTGTTTCTCTAAATGACATGCAAGACCTTGTGTGAGTAGCAGGAGCCTCTGTCTCAGAAACTGAACATAGCACGAAGGAGTATGGGAGAACGAGATGTTCCCAAGGACCAAGCCCAGTCAAAAGGGCACACAGAAACAGCACATGCGATTCACAGAATCAGTTCCATCTGGAGAGAGGATTGAGCAGAGAGTGCTTTTCAGTTGCTGTTTTAATGTTTTTTCTTCATAAGTCTTTTTATGTTCGTCTTCATCCACGCCAGCAAAAAAGATTTTCACTTGATCTTATTTATGCCCTACCCACGGTATGTCTGACTCTAAGCAGAGTCAACAAAGTGGATGAAAAAGTATGGGCAACTCCTTTCCTATCTCATTTAGAAGACATGTATGCTGGTTTTCAAACACAGTGTTGAACTCAGAAAAGTCTCTCAAAAGAAAGTAAAAAAAAAAAATTATGATCCTGTGATAATGTTATTTGTGTATCTCAAACCAATGATGTAATGCTGGTTTCTTTAAGTATAAGAATGATGAGCATGAATAGTTCTCTGTGTCTTGGAGAATGTTTAATCACTAATCATGCTGCTCAGAACAAAGCTATGAAGTTCTTCCCAACTTTCTTGGGAATATCTACAAAGAAGATGTTCATCAGCAGTCCATGATCAGGATTCACTTCCCCACGACTCCCAAAGTCTTACCTCACTCTAAGAAAACACTCATTCCTGCAAATCAGTGATTCAATTTTTATTAGATCAAATATAGCCGGACTTTCTCAGAGCAGGAAGACTAATTTTCAAATCAAGGACTTGACTAATATGTTCAAAGTCACCAGGCAAAAGAGAACCATATGACTAGAATCTAGTTAGCCTATGGCCACACCTTATATTTTCTATTCTTTTCATATTGTTTTGTGCTATTTGCTGCACAGCCAATGGCTTTAGCAAGGCATTGTAATAAAAAAAACCCAACTGTTATTCTTTTTAAAATAACTACTTGTAGCAATAGATCATTGAGCACAGGATTGTATTTGTTTTCTTTTTTTTCACTTTGCTACCCCATAAACAGAATCTTATTCATCCCATTGTCCCTCCTAATTGTCTTGAATGAACCAAAAAAAAATGCCTTGAGACCAGAAAAAAATTTAGTGTTCACGAGCCACAGATGAAATAATAAGTGCAGGTAAAACTTTTATTCTTCCTAGGCACTGGTTATATGTTCATACCATCATTGCATCTTTTTACTGCAGCTAAACAGATACCAAACAATCCTGAAGATATTTCATTAGATGATATCCTAATCCAAGAGGACAGACTTTTTCCCAGGCAGATCCAAAGTTGTTGTAGTACGTGATAAGTATGTGTAATACGCGAAAAAAGTCAGATCATGGTTCAATTTTGGCAGCATACTGCCTGCACAACAAAAACTCCTAACACTCAGCTGCTACATTGCTGGACACGAATCTGATAAGCATCATGCAAACTGTACTACGCCAGCTGGGATGGGTGGGTTGCGTACTCAGGTGCTAGAAATTTCATATGAAAATTATCTTTGTTATCACTGAAACCAACACTTGTATGCTATAGAGTATAGAGCTTACAAGAATAATATCAGTGTACTGAACTGGGAATCAGGTATATTTCATGTTTTACATAAATTTACAACCATTTCATATGAATAAAGAATTTTCTGCTAGTTAACGGAAATTTCAACATTAAAAATTTTGAAACGGAACTTTGTATATTGGCTCTCTTCCTTGAACTACTGGCAGCCACGTTTATGGACTTTTTTTTCTCTTGACATTTTTTCTTCATCTTGATAACTTAAAAGATTGTTCTTAGAAAGTTGAATAATTAACCTGCAAAAAGGTCACACTGTGTCATTGACTTAGAGTAGCCTTGTGGATTTCATTGAATGTTGTTTTGTTAATTTTGATTGGGTTTGTGTCATTTGAAAAATCATACAATGTGCAAAGACACACACACACCCCTCCTTTCCGATTCTCCTGTTTTTTCATTCATGTATTTTTTATTTATTATCTGTATGCTGAATCTAGAGAAATAAATGAATAATATGAATGAATTATATGAGTTCTTTGGTAAAGATTGTAGGAATATGAGGATGCTAGAAAGAAAAATGAGATTAATTATATTTCATCGTCAAGGAAGACAGAACAAGAAATAATTGCCTCAAGCTCCAGAAAAATGTAGGCTAAATGTTAGGACAAAAGATTTACTGCTGAACGAATAGTTAAACAATAGAATATGCTATCAAGGAAAGTTTTGAAACTGCCATAATTGTAATTATTAATGGCTAAAACAGATGCCCAATTAGAAAAGACATGTTACTGATAAAAACATGCATTTCTGCCGTAATGTAGATGGATCTTAGTGTCAAACAGACAGATTGTTCTTCTGATGTATTTGCCCTCACTGAGTGAAGTAGATCTTTTTTATCCAAGAGGTTTCTGAACTTGTGGAATTTCATTCAGAAAGTACCTTAATAAATGAGTGTATCAGTTAAAGTCATGGTAGCCCAAGCTCCTGACAGTGTTCTCTAAATAGCAACAATTTCTTCATTAAGTGACACACATTTGTAATTGTACTGTTTTCCTGACAAGTTCTTTATCTCTGCTGGAATAGTGCTAGCATCATTCTTGTTGGGAAAATTTGTGAGAGTCAAGGATATACTTCTGTAATCAATTAACATACCAAAAATTATCTCTAAAAACTATAAAGACTCAGACCAAATAATCCTATTCCAGTTGGATGTACTGCAAAATCTTTATAGTCTTTTCATTTATAGCAGAAGATATGCTGATAGCATCCTTTTGAAGTGTTTTGTGGTTTTTTTTGTTTTAAAAAGTCTTTGTAAATAAGAAAGGAATTTGGTGGTTAAAACCTCAGGAATTCATCTTTCAAAGCTAATTAGTATTTTATATTCTATATGTCCTGCAGAATAACATGAAGGAATAAATTAATGACACTGAATTTATTAGAAAATTGTTTCAGGCATGGAACAACAATTGTAATATCAAATCACCAATTACATGTTCAAATCATTGTAAATAATGTCATTTAATTGTGTGCTGGTGTATTAAATTCAATCCAAACAGTAAAACATGCATTTGAGATTGATTAGTTTATTACATAAATGCATTAGCTGGTTACTTAAAATCGATTAGGAAGGTTTTATTTCAGTGCAGGAAATTACTATGTTAATCCCAGTATTTCTCTCTTTATTCTTCAATTACATAATATACACTACATGCATTTCAACCTTAAAAAAAATGTATTGGTATTCTTCATAAATTCTATACCATAAATCACAGGAGGCCAAGGATAGGATGCTTCATGAAGAAAGGTCTGGCTCTTTGGCTTACAGTACATGAGCATGCCGAGAACTTGTAACATGAAACTCGAGATTTTCAGCCCTGTTTTTTTACCAGAAGTGACATTGAAAAGACTTATGTAGAACTTTGGATTTTAGGTGCCCACTTTCTTGGTAGAAAGTCCTGTTCAGTATTTACTCTTGGAAAGCTGTTGAATGCCATAGGCTTTGTATTTTAAATTCTCATGGTGTTCATTGTTGTGCATTTCAGCATGAATATAACTGCCTCTGATTTTAGATTTGGAGTAAATTCCACTTACTTGATTGCTCAGTCCAATCAAGATGGAGAACATAGGAACAGTTGCACTGGAAACTCTGTAATCTGGTGTTCTATTTTAACATACTTAGGGTCTTAGCATCAGGCTTTCCCTAAAGTAACAATGGCATCTGCTATTTCCCCTCAAAACATGAGTTTGATGACCACTTTTGCCTCTGCACACATTTTGGTGAACTATTTAAGAAGCCGGAAGAAATTACCCAAAGTTTGAAAGCATGTGCTGTCCTCAGCCTGAACCAGTGCCTTTTCAGCATGAAGAGAGACAAAAAGTAAAATGGGAGACACTTTGCAAATTAGTAATCATTACCATGATGTAGTCCTACATTTTCAGGCTTATTCCTAGATTTTTTGTTATTATTATTTATGTTTATTTAGCAATCACTTCAGAAAATAAGTGCTGATACCAATTCATGCTCTTTCAGAATTTTATTTTAAGAAACAGGAAAGAACTTTGCTTCAGTCTTAAACCGAAGATAGATCTTTGCCTTTAGGAGAGAATTCTGGATCTCAAATAGGATATCCCCAAAAACTTTAGCGTCTCACAGAAACAAAGGTACTTCTGAAAAGTTTCTTCTTTAGTGCCAAACACTCCCACATGCTTTCCAGTGGATGTGATATTATTTCTTCATCAGTAAATGTCAAATGCTTTATAACAACTAATATTTGCACATGAAAATTATTTTAAAATGTTTAAGTAATTAATCTAACTCTGCATTTTGAACTGATTGTAGATCCCAACACAATGTTTCAGTGGCAGTAAGGACAGACTCTTTTGGCAACTTCACTTGAGTAGAACAGCACGGGAAATAACTGAACTTAACTGGTTTTAACGGGTTTCTAAAATTTGTTTTAGATATTGTCCATGGAATTCAGGCACCCATTGGTGACATTACAAACGTGTTGAGATTAGTCACTCTCAAAAATCATGACAATTTTCTGATTGTTTCCTGGCATACATGTAGTCATTCATGAACTTTTATGACAGCAAAAAAAAAATGCTTGGAAATACTTTTGCTGAACAGGCTGCTATTATTAATTCTATTAGATATCTACAAATCTTCCACATTTATCTACCTTGTCATCCTTATTTTATAGCAAATAGATAATGATACCTATCTCTAGGCCGAGTTTACCCTGACAACTTTAACCTTCTGCGGTAAAAAAGGGAAATATTAACCTATTAAAGGACAAAGACAATAAAGGTATTTGACAGAAGAAAGAACAGCCTTATGAACACATGCATATCTGGAAACCTACCACACATATAAACACAGCAGTTACTTTCTTTGAGGCTCAGCTGCAAGTGGTACACTAATGTTAGAAGTGCCTTGAATAAATGTTTACAAATATAAGGGAAGGTACTGGATCAGTTGCCATTTGAGCTGGTTAGAGGGGGTTTTTTTTCAGTTTCAGGAAGTCAGACAAAAAGACCTAGTCAAGTACTGGATCTTCTTTTTGGAAAAACAACTAATTTCAAAAATATTGGTCAGAAATAGTCCTTTAAGTTCTTAAAAAATAGGTCTAATTTCCTTTACCTATGAATACACCAGAAAAGAAACCTGTTGCCTGGAATGCTTTGGGAAATATATCTTGGGAATGAATGCTGCAGAGTAATAAAAGAAAACAAATTTGGCTTAATTTTGATTGTCATCAGCACAGGTATTTATCAACAACCTGATTCTAGTAGGCCTACTCATTTAATACAGACCAAAAGATAATATCATATAACTTCCTCTGTTGTTAAAGTAGTTTTAATATTAAATGTTTGTAATTAATATTTCATCATTTAGAGACTTGTAAAGAACAATTCATTAATCCAATCCAGGAATTTTTTTTGAATGTTAACAAATAATTAAATCAAATCACAGCTAAAAAGAAACATATCAACAAAAAATGAGACAAAGTGAGTTGAATGAATTATTACTTACACACAATTTAACATCAGCAGGTCAGAGTTCATTAATGTCTGCAGAATTAGTGGAAACCAAGTACAGCAAACTAGATCATGTGGATTTGTTGAGTATTTTTACTGGGAAAAGATTTGACAGCACTTAGTAAGTGTTCTCTTGTGAATGCATGGGGAATACTGAGCTCCTGGGTTTTTATTTTAATTTATTTTTAAATGAAAAGAGACCAGCTAGCTCTGACAGAAGCTGTAAATCTTTAAAATCACCTATTTTATCTGTATGGCTGTAAGAAAGGCATACTCTTATTGATTTACTTAACCTTCCAAAAATCTGAATTCTCCTTAGGTTCTCTTTGTAGTGTTTTGCTCTTTAAAGACATGTGAAGATGTGTGAAAAGGGGATTTATTTCTATATCACAGTGTTGTTCTACTCAATTATTTAAAATGAAGTATAGTACTTAGCATTTGACATTTGTTATAGCACCCATTATATTCCTCAAGGAGGTATCACTGTTCATCACTGCACATCCAGCTCTTCTGATTGCACGTGTACTGACTTTGAATATATTTCAGTGGTGAATCACAGAAAATAAACACAAATGAAATTTCCAGGAACTTTAAAATATAAAATTATATTGGCACTAGAAACCTTCTAAAATATCGTCATTAAAATTAATTAGTAACTTTTTCACAAAAGACTACAATAAAGGATTTGGTACTTAATAATTTGTGTACATATGTATCAATATTTCTTTACTAAGTTAATCGGTTTTATTTTGTAAGAGCATAATTGATGAACTAGATGATTCAAATTGGCCTAGATATTCATAATTATATATGTCATTGCAAGTTAATGCAAATGAATAATTTCCATTCCATGGACTTAAAAATTTTTCATCCTAAGTCTTCATCGTAAGTTTCATCTTTGTAGCCTATTAGTTTCATACCATTCATAGGCAAACCCCTGAACAATATTGATTACTTATCTTGCAACACATACTGAAGAATGCTTACTATATTGGCTCATGAGTATAAAAGAGGTAGCCAAGATCCCACTCAGATCAGTTTTGCTGCTTCTGTCTGTAGACTGTGTACTGATACTACACTGCATAATCCAGTATATTCTCTAAATTTTATTAGAACATATTTTACCAAGTAGGGTCAACTATTTTATGGGGAGAGCAGCAATTAATACACATATATGTAAGGCATCATTCATTTGGAAAGAACCATTGAAAAACTTGATTCATTCTTTGTGAATTCCTGAATATTTGTGAATGGTAAATAATGTAACATAATGATGATAGTTAACATTAGCTTGGCACAACTATAAAAAAGGTATGCATAAATACAAAGATAAATATGTATACATGGTTTATATGGTTATATAAATGTGTATGTGGTTTATGATTTTTTAAATACTTTTTGTTGCTTCTTGTTTTTATCATGTTATGTAGATGTTTTATTTCTTAGATGTTGGTCAGCTTTGAAATATATGTCTTTTAAGATTTTTGTAAAATGCTATCATCCATGTCACTGAAACACTAGATTGAAATCCGTGTCATGCAGATGACCCTATGATTACCTGACTGTCTCATTTGGATATTTTCTGTATAGGTACCATATTATACTTGTCCTGTTTGGCTAGATCTTTCCATATGGTTTGAAATTAGCTGAAAATTTTCATTTCTGCCAAGTTCTTCTTCAATAAAAGTTATAAAGACCTACTGATACAAGATCAGTACATAAACCAATGTATACTTGCACCATTTTTTACTGTAAGGCCATAAAATAAATACTTATCATAGAGATATAAATACATCCTCTCAAATACCGAACAATGCAAACAAATATTCAGTTCTTTATACTGGTAATAATTGTTCTATTTCTAACTCCTAAATAACCAAAAAATAATAGGAATTTCTGTGTGTTATGTGACTTTAAAACTAATTTTTAAATTACCTTCTCTGCTAATCAGGTATAGAAACTCAGAAAGACTGAGGCTAATAGGGATCTCTTGAGGACATCTAGTTCAACTTCCCCACTTAAAGCAGGATCAGCTACAGCAGGTTGCTCGTGACTGTGTCAAGTCAGATTATCTCATAGACAGACAGTCCAAAAGCTTTCCAGGAACCTCATTCTAGTTTATGACTACTCTCACAGTAAAAAAAAAAAAAAGTAAAATTTCTTGTTGCACACCCATACCTTTTTTCATGTTACTAGACGACAGGGAGAAGAGTCTGACTCTATAGTCTTATTCTACCCATCAGCTATAAATAGGCATCCTTCCTGGTGTTTTATTACTTACCTTATCCACATCTCCAGCATCCAAACTATGCATTTCTTTATTAGAAGTTTGTCAGCTTTCCCTGCCTTCTGTTACTCTGTGTCTGTCTGTCTGCATCAGTGTTATGACCATGCATAATGTGCCTAATCCTCTGCTCTAACTTAACTGGGATTTTATTATCGTTTCTTTTCTTTTTTTCAATTGATAAAAATAAAACAAATTCCCAACTCCTCCAAGTGCAACAAGGCAGTCTCTGTGTGTGTCCTTACGTATGTTTCGTCAATAATGAGGCTGTGGCTTCTGGAGCATGTAAGTGAAACATGTTAGTGCTCTACTTATCCTTTCCATTCCATATTTAACACATTTCTACAAATTATTTGTTCTTCTTTTTCCTATTACTTTCAGCTTCTGAATTTAGTTCTTCTAAAACATGTAAGCACAAATATTTCTACCTTCATCCTGGTGTCCTAAGACATCATCAACATGCTGTTCATCAATCAACACCATTTAGCTAGGTTTTGCTACTGATACAAACACAACTGGTTAGCCTTAAGAAAATTTGCCCTGACCTTGGGCTTGTTAAGAATTTTAAACTCTTTCAAAGGTAAAGATCAAATTGTTCGACAAGAATTAACCGGGAGATGAAAATGCTTCCTAAATACTTTCGGTAAGGTAGATCTTCAAACATCCTTAAATCACCCTGACCTCTTTTTTTTCCTAAGGAGGAGGTCAGTGTAGTGCTTTCTCTTTTGATCTTGCATCAACAAATGCGATTCAAAATTTTATCCATTTGAATTATTTTATCCATTTGAATTATTATTATTTATTTGAATGCCTCTACCTATTAGTTATTTATGTATTATGGAGATTTCAGTGATCACACTTAAATATTTTTCTTGATGAGAGAAATTCTGCCTGAGCGGTCTGATATGAATGTGCAAATGTTGGTATAAGTTAGATTTTTTAAGATATGATATGTCATATGAATGGTTTCTATATGAGAACCTGCTACTGAGGTTCTCGGGATTGGAAATAGAAGACAATTGAAAGACAAGGAGGTAGATCCACTGAGTTGTAAAAGAAGCATGATATTCCTGGTGTATTTAGACATGAAGAAAGATGTAAGGAAAAGAAAAAGAGAAGTTAGAAAAAGAAGGTGTAATGTTTACCTGGTCATACACTCATCTGAGGCAAAATGTATGAACTTCTAGAAGAATTAATAAAAGGCTGTATGTTATCAGGTAGGTCTTATCATCCAAGTTTTTGTGAGTTTGACTGATGTTCTGAATCTAATATAAATAAACATTTGCCTTTTAAAATCAGTATCACACAAGGTATTACACTTCATTCTTAGCGTAGCTGATAATTCTCTCAAGGAAAGACCATTGACAATAATAATAGAACTTGAATTTTTCCTGCACTACCTAGATCTTGTCTGAAGCATATATTCAGTGGTTCCAAACATTGGTGGAAAACTTTCCTTTACTCTGATTTTGCTTACCTCTTTTACTGCCTTTCACAATCACCACACTCGATTTGGAAAAGAAGAGGAACAATTCTAGGAGATGATGAAAAGCATGACTGCAAGATTATAACTGGATGCAAAAACTGAAAACCAAGACACAGTAGTCTTAAACAAAAGAGAAAGAAAGTTAGAATAAAGAACCCTATAGAGTATATCAATTTTACTGCCTTAGCTTAGGTAGATAAATGAGAGAGGTCTTTTTAAATTACAGAAGACATAGATATTTTAAATAAGCACATAAATTTAATATTATTAAAGAGAGGCCTTTTGCCAAGAAAATTAAAATTTTGAACTACTCACTGTGCAAAAGCACTGTGAATTTTAATTCCTTCACTTTTGAATTAAGACATATGTTTTCCCTTGTAACTCACACTACATCTTTTGAAGGCATCTGTTATCTGACTGCTTTTTAAAGTGTTATGTAGTTTTGGACAGTCTCTAGTTGTACCTTCACAGCACAGGAAAGCATTAGAGAGGGCTAAAGGAAACTAAAGCCTGAGAGTTTATCTCATTCTATGACCAATTTTTTTTTTGCTGCTACTCAAGATGAACAGTCCTTTATGTTAAAATTAATCCCACTGGAATCCTGGGATGAAATCTTGTCTGCTTCAAAATCAGTGGTAAGATTCTGCTGGATTTTAATGAAAGCTGGATTCCATGAGTATAAGCTATTTGGAGGAAAAAGAAGGTTTAAAAGCATAATGTTTTTTTCATGATAAAAGTGAAGTGATCTTCTGGTTACTAGTTTTTAAGTTTGCCCAATCATTTTGCCTTTTAAAATGTGATTTTAAAAATTAATACCCTTGCATTTTCAGATAGATAATATCTTAAGGATTCTCAGCTGTATGCTTAAAATGCTGTTGGTACAGGGAAAAGCAGATGCCTATTTCCATTAATCTTTTCATAATATATTGCAACCTGTGTTGAATTAAATTTAAGCATTTCTTAAGATGTATCTCCAATATGATTCTAATATTTTTGTTATTATTTTCTGCATAAAGGACAGAGGGAAAAACAAGAAAATGAATTTTATATTTGTGATGAAGCACCTATAATTTCTCTGAAGGAAGCATGCTCTCGACAGTGTTGCAGCAGATGAAATTATCTTCCAAATACAGCATTAGTAAAGTTGATCAAAAGTGAAAGAGAAAGCTTACTGGTTTTTTTTTTAAGTAGAAAATGCTCCACACAACAGGTTAATTAAATTGTTAATTACATTCAGATAATTTCAGCTTCTTGCCAGGAAGGAAATTTTTTAGGGGAAAGCAGTGACAGATGAACTCTGGTTCTATGTGGCTGTTCACACATGGTAAAACAACATGGATTACCCTGTCTCCATTATGAAATTGAACATAGTTTATCACAACAGAGTCAGGTTTAGCAAATTAGATGAATGAACCTTTGTATTCTTGGAAAATATTGAACTATTGTTAGAAAGAAGTAGATATGGAACGTTATTTATACAAGGACATGTCTCCAAATTTGAACTGCTTTTAAAAGAAAACAGGCTGTGCCAACACAGCTTTTTCAAAACAATGAATTTGACTGTTATTTCAGAAACCTTAACCAGTCAGACACAGGAATAAGGCCGAGACCAAACTGGGTTTTTTTGAGAACTTAAAAGTTGCAGAATGAGTAGGTAGTCTTTGTACACATTAGCTGTACACATTTATTTGAATGAAACATCTTTCAAAAAAACATTCTGAGTTCAAATATTGAAGCAAGATTGCACATAATGAACATAGAGAATTAGTACATTCTATATGCAAAAGCAACTGCATAGAAAAATAAACAGAGAACTCTGTAAAAAGTGTGGACGGTAATGGTATATTTAATCTATATTTAGCACTGGCTAAAGAATAGAATAGTGTCCTGTTCTCATATGAGGAACTAAGCCACACAGTTTACAGTTCTGTAAGCATCCAACCCAATATTTTCCACTAAAACATTCAAATTGATGTGGAGTTGTATAGGATATATTAAGACCCAGAACTCATTTAGCTCTAGTCTTCTTTGCTAAATCAGCAGATATCTGTGCTATTAAAGGCAGCAAACTTTTGCCTCTAGAGCAATAAAAGTAAAGTAAGGTGTTTAATATGAGACAAAGACAGTTACATCAACATCTGAGACCATGATACTAAGTGAGAACTTAAGGCACAGAAAGTAGAAATGTGTTAGCGATATCAGTGGTATCTCACTAAATATATATATAAAAAAGTTGATTTCTTTAGTTTGATCCTGTTCCCATTATGGCAACAGGAAGATCTTTGTAATTTAAGAAAATATCTATCTGCAGAAAATTAGTAGAATCTACACAGCTACAAAACAAAACTCCAAAATATCAGGGGAGTTACTAGATTATAATTACCCTTTGTAGCGGATTGACTTTTAGGTTTTTCAGATCTTCCTTAAAAAAATGGCCTTGACAGGTCTTCCTTAACAGCAGAGGTCAGGATCCACTGAAGTATTCCATATCTTCCTTTAATGTAACATGACATATAAATAAGGTGTAGATAAGGGGGTACACTCTCTTCTTCTTCCGGCAAGCTGGAGAGCAGGAGCTCCATTGCTGTTGGTCCTGTCTGGAGCTGAGGCCTGCAACGGCTGCCGCTGTCTGCCCACGCGTTGGGGGAGAGTCCTGGGTCAGATTTAGCAGTTCTGCCTTCCTCAAGGGAAGTGGTGAGATTTTGCTAGTCCTTTACTTTGTTAGTTATTGGGTCTTACAAGTGTGCATACCTGTTTAATTTTAGTTCCTTTTTGTCCTTTTTTCCCATTTTTCCCTTCCCCTTTCTTGGGAGTTTTGCATGATATCCTTAATGTATGTAGGTTTTGCTTTATTTAGAAAATACATAAAATACATATATTTAGTGTGGTTTTGGTTTTTCTATAGTTTTTTTCCTTAAAAAGGGGGGTAAGGTTTGGGAAAGAGGCAGACTGAGCGGTTGGAGAGCTTGGGAAGGCTAGCTCAAACCAGCTTACCCTTGGAATAAATACACATTCTAATAACCCCAAACCAGCAGAATAAAAATGTCTGTGATTAAGTACTTGCGACATTTTAAAAAAAATAAGGCATAGAGGGCTTAAAATACATTACGTTTGAAATATCACGTCTAAGCATCTAATGTCATATATTCTACGCTCCATTACCTTCCTTATTGAAACTCCTCCTGTGTACGGGAATTTAAGTCATGGTGCAATGATGTAACATATTAATTTCAGAGTCAAGAATGACTAGCTAGGATAATGTATGTGTAGACACAATATCATAGTATCAAAAGCGAAATCATGTAAGGCTTTGTTTCTAGTATTATATATTACAGTAGATATGTACTTGAGTACTTCAGTACTTACATGAGATGAACTTATTGGATAACTTCTAAATAACATTCTATGAGTTCATAGCTCAATCTAAAGTTAATAAATATAAATAAATAAATATGTATATAATCATCATTCCAAGCAGTAATCTGAAGGTAAACCCAACTATGAGTCTGTATTTTTAACACTAGAAGTTTCAGTAACTTAATTTATAGAAGTATGTATTGATTCCCACAGAGATAAGAAAGAGATGATGACACACTGCCCAAAGGATTTCTATGTGTAAAGGATAGCCTTATATATAGACAAAGTTCCATTTATTACAGAGGTGGTTTAAGAAATAGGGTGTTGGATAACATATCTGAACAATCTATTGAAAACCGACTGCAAAGTAACGAATATAAACATAGCAACACCATAGCCTAGTATCTTAGTCGTGACTAACTATAGCTCAGTTATGAAATTACTACAACTATAGCATGGAATTCTCCATGAGAAAACTTTATACATTTAAAAAGACCATCACATCACAAAAAAGGTAACACCAGATACATGTATTTGCAAGGTTAGGGAAAATCTATTTACTATTTTTTATATTAGCAAGTCAAATGCTACCTTAACCATGTTCTACATACACTCACAGAAAGAGAAATTCAATTATCTGTTTCCAAATAAATAAATTTTTTCTCTTCGAACTATGGATGCCCTCATTTTATCAAATCTCATAATAACAGTAGTATATATTCAAATGGATATGATCAGTATTTGCAGGCATTTGCTGAGCTTTCCTTTCATCCTTATTGACATTTTAGCATGTCAATAACAAGACAAAAAAGAACCTAAAACTAAGTGAATTTCTTTCCCTTTTGTGCTATAGCATCACTTTAAATCAGTTTTAGCTTTTCTTCATATCAGCCTCATTACATAGAATGAGTGTCTGTGTTCAGATTCCTAGAAGCAGAACATTTAATGACTCAAGTGAGCCCAAAAGTACTACATACATTTGCAACAGGAAACTAAGTGGCACTAAGAAGCACTACGATGAGCAAGAGGAAATAATCTTGAAATATAACACTGTTTTTTCTAGGCCTCTGTTAAATGAATACCATCTTTACCACATAAAGTACATTTTCCTGAGGTAAAGCCAATAAACTAAATGTACCAGGACGAAGCCCATTCCTCACTGTCTTCCCATCTCGCCTTAGCTTTTTTCTATTCATTTTAAAAGAAAATTCTGAAAATAAAGTAAGGATTAATATAAGGTAGTTCTACAGAAACTGCTACATGAATTTATAAATTCTGAACATAACAGAAAAATTTATATTATTCTCTATTTTTTACATTCCCCCTCCTATATTAAAAAATATAAAAGGATTATTCTTTCTATTTGTTATTTGATTTTGGTTTTTAAATGTTGTAAAATTATCTCCAGACTTTCTGAAAAAAAAGAGGGGTGGTAAGGGGTGGGGCAGATAACAGGCCATATTGCAAAACTCGGAAATTTTCCACTTGATATTAAGTCTCCTATAAATCCAGAGATGAATGGATATCAGACAGTGAGTGACCTGTCTTCCATTCCTGTTCTGATGCTAACGCAAGGGGACTAATGAAGCTTTTTGTCCTAGTGAATCTTGTCTTGAAGAATTAAAAGGACAACAGACTATCTGGGATTTAAATGGCCTTAAAAAGTTTGTAAGACAAGCCTTTGAGAAACAGATGAAAATATAAAAAATAAGAAACTAAAGCAAAAACATTTCCCAGATGATTAAAAAATGAACATACTTACTACATTGATAGTATTATAAGAAAGAGCATCTAGATCATAAAGAAGACAGATGGGCCTGAAGCGTGGAACAAGAAACAGACAGAGGTAAAGATTTGCACATTTAAGTGAGATTTTTCTTTCTGTGATGTTTAGTCAGAATAAGGGTCTCTGTTTACAAAATTCTTATGGAGTGAGATGACTGGGAGATTAGGAAAAAAAAAAAGACAGTGTGAAAGAAAATGTCCAGCTTTGAACTGATTGTGTCTTTTAGTGACTTAAAACCCAGTGTCTTAAAAGTTAATGCCTTTTTTATGTTTTTTTCCCTATAATTAGTGAACTTAGACATGGGAACCAATAGATGTCAAAATCTTTTATTCAAACCCTGAGGAAACGGTGCACAAAGTCAGTGTGAGTACCCGCTGACCTTTCTGTGAATTTTTACCAACCCTGATAGGAAATGAAGTCCTAAACCATGAATGGAGATTTCAGAATTCAAGGTCCAGACCCTCTCCTGGGAAATTGCCAGATACTTCCCATTATGCAAGTAATCTTTAAGATCTCTTTAGATTTGTCTTCTAAATATTGGCACTGAGCTTTCTGACATCAGAACTAGTATCACAGTAGCCCTTGGCAAGGCTGAAGACTCCGATACACTTCATTAAGTAGATCTGTTTACATCAGATATCTCAGGTGTCAGCTTGTCTCCTAACTCGAGCATGTTCTTTCACAAGCATTATGTCTGTATTTCACTGAACCCCCCTCCACATTCTGTAGAGCTTTGTTGCATTTTGAATACTAGTCCACAATGAATGTAGTAACAATTTCTGACAGGTAATTCAGGATGGGTTTTAACAGGTGTTTCCTGCCTCTCCCCACTCCTCGCCTTTTTTTTTTCCCTCTTTCTTTTTGTTTAATTACATTATGGGGTCAGAATACGTTGGAGATTCCCAGGGTGCTCTCTTCTGAATTTTGGCTTCCTGACCCTAGGGAAACTTTCAGCACTCCTGCATACAGGGGTGGACACTGACAGGTAACTCTAGCTGACAAAGTCACAGCTAGACAACTACATCAAAGATGACTAACATAATCTCATGTTAGATTGGAAATTTAAACAGGTCTCTTAAAATTTCAGTAAAATATTACAATGTGTGTTTCATTGGATTCTGTAATGCAAGGACAAAAAAGATGACCAAGACAGCATTTGTTCAGATTATTATCTGCAATGTTCAGAAATGGAGAGCTGATATTAAAGAAAAAATTCTGCTTTTGAGTCTCTGAAATATTTATCTCTGAAATGCCACTGTGTTACCCAAACTTTTATTTTGCACTTATTTCTAACTCCCTTCAGAAATTTTCTTCAAATATAAGAATGTAGGTAACAAAACTAAGGAATAAAAATAGCCCTTCAGATATCTGTCATAATTTCCAGAAATTAACATGAAGTTTATGATAGAATTTTCGATTGTCAAAGTCAGTGCTGAGTTCAGTTTTGGAATGCTGCAAAATGGGAACGTACATCACCATTCTCGAACAGTTGAGTGAAAATCAAGACATTAGTATAAACCTCATTTTTCAGACCAAAGTTACAAAAAGGACTGCTCATTCACTTTACCTATGGATTGGTTGTGAACAATAGTTATCTGGGATTGCAAATACCACATTTATTCATCACTAGGAGGTGAAGGATAGTTACTGGTACCAATAAGCCAGCAACAGGCACTGGTCTGGTGAAGACAGATGCTCAATCTGTCTCTCTGGGTTCTCTTAGCAGAAAAGGAGAGTTCTCCACCCACCACCTCAATCCTCTAGAGGATGGAATCAGACTTTATTTGTGTTGTATGGTCAGAACATATGGTTTGGTTTATTGTCCTGATTCTAAATGCTTAGCCACAAGGCCAGATCTAGCCAGCAGCCTGGACATTTGCCTGCAGCCCTATAAGTTCCTAAGAATTATTCCTATTTGTTAAATATTAACAATATGGACTGTAAGATAACTAAAACACATCCCACCACCAGACACTAAAGGCATGATTTATTTTTGAATCACATACATACTTTTGTTCAGTTCTTCGTTCTGCTACAGGATTTGAACTCATCTAGCATGACAAGCCGAACTTCTGTCTAATCTGATCTTCAGCTGCAGGTTATTTTTCATACTTTTGAATAAAATCCAAATAAATAAATAAAAAATATGGCAGCAAATTAGTAGAAAAAGTATATTTTTTCCAATAGAGATTCCTCTATCACAGATAAAAATAGAAAGAAGTCATTTGACTTAGCCTTGAAATGGCCGCCACTTCTGGGATGAGTTACAGCTCATGTTTCAAATTAGAAACAGAGGACATAGTATGCAATTGATTGTAAAATAATCATGTTATTGGTGTTATGACATAATTCACAAAGCTGGAATTTTAGCAGGATCCTTGTAACTGTGACTTTTTTTTTCTCGCAAAAACTGTCAGTTAAGTTTAGAGCAACAGAATGAATGTAATAGATTGCTGAGGCTTAAGAACAGTATATTTCATATGCAGATATTGTTATCATAGAATCATAGAATCACAGAACCTGGAAAAGCTGGAGAAGTGAGGCTGTGAGAAGCTCATGAGATTCAACAAGGTCAAGTGCAAGGTCTTATACCTGGATCACGGCAATCTGCGGTTTCAATACAGGCTGACGGATGTTGATTGAGAGCAGCCCTGCAGAGAAGGTCTTGAGGGTGCTGATTGATGAGAAGCTCAACATGAGCCAGCAATGTGTGCTCGCAGCCCGGAAGGCCAACTATATCCTGGGCTGCATCAAAAGAAGCGTGGCCAGCAGGGCGAGAGAGGTGATTCTGCCCCTCTACTCCGCTCTTGTGAGACCACATCTGAAGTATTGCGTCCACTTCTGGAATCCCCAACATAAGAAGGATATGGAAATGTTGGAAAAGCTCCAGAGGAGGGCCATGGAAGATGATAAAAGGGGTGGAACAGCTCTACTATGAGGACAGGCTGAGAAAATTGGTGTTGTTCAGCCTGGAAAAGAGAAGGCTCCAGGGAGACCTTTTAGCAGCCTTCCAGTACCTGAAGTGGGCCTACAGGAATGGTGTGGAGGGTCTTTTTATAGTGGCAAGTAGTGATAGGACAACAGGAAATGGCTTTAAATTGAAAGGGTGAAGATTTAGATTGGACATTAAGGAGAAATTCTTCACAATGAGGGTGGTGAGCCACTGGCACAGGTTGCCCAAGGGAAGCTATGGATGCCCCCTCCCTGGAAGTGTTCAAGGCCAGGTTGTATGGGGCTTTGAGCAGCCTGGTCTGGTGGGAGGTGTCACTGTCCATGGCAGGGAGTTGGAACCAGGTGATCATTAAAGTCCCTTCCAACCCAAAATATTTTATGATTCCATATTCTTCAAAAGAGTCTGGAAAAACTTCAGAAATCTAGGAGAGGCAAAGCTGGGATAAAAAAGCTCCCGGTTACTTTTTTTTAGTTGAAGTAACAAGATTGATTTGTCTCACTCTTCACTGGTGTAACACTGACACATGCAGAAAAAGGGATAAAAGGAACTCTGCTTAGAATGATTTATACCATCTCACTCAATTGAGGCTGTGAATTAAACAGTTAATATTGCAAGTGAAAATAGAATTTCATATTTGAATATGTATCTAATTTTCCAAGATCTCCAAAAAACTCCAATGAAAAGGTTCACATAGCAATTCTTTTTCCATAAGTTCTTATTAATCACCTGCAATCAGCCAGCTGAACTCCACATTAATCAAACGTTACCAAAGAAAGAGCAGTGTCTAATTACACCTTGTAACTGAAATCAGCTAACTCATCTGGGTATGAGAAATGGTTAATTAGTTCAAATATTTATAGATGTGGAGAAACTACATCCCTTTCCAGAGGGAAAGTCAGAGAAAATGCTATCATAAATACCCTTAATCACTCTCTGAAATGTAATAGCTTTCTTTCTATTGGCTTTGTCTATGAATAAGGAAGATTTAGGTGTCATCTGACACACCTATTATTCCCAAATACCGAGAGTATGAAATAACTCAATAGCAGTAAAACAACTTTGGTTAATCTCATATGATGAATGAAATATATGTTTTGGTTTTTGTGGAGATATTTCAGATACAGAAGAAGAGGTGAAAAACTTCATCAAAAATAGCACTCAGAGTCACTCTGCTACTCCTTATACTGAGTTTCATGTACTAAAATATTTTCTCATGCAGTATAAAGAACACAGGACCATGTTAGAGAAAACATGGTAAAAGAATCCTGTATTTTAAGCATCTTAGGTCTCTAGATGGTTGCTTACTTCCAAACAGGCTTCTGAAAGTGTAAATTGCTTTGGAACCAATTAGTATGTTATATGCCCATTTTACATATTATGAAATAATGATGCATGCCTGTGGTAGCAAGAGTAAATGTATAGTCCTAGGTAACAAAATCTAACAGATTGATGTACTATTTGCAGACACTTCTGAATGAGTCAACATAGCTGTTATGGAGGTCATCAAATGAGATTCTCCTAGTCTATATCATCACATTCTTTGGAATTGAACATTACAATAAGTTTTGCTTGATTTAAATTACAGGGTTTAGCTTAGCATCCAGGACCTGTAAATTTTATTCTAGAGATTAAGGAACTTCATGACTTATTTCTGAAATCAAATTTTAAAAGCTTAAATATTTTCTTTGTCGGAAATACAGTCCAGGATGTTAAAGATTGCATCTTTAGTAACTAATTTCAGAAAATTCAGCAATTTGCCTTAATATAAAAAGGACAGAACTGTGATAATGAACACTCTTTGACCCACAGAAAGTGTAGATAAGAATATATTTCATGAAATACAGTAGAGTTTTTTGAATAGCTAAGTTCTAGATCCAGATCTACTTTGTCTACAAGCAACACACAACCTACCTAGTCTACAAACCACATACAGAACTGTCAGGATTCCTACATCTAGTACCTTTTCAGAACATGCAGGATTCCAAAGCCTTATCTACCATCACCAAAACTACATCTTGGACACACCGTGCAGAGAAAAAAAAGGAAATATACATGTAAATGTTTAAGCAATGCTTCTGAACATCACGAGGTTTCACTGGCCCTTACTTGCAATTTATGTTAATTTGTTTCAAAAAATGTGTGGATATGCACTACCATCATTATAGTTTCAGCAGTATATGATTTTTTAAGTCATAATAGTTAAAAATATAATCTTGACATTTGTGTCTTCAGTTTGATACATATTACTGGCTCACATAACTAGACTAAGTATGGCCGTGGAAACATTTTTCAATGAGAAATTTCACTTGTAAATGAGGATAGAGAAACAAAGTGCTGGGTTGACCCTGACTGGAAGCCAGATACCCACCAAAGGCGCTCAAGCCCTCCTCCTCCTCAGCTAGACAGAGTAGAAAAAACATAATGGAAGGCTCATGGTTCGAGATAAGGACAGGGAGGACAGGTAGATATTGTTCACCAATTATCATCATGAGCAAAATGGACTTGACTTGGGGAAATTAATTTAATTTATTATCAGTCCAATCAGAGTAAGCCAATAAGAAATAAAACTAAATTTTAAAGCACTTACCCCTACCCCTTCTTTCTTCCTGGGTTCAACTTTACTCCTAATATTATCTGCCTCCTTCCTGCCAGTGGCACAGAGGAACAGGGAATGGGAAGTACAGTCAGTTCATCACACACCTTTTCCACCACTCCTTCCTCCTCAGAGGGAGGACTCCTCATCCTTCTGTGATACTCCAGTGTGGGATCCTTCTTCCCACAAATTAATAAATTAAATAGGTGATACTTATCACTTTTAGTTTTTGGGATTGTTGTATTTTCCAACTCCAAGAGGGAGTGTCTGCAGTGATCCTCACACCTCAAAAGAATAATATTAACTTAGTGACATGTAGTAATAAAATTGCTTTCAACTATTTTCATACCCAGAATATTAAGATTTATGTTGAGATTGCCTTCAGATAACAAGCCTCATAAGTTACATTTTCCCTGCGCATATTGCTAAGTGGTAACCAAAATCAAACCATTAGTATGTGATACTAGAAGATCGGGTTCTCCAGTATTTTGTGAAGTTGATTCTTTGGGAATTAGCTTAAGAAAAGTGACACAATTTCCAGTGAATTTAATTGCTTGAATTACAGCTTAAAAAACATTGCAGAAGTGGTATGTGACTATCAAAGAAGGTCTTTTAGGTCTGAAGTCAAATCTTTCAAGAGGTTTGTACTTAAGTTTGTTACATATTAGAGTTTTATAGTATTAAGGTCAATCTAAGCATAGACACAGTAAAAATAGTCTAAAAATAAAGCTGTTTTCAGCATTTGGAGGTATCAGTGATAGTATTTCCTCAGTCCCTACACAAGATGAGAGGCTGAGAATTCTTCAAGAAGGTGTATTACCAGTATACATGAATATACCAGTATACATTATCAATATTTGTGCAAAGAAAAGGGCAGTCAAGTAAGCCACTGAGAGATCCAGCAACAGAGCATGTTACATATTTATCTTTAGAGTTACTATATTTATTCTGATTTTAGGAATTAGAAAGGACTGCTAATTACATAGAACATTATTGGAGTCTGAGTATTTTCTTTATATACATAATCTCAACATAGAATAAAGAGGGAATTTTCTATAATGCAGGGAACCACCTCCTACTCTGAAACTAACTTAGAAGGTTTATTGTGTGAAAAAGCCAGGAAAACTGGTTTAGGGTGAGACTATGTTTTTGTTTTCTTTCCAAAAAATTCATTATTCTGTCAGATAAGGACTTAGCCTTTAAGAAATTACTTCATAAACTTAATTAAACACATTAATCCTTTAAAAGACAAATTAACGTTCTAAGTGATTGGTGCAGCTGAAAGAGCTGAACTATAAATTCTGCTAAGCAGGCGTAGTTCATCTCTTTTTTTTCTCTCTCTTTCTCCCTTTTTAATTATATTGCTTTGATTCATGTTTTCTATATCATGCAAAATACAGGAAACGTTGATAAATTGGCAAAACTAGCTTGGATTATGGTTTCTGAGATTTTTTTTTCAAAGATTTGGGGGGGCAACCTTAATTATTTGATGTATTTGGAATATTAGTTACCTCATTTTCATTACAAAGTAGGACAGACATTAGAAATGTCAGAGTACTTTCATTTTAGGAAGTTGTATGAAAATCTGGAATTCACTTTTATTCTAAATTTAAAAAGAAAGAGAAAGAGAAAGAGAGAGAGAAAGAGAGAGAGAGAAAGAGAGAGAGAAAGAGAGAGAGAAAGAGAGAGAGAAAGAGAGAGAGAGAGAGAGAAAGAGAGAGAGAGAGAGAGAGAGAGAGAGAGAGAGAAGAGAGAGAGAGAAAGAGAGAGAGAAAGAGAGAGAGAAAGAGAGAGAGAAAGAGAGAGAGAAAGAGAGAGAGAGAGAGAAGAGAGAGAGAGAGAGAGAGAAGAGAGAGAGAGAGAGAGAGAGAGAGAGAAAGAGAGAGAGAGAGAGAAAGAAAGAGAAAGAGAAAGAGAAAGGATGAAACAAAAAAGCGAGAAAGAGGGAAGGGAAGGGAAGGGAAGGGAAGGGAAGGGAAGGGAAGGAAGGGAAGGGAAGGGAAGGGAAGGGAAGGGAAGGGAAGGGAAGGGAAGGGAAGGGAAGGGAAGGGAAGGGAAGGGAAGGGAAGGGAAGGGAAGGGAAGGGAAGGGAAGGGAAGGAAGGGAAGGGAAGGGAAGGGAAGGAAGGGAAGGGAAGGGAAGGGAAGGGAAGGGAAGGGAAGGGAAGGGAAGGGAAGGGAAGGGAAGGGAAGGGAAGGGAAGGGAAGGGAAGGGAAGGGAAGGGAAGGGAAGGGAAGGTTCTGCAGAAAACTATAGGACAAATCTATGGCAATCAGGCAGAATTTCTTGGCAAAGCAATGATGCATAATTGTATGGCATGACACAAAACCAGGATTTTCCGTGGGGCTTAATGGTTAGATGAATATGCATTTTTTAGATTCTAAGCATCCTTGACAGTGATGCCTACCTTAGTCAAATTATTTTAATTTTTGAAAATCATCTTATTCAGACATCTGGGATTACTGAAATTTCATTATTCTCTGGGACACTCTATTTTTCATCCTTCTATTTTCTGCATTGTTTTAAACCTAATTTTTCAGCTAATAAGGAGAGGGTAATGTAAATATCTTTATCAACTACAGTTTTTTAAAAATAATCTGTAACAGCAGTTTATCTGTGGATAAACTATGGTGGTTTTGTTGAGAACAGGTTGTAATCTACATATATGAATCTGTGTTATTGGAGGTCACATCATAATAGGAAATTATGTTACAAGTTTTTTAAACTTTTAACTTCACATTAAATTTCTAAAATCCATCATGTAATGTTTTAGAAAATTTTAGAGATACAAGGAGAAGGACTAAAAGAAGTATTTTTCATTTTTAGTTCATTTCCAAGCTTGGACACTAAAAATAAAAACAAACGAAGCAAGTCTTGAAAGTTTTGATATTAAACAGTAGTAAACAGGTGAAAATTTGTTACAGGTAGATCCTCCAGAATATGATTTTTCAAAATTTTATCTGAAATGAGGAAGAATATAAACTAGTACTTAGAAGGAAAATAAAATAGTCTAAAGGTTTCTCAGATTCTCTGTGTCTATCTAGAATAACCCCCACTTCTGTTTTAGAAAAAAATCGTAGAAAGAAAATGGAAGATGATGTCTCTCATTTTTCATATCCTGGATGAGTGTTCAGAAGTACTCTAGAAGCTGATTTAGATTCTGAGACTTTGGCAATCATATTCACATCTCCCTGGGGCAGCCTAAAGGAAAAGATGTGGAGTATGTCCCACTCTTTTTGTAAGCATCATCGTAGTTAAGAGTCATATAACCAAAGAAGGAATAAGAGGAAATATAATTCTATAACTATCCAGTGAATCTGCTCCACAGAACATGCCAGGTATGAAATGCACTTTTTATGCCTATTTAAGACTATTTACATGCAGAAAAAATACATATGCCTGTGATCACATACAAGTTCATAATTCTATAGCTTTTAGATGGAGAGAGGCCAATAAGAAAACTGGAAAAGAAAAATAATCTCTCCGTGAAAATGTTATATAGGCTATAAGATACTTCCATTTTCCATGAAAGTAGAGATTTAAGGAAGTTTGCATTTGTCCCTCAGTCTCCATCAATAAACATAGCAGTTCAAATGCTTTAACATCTTAACAATTGCCAGACTAAATTAACGGGCTAATAATGTTTTGATTTATGATTTGGAGGTCTCTTCTCTGTGCTGGCCTTCAGGAAGATTGAGCTTTCTCCCATGTTCCCTGAAAGTGAGTCAATGACTGTTTATTCATTCTCTTGATTATAAGGCTGCCCTGAAGCCAAACACAAGAGGCTGCTATATTGAGTGCAAGACTCATATGTTTTGTTTTGCTTTCTGGATTTAGTGCTAAACATTAAAAGGAATTGGAGATTGATTTTTGTGCAGGGAGCAGTGCCAGATAAAACAACGAGCAAGTGAACGGTCTTCTTAGAAAAAAATTCTGTTAGTATGAGATGCCAGAGACACGGTTGAGGTTCAACATTGCTCTTATTGAGCTAGTTCGAGGATTTTTTTTCAAATTTCTCATCAGCTGTTCAGTTGACAACCAGGATCTCTTTTTATTTTAGCTCATAGAGTAGCTATTTTGTCTAGAAATGATGAGTAGTAAATCACCTTTCTGCAAATAAGAAAAACATTCACATTTTTCAACACTGAGGGAAGAATACTTAACCATATACTTGTATCTGGTTCCTGTGGCACCATTGCTAAAGGGACACACATGTACACATGCATGCACAGGTGTGTGGGAGAATGAAAGCTAAATACTTGTTAATGCATTAATGATTTCATATTCCTTTCTTCCTGTTCCTTCTTTATCTCATAACCCAAGGATGTAGTGGTACATCACAAAATTATTTCTCACAGCTTACCTCCTTCCTTCACTCCTCTTATAGGATGCTTTATTTTGTCTGGCAGAGCAAGTAAGTAGTTTCAGTAACAATTGACAAATTCGCCAGTAATGTGGGTAATAAATGCAGTCAGAAGTGATTTCTCTATGCTGCAATTTACACGTCAAGCTTGAAAGGCTCTTCTCCTGTGTTCTGGGACTTAGCATTATATCAACTAACATTTACTAATGGAGTCTCTGCTAAAATGAAGCCAAAATTGATAGATCGGTCAAAACTATTGTCTTCTGGATATTAATTTAAAGGCGATGTTTACAGTTTTTGAACCCAGACAAACAAATTGGCCTTGTAATGAAGGACTGAACCTTCACCAAAGATCTAACATGGTACATTTGGGAGTGCTTATTGTACTGAAGTAACTAAGATACCTGGAGGCTTAGTGACAGAGTGGCTTTGAGAATTACAAGCCTTCGAAATTGCTTGCAAAGTAAGGACAGATACTAACCAGCTAAAAAGAAGATTTTTTTAGAAATGAGGTAAAACAGTTAATGAAAGGAAATTTATGGAATGGCAGTGCTTTGAGGAAGAGAAAAACAGGACTTGTATTGAGTTTTCATAAGTAAATGTGTCATTTTTAAATGTCACTAGGCGGGTTCTCTGTATAGCTATATACATGCAGAGATCCTAATTGGGCCTTGGAGTTTACACACTAAGTAGCAAAAATCTGGGTATAACTCATTCAGAAGGCATCTCTTTGGTTCTTTTGTCTAGCAAGATATAATGAAGTCTGAAGCCAGTTTTCCTCAACCGTATTTATTCCTCTACTTATTGATACGGTACTGTTCTAAAGAGTTGTTGATCTCTTTCTTTGAACACTCCACATTCAACAAAAAGCCTTTTTTTTTCCTTATTAATGTAGACATGCACCAACAATTTTCATGTTAGGTGACATGAAATCTTAGGAGATTATTTCAAATGCACTAAGGCTTGCTCTCTTAGTTTTTTCTTCCATCCTGGACTGTAAGAACAGCATTTCTTACAAAATAGTGGATATTAGAGGAAGTCATTATGTCCATTATATCAAGTGTATAAAGAAATTTTAGAAATTAGACTTCAAATTCATATTTTACAGAAATTATTCTAACATATTTTTGGGAATATATATCTGACTATTAAAAGGTTTTTCTTTTCGAAAAAATTATTTATAGAAGTAAAGATTTCCTATGTATTAGGAAATCAACCAGTGCAAATTATAATTGTCTACAATGAAAACCATTAGATTTTTCATGGATGTCAGTTCCTCTCTTTATTCAGACTGAGATATCCATAAGTTTTGATCACGCTCTTTAACTTGCTGCAGTGATTCTAGCTTAACGTTAGTGTTACGTAAAATGTTCCTGCATCAATTAGGAACAGAACTATTGAGTAAGAAATTTTTGAGCAATAGTTCAATCACAACAGAGAAAGGGCTGAATGAATGTGTCTTAATTTTAAAGTTTTACTATTTGTACCCATCATGGTACTCATGGTATGTGGGCATCTTTTTTATAAAGAAGACTGGAAAGATTACAACACAGGGTATATCAAGGAAATGATGGATGTATTTCTTAACAGTTTGAAGAAACCACTACCTTAACGAAAGCACATGTTCTTTGAAGCATCCATCCAACCTTTCAGTTTGCTTTAATTTCTCAGAGGAAAGCTTCTTCAGGGAAACTAGGACACAAGCCAAAGAGACGTTAAAGAGCCGATACTGGACCGCAGTTGTGGGTGTACACATGGTGCGCAGAATCTAAGGATTATACAAAGAAAGGGGACAGATAATAAGAACGGGGAAATAGAATAGAGTATGCTCCTGGGAAATAGAGTATGTTCTTTAGAAGGTGAAGAGCCACCAGTGTGCTGGGACATAGTTTTCCTTCTATTAGTGATATCTAATAAAATTATATGCAGATATTCTGCTTTCAGACCATTGCTTTTGGTAACTTTTAAATGAAAACACATCAACGTTTCATAGTATACAGAAAAATTTATTCAATAAATTGTTAGAGAATCCTAGGTTCTGTTTAATTCTACAATGTTTTAACTCATGTGCCTTACGGCATAAACTTTTGTAAGTCATGTCTTCTCCCTCATGAACTTAGAATGGTTTATCTAGATACACTTTCTAGATTAGTAGGGCCATATCCGACTTTCTGGAGTGGTTTTTTTTTTCCTCCCTGGAAAAATAGGTTTTTTTAATTTTAAATATTTCATTAAAGTTCTTTTCCATTAGAAAAACGATGGCCCATGTTGCAAGCAATGAGATAATCACTATTCCTATCAAGAGAAGCAGCTTCCAGGTTCATGAGATACTGCACTTACTTAAAAGCAACTCTAAGAAAGCACCAAACTCAAAAGAACATATTGAAGCTGTTTATTAGTGTTGTCAGAATTACTTCTGAGATTCAAAATCTTTTCCTAACTTCATAGAAAATTGGCAATAAATCTAAGTTGCATGAACTGATTAGTATCAGGTAAATTATTATTTTGCCTCTAATCATCAATAAGTGGAAGGGACTTTGTTCCCAAAGTTTATTTAGCACCCTTCATGCGCACTAAATGCAAGAATTCTGTATTTGAGAACTCATCATTATCTTCATCACTATTAAATGCAAACTGATAAAAAAACTGCACAAGATTATTTTGCTACTTTTTCAAACTTACCTTCAAGAAAACACTCTCACATGTCTTCTTGTTGATCCTTTCAAAGGAAATAAACCTATGTCTTCAAATATTTGTTTAAACAGCTGTTGATAACAAGATAAAAGTCTAATAAGTTGCTAAGGAGAGGGGAAAAGGAAATAGGAGTCAAAGCCTTTGACCCTTAAGATTCTGCTTCAAATTCAGCCCCAGACAGTACTAACTGAAAGTCGTTATCTCCTAATAACCATTCAGCTTATGTAAACTTGGTTGTATGCATCTCAGTCTGAGTAAGTAAACAGCATAAGAGAATTAAGCCCCAATGCATCTTTTACAAAGGTCAAATGCATAACAAATAATAGAGATAAAAATCCACTGTCAGCCATAAAAGAAGTATTTTAGGCAATGATTTGGAACAGTGCTGAAGAAAATAAGGTAAAATTGCACAGGAACAATAAAACATGGCCTGTAGTAAAACAGACTTGTGAAAATAACACTGTAGTAATTCAGTGCCTCGACTGTCAGCGAGGTATCTTACATTAACATCGTATATATTTTTATATTTCAGAGAACTAATGAGTAATTTAACTCAGTTTATTTCTCTTAGATTTTCATTTGACAAATCACTCTCAATATATCTTAATATATGATAAAACAGTGACTATTTTTAACCTATTTTATTACTATTCAGCAAAAAGCTGCTTTTCTCATAGAGTTAAAATGGGTCACCATTCCTACTGAACTCAGAGCAGCCCCCTCTTAACAATCATGACATATATGAAATTTCAGATGGATGTATCTTTAAAAAATCAAGTTGTTCACTCAAGAAGAGAGGGACAAAATCCATAGTACTTTTTGCCTTCAGTTATCTGGACTTGAGAACCACAAATAATTCTTTGACTGTCCGAGGATGTTTGAAAGCGATAGTTACAGAGCCAATAGGATGATGTTCGGTTTTCTCCAGCAATGACATTTTTACTGTCGTATTTGCACCTAAAATCTATGCTGAATGGTGGGGAAGAAATCCATAAACTCATTCATGCTAAATCTCACAATGTTTCAGCAAACCCAAAGTGTAAATCCTAGTCTTGTGCTTTAAAAAATTTTACAATTTATAACTTTGATGATCATATGTGAAAGCTACAGCATGATTTCTTGAGTGTTCTTTTGTTTCTTTTCTTTTGTTCCTTAATGATTATTTGAAACTCTTGTCAAGGTATATCTTAACTTAGTAACTATGTTATTTTCTGGGAAGAGGGAGACAGAGAAATGACCCTCTCCTTTTCTTTTCTTTTTTTTTCCCTAGGTTTTTTGAATATTTAATGTTATATAGAGAATAATATCCTGAGAAATTTCTCACAGCCCTAGGAAATAAAGTTTTATAAGAAACAAGGGAGATAAGGAGAGCATTGTATGGCTGTTGGCATTAGAGCTTATCCCGTTAAAAGCAAAGTGATATTCTTGAACTAATAGCTAAAACAACTTTACACTCGTAGAGCATCTTCCGTTCTGGAACATTAGTCATTCAACACATCCACTAGCAGGGCCTATTAAGTCCATTGCACACAGGTAAATGGAAAGACAAAAAATGAACTACTTTTCCATACTTCTTGTTCCAGTTTGATTGACAAACCTATGTAGACTTTAGAACAGCTCTGAAATCCTGACCAAAACCCTTGTTCTGAACATTAGACTGTACTATTTCCCATGTGCAATACAGTGTTAACTTTGTGCATCATACAATGAATTCTATTGAAGCTGATAATGCTCACTGCTCCCAGGACTTAGCTCATCTATTGCGCTGGGAACATTTCAACCATTTATTCAATATTCCATGATGTTTCTTGCTCCTCTAAATACTTACATTTTCTTGCTTTTTCTTCTTCCCTAACTCCCGTCTGCACCCTTTGGAAATAACTTTTTATCCATATGACACATTTTTCTCTAGGGTGTCATACTGCTTCCTTAAGCAGCTCAGCTATGGATGACATAAAGAAAACCACTAATTTTATATTCTAGTTTCAGAGGTAGCTCAGGGGTCTTAGCAACTCATGAGGCGAGAGAGATGAACTAACACTGCTGTCCCTAGATTTCCACTTGGTGTTGTTACAAACACTGGTGAGTTCGGAAATGCAGGAGTTGAGGATCTCTGCTGAATAGCAGGAAGGAATCCACAGAAGATAGTAGAGATATATGCTCAGTGAGCAGTTACTTCTTAATGATTCACAATTTGGACTCAGCAAGTCAAAACCAGTGGGTGTTTGACACCAGAATGCATTTCAGGGGTTAATAACAAGAGTATCAGCAATAACTGTCAGGGATGTTTACGTGTCCTTGAACTGCTTTTTTTTCCCCACTAAATGTCCATTTTACAAAAAGACAAATATTCAGAGCTATTTCATAAGCTTCATTGGACAAAAGCTGTTTGATAACTAGCAATAGGAAAATGATATCTAACAGATTGAAGAAAGGAGGCAAAACCTGGATTTGGAAGGTTAAACTTTCATGCTCTTGAGGAATTCAAGGTTTCTGGTTTCTATTATGTTTTTATTATTAGAATTTTTGCATGACTGTAGCTGGACCTCTCATAACCTTGCTGTATTCAAAACTGAACTAAAAGTTGCTGGCTATAGTCAGACAGGAAACCTTCCTCCTGAAAGTTCAAGAGATATCAGGTCGCAGATTAAAGCAGAATGACCTGAAAGTTCAAAACCAACACGTCTTCCCTCGGTATGTCTGCTACTAAAACTATCTTTTAACCTGCTTAAGATGGAAAGGAGACACACTAAGATAATATTATTCCTATTCTCAGATTCTTACACTTTCTTTATGATCTGCAGTGGAAAATTGACTCTTAAGTATTTGTTACAGAGAACCAAACTGTGTTTAATAGACCTTTGTGGATAGCCATATAATTTTTATAATTTCTATACATGAACGATAAAAAGTCAAAAGATTCTCAATTTAATTCTAATTGGTGACATTTTTAATATTCTCACTATGTCGGGTGATGCTAGTATAGCTCCTCACAAATTCTAGATGCCATCTGGAATCTCCGGCCAAGTCTCCAGCCAGGTTGCACTTGACAAGGTTTACAAGAATTCTTTGAGGTCAGCAGGTCTGTGCATAAGGTTGAACACAGACGACAACTTTTACCGAAACAAACCCCATAGTCTTCATTAAAGAAGCCACCCTAAAACAAACCCTAGCTCAGACTTTTACTGAATTTTTTTACTTAAAGGGTAGATGACACACTGACACTAGAAAATGTATTTCCAGTATATAATCTCCCTTTCTATTTGCAGGTTGTCCATTTTTACAAATGTGTCCATGGCTCAAGGACTGGTGTTTCCTATAATCCACCTTTCAAACTGTAATAGTCATGATTCAATATATGAACAATGTATCTTGCCCTCAAGGCCTCGTGTCTGTTTTTTGGATCCACTGGAATCTGAGCGTTGAGGCAGCCACCTCTCTCTCTTTTTGTCTTTGTCCTGCATGTGTCAAAGATGCAGGGTAGTCCCTCAAACCCTGATATCTAAGTATTGTGACAGACACCTAGTCTACTGCTAGAACTTCATCCCTAATTACGGGACACGGCAGCAGTGTATTCTGGCAATCATCTTCTCTTGCCTGAAAATGTGGGAGGTTTTTTTGTCCTGCTATTATTAATTTTCAGTATCTTTACACCACTGCTGAAACTGCTCACTATCCCATTGAAAATCATTGATTGACACCTCTGAAAGGACAGAGAGAAATTATGAATCTATAATAAGAGCTTCCAGTGCTGCGACACATTGCAGAGACCCTCTGGACTACCATCATGCCCGATGTAGAAGTGTAGCTTTGTTCATCTGTGTATCAGTCAGATAGCACTGAAAAGTCATCCGGCTGAAACCTCATTTAAAAATCTCCCAAACAATTGCTCTAATATCTTAATAATTTCTAATTTCTGACTCTTCTTCCTGTTTGTCAATGCTCCCAACACACGTGAATTTTTAAAATATTGCTAGCATGCTTTAAAAGTGAGAAAGTTTTTACACTGTCATTTTTTTATTGTCCTTGCCAGCCACCAGTGTGCTCTTTTCCAGTAGCCATGCCTATGTGCTCTGTGTAAATACACACAGTAGACAAAGAAACCAGCTGTACTTCACCTACTTCCAAACACTTTGCTGGAGAAATCAGCAATAAGACCACTGTAATGAACCTTCTTCCTCTACCTTTCCTTTCTTTGCCAGAGAGAATTCAAATTTTACTTGAGAGAGGAGTGATATTTGTCCTTCATGTATCCTAGAACTTGCTTATTTATCTTTTGTAAATCAAATAATTCCCCTTTTAACCTTGAACATTCCCCAGTCCTGAGCCAGATAGTCTTGCAAATAGGCCAGTCAATCATGTTCTCCTTCTTACTGCATAGGGTGGCAGTAGGAGAATAGAAAAACCTTCTGCCACTAAATCCTTTCCCCCCACAGGCAAAAACTCTTCATTCAATTAACTAACACCAGGTGCATACTTGAATGCATCTGAGGAACGTGGTATACTTACTGGCTCTGTTCCTAACTTGGCAGACTGATGTGAAACTTGTCCCTGATTAGTTTATTTCACTGGAACTGCAGCAAAGGGTGTCTCCCTTCTCAAGAAAAAATCTGAGGTGTTTCAGTATAAATAATGAGTACCTCTACCACGCATGATCCAGAACTGTGCATTAAAAGGACTACTTTTTGTATGAATGGGTTTGTCAATATTGGAGAAGTGGCAACAGTTCACCTCAAACCAGAAATTATTAGAAGTGCCCGAACAGCATTCTGTGCAAATGCTGTACATGTAGAGAGTATCACAGTCCATGCCAACAGGGGTTCCTATCTTTATGGTATAAGGATAATTAAGACACTCTTGTTCCCTCCGGGTTTGCATTCTCCCACATGTATTTTTGCTCTGCCACATTTAGCTGACAGAGAAAATATTTTTAAATGTCTGTGGCCCAAATCACTCCAGGTGCATATAAATTTCAGCCTCTGAATGTAGCTAATGTGACTCTTAAGGATCCTGAACATCCATTAGTTCAATTTTTTAAAGGATTTCAAAGCACCAAGCATCCCTGGAAATCAGATGGTATCATTTGTAAACTTAACTTCAGTATAAAGAAAGTGAGATGTTAAGGATTAGCAAAAGACTTCATTTTCCCATTAATTTTCTTGTTCTTTATTAATATTCCATAAATGAAGTGAAAGCTGACAAAATTTATGAGGTCCTAACCTGATCTGTGTAATGGCACAATTCTTTTATGTAAAGTTATTAGTTTATCTTCTTGTACGAAAGCAGCTTAAGATACAACTGCTGTAACAAGTTATATTCAAGACTACCGTTACTACATATGACAAACCACTCAAAGAGCTAAAATCTTATAATTCAGAATTTTTACCTAATAGTGATAACATTCGCTTTGCCATTCTTTTAAAGCATTTACAGAGGATAGATGATCAATACATGGAGTAGATGATGAATTATAGCTACTGAAGACAACAGAACCAGGATTTTAAGTGACAAAATTTTAACAGTTGTGAAGCTGCACTAAGTTGTCCCATTTCACAGATATGAAATTATTGCTATTATTAAGCTATTCATAGAATTATTTTCTCTGATACTTTATGGTACCTCAGAACATCCAGGCCAAAACACAAGCAAAAATCCTGATTCTGGATTTGGCCACTTGAGAAGGATATGAATCTGTACTTGCAGCTAACTTGATCTTGGTCTTTCTATAGATGTATCACCTCTCTTAAATCATCAGTTTCTTCTTTTTTTCTCTCTAACAGGAAGATATTGATGACTATATTTTAAAATCTGAGGCTTAAATCACTTTTAACTAACTATAAAAAATGTGTCCTTCAGTAAATTGAGGCTGATCTAATCCAGTCGACTGTGCTATCTGAAATTAAAACACAAAACACAATGCATGTATATCCATCCTTCTGCAGTTTCTCCTAAATAGCTGGAATTCAGATTCTGGTGTATGGAAGAACAGTATTGGCTCTAAGAACACTGTTGTCCACTGGAGCTAGGCATGTGGCCCCGGGAAAGTTATTAGAAACAAGGTAAGTATAGAGTAATCCCTGGCAGAATGTCCCATTCTGTAGAGAGAATATTAAAAAGTTGCTGTATAGGAATGTTGCAGCTGGTTAAGCCTGCATCTGTTTTGCATTAATTTATTCATATCTTATTTTATTTTTAATATAAGAAATCCACAACATTTTTTAATGAGTTCTACAGTTTAGTTGTGTATTTATGTGAAAAGAAATTCTTGTTGTTTTACCTTACAGCTGTTATCAAATAAACTTTGTGTTCCCTGCTTTTTTATGGTAAGAATGAAAAATTTCCCTTGTTTACCTTATTTACACCTTACTCTTTTATATGTCTGTATCATATCATTCTTCATCTTCTCCTATTACAGGGTGACAAATGTTAATCAGTTTAGTTCCTCCTTTTCTTTAGTGTTGCCCTGTAACTGTTCACTGCCATTAACAATTTTTTGCTAATTCTTTCATAGCAATTTTGAGATGCACTTGAATTTGGCTTATTTCCCTTAGAAATGAGCTGACAATTCTTCACAAATAAAATATTAGATGCTGTATCCAAATATACAATGTCATATGTACCAAGCCTCTTGTTTATCAATTAGATTGTCTCCATACACTAAGAGTATTTTTTCCTAGGACAGGCATGAAGAAACGTTGCTCAGACATAGACTAAATATAATAATTTTTTTATGTCACTACACTGTTCACCAAGACTGAGACTTCTTAAGTGCCCTACTTTAAAGTTTAATTATTCCTTTTAGTCTTTATCTATCTTTCCTACTGTAACCTCATATTGGAATTTGTCCCAGTATGTACTTCTGTCCCACAATCAGTATTTTTATCACCACTGGTCATTTCTAAAAAGCTTCACTAACATTAGGCTTTCTAATGTGTGTCTTCTTATTCTGTCTGAAAAAGGAATAGATAAGGGTAACCCATTGTAACCTGGGTGAACAGATTTTCTTTGAGGTATAGTTGGCATAATTATTGTCCCAATCTCAACATCCTACAATTTTCTAGCTTTTGTCTTTACAGTTTGAGAGCCATTAACACAGTTAAGGACAGTGGGTAAGCAGTGAGAACAAATGTTCTGATTCACTTTATGGTCCATGGTTATATCCCTAAAGAGTTATTTAAGAATTTTATACCAGGATTAGTTATTCAGGATCAGGAGAACATATCACAAAATAGAATTATTTATTCAGTGAGCCACGATAGTGATGTGTGGTGGTGGAGGAAGCATTTGTACAAATCAGACAAATGTCAAGTGAAAAGCACTAAATGTATTTTGGCTCCTATACTTACTGGCATATGCACTCTTATTTCAGTAGACTCAGGTTAGTTTATAATGAAAGCCATTAGGAATTCAAGTGGATACCAAACTCTATCACATCCCCCTACAACAACATTCATGTGGCTTTCTACATATTGTTGCAAATTCAAAACACTGTGGAATTTCATGCAGTGCTTTTATCCTCTCACCTAACAAATCATCTATAAAACTAAGTACCCTTCACGTGGTATTTGTATTAAGGGGTCATCTACTGTTTTCACAGACAGCTATTTATTATTGGCATGTTTATGTTCTGCATATAAATAGCACAGATTTATAACCAAATATTTTTTGGCAAAGTCAAAACATTTAGAGGAACTGGATGAAAAAGTGACGGGAGGCAAGACTTTGCCATCTACTTTCCCACTTCTTCATGGCCTCTTCTTAATGGTAGCAAGCCATCTGTCGATTTCTAGGAATTAAGTACACATCTACCCTGCCCAAAGGGCAGATAAATCAGAGTTGATGCAATGTTTGAAGATTTTCTGTGTGCCTATTAGCAGAGGAAGAGGAAACAGACTGGGAGGAAAGGGATAAAAGCTTGCTGACTCTGCAGATTCCATACTGCAAGTTCAGGCAGTTTACATGACCGCCCCATCCCCTCCACCCCTATATGTCAAAGATGACATCTTCGTAATAGGTAAGAGAACTTTTTCTCTGTGCCTTGTAAAAAATATTAGGGTAGATGAATGAGTGAACCAGTCAGTTAAAAGTTAATTCTAGATTTATGTGTTAAAATGGACAATAAGAAATGCTTTTATAGGACTGTAAAACAGAACAAGCATACACAAATACTTCCCACAATGCTACACCATATGCCAATAATCTGTGACTCAAGGACTCTCAGAGCAAGACGCAGTTTCATTTTTAATTCAATTGCTCCTCGTTGAATTCTATCAGTTTAGTTAATGATGTTTAAAACCCCTATATAGTTTTTCTCTGTAACTTCCTAAGTCATGATGCTCCCCCTTTAATCACACGTTGTATGAAGGAACATCTCCTTTGACTGGTTTCTAGGAACACACCTAAGCAGAGCACAGAGCAGATTTATCACTTAAAGCACAAACCTCTTGAGTATTAAAATGCTTATCTTCTTCAGAATACCAAAGAAAGTAATGGCCTTCAGAGACTGAGCTACCATTATATGCTTCTTATTTTCAAATCAATGGCAGTGCTAGAAATTATTTAAATGAAAGATTACTAGGCTATTAATTTGTCCCTATTACGTCTAAAAGTTCTTTCTTTTTTTTTTCTTTTTGACTATGTATACTCTGCATCAAAGCAGCATCAAAGACATTAAACTTGTTCAGTAGCTTTCTTTCATTTTCTTTCTTTGGACAAGAGGCTGACTTAAACTTCATCATTAGGGGTCAGATAAAACTAAGAAAACTAGAAAGGCTTTCACTTAAAGATTTGGAGTCATTTCACGTAACAATAATCTGGTTGCAAGTCTAAGTTTTCTTCCTTAGTGCTTTTATGAAGACATTGAAGACATTGCAACAGTGTATTTTGTGACATGTTTCTGATTAAAAAAAACAAACTGTACTATTGCTTTAAATAACCCAACAGCTATGAGCTGTACATAGGAAGGAAGGTCCAGGGCCAAGGAGTTTACAGAATAGATGTACTCTGGGAGTCTGGAGGTCAGGGAGGATGTTCTGCACTGTTGGTGGTGCCACAGTACAGCAATCTGACCAGATTCTTTTAGATATTCTGCACAATGGGAGGTTAATGTGTAATACAGGATTCACTCATTTTAGATTAGTTTAAGTCATATGGGATTTTAATTTAGCAGAGAGATGCAAGAAAGTATTTAAATCTCACTGAAAGTAAAAATTGCGCTTATCAGAGTGCAGTAAGTGCAATATTCAGATGTATCACAATACAAACAAGAATTTCCTTACCGAGTTCTATAAAATCCTCACCATCACAACATCAGCCAGCCCCAGTCACTATAAAACATACAGGGGCTGAAATCAGCTCAAGCCCATTGCTCTCCTCAATGTTCTTTTGTTTGTTGCTCAGTTTGTATTGTCTGTGTGACATATTTTTTGTATTTGATTAATTAACTAAGGGATGAAAATTTACCAAACAGGTGATGTAACTATTCACACAGAGCAAAGGTTCCCCTCTTGTCCTCTTTGCCATTAGTTCAGCATCCTTTAAAACCGACACAGTCAGTCACTCTACAAATTCTTCTCCTGGCTTCATAAGTACCTTGTCCTTGTCCATCTCCTCTGAGCCTTCCATTGTAAAGGATCATTGATCATTTACAGGTGGCAATATCAGAAAAGAAAAAAAATAAAATAAAACCTCCCTGATGCTTACTGAGCAAAGAACAAAGAAAATAAGAAGTGTTAAATAGGCAATTGCAAACAAAGGTTAGTGAACCAAAATATAATAAAAATGAGGATGAGAATAAAAGGTCAGAAGGTGCAGGAATTGTTCATACTTTTATGTAGATGTAGATGGATGAAATATCCAAAAGGCTTTAGACTGTTTAGTTTATTTGTTAGCTTCATATTTCTACGAGAAAACAACTTCCTTCTTTTGGGAGTCCTGTGTCCCTGTTAGACCCCAGTAAGTTAGTAAGATATCTCTGTAATTCTCATACAGCTCAATAATTCCAAAATCATCAGATGTTTTTCGAGCTTAAAATAATTTTTTTTAGAGCTTCACCTACATGTACATAAATGTCTATATACTTGTACGAATAGAAGGAAATGAAAATAAAGAAGAGGTTTTTTGTTTGTTTGGTGGTGGCTTTCTCCCCCCTCTCTGCCTCTAAAAGGGTTACCTTTTATTTGGACTACAATCTATAGTGGGTTAAGGTGAGCCTGCAAGGCTATTGTTATATGCAGACTGTTTTCCCCATTTCAACTCAAAAACATTTCTAAAGATTTAGTCATTAGCCCAGCAGACTTTTTATCTCATAAACACAAGAATTTTCACTAAGGGGTGTCAGCCTCAGCAAAACTATAACAAAAAAAAAACAATTTAAAGACGAAGTTAAATTAGCTGCATAAAAGAAGGACCTGCACAATTTAACTATCTCCCCTAACAAACCTTCCTTATTTTTGTAAGCTTCAGACAATAGTTTATACCCAGTGAATGCCTAGCATTTAACAACAAAAGAGAAGTATTATAACTGCCAGTCTCTTTAAAGTAAAAAGCCTTGCATTTAAGACACTTCAAATAATTGGACACAATGACAGTATAAAACTCACCAGGCTATACTGCTGATTCATAATCATCATTGATTGGCCCAGGTATATTAGAGAACGGCAGTTAATTGATTGTTCTTGTTTTGTTTTGCAGTTCTCCCTCCTCCTCTCTCTCCTCCATGCGGTTAAATGTTATATTATTTAAAAAACTAATTTAGAAATTGCAGCATGTCAAAATATTTCTGAACAACCATAGCTTATATTTAGAGTAAAAATTTAGACTGAGATACTAGAGGGACAGCCTGGGTTTACAACTAAGGTATTGGTATGGTAGTTACAAGAGAA
The DNA here is from genome assembly GCA_033558185.1 of Dromococcyx pavoninus. Taxonomy (NCBI): domain Eukaryota; kingdom Metazoa; phylum Chordata; class Aves; order Cuculiformes; family Neomorphidae; genus Dromococcyx; species Dromococcyx pavoninus. The sequence goes on along the minus strand of JAUMJL010000091.1, from coordinate 2,855,929 downwards.
TGATTCCATGTCTAGCTTTCTCATCTATCTTTTCAAAGATTCTATGCTTCCTTATAATGCCTGTTTGCACTATAAAGACAACAGGATAGAAATCATCTAGATTATATGCAAGTATAGTGCCTAGTATGATGACATTCTGAACTCAGAGCCTTGATGTGCTTTCATAATGATATTAATAAAGGTAGGACTTTTATGCCACAGAAAACCAACTTATGGATTACTTACCTACTTTAAATGTCTAATTTTGAAAAAAAAATTTCATCATATCTTTTGCTTTATTATGAAGAGAACCAAACTCTCCACCATGTAAACAGCTCTCAAAATAACATTTTCAGTTTTTGAAATGCTGCTGTCACAGAATACAATTTTCTTGACTCAGTATCATGTCACATATACAGTCAGCTTCCTAACAACTTTTATCCAACACTACACACAGTTAGAAACATCCAAAATAAAGCTATGCCTCTTCAAATTTCTGATACCTCACAATATACCTAAGCTATAAGGGAAGAAATATTTCATGATCACCATAATGAGAAAGACAAAAGTGCACTAGTGAGAATTTAAAAAGCTTTTAAACAGCATTACATTTATTAGTACTACAAGCAACAATTATTTGATCTTATTTTAGTGTAACTACTTGGTATCTAAGTATAATAACAATGAGAGCAGCCTAAGCATTTAAATGTTATTGTGTTGCAAAATATTTAGATAGCAAAATTTTCATAGTTTGTTAAAATATATAATATATTTTTCCTTTTCTTCCTTAAGGGTTATGTTTGATGACATCTGATCTAAGAATCAACTTGAAAATTCTTTTCTAAGTAGGAAAAAAGTACACATTTAGAAGTATAGGAATCCTAGTCAAAGTATCTAATATAAACCTTCTCTTACCATTAACCCACAAAGCTCAAAAGCGGCATACGACTCATAATTAACAAGTGAAGCAGTCAGGTAAGCACTATTTCTTTCTTATTTAAGAACATGATCCAAGTTCAGTAAATGTATCTATTTTTCTTAATCTTCAGAAATGATTTCAAATTTAGTAATTCTCAAATAATTCTCATCCAATGGATTACTCCAGCTCTGCAGTATACTTTTGTGTTTGCAGTAAATAGATGAACAGCTAAATCTCATGAAAGTGTTTTGATTTTGGCTGTTTAAAACTACCTTAATCAAGAGAAAAACATGTTTTAAAAACATGAAATAAATTATTCTCCTACTGTCACAAGGTTAGTCATTTTGCATTAATTTTATGAACAAAATCAACTCAAATCTACTTTTAGAAAGAGCCACTGAAGAAAGGTAAACAAAATTAAAGAGAAAACACCGAAATTCTTGTTTTCAGTGCATTTAATCAGCAAGACATATCAAAGATACAAAGTGTTCCTATATTTCTGATTGTCAATTACTAATCTGTCAGATTAACACTAAGTGTATGGAGACTTCCAAAGGGGCAGTGTAAACTCTATGTGGAGCGTTTATCAAATAGAAAGCCTGATCAAAATTGTTACAGGTTCTAAAAATACTAAGGTGGGATGAAACTTATCATCATCCATGCAAAGCTATTAAATATTACCTGTTAAAGTGACCCACCTATACAAAATTAAGGGCCTTCATGTTTCCAGCCATTTATAGCTATAGGATGATAAATAAAAATCTGAAACATATTTGTAAAAATTATGTATAAAATCCATCGGATAAAGGGAAACATGGAAAGACAGTGTGTTCTTGGAACAGAAATCCTATCCATCCAGGTAGTTGGGATGGACAGTTGGGGCAGCTATGGACACTTGGTTTTTAAACTTTTGTAAGAGATCTTGAATTATAAAAAGAAGAAAAAAAAGAAAAAAAAGGAAAAGATAACTCAGCGGGTAATTAGGATGTTAAGGAGGCCATTCTGGGCCACATGCTGTAATCCCAGTTGCACTTTAACACATCGTGCAGTGACACTCTACATGAAGATTCTATACATGGCCTCATTCTTTGAAGCACAAACTATCTACTCAACATGCACAGCAGAAGGAAGTTATAGCATTTGAGGATAATACCCTGTTCTCTCCAAATAAATTTTAAGATGATCTGGAAGAAAATGAGATTTTCTGATTTCCTTTTTAGGATATTATTATGCTCTTTTTTGTTTAGCTCATTCAATTCTTTAAAGGTCTAATTCCAAGACATATAAAGAAAATAGATTCTTAATAAACTTTTCTCTATAGTGATTCAGGCCCTGGATTTTTGCCTGTCAATCATGTTTTCCAGCTCTAACTTATTATACACTTTTTTTTGTAATTCCAAAAGGGATTGCCTGCTACAAGATTTTCCGTGTATCTAGCAGAATTTCTAACTGATAAAATTACTATGCAGTCCCTTTGTATTCTCCAAATTTCAGCCCCTGTTAAAGATACGGAAGTTCATTTTCAATTCCGTTAATTAACTCTGCCTAAAATTTTTGATATATATAGGAAGGAGAGTTTCAAAGACACAAACAGGAGCCAGGTACCCACATTCCACTGCTGGCTAACAGGGAATGGGCACCTGTGCCTTTCAAAACCTCCACCTAGTCAATCATGTTTGACAACATTCATCAACTTTTCCTACTGTTGAATTGAAAAAAAAGCAACCTGTCACTTTCAAGACTGTTCCTGTACATAAGAGAAGCCAAATCCATATCGATCAAAATGACATGTTTGTAGGGCAAAATGAACAGAAACATCTATATAATTTATGGATTGTTATGCCCAGTGATAAACAGATGCTTTAATTAAGTTTGAGTTTCAGAGCATTTTAAACCTACTGCCTGAATTTTATCACCTATAAATAAAAAGGTCTTTGAAAAGAGAAACAGATAAGCATGAGTATTGATTTTGATTACAGATGTGGACCTAAATCCCAGCAGTTGTAACGAATAGGATACTGCTTGCTTTAAACAACAGGTACGTGCATAAAACAATCTGTTACATTCAGTTCAAGAGAACAGAAACACTGAAAACTTACAGTAGCATGTTTCAGCAGAGGAAGAAGTTAAGTAAGTACAAAGGCAGAGGATTTCCAAACAATATCTGGATACAGCAGTAACCTTTAACCTTGTCATCATCTATAGGTGTCCCAGGCCCTGTTTATTAGAAGTTTTGATAATTAGATTCTGAATTATAGAAATATAAAGTCCAGGTGATATTGCAGGGTAGATTCTGAAATAGATGAGTACCTCAGTTCCTCTTTTTGGAGCATTTACCCTGGCTGAACACACTGTTTTCTCTACCTCTTTCCTGCTGGCAGCACAGTGGGATGGGAAATCGGGATTGTGGTCAGTTCACCTCTGTTGCTCTTTCCTCTTCAGAGGGAGGACACCTCACCCTCTTCGCCTGCTCCAATATGGGTTCCAGCCCACAGGAGAGAGTCCTTGATGAGTATCTGCAATGCGAAACCTTCCCATGGACTGCAGTTATCACAAACTTCTTCAGCATGGGTCCCTTGCACAGGGTACAGTACTTCAGGAGCAGACTGCTCCAGTGTGGGTCCCCCATGAGGTCACAAGTGCTGCCAGCAAACCTGCTTTATCATGGGCTCCTCTCTCCACGGGGCCACAGGCCCTGCCAGGAGCCTACTTCAGGGCAGACTTCCCTTGGGGTCGCAGCCTCCTTCAGGTATCCACCTGCTCTGGCATAGGGTCCTCCATGGTTGCAGATGGATATCTGCTCCATCGTTAACCTCCATGGGCTACAGGGACACAGCCAGCCTCACCGCGGTCTTCACCACCAGTTGCAGAACGAACTCTGTTCCAGCACCTGGAGCACCTCTTCTCCCTCCTTCTTCACTAACCTTGGCATCTGTAGAGTTGTTTCCCCCATATATTCTCAGTCCTCTCTCTGGCTGCAATTTGTGTCAGGCAGCAACCTCTTCCCCATGTTGAATATGTTATCTTAGAAGTGATGGGCTGGCCTTGGATAGCAGCGTGTCCATCTTGAAGCCATATAGCATTGGCTCTGTCAGACATGGTGGAAGCTTCTATCAGCTTCTCACAGAAGCCACTAATTTACCCTCCTGCTACAAAAAGCTTTCCACAGAAATTCAATATGCTCTTTCATAAAGAAAGGCTCAAGGCTTAGGAATTCATAGAGTGCTTTTATATTGGCACTTCCAAATATTTCTGCAGTGAATACTAAGATTGTGTGTGCTTAATTTTGCGTATGTTTAAATGAATGAAAATAGTGGGATTATGTATTTATGGGGAGAATTGGTTTTTGTTAGATGCATAGTTTTTGTGTGGCTAATGAATAAAAACTCATTCTGTACTCAAGGGAGATAAACAACTACAATGAGGACTTCATACTGCATATGTATACATATATAGTAAAAAAGCTTCATGATTTTCCCAGAGTGCACCCATGTGCCTCTACTGACTACAAAGAAGGCTACGGACTCACTAGATCCTTTAATTCCTAAGATTTATTACGTACATTTTATTGAGGCAGACTGTAACAAAAAAAAAAATCAAGCTTGAAGTCCTTCTGATTCCTCGTTCCCTCTAGTTAATAATCTTATTTACTATAATAGATTTTAGATTTTCTTTCTTTCCTTTAAGAGGTGTGGTTCATAGCATCCACCAACCTAATTAGCTCTGATACAAATAAGACAAAACCTGTGTTACATATTGCTGATCAGAGAGAGCAAACATTAAGAGAAACAGTCTAGTAAAAAGGAAGAGATAATGGATCAATTTGGAATCAGTTTATTTGCCTTCTACTTGGAAATTTTGCCACGAAGATGTAATACTTCCAGCTCAGAATCAGGTTATGCTGTTACTACAATCCTTCCCAGAATTTGGATCTAACCCTGTTATAAAATTTTAAACTTTTTATGTCCACTTTTGAAATGTCAATATTTCGAGATATTAATGTGCCGAATTTTAACTAATTTTTCTAAGTTTTGCTATAACATTTATTTTTGAGACTGTAGGACTGAGCAACTACTTTAAGATTACCAACTAGCCTGAAAATGCTCATCAAAGCTGATAGCAGAAAGAACTTTAGTTTATTAGCTCTGACCTACCACACAAAACATTTAAACATTCATCATTCTTGTAAGTAACTTGATTATTGCTCACTAGGTTTTGATTAAAAAGGTGAACATCTCTCACTATTGTGACAATCCAAGAAAAAAATCAGGTTCAGTGTAACAGCTCAATAAAAATTCTGCTCAGCACTCAACACTGGTTTGTAGGGGCAGAACAAAACTAAGGAATATTAAAGATAAGGGAAAAACTGGGAAAAGTTGATTTGTTAGTGTATTATAGTTATATAAACTATTTATATTAAGTTATATAAACATATGGCTGGTGCATAAGTCTAATTGGCATATATGTATTTTTTGTCATATGTTAAAAAAGAGAAAGAGTGGGTGGATTTTTGAGGACATGTTAAAAAATCATGTAAAACACAACTTTCAATGATCCATGGAAATGAAAAATTTTGTTCATTCAAAAGAATTATCTAAGAGAGACAGAATCTGTGAAAAACTCAATGAACATATATAATGGTTTAGGAAAATTTTTGATCATATTTGCTAATCTTGAAATTAAAAATGTATGGAAATATAAATTGAAAGTAAAGTGAAACATGTTAAAAACCCACCACCACCACCACAACACCAACAAAAAAACCAAAATAGGAAGTGATTTTCAACCAATGAGAAAATAATCGGTGGAATTAATTTCTACATGATACTAAGCTGACCATGGAATTAGTAGCATTAAAAAACCCCATCAGATCCAGTATCTTTACAGGAAATTGAAGTCTACGAGGAATAATTTTCCATGTCACGTTTAAGGCATCTTGACAATAAAAGACTGGATTTTCAATTAGCATAAAATTCACCTCCTAAACTTGAGAGAAGTCAAGCAAGACATAATTATTTGCCTGACTTGAAGATGTGTCACCAGGAAGAACTGAGTTATTATCTAAACTAGGGATACGGCTCAAAATACTTTTCTGTTAAGAAGTGGCTAATTTAGAGCTCAGATGACAACAGCTCTTCAGCAGCAGAACTCTGCAGGTTAGTTGTGTGATTTGAACTATTCAAGCGCTGTCACTGCAGAGGTCAATGAAAAGGGAACATTTTTTTAAGTGTGAGCTTTCTACTGTTTGCTTTACTTTTATTACTAAGTTGGCATTATCACCTCTGAAATAGTGGGCAATGAAGATGAGGGTTGAGCCCAAGGCTCTCCTATGACACAAGTCACTGAGTGGTTAAAAAACTGTTGATTGGTTTGTCTGGAAGAAAGTTCCAAATTTGTTTCAATATCAAGGCTATTTGGCTACTTTGCCAAGAGTGCTATGTGGCCTGTTGAATTTTCATCTTTCTTTTCCTTTCTTTTTTCTTTTTTTTTTTTTTTTACACAATCACTGAAGGCTCAAAAATATGCAGACACACAATGTTTTTTACAAGGATGACATCTTAATTAGGCTGCAGAGTTATGCTAATTATCGCAAAGGATTTTAGACCTCCTCTACACAACAGCCAGCGTGTTTGTTCACATATTTATGTGTGTGTATATATACATTTTCAACACTGAACTCCTCAAGAATCTTCATGTTACCTGAATCCTCTTGACTTAACGAGATGTAGTGTGCTAAATTTTCAATCTTTGAGAATAGTATTCTGTCTTGTGAAAACCACTATGCACAAAGTCACCTCTGATCAGAATAATCACCAAAGGTATTTTGTAGTTTGGTTGGTTGGTTTCGGTTTTGGTGTTTCTTTTATGTTGTTTTCTTTCTAGCATTTTTTTGTAAGGAGTGCAATGCAGCTAATTGGCATATAGAATGCAGTTATTAAAGAGGAAAGCATTTCAATATATATGTATCTTCTCCATGGTTTACTTAACTAATTCTTACTAGAAAAAAGATGGATGGTACAATAAATGAAAACAAAGAGCAGTGCTCTTTTCTGATTTTGCAATACACTTCACATCTTTGTCTGCACTTCATGGAATTATTGAGAGCCATGTCACACATTTAAATCAGTTACATCTTACCAGTAACCTCTCAGTACCTTCCAACCATTTTTAGTGTAAATAATAAATATGGTGAATAGCAGAAGTACAATTCTTAGATCTAAATTGCATGATATATCAAGAAAAAAACCAACACTGTTTGGTTTAAGTATATATTTCACAGTTTCATGCATAATACAACAGGACTGTCTTTTCTGATTTCTACATTGTCCTCTTGGTGAATACTATAGCTCCTTGACTGAATTTTTGTAAAAAGGAAACTTTGTAAAGGAGACTTGGAATCCATTTTGACACCTCCAAGATTATTTTCATGATCTAATGTTGATAGAATGAAATAATTTTAAGGGCATTAAAGCTCTCAACAGGAAGAGCAAATATTCATTCTATAATATGTTTTACTTTTTCTTTTTGATGAGAATGATTATGATTGCTATTATTTGTTAACTATTTTGTGTTGGATTTGAGAAAAAGTATTTTCTCAAAGATAATTTGTGTGTGCTACACCCAATAGATTTTGTATCATAGGCAAATAAAGAATTTAAAACAAAGATGTATCTTAAGAACAAAGACATGGGCAAAAGAGCACACTGAGCCTCCATTGACCTACCACATATCCACAAGTATGACAAATTTATTCAAAGCAGAGTATAAGGATCTTATTGAAAGTTCATAATACTTTGAGTTCGATTTCCTCTTTCCGCTAATGAAATCCAGTCATTCAGGAGCAAAAACTATTCAATAGTAATAGTTTAAACAAAATTATGTTTAAATATCCCATTTTTTATCATATTACAGATACTTATCACATTGTGCATTAAAAAAAATTATTAACAACCATATATTCAAAGCTGTTACCTCGTGGTTGCATTGAATCTCTTCAATGTCAGAGCTGGGAGTCTTTTAAGTTGTATGAATTGTTCCAAGGACTCAAAACACAATGAAGCAATTCTTGTGCACTGTTTCTATTAACGATATCAGTTCAAAGATACATGTCTGTTCTAAACTTATGTATCTACTCTATATATTTAGTAAATTTTTATATCAAGATAGAAAAGAACAGCATGAATAACTTACATGTGAGAGGCCTCAGCTTTCTAAATGATTGGAAATCATAGCTTATGCTGGATTAAGCAGCAACAAAAAATGTAGAAGATAAATTTTGCCTTTTGAAATTTTTATTATATATTCTTACACAGACTATTCATGATACATACATTGATGTATAAAGAATGTGACTATACTTCAGTTTGGTCTTGACTTTATTCAGAACGCATCATAGGTGGATGATTGAACTTGTTAGTTATAGCTTAGAAAGATTGTTTCCTTTAGAAAAATTACTGATTCTGACTATGAGTAAAAATATGTAACCTACTTTGAATCATGACAAGATCTCCATATCATAAAGCCCAGTCACTCATATCAAAGATGAATTAAGCATGATCTTGTGGGAAAACAGTAAAAAATAAAGTACTTATTTAGACTACTCAAAGAGTGCAAAATTATCAGTTTCTGTATAGGTAATCCTTTGTGAAAAAGAAAACGACCCTATTTTCTGCTTTAAATAGTAGGGAGTTATTCATCAGCTATTATAAATGTCAAGTGTGAGTTTTATGAGAATGAAAAATCATTCACAGGGTTTGTCAATGTTGAAAGACTAGTCTCTTGTAATATGTAGATTATATGATAAGGTTTATCTATTTCAAAAGGAAAATAAATACCCTACTCTACACATCTGCCTTCACAAGATCTCTAGTCAGCAATGTACTATAGGGATCTGAGTGCCTGGATGTAAGTGGATTGTGGAAAAAGGGGAGCAAAAAGAGAGCGTAAAAACATTTTAATGACAAGAACCAAGCCAAACTGAATGAGGATCTGTAGGCTTTATAGCACTGCTTCTTTAATATAAAAGCCAAATAAAAAGGATTGTTATGCCGGAGAATGAAAATTCTGCTCGAAAGGGGACATATATATTTGCAAGAAATGCAAATGGTATCTGAATTTGATTGAACTTTTACAGGATAAAAAACTGAATAGTCAAATCTAAATGGAATCTAGCTTTTTCTTCTGAAAATGGCAATATTTTTTTCCTTCTGTTTTGGAGTTTTATTGCAAGTCAAAGAGAGCTTAACTTCATTAAAAGGTAACTTGCACTCTCATGTCAAAGGTACTAAATGCAGTCTGTGTTTTCATGCTAAAATAAAGAATGTTTAGTAAGATTCAGTTAATTCATTTGATAGAAAGTATTGATTAGAATGAAGTTTAGCATTGGTTATTCAGTGAATCTCAGGACCTAAGTATCAAACTAAGCAGAAAGAAGTCTAGAGCTGCTGAGCTGAATATTTTACATTGCTCTCTTCTACTCTAAAATCAACAGCAATTCATGTATTTCTCAGAAGGAAGCATTTTGAAAAGGGAAAGGGGAAACTGGAGTGGAGATCCAGAGTGGAACAAGTACAAAATTTGTTTCCTTGGTCTGGTAACTAGTAGCAACCAGATGTCAATGTATTATTGTTCATAATGCCTAACTGCAGATGTGCCAGCTTGATCCTCTAGCATGCCACGGTTTGATACCTTATAGTAAAGACAGCAAATAGCCTTGGGCACTTGAACAGTGTTATAAATTGTAAGAATTGTATTTTTTTCCCTAGATGGCACTAAATATCATGAGTCATTCATACACATCATTAGACAGATTACACTAGAAACTTAAGTAAACCACACACAAATAAGCCCAAAACAAACCAAAAGGCATAAAGAAATTATGATTCTAGTCTTCTTGGTTTTGGGTGGCAGTGGTGTAAATGAAAGAGATAAATTATTAGCTACGTTGAATTGTGTTGAAACGAAGCGAGCATTATCTTCATATTGGGGGAAAAAAAAATTAATCAAATGTCATTCTAAAATAGTATTTTTGAGGGAAGAGTGAACTGGAGGCATCTGAAATGAGTAAGTTTACATCAGTTAGATTTTTTTTAATTTCCTAAATATTTTCCAGAATTCTACAGTCAATGATATATCAGGATTCCATTCTCTTTTGTTCTTGAATTGCAAAATGTCTGCCCCATTTAACGGGCTTTTGTATCTCCCAAGATCTTCTTGATTGGTCTATCCAGTCTAACTTCAGAAATCATATTTTTGTCTACATCCGTATATTACAGCAACGCTAAAGGAAAAAAATCTAGCTATGACTCCCTTCTTATAAATGATCAGATAAAGAGTTTAGATACCTGAAATTAGCTTTCCATTTGATTAAGCAAGCTTATGTTTAACTATAGTTTTGTTTTTAATATACAGACTATTTTTTTTCTTCTATAGGACTTTGGGGAGAAAAGAGATTCCTAAAAATGTCTTATGCAGAGTGTTACATTGCATTTAAATTAATTAATGTTTAGAGAAACAATCTATGAGATAACGTTTATGTGAAAAGATAATGAAGAAATACAGAAGAAAAATATTATTTGTTAGTTATGATTTTTATATTTCGAGAAATTTGGATGACTACACGTGTAGAGCAGAAAAATAAGGTGTAGGAAAAGTGTGTTATCTAATTTACAAAAGATTACAAATTAAGAGTATAACAGCAGCCACAATGGATTAGAGATCTATACAGCTTACCATTTTGCTTCTGACAACCATCAAAAGTGATACCTAGGAAGCAGAAAAAAAGAAAGGGCATAAAAGCATGATGTTTCACATGAGTTTTCTCCAAGATACTTTTTTTCTCTCATTAACTTGTCCAGTCTTATCTTCAGCTTACATAGCCCTTCACTGTCTAGAGTGTCCTAGAATTAATCCCACAAATTAACTACCTCTTTCATGAAAGGTCCACTTTATTTCATTTTCTTCTGACCTGCTGTCTACTAACTTCCTTTGACGACTCACTATATTACGTAAACTGTCAACGGTTCTTTGACACTACTGCACATGCTCCAAGTCAAATCAGAGGTGTTAGTCAGTTGGGTTTTTGTGGGGGTTTTGCATTTGACTTTTTTATTTTGGTGAAGTAAACATTTAAATAAAAATCAACAAACTTCAGAGAAGCTACAGACTAGATTCAGCTCAAGCAATGACCAAGCAATAGAAAACTTTCTATCTAATCACGATCTTCCTTCCTTCATTAACTCTAAAACTTGTTATTGACAACTCAACAAATTGTAGTAAATGAAGCATCAAAAGTTTTAAGTGATGAGTGTATATATACCAATGAACAAAATTCAAAGACAGTTTATCATTTTTATTGAGAAACATGAACTAACCTGAGAAATGTTTAAAGAATAACTTGAGCTAGAAACCTCTTGTGTCATGATTTTCCCCATGAAGTTTTATGAATCTTTTAGGTTTTCTTGGATAGGAAACATCATGAAAACATGAGTACTCTAACAAGGGGTATGTGTCCTTGGGAAACATGGACATGTACACATTTGTTAGCAAACAGTCTGCTGATCTATAGTCAAAACTACTCCAAAATTGTCTTATGTGTTCCATTTGTGTCAGTTCAACGTACTACTTCAATCAACCTGTAGATATTGTGCATTATTGGACTGTTCATAGTCTATTATTCCTTTTTTGAGTTAACATGTGTTCTAAACATGTAGCATATGGTGCAATAATACATAGTTATTTCTCTTCTCCAAAAGGAGAAGGTGTAGGTATCTCCATAATTTTGGTTTGGTTTTTATTTTATCTTGTTTTCGAATTAGAAGTTTTGTTCATCTATTACAGTGTCTAATTAGACTTGGATGACATGGTTCCAGTCATGTTTAGAGTATGATATCTAACATCCGTTAGTCAGCCTTAGGATTTCAGGTTTTCATTTGGAGAAGATGTGCAGGTCGCTGCAACTGTGGTGAAGTTGCAACTGTGGTAAGTCAAAATTACTGCCAAAATTATGAAAAAAAAGAATTAAAAATCAATGAGATCTAAATGCAAGTAAAGACTTGTTTATATTGCAAAATTTTAATACTTTAGCCATTCATATTTTACATGCTTTGCTGCTTCCCTCTCTGTAACTATAACACAAACTTTTAAAGAACTCTTTTGTTACCATTAATATTTCAAAACTTACATTTTTTTGTTCTGCTGAAACTTTTGGGATATTTATGTATATTACTTGAATGTCCATAACAGTTTAGTCATTTAGAAAATTGAATTGTATTATTTTTTATAAATTTTAGATAAAAATTACTTTGAGACTACTTCAAGAGTTATTTTGACTACTGGTAAGAGGTATGACTTTTATCCATGATAAAAGAGGATAATGAAAATTTTCATGTTACTAATGGATGATTATTCCAACATAAATATGCCTTCACTAGGCAGGTAAAATGTTAATGCTTATTCTGAAAGATACAAGGAGTGCTGAATAAAATAATGTTTTGTTCATGCCACCAGCAACTGTTATTTTAAAAACAAACAAAACAAACCAACAAAACAAAAATAACTTTGACAGCAGGAATGCTCAAAAGTAAGAGAGCATTCACCCTGCCAAGTCTGTTATGCTTCCTGTGGTATTACTATAGCCTGATCAATCTTGACTTTTTCACAAAAGGAGAAGAACTAGATTAGAAGAACCAATGGTTTAGTAAATTTCCTTCCTCCTGACATGAGTCTGAAAATATTTGGAAGAGGTATCACAGTCTGAGTAGTCCATGAGGTGCCCCATCAACCAGGCACTACTTCTCATTCGTGTCTATAAGAGCTTTGGGAACATCATCAGCCTTTCTCATTTCTTTGAAAGAGTTTTTCAGGCTGTGGCTCCCAAGTGAAGTAGTGAGACTCTGAAGACTGTCATCCTGTCTCTTAAGGCATTTCAGATTTTTGGTGAATACATACAGTTTAGACAATTCCATATTGTTTTGAAACACATCCTAAAGTAAGATGTACAGCTAAAGTGCCTACCATACCTTTAAAATTTCCAAATAGCTATGGAGTAGCCAGATTCATTACACAGTTAATTATTGAATCTAGCTACCAATTATTCCTGTTTCCTCAGCATCTAAGGAACTAGGAAGTGAACAAGAAATGCACAGGCCAGTGTAGAAGGGTTGAAAGTATTGATAAAGGTCAGTTATAAGTGTCAAACAGCTGATCCAAGAGGAAAATAGGGACAAGTGAAAACAAAGAGCCCTAGTGTATATATACCCAAACTAGTTCAGCTTGCACTGCTCCTTCTCTGGTTTGAGTCTCTTCATCAATATAACAGTCAGCATATACATATGTCAGTGTACAAATAGGTAGTTACCCTGAATGTACACATTAAAACATTAAGTTCACCCAAAATCAGAGGAAGAAGCATTTTTAAGTAAACAGGCCTGATTCAAATATCCAGATGTTGATTGCCTTCTCCTTAGAGGTGTAGATTTACATTTGGAGTTCGCAAGTCCCTCTGATTTTATTAAAACTCAGAACTCCACATAGTTCTACATATTGCAGCACTTCTATTTTTAAAAGAATAACAACAAAAAAACATTTCTTATCCTCAATGTATGCTTGTAACAATACGTAAAATAGTCAGCCCCTGCTAGCACAAAATTACAAGGTCAAACTCTTAATCACAGCAGGTTCAGTTAAATATGTGCTTTTAAATTAGTATTCCTTAAGTGTCCATAGTCATTATAGAATTGTTTTTTCTAAAAAGAAAACAATCAATGTCATGTGTCAAATTGTCCAACTGCATGTTCTGACAAAAAGGATTATTTTAAAAAACATTGCTTTCAAACAACCACCCTTGTTTCGTCAATACATAAGATGAGGACTTGATTCTGCTGCCTTGACTACCAGAGGAGAACCTCTGAAGGACATATCCCTATAATGGACATACTACTGTTAAAACCCATGGCAGGATCAGGTCCAACTCCTTTATTTAAACATAAATTTAAAGAGTGCATTCTATATTTGTGAATACATTATATGAACTGCAACTGGACCTGTGGAAGAGCAACTTGCTTTGAGTTGGATATGACACACTTAGCAGCTATCTGAATATTTGGTCTCATAAGAGAAATAGCACATCTCTCCATGAACGTGACAAAGTGTGCTGTCCAGCAAAACAACACATAAAACGAATCTTAGCTCTTTCCTCCTGGATGATTGTCTGCTCGCATCTCCAGTATGTTTTTATATTTTTCTTTTGAAAGTCAGTTACTGAATCTTCCAAAAGGCTTCCATTGTTCTTCCCCAGTGGAATGTGCTGAAGGAAGCAATACGAGCTGTGCACTCTCAACCCTCTCAGTTTCCTGCTGCCCCCAGCTGTCTCGCACATTGTCGGGATATGTAAATAATGCAGACAAACCAGGTATTATATGCTTATCTCTTCCTCACTTCCTGATCGATGTATTTTGGAAAAGACTTTTTTTGCATTGCTGAACAAGGTCACTTTTGTCGTCCTCTTAAACATCAAGTTGTAAAGATAAATGCACCAATAATAGTGTTAGATCATACTAGGATACTGGAAGTGCTCTGAATGCATTTTTAGGTTATATTTATGCATGATGTAGCAAAAGAGCTCACTTCTCTTACGTGTAGGAAAAAAGAAGAAATTATGGACTGTTGCCAGTTTTGCCATCCTCCCACACAGGTCCACGAGAATTTTTGTTATTCTGTATAACAGTTTTGAAGTTGTAAATGGGTGCTCATATTTCTGGAGAAAAGTATGTACAAGAAATAATAAATCTATGCTTTATGTATTTATTTTCCAATATAATGTTCTATTGTCCACCAACGTGCTCTATGAAGTTCTTAAAACAGAAGTCATACCACTCTATTTAAAAGTGATTCATGTTTTTTCCTTCTATGAATTTGTCAATCATTTTTTTCAATCCTCTTTAATATTTTAGTTTTATTTCATAATGGTAAGTGAAGTTATAATATTTTCTTTGTTTCAAGGTTGCTTTTTGATGCTTCTCACTTTATATTCTGAGAGATAGGAAACAATCATTCTCATTTCACCTCTCCTTTACCTTCATGCTTTATAAACTAACCTTGAAGGATGAAACCACACACTATGTAACACAGAACCTTGACAATTTCACCCATAAAATATCATTCATGGTCACATTGAAGCAATCCAAATGAACAGATTGACTTAACTTGATTCTACAATGTATTTTTAAGGTTGGCTTCTCCTTCAGAGAGCTTCACAGCAACTTTGTATCTTTTTGTCTCTTGTCAAGGATCACGTTTTCTCATCCATCTTGGCCCAGAGAAACTAGGTAGAAAAAAAATGCAGGAAGTAGTGAACTATTAGAGTTTTAAGGGAATTTAGGAAGATTTAAACACATTCTATTGTGTCGAACTTCATCATTAAAGTAGGAAAAATAAATCCAACCTCAAGGAAGGAGGTATGTTAGGGGTAAATGCTTAGATCTGGAAGTAATTTGATAACTACAGGATCTCACCCACACACATACACAAACACAAGATTAACTACTTAAATAACTCAGGATTACTTGACATTTTTTGATTATCATTTGGCAGTTTTGATAGGGAATGTAATTGTGTCTGTATGACATTCCTCAGAGAATTATGAATTTTGAACCAATTAGGTGCATCAACTACTCCACTTAAGAATTTAATGACAGAGACAGTTAATAAACACTGAATGGAATTCAAATATAAAACAACATTAAACTGTTTCAATAAGAAACTAATAATAATAACAACAAGAAATGACGAAGTTTCAAATGTCTAGTTATTGTGGACATATAGACTCTATTTCAAGGGAAAGCAAACTAAATAATAACACAACAGCCTCTTATAAGCTAACATCTAGCTCAAAGTTGACTTCAGTTTATAAATCTGTATAAACTATATAAAATCTATCTAAATATTTCAGGTTTAACATATCTTAATAATGGGTCAGGTTTTCTCATAGTAAAAACTAGAAAGTCAAAGTAATTTTCACAACTTGATAAAGCAAATGAGGTTTAACTTGAAGAGGGGTTGGAACTAGACGATCCTTAAGGTCCCTTCCAACCCAAATCATTCACATTTCTGTACATTGGAAGGTTTTGTATGGTAAGAAATAGTTGAAGTTAACTTTGTATTTTTCTATCAATTCTCATAATAGTTATAAAATTAATTCCAGCTCTCTGCATCATTGCATGTAAAATCTTGTGAAATAAGCTTCTCATGCTGATCCTTATCATTCTCACTTATCTTTTGCAAAAAGGATGAATCACAGTGTTGAGATTTAATTCAAAAGCACTCTTAGAGTCTCACCTTAACACAAGAGAACTTGTTCCCTTATCGATTGCTAATTTCACCTACAGGATGTCTTTTCAGAAGTTGTATCTATTTTCAAAGAAAATATATTAAAATTAAATTCAATATAAGAGGTCAAAACACCCTTACTCATTGACAGAAAACTCTTTTGGAACAAGCAGCTAACAACATTAAAGTGCACACTAAATTTATCTGGAAGACTGCATCAAATTAGTTAATGGTCATCTGTGACAATTGTGTGATTTTGGTAGCTTGTAAGGCTTCTAACACAGTTTCTGAAAAGTAACACGGCATAGTAGGCTGTTAAACAAACATGATCAATTTCTATAAAGGACTATATCACAGCAGTGCAGTACTCTAGATGATCCTGATGTTACTTTTCACATTTAATGTCTGGTGCTAAACTTCAGCTTTAATTCAGATAGAATGAGATTTCTTATCCACTCTAATCTCAACTCTGAAGATATACTTGTTTCAGGTGTCTGGCAGCCTTTTATAAAGGTTATGACACCTCTCAGCCTTATCAGGCAAACCACCTGCCAGTATTTCTGCAATCAATATGCAGATTGCCTAAAATGACCTGTGTAGTTAAGAAGTGAGCAGAGGTGGAAGCGTATCAGTGTTCAGCTGTGCTCATGGGCTTCCTTTTAAGAACAGCACAACAAAAGTTACTTTGTTATATGAGATATAATAAAAGGTTTTGGAAAAAATATGTATTTAAGGTAGCCTGTAATTATATGACTTTCTAAAGGAATGACAAATGATTTTTTTTCTGGAAAAATCAAGCAAGATATATTTAGGGAACTCTGGGAACAGCTATCTTTAGTAGATCAATGTCAAGGTACCAATGCCTGATAAAGAATCATAAAGCTGTTGTGACTGATTCTGCTATTGCTATAACTATTGCTTTAACTCAACTTTTGAAGAACTTTGCTTTGATTTGGGGATAGGAAGGGTAGTAAGAGACTAGTGGAAAAGCTAAAGTACTTGATCCTTTTTTCACTGACTATAAAGCATATGTGCTTATGTTCATTTTCTTTTGTCCTGAAGAATATCATTAAATCTGGGGAGCTGAGTTCAGATTTCATTGAAGAGGTTGAGTCATTGGATAAGGTAGGATTTACACCTTTTTAGAAATGGTTATTGCAAATATATTGTATCCGGATAAGGTTGCCTGTGCAGACTGCACTGGGAACTTCTTTTATCATTAGCCTTAATCTTTCAAAGGTTCCTTGAGTGATTGTGGTTTATAGACACAGCATTAGTTAGAATCCCTCATTTCCTTCTCACTAGATGATGAGAGATAAAAGTGGACCAGAGCTTGAATTATAATAGTGGTTTATTCTATTGATGTCTTACTTGAAATTTTCAAATAACTGTAATTTAAGGAGAGCATTATTGTGGGGGATTTTTTTTTCCTAAGTTCTCTTCAGTTACTTTCCCTTGTAGTGACTTAGTGGTCGCTGAGGCATTTTGTTAATCTGCCAATATGAATTCATCCCCCTTTTAAATAGAAACACACTTCCATATTCAGAGACTGATATGGGAGTTTACATAGAGCCACTGTGAATTTTGGAGGCCAGGCTACTGCCCTTTATTCAGAAATTATATAATTGAAGCAGTAGAAGTAATCATTATAAGTACAGGCACAAGGTAAGCCTTAAAGATCTAGGCTTAAGGTTTTTCCCTAGTGGCAGATAGAGAAAATGCAGGGCCCCAGCATTGGCTAGTGGTGTTGTATGTCTGTAGGCAAAGTAGAAAAAGGGAGCAGGAGAAGAAGAAAGAGCAAAACAGCCTAAACACGGAGAAGTCTGACAAACAGGACTAGAGGAAGGGGGTGGAGGAAAGAGAACATGAAGCTCAGGGTAAAGGACTGGTATCTAAAGGCTTACATACTGTTACTATGATTTTTATGTATTTATTCCTTTGTATTTGCATTTTTTATCCTGTGAAAGTGGCAGGCATTTCAAAGAACAGAAATAGTTTTTAAGTCTAAAAATTGTAGCTGTAATTTTTACCACTGTCATGATAACTATTTGTTGCATTTGATCATATGTTACACCAAGCTTTCCACTCTGGAATTCTTAAAGGCTTTTTGATAGATTGATACCTTTTGTGAGGAATTCACCTTCATATTTAATTGTCACATATTCAAGATAACAAAGAAACTCCATTTTCTACCACAGTTCTACTACAATGCTTTGGCATTTCTTTATATTTTTTTTAATAAATTTTTGTATAAACTGCGGAGTTTTGCTTGTACTGTGCAAGTGTGAGGTTCAGGGCTTGAAGTCTTTGACATCTACATAGAAGATACCTGTCAAAATAAAGTAGAAGAATGCTAGTAGGGTAGAAGTGTGAACTGCAGAGTCATTTTAGATAACAGATCCTTATCTTGTAAGGTTCCCTCACTACAGTCTCAGTTTCTATTATAAGATTTTTTATTTAATTCAGTTATTTTGTCTGTTGTTCCACATCTGCCCAGTGAAAAATAGTAAAGGTCTGAAATACGACATTTATCTTCTGTCAGGGTACAGCGAAGGCTGACTTTATTAACGTAAAGGATTAGAGGCCTCTCAGCTCATTTACATCACACGGGAGCATAATATTATGCTGAAATAGTTTAGAAGTTCAAGCATTGTATGAATATTTCTGGACAGTATTATTGATGATGCGCTTGCCTCTTCAGAGCTACCTTAAGGATATCTGTCCAGCAATCCAGTCACCCAAACTACATGTAAATAATTAACAGTTAAATACATTATAATATAAGATATTTCATTTAAGTAGGCATGCATCATGATATTTGCACTAGAAATAATTCCATTAATCTTTGATTCTTGTCACTAGAGATTGACCACTTCTGTCATGCCATTGCTACTCCCAAATCAGCTCACAACAGCGTTATACTGACTGCAGCTTGGGCCAGTAAACTCTGAAAGTCTCATGCAGTACCATTAGGAAGAAATTAGAAGAAAGGTTAATGTCATTTTTTATGCTTGACTAGTTCTTTGAAACAGCAAAGGGAAGGTACCCTGTGAAGCCTGGAGTATTTATTAGTCTGAGGGCCATCAGGGAGTACCAAATACACCTGTCAAACCTAAGCTTATTTTGTGAGGAGGAATTACAAGTGCTTCTTAAAGGAGCTTAACAAGCAGCAATTCTGCTCTCAATTTAGCATTGATGAAACAAAGATGGCAACAGAAAAATACATTCAGGAAGGAGTAAAAGTTGAAATTGAACTGTAGGAAAATTTCCAAGCTAAGAACTGACCTTTACAGGATTATCTTTTTCCTCTAAAAATGCATTAAAGAAGACTGCGTGTGTTTATGCATGCACTTATGCTAATAGTATAAGGGAAAAAAAAAAATCTGTGTTTTGTATCACATATATCACAGGGGTTCTTTGTAGGCCATGAAGAATGAATTTACTTTAGTGAAACTTCACATTGATAGCTAAATAAATTGAACAGTACCATATTGGCAAAGCAGGAAAACATCCCACTAATTAACATTCTTCATGTTGAAGTATTTTTTTGTTTGCAAGTCATGAATTCATTTTGCATCATGTGTTTGATTCTTGGCTTTTCCAAAACTAGTCAAATGAAGTGATGATTAGAAATGACAGGTTATGGTGATTGTGTTGTTTGATTTTGATATTAGTTTTTTTTAGATAGGGAGGGTGCACTCTAATTTTATTAGATGACTCAACCGACTAGCGACGTGAACCAGTAACTATACCCTGATGTCAGTGTAGCATTTGCTTATGCACATTCTGGCTTAAACAACCTACAATACTGAATTAAGAGTGACTGGGAAATGGAAGATTTATCTATAAGAAAATGAGAACAAGTGATTATAGCAACTCATCAAAGTTTAATGAGCTAGAGCAACACAGTGAATCTAAGTCTCTTGCATAGGTTCACAACCAAATTTTCATGAAAATCAATAGAGACTTGCAGCACTGCTGTAAGATGGCATTGACTAGATCCGAAGTCTGAAGCATGTCCTACTATATTATCAATGTTCTGCAAATTGCATCAATAAAATCCCCCAAATAATTAGCATAAATCCTGTCAATATTAGATTACTGCGCATTTTATTAAAAAAAACCCCAGTTCTGTGCATGTATATACACATTCTATTGATTATCACATAAAGTTTATTGATTTGTTTGTGCTTAGGTTATTTGCTTCTGTAATAAACCAGTGTTTTATAAATTGATCCGACGTATACAAGGAATACTGGTTGGTGTATAGATCAATACTGGGAAAAATATGTTCTTTGTGGACAAATGAGCCATAATATTTTGACAATTAATAAATTGGATTAAAATGTATGCCTATTTGGGAAATAATTTCATTTGTCAGCTGTATTTCTAAACACAGGTATAACTTACTAAACTCGTGATGCTGATCATCCATAAAATTCTTTACTATATATATGATTATGAATTCTGTTTAGTGGAAAGCACAAAAATAATCACGTAGTTACTACGTATGTTAGTTAACTATTTATCTGACAGATCACATCTACTCAAACCCATAGCTGGTTTTCTTTAAAACCTTCCAGTCAGATATGGAGTTGGTTATGCGAAGCCTGTACAGTAAGTACACTTAAATATATTTCCTAACTGCTTACAACATCCACATCAATTTATATACTTGTCAAGACCCTGAGTACATCACAGCTCCTAATTGCCCTGACTAGACACGTCTGGAGTTTTCACCCATGCGTAATTATTCCACTAGCCAAAAAAGATTGTTTTAAATTCACTTTTTTTTTTGCTTTGCCTGAACTATGCTAGATATGTTGTGCTTTGCTTTGCTGCACTTGCTGTACTGTCTGGTGAATGTGGATGTGCCTAGTACTAGTTGACTGAACATGATTGCTGTCACTGGACGTGTTCTGCTCATATTGCTCAGATATAGTGGAACTGCATCCACCGTAGTCATCCATATGCTTTCTTGCTTTTACTAGTTCCTGGGCTACTGTCTCCTCCTGAGCAACCCCCTTTTGCCACTTTTTGGATTCTTTCCCATGTCAGGGTTAAACTGGGGTCTTTCTAGAGTAGCAATGTTGTAAAAAATAAATTATATCCACAAAGTTACTGCATATGCAAGCACAACATTCCTCTGACTCTTCAAATGTCAAAGATTTGTAAGACAGAAAAAAGGTTTCTTCTCCATGTAGCTTTTGACTCTACTACAAAACAGGCCTTTTTGCATAATAAATCTTAAACTAAAGTGTGTTGAAGTAACCTGCAAATTCTTCTACATTATTAGGTGGAAGAATTTTTGGTTCAAATTACATTTAAAAAATAGCAGTGTTTGCTCTTAAGAAGGCTACTTTCCTTCTAAGGGGAAACGGTAGACTTTAAGGATACTTACAATTAAGCCTAATGCACAAATTGTACTATTGAGAGAATAGGGAAGATATTGCACGTTTGTGCAGTAAAGAGAAAAATAAAATATGACTGTGTCTTGCTTAACGTCATTATAATTAAATCACAGTTTCCAAATAAATATCAAAATGCAATTAACGTGGACTATGAAACTCATCAGCAGCTGACTGCCTCAAATGAGAAAAAGGCCAAGATTTTTTTGAAAGCAAAAGCAGTACCAGTTTTGTCAATGCATAAGATATGCCTGTTGTTCTCGGTTTTTTCTTGCATGATGGACAATGTCTTGACATTAGTGCAGTACCCTAGACCAAAGTTATCTTGCTAACAGGTCAGTGGCAAAAAGACGAAGTGTGAAGCTGGTTTTCAAATAAAAATACAGGAGTTAAAGAAAAAGGTAGAGATAAGTTTCTTAGCTAACTTAGCACTTCAGAAACATATGTGTCAGTTTGTCATCTGTGGGAACTAGCAAGATATGGCTAAATCTTGTTTGTACTTCTTTCTTTTGTTAAACTGCACCTGGTGACTGCCTGCCTGTTTCTAGTTTGTAAATCATCTAGGGCAAGGACCTAAGGCAAATATATGTAATCTAACCACATACTATCTTACAAGCTTGTTCAGTGTCCATTACACTATAAATACAAGATATGAAAGAGAGTTATAACTTTCAAAACCCAGTTCTTAACTAGTTTTCTATGTGGGTGCTACCTCTTCAACTTCACTTATGCAGTTCAACATGACTTAGATCTTAAGTTTTATGTCTTTTCCGATATTTCTGAGTTTCTTACAAAAACAACTCTTGTGCAGTTCTAAAAAGAAGGAAGAAAACCAGTAATACCATCAACTGCCTCACCCTGCCCCATTCTTTTCGTGTCTCACTGATTTATGTGATCCGGTAGACTCAAGTTATTTGCTCCATTAATGCTATTAAGGAGATGAATTTGTTGAAGCATATTCCTGTAAAATAGACACCAGTGATCCTGTATCTTTTTTTCCTCAAGACCATTTCCTTAGGAAAGACTGATTTGAAGCAGTCGAGGAAAAGAGAGAAACACTTGCATGCCATGATGCAGGAGAGCTGGATAATTGAAGTATTAGGGGCAGAAATAGGCCTAATTTAAAGGGAAAGGAAGGTGAGTGACCAGAGAGTGAAGAGGCTGTAAAACTCCATAAGTGCAAAAGAATTACTTGTATACCCATCTGCAAGCTTTAAGATGGGTGTGTACACCACATAGTGCTACTGGCAGGAAGGGTCTTCTCTCCTATGATAAATTTCATACCCCTGTGAAGGCACTTTTAATCCTTTATTCCTACCCATACCAACTCAGCTTAGTGCCTAAATCATTCTGGTTGGGTCCTCCTAGAACAGTTCCTTTCATCCAGTTTGTAGACTTCCACAAGACTGTGGACTTCCTCCCATCCAGTAACCTTACTTGAGTTTTAATTCTCCTAAGAGGAGCATTCTTTACCCATAAATGCATGCATGTTAGGGTAAATTCAAGTATTTAGCAAATAATTCTTACTCTTCTGTAAAAAATGCTACTGCCGTTAATGAAAGAAATATCAGACCAGGATCGATGTGTGCTGAAGGAAGACAAATAGGCCAAAGAAATCGACAGTGAGAAGGGAGAGTATAATTTCCATTCTTCTGCTAGTTACCTACTCTGTAGTCCTTCCAGTTACAGTAAAACTTCTTGTTTATTTTTGGCTTTTTAGTTCATCTAACCACTAGAGCAATTAGATAAACTATTTGAGAAATGATCCATAATATATCTCTATACGTGATATCCATGAAGTTATTAGTACTCAGAAACAATTTCTAGTGCAATATGTTATGATTAGAAGACACCCTGCAATTGACTGTAGCTTTACTATAGAGTGGAAGTTACTTCGTTGTCTCTAATCGTGCTTATGGGTGAAATATCTGAGAGTAGAAACTCTTCTGTGAAGGCTTATGAACAGACATGTTAGACACTTTTTCTCTAGATACATGGTACATTATGTCATTTTACTCAGACCATTATGTGATTTTGTCAATAGAGTTTTCCTGCTAAAAGCTCCTGATAAAAAATAAAACTTTGTTTTGGTCCACTGCATTGTCATGAGTTTTTTGATGGCTAGTTATATCCCAGTCCCTTCAGACTTCACTAAATTCCTGTTAATGAAGAGTTAAATATTGCATTTAAAGAAGCAGGAAACAAGCTGCTCAAATGTGTCCTTCAGATTACTTCAGAGTTGATTCATCTGACTGCCGTTTCCGTTGCACGTGCTCCACAATAGCAACATCAGTGGGGCAGAGACCAACTGCCAGCATTGTGCCTGCTCAAGACCAGAGGGAGCAATTATTTTCACCAGCAATTTGAAGGGGTAAACTGAGAAACTATGCATTTATTAAGTTATAGCTGTTGTATAAGCACATTATAAGGTAGGTCAGGCCTATCTTCTAAGAACAGCAACACCCTAGTACTACAGAACTGCATTACTTCAATCCAGAACTTGTGTGAAAATAGGTCATTTTTTCCATACAGTATACATTCCATTAGTAGTAGCAAAATCACAAAGGCTGTAGCAACTCATGAATGATTATTGACAGAAAAGGTAATTGTAAACCAGAATGTTTTTATAAGACTAATGCACTCACCCCTGACATACAGCAGATATTTAATTTATTTTTTCTTGGAACAAGTAGCTGGATGATGTTTTGAATAATTTTGAACTATTGATGAAATATCCAACAAAGTACATCAGTACAAGTCTTTCAACAATCTCATTTTTGGGTAGTTCTGAAACATTATTGCTTACTTCATAACTAAAGTCAAAATAATACAACTTATCAGAAGTCAGTTGTGAAGCATAACTTGATTGA
Source organism: Dromococcyx pavoninus (assembly GCA_033558185.1). Lineage (NCBI taxonomy): Eukaryota > Metazoa > Chordata > Aves > Cuculiformes > Neomorphidae > Dromococcyx > Dromococcyx pavoninus. The sequence goes on along the minus strand of JAUMJL010000091.1, from coordinate 2,831,426 downwards.
TATTCCAAATAAATGTGAATCCACCTTACTGTCCTTTCCACCTAGCTAGTTCCTGATGGTCAGGAACTAACAGGTGTGGTTGGATTTTTGTTCTTATACCTAGAGAAAAAGCCTTGCTAAGCAGTTTGAGGTAGTGGAAGGAAGTATCTTTAATCTTTCTGCAGCAAACTAATCGAATTACTTCAGTTACCAAATATTAAGCATTTAAATTTTTCAAAATTTAAACTTATTCTATTTAAGACCATCATACTTAAAACTGCTGCTTAAGAAATTACCCTGTGAAACAAAATCTTGTTCAGTGTCCACTGCTTGGTAATCCTGGTCTAAATACTAAGGGTGTACATTAAAACATGTTAGCTAAATATTCAAGCAGTAGCTAGGCACAACCTTCAGATTTTAAACTAATGTAGAAATGTCACTAGTGACAGTATAGTAAAAATAAAATTAAGCAGGGGCAAAATGTTTCAACACAACCACAGGATGGTCAACTGTAAGCAAAAAATATCAGTTACTGAACAAAAATTTCAGTCACTGTTGTCTTAGAAGACTCTAAAATGTAAAAGCCACTCTTCATAACGCTGACACAGATTATGCTTATGCAGCTATTCGTGTTGTTTGCTGTAATTATTGTAAAACATTTGACTAGGTCGTGAAACCAGGCAATATCAATTAGTGCTCTGCATGCAATTCAAGTGGATTAAGCCCCAGGGTGGAATGCTGAAGAGATTCAAGAGAGTATTGTTGAATTATAGGACTGCGAAGTATTTAAACCAAATAGCAATTTCAGTGTATAAGTTGTGTTATCAGACTAAGTTATCTCAAGGACCTACAGTAAACTGCACACAGGTTTCAGAGCAGTAAAAATGGCCAACAAACACAAACAGTATAATGCAAGTATATGTGTACAAGTGTGTCTGTATGCATAGTTATATGCTTATACACCATATAATTTCAGTTACAGAAAATACATATTTCCATTTTAATTTTATTAACGGATAATATGTCTGCTTATTCTAGCAGGGATTAATGGACAAAGTACACAAACACTGAAAAACAATGATAGTATTGAAGCATTAAACAAGAGCATCTAAGCATCCTTGTAAGCAAACATTACCACCTTTTCTCATAGTTAAAGCTGTAAGCTTAGCTCAGAAGATTTGACTGCTAGTGTCACTTGAGATTTTTTCTTCTTAAAAAGGGCATGAAAAGCTACTTCACCCTTCAAGAAACTCATGAAGATGTCATATGAGTACTTCCAGGCGAAATATAGAGTTTTTGTTTGCCTTTTCTCTCTCCAGTTCTCGAATGCTTTTGATATGCTACATTTTAAGCATTGCTGGCGGAATGGTCTGGCTATGGATGCAGCCTCTATTATGCTTTAGAATTGGAAATATTTTAACATCTACATCATTGTCACTATAAAAATATCAAGGACTTTATACACTAGTATTAAGCTTCATCCCAGTTGTGGAATAAGCATGTTCTGCCAGATCCTTATCTGATAGATGCACTGAAAAGGATTGTTTTAATCGCGTTGCATAGTGAGGCATTGACAAAGTCATCAGCAGAAACAAGCAGCACTGACACTGAGGCATGTATTCCAGTTCCTACATACTTTCTACAGCAATCAGCAGGAGTTACATTCTCACTTTGGCTAATTGCAAGTTGATCGGAAAATGATATTTGCTGCTGCATGCAACTTGAATTATGGGTGGATCAAGTTACAAGTAAATCACTCATAATATTTAATCGTAAACTCGAAATATAGCATTGGGGTTTTTTTTCAAGAAATGAAGCATGAATGAACATCTCTGCTTAAGTACCTGCCCATATTCTCCCCCTATTTTATTAGTTTTGCTAAAGAAATCCACTACAACCACCTTATGGAAAAACAAATAAACGTGCTCACACACAAAGATATGCAAAGTGTGGATAATTTTCAGAATGCTTTGGGTTTCCTTCACGCCTACTTATCTCACCTGTCTACTTTATCTCACAACAACACCATCTCAGAAAAATGTATCCTTCCCCCAACACAGATGTTACACTACTTTGAGTTTTATATAAGAAAAAAACATTACTCTAAATAATAAAAATAACTCCAAAATTATAAACCAAATATCTAATCATTCACAGTTGTAAATCACAATTGATAACATATAAGTTATATTTAATTTAAAGACCTTGTATGTCCTTGGGAAGATATTTTATTCCCAAACTTGGATTGAAATGTAGTTACCAAAGCATAGCCTATATAGGAGAGCACACCGTATGTTTCCCTAAAGAAAGACATGGCTTAGCAGAAGAGTTTTCGTCTTGGTTTACTCTGCTTTTCAGGAAAAACAGAAGCATGCCTGTCTAATGACTTTGTGCAGCAAAAGTGTTTAGAAGTTATTTGTTTCCATGTTAATTTTTTACTATTTTCAGTGCAAACAAGAAGACAGTCATAATTAGGAGAAAATCCGCTTACATGTAAAGAACGCACAAAGGTGAAAACTTCAATAAAATGGAAAGCATGTGAAGCTGTGACATTTCTCTTGCATACTGTTATTTGGTACCTTCACTCCACCAATATAACCACACAACTTTTAAAGCTAAAAAAAGTCTCTCTTCTTATCGCAGGCAAGTTTAAATAAGAGATTAAATTATCTAAAAAAATTAATTGCCTCTCAGCTTTATTTTAGACATGAAATAGCAATTCCCCTGCAGAAGGTTCCATATAAATTCCCATGCTTTTTGTGATATAATTATTTTTTTTGTTACAAAATACAAACAGTCTGTATATTCGCCTCTCTTAAACAAAACACCTTTCTTATAAGCATTCTCAGAGCTAAAATAAAAGATAGATTCTAGTTTCTACCCATGATTTTTGCCCCCAAATACCTATTTCTTGCTCTCTATTCAGTAAAGGCAGACAAGGTATTTTTAAAATGGATTAAAGTTACATTTTGAACCCCCTTAAATGAGGGAACTCACCTTAAAACAAGGGAAGAGATGAAAAGTTTGTAGTATTGCAACTACTACACTTGTTTCTGATATAACTGTTTTCCTCTTTCATTGCACTACTATTCTGCATTTTTAAAGTCATAGAGAACTGAGATTTTTCTTGTAAAGTAATAGGTCTCACAAAATCATTCAGGAAAGTGTAAAGTTTTTGCAGCTTTTATATCCCATCTCACTAAATTCTCATGCAAAGTATAGTAACTTAAAAGACAGATCATAGTCACGTTTTACTCTATTGAACTACTATGAATGCCATATTTATAAAAACTTAACCAGGAACAACAATTCACTTTATAGCTTCTCTTTTTATCTCTTTTCTCATTATATCTACATCTATTTCTGGCAATTCTAATGAGTCCTCAGTCTCTTTATGAGTTCAAGCCGAGGTTATAATGTAATACATACTGGTCAGAGATATTTCTCCCTTTGGAAGAGCAGAAGACCTTAAATGAGATGAAGTATGTGAAGCTGTTATAGGGAGGAAAAATTGCTGAAGTGAAAAAGCTCTAGTGAGAAAATTGCCTAGAAGAGGTAGCTAAGCTATGTAGTGTGTTTTACGTTGCAGTTATGCAGGCAAGGTGGAGAGTAAATGCAAGTTACAGGATAGGAATACAAGTTTTCTCAAGTTGTTGCATCATTTGGAGCTTCCATAAGGATTAGGGCTAGGACAAGGTGAATCTTTTGTAATGCATCCCTGAGCTGAGCAGTTGGAGCTTAGTTTTGGAGTTTCATCACAATTCTGAATTTCATAGTTACCTTGGCATGCTTGGGACTGAATTTAAATATTGTCCAAAATGTAGAAAGCAACCACAATTTTCTCTGAGAGCTGAAAAAATTGTGTAGGAGTGAGCGACCTGAAGTACTTTATCTTAGCTGAAAAAAGACTGAGATGTGATTGTATTGTGGTCTTTAACTACGTTAGTAGTATTTACTTATTAAAATACTAGCAATCTGGAAAAGAAAAATATAGAAAGAACAAATGGCTTGAAAATTAGTTAGATGAATGTAAGGCTCTGAAGTAAAAGAGATTTTAGGCAATTTTTTATATCTGTGACAGAATCTCCTTTTGGTTTTGATGTCTTTTAAAAGAAATAAGTAAATAAAATCTGGAATGATACATGCAGCTTGCAGGGAATTGGGTCCTCATGTGAATAGTGTTGAGTGAAATTGCATAAGAAGCAATCATCTACATAAAGTAGCAAACTGGAAAATTGGAAATTGGCAAATAACTGAGTAGTTATAGATTCAATAGGAAAAGTCTGAGGGACTCTGGATTAAGTCTGCAGTTGAAAATATTTACATGTCAAGGAAGTCATATAAAAAGATGGACTGCATATCTGAGAAGAAAAATTTTGTGTGAGAAATTGGATAATAGGAATCTGAATTTAGAAGGGTGAAGAGTGCAAAGACTCCCAGGACTGAAAGGGCCTCTTCTAAATTTTTCCACAACAGTTTCTTTTATTCCCTGTATGAGTGTCTAAACTCCCACTCTTCAGGAAAGCTGACAAAAAGTTGGGTTATCTTTTGGGCATGTAAGATTCTTTTTATTTTTTGATGGCTTGAGGCCATGCAAGTCAGTTGGAGTATCCGAACAGATTAAGATTTCATGCTATTCTTTGTGGATTTTTTTATCTTAAGGTCAGATTTTGTCGCTGTACTGATCCTTATTGGTTTATAATTCTGTTTGTATTCATAAACTGGAGAGAAAAGAGAATTATTTATTTTAAGTACAGTTTTAGAACACAATCAATTTAGATGCTAAAATCTACCTGTAAGAGTGATTCAGGCACCTAATGTTAAATGCTGTGAAGAAAGTAGAAGCCATCAAATATTGCACTATTTATATATGATACGGTATATCTTGTAGATCTGAGGAGAACTCAGATCTAAATGGAATTTAGTTTGAATACCTTTGGAAGAGGAGGGAGTGAAATATTGAGGTTGATTCTGATCCGTGGTCCCAGAACTCATTATACGTTCTACGGTAAAGCTGATGGATAAAACTGGATTCAGTCTTTGGATCACCATAGTGAAGAAACAAGCCTTGTGTAAAAAAGCATAAACAACCAACCTAAGAAATCACAGCTCTTCTGTGGTGTTTTTTAAATCGTGAACTCCTATCTGCACAGTGTCCAAGAATCCTGGAAATATGACTTTGAAAAATCCACTACAAGTTCCAAGTCTTTTCCTCACTGAAAACAAAGTTGTAATTGAAGTCACTGGGGTTACATAAGGGGTGATTTCAGCTGGTTCTCATATAGATAAGCATTTTTGCACCTTGTATGACCTTGATTGTCTGACAGCTGAACAGATATTGCAGTAAGTTTCTGTTTATTTGAAACAATTCTGTACAGATGTTACAATAGGATAAGAAAGCTCATCAGAAAGTGCTTGAAATCCAGGAAAAGATAAATATAATATATGAAACAAACAAGTGCAACTGACAGTACTTGCACCTTTAATTGATGTATTGTACTGACAGCAATGCCGAACTTTTAAATGTTTTGCTCAAGATTGGGGAAACTTTAACCGCTGGGAAGATTAGTCAGGGGAATTATGGCACAGGTTTTCTCATAGTAATTTTTGTTTCAAAACAATACTAGAAATGAGTGGAGTAATTAAAATTAAATAAGCTCCAGCCAAGAGCTTTGCCTAGATTTTAATCTGAACATTTCTTTAGGTTCAGGCAAGCTGAGACAGTGTTTATAAAAGCTTTTGCCATTTCTGGTCTGGTCTCTGAAGGAAATGAGTTCATAGTTTGTCTTTTCCTCTGTTTCTGTCAACTCCCACTTCTGCATGACAATGTTTAAATCTATTGACCAAATAGGCTACTTTGACAGAGGTAGAGGTGCTTCAAATATTTATTTCACAGAAATTGTGAAAATGAAATAAATAAATAAACAAACATAGTAAAGACAGACTGCCTGGATTTGCTTTGCAATTAGCTCAGTCTTAATAAAATAGTATAGAACTTGACTTGGGAAACATGGAATAAATTTTACATGGAGCTTGTGGTATGTCAGGTCTGATACAATTGAAGTACAAGATACAAGACTTCAACAATTCTACTGCTTATAGTACTTGTTACTATATTTCTGGTTACTACAGAAGCAGCAAATTCTAGATACACACTGCTGTTTCAGATATGGTCTTTGTTTCTCTGTGGTGTCAAAAACTGGAACCACAAATTTTGAAACAGTTTGTCCTTTCTCAAGCACTCAGTTTTCTTCAATTTTTATTTAAGACTGAAAATTTTCCAGGACATGGCCCGTCCTCTTTTTATACATTCTCAAGCCCACAAGGCTCCCAGTAAATAATAAATATTAATATTAAAAATATACAAGAAGGGTTGTGACTTAATGACACAAAATTGGTTCCTTACAAGGCTATTTGTCTTCAAGCTGTAATATGTGCAACCATACATATTATGGCTTCAAGAAAAATAATATTGTGTGCATGTATATAATGCATATGAAAATGTGTTCTCTAGGAAAACAGAATGTATGAAAGTGTACAGAAACCCCATGTGTCAAGTAAGTTCCAAAATTGACAATACAAATAGATAGATAACTGAAAGGAAAAGAGAGAAAAATCACATCTTGATCTGAGGGCCAAGTTTTTGGTGAAAAAAATGGTGTTTTAAATACGTCTGTAATTTGGCTTGCGGTCCCAGTTTTAGCTCCAGACTGCTCTCTATTTCTTGTACTGCTGTTGATTTTAGGACTGATAACTTCAATGAATGAGGGAGAAAGGTTAGATAAAGGATCATGCTTTTTTTTTGTTGTTTTTTTGCAAGGTCTAACACTAGAAAAGCTCTAACTTCTGTAGTGATGGCATCATGATATTTTGGATTTTCAGGGGATGGATGGAGGGGAGGTGTTTGTACCTGTTGATTTCTGCCATTTCATCCTCCATCAGATCTCCAGAAACACCAACAGAGAGCTGTCAGCTAGCATCAGCCCTCTTAGAGTTAGATTGAGTACAATATCACAAGCAAACAAAACCCCATCCTAGCCTTCTTAAAAAATAGTTCTTTTCTGACCCCTGTTGTGCAGACGAAGCAGCTGTCCAAACGATACACCATATTGCATTTCTACACATTCAACAAAACCAATTCAGAGTACTTTTCAAACAAAAAAATTAAGCTCATGCTACGTCACAGAAACCTTTCTCAGGGAAACTGAGGAAAGGAAGCCTAATCAGTTTCTCAATATTCAGCTTTTCATGCCATGTAAGGGAAATAGAGTTTCTTTCTGTTTCTTTGTTTAACTGCAAGGTTTTGCTCTCTGTTCTCAGTTACAAATTTTTCTTTAAGTCCTGTGGGATCCGGACCTCCAATTTTAGCAGATCTTCCTATAGCTTACATTTTATATAAAAAGCTTCACTGAATTCCTCATATCATTCTAGTCAGCAGAATATTTTCATTGAGCTGAATAAGGTTAGGAGTTCTTATATATATTTATGAAGTTTTCCTCCTTCCCAGTCAGAAGCTTAAATATTAAAACCTATAAAACAATCAGGTAAAGTACAAATTATCTACAATTACATTTAAAGCTAATACTTACTTTTAAATTGTGATATGAATATACAAAAATATTTGGAAATATTTTTATAACTTTCTTCCAGGTCTGTTTTCTATATTTCTGTTAACACTACAAGTAGCTAAAAGGCCTTTTGAAGCTAAAGAGACATGGGCTGAGACGCCGGCGCTATTGTCTTCAAATTCAATTGATATAAATGGGAGATTTATTAAAATAATTTATTTCTTATATTAAATATCTTAAAATTTTGATGACTATGCTATTAAGCTTTGATGTTTCCAAGCAAAAGCAAAGGAGGGGGAAAAAATCATCTGCAAGAACAAAATCAAAAAATATATTTTCCTTGAAAATTTCTAACAAAGTATGAAAATTAAGACCAATAGTATTAATATCAGAAGAGAAACTGAGTTAAAAAGGATACTTCAGACATTTATCTGCTTGTCCATCACTAGTTATAGGCATTGTAATCATGAACTGAAAAGTACTTTATTTAATCTATTGTTTTAGGCCCCTTAGTTTTATGAAAGAAAGCTATAAAAATAATTAGAGTTTCCTGGTCACGAGGCTTATTTCCTAATCCATTGTCTATAATTAGCCAGGAAATCACTTGGCATTAGTCACTGAAAAGATCATAGGTAATTGTGCCAGCTTTATCACATCCTGAGCTAATGCCTGTAGGAAGTGGACATGAAAACAATAAAATTTTCAGTTAGGTTTCATGTACCATTTTAAAATAGAAAACTAACAAGAGTTTTAACACTTGACTGCTACCTCAACCTTGAAATCAACTATAAGAAGGGGTGGTTTGCAGTCAAAGACAATGATCTGTACTGTTTTGTTTAGAACTTTTTACACTATTAAACACACCTGAGTACCAAGTTTGACAACATCACTTTTATCCCTAACTATGTGGTCTAATATATTAGTAAAATTTCCTGCAGTGAGCTTTACGACAAAGGAAACAGACTGTCAGATTACAGCTTCAAATATAATCCAAATATAAATAATTATCCATACTCATAATAATTTCCCGTTGTATGAAAAAAAATTGAAAACCTACTCTGATCTTCTCTAAATTTGAATATAGCTGAACTATAGACTCAGACAATTTGTTTTTATTAGTAGTAGCAGCATTTGAAAGTGAAAACAAGTGATAAAGATTTGTGACTGAATTGGGAATTTAAAATAAGCAATAATCTTTTAGAAACAAAGCAGTTACTACTTCTGCCCTTTCCAGCTGACAATTCTGAGTATCTACCTAAAACTGGATTAGAACAAGGAATAAGTCACAAATGAAGGACACATTCAAGGACACATTCAATATCGAAGCCCTCACTGGAAACTGTTCTTTGTTTTATCCACTTTCTCTTTTGTACTCAAAATGCACCCATGTATATTCTTACATGTTGAGAGATTTATGCTACTTATAGGAATCTAGAAACTTTCAGAATCAGTTCCTTGCCAGATTCAGAAAAAAGACCCAATGTGCAGTATGCATCAGGAAGTATTCACTGACAGTTTATGAAGAAGAATTTATACGTAGTGTAAAGTGTATTGTAATAGCTTTTTTTTTAATAGGTAAAAATATATATAGATCTAAGTAACACTCATGCAGTTTCAGAATACACATTTGAAGTTAAGAATTTGAAATTCATTAGAAAGTACAAGAATTAGGCCACCTTGATGAATCATTTTATTTGTTGCAGTCCAATTTCACCATTGCCAATAATTATTTTGCTTTGGTTTTGTTTCTGCAGACTATTATTTCACTATTGCACGTTGTTTTGCAAGATGATCTTTTATTCCATGGACATGTCTCTGATTTTTGAGTTAAAATTGTACCAGTTTAGACATGAAAACCAGGAATTTACAAGATACTTTTGGGCAATGAATAATCAGACACATTAGTCAGCATATAATAATAACAATCTTTTAAAAAGGTATGGATGGATTAAAATGTTTGTACTTAGCATTTAACGTGGCATTGAATGCTCCAAGTCAGTTATCTTATTAGCTCTTGTGCAAGTGTCTAATATCCTTATTGACTAAAGAATGATAAACCTATATAATTCTATTATTTTCCAATAGGGAAGCCCTGTCCCATAAAAGGCCTTTTTGCTGTTGTCTGTGTTCACAGGATTTATACGGACTTCCTAATAAGTATATGGACCTGTAAAAACTGTAGATATAGCTGCACTTTGAAAACATTCAACTTTTTGAAAAACTGATCTTATACTTTGTACTGAGTAAGAAGTTTTCAATTACTTCTTGTTCACAAAGACACATGGTATTTTCTTTCATATAGATCGATAATTTTAACACTGATTAGCATTCAATGGGCAGAAGAAACTTACTGCCTTTAGTTCTGTTGAGGGTTTTTTTTAATTTAAATTCCTCTGAAAAGAATTTTCAGTTTTTGTATTCCTATCTATGGGAACTGTGTAATAATGAAAACTGAGGTCCATAAATCAGTTCTAGGCTAATGAATTAAAACAAACCTAGTAGTTTTTTTAATTTAAATCCTGAAAAAAGTCATACTTCTACTTGGAGTTAAAGCAAACTATTCATCAGATGCATTGTGGCTGTTGCTATGCAAGTTTGCAATTTTTTTTTAAGATTTTGGTTTTGGGAAACTCTCTCTGTTCATACCTGTGATCCAAAAGTTTGGGGAATATTCAGCACATCTACATGAATAATTAGATTAAAACTTCTGCCAGCTTTTTTGAAAGGTACTTCTGAGAGGGTTTTATAGCTCTAATTACATTTTAATACAGAACATATGTACAAGCGACCAATACTAATGTCTAAAATTCTTTGTACTCTTGTTTTACATTTTATATTCATGATAGCTATATCAACTAATTGGTGAAAAAGTAAAATACTATTATGCCTTTGACTTGGTTCTGTTAGTACAGTCCAGATAGAGGGATTTAAGAATTTACAAATCATAAAGATCTGTGAGTAAATTTTGCCAATCTTTCCTGTTCAATTAATAAAACTGGAGCAAATACTTGTTTCCTTTTTTAAATTGTCTAGAAGAAGAAAACTGAATTAAGGAAGAAAGAAAGATGGTAGAGTCACAGTGTGGTGACAAATGAACTGCTGATACTGGAGAAATCACAAAAATGGTCATTCTATTCCAAGAATGTGTCGGAGAGGGAAGACACAGAGGAGAGAAGGATATTGTGTCTTTCCATTTTTTCTAATCACTTTCTTGACCCAAAACTCCTTCTTCTGCTCACCTATTGCAGACTAAGACCCCTAATTAGCTGTTAAGCATGCTGGATTGGTTTTCCAGATCTAGTTGCAAGGATAAAAGTCTGGGAAATTAATGAAATTTTTTTGATAAGGTGAGTCAAACGCAGTAAGTCTTCACACTCCAAACCAAAGTAAATTGTTGTTTGTTGAAATTCAGTATCTCTTTCATCCTAACTCAAAATGCAAATATATATTAGCATAATTTGTACTCAAAAGTTTTTGAATAGTAAATCTGTTCCCTCGCTTTCAGTGTGTAACTTAGACTACAATAATTTCACAACATACTGTGCAGGGCTCCATCTCAGCAGAGGAAAGTGTTTCATAGAAAGGAACTTCAGTATTTGATCATCAGTGTCATCAAATTACACTGTAACTAGCACAGTGATATTATTCCTGTGAAATGTAACCATCATAATCTTGCAACCATAATCTTGTGTTTCTTTCAGCACATAAAGACCACATAAGAGTTTTTCACTTGAGGAGCAGAAAGCACTCAGCATCTCAATCCTCTTCCTTCCTCCCAGGCAAGATTTCTCTTAATTCATTGTGTTCTGTTACCTTTCTTTCTGAAAAAGTAGTGTTCTTGTATTTTGTGTCTGTCCAAGAGTCACCATCCATACTTCCAAGCAACAGAAATGGGTGTATGTCCATACACTTCACATTGGGCAGAGTTCTGAAAGAACTCATAATTTGTATTGAAGTTAATGATTACATTTATAGGTGGGATTTTTAATAAACCCTAAACAAATAAAATAAATAATTAAGCCACATGACAACTCCGGATTTTTTTTTCCTTAATAGCTATCCTGGGGATGCATACAATGAGTAAACTTCTGTAAACTAGTTTGAAATAATTGTTTATAAAAATCCATTACCAAGGATGCAGTCCTTGGCAAGGAACTCAAATATATTTGCACTTAAATTAAAAATAAAGCAGGCATACATTTGGTTCAAATACTCGACACAATCTGACTAATCATGTGCCTCTTCATTACTTACATGGGTTCATCAAGAATCAAATCCTTCCCTTTCACTCTCCACTTCACTTCTCAGTTTTATCAGAAGCTATTACAATTGGGAAGATCACAACAGGAAGAGACATGAATTTCCAAAGTGACATTTTTTCCTTGTTCTTTTATGAAGCTTTTCCTAACTGAAATAGTAGACTGTTTCCTTTTGTTTGGTTTTGGTTTTGTTTATTTTTTTTTTAAAAAGGGGGGTAAAAGCCCTCAATTAGACTCAGACTCTTATATTCATGTGTTAAGATCAATGTTGGTTTTGAGTCCTGCTTTCAATTACACTGCAGTTTTACTGTTAATGATCCCCTAAATAAATATACAATCTCTTACCAGCAGTGAAGTATAAGGTGGTTGTCAAGAGGTCACACTGTTTAAAAAAACAGATATGATATAGTTGAGGGCTTTAGAACTGTTCTCCCACCTACATATCCATACGTTTTTAGATATTTTAACTTAATCCTCTCCTTTAGTATCTTATTTCTTAGTTAGTCAAGGCTATGAGTAATAGCCATCTAAGAGAAAATACTGGCTGAATACCTAAATATTCTATGGTTTTATGTTGAAGTATTAGCGTAGCTGCAATATATGTATGTCCTTTATTTAGAGAGAAAGAGCACACATTTTCACATACACTGTCACACACACTGTTATATATATTTGTACATGCTCTTAGGTCTGTTTTGCAGGAATACTCTGTAAGTTGTGAAAATGAAATTTTTCTAAATGTGAACAAGAAATTACATACCATTATTGTGAAGCACAAGCATTGCACAGGAGACTGCCATTCTTCTCCATGACATGAGGTTGCTACCAGATGTCTCAAAGGTCTGGAATTGACCTTTGAGACTTGAAAGATATTAGAAACCTTAAGAACAGCTGTGCTGAGGGGAAAAAACAGGTCCTGTGAAAAGTATCTTAAAACTATGGCAAACACCACAAATGAACTCTGTTTACTGTTGTGTTCCACTTTAAAATTACTATCAAGTTTAACATCTCAGAGTAAGAGGCCTTCAAAACACAAAATGAAGATTATCCAATGTTTAGACACTTACTCCCAAGATATTTGTTAGTAGTAATAATATTGAAAATACACCTCCAGGAATCTTTTCACTCATCACTGAAACAGAATATGGCAGCTATTTAGCAGTGTGTGACAGTGTTAAACAAATATTTAGACAAGGGGAATGGGAAATATTATATGAAAAATTATACTTCAGTAGGATTTATTTGAAAAAAAGTGATGCAGGAATAATTGTTTCTAAAGGTTTTAACATGTTTTCCATACTTAGGCTGTGGCTTCTGAAATATACCAGCATTCCAGTAATTACTAATATGATGGACATAAAAGCTTTGTCATAATAACATGAAGAAAAATATATCCTCTACCCATCAATACTTTAGAAAGAAACTTTTCTGAACCAAATATATCCTATGTATTGGAATTCTCCAAAGGATTTAATACCACTGCATTCAGTATACCAGGTTTGTCATTGAAGTCAACTGCTGTTTTGCCATTCATTTGAACAGAGAGTAAGCAAAAATTGTAGTGGTCTGCGCCTATATCAGCAGTTATATTTGTGGGATTCACAGACTATACCTTTAGAATGTCGAAAAGCGTACCTTAAAAAGGAATTGGAACACAATGTTGTTTGTTATTGTATTTGTCATTGTAGCTCCCAAGGAGCTTCATTCCCAAGGAATGAAAAATGATAAGTGGAGGGAAGAAAAGGTAACTGAATTTCCTTCGTCAGGGTGTAAAAAGATCTGTGCCAAGTTTCAAGAAGGCACATTACTGATGTTTTTGAACTGAAACGGTATTTAAAAAAGGTAGTGTTTGTAGGGGAAAGGTGTCACTTGTGGGATAATTGGATATAGCTAGGTCTAGGTTTCTTCAATAATTCAAGATGTTTACTTAATTGTCAATAAAGCATACAGAGTGTTAAGACATCAATAATGTATTGCAAAGAAGACTGCAGGAGAATGAAAATGCATTTAAGTGAGTAAAGCCTAACCCAGTGCAGGTTGAAGATTCTAATATTATCAAAAAGTGAGAAATAGAAACCCTAGGGATGGAATTTGTATAAGTGAACCTCAACATAGCACTGTCCTCTTCATATTTGGTCATATATGTCTTTCATCTACCTTTGACAAAGAGAGAAGTTAAGAACAAAGTCAAGACAAAGGTGTCAACATTTGTTTTTGACAAAAACAAACACAAACAAATAGTAACCAAATATTTATGCAGTGGAATCAATCAGTAACAAGTAATTTCATTTTAAATTTTAAGTATTCTAACTGCGTGATATGATATGATACGATACGGTACGATACGATACGATACGATACGGTACTATGCAATACGATACGATATGATATTCAAACAACTGGATATAAGCATTAGGGAGAAGATAGAACAGAAAGCAAAAAGATGGTTCTAGCTATAGTTAGTCCTGGCTAATCTTTTCCCTACAGCTGGCTGATATAAGTGGCTTTATTTTATTGATGTCCCTGATAGCGGCTTGTTAAAAATGAAAGATCCTCTAAAGAGGATCTAAAAGAGATTAAAGAAGGGTCAAATTCTGAAAGCATTAGGTCAGCTGATGAGCACTTAACAGCTCTAAATTCTATTGTCATGTTGGCCTCAAATAGGAGTTCTTGCATGGGTTGTGTCGAGTCTATCATACTGTGCCCTAACTGAAATTTTCTTAACAAAGAATGATCTCTTAGGTCTAAGAAAAGCTGTTTCCTATACTGAGAAGAAAAATAGATTTGCAGATCGGTTTGAAATCAAGAAAACCATCGATGTTTCTTCAATGGCCTGACTAGATTCTTTCACTGAGGCATTTTTTGAAAAGTCTACCTTAATTCAAATAAGTTTATTTTTTAAATTGAAAGTTAACCTTGTTGATTTTGAATTTTAACTGCTTCACAACATTTGCATATTTCAGGATGTGTTAGTTTGGCTGAAGTCCAGATCTGCCCTACAAAGATTTCTATTTTACCATATCAAATGCCAGAGCTATTTCTTTTTTACTGTTGTCTAGTTTCAGGCAGAAGCCAAAGCATGTTTGAGCAGGTTAGGGCTCTAGAGTAAGGAGGGACTGGCCACCTTGTATGCATGATTTTTTGACAAACTGAGTATAGGTGTTACCATCTGAAGCCTACAGTAAAGCAGCATGGCTTTCACAGTGAAATAAAAGGTGTCAGGAAGATAATTTTCACAGAGGTCCAAACAATTTTAAGAACAATTTTGACCATAGATTCAAGAAATAGCTACAATACGAACAGTGGTTCAGCTGAATCAAACTGACTCAAACTCTCACCAATATCTTGTAAACCGTAACAGCTCAGTAATGTTCTCAGTGGGTGCTGGTTTTGAATACTCACTTTTTAGAAATTAAAGGATTATTTTCGTGGAGTGCCTACACTCTAAATACTTTTGTGTTTCTAACCTATCACCCTGTTGAGGTGCTGGATGACTACTTTAAAGCACATGTGGACAATTACATTCATTTGCAAAAATGGTCAATAACAGCCACTGTAAAGGGCCCCTTAAAAAGTAAGTATGGCATAAAGCACTGTCCCCAATGTACAATAAAAAATAAAATAATATAGTTAAAATGCAGACTGCTGCAAATAGTTTCTCTAAGAACTTGAATCACTTGATCTAACACTTCTCATTTCCTGTAGGCCTGCCTAAATGAAGAAATTAAAAAATGCTAATGCTCTGTTATCTTCACGGAAAAAAGATATTGAGATCTCCTTGCACTTATACATTAAAACACTTTGGGTTTATTCCCCTGGACTCAGAATTCTTTGTGGAAAGAAATGTGTTGTAGTGGGACAATCATTCATTACTCAACAGGAAAAAAACTTACCACCTCAGGAAGATGCTTTGGTATGATAAATGACTATAAACCCAACTATATTGTATATTTTTTGGTCTCTTATTTGCCAATCAAGGCTGATTTTGAGGCTCATTATTTTGATATAAAGGAAAAAATTGTGGTTTTCTTCCTTTTACTCTAAAATTTTTTAATAACTTTTCCAGGAAGTCTGAGCAATTATTTCAAGAAAGCAAAGAAAAGTATTTTAATAGAGTACCTGATCTTGTTTCGATCAATGATATTTTCTTGTATTCAGTAGAAAACAACACAAATATTAGCACTCAAAAGAAAATTTTCAAAGTTTTCTAACTAAAAATGCAATCCTCTTTTATTGTAGTTGGAAACAAACTAATTGACAATGTTTTATCTGTAAGTTTAATTAAACTTGGCTCTCAGTTCTGTGCTATAACCTTGAAACTTTTTCCCACAGCTGAGTAGTAAAATATGGTACTGAGAATAGAGGGAAGGCTGTAAGAGAACAGAAATTTTATAAATCACCAAGATAAATACATAGAATTATACAACAAAGAGAAACGTAATGTTCAATGCATTATTTTTATTGTTCAAAAGCATTGCTAGAAAAAAAGAAATAGAAGTCTTTACTGGATGTGTGGTGTTTATGCTGAATGGATGGATGATCTTGGGTAAAATTTCATTCTAAAGCTATGACATTCTGAAAAAGCTGTCCATAAGCTTACCATTTTTTGTTATAATAACATTAAGAAAAATATGTCCTCTACCTATCAATACTTTAGAAAGAAACTTTTCTGAACCAAATATATCCTATGTATTGGAACTGGCTCTTAAATCTACTGATTGCAATTTCCCAAGTGTATCCAAGGATGGTAATTTGAACATTGTTTTTAGTTCATCATGCAAATATATTGATATTATATGCTATGCACACGGATATATATAGTGCATACATATACTACGTATTAATAAAATATTTTTTTTCTAAGAAAAATATTGCAGCCAATGTTTGGGAAGAAAATTGTAGTCAAACTGCAGAATCAGAGTCATGGTAGAAACGGCTGACATATTCTCAGTCAAGCATAATGCGAAGATTTAAGTTGACAGGCTGTCCAGGGAAGGTGTAGATGCCCCCTGCTTGAAGTATTCAAGGCCAGATTGAATGGGGCCTTGAGCAGTCTGGTCTGGTGGGAAGTGTCCCTGCTCATGGCAGGGGGCATGGAACTGAATGATCTTTAAGGTCCCTTCCAAACCATTCTATGATTCTATGACTTTTTCCTCAATGAGATAGCAAAACCATCATATCTTCTTTTCCATGTTCTGTAGCGTTAGTGCATAGGCACAGACATACAAAAATTTTAAAAGCCCAGCTCTTTATCGGATCCACTTGATTTTCCATCCCAAGAGAACAGCCATTTTGCCAGCATCCAAGTAAGAGAATGAACAGGTGATAGAACATCATTGAAATTAGAAAGAACATCATTGACCAGCAAGACAAACACACAGAGAATATTTTTAAGAGCATAAAAACATAAACAGCTTTTCCACCAATGACTGCATAATTTATGACCATTATCCTGTCAGACTAGGCAATGTTTTTCTGTTAAATTCTCCTGAAATCTGTCTTGTGTTATATTTGATTGCGAAAATGATCGTACTGAACAAAGTTAACCACAGTAGCAAGAATGAGTTTGTAGACATACTTACAGATACAAGAGTTATCACTAGACAGGTACAACATTCAGTTGTACCAGTATTTGACTGGTTTCTCTGTCCTTTTTTTTGAACCTGTATCTCACAGGTTTTGAGGTTTGTTGTGTTTTGGGTTTTTTTTGCTGTTGCTTTTTGTTTCTTTTTTTAATAGCTTTAGGCCTTAGAAGTGTTGTTTTAGCAAATTAAGGCATATTACCAAATGATTTTCACAGGCTTAACACGTTTTAATACAGTCTTCAACATTGTTCAGTAAATCCAAAACATTTATTTGAAAGTAAGTCATAAAAAACAGACATAAGTATATTCTTTGTTCTAGGAATAGCTGTAAATCAAGGAAGTTTCATCCAGCAGCTAAGTTACATAGGCAAATTTGAATTTCAAAAATTTGTAAAGTAGGTCACAGTGCAAACACGGAGAATAATCTGCCCTTTGCGTTTCCAGAAGGCAGCCGTAGCAATAATAGAGATGATAACACATTTTCTATACTGAGGAACCAATGAACTCAACTAATCTCAGCTACCACTGGAAAGAGAATCTAGTTCAGGATTCATGCTATACCCAGTTCTTAGTTTTTCAAAGTAGACTTGGTAAGTTATGTGGTGTGGATTAGTCCTGTGAGAACTAGGATAGTGAAAGGAACTGTACTGTCAGCAACTGCAGAAGCATGAGAAGATCTTCTCATGGCATGTGGAGTGGGATATAGTTGTACTATGTTCTAATCAGAGAATTCCCTTGAATGCACAAAAACTGACAGCTCAAATGGGGCAATATGCAGGTTTGTTTTCCTGGCCTAGGTTTTAAGGGTCTGTATCACGTGGGCTTATACTCTTTTTTCTGGAACCATATTTTCCTGTGACATCTTGCAGTCTGGTCATAGACATCTTTTCCTTAAATAAGCATGCTAAAAGGATCAAAATAACTTTGAATATCTAAACTAGGTTTTATTGGCACGTAAAGAAGATGATCAACTTTTTAAAGAGAATATATAGGAATATTGTGTCCTGCAGGTATTAAAAAAATAATTGAAAAATAATAATGCCCTATGTCCTTTTCTACAGGGTCATACAAAGTTTAGTATCCATCACTGGGTTTCCTTATTTCAATGTAATCTACTCTTGTGTGTCGACTTCAAACGATATCTGAATATTGGGACTTTTTCATTCACTCCCCTCTCCTGTGGGACAAGGAGAAAATCAAGGGAAGACAGGAAGACCTGTGAATTGAGATAAAGACGGTTTAATAGATGAAGGAAAAGTTGTGCCTGCAAGAAAAGAAATTTATTCACAACTTCTCATCTGCAGGCACATGTTTAGCTGCTTCGCTGCTTCCTGGAAAACAGGGACTTGATATGCATGACAGTAGCTTGGAAAGATAAATGCCACGATAACAAAGGATGTTAAGGTAATGCCAAAAAAGAGAAAACAGAAATGCTCCCAGCCAGGGATCACTCTGGATATCTGATTTCCAATACTAACACCTTTTATCCCAATGGAAAAAGTGGTTAACTTTAACAAAATTAAGGAATGTGCCTCATTGTTGTTCCTTCTTATTGTTGCTTCCTGAGTAAGTAGATGGCTAGTTTAAGAGTTAGCTAGTAATGATAGCCTGTAACTGGTCAGTTCTTTATTCAGCATTGTGAAGGACCTGTAACTTTCTTCTGGTTTGTTGTAATACATGTTCAGCTTGAGTGGAGAATGCAGTGTTGCATTTTTTTTCCATCTTTGGCTTCAAGTAGAAGAAATATCTGCCACAAAAAAAAAGCATTGCTAGAAGAGAGTCCAAAGTACAGGAAAGATATTTATGTTTCCTGAAATATATGTTTCACTTTATTTCACCTTTGCTAAAGGTTGATTCATTGCAGTCCATTGAACAATGAATTTACATGCTTTAGAAGTATTTTATACGGAACGATAAACATAATTTGTGATTAATTCTGCCTACACTGGAAAGTTGCATGAGCCTTTAACAAAAGTTGCATTTTAAGTAACTATATCACATGTACGTACAATGCAGTTTGACAAAAGTTAAGACTGAAGTTGGAAAAAAGGGATAGGAAGAATAAATATAGACTAAGAGATCTGTGCTATTAGAAGGATGGCTGAAAAGAGTGCATGGGATTAATAAGCATAATTTTCTTCTGAGAGATGATCCTGATGAGCACGAATACTTGATAATCCAGTTCTTCGCAAATCTTGGTCTTGGCAAGAGCTAATATGTTATCCTACTAAAAGCAGTAAGACAGCTGTCTCTAGCTGATTCTTGCAGCATACATGGGGAAAGAAACAGAGGAAAATTTGAACGATTATACATGTAATTTAGTTCCACATTCCTTTTCCTATGCAAGAGATATAAAAGAGGGGAAATGTGTAATTTAATTTGCAATGGATACAAGAGTGTCTGAAAAAAAATTAAACTATTCTGGTTGTGACACATACTAAGATATTCTAATTTGCACAATTTGACCTCTGAGGACTCCAGAGCTGAGAAAGCATGAACTGTTATTAATGCTGTTCTTCCATTCCACTGCACTGACTACTGTGGTGTTTTAAATGAGGAAGCATATTTATACCATTTCTGACTTCTGTTTTGCCAATAGAACTGCTTGACCACATAAAAATTCTATTATTTTTTTAGCAAACCCCCTTCAAAATATTGCTGAAACCCTTGTAGAGTAAATCTAAGATGTCTTAAAATCTCTTTACCACTTCCAATAGTTCCAGTATACTTTCTTATTTTAGTTTTGTTTTGCTCTCAGGAAGGACATCATTGTTTCTGTGAACACTTTAAACAATAGGGTATCCAATTACTCAAACTTGGTTGTACCTAGTAAATTAAAGACAGACTATTTTGTAGCCCACTTCTAAACAGCGATGAACACTCCTACTCTGGAAGATAATTCAACTGCAAAACCAATTCGTATATGCAAAAATAGCAAGAAGGAAATTCTCATATACTGTAAACATTCATTTATTGAAATGATCATTAAACAAATTTACAATAGATGCAGTGTGATTAATTATTCTATATCACAGTGCACTACACTTTAAATCTTTTATAAGATCATTATCAGTTTAATCAGTTTGCATTGCTAAAGACCTCAAAAGTTCTTACTTAATAGAAAAATTTTGGAAAATGAAACTGAGATCATATGAATTATTCTGAAATAAAACAATTCTACGTGGACACAGAAATTTTACTTATTTTCTTCTCACTAAAAATTACAAATATATCCCATGGTACTGCGGCATTTTAATAATAATATTATCATTTATCCTAGACAAGAAAAAAAACCCTATTTATGCTAATGAAAGAAATTAATATATGAAATATGCCAACAGAATGTAGTCCTTCGTTTCAGTGGAAAACATGTAAGGAAAGCAGTGAATTTGGTAAGCATTTACAGTGATGTACTCCTCATCACAAGTTTGACTGCATGTTTCAAAGCTGTTCAGCACATGTGTTTATTCTCCTGGTCTTCCTGAGAAAATTATGGCCACAGCAAATTATGATTAACAATAATTCACTAGGCATAATATACTCACTAGGTCTGATAAATGATTGATTCTAGTATTTAAGGACTTTGCTTTTAGTTGGGGCAAATACACGTGAAACCTTCAGAACAATTGTAACTTAAGTTAGGTATCTAGACAGAGATAAGGTTGTAACTAAATTACTTTGTCATCATAGTAGGACATGAAAATTGAATTTTCTCCATCAGCATAATTCTTCCAACTACTGCCAGCTCCAATTGACACGGTAAGCATGGAGAAAATCATAGGACAGATAAATTAGCCCCTGACCTTTGTTTTATTTTTTCTTTCTATTTGCATTTTTATGGAAACCTGAATTCTTTCTCCAACCATATAGATGCTATTACACGGCCAAAATGCACATAACAACTCTACCATATGAAAAGTTCATTCTAATAATTTATTAAAAGAAGGTATGCTTGTTAGATCAAACAATCACATAAACATATGACTGGAGGTGGGACAAATATGATGGTAGAAATGTTGGAAAAGTGTAAGTTTTTATCAGTCTGTTATATTAGTCTGATATTAAATTAGGTAGAAACAGAAATATAATTTGATTACTTTGGGTTAAGTGTGTTAGTGACTGTTAGAAGTAGCGGTTATGTAGGCGAAAAGTTCTTCTTTCCTTATAAGAGCTGTATTTGTTAGAAGTAGCCAAAACTTATCCAAGCTAAGCCTGCACCTGCAGTAGAGATAAAGGCTGAGCCTGTAGTTGACCTTGCATACCAGAGTTAACTAAGCAAAACAGAAGGAAGCTGGCGCCGAAAAGACTGATATTATAATTAACCGATGAAGTAATCTGTACATGCACATGTATTAGTTGTAACTTGTTGAATATACATTAGATTATGTAACATGTAGGGAATAAAATGCGGTCGCGCTCTAACGGTCTTCGAACCAGATTTGGGTACGTAACCCTGGTTCCCGGGGCCTCGAAATAAAGCACCACAGATAACCTCTCCCAAGTGGTTCTGTGTTGTCTCTCTGCTAACAGAAACATTCCAAGTTTTAGAGATGGTAGGATTTGTTCTGGTCTCAAAAGCTGGGCAATACTATTTGCAGTTCAGGCACAGGGAGAAACTAAAATATACATTTGCCTGTAGCCTACAAACACAGAGATGCTGTTATTAGGCTAGTTAATACTAGTTGTAGCCAGCAGATAAACTAGGAGAAAAATGACAGGGCATGACTGTTTTATTATCAAAATAATTATTTATTGCTGTAAGTACCTTGCTTTCTGAAGAGAACATACAAGCATTGTTAAAGTACAGTCAGACTTCGAAAAGGTCCCATATGCCACATGGGAAAAGCGTTATCCAACTTCAAAACTTATGTGTCACCACTGAAAATTAACCTTAAATTCACATCCCAAATTTTATCCACTCATTTCTTCATCTTAGTTTTTAACCATGACTAAAATTGCTACAGCATTAACATTTTTCTATCCGGTTTTCTAAAGCAAACACAAACCACAAAATTTTTGTGAAAGTAAAAGAAAACTTTAGCTAATAAAATCTGTGCAAAGACCTAGGCTGTTCAGAATAATTTGGAAGACTACAGTAGTCCAACCTTGGAAGTATGAAGGGGAAGATAAAGAAGATACAAGGTTGTGATCTATTGGTTATATTGGTATTAAAATGGGATTTTTTTATGACATAAATTTCTTGAAACAAATATGAAAACTTAAAAGACTGAGTACAACTCTTAGAATATATATCTATTTTATTAAAAAAGAAATATTTTTATAAAAAATATTGCTGTTCCTCTGAAAGGAAGGAAAAAGCTCAGTTTAGCCACATAAATATGCAAAACAAAATCATGTAAGAAAGGGGCTTAAAGAAGACAACCATAGCAAATAACAATTACTTTCATACTGCTCACCCACCAGACCTCTGACAAAGCTAACAAGAAGAGTATTTTTAGATCTTCAAACACAGTTTTTCCTTAAATATGCTTATGATGCTGTATGTAAAACCAAACGACTAATCAGGGTAGCAGATAGTTATTATTTCCATGACTTCCCTTTAAATTGTAGAAAGCAATCTTATTTTGGATAAGAAAAAGTCTCAGCTGGAACTGAGAATAATTAATTCACTGTTCTACAGCTGGAGTTAGATCACAATCTGCCCATCAAGGTGAAGGAATGACCAGAGGATCACAGGACATCTCGAAGTTACAAATCATTCAAGAAGCACAAAAGTGAAATGCTTGAAAAAAGACCTCTGCTACACCTTCCACTGTCTACCCTTGTCCTTTTGTTCCCAGTCATTGGGCACCAGTAAATAAAGAGCTCTATTTGAACTAAGATATTTGTAAACTGTTTGCACAAAGCTGCATTTTTCATTTTTTTCTTACCTTATAGTCCACACCTTAATTATGTAGAGAAGCATGCAAGATTGAAAAATATAGCTTGGAATTATTCATGAATGCAAAATATAGCTGGAAAGTGTTTTTCTTTCACAAACCTCGTCTTCCTTTTTCTAACACACTGAATTTTTTTTACTGCAGACCTAATAAGACAAAGATAAACATGATTCTACTATGATATTTTCATCATCAACAAAATAATCATTTGCATTCTATAATTACTGCAGGTACTTAATTATTCAAGAGCAATCAGAAAGAACATTGACAACTTTCAAATCCTGTTAAATTTAGAGTCTTACAATGTGAAGGGGATGGGGTGTGTGGAGGTGAGTGTATATGTGTGTATGTGTGTGTGTAACCCCCTTGATTTGTCCCTAAAAAACATGAGCAAATTTAATAGCAAAGACACAGAAAGAATTTTTCCCGATTCTTTTGTACTGTCAGTCTGTGGATTATGGAGAGAACTAAGCATACCGCCCTCTACTAGAAATATACAGCTGTTTAAAGCTGAATTAAGAGTTCTCTTTTAATAGCAACTTCAAGAAATGCAACTGTGAGCTGTATAGGCATGATATCAGATATTCCTCATGATTTGGAACAGACATCAAACGTGCATTCACATATATGCATGTATGAACATTTTTTGTCTTTGAAGATAGAGATGTCTAACCCATTTTCTCTCTGGGATTTCCGTTGACTGATGGGATACCTTTAACAGGGGCAAAACTGGTCAATCTGAAAGATCCCTGCTGAACTCAGTCAACAGGCTGAACATGACCTTGGCAGCTGTTTCTGCTTTCAAGGTCACTACAAACCTTGTAAACTGTTTTCCCTTCAATTCCTCATAGGATTTAACAGCAATATGGACAAAACCAACTAACTTAAATATAAGTCTCAAAAGAAAGTCAAAAAACAATACATACCATCACTAGGGAGATACAAGGTGCAGAAAAAGGTCCATTCAGGTTCATATGCAAAGATGAGGGCTGCTATTCTGCTGCAGTTTGCTACACTTACTGATGAAGACAGACTGTTAGGTTGCACATTTAGAATGTCCGCACTAAACCCCTTACCTTTAAATTTGGCAAAACATGCTTTTTATAGGATTAAATGAATCAGATAGGAAGAAGGCATTATGTCTTTAATGTTCTGAATTAGAGATGTACAGCCTTTAGTCTAGACACTATGAATCAAGACTGTGAGAAAGATAAGGTTTATTCTTTTCTTCCACTGCAAGTTTAGAAACCCCAGCTGGAGCATGATGGGATTATGAATAGCTATAAAGAAATGTGTTTTTTTCGCGAGTCACTCAGGGCACACTAGAGGTTGATAAACTGTGGCTCAAGTATTTGTGTTTCCCTACCTAGGTTTAAGCAGATTAGCAATTATTTTGTTATGTAAAAGTGATTTGCAAGGAATTGCTGGGAACAGGTTGAGTAAAATGTGCCATACTTTCACTTTCCCCACAGCTATTTAGTCTCCTGAACCGGGGAAAAAGAGTCACAGCATGTGAGCAGGCTGAACCTCACAACTACTACAGAGCAGGGAATCCTTAGAAGTAATTTATGAGAGGTTTGTGCTTACTTTCACCATGTGTACAGTTCAAGTAGAGTCAAGCTGCAAGGGAACATTTTCCAGGGACATACTCTTACTGTTGGATTTTCAACCTATTCCTTCTATTCATCGGGTGAGAAGGAGTAGGAATCATGTCATTCCTCCTAATTGGATGATGACAAGGCCGCGCAGAAGCCAACACAGCCACCTTACAAGCCATCCTATATAACTGAATCGGAGACATCGGACTCATCCTAAGCACAGCCTGACTCGCATCCACTATAAACTGCTGAGAAATACAACAAACTCTCCCCAACCTAACCCAAATCCCAACACTTCCACTGCTAGACCTCATCCTAGCAGCAACCGGCAAATCAGCTCAATTCGACTTACACCCCTGACTACCAGCCGCCATAGAAGGCCCAACCCCAGTTTCAGCCTTACTACACTCCAGCACTATAGTTGTAGCAGGAATTTTCTTACTGATCCGTATACACCCCATACTCGCCAGCAATCAAAACGCCCTAACCCTATGCCTCTGTCTCGGAGCCCTATCCACACTATTTGCCGCCACCTGCACCCTCACACAAAACGATATCAAAAAAATCATTGCCTTCTCCACATCAAGTCAACTCGGACTAATAATAGTTACCATCGGACTAAATCTAGCACAATTAGCTTTCCTCCACATTTCAACCCACGCCTTCTTTAAAGCAATGCTCTTTCTATGCTCCGGATCAATTATCCACAATCTTGACGGAGAACAAGACATTCGAAAAATAGGCGGCCTTCAAAAAACACTCCCTACAACCACCTCCTGTCTAACCATCGGAAATCTAGCTTTAATAGGGACGCCATTCCTAGCCGGGTTCTACTCAAAAGACCTTATTATTGAAAACCTAAACACATCCTACCTCAACACTTGAGCACTACTGCTAACCCTACTAGCCACAGCATTTACAGCCACATACAGCATCCGAATGACAATCTTAGTCCAAACAGAATTCCCACGCACACCACCAATTACTTCAATAAACGAGAATAACCCCTCAATCATTAGCCCAATCACTCGCCTTGCACTAGGTAGCATCCTAGCGGGTCTCCTAATTACAACCTACCTGCCACCCACAAAAACCCTTCCAATAACCATACCAACCTATATGAAAATCGCCGCCTTACTCCTAACAATGCTAGGTATTATCCTAGCCCTAGAGCTCTCCAATATAACCCATACCCTCTCCAAACCTAAACAAAACCACCCACTAAACTTCTCATCTTCACTAGGCTACTTCAACCCTCTTTTACACCGTCTAACATCAACAGGTCTCTTAAGCACAGGACAAAAACTATCCTCCCACCTAATCGACCTATCATGGTACAAAAAAATAGGCCCAGAAAGACTTGCCACCTTACAACTTATAATAACTAAAAAATCAACTACCCTGCACTCAGGCCTAATCAAAGCCTACCTAGGATCATTCGCCCTGTCAACCCTAATCCTACTACTAATACACAGGACCCTAACCCTTAATGGCCCCAAACCTTCGAAAACACCACCCACTCCTAAAAATAGTCAACAACTCCCTAATTGACCTCCCAACACCCTCAAACATCTCCACCCGATGAAACCTCGGTTCTCTCCTAGGAATCTGCTTAATAGCCCAAATTCTCACAGGATTAACACTAGCTATGCATTATACTGCAGACACATCCCTAGCCTTCTGCTCCGTAGCCCACACATGCCGAAATGTCCAATATGGCTGACTAATCCGCAACCTACACGCAAACGGAGCCTCTATATTCTTCATTTGCATCTACCTCCACATCGGACGAGGCTTCTACTACAGCTCATACCTATATAAAGAAACCTGAAACACAGGTGTAATTCTTCTTCTAACTCTAATAGCAACCGCCTTCGTAGGATATGTCCTCCCATGAGGACAAATATCATTCTGAGGTGCAACCGTCATCACTAACTTATTCTCAGCAATCCCTTACATCGGACAAACCCTAGTAGAATGGGCCTGAGGAGGTTTCTCAGTAGACAACCCAACACAAACCCGTTTTTTCGCCCTACACTTCCTTCTTCCCTTCATAATCGCAGGCCTCACCCTAATCCACCTCACCTTCCTCCACGAAACTGGCTCAAACAACCCACTAGGCCTACCATCAGACCCCGACAAAATCCCATTCCACCCTTACTTTTCCCTAAAAGACATCATAGGATTTATCATAATACTACTCCTCCTAACAACTCTAGCCCTCTTCGCACCAACCCTACTAGCAGACCCAGAAAACTTCACCCCCGCAAACCCCCTAATCACACCCCCACATATCAAGCCAGAATGATATTTCCTCTTCGCATACGCTATCCTACGCTCAATCCCCAACAAACTCGGAGGTGTCCTTGCTCTCGCTGCATCCATTCTAGTACTATTTCTAGTTCCCCTACTACATAAATCTAAACAACGCACAATAACCTTTCGACCTTTCTCTCAAGTACTATTTTGAATACTAGTCACTAACCTAGTTATCCTAACATGGGTAGGCAGCCAACCAGTAGAACACCCATTCATTATTATTGGCCTACTAGAATCAATAACCTACTCCACCATCATCTTAATCCTTTTTCCTATTACAGCCACCCTAGAAAACAAAATATTAAATTACTAAAATACTCTAATAGTTTATCGAAAACATTGGTCTTGTAAACCAAAGAATGAAGATTCCCCCACCTCTTCTTAGAGTTCTCCTACCTCCGGCCCCCCCCTACCCCCCCGGGGCCATTTTTGTCCACGGTTTATGTACTCTTACATACATTGCTCGTACCACATAATACATTGCATGTATGTCCTAAAGTCACTAATTTATATCTGGATATTCATCGCATTTTGCACATCCTACTTTCAAGGATCCTTGCGTGTAATCTACTAATGAAATTTATACTCTAGCTGTACTAAAACCATACCATGCCATATTATACATTAATGGACTTTCACTGGACACGAGGCCCCCCGGAGGGTATGACTTTAATGGCAACAGGGCTATTCCGACGAAACTTTCTTACTGGACAGCTTTCTAAAGTACCCGATGGATTTATTGATCATTCACAGCACGAGAAATCCGCAACTCAACACACAAAGTATTTCCTCATACTAGCGTCAGGCCCATTCTTTCCACCATACACCACTGACACTACTTGCTCTTTTGCGCCTCGGGTTCCTATTTCAGGGTCATCAATTGGCGAGTGTATTGATATTGGTTTTCACAGATGCAACCGAGCTCTGTCAGGGGATTTTTGCCTCGTAATCCCGACATCTTTCTGCTTCTAGTCTACGTTGCCCCTTCTTCCCTTCGGGAGCCTTCACAGGTTGCCCATGGTAGTTAGAGCAGGAGCTTACAATCTATTGACCTGGGCTACAATGGTCCACGGGCCTTTTTCTCACTTTCAGAGAATTACTGAATGAGACGGTTGACGTATCCGGGGAATCATATCAACACTGATGCACTTTAGATAGCCCTCACATACTTGACCTGACTAGCTTAACTCCTGTGTGGCAAATCATGCATGCTTAACGTATATGATTTTTCAGTTTTCGCCCCCTCGGGCGACTTTTCCAACACTAGGAAAATTCAACTAAACCATAATTTTCTGCTTATCACAATTTTTATCATCACATTCATCATTTTCCCAATCTACTAAAACTACATTAATAAACAAATTCATTATTTAACAAAAATTTTTTACATTACGTATCATAAAACATCATCAAACAGCCCCCTAAAAATTCATTAAATTAGCAAACGTTTCTTCACCTTCACCCCATCAAACAACCCCCTAAAAATTCATTAAATTAACAAATGTTTCTTCATCCTCTCCACCAACAAACACCCAACAAAACATACCTCAGAAAAAAAGGAATTAAACCTTTATCACCAACTCCCAAAGCTGGTATTCTAAATTAAACTATTTTCTGATTACTCCCCACTAAACTGCCCGAATAGCCCCACGGGATAACCCCCGTACAATCTCCAAAACCACAAACAACGTCAATAACACCCCGCCACCAAAAACATCCCAAATCCCCACTAAAATCTAACCGCACTAAAAACATACCCCCACTATCCACAGTAACTACCCAAAACTTTCAACACTCAACTACTCCCCCCACAACCACACCAACAACAACAACCAAAATCAACCCAATCCCATACCCTATTACTCCTCAATCCCCCCAAGCTTCCGGAAACGGCTCAGCCGCCAAGGAAACAGAATACAAAAACACTACCAACATTCCCCCTAAATATACTATAAACAACGCCAATGATACAAACGAAACCCCCAAACTCAACAACCACCCACACCCTACCAAAGATGCCAACACCAAACCAACTACCCCATAATAAGGCGAAGGATTAGATGCAACCGCCAGTCCCCCCAATACAAAATACACTCCTAATAAAAAAACAAAATAAGTCATGGCAATTCCTGCTTGGCTTCTCTCCAAGACCTATGGCCTGAAAAACCATCGCTGTGGACTTCAACTACAAGAACATTCTCTTTTCTCCTTTCCTCTTCTTCTCCACAACCACCATTATATTATATCATACATCATCTTTTATTACTTATTTTACACTTTTTGCTTTTTTTACACTACATCACTGCTAGAGTTACATTAAAATAATCTCATCATTTCACTACTCATCATACTATTTCATCACTTATTATATACATATTTCTACACTTCACTACCAAATCAACAACAAAACAACAACAAATCGACAACAAAACAACAAATCGACAACAAAACAACAACAAATCAACAACAAATCAAGAACAAAACAACAACAAAACAACAACAAAACAACAACAAAACAACAACAAAACAACAACAAAACACCTTCCCTGTCCTCGTAGCTTAAGCCCAAAGCATAGCACTGAAGATGCTAAGATACCCACCCGAGGACAAAAGACTTAGTCCTAACCTTACCGTTAGTTCTTGCCAGACATATACATGCAAGTATCCGCACCCCAGTGTAAATGCCCTTAACCATCTTACCAAGATGAAAGGAGCAGGCATCAGGCACGCGCCCCCTTAAAAGTAGCCCAAGACGCCTTGCTTAGCCACACCCCCACGGGTATTCAGCAGTAATTGACATTAAGCAATAAGTGTAAACTTGACTTAGTCATGGCAAAATTCAGGGTTGGTAAATCTTGTGCCAGCCACCATGGTCACACAAGAGACCCAAATTAACGGAAACATGGCGTAAAGAGTGGTACATACAGTATCTCCCTGCTTAAGATCAAAGTGTAACTAAGCTGTCATAAGCTTAAGTCCCCCTTAAAGCCACCTCAAAAATGTTCTTAACCCCCACAGAACAACTGGATCCACGAAAGCCAGGGCCCAAACTGGGATTAGACAAAGATTAGTTTTGCGTGTGGACTCATTAGTAGGGGAAGGAGTTGAACCATCATTTTCGGGGTATGGGCCCGATAGCTTTATTAGCTGACCTTACTAGGAAATAATATAAAGGAAATATGAAGAGTTTTGATCTCTTTTGTGTAGGTTTGAGTCCTACTTTTCTAAGATGGTTGGGCAGGAAATGAGAGTACTGGTATACCTCTATGTTCACTTTATCATAGTGATCCTTGGTGTTCAGGCACATTTCCTTTGTCATGGAAGTAAACACAGACACGCTGGCAGGTCAATTTATAATGTGGTTTAAATATATCCAAGCATGTTTCTACCAGCACTTCCTTCATGGTTTCAACTGATTATACACGGAGCATATTTCATATTTGGATGTTTTTTGGCCCAGTATCCTTATGCAAAAATAAATAGAAGTTTCAAAAACCTTACAGAAGTCTTGTTCTCTTCAAATTGCAAGATTTGTTTTGCATGCTCAAATTTTTGTTATTCCTAACAGGATAGAAGTGCTGACTTTACAGGATAGAAGTTGCTTTGAACTGCCAGAATGGCCCTAAGCAGTCATAGAGAGGCTAAAAATCTGGAGAAGAAAGTTTGGAATGGCTCCAGAAAATCATCCCAAATTTCCTATGCTATACCAGCTCATGTTGCCAAAGGAATAACATCCGCTGCTTTGGTGCCGTTTAGCGCAGCTGTGTGACTATTCAAAAACACATTTGAAAACTGCAAAATCAGCAGGCTTCATTTGCATGCATTTTTGGATTCTCAAGTAAGTCTAATTTAGCAAATACCCCACAGGAATAGGAAACACTATGAACTTATTGAGATAACTGAGAAAATTCAGGGGGAAAAAAATTCAAGGAGTTATTATGTATATTAAACATTATTTCTCACACTTCTTCCAATTTGTTTCGCCTGCTTTTGTTTAACTGTTATTTTTATCTTCTTGTATTTTCCCTCTGCTCTATTAACCTATGAAACAATGGTTCATGAGATACAATCAAAAAAGAACTTGTCAAATTTATTTTAATGCAAGAATTATGTATTGCTATTGTATTTTGGTGGTATTTTCAATTATACATTAGGTTAAAGCCTATAAGGATTATGACTCTTTCTATTTCAAAATGATTGTCATCTGCTGTTAGGAAGGTTTTTTTTTTTCCTCTGTACAGGATACTATATAGCACACTTAGATGTATAAAAAGATTTCTTGCCTTTGTCTGGAACACTGGTTTCTGTATTTGCTTATTTATTGATTTATTCATCAATTCATTCTATTTCAGTAACACTGCCGGAGGTCAATCAGGGCAACTATTGTGCTAGGCACTAAACAAATGAAATTAAAAAATTCCCTGATCCAGAACATTTCAAATTAGTGATGCAACGGTAGAATTGAATATTCTCTTTCCATTCAATGTCTAAAAAGACAATTAACCTTTCCCCAGCATGGTAATTCTTGAGAGATACCTTAGTAACATTAAAGAAAAGGATCAAGTGCAATACTAAAACCAACTTACAAATTGATGTAATTCTTTTCACGGTTGCTTCTAAACTTTAAACAGTAACAATGAAAGAATTCTGGATCCTTTATTGTCACTCAGTACTTGATTGTACGCTCTACTCAGCTTTTCAGGTTAAGCCATATATTAAGAGTTTAAAACAACCAATTTCGTCCCATTTCACTTAGAGCATTCCACCAGCTAGAGCATGGCCTTGGTTTCTACAGGAATAAATATAAGCAATGGCCTTTCTGCATATAAATGCCCCATGTTATCATATCTAGAAAGAAACATTGTCTGAAAAATATGCAGTTAACTTTCAGAAAATGAAGTTACTTAGATGAGGTTTAGCTGAAAAGTTAGAAAGCTGATTCTATTTTAGATCAAACCAGTACATAACCTTTCTTTTAAAGTCTTATTGGCAATATTCGTAAACAATACAGAAAAGAGGAAAAAAAAGCAGATAAAAGACAAAATGTATAAAATGAAAAAAAAAGAAAAAAAATCCTAAGTACATGAGGGTTTTTTTTTTAATTGGTTTTTGTTTTGTGTGGTTTTCTCCTCTGTCTGAAAGCTGTTGCCTGGGTCTATTTCCAAAGAACTAAACATATAATTATATAACATGCAATTATTCAGCTTTCCAATTATGTACAGAAGGGTCAGAATTTTCCTGAATTTGCATGAAAGGACTAATGAAATGGTTCTCCACACCTGGTCCTTGCTTGAGGAAAATAAATTATTGATTGAAATCCAAGGGTAAAAAAAAAAAAACAATAGTGAATAGTGTTTTGTATTCTCATTTTTCCCAACAATTTTG